>JAPJYX010000052.1:0-4800000 GCA_030503985.1 Himalopsyche tibetana | reverse complement strand
AAATCTTCAAATCCATAAACATTTATTTTTTTAATTCCCTATGATACTCAACGTTGTACCCATCATCACCCGCTACGGCTTCACACTCTTCTTTCAAGATGTATTTCGTAGCTGAACAACGTTAGTCGTGTTCAAAGTTTTGCCAGGGATGTCCCAGGAAGAAATTCTTCAAGTCTTAGTTGCATGCACTACAGTGTGCAGAACGATAAGTAGAAATTAAAGTTGAAAATAAAAGCTTTTATCTATTTGATTCAATTATTTTTCCATAAGAAATTTTTAAAGACCTTATAATTTGCCTTAGATGCAACCAATACAGATTAATTAATTAACGTAACTCTTAACTTATTTAAGTAATATCAGATACTTATCTTCATAAAATAACACAAATTATTTATTACGAATGAAAACATCAGCTCTCTTTCACGGGTTAATGTATATTATAAAATATATGACTTCGTACGACACTATAGGTAGATGGTAGATGAAATTAGAAATAAGGCTGTATATATATTGACAGACGATAATCGTGTTCTGCGGGATTCCCATCGGCAGAAAATCGATCAATCAGACATACCGGACGAATGGTAATTTATCAAAACTACCCCTTACACATGGCTAGGGGAGGAACTGAGTAATTTTTTTCCAGCAATTTATGAAAGTGCTAAATATTTTCGTAAAATGTGAAAAAATGTGTTATCATGTAATTTTTAAACTGAACTACTTTATTAGGGTATTATTAAGTGGTCAACGTCTTTGCATTCGGTCACGGGTTCGAATCCATTTTTTTTAAATTCATGAATTTCTGTTAGTAAAAGTATGGATGTATGTGATGTCTTGAATTTCCCCCTCCCACACATCTTAAAATAATAATCACTAGAACTGTTTAGCCCTATCCTTATATTCCTACTCTCTCTGGAAAAAGGAGAGGTTGAGCAACTGAATAACAATCAGTTCTCGTAGAAACGCTTCTGTCGAGATAAACTCCATTAAGAGTCCATATGCCCCACATTGAGAGCGTACGTAATTGAAAAAAAACTTTATTTAAAAAATGTCTATTCCAGTGGTCTCCAACTTTATGTTACAACACTTCCCCTTGAACAAAAAATATCTTCGCGCCACCCTGTCCTTTATTTCATATCTACTGTTGAAAGGAAAAAGGACGTAGCACACAGTTTTTTCAAAACAGGTTTTTTCGATAATCACAATGAATCAAACTCGATACACATTCTATCAAAAGAATGCAAGCTGAAAATGCCAAATTAATATCTATATTTAGCTTTAAAGTTTGAAAAAGATGACCTTGTAAAAAAATTAAACCAAGAAAAAAAACTGAAATATAAGTTTTACCTAGAAAGCTTCTATAATTAATATAGATTATGTCAATATGTGTGGGTTACGTCCTTTTTCCTTGCCACATTCGATATAATAATAAAGACACGTTTTAAAGAGTAAATTAATATTTGCTTTACGGAGATAACAGTATTGAAATGTGTATTAATTAACTGAGGTTACTTCACTTTTACGATACTTTAAGACGTGTAGAATATTACGACGCATCTAACTGGTTTTTTTTTCTAAAATACCACTCAATTCACTTCACCTCTCCATCGATTTTTACCCTTACATGATAATTAATATCATATAAGGGTAAAAAGCGATGGGTTCGATCAGGTAAATAAACCCTTATAAGACGGCAAATTGGTAGGAGGTTATCATGTTTTATACCAGGATGTGATTTATTGTGATAATAATATCAGGTAAACTCCAATTTTACATTTGCTGAGCATCAATCAAGATTGAAATTACGAGTACGTGTTGAGAGGTCAAGTCCAGGTACACCATAATGCCAAACTCCTTATTTATGTCCTCGATTAATCGTCCTCAGGTAGACGAGCCGTTAATTGGACACATAAAGCTGTGGACTGGCCGTAAATAAGCCATAAACCTTTGCTTTATGCCCCAATTAAGGAGAATCCCGTGAAAAACTGTACACATCTCGCCATCTTATCTCTTTGAGAAACTTTGACTTGGGTTTCCAGTTTCTCTGAAAGGTTTAGAATTGGCTTAAGATTAGGGTTTCGGTGTAGAGAACAACCCGAGAATAAATTCACTTTTTACCAGTTTTGATTTCCGAAACGTTTGAACAAAACAACCCGAGGCTTGAGACCTGTGTATTAAATATATTGTAATCATTCAAAAAATATATTTTTTGAGAACCTTTTTAGGTATTGGAATAGATAATCTTTCATTTATTTAATAAAATAAAGTATGAATTTTGCAATGACGTGTGACAGATGTTTTTTTGTAATAATAACAATACAATTACTGACCCGATATTTTATGTTATGATTTTATTGGCAAACTCAAACGAATCCCTCCAATGATGGGCAATGAAAAGCTATAATAATATTAACAATACAATATTATCATTGTTTTGCAATATCTAGCATAAAAAATACAGGAAAAAAATGTTTTTTAATATTAATAAGAATTTTTGATTGGGACATAATTTCAAAACAATTTTCAGAAATTAAAAAAATATACGTTTACGCACATTATACTTAAATATTTTTAAAAAAATATTTGATATTCCAGCTAAAGCCAATGCGCCAAATATTTTAAAGTTGAAAGATCATACGAGAAACACTCGAGGTTAAATGACATTACAGACACCCATGCCTTAGGTCTCAAACTAAAAATTGAAAAATCTCAATTTGATATTGATCTTACCAGGATTTGAGCCTAGATCCGCGTGGTCGGTAGAGCAAGCTCTAACCAACTAGACCACAACAGGCGTCATTACAACTGTATAAACATATTAAAAAAATCTTCATATTTAGTTCTACAGTTTTTATATTTATTTTAGTTGATAGCTATTTTGACTTTCGCCATCAATTTATCCTAACTATTTTATCCTAATTTAATTTATCCTAATTAATGTTTTAAAAACCCCAAATTGCTTACCATTCTTCGAAACACTAGAGTCATATTTAATAAGTGTAATATTATAATTTGAATTTGAATTAGGATGTTAAAGTGAATAACATGATGCATTGTGTATCTCTTCGGAGCCAGTATATATAGCTGAGAATAATGTAAGTTTAATCATAGTTCTGACGATGGCGAAAGCCGAAATAGCTATCAACTAATAAATATAAAATCTGTAGAACTAAATACGTTGCTATTTTCACCCTATTATAATGGAGTTTTACTAAGTAAATGCCAAGACAATAAATAAAAAAATCTTCTGTACTTCATGCGTAGAATTGATTAAATATTTTTTCATACAATTTACTACAGTCGAGTCGCAAGAATTTTCCGGTATATGACTATTTTGGTTCCATGAATAAACACATCATGATAAAACAGAACATGAGAACATAGAACATAGACAATTCAGAACACAATCAATTTTTAGTTGAATGATAACTGTTTCTTCTTAACTATTTATTGGAAAAATATTATTGATTAACAGGTAATAATTTCAGAACAGTGTGTAATAACGTGCACTTTACTTTATTAGTCAATGGCGACTATTATAATCGTCGAATATAAGTGTATTTACGACAATTCCAGTTTGAAAGTGTTATTGATATGCAAGATTGCTGTTTTATTTATTGTATCTAATACGACATAGATATTACTAATTGATTGTGAAACATATCAATACTAGTGTTTTCTAAAGATATATTGTACGTTTTGTGATGTTCTGTTTTTTCATGTTCTGTTTTATCCGGTTACCGACTATTTTATGTCTCGTGTCCCGGGACTTGAAAAAAGCCGAGTGTTCTGAATCCCTATTTGAGATAGATTAATTCCTATTTTTACTTCTCATTTAACTTGTAAACTGAGTTGAGTGATTACTTGTATTGACATACTAATTGAAAGAGGATCCGAATGTTACAGAAATGAAGTAATACTTATGTTATTTGACATGAATTAGTAAGGTGATGGCTTTGGTGAACTAAAATTAGTCATAATCATCAGGAATCGTCAAGCTTAATAAGCAATTATTATATTTTTGTCACTACTGATACATACTAGTACTATTTATTTAGTTTTTACCGTGCTCGCTAACAATGAGTAACATATGGGTTGCTAATAGATATTATCTCAATATAAGTTTTTATACGAGAGCTGTTCGAACAACACCGACTCTGAAATCGGTTTTAAAAAAACAGTAAATATAAATATATATTTTTTTTAAACCATGTCCGCTCCCAATGTGGAGCATATGGACTCCTAATGGAGTTTATCTCAACAGAAGTATATCTACGAGAACTGCTTGTTACTCAGTTGCTCAAACTCTCTTTTTCCAAAGAGAGTAGGGATAGAAGAACAGGGCTAGGACAGGATTAGTGGTAAGCTAATCGCTCTCGATACGCCCCGTTCATAGGATAGGATGAGTGAGAGGGGGGAATTCAAGACATCACATACATCCATGCCTTTGAACAGAATCATAAATCGATTGAAAAATCAATTTATAAAACTGTCCGTACCGGGATTTGAACCCGGGCCCTCTGTAGCGGTAGCCAACAACGTTGACCACTCGACCACATAGGCGGCTATATAAATATATAAATATATAGCATATAAATATATAAATATAATTAAAAAAAATATATATTTGACATTACAGCTTACGCCAATGCGTCAAATACTTTTAAGTTGAAAGATCATACGAGATATACTCGATGAGAATTTTTAAAAGTCACATGAGATAAACTCAAGGAGAATTGACTTAACAAACACCCATGTCTTAGATCTCAAATTAAAATTGAAAAAATCCAATTTTGTCATTGACTTTACCGGGAATCGAACCTAGACCCACCTGGTCGGTAAAGCAAGCTCTAACCAACTAGACCACAGCGGGCGACTTTAGAAAAGTTATCTTTTTACTCCCTTGAAATGGTCTTCAATTTTAAATCGTTCTATTGATTTTTTTGAATCCATGTAAGTTCCCAATGTAAATCATATGTTCTCCTAGTGGTGGTATCTCAACAGAAGTTTTTCTACGAGAACTGTTTGTCACTCAGTCACTCAACCTCTCTTATTCAAAAAGAGTAGTAGGGATAGAAGGTTAAGGCTAGGGCAGGATTAGTGATTAACTTATCGCTCTCGATACGTCCAGTAATTAAAGGGTTGGAAGGGTAGGAGGAAATTTTCTGAAATCACAAATACACCCATGCCTTCGAACAGAAATCGATCGAAAAACTGCTGCCCGTACTGGGAATCGAAACCCATGATGTTCGGCAAGGAAGCCCACAACGCTAACCGCTCCGCCATAAGACCCGACAAAACTAATATAAAGTATGGTTTTATTTTAAAAACAAATAAGCTTAAACTTAAGTGATTATAGCAGGGCTATGGAGTCTTTGGTGGAGGTGGAAATTTTTTCAATAATTTCATTTTAACTTATATATAATATATGTACACCATCAGATCATCTTTAGTCAGCCAAGCATGAAATGTTAACACTTTTGACTATTTTGTTGAAATAAACATCACTATATATATTTTTCAAAAAAAAATCGAGCCGCTCATTTTTCACGACTCCAACTCAACGACTGCGACTCCGACTCCACAATCCTGGATTATAGTCAAACAATAAAGCACTCGTTTCTAGCAATTACACTTTTATTTTAAATAATCAGGTTCAGTTTTGGAACGAAACCTGATCATTTAAAATAAAAGTGGGATTAGTACAAATCTTTGCTTTATTTTTTTATCATAATACCATTCCATCAAATACTGACAGTGGACACCTTAAAAGTGATAATTGATTATGTATAATTACATAAGCTTCTTGTAACGGTCTTTGTAACGGTGAATTTGATAAATTTATGTTTTTGTTTTAGAAACTTGTCTTAGTGTCGGATTAAGCACATGGGAGGCCCCGAGCGCAATAAATTTTTGAGACCTTATTTTTCGGATAACATAAAAACGTCAGAAAATTCCAATTTAAGCAATAAAAATCTGAACAAAAAGTAAATGGGTTATATTATAAAAGCTATTTTTGAGGCCCCTAAGATTCGAAGGCCCCAAGCGTCTTCTTTGCTTATAGGCAGCGGTGGGCTGCCAATATGTTAACAAGGGGGGTCGCTTAAAAACAATTCTCGGTGCTTTGAGGAAGGAGTGAATTTTTTTTACCATTCCTATGCAATTATATGCAATACATAAATAAGCAATCGATTTTTACTTAATACACATATTATATGTAACAATATGCTATTCACCGTAAACTTACGAATCTAAAAGTGTATACTGAAGCTGTCGTAGATAATATACAAGTCAGAAATTGCAGTTCTATACGAATTTGATTTGAGAATATTATTTTCTTTTGAATTAACAAGGGGCTCGCGCGAGCCCCTCCGAGCCCACTCCTGCTTATAGGGTAATCTACCACTGCTTGTAAGTATTGTAGTATTAAAATGCTTTTAAATTTGAATCGTTCAAATTTAATATTGAAATTCCACCAAGCACCTTCAGTCGAAATCATAAATTATAAAATACTTTTGTTATTGTGACTTCTGTTGTTTTATTAAAAACAAACACTAAATATAAAGTAAAGCCTCCTCAATGATACACTTGAGTTACATTTTAACAATCAATATACTTATTCACAGCGCCATTGGTTGTTTGTAGTGGTTTTCATTTCATTTGAAAAATTACATTCACAATTAAATGCCTTTACGCGATTATATATCGTAAAGTCAACCGCCCAACGTAACACTGTCATGTCGTCGGTGAACCCTAACGAGTGAAGGCGACATTGACGCAGGCAGGGCCCCATTAAAACATGTAAAGCCTATTTCCGGTTCTCGGAAACTCAAGAAAGGAGGTGCTACAAGGGCGGCGCGTCCTGCTACTACGTCAGCTGAATTTGGTGACCAGGAATTATCATGTTTCTTTTCCAGTAGTAAGTACAAATAAAAAATATACGCTCTATATTGTACCACACAATGAAAAAAGAATTAAAACTTTCTGTTTCGACTCGAGTGCTTTATGGTAATATGAAAAAGACAACATTAATGTTATTCTCTTTATATACATAAATTTTGGACAGTTAAAACAATACTTTTGACAAATATTTCATATTTTATAAATTGTAATAAAAACTAAATTTAGCACGTTTTTCGTCTCTTTAAGAAACATCCTGACAGAATTTTAAAAGTTTTAAAAAATCTTATTCATTAGTTAAAAACTACAAAATGAAAACCAGACTTTTTCCGTTTTTATTTCACTTTTTCTACAGGATTCAAGGAGAGGGTAATATACAAAAATAGTTTGTTATATCTTTGATACATTCGGCGGTAACTTTGTGGAAGTTAATTTTTAATATAAAATTAAATCCACTTGCTTTACACTACAACTTATGACACGTGCTTCGTCTTTTCGAGAAGCATCATCAGACTGTCGCAACGTTTACAAATAAATAAGCTTAAAAATATCAAAGGATTGCATAATTAAATACGTTAATATTTTTAACTTTATTACAATGGAACTCTACCAAGTAAATGCCAATTCAATCAATTTACAAACAAAATTTTATTTATTTTATTATGTTTATTCGTAAACGTTGCGATAGTCTTATGATACTTCTCAAAGAAGCGAAACACGTGTTAAAAGTTGTAGCACAGCAAATAGAATAACATAGTTATCAAATTTAATTTTATATGATTAGTACTAATTAATTACTTATATTAGGGACGGTTAGTCCCGAAAAAAAATATAATAGTTTGAAAATGGTGAGCCGCCTGTCCTATTTAATATTGTATTTACTTATGTTACTGTTCATCGTGGGTTCAAATATATTTTTATATATATATTTTTAATCCATGTCCGCTCCCAATGTGAAGCATATGGCCTCCTAATTGAGGTATCTTCAACAGAAGTTTTTTCTACGAGAACTGTTTGTTACACAGTCGCTCAACCTCACTTTTTTCAAAGTGAGTAGTAGGGAAAGAAGAATAAGGCTAGAACAAGACTAGTGGTCGGCTAATCGCTACTACTACACCCAGTTATTGAAGTATCAGAAGGATGGGAGGAGAGGAAATGATGTGAATTGACACCACAAACACCCAGTCTTCGATCACAACGAATTGAATAATTCACTGTGATCCGACCGGGAATCAAACCCAGACCTGCGTGATTGGTAGAGCAAGCTCTAACCAACTGGGCCACATCAGGCGGTTTTTTTATATATATAAATTACCACAAAACAACCGTATCGGGACGTTCAGAATCCTTAGTGTCCAGCGACGTGTCAAACGTTATGCGTATCTACATTTTTTTTCTTCGACTGGGAGTGTCTTAATGGCAACTGCCCAAGACTCGGCGGCGTGTATTTCAACCCTCTTATAAAGAATAAAAAAATCTTATCTGTATTCACTGAAATATTATTCATTAACACTCTTAATTTATTAGACAACATGTTAGAATAATAAATCGATGTACGCCGTGTCTTGCTTCGCCATTAAGTAAGGGTCGCCGCAGAACTTCTTGTTGTGCGGCTCACCACATTATTTATTACAGCCTAATGAAATCTGTGACACGCACTTTAGACAAAACATACAGAGATCCGCGAAAACTGAACGATGATTTTGTTTCAAGACAGCTTCGGTGATTTCTTCTTGGAAACATATGATTTTTATCATACTTAAAATAAGTCCCTAAAACGTGAAATGAGTGAAGTGATAATTTAGGCAAAAAAATAATTAGATACTTTATAATATTCTGCACGTCTTAGAGTAACGCAAAAGTGAAGTTTGATCAGTAAATACAATCTGTAATAGTGTCACCTCCCTAAAATAAAATTATACAATCCACCAAAACACCAAGTAAAGACGTAATTGTACTAAAAGTTCAAAAGAAAAGTTTATCCATTTTACTACTTGGATTACTTCACATCTCAATGTCTTATATATCAGAGTTAAAGTATGAAATCTTTTTAATATACACATTAACTAGCAGTTTCAGTTGAAGCCCACGTCATTACAATTCACTTTGACTAATTAATATATGCATTGATTAGTGATTGTATTAATTCACTGACGAGCTCTAGACAGTGTAGATTATGTTAGTATACTGATAAGCGCTAGTCAGAATGTAATAGATAATTAGATAACTTTAGGTTAGGTTAGATATGTTGAAAAGAAAGGGAGTGAGAATAACAACAATACGTTGAAATTTTAAAGGTTATGTGACATTTCAGATCACAGTTAAACACTACAACTGCGTGAAACACTAGAGGTGCACACGTGATTAGTTTTAAGTTTTTGAACTATGTCTGTGTAGATATTGAACTCATTGACTTTGACTTTATTGGCGTCGAAACACAGAGAAACAATTAAGATACACTTGTAGAAACTCCAAACATTTTTATAAGGAAGTTTTCTCACACTTAAGTGCAAGCCGCCGAGCCTTTGTCAATTGCTCCCGAAGCAATCCTAGCACAAAAATGAACATCGCATAACGTTCGTTACACCACGGGAAAGATTTTTTGGACATAAATGTGCAGCTGTAGCGGGTGGTGGGGGGGATTCATTTGTTCTCTCGTGTATACTTTAACTGTTAAGTTAACTTATACATTGTCTAAGTGTAAGCTTTAACTGTAATATTATATAAACAACACTGAAAAATATAACCTCTCTATTTTTACAGTGCTATACTTCATATAATAAGCGAAAAAAATTGAATCGTTCTATTAGGTTTGTGAAACAAATCGTGACACGAGTTTCGCTTCATTGATAAACCTTCTTAGATTAAATATATATGTGGCTTCCAGTTTGCATAAATGAAAAAGCTCATACAGTAAAGACATATTATTAAATAATATTTTGAATAAAACAGATAGTTCGCCACTGTTAAATTTATTTTCCAACGGCTTAACCCGTCCTAATTGATGCAACTCATTATTTAATCATTTCTTAATGTAAATGTCATTTGTATTACCATTATGGTTTGCATGTTTTTCTATCATCCCCTCCTTGCCTCCCATTTTTATTTGATTTTTATTACAATATATCAGAATAGTAAAATTAACATCATTCGTACTTAAGCAAGCATTTGTGAAAGTAAGTCTGTCGGAGGATGCCTCTGAAAGAAGCGGAACACGTGTCACAGTTTGTAACACAATACGTGGAATAATCTAAGTTATTTTATATGAAAAAGCTCACCTTTTGGAGTAATAACTATAC
Organism: Himalopsyche tibetana; assembly: GCA_030503985.1. Lineage (NCBI taxonomy): Eukaryota > Metazoa > Arthropoda > Insecta > Trichoptera > Rhyacophilidae > Himalopsyche > Himalopsyche tibetana. The sequence goes on along the minus strand of JAPJYX010000052.1, from coordinate 4,789,801 downwards.
AATTCCATCTTTTATACAGCGTGTACAATAAACACCGCATGACTCTTGTTATTTTCAAAATTCTTTATTTAATGGCAAACAATGAAGCAGCATCATAAATTATATTAAAAAAATAACATAATATATACCATGAATACAAGCCCACCCTCTTTCACCACCGCCCTAATTTGACAACCATCTAGCTGCGTTAAAAAAATAAGATTTTTTAGTCGTTTTATGATTATATTAAGGTTCCGATTATAAATCAATCGTACAGTTTTTTTTTAAATTAAATTATTTATACTCACATTTGTCTTCAAATAAATCTATTAGTAACAAAACCAGTGGAAAATTAATGTGCTAACTTTGTTAAATCCACTAATTGTGCTACAACTTATTGACACGGTTTTCGCCTCTTTGAGAAACATCATCAAACTATTTGACCTACTGAAACGTGCTACAAGTTGCACCACAACACGTTGCGAGCCGAGTACTACAAGGTTCTGTGTGGACAGCTGCAGGAAAAAAGATATGGCCATTTGAAATTTTGAACGCTTGTATTTTGAAAATTGTAAATGTTTCCAAGTTTCTTTTTGATTGTATATATCAATGATGGTACTGGCATGATATAACCATGAATAGAATATTGTTAAAAATAGTTCTTCATAGTTAATTTGAAATAGATAAACTTCTATTAGAACCTTGTCACCTGAAATTCAAGCAAACCGCCAGTGCTACAAGGTTCTAACTGAAATTTGTATGAAAGCACAGGTGATTCAAAAAACAGACTTACGCTTTTTATATAAAAATAAAAAGAATTCCATAGAAGATATCTAATATGATTATTATTATTGGAGAATATATATTTAAAAAAATGTAGGATAAATAGGAAAAGGAGTTTTTTTTTCGTAATTTGTGTTTGATATCATTAATGTATTAAGTTAATATTGTAAAATTTAATAATACCAAACTTCAAGCATACAAAACACCATAATGGTAAAAATTAACACCATTGTGTGGAAGAATAAAAATAATTGATCAAAATCAGATAATTGAAAAAAAATATAGGAAAAAAATTATCAAAATATAAAAGATATTATTCAACCTACGAACATTTACACAAGTTTTGTCACTACCGACCCGGGTTTCGCCTTTCGGCATCTTCAGGAGTTCAAATTGAAACCACATATATCTTGCGACGCGCACATAGAACTACGGCGTATTGGAAATTCAAGCAAAATTTCGACTTTATATTAATACAGCATATAGATCAGGGTTTCCCGAACCATGTTACGCGGAGCCAGAGTAGGTGTTCCAAAAAAAAAATTGGAATGTTTTTATACGCTGCAACACAGTTTTAAAAAAATCTTAAAAATTCAGCTAAGTGTTCCGTTATATTTTCTGAACTTGCAAAGTGTTCCATTTCAGATTTTTTTTGGGAAGCCCTGATATAGATAATGCTACGCTTAAGACTGCCTTATTATTACTTTAGTTTGGCACAAAAGTCGACACTTAGAACCTTGTAGTACTCAGCTCGCGCAGTCTAATAACAAACTTATTAAATTAAATTTTATATAAAAAAAATAATGTCCACAAAATCACTGCCAAATCTGCCAAAGAAACTATTTACTTATTAAATAAAGAACAAAGGGACATAGAATTTTTTCCATGTATATTTTAAGTTTTGTGAATATTTTTCAATAAACGCTAATGTCCATATAGGAAAATTTACATTATAAAATTAATTAAAGTTTTGTTTATACCCATTTAAATTATCTCCGTAAATGTTTTGTTTTTTATTTGTCCTTCCTTTTATTACGAAATATTTTATATGTGATTTATTAAGCTGACATCAGGCCTAAATTAATTAACAAAATTTCATTTGTTAAAGACGAACATTCATTCACTGATGAAATCTCATTTTGTAATATAAATAATTTTCAATTCACTATAGATCTGACAAAATATAATATGAATATGCTTAATTGAATTAATATTTACCTTTTATAAGATTTTAATTAACATCTTAAATGTAGTACTGAAAGATGGTATACACTTACCTGAAAAATAAAAGAAAAACATATTTTATTAAGTTAGTTAAAAAACTCTGAATTGCTTTCAATTTATATATTCAACAAATACTTTGTTTTGTGTTAAAATCTTTAATTTGATTCAATCAAAACATTCAGTCAAACAAAAACCCTGTTAGATTAACTAGTCAAAATAGAAATTTGTTGTTACAGCTGACGAAGTAATCAAGAATATGTATTTAAATACAAATATCAATGTTGGCGCTATAAATAAAATTAGTAATATATATTTTTTTAAATATTTGACATTACAGCTTACGCCAATGCGTCAAATATTTGGATGTTTTTAAATTGAAAGATCAGATATACTCGATGAGAAATTGTTGTAAGTCACATGAGATTAACTCAAGGAGAATTGACGTCACAAACACCCATGTCTTAGATCTCAATTGAAAAATTGAAAAAATCATATTTGACATTGACCTTACCGGGAATCGAACCCACCTGATCGGTAGAGCAAGCTCTAACAAAACTAGACCACAGCGGGCGTCAATTTTTATCCATGTCCGCTCCCAATGTGGAACAAATTGCTTCCTAGTGGAGTTTTCTTAACAGATTCTTTCATAAGCCCAGTAGAAAAGGAAACAACCCTGACATTCATTTTGTATTTAATGTCTTACTAGCGAGTACCTGGCATGCATTGCAATGCCACTCAAAAAAAGAAAATCTTCGTGTTTTAATTGTGTTTATTGAAGTGCTTTTAGATACACAATACAGTATTGCATATAATTGCATAGGAGTGATAAAAAGCTCACTGTTTCCTCAGATCACCGAGGTTTTCTTTGATATAATGTGAGCCCCATTGTTAACGTATTGACAGCCTACCTAAATCAGGTAGTTCAGGTTTATCCGTGCACTTGAACGCCTAAAGATGCCGTAAGGCGAAACCCTGGTCGTTAGTGACAAAATTTGTGTGAATGTACATAATTTGAACGATTCAAATTTAGTGTAATTTTAAATTCAGATCGCTGAACGAATTAACACTAGGTCGCCGTGAACTGTCAAACATTTCACAGTTGAACTAAATATGTATAACTCAATCACTTAACGTATCAAAACTCTCTGAGGGATGTTAGATATTATAATATTTTCCGATAATATCACTCGAGGCATATTACGAACGCAACTGAGCGAATTTCTCAAGAATTAATTGGGATGTAGGAGTTCAGGATTGTCGGTCTACTGGAAATCCAAATGAGCGAGCACTCGGGGTGAATAGGCGTGAATAAATTAAGATCTGACACCGTGAGCTCCAGGCTATTAACGGAAATCTTTCGAAAATACATAATTGGGTGAAATTGTACATTCAACTATTTATATTACACGATTTTTAAATAACGCGATCCATCAAAGAGAAGGAATACTATATTTTTACACGAATTATTTGCTCTAACACGATTGCCAGACACACAATAACAATACAGTAAAACCCCCATTTACACTAAAGCCATGACAGTGTAATTCAAGTAGTGTAATTGGGGGTGTGAATCTCATACAAAATCAAGTTTTTGGTTTTTTCCGCAAAAAATGCAAAACTAAGATGTCCCTGCAGTTTTGCAAAAAAAAAATATTGACGAAATATTTAGTTACCAAGTGATAAAATGCAAAGCGCGCCAAAATCCCACACATAGACAGTCGGCATCTATACGTGTATACCCTGGCACTTGTTGAATACACAGACGCTAGCCAACATTTGACTGTATGCGCGGCACAGACGATCGTCTCATAGTAACGACAATGGAATGCAAACGTGCAATTGGGGGATTTGCGGCGAATATTTCAAGCCAGCGCGTAATTCGGGATAGTGTAATTGGGGGTTCGACTGTATTCTTTTATGAATGTGAACAAAATACATGAAACAATACAAAGTGTCACATTAGAAATTATTTAATGCGAAATTATTGGTGCATAGCTTAACGGGTTATTATTCAATTACATAATCCGCGAACAGGCTTCAAATGGCGTCGGTTTATTAGACGTCGCGGGGTGACCACGACGCCCAAACCACGCGCCGCGACGTTTGTCGACCAAAACTCTCTCCTTTCTCTTCGCTTAGACTAAGACTTGGTTTACACAATTAATATTTACAATTATAATTAGATACCAATTTATACTTGAGTAATATGTATTCAATTATTTAAAAAATAAATATAACTCTTCCAATGAAGTGCGTATTGAATGGTAAATTGTATTTGCCGGATATAGCAGTAACGTAAGTCGGTCATACGTGAAATATATAAAACAAATATACAAATAATACATTAAGCCCTCGAGAGATAAAGTGAGCCAAGTGATGAAACGGAAAAACTTTTCAATTGAACTTTTAACCACTTGAATACCAAGCGAAAACGGATGTCCAAGACCAGGCGTGGGGAACCTGCGGCCTTTTGGCTACTCTGGTGCGGCCTTCTGGCCAATTCTGTAATTCTGTAAATGTATGTAAATTCGTAAATTCCCGACATATTCTGGCCGTAAATTCCTGTTTACGGCCAAAGATTCCACAGTCAATGTTTACTGCGGCCTTATGTCGAATCAGAAAAATGAATTCGGCCTTTAGAGAAGAAAAGGTTCCCCACTCCTGTTCAAGACATTTAAAAAATAAAATACTTGGTATTCTAATAGAGTATAAGCAATATTTTGATGAATATGTGTAGTGCTATCTATACTGAGTCAATATAGGTTTTTAAAATATCGAATTCGAGTGTATATTAGCAAAATTATTTTTCTCAAAAACACGCAGTATCTCTGGGACATATTAATGATTTATTTGTGCGGTATTCAAACGATTAAGGACAATCACAACTATACTTTTGATGTTTTGATGGATTGAATATTTTTATTTTAGGAAGATAACACTATTGCAGTGCGTATTTACCGAGCTCTTTTCACTCTTATGATACATTAATACATGAATATTATTTACCGCCTGTGTGGTCGAGTGGTCAACGTTGTTAGCTTCGGCTACGGAGGGCACGGGTTCAAATTCCGGTACGGAATGTTTTATAAATTGATTTTTCAATCGATTTATCAATTTCTGTTCAAAAGCATGGATGTATGTGATGTCTTGAATTCCCCCCTCTCACCCATCCTATCCTATGAACGGGGCGTATCGAGAGCGATTAGCTTACCACTTGTCCTATCTTAGCCTTATCCTTCTATTCTTACTCTCTTTGAAAGAAGAGAGGTTGAGCAACTGAGTAACAAGCAGTTCTCTTAGAAACACTTCTGTTGAGATAAACTCCATTAGAAGTCCATATGCTCCACATTGGGAGCTGACATGGTTAAAAAAAATATATAATGGATCCAATTAAATTATTCTTAAAATACCACGTTACCTCTTATGGGGTCATAAAATATACAATATACTAATATAGACTCGAATTCGATATTTGAAAAACCTATATAGACTCAGTATAGATAGCACTACACATATTCATCAAAATATTGCTTATATTTTATTGCAATACCAAGTATTTGATTTTTTAATGTCTTTGACATCCGTGTTCGCTTGCATATGTTCCGGACACCGGTGTCCGCTTGGTATTCAAGTGGTTAAATATCTATCAATGAAGGACGTTCTTTTAATGCCTGCGTCATTGAATGTTTAGAAATGCGCTTCAATGAATATCTATTATATTTTAGGACTTTGTATTTAAAATAATCACATTTTCAACCATTTACTTTGCATTATAAAATCCGTCTTAACGGCACCATACTTAATGTATGCAACGAGGCAATTTCCGTGTGAACACAGAACGATTTCGTTTTATTGAAACTTTGGTATTCCAACTAAAGCAGATATTTTCCAAGAAATGCTAAATTCCAAACCTCTATGTATTTTGAATAGAACATAAAACTGAATATAGAATTTAACGAGACAGAATCGTGACTGAGCATTTAAAATGACTTAGCACATCCTTATTTAAATAAAACACGGCAATAATAATTTTTACATCTAAAAAACAATAAAACATTTCGTATATAATTTTATTTTGATTATCTTCTTTATTATGGCGTCCAGTGTCAAACAAGGAAAAGTCAGTTTAACTTTAATTTTAGAAGAGCCAAAATATTGTTTCACTATCTTTTAACAAAACATCTAGAAACCAAACTTCAACTAATTAAAGTAAACCGCTTACATTCCATACAAAATACTTAATGTCATTCAGTCAGATTATTCAAATCCTGCGATCTGATTAGCTAACAATCAATTATTATCATATGAGCTTTCGAGAGGTGAAGTGAGCCAATTTTTAAAATGGTAAAACTTTTTTCTTACACTTTTAAAAGTACAATTACGTATTTATTTGTAATCTTGGTGGATTGCATATTTTTATTTTACGGAGATAACACTATTGCGATGTGTATTAACTGAGGTTACTTCATTTTTGCGATACTTTAAAAAGTAGAATATTACAATGCATCTAACATTTTTTCAAAAATACCACTTGGCTCACTTCACTTATAATGGTCTCATGATTTAAAATCCAACGGTTAAATGTCCAAAAAATAGTTTTACCATTTTACTAGTTGGCTAACTTCACTTCTCGAGGGCTCATATATTGAATTGTAAGTATTGTGATTCCCTACCGTAGTTGATACAAAAAATGTGTTAGCCATCTTTGATACTGGACTAGGGCTCGTAATTTACAGATTTTATAATTCATTTACCGGTAAAAGAAAAAAATCCACTATTTAAAAAAAACAAAAAGAATTTAAATGTCACAGTCAAAGTTGAGGACTTTTTCACAATTTCACACTCGTTTTTTTTATAAATATAATGTCTTTTCGCCAAACATTAGTTGAAAGCTTTTATAGTGAGCGAAACACGTTCTGATCGAATTAAATTGCATTTTTCCCCATACCGTTTACAGCAACGCCTTGTATAGAATAATTTTGATGATTAAGGAAGTTCAAAGTTACGTATGTGCTGTGTGGAAACTGTAGTAACTTCACAAAGTTACTAATCAGCTTGGTGACACGCCGCTCGAAGCGTGATTTTAGTTGAGAACTTAGTGTGAATATCTATGAAGTTAGCAACGACTAAATCAACACATCGTATAAGCATGTGTATTAGAGAATACGTACCCAAGTTAACAGACTGAGTGGTTTTCAAACTACGTCGAAACCTCCGTATTCCGTTTTTGAAAAGGAGCACATTAAAAAAACGAAAGGGAAAAACGTATATAGGATAAGATGGGTGGGAGGGGGGAATTCAAGTCATCACATACATCCATGCCTTCGAGCAGAAATTCATAAATCTATTGAAAAATCAATTTATAAAACTGCCCGCACTGGGATTCGAACCCGTGACCTCCGTAGCCGATAAATTAATTAAAATAATTTTCTAAGAAACAACTTTTTTCAGTCTTTTATCTTGGTTTCAATTTTCATAATTGCACATCTTTTTTTAAAACTTAAAAGCTAAATTTAGATAATAATTCGACATTTGCAGCTTACATCCATTTGATAGAACGTGTGTCAAGTTTGATACATTGTGATTATCGAAAAAAGCTGTTTTGAAAAAACTGTGGGTTGCGTCCCTTTTCCTTTCCACAGTCGATATGAATACATGCATAATCGTATTCACTTTTTTATGAATTATTCGCTGCTGGCACGGCACTGTCACTTTTAGGGTGTTTACTGTTAATACTTGGTGTACAGGCATTATATTCAAAAAACAAAATACTTATTTGTACAAGTTGGACATTTCCACCGGTTTCGCTCATGACGAGCATTACCAACTGATAAAAGAATTTTGTTGTTATCACAGTGTTATTTATATGAAAGAAATTAAGCCCTCATAACCTTATTTTGTTCATTTCAAAGTTCTTTTTAACATTTGGTTGTTTTTTAAGAAAAAAATCGCGTAAATAAAAGGAACGGTGTCGTCCAAAAAATTCACGTAAAATCGAAATCGGCCAAAAAAAATATATGACAGATTCGCAACCGTAAAGCAGTACCGGCAGAATGCAAGCCTTGAATAAGTGGCGTTTGGTTTTGGTGGCGAATCATGGCACCTGACGAAGACTGCGAAAAAACATATACTGAGCTTCGAGAATAGATGCTTGCGTCGGATAATGGGGGTGAGGTGATTTTATTTTGTAAGGAATTCGGAGATAAAGGAGCGTACAAGACAGCGCTTCGTCACGTCAGTGGTTATGGAGAAACGCTGGAACTGGTTGGGTCACATGCTGTGGCTGTCTCCGGAAAGCATCAATTCTGCCTGCCTCTTCTTTCGGCCGGTGGGATTCCGGCGCCCCGGACATCCGTCGGGTACTATCCATAGGATGTACTCGGTGGAACTGAGGGATGCTGGCATGTCATGGGAGGAAGCAAAGCAATTGGCGGGAGACAGGGAAACATGAAGGTGTCGCGTAGTGGCCATATTCTACACATAGGGAGCGAATACGGTTAAAGAAGAAAAAGAAAAAGAAGACTGAATGTATTGTATGTCAAATTTTCTGGTCACATATGTCAAGATTTCCATGTACACTTAACAAACACACACGTTAAGAAACCAGTCTGGTACCTTCAAAGAGTTGAAGGATCATTATTGGCGTGGTGGATAATACAGCTCTCTACTTTCGTCATTTAGTGGAAGTTACTGACAAAGTTATAACTTACGAACTTGTTCCACACATGATGGGATTTTGTTGTGCGAGTATATAATATCACATGATTGAGAATGTTTGTGAATGTGCCATTACGATCGGATTATTTAGTTGAAATAATGATTTACTACGTTATATGAAGCATCGCTGCACAACCTATTCTACCATGGCACACTAAATTTTGCCCAGATTTTCGCGGCACACAATATTTACATAAAAAAGTTGTACACTCAAGATTTATTATGTTTTTTTTTTCATTTGATAACTACGCGTGAATGAAAAAAAGTATTTTATACGTTAATAAAAACGCAATATTTCTTTGTACTTCATTTCACTTTATTTAATAGGTCAGGACCGGTTTCGCTCATTGCGAGCATTGTCAACGGGTAGAAATATAATTTAACAATGCTTTTTGTACAAAAATGAAAAGTTGTAAGCAATTGGCATTGAAAAGAAATTACCAATTACATTGTAAATGATTGTAAAATAACACAAAAGTGTTGACTTTGTGAAGAGTGGTGACTTAAAGTGTACTTTCGGAATATTGCGTTTTTATTAATATAATGCCTTTCCACCAAGTATTGACAGTGAACACCCTAAAAGTGATATTATATACGTGTCAAAAGGAGTATAAGATATAACTGACTAATATTTAAAAGGTCAAAGGCAAATACAGTATATGCCAAATTCCCCACTTTTTTATCGTACATGTAAGTAAATATAATCATTTAACCTTTTCTAACAAACAAAAATAAATATAGTTCTTAAAACTACTCACTATACAAATCTGTAGGCATTACCTTTTCGCTATCAATGGCTTTTAACTTAATGATACATGTATTTCTTTTATTAACACGATACATTAATTTACTAAGCGTCCAGTCAAGTTCATCCGTGCACTTTAGCGCCTGAAGATGCCGAAAGGCAAAACCCTAGTCGTTAGGGACAAAATTTGTGTAAATTTACATAATTTGAACGATTCAAATTTAATATTGAAATTCCACCAAGCACCTTTAGTCGAAATCTTAAATTAATTTAAGCGTGTTATACCTTACAGTAGAATATTGTGATTCACAATGAATTTGTCAGACGAGCTTAGCTAACATTTAATCAGGTGACAGTTCGTGTTGAAGAAACTGATTTTCTATGGAATCAAATATCAGCTCAAATGCCGAAGAATTTTTACACTAGTATGACGTGGCACAGTAGTTTTGATTTTTTAAATATGTGAAGATTCCAAAAGGCAAAATTCCTGGGTCGTTGGTGACAACTCACATAAAAATGTACAAAATTTGAACAAAATAATAATCTGTTATTTTTTTTTATTTTCAAAGTCATATATTTATCAACCTTCAATCTATGATAGTTCAGGTTTTGGAAATAATTATCTAGAAAGTAATTTCACTGGATTATTCAAGAATACGTCGAATATTTTTGTGTTTAACACGGTGTATACAGTATGCACAAATTTGTGCATTTCGGTACGGTCAACATCAAAAATAATGTAATAAAAATAAATATGTTATAATTCGTATTTCTTCTGTTTTGTTGTGTAGTGGATTGATATCACTAAAATGCAAAAACTGTTATCGATTCTTCACTGGATCAGAACATGGCTAAAAATCAACTTTAGATAAAAAAAAAATTAAGAAGTATAGTGGATCGCTTCAATAGATGATGATGATGATGATCGCGGGATTCGCACGCTACCCAAAATATGGTAAAAAGTAGTGGCCAGCGATGGACAATACTTTCAATCATAAATGTACTACCAGTTATTAACAATAAAAACCTGGAATTCCGAAAAAAAAAACATAATACAGTGGAACCCCCAATTACACTACCCCGAATTACGCGCTGGGTTTAAATATTCGCCGAAAATCCCCCAATTGCACGGTCGCATTCCATTGTCGTTACTACGAGACGGTTGTCTGTGCCGCGCATACAGTCAAATATTGGCTAGCGTCTGTGTATTCAACACGTATAGCGGGCGACTGTCTATGTGTGGGATTTTCGCGCGCTTTGCATTGTATCACTTGCTAACTTAATATTTCGTCAATATTTTTTTTGCAAAACTAAGGGAGATCTTAGTTTTGCACTTTTTTGCGGAAAAAGCCAAATCCCTAATTCTGTATAAGATTCACACCCCCAATTACACTTACCCGAATAACACTGTCCCGAAATTAGTGTAAATGGGGGTTTTAATGTGTTATAGTTTTTACCTAAAAAAATATTGTGATTTTTATGCACTTTATGATTTGATTTTACGGTTTTTATGCCATTCACAGTTTGAAGTTTATTGACATTACCTACTTGAGGTTGACACAATCTGCCCACGGCAGCGAACAATTTTTAAGATACTACCCCATATTCATTGGGCATAAACGCAAAAACTCAATGAAATGTGTTTGTAATTTAATTATATCTAATCGCATATCCGATGAAAAAGTTCGAAAGCCATGATATGCCGTGTTATATGATTGCAGCAGGCTGCGCATAACGATGCCTTCGACTGTAAAGCTGTCGAGAGCTTTCGCTCCACGGAATGTTGCACGTGCAAATAAAAGTCGTCAGTCTGCTGGGTCAGCGAAGCCTGGATGCCTTACGCAAGCTTTATGACGTCGATTTAAAATTAGTACCGACGTACACAGATTGTGCAAAGCTTTCTTGTGCAAACATACGATAAAATCTTTTATTTTGGATCAACAATAAAATCGTTATTTTTAGGTTTTTTTACACGGCAAAGATTGTAAAATAAACATTCTATTAAACTAAATTAAAAAGAAAAACTTTAACGTGTTAGCTGCCAATTCACAGTGGATATTTTTAACTAAGAAAAGGATTTTTTTTTAATTAATGCATTGTTCGAACACTTATTACAGTCCTAAACTTTGGTCGCAAGTCGAATTTCATACATTTTTAAAATTCATGTCCGCTCCCAATACTGAGCATGTTTTCTCCTAATGGAGATATCTTTTTCTATGAGAACTGCTTGTTACTCAGTTACACAATCTATCTGTGTCGACTAGAGTAGAGATAGAAGAATAGGGCCAAGGGTTGGCAGGAGCGGGCTCGAAAGTGCTTGAGCGAGCCTTTTGTTAAATTTTACTTAGGATAACGAGCACATTGTTAATTTAAAAGAAAACAACATTCTCAGATCAAATTAGTATATATAAGGGGTACCGAAAATTAAACCATTATTTTTATTTGACACATATTTATTAACACAAATCTTACATACTACATTTTACATTACAAAATATAATCTCCATCATTGTCTACGACCGTCTGCCATCTCCCAGGTAGTTTCTCGATCCCTTTTTTGTAGAAACTTGCTGGTTTCGACTTGAAGTATGAATCTAAATAATTTTTGACGTCTTGCATATTTTGAATTTTTTTTCCCGTAACGAATGCTCCATTGACTTAAATAAGTAAAAATCCGAAGGGGCAAGGTCCGGAGAGTATGGGGGATGCTTCAAAACTTCAAAATTTAAATCGGAAATTTTTTCACGGGTCATTTTGGCGGTATGAGGCCGAGCATTGTCGTGTAACAGAATCACGCCCTTTCTATTGACCAAATTTGGTCGTTTTATCATTAATTCTTCTTTTAGTCTTGATAGTTGCTGACAATATACCTCTGCATTAACCGTATCTCCAGGTTTTAGCAGTTCATAATGGATGATTCCACGAATATCCCACCAGACACACAAAAGGACCTTGCGAAGGGTAAGACCAGGCCTAGGGGTGGGGATAGGTACCTGGGATGTTGAAAGCCATTGTTTTTTTCGTGTAACATTATCGTACACAATCCATTTCTCATCGCTGGTCACAATTCGTTCCAAAAATGGATGTAATTTTTGTCGTGACAACAGGGAGTCGCACGTACTCATTCGAACCTCCTTGTTCATCTCGGAGAGCGCGTGCGGAACCCAAACACCCATTCTGTGGGATTTACCGATTTTTTGTAAATGATCTCGCACTGTGGACCATGGAGCATGTAATTTCTGTGACAATTCTTCAATACTTAAACGAGGATCAGCTTCCACTGTGGCCTTCAGTAGATCATCAAAAATAATGGTTTAATTTTCGGTACCCCTATTATATTTGCAATTTATGACCCATATATTATATACGTCAGCTTCAGTATACACAGTAGTACATTTTTAGTCATTTACATTGATACATTTTCAGTAAATTGCATAGTGTTATATGTTATAAATGTATTAAGTAGCAATCAATTGGTTATTTAAGTATTGCATATAATTTCACAGGAGTGATAAAAAAATACTCCTTCCCTTGTACACCGAGAATTGCTTTGCACCGCTACATATAAGAACAAATAAGTACAAATGAGTATTTTATTTTTTGAAACCTTTAGATTCTTATCATATATCTTGTACCAATTGTTTTTTGCTTCTTGCCATATCAGAGCGATGAAGATTTATCACATCGTCTTATTAAAAACCATAATGGTATGATGAAAATACATTTGATATCGTTTACCGACACCTCGGAAAAATCACGTTATAAAATTTAATAAAATGAAAATGCATATAAAATACTCGTTGCATGGTAAAACTCATTTAACAAGAAAACCGATTTCGTTGGCGAGTAAACATTTTCTGCTGGTTGAAAGAAAACTCAAACAACATGATTAATACATTCGAAACGCATTTTCTTTAATATAACGTACCGCCTTAAATTATAACACATCCTAACAGAATAAGACCACAACAAACCAATATATCAAAATGTTACAAAGTGAAAAAATAACTACAATTGTTACAATCTACAGATACTATTTTACATATCGACTGTGGAAAGGAAAAAGGACGTAACCCACAGCTTTTTTCGATAATCACAATGAATTAAACTTGATACACGTTCTATCAAAAGGATACAAACTGCAAATGCCGAATCAGTATCTAAATTTTTAAGTTTGAAAAAGATGACCTTGTAAAAAGTTAAAACCAAGAAATAAGACTGAAATAAAGGTTTTCCCTAGACAATTTCTTCAATTAATATTAGATTATGTCAATTAAACACCAGTTTAGAAGTCTCTGTGCACTTCAAGGTTGTGTTTAATTGAAAATTTGCATATGGCCCAAAATCATCAAAACACGTTTTTTGCGCCTCCTGTAAAATTTGATTGATATGCGTGGGTTACGTCGATATATATAATAATAGTGTCTTCACTAGAACTATGTTTAAACTAACATTAAATCAAATATATTTACTTGCTTAGAAGAGATACACAATAAATCATTTCATCCACTCAAACATCCTAATTTGTATTACAAATTATAGTATTATATTTAATAAATTGAATTTAGTGTTTCTTGGAACGATATCAAATATGGGATTTACAAAGTAAATATGTTTAAATTAAAGTGATTGCTTATTATTAGTAACATTAGCGTTTTGAATTAGAATATTGGTGATTGATTAATATTTGTTTGGTCATTAAGTATGTCATTGACTTGAGTATGCCTATTAATTTCTAATTGCTCAGGTGCATTAAGTAAGCTTCAGGCCTTTGTTACAAATATATAAACAGATTGGCGATGGATAAAAATCATAAATAATAATATAATATTATAAATAATAATAAATATAAAATAATAAAAAATAAAAATGTTATGAAATTCTTTAATGAGATGGTTTGCAAGTTGCAAGTCTGAAAATATTTGCTTGTTAGGTCCTTGTTGTGCAAATATTGTGTTATATTTTTAAGCAATGCAAAAATCTTTTCTGCCGGATTCGTGCTGCGGTGGTCAACGCCATTTTACACGGCTTCGGTTCCAAGTACAAAAAGTATTTTTTCAAACGATTTATAGATTTCTCTCAGAAGTGATGTCTAGAAAATCTCCCTCCCTTCAATCCTCAAATTAACGTGGTGTACCAATAACGATACTGTACCCATTAGTCCTGTCTCAGCAGTACCCGTCTATCACTACTCTTATATTAACAGAAGTTGTTCTGTTAAAAAGAAACACTTCTGTTAAGATCAACTCTATTAAGAGTCCATATACTCCACATTTTGTCAGTTCATATGGCGCAGCGGATAGCGTTGTGGGATTCCGTTCTGGATCTCACGGGCTCGAATCCCAGTACGAACAGAATTTTTTCAATCGATTTCTGTTCGAAGGCATTTGTATTTGTGATGTCTAAAAAATCCTCACCACCTCTTCCGATCCTTTATTAACTAGGCGTAGCGAGAGTGATTAGGTTACCACTAGTCCTGCTCTAGCCTTATCCTGCTATCCCTACTTCTCCCCTGGTTGAGGTTGAGCGGCTGAGTAACAAACAATTCTCGTAGAAAAAACTTACGTTGAGATGTCTTCATTAGGAGGCTATATGCTGCACATTGGGAGCGGGCATGGATAATTTTTTTTAAAAAATAATCCACATCGGGAGTGAAAAAATAAAAACAAGAAGTATTTATTAACTGTGTACTTGAATTCCTTAAATATCGAAAGGCAAAACTTGGGTGTTAAGTGACAGAACTTATGTCAATGCACAAAATTTTAACGATTCAAATATATTTACTTTGTTAGTAAGTGAATACACTAATAGTGTAAGCTGTACATACATTATTTTAACATAATTAAGTAATGAGATAGTTTGATCACAACATTGTAACTATTAACAATTCCCACGCAGCATTTGCTCGGATATTGCATTTTGCCGTAAATGGATTCCACGGCGATAACGGCTTATATTGCGTTTCTCTTAACAGCAACAACCCTGACAGTGGCAATGTAATTATAGGGTGCACAACTAACTGCACACAACCTGTAATAGGGCAGGGCAGTATGATTGAAATTCTCGATGAGATATGCGAAATTAATTAAGCGAGGTATGAAAGGCAATTAACAGAAATGATATTTTGCATCATTAATAATTCATAAGTCAATTTACATTTTATTGTAACCATGTTTGTTACACGTGTAGTTCTAATTATCTCCGGACATAAAAAATACAATTTTAGTAAAAAAATATTTAAACGAATATTTACGATAATTGTTTCGTAATTATGTTTGATTTTTTCAATGAATTCATTTCTTTCAAAGGTTCAGTAAATTTACGGCTATAATTGGAGCATTGCTTACACCAATTTCCAAAAAAACTATTTATTTGAAAGGTTCTTGATTTTAAACTCTTATTTGTATTTTTTCTTTATTCTATCTATGTTTGCTCCCAGTGTGGAGCATATGGCTTCTTTATTCTGAAGAGTCTTAACAGAAATTTTATTTTCTATAAGAACTGTTGAAACTTTTTTCGAAGATAATAATAGAAATTGAAGGATATGGCTACGACTTGTTATTCAAGGATCGCAAAGGTGAGAAGGAAATTTTATACATCACAACTACCCATATCTTCAAACATGCTGTTTAAACTGGGACTCAAGCCAATGGCGTAGCCACTAAAAAGCAGAGTCATGCAATGCATGATGGCTCAGCAAAAAGGGGGGCCCAAATTTCGACATACACTTAACTCTTTTTTAAGCATTCCACTACAGATATCTGATGCCACATTTTTATACTAATCATTTTCTTTAACACGATTCCCATAAAATGAAAAAACAGAATGGATAACGGATAATGGATAAAACAGTAATAACAATCAAAAGGTTTCATCGGATACTTACATATTAGACATAGACTGTCAAGATATTTCTAGCGATGAAAGCGATTTATGTCCAGTCCCTCGTATATAATGAAGTAGCGATAAAGTAGAGATAATATTTTGTGAAATTTACTCATTGATTCATAACTCTTTTAAAAACGACTTTCTATCCTGCCATATTATAAATTTGATAAATCACATGGTTTTTTTAATTGCAGGTAACAAATCTTAAATTATTCTATGAATTCTAGCACTTTTTTACACGTGGAACGTCTCTTCCATTTATAGCCACTGACTCAAACCAGTTAGATCCGCAACAGAACCCAACGACGTCGATATTTTTTATTTGTTGTTTACTCAAAACTACCAATGTGTAACGTACCAACTTCTGTCAGAAAGGTGACGAAATTTCAATTCAGAGATTCGATTTTAAAATGAGCATTTACAATGGATTGTTTGGATATACTGGTTTAGTGATATTTTGTGTAACTACGTCAAATTAATAAAACATAACTTCCGTTGCATAACACGCAAAGTTGGTTACGGTGAGTTTCCGTCCAGAAGCAACTTGATGAAATAACCCACACCACTCTACCCAGCGTAGCCGTTATCAGCTATTTCCCGTGGGAATTCCCGTTCTTGAAGGGCAAAGTGACGTCGGGCACGTGGGGCAAACTTGTGTCCACGACATAACGGCGTGTTCTATTTGCGTCACAATTATTTCGGAGTTGATCCACCGAGGGTTTCAAACAAACCGTATGCTATATATGTGTCGTTTGTGTTATGCAAAGTTGCCTATGTCCACAATTCTGACAGGAATAACAACAATTGTTGCCAGAATTCGTGAGTGAACATGCCAAGCTGGTGCGTAAACTTTAATATTTAGAAGCATACCGCCAGTCGTCATGCAACACTGTATTAATGGAAAAAAAAGAAATTCTACAGAAGAGATACAAAAATGATCTTTTTAATATTGTCAGATATCTTTTTCATATGACCTTCTAATCTTCGTTCCTCAACAGACGCTCAACCTCACTTATTCAAAAAGATGAGTAGGAATAGAAAGATAAGGCTAGGTACAGGACTAGTGGTTGGCTAATCGCTTCGCTACCCCCAATTATAAAAGGATTGGAAAGGGTGGGAGAGAATTTTTAGACGTCACAAACATGCCTCCGAACAGAAATCGATAAACCGAAAGAAAAAAAGAGCTGATCGTACTGGGACTCGTGAAGTCCAGCACGGAAGCCCACAATGCTAACCGGGTAACATGGGACCGGGTCCTGGTTATTAAATCGACGCCTATTGCAGTTGATTGGTCATGTTGTAATCGAGCAACCAGCTTCGATCCTTTGTTTTTACTATTTTTTTTTTAATTCCTTAGAATACGCAACGTTGTATCTACCACCACCCGCTACGGCTTTACATTCTTCTTAAATGGTGTATTCCGTAGCGTAAAAACGTCGCGTTCAAAATTTTGCCAGGAATATCTCGAGAAGAAAATTTCTCAATACTTAGTGGCATGTCCCTACATGCTGGAGGGGGCTCACGCTAGCCCCTTGTTGAATTTTACTAAGGACGGCGAGCCCCCTGTTGCTTTAAAAAAAACAATATTCTTAGATCAAATAAATACATAACTGCAATTTATGAATTATATATTATCTAGAACATAGAACAGTTTCAGTGTACAAAATAGAAGATGTTAGCTCATTTTCATTGATTACTTTACGGTAAATTGCACATTGTTACATATTAAAAGTGTATCAAGTAACAATCGATTGCTTATTTAAGTATTGCATATAATTCCATAGGAGTGATAAAAAAAACTCACTGCTTCCACAGAGCCCCGAGAATTGCTTTGATATAAAGCGAGCCCATTGTTAACATGGCCGACCAAGTCGGCATGACCAACGGAACTGACAGATAGTCGTATTGCCTTGAGCAATTTTTCCCGTTCGTTATTCAAGTCTGGACGTTCCTAAAGGATGTAATCAGCGTTCTGAATCATATTCCCGCATTAACAAGAAGGATTATTAACTAAACTTCAGTTGAGATACCTCCATTAGTGGGCCATACATTTCCCACTAATGTAGTTACACATTGGGAGCGGACATGGATAAAAAAAATCGTCCTGTGAAAAAAAAGGCTAGCTGTGGATAACAATTAAGTTGTGCGCGCTTTGTGAAATATTTTGGTACAGCCAAGATGCTTGCTTTTTGACGTGTTTTTATGACACAAAATGGTGTAAAAATACTTTTGTTTACAACATCATCTCGTTCCACGTGAAATCAGTGGTCGCTGTGAAAATATCAGATAATGGAAAGAACGTTAATATTTTATAGACATTATTTGACTGTCACTTCGTCGATAATGCATTGATATTTAGGTATACTATTTTTGCTTTCATCATAAAAACAGTACATTAATAAAAACCATAGTAAAACGTAGTCGTAAAACACCCCATTCACCAAACAGTAATTATATATTTATAAAGCAAGTTTTTCTTTGTAGCAACACTTTTTCCAGCGAAAGCCAATTTGACAGCTGACAGATGATTTGTGCTCAGTTTGGTTCGCCATTTCGCCAGAAAAGACTTCCACCAGAACAGCGTTTGCAAATTGTGAAAAATGATTTCGTTTTTTTTATATCAAATGTATGGAGTTCTAGGTCCAAGGGCGCGTTAGCGTCAAAGTTCTTTGAGTCTCTTCCATCGCTAATGTTTTGGTCATTTACATTCCTTTACAATAGTTGCAGTTGGAAGGGCGTGATCGCTACAGAAAATAGTCAATGAAAAAACACTATAGATCCATTAAGCCAGAGATCTTTTAACTACGATATACTACTTAATTCATTGTAACCCTTGTTCTATACAGTAAAAACCTTTTTTTTCCGTTTCTACCACTATTTATATTTAGTACTATAAAGATAATGTTGATATAAAAAATAAAAGTTTATTTTGCGTTTTATTATTTTAAACTATTTAAATGTTCAATTTCCAATTTATTTCGGTCAATGAGGGTTATTCCAATTTGAAAACATAATATTTGAATGGTTGTACCCGGAATGAATGCATGGTGGTTTTCAAACTGCTGTGCGTGCGCAGATTAGAGAGAACATTAGTTGTCACCACTTTTGAACCATTGTTATTTCATATGGGATAAATTGTTTCTATATTTCTCATACTTCATATTCGATGGGCCATCAGGAACGAATGTATGATTAATATAGAGGTTTTACTGTATTTATATTCATTTCGATGACACACCTTCTGTAAAGTTTTGTATTTTATTACTTCAGCGTAATGACGAACACAGAAGATCAAAACTAAGATTGCCGATATCAATGATAGAAGCTTATTTCTGAGAATATTTCGTTTAATTCTTATGGCTACTTGGAAAACACCAAGCATTGATTCTGTTTCTTAGTAAAAGATTGCGTTGCTTCTAAAATAGAAAATGACACAATATACTACGAATAGGGTTTGGATATTGCGAAATATTTTGTTGCCGTAATGCGCAGGTCCATAATAGGTTATGTAATTGTAAAAAATGGGAACAAATTGACAAATTAAAAAGTGATCCAAGCGGTTTCAATGTTTTGATGGGTAATGCGCAAATCATTCATATTTTTTTTACAAACAAAATTACCAACTATGACAAATTT
Source organism: Himalopsyche tibetana (assembly GCA_030503985.1). Lineage (NCBI taxonomy): Eukaryota > Metazoa > Arthropoda > Insecta > Trichoptera > Rhyacophilidae > Himalopsyche > Himalopsyche tibetana. The sequence continues at coordinate 4,769,829 of JAPJYX010000052.1, read as the reverse complement.
AGCTCGCAAATTACATTATCATTCACATTATATATAGTTGAGTACGGGTTTAGCGCTGAAAATGATTTGTTATTGAAAAAAAGGAATCGTTTAGATATCAGTAGATTTACAACTAAAATGACCAAATTAGTACCTCAACTAAAAACTCTTTGCAAATGACATCAAGATGAAGATTCGTACTAACTTTACGCTATTCTTTCCGAGTTTGACGTGTTTTTTAATATATATGCATATGTATTTTTTTACGAATGTTAAATTAAAAATAGTATTGACAGTGTCCATTTTTTATTTGAAGCAATATTTTTTTTACGAATTTGTTTGGTAACTAACTATAAGATTCCGATTGGACAGGGGGCAACGGTATTTTTTGAAGAATCAAAGTCGGGCGCGGCTAAGGTTGGGAAGCATTGGGTTATAGATATCGACTGTGGAAAGGAAAAAGGACGTAACCCATATCAAATTTTACAGGAGGCACCAAAAACGTGTTTCGATAATTTTGAGCCATATGCAAATTACGAATTATACACAACCTTGAAGTGCACGGAGATTTCTAAACTGGTGTCAAATTGACATAATCTAATATTTATTGAAGAAATTGTCTACGAAAAAACTTTATTTCAGTCTTTTTTCTTGGTTTTAATTTTTTATAATGTCATCTTTTTGAAACTTAAAAACTAAATTTAGATACTAATTTGGCATTTGCAGCTTGTATCTTTTTGATAGAACGTGTATCAAGTTTGATACATTGTGATTATCGAAAAAAAAACTGTTTTGAAAAACTGCCCTTACGTTCTTTTCCATTTCCACAGTCGATATGTATATGCAAACGTGACAAATATTTATTTGAATACGTAGATGTTGAATTCATTTAAAATTGAAGGAAATTAAAATGAATCGGCATTATTTAAAATGAAAATTTTTGAGGCGTCTTTCTCCGCGGCACACCTGAGACTTCTTGCGACACAGATTGGCAGACACTGAGTTACAGCATGCATTTGTTATATAACTCAGGATGACGTGGATATATTTACAACGAAGAAGATTCCTGTTAAATCCATTGCTAGTTATCGGTAATGTAGATGTTTCTACTAACTCAAAAATAGTCTAAACGTGGTCAAATTATCAAATGACGTAAGAGAATCCAGTTCCGAATAATTCAATTCCAAATGTCAAGTGGAAATAAAAGACTTTTTAAAATGATATTCATCTCGGTCGCCGCGAGGAAAATAATTTGTAAAATTTCGAGTTTATAATAACTTTCATACCTCTGTTTTCTAAAAGCAATCAAAAGTTTGACCGAGCGTTTTAGGCCGTTTATATAAAATAATCCAGTTACGGATAACCTTTTAAAAACTCCGAATTAAATTACGTATTTATAAAATGTAAATACTGAGGCGGGACTCGGGTTAAATTTTTATTCGCCAGTCATTATTTAAAATTTAATTTTACCTTCGCCCCTCGCATTTATTCAATTTTAAAATAAGCACCCAAAACACTTTTGCGTTTTAAATTTACTTTTCGTTTTTGAAGACCTTTTATTTCTTCTATAATTAAAAAAAAAAAACACCCATCAGAACCGTAGCTGCCTGCTTGAACTTTTGTTCTAGTGAATTGCAGAATCAAGGTTTGACCGGGGCTATTCTCAAATAATACTCTATATCAAGGTTTCCCAAACTTTTTCTCCAATGCAACACTTTGTAAATCCGGAAATTTTAACGGAACACTTTTTTTTTTTTACCATGTTCGCTCCCAATGTGTAGCTTATGGACTCCTAATGGAGTTTATCTCAACAGAAGTGTTTCAGCCAGAACTGTTTTTTACTCAGTTTCTCAACCTCTCTTTTTAGTAGAAATAGAAGGATATAGCTAGGAGAGGACTAGTGGTTAGCTAATCGCTCTCTATATACCCCGTTCATAGGATTAGATGGGTGGGAGGGGGGAATTCAAGACATCACATACATCCATACCTTCGAACAGATAATTTCATAAATTGATTGAAAAATCAATTTATAAAACTGTCCGTACTGGGATTCCAACCCGTGACCCCCGTAACCGAAGCCAACGATGTTGAACACTCGACCACTCAGGCGGCTTTTTTTTAGGTCGGGTAATTCATAATAGTATAAATACAAGCATAAATAGGTAGTATAAAACGGAAGTAAACAAACAATAACTTGTTCTGAAAAAATTGAGGATTCTTCTGACAATCTCAACAAGAAAGAATTTAATGACATTCCCATCCGAATCTCTGATAAAATCAGTCAGATTTTCATAATCATTTGCGGTGACTCTGAGCATTGCTGTCACAGAAAATGGATTCTTTACCAAGTAATCATAATTGTAATTTTTCGGAAAATATTGAAAAAAGTTATTTTGAAGTTATGTGGGTGTTCGCGGAACATAGTTTGGGAAATCCTACTCTATATGATATGTGTGTTTTGCTTTTACAGTTGGTATAAATGAATATAATAACTGTTACTATATTCACTGTTTTAATAGTTGATGTGTCAAACGGAAACGATTACATTGTTTTGTTTTATTCTTTCAAACTGTTTATGTCTGATTAATCATGTTAGGGTTTTAGAGGGAATATTCTCAAATGTATTAGTAACCGAACATCAATTCAGAGGGATCTCTAATACTCGATATGATTTGTGTGTTTTGCTTTTGCAGTTGGTATAACTAAATATAATAACTGTGACCAACGTTCCCTCTAAGCTGCGCGCGTGCGCGGCCGCGCAGCAGTTGGGAAGCCCCCGCGCACTCATTCCGGGTTGGCGCGCACTACAAGACAGTTGTTCAATTAATATTTGATCGGTCCGCGCAGTATTTAAAATTTCCGCGCAGCTAACTCTTCAGCTTAGAGGGAACGTTGACTGTGACTATATTCATAGTTGTAATAATTGATGTGCCGAACGCTAACAATAACATGGTTTCGTTTTATTAAAAATCTTGAGAAAAAGTAATGGCAGCAAAAAAAAAATTAAATTGAATTCTGGAAATTCTGGAAACGGCTAATTTTTTGAGGAGCCAAAGGCGCCTCCTCGCACACGGTTATTAACCTATGGTTACGGAGTTCACCGGTTCACATCCCTATACGGACAGACATTGTTTTATTTCAATTGTTTCAAAAAATCCCCTTCATACATCCATCCTTTAAACTGAACGAAGCGAGAGCGATTAACTAACCACTAGTCATGTATTTGCCCTATCCTAATATCCCCACTCACCCTAACACCCAAATCAAATGAAATATAATTGTTTTGACTTCATAATATGCTTCTCATTGACAGCAAAAATGGTAAAAATATGTTTACTGAACGCCAGAATATTATAACGTTCAAGTGGCATAAAATTAAATTATTTAGAAAAATAAAATTGGAATTATGAAACCTTTCAAGGATAATGAGCAAAAATATTTTTAAGTGCACTTGGGCCACCCTAATCTCATCAGTTTGACGAGTCAATTTTACCTTTCTCGTATGTTTTTTTTATTATTATTTACAAAAAAATATGCCCTGTATTTTGCCATAATTTACAGCGACTGTAATATTTTAATTTGAATATTACAAGGCGCATTTTGCAAGCTCGAGTCAAATACGATATTTTATTTTAAGAAAAATCATTTATTTTATTTAAGGGTGAGTGTAACGGTCTACAGCGACACCTATAATTAAGAAAATTTATTAAATAGCTTATTTACAAACATCCGTGTAATTGATAAAATCTAGCTTAATAAAATTTTCAAAACAAAAAATTTGAGTAAAACATTTCTTATTGTTATATTCTAATAAATTTTATCTGTAAAAATATATACACAAACCCAGTGGCGTACTTAAGCAGTGACCTCTTTTTTTCAATAAAAAATCGCATCTAAACAAAAAAAAAACGATTTATTTTTGAAAAAAATTTAAAACGTTTATAAAATCAAATACATCAATAATATTTAAAAAAAAAAAACACAATATTCCTTTGTACTTTATTTCCACTTTATTAACCGTTTGAATACCGCGCAAATAAATCATTAATATGTCCCAAAGTTACTGCGTGTTTTTGAGAAAAATAATTTTGCCTAATATACACTCGAATTCGATATTGACTCAGTATAGATGGCACTACACATATTCATCAAAATATTGCTTATATTCTATTAGAATACCTAAGTATTTGATTTTTTAAATGTCTTGGGCATCCGTGTTCACTGTGTCCGCTTGGTATTCAAGTGGTTAATAAAGGTCAGGACCGGTTTCGCTCATGGCGAGCATTGTTAACTGATCACTGAACTTAAGTGAAAGTAAGTGGCAAATGAATAATTAAAAAAATAAAAAGTTAACATTATTATTTACGTCTTTTAGGGTGTTCACTGTCAATACTTGGTGGAAATGCATTATATCAATAAAAACACAATATTTCTTTGTACTTTGTTCCACTTTATTTAATAGGTCACGACCGGTTTCGCGGTCTGTGGAAATTGGAATAAAGTACAAAGGACTATAGTGTTTTTATTATTATTAAAATATAATAATACATAATAAGGAATTCGTTACTCAACTGGAATCATTTGAAAATCCTATTATGTTGTCTACGTATTGGCAGCTCACTGCTGTCTACGGCGTATAATGGTCCGCGAGTCTGCTTCTTTTTATTAAATCACTTTTTATTTTATATATCTAAGGCAGCTGTACTTATGTTAAACCTTCAATAGAAATCTCATCGCATTCATTTATTTTTTACTATTTTTGATTCAAAGAATTTCTGTTTTTTAAAACGCTTCGAGTAATATCAATTTTATGCATGAATTAATAATATCAAACATAAGTAAAAATAAATTTCTTTCAAGCATGCTTCAATCAATCCGGTATTCAGGCCGTCAATCGAAAAATCAAAAATAAATGTTATATTTCACGGTGATTTAAATTGGTTTATCGATTGATTTTTTTCAAACTGCGCAATAAATTGTTTAAATAACAAGATTGTGAAAACAACTGGTCACCGTAGACTAAAAAAAAGTGAGTTTTACGAAATGAATCATGGTTTTCAAAATACGTTTGAACAATTTGCAAGCGTTGTTCTAGCTTAATTTTATATCTATGAAAAGGTGTAAACAATCTCGTGCGTAATATTAAAATGTATTTTGTCTCCACAAAAATAATTTTGCCAGAAATAACTAAACGAAAATAGTTTTTTAGTCTGTCATGTGCAATCTTTCACTTGTGAAAAGATATTCTTATTTGAGAGCAAGTAATTAGATTTTCGCTATTTCAACGATTTAGTTCAATCGATTATGAGATAGTAAGCGAATCTATATCTTCATTTAAAAAATCATCACTCAGGGAATCGAACCCTTGATTCTGCAATACTCACAATAAAAAAATACAACATTTTGTTCAACGATGGGGTCATTTTGAGTTAAATTAGTCAATAAGCAAATTTGCCGTATTCGATGTGAAGATTATTCAAAAGCCATTATTAAGACGTCGTAACAAAATATTATGTCTGTTGTGCTTTATGGGCTAGTGGAATCATTGGTCCATACTTCTTCAGAAAATATGCCGGCTATAACGTTACAGTCAATGGAGAGCGCTATAGATCCATAATTACTGACATTTTTTTCCCCTAGTCGAATGGCATTTCTACAGAAGAGCTGTGGACTGGGATTTCAACAAGACGACACAACATCCATGATTGAAGAAAACATTCGATGAGAATATACTTTCGCGGATAAGACCTGTGAATTGGCCTCCAAGATCATGTGATTTAACACTCTTGGATTATTTTTGAGACAGTAGACTGACTGAAAGCCAAAATTTGCCACATTTTGCCAACAGATGCCCCAGCTCCAAAACGTGGTCGAAAATTGGATCCCAGATTGCGCTTTCTTCGAGCCAGCCGCAGCGCCCAAATACCCGAAAACATATTTAAACATTAATGACATAAAAATATCTTTCAAATAAAACCAAAACTTTAGCCAATATGACAATTTTTGTTTGTTTTATTAAATGTAAAATTTCTACGTCCCTTAAAAAACACACTTTAGTAACGTATAATACATCATAAATTTACCCTTGAATTTTTCTATTCACATTTTCACCTCGCCGAATCGACGCTACACTTTTTTTTCAATTTCCGGTTCCTCGTGGCGGTGTACGCCGGATATTCAAAAATAGGCCACCCCATTGTTATTTAAAATTTTGTCATTATGTTTTTCTTTTCACCGTCAAAGCCTAGATTGAATTCGAAATAACTTTGCCGTGTTTAAAAGGTTATTAATTGGTTACTTATTTTAATTTTCATGGCACCGCTAGCGGGTATTCAAATATTCCACGGCGAGAGGATATAGAGCAGAAAATTAAGCCGACATTTGAATAATATGGTACAATACATTTTTTTTACTCTTGAATCCATAGCGTTGCTACAAATAAAAATTGTATATTATACTACTAGTTCATTTTAATTGATACGTCCATAATTTCAGTCATGGGCTCCCAACTGGTGACTCGCGACTTCTGGGATATAAGCGTAATATTTTGGTAAAGTAACTTCTATAAGAATTAACGTTATTCACCATACATTGCAAAAAAAAAATATACCAATAACAAAAACAAATATAAGGCATTACTAGTTACAACTTAACAATGCTACTAATTAATAAAATTAAATAAAATGTATTTTTTTATCCATTTCCCCTCCCAGTGAGAAGCATATGGCCTTCTAACACAGGTATCTCATCAGAAGTTTTTTTTTCTAAAATTACTGTTACTCAGTCGCTCAACATCTCTTTTTCAAAGAAAGTAGTAGGGATAGAAGGACAAGGCTAGGACAGGACCAATGTTCCCGCTAAGGTGTGCGCGTGTGCGCGCGCACACCTCCCAAAATGTGCCCGCACACATTTTTCCACCCCCGCATACAGAAATATTGTAAAATTAAGTTTGTTTCACCAAATTTTTATATTTGCGCACGTTTTTTATTCTGCTGAAAATTGACTGCTCACAGAAGTAAGAATAAGAGGGAACGTTAGACAGGACTAGTGGTTAACTAATCGCTTCTTATCATTAAATAGCTGGGCGATTAGTTAACTAGTAGTCCTGTCCTAGCCTAATCTTTCTATCCCTACCACACTCTTTGAAAAGGATAGTTTGAGCGACTGCATAACAAACAAACAAACAAACCTTTACTTATAAGAGGACATATGCCCCACATTGGGAGCGGACATGAATAAATATAAAAAAATGCTTGATACTCAATTACTCAGCTTCTCTATTTTCAAGAAAGTAGTAGAGTTCTTCAGAAATAGGATGTCCTAGCCCTATTTTTATACCCCTACTGCCCTGAAAAAAAGAGGTTGAGATACCAAGTACACCGTGCTAAATTAAACAAAGATTCAGGTCACGCAAAATGGATGAAAAAAGTTTTTTTTATGGCTACTCACTAAAAAATCTTATCCTTCATAATTAAGCAAGCAAAGCGATGATCGTAGACAGAGATATAATAAATCAAATTTCGCCAACCTCCTGTGGTTTATGTGACCTCATAACTTTACTCTGAGTATGAACTGTTTCCGAATTCCTTGTTTTATATTTTGATATCAAGATATTATTCGTTCTGATCGATCATTATCATACAACTATTAAACAATACGAGCATTTCAAGCATTCAAGTGGTTCACTATCAATTCTTGCCGGGAAGGCACTGCAATAAAACATCAATACGAAGGTTTTCGGATATAACTGAAAAAATATCATTATAACACGAATAGAAACATTTTTCTGTGTTTTTTGTTTTCTGTCTCTGACGTTTTTTTTCAAGTTAAAATCAAATCAACTGAGTATCAGTTGGTAATGCTCGCCACGAGCGAAACCGGTGCTGATATTGGTAAATAAAATTGGAAATTAGTACAAGGGAATATTGTGTTTTTTTTTAATATGTATAATGCCTTTCCACCTTGTATTGACAGTGAACACCTTAAAAGTGACGAAATGAAGAATAATATTGACAACTTTGAATGTTGTTTATATCGGAGTCAGACTATTTTTAATTACCCGGAGTCGGAGTTACGGTTATTTTCAGGGTTGTGGAGTCGGGTAAAAAAGACGACTCCGGTTTTAAATAAAAAACCGACTTTGACTCCAAATTGTTTTTTTTCTAAATATTTCAGTTTAACTAACATATTTACCATCAGATCAATCTAGCAACTAGAATAGTAGTAGGTTTTTACAAACATTTTTCAATTTCTTTAAATTATTTTATTCGGGTTTTCTGACTACGACTCTGACTCCGAAAAACACCCGACTCCACGACTCAACAGTCTTGTTTTTTTTTTCACAGGTCCTACAACTCTATTTATATAATTGTATCTGTATAGCTTAGCTACATACAAATAAAGTGTATTTCCGTTTTAATTCGTTTATTATTTGATAGCAGAAAACTGTTTTATCACTAAATGTTTTCGTAACTAGTTCATTATTGAGAAAATATTTTTAATCAATTTAGGGAAAATTCACAAACCTTTGTCTATGCCATTTATTTTCTTTATAAAAAAACGCATTCGAAATACCTACATATAGCCAGTGGCGGATTACCCCATAAGCGCAAGAGGCGCGTGCTTGGGGCCTCCAAATCTTAGGGTCCTCAAAAATAGCATAAACTATATATATTTTTTTTTAAAACCATTTCCGCTCCCAATGTGGAACATATTGACTCGTAATGGAGTTTATCTCAACAGAAGTGTTTCTACGAGAACTGCTTGCTACTCAGTTGCTCAACCTCTCTTTTTCCAAAGAGAGTAGGGATAGAAAGATAGGACTAGGACAGGATTAGTGGTAAGCTAATCGCTCTCGATACGCCCCGTTCATAGGATAGGATGGGCGAGAGGGGGAATTCAAGACGTCACATACATCCATGCCTTTGAACAGAAATTCATAAATCAATTGAAAAATCAATTTATAAAACTGTCCGTACTGGGATTCGAACCCGGGCCCTCCGTAGCCGAAACCAACGACGTTGACCACTTGACCACACAGGCGGCAAAAACCTATATAAAACCTTATATTTTAATTTTATTTTTTTATATTTATTATTGTTCTACGAAGAGTTTTGCGGCACTTTTGTGTCATTTGAAAAACAGGGCCTCCAGAATCTGTTGCGCCTGGAGCCTCCAAAGTGATCAATCCGCCACTGCATATAACAAACACCCTCTCACTTACACGAGCATTATAAACTATTGAAAATGCTCGTGATTAGCGAATCTGGCATTAATCTTTAATAAATAATGAAAAATTAGTTCAAAAAGTGTTTTATTTTTTCAATTATGGTAATATGCTGAGATGAAATCTTAATAAAATAGGTGAATTCTATTCATCCTTATTCTTTCACCAGTACTCCAATTTTAAATCCATGTGCTCCACTTTCGTAGCGGAGAAAGAAAAAGAATAGCGAGGATTAATTGTGAATAGCTGAATTTGCGCCCCGTTTCATAAATGTTATATTGTACGTGAATAAAGTCTTTTATGAATATTTTTTCCGTACGGAATTCATTCAAATTTATTTTTCGCTGTCAAAATCTTCGCATAGAGAATTGAGAAGAGCGATCGGAAACCATGCGATAGCGAACTCTACAATGTTATTTAAAATAACTATTACAATTTATTACAAATTTATTCTTAATTGATCCAAAGATAACATGGTACAGGGTAAGTGCTTTTGTTTTAGTTTTTTAATACTTTTTTTTAAATTTTGTTTTTGTGGTGGATATTTTTCGAACAAATGCACGTAGATTAATTAGTAAGTGGATCATATGTATTACCGAGTTCTTGGTCGAGTGGTCACGTGTTCGAATTCCAGTACGGAAAATTTCATAAAGTGATTTGTCAATCGATGTATGGATTTCTATTTGAAGCCATGGATATGTGTGAAGTTCTTCCTCACCAAATCTAACCTTAAGACGACACGTAGCGAAAACGATTAGCCAACAACCCTGTCAATCGTTTCCTAGCCATATCCTTCTATTTCTAATTTGTCCATAAAAAAACGTTGAACAACTGAGTAAGTAGCAGCTCTTGTAGAAGCACTTTCGTTGAGATAAAGTTCTTTGAAAGGCTCTACATTGGGAACGGACATAACTAAAAAGTTTTTCAACAGAATTTATTCTACGAGAATTGCTTATTATTCATTCGCTCCACCACTCTTTTTTGAGAGAGTATTGATACAAGAATAGACCACGGAAAAGACTAATAATGAGCCTATATATCTCTCTCCACTCCGCTTTTAAATATTGGATTTGTTGGAGGTAATTTAATATCGCGGCCATTTTTTATTTCGACCACGAATCCATTAGCTTTTGTCTGCCGTAAAAAAGAGTACGTTTGTACCTAGCATGGCGGCTTATTAATTTGCATTATTAATTAAGCTGTTGACGAGGTAACTCGTCTCTGGCGTGTTAAGCACGAAAAAATTGACGAGATATCACGATTGTGGCAGCCATCCAGTTAACCAATTTATGAAAGCTTCCATAATTGGATTACAGCCCATGAATATTGCAACCGAAGAGCGTACCGTTGACCACTTAGCTATAGGCTCAGTTAATGCTTCATTAAGGTCCACGATCTCGTCATTATTAATGAACAGTATATTGACTGATATGTATTAAATAATATGTGCAAAAATGTTTACTACCAATATTAGACGGAAATATTTCCGACGCAGGGCAACACTGGTGCTTGAGTTGAGCGCCCTCTTTTGACAGACCATAATCAATCATCTCTCCAAACATGAAACACGAAATACCTATCTATGTACTTTTCCTTACTTCACCTATTTTGAAACAATACCTTTGTAGCGTTTTGCCTGATTTTTTGCGTTTCATTCTCCCAGATGATTAATCAACTGCTTTGTCGAATATAAAAGTGATTAATATCTATTGTTGCTTATCAAACAGTATTAATGTATTTGAAAGTTTAATAATTACGACGCCCTCTCTCGTTCCCGCAAGACTCTGATTCCGACAAGGAAGTGGAAATATTAAAGGCAATAATTCATCGGTATATATGATAGAGTTGTCGTAATTTACCCGCCACGTCAATTCCAATCAAAAGGAAACTTATTTTTCCGTTTCCGCGTTTCCATTTCGAAAGTATAAACAATATGGTGAGGTACAGTAGCGTAACAAGAAGAGTGCGGCAAAGGCGGACCTCCCCGGGCGCACAATTTTAGGGGCGGCATTTTCAATAATAAATACAATATTTCTCGAAAAATTATATTTATATGCAAAAAAAATTTGAGCCACATGTAGTAAAAATTCCTAGCTCATAGTTTAAAAATATTTAAAAACTGCAGGGCTGTCGATATATACGCCGAGGTCGATGTATGCTACTATGAAAAATTATTCTTAGCAAACTTGAACATTATTCCAAAGATTTATTAATTTACGAAATTTCTGCTACTACGAAAAATGGTTGTTAGCAAACTTAAACATCATTCCAAAAATTAAATAATTTACGTGGTCTATTTCTGCTACTACGAAAAATGATTGTTAGCAAACTAAAACATTATTCCAAAACTAAAGTAAATTACGAGGTCTATTTCTGCTACTACGAAAAATAGTTGTTAGCAAACTTAAATATTATTCCAAAAATTAAATAATTTACGAAATTTCTGCTACTACGAAAAATGGTTGTTAGCAAACTTAAACATAATTCCAAAAATTAAATAATTTACAATTTAAATACTGCAGGGCTGTCGATATATGCCACGAGGTCTATTTCTGCTACTACGAAAAATGATTGTCAGCAAACTTAAACATTATTCCAAAAATTAAAGAATTTACGAGGTCTATTTCTGCTACTACGAAAAATGATTGTTAGCAAACCTAAACATTATTCCAAAAATTAAAAAAAAATTACGAGGTCTATTTCTGCTACTAAAAGTATTAGAGGAAGTATCGGGGGTGGCAAATTCAAGGACCACCCCGGGCGGCAGGACCCCTTCCTAAGACACTGGTGAGGTTTAAGACTGGGTGATTATATAAGACGATTTATCGATTTCTGCTCGAAGGCATGGGTGTTTGTGATGTCTGAAAAAAATCCTCCCACTCTTCCGATACTTCAATAACTGGGCCACTACTCTATCCTAGCCTTATCCCACTATCTCTACTACTCACTTTGGAAAAGAGAGGACTGAGTAATAAACAGTTCTCGTTAGAAAAAATAGGAGGTCATATTATGCTCTACATTCAGTGTGTTCATAATTTTCTAAATATGTTTCGTTTATCGTTAAGAACAGCGTCATGAAACATTTGACGTTAAATCTAAAATGGCCGTCGTTTCAACAATATCGTTATAATAATGTAGGTTTTTGTGATATGTACATATTGCACCGTGAATGTTAAGCCAACGTATCTGCAAGTAACCTAGTTTGAAGATATTAGGGTTTATGGTTTTCGTTTTGTCAGGAAAAATGAGTGTAAACATATCGACTGTAGAAAGGAAAAAGGACGTAACCCACACATATCCAATTTTACAGGAGGGACAAAAAGCGTGTTTAGATGATTTTGGGCCATATGCAAATTACGAAATATCTGCAACCTAAAAGTGCACGGAGACTTCTAAACTGGTGTTTAATTGACATAATCTAATATTGATTTAAGAAATTGTCCAGGAAAAACCTTTATTTCAGTCTTTATTCTTGGTTTCAATTTTCTCAAGCTCATCTTATTTCAAACTTTAAAGCTAAATTTAAATACTGATTCGGCATTTGCAGCTTACATCCTTTTGATAGAATGTGTACCAAACTAGACACATTGTGATTATCGGAAAAAGGTGTTTTGAAAAAACTGTGGGTTACGTCCTTTTTCCTTTCCACAGTCGATATGATGAATGATGTAAGTGCATTACGAAAGCGTATATATTACTCGATCTATTATATATTGTAAAACCGAATTATGTGCAGATAACTCTTTGTTTTACATTAACAATACATGTTTATCTTTTTATTGTAAAATCAAATTATCTGTCTCTTTTATGAAACATATTAAGTTTCCAGTTATTTCACTTTTACATTATCAAGTTCATTAATTTTGCAGTTTTTTCACATGAAATCCTCGAAATAAAAAAGGTGCGCTATTATGTTCAATACCAATACTTGAATACCAAGCGGACATAGGTCTCCGGAACATATGCAAGCGAACACGGTTGTCCATGACATTTAAGCAATCAAATACTTGGTATTCATAGAATATAAGCAATATGTTGATGAATATGTGAAGTGCTATCTATACTGAGTAAATATAGGTTTTTAAAATATTAAATTCGAGTGTATATTAGGCAAAATATTTTTTCTCGAAAACACTCAGTATCTCTGGGACATATTAATGATTTATCTGCGCGGTATTCAAACGGTTAATTTGATCAAAGTTTTCTATTGTAACATAAACATAAGTATGCAACGAAGCTGAAAGCGTTTTTAATTCTAAATAATTTTGCCGATGATGAATCAACTTTCTTCAATTCACAATCGACGACGAAAGTTAATTATATTAATTTATACAGTCAGCGCAGTAAAACCTTAGGTCTTTCGCGTGGCATCGGCCAAAGTCATGAATATCGAGGTGGGCCGGACCTGTGTATTTGCATTGCAAATGTTTTTAAGTGCCGCAAATCACTACCACCAACTTTCTGCCTTTCGTCGCATAACCTGCATACCCGATTTTCCACTTTTCAACATGCAAATCCTTCCATCCACCATCTTACGGCATAATTATCAATTCTATGCTAATGCTTCTTCTATACTGAATCAATTGACAATTTTCATCCACTTTATAATGTTAATTTTTGATTTTGCAGCAATAATTGCTATCAAGGTGAGTACATAACAAAATTTTCAAATTATCGAGTGAGAGCTGTACTGGGAAATCTCAAAAATAAATGTCGTAAACGCGAAAACACCTCCCATGGGATCAATTATGTGAAAGTGAGTTCAATATTACATTACAGAGAGATATAACCAGGGCAGTGGAGTCGAGTATAACAAAATGACTCCGACTCCAGCTTTAAAATAAAAAACGACTCCGAGAAAATTTTTCAATAATTTCATTTTAACTTATGTATATCGCCTGTGGAAAGGAAAAAGGACGTAACCCACATATATTAAATTTTACAGGAGGCGCAAAAAAAGTGTTTTCATGATTTTGGGCCATATGCAAATTATGAATTATGCACAACCTTAAAGTACACGAAGACTTCTTAAGTGGTATTTAATTGACATAATCTAATATTTATTAAAGAAATTGTCTAGAAAAACCTTTATTTCAGTCTTTTTTCTTGGTTTTAATTTTTTACAAGGTCATCTTTTTCAAACTTAAAAGCTAAATTAAGATACTAATTCGACACTTGCAGCTTGCATCCTTTTGATAGAACGTGTATCAAGTTCGATACATTGTGATTATCGAAAAAAAATCTGTTTTGATAAAACCACAGTCGATATGTAAAATTTCCCATGTGATATTAAATGCTGTTATTTAATAATATTTAAAAAATCTTTGCATCTTCTATGACCTATGTGATCATAATAAAAATATATTATTGAAATCTTATTTTAATTTTTTGAAGTTGTCTGACTAATAAACATAATAATGAAATCAATATGCGTGGTTGTATCTTGTTATATTTCCAATGACTCCGCGGAACACTGATTGGCGACCGCTGCTATAAATGACCAAACATTCTTCATATATATATTATTGATTACTTTCCTTCCCTGTTTTAGATTGTTATAAAAATATTTACTGTTTTGTTTACGTTTTAATATTTATATATATATATATATTACTTCATAAGTCAATTCTAATCAGGGCTGTGGAGTCGGAGTCGTCGAGTCGGACTCAAAAAAACTAATAACTTCGAGTCCTTTTTAAAAAAAAATGTGTATTCAAATCGCTACGGCCAAAAGTGGCGCCACTGCCTTTAAAAAATAAATACATATGGTCACTTGCTTAACTATATTTGGACTCGGAGTCGTCTTATTTCATCGCTCTGGTCCTAATAGTAACGACTTTATTATTGCGTCCAATCATTTTAACTTTGCACACATTTTTCCTTATATTTTGCTTAAATTGTTGTGTCAACATTTTTTAAATATTTATAATGCTTTGTTTCACTAATTTCAATAGCAAAATAACTAAATACCTAGGTATGTTATATTTATATCAATTTGGATTAATTTTTACTCAAACGTTCTTTTAAAAGATGACAATCGACTATTTTTGTCAACAAGAAGTCAAACCAAAAGCGCAGCAGATTTACGTATAATTGTTTTTGACAAATCTCAACAGATGTCACTAAATTTCCTTTGCTTACGAGTAAATAAAATAGTTATTTTTGTATTATATTCTTTTCTAATTTATTTAAATCTTTCTTCTCGTTTACCCTTAACCTTCGCGTTCCGGAGCGGGGTACAATTGTGTCCCTTAATTCTTATTTTACCAACCATTTGTTAAATATCGGTAATATCTAGCTGATATTTATTGTAATCTACAAACATATCCTACTGAATACAATGCAAAAAAAAAATCTGAAAAATTGTATAAAATAAAATAGATATTCACGTTTTTCGTTAACAAATGGTATTTGGGTCACATATACACGTTGCGTTTGAGTGTGTGCGTGTGCCGAGCGCAAACTCCAGACACCTGATGTCATCGTACCCTGCGCCCGCGCCGGGAGAACGACGTCGCTTTACGATTAGTTCAGTCTGCTCTCGCCGCTTCTATTGACATGATGGATTTCTACCGCTTCTATACGCCTGACGTATCGTCAACGCAATATGATATGGATGATTCAAAAAGACAAATTGTCTCTTAATTTTGACAGGGCATGCTCAAAATCAACATTCGAACTGCTGACATTTATTATTTTAATTTTTACTTCGTTAAATGAGAAAAATTCTGGGGGGTACAAATGTACCCCGCTCCGGAACCCGTGTGATTTTTCAAGATATAGGTACTCGAAGGTTAACAAATAAAACATTTTTTCGTAAAAAAACACTTTTCATTAAATACTACAGTATTAAAAAATCTACATATTTATTTTAATTATGGTAATATTATGATAAAAGTTTAATAATATGCTAGAAATGTTCCGATTTGAATTATTGTTACAGAATAAAAAAAAACTGATATTTATCATCATTTTATGAAAACATAAACAAAGCAAAAAAAATGACATATTATAAATTGAAAACTTTTACAATTAAGAAAAAAAAAGATACAATTTAATATTAAAAAGTAGTAAATAGAAAAAAATGTATTTTAAATTAGTATAGAATTCAACTGAGTAAGCTCCGACAAACTCTACTTTAATACACAAAAATAGCATTCGTCCTAGAAGTCAAATATATTAAAATGATATTTTAATAAATAAAAAAATGTACCAAACCAAGAATTTTAATCGTATTCCATACTAATCTTACCTTAGAATATTTGTTATTTATTTATTGTTTTATCAAACATTGCTTTCATAATTAAATTATAATTTATTGTAATAAAGATTTTGTATTGCAAAAACTTTATAAGCACTCAAAAACGCTGTAACACTAACGACATCTATTGTTGTTTGTGTAAAAGGTTAAAGATAAAAATATTAGTAATTCATGAAAAAATATTTTAAGCAATTTTAAAAATAAATGAATTAACTACCGTCGTTTGTAAATCAAAAAAACAATATTTTCTGTATAATTGTTGAAATCATAGATTATTTTCTTTTTGGGTGTGATTCCGTGCTTACAAATCGCAAGTGAATAGATCCACAGCGCTCGTTTTGTATACCAAAAATATCACAATCATAATTTGTGTCTATTGAAAGGAGAGACGGTTAGCACTCCCCTTGACAAGGATGGAACACACAAAACGGATAAGGCACTCTTGTCCAAATTTTTTTCTTGACGTATTTCTTAACCAAATGTTATATGGATATAGAATTTTTCATTAAAACAAGAAAATTCAACAAATAATTTTGAACAAGAAAATATAATGAAAATCATACTGAATAAATTGTGGGAAACTCGGTGTAATATATATAAAAATAATATAGAGATACATGGCGTTCTTTATGATTGATTATTCGCAGTGCCAACATCAATCTCGCCCCCTATTAAATTAGCCGTAACCGATAGAAGCAGGTGGTTCGCAAATTATTTATACAATATTTGTTATTTTCGGGATTATCAACGTTTTTATTATTTGACAATTTAGCTGTACATTTGCGGCAAATATGTTGAATTTGGAAAATCATAAGAGGAAAACTCTGTTGGAAAAATTTACTATACATAATCAACTCGAGCAGTAATAACATTGTGAAAAAACACAAATTTAAGTTGTAGTAAAACGGTCTGCAACGACACATTTTAATAAGAAAAATTGTAGAGTGATTTATTTGCAAACATTCTTGTTTAATTTAAATTTCATGTTACAACACTAGTACGAAAAAACAAAAAGAAAATATTTTTACGATTCCGATAATCATCTTACACTCTCAACTTTAGGAAATTAGGAAATGAAATGTATTTTCAAAGATTGCGCTAGTTGTGTTTTGGTTTTTTGTATTCTTTATTTTATTATAACTTTTTTTTATTTAGGCCTTAGTCATAGGCACATGAAATACATTAAAATGAAAATTAGATTTGTTTATTCAGCTTTTATTGGACATCCAATGGATATCTAATTAAATGTTAAAATAGTAACTGTCAAATGGAGAACCGTTAAACGTCAAAATAATATAATGATGATATCAATCTTTCACTTATATACGTACGATATATATATCCCGAGCTTTATCTATCCAGCAAGACGCATCGACTAAGGATCCCAACTATTCAAATATAGTCGAATAGTTTACGTTTTGATGCCATCGTCCAATCTGAATTGGGTTTCCACATTGTCTACAAGTAACTCACTTGTAAATTCTACGGAAGTTAACTACTACAAGGTTCTAAGTGTCGACTTTTGACCAAACTAAAGGAATAATGAGTCAGTCTTAAGCGTAGCATTATCTATATGCTGTATTAATATGAAGTCGAAATTTTGCTGAAATTTCCACTAAGCCGTAGTTCTATGTGCCCGTCGCAAGATGTCTGTGGTTTGTCTGAATGTACATAAGTATAGATTTTGATAATTTTATTTCTGTATTTTACTTAAATTATCTGATTTTGATCAATTATTTTTATTCTTCAACACAATGGTGTTATTGTTTACCATTATGATGTTTTGTACTCTTGCAGTGTAATATTATTACATTTTACAATATCAGCTTATTACATTTATGATGTTAAACACAAATTACGAAAAAAAAACTATTTCACATTAGATATCTTCCATAGAATTATTTTTATTTTAATATAAAAAGCGTAAGCCTGTTTTTTGAATCACCTGTGCTTGCGTACAAATTTTAATTAGAACCTCGTAGCACTGGCGGTTTGTTTGAATTTCAGATGGGCAAGGTTCTAATTTTATTAATAGTTATATCATGCCAGTACTATCATTGATATATACAATCAAAAAAAATCTTGAAAAAATATAAAATTTTAAAAATAAATGCATTCAAAATTTCAAATGCCTTTATCTTTTTTGCTGCAGCTGTCCACATAGAACCTTGTAGCGCTCGGCTCGAGTCTTTCCAAATCTCCATTAAAATTTAACATTTGGATTATTTAAAAACCTTGTAGAGTCTGGATTTTTCACATCGTAACTTGCCCATCTGATTCCACTTTGATGACATAAATTCTTGAAAGCCAATAACTCAGATTTGTTACGAACGCACTATTCTTGAGTTTATTTTACAAAGGCAGAGTATTCTTTGGAAAAAAATATTTCCCAATAATCGGATTTACGTAACTAATTATAATTTATATTATATTGTAATGAAAAATGTTTGCCTCGGTTCACCAGAGCTTCTTTTTAATTTCGGCTCATAAAGCTTACTATCATATATATATTTTTAGGTAGGTAGGCAACCTGTTATAAAAATGGTCCATTTCCGGTTCTTTGCGACTTGGCAATTTTATTCAAACCCCATAAGCCCCGAGGATTCTTTTTGTTTGAGTGAATGTAGTTTAGGGCTGCCACTTTATTCGGGAAATTTCAACTCAATGTCCGGTATTTATTTATTTTATTTTATCGTCAACTCATGAAAAATAATAACTTTAGTTGTAAATTAAAATAAGCTCTTATGGTATTTAGAAATTCTTAGTTTTTTGTGTTTAAAGATCTAAAGGAATTGTACGTGTGACATGCTGTGAATGCCTTCGAACAACTTCAACACTGATTGTTTCATCTTTTCCTGCCAGCGAAATTCGGATTCTTCATCGAGTTTACTTTACAGACATAATGGAAGCTGGCATGAAGCTGGACGAAGCAAAGCGATCGACAGGTGAAAGGGCTCCTTGGAGGTAGTAGTGTAGTTACCATTAGCTCCAAACTAAAATTGGACATGATTGAAGAGAATAGTATATTTCAATTTGACCATTTTTGGCCAGCATCACACGTCAGTTCAAACAAATATCTTATGTACCAAAATACTTTTACAAATTATACCAAAATACTTTTTATTTAAAAAGTGTTCCCTTGATGCAAAAGTTTGTGAACCCATAATGTAGAATATGTGCTGTTTTTTTGGCGCTATGTCAATCAAAACGAAAGTGCTGTGAAAATGCAAGTAATAAAGATCGTTTTTAAGATTTTGACTGAAGGTGCGTGGTGGGATTTCAATATTAAATTTGAATTGTTCAGTCAGTCAGTTCAAGTTCATCCGTGCGCTTGAACGCCTGAAGATGCCGAAAGGCGAAACCCGGGTCGTTAGTGACAAAATCTGTGAGAATGTACATAGTTTGAACAATTCAAATTTAATAAAGATCGATTTAAATACTATAAATAAAACACTATATTGTACTTATCTCACATGTATTAATTAGGATTGCTTTCGCTCATCGCATGCATTATCAACTGATCAGAATTAACATTGCTAAGGGGAAAGTTATACCAAACGAAGTAAATCTAAAAGGGATACAACAAACAATAAGAAATGTTTTTTTTTTTATTTAATAATAATCAGTTTTGTTTCGTGTATTTTTAACTTTAGATTCCTTTCATATTTATATTACCAATTGTTTGTTACACCCTTACAAGTTTTACATGGCTTAATATAAACAGCACTGCATTTATGTATATTCTTATCGGTTCATAATGCTCGTGATTAGCGGAACCGGTTCTGATCCTATTAAATAAATTCCGAATGAATACAAATGATTGTTTATTTTATAAATATAATGCCTTCTCCCAAGTATTGATAGTGAACACTAGGGCATCCAATCCCGGGATCCCGTTCAATTTTCTGATCTCGAAATTCCGGGATTGAGATGGCCGCGATCCCGGGATTTCGGGATTGAGAAATTTTGAGCAAATTTCGAATATTTACACGAAATTGGCAAATTCAAGATTTCAAATTCTTCGGTGACCTAAAAAAAAAAAAAAACAAGTTTCTGTGAGAAGTTGGGAAAAAGTATAGCAAATTGAAGATTTCAAATTCCTCGGTGAGAAAATCTCAATCCCGGGTTCCCGGAATTCAAAATTAATCAATCCCGAAATCCCGGGATTGGAAAAAGGCTCCGGGATTGGATACCTTAGTAAGCGCCATAAAAGTGAGTAAAATTACACTAGACTACAAACAATATAATCGTTAATGGCGACATATCGGATAAAATAACCTAGGGCTTTGCGCGAGCCTTTTGCTGATTTTGTATTATACCGGCGAGCCCCTTTTTAAATTATGGATCAAACAATAATCTTATATTGCTATGCTATACAATGTATAAAGAATGGTTTCTATTATTGCGTCAATCCTGGAACTCTTAACTTGCATTTAAGGTAAGGATATACATTTTTGACAGTTATTGATATTCATTGTGTTACAGCCTAAATATATAAATGAACATTCTATTACGTTAATAGTTATATCGTACTAGCTGGATCCTGGCAATAATTATAATGTCACTCAAAGAAAGCAAGTTTTTGTGCTTTAATTGTGTTTATTGAAGTGCATGATTTCTTTTTATGTCTATTTGACGTTTGCTGCCAATGTCTGTATTACGACACACGCGCCACCTACTGTAAGTTAATTGTACCATAACCTTCGCACAAGTGCAAGCATACGTTGTCAAAATGAACTGTGTGGTAGACATACAAACATTAATTTGTATATATAAGACCTACTGTAAGCTATGCCTGTAACCTTCCCGGAAGTACAACCAAAAAGTTTGTCAAAGGTTTATTGCAATCGGATGAGCGGTGTGGCAACGCATAAAATACGAACAAACAAACATTCATTTTTATATATTAAATTGGGTAAAAGTGGTAAAAAAAATCACTCTTGCACAGAACCCCGCAAATAGCTTTGAGATTAAGCGAGCCCCTTTCTAACACTTTGGCAGAACAGCCCTGAAGTAACCGGTATTCGTTGTGAATATTTGGCGCACCCCTGCTCGAAACTAGCCGGCATTATTTTTTGTCCAATGATAGCGATAACAGCGAGGATTCTTTATTTCCTTTTTGGGGGGTGGCTGCGGTGACCTTCGGGGTGGAGTAATTTATAAGATGTCCTGGCTGATTTATGACCGCGTGCCCCGCACGAACTTATTCGATATTAATATAATAGAACCCAATACAGTAAAAACCCCATTTACACTAAAGTCGGGACCGTGTAATTTAGTAATTTAGGTAGTGTAATTGGGGGAGTGAATCTCATACAAAATTATGGATTTGGTTTTTTGACAAAGACTTCCGTTAGTTTTGCAAAAAAAAATATAGACGACATATTTAGTTACTAAGTGATAAAATGCAAAGCACGCCAAAATCCAACACATAGACAGTCGCCCTGCTATGCGTGTATAGCCTGGCACGTGTTGAATACACAGACGTTAGCCAACATTTGACAGTATGCACCGCACAGACGACCGTCTCGTAGCAACGACAGTGGAATGTGGCCGTTCAATTCAATTGTTCTTCAATTGTTGGATTCGCGGCGAATATTTCAAGCCAGCGCGTGCAGTTGGGGGGGTTCCACTGTACGTAAACACAAATTTCGCCACTCTAAATAATACTTGAAATTATATTTTTTAACAAATGGAATGTTTTATAATTTTAAATTTAACTCGTTGAAACATAAGCACTATTGCCTGGGCGAATACACACTTGTATTGAAAGTCAATATAGCACATCTCGTTGCGAATCTTCCACAACCTGGTATCTCAAAAAGTACAAGTTTTCATAATACGCATTAATGTACTTTATATTTATGTGTATTATGAAAACATTTTCCATTTTTTTTAATCCATGTCCGCTCCCAATGTGGAGCATATGGCCTCCTAATGGAGGTATCTCAACATAAGTTTTTTTTACGAGAGCTGTTTGTTACTCAGTCGCTCAACCTCACTTTTTTCAAAGTGAGTAGTATGGAAAGAAATATAAGAGTCGCCTGCTGTGGTCCAGTTGGTTAGAGCTTGCTCTACCGATCACGCAGATCTGGGTTCGATTCCCGGTCAGATCATGGTGAATTTGAGAATTGTATTCAATTCCTTTTGTAGAATTTATTAACTTCGCTCATGGCCGCAACGGGTCCTGAACTTGATAAATAAAATTTGAAATTATGTACAAAGGACTATTGTGTTTTTTTTTGCATAAAAGTTGGGGATAGGTGTTTACCAAGATGCGAGCCGGTTGATAGAATGATTTCTTACCTCTCTATCCTTGGCGTAGTATAGAACCCTGCCCCGCAACCGGAAGAAGCGTCTCCTCCATCTCTGGAAACTCCAAGTCTGCTTCATCAGAAAGCCTTCCTTCGTCGCGGCCGCCGGCTGCGAACAACAACATTTGTATTACACGTAGGGCTTATAAAAAAACCGCTTTTTGAAAAAACCGATTTTCTAATGTCAATACTGTTCGAAAACCGGTTTTATCCGGTTTTCTAAGTTTTACAAAAAATGGATAATTCAATAAAAATAGCTGGAAAAAGTTAAATTTTTTTCGATGTTGTTTACTTATATACATAATACTGCACAACAAGAAATTATTTGGTGTTACTTTTCAGAAAATATGATTTAAGAAAACACAAATCGTCCAATGGTCGTTTTATAACAAAATTTCCTGATATCGAAAATACCTTTTCGCTGGATAATGATGTGGGGCATATGGTCTTTAAGCCATCAAATAAAAGATCCAAATTTTCTGTCATTTTGTTTATAGAATCGTTTATGAAAAATCCTGCACAACCGGTTACGAAGTTGAAAAACCGGTTTTCGAATGTCACAAATTTTGCCGAAAACCGGTTTTTGAAAACCGACAACCCTAGTAATCAATTGTTATCATTGAAAGGTTACTGAGAAAATGATTCTTGCAATGAAATATTGATTTTCATTTTATTGAGAAGTGTTGGATTTTATTGGAATTATATATTTTTTAATCCATGTCTACTCCCAATGTGGAGCATATAGCTTCCTAATGGAGGTATTTGAAAAGAAGTTTTTTTACGAGAACTGCTTGTTACTCAGTTGCTAAACCTTTTTCTTTTTTCGAAGAGAGTAAGGATAGAAGGACAAAGCTAGGACAGAACGTTTTTTATCCATGTCCACTCCCAATGTTGAGCAAACACATGGCCTACTGATGAAGGTATCTCAACAGAAGTTTGTCTACGAGAACTGCTTGTTACTCAGTCGCTCAACCTCTCTTTTTTCAAAGACAGTATTAGGGTTAGAAGAATAGGGCTAGGTACAGGACTAGTGTTTAACTAATTGCACTCACTACGCCTAGTTATGATATCGTGTATACAAATTATACACGATTTCATGTTGAGTGCCCAATTCAGGGATCCCGTAATCCCGAGATTGAAAATGAATCAATCCCGAAATCTCGGAATCACAAAAGGCTCCGGGATTGGATACCCTAGTGTTGTATGTAATATCGTCAAATTGAATTCCAAACGCGCTTTAGTTGGAATGAATTCACTTATCCTATTCACCTTTCGAAGGAAACTCTTAGTGAAAACGTATTATGATGAATATGTGCTCCTTTCAAATGAGAAGTTTTCAATTACTCTTCATTTTAGAAATATACGCATAGCATTTTTATTCGCCTCAAAATTTTAACTCAGATAATCAATTACGTATGATATGTAGGCTGTACATAGCGAAAAGCAATTCGATTAAATTCTGTGATGTAATTCGGGGCTCTGCGGCGTGGCAAGGGTGATATTTAGGATGGGTAGGGCAAGATGAATCGCATTCGCTTTCTGTCCACAAAAAAAGAGACGGAAAAGCGCCCTTCAACTCAAGATAAATGACGTCGGAGGGTTGTATGTGTGCTTAGCTACATTTGACGAAACAAAAAAACACCCTTACACACGAGTGAGTAAAGTGTGCAAAAGAATTTTATTTATATGACTGTTTCCGAACGAAAAGAACCCGAAAATGTTTAAGATAATGAATTATACAGAAAGCATTTTCTGCGATTTTTTCACTTTGTACAAATTCACAAAACTCGTTTTGTCATTTGAATAAAAATCATCAAATATGTATCAATATTTGACATTGACAGTTCTACGTACTGGGCTAGGTGCAGGGGTGGGCTAGAGGAGGCTCGGAGACTGCTCTGCCACTGGGCGGCCGGTCAATGTGACATTCGATCAATGCACCCCTTGTATATCCAGGGGCGGTTATATTTCATGAAATAATATTCAAATATAACATTTATACCATTCACTCATTTTAAATTCTTCATGTATTGTTTATATTTTTATTTAATTACAGACAATTAATTTTTAATATTTATTATAGATAATAAATACATAAAGAATTTAAAATGAGTTAATGGTATAAATGTTATGTTTGAATATTATTTCATGAAATATAACCCCACCTGCATTATACAAGAGGTGCATTGATCCAATGCCACATTGACCGGCTGCCACTGGCTCGGGGGAGCCCTTTGTTAAGTTTTACTAAGGCAGACGTACCCTTGTTAATTTAAGAGAAAACAATAATCTCAGATCAAATTAGTATATATCTGCAATTTCTGACTTATATGTATATTATCTACGTCAGCTTCAGTATACACAGTAGTATATTTTTAGCCATTAAGATTGATAACTTTACGGCAAATTGCATATTGTTACATATTATAAGTGTATTAAGTAACAATCGATTGCTTATTTAAATATTCTATATAAATGTATAGGAGTGATAAAAAAATTCACTCATTCCCCAGAACACCGATAGTTGCTCTGAGATTAAGCGAATCCCTTGTTAAGGTATTGGCAGCCCACCGCTGGCTAAGCCCGAACTGAAATTCGCCCAAAATGTGTATAAAAAACAATCTTAATGACCTAATAAAAACAACCAGCAATTTGGCTTGTGTATAAATCAAAAAAATAAATTTACACTGTTTACGTACGACGTAGCTTATTTATGATAAATTCATACGAAAAGCAAACATTCAAAAAGTGATTTGTCACAAAAATACAAAGCTTGGGAAATGATGGAGAAGTCACGGTTTGCTTTAATGTGTTAACTTCGTGATTTTTTGAATACTAACTGTGATTTCCATTCATAGATTTTATTATGGACTATAAGAGCTGATATTAAACGACATTTTTCAAAATTTGTGACAAGTTACCTTTTGAATTTTCGCTTTTCCATTATTTTTGCTCTGATTATCTTCTATCATTATTGGCAAAATCTCTTCAGTTGTGTTGGAAGATTCACAAAGTGAGACTTCCCAATGGTGAATCCGACTTTCTACTACTACTGATGCTCCATTCTATTATTTTAGAGAATTTTCTGGCTTATTTAATAAATAGGTTTGTAATTTATTTTTGACGCCAGTAAATTTTCTGACTACTTATAAATGTAACAAAAATTCCCCCCGTTGAGGTCAACGGGCTTACAGCTAGTAGATATAATTTTTAATACATGTTACACCATCTCTGTAATGTCGCTCGCTACATGTTACAAGGACAAAATGTTAAAGTATTTATTTCCACAAAATGTACATATATAAGTTAAATGATAGCTATTTCAACTTCACGCTAGAACTATGTCAAACTTAATTAAAGATGACCATACTATACACAAGCTTAAAAGAGATAGACAATATAGGTTTTCAGCAACCCTAACATACTAATTTTAATTCAAAAATTAAGTATCAAAAATAAAAAAAATCGGTCTGTATTGTTCTAATAACTGGAAAATTGACGGTATTATTTAATAATCGCAATTAAGTTATGATCATGGGATTATAAAAGATAATCTTAATTATAAATAAATGTTAATTTCTTACAGTTCAAGTGCATTTTAAACTGAATAAAAAATTATTTGGTTAACCAATCACTCTCACTACGTCCGGTTAATTTTAGGATTGGAAGGGTGGGAAGGAAATTTTCGGATATCACAAACACCTATGCTTTCGAACAGTCGATAAATCGATTGAAAAAATCATGTTCGTACTGGGACTAGAACCCGTGAGATCCGTCACGGTAGCCAATGAAGTTAACTACTACGCCACGAACTTGACAACAATACAAAACAGTAAACAGAGAAGGACAATCGATCAATAGTATTAATTCCGAATAATGATTTTTATTCAAGCATAATATGTATACACTGCTGTCATGTTGCACCACTGTGCAACATTGAGGGACAGTACTCAACATTGCAGCGTCATGTTGAGAAAATTTTTGTCCCATAATGAATACAGGCTTTAATTATCAACAAACAATGTTTGTGATAATTAAATCGTGATCTAAAAAGTTGTAATTGTTTTCATCTCATATGATAAGTTTGAAATATCTTTACAATTATTTGTCATTGAGCGACTTAGTTTCAAAACCTATCTAACTCCAAAAATTAAAATTGTTGGCAAAGTGCAAAACACTGCTGTGGGTTTTTTTTAGATTTGAGTAATTTTTGAAACCAAACACATTTTTTAAAATGCGTTTGCTCTGTATTTAGAGAGGTTTTAAAATCACAAATTTATTGATAGTGTAGATATTAAAATAGAGAACAAGTTGACATCAAAATTTGAAAAAAAATCGACGGTGGGCTTTAGGAAGGTTTTGAAATTGAGATCCTCAAATGTTAAAAAATTTACTTATATTATTTTACTATACAAATTCATTTTAAAATTCTGGGCTTACGACGAGTCCAATTCATCTAGAATATTTAATAAATGATGAGATAAAAAAGAAAATGCACGGTTTTAATAAGCTTCATAAAGCTTGAAGCTTTAAAAGCTTCCACTATGGACCGCTGACCAGAGAGCATTTCATGTTGTGTCATTTATTTATTATGATACTCTCGCAAAAGTGCTCGAGGATGCTCAACGGAATATGAGTGACATTCCATTCTGAAGTGTCCTATTCACAGAAACATTTCGCAAGAACTTGACAGAGAAAAGAGCGAACTTTTATCTTTATTGCAGCTTGTATATACATATATACGTCATGTTGCTCCGTGCAAGGATTTCATTAGCCACCTATTAGGGTTTTTTATTTTATTTTTTTTTTTTATTTTTTTTTTTAATTTTAAAAAAAATATTTGACATTACAGCTTACGCCAATGCGTCAAATATTTTTAAGTTGAAAGATCATACGAGATATACTCGATGAGAAATTTTTTTTGAAAGTCACATGAGATAAACTCAAGGAGAATTGACTTCACAAACACCCATGTCTTAGATCTCAAAATAAAATTGAAAAAAAATCCAATTTTGACATTGACCTTACCGGGAATCGAACCCAGACCCACCTGGTCGGTAAAGCAAGCTCTAACCAACTAGACCACAGCAGCAGGGTTGTCACTAGGGAATCTGAAATCTCGGGGTATTTAAAGTCCCGGGACTCGAGGCGTGATAAAGTCAATGTCGCGGGACTTCCTGGGACTCGAGACTTTTATTTCCCCTTTAATGAAATTATAAATTTATTAAAATTAAATATTTGTGTGTATTACATACACTCGGCACCTTTTAAAAGTACGCACTAGTAAAAATCGAGTTTTTTTATATAATGCTTAATATTTTTTTTTCTTATGTAATAGATATATGCAATCCTTACGGTTGATTTATACTAACAATGGATGAAAACAGTACATGTATTGAAAAAATATCAATGAGTTTGGCCGCAGTCTCCTAGGAGTAAATTTATGACCGTATCTTCACAATACAGCTTTTAGACCTTTTTTGATGTATAAGAGTGAAAAAACATTTTTAAACAAAACAACATCAGGCATGAACATTTAATTTTAATATTTTGTAATTTTCTTTTGCTACAGTTATATTTTGTATACAGTTACGTTTTTCTTGGGGCTCCCCTCTTATAGCTGTTTTCATTCAATATACATCAGTCCTTTTGAAGGTCTATTAACCACAAGAATTGTTTTTTAAAAAATAAAATGTACAATTTATTAGCAAATTTTAAATCACAGTTTCGATTCCTGGGACACTTTACAACAAAGTCCCGGGACTCAAGACAGCAAAAAAACCCGACATTTCCCGGAACTTTTGTCCCGGGACGTCTCGAAACAGAGTCCCTAGTTGTCACAAATATTATACTGACAGACGATAAATATTCTTCCATTTTTAACCGGAATTTTGTTTTAATGAAAAATTTGTATTTGTTAATAATTTCTGTAGCTTAATAACAATATATAGTTCCAAAGTTTTTATTAGGTTAGTATTTTGGTGGTCACGTTTAGAATTGTTATCTGTTAATTGTTAAAGAAAATACAAATGAAAGAAATTGATTTCGCTCGCTTTGGTCTATATCAGGCGTGGGAAACCTGCGGCCTTTTGGCCAATTCTGTAATTCTGTTTTTTTTTGTAAATTCGTAAATTCCCGAGAATCTGGAAAGTAAATTCCGGCCAAAGATTCCCTAGTCAATTTTTACTGCGGCCTTATGTCGATTCAAAAAAATGAATGCGGCCTTAAGAGAAGAAAAGGTTCCCCACCCCTGATCTAGTTAGTTAGAGCTTGATTTACCGACCAGTCTTGGGTCTTGGTTCGATTCCCGGTAAGGTCAATATCAAAATTATTTTTTTCAATTCAAATTGGACACCTAAGACGTGGGTGTTTGTGATGTCAATTTACCTCAAGTTTATCTCGAGTGACTTACAATAACTTCTCATCGAGTTTTTCTCAATCTTTCAACTATAAAATATTTGGTGCATTGTGCACCGTGGTCAGTAAGAGTTACAATTTTTGGCACAGTCAATAATAAATTTGCTTATTTTTTCTTCAATTTGCTTTCGATATCTTGTGCATGTGTGTTTGCAATCTCTTTTCTCTTCGTATCTATCACATTAGTGATTGTTAGCTTTAAGCCTTATATTTATTTTTTTAGAAGAAAATATTTGTACGTATTTCACATTTTTATATCAGTCGTTTTAATTTTGAATTATTAATCAGCTAAAAACAATACACTAGATGAGCAAAACTGTTTTTTGATAAAAAAAAAAAAATTTGATTAATTCTGATTGGACGTGGTTGAAATATGTAGTAGAATGGACTAAGTCGTTTTTGGGATTGATAACTTCATTCGCGTTTGCAGAATGCTTAATTTAAATTGCAATAATTGTACATAAAAATGTACACTTTGATACAGCTGTGGAAAAATTCTTCATTTATCATTGTTAGCGTTGAACGAGTTAGCTTGGATATAAACCGAAACCCCAGATCACTCGTTATATATTTTTACACCGTTCCTCTTTATCGCGTTTAATAAAAAATCATCAAATAAATTTTAATGATTGATATGAATCCAATGTTTATTATTAATAATTTCACGGTAAAAAGATGGCCAAAGAGTGTTTTACAAATAATGAGCAAACACGATGTAAATACCCAAAGACATTAAACCAATTAGAAAAGGTTATATTAGAACAGGCATGGGCAACTATTCTTAGGTCTGAGGCCAAATTAACATTCTGTCTCCGAGTCAAGGGCCGGACCAAATTATTAAACATAATAAAGTAATATTAAATTAAATAAAACACGTTGCTTCTTCTTATATATTTTTTTATTTATGTAATGAACGACATAATATTAATATTATATACTGCTTACAAAATTTAGTGTGAAGATTGGCCTTAAACTTGAATTGAGAGACTAGCAATATTGGCTCCCTGGAATTATTAATTTCTTTCTCTATTACTTTACCGAGATGAATCAGGGCCGGACAAAATAGCTCGGCGGGTCGGCGGTTGCCCATATATGTTTTATAAGATATCTAGCCGTTCATATTTTCTTTCGATCTATTTTGATATAAAAATGAAAGTGTTTTTTCTAGAACTTATCTAATTAAACAAATTTTCAATGTATGATTAAAATCAATTTTGGTTACCTTTTTAACGTATTCTTCTATTTTTTATTAAATCATCGAATCAGAGTCTGGACTAGGGAATCCAATCCTGGGATCCCGTACAGTTTTCGATATATTTCAATCCCGGGATTAGAAGACACAATACTGAATCTTTCGGGAATGATTTTAAAACAGAAACGTGTTGGTTTTCAAGTCGGCAGTTCAAGCATATGCAATAAACGGTGCCTAATTTTATTATTAAGACTTTATCTTTGCGATAACGCGTGAGTTTACGATAAGAGCGAGTTGCAGCCGAAAAGGTAACTTGATGCCAATTATTAAATTTCTTCAATGCATTATACGCACGTGTACTGTAATTTGAATGCATTTGTTGACAATATTTATTGCTTGTTATTATAAAGCTTCATATTTTGATATTTTTTAAATTTATTTTTCGCTTTGTTCTCTACATCAATGAATGTTACCAGATATCAATGGTGTTTGTTTTGCGGAATTTATTGTTCATAAACATCATTTTGTACCGTAAACCGAAACCTTTGATTAAATGGCGAAACAATCGATGCTTTGGTACTCTGGGAATATTTCAATATTTAAATTACTTATATTTACTTCAATAAAAATATTAAGAATGTATGTAAGTATTGTATATAGACAACATTTTAGAAATATTCATTCTTGCAGTCTGAAGTAAGTAATCGCTTTTTTCAGCTATCGAAATTAACCATTTTAAGTTATATTTCGTATTTTTGGATATTAAGTTAGTTTAATAATGATTTCGCTTATTTTTTACGAGTAATTAAAAAATCCACTCATTCACTTCTACACTGCGAATAACTAAGATTAAGAGAGCTTTTTGGTAACGTATTGGCAGCTTACAGCTGGTAATATAATATTGAATAATTTTTTAAATTTATTTTTCACCAATATTATCATTTTTTATTTTTTAAAAAAATGTACTAATCCCGAAATTCCGGGATCAACGTTTTGGCTCGGGATTGGATTCCCTGGTCTGGATGTATTACCATAAGATGGCTAAATAATATTTCATTATGGTAAACAATAAAGATTAATAAATGTAAGACTATTTATGCGTACATGCTTTTATTTGTGACTTTGTTTTAATTTGTTTTGAATACTGTAGTCGTTTTTTGTTTCTCGAGAAGATACAATTTATTCAAAAAGAGTTTGCAAGTGACATTTCTCGTTTTCAACAGAGTCTTATAATATCCTGAGGCTTTTATAACAAAATTGTGATTATAAATTATTATTTAAAAGACTTTTGCTTCTTTTTGACATTTCTTAATGGCTTAAAAATAAAATTATACTGCTGTGTTATCTTACTTTCAAGTTTTCAAGAAAAAAGTCAAAACTTTTTAACCTTTCCTGTTCCGAAGTTTTATTATTATATTTACATCTTAAAACATCTTTATATATTATAAGACTTGCGGGGTATTTAGTGCTTTATTATATCACTTTTAGTGTGTTCGCTGTCAATACTTGGTGGAAAGGCATTATATTAATAAAAACACAATAATCCTTTGTACTTCATTCCACTTTATTTAATATGTCAGGACCGGTTTCGCTCATTGCGAGCATTGTCAACTGATGTCAATGCTTGCAATGAGCGAAACCGGTCCTGAAATATAAAATAAAGTGGAATAAAGTACAAAGGATTATTGTGTTTTTATTAATCTTTATTATATCGACTATGGAAAGGAAAAAGGACGTAACCGTAACGTAAGGACACGTATCAAATTTTACAGGAGGCGCATGATTTTGGGCCATATGCAAATTATAAATTATACACAACCTTGAAGTGACGGGTTCGAATCCCAGTACGGGCAGTTTTATAAGTTGATTTTTCAAATCAATTTATGAATTTCTGTTCAAAGGCATGGATGTATGCGATGCCTTAAATTCCCCCCTTCAACCCATCATATCTTATGAACGGAGCGTATCGAGAGCGATTCGCTAACCACTAGTCCTGTCCTAGCCATATCCTTCTATTTCTACTATCTTTGGAAAAAAGAGAGGTTGAGCAACTGAGTAACAAGCAGTTCGTGTAGAAACACTTCTGTTGAGATAAACTCCATTAGGAATCCACATTGGGAGCGGACATGGTAAAAAAAAAGAAAATTATATGAACTAGATATTGTTTTGTATTTTACGGATGAAATATTTATTTTAAATATTTAAAATGAAAAGAAAAAAGGTGCTGGAACACCGTTCCACCGCACTATATAGTAAAAAAAGCCCTGAATTTAATTAATAAAAATATATTGTACAAAGCTAATTGAATTCTAACAAACACGCGCTGTAATACGCAAAAAGCTTGAATTAAAAGAACTTAAAATGAAAAGTGGAACAAATAAAAATCAATACAAGTATTATGCCATGGTCCCACTGAGATTACATTACTGCAATGCTCCCAGCCCAGCGGGTAATTCGATAGAGCCGCCGCTGTAAATATATTACGCTGTGCAGACGCTGGATTGAGGAGAGGCCTTTTCTGCACACACTGATTGAAAAGAGCCCCGGCTCTCAAAGTGTGACGGCGTCGAGTCGGGTTTTGTGTGCAAGAAGGCTCTCGGGCGTAAACGGAGAGGCTATTGTCATGCGGTCTCCTATTGTCGAATAACTAGGCCGATTGTGAATGGGCTTACTAACTGCGAGCCGCTGACGAACGATTCGTCACCGGAAAATATTTATTTTTAATCCATATCCGCTCCAAATACGGAGCATATGGCCTCTTGATAGATTAATCACAAAATAAATATTTTTTCTACGAGAACTGTTTGTTACTCAGTTGCTCAACCTCTCCTTTGCGAAGAGAGTAGGGAAATAAGAACAGAGCTAGGTCAGGACTAGTAACATTAACTCGGCGTCGTGGAAGGCCACTGATGACCATCCACAGGATGTCCTCAGCGGAGTTGCGTGACGCTGGGATGACCTGGGAGGAAGCAAGGAGACTGGCTGGGGATAGAGAGTCATGGAGGATCTTTGTGGTGACCATATGCACCGTATAGGGAGCGGATATGGAATAATAATAACATAACATTTATACTTAGAAATATGGGAGCCGGTAAATTGCTCGAATTACAAATTATTCGAATTGCTTGGTTGTTTAAACGATTTTTCACGACTTTTTCTACGAATTTCATTTTTATCTTGTGCGACACTTGTTTAGAGAGTGAAATATAAAAATAATTTTCGTAAGTATTTATTTTAACCGTGTTCACTCCAAATGCTGAACATGTGATCTTTTAATGGAGTTTATCATAACAGAAGTGTTTCTACGAGAACTGCTTATTAATTAGTTATTCAAACTGTTTCTATATATTTCCAGAAAACATAGAAGACTAGGGCTAAGACAGAACAAACGGAAACAAGTTGATTATCTTGTTATTCGAGCAATTTACCGGGAACCTAGAAATATTATAAAGCTATATATATGACTGGCTTTATTACCCTGCTTCGCCTGGGATAGATTCAAATTCATTATTTTATACTACACTTATAAGTGAATTGTTTCATCATGTGTGTTCAATAAATAGTTTTTTTTTTAATCCATGTACGCTACCAGTTTGGAGAATATGGCTTTGTAGTGGAGGCGACAGATTTTTATTTTACGAGAACTTTTACTCAGTTATTAAACCTTTATTTTCCTAAGAGAGTAGGGAAAGAATGATAGGGCTAAAACAAGACTAGTGGTTAACTAATCGCTCTAACTTCTTTCTGTTATTTAGGAGGGAATTTTCAGACATAACAAACATTAAATGATCTTAACTTAAACTTAGTCTTAATAAAAACTCTCAGATTCTTCACGTTGGTCTTGGATAAGCCGAAAGTTATAAAGATAAGGGAAAGAAAATCGGATAATGCTTTAGCAATATTTAAAGATTTATTGAAAATAAAATCTTTTCCAGTGTAACAGAAGGATGTAAGCAGGACAGGCAATCAAAGTGACGCCGAGTGGGGGCCATATGATTTACATGGAAGTGAAAATGGTCCAACAATGATTTTTATTGGATATGTTAGTAGTTTTTTATTAAAGTGTCATGGGAGAACTGTTTCTTTACAATTCGCTTCGTTGTAACAATGCGGCAGAAAATGCCCTCAGGACAGAGCTGAAACATGTTTTAGCGGCCCCTCGTACAGTTGCAGGGAGGCAGGCAGGGAGGGCATTTTCTCAGAAAGGAAATAAGTCGCAACGCTCCAATGGAGCTGTATTCTTAGGACAAAGAGTCAAAACGATGGGATAACAACAACAATGTTTCACTGAGAAACATTCTCGCTTACATCTATCTGGACGAGAGTAAATCTCGCATATCCATAAACTCCAACATATGAAAATGTACTTATTACTTTAGACACGTATTTTTAGCATATATTGTTGCCAACATAATCATTTTGATTTTAGCCTTGTATAGCTTTTTTTTGTAGTTTTAGCATATATTTAGCATTTATTTTTATCACATGTAAATTGCAAAAAAACAGTTTCAAAACATTTTAACAGCCTTTAATGTAATTTAAAAAATGAAGCATTTTAGATAAATTTGTTAAAAATTTCAGTCACCACTTTAAATTTATTAATAATTGATGATTTTTTAATTATATGTTACAGGTGTTAAGCATTTTAATTTTGTGTAATTATTGAGTCACTTATACTGTTATTTGTAAATTCTTTTCAATGTCAATTGTTGTTTGCACCTATTAATTTCAATTTGTTTTTGTATAAATAGTACTGATAAATAATATTTTTTATCAGTTGACAATGCTCGCCATGAGCGAAACCGGTCTTGACCTTTTGAAATAAAGTGGAATTAAAGTACAAAGGAATATTGTGTTGTTATTAATGGGTGATTGTATAGTCAATTCTCATCAAGTTCATCTCGTATGATCATTCAATTGTTTATATAAAATATTTGGCGCATTGGCATCATCTAAAATCTTTTTTTTTATAAAATTAAAAAAATATATACCATGTCTGCTCCCAATTTGAATCAAACTGACTCCTAGTAGAATTTATCTAAGCAACTGTTTTTCTATGAAAACTGACTGTTACTCAGTTGCTTAACCTCTTTATTTTTAAAATAGTGGAAATAGAATAATAGAATTTGGGAGAACTAGTGGTTAGCCAATCGCTCTCACTAAAATTTATTTTTAGGGTCGTATATTTTAATAGCCACCTGTGTGGTCGAGTGGTCAACGTTGTTGGCTTCGGCTTCGGAGGGCCCGGGTTCAAATCCCGGCACGGACAGTTTTATAAATTGATTTTTCAATCGATTCATGAATTTCTGTTCAAAGGCATGGATGTATGTGATGTCTTGAATTCCTCCCTTTCACCCATCCTACCCTATGAACGGGGAGTATCGAGAGCGATTAGCTTACCACTAATCCTGTACTAGCCCTATCCTTCTATCCCTACTCTCTTTGGAAAAAGAGAGGTTGAGCAACTGAGTAACAAGCAGTTCTCGTAGAAACACTTCTGTTGAGATAAACTCCATTAGGAGTCCATATGCTCCACATTGGGAGCGGACATGGTTTAAAAAAATATATTTTTATTTTATAAATATGTACATAAATCGATCAAAAATCTGTCCATATTGAGATCCGCAACTGAAGCCGACGACGTTGACCTCTCGGCCGATTCTTAAAACCATGACTATGGAGTCGTGTAAAAAAAGACTCCGACTCCGAGGAAATTTTCCAAAAATTTCATTTTAACTTATATATATGTATTCCATTAGGTCTTCTTTAGTCAGCTAAGCATGAAATATCAACACTTTGGCCTATTTTGTTTGAATACACATTATTTAAAATATATATTTTTTTCAAAATATCGAGCCGTTCGTTTTTCACGATTCCGACTCCGGCCAAAATACCGCGACTCCGTGACTCCGACTGCGACTCCAACTCCGAATCCACAGCCCTGCTTAAGACTATGACAAGTTTTTTTTTTATATTTTTGTCGTACCAATATCATGGTTCGCTAGCACTGACTGTAAAATCCACAATCTTCCGTATTATTTTCGTCGATATTTTTACGAGAGAAAAAAAATCCACGTGGTATAAAGTATTTAACCCAATCCACCGGACGCTGTGACCCGTAAATTCCGGTACATTTATTCCGAAATTTAACCTATAAAGGACGACGACTATTTCCCCTTTGATGTCAATACGCGGGAGATTCCTTTCCCACTCTATTTCGACTGCGTCTCCAGTCTCCACTGATGACTAAGCACGTTGAACATTCAAACACTTCCGTCAAATGAAATACGAATCTGTCGATATTAAAAGGTTCTCCGATTAATTATCTGTTACGGCAAATAATAATCAGTGTGTGTATAAGGTAAAAATAATTAAGTAAATATAAGAAGAGCTAAAAAAAGGGTGTAACGGCGCTCATTTTGGGAAATTCGTAAATTAATAAAAATTATGGGTAAGACCTACAAAAAAAAAGTCTCGCATCTTTTCGTTTTGGATCCCGAAATTCCTTATACTTCAATAATACAAAACAGGTGGGGAGGGGCACAGAAAAAATAAGATACTCAAAAGGGTTCACGGGCCCAAAAAGATTGTGAAATACTGCTCTACACGACCGGCAGTGTAGGTATATCAACAACGTTAGTAATATAATATAAGTTCGCAATAGATATTCAACCTTTAAGTGTTATCGATCGATCCCGCTTTACTATTCCCAAGAGCTTTCTCTGGTTAATTATGATATTTCTCTATTGTTTTCGTATGCTTAGTTCTGTACATGCCATTGTTCGTTATGCTTAGTCACTGCGTGTAACGCCGAGGGTTGGGTTTTCATCACATCGGGTCTGGGCGAAGATTTCGACTGAAGGGCCGCATCATAAATGTGTATTTTACAAAGAGCTTTTAAGTTGAATACTATTATGCTTTTCGAAAAATGAACTTTTTTGCTGAAGTCATCAGTTCGAAAATTCATTCGAAGCTGGCCTTGACCAAATCCTAAAGTTGAATCTTAACAAATTGTTTAAAATTGAAAGTTGAAATGAAATCAGTTAATCAAAAATCAGACAGACAGAGTTTGTGTGTGTAAGAAAGAGAGAGAAAGAGCGCGTGTTAGCGTTAAGCAATTGTTGAAAGTTGTTAATGTGTATGTCCAATCTCAAGTGCATGGATGAACTTGAACGTTCATCCGTGCACTTAAATGCCTGAAGAGGCCGAAAGGCGAAACCCGGGTCGTTAACGCAAAACTTGTCTGAATGTACATAATTTGAACGATTCAAATTTAAAGTCTTCATAAATATCGTTTTTTCTTATTTAAAAAAACATTTTTAACATCACCATTTACCATTCAAGGCATTTAAATTAAATGTATTATTTCACCTGGGGGTCCACGGTCAGATTTTTGCTTTGAGAGGTGTCCATGAGCATAATGAGTTTGGGAACCACTGTTACAGATGCTGCATTAAGAGTCTAAATGTTACACATTGGAAGCGGGCAACGTA
This sequence comes from Himalopsyche tibetana, assembly GCA_030503985.1. Classification (NCBI taxonomy): domain Eukaryota; kingdom Metazoa; phylum Arthropoda; class Insecta; order Trichoptera; family Rhyacophilidae; genus Himalopsyche; species Himalopsyche tibetana. Next base: position 4,731,947 of record JAPJYX010000052.1, on the reverse strand, counting down.
CTAAAAAAAAAAACAAGATACATGTTTATTATAATTAGATGAACCAACCGACGATTAATTCAACGCGAACCCGAGTTGGCAGCCTCGTGCATGGCGTCACTCATTCCAATACACTTAGTTACAATATTATAATACTATTATGTTTTCGTATTAAAACATACCGTGACATAACTGCTCAGGAACACACCTATTATGCTAGCAAACAGACGACATGACAAACGCAGAACATTCGCCCAACAAGATTGTAATAATATTTGCTGCTGTTATTGAAATATCTAAATTAGACGTTTTGACATGGAGCGGAAGCGTCTGTTCGTTTAAATTCAACTGAATTATATTTTCGATCAGTGGTACGCAACCCCGCACTAGTGTACCGTTTGGAGGTGCTAGGTCAGTGTCTGCCAAACTGTGTGCCGCAAGAAGTCTCAGGTGTGCCGCGGAAGAAGACGCATCAAAAATTTTCATTTGAAGCAATGCCTATTCATTTCAATTTTCTTCAATTTTAAATTAATTCAACGTCTACGTATTCAAATAAATATTTGTCGCGTTTGCATATCGACTGTGGAAAGGTGTTTAATTGACATAACCTAACATTAATTAAAGAAATTGTCTCGGAAAAATCTTTATTTTAGTGTTTTTTCTTGGTTTTAATTTTTTACAAGGTTATCTTTTTCAAACTTAAAAGCTAAATTTAGATACTTATTCCGCATTTTCAGTTTCCATCCTTTTGATAGAATGTGTGTCAAGTTGTGTACATTGTGATTATCGAAAAAAAGCTGTTTTGGAAAATTGAGGGTTACTTCCTTTTTCCTTTCCACAGTCGATATACATATCGACTGTGGAAAAGAAAAATGACGTAACCATTTTACAGGAGGCACAAAAAACATGTTTTGATGATTTTGGGCCATATGCAAATTATGAAATATACACAACCTTGAAGTGCACGGAGACATCTAAACTGGTGCTTAATTGACATAATCTAATATTAATTAAAGAAATTGTCTAAGAAAAACGTTTTTTTCATTCATTTTTCTTGTTTTCAATTTTACAAGCTCATCTGTTTCAAACTTAAAAGCTAAATTTAGATACTAATTCGGCATTTGCAGCTTACATCCTTTTGATAGAACGTGTATCAAGTTTGATACATTGTGATTATACAAAAAAGCTGTCTTGAAAAAACTGCGGCTTACGTGATTTTTCCTTTCCACAGTCGATATATAGTAGTCGACTCGATATATTTTCCACATTTCTGTTTTTAAAGCATTTTCGTTGGGTGTGCCGTGAAACAAAACTCCCATTCACCAGTGGGCCGCGAAGTAAAAAAAGTTTGGCAGACACTGTGCTAGGTGCTAGATGATATATATTGTAGTGTGTTGCGATGGAGAAAAGGTTGCATAGCACTGGTTTAGATCTTTCACAACTCACGGACCATTTACCTTAAAATTCTATCACTAGCAACTAGCAAGTATTGTGTTAAATCATCTTCAAAGCCGATGTTTTTTCAGATATGCGTTGAGTTTTACAACAACATTAAATTAATTAAAGAATTTACAAAAATGTTACTCATAATAAAATGATACATTGTAGTAAACACTAATTTAAAAAAAAACCGTCGGTTGGCGACCGTTGCCTCAGATCTTTTGAATTTTACGTGATAATTGTATGCAAGCAAAGCAGAGGGTGATCAGAATTCAATAATTCTTTATTGTAACTCCAAACGCTATCAACCAGTCCTGTTCTCGCGTCATCCTTCGTGACAACACCAGGGCTCGAATTCGGTCGGATGTGTGAAATCTGCGGCAATTAGTCTCCCTTACTTTAAAACAGGCATGGGCAACCTTTCCTAGGTCTGAAGCCAAATTATCATTCTGTCTCCGAGTCAAGGGCCGGGCCAAATTATTAAACATAATAAAGTAATATTAAATTAAATAAAACACGTTGCTATTTCTTATATGGTGGTGATCATGAACTAGTAGGGTGGGGCCACTGCAAGCTCCCGTGTAATCTCCATTATTTAATCCCTCCCTGGAACTATTAATTTCTTTCTCTATTACTTCGCCGAGATGAATCAGGGTCGGACAAAATAGCTCGGCGGGCCGGTGGTTGCCCACATATGCTTTAAAAGATTACAATTTTCGTCCCGGTTTGTGAATTATCAAAAAAAAATAGATTGACTTTCTTAAGTTGTTCATATTTTGTAAAACAGTCCGTATTTTCCATTCATTGTTCCGTCATACACCATTTTTTTTTGTAATTTCCATTTCTTACAATTGAATAATTGTATCTTGTATATATTACTAGCGGATAATGTTTGTAGCTTCGTAAAATTTTATGTAATGTCTTTGATAGATTCCATAAATATTTGAAAAAAATAACAAAATCAAAATACGTAAGCGGCAACTTTCGCTGACAACTGAATGATCGATAGTTCGATTTTGTTTTCACTTTTTCTTTAAACATTATATGACAGCTAAACATGTACATAGATATTATGTCAAGATGTGATATATTATTTTTTTTTGGAAAATATTTATTCAAAAAGACATAATTAGTTTTAAGTTCAATTTATTTGTTTTATGCTGAATAATATATTTTTCGAGCAGTGTATTTTTTTTAGTAGAAAGCATTGTATGAAATAAAAAAGAGAATTTGAAAAAAGACACGTCTAATTTTGCTAATCACATAATTTCGGAAGGACACGTGTTCAATCAGGAACAAGGGATAAAAATGTTACACCCAAATACAGACAGTCATAAGCTCTTTTTCCAAGAAATTTTGGAAATAAATAGAGCACAGCTGCAAAGTCTTCCGATTTTAAATGAAATATTAAACTTTCCGGCATCTCCACTTCTATACCTTATATAATCATAAAATCATATAATCATAAAACCTTTGCCGACAAACAAATAATATAATTCTTGAAACTACTTACTACTCAAATCTGTTGGCATTCCCATGAGCTTATCCTTTTCGCCCGCAATGGCTTTGGACTCAGTGATGCATTTATTTATTATATAAACACGAAACTTTCATTTACTAAACGTCAGTTCAAGTTCATCCGTGCACTTGAATGCCTGAAGATGCCGAAAGGCGAAACCCGGGTCGTTAGTGACAAAATCTGTGAGAATGTACATAGTTTGAACGATTCAAATTTAAGAAAATGCATTCAAATACAAGCTTTATTTCATAGACATAATTATCAACATTAAGACTGAAAGAAAACGTCAAAAAGAGAAATCGGCTTTGATTTCTGAATTTTGGTGACCGAACGAGAACCGGTGCTTTCAACGTGATATAATTATTGGCGAAAGCATAGTTTTACTATGTATAATAAAATAACGTTGAGTATGTATAATCAATTTAAAAATCATCATATATATATTCCTAAAAACAAGTTCCATTTGGAGAACAAGCCATGTTTATTCATTCCGATTTATTTTACAAGTAAGTATGCATTTGATTGTTCATGACAGTAAATTTCTGTTTTTTTTTATAATGCGAAAAGATCTTCCCGTTGGGGACAAAGGGCTTACAGCTCGTTATATATATATATGAATAACGGTTTTATGTATCTTGCAAAAGTAAATTCCAGCCCAATTAATAAATCAGCAAACATATTATTCGGTATGAAACAAAGGCCAGAATAACAGACTTCGGTCGATCTGTAACTTGCATTGGCAGAGAGTATAAAAGGATCTGACAAATCCAAAAAAGCAGAGCAGGGAACGAGGATGCTAATGTAATCTTAATCTAATTAGTAGCCAAGCTGATGTGTCACGTTTTCCCGAGTAAAACTAATAAATCCATACGAATTTCCCATTACGTTCGTCAACGGCGTAGCGGTGCTATTCTGGGACCAATCAAGCCAAGGGCACGCGTGCTGCCACGTGGTATTCTTCCCAGCACAACCCACCACCCTCCCGACCGTTCCTTCTGGCCTTCTGGCATTCTGCACAAAAATACTGAGCTCGCGGTGGATAGGGTGAACGTGAAATCAATGTCATTTTCAAGGCATAATATTTTTAATTATGGCTAATCACAACGTGCAATAAAACGCTTAAATTTGTGCTGAGAAAAAACCTCTTTACACATAAACTGATTGAAAAAAGCCCCGGCTCTGAAAATGTTATGCCGTTGTAAGCGGTGAGTGTTTTTTTCAAATAATGAGACCGATTGTGAGTTGGTTTATTATCTGGGAGTCCCTGACGAACGATCCGTCATTAGAAATTATGTATGTATTATTATGTTAAGCCATGTCTGCTCTCAATGTGAAGTATATGGACTCCAAACGAAGCTTACCTCGACAGAATTTGTTCGGCAGAAACAACGTGTCAATTAAAAAACCCAGAAATTTTCCGATTTGCCTAAAATACCAGCGTGACTCAAAATCCTATAAATTTATGGGATTTGCTAAAAATTCTCTGTCTCGAAATCCCGGGATCGCGACCATACCAATCCCGAGATCACAAAATTGGACGGGATCCCGGGATTGGAAAGCCTAGTGGGTACGTAGGGCACCTTTGCCGCTTTACATCGCTTCGCATTATATTGCTCCAAACCGCGTCGTAATCGCGTTCGCATAGCGTGAATAATATAAAGGAAAATACATTCAATTTATAATCAATAATAAAGATCCCATTTTCGCAATCAAATTCTATAGAATCGATGGAACAATAGATAGCCAAAAAGTCACTAGGCAAGTGACGTATAGCTCTGTATACCACAGCGCTGGTCACACCGTTTCCAGACAGCGTGTAGAGAAGGCAAAATAGCCAACAGGTGAATCAAGCACGAGGGTTAACCAATTATCTTAAAGGTGAAGGGTAGTTTTGGCGGGGAACGGCGAGAGGGCGACACTTTATCCGCGTGTGATAAGCACTCGTACGTGTACGTGAATGTGTATGTAGTAAGTGCGTAGTGTTTCGAGAAGTTTCAAGGCGAGTGGGTAAAAGCGCGGGAAAAGTGACACTTCTTGGCGTCACCTCAAGAACTCGCGCCGTTTTTTCATGCGAGTTTTTACGATTTCTCTTTTGGTATCCGTTACATGTCTACGTCACGCTATTTGATGTTTTTTGTGGTATTTTGTTGCCTAGCTATTAATACTTAGGTTACAAAATCAAGCTAGTAACATTCGTCGCTATACTGACAGAAGACGTTAAGTCAAAAATCGGAAGATGTGTAGATAAATTTCACATTTTTTATATTTTGTATTGTTATTGGAAGAAAAAATGTGCATTTAATCAATTTCGAATAAATAAATTGCACTTTGGTTCTGGATTGAAGCGATATTTCTTTTTCTTAGCATAGTAACAAGGGGCTCGCGCGGGCCTCTCCGACCTCGTTCCAACCCACCCTTGATAACACAACAATATAAAAAAAATACCTTAGCTATCGTAGGCTTACCATCTTTGGTGTATTGGTTAAAATATATTTTATACCAATTTGTGTTCTTAAAATAATACGCCGTTTTTGTATCTTTGCATTTACATTATAATTAAACTTATGTCATTTATCGCTACAGATTTTTTTCATAAACAACGTAATAATATTTTTACGCCGTTCCATAATTAAATAAAGTATCAAAAAATAACGATATTCCAGCAATCTCTATTAAACTTACTCCCCTTACAAACAAACGATAATAATAAAAATATGTGCACAATTTTTCAGTGTCTCTGTCGACAGTATTTAATAAGGAGTTTACTTTTCCTTGTAGTGGCAACACTTTGAGATTAATTTCTCAGGATTATTTTACAGGTTCCACATTTAAATTTGACACCTTTGCTCTTCGGCGCTACCCAAACTGTTTTAAATACGGGTCCCTAAATAAATGTATCAATAGTCAGTGTTCATTTTAAGTACCAATAGAATCAACGTCCTCCGTTAAAAGACTTATTAATATTAATTACGTATCACTACAGCTATAAACATGCACCATTAATTTATTCGACTCACTTCAAGCAACTGAACCATCGCCTCGTGAGACAATCTTACATACACTTTTTTTAATAATATTAAAATCAATTAAATGCATAATGGCACTGAAATTTAGTTTAAAGTTCTTAATGTTAATCAAGCTTATTTAAATTTCTATTGTAAATGAAAAAACATTATTAAAATGAACAATGCTATTTAAATTGCTTCCAAATTAGATTTTTCTAAACTTCCTCCGAACCCTATTTGATGGTTTTATAAATGCGCAATCCTTCTTGCGTACGATAATCCCTGATTTTATGTGAGGGTTACTTACCACAGAACCGTCGCGCAAGAAAATGAAAAATTAGTCTCTAAAATTGTTGTCACATTTGAAATATTTTGAATAAACATATTTTTAAGATGTTTTCAATATTAAAATATTATATTTTTTTGTTCTAATAACAAAATAATCTACAAACCTCTTCTAAGAACTGCACTTCTTTCGAAATTTGTGTTTGTAATATAATATTATTGATTTGAAGTAGTACAGTTAGCTTTTTTAAGTGAAATTGTAAAAGTATGAGATAATGCATTTTCGTCAAGAATTGAAAGTTAAATCCATAAAATTGACAACCTTCCATTCTTGACCAACCACTATTATCCACCCGGTAATTTTATACAGCAGTATCCAGAATATAGCCACGTTAAACGTATCTATAGCTTTTGTCATGAACTAAGAGTGTCTTAGGAGCAACTAAACTGGTGACGTGCACTTGAGTATAATTAAAACACCAGCTGTAGATAAAATAAGGCTTGTATGAATTCAGTTGAGACTTGCTCTTCGTATGACGCAAAAAAATATATACTGCGTTATATTAACTGCTAGGTCGACATGGTTGATCGGTCCAATGGGCGATTGAATCGACTTCCATCGCAGATCTTCCCTTTCCTTGTGCATTAAATGACACTATCATATGAGCCCATGAGAGGTGAAGTGAGCCAAGCGGTAATTTAGAAAAAAAATGAATAAGATTGCTTATAATATTTACATGTCTTAAAGTATCATAAAAGTGAATTAACCTCAGTAAATAAATACACATCTCCCTTAAATAGAAATATACAATACACCAAAACACTAAATTAAGTCGTGTAAAAAAGTCACCTCTTGAGAGCTCATATCTAATGTTCCCACTAAAGTGTGCGCGCGCACACCTTCCAAAATGTGCCCGCACACATTTTTCTATCCCCGCGCAGGCCGCACACAGAAATATTGTAAAAAAAAGTTTGTTTCACCAAATTTTATTTTTGTTTCAATACTTTTACTAAGCTCACCAAATCTTCCACATCTAGCATCAGTGAGTAGGTCAGTGAGTACATTCCTACATATTTGTGCACATTTTTTTATTTTGCTGAAAATTTACTGCTCACAGAAGTTGATGATGGTCCGCACACACAACAGAAAATTTTGAGTGAACGTTGCTCATATGATGTGTTCAGCATCCTTCGTTAGAGCACCATAAAATTGGCGCATCATGATTTTCAAAACCTAAGTACAATGAATGACCCTGAATGTGAATTTGGGCTGAAAACTTTGACAAGCACCTACACACAAATGGCGCGCCTTTGCGACAACGCACTTTTACAGGCAGCAAACGGGTGAAAAATGAATATCCATCCAAAAAGTTGCCAACTAATTAAAACACTACCGCCATACAAAACGACCTGGAGCTTCCGCTAATTAATTACAAAATATAATTATAAATGCCTAGATACGGTAGCAACAACACATTAGCTGGCAACACTCAAAAACAAAACACAGCGAATTTTCTACACGATAAATTCGTAATTAAAAATGTAATTTGTTCGATGTATTCGGCTTTAACGATGTGAAAAATTCTTTTCAATATTAAATTTAATTTAATATTTTTGTTATTTCACTGATTGTGTTGCTAATAATTCGGGACTACAAAAAGATATGTATTTATTGTAATATATTTTATCACCCAGTAAAATAGAAAGGTACTATAGTTTTTCTCACTTCATGTCGAATCATATGGCACGTCGGTTAGCGTTGTTGGCTTCCGTGCGTGATCTCACGGGATCAAGTCCCAGTACCGACAGCATTTTTTCGATCGATTTCTGTTCAAAGACAAGTTCTGTTTCCGTTCCTACAATAACTAGGCGTAGCGAGAGTGATCAGTTAACAACTTGTCCTGTCCTAGCCTTACCCTTCTATCTTTACTACTCTCTTTGGAAAAAACGAGGTTGACCGACCGAGTAACGAACAGTTCTGTTGAGATACTTCAATTAAAGGCCACGTGCTCCACATTGGGAACGGGCGTGGATAAAAAAAAATGTTTTTCAAAACATCATTATTATACAGGTAAACTTTTGATCTTTCAGCTGTATTTTTTACCGTTAAAAATAATATTATGTCTTTAGTGCAAAATTACTTAGACAAGAAATGTTTTTGCGTTTTTTTTTGGTCAGAGAGCGTTGTCGAATGTGATTTCGAGAGGTTTGAAACAGTACCTGTGGAGTCTTAAGTCAACGAGATTGATGAGCTTGTGGAAGAGCGCAGTCAAGAACTGACCTCCGAAGAGCTTATGGAGTTGCATTGTTTTTCACAAACTCTCCTCCAAGTTATGGAGGAGAGTTTGTTAGTGGAGGAGGAGGAAGTAGCAGAGCAATAATCTTCTGGCGCAATAAGAGAAATGCTGAAAGCATGGGAAACTGTTGCATCGTACATTGAGAAGCATCACTCTAATAAGGAGGTGGCTATGCGTTTTACAAATTTATTCAATGATAATGCTGTCACATTTTCACCAAATTTTGAAGCGTCGGCAAAAACAAATGTCTCTAGACAGCTTTCTAGTAAAAAAGAATTATTTATTTGTCATAAATAATAAACTAGTTTATTTTTTTATTGTGTTTTGAAAATTTAAAAACATTCCAGGTTGTTATAAATAAATTTTATTTGAATATATATACTTTAGAAACATAAAAAATGATTTTTTTTTCGACCTGGATCGTATTATTTTATTTAACATTGTTTTATATGGGAAAAATTGTTTCGCTTAACGAGTGTTTCACATAACGAGTAAGATTCTGAAATTAATTAAACTCGTTATGAGAGGTTCCACTGCATATTCAATAATAAACTATTTCCCGACGGTGTATTTCAGTTTGTTTATGTACATGTTTTTGTATCATTCCTATATAATAAATAAATTGTGGTCCGATTCCCTTTAATATCTGGTAAAAGTCGTAGACAGGTGGGGCAGCCATTTTTATTGTGTTTTTTTTTCATATCTTTTTTTACAAAATTCATTTGCAATATATTTTTTTTTAGTGCGGAATCAGTGGCGTCTTGCCAATAAAACTCGTGTTATTAAATTGACGATTTGTTTTCATGTTAAATAATTAAAATGCTCATTAAAAAAACTTTAAATTAACTCTACCGGTTCTTATAGTAATTTTTTTTTTCTGATTCTTGGTAAATAAAAAAAACTTTTCAGTGCCCAAAGAAAATATATTCAATCCAATATTGGAATTAAATTTGAAGCAAACATAGTTTTGTTGGCTTAATTCGACTAGTGGAAAAATCTTGAATTGATCTCGAACAACTGTGACTTAAAAATAATGATACGCCTTGGATATACAAAAAAAATAAGCATAAAATTACTGTAAATGATCAGTGTCGACCTTAATCAGATGAATCGCAAAAATGGTCTAGGATAGGGTACCAAAAAGATTAAAAATATCAAATTATTTTAGTTCTACAGTTTTTAATATTTTTTATGCGTTGATAGCTATTTCGGCTTTAGAGAGTGAATAACTTGATGCATTGTGTATCTCTTCAGAGCCAGTATATATAGCTGAGAAAAATATAAGTTTAAGCATAGTTCTAACGATGGCGAAAGCCGAAATAGCTATCAACGCATAAAAATTATTAAAAACTGTAGAACTAAAATACTTTGATATTTTTAATCTGTTATAATGGAGTTCTACCAAGTGAATGCCAAATCAATTAATAGATAGGGTACCTATTCGCAACTGAAGATACTTATTGAAGTATTTTTATTAAATCCATGTCCGCTCTCAATTTGTAGCATATGACCTCCTAATGGAGATAACTCAACAGATTTTTTCAAATAGAGTAGTGATATAAAGATAGTACTAGGACAGGACTAGTTGTTAGCTAATCGCTCTCGCTGCGCCCGTTTTTTAGTAAAGGATGAGTGGGAGGGATTTCAAGACATCACACAGGTCCATACCTTCGGACAGAAATCCATAAATCGATTGAAAAATGAATCTATAATAACTGTCGTTACTGGGATTCGAATCCGTGACCTTCGTGTTCTAAGCTAATGACGTTGACACTAGGGTAATCCAGGCATTTCGGAATTGAGGAAATGAAACACGGAATAGCTAAAAAAAGATGTCACTCTTTTTTTATTTTTGTAAATCCGTAAATTCCTGGGATTTCGGATTCGAAAATTCTTGGAAAAGGCTAAAAAAAAAGGTCTCACGCTGGTAATTTCGGGAAATCCGAAAATTTTTGTGTTTTTGAAATTGACATGAAATTGTTTGAAAAATCCCATGATCCCCAAAACGGTGCGGGATTGGATACCCTAGTTGACACTTTAAATATGAATTCGTGATGCTGTTAACAGTGACGTATTAAGCACATGGGAGGCCTTGGGCGCAATAAAAGTTGGATTCCCTGTCAATCCAAGTAATCCAAAGTATCCAAATCCAAGTAAAAAAGTAAAAATCGTAACCAAAAGTGTATGAGCTAAATTATGTAAGCTATTTTTGAGGCCCATAAAATTTGGAGACCCCAAGCGCGCCTCATATGCTGATAAGATAATCCGCCATTGGCTGTTAATCTTTTTTATTAATTACAACACGAGCTGTAGTTTTCATTGATAATAATGTGAAAAACGTTAATTTTCCGATTCGACATGTTTTACAAATGAATATTTGTCAAACAGTTTTACAATAACATCTCTCATTAATTTGAAATACACGCAAAATTAATTTGACTACTTAATATGCTGTGACTTGTCCCAAAATAGTTTCACCAGTGTGTCATCACCAAAATAGAGTAACCGACTATAAATAGGCCATCTCCCCCCAGCGTCAAACTTCTGACTATCATCATCTCGAACATTTTCCTTTGACAGTGTAACAATGTTAAATTTAACATGACACTATCTCCTTATTGCATCACTTTACCCATGTAATGCATTTTTAACCACTTTAGCGAAACAATGTAAGAGTTTAATTCAATTTAAAAGGGGAAGGCTTGGCGAGATGGAACAGTGCGTCAGTAAATTTTAATTGCATTAAGCCGTGACCTTTCGTCGAACAAATGTGAAATATTTCAACTGTGGGTATTTTTTGATAACTGTTTTAAGCCATTCAATTCTGTGATACGCTAACTGGAAATCTTATCACTTTCAAGGCGTTCACTGTCAAAACTTGGTGGAAAGGCATTATAATAAAAATAATAAAAGATTTTTAGTACTTTTCCTACATAAAATTTATTAGATAATGCTCGCGATGAGCGAAACCGGTCCTAATCTAATAAATTTTATGTGGAAAAAGTACTAAAAATCTTTTATTATTTTTATTTTTATGGAAATCTTATCTTTACAATCAAAATCGGTTTTTTTATATTACATATCAAAATCATAAACGGGTAATTTTCATAAATAACTTGTCAATATTGGTAGAACTCTTTTTTATCTATGTCCGCTCCCAATATGAAGCATATGGCCTCTTAATGGAGGAATCTTAGTCGAAGTTTTTTCTACGAGAACTGTTTGTTACTCAGTCGCTCAACCTCACTTTTTTTTTCAAACTGAGGAGTAGGGAAATAAGGCTAGAACATGACTAATGGTTGACTAATTGCTATTGCTACACCCAGTTATTAAAAGAGCAGAATGATGGGAGGAGAGGAAATAATGTGAATTGACATAAAAAACACCCAGTCTTCGATCACAACTTTGAATTGAATAATCCTCAAATTCACTGCGATCTTACCGGGAATCAAACCCAGACCTGCGTGATCGGTAGAGCAAGCTCTAACCAACTGGGCCACAGCAGGCGACAACTCTTAGCAGATTAAAAATATTCTTTTTTTTAATCACTTAGGAAACGTAAAAATAATGTATATGTGCTTTGTATGAATAATAAATGAGGCAGCTGCGAGAATAAATGTATGCAGTTTTTTCAGACAAAGTATTTTTTCTCGTATTTTAGATGTGCTACAGTTAGGGTATCCAAACACGGAGCTTTTTTCCAATCCCGGGATTTCGGGATTGATTAATTTTGAATCCCAGGATCCCGGTATTGAGATTTTCTCCGAGGAATTTGAAATCCTCAATTCGCTATACTTTTTCTTTGGATTTTCACAGAACCTCGTTTTTTTTTTTTTTAGCTCACCGAGGAATTTGAAATCTCCGATTTGGTATACTTTTTCCTTGGATCTCACTCACGGAAACTCGTTTTTTTTTTTAGCTCAACGAGGAATTTGAAATCTTGAATTTGCCAATTTCGTGTAAATTTACGGAATTTCCTCAAAATTTCTCAATCCCGAAATCCCGGGATCGCGGCCATCTCAATCCCGGAATTTCGGGATCAGAAAATTGAACGGGATCCCGGGATTGGATGCCCTAGCTACTATCTTGTGCTCTTGTTTCATTTTTATCTATAACATGAATTGCAATTTTTTGATTTTTCTATCTATAGTCTACTTAAGTCTATACATATCGACTTTGAAAAAGAAAAGGGACGTAATCCACACATACCAAATTTTACAGGAGGCGCAAAAAACCTGTCAGGATGATTTTGGGCTATAGTCAAATTATGTAATATACACAAACTTGAAGTGCATGAAGACATGTAAACTGGTGTTTAATTCACGTAACCTAATAATAATTTAATAAACTGTTTAAGAATAACCTAGTTTACTGTTTGCAATTTTGACAGACCCAACTTTTCAAACTTAAAAGTTAAAATTAGATAATTATTAGAGAAATTAGATACTTATAATTAAAAATGTATACTTCTTGTTTGTGCAATGCATTCATCAGTTGAACATCGCTTGAAGCTGGCAGCTGTTTCAGCTACGTAGGGAAAACATATTAAGGATTTATGTTTATAGTCTTGAGAATGTCAGGATTATTAACTCGACCCCGAAGAAGAAGAGAAAAATGCTTTATTCAAGAGAGTGAAATGATAGCATTTCTCCAAGAAATTTGGTGTAGTAGTATTTAGTGGAGTAGTATATATTTATATATTTAGTGAGTAGTATATAGTAGTATATTTATAGTAGTATTTTTATGAATACAGTAGTATGTAAATATAGCAATATATTTTAGTAGTATGTAGTATGTAAATACAGTATTATATTTATGTAGTATGTTTATATATAGTATGTATATGTAGTATGTCTTATATGTAGTATGTTTATATATATTTTAGTATATATAAAGTTTTATATATAGTTTTATTATATAGTATTTTTTTTTAAACCATGTCCGCTCCCAATGTGGAGCATATGGACTCCTAATGGAGTTTATCTCAACAGAAGTGTTTTCTACGAGAACTGTTTGTTACTCAGTTGCTCAACCTCTCTTTTTACAAAGAGAGTAGGGATAGAAGGATTAGGACAGGATTAGTGGTAAGCTAATCGCTCTCGATACGCCCCGTTCATAGGATAGGATGGGTGAGAGGGGGGAATTCAATACATCACATATATCCATGCCTTTGAACAGAAATTCATAAATTGATTGAAGTTCATATATAGTATATTAGTATATATATAGTTTTATTTTTGTATGTAGTATGTTTATATCCCGGTACGGACAGTTTTATAAATTGATTTTTCAATCGATTTATGAATTTCTGTTCAAAGGCATGATATCTCGTCGTAAATTACGAGATATCTCGTCTGTGGCAACCATCGGGTTAAACGAATTATCAGAGGGAAAATATTTAAAAAAATAAAATAAAAGTGTCAAATAGATTTATTATGGACTCGCTCCAATTGCAACTTGTATAAATTTGTATATGATCTCCAAACGATAGATCCATATCCAAGTGCACGTCAGACCAGAGAAACATAAAGAGTGCGAAAGTTGGGTTTTCAAATGTCTTGCTCTGCTTAACTCATCACATTTTTATTTCAATTTGTTTTTGTATAAATAGTACTGCTAAATTATATTTGTCATCAGTTGACAATGTTAGCCATGAGTGAAATTGGTCCTGATATAGATAATTAAAAAGTGGAATAAAGGAATATTGTGTTATTCTTAATATAATGTCTTTCCACCAAATATTGTCAGTGAGCACCTTAACTATAACCCTAACAGTGATTAACTATAAACCCATGAAGCTTTCTAACACGCAGTGCAATATAAGTAATTATGCGAATGAAATGTAGAAATAATACAATGTAGAACTATTAAATATTCCCACTGATCTGATACAAAAAAAGTTAGAAATTAGCTAGCAATTAGTTATAAAAAACATCTATACAAAATGTAGATTTGAGGTTTGCTATGACGAGAACGTATTTTGCTTCATACGCTGAAAATATGTTTCGCACTATATTCCTATGTGGTACTTTTTGCCCAGCGCCTCTGTCTGGCGGGGCAAATTAATTAATTGCCCGCAAATGGAGTGAACTAATGGACACTTCGCCGCCACTGACGCGTGACGTCACGCCGGGGATTATACAAAAGAAGATCTTCTCCGTCCGGTCTCTGTGGCGTACCAAACAAATGGACTACACATTAAAACTGGACCACATTTTGAGGGTTAAAGTCAAACAACGTTATCTAGTATAAAAAAGTGTGTTTCGTTTTTTTATTGATGACGTTAATTTTTATTTTTGGCTACATGATAGTCAGACAACGTTATGGCAATCTTTTCTAGGCTCTTCTTGAATCACCAGTGAAGTTTAACGCTCTCCCTGCGTCCAGTAGAAAAGGACAAACACCGACTTTTATAACATAAGATTTGAATCAATTTTTAGATTATTCGTAAATGTTGTCATAGTCTGTCTGATGATAATTCTCCAAGAGGCAGAACGTGTCATGTAGAATAACAAAGTTCCATCGGGTACTCAACGTTGTACCCACCACCACCCGCTACGGCTTCACACTCTTCTTATAGGGTGTATTCCGTAGCGTAACAACGTTAGTCGTGTTCAAAATTTTGCCAAAAATGTCCCGAGAAGAAATTCCTCAAGACTTGGTTACATGCACTACAGTGTGCAGAAATTAAAACTTAATAAATAATTAAACGCAGTTGAAAATATTAGATTTTTTCCATTTGATTCAACTCTTTTTCCAAAAGATGCGGAGAATTCTTTAAATGCCCTATAATTTGACTTAGATCCAACAGATCCGACAGATAGTCGTATCGAATTTTTCCCGTTCGTTATTTAAGTCTGGACATTCCCAGAGGATGTGATCAGCATCCTGAATCATATATCCGCATTTACATTCAGGACTATTTACTAACCGGCCAAGCTGGAAGAGCTTGGCAGCGAAGTAACCGTGGCCAGTTATAAATTGGCTGGTCCAGAAATTAGGAGCCAGGACTTTGGTTATCTCCATTCGCCATTTAACATTCGGAAAGAATTTAAAAGTTTGCCTCCCCTTAGAAGATTTCTCACATCGAGCCTGCCAAACTTTCATTGCAGCTTCTATCGGCACACTGCGCGCTGCAGTTCTATGAGTTTTGGAATTATAAGGGTCTGGTCGAGGGGGAGTCAGTAACTGAATTTCTCCCACCTGGGACTCGACACTTTCGTACAGCATTACTGTTGCGCCTCTAACTTGAATGTGCAGATCCAACGGAAGTATACCAGCCAAGACCGGCAATCCATCCGTAGACGAGGATCTGTATGCTTTGGTTAGGGCTATCAACGCACTGCGTTGTCCACTTGGAAAGATTTTCTGTACCGAAAGAACTTAACTTTTACAAAGAAAATTAACTTTACAAAGTTACCGCCGAATCTATCAAATAATTATTAATTTCCTTGCTTATTTAATGCAATCAACAAAATAAGTTATTGAATGGACTGCCATTTACTTGGTAGAACTCCATTATAATAAGGTAAAAAATATCAACGTATTTAGTTACATATTTTTTTATAAGATGAGTTAATACCTATGCTATTTTGGCGTGCGCCATCGTCAGAACTATCTGACTGAATAGCATACACGTGTCACAAATTGTAACATCTGATGATGATGCTTGATGCTGTCGTCATCTGCTTGATGAGAAATAGCATCATCAGACTGACTATCGCAACGTTATAAAAAATTGTAGAACTAAATACATTGATATTGTTGACCTTAATCGTTTGAATACCGCGCAAATAAATCATTAATATGTCCTAGAGATACTGCGTGTTTTTGAGAAAAATAATTTTGCCTAATATACACTCGAATTCGATATTTTAAAAACATATATTGACTCAGTATAAATAACACTACACATAGTCATCAAAATATTGATTATATTCCATTATAAAACCAAGTATTTGATTTTGTACATGTCTTGGACATCTGTGTTTGCTTGCATATCGAATGTGGAAAGGAAAACGGACGTAACCCACACATATCAAATTGTACAGGAGGCGCAAAAAACGTGTTTTGATGATTTTGGGCCATATGTAAATAATGAATTATACACAACCTTGAAGTGCACGGAGACTTCTAAACTGGTGTTTAATTGACACCATCTAATATTAATTAAAGAATTGTCCAGGAAAAACTTTTATTTCAGTCTTTTTCAGATCATCTTTTTCAAACTTAAAAGCTAAATTTAGATACTAATTCGGCATTCGCAGATTCCATCCTTTTAATAAAACATGTATCAAGTTTGATACGTTGTGATTATCGAAAAAAACCTGTTTTGAAAAAACTGTGGGGTACGTCCTTTTTCCTTTCCACAGTCGATATGTCCCGGACACCGCTGTCCGCTTGGTTTTCAAGTGGTTAATTCAAAAAAATAAGATTGACATGGAGTTTATTTTAGAAAAAAATCCCCTTTCTAGGTTCCACTATAGTTACGCCGCTGTGGTCATACAGCAATCTGCGGAGGGTCGAAGACCTCCCGTCGGCGAATCGCTTAAAAGCGATGACTGTGCGGTTATTCAGCGTCACCCGATGAGAAATACTTTAATGGACCCTTTATGCGAAAAACATGTTACATTAAAATGGGAAATCCCCGGGGGATATCGGCGCGGTGATACACGAAAGCGCCGCGGGAATTCGTCCAGTCGCGGACACGTTGCGTAACTCGTATTTTCATCGAGAATTTCGGGATAACGTACATACATAATGTATGTATATTATCATCGTCAAGCTTGCAAACATTTTACATGTATACATACGTTCGAGAGAAAAAAAACATTGAATTGCGTTCTTTTAGGGAGCAAAAAAAATGGCCAAAGTCGTATTTTTGATGCAAGAAGACATTAGCTTACAATTTGGCGACGATTGAATTAACATTTCGCCTACGGTGCTAAAAAAATACTTCAGTTCCGAAAAATATATTTTAAAAAAATGTACTTTCTAGCTTTTTAACGTCCATCAAAGGGTGGTAAGTGTTAAAACATGTTTTTTCATTTGGTTTTTAAGGGCCATATCGGCAACATATCGAAAGTATTTTTAACACCGTGGAGGGAGTGTAAAATTAACCTTTAGAGACCCTATGGGTTGCATTCATATTGCAAAATTCTTCTCATTCGAACCATTCGCTTAATGCCAATAACATCTTTTTTATCCATGTCCGTTTCCAATATGGAAAATGCGGCCTTCTAGTGGAGGTACCTTAGTATAAGTTTTTTTACGAGAACTGTTTGTTACTCAGTCGCTTTCCTTCAACCTTTCCTTTTCAAAGAGAGTAATAGTAGTAGGAGAAAGAAGGATAAGGCCAGGACAGGACTAATGGTTATCAAATCGCTCTTGCTACGCCCAGTTAAAGGATCGAAAAGGGTGGATCCGTTAAATCAAGCAAAAAAAAATATCAAGCTGATATTTATTATAATCTTCATGACACTTTTGACACGCAAATTTGTCTGGGGTCACTTTGGCCCCGTCGCTCCTTGATCCTATTTTCAAAGTTTCGGTGCTGAAGTGTTAACAAAAGTGCTTAATTCACTTAGTGTCTTCACATCAACCTATATTGTCGAATGACATACCTTTAAAATTATCATAATGTATTTCATGCACATACCGAAATGAAAGACATCACTGACAAGCTTATGTCATTCTAACAGATAAAAAATATCAAAATATTTTAGTTCTACAGTTTTTAATAATTTTATGCGTTGATAGCTATTTCGGCTTGCGCCATCGTCAGAACTAGTCATAGTTCTGACGATGGCGCAAGCCGAAATAGCTATCAACGCATAAAATTATTAAAAACTGTAGAACTAAAATACTTTGATATTTTTAATCGGTTATAATGGAGTTCTACCAAGTAAATGCCAAATCAATTAATAATTATGTCATTCTTGTGAAATACATTTAATAACTTCTTGCATCGAACCGACGAAATACACTTGACAATATAATATTGTTTTCTGAATAGGTATGTACATATATTAAGAAAAATAAAACTATTTTTGTTAGTACACAGTAGATTTTTTTAAAATAAATTTCCGTAACTTACTTTTTGTCAAGAATTTTACTATTTTTTTCTAATCTACATAAATCTCAACAGAAGCTATTTTTACAATAAATTTTTGTTACTCAGTTGCTTGACCTTTCCGTTTATGAAGAAAGTAAAAGATAGAAATATCGGACTAAGACAGAACTAGTGGTTAACTAATCGTTCTCGTTAGCCTTATTAATTTTACGATTGAAAGAATGGGAAGGATTTTATATTTAGGAATATCATGAAAATCGACACAGAAATCGATTGAAAAAATATGGTTTGTACTGGGACTCGAATCCGTAAAATCCACCACGGAAACCAACAACATTCATCACTGTACCACGGACCTCGGACGGAAACTGTATTGTGAATGAAGCATATGACCCATTTAGTTCTTGGAGATTTATTTCAATTTCCAATACATTGAACGATTGATTTCCCATTGCTAATATGTATACAGTCTGAATTTTTCGCTGTTATTACTTTCTCGGGAGATAATGATTTAAAAAAAAACATATTTCCCGCATCTTTTTATCGACTTAAAAATCAAAAGTTTTTAACTCAAAATAAATATAAATTGTTAATTTGAAACCTTTAAAATACCGACAAATATAGGTGCCGGAACGCCGTTCCACCGTCTTACATGGAAAGAAACACTGTTACAAAGTATTATTACCGATTGTGCTAACCGGTTCGTTTTATAATAAAAAAAAAAGATTTCTGTGTCGATTTTTGTGATATCCCTAAATATAAAATCCCTCCCACTCATCCAATCGTGCAATTAACCGAGAACGATTAGTTAATCACTAGTTCTGTCTTAGTCCGACCTTTCTATTTATCCTCTCTTCAAAAGAAGGAAAGTTCGAGCAACTGAGTAACAAACAGTTATTGTAAAAATAGCTTCTGTTAAGATATCTTCATTAGGAAATCATATGCTCCACATCGGGAACGGATATAGATTAGAAAAAAAAAGTAAAATTCTGAAGAAAAAGTGAGTTACGGCACCTTTTTTTTTAAAAAAAAAAAGCACTGCTATATTTTTATAACATCGTGAGCATTTTCAACGGATATATTTTATTTATATTGAAAAGTTAAGGAAACAAACGCAGCAGTTTTCACAATCTTGAAATGGTGATAAATCAATTATAGCGTTTTTTTTCTTTTGTAGATAAAACGACTAAAAAAAGTAATGTCAAATATTCAAATATAGTTTTTTCTTGCCATTTTCTTTCAAGATTCCTCATTTGTTTGAAAGCTATAAATAAAGCTCGACTGAGAAGTGTCTCCCGTCATATATGATATATTGAGACGTATCTGCTTTTGCCAAATAGATAAGAAGTCGGTCAAACGTTTAATTTATTTACATTAAATGTTTTTTCTTGCGTAAAATAGATGATATATGTACAATCGACATTTAAAAAAAACTAGTGATAATATGGCACTTTCATATTTATTTTTACTTTTATACTTATTAAAGATGGAATTACAATATCAAATATCGACTGTGGAAAGGAAAAAGGACGTAACCCACACATATAAAATTTTACAGGAGGGACAAAAAACGTGTTTTGATGATTTTGGGCCATATGTAAATTATGAAATATACACATCTTGAAAGTGCACGGAGACTTCTAAACTGGTGTTTAATTTACACAATCTAATATTAATTAAAGAAATTGTCTAGAAAAAAATTATATTTCAGTCTTTTTTCTTGGTTTTAATTTTTTACAAGATCATCTTTTTCAAACTTAAAAGCTAAATTTAGATACTGATTCGGCATTTGCGGCTTGCATCCTTTTGATAGAACGTGTATCAAGTTTGAAACATTGTGATTATCGAAATGTTTTGAAAAAACTGTGGGCTACGTCCTTTTTCCTTTCCACAGTCGATATGATTCAAGAAATAAAATACTTATTTCCACTTTTATTTGACGAGCATCATCAACTGATAGAGTTGCTGATGCCTCTGCTACCAACCGGTTGGATTCCGGCGTTGTCGAAGGCCACTGATGACTATCTATCACTAGGATGTACTCGGCGGATCTACGGAACGCCGTAATGACATGGCAGAAAGCAAGAATACTGGCGGAGGACAGAGAATCTTGGAGCAATCATGTGGTAGCCATATACTCCAACTAGGGCGCAGATATGGCAGGAAGAAAAAAAGAGTTGACTACAACCGATATCAGTTGATAATGCTCGTCGTGAGCGAAGCCAGTAGTGATCATATTAAATAAATGTGGAATTATGTAAGACAAATTAGTGTTTTATTTTTTTAATGTAATGTGCCTTTCCACTAAGTATTGAGTGTTAAAAAATAAACATTTATGATTCGTTCAAATTTTGTACACTTCCTTAAGTTTGTCACAAACGAATCTAGTGGCGTTTTTTGTGCATCTTCAGACATTCGAAATGTTACATCAATATGATTTCTAGACTCTTTGAAAATCATTTTTAGTACTTTTATATATCAAATTATATAAACGATAAAAACTGTCGACTAACTGTCATTTCGAGTTCATCCGTGAACTTTAATGCCTGAAAATTTCGAAAGAGGAAACCTGTCTCGATTAAAACTTATGCAAGTATAGATACAAAATGTTTAAGGTTCAAAATTTATTTTTTACTGTGCTTAAAATCAATCGCAAATTGCAATTATATATTTGCATATAATATATATATATATATATATCTTATTTAATTGCAGTTTTTAACACATATTTCAATTAAAGTTCAATAGTACTTATTGTAAAACGACAAGCCATTAAAAAGCAGTCCAATTTAGTGTATAAGATACAAAAATCATAAATTATCCACCACCATCGTGTGTAATATATATTTTTTTAAAGTTTTACTATTGTCAGCTAGTATTTTTTAATTTATAGTAACTGTATATGTTTGGAAGCAACTAAACATTGTTTAAAATGATAACAGACTTTTCGAAGCCGGTACAGATCTGAAAACGCGTAAAAGTTTTAGTGATTTAATTATATATTTATAAATGAATAGTGTATGCATCTATTCCATGAGACAATTTTAGAAATTAATATGATATTAATTTATTATCCCTCAAAAGCTCTTAAGAACCTTTGTAGGTGAAAGCTTTTTTAATTATAGTTGTGTCTTAAACGCTAAAGGAAATTAATAAGTGGTGTTTTATTTACAATAACTAAAACAGTCTAGTTGTAAATGAAATTTGAAATACAATAATAATATGATATTATTAATCTCAAAAAGGGGGTTTTATGTTTCGACTAAGTATATAATAAATATAGTTTGTTGATTTTTTAATTTATGCTTTGGATGATATTTAAAATATAACCTTACTATACGTGAACAATCACGCCCTTTTAAAATTCATGTTTATAGATGATTGGGCATTTGAATAAAATACAATAATAAACTAATTTAAATAAATATTTTTTAAATCGTGTTGGATGGCGTTTAATTCGACGGCAGGTTGTTGTGTTGGGTTGAGTGTGCGGGAACGTGGGTTAGTACTTACAGCACCGTTGTTGGACTTATTGGTTGAAATCCTCCGGACGAAAACTCTGGCTGGTTCGGTGTCGTTATCACTGTCCTCAGAACTGTCCTCGCACACATTGGTCGACCGCCCGCGGGTACCCGACGCCATTTCTCGGTCCGGCTCGGAGTCCCGGGCCTCATTCGAGCGGGAATTGAACCCCGGTGTGCCCGCTCGCTATCCCGCACATAACCAAAGATTATTCGTTCATCGCGCCGCCGCCATGACAGTTGGCGTCTAAAAACAAAACATAACATTTTCTCCGGCCGTGCGGGGGCGCGTGCGCGACATTTGACAGCTCCTGGGGCGTTCGGGGTTCGCTTTTCCTCCGCTAGATGGAAAGTCCTTTGACACAATTTCCACGAGTGACATCAAACGGCCTCCCATTTCGGTGAAAATGAGCATCCTTCATGTCAGGAAGAGTGCCTATTAGCTCTTATCTTAAGTTTCCCGCTTTTCCCCACAGATTTGAGGGAAAACAAGAGAATTATTAAGCGGTAAAGCGAACATTATTCAAAGTCCAATTAAATTTACTCGAAAATGCTCTCCTTTTTGAAATTGGAAGAACTCTTAATAATTAACTTTCTTTTAGTACATTTAAATAAAGAATGACAAAGTTTCCGTTTCACTTTTGTGAACAATAAAAGCTTTATATTATAACCAGAGTGATTGTCAATTTCCAAAGATTTAAACTCAGGGTAGGCTGGAAGGGGTTTGGAGGGCCTCGCGCTAGCCTTTTCTTTAATTTGATTTAGGCCGTCGAGCCCTTTGTTAAATATATAAAAAACAATATTCTCAGTTTAATTAAATCAATTTCAAAGTGTTGCAATATTTAGAAGTGGACACTGCAAATACGTCTGAGATTAAGCGATCCCGTTGTTTAAATATCGATACCCCACCACCAGTGTTCCCTCTAAGCCAGTGATGCACAAACCGCGGCCCGCGGGCCGCATGCGGCCCTTTTTGAATTTTATAGCGGCCCATCAATCTTTTGCTCTACATATTTTTTCACGTAAAACATTTATTTAATAAATGTAAGCAAACTTTTTCTTCAATCAAGGAGAATAAATCGGTTCATAGAAACAGGCCCTCAAATATTATGTCAGATTAAAAGAAAATTGTTAAAAATTAACAAAGACCAAGATCGCATTAACTTTTGAATTAAATAAAAATGACACATAGATATTTCACAATGAAACGATTTTTAAAGAGTATGTACTCATAATACTTTTTTTGTATGGCTTATTTATTTTCACGTTTTCGAAATAACACGGCCAAAATAATGTAATGGAACCTATCAATCATTTATCTAAATTCACTTGTAATGCTCGTACGCTAAAAGGACTGAGCGTACTTTAAATCTTTTTTTTTCTTTGCGGCCCGAACCCACGAAAATTTGTTTTATGCGGCCCGCTAGAAGGTAAAGGTTGTGCATCACTGCTCTAAGCTGTGCGCGCGCACATACATTACAACAGAGCGCACAAAAATTACATCAGCTATATCGTCACCAGAATAGATTAATTGACATTAAATAGTGATGTTAATTATTATCATCTTTGAAAATCAACCTTTTCGTTTAGTAAGTCTTAATACCGTTATGTAGCGCACAAATCTTTTTATTTCTTGTCAAAATTGCACAGCCAATAATTTTTGCGCACATAACCTTCCGAAAATTAGAGGGAACATTGCCCACCACTATATCTATAAAGATGGATCACGAAGAAACACAGGTTTATTGTTTTTCCAATTCAACAGAGCATTTTTTTTTTAAAAAAAAGCAATGATTTCTACCGAGTGCTTTCCGACTATATCCTTTTTAAAACATAAACAAATGACAGATATAAATTCACTGGCGCATAGTAAAAGTCTCCACCTCTACTCAGTGGCATCGCCATAGCCCAGTGGTGCACAAGCTTTTTGAAAGAAGGGCCAATGTATCCATTATCAAATTTTTCACGGGCCGCAGAGGGTAAGCGTGTTGAAAAATATTAATATGTTTTACTAGACGAGATATACATTTTATGTATTATTTTTAATTTAATAGTTGCAATAATCTAAACATAGACTGCACTTGCACTACAAGGGGTGGGCTGGAGGCTCGGAGGGGATCGTGCCCCTTGTGAAATTTAAATAAGGCTGACGATCCCTTTGTTAATTTAAGAGAAAACAATATTCTCAGATATATATTATATCAAATTGTTATATAATTTCAATTTGTGACTTATATATTATCTCCGACTGTTTCAATATTCTTATAGTGTTTTTTTAGAAATTCAGATTGAAGTTTACGATATTTTTTTACATATTATAAGTGTATTCAGTAACAATCGATTGCTTATTTAAGTATTGCACATAATTGCAATAGAGTGATAAAAAAATCACTTCTTCCCCAGAGCACTGAGAAATGCTTTTAGTTTAAGCAAATCCCTTTTTAACGTATTGACAGCCCACCGCTGTATATATCTGTACAAAATGACACTCAAGATTCATCTTTCAACGAGAAATTCAAAAACTAAAAATTATCAGTAAACTCTAATAAAACTTCTACAATACAAAACCTCTCACAGCATAAAAAAAAACACATTCTTTCAACTCTGTAGCATACATACATATAAATGACACTTTTTTATATCAAATTCATGGAGCTTTAAGCTCTCGGGCGCGGTAGTGTCAAAGTTCTTCGAGTCTCTAATGAATAACATATAATGATCCACAATCAGTGGCGGATTACCCTATAAGCAAATGAAGCGCGTGCTTGGGGACTTTGAATTTTAGGGGCCTCAAAAAAACATTGTAAAAATTGAAATTTTAATATATTTTTCATGGAATTTTCTGACATTTTTATGTTGCTCGAAAGGCAGGGACACCAAGTTTTATTGCATCTGGGGTTTCTCGTGTGCTTAATCCGCCACTTCCCACAATAAATAAATGTCTTTTAAGAGTATTTTATGTGAGTAGTATCATATAAACACAGTTCAGATCACACTTATTCAATTATTTTCTCTGTCATTTTGCAAGCGTCAAGCAGGAATCCATGCTGGCTCCAAAACGGAGCGACGCATATATGCGTAGCACGTGCCTGCGTGGCAGCGTACGCGGATTTGTGCTTCGTAGTCTAATACAAAATCCGTTCTGCCCTGATCTAAGCACAGACTTATTCTTTTTAAATATAAAATGGTGAATGAGGGTCTTGGATTTCTTGACTTTACATCACTGGACGGGGCAGTTCATTTCTGGACACGCTTTGATCTTGGCCGGTAATGACAACGTGCAAAAGTAGCATTTTAAAGCAAGATGTTGAATGTATCAAATGGAAGTGCCATACACAACGAAAGTTATGAGCTATGTACATTAGTAACTATAACTAACCATTGACGCGATCGGCATCATCGACCATTAATCGGGAATACCGAATTTCTCGAAGAATCTCAAACAATTCTGACACAATTTAATAGTGAATTATCAATCCCGGGATCCGAAAAATTGTAAATCTCGATATCCCGGGATCACAAAAAGAAACCTAATTGGTCTTAACGCACAGTAAATATGTTTCATAATTTTATAATTTTAATAATAGCGGCCCCTACTTTAATTGAGCTACAAACCTAAATCTCTAAAAGATAATACATAGCTTTCCCAAAGATATACAATATTATTCTAACTGATATGTTCGTTCGTACACTTTTTTTATAATTAATTATTTATTTAAGTCACAGTGGTCAACATCGTTGGCTTCCATGCCAGATCTCACAAGTTCAAACCCCAGTACGAACAGCATTTTTACAATTGATTTATGTTCGAAAGCATGGAAGTTTACGATGTCTAAAAATTCCCTCCCACGATTTCAATCCTAAAATAACGGGTGTAGTAACAGTGATTATCCTGTCTAGTCCTGTCTTAGCATTATCTTTTTTATCCGTATTCTCTTAAGTAAAAAAACAAGGAGGTTAAGCAACTGATTAACAAGAAGTTCTCATAGAAAACCCTTTGTTAGTATGCCTCTAAAAGAGCGCCATATGCTGTTTAATGGCAGCGGAAATTTATTAAAATATATCATATGCATATTATAATGTATATTTAGTTAAAACAGACCATAGACAACTAGATTTTTTGACATATTTTTGAAACATACCTACAGTTTAATTTTACAATATTAATAAAAAAATATATACCATTTGTTAATGTTAGAATACAATCTTATAGTTTATGGATAAAAAAATCATAGTTGGTAATTTAATCAATACTATTTTTAACTACATAATTGTTAATTTAAAATTATTATTTTTGGAAAAGGAATTGGGAGGGTGGAAAACTCAAGTACCGCCCCAGGTGGAAAAACCCCTAGCTAAGCCGCTGTGCGGGCCATTCAACGCTTCCCAACATTCAACATTTAAATATGAAATTGTAAGAATCTGCCGAGTTGTGACTAAAAAATGATTAAGAAGTTTTAGACAAAGCTGGCCAACGAATATTTATTCAACACAATCCTTGTCAACGATACTTTATTGGCGATTCCATTAATTTATATTTTACATCAGATAATTGTAGTCATTTCTTTTCTTTATGGGATAGATCAGTGCTTCCCAACCTTTTTCATTCCACGGCCTCCTAAATCTGAAAAAAAAAATCCGCGGTCTTCCTCAATACAAAACATGTTCTGCGGCGGCCCCCAATCTGGGAAGCATTGAGGTAGATGACTTACAATTTACATAGAAAAGGTGATGATACATTTCATGTTAGTCAAGTTTGACACTCGACCGGCAAAATATATAAATAGAATATGATAACAAAAAAAGTGTTTTGAAATAACTGTGAGCTACGTCTTTTTGCCTTTATTCTTTCGATATTATTATGTACATCAACATAGTCCCAAAAAATACTGATTATCAGTTATATTCACAGAATTAAATTCTGTATTTTATATATTTATTAAATCGTTAAAAACAAAGGATCGACGAGAAAATTTGCGAAAATATCGATGGTTTAGAGCAGGGGTGAGAAACCTTTTCACTTATAAAGGCAACATTTATTTATCTGATTCAACATAAGGCCGCAGTAAAGAAAACGTTGACACCCTTCTCCCTTTTTTTTCGACTTTCAAACATATCGACTGTGGAAAGGAAAAAGGACGTAACCCACAGTTTTTTCAAAACAGGTTTTTTTCGATAATCACAATGTATACATGATACACGTTCTATCAAAAAGATACAATCTAAAAATGCCGAATTAGTATCTGAATTTAGCTTTTAAGTTTGAAAAAGATGACCTTGTAAAAAATTAAAACCAAGAAAAAAGACTGAATTAAAAGTTTTTCCTGGATAATTTCTTAAATAAATATTAGATTATGTCAATTAAACACCAGTTTAGAAGTCTCCTGCACTTAAAGGTTGTGTATAATTCATAATTTGCATATGGCCCAAAATCATCAAAACACGTTTTTTGCGCCTCCTGTACAATTTGATATGTGTGGGTTACGTCCTTTTTCCTTTCCACAGTCGATATAATGGGTTGATTACGCTATTGTTCCACACACTTGCATATAATTTTTTGATCAAAGTGAATATTTTGACCAAGTCAGAAGGTGGCATCACAGTAGCCAAGAGGCCGCAGGTTTCCCTCCACTGGCTTAGAGCTAAAATAATGTATAAATCATAATAAAGAGAAAACTGAAATTGAAAGTTTGCAAAATTGATTTTGTATTATAAAAATGAGCGCTTAGTTTTATATTATAACATAGTTGATTTATTTACTTTTCATATTAAAAAAAACATCTTTTCACACTGCATAGTGTAAAATATGTAAACTTTCTAAAATGGAATGAAAATTTTCTTTTTGTGTAAAGATAACTTCAACGATATTAAATTGTTTTTTTTTCATGATAAATGTACATATCAAACTGGTATTTTACTTGCGGCCCGCTGCTCATTTGGAATTCCTGAATTTGACCCTCAGTCCGAAAAGTTTGCCCTTGCTCTAAACATAAGATACGTGTTTAATGTGTTTTTTAATCATTTTTATAATATTATAAGTTATATCAGTTTATGTATTCATGAAACAATTCAATAGAAAACAAATGTATTATAATCATAGACAAAGTATTATTTGTCTACAGCCAATTGTTAAAAATGCTAATAGGTTAAACGTCACTTTGCCATTTTATTTTGAACAAGTTTTTCGTCAATGTTTACATTTATCCCAATCCATTTTTTATGCCGTAACATTGATTTAATAATAATTTAAGAATGCCAACTCATTCTGTTTCAGGGTGCCTTAATGACTTCATCAAATTGAAGGTTAAAATGTACTACAAATTCACGAATGACCAAAGTTTGGTAAAACGACGAGCTACTGTTTTGTAGCTAATGGTAAATAGTATTGACTTAATAACATTCTTTGAGTTAATGAACAAATTTATATATATCCTCTGTTAAGACATTACTACAAAGAAAACGTAATTGGATTTCTATACTATTTTGATGTCTCAAGATATCGTTTTCACAAGGATTTACAGTTAACCATAAAATTAACCCTTAAATACGATACCATATCGAAGTAATCTTTTATTTGTGATATTATGGTCACCTATCCACTAGTACTTAATCTCATCATTTTGATTAATTGAGTGGATGTTCCGCTACTTTGTTTTTATCGCCTTTATGTTATCTTGAATGATTTAAAAATTTAAAAGTATGACATATAGGTCGTAATCAAACATTTAGTAAATATGCTTTACAACATGCCACTTTTTTCCTCTTCAAAAATTTACTAAACTACACAAAAAAACAATGGAATTCGCTAGTAAATTTAATTTAAAATACGAATTTATAAAAAAAACCAAACAATAGAATTAATAAAACTGACAATTAAAGCAAATTACGAAATAGAATGCAAATTCGTCATCATTCAAATTTGCTCTATGGTTCATTCCAAGATGTTTTGTTGCCTTTTTCATACTTATTGTTGCATTCGTATTACTCGTAAATGCAGTGGCATAGCAAGGGGGGTGTGGCAGGGGCGGCACATTTTTGGAGGCAGCATTTTCAAAAATAAATACAATATTTTTCGATAAAGTTAAAAAAATTAAGCCACCTGTAGTAAAAACTCCTAGTTCATAGATAAAAAAAAGTAGAAGGGATTTAAAAACAAAATTAGAGGAAATATTGGGGGCGCCAAATTCAACGACCGCTCCAGGTAGCAGGACCCCTTCCTACACCACTGCGTAAATGATAAACATGTATGATAATTTACTATTCATACATAAACTGTCTACAAAACTGCGTTGTCATTAGCAACATGTTATAAATTTTCAGGTTGAAAAACAGTAGCATGTTTTAAATGATATTAACCAAACTTTTTTTATTAATAAATTATAAGATAAAAATACTGCTTACATTTCAGCCCGCACATGCTGTGTACTTTTCTCCGATTCGAATACGGAAGCTGATCAGTTGTCTACAAGTTATATTAACTGCCTTAAAACTGTTACAGTACCCACTGAAACTATCCGAGCAGATTCCGAGTTACATGAAGTCTTTTTATCCAACAAAGATATGGTAATAAACAAAAATAACCTTACACGAATTTTACAATTATACAATTCACCTATCGGACTAGTTCATAGGCTCCCAACCATTTCCGGGTGGCGACCCCTTTTTATAAAAGCCATGTGACTAGCAACCCCCCCCAGGAATTTGAAATCCTCGATTTACTTTTTGCCCGGATGGTCTCCGAAGCTCCTTTTTTTTTTTTAGCTCACCGGGGAATTTTGAATCCTCGATTCGCTATATTGTTAAAATCTAAACAAAGTTGGCGACCCCCAGGTTGGGAACCCGTGGACTAGTTGATTCATTTCATGACACTGCAGTTTGACTGCCAAGTTCTTCAAGCTTGACCGGATAGACATGAATAGGATGTTGATCACATCCTGCTATTTTACTCTCGTTGAACTTAAGTTCTCTATAATGAATAAATAGGGCAGTCTACTAAGCAAGTGGAGGTTGAGCGACTGAGTAAACAGTTCTCGTAGAAAAACTTCTGTTGAGATACCTCAATTAGAAGGTTGTATTCTCAACATTGGGAGCAGACATGGATAAAAATGGCGCAGCGGTTAGTATTGTTGGCTTCCTAGTGGACCTCACGGGCTCGAGACGCAGTACGGACAGCATTTTTTCGAGCGATTTATAGACTTCTTTTTGAAGGCATGGATGTTTGGGATGTCTGAAAATTCCTCCTCTCACCCTTCTAATCCTAACTGGGTGTAGCGAGAGCGATTAGTTAATCAATAGTCCTTCTATCCCTGCTACTTAATCTCTTTGAAAAAGAGAGGTTGAGCAACTGAGTAATAACAGTTCTTGTAGAAAAACTTCTGTAAAAAGATACCTCCATTAGAAAGCCATGTTGTCCACATTGCAAGCGGACATGGATAAAAAAAAACTGAGCAAGCAATTAATAAGCATGCCGAACATGTTGATATCAAATCACTGCCATTAAACAAGTTTCACTGATGATTTATCACTGAACCTGCTTAGCATAAGAGCTTAATGTGTCACTAACAAAGTCTCATCAAAATCAATTAAATTATATAATTTAACATGAATTCTACCAACCCAAGACTGGCTGGAAATATTAATCTGTAAACAATCATGCATGTTCACTCATGTTCAAGTCAAAAAATATTTCAGCCTGACGTTAAATTAGATTCTTTAAATGATAATACAGTCGAACTTGGTTATTACGAGGTAGATGGGACCAACTGATTTGGCTCATTATAAGTATTAGTTGTCATATGCACATGAAGACATGAAGTATCTGGAGCGGTCACATAACACAAAAATACATAATTAGAATTTATTTACACACCCGTTACACACATATTACATTTTTCTGTCAATCCACTTTTCTTTGTAAAATTTAAAATTTATGCTATTTCCTCTCAATGCACTCAACCCATCAAAAGACTCTATGGTGGTCTCAGTGCTCTGTTCAAAAAATTCAACTAGCTCGTCCAATATATCAAATGTTTGACGGCTATTTTTGCTCGGTATACCCAGGAAGTCACTCGTTATAAAAGCGAATAAATTTATGGAGAAAACCGTAAACTAAAATGTCAACGAATGTTTCCTCATTACATCCAAGATCTCGCTATTTCTGTGTTCGTAATAACTGAGTTTAACTGTATAACATCTTTCAGGAATCCAATAGTAAAAGTAAGGACATAAATGAGGAGGTGCAAGAAAAGATGGAAAGGCTGTGCCGTACCTGCCTTGTGGAAGGTGGATCTGAAGTCATGAGAGGGCTCTTCTCAGTGGGTGATCCCCCAACAACTCGGGAGTACCACGAAATGATTACATCATGCACGGGGATATCAGTAAGGATTTTTCTGCACCCCGTAAAACATTGTTCTATCTTTTTTTCTCATCAAACCATCTCATCTTTTCTTTTCAGAGGATCATTTTATTAGTTTCATCCGTCAGTTTCTCTTTCATACAGAGAGTAAGACAGAGAGAGAGTATGTTTGTGTGAACGTGGATATTGAATGTATGTCTTATGGCAGCACTTAATAATTATTAAGAAATGATCCTACTTTTATTGGATAGTATTTTAATAAATATTATCCTTAAAAAAGGGTTCTTTCAGAGACAATTTCAGTATTTCACAAACTGGAATCTGTGCTTTTATTAGTTAGTTTTCCATTGGATATACCCACATTATCATTTTCAAAGTATTGGTTATCCGTTATTATATTATTACTAAAATAAAATACATTTTTGTATTAATTCCACTCTATCCATTAAGTTTCTCTATCCACAGTTATGATCATCTCATTTAGATTATCAACCGATGAAGTTGATTAAAGGAAAGGCATTAATCAAAATAAAAAATAAATACTTTTTTTCATATGTACTCCAAGCTTTATTTTGTAATAGTCGAAGCAACTCCATAAAGACTTTATTTGCTATATTTCAACTTCAATACTTTCGGATAGGTGGCAGTAAAGCTTAATATAGCAAATAGGATTAATACGAATAAATTTAATTGTACTATTTCACAGATAGCAGAAGATGACGGCTTGCCTCGTCAGTTGTGCATAATGTGCGCAAATGAAGTCTCCAGTCTGTTCACCTTCAAAAAGAAGTGCGCAAAAGTTGACGTGTGCCTGCGTAAACTTCTACGTAATCCCAACGAGAAAGGCTTGGAAGATCTGGTCGAACTCTCCCGTCTCGGAGACATTGAAAAGGATTTATTTTTTGTCAATACAGGTAAGTCGAATCAAGTGAGAGATTGCATGACAAGATATTATTGAAGTAAACGTACTCGATATTCCGCACTAAGCCAATATGAAACTTATTATTTACTCCGCCTTTGCGACAAGCCAAGATGAATTTTAGTAGTACTTATCCCGCCTTTTGTAAGTTTTAACTATTAAATGTTTTTTCCAAATGTTTCCCTCATTACAGTACCTATTGCGATAAAATTTATAAGACAATTAACCCTTCAAGTTCGGATAACTCCAAAAACATGCTCTGTTTTGCTATTCATTTATAATAAGCAAAATTTAAATGATTTCATTCAAATAACTTGATTTCTTTGAAAGATCGAATGGAATTCTGACACGTTCTGAACACTTACTATATACTGTATGATGTTATCTGTTTTTGTCTGCTTTTTAAAAACTTCCCGAAGTAGTCAATCACATTATCATTGCATTCATATTTTGGTTGATTATAGCAATATATATTATGTGCTCGTTTAGTAGGAAACACGCTTATGCATCTACGTGCGCGAATGAAAGAGTAAACCGTTTCTAAGGCTGATTTTCGAAATGCTGATTTCTAAATTATGCAATCAGATGGAACTTTGGTGCCCTGTTAAATTCTTATAACAAATATCTTTTTCAGATTGATCATTTTTCTTTTTTTGAATATTGATGGACTTAATGACAATTTGAAGATT
Organism: Himalopsyche tibetana; assembly: GCA_030503985.1. Classification (NCBI taxonomy): domain Eukaryota; kingdom Metazoa; phylum Arthropoda; class Insecta; order Trichoptera; family Rhyacophilidae; genus Himalopsyche; species Himalopsyche tibetana. The sequence goes on along the minus strand of JAPJYX010000052.1, from coordinate 4,698,866 downwards.
TTTCAAATGCAGATGGAACCATGTTTACCCAAAACGACAAAATATAGAGGATTCACTGTATTTATTTGATCTAAATAATCTTTCCAGAAGATTCTGATACATCCAAAAATCACAACAAGAAAAGGAAACCGATGAGCAGTCCCGAAAACACTAAAACATCTCTGGATACTCTCGGCTATAGTGTGGACTCTTCCGTTGCGACGACTGTGTCCCAAAATACACACTTGCTTAGTAAGAATCTTGATAAAGATCTGGTATCTTCGTTAAAAAGAAAACTGAACCAATTCGACGAGTATGATGATACGGACGATGAAGAAATGAATATGCCAATCTCCAGCTACGATCCCCTGACGTTTTTAGCAAATAAGAAGAGCGGTAAAAGAAAAATAACAGCTGAGGTTTTAGAGGTATGCCAATTCTGTTACTAATTCAATATTGACCCTTCAAATAATACATTCATTTTTACCATTGATACACACAAAAATATAAAACCATTGTTTCTTGTTTATTGACAAGACTAGGAAGATTATGGAATAATATTTCGGGTGGTTAATATTTTTAACGCTTAATTAATAATGTAAATACCCAAACTCATTCATACTCATCAATAATTTTAAGAAGCTTTTTCTTCCAATTTTGGCCTAGATCTTTTTTGCTTTCATTTGTAGACATGTCCCGCTCTAATGACGTGATTCCAGGAAGGAACATTACTTCTAATTTTTCTATTGTTTGTGCGGACCATCAACTTCTGTGAGTGGTACATTTTCAGCAAAATAAAAAATGTGCGCAAATATAAAATTTTTCTGAAACAACCTTATTTTTACAATATTTCTATGCGCAGCCTTGTGCAGGGATGGAAAAATGTGTGCGGGCACATTTTGGGAGGTGTGCGCCCGCACACCTTAGCGGGAACATTGCCAGGGAGGCAATGTAATTTTGAACTCAATATTGTACGGCTACCGATTTGTGGACAAATATTAACATATTTACAAAATTGTTTTGTTCATTTGCAACGATAATAAAAATAACGTAACTGCCAGAAATCACAGATAGATGTGTGGAGTATATACCCATACATGAATAAATAACAAAAGTTCACTAAAAAAATAAAAGAATGGCAACAGATAACAATAATAATCGGTGATACTAATCAAAAAGTGACCATTGATTTTTCACATTATTATTTTAAAGAAACTGTTTCATTTCATTTCAGAGGGAGAAAAATTTGGAACCCGTAGTGCCCTTTGCTTGCCGCAAATGTGAAATGCATTTCCTCAGCTTCGATGAACTCTGCAAGCATAGTGTTACACATCCGCAGATAACCGATGACCTCAAACTGGTCTGTCGGTACTGCGATGAGACATTCAGTTACCAGAGGTGATTGCTATAGAATCTGGAACAGTGAATTATAGTTACGCACAAATTATAATCAATCCTTGTGAATTGTTTGTTTATGTGAAACATTTTGTTTCCACCATTGCTTGCGTTGTCTTTGTACTCGAATCTTAATAATAATACAATTACAAAATGAACCCTTTGAGGATTGAACTAATTTTGACTAAATTAGGTTTTTTCTTATATTCTGATTATTCATACTTTTGCTACACACAAAAATATTTTTAAAAATAACCCGCCGGAATAAAATTGATGTCGAATGAGATTCGACATAGGACCGGTAAGGGTTAAACAGTACAAAATTTGAACTCGCATATGCGACCAAACGTCTCAAAGGGCGCTGTAGTGCTAATCCAACACACATAGTTCTTATTTCGTCAGTTCTTGACAGTCTGAAATACCCAACATGTAATTTCAACTGGGCTTAGTGAGAGCGATTAGTTAACCACTAGTCTTGTCCTAGCCTTATCATTCTATCCCTACTACTCTCTTTCAAAAAAGAGAGGTTGAACAACAGTTCTCGTAGAAAAACTTCTGTTGAGATACCTTCATTAGGAGGCCATATGCTCCACATTGGGAGCGGACATGGATAAAAAAATGCATTGGACGGTCTGCATACTTAAAACGTGATTGTGTTGGATATTTCAGACCTTTCAAAATAAGTACCTCACACGCAGAAGTAGCCCTACTGGTGTTTGTTTTTCTAAATGTATCCATTTATTTTCAGGTTGGTCATCCCTCACATCAGATCGGCCCATGCCGATTTGGCGAGGTTCCAGTGCGGTTACTGTGGAGAGAAATGGAAAGTGTTTACAGATCTGAAAGAACATTTAGTCAATCATTCTTCTGGAGACGCCTTTTACAGGAATGCTGATAAGCGAGTCAAAGAAGAGATGTGTAGTGATGGTAACCTTCAACACATTTCAATAATCATCATTGTTTCTTTTGTGGTCCTTCTTGGACCGCATTCACTCCCTACATCTCCCTCCATCATTCCCTGTCGCTCACCATTTGCTTTGCTTCCTCCCATGACCACAGGCGTATCAGGGCGTTACCTTCTATAATCTCTAAGTCCTTGCGAAATCAAACTAATTCATACCAAATTTCCATTAGTAGCGGATATGGTAAAATAAAAAAACTTGAAGGTTTAACCCTTTGCACTCTTTAATTGAAATATGTTTACACCTTAATTCGTCTTTAACCTTTAACTTTTGAGGAGTATGGACGTACATGTACATCGGCGCCATTTTTCTGTAAATGAGTATAAAAGTAGTTTAAGCTCACCACATGAGTGTCAGTCTGTAAGCATATATATGCTCTAAGTATGAATTACATATATTCATTGGGAAAAAGTCACAAAATTGTCATGTTAAGAAAAGGCAGTAAATTAAAGTAAGGTCTGTATAAATCTATTCACTCCTCTAAAGGTGAATTAATTTATATTTATTAAGGTATAATTATAATAAAAAAACATTTTGAATGTTTCAGTATAGCAAAATTTATCTTGTGCACAATGCGTATTGGTAATATTTGGATGAAAAAAAAACTTATAATATTAAAAAATTCAGTAAATTAAAAATGCCAAATCTGTAATGTCGAGTCCAGCTCGACACAGTAGTTATAAGGGTTAAGATCCTGGAATGACTCAATCAGTGACATCCATTTTAAATTGATCTTTTCAAAAATCTATGATTCTAATTGTTATGATAATTTCAGAGGATGACGACGATGATGATTACACGTTGGATAATTTTGTTAGCTGTGCACAATCTAACCAATCTGAGTCGGAGAATTCAACGAGTCCTCTTAAAAAAATGAAGAATTCAAGTAGTAAACCAATTAAAAAGTCTAACAAACTCAAATGTCATATTTGCAAAAAGGTCTTCGAGAGGCAAGAAACATTGGAGGTAAATCTTGACCGCTTATCTTGCAAACGGATTAACTAAACTTGGACCAAACAAATGGACATTTACTCACTCTTTTACAAGCAAAGTAAACCTGTTTGCAGATTAAGCAATTGATAATCTTATGCATTAAACTAATATTTGTTGATTCAAACATTACAATATTCAACCATTAGTAGTTGGTTAGTTAGTCTGAAAATACTTCTCAAAGGGGTGAAACACATGTCACTTCTGATCGCACAACCAGCAGGGCTATTCACATGCCCATACATTGTATCTCATGGTCTAAAACAGGCGGTGAAACCTTTTGGTTGGTGGTGGAACGTGGGTAATTTTGCAAATTTTTGTAAATTCGTAAATACCTGAGATTTTGGATTTGAAAATTCCTGGAAAAGGTGCCAGGTTGCTAATTTGGCAAAATTCGTAAATTCTTGGGATTTTCGATGTCAAAATCTTTGGAAGACTGGGCTTTAGAAATTGGCATGATATTGCTTCCGGCCAATGATTCCCTAGTCAATTTTTACTGCGGCCTTATGTCAAATAAAAAAAATGAATGCGGCCTTTAGAGAAGAAAAAGTTCCCCACCTCTAGTCTAAAATATTAGTTTGTATAACTCAATTGCGTCTATACTCACAGTTATCATATTTTATCTGTTGAACACTTCACTGTTGTTGTCATAGAAGATATTTTGGTTCTTATAGTTGATCCGCTAAACGCATACGATGTCAGTACAACTGGTCATTCACTACTTAGACATTAAAACTCTGAAATATTAAAACCTAATTCTGTTCTTTCTTACCTAATGTTACGCTTAGACTACGATATCGTAAGTGTTTGACAGATCGACCAAAACAATCAAGTATATTACTCTGACAACAAACATAGACGCTGTCAATACATTTATGTGATACCAACTGTCAAAAGCTCATTACGTTCACTGTGACAGTGACAACAACAATAAACATAGCCACAACTAATACATTTGTGTTATACATACTAAGATAATAAAATATTAAAAGATAATAATATATTGCTTCAGGCTGTCCAAAATAAGTGTCTAGATCCTTATACACATGAGAATTGTCCTGGGGATCAATTTAAATTTTATACTCAAATTAAATCTCCAAAAAGTTAACCCCTTTTTCCATTAAAAATATTAACGTCTCGTTATCATTAACCCTCCAGAGACGAGAGCTTTTTTCCGATAAAAAAAATATTTTCTAAGGCATATTGAAGTCACGGATAACTTTTATTCCTATCCAAAATTTAAAAAAAAAACGCAAAGTCGTTGTATAGAAACCCCGCATGACTATATGGTCATGCTCATCCTTTTATTACCGTGTAATATTGAGTACGGACAGTAGTAAGGACAAAAGTGACCGTATGGGCTCGCAAGCATTCGGGGTTGAAATATAGCTAAACGTGATTTTTTTTTAAATATTTACAGTTTGACCTCTTTAGATCAACATAATTTCAATACAAATATATTAGCAAAATAACTGACAATAATTTGATGTTTTTATAAAAAAATAACTAACAGTTTCAAAAAGTAAATTAAAAAAAACGGAAATTAAAAAAATCACATGTGCTTTTGGAGACTGTTCCTGTTCCCACGGCTGATGACTTACTGTAGTCTGTACCCTTCTTAACCAAATATGAGCAAAAGCAACGATATTCAGGTAGAAAAAGTATGAATAGTGGGATCAATAGACAACGGTGTTTTGTGTGACCATATGGTGACGCTCGTCCTTGGAGGGTTAAATCACTTCAACTTCTGCCTTGAAACTCCAGAATGTAGTTAATTACGATAAGTCTAGTAAAAGTAAAATTCAATGATAAAAAATTGAATGACAAAATTCAAATAAAATTCAATGAAAAAAAAATTGAATGATAAAAATCATGTATTGTTTTATACAATAATAAAGTTTAGGGAAGAAAATATTCTATTGCTCACACCGGAAAAAGTGTATCGCTCAACATAAAGGAATATGTCGTAATCCAGTAATGAAAGTAATCCACGACATATTGCTGTTTGACAAGCAATATTATGGTCCTGAGAAAATCATCACTGCTTGATGGATGGATGGATGCCAACCCATCCCATATGCAGTTGCATGCTATTATTGAAATTTAAAGTGAAATATAGATTGCTAGATCAAATAACACTTTTTTTAATACTTTTAGACTCACCTCTTGGAAGAACATGGACCAGAAGATAGTAACCTAGAAAATAATAGTGAAAAACTAAGCTTGGACAATTCTACAGTCAAATTAGAAAATTACAGTAAGTTTGATTGCTTTATAGTACTTAACCCTTCTGGTGTGTATGCCTCATATAGATTTTGAATAACGGTAATTCACATCCAATGAATAGCAGAGTGAGCCGCAGATAAATCAATCAAATCAAGTAATTTAAAACCAGCGGTTATCATGTTTATTATTTAAAATTATTACTCGCAGACCAGTGCTTTATCGGTGAAATATAGTAACACTAAAAAGCTTTAACCACTTGGATCCCAAGCGAACACAGGTGTCCGGATATAATATTTTGATGAATATGTATAGTGCCATCTATACTGAGTCAATATAGGTTTTTAAAATATCTAATTCGAGTGTATATTAGGCAAAATTATTTTTATCAAAAACACGCAGTATCTCTGGGACATATTAATGATTTATTTCCGCCGTATACTTGCATATCTTCATAATAACTCATTATTTGCTTAGAACTAGGCGAAACACGTGTCACACATAATTTGTTTTGCAACCTGTGAAATAAAACAGTTATCTAATTTAATTTATATTTAAAATGAACTTCCACAAAGTTACCGCCCAATCAATCGAAAATATTAAATTTTCAACTGTTCAAAATGTGCGACCAAGAAAAAAGTATTCACGTTCACAAAAAACATAGCACGATTTTGTTATCTTATGGTAATTTGATTGATTCGCAGGTAGTCCGAACGCACCTAATGGAGTGATACCAAAAGCTAAACGGGTCAAGAAGGCTATAAAAACAATTGGCAAACCTAAAAAGACAAATAAAAAACAAGGTAACATAATTGTGTATGTGGAGGAATGGTGATAAATTTGTGATTATTAACCTTTTGGCTGCCGTAGAAAATAGTACGTTTGTACCTAGCACACCGGCTATAATTTGCAATTATTAATTTAATTAGTTATTGATGAGGTAACTTGTATCTGGCGTGTTGAGCATGAAAAATTTGATGAGATATCTCGTCTGTGGCAGTCATCCAGTTAAAAATGAAGGCTGTAAATTCCACTCGTTTTATCTTGTCTTCTTCTAATTGGAAACGTATGTGGTCCTATTCTCAGATTTATTAGTGTCCACTCACTAATAGACCCCGGTCACTTATTCTCTTCATTTTCAGAGAGAGTAGGAAGGATTGAAGGATGAGAGTAGGAATCTTTGCCTTTGAACACAGATCCATAAATTGATTGTAATATTTAAACAAAAAAATAAATTCAAAGCTTACCTTTTTATTTGTATACTGAAATGTAAATATCTTGTGCGCTTCGGCAGGACGGGGAAAGGGAAACTATTCGTGCAAGATGTGCGACAGATCGTTCAAGACGCAAGAGGACATCACCAGACACTCTGCCACCCACGACCCTAATAAACCGCATCGATGTCAGGTAATTTATAGACCAGTCCCCTTGATTGAGCTACCACTTTAAAAGGGTTGTAGCAGTCCTGGTAATATACTCGCTATCGGAACAAGGATCGCCGTACCCAAGTTCAGTACGCCTAGGGCTCACTGCTGTACTCGGTCAAAACTGAGTACCAATTAACTCTCCAATGCATGTGTTCTCTTAAAAGCTCAAGAGTACTATATTTTTTTTTAATCCATATCCGCCCATTAATGGAGGTATCTCAACAGACGTTTTTCTACAAAACCTTTTTTTTTCTCAGTCGCCCAACCTCTCTTTTTCAAAGAGAGTAGTAGGGGTAGAAGGATAAGGCTAAGGCAGGACTAGTGGTTGACTAATCGATCTTGCTCCGCCCAGTTTTTGAAGGATCGGAAGGGTGGGAGGGAATCTTTAGACATCACAAACATCCATGCCTTCGAACAGAAACTCGATTGAAGAAATTGCTGTTCGTACTGAGACTCATCTGTGAGATCTGTCTGGGATCACTTTTATGGTGTTCACTGTCAATACTTAGTGGAAAGGCATTATATTAAAAAAAAAATACTCATCTGTCTGAGTTGACTATACTCTTGTTGATAATGTTCGTCTTTAGTGAAACCGGTCCTGATCTTATGAAATAATAGTGGGAATAAGTTTGAATGAGTATATTTTTTTTTTGGTTAAAACTATGTTTATTTCATTATCATAATTTGATTTGATATCTTTGTCTTTCCACTGACTGTGATGCTAGTTGTGACAGATGTTTTGCCTCCTCTATCAACATTTGTCAAAACGGACTGACAATTGTAAAGTTACTTATCAATAAATAAAACATTGATTCCATTTCTTAACTTATGAATTACAAAATGAAGGTTGAGGAAACACATCTCACGATTTGTAAAACAATCAGTGGAATAACAAATTTAACGTGTTTTCGTGTTTAACTTTATACTAAAAATGAATTTCCACCAAGGTACCAAATAATCAATTTCCATTTCAGTTTGGCATGTGTAGATGGTCTTTCAAGACGGAATTCGACTTACTAGTTCACACTAATATCTATCACTCGGAGGGGAAAAACAATGAATGCACCGTCTGCAGAAAGTCGTTCAAACACTCCCAGAACCTGCGACAGCATATGATGACACATCGGCCCACGAAACGATACAAATGCAACCACTGTGGCAAAGGTGAGTTGTCTATCGGAGAAATTTATCTACGTTACTGTTTTCATATAAATATTACTTTTAATTTCAATTGTTTCTTTTAGGTTTCACTCACTTGCAACATTTGAAATCCCACGAGAGACTTCACCGTCCAGATCTTCAACCGTTTTTGTGTACCGAGTGTGGTAATCCTTTTCTGACGAAAGACAGGTAACTGATATGCATTCTCATTGTTCAGCCCAGTTGGTTTCCTCGTTTGCATCAATACTTGGCTCCAATACTAAACATGATTGAGGCTATGAAAACTGAATCTTTAATTTCATTTCGTTAAAAAAATATACATTTTGAAAGTATTTTTAGTTTTACATTACATTGGAATGATATTTAGTATGGTATCAAGCCAGGTTTGAGACTGCTTTCTAAAAATACTTCGAAAATGTATTTTTATTTACTAAATTACATTCATGGTTCATTTTTTACCAATGTGGAACGAGTCGAGTATTCAAATAACAGCCTTGATTGATGTATTCGGTTTTTACGGTTGGTATAACAAAAATTTAACCATTGCTGCTTGACTGTTTGTACTACAGCTGGGGGGGGGTATCCTCTAGACCAGGGGTGGGAAACCTTTTCTTCTCTAAATGCCGCATTCATTTTTTTCATTCGACATGTAGGCCGCAGTAAACATTGGCATGGGAATTTTCGGCCGGAAACAATTTCATGCCAATTTCTAAAGCCCAGGAATTTGCGGATTTCCAAAATTACCAGCGTGGGACCTTTTTTTTTAGGTCTTTCAAAGATTTTGACATTCATAAGAATTTGCGAAATAACAAAAATTTACAGAATTAGAGAATTCGGCAGAAGGCCGCACCAGAATAGCCAAAAGGCCGCAGGTTCCCCACGCCTGCTCTAGGCCGAGGAAATAGAAAATCTATTCACTCGTTCACTTAAAATCACAAATCCCGTGCGTTAAGATTAATTTGTATTCAGCCAAGTCACTCTCTCGGCCCCATACTCGGTTGGTGTAAAAGAGGCTTAAAGATGATGCTATTATTTTTTTCAGGTTAAAATATCACATGAAGATTCATTCGGATAAAACTCTGACGTGCGACATATGCGTCAAGACATTTAGCAGTATAACAGGATACAATTATCATCTCAAAATTCATTCAGGTATGCAAAGCTTATATATTGTTACCTTTCTGGTAAGTAAAAAAAACTATCATGAAAAATGAGTTAAGTATATAAAGAGATTCTTTGATGTAAATTCTTTCTGGATCTGGAATAGCTAAGTTGGTGATTACACTAGTTTGTGAAAAACATTTTGAAAGCACAATGACGAAATATATAATTGCAGTGGAACCCCCAATTACACCACCCCGAATTACGCGCTGGCTTGAAATACTCGCCGCAAATCCCCCATTTGCACTGTCGCATTCCATTGTCGTTGCTACGAGACGGTCGTCAAATGTTGGCTAGTGTCTGTGTATTCAACTAATTCATACATGATAGCCGGGCGACTGTCTATGTGTTGGATATTGGCGCGCTTTGCATTCTATCACTTAGTTACTAAATATTTCATCCAAATTTTTTTTTTTTTGAAAAACTAAGGGAAGTCTTAGTTTTGCATTTTTTGCGGAAAAACCAAATCCATAATTTTGTATGAGATTCACTCCCCTAATTACACTACCCCGAATTACACTGTGTAAATGGGGGTTTTACTGTATAATCAATATCTATGCTTTAGTTTTATCTGAGGATAGAGTTGGTCCGAAGATGCTTACTTCTCTTTGAGGTGAAACGTTTGTCACACCCAGTAGCAAGCACAACCTGTGCAAAGATATCAACCATAAATTAATGCTTCATAATTGAAAATAAATATAAGCGAAACACTTATCTCACCTAGTTAAACAACCAGTAGAGTACCAAACTCTTTGTAAACTGTCTGTTATGTTTTATTTTTTTGAATTTACATAATAAAAAAAAAATTTAACCTATGTTCTGCATCTTTCTTTTAATTATATATTTCAAATGCATGGCGCATTTGTGTCGGCTGTAATGCAATGTAATGTCCTTAACATCAGTGCTTTCCAACCTGGGGTCCGCAGGTTTTTAACGGGGGTCCAGGAAAATTTTCATTCTTTCAATATTCTTTGTGATAAAATATGAATGTGTGAATTTTTTTTTTCGGGGGTCCGCAGATTATTGTTTTCAGATTTAGGGATCGGTGCCATGAAAAAAGTTGGAAAGCACTGCTTAACATTACAATAAACAAAGTTGTCAATTTTTTTTTTAATAAAAATCATTAATTTGTTAAAAACCACATAATTATTGCCGAATCCAAATATGCAGCATGTTAGGTATTTAATTAACATCCATTTCTGAGATATATTTGAAAATAAAAGATACATCTGTTTGCAGGGGAGCGTCCGCATATGTGTCAAATTTGCGGCAAAACATTTAAAATACCCTCGGAGCTGAAGAAACACACGTTGAACATTCACGAGCGGGTCAAACCCAAAGGCGTCAGTGAAAATCATCCGATGATGTGCAAGGTTTGCGGTGATGTCAAAAACAGTGTACCCGAGCTCACACAGCACATGAAGGTGGGCTTTTTAATAGCGTATCAATTTGTGCTTCATTTCTCCATTGGCTTCGATCTGATGATATGCCGTGTTCCAATATAGTACTCTATTGCTAGGTTTCTCAATAACGGGGGCCACAGCGATTTATTTTTGCTTAGAGGAGCCACAGTACAGTCACGGAGGGGCACTGGCAAATTTTCCGAAATCCGTAAATTTCTGTAATTTTGGATTCGAAGTTCTTGGAAGAGCTAAAAATAAAATTGAGATTGATTAGCTAACCACTAGTCATGTCCCAGTTCAATCCTTCTATCTTAAATCTCTTCGGAAAGAAAGAGATAGAGCAACAGAGTAACAAACACTTCTGGTAGAAAAACTTCTTTGGAGATAACTTCATTCGGATGCCATATGCTCCACATCAAACATGGATTAAAAAAAAAAGTGACCAAAAAAGCCATTGACTTTATTTAATAATTCCTGCGGAACCAAATGATATATGGGCCCTCTAGAGGTGAAGTGAGCCAACCAGTAAAATGGTAAAACTTTTTTCTTTGACTTATAAATGCAATCACGTCTTTACTCGGTGTTTTGGTGGATTTCATATTTTTATTTTACAGAGATAACACTATTGCAATGTGTATTAACTGAGGTTACTTCACTTTGACGGTACTCTAAGACGTGTAGAATATTACAACGCATCTGACTTATATTTTTCTAAAATACCACTTGGCTCACTCCACCTCTAATGGGCCTATATTACAGTGGTGTCCCACCAAGTGAACGCCATTTCCATCAGTAACATTGCAAAGTATCTTTTGTTCTAGATTCACACATCGCAACATTTCTGCCCGTTGTGTCCGAAGAATTTCTCCCTGGAAAAGAATCTCGTCCTTCATATGCGGACGCATCCGTTGGGAACTAGGTAATGATATTCATAACATAAGTGTGGGATTTTCCCTAGACCCATTTGCATAACTATGGTCTTTGGTAAAGAAAAACGCTGGGCCAATATTAGCAGAGGTATATAATCAGTCAAGGTTATTGAATGTAAGTACAGTCGATTCGCCTATTGCGTAGAGATTGGGGTTACTCTAGGAATACTATGTTATAGGGGATTATTCACCCATACAAAATTTGAGGTTAGGTTTTTTCAATTGTATTTTATAAATTGAACGGAATCAGCAAAACATTGTAGTTAGTTAGTTAACGACTGCTGACAATCAATATATTTCTTGTGACATTCTTAGCAACCAGAGGTTGTCAAATTTTTACCAAAAGTTATTACTTACAGACTGGTACATTATCGGCAAAATATGCTTACAATAAAAAGCTCCGACCATTGTATTGAATATGTTTATTTTGCACCATGTTAAACATCACTTGGATGTAATATAGCCTCATGAAAATAATTCTTAATGTGCTTAGAATGCGTCAAATTCGAAAATTCTATAATCTTTCCAAACTAAGTTTAATAAATAAAAAATTATTTATTTTATCAGTCAACAGTTTGGATTTTTGGTTTGCTTGGATTTAAAAAAAATACGATAAAATGTACAGTCTGCGCAATAATGTTTCGCGCACCTTGTGAAAATTCAGTTTTGTATTTTAAAATGTCCTTTAAGAGTGCGCAGACTGTATAACTATAACTGCAATCTAATCCTTATAAAAAATCAAGTTATTTGAATTAAATTGATGAACTTTTGCTATTATGAATATACATCAAAACGGAGCATTTTATGGCATGCTGTGCACATCATCCAGGCTTGAAGCGTTAAGGTATTAACTATGAATTATTAGTGGAAAGACATACATAACATTATATTTTAAAAAAATCCTAAAACTATCGTAACCTCAAAAAGATACCATAAAAAAACATGTATGACCGTATTCTACTACTAAAATCTACGATTTTGATATAATATGATTATTATCGTTGCACAGGTCGTTTGTGTGTGGGAAATGCAACTCGGCCTACAATACCAGGTCATGCCTCTTCACTCACGAGATCCGCTGCCTTAAGACGCGGGAGTTCTTGCCGTGCACATACTGTGATAAGACATTCGCCACGAAGCCGGAGCTGGTGCATCACACAAGGACTCACACAGGAGAAAAGCCGTTTGTCTGTAATGTAAGGTCTTTTTATATCTTCGCTCTGTTAAAGAAATTTAAATTTGTCCTCAGCCTAGCACTCAAATTTGCCAGTCCTTTGGCCGAGTGCGGTCAACTATCAATCAGTTTTCAAGTTGGAGTTTAAGCCAACAAAAAAAAATAGTTTTTCCAAAAACATCTGTTGGAAATTGTTTGTAAAGCATATGTATAATATATTGGTAAATTGCTTATTTCAGGAGTGCGGCAGAGCATTTGCCCGGAATGGCACCCTCCAGGGACACATACGCACCCACACGGGAGAGAGACCGTTCGAATGCAGAGTATGTGACAGAGCCTTCTGCACGACGGGGGCGCTGCGATTCCACATGAAGTCGCATTTCACATTACTCCAAGAAGATGAGGTAATCCCTATAATTTGTTGTCATATGAATCTGATCTGTGATGGAAAAATAGCATTACTATTACATACGTTGTAACCCTTATGGGCGTGTGGGTAATACTGGCATTTATAGAACGGGCAGAGAATGAGTTAACAGGATGTTCTTTAGCAGGGATGGGGGGAACATGTGACTAAGTTGTCACATTCGAAAATTGCTCTATCAAGTGGACGATTCACAAATTAATGTTGTCCAGTAAAAAATGTCTTTTCTAAACTATATTTTTTCTATATCATCTAACAAATATTTTAAAGCAGTTTGATTAATGAACTGGGCGATTAATATGTGTGATTCTTATATACCAAAAGTAATCAGCTAAATAATATTCGTTTCTTAGTCCCATTCTTTTATCGTAACCTTTTACAAAAAAGAAAGGTTAGGTGAATGAATAACAACAATATAAGTCATTATGTGATTCTTTATTGGTGGTTGGTATGCCTACATTGGGAACAAACTTGATTGAAAAAAAAATTGACCGGCTGTATTATCAAACTTGCTAACCCCTTGCTAGATATCTCCGCAGCAAGAGTTCTTGTTTTACCCATCAATTAAGAGACTTTTTCATCTTCAATAATATGTTTTTCCTTTCAGATACTTTCAAAAATATCGTCCGGTGAGCTGAAACTGACGGCCGACACTTCGAAACCAGGCAACACTATAAAATGGGAACCCGCCAAAGCCGTAGGCGACGCCTGTGTTCTTACTGAGCCTGAGAACATACTAGAGTACAAAAAGGAATTAGCGATTGAGAATAAAAACAGTATTGCGTCAAACGAAATAGATACAATCGACCAGGACATCAAAAAAGAAGTTAATCAAAGTTTTATTGTCATTCCTCCGTCAGCAGAGCTTCAAAGCCAGGTCGTTGAACAGGAGTTGCATGTTCCGAGAAAGAAGAACAGCATAGTTTTGCATCAGTTAGGGAGTAGTGGCCAGGGCATTATAGTTGAAATATTCGATGATCGAAATCAGGATATTGACGAGGCTATATTGTCCTAAAATAGCTTTACAGTTTACCTGATTCTCTTTCGATCAATTTCAAAGAGATCTCTTTATGCAAATCAGTATTTCTCTTTACAGTTTGTAAGCACCGCTTTGTAGGAGTTTTTAAAGTCTGGGGGAAAAACCTTATTGTTTTATTTTGACATCTGAATTGCATCATGTCTTTCATTAGCGTAGTTGCGTGAAATGGTCGCATTTATTCATTTGCATCAACGTGTTGTCCATCTGCAAATATATCGTCACCTTTCTGGCGGAAGTTGTTAATTGACAGATTGATAGATGTGAGTAAACAGCAAATGAAATTTTATGTTACATTGATAATTATAACATCAAAATAGATAGATGCATTAATGCCGACCTGACACAAATAAGAGTCTAAAATTAATTGACAGAGACTAACCGGCCATTAAATCAGCATTAACACTGGAGTACCGAAACGTCTAAAATAGAATCGAAGAGTGACAGGGTACAAAATAACCCCAGAAAAATGTGCGTAATATTTGCATTGCATTTATTGAGGTATCATTGTAGATTACAATAAATATCAGCTAGATATTATTGGTATTAAGCGAATGGTTGAAATATTAAGTATTTTGCAATGCAAATGCACCCTATAGGAACTCGAAGATTAGTAATAATTGTCTATACAAATAAATGCTTTTTCTTGCAAACTGGTATAATAAATGCGTGAACTGAGTTATACCAGACAAAGAATTGATATCTAAGAATATCTTTGTATTTATACTTCACTAATTTTTGTCAGTTTTGTTATTTACCAAATTCTGCCAGAAAGGTGACGATATAAAAAAAAAAGTAAATTCATTCACAAATTGATTTTAAAAGAGTCTTATTAAAATAGCTTAATACATGACTACTACTCTGTAGTTCAGTATATCATTTTTAACTGTTCTTATTTTGTTACAATTCAAAACCACCATTTTGTGTACAATTATCATATCTATATTTCAAACAGGTGCGATTGGCCGAACAGATCTTCTTACGTGACACTCTAGAATATAATCCAATAGTGCAACAGAACCCAATGAATCATTATAAATAATGTTCACTGTACGATTGGGCTAATAACAAGTTGGTCACACCATCCTCACTCTGTATTTCTACTCAGCTGCCTTCCATAACACTATAACAATTAAGAAAAACAAACTAGACTCTAATGTAGATTTTTGAAGAATTTATGTAAACGAAATGTTTTTTTATTGTATTAGAACAGTGGTTCTTAACCGGTGCACCACGAAAAAATTGGTAAAGACGACAAAATTCCGCATAATAGTAAAATCCGCAAAATAGTGAAAACCGAAAGGTCAAAAAAAAATTATGTCCACATATTTTTTTCGACCTCTTAATTCTGGTGCACCGCCACTTTTTCCCATGATCAAAAGTCCACCGTGACTTCGAAAAGCTTAAGAACCACTGTATTAGAATAAACCAAACCTGCCATGAAAGCCTTAATCCTGCCTGCCTCTTCCGACCGGTGGGATTCCGGCATCCTCGACAACCGTTGTATACTATCCATAAGATATACTCGGCAGTATTGAGGGATGCTGGCATGTCATGGGACGAATTAAAGCAATTGGCGAGAGGCAGGGAAACATGGAGGTGCCGCGTGGCAACCATATGCTTCACATAGGGAGTGAATATGGTCAAAGAAGATTACAATAAAAATCATAAAAGTACAAATAATTTTATTTTTTTCCATCATGATGCTTATCTTGACAGTATTGCAACGACTCGATTCACTTCCGATTAATAAGGACATTTTTAGTAACCTCTTTTAACCCTCCAGAGACGAGAGCTTTTTTCCGATAAAAAAAATATTTTCTAAGCCATATTGAAGTCACGGATAACTTTTAGTCCTAACCAAAATTAAAAAAAAAAAAACGCAAAGTCGTTGTATAGAAACCTCGCATGATTAAATGGTCATGCTCATCCTTTTATCACCGTGTAATATTGAGTACGGACAGTAGTAAGGACAAAAGTGACCGTATGGGCTCGCAAACATTCGGGGTTGAAATATAGCTAAACGTGATTTTTTTCAAAATATTTACAACTTGACCTCTTTAGATCAACATAATTTCAATACAAATATATTAGCAAAATAACTGTAAATAGTTCGATGTTTTTATAAAAAAATAACTACAGTTTCAAAAAGTAAATTAATAAAAACGGAAATTCAAAAAATCACATTTGCTTTTGGAGGCCGTTTCTGTCCCCACGACTGATGACTTACTGCAGTCTGTACCCTTCTTAACCAAATATGAACGAAAGCAACAATATTCGGGTAGAAAAAGGATGAAAAGTGGGATCAATAGACAACGGTGTTTACTGTGACCATATGGTGACGCTCGTCCTTGGAGGGTTAAGTTATTTCTCCTAAAATATTTATAATTATTATCTGCTATTACTATCATCACAATTTGAATTGTATTATTATATACTACATAATTATATGTTTACATCTATCTAAATTTTATGTAATAAAGTCTTGTATTCTTTTCGCCGCAACAAATTGACTTGGAAATTTTCTTTGCCGTTATATCTCTACGCCGTGTTATCTCTTAATAAAATATTGTATACTACAATCATTGCTACTTTGTAAACCATCACAACTTGATGTTTTCTTTGCATTTATAAGACACCTTTTTTAATAAAGATTTATTATTTATCAACACTTATCAATTTAAATTTCCAATTGCAAGTTGTTATATTACATTGTAGAATGGGTTAAATAGGATATTCTGTAACGAGGATGGGGAACCATGTTTTCTCATCATTCTGACAGAGAAATTTTGTCTGCATCTGTGCGTTCTTTGTCTTTGTATGCACTTCTCTGTACAGACACAATCGTTCAACCATAAACAAGTCTTCAACTGATATACTGTACAATTTTTTAATTATATAGTACATTTATATCTTCTAACTGCTCAGCCTAAGGCCATTTTGAGGATAGAAAGAGTAGGAGGCAATTTAAGACTTTACATTTATCTATCCTTTCCGACAGAAATCCATAAATGATTTTATAAATCAATTTATAAAAATTTTCCGTACTAGCATTCGAACCCGTGACATCCGCAACCGAAGCCAACGATGTTGACCACTCGACTACGCAGCCGGTATTTTATATTTTTCATGCTTGTATTTTCCTCATGCAAAATAACCATAATTGAATACAGGAAATAAAAATTACTAAGTACCAAAAAACAATTATTAAATTATTTATTTTTTGGCACTTGGTGGCTTTTTTATTTCCTGTATTCAATTGAGTTATTGTTTTTTATGGCATGTCGAAATGTGAATTGACCTTTATTGTAATTTATTAGCTATCTGTTACTTATATGATTTTATATAACTTTATAACCTTTATTTCTGTAAATAATGTTATATAATAAACAAATTATAAATATTAATTCTATTTTTTTATTTTACTCTTTCCTAAGTACAAACCACGGCAGTGGAGTTGGGTAAAAAAATATGACTGCAACCCTGAATTGATTTTTTCAATACTTTTCGTTCAATTTACATAATATGTACATCAGTGGTTTCCAACCTTTATGTTACTCCGCCTCCCTTTGGAGAAAAATGTGTCTTCGCGCCTCCCCATCCTTTATTTCCGACACGAAAGACGCGTTTTAGAGAGTAAATAGGTAAATATTTTGGACTGTTCGCGCCTCCCTTTGGAGTAGTCCACGCCTCCCAGGTTGGAAATCACTGATGTACATACTACTTACATAACACTTAATGTATGTATTGACCATCAGATCATTTTAGTTACTAGAACAATTCTAGTCCGCAGTCATCATTTCACCAATCAATATGATGAATAAATTTTCAATATGTTTTACATACTTAGTTTTTCCAACTCTGTTGAAAACACCCAACTCCGCCACCTTAGTATAAAGTGTTTTTATACTTTACTTTTGATCATATTGCACATTTTTCAAAATTTCAACTTAGGAAACCGTGACCTAGGACAGTGCTTCCCAACCTGTGGACTGCGAAATTCAATAGAAAGTACAAAAATCTATATATTTAAATCTATCAAATCGGTGTTTCCCATGTTGGGGGCCGCGGAATTTCTTAAGGGGGCGCCGGATTGGTTTGGATAGAAATTGGATTCTGGGGGAAAAGTATAGCAAATCGAGGATTTCCAATTCGTCGGTGAGCTAAAAAAAAAACGAGTTTCTGTGACAATCTGAGGAAAAAGTATACCAAATCGCAGATTTCAAATTCCTCGGTGAGCTAAAAAAAAAAAACGAGTTACGGAGACAATTGAGGAGGGCCGTGGAACGAAATTGATGCTTTTACCTTGTGTAATTTGATAATTAGGATATCACTGACATAGTTTGGCCATCTCAGTATGTGACTGACTGTAGAACTGTACTCCAAGAGAAGAAGCATATCATCGGTATACTGACAAAAAACCGGCTGTTTTGAGAAATTAATTCAAATAAATACATTCATGCTGTATCTTTTGTGTATTTTTACATAACATACATAAAGTCTATTCTGATTAAAGCTATTTTTTCCAACAAAAAAACTATAAATAGTTTAAAGCTTTTCAATATGTGAAATGAATTCGTTAATCATAATCGAATTTCATAAAGTTTTTCTTACTATAATAAGTAATAGTTAAAGTGCATAAATAGAGATGTTAAAATTACATGATAATAGAAAACAGCGATTATCTCTAAATTAAGTTGTTTGACTTATCACCTTCTGCCAGTACGACAATATCAAATCTATATATATAAAAGAAAGTGGGGTTTGTTACACCACGTATATCTCGAGAATTACAGCTCGGATTTTAATGATCTTTGTTTTATTAAATTCTTATCCGCCTAGAATAGCAGAATAAGCATTAAAACATCGGAAAAATATCACGGGAAAGAAATTATTAAGAAAATAAATGTCCTCATACAGTTTGTTTTTTTGAAAAATACAAATGGAACGTGGACATTGTATGACACGTTGTATGCTGTTTTCCAGTAAATCCACCAGATGGCATTGATTACATTATACTTTGACAGTTGACTGCTCGCTATGTAGGTATACATTACTATCTCTGGTATACATGCGCCGTTATTTTGAGTTTTCATCGATTTTTATTAGGTTTTAATTCCGATAAATCATTCTGATGAAAAAATCTATTTATCCAATTATGGTCAAACACGGGATTCATGGCTCATAGCGGGAACAGTGTATTTTAATTAGTTTATAATGTGGCGCAACTTCTGTGAAATAGTATTTAAACGATATTGGATACGAAGCACACCGTTCATACAATGCATTGCAATACTCGCTAATGTTTTGGCAAAGAGACGATGAATATCAATTCAATATCAAGATGATAAACCTATTGAGCGGTGGGTATCGAAATCATTATTTTCATTTCAACATGATAATAGTTTTACTCAGCAAGAAGGTTAGCTCGATGAATTATTACGCATAACGTTTTTAATGAATTATTACGCATAACGCATAACATTGATTTGAATATAATACACCAATTTAACGATTAAAATACACTGAACTCTGTTTTAAGACGATTTAGAAATAACACGGTGCAAAAAAAGAGAAATAAATCGACTATTCATTTAAAAATTTGGACAGAAATATTACACAGTTTCTGGATATCTCAAGAGATGAGAGATATGTCATTCAAAATTTTCGTAAAAGGCTTCGTCTATTGTCTCATAGTAAATAATTTTTGTTACGTTTGATTTTTTTAAAGTATTTTTTATATAACATTAAGATACAATAAGCGATAATGAATTTAATTTTTTGATATCCTTAATTTATTTTTATGCAAGGAAACCTATCTACCACAAATTTTAAATTTTAATATAATTGTTTACACTTTTTCTTTACTCGGTATCGCGTTGAGCGTATGTACCGTGTAAATGGGGAGTTCAGTGTAAAGGTGTTCTACTGAAAAGGGAGAACATATCGATTTTTTTTAACCATGCTCGCTTCAGATGCTGCAGTGTATTTTTTTATATATACAAGCTGTAGATAATCGATCTTTATTAATATAAATACTTTCTTGAATAGTAAAGGGAAGTGTTGATAAAATTAAGATTGTTTAAATAAATAAACCATTTATTCTATAGATAGAGTTGTTATTTTAAATTCGTTCAAATCTATATATATAAAACAAAGTGGGGTTTGTTACACCACGTATATCTCGAGAATAGCAGCTCGGATTTTAATGATCTTTGATTTATTAAATTCGTAACCGCCTAGAATAGCAGAATAAGCATTAATACATTGGAAAAATATCACGGCAAAGAAATTATGAAGAAAATTAATATTCTCATACAGTTTTCAAATGGCGAACACCTTGAAATAATGAAAATGTCGTTTGTATGCAGATTTCATCCGCTAGGTGGCAATTTTTCCAAAATTCATTTGTTTTTGCTTCTTTTGCATACGATTGACTTCTAAATAATTTTAAATTTAGAGTATGGATTAGAATAAAACAAATCGATGATATAAAATGAAAACGAAATAAAATCGGATAATGTTGAAATAAGGTTATGTTTTTAATTAGGTATGATAATTTTTTTGACAAAAATATTACGCTGTTTGCACGAACGTTGCTCTACTTTGAGATGCCACGTTATTACACTTGGAAAGCTACATCGAAGAAATTTTAACGTCGAAAGCAAGGCGATGCGGTTCCTGCTCATCCGAATGACTACTGATGCTCTTGGTCGCATGTACACAGTTCATCCGAAAAATGACGAATGCTTCTACTTGCATGTCAACAGCTCAATTTGCTTGAAAATGATACTCATTACAATCGCTGAAGAAATTGTTTCTGAATCTCCAAGTCAGATACGCACATTATTTTCTATCATTATTTTGACATGCTTCCCATCGAATCCCCGTGAACTGTGGAACAAGTACAAGGATGACATGTCCGAATACATTTTGCATCGAATTCGTGTCAGTTTGGGGAATCCCGATCTCGAGGTGAATGAAGAGATACATAACCAGGCTTTGCTTTAGATCGAAGACATGTGTTACCTCATGTGCGTCAGTTTGGTAGTCAAGTTAGGAATGCCAACGCCAGATCGTGGAATGAACGACGCTTTCAATCGAGAATTGGAACGTGAACGTGAATATGATCGAGATGCATTGAACCAATCAGTTTGAACGAATGTACCACTGTTGAACCCTCAACAGAAGGAAATTAGCGATACGTTAATGAAGGTAATTGATGATGGAAATGGTGGCTTATTTTTCCTCGATGCGCCCAGTGGAGCTGGGAAGACATTCTTCATGTCATTGATTATGGCCACTGTTCATGCGAGATAAAAAAAATGCTGTAGCAGTTTCTTCTTCTGGAATAGCAGCCACGTAGATAGATCAACCGCTGCCGATGAAATAAACGCTTGCCTCAAATAATTGACAAACATGCGAGTTGCATTGCTAAACGATCCATCTGCCGAAGATTTCTCCAAGCAATTGCTGACTATCTATTTATTCATTGTTCAAAATTAAAATTACAGTACATGACATAACAGCTGACGCCAATTCGCCATGTACTTGAAAAATATAATAAGACAAAATATAAAATAAAACTACATAATATATCAGAATCAAAATCAACATAAAAAATCAAGAAATAAAATAGTGAAATTTTACAAACAGTTCACAAATACTATCACTAAAAATGTCCACTTCTCTAGGCAATGCGTTGATCAATCTAACGGCCCTTGGAACTGGTGATTTAAACCTCTTAAGCGAGGTATAAGTTTTTAGAAATAAAAGTTTTTGCTCATAGTTACGCCCACGTAAGAATAAATTGGGAGCATGTAAATTAATAGTCATGAGAATTTGAGGATTATTAACTCGGCCCCGAAGGAGAAGAGAAAAATGATTTAAGCTTGAAAACGATCTTCGACTATCGTCGGTAACGACCGTGTTCCTGTTGACAAATCGAACAGATTGATTTCGTTTCCGCCGAATTTAAACAATTTCGTCTCAACGAAGGACGGCTTCATCAAAAAAATGTTCCCAAACGTCTAATCACAAAAATCACAATTAGTTGATTGAATGAGTAATTCTTGCGGCGAAGAACAAAGATGTGGATCATTTAAACTTCACAATTCAAAATCAAATCGTTGGTCCACTACATTCCTTCAAATCTAGCGAACTTTCGCAAGGTGCGCGAAACATTCTTGCGCAGACTGTACATATAACATATTCTTTCAACCAAAAAATAATTATTTCTGCTTCTCTATGATAGTGTCATCAGAAATAGTTTGTAGTATCGACCAAACTATTTTTTTTTCGTTTATTAGAGATTCGCGCCGCAGCACACCCAGCATCGCCTCGCGGCACACCGCTTGCGGAGCACTGCTTTAAACGACTGAAAAACTAACATGCAATATTGCGAAACACTCACCAATGACCAAAGTTTTGGTAGCAAGTAAAATCATCACCTGGGATGAATGGACAATGGCGCACAAATGCGCATTGGAAGCACTCAATCAAAGTATGAAATATCTGTGCAATGACTCAAGATGTTTTATAGGCGCAATGATTCTACTATCTGGCGATTTCCACCAAACACTACCAGTCATTACAAGATTTACCGCTTCCGATAAAATAAACGCTTACCTCAAATCACGACTCTGGCGCTATGTAAAGAATCTTCAGCTGACGACAAACATGCGAGTTGCATTGCTAAACGATCTATCTGCCGAAGCAATTGCTGACTATCGGTAACGGGGGTGTTCCTGTCGACGAATCGAACGGATTGATTTTGTTTCCGCCGAATTTTTGCAATTTCACTTCATTCAACAAAATTTTCCCGAACATCTAATCACAAAAATCACAATTGGTTGAATGAACGAGCAATTCTTGCGGCAAAGAACAAAAATGTGGATCATTTAAACTTCACAATTCAAAATCAAATCGTTGGTCCACTGCATTCCTTTAAATCTATCGACCGTGTAACAAACGAAGACGAAGCAACCAACTATCCAACTAAATTTTTAAACTTATTGGATCTGCCTGGCTTGCCACCGCGCAATTTACAACTGAAGGTTGACTCGGTAGTCATCATGCTTCAAGTTATCAAGTTAACAGAACATTTATTCACTTTTAAGGTGTTCACTGTCAATACTTGGTGGAATGGCAATATAATAAAAATAATAAAACATTTTTAGTACTTTTTCCAAATAAAATTTATTTGATCAGGACCGGTTTCGCTCATCGCGAGCATTATTAACTGATGATAATGCTCAGATGATAATAACTCAGTTGATAATGCTCGCGATGAGCGAAACCGGTCCTGATCAAATAAATTTTATTTAGTGGGAAAAGTACTAAAAATGTTTTATTATTTTTATTACAACATTTATTGATTCTGAGGCGGTACGAAGTTCGTCGGGTCAGCTAGTAAGATATAAATAAATGTGGTCCAGTTTTGAATTCTTGCTTAAAGTGTTATTTTTTCTTTAAAACACTTCCATTCATAGTTTTAGTCATAAATATGTTTGTAATCTAAGCTTAGCATAATTAACAGCTTAACGGCCGCACGTTTTTTTTATAAAATTTCACCTGGCGAAATAAAATTTTGCGATAAATTCGCAAAAATTATAATTTTACTAGATTCACTATAATTTGTAAGCAAATTGAGATATATTTACAAAATTTAATTTTCTTAGCTTCCAGATACTTCACCTATATGCATATATGTGTCCGCCGGCCAGCAACCTTTGTTTTTCAAAGACTCAAATACGCGTCCACGGTCGTTAAGCTGTTAATATGGTGTTTAATTCCAAACCTTTTTCAATCCTATAAGGCAGGCGTGTCAAAAGCATTTACCATCGAGGGCCAAATCAAATATTGCACACCAAGCTGTGAAGGCAAGCTGTGAAGCAAAAAACTCAAATTAAAAATAATATTTTTTTATTATACAGATACTTATAAAATAAAAATGTTGCAAATGGGATATAATATACATAAGCTATTCAAAATATAAATTGAATAGCTTTTATATTTTTGCGTAACGTTTCTAGTTAACCACTTACCTGCCAGCGCGGAATATTCTTGCCCTCCACGCCAGCAGTTTGAGAACCATTTGAAATTGTATAAAAAATGATTTGGCTTAGAAAATTTGCTGTCTCAACACATAATAAACATTATTTTTAGCCAATACAGTAAAACCCACATTTACACTAAAGTCAGGACAGTGTAATTGGGGGTGTGGATTTCATACAAAATTAGGGATTTGGTTTTTTCTGCAAAAAATGCAAAACTAAGATTTCCCTTCATCACCCGCTATACATGTACAGCCTGGCATGTGTTGAATACAGAGACGCTAGCCAACATTTGACTGTATGCGCGGCACAAACGATAGTCTCGTAGTAACGATAATGGAATGCGACCGTGCAATTGGGGGATTTGCAGCGAATATTTCAAGCCAGCGCGCAATTCGGGGTAGTGTAATTGGGGGTTCCACTGTACTATAACTCATCAAACTATCAAATATTTGTTCATGGTTGTCACAATGTATTTTTTTATTATTATTAGATTTTAAAAATTATAATATATTAATCCATTTGATAACCCCGAAGCTGTTTATAAAGTTCACATATAAAAAATGGTTTCAGATTTCATACTTTCTTCTAATTGTCAAAAATACCTTCATATACGATTCGCGTATGCCATACACAAAGATTGGTAGGTTGCCCCCGCAACATCCGTTGAATTTATTTGAAAGTGATATGGATAAACTAAGATAATTTGAAATGTTTCGCCGTTATTGGATTCATTAATACATATTGCTAGCACAATAATTTTTAGATATTGAAAAAATATTTATTTTCTACGAGAAAACATCTCGACACACCGGCAGAGTCATTAAGCGTTTGACGCACCGGTGAATTGTTGGCGTGCGAGTGGTTAACTAAATCTTCAAAAAAAAATACGGTGCGCTATCTTTTGACAGCATACGCTCCAGACTTGGCTTCTTCGATGACGTCGCAGATCTTAAACATGGCGACCTGCAGGGCATTCTGGTCGACGATTTCAGATAACTCTCGAGATAAGTTCTCTAGAAAGTTTTCCAATTGCCCCGCGGACACGGTGGCACACTCTCCCGATTCCATTTCCGCTTCTACGTCCATCTCTAATTCTTCTTTAACAACTACGGGGTATTTATCCTTAATAACGAAGCGTTCCAAAGGGGCGGATGAGAGCGGGTCGCAAATATTCTTCTCTGACGCTGGTATGGGTTCAATTTTTATTTCAACCTGATCATTATTGGTTTCCTCGGAAGGTCGGTTAGAAGGTGAGGATGGAGAGGACTGTAAAATAAAAGAAAAATAATGAACGATCGTGAAAGTTTAACGGTGCTCGCT
This sequence comes from Himalopsyche tibetana, assembly GCA_030503985.1. Taxonomy (NCBI): domain Eukaryota; kingdom Metazoa; phylum Arthropoda; class Insecta; order Trichoptera; family Rhyacophilidae; genus Himalopsyche; species Himalopsyche tibetana. Next base: position 4,673,224 of record JAPJYX010000052.1, on the reverse strand, counting down.
GATAAATAAAGCGAGCATTATATTTCACACAGTCGGTAAAACAGCAAGCCTAAAATTGCCATTGACGAGCGAGTTGTGGATTCTTAATTTTTCACTGTATTTTTATAGAACTGTGTTGATATTCAGTATTTAAAAAAATTCTAATAAAAAGTACTATTTCAAAAATAGTGAAATTGATTGTAAAAATATCTTGATTTCTTTTTATTTTAACCCATTAATGCCCAAAGGAAAACCATGTGCGCAACTATTTTTTATGTTATTTATTGAGAGTTTATAAGAAACACTAGAAAAAAAAAAAACAATTTTCATCGGACATAATCGATACAAAGTCTTCTTAGAGTCTTGTACAGTTATTTTGTCTCGTAAAAACTTGATGGGTTGCCATTGTAGTCTTTGTAAGAACTGAATTATTACAATTTTCGCGCACTACATCAATATCAAAACAAAAAGACTAGCGCAGTTTTGACCGCTAAACGCCCATTATACTCGCTGAGTACAGTGCAATAAAATGCAACATAGCACACGGTAGATGAAAAATATTGTCATACTAAAAATATATTATGTTTAAGTAGAGCCTAAGTATACATAATGATGAGAAACAATTAAAAATATATTATTATTTATACTAAGAAATAATTCAAATATCTAACCTAAATCATCTTGTTTTAAACCAATATTTCGATGATAAACTATTGACATTTATCTACGCATTTTTGCCAAATTGTATTTTGTTACAGTTTACTACTATCATATAGTTTCATAATAGGCTATTACTTTTGAAATAAACAAAGAAATAATACACCATATCACACGTAGAATAGGTGTACTCAAGCGAGTACGGTGGGCGGTAATGGGTTAAAGAAAAATTAAAAATATGGCTGTAAAGAAACACACTTATGATTGCTTTTACATGTAAGTATGCATTTTCATGAACCCATTTAGCGCAAAAGCAGTTAAAACAAAAAATCAACAGGAATTGAGGGGTGCTCGAGACTAGACACTAAAAAAGTTAATCAAAAACAATTATTCCGGGAGTACTCACCGGAGTAGTGATCAACACTTTTTCTGAATGTCTTCCGTCTTTTCTCCGGGACAACCTGGGCATTAAATAATACCATATTATGTATTAAAATTGTAGAGGACATTTCGGTAATCATCAACACAAGAGTCTGAAACCACCTGACGGTTAATTTAGTATGGCCGCCGTGTCAGTGCTGCCAATACAAAAACATAACTCGCTCAATAATTATTATTTGTAAATATTGTATATATTTAAGAACAGCAAAAGTGCGTGCTCAGTAAATAATGGCTGAGAAATGGAGAACGCCTTTATTAAATAAAGAATCAACAAATACTGAACAATGGGTACAGTGGTTAGCGAAACGTGGATTAATAAGAAACACTTGTCTTTGCAAGGTTTGTTTACAGCCCTCGTCGTTATTGAATTATATCTTGTTGAATATATTATCGTCTTTATTCGGGTCCTATTTGGATGAATTCGTGTTTAGGAATTTGTTTCACTCCCCAGGCAGCAATATTTTTGGAGTATTTATAACGGTTATTAGACACAACTACGATTCGTACAATATTTACAAATAATGTTTAGTAATAATTATTGAGTGAGTTATGTTTTTCTATTGGCAGCACTGACACGGCGGCCATACTAAATTAACTTTCAAATGGTTTCAGACTCGAGTGTTAATGTTTACCAGAAAAAAAATAACAATTTATGGTTTTTCACTAATCCTCGGTTTTATAATTCTAGCTTCCATAACTCGTAATTTCGCAAAGAAAAATGACAAACCCCGGATAAAGCATATTTACCCGAAAAACTTCACAGACTAAGCTAAAAACAACGCCACGATTTAAAATATTCATTGAAGCATCCCGGAAGCACGTTAAAATCACACATTATTATGAAGAACACTGATAAATAAATTGGTAAATATGTCATTTAGTAGCACCTCGACTATTGCCGCGCGCGCGGCCATTGCGAATATTGGAGGCGAAGATTTCGTATTACGTATAATTTATCAGTGTTCTTCTTTTTAACGTGTAGTTTTAACGCGATTATCAAGCCCTCAATAAAATATTTTAAATCGTGGCGTTGTTTTCAGCTCAGTTCGTGAAGTTTTTCGCCGCAATAGTCGGTGCTACTTGGTGCTACTAAATGACATATTTACCAATTTATTTATCAGTGTTCTTCATAATAATGTGTGATTTTAACGTGCTTCCGGGATGCTTCAATGAATATTTTAAATCGTGGCGTTGTTTTTAGCTTAGTCTGTGAAGTTTTTCGCCCCAATAGTCCGCGCTAGGGCTTATGGCAAAATTACCACCTAATTTACTAAGCGAGCCGTAGCAAGAGAGATAATATGAACATTTAGCCGAACGACTTGAGACGAATAAAGAGCAATTTTCGTCATTTCTTCTTTGTGATACTTCATTAGCAATCCATATTGAAATGCTTCGTGTTAGTAGTGCGACGCTATATCGAATGTTACATTCATTTTTCATGTGAACAAAGTTTATTATTAACAAAATACATAATATACATAACTCTTCATTGTTCCTATCGAACTAAAATGAAAAAAAATACTCACCGTCTCTTCCTTCTATTATTTTTCTCAATCATATCATTTATCAATATATATGAAGCACTCAACATTAATAAATCGTCGTCCATGGTTAGAAATTCAATATTTACAAAACATATATCTGTCAACTAACTGCATAGACGTCATAGATAATATACTATGGACGTCAACTGCTCTAGTATACTAGTTTATGGTTCGAAGTGCTATAGACAATAATATTAGTCTATACCAGGGTTCGGCAAATCTTTTGGCCGTCGGGCCACATTGGGGATGAATGTTTGTCCGCGGGCCACATTAAATATGTTTTTCAAAAAAAAAAAGGGTACATGTACTTATGTACGCGCGTCAGAAGTAATACTTCTTTGGCATCATTAAAAAACAATTTTTAATTGCATGCAAATAATTAATTACAATAAAATAATAAAGGATAGTCAACACAGTCAAGAAAGCTCATTTTAAATTTCTTACATTAAGCGTAACATAAATTTTCTCATTATGCAAAAGTTATTTTTAAATTATGTTTACTGCCATAGCATCTTCCGGTAATGATTGAATCAAAACTTCAGTTATCAGTGGCTTATGATAACTAAAATATCGACTGTGGAAAGGGAAAAGGACGTAACTCACACATATCAAATTTAACAGGAGGTGCTAAAAACGTGTTTTGATGATTAAGTGACATATGCAAATTATAGATTATACACAACCGTGAAGTGCGCGGGCCACGGAGACTTCTAAACTGGTGTTTAATTGATATGATCTAATATTAATGAAAGAAATTGTCTAGGAAAAACTTTTATTTCAGTCTTTTTTCTTGGTTTTAATTTTTTACAAGGTCATCTTTTTCAAACATAAAAGCTAAATTTAAATACTAATTCGGCATTTGCAGCTTGCATCCTTTTGATAGAACGTGTATCAAGTTTGAAACATTGTGATTATTGAAAAAAACCTGTTTTGAAAAAACTGTGGGTTACGTCCTTTTTCTTTTCCACAGTCGATATGGCACGAAACGTTTTGTACTAACAGCGTTGAGATATCGTGTAAATACTGCATCTATGCGCGTATACTTTACATTTTTTTTCGCAGCCTATAAGCACGAGAACGTTCTGCATCTGTTTTTTTTATTTTTATTGGTTTTTTTACTGACGAGCCTTGCCGAATTTTTTCAGCTTCTTTGGCAGCTTTTTTTCGATTGTAATAGTCTTTACACATTTCTGCATTTGTTTTACCCATCTTGAAAACTGGAATAGAAATTGAATAGTACTATTAATAGTCATCAAATCTAAACTAAAAGAATCTTAGATTGATGATTAAGATTTATTGTAGAGAATTATATATTAGAAACTAGCTGACCCGGCATGCGTTGCAATGCCACTCAAAGAAAGAAAGTGTTTGTGTTTTAATTATGTTTATTGAAGTGCTTTTGGATATATTTTGTTTTTTTGTCTGGTGCGTGGTAATGTGTGGATTAATCGATTTCTATTTTTCATTACCAATATCTGACAATTGTTTTTTGAAACGTTCAGCGGATGCATCATATTGTAATTCTGCACGCATATTAGCTTTCAAAGTCAATTTCTGCACATGTCACCATAAAACTGATGATTTGAGACATGCACTTGATTCATCAGCAGCTGTCGAACGTGGTATAGCTGGTAGAGTTTGTCGAAAAACACCAGACAATAAAAAAAGGTGCGCCCCCAAAGACCTGTTCATTTCCTCTCAAATCTTTTATTGTACATATAGCGAAGATTTTCCAATGCCTTTTTGTGCGCCATAGTAAATTCGTCCCATTTAATGAGTTGATATGATTAAAGTACTTCATCAATCATGATTTTTTTTGATATTGCATGTTGGTGTTCAAAGGCAATTGCTTTGCTGAATGCGCTGTTTGACCACCATCCAAAAGATTTGCTGCAATGGCAGATGAAGCGATTGCCAACAATATTATTTCGTGATCCAACGTTTTGGCTTGTGTTTGATTGCATGCATAATTCTGTCTTACGCTATGCGTTGTTCTGGGACCAATTTCGGAAGATTTGTTTGAACGAATGTACCCAATTTGTTGACATCAAATTGTGTTTCTCGTTCCTAATCACGGTCAAAAGGGTTGTTTGCATATCATTGTATCAGACGATCGGGCTTAAGCAGTGAGAGCTCGAACGGTTTCCAAACTTGCTCGTCTGTTTCTGAAGCTCGTGATGCCGTTTTCTTTCGTGCTTGAGGTCTAGATCAACTAATAGCAAGTCTTTTAGGTGGCATAATTGGTTGACAGCGAAAGAAATGCTTTTTGACGACTATTACAAATTCACTTGATAATTGTTTACAATACCCTTTGATTGTTTGACGTAACCATGGCACATATCAAACTAAAAAAGACTTAAGTTGCTGCGCACTTAGCGCCATCTGTCATTCAACAACTCTAATAATTTCGTTCTGTTTGAAATACGAACGACGGACGTCAAAAATATTGAAAAAAAATCGGGATAGGGACATCCTTCACCTAGCGGGATTAAATATACTTTAAAACCTATTCTACTATCTAATAAATATACATTTAAAAAAACATAAAAATCGGTCAAGCCCATATAGAGATAGAGATCATTTTTAGAACAATTGAAATGTTTAAGTTTGCTAACAAATATATTTCGTAGTAGAAGATTTAAAAATAAAAGTCGAAATATAGCTCAATAAAATATCCATACTGTCATTAGAATATTCCTAATGCATGTAAGAAATAAAAAAGATTTTCAAGGTAGGATGCAAAATATAACCATACCTCCAATAATCGAATCAATGACACTGATCAAAATCAGCTACAAAAAATCTTTTCCCAGCCCTATAATTATAGCTTCAAAAAAAATCGAATGAGTATATTCGATTATTTTAAAAACGTCGTAGCGATGCAAACTTTCAAATAAAGTTCTCTCGATATTATTACGATGCTTCAGTTCTATACCAGGAAATTTGAATTTAAAGACGTCCATTTCAATTGTTTTAAATTGGAACGACGAATTGTAAGGAAAATTGAAAAAAAAATCTGGATCGGGACACCGGGAGCGGGATGAAATATAGTTTACATTTGATAGATAGATAGATAGAAGATAAATAGATTAACTACGAACTGGCGCGCTTGTCTTCGTTCCAATTGTTGTGTTGATTTCTTTCAGCTCGTACCTCTTCTGATTGAGATGCACGTAATTGTGACATGATCACACGCTCATTTTCATTATCTTGTTGGATTTGTTCGTATGTTCTTTCATTATCTCTGGTTCTTTTTGCTCTACTATTTCGCTTGTTTGTTGTTTTATTCGTTCGACAGCCCAAATCAGCCCCCTTGCGTTTTGCTGGCATTGTTCACAATAATACACGCACACAAATAGATAAACTAAAATAAATCTTACACAAATTTAAAAACATTCGATAAAAACAAATGCCGAAAGAAATTTCAAAATTATGTGACACTTCTTGCAATGAGCGCCATCTGTCATTCAACAACATAAATAATTTTATTCTGTTTGAAATTCGAACGACGAATTGTCAGGAATATTGAAAACAAATTCTGGATCGGGACACCTTTCACCTAGCGGGATGAAATATAGTTTACATTTGATTCTCATATCTAGCAAATATACATAAAAAAAAAATCATCAAAATCGGTCAAGCCGTTTCGGAGGAGTTTGGCGACAAATACCGCGACACGAGATTTTTATATATATAGAGATTAATAAAAAAACACGGCCAATTCCGTTAGGAATCGCGACTCTGGGAACAAGGAACCAAATCAACACGTGTTCGACGAAGTTTGCAAAGCCACTCTATTGCACAATTACGCACGTGACAAATAAATACATTTAGTACATAAATAAAATAAACAAACAGAGATGTCGAATGTTAGGAGTTTTATTAGGTCTAATACAGAACGTTTGACGTTTGTAGGTTATAAAAAAATATCAAGAACGCTCGATACCGCCCGCCCGCTAGTGTTGCATCAGTAAACAATTGTATTATATCAATAAATAATACATACGGATAGTTACCCTCGATTATATTGATGCACTTTAAAAAGTATATAAGCACAATTTTTTTTTTCACTAGTAGGTAGTAAATAATATTAATCACTACAAATAGTAAATAATATTAATCAACATATTCAATTTCAATCACTACTGAACGAGCGTGCCAACATGCGTGACTAACTTCAACCTGTGAATTTTGTGTGACGGTGATGCGCGCGCATCTTAAAATTTCACTCTCATCATGCATAACGCGCCTTAAGACTATAACTTCAAAAATCGTGCCGCACATTTTTTACGACTCCAACTCCGACTCTACAGCTCTACATAACAGCATATTTTTATTTAAATACATAATTTTTAAAATACTCTACAGGCCGGGTAGAATGTTATAGCGGGCCGACATTTTCTCAGACCTGCTCAGAGACAATACTATGGAGGTCTGCACGGGCCGAAATTTTACAAAGTTACCCGGTCCGAGCCTGGAAGACTCCGCCCGAGTCTAATACCACACTTGTTACCCGAAGTCGACCCGAAGAACAGATTTATACCCCTCAGCCCGAAAAAAAACGTTTTTTAGAAATTTACGATTCTCTATAAAACTGGTAATAATTAAGATCATCATGGCTGATATATGGACACGGTCATAGTCTAAAATATTTTTCTGAAGAAATAAATTCCTTACCCGGATCCTTCCCGAGCCCGAATCTCAATTGCGCATACCCGCCCGAACCTGGCCTGAGGGCCAGGCCCGGGCCCGTGCAGACCTCTACAATACGACTTGCTATTTACATATTTCATACGACGAAAGTACATCTTGACAGCTGATAAAATGTTACCAGTCTAATAAATAATAATAAACGATAAGTCGTCGACTTATCTATCTCTGTTCTATATAGCAGATAGCAAATAGCTTAGAGATAATTATTTATATTGCGTTTTCATACCCAACATCAATGATTTCCAATACGAAAATGCGATCGTATATTGCAATATATTATAGAATCTCTAGAACAGCTTGCTTTTCCTCAAGTTTCTTATCTAACAGAGACTGTAAGACTTAATTTTTTAATTAGTGTTTTAGGTTATTTCTGATAAAATATAAACGCCAAATCATGAAGGTGTGCTTCTGTGTTACTCTTACTATTGTTTTTTTATTGCAGTCGTGAAAAGAATAAATATGCTTTACTACAGTGTTCCTAAACCTTTTTCTTACCACGGACCCCTTGTGAACAAAATTGTTTCTTTGTCTGAATTACAGTAATAAACATAATGATATTAATGTAAAAAAATATTACACTGTCAAATTGACTACAATATAAAAAAAAAAAATTCTATACACATTGAAATTTTTACATTCATTTCAAGGATAAACAATTACTCTTTTTTTAAAAACTTGTTTGGGCTTAGCAACAGGTTACACCAATACTAAAGAAAAGCAATCCAAAAATACTATTTTTTGCTCAAATTTATAGGTTTGAAGCTGAAATATATACACATATATGATTTAGCAACTTCCGGACTACTTTGACAGAGCCGGCGACCACCAAAATTAATCGAATACTGCATATAACATAGCAATTCTGTAAGAAATTTACTTACAAATTGGGAAATGCCAAATTATCAGGGAAACAGATAACTCAATCTAATACATTTCGGGGAAGAAGAGTAGCATGTTTCATTAACGCATTTACATTTAATTTTACTCCCCTGCCAATTTCATTGCTTTCTCCCTGCACCCCAAAGCTTCCCTGAATACATCCTATAGAAAGTTGTCATTGGTGTTCTGGAATGATGGAACCCATCCTGTAAGACTTGTCGACTGGCTTACCACTCGTGATACTTGGCATACTGTTCAAATCTTGTCATCGTGTAAATGTACCCTAATAGCCAGTGGCGGACTATCCTATAAGCGCAAGAGGCGCGCGCTTGGGGCCTCCGAATCTTAGGAGCCTCAAAAATTGCTTTTTAAATATAACCCATATACTTTTTGTTCAGATTTTAAATATTTAACTTGGAATTTTCTGACGATTTTACGTTTTCCAAAAAACAGGGCCTCCAATTTTTTTTGCGCCTGAGGCCTCCCATGTGCTTAATCCGCCACTGCTAATAGCCTTATTTGTGTGATACATAACAGCAGGGGCGGCCGGTCAATGTGGCATTGGATCAATGCACCCCTTGTATATGCAGGGGCGGTTATATTTCATGAAATAATATTCAAACATAACATTTATACCATTCACTAATTTTAAATTCTTCATGTATTTATTGTCTATAATAAATATTTTAGAAAAAATATTTTATTTAATTTAAAAGTTTATTTTATTGAATTTAAAATGAGGGAATGGTATAAATGTTATGTTTGAATATTATTTCATGAAATATAACCGCCCCTGCATATACAAGGGATGCAGTGGCAGATTAAGCACTTTTGAGGCCCCGGGTGCAATAAATTTTGCAGACCCTGCTTTTTGAATAATATAAAAGTACTGCAAACCTCTTCGTAGAAGGTGAATATTGAAAACTGAAATTAAAATGTAAGGTTTTATATAATATATGCTATCTTCGAGCCCCCCAAGCGCGCGCCTCTTGCGCTTATGGGATAATCCGCCACTGAAGGAAAGCATTGATCCAATGCCACATTGACCGGCCGCCACTGCATAACTGTATCTAGAATAAACAAAAATTGTATTTCTAGATGACCATGAGCTTGGTTGACTGGCATACACTTTATGTCTCAGTTTGATATATTTTTTTTAATCCATATTTTAATGTGGAACATATGAATGGGAGGTATCTCAAAAGATTTTTATCTATGAAAACTGTTATTTACTCAGTCGCTCGATCTCTCTTTATCAAAGGTAGTAGTAGGAATAGAAGGATAAGGCTAAAACAAGACTAGTGGTTAAATAATCACTCTCACTACGCCCAGTCATTGAAGGATCGGAAGAGTGAGAGGGAATTTTTAGACATCACAAAAACCAATACCTTTGAATAGAAATCAATCGAAAAAATGCTGAAATATGAGATCAAGCACGGAAGCTAACAACGCTTATTGCTGCGACAAAGACCCGACACTGTTTAATTATAAAAAAAACATTTGTTATTGAAAAAAACACATCTAAATGAGTGTATAGTGCTAAAATCTTAGTGCGTCACCTGTGTGCACCGCACTCTTTGCACACACCACGAGCTGGCTCTGGCTTGTAATTCAGTCTCTATATGCATACATCCTTTTAGTAAAGGCCAATGACCTAGACTAGTAAAGGCAAATAGCAAATAGCATTTGATAGTCGAGACAATCACTTTCACTTAAATTTAATTAAAAGTATGTAATCTAAGCTAGCATATTACTTAAGCTATTGGTAGGCAAAATGGGGCTCTTTGGCCCCTTAAGTGCGGACATTAATAGACAGATTTGGCTCCCAATTGTTTGTAATGTTCATATTTGGCTCTTTGGCGAATAAGTTTGCCGACCACTGACTTAAGCTAATCTAAATTAAGTTTAAACATATTTTTGATGATGACGTCAAGCTGAAATTGCAATCAGCTAAATATAATGCTGCCTGTGTGATTGAGTGGTCAACATTGTTGGCTTCAGTTATGGAGGTCACAGGTTCGAATTCCAGTACGGACAATTTTATAAATTGATTTTTCAATCAATCTAAGAATTTCTGTCCGAAGACATGGATGTATGTGATGTCTTGAATTCCCCCCTCCCTCCCATCCTATCCTATGAATGGGGCGTATCGAGAGCGATTGGATAACCACTAGACCTGTCCTAGCCCTATCCTTCTATTCCTTTTCTCTTTGGAAAAAGTGAGGTTGAGCAACTGAGTAACAAGCAGTTCTTGTAGAAACACTTTTGTTGAGATAAACTCCATTAGGAGTCCATATGCTCCACAGTGGGAGCAGAAATTTTTGGCACTACAGCTATTGTCAAATATTTTTAATTTAGGAAAAACACTCATTCAAGATAAACTCTCAAAGAAGAGACATCACAAAAACCCACCTCCAAGATGTTATATTTAAATGGGTATAATCTAAATTTGATATTGACCATAGTGTGACTTCAGCCCAGACCCCAGTGGCGGATTACCCCACAAGTGCAAGAGACGCGCGCTCGAGGCCTCCAAATTTTAGGGGCCTCAAAAATAGCATATAATATATAAATCGTTATATTTTAATTTCAGTTGTCAATATTCATTATTATTCTACGAAGAGTTTTGCACAACTTTTATTTTATTCGACAAATAGGGCCTCTAAATTTGTTGGCGCCTGGGGCCTCCAAAGTGCTTAATCCGCCACTGCCAGACCCGCCTGATTCTGACTTGCTTATTATAATGGAGTTCTAACAAATAAATGCTGATTCAATTATTTGAGCAAAAAGGCTTAACAAAACCATCATCACACTGATGCCGATGACTCGAACCTTAATTGCAAACCGTTTGTTTTCGATACCCAGTGATGCAGTTCAAATGGAAGAATCAAAGAGTGCTCGTCTCTGCTTAATTGACCCATGTCTATTATTTAAGAATAAAACTATTTTCTGTTTGTTCAGATGGCACCGACAAACGTGTGAAAGCAATTCTACCAGTTGTAGAAATAGACGGAGACGAGATGGCTCGAATCATCTGGAACAAAATTAAGGAACAACTTATTTTTCCAAATGTGAAGGTAATAAATTCTTAGCGAATATTACTGCTGATAAAATTATGCAATTATTCAGTTATTACAGTTATAACACTTCTCGGTCAGGGGTCGGGGATATTTTTTGGGTACCTGGGAATATTTTTTCCCATAACATTTAACCCCATTAGGAAAGTGAGAGTTTTTTTTACTAATAACTTGTATTTAAGATACAAACAATTGAAACAGTAATATTGAATTCATTTAAAAGGGATGAATGTGAAAAGTATATAGCTGAACAGTTTGAGCACGCCAAAATAAATATATCAGGTCGCATATTTATTTAACCTTTTATAACCTCAAAATAAGTTCTATCAGTTGGAAAGCGACACTTAGACTCTAGAGTAGAAAGAACTAAGAAAAAACAAATTTGATAGTATGTAGTCTCAGAGTGTCCTAAGTCTGCCACTAGAGGTGGCTTCAGCCTGCTCTATTTCACTGATATTTGTCGCCTATTGTGTTGCTTCAGGTTGAATGCAAATATTACGACCTGGGGCTGCCGAATCGTGATGCCACCGAAGATCAGGTTACCATCGACGCTGCTCACGCCATTCGTAAACACAATGTGGGGATCAAGTGCGCAACCATCAGCCCAGATATGGATAAGTTCAAAGGTTTATGTCAGATTGTATTACGACAATGGGGGGCGTGTGGCCTCCTATTTTTCCTTAGGATTTTTTAATACATCACAAACACCCATATCTCGGAACAGAAATCGATAAGTAGATTTAAAAATACAGTTCGTGCCGGGACTCGAAACTGTATTTTTCGATACAAACCTTGAGTCTTATGAGACACAAGTCGCAAAGGCTATGTGGCCGATCATCCCATTGCTTAGAGACATGAGCGCTCATCATATAACTCTAAATCACGTAAAACTACCTACCACTGAATGCAGAAAAAGATGCAGCTTACCGAGAAATTCTACGATGACAATTCAACAATGAGGCCGGAATCATTTTTATCAATGCGGCTGGGGGAACTGTTGATCGTAGAATGATTTGATCTTTAAGTGAATTTACTCGAATGCTCTATCTTATAGAATGTTTCAAGTTAGATCCCCCCCTTAAAATGAGACCCTTGGCAATCGCCCTTCTAAATATGCCTAAGTTGACAAATTAAGTGAGGAGATTTTTGTATTGCTTTTGTCTAACCTATTTATATCGACTGTGGGAAGGTAAAAGGACGTAACCCACACACAGCGAATTTTACACGAGGCACAAAAAACGTATTTTGATGATTTTAGGTCATATGCAAATTATGAAATATATACAACCTTGCACGGAGACTTCTAAGCTGGTGTTTAATTGACATGATCTATTATTAATTAAAGAAATTGTCGAGGAAAAACCTTTTTTCAGTCTTTTTTTCTTGGTTATAATTTTCACAAGCTCATCATTTTTCAAACTTAAAAGCTAAATTTAGATACTAATTCGACATTTGCAGCTTACATCCTTTTGATAGAATGTGTATTAAGTTTGATACATTGTGATTATCGAAAAAAAAGCTGTTTTGAAAAAACTGTGGGTTTCGTCGTTTTTCCTTTCCACAGTATCCGATATGTTAATGCAAAAAAAAATATTGCTTTTAAGTTTATATTTTAAATGCTGCGTATGAAAACAATGAAATAATTAATAAGTTAAGTCTTTACTGGCAAAAAAGGCTTTCATCTTTGTATAAGTGGATTTTTGAGAAAGGAAAAAAAATATTTTAAAAAAACATCGATACCTTATGTGAGATGAACGCTATAGACATTTTCGTCAGATACTAGATATTAAATTTCCCAAAATTGTGAAGAAGTTTTCGCAGATTTAATGAAAAGAGAGTCACCGTTCTGCAAATGTTCACGCCTGTCGGTATTCAACAAACAAGCCCACAGCTTAGTAATAAGTAAAAATAATAACATACAATTAAAAAATCATCAGACTAATAAATATAAGTGGCAAATGATGTCAATTATAAACCCAATTAAAATTTGGGAATTTTTTAAACAAAGTGAAACTCTACATTATTAAAGTAAATAACTTAATGATGATTTTGCGTTTTTACCGCTTCCAAGTAATGAGTCTGTGTACTTCAACAAAATCAGCAGCAATGAAAATTCTGAAAAAGACATTTTTAAAAACCATATCAATTCTTACAAAAGAAATAAAATTTAAAAAATATATATATAATATAAAAGAGCAGTTAACATAGGCTAGAATTAGGTTAACCCTTCCCTTACTATGCAAAAAAAGCACAAGCTCCTGAGCTGTGTAGTCGTTACACATCAGGCAAACGGGAGTGAATCATGACAATTATATGTAGTACTGCTGTAGTAGTGTTATATTATTGTCATGATTCACTCTCGTTTGCCTGATGTGTAACAGGTACACAGCTCAGGAGCTTGAGCTTTTTTTGCACATTAAAGGAAGGGTTAATGAAACGGATATAACAAAGGTGATTAACCTAATTCTAGCCTAGTTTATAATTGACATTATTTACCACTTATATTTATTAGTCTGATGATTTTTTAATTGTATGTTATAGGTGTTAAGCATTTTAATTTTGTGTAATTATAATTTAATTTGTAAATCCTTTTTCATTGTTAATAGTTGCTTACACCTTTTATTTCAATTTAAATTTGTATAAATAGCACTGTTTATATATTTTTCTTATCAGTTGATAATGCTCGCGATGAGCGAAACCGGTCCTGATCAAATAAATTTTATTTGGAAAAAGTACTAAAAATGTTTTATTATCTTTATTATAATGCCATTCCACCAAGTATTGACAGTGAACACTTTAAAAGTGATCAGTAATAAATTGTAATATTTTTTTCAGAATACAATCTGAAGAAACTGTGGAGCAGTCCGAGCAGTACTATCTGGAGTATACTAGGCGGCACGGTATTTCGCGAGCCAATCCTGTGTAAGAATATTCCGAAGTTAGTGCCGGGTTGGACCGAGCCTATCGTCGTCGGCAGGCACGCCCAAGGCGATCAGTACAGCGCCCAAGATGTTAGAATCACCAGGCCCGGAAAGGTGAAATGTTAAACATTTACGGGTTATAATATTGCCTCAGCTTTAGCGAATTCTGTAATTAAAATATTCCAACTCGTAGCCACCAAAGCGAAACTGGACAAACACTGAAAAGAGTTTATCGCTCGGCTAAACGACCAGGACTGACCAAATAACAAAACGAAAATACAAAAAGTATTATGTGCATTTTGAGATGTTTTCTTAACCGTTTGAATACCGCACAAATAAATCATTAATATGTCCCAGAGATACTGCGTGTGTTTGAGAAAAATAATTTTGCCTAATATACACTCGAATCCAATATTTTAAAATAATGCTTATATTCTATTAGAATACCAAGTATTTAATTTTTTTAATGTATTTGACATCCATGTTCGCTCGCATATGTTCCGGACTCCTGTGTCCGCTTGGTATTCATGTGGTTAAAAAGGGAACGAGTATTTTATACGAAATTACCAACGTCATACGGAGACTGAAAATTACAATCTGTCTTTATTTCAAAAAATTTAATGTATAACTTCAAGTCTTGGGTAGCTATTCCTTAAACCAGGGGTGAGGAACCTTTACTTCTCTATAGGCCGCATTAATTTTTCTGATTCGACATAAGGCCGCAGTAAACATTGACTAGGGAATCTTTGGCCGGAAACAATTTCATGTCAATTTCTAAAGCCCAGAAATTTCGATTCCAGAAAAAAGCGGATTTCCCAAAATTACTATCGTGGCACCTTTTTTTTAGGTCTCCCAAGGATTTTGACATTGAAAATCCCAAGAATTTACAGATTTGCCCAAATTAGCAGCGTGGCACCTTTCTTTTTTTTTTTAAGTCTTTGTTTCCAAATCCAAAATTTTTAGGAATTTACGAATTTACAAAAATTCACAAAATTCCGAATTAACCCAGAAGGCCGCACCAGAGTAGCCAAAAGGCCGCAGGTTCCCCACGCCTACCTTAGACACTCCTGGTAATCATTTGTAGTGCTTAATGCTGGTGTGTCATGGGATACACCCAGCGAAGGCTGTAAATCAATAGAGGGTGGTAACTATCTGGCTGAAACTATTTGTTACTTGCCAACATGCCAGTATGGTTCTTTTATTATTCTAGGTTGAACTGGTTTTTACCGGAGACAATGGGGCTGTCGAGACGCATGAAGTTTTCCAGTTCAGAGAAGGCGGAGTGGTCGCCGGAATGTATAACATCGATGACTCCATCAAAGATTTTGCACACTCCAGTTTTCAGGTAACTTCACTTTCAGTAACTTCAATTTTTTGGTAGAGTATTATCCAAAAAATAACGAGCGCTCTATAAAAACGATATAAATACAATTTCCATGTTAAACAACCACCAGTCGCCGAAACAGGTATTAATTATCGCACTGACTACTGTAATAAAATATAGAATGCCAGCTTTCATCCTTTTGATAGAACGTGTATCAAGTTTGATACATTGTGATTATCGAAAGAAACCTGTTTTGAAAAAACTGTGGGCTAAGTCCTTTTTCTTTTCCTCAGTCGAAATGGTTAGTGTTTTTGATGTACTTTTAATATATGTCCAAAAAGTACATGTTATTATTTGAAATAAAATCACGGCCCTCCGTGTACGGCCATATTAATCCCGCACGGCACAGAACAGGTTAACATCACGTAAGCAATTTTTTAGAAATTCATGCTTTGGTGATTTTGGTTAAAAAGCATATTTCATTTGTTTAATATCCAAATTTGCAAGTGGTAGAGGGGTCAAAAAGCAAACAACACAACATAATGTATCTCTTTACCTATTCAAATATCACGTAAGTCCTCATTAATTATATATAAAAATGAATGAATATTTTTTTAAAAAGTATAATTTAGTAGAATATTCTATTACAAAAAACAAAAATATAAGAATTTGTAACTGTAAGTTGAATTATTCAGTTTTAACTGTCTCCTGAAACTGACTTACCCTACGTTAGAATTAAGCCAATGCTATCGTATTTAAAACATCCAGGTGATGAAAATTGAGTATCGATTACAATGGATGTTGATGACGAATCGAGAAATTGTTTATTAAAGACTACTTCATCATGCAGTGAAGTTGCATACAATGATATGATGAAAACGATGCCTTTTTATTTCAATTGAATTGAATTAAAAATTAATATATTTTCAGGTTGCCTTGGACAAGAAATGGCCCCTTTATCTATCAACCAAGAACACCATTTTGAAGAAGTACGATGGTCGTTTTAAGGATATATTCCAGAACATTTATGATGAGTTAGTAATGTTTCCTATGTTTACTAGACTTAATTCTTTCACACAACAACTATTTGCTGTGTGATATAGGTACAGTGGAACCCCCAATTACACTACCCAGAATTACGCGCTAGCTTGAAATATCGATATTCCATTGTCGTTGCTACGAGACAGTCGTCTGTGCGGTGCATACAGTCAAATATTGGCTAGTGTCTGTGTATTCAACATGTGCCAGGCTATACACACATAGCCGGGCGACTGTCTATGTACGCGCTTTGCATTCTATCACTTAGTAACTAAATATTTCGTCCATATTTATTTTTTTGCAAAACTAAGGGATATCCCAATTGTACGGTCCCGAATTAAGTGTAAATGGGGGTTTTACTGTATTTATAAAGTTTGATAGACCATTGATTGTTGTCGAATTAGTTTTATTTCCCAAAAATCAATTTAAAGCCATTATCAAATTTGGTTTTATTCTGTATTACTACGAAGATACCTTGAAAAAATATTTACGTACGTTAATCTTTAAACACCCAGCATTCCATATAGGGTTTGTGAATTTTCGTCGTTCATTGCCCAGCGGTCTCTAGAGGGATCAGCGAGAATGGTGACTTTTGCGACAGGATCACAATGATTTACAATAACAGTATACAAAATATAGATATTAGATTAAATAAGTACATAATGACTTCAATTGATCAATTTAAAAATTAATTTTAATCCTAATGCCCAAAGCGCATGGGCGAATAATGGTTAATATACACTTACATCAGATATGAGGCCGTGTGCAAGTCTTTCATGCAAAGACGAATATATGGTTAAAAAAAACGTTCATTAAAAAAAGCAGGACACACAGGGTACAAAAATGAAGTGACGACTGAGGGACTAATGTGAAAAACGTAGTCAGTTTATTCAATCTTTCGAGCAGTCATAACATCGCATGCTCATCTCATGTGAGAGAAAAAAAGAAAAATTGCAGCAGCGCGTAACGATTCATATAGCATAAGAACGCTGTCTGGGAAGCGCAGGCTGTTGACTGATGCCTTGGTCATAGCCGACAAATGCTGTACAAATGTCAAGATAAAATTGTGATACCCAGTCGCATGAAGATAGCACTATGTATAATTCACCATCTGATAACTTAAACATAACAAGGTACTACCGGTACCCAGGAAAAAGTGTAGACCGTGAGACTCAGTATTAATTGACTTGTATTCATTTTTATTGATTGACTTGCCGTTTACTATAGCTATTTCGGCATCTGACGATGGCGAAAGCCGAAATAGCTATCAACTAATAAATATAAAAACTGTATAACTAATTGCGTTGCTATTTTTACCCTATTGAACATTTTTATGTCTAACGCTTATATCTTAAAGAGATCGTTGCGTTATCCAGAACCTATAAGAAAGATTTCGAGGCAGCTAACATCTGGTACGAACATCGGCTAATCGACGACATGGTCGCCCAGGCATTGAAGAGCTCCGGAGGATTCGTGTGGGCGTGCAAGAACTACGACGGAGACGTTATCTCTGATATTATATCTCAGGTACACAGACAAATGGCGATAATTCTCCTATTCAAAAATAAAACACATCATCAAAAAAGCTCATCATATTCGTATAAATCTGGCATGGGCAACCTTTTCTAGGTCTGGGGCCAAATTATCATTCTGTCTCTGAGTCAAGGGCCGGACCAAATTATTAAACATAATAAACTAATATTAAATTAAATAAAGCACGTTGCTATTTTTATGTGGTGGTGATCATGAACTAGTAGAGAGGAGCTATTGCAAGCGCCCGTCTCATCTCCATTATTTAATCACTCCCTGGAACTATTAATTTCTTTCTCTAATACTTCACCGAGATGAATCAGCTCAGTGGTTGCCCATATATGGTATAAATAATAAATTTAGTTTTGTCAGGTGTCGCCTGTTTATTCAATGGCTTTTGAGTGCTTTCAAAGTGCATTTCTTTGCTATACTTACTGCATAATATATCTGCAATCGATGTATCACGTCAAAATGCTTTAAATGTGAATGTTCTCTAAAATGATAGCTTACTCTTCTGCCCGCCCTCTGCGAGGACCGGTTTAGGATCATCTATATTTTGAAAAAATTTAATAGTACAACGCTTTCTATTTCGAAGGGTTACGGTTCCAAAAGTATGATGACATCGATGCTGGTGTGCCCCGATGGACGAACGGTAGAATCTGAAGCCTCTCACGGGTCCATCTCCCGCCACTTCCAACTCCATCGAAAGGGAATCTCGACGTCGACGAATCCTATCGCTTCGGTTTTCGTGTGGACCCGCGGATTAGCGCACAGGGCGAAACTTGACAATACGCCTGAGCTAGAAAGGTTCGCCCGACTACTAGAAAAGGTGAGGTGAAAATTTTGATCTGCATACTTTCAAGCTGTTTAAATGAAAAGTAATTTCTATTAAAATTATGTTATTGAATACTTTTTTTTTATCCATGTCCGCTCCCAATGTGGAGCATTTGGCCTCCTAATGGTGGTATCTTAACACACTATAAGCGGGCTCTGCTAATAACTAACTGGTACGTGCAGCGGGCGAAAATCAGCGGCAGGTGAAAAAAAAACAAATTTTGCAATAATCGCTCTATCTTCCATGCCAGTGATTATTTTTTAATGAAATTTTGAATGCATACTAACCACATGTAGCTGCTTACTTCTGCATTTGTTTTTCAACGAATAATTTAAGTTTTAATCTTCACCGGAATATTCAGATAAATTATTAGCGAATATTTCATCACCACTTTCGTAATTTTCTGAAGCCATTTTTTAAGGTTTAAAAATATGTAAATAAAACACAAACCAATTATAAAGATGTATTTCAAAACTAAATTTAAATCGGGGTGTTTTCAAATTCGATGTTATGTTTTTTCTACACGTACATGTGTAACGGGCTATGCACAATAAAAATGCATGCGCTTTAACGGCTTACCAAGTCTCGTTTTTTTGTTCACTCGACAGAAGGGTAACCTAGTGTTTGAAGAAAGCAAATTAAAATGCACGAAGAAGACAGACATATTTTAACACACTCACAGTCCATTTACCATCAATAATTAACACAACACACAAAATCTCATAAAAAAAATGCAAGAGTAAATGTGTGTGATTCATATAATATGAAGTGTTGGTACGTAAAGGAAACGAAGTATTATTATTTTTTTGTTGATGTATGTGTAAGCTGTAAATGTCCTCAAGAGATTGGTATATAATAATAGCATGAAATAGTCGATTAGATATACGTAATCCAGCTTTAAAACGGATCCAGCGCAAAAGGTAGAACTACCTTTCCCGCCGTTAAGCAGCAGTCGAGTCAGCGGGTAGAACTACCTTTCCCGCTCAATGTGTGTTAACAGAAGTTTTTCTACGACAACTGTTTGTTACTCAGTTGCCTAACCTCTCTTTTTCAAAGAGGGTAGTAGGGGTAGAAGAATAAGATTAGGACAGGACATGTTGTTAATTAATGTAAGTCATTTGTAAAAAAGTCAGTAAATTTATGGATTTAAAATAATTCATCCAAATTTTCAAATGCTCATCTAGAAACTTTTTCTTCCAAATCAATCTTAATTATCTACTAACAATGAGTGATTCAAACTCCATCATGGCTCAAAAGACTATAGCGATAGGTTTCTCTTTCGGGTGCTTAAAATCAAATGTTTACCTTTTTTACAGGCTTGCATTGACTGTGTCGAAAGCGGTAAAATGACCAAAGACTTGGCAATGGCGACGGCCATCCGAGGTCAAAGTGAAACCGCCGAGTATCTCAACACAGACGACTTCATCGAGGCGATCGTCTCTCGATTGAAACACAATTCAAAATTTCCTTCTCCCTCCTGATTTTTTATCTAACGGATGTTAAATAATTACTTCGATACGCTTAAAGTTTTATAATGCTCGAGAAATATTTATTTTTTTACAGAATGTTATTATTTTAAAAAGCAAGGAATTGCACCCACATATTATTAAAGCAATTGTGAATTTTTGAATAGCTTTACTACTCTTGGCTTAGAAATTTTTTCCTTTTTGGTGACACCTCGTTACCTTACTTTGAAAAGATTCTATTTGCACTTTACCATGTTTTGAGATACGAGCGTTTTGAATATTTGACTGATTATATTTTGAAATTGAAAAGAAAAAAGCACTTTTAATGATGAGCAAGTATAAACATAATTATTTTACTAATTTTAAGCAAAATTTTCTGGAGATAATCAGTGCTTAAAACTGTAATTAGAACTTTTTCGCTCTGAACTGACAATATTAATTGATTTGATTGAAAAGATTGTAACGTCCAGTTGAACTTTCTACACTCGGTCTGTAGTATGCGTTTGACAGTTGCCACCTACCGATCAATTGTCTAAGCTGAATGTTGTCGCAACTTCGTTCAAAAGATTTAGGTTTTATAATAATATACTGAGTTGTAATACTGTAAGACGGATATTTTTTATAAATCGATTATAAAAAGTCCTATTATTTCTTAAAAGCTTGTAAAATTACTGTATACGTAAAAAAAAGTGTGTAGATAGAATTCTTGAATCCTGCTAACTTCTTTATTTAAAAATGTATGACTCTGAAATTAATATAATTATGTTAGATTGTGGCAAATACAACATTTTCCAATCAAAAGGTCATTTTATGCCAAAATGTCAGTTAGAACCTTTTTAAAGTAAGGTAACGACCTGTCAACTGCGCCTTTGTACATATAAATTATTAGGCTATGGTTTTATAATATATTATCTACAGTGTAGAAGCTGTCAACGTATTATTATTGTAGGAAGCTTTTAAACATTGTAATTCAACTTTACTTGCATTCAATAAAATTGAATAGCGTTCATTCGAACGCAACACTTTTTTGCAACACAAATTTGAAGTCCCCATGCAATTTTTTATATTGAGTATTTAAAAATTTTAACCCCTCTTTTCGTTGGTCTCTCACGAATCGCGCGACTCTATTGTGAGGTGGCTACGCCGCAGCCCTCGTCTGTTCAAGCAAAATGTTTCGAGACATTGTTCCTCAGCCATAGTCTCCGAGGGGCCAAGAATATCCGAGTAATATAATAAAACTCAAACAGATAGAATTAGAACTAATAAATTTATTCAAATTAATATCAATCAGAATCAGATTGTTGAGAACCGCTTTCTTCGGTACCCGATTCGCCTTCATCATCTTCCCCGTCATCCTCGGAGTCGCTTCCGAGCCATTCGGGAAGTCCCGACTGTGACGCGATCGTCTTCCAGCCATCCATCTTGTGTAGATCTTCAAAAGAAAAAATTAATAACATTATTCGCTGTAGAAAAACATTCTAATTCATTTGATGTGATGCATTCTATCTTGCACTATAAGTTACTTCTTATCACAACCAACATAAGTATATTGAAATTGAATTTATAGCGAATAGATGACGAATATCCATTAATTCAAAAGGGCAGGGCGGAGACAGCTCAATAACTATTTATATTAAAAATAAAATTATTTTGGTGCAAAGTTTGCTTCCTAAAGTGGAACATACGGACTCCTAATGGAGTTTTAATGTCTAGACCAGGGGTCACCAAACTTTTTGAAAAGGGGGCCAGATTGAACTTTTTAAAAACTAAGGGGGCCGAATGACAAATAAATTATTATTGGAGCCCAATCAGAATACTATTTCATTTTATGTGGTTACATAATAATTAGAATGTAAACAAATGTTTGCCTTTCTTAGAATTTCAATAAATGGTCTGGTCAATCTTGCCGTGTCGCCTCCAATTTTTATTCAACTTCCTTCACTTTGAGTCCCCTACCAGATAGTTGTATGACAATTGATGATTTGAAATAAATAGTCGTTGTGAATTCACAACTAAATCATGAAAAATTATATTTCTTATATGAATAATTTCTATTTTTCTAACTTTTCTTTCTTTTCTAACTTTTCGCGGGCCGGATGAAAATCTTCGTCGGGCCAGATCCAGCCCGCAGTTTGGTGATTGCTGGTCTAGACCAGACGTGGGGAACCTGCGGCCTTTTGGCTACTCTGGTGCGGCCTTCTGGCCAATTCGGTTATTCTGTAAATTTATGTAAACTCCTGACATATTCTGACTAGATTCTAGATTGACTGTAGATCCTGTTTCCGGACAAAGATTCCCTTGTCAATGCTAAGGCCTTATGTCGAATCAGAAGAATGAATGCGGCCTTTAGAGAAGAAACGGTTCCCCACCCTGGGTCTAGACAGAAGTTTTTCTATGATTATGACACTCAATTGCTCAACTTATCTTTATTGAAGAGAGCAGCGATAGAAAGATGGGGCTAGCACAGGATTAGTGAGCAGCTAATCACTCTTATGGCACGCCATTATTAAGATTCATTTATCAAATTCACAGAACCTTGCTTTCAAACAGAAATCCATAAATTGATTGTCGGCTAGTGCTGTAACCGTAATTTCAGTCATTTAATAATCCATCCCATCCAAAAACATACCTAAGCTGTACATATCGCTGAGTGTAAATTGCTTTTCCCCTTTCTCGATGAGTCCCCCGTAAAGATAGAGGGTGGACTTCTGCACCGCCATCATTGCGTTCATTCTAGGGCTCGGTCCTTCGCGGACGCTCACTGCAGAAGCACAGTCACCGATAGACATCTTGGTTGACGGTTTAGTGGCCGCCACGGTCATTTTAAAGATCCCATCGTCCACGACTGGAAACACAAAAAAATATCCATTTGTAATTTAGAACATTGTTCTACAGGAAATTATAACACAGAATGTATGGCATTTTAGGGTGATATAATCAATCGCAATCAGTTTAAGCAAGCTAACACAATACAAAATAATCGATAAACAAACAGTTCTTGCGGCCGTGACTGTCACGCTCGCAGAGGAACACAATTAATGGTAAATTGAACTCGCCACAGTAATCAACAACGCAACCGAAGAACAGATGGAGCCTTTGATTTATCCACTCCAGGACCCCAAAGGACCCCGGCCCCGGTCACTATAATGGTTTCACTACCCGCCACTGCCATGACAGACATTACCCGTGGCGTAACAAACGTTATGCGTTGTTCAGTTTTGTGCTACGATTGTTCCGGTATCAATTGACCAAGACTTAGCATGTCGTAAACAACAGTGACGCTCCCCACAATGATGAATGAATGTACATGAAACAATGATTTTACTTAGTGAATTTTTATGCATTGTTAATATCCGCCAATTGTTACAGTAAAAAATATTTTGAGGTGATTTGTAGTGCATACTTTATTCTTCTATTAAATACCACCCAATATATATTATTATGCACTTATTCATATCTTTGGTCCCGATGGTCTGCTTCAGTTGCAGTTTCCGCAGACGGAAAGCTGTATATTTTAGGGGAAATATATTTCAAATGATCTATAAATTTATTGACCTGGAAAAGCACTGTTCTTTTTTTCCAACAAAACAATATGTTGAACTATTGAATGAGCAGTTCTCGCAGAGCAACTTTTGTTTGAATATCTCTAATAGGGGTCTGCACGCTCGACATTGGAAAGGACACGGTTTCAAAAATACTAGTAAGGGCCAAAAGTTTTAGACCTAAGGGATAATAGAATCAATCGTTTTTATTTTTCTACATTTTTTTCATAAAGCTCTATAAATTTTACATCCAAAACAAAAATACCTGTCGTAACAGCGTCGGTCACTGTTTCGGCGGTATCCATAGCTTCGTCTTCATCGTTACCCTGAGATTCTGAGCTCTTTCCGGCTTTCTCCGACTTTTGTGTCCTCATCGAGACTTCTCGCCAAGTGCCTGTGTCCAGCTCCAGACAGTGGAGACTGTCATACAGTTCCCCAGTGAGCATCTCTTCGGTTTCTTCCATGTCCTAAATTTAGTAAGAAAGTTAAGAATGATAGATCGGGTTCCACTGTATTTGTTATATTTATCTGTCTGTTACACAGAGAAGCATTCCTGCAAAGATTTTGTGGTTATCTAAAAACGTTTGGAAGCGCTGTAGAGGACAAGACAATGTGACAATTTTGAGCGTTAGTTGACTGGTGACACTGCCACCTGGTGTATAATATTATAATTTGTATTAACCACTTGAATACCAGGCGGACAAAGGTGTCCGGAACATATGCAAGCGAACACGGATGTCCAAGACATTTCAAAAATCAAATACTTGGTATTCTAATAGAATATAAGCAATATTTTGATGAATATGTGTAGTGCTATTTATACTGAATCAATATAGGTTTTTAAAATATCAAATTCCGAGTGTATATTAGGCAAAATTATTTTTCTCAAAAACACGCAGTATCTCTGGGACATATTAATGATTTATTTGCGCGGTATTCAAATGGTTAAAAAAAGAAATGGTATATGAGGGGTTATAAAACACATTCACATAGATCACCTGAATTCCTCCAAACACGTACGACTTATTCCCTGGTGCGACGCAACACGAGAAAGATGTCCTGGGAGGCGAAGGTCTGAAAGCTCCGCCTTTCAGTGACTCCCATTTATAACTGATTTCCTTTTCTTTCGCACTCTGTCCGGGCAGTGCAGCTCCTGATGAAGTTTTAGCAACAGCAGCAATCGGCGCGTTTTTATTAGCCGCAGCCGTCTCTTTGTTGACTGCCGACAGCCTAAAAAGATCTCCGTGGGTTTGACCGTGATCTACTTTACCGTCGCGGACTCTGCTGTAGCCGCCGTATACCATTAACTGTTAAAATAAGATACAATTTTTTTTAGGGTGTTCACTGTCCAGTTGGTTGATATTATATTAATAAGGCATTATATTAATAAAAACACAATATTTCTTTGTAATTTATTCACAAAGGAATATTGCGTTTGTATTATTTTTACAAAATTATTTTTTTAAGTTTTTCTGCTCACAATGTGGTCGCGTATGGACTCCTGATAGATCTTATTTCAGCAGATTTAAGATATCGGAGACGCATATGCCTTAAATACAAATCCATTGATAAAACTGTCTGTACTGAGATTCAAACTGTGAACATTCTTGCAACTGAAGCCAACGATGTCGAATATTCAGCTACAGGACTGGCATTTATAGCTAATACATTGTTTTATAAGTTATCAAGTACCATATCTGGTCCAGACGGCATGAAAAGGCAAGCACTCCTGGCGCAGGGCCCCATTCCGCTCGGTTTGATCTTGATCCACATGCGTGTGTCCGTGCAGAATGCGTGAATGTCACTGTGGTACTTGTATGCGCGTCCGTTGTCATGATAGCCTCCGAACAGGACTAATACGCGGCGCAGTGATGCCATCCTGTGGCCAGAACGAGGCGAAGGACCTCCGGGGGCATCCACCTTAAACATATAGACAAATTGATGAAAAAGTTACAGATACAACTCCAAATACACAATGCATTGGTTAATTTGGAATTGGTGAGATTTAAAATTATTAATATGCTACGCTTTAAAATTACTATACATATTCACTGTATTTGTTTGCGCGCGTGCTATAAAATAGAACGACGTCACTTATGGACAATGTACCATTCAAAAATTTTGACAGTTCTTTAGCACGTGATATTTTCAAGAGAAATACCTATATACAGATGTCTCGTTTGCACTAATGTATGTAAGCGCTCGAATTAACAACTGATTAACTTTATATTAATGTCTCATTTTTCTGATTTTGGTAAAATCATATTTCGAAGGCGCATGCTTAACCGTTTCAGTACCGCGATGTTTTAAGCTTAGGAACACTCACATACCACATGTTTTTAATTATTTTTTAAAAATAGGGCTCATGAATTTTATGCATTATGTTAAAAGTTTACATATGAAATGATATATCAGGTTGTAATTTTTCAAGTTGCATTATCGAAATTTCGTATATTTGATTTTTCTTTCAGGGTTGTCACAGGCATAAATAAATATATTTTTTACATTTTTATAAAAGAAATTTTATTGCAAGCCAACATTTAAAAAATCAGAGTATGTATCAGTTATTGTCTATTATCACTTGAAATTTGATTGTTAAGAGTTTAAAATTTTATTATAAATAAACATTTAGGTCTACCACAAAATTATAATATATTTATTTTGCAGGTAGGCCATTTTACTTATGATTATGATTTACACGTCAGATAACAAATAATTAAATCAAATGTAAGAGTTGAAGATTTCTAAAAAGCGAAAATCAAAGCAAAAAAAAGAAGCAGAAAATCGTTTATATTATCACACGCCAATTTATAGGCTGAATCTACAACAAAATAATAAGCGTTGCATTCTTCTGTGATATTTCCCAAGATTATAGCATTCGTTTTACTAACTTGTAACTCTAATATGTTTCCTTCGTGTGATAATTTCCAAAGCATGGAGCTGGACACATTGGCTGGTTACATTGAAAACATGTGTAGTATATCTTTTTAGATATCTTGTGTGAAAGACAAACAACACACAGTTTTCTCATTTTTGTTATGGCCGGATAATGTTTGTCTATCAACCGCGATGGAAGGTCCCCCATTTTCCTTTTTCTCGGATTGCATTTCTTGTGGGATGCAATAAGCTGCCTAATTACACTGAGTTGGAATTGTGACAATGTGACGTTTTTTCCAGTCATCGTGACATAGGCAATGTGTGCATTGAATAAAGTTAGATCCATTATATGAAAAAACAATTTTTTATACCATTTTATGGTCTTTCTAATGGACTGCACAAACGAAACCATCATGTCAGATCTGTCGACGGAACCCATATTTTTACTATATTCAATGGCAGAAATGGGTTTCAAAAGCGGCTGTTTTGTCTTATGGTTGACTTTTCCCGTTGGAACCATTTCTGCTTTGTGAAGGGTCGACAACATTGTCACAACCCTCTTATCTCTCCAAATGTGTGCTGATAAGTGCTCACTGTTGAAGTTTTTGGCTTCCCCTACTCGAAGTTTGTTAGTCAGCTTTGGCATACCCTTGCGGTTCAACCTAGCTGTTCCACAGGCATTTGTTTTCTTGGTAAACAGTTCTTCAAATAAGATTGGACTGGTGTACCAATTGTCCACGTACAGTGTGTGGCCTCGTTGTTCAAATGGCTGCAGAAGTGTCAACACAATGCTCCCTCCGACCCCAAATTTCTCGATTTTGTCGTAATCCGTCGTCGCTCCAGTATAAATAATAAAATCTAAAATACTTCCGGTTTTGCAATCACACAAAATGAACAATTTTATTCCAAATCTGCTACGCTTTGATGGTATAAATTGCTTGAAAATGAATCTTCCTTTATATAGCAGAAGACTCTCGTCAATGCACAAATTTTGAAATGGATACATTGACTCTCTAAACTTAATTCTAAAATGCTCTACAATGTGTCGAATTTTGTAAAGCCTATCCCCCGGAACTTGCTCTTCGTTGTTGCAAAAATGCAAAAAGCCCAATATCGTTTGAAATCTATTTCGGCTCATGGTATCCGAAAAAATTGGAGAATGTAGCAGGATATCTGTAGACCAATGTTCGTAAATTGCATTTCTGGAGTTTCTCGCCATCAAAAAACAAATTCCCAAAAATTTGTAGAACTCATCATTATCAATATCAGTCCATTTTTTCCGCATGTATGAATCTGGCATGGTTTTTTGGGTAACTTTGAAATGACGATTAGTTTCTCTGACTATCAACGACACAATAACATCGTCCACAAAAATTTTAAAAAAATCAAGTTCGGTTGAATTATTTTCCATATTGTGTTTATAGCCAGAATTACTAGGGTCAAATGGATGAACAGTGGGGTTATAATTGCTGTCTGTTTTCCATTCAAAATGAAATACATCTCGAGTGAGTAAACTTTGACTAGTTGATGGACGATTTATATCCACAACATCTTCCACAGTATCCATATTTGTATCATCATATTCATCATCACTATTGAACACTTCAAATTCAAAATCGGTATCATCATCTGATTCTGGTGTCGTAAAAATATTTTCCTCTGTGAAGAATTGATCACCTTCCATTGTGTTCGATAGAAGGTACCTTCTTTCACGAAAATATTCA
The DNA here is from genome assembly GCA_030503985.1 of Himalopsyche tibetana. NCBI lineage: Eukaryota > Metazoa > Arthropoda > Insecta > Trichoptera > Rhyacophilidae > Himalopsyche > Himalopsyche tibetana. The sequence continues at coordinate 4,644,677 of JAPJYX010000052.1, read as the reverse complement.
CAATTCTTACAATGAAAAAAACACAGGATGCAATTACACAGTATTATGTCACTATCACAAAACAAAATAAACTATATCAAATTTCCGAAAAATGTTGAAAACTTTCACAAAGAATACGAATAAACAGCATAGGATTATCACAATAAAATCACCGAATATGATTATACAGTATAGTGTCGCTAGTAATTACAATAAACTATAGATAAAATAATATTTTATAAATACGCGGGAGAGTAATTTATGGACTTGTTGTTTCGAGTAGAAAAGGACAAATTTGAAATTGTGTCCTGAAATATGGTAAAGGCAAGTAAAAGGGACAAATTCTTGAAATTCAGGTATAAATTTAAAACAAAAGAGTGGATCCTTTATGTCGATTCCACCATAAGTGGTAGCCCTAGTGACACCTACCGCTCGACTTCTAAAATAATACCCTTTTCAACAAGATCAACAAACGGCAGAAGGTTCATTTTTCTTGTAGATATAGTGTGTAGATGTAGCTACCCACACAAAAAGAAATATTGTTAAAATTCCTACTGGAATAGTTTTTAATACAAAGTGTCCTTACGGTATTAGTGGTGCGCCTATGTACCGGCCACCAGTGTCCTTACGGTACTGAAGCGGTTAAGGTGCATATTTGCTTGGCATGTTCTGATTTGACGCAGACTTGAGCTTTTGTGTTTTCTGTCCGTGCTTTCTTATTTACCATCTGTTCACCACATTAGTGAAACAAGAGCCTCAACCAAAATTTTGAATTATTAGAAATCTTAAGTACATTTTGACGAAAAACATTACGAATTACAAAATATGCGATATTTCGAATCAACGGTAGAATTTACTTTGAAAAGTCAATTTTGGGACCGAGCAAATTATGAAAATTTCGAATTACGAATTATCGTTGTTCGAATTAACGGACTTTTACCATATTACATTCATAAAAAAAAATATTTTTTTAGCAGGCAATTCAAAATAACCATTTTTTTTTTTAAATAATGCGTCTTTGACCACATAGACTTCATATGCGAGTCTTAGAGATTGTTTTTAATGTGCCGATTGCTTTACCTTCTCCCAAGACTTACCAGCATCCTATAGTTCTTCTGAGTATACCTGTGGATAATACCTGGGAATCCAGAACACCAATGGTCAGAAAATCAAGTGATCAAGCTCAGTTTCAACATTCCAGTTCTAGCCAATCCGAATTGAATTAAATATGGCTACAGTTATTCCCAATCGAATAGGGAACTCTTTCTTTTTGCTTCTGGTATACGCAATCTAAGATATTTGTGTAAATGAAAACTACATAGTATTGGTGAACATGAACATGATCGTTGAACCACGCGGTTGCAGATTTATTATAAGATAGATAATTTTAAGGGACATCAGAACGGACGGAGTAAATTCTCAGAGGAAAATACTGGGATGAAAGAGGTAGAAGATTTCCTTGGGGAAGTTGAGGACTCGATTTCCGTTGCTGAGCTAAAAATGATTATGATGATACCACAGTCAATGTAAAATCAATATTACCTTCTCCCACTTTCTTTCAGTGAGATTGAACAGCCAAAGGTCTTTGTAGTGGTAGAATTGAAGCTCAGTGGGACTTGTAAATTCACCTCCAAATATCCACAGCTCACCCCTGGAAAAAATAAATTACAAAATGAGTACGGCGGTACGGTTATTTAAATTACAAAATATAAATCAAGCATTTAATATTACATACAATAATACGACGTCTCTGCAAACAGAGGTCTTGAAAATATTTTAGAATAATCAGAGGACTACAAAATGGTTTAGAATTACACTACTAATCGGAAATGTCAAAACATATTTAAAATATATAATTATAATTTTAGTACGACTTACTTATTACTAGGAATGGCGACTGCCTGATGTGCGCTTCTGGGGGGAGGTGCGCCGGGTGCTTTGATCACTCGCCATTCACCTTTTGACGTGTTATATACGTACAAGCCATTGTAAACGTACGTCTGAACCAAGAAAAATATTATGTAAATAAACCTTAGACATCATATCTATATATATTTTTGACTGTGCCTGCTTTAAATATGAAGCATTCCAACGTCTCAATTTTAGTTATAAAGATTATTTACATGCAGCTCTGCGGTCAAATTAAATGATATTACCTTTTTGCCATCGTGGTGTTCACCGCCAAACAGTATAAGTTCTGAAGTGTTGGTGGGATGGGGCACGAGAGTTGCGGAGACCCTCGGAGACGGAGGAGCGATCACTGTTTCGATAACGGCTTGTCGTTTTGCTTCCTCTCGTTCTATTCCGGCCACTATTGTCTCAATGTCTTCCTTGAATGAATACATATGATTAAAATACGAGAAAATATTTTATTCAGAAATTTGCCAAAGTAGCAGATGTTTTTGAATTTCAAATTACTTGAGATAAGCTGAAGGAAATTTAAGCAATCTTATTAGAAATAAAATTGATGAGAATAGATCAATTGAATTACCTCTCCTAGATTAGCAATTTCTTTTTTCCTTTTGGCCTCTTGCTTCTTTTCGGTTTTTGCTGCTGTTTTAACCGCTCCGCTAACCTTTTTCTTGTCTTTATTTTTTCCCATTTTGATTCAAATCCTAAAATAAATAAACTTTGATTAACAATTTCATAGAATAATAACATGCAATGCTTTTAAACGCAGTCTACTAGTAGCAGCGGCGGATTAAACACATGGGAGGCCTTAGGAGCAATAAAATTTGTAGGCCCTGATTTACGGATAACATAAAAACGTCAGAAAATTCCAACTAAAATAGTAAAAATACACGAAAATTCGAACCAAAATTATATGGGTTTTATTATATAACCGATTTTGAAAGCCCCGAGTGCGCGCCTCATTTGCTTATAGGATAATCCGCCACTGGCCTTGCGTGATATTCGGTTGCGGTGTCCACAGGTTTTAATCCCCGCATGCAGACCTTTTCTTAACTTTATTGTGAAATGGGCTCTTTAATTGTTTAGTTTACTATATTTTATAGAATACATACTTAATTATGTATTGGCTATTTTTATATATGAAGATACATTATTTTTAAATCATATACTTTTTAATGGATTATTTATGTATCATGTTCATTTTATGACAATTTCTGGAACCGCCACTGTTGAGAGTCCACTTGCTCCTCATCGGTAAAGAATATGGATTAAAAATATTGGTGTCCTTCCCATTATCAGTCGCTGGCAGCAACATGATGGAATAGGAAACGGATTGACAATAAAAGACAGTCATTTAAAACATATTTCAAATAATTTAGCACTCATTTGTTGCAATATAACAGAAAGCAAGGAACGTGACCGTTGCGAAACAGTCCACAAATCTTCAAAGCGAGTAAAAGTAGACTTTAAACTTTTGTTATTACTCAAGAAGAGATTTATAAAATCTCATAACCTCTAAGACAAATAGCTGTTTAGTGTATTTTGTGGAAAAATAATTGTGACAGATTACTTACAGTAAAAAAATACTAAGTTTACTATATATTCAATTTTTCAAGTCGTTTAATAAGATTGATATATTTTGTATCCGGTAAAACGCACGTGTTGAAGTTATTTCATAGATAACATTATCCGATTATTTTTATCGTCGTATTTTGACAGCTGTCAAATAACTAATCAGTATTGCCAGGCTATAATTATGTAATTATAAAAATAGCAGAGCCTCGAACCGAAAACCAAAAACCGTTATTTATGCCGGAACCGTATTTTAGGCATATCGGTAAATTCCTGGGTTTTTGGATTCGAGCTGAACCGAAAACTGAAAAAACCGGAACCGAACCTACATATATATTTTTACTTAAACCGTAATGCTTAATATTATACTAACATGTGATACATAATTATAAGTCACATGAAGTATAGAGACCGTGCAAAAGTGCTATATTTATTAGATTTAATTTTACATTTTGACAGAAAGTGCTTGATGGAATTTCAACATTAAATTAGAATTGTTCACATTTAGTAGAAATCCACGCATCAGCTTTAGTTTGTACACTCGAATGCCTGAAGACGGTGAAAGACGAAACTTAGATTGATAATTACAAAGCACATGGTAATGTATAACATTTGAATGAACAAATTACAAATTCTATGGCGCATTGTATAACATTTTTTGCCGGATCTTATGGCTCAGCGGTTAGTGCTGTTAGTCACGACATCATAATTTTTTTGTTGAATTCAATATCTAATATTCTTTTAAACAAATACTTCTTTGATCACTTTTAGGGTGTTCACTGTCAATACTTGGTGGAAAGGCATTATATTAATAAAAACACAATAATCCTTTGTACTTCATTCCACTTTATTTAATATGTCAGGACCGGTTTCGCTCATTGCGAGCATTGTCAACTGATGACAGATGCATTGTCAGTTGACAATGCTCGCAATGAGCGAAACCGGTCCTGACATATTAAATAAAGTGGAATGAAGTACAAAGGATTATTGTGTTTTTATTAAAATACTTCTTTATTTTATTTTAATATATTCAAAGAAAAAAGTTACATTTACTAACATTTTTTTAAAGGGGGCTCGCGAAACTAAATGGCTCAACATTGCCATACTCTACAAAAAATATATGGTTGTGAAATATTTCAAATTTTACGTAAAGGCTGCAGATTTTTCTTATATTATTGATAGGAAAAAATTACATTATACCCAGTGGCGGTTCTAGGTACTGGGCTAGGTGGCCTAAGCCCGACCTGCATTTTTCACTCAAAACTTTAGATGGCTGAATAAAAATAAACAGCGATTCGGCCGCTGAACAAAATAAATACATTTATAAGCGTAACTAACCTTTCCCAAATGAATACAATATCTTTGTTTTGATTTTCCTCTGTCAATATAAGACAATGCCATGTTTACCTACAATAATATTCTCGATTGAGTTTTGTATTACAATTTTAAGCCGAGCCGGCATAAAAAAAACAATAACCCTATAAATACTTCATAGAGAACAGGCAACGTGACGTCAGTCTGGCAGCACCTACGTATTAACGACTCAGAGGCTTGAAAGATCTAGCCCGTGTTTTTTCTCTTACACTGGGGCGCAATCAAGCACGATTAGATTTTTTTGTATATGTATGTACGGAAACGTCATCAAACTCACACGACTATGCGTTAAATTATCAAACTTCTGTCATTCGTTGGGGGCTAAATTGAATTTGCCCATGACCACCCATACATTCAAATATAAATACCAATATCGTTGTATTGTATGAAAGTGACAAATATTGACTTTCAGTGACAGCTCTGTATTGCTTTTTGTACTTGTTATTTCACTTTGAATTTAAGGTTATAATTTTATTATTTCTTACTTACATTAGCATTGATTTTATTATATAGTAATTTATGCTTTGCAGTAGTGTCGTAATATTTGTTTATTTGCTTGTAGATTAATGTATAAGGTTAAGTGGAAAAATACACAATTTCGTAAATAGTATACAATGCTAAACTTTCCTCTAGCCCACCCAAGATTTTAGTTCAGGAACCGCCACTGATTATAACATTAATACATTTTGATCATATCCAACAGGGGTGGGCTGGAGGGGGCTCGGAGGGGCTCGCGCGAGCCCTTTGTTATATTTAATGAAGGCCGGCGAGCCCCTTGTTAATTAAAGAGAAAAACATATTCTCAGATCAAATTAGTATTAGTATTCTCAGATCAAATTAGTATATAACTGCAATTTTTGACTCGTATTTAATCTACGACAGCTTCAGTATACACAGTAGTACATTTATAGCCATTTGGATTGATAAGTTTACGGTGAACTGCATAGTGTTACATATTATAAGTGTAATCAGTAAAAATCGATTGTTTATTTAAGTATTGCATATAATTGTACATGAGTGATAAAAAATCATTCTTTCCAGAACACCGAGAATTGCTTTTAGATTGAACGAGCTCCTTGTTGCTGTATTGGCGGCCCACCGCTGATATCCGCTCATTATTTGGAGTATATTGCCACCACACGGTACATGTGAGCTTTTTTTGTCTCCCACCAGCGTCGTTAGTTCTTCCCTGGTCTTGTAGCTCCGTAAAGTACATCTTACTTCTCAGCGACATTTCAGGATGATAAAAACGTATATGCTTGCTTCATTTATGTATATTCATCCTCATTAAAAATATTTGCAACCACATTTGTATCATTGTGAAAATTGTCTTCTTTCCATGCAAATAGAAAAGAACACCTTTTTCTTAATTTCTGATTATTTTATATCGACTGTGGAAAGGATAAAGGACGTAACCCTCAGTTTTTTCAAAACAGCTTTTTTACGATAATCAAAATGCAGTGGCGGTTCGTGACCTAAAATCTTGGGTGGGCTATAGAAAAGCTTAGCATTGTATTTTATTTACGAAATTGTGCATTTTTCCACATTATGCATTAATCTACACGAAAATTAACAAATACTACGACACTACTACAAGGCATAATTTATTATATAATAAAATCAAAGTTAATGTAAGTAAGAAATAAGAGAATAGTAAAAACTGGACCTTAAATTCGTCTTCAAAGTGAACTAACATGTCGAAAAGCCAGGTCGGGCTAAGCCTACCTAGCCCAGTACGTAGAACCGCCACTGTCACAATGAATCAAACTTGATACACGTTCTATCAAAAAAATGCAAGCTGCAAATGCATTATTAGTATTTAAATTTAACTTTTATGTTTGAAAAAGACGACGTTGTAAAAAATTAAAACCAAGAAAAAAGACTAAAATAAAGGTTCTTCTTATACAATTTCTTTAATTAATATTAGATTATAATTTAAGATTAAGATTATAATTTAAGGCTTTTCGCCAGCAATGGCTTTGGACTCAGTGATGCATTTATATCTTATATAAACACGAAACTTTCATTTGCTAAGCGTCAGTTCAAGTTCATCCGTGCACTTGAATGCCTGAAGATGCCGAAAGGCGAAACCCGGGTCGTTAGTGACAAAATCTGTGAGAATGTACATAGTTTGAACGATTCAAATTTAATATTAGATTATGTCAATAAATCACCAGTTTTGAAGTCTCCGTGCACTTCAAGGTTGTGCATAATTCATGATTTGCATATGGCCCAAAATCATCAAAACACGTTTTTTGCGCCTCCTGTAAAATGTGAAATGTGTGGGTTAAGTCCTTTTTCCTTTCCACAGTCGATATTAGTTTAAGTATACATGACAATTGAAGACTGAAATCACTTTATTTTATTTTAAGCAAGTTAAGTGGCAACACTGCTTGATAACGTTTTGGCGCGCATTCAAAAATGGCTCGAACGCCCGAGTAAATCAGTATAAAGTGGATTTGCGCGAGGCGTGGAAGCCAGTCGGATAAATATCTCAGGAACAATGACGGACGTGCCGAGCGATAGAGCGAGTAAAAAAAGTGGCTGTTGCCGATCTCAAAATGTTAATTGCTTTTCGAAAATGTTCTTCCTCTGGACTGTGCCCCTGTTCTGGAAGGGATACAATAACGAATTGGTGATCGAGGACTTGGGGGAGACTTCCAATTCAGACTTATCGCAGAGCCTCGGCGACAAACTAGAAAAGTAAGCGATTCAAGCAATAATAAAAATGATAACTGTTTGAGCAATTGAATAATAACTCATTAATTAATAATTAGTGATATTTTAAGAATTTATAATGATTTACTAAACACAGAATAATTTTAATAATAATTCAAGTAATTAAGAATCGTTTTTATTTTAATAATTTAATCTGAGTAATATTACAGTTTGGTTTGTTTCTATTGTTTTAAAATCCATATGCAAATGGTGTCAATCCAGCGATGGGCTGCCAATACGTTAACAAGGGGCTCGCTTAATCTCGAAGCAATTTTTAGTGTTCCGAGGAAGTAGTGGATTTTCTTATAGCTCCTATGCAAGTATATGCAATACATAAATAAGCAATCGATTGTTACTTAATATACGTAAAATATGAAACAATATACAATTTACCGTAAACTTATCAATGTAAATAGCTAAAAATATATTAATGTGTGTACTGCCGCTGTCTTAGATAATATATAAATAAGAAAATGCAGTTATATACTAATTTGATCTGAAAATATTGTCTTTTCATAAGTTAGCAAGGGGCTCGCCGGCCTTAGTAAAATTCAACAAGGGGCTCGCGCGAGCCCTTCCGAACCCCCTCCAGCCCACCCCTGTGTCAATCGAAAGCGTATAACTAAATAGTAATGGGCATTTTAAAATGTTTTTAATAAGATTTTTTACGACAGTTTATCCAGCTCCACCATCGTCTACTTTGTTTTCGCTTAAGTCATATATTTTCGGTTTCTAGCCTTAACTGATTGTTCCGAGGATTTTTAATACCGGATCAAATAATCTCTATACCAGTGGTTTCCAAGCTTTATGTTACTGCGCCTCTCTTTGAAGAAACAATTATCACATAGTAAAAAAGACAAGCTTTAAAGAGTAAATAAATTATTTGGACTCTTTGCTCCTCCCTTTGCAAAAGTCTGCGCCACCCAGGGACGTCCCGAGGGCATAGGCGAGTAGGCAACTTCATACTTATTCGAATGAAATTTCATAACCAGTGTGTCCAATTATGTCATGTGAACAACATAAACGATAAGGAATAATTTAAATATGCAGTGTAGAATTTATTATCTGCCGTGCCAAATTAATAAACAAAAAAAAATATCGCTTGCTGCAAGCATGCTTGTTGGCATTCTTAAATGACAGCAAACCACCGAAGAAAAGAATTCTATTTTGCCACCTTTCAGCAGCAGCAAGTTGTTAGTCGACTGTAGCCAAGATTAGGTGACATCGTAATTGATACCTGATGATTTTTTTGAGATTAGACAAGCTTTGTCATATTTGTGTAACTAGGTTTAACTCCATCGTGTATGTGACTCAAAATTGACAATATTCATTGGTGAATAACAAATAATATAATGTGATTGAAAAAATATTGAGGGATGTTTATTGTGTGGTTTAGATTAAGGCATCCAATCCCGAACCCTTTTTGTTATCCCAGGATTCACAATTTTTCCAATCCCGAGATTAAGCATTCAACATAAAATCGTGGAGAAATTCGGGATTTCAAAAAATTTTGCGTGCCGATTTTCAAATCCTGAGTGTTTACAGATTTCCTAAAATGAAAAATTGTCAAAACTTTTTAAGGTAAAAGACTTCAATTCAGTTATTGATGTAACTACCCAATTCAAAAAGCAAAGAATGTAGAACCTTTTTTAGCTCTTTCGTGATTTTTTTTAATTCAATTAAAAAAAACCCAGGAATTAACCGAATTCCCAATATGAAAAAAATGTGGGAAAGTTTTTATTTAGGTCTCACGCGGATTTCAAAAAATTATCAGGTTGCCTGATTGCCTGTCTTACCAAAAACTTTTCGAGAATTTCACCCTTCTTATTCTCAATCCCGAGACAAGTACTGTCACAATCCCGGGATTACGGAATCACAAAATCGGACGGGGTCCCGGAATTGGAGGCCCTAGCTTAAATGTAGTCAGGAGTGGGCTGGAGGGGTCTCTCTATCGCGCTAGCCCCTTGTTAAGATAAGAAGATCATTCGTCTTAGATCAAATCAACATATAACTGAAATTTCTGTAGATTGCTAAATTTTATTTTAAAACAAGGATTAGTTGCCCCTTAATTTTTTCATTCGGTGTTGTGGGCTTTCGTGCCGGACCTCACGGGTTCGAATCCCAGTACGACGCATTACTTTTCGATCGAATTTCTGTTCGAAGGTATGGGTATTTGTGATGTCTAAAAATTCCCCCCCCCCACTCTTCCGATCCTTTGAAAAAAAAAGTTGAGATACCTTCATTAGGAGGCCATATGCTCGACATTGGGAGCGGACATGGATAAATAAATTAAAAAAATGTATAAGATTTACCGATACCCTTGTTAAGATATTGGCAGCCCACCGCTGGATGTAGCTAATTTAAAATTTTTCTATTTCACAGCATTCTTAATAAATGTGTGCAATATATACTGTGTTGCATCTTTGTATTTAAATTAAATGTTCTGGTTTTTGTCGTTTAGTGGTTTATTTTTCTTTTGCTGTACGAACCTGTTATTTTTATCTACAAGTAATATTGTATCTGTTTCATAAAAGAAACATGGTTGGCGAAATTCTAATATCACTCAATTCCGCGGCCGGCTTGCCCGACTGTCATTTTAATATTTCATATTTTGTTACTCTTATTCTGATTTAATTGCAATAATCTTCTTAACAATACAGTGGAACCCCCCATTACACTACCCCGAATTACGCGCTGGCTTGAAATATTCGCCGCAAATCTCCCAATTGCACTGTCGAATTCCATTGTTGTTGCTACGAGACGGTCGTCTGTACAGTCAAATTTTGGCTAGCGTCTGTGTATTCAACACGCGCCAGACTATACACGTATAGCTGGGCGTCAATAGTTTTTTTTTTGCAAAACTAAGGGAAGTCTTAGTTTTGCATTTTTTGCGGAAAAAACCAAATCCCAAATTTCGTATGAGATTCACTCCCCCAATTACACTGTCACGACTTTAGTGTAAATGGAGTTTTTATTGTAAATTGAAAATACAGTAAAACCTCGAGTGTCCGGACTAATTAGGGATGAAGGTAGTCCGGATAAGGAAAAATCCGGATAATCTAAAAAATCACAATTGATAGGAAAAGACATGTCCATTCAAAATGAATATTTTTCATTAGTCTAGATTTACATATAGCTTCAGTATTCAATTATTTTTTTTACTGAGAAATTCAATTATTGATTTTTGCTTTTCTTTTTGAATCTGCCAAATCGTGATTACATTCATGACATATAAGTTGTCCCGAGTTTCACTCTTCTTGGCTCTCGAACCACTTCAATGCGACATCAAATCACTGAAAAGCTTCAGAATGAGTATGACTAATGATCTTCTTCGTCTTCTTAATGTCTTTTCTCTGAGGAAGATATTTCATTAATTATTTCCTCATTACTCAAAATTTGGAATCCAGGATCGTTCACATCGCATCTGAAATTTGTGCTATTGCTATCGCAATGTCTCCTATACCACTTTCTACTGTGTTGCTAAAACTTACTAATAATCTTTTCAAAATTTTGTTCCATGATTTGCTCAAAGTTGACACATCTTAAGAGTTCCAACACTTTCCTTCCAAGTAGGAAAATTCTTTTCAAATCATTTTCTTGTGGAGATTGATAACAGTTTTTTTTTACTATTTCCGTCTGCTAGCAATAATTGTCAAAGCAACAGTTTTCTATAAAATCGATTGAATGTTTCTATTACACCCTCCATCAAGATCTATCCAATCATCACCTTCATCCGTCACCATCTATATACCTCCCTGTAGACCAGTAGTTCTCAAACTTAGTATGCTCGTGGAGCCTTATCAAAGAAAAAATCTGACCGCGAACCTCCAATTGAAGTAATAAATTTAATTTTCATCCTTGAATGCTAAATGGTGATGTTGAAAATGAAAGTTTAGAAAAAAACACATTTTTTATGTAGTATTTATTACAATTATAAATTTTGATTTAAAATGCAAAAACACATTTTCATTTCATTGAGATGGGTGAACTTGATGGTATGATATTAGATCATTTATGTTTGACTCTGAGTGTGCAAATAACATTTGTATTAGATTGTGATACTATAATTATATTTTTACTGAGGAAGTAAAAATCGTAAAACAATGAAAAAGGTATCAGGAATATGTTTAGATTTATTCTTTCTCGGACTTCCCGACGTTGTCTGCGCACTACCAAATGATTTTTAATTTCTCACGGACCCCTGGGGGTCCTTTGGGCACTTTGGGAACCTCTGCTGTAGACCATTTGAAAAAAACATCAACATTCCTAAAGATGGAAAGGATAAGGGGTTATTCCCAGGTCCTCGAAAAAAGATGAAAGACACACATTCATTATTACACCCTGACCCATCGTTTGTATTACCGACGTGGCATTTATTTGGTGGAAGAAACTTTTCCGTAAACATTTCATCGATCTAGTTTTAACAGTAACATTTGGTGGGACTATGCATTGTATAGTGATAATAATGTGTTTCTTCTTTGATCTATGTAATTTTGATATTTTGTCATTTTCACTAAAAAATTACCATTCGCCCAGGCTTTTTTCTGATGATCATATTAAGCCGAAAGATTTCTGATATTTTTAAGGCATCTGGGGTTCTTTGATTTCTCAGTGACAAACAGTGGAAGTATGTGTCTGCCTGCTGCATAGGCACACACCATTATGGTGACAAATCAACAAATTAGTAACAAAATTGTTCACATATTTTGAAAAATTCGGATAATGAAGGTTTCTATTGTATAATTAATTTCTTTGCATGTATATTAACCCTTTTCATACCCTAGAGCCGATATATCGGCTTTCATATAGTCGCCAAAAATACCCTGATACGATATATCGGCTTTTCTAAATGGTTCATGTATTTTTATGCACGTAACATAATTTGAAGTTAAAATGAGAAGTGTCATTGCATAGGGTACCTAACCAGGCTGGAGGGGCTCGGAGGGGCTCGCGCGAGCCCCTTGATCAATTTTACTAAGACCGGAGAGCCCCTTGTTAATTTAAAAGAAAACAATATTCTCGGATCAATTAGTACATAACTGCAATTTCTAACATATATATTATCTACGACAGATTCAGTATACACAGTAGTACATTTTTAACCATGTATATTGATTAGTTTAGGGTAAATGGCATATTGTTACATATCATAAGTAAGTCATTAAGTAACAATAGATTGCTTATTTTAGATGTTTCATATAATTGCAAAGGAGTGTTAAAAAAATCACTCTCTAGAGATTAAGCGAGCCCCTTGTTAATGTATTGGAAGCCCACCGCTTTACCTAACCTTTGACATCTGAGCCACTTACAGGTCCGCAGTTATATACATAATACAGCCCCCCAAAACATTGTTTTTTTAATAAAAAAAAATATTGAAATCTAACATTTTTTTCATGTATATTTTTTAAAGATGTAATGATGCAGATAAAAAATAATAAAAAAAACACTAAAGTAACCCCCCTACCAGTAAAATATTAATTATAGAATAATAATATATGCAATGCAAACGTTATTGCGGGTTTTACTATTCCTATGATGGTTCAGTATCCCTTCCCAAACTCACTGCATGTTTTCTAAATAGACGACTTCGGGGCTGCTAATAAGTATGTGATGTTATTTCTCCATAAAATATAAAATATTTTATCAAAATGTCTTTATTTTTAATACTCTTTCATGAATTTACGAAAACACTTAAAAACAGATATTTCCCAGAGCATTTTTTGAAAAACCTATGAAAAATTATAGGGTATCAAAAGGGTTAAAACACGTTGTCCATCTATGATAAATAAATATATTAATGAATGACATTTTAACCATTATGGTATATTTTTTATTTTACGCCATTATATTATAGGTATTAATGGCGTGTTATTCAAACAAAATTTTATCAGCCTCGTGTACTGGGCGTATGCAGATTATGATGTATTGGTTTCAACAGTGACTTAAGAGTTATAACCAGGGCTGTGGAGTCGGAGTCGCGGAGTCGCGGTATTTTGACCGGAGTCGGAGTCGTGAAAAATGAGCGGCTCGATTTTTTTTTTGAAAAACATTTTTAATGAAGTGTATTCAAACAAAATTGTACAAAGTGTTGACATTTCAGGCTGACTACAGATGATCTGATGGTATACATAATAATATGGTGTACATAATAAGTTAAAATGAAAATTTTGAAAAATTTCTTCGGAGTCGGAGTCGTCTTTTTTTAACACGACTCCACAGCCCTGGTTATAATGCCAAAACAACGTAGTATTATGATTCAAAATAAACTGGACAAACGACTATGAAGGCAGGCCTTACGACCTCAAATACCTTTTTATTTTGATGATGCCCTACTCAATTATATGGTTAAGGTCATAATTCGATCGTTTATTGATGCCTTGTAAAGTTAGAATTACCAGGGGCAAACACATCCGGTCACTGGTGGGTAAAAGACCTGATTTATTTTAAAATAGTCCTGTCTTTTTTAGAAAATAATTTGAATAGAGGTGCCTATAATTTTGAGCGAATTATAAAATTTTATTGTGACACGAAAAAAAAAACGGACGCAGTGCGGTCTAAGCTTGTAAAATCCGGTGAGATGGTAACTCTGCTTGCAATTGAATATTTATTATTTTATACCTGCTTTCATTCAATACACATCAGCCCTTTTGAGGGTTTCTTAACCACAGGAATTGTTTTTTTTTTCAAAATTAAAATATACATGTTATTAGCACATTATAAATCGTCACAATTCCTGGGACATTTTCCAAAAAAGTACCGGGACTTAAGACCAGTGGCGGATTAAGCACATGGAAGGCCCTAGGCGCAATTAATTTTAGAAGCCCTATTTTTCGGATAACATAAAAACGTTAGAAAATTCCATGTAAAATAATAAAAATATACAAAAATCTGAACGAAACGTATATGGGTTATATTATATAAGCTATTTTTGAGGCCTCTAAGATTTGGAGGCCCCAAGCGCGTGCTTCATTTGCTTATAGGGTAATCCGCCACTGCTTAAGACAGCAAAAAACTCGACAAGTCCCGGGACGTCTCGACACAGAATCGTTGGTCTCAATGTATTCCACCGAATGAATAACACAGTTATCAGATGTAATTTGATATCAAGTGCTAATTAGTTTACTTACGCTGAAAAATATGTTAATTTAAAACGACGCAATACAAATTTTTCATCTTTTAAGTTATGTGCAGTGCTGTAGAAGTAAACATTGCAGAGAGTATATGATATTGCAGAAGGAATGCATTGCCGCATATAATCAACACGAATATTATTTTGTACCCAATACCATACATAATCATTTATTGTACTTATCCGTACGGTAGATTAGGGAAGGGAAAATGAATTACTATTAAAAAACATACAGTCAAGGCCAGCGCCACCATACAGGTGAAATAGGCAACCGCCTAGGGCGCAAACCATTAGGGGGCGCACAAATGGAATATTAAAATTATTTGTATGTAAAAAAACCGCCTGTGTGGTCGAGTGGTCAACGTTGTTGGCTTCGGCTACGGAGGGCCCGGTTTCAAATCCCGGTACGGACAGTTTTATAAATTGATTTTTCAATCGATTTATGAATTTCTGTTCAAAGGCATGGATGTATGTGATGTCTTGAATTCCCCCCTTTCACCCATCCTATCCTATAAACGGGGCATATCAAGAGCGATTAGCTTACCACTAATCCTGTCCTAGCCCTATCCTTCTATCCCTACTCTCTTTGGAAAAAGAGAGGTTGAGCAACTGAGTAACAAGCAGTTCTCGTAGAAACACTTATGTTGAGATAAACTCCACTAGGAGTCCATATGCTCCACATTGGGAGCGGACATGGTTAAAAAAAAAAAGTTAGACAGTATCTTATTTTCGGAAAAAGGCGGTATGATTAAAAAACTGAGTAACAAACATTTCATGTATGAAAACTTTTGTTAAGGCATTAGGAGGTCATATGCTCCACATTGGGAGCGGACATGGTTGTGATCTACTAATGATCCCAAATTGTTTTTTTTTTATTTCGAAAAAATAGGACGATATGTTAAAAAGGGGGCGCGCCAATAACCGTTGCTTAGGGCGTCAAATAATCTCGCGCCGGCACTGCATACAGTAGCAATATTTTCATTGGCTATTTTACGAAATCAGTAAAAAATATCGTCTGACTTTAATCTTATTTTATTAGTGTAGTTTTTATGCGGTCCGCTCAGTGACGTTCCTAGGCTATGTGCCGCCCCTAGGCAGAGCCATAAAATAGCGCCCATTTTTTTTCCATCATTATAGGAATACAACAAAAAATATAGAACTCTCTTTCTACTCAACTACGTAATCAAACAAATATCTTGTCGCTTATTCCGCTTAGCTTTCAGGTGATTCATAATATAATATATTAAGTGTACCTTATTGACAAAGATCCTCACGAATAAATATTATCCAAAAGCTCATATTATTGTTCAATAATTATGAAAAAATAACTATTACCTTCACTAAACACCATACAAAAATAGTTTAAATTTAAAATGCACTTACATAACATAAGTACTAGGGCTTGTCGGTCTTAAAAACCCGTTTT
This sequence comes from Himalopsyche tibetana, assembly GCA_030503985.1. Lineage (NCBI taxonomy): Eukaryota > Metazoa > Arthropoda > Insecta > Trichoptera > Rhyacophilidae > Himalopsyche > Himalopsyche tibetana. Next base: position 4,628,568 of record JAPJYX010000052.1, on the reverse strand, counting down.
TTTTTATAAATTTGTGACATTCGAAAACCGGTTTTTCAACTTTGTAACCGGTTGTACCGAATTTTTCATAAACGGGTCTATAAACAAAAGGACAGAAAATTTGGATCTTTTATTTTATGGCTTAAAGACCATTTGCCTCATATCATACCCAGCGAAAAGGTATTTTCGATATCAGGCAATTTTGTTACAAAACGATCAGTGGACGCTTTGTGTTTTCTTAAATCATATTTTCTGAAGAGTAGCACCAAGCAATTTCTTGTTGTGTATTATTATGTATATACATAAACAACATAAAAAATTGATCTTTCTCTCGCTATTTCAATTGAATTATCTTATATTACTTAACGTTCCGCATTTCCAAAAAGCTTTTTTTCTATTTTGATGGCTCTGATTCGAGATATGTCTTATACAATCGGTGTCAACAATGCAACAGTCGTGATTCATGAACACTCCTGGAAGTAGACAATGGAAGGAAGAGCAATTTCTTTTTAAGAAGATCCTGTCAAAAAATATGATAGAATCTCATATGGAGAATTGCTGCATCCAGTGGCCGATTACCCTATAAGCGCAAGAGGCGCGCGTTTAAGGCCTCTAAATTTGGGGGCCTCAAAGATAGCATACAATATTATATAAACCCTTACATTTTAATTTCAGTTTTCAATATTTATTATTATTCTATGAAGAGGTTTGCAGCACTTTTATGTTATTTGAAAAGCAGGGCCTCCAAAGTGCTTAATACGCCACTGCCTGCATCAATTTTTATACTCGATGGCGCAGAAGACATTTAAATAAACAACACAAACGACAGACTGTTGATATATGACAGAATAATCTCTGTAATAAAAACAATATCTCCATTTGGCATTTACTATTTCAATATTAAATAAGCGACAAATGTCAAATCAAAGCTGAAAAAAAATTCAATGTTAATATCAATCTATTTGATTTTGTTTATGTTGAATAATGTTTTGGTTGAGATGCATTTTTTATTAAAAAAAATAGGTGGTCACTACTTAAGCACACCACTGGCTCCCTGTTATATTTTTACAGATTAATTTTGATCAGAATATAATAATTATAAATGCTCACCCAACTGGGATGTTTTTAGAATCATATTTAGCTAGACTATATCAATTAAACGAATGTTTGTAAACAAGTCATTTAATAATTTGTCTTAATTATAGGTGTCGCTGTTGACCGCTACACTCACCCTTAAACTGTCTTAGATACAGAATAATAATACACAAACGTAATTTATGTTTTGTTTTGTTATGATAATGATTTTATGATGGTTTATTATATGTATTTCAAAATAACAATGAGTCTTCTAATCGAAAAAATGCTCATATTCTAGGAAAATTACTTAACTATTCCTACCTTACAACTACGTAGTATTTTTCCTAGTCTTTCAATAAGGAAATGTCAAGCGAGCGACTTACAATCACAGACTATCTATAGCAGCGTTTCCCAATCTTTTTTCCCGTGACCCGGTTATTTTAACATTTCTTCTTCGTGACCCACTAAATTTGTTATGGCACGGGCAAACTGTGGCCTGCGAGCAATATTATATTTTTGAAAAAGATTCGCTTTTTTATCTTTTAATGCCTTTTTAAAAAATATATAGAAAATAAATATAATAAACGTTATTTTTGGATCAAAATATATGTGAACAAACATTTTCAATCACAACCTTTACGATCAAACAACAAGCAGTTTTAAGAATCTTAACCACAAAATTAACACCAGAATGTAAAAAAATGTTAAAAAACGTCACACTTTTTCAAACTTAAATGCTAAATTTAGATACTAATTCGGCAATTACAGCTTGCATCCTTTTGATAGAATGTGTATCAAGTTTAAAACATTGTGATTATAAAAAAAAACTATGGGTTACGTCCTTTTTCCTTTCCAAAGTCGATATAGTCAATATACCGATTTACTTTATGAAATTGGCGACCCGGCATTTTGCTTTCTGCGATATGGGCGTGTTATAAATTGGGCATTTATATTAATTAATGAAAAAACATTTTTATATTATTTTTCACACAACATAAAAGCAGTTTCCTGTACGACAAAGCAAATTTTGTTTGAATTTTGATGAATTTCTGTAAAAAATTATCACCTTCGTTGCTGAAAAAACCTTATGTTTTCCTTCTAAATAATCTCGTCATAACACAATACATATCATTATTTCGTTGAATATAATAAAAAATGGAAATCTACGCAATGAATAAGACTTTGAACAAATGTATATATTATTTTCTGTTATGGCAGGTATTATTCACGTAGACATAAATAACAATTTTTTTCCCACTTAATACGTCAAATATTCTATAATAGTAGAAATTAGAACGGTTGACGGCGATTCTGTTTCGTCATGTTGTTTTCTGTTTAATCATATTCTGACTAAACAAAACATGATGACTGATAGTGTTAGACCAGCTTTTTATTGTAAAAACTCATTAGGCTAATTATTAGTTAACAATAAAGATAGAAAACACTACTTAAATAAATCTGGGATTTATAGATTACATAAATAACTCCATTAAGAGTCCATATGCTCCACACTGGGAGCGTACATGGATAAAAAAAAACAAGAACACAGAGGACGACAAAATTTTCGATGCTGTTATTTACACGGATCTGTTTTTATTTACACGGATCAGAATAATATATTTTAATAATTTAATAATTATTAATTAATCACCTTAGTCGCCAGCTGTGGCCCAGTTGGTCAGAGCTTGCTCTACCGATCACGCAGGTCTGGGTTCGATTCCCAGTAAGATCACAATGAATTTGAGAATTATTCAATTCAAAGTTGTGATCGAAGACTGGGTGTTTGGGACGTCAATTCACAACATTTTCCTCTCCTCCCATCCTTCTGATCCTTTAATAATTGGGATCCTTCAATAGCGATTAGTCAACCACTAATCCTGTTCTAGCCTTATACGTCTTTCCTTACTTCTCACTTTGAAAAAAAGTTAGGTTGAGCGACTGACTAACAAACAGTTATTGTAGAAAATAAAACTTCTTTTGAGATACCTACATTGGGAGGCCATTTGCTTTACATTGGGAGCGGACATGGATTAAAAAAAAAGAAATAATAATATTTCAGAACACGTGCGTTATTCATGTGAATAACCTCCGAATTGTATGGGGCTCAAAAAACCTTATGTAATATTTACATGGAATCATGTCTAAAAAACAGGGCCCCCGAATCGTAATTTGATTAATACGTCACTGCGCGTAAATAATATCATAAAAGCCGCCAAAAACATAATATAAATAATAAATATGTAATTTCAATTGTTACTCTTGCCTAGGTAAGCTGCGATCAAACACAGCATTTCTTAATTATACGAAATAGTGGGTAATTAATTAATGTAAAATGTTTAATGTTTCAATTAATAGGCGATTGTATAACTAATTTAGAAACAAATTACACAAACGCACTCGTGATAGAAGTAAACTTACGTGTTACATTGGCGGATCCAAGGGGGGGAATAAGTTTTTCATTTTTACAGAAATGTGGAGTCGTGTAAAAAACAGACAACTCCGACTCCGAGGAAATTTTTTCAATAATTTAATTTTAACTTATATATATATCGACTGTGGAAAGGAAAAACGACGTAACCCTCAATTTTCCAAAACAGCATTTTTTCGATAATCACAATGTATACAACTTGACACACATTCTATTAAAAGGATGGAAACTGAAAATGCCGAATAAGTATTTAAATTTAGCTTTTAAGTTTGAAAAAGATGACCTTGTAAAAAATTAAGACCAAGAAAAAACAATAGAGATAAAGGTTTATCCGAGACAATTTCTTTAATTAATATTAGGTTATATAAATTAAACACCAGCTTAGAAGTATCCGTGCACTTCAATGTTGTGTATAATTCATAATTTGCATATGTCACAAAATCATCAAAACACGTTTTTAGCGCCTCCTGTAAAGTTTGATATGTGTGGGTTACGTTCTTTTTCCTTTCCACAGTCGATATGTATTCCACCAGATCGTTTTTAGTCAGCCAAGCATAAATGTCAACATTTTTAACTGTTTTGTTTGAATACACATCATGAAATATCTTTTTCAAAAAAAATTCGAGCCGCTCATTTTTTACGACTCCGGCCAAAATACCGCAACTCTGCGACTCCGACTCCAGCTCCACAGCCCTGCATTTTTCTGATAAATTAAAACTTTATTGTGAAATGGGCTCTTTAATTGTTTAGTTTAGTATGTTTTATAGAATACATACTTAATTATGTATCGACTATTTTTATATAGATATATTATTTTTAAATCATCTATTTTTTAATGTATTATTAATGTATCATGTTTATTTCCACATTGAATGGCCCCCTCCTAGGACAATTTCTGGATCCGCCACTGTCGTGTTAACAGGGATATAGATGTTTATATACTTGGAATGAGAATTATTATGAATACTGGCCGTAATCAATAATTTAAATTACAATAATAAATAAACAATTCAAGCTGTTTATTCTTCGATACATTACAATTCGAATAAATCTGTCCTGCCACACAGCGGATTTCTTGCCATTTGCTAACTTTCTTTCAACGATATCAATCACTGCTTAATTTGCGTAAAATAGTCATGCATTAATAGTTCCCCGATTTAACGATTTGCTCGATATATTTATTATATTCCCGTTCAAGTATTATATTCCCGACTCAAATACTATCCCGATTGATCGTTTTTGTTGAGTGTTTCTGTTTCGCTCATAAATCTTCTTCTTCTTTGACCATATTCGCTTCCAATTAGGGTATCCCGGAGCCTTTTTCCAATCCCGGGATTTCGGGATTGATTAATTTTGAATCCAGGGATCCTCAATTCGCTATACTTTTTCCTTGGATTCTCACAGAACCTCGTTTTTTTTTTTAGCTCACCGAGGAATTTGAAATCTCCGATTTGGTATACTTTTTCCCAGAATCTTCTCACAGAACCTCGTTTTTTTTTTTAGCTCACCGAGATATTTGAAATCTGAAATTTGCCAATTTCGTGTAAATTTTCGGGATTTGCTCAAAATTTCTCAATCCCGAAATCCCGGGATCGCGGCCATCCCAATCCCGGAATTTCGGGATCAGAAAATTGAACGGGATCCCGGGATTGGATACCTTACTTCCAATGTGGAGCATATGGCCGCCACGCGGCACCTCCATGTTTCCCTGTCTCCCGCCAATTGCTTTGCTTCGTCGCCGTCCCTCGTTCCCTATAACAGGTTTTTTGCGCCTCCTGTAAAATTTGTTATGTGTGGGTAACGTCCTTATTCCTTTCCACAGTCGATATATATATATACTAGCTGGCCCGACGAACTTCGTACCGCCTCAGAATCAATAAGTGTTGTGTTAACTTGATAACTTGAAACATGATGACTACCGAGCTAACCTTTAGTTTTACATTGTGCGGTGGCAAGCCAGGCAGATCCAATGAGTTTAAAAATTCAGTTGGATAGTTGGTTGCTTCGTCTTCGTTTGTTACACGGTCGATAGATTTGAAGGAATGCAGTGGACCAACGATTTGATTTGAATTGAGAAGTTTAAATGATCCACATCTTTGTTCTTTGCCGCAAGAATTGCTCGTTCATTCAACCAATTGTGATTTTTGTGATTAGATTTTCGAGAACATTTTGTTGAATGAAGTGAAATTGCAAAAATTCGGCGGAAACAAAATCAATCCGTTCGATTCGTCGACAGGAACACGCCTGTTACTGATAGTCAGCAATTGCTTGGAGAAATCTTCGGCAGATAGATCGTTTAGCAATGCAACTCGCTTGTTTGTCGTCAGCTGAAGTTTCTTTACATAGCACCAGAGTCGTGATTTGAGGTAAGTGTTTATTTCATCGGCAGTGGTCAATCTTGGAATGACTGGTAGTGTTTGGCGGAAATCGCCAGATAGTAGAATCATTGCGCCTATAAAACATCTTGAGTCATTGCACAGATATTTCATAGTTTGATTGACTGCTTCCAATGCGCATTTGTGCGCCATTGTCCATACATCCCAGGTGATGATTTTACTTGCTACCAAAACTTTGGTCATTGCTGAGTGTTTCGCAATCTTACATTTCAGTTTTTCAGTCGTTCAAAGCAGTGCTCCGCAAGCGGTGTGCCGCGAGGCGATGTTGGGTGTGCTGCGGCGCGAATCTCTAATAAACGGAAAAAAACAAATAGTTTGGTCGATACTACAAAATATTTCTGATGACGCTATCATAGAGAAGCAGAAATAATTATTTTTTGGTTGAAAGAATATTTTATATGTACAGTCTGCGCAAGAATGTTTCTCGCACCTTGCGAAAGTTCAGTTTTATATTTTAAAATATCGTTTAAGAGTACAGATGAATTATTTCTTTATAAATATCATTACAAATTTGTCTAAGCATGTACCCACATCTTAAATATAAGTGTTTTTAGCGTTTTTAACATTTGGAACAGCTAATAATGAGCTTATGATAACCAGGGTAGTAGAATTAACAATTCGTTGTATTCATTAAATGTTTTTCAGTTTAAATTTACAATTATTTTTTTACCAATTATTAATTTTTCATTATTATTTATTAAAAATTCTATCAAATGTAAAACCATTTATATTTGAGATGTGGATACATGCTTTGACATATTTGTAATGATATTTATAAAGATATAATTCATTTGTTTTCTTTAAAATACAAAACTGAATTTTCGCAAGGTGCACGAAACATTCTTGCGCAGACTTACATACACAGAATACCAAAATCGATAAAATGTTTGTCAGTATAACTTTAACCGCTAAATGTTAGAAACATTTTAATAGCCGAAGCTGAAAATTCAACTGAAGTGGGAAACTTACGGACTTTTCTCTACTTTGGTGCAGCTTTTTGACTGATTCTTTTTTGTAAATAAATCTGAATAATCTGAAACTTTTCTTTTAATATAATCTCCATAAAGAGTACATGTGCTCTACATTGGTAGTGGACATGGTAATAAAATATCCATATGGTTCTTTTGTGGTATGTATCATATATAAACACAAACTAATGTAATTTCTGAATATTATGCATATTTTTATTTGTGATGTGCCGCGAAATTTTGAAGAACACGTTGGTGTGCCGTGGAAGATAAAAGGTTGCGGAGCACTGGTTTAAAGATTTAACGGCAATTTCAACACTGAATGAGCCGTTCGTCATCCTTCTATCAACGTGTCCGCCAGAAGAAGAAACTGCTACAGCAATTTCGGATCTTGCACGAACAGTCACTATAATCAATGACATGAGGAATATCTTCCCAGCTCCACCGGGCGCATCGAAGAAAAATAAGCCACCATTTCCATCATCAATTACCTTCATTAACGTATCGTAAATTTCCTTCTGTTGAGGGTTCAACAGTGGTACATTCGTTCGAACTGATTGGTTCAATGCATCTCGATCATATTCACGTTCACGTTCCGATTCTCGATTGAAAGCGTCGTTCATTCCACGATCTGGCGTTGGCATTCCTAACTTGACTAACAAACTGCCGCACATAAGGAAACACATGTTTTCGATCAAAAGCAAAGCCTGGTTATGTATCTCTTCATTCATCTCGAGATCGGGATTCCCCAAACTGACACGAATTCGATTTAAAATGTATTCGGACATGTCATCCTTGTACTTGTTCCACAGTTCACGGGCATTCAATGGGAAGCATGTCAAAATAATGATAGACAATAATGTGCGTATCTGACTTGGAGATTCAGAAACAATTTCTTCAGCGATTGTCATTTCCCAATGAGTATCATTTTCAAGCAAATCGAGCTGTTGACATGCAAGTAGAAGCATTCGTCATTTTTCGGATGAACTGTGTACAAGCGATCAAGAGCATCAGTAGTCATTCGAATGAGCAGGAACCGCATCGCCTTGCTTTCGACGTTAAATTTTCTTCGATGTAGCTTTCCAAGTGTAATAACGTGGCATCTCAAAGTAGAGCAACGTTCGTGCAAACAGCGTAATATTGTTGTCAAAAAAATTATCATACCTAATTATAAACATAACCTAATTTCAATATTATCCGATTTTCTTTCGTTTTCATTTCATATCATCGATTTTTTTTATTCTGATCCATACTCTAAATTTAAAATCATTTAAAAGTCAATCGTACTCAAAAGAAGCAGAAACAAATGAATATAGAAAAAATTGCCACCTAGCGGATGAAATCTGCATTCAATGACATTTTCATCATTTCAAGCTGTTCGCCATTTAAAAACTGTATGAGAATATTAATTTTCTTCATAATTTATTTGCCGTGATATTTTTCCGATGTTTTAATGCTTATTCTGCTATTCTAGGCGGATATGAATTTAATAAATCAAAGATCATTAAAATCAGCCAAGTTATAGCCAAGATATACGTGGTGTAACAAACCCCACTTTCTTTTATATATATAGACTAGCTGACCCGACGAACTTCGTACCGCCTCAGAATCAATAAATGTTGTAATAAAAATAATAAAACATTTTTAGTACTTTTCCTACTGAATAAAATTTATTTGATCAGGACCGGTTTCGCTCATCGCGAGCATTATCAACTGATGATAATGCTCAGATGATAATAACTCAGTGATGATAATAATGATAATAAATCAGTTGATAATGCTCGCGATGAGCGAAACCGGTCCTGATCAAATAAATTTTATGTGGAAAAAGTACTAAAAATGTTTTATTATTTTTATTATATTGCCATTCCACCAAGTATTGACAGTGAACACCTTAAAAGTGAATAAATGTTCTGTTAACTTGATAACTTGAAGCATGATGACCACCGAGTCAACCTTCAGTTGTAAATTGCGCGGTGGCAAGCCAGGCAGATCCAATAAGTTTAAAAATTAAGTTGCATAGTTGGTTGCTTCGTCTTCGTTTGTAACACGGTCGATAGATTTAAAGGAATGCAGTGGACCAACGATTTGATTTTGAATTGTGAAGTTTAAATGATCCACATCTTTGTTCTTTGCCGCAAGAATTGCTCGTTCATTCAACCAATTGTGATTTTTGTGATTAGATGTTCGGGAACATTTTGTTGAATGAAGTGAAATTGCAAAAATTCGGCGGAAACAAAATCAATCCGTTCGATTCGTCGACAGGAACACCCCCGTTAGCGATAGTCAGCAATTGCTTCGGCAGATAGATCGTTTAGCAATGCAACTCGCATGTTTGTCGTCAGCTGAAGATTCTTTACATAGCGCCAGAGTCGTGATTTGAGGTAAGCGTTTATTTCATCGGAAGCGGTAAATCTTGGAATGACTGGTAGTGTTTGGTGAAAATCGCCAGATAGTAGAATCATTGCGCCTATAAAACATCTTGAGTCATTGCACAGATATTTCATACTTTGATTGAGTGCTTCCAATGCGCATTTGTGCGCCATTGTCCATTCATCCCAGGTGATGATTTTACTTGCTACCAAAACTTTTGTCATTGGTGAGTGTTTCGCAATATTGCATGTCAGTTTTTCAGTCGCTTAAAGCAGTGCTCCGCAAGCGGTGTGCCGCGAGGCGATGCTGGGTGTGCTGCGGCGCGAATCTCTAATAAACGATTCTAAAAATAATTTGGTCGATACTACAAACTATTTCTGATGACACTATCATAGAGAAGCAGAAATAATTATTTTTTGGTTGAAAGAATATGTTATATGTACAGTCTGCGCAAGAATGTTTCGCGCACCTTGCGAAAGTTCGCTAGATTTGAAGGAATGTAGTGGACCAACGATTTGATTTTGAATTGTGAAGTTTAAATGATCCACGTCTTTGTTCTTCGCCGCAAGAATTACTCATTCAATCAACCAATTGTGATTTTTGTGATTAGACGTTTGGGAACATTTTTTTGATGAAGCCGTCCTTCGTTGAGACGAAATTGTTAAAATTCGGCGGAAACGAAATCAATCTGTTCGATTTGTCAACAGGAACACGGTCGTTACCGACGATAGTCGAAGATCGTTTTCAAGCTTAAATCATTTTCCTCTTCTCCTTCGGGGCCGAGTTAATAATCCTCAAATTCTCATGACTATTAATTTACATGCTCCCAATTTATTCTTACGTGGGCGTAACTATGAGCAAAAACTTTTATTTCTAAAAACTTATACCTCGCTTAAGAGGTTTAAATCGCCAGTTCCAAGGGCCGTTAGATTGATCAACGCATTGCCTAGAGAAGTGGACATTTTTAGTGATAGTATTTGTGAACTGTTTTTTATGTTGAACAATGAATAAATAGATAGTCAGCAATTGCTTGGAGAAATCTTCGGCAGATGGATCGTTTAGCAATGCAACTCGCATGTTTGTCAATTATTTGAGGCAAGCGTTTATTTCATCGGCAGCGGTTGATCTATCTACGTGGCTGCTATTCCAGAAGAAGAAACTGCTACAGCATTTTTTTTTATCTCGCATGAACAGTGGCCATAATCAATGACATGAAGAATGTCTTCCCAGCTCCACCGGGCGCATCGAGGAAAAATAAGCCACCATTTCCATCATCAATTACCTTCATTAACGTATCGCTAATTTCCTTCTGTTGAGGGTTCAACAGTGGTACATTCGTTCAAACTGATTGGTTCAATGCATCTCGATCGTATTCACGTTCACGTTCCAATTCTCGATTGAAAGCGTCGTTCATTCCACGATCTGGCGTTGGCATTCCTAACTTGACTACCAAACTGCCGCACATGAGGTTACACATGTCTTCGGTCTAAAGCAAAGCCTGGTTATGTATCTCTTCATTCACCTCGAGATCGGGATTCCCCAAACTGACACGAATTCGATGCAAAATGTATTCGGACATGTCATCCTTGTACTTGTTCCACAGTTCACGGGGATTCGATGGGAAGCATGTCAAAATAATGATAGAAAATAATGTGCGCATCTGACTTGGAGATTCAGAAACAATTTCTTCAGCGATTGTAATGAGTATCATTTTCAAGCAAATTGAGCTGTTGACATGCAAGTAGAAGCATTCGTCATTTTTCGGATGAACTGTGTACATGCGTCCAAAAGCATCAGTAGTCATTCGGATGAGCAGGAACCGCATCGCCTTGCTTTCGACGTTAAAATTTCTTCGATGTAGCTTTCCAAGTGTAATAACGTGGCATCTCAAAGTAGAGCAACGTTCGTGCAAACAGCGTAATATTTTTGTCAAAAAATTTATCATATCTAATTAAAAACATAACCTTATTTCAACATTATCCGATTTTATTTCGTTTTCATATTATATCATCGATTTGTTTTATTCTAATCCATACTCTAAATTTAAAATTATTTAGAAGTCAATCGTATGCAAAAGAAGCAAAAACAAATGAATTTTGGAAAAATTGCCACCTAGCGGATGAAATCTGCATACAAACGACATTTTCATTATTTCAAGGTGTTCGCCATTTGAAAACTGTATGAGAATATTAATTTTCTTCATAATTTCTTTGCCGTGATATTTTTCCGATGTTTTAATGCTTATTCTGCTATTCTAGGCGGATACGAATTTAATAAAACAAAGATCATTAAAATCCGAGCTGTTATTCTCGAGATATACGTGGTGTAACAAACCCCACTTTCTTTTATATATATAGATTTTAAATTAAACATTTACCGCACCATTGGTTTCTCGCATTTTTCGTTTGATTATTACGGTCCATTAAAAAACGTAGAATTAGGGTTTCACTGCACAACAAATTTCGTAATGTTTGCATGAGGGGCCCAAACTCCTAGCTACGTAACTTGACCGTGCAGGTGTGTTCCACATTTACGTTAAAGGTGGATGTAATAAAATTTTAAAACAACATTGCAGAGTTGTTTTCTTTTAAAAAAAAATATACCATCTTTTAAAAACGTTTAAAATATGACATGATAATGCCCAAAGATTTATGCTAGTTATTTTTTTATGTTGTAATATAGAATACATCATTCATAAGGAAGTAGGCTCGACCGGTTTTCATATTTATTTTGACGTCGTAAGAAGAAGAAGCCTGTTTTTTTCGGTTTTCATTTTGTATTCGTCAACTATCACTATGTCGATTTTTATTCGAAGGCATGGGTGTTTGTGATCTTAAAACAAATCCCTCCCAATTTCCCAATCCTTAAATAACGGAGCGTATCAAGAGGGATTGTTTAACCACTAATCATATCTTAGCCTTCTACTTCCATTCCTACTACTCTCTTCGAAAAAGAGAGGTTGAGCGACAGAGTAACCGAATTTTATGTTGCGAAAAATGATGCATTTCAGAATTTAAAAAAACAATCCTTTTTGTGGTCGGAGGGATTTAGAATTATGAATTTAATGTTCCAAACCACCTACAGCTGCTTTTAAATGTTTCTTGTGTTACCGTCATCAACCACTTTAAGCAAAATCTGTATGTTACTGTCAAAGCGGTAAATTATAGAAGGAATTTTAATTCCTGATTGAGACTGTATTGTAAACGTTGTTAATAATGCATTTCGTATAATTGTAGCCGATAAATTAAAGACGAACGCTTCAAGTGTCCGCGTGTTTGCATTTCAATACTGACACATGACAATCATATATAAATTTATTGATCTTTCAATCAATTAATGAATTTGTGCTCGAAGGCATGAGTTATGTGATGTTTGCATTTGCTCCCAACTATTAAAAAAAATGTTGCATTGTTGTATTTTCCGATACTGTAACCCAGTGGTCGGCAAACTTATTCGCCAAAGAGCTAAATATGAACATTACAAACAATTAAAAAATATATTGGGAGCCAAATCTGTCTATTAATGTCCGCACTTAAGGGGCCAAAGAGCCGCACTTTGCCGACCAATGCTGTAACCGACTGTAACTGATTGAATTCCAATATGTACGGATGTGATGTATAGATTTTTGTTTCAAAGACATGAATGTTGGCTCTATCTAAAATTTCCTCACGCTTATCCGATCATAAAAACAGGTTCCAGTGAGAGCGATTAACTAACTACAAGTATTGTCCCATCCTTCTGTAATAGTTAAAAGCAGCGGTCACCGAACTACGGCCCGCCGAAGAATTTTATCCGGCCCGCGAAAAGTTCTGGATTTTTGCATACAAATCATTCATATAAGAAATATAAATTTTCATGATTTAGTTGTGAATTCACGACAACTATTGATTTCAAATCATCAATTTTCACACAACTATCTGGTAGGGGACTCATAGTGAAGGAATTTTGATAGAAATTGGAGGCGAGACGACCAGATGTTTGTTTACTGAAAAAATTCTCGAATAATCTCATTTATTGAAATTCTAAGAAGGGCAAACATTTGTTTACATTATAATTATTATGTAATCATATAAAATGAAATAATATTCTGATTGGGTTCCAATAAGAATTTAGTTGTCACCCGGCCCCCTTAGTTTTTAAAAAGTTCAATCCGGCCCGCTTCTCAAAAAGTTTGGTGACCCCTGGGTAAAAGTCAAGCAACTTAAAACAATCGGTTCTTGTAGAATGATTCCCGTTAAGACGATCTATTTAGAATGATCATGCACAACAAATAATTAATTATTCATTGACAAATTATTTTTAAAATGAGTATACAAGCATCTAAAAACATTATTTGACTAATTTTATGGTGCTTTTCAATTATGTTTTGATATTTTTAACCATTAAGCCTCTTTTACACCAACCGAGTACGCGACATAGAATGATGTCGGCCGAATACAAATCAATCTGAACGCGATGTATGGGGCTTGACCGAGCGATCCGACGAGTGATTTTAAGCGAGCGAGTGGATAGAAACCCTCTCTATTCCTCGGCCAAGAGGATACCCAAAACGCTAGTAGCACGCCATCGCTCACATTTTTGACGTATCAGACCAGACGTTTGAGAGTGTTAAATCGAACGAAACGCACGTAAAAATTAACTGAATTGCAGATGCTTTCTCGGTAGAAGACGAAGCACGCTATCGCTCACATTTTTGACGTATCAGACCAGACGTTTGACGAGTGTGTTGAATTGAACGAATCGCACGTAATAATGAACTGAATTGCAGATGCTTTCTCGGTAGAAGACGAAGCACGCTATCGCTCACATTTTTGACATATCAGACCAGACGTTTGAGTATGTTAAATCGAACGAAACACACGTAAAATGAACTGAATCGCAGATGCTTTTTCGTTAGAAGACGAAGCACGCTATCGATCACATTTTTGACTATCAGACCAGACGCTTGAGTGTGTTAAATCGACCGAAACGCACGTAAAAATGAATTGAATCGCAGATACTTTCTCGGTAGAAGACGCTCGATTGATATAATAGAGGTATTAGAACCGACGTGTCATATTTAGGTAAGATAGATATGTACCTAAACGCGTTCACGGCTGAAACTAATCAACCGTGTTAAAAATGATGAGCATTATTGAAGTTATAACGCTATGACCTTTATTAATATTTTAATTAGACACAGAATGTATGAACGCACGATTACATTAGTTTATTGCGGCATATATGTTTTATTTTTATTTTGCCGTATTATTGTTCAGGCTTATTCAAAAACCAGTTAATATTTTTTTTGACGAGTTAAAAATATTCTTTAAGAAAATTTATTATGGTGTATAATTATATTATATTATTTTAATAACAGTGCAAACTCGGCAACGCGCATTATAAAGTGGTTCTCATTTTTTTAACTTTTCATTTTGAATGCAACAAACGATATTAACCTACTTCGTAATGATATGGAAGGCAAAACATATCACAATAATAATATTCCTGAAACCATGCTATTTGCGTTAAATATTACCTTTGTGTTTATGTTTAAATTCGTGACTAGTAATGGAGGTATCTCAAAAAATGCTCAGTCGCTCAACCTTTCTTTTCTAAGCAGAGTAGTAGGGATAGAAGGATAAGGTTAGGACAATAACCACTGGTTAACTGATCGCTCTCGCTACGCCCAGTTGTTGAAGGATCGGAATGGTGGGAGGGAATTTTAAGATACTACAAACATCATGCCTTCTAACCAATGGCGGATTAAGCACTTTGGAGGCCCTAGGTGCAGTAAATTTTGGAGGCCCTGTTTTTCGAATAACATAAAAGTGCTGCAAAACTCTTTATAGAATAATAATGAATATTGAAAACTGAAATTAAAATATAAGGATTTATATAGTTTATGCTATTGTAGAGGCCCCTAAAATTTGGAGGCCCCAAGCGCGCGCTTCTTGCGCTTATAGGTTAATCCGCCACTGCTTCTAACAGAAATTGATTGAGAAAATGCTGCTGTTCGTACTGGGACTCGAACCCGTGAGATCCGACACGGAAGCCAACAACGTTTACCGCTGCGCTATAGGATCCGACAGTATTATACATAGTTTCATATTTTTTAAATAATCTATGTCCACTTCCAATGTACCGACCACTTATATAAAGAATCAAACAGGAGTAAAAAGAGAAAGAATAGGGGAAAATAAATATAACGATAAAAAAACAACATAAAAATACAAGAGAAGAAAGGGAAATGGAGAAAACGCTCTTCTCTCTGTAAAAGATGAACGACATCAGTCAGTCACCAGTCGGCTCCCAATGTGGAGCATATGGCCTGTTGAGAGGGAGTATCTCAACAGAATTTTCCCTTAGTAAAAACACAATAAGTATTCCTTTGTACTTTATTCCACTTTATTTCAAAGGTCAGGACTAGCGAATCCAATCCCGTGATCCCGTTCAATTTTCTGATCCCGAAATGCCCGGGATTGAGATGGCCGCGATCCCGGGATTTCGGGATTGAGAAATTTTGAGGAAATTTTCGAAATTTACACGAAGTTGGCAAATCGGGGATTTCAAATTCCTCGGTGAGAAAATCTCAATCCCGGGATCCCGGGATTCAAAATAAATCAATCCCGAAATCCCGGGATTGGATACCCTAGTCAGGACCAGTTACGCTCATTGCGAGCATTGTCAACTGATGCAACTGAGCATTGTCATTGTCAATCTTCGCAATGAGCGAATCCGGACCTGACTTTTTAAATAAAATGGAATAAAGTACAAAGAAATATTGTGTTTTTACTAATATAATGCTTTTCCACCAAGTATTGACAGTGAACACCCTAAAAGAATTTCCCTAGAAAATTACTTGTTATTCAGTTGTTCAACCTCTCTTTTTTCAAAGAGAGTAGGGATATAAAGGGTAATGTTAGGACAGGATTAGTGATAAGCTAACCGCTCTCGCTACGCCCCATTATTATAATATTGGAAGGGTGGGAGGGAATTTTCAGACATCACAAACATCCGTGCTTTCGATCAATTAAAAAATATCTGTTCGTAGTGCGTGGAATCCAACGACGTTGACCGCTGTGACATGGATTTTGATGGGAAATGAAACGATAATTGGCGTCTCGCTAGTCAATCGACTACACATATTCATTCGTTCAGTAAGGTTCGTTTGTTCGAATTACTTTTTTGTTTGCAGCCGCTCATTTTGCCGAATGTAGGTGAAAGCTATTAATTATGAATACAGAATACATAAGCGTATTTATTATAATGTCATGCTTGCAATCGCGACTCACAAACTAGAATAGCGATTCGTAGTTCGATCGAACGGTTCTTTCGGTTCGCGATTCGTTCATTTCAAGGGTTATGTCTTCTACGGTTTTTAATAACATCTTTTTTATAACTATATCAACTCGGAAGATGGAGCATGTGAACTCAGGGCCGGCGCCACCATACAGGCGAAATAGGCAACCGCCTAGGGCGCAAACTATTAAGGGGCGCATAAATGCAGTAATAAAATTATTTTCATCAACTCTTATAATAATAAATAATAGTTCGTTATATTTTATTTTAAATTTCGTTGTAATTATGAATCGTATTATAAATATATGATTCAAAGAGAGGTTGAGCGACTGAGTTCACGTAAAAAAACATCTGACGAGATACCTCCATAAGAAGGCCATACGATCCACATTAGGAGCGGACATGGATATATATATATATATATATATATATATAAACAATATTTACAATGATTCCGATTTTTTTTTTTCGTTATTTAGAAAAAAATAATGGAACGATTTGTTAATAAGGGCCAATAGCCGATGCCTACGGCACCAAATAACCTTGCGCCGGCACTGTAGTGAACTACTAATGGAGTTTATCTTAGTAAAAAAGCATGTTATTCCGTTCCTCTACCTATTTTTTCTGAAGAGAGTAAGAATTGAAAGACATAAACTTACCGCTAGTGGTAGGTAAAATTATCGCTCTAGTTTCGGCCTACACGTCTTAACGCATAGGTTCCCAACCTTTTTCGGGTGGCGACCCCTTTTTATAAAAGCCGTGACTGGGCGACCCCCCGAGGAATTTGAAATCCTCGATTTGCTATACTTTTTCCCCGGATTGTCCCCAAAACTCCTTTTTTTTTAGCTCGCCAGGGAAAGTTGGCGACCCCCCAGGTTGGGAACCCGTGTTTTAAAGTATCGTAAAAGTGAAGTAACCTCAGTTACTACAAGTTGCAATAGTGCTATCTCCGTAAAAAAAAGGAACTCACCAAAACACCAAGTAAAGACGTGATTTTACTTAAACGTACAAAAAAAAGGTTTTACCATTTTACTAGTTGGATTACTTCACCTCTAAAGGACTCATATATTAACATTTTAATTAGATATTATCAGTGATGTAGTGGTAAATAATGTACCAGGATGATGGTGATGTACCAGGTCGGTCATTGATTTCTTCCCTATTTATTTTTTTTAATATCCGTCCAAGGTTATAAAAAAACACAAGTTTTCACCATTAAATCAATAAAAAATATGAATTATATTTTGATATAATTATGTATGTACCTGAAAACTAAGTAACAAGTCAAAAAGGTGGCAGGTCGGCGCCTCGGCTCATTTTCAGGTACCAGGTCACGACCTGGTCCGACCTGGCCTCACTACACCACTGGACATTATTATTTCACAAATACATCTGAAAAGTAGAATTGATAGTTGGTATCTGTAAAAAAGTTGTAGAAAATATGAATTCCCCTAAGTCAGTGGTTTCCAACCTTTATGTTGCTGCGCCTCCCTTTGAAGAAAAAGATATCTTCGCGCCTCCTCATCCTTTATTTCATATAGTAATAAAGACACTTTTAAGGGGTAAATAAATATTTTGGACTTTTCGCGCCTCCCTTTGCAATAGCCCACGCCTCCCAGGTTGGAAATCGCTGCCCTAAGTTGTATTATATATAAATATTTTTTGACGACTCTCTTTAGTGACATATTTTTTTTATAAATTATTTTTATATGCCAGTCAACGGACAAGGGATTTGTAAATTATTTAACTCGAAACATATGGCAACCAGTGGCGTATCAAGGGGTTTAGCCGCCCGAGGCTGTCCTTGAATTTGCCACTTATCTCCCAAAAATATGTAATTAAAAATAGTAGTGGATTGAGGATACGTTTCACCATGAAATATTACGAGTTAAAATATTGATCCGCTACAATTTTATTTCTATCTACTATATTTTTTAAATTAAAAAAATTGATATCGAAGAATCGAGCCACATTTTTGTTTTTTATAATATTTGTCAAAATAAATATTTTTCATTAGTATGTACTCATTATAAAATATATTTTGTTTATTGTTAGCATGAATTCATATAAAATATAAACGAATATTTTCCCTACAAAGCTGCATATCGCTTGCAATAATTATGCATACAAAACAACATTTATTTGATTATAACGTCCGTTAAAAATATCAGTCCGCCCCCTTCTCCCATTCATTGCTACGCCACTGACAGTAACATTGACTGCAGTTAGATTTTAATTTGTAGCACAGTTGTCAATTGACATATTCTAGGAAAACGATGTAATAAAGTTCATGTAATAAAAAAAATGATGTTTTTCCTTATAATGTGCACATTAAAGTTACATAATGCATGGTGTATTGGCGTCATTTGTAAAGCCATTTTTACAACTATTATTAATTAAAATGCTTGTTTATTTTCTCCGTGAAATAAATCAATAATATTACTGATTATACATCCAATAATAATTATGATTAGATGACGATATCCAATATTCAATGTTGCTACAAAGTCTGTCCACTTTTTTGCATTTAATGTCCTAGGTATGTAGATATTTTAACATCTTGCGCTCCATTAGCCAGCATATTGCCACCGGGACGACCTCTAGTCTGATCGCATAGCCAGTATTAGGGTATCCAATCCCGGAGCCTTTTTTCAATCCCGGGATTTCGGGATTGATTAATTTTGAATCCCGGGATTGAGATTTTTTCACCGAGGAATTTGAAATCCTCAATTCGCTTTACCTTTTCCTTGGATTCTCACAGAACCTCGTTTTTTTTTAGCTCACCGAGGAATTTGAAATCTTGAATTTGCCAATTTCGTGTAAATTTTCGGGATTTCCTCAAAATTTCTCAATCCCGAAATCCCGGGATCGCGGTCATCTCAATCCCGGGATTTCGGGATCAGAAAATTGAACGGGATCCCGGGATTGGATGCCCTAGCCGGTATACCGTCATTGGCAGTCGGTCTCTTTGGAGGTTTATTTTTGATATTTCCCGAAATATTTCTGGGGCTTAATTTTGCAATAGTGCTCATAAGGGATGAAAATATACTATAAAATTGTAAAATATGCAAATTACAGTAGAGGGCTGCCTTTAATGTTGTTTTTAATAATATTTGAAGCCTTTAACTTCTTTGTATAAATAAGTGTTTTATCTGGAAAGTGACATTACTCGTAATTTATTTTAGAGTGAGTTTCATTTATTGTGAGAAATTTCTACTATTCTTCACGATGTTAAGCCCCAAGAATAAATACCCACTAATAAAAGTCATTACGACCAATACAGTTGGTATGAACTCGACGTAAAACAGCTAGGTAGAAATGAAATAAAACCCATCGCTCTCCAGGTTCTGCCACTATGTTGAATCACTGAATGTAAATGCAGATAGAAATGCCATGGCGAGCGAAGAAGAGAGAGTCAGCTGGCAAAGCTTCCTCGCTGAACGAAACCTTTCGGATCATAAAATTATGGAATATGTACTCGTATAGATATACTGTCTTTTCACATACAGCTTATTGACAGTTAGATTTATTCAACTTTCCAATATCAGGAGACGTTATCTGGACTCCCCATTGCCATTTTCAAAGTCAAAGTCAAATAATTTCATTTATATCTTTTTAGGAGCTGGTTCGAAGAGATAGAAACAAGCAGATTAAAGAAGAGGCCGCCTGCATTATGGAGGGCGCTCGTGAAGACCTTCCTCATGGGATACATCATCGATGGAGTGCTTCTCTTCATTCAGAACTTGGTCTGCAAGTATGTGGCGCTTTTTTTTGTATTACATCATGTTTAATTCTTTTTCTGAGCCTTATCGTCGTTCGAAAAACAGTTATTACAATAATTATTGTATCTGGTGGGTTCCGGCATATTGCGAATATTGATGGGTTTCCATTTTAAACAGAAAGAAGGTTCACAAATTGTAGATTTTGTCGTTTGATTCGGCAACCACAAGAGGACTGCATAACTAAAAGCCAGACTTGTAGCCAACAGCTCTAGTCCCAGTATAGGCTGTTTCATAAATAATATAATGTGTGACTACTAAATTCCCTCTCAACAATTCGATTCTAAAAACAAATCATAGTAGGAGCTTTAAGCAAGGCTGTGGAGTCGTGTAAAAAAAAGATGACTCCGACTCCATAAGTATTCCATCAGATCATCTTTAGTCAGACAAGCATGAAATTTCAACACTATGTGGTTTGAATATAAATGTTTCTAATTTAAAATTTCGACTGAAGGTGCTTGGTGGAATTTCAATATCAAATTTGAATCGTTCAAATTGTGTACATTCACACATATTTTTTCACTAACGACCCGGGTTTTATAATCATAAAACATTTTCCGACAAACAAAAATAAATATAATTCTTAAAACTACTCACCATTCAAATCTGTGGGCATTCCCATGGGCTAATCTTTTTCGCCGGCAATGGCTTCAAACTCAATGATACATTTATTTATCATATAAACACGAAACATTCATTTACTAAGCGTCAGTTCAAGTTCATCCGTGCACTTGAACGCTTGAAGATTCCGAAAAGCGAAACCCGGGTCGTTAGTGACAAAATTTGTGTGAATGTACATAATTTGAACGATTCAAACATTTATGAAAATGTTTCGTTTCATTTTTCGAGACTCCGATTCCGGCCAAAACACTGCGACTCCGACTCCGCAGCCCTAGCTTTAAGCCAACCACTTAGTATCCCTAAATGTGTATTCTTTCCAAACGAGAGAGGTTGATTGAGTACCAAGCACTTTTTGTAAGCTTTAAGATAAGAAAGGTATCTCTTATCTTTAGATAAGCTCCAATAAGTATTACGGTTCAAGTTAGGAACGGAAAAAGCAACCCCAATTTTATATTGATGTCATATATAAGTATCTAAACATTATTATTGTATTATTTTGAACAGTAAAACATAATAAAATACAAAATTCAAGTGACAATGTCAAATAACAAGTAAAAAAAAGGTTGACTGCGTCAAAAAATAAAATTGTAATAATATGACGACTACAAAAATAGAGTTTTTCAACCTACAGCCAAAATTTAAAGTCCACATTATCTAAACGGTTCTCTTTTTTATGACCTAACAACATTGAGAATCATAAATAATTCATGCGTTCAATGATTTGTTGTAACATCAGCTGTAAGTATATAACCATCGACAAGGTTGTCAAGTTTTAATCATCAATGCCCAGAGTGCCTGACCGTTTTGGCGCAACCAGATTTAAAATACATGAAAAACTTTACTGAATGTGTGATAACAGTCAGGTCTGTGCGTCCTTTGTTATTTCTAGGTTAAATAACAAGTAATTCAAAAATTGCATCGACACTGATCGAGCGTACAAGGGGAGTGCTTCATCGCAGTCTTCGAAATGGCAAAAAGAGGCCAACGGCACGCGGTGTTCCCAAGCGGTCACCCATCCAAGTACTATCCGCGCCCAATGTTGCTTAATTTCGGTGATCGGACGAGAACCGGTGCTTTCAACGTGGTATGGTCGTTGGCGAGTGTTTTTATTTAGCCGTTCTACAAGTTGGATGCAATCTGCACGTTCGTTTTACGTCACAACGATTTTTTAATTAAATATTATGGATATCGTATTTTTAAGATTTTTTTTCTCATTTTAAAAGTAACCCTACTACATGTACATATTCTCTTGTAAAAATTGCAATATCGAGCCGCGTGTGCATTATTTAGTTTCAAGTAATTATCATTTGACATGTACACTAGGGTCTCAATAATTACGTTCCCTCTAAGAAGCAGTTTAAAAGGCCCCGCGCACCCATTCCGGGTTGGCGCGCACTCCAAGATAACTAGTCAATTAATATTTGATTGGCCCGTGCAGCTAACCTCTTGTATTGAGTCTCTCAAATCCCGGGATTGTGACAGTACTAATCCCGGTATTGGGAAAATACTGGAAAGGGGGATTTTGAATTCGAAAATTCTTGGAATAACTAAAAAAAAAAAAACTCTCGCGCTGTTCATTTAGGGAAATTCGCAAATTCCTGGGTTTTTAAAATTGACTTGAAATAGTTAGAAAAATTTTCTCAATCCCAAATCCCAATTTATACACGATTTTATGTTGAATGTTATCCAAGGATTGAAAAAAGAATCAATTCCGGGATTAAAAAAAGATGGTCAAAGATCAAAGATGAAAAAAACGTTTTTTGTGTCTTCTGTCAAATTGGTTATGTGTGGGCAGTGACGTTCCTAGGCTATGTGCCGCCCCTAGGCAGAGCCCTGACATAGCGCCCATTTTTTTCACTTATTTCCCATTATTCTAACACATTTAGAATTTTTGAAGTACGAATCCTCTACTTACCTATGTAATTCAAACAAATATTTTGTCACTTATTCGGTTTTGCTTTCAGATGCTTTATAATGTATGTGTTCCTTATTGAAAAAGATCCTCGCCAATAAATATTATCCAAAAGCCCATATTATTGTTCAATATTTAATAAAAAATAATTATTACCTTCACTACACATGATAAAAAAATGTTAACTTCAAATGCATTTACACTGTTCAATTATCAATTCTTCATTTGATATTTTGTTTATCAAAGACATTGAGGCATCACATTTATTCTATGCCAAATTTCTGTCAAAAGTATTTAGTCATTTAAAAAAAATCGGTGATTATTTGCCGATCTCTATAATTTGCCGCCCCTAGGCAGCTGCCTACTCGCCTATGCCCTCGAGACGTCCTTGAGTGTGGACTACGTCTTTTTGGCTTTCCACGGCCGGCATAGAAGCTCGCCCATATCTTATTTTAATATTACAAATAACATAGTCTATAATAATAGGCCTAGCAGTTGAAATTTTGATTACCTTATGTATCTTTAAATATACGTTACTTACGACCCTGACTTCACATCAATACTTCAAGTACACGGAAGCATTGATAGTCGTATAAAACAAGAATTTAATTAATAAGGTAAAAACATAATGATAATAAATATAAATATAGGAACTTGTTGAGTAAGCAGTCGTAAGTTAATTGAGTAAAAAAAATACGAAACGACCATATTGTGTTTATGCATAAAGATTTGTCATAAAAAATAAAAATAGAATAACAGATACAAAGTTTAAAATAATAAAAATATTTACTCTATTTATTGTAACAACTTATTAATCGAAATATGTAGCTATTAATTAGAGCAGGGGCTCCCAGACTTTTTCGGTTTCTGGCGCCCTTCAATTATCAGAACTTTTTTGTGGCATACCTTATGTTAATAATAGTGTGGAATTCCCGATTTGCTCAAGATGTCAGCGTGGCTCATTCTTTTTTTTCGCTCTTCTGAGAATTTCAAAATCTCAAAACCCAGGAATTTGCCGCTTTGCCCACTTTGTCCATTCTATGTTATTTTCAAACATAAATATATTCAGGATCTTGAACAAGTCTTTGTACTTACTTACTTTTTATAAAGTAATAATATTAATAATATTTTTTAAAGGAAAATTTTCACGGCGTCCCAATAAAACAGCTGCAGCGCACAGTTTGGGTAACTTTGAAGTAGAGAGAATGAAAAATGGTTTCGTTTCATACAAATTACATATTAATAAATTGATCAAATACAGATCCCAAAAATAAAATTTGATACTTATAATTAGAAGAACGTTTTGTTGGAAACTTGTTGGTGAGGAAATTGGATAACTGCAATTAGAGATCATTAAAATAGCATAATTAATCAACGCTACCAGACATTTTTTAGTATTCACTACACCACTGCTATTGATGCTGTTATATTCGATAAATCTGCCAAGGGCACCCAGAATATTATCGACGGGTCAGGAACTTACTCAAGTCGCATTGGTCTGAAACAAAATACAAGTAAGACCGATGTGATGTCTAACCAAACCTGTCTTGACTGTGATAGGACCCTGACCAGCGCAGGACAGATCATCGTAAAAGTCGACATCTTCAGATGCCTCAGATATTCCAGAAGACGATAGCACAAAGAAAAAGCTCTAAGCTGGAGCCACATTTAACTTAACACGGACTGTCTGGGGGGAGGGGGTTGCAAGAGCACACGATTGAAACAAATTGCCGTGCTGCTTTACGGTAGCAAATCATGGTACCTGACAAAGACTCAGAAAACCCTATACTGAGTTTCAAGAATAGGCACATGCATTGGATAATTAATGGGAGTGAGATAGTTTCGTGTGGAACTTGGAGATTATGAAACGTACCAGACACCAGCCTGTCATGTCCGTTGTCATCGAGACACGTTGGAACTGACTGGGCCAAGTGCTGCGGATATCTCTGCCTTAATCCTGCCTGCCTCTTTTTTCTAAGGGTGGGATTCCGGCATCCTAGATGACCATCGGGTACTATCCACAATCCACAGGATGTACTCGACGAAACTGATGAATGCTGGCATATCATGAGAGGAAACGAAGTAATTGGCGGGAAACGAGAGAAGCATGGAGACAATATGCTCATTATAGGGAGCGAATACAGTCAAAGAGGAAGAATCTTTGAAGAACAGTTGTGTTTAAATAAATATAAACATATACAGTAAAACCCCCATTTACACCAAAGTCGGGACGAAATATTTAGTTGTGATAAAATGCAAGGGCGCCAAAATCCAACATATAGACAGACGCCCGGCTATACATATTATAATATTTCAAGCCAGCGCGTAATTCGGGGTAGTGTAATTGGGGGTTCCACTGTACTACCAAAATATGCTTGGCATCTAAAGTGTTAAACTACTGAATTGACTTATAATTATTAATAAATTAATAATTAAATGTGAAACAGGAACCAATTGTCACAAATTATTACAGTCTTACCTGGTACGGATTATCTTATGTAGTATTACTATAAACATTACTCATTCTGCCCAATTATCTGTTATTATACTTTATACGTGAGACCAATTACCATAAATATAAATACGATAATACCTATCAATATAAGTGCAACTCAAGATTACTTTGATGAGAAAACATGCCCCATCTCTTAAAGGTTAAATTTTAATAAGCAAAACTTCGATATTGGGCATTCTATAATGGTATTTCTGGAATCATTCCGATTGATAAGCTGAGCTTTTAACCGGTTCTCTGCCACCGACGTGTTGACACGCCATACAATTTCGTGCTCATACAAAATACAAAATACAAAACAAAATGTGCGTGTTTACACGCAGAACTTAAGACACGGTTTAAAGGCCACAATAAACGTATTTAATAATATCATGCATAAAGTGACATCTCTTGGAATCATAGTGCGATGCTTAAACTTAAAAGATATTGTTTTGTAATCTATAATACAACAATTTTAAAAAAAGCTTCTTTATTGTGTTCAAATTTGTTGCTAGCAAGGCGTTCCTTGGCTGTAATTTCCGTTTTTGAAACGTTTTTCGATAAATGATGGAGGAATTGACCCATCGTGTATTTATATGATAAATGTTTGTGATGTACTATTATTATATGTCCAAAAAGTACATATTTATTAGGTTTTATTTTTTGAAAGAAAACCACGGCCCTCCATGCACTGCCATATTAATACCGCACGGTACAGATCAAGTTAATACTCTTTGACAGGTACCACTCGGTAAACGGAGCATGAACACTGTGCCGGTTACAAGTTGCGCATAAAACATTAAAATGACACGCAGAGAATCCAATTAAAATTGAACCTCGAGTCTTTTGTTTGTTCACCAGTGATACAAAGCAAGCAAATTCTTAAATTACAACGAATACATTTGATTGTCAGTGAGAATGAATAGAAGAAGGCAATCGACTCAATGTGTTTGATTTGGGTCTTAAAAAAATTCATTTCTCATTTCTCATATAAAGGTGTTTTTTTTAGAAATATAGAACATTAAATTGAAATAAAACACATCAAAATAAATTGTCGTACTAGCAGTGGTATTGGCTTTATTGAGAAAATAATTTTATGCCATTACTGTACAAATATAATTTCGGATATATGGGGACTATGGCTGGTTTGAAGAAAGCGCAATCTGGAAGTCCAATTTGCGACCACTTTTTGGAGCAGCTCCGACCGTATGTTGGTAAAAACATGGTGAATGTTGGCTTCCAAGTAGACTATCGTCTCTGGTTTATCAGCGTATACTAAGAACTTCCCATATCATCAAAGAAAATAATTCGAGGGCGTTAAATCAATTGAGGCCAATTCACAGGTCCATTCCTCGAAATTATGCATTTATCGAATGTTTCGTTCAATAAATTGATTGTGGCACGCGCTCTGTTGCATGTTGCGCTGTGTTGTTAAATCACAGCTTTTTCACTTTAATTCAATTCAATTGGGAAGCAAAAATGTTGGTAATCATGGATCTATAGTGGTCTCCACTGACTATAACGTTCTGGCCGGCATCATTTTTGAAGAAATATGGACTTACCAAATAGTGACTTTTTTGGATGTAACGGGATCTCAATAATGACATGCGGATTTTCTTCACATAAAATGCGACAATTTTGCTTATAGATGTACTATACACTATATTCATACAAGTGATCAATCTATTAATTTAAAGAAACGCTTAAAATTCAAATACAGTGTTAGAATTCGGAGGCAACCAGAGATCATTACAGGATTTCGTCCCAAAACAATTACTTTATAACCATGAAAGCCTAAAAACTAATCATTTTTTCACTTTCATTCTCAGGCCACTCCAACCGGTTCTCCTGTCTTGGCTGGTATCAGAGTTTGTAGTCAGCACTCGAACCGGCCATGCTGTGGAATACGCCTTGTCCCTGTTGCTGGTGGCTTTTGTCGGGTGTGTGATTCAGCACAACGTCGGATTGAGACAGCTGCAGCGAGGGATGTGGATGCGTGTCGCATGTTGTTCGATGCTCTACAGAAAGGTCTTACATTCATTTCAAAATTGAACATGCTTTAACAAAATTTAACACGCATTTCATTGGCTGAGATAAGCTCTGCTCCAAGTTTGGAGCATATGGTAACAAAAAGAAATAAACAATATGGCAATTTTAATCAAAAGACAACAGAACTATGCCATATCCAAGAATTTTGACAGATGCCTGATAATTTTATTTTTAGTACTTAAATAAAGCTGAAAATAATTATTTCCAGATCCTCCGTCTGAGCCACGGTTCGTTGGGAGAGACCACCGCCGGGCAGTTAGTCAATATGATGTCGAATGACGTCAACCGCTTCGACCAGGTCTTGATGTTTCCCCACTACCTTTGGATCATGCCCTTCCAGATCGTTGTTATGACTTACCTGATCTACAGCCAAGTCAAGATGGCGTCCATCATTGGGGTGATCTGCATCATTCTGCAGACACTTCCTGTACAAAGTAAGAAATCAGATTGTTTTATTTATTTTTTAAAAGCTGTCTAAAGTCGAGTGGGCAATTACATTATTGCATATTACAATGATGCTGTCAGTTTTGTCTGTCAATCTCTATAAGATGGTGGAATTCATTTATATGCGCTTCTATTCAATATCAATTTTAAATATAACAAATTTTAAATATAACAAATATAAAAAAAAAATTTGCCTGAAAGTAGAATATTTTATTTGAACCAGAGAGTATACAATATATTTTTACCCAACTAACGTAGGGTGTACACTACAGCCTTATCTATGCTCATGGTTTCTGTTCCCTACCAGGTTATTTGAGCAGCCTCACCTCCAAGTTACGGCTGAGGATTGCCACTCGTACAGACGAGAGAGTCCGGCTTATGAGTGAAATTATTACAGGAATACAGGTAAAATAAGGAATTATTTGATACTTTTCTTCCTTTTTAATCACATCTTCTCCCACACCGCGCTTTAGAATTCTAACCAGATTATACTGGTTTCCTGCTGATAGTAATCACAGTTAACAATCCCTCCCCTCTTCATTTGTATCTCAGTTAAATAAGTTTGGCTTGATTTTAAATTAAACTCCCAACTCCCATAGTGCCTTTTGGCATAAACAAGCCGTCCAGACTGCCCATCGTAGTAAGAATATCAGACTACTATTACGAAGTCACCGAAGTCTGTGATTTATTTAATAAACAATATACTCATATGTACTAATTCCATTCATTCCAACATTATTAACAGATCAGTTGAATATGTGCAAATGAGTTTTTATTTTTTGAATGTTATGCCTTTCCACCAAGTGTTGACAGTGAACACCCTTAAAGTGTTCTGTGGTCTCATTAGTAAGAACATTGCCCGCCCCAAAAAGGTCAATATCATAATGACTGTGGAAAGGAAAAAGGACTTAACCCACAGTTTTTTCAATTCAGCTTTTTTTCGATAATCACAATGTATCAAACAAACTTGATACACATTCTATCAAAAGGATGCAAGGTGCAAATGCCGAATTAGTATCTAAATTTAGCATTTAAGTTTGAAAAAGATGACCTTGTAAAAAATTAAAACCAAGAAAAAAGACTGAAATAAAAGTTTTTCCTAGACAATTTCTGTAATTAATATTAGATTATGTCAATTTAACACCAGTTTAGAAGTCTCCGTGCACTTCAAGGTTGTGTATAATTCATGATTTGCATATGGCCCAAAATCATCAAAACACGTTTTTTGCGCCTCCTGTAAAATTTGATATGTGTGGGTTACGTCCTTTTTCCTTTCCACAGTCGATATTTATATTTGAGATCTTAGACATTGATGTTTGTGATGTCTTTTCTCCTCAAATTGATGGCTAGCGTCTAAAACCACCAATCAATGCATTCAAAATCCTCATAAATGAACTTAACCTTCATTCCAGGTGATAAAAATGTATGCATGGGAGCAACCATTTGAAAAGATAGTGGCAATGGCACGAGTCAATGAGCTCTCGGTGGTGAAGAGTGCTTCGTACATTCGAGGAGTCTACATGAGCTTTATGGTCTTTACGGAAAGAGCATCTCTTTACATCACGCTGTTGGCTTACTCTCTTATGGGTAATCCTATATCAGCATCGTCTGTGAGTATAATGAATCATTCTGTTCTTTCTATTTTAGGAAGGTTGTGTAAAACAAGATTATCCGAGAGTTGTCGGTATTAAAGAAATATTTTAAGAAAATCCATTAAAAACGGAGATAAAGGGGGGTGAGAGGCAATGTTCCCTCTAATTTTCCAATGCTTGTGTGTGCAAAAGATATTGGCTGTGCAACTTTAAAAGGAAATTAAAAATATTGTACGCCACATAACGATATTTAGAACTTTTAGTAGGTAATGCGTAACGGTATTTTTTTAATAATGATAATAATTAACAACACTATATAATGTCAATTAGTTTATTCTTCTGGTGGTACGTATAACTGGTGTAACTTTTGTATGCTCTGTTTTAATGTATGTGCGCGCACTCGGTGAGTGGTGTGCGCGCGCACACGCGCACAGCTTAGAGGGAACACTGGTGAGAGGTCAATAAACTACATGGGTAAAATGAACATAAAAACATTATTTTATTATTTTTAGGAACACTGTCATCCCACTCTCTAGGTGCCATGTATAATTGTTCTCTTCCTAATTTGCAGGTCTTTTCTTTAGCTCAATTCTACAATCGCCTCCAGGAGACGCTGGCTTTCCACTACCCGAACGCCGTGTCCATGGGAGCCGAGTGTCTAGTTACCGTTCGCCGCATCCAAGACTTCCTCATGATGGAGGAAAGAGAGAGCTTGCCTCCTCCGGCTGCTCACCACCTCGTTAGTAATATGCAGCAGGAAAATAACCGCAAAATGAGCGGAAAAGGCATTGGAAACTTAGGTGAGAGTTTAATCTTCTGGAATAATCCAATAACACAGCGGCTCTAAATCAGGAGTGTTTCAACAATTCTCTTCGACTTTCCTACTTAATATTATCGTTGCAACTTGCTGACTATAAATAAAATCATTATTGCTTATTTTTACATAATATTTGCTTAACCATTCCCACGCCAACGGTTCTCCGGTGAGTCAAATGCTTACTGACTCCTTACGCCAATGGCGCCCCGGTGCGTCAAGATGTTTTATCGTAGAAAATAAATATTTTTTCAAAGTACAATAAAAAAAATACAAGTTTTGTCTCCAACGAACCGGGCTTCGCCTTTCGGTATCTTTAGGTGTTGAAGCGCACGAATGAACTTGAACTGAATTCATTTCGAGAAAAATTAAAATTATCAATGCTTCGAGGCCTGCAGTTAAAGCTTTGCAAAAAGCTAAAGCAGCAGGTCAGTAGTACTCAGCTCGTGGTAATATAAGTCAATACCTTAAAATAATTCACTGTTTGCTCGCACTCCCATTGAATTTGATACATAAGACCGAGATGTCAGATATAAAGTGTTGGAAATTACACAACTTAAATATGAGAAACAGGCTTATAAGTTAAAGACACTGATTGAAGAGTTAAAGATTTGAAAAGACTTTGCACTGTCTGGACTTCAGAATCCTTAGCAGTAATGAATAATAATTAAAAAAATATATCTTTACAGCGTTCGAGTCAGGCCCACTGGATAAAATCATAGGAAACTTAGGGTGCGTTGAGACAAACACTAGCCTCATTCTAGAAAACGTGACAGCTTCTTGGTACCACGACACGCCAACGCTATCTCAGATGTCACTCACGCTACCAAAGGGGGAGATGTGTGCTATTATTGGACCGGTTGGAGCAGGAAAGGTACCTATATCTCCTGGCAAACATTGATCAAATTTCAATTTTTTTAATCAGTGCGTTACTAGTGAAATACAAAAATATAAACAGTGAATTTGTATAAAGTAGACTTTATTTATTCAATTCAGTTATAGTTTGAGAATGTCTACACCTTGAGAACTTTTTTACATTTCAGAAAGCAATAATAGAAATAAGAACTATTCAAAACAAATATTTACTGAATAAAATAAAATATAACCATTGTACAGAGGAACCCCCAATTACACTACTCCGAATTACACGCTGGCTTGAAATATTCACCGCAAATCACCCAATTGAACGGGCGCATTCCATTGTCGTTGTCAAAATACAGTCAAATATTGGCTAGCGTCTGTGTATTCAACAAGTGCCAGGCTATACGCGCATAGCCGGCCGACTGTCTGTGTACTGGATTTTGCGCTTGCTTTGCATTTTATCACTTTTTAACTAAATATTTCATACATATTTTTTTTTTCGCAGAAAAAACAAAATCCCTATTTTTGTATGAGATTCACACCCATAATCACACTGCTCCAAATGAAACAGTCCCGACTGTAAATGGGGGTTTTACTGTACATATGTGTGAAAGATGCTAGTTTGCAATAATGAATATCAAATTTTTGGACACACTGTAGAGTAGTATTTTATGTATTATGTTCATGAAAAAAGCTGAGACTTCAAAATCCCTTACTGCAAGCAAAGATGATGACATTGATTAATGGCTTCAAATCCAGCAACAACAACATCTTTTAATGAGAATAATAAATAATACTGTAATACCCCGCTTAGCGCGACCCCGTTAAGCGCGGTTTCACTATAACGCGAATTTCAAATTTCGCGCTCAAATGCCTCGCATTACGCGAAAGAGTGCGTATAAACATATTTAGTCATTAACTTCTCTATGGTCGCGGGATCCCCGCTTTCTCTGAATATTCTCTTTGAAGAATTGTGAATTCCCCGTCCTTCGACTTTGTTCTATGGGGATTTCCTCGTTCGTTTCGTGTGTTCATTTGTTCCGTAATGTTAGTTCGGTCGGCTGGCAGTTTTGTTTAATCCTATCTACGATGAGGAAGAACAGGTAGAAGAGAAAATTTTATCTTCAGGGGAAATACAAAGTGCACTTTCAAAAATTTATTCAGGTTTGGACATATTGCAGAGTATAGACAATAATGATGACCGTGTCTTGACCGTGTGTCAAACAATTAAAAACAGTGTTGGGTGTTATGAACGTATTTTACAAGAACGTAAACAAAACGCTACCCAAAAGACAATAGATGTATTTTTCCGTAAAAAATAAGAGTATGTATTGCATAAAGTGTTCTTAGAATTAAAGTGATTGATTAAAATGATTTGTATTTTTTTGTATTAAATTTTGACTATGTTCAATCATAAACCTCGATATACGCGAATTTCAGTTAACGCAATTTTTTTCGGAGCGTATCCCTCGCGTAAAGCGGGGTATTACTGTAATTTGAAATTTAAGTCATCAATAAACGCAGATTGAATTAGATGGTAATCATACGATTTCTAATATGATCCCTTGAGAGGTGAAGAAAATATGAGTTGAATGCATTTTAATATTCTCCAATAGTGTTATCTCAATAAAATAAAAACATGCGATCCACCAAAACACCATGAGTAAAGAAGTGATTGAACTTAAAAGTCCAATAGAAGAGTCTTACCATTTTACTACTTGGCTCACTTCACTTCTCAAGGGCTCATATTTTTTTAGACTAGTTCAAACCAAATTCAACTGTGCCGTTTATCATTACTATAGAGTTCCTTCTTGCAACTCCTGCTGAAAGAATTGCCGTTGAGGAGCGGAAGGATGAACATCAACGGCAAGATATCTTACGCCAGTCAGGAACCTTGGCTTTTTGTGGCGTCTGTCAGAAACAACATCTTGTTCGAGCAACCGTTCAACGCTGATAGATACAAACAGGTTGGAAACAATTGTTCTATTTGGGGTAATTCATAAATATATAATAATAATAGTTTTGACTTATCAAAGATGATTGGTGAATGTAATACACTGTGACATATGAGAAGCTAGATACATATGTATCTCTTTCTTGATCATGCGGACAAAATTTCTGACTTAAGACCTCCTTTGATTATCTTGCAAAGTATGTTAGTACATTTCAGAAAGCTTTTTAACCTTTTAAGTGCCGCGAGGTATTAATTAATATGGCAGTACCATGTAGGCCGCGAATTTCATTGAATAATAAAACCTAATAAACATATCCTTTTTTTGTAAATATATTAAATATAATATAATATATTATTCAATATATATTGAATATTCAGTGGAACCCCCAATTACACTACCCGAATTACGCGCTGGCTTGAAATATTCGCCGCAAATCTCCCAATTGAACGGTCATCTGTGCGGTGCATACAGTCAAATGTAGGCAAGTCTGTGTATTCAACACGTGCCAGGCTATACGCGCATAGCCGGCGACTGTCTATGTGTAGGATTTTGGTGCGCTTTGCATTTTTATCACGTAGTAACTAAATATTTCGTCCATATTTTTTTTTGCAAAACTAAGGGTAATCTTAGTTTTGTATTTTTCGCGGAAAAACCCAAATCCCTAATTTTGCATGAGATTCACTCCCCCAATTACAATACTCTCAATTACACAATCCCAACTTTAGTGGTAATGGGGGTTTTACTGTAATATATTAAATATCTTAAAGAAAATCTTCACTATTTCACTGTGTACCTTGAGATGGAGTAGCACAGGAAAAACTGGATTCAGCAAGCCTGCTTTGAAAGGAGAATGTTTGGGAGGCACAAACTTTTAAAATAACGTTATAAATAATATTATTTATGATTTCTGCTTAAGGTTGTGAAAGTGTGTGCTCTTGAGGCAGACTTTAAGCAATTTCCTTACGGAGACCAAACAATAGTCGATGAACGGGGTGTCTCATTGTCAGGGGGACAGAGAGCAAGAATCAATTTGGCCAGAGCTATCTACAAAGAGGTGAGAGCTTAAAAATTTACATATTAGAAATGGTGAAAGGATTTACACCGAATCTTCTTGCTTATATTCATCGTAAATATACCAACAATTTAATTTACTGAACAGTAAGAAAGCACGATAAAATATTAGTAAAATTGTTGAATTTTTCTACTATACTTTTAAGTACACTCACGTCTTGATTTGGCGAATAACTGAATCTTCAAAAATAAAAGATTTTCCGTAGAGATATTGTCGATCCTTCGGTAGAAGCTCAATATGATTATAATGATTCGGTTCCGCAGGCAGATATCTACTTACTGGATGACCCTCTATCGGCGGTTGACACCCACGTCGGGCGCCACTTATTCGAACAGTGTATTCTAACTTACCTTCGACGGAAGACTCGGATTCTCGTCACGCATCAGTTGCACTACCTTAAGGACGCCGATAGGATTATACTACTGAAAGACGTAAGCATTTGTCAAAACTTTAGCAAAGATTATAACAGACGGAGAAGGTGAGGGGATGATGGGACTGCCTTCTCATTTATTCAATAGTTCAGTTAAAATAGTATGAGATATTTATCAATGAGTATACTGCCACGTACTCAGTCCTTTAAGCTGGTGATCATTTCTCTCAGGCATTGTTTTTCATTTGATTTATTAATCTGTATCCAAAGAATTCAATGTCAGTGATGTTTCCATATCTCCTCACAGAACTGACGTCAGACATTTTAACACTATAAAGGAGTTGAATTGTATTTTCTTACCATAGTTATAAAGGTTGAAGAACGGTCTTATATTTAACAATACAGGTGGTCGCCAGTGCGTAACGTACGCTCTCCATGTCCACCACGCACCTAATTAGATTTTTCGACAGTAAAAACCAGCTGCAAATAAAGTGACTAGTCAACTAACTATTGATACCCTCTAAAGCCGAGGGTTCCTTACCCCTGAACTAGGTCTGTTTCGATGTTCCATTCTTTCTCCATTTGCTCCACACTCGGAAGTGGTTATAAAATATAACATTGTGGACTTATTTCCATTTTCAGGGACTCATCAACAACGTTGGAACTTACAAAGAACTGGCTGCCTCAGGAACTGAATTCACAGAACTTCTCGCTTCATTCCAAGAAGACGCTAAAGAGGAGGAAAGTAATGCCGCTCGTAAGACGTCCATGCTGATGCGTCAGGCTTCTATAAGGGTGCGAATCTTATATAAGTTCATGATCTCAGCATTTATATTTGAATCGGGTGACCGATCCCTTTACGAGCAATAAACAGAACGCTGTCAAAGTTGACAGCTTATGATACCAGCGGCTCTTAGGTTAAGGTTTTCTGCTGCCGCAGCTCTCTAAATATCTTATAATATTTCCAATGTCTACTCTACTCAGTCACATCTAGGGCTTATATAATATAAAAACTGACTTTTGAAAAAACCGGTTATCAAATGTCAATATATTTGGAAAACGGTTTAACAGACAAATTATCAAATTGCGTATTTACAAACATTCGTGTAATTGATAGAATCTAGCTAAATATTATTTACAAAACATTCCAATTAATTTAAGCATTCTTTTTTGTTATATTAAACTAAAATTTATCTGTTCTGTTATTATTGAATTCACTAAAAATATAACAATATTCCAGTCCAACTCCCCCAGCGTGGCAGGCAGAGAAGCCAAACTGGAACAATCATTAGATTTGAATGCACACGGGTGTCAATCGGAAGAGGCAGAAGAATCCGGCAGCGGGCGTGTGGCGGCCATCGATTACTGGCGGTATTGGGCTGCGGCCGGAAACAACTGGCTCTTTGCACTGATGCTGATCGCTATGGTCTTCGGGCAGCTCACAGCGACGGGATCTGACTACTGGGTCACGTATTGGTAATGATTAATCATCATTTCAAATATTCCACTCCTAGAACAACCCCCACAAACTGAAAAATTACAGTTTTTAGGTGCGAACGCCAAATCAATTGCATTGATAGATTATTTATAATTCTATCATAGAATCAACTATTTTACACAGAAAATATGATGTATAATAACTTTTGGGCACATTTCCCACATTTGATTTATATCAGATAGCTGCAAATTGCAGCCCCCAAACACCATAAACTGTCTGCCACGAATCGTAACATGCCTTGCATCTGGCCCAGCATGCTTCCTTGATTATTTTGTATTTTTTATTAATTTATTTTCACTCCTAATGTATATGGATTTCTAATGGAGCTTATATCAATCAAAGTTATTCTATTTGAAAAGATGAGATAGCTAATAGTCTACTACGCCCTGTTTTTTAAGATCGGATGCAAAGCCCTGGAGTGCAAATAAATAATCAACCACTAAGCTACAGGTTCTAACAATGCGAGTACGGCACTACTTATTGTTGAATTATGTTTTTTGTTTGAAATCACACAAACTTTTCAAATTTTAGGTCCAACCAGCAAAACAGAATTGACAATAAAGCCATGATGGTAGATTACAGCGGCGATGAAAACACCCCGACGAGTACGTTCATGACTTCCGACTCAAATGTCACGAGAAACAACCCCACCCAGTGGGACATGTTCAACAGCACCTCCAACTCGACTCACGATTTCAGCATTTGGGATAACGTTGGCCCACTGAACACTGCAGAGTATTTGTATATTTATACCGGTGTCATAATAGCCTGTGTTATTTTCATCACTGCGAGGGCATTCATCTTCTTTATCGTCTGTATCAAGTCTTCGAAGGGACTCCACGATAACATGTTCCGCAATCTACTGAGGACACCGATGAGGTTCTTTGACACCAACGCTTCAGGTAAGAGATCTGACCGTATATTTTTCAATCATGTCCACGCCCAAAGTCAAGCGTGCGTACACTTTACAAAAAACGATCTCGACTCAGACTCTCATAGTAACTTTTTATTATCCATTTTTTTATTGTAAAAAGAAAATGATTTTTATGACATTTTTTATATATATGGTATTACTGCTGGCGTCAATGTGACGTCATAATAAAAGAATAGAAAATTTTGGTTTATTATTTAAAATATAAGAAATAATTGAAAAACTGTACACAAAGTTCAGTGGCTGAATACGTTCACCTCTCTCGGCAATTGTAAATTAGGCTTTTAAGTTTTTTCATACATTTTAATTATTTTGTATTTTATATAAAAACATTATTTCGGCTATGAGCCAATCTAGGATGAATATTATTTCAGGTACTTTTAATTTTTACAAGTTAGTATTTTTTGTTTAAAGTATTAAAGGAATAGTTAACTTTTTAAATGAGAATAATTCACTTAAACTTTTTATTAATATCATAAAAAAATACTTAAATAAGATAATAAAAATATAAGTTCACTTATAAGGTGCGCGGTCGAGTGGTGAATGTCGTTAGCTTCGGATACGGAGGTAATGGGTTTGAATCCCAGTACGGACAGTTTTTTAAGTTGAATTATGAATTTCTGTTTGAATGCATGGATATATGTGATATCTTGAATTACAGCCCCACCCCCACCCATCATATCATAAAAACGAGGCGTAGTAAGATCAATTAACTAATCAGTAGTCCTGTTCTATCTCCATCTTTCTATTCCATCTCTCTTTGGAAAAAAAAGAGTGGTTGAGCAACTGAGTAACATGCAGTTCTCGAGGAAAAGCTTCTGAGATAAACTATAGTTCATATGCTGCGCATTGGGAGTGGATAAAAATGTCAATAAACACAAATTTTTACTAATTCCACTTTTATTTAATATGATCAGGACTGGTTTAGCTCACGACGAGCATTATCAACTTTCAACTTAACTGTCATTATCATCTGAAAGTATTTCGCGTTTCTTCATCAGGTAGAATTTTGAACCGCTTCTCAAAGGATATGGGAATCGTAGACGAGATGCTTCCGAGGGCGTGGATCGAAGTGTTCCAAATCTGGCTCGTCTTCTTCAGCATCATCGGACTCGTCGGAGTCACCAACCCTTGGCTCATGCTGCCTATCGCCTTCATTCTTATAGTGTTTTACTTCGCGCTCTCCTTTTATCTGAACACCGCGCAGGATATTAAGCGATTGGAGAGTGTATGTGAGTAATCTTTTAAAACTACTGCTTTCAAAAAAACCAAAATCATATGAGTTGATAAATATCTTATTCGGCTTAGTCACGCCTTATCAGAAATATTCTGCTTTCTCTTTGTCCAGACCGTAGCCCGGTATTCTCTCACGTGACGGCAGCTTTGAGCGGCATTACAACAATACGAGCAACTCATTCGCAGACACGCCTCATTAAGGAATTTGACTCCCGACAGGTAAATATTCTCTACAATATAAGACTTAAAATATTAACACGTTATAAACGGGAAAGGTAAAAATAAGTTTATCGCGTACTGTCGGTTTTGTTAGTATATTGACTCATAATTTAAAGGCTTCTTCAAAATAACAGCCGCGGCAAGTGACCCTTTTGACAATAAGCAATAAACCTAGTAATTTATTATGCCCTGAATGTTCGTTCACACATTTTTTTTAAAAAGGCGACACATGTTTCTCGAATATTTAGGGAATCAGATTTTACACTTCGTGATAGTAAATTTGTAGGAATGAGGATTTTATACTATAATTATTTATATAATTGTATGGTATGGATTAATGTTATTTTTTATACAGAATATTTTGAATATTTCATATTGATAACAAGTGGAGTGCTATGTACTAAATTAATAACAGGTTTTTATATTCAGCTTAGAAAAGTAGTGAAATTATGATGTATTCAAATTGTTTTCATTTTATTTTTAATGATTAAATGTCAAATATGTTTTTTTTGAAAATTTCAGCCGAAAATATTGTTTGGTTTAGAAGTTGTGTTGATTTTAAGAATGTAATATATTTTTGCGCTAATCACTAAAAAACGCTCGCTTACAAAGTGTTATTAAAATTAATTTTCAGAAACGATTCAATATAATATTTGCTGACTGCATTCTTTGACTGGTGTTTAATTCTTGAAATAGGAAATTCTCATTATAAATTTTCTGACTTTTTCAATTTACACTTACTTATGAGACTTGGATATTGATTGACTGACCTAACATAATCCTTAGATAATTCTAATTAATATCTTATTATAAATTAAATTATGTATATATTATAAATATAATTATGTTATTATAAATATTCGATAAAACATTTCATGCAAATTCAAAATTTATGACTTATTGCAAAACATTGAATAAATCAAATTGAATAGTATGATTATTGTCCTTCTACTGTAGGACACCCACACGATAGCGTGGTACCAGTACCTGGCAAGCAGCAGCACCCTCGGCTTCTGGCTGGACATGGTCTGCATTCTGTTTTTGGCGTGCGTCTGCTTCTCCTTTATCTGCGCTAAAGAAGGTTATAACAAACATTATTGATTGTAATTGTATTGTGGGAAACCCTATCCATCTGTTAATTTACATAATTAATGGGCTAACGAAAAAATATGAGTAACATAAATGTTTTTATCGTGTACCTACATAAAGATGAATGAATTAAATATTGTTCTCATGTAGGCACCGTATACTCTGGTGACGTGGGCTTGGCAGTATCTCAAACCCTGATCTTGATGGGCATGCTGCAGTTTGGAGTGCGACAGATAGCGGAAGTCATCTCGCAGATGACCAACGTGGAGCGAGTTCTTCAATACACCACTCTCCCTACGGAAGAGGGCTTGGACAAAGGAGGTATATTTTAATTTCATTGTAAAAAAGATGTCTATACATATTTTCAATGGATTCAGCGGTAACTTTTGAAAGTTCATTTTTAATTTAAAGTTATGCTTGATAACTCTGTTATTCCACTTGTTGTGTTACAGAATGTATCTAAATTAAGCTTTTAAGTTTGAAAAAGATGACCTTGTAAAAAATTAAAACCAAGAAAAAAGACTGAAATAAAGGTTTTTCCTGGACAATTTCTTTAATTAATATTATATTATGTCAATTAAACACCAGTTTAGAAGTCGCCGTGCACTTCAATGTTGTGTATAATTCATAATTTACATATGGCCCAAAATCATCAAAACACGTTCCTGTAAAAGCATATCTCCAAGGCATTCTGTCACCCGCCAATACAGAATACGTCATTTGTTGAATCACGTACCCTGCAACAATAAGTATATTGATTTCATACAATTTACGAAATACACTAAAAAAATTATCCCCAAATTTTGTATGGGTGCCTAGTTTTGTATGGGTTTTCTTATAGGGCGGGTTTCTATAGCGCGGTCCCGAGATCAGCACTATAGGAGGATGACAGTATTACATTTCCTATGGTATCAACCATTCAACAATTCACATTTGATTTTTACCGTCCACAGCTGTGTGTATCAAAGTGAATCAAAGAATATGATACAAAAAATTATTTTCTATTTTCAGAGATAGAAACTCCTGCCCAATGGCCATCCAGTGGGTGCATAACGTTCACCAACACCAGCCTCTCTTATTCGCCCACTGAGCCACCGGTGCTGAAGGATTTATGTTTCAGTGTTCAAAGTGGATGGAAGGTAAGAAAACACGTTTTTTTTTGTCTGATTTTGTCCCATGAGAGGATTACTTTAAAAATTCAACCCCTTACCTTCTTTTTATTTTCCAAGAGGTTAAGAATAATAAGATATAGGCTTAGAAAAATACTATTAGACTTTTAATTGCTCTCTCTGTGACCCGTTTTTAGAATAGGATAGGTGGTAGTCATGTTCCCTCTAAGCTGCGCAGCAGTTGGGAAGCCCCTGCGCACTCATTCTCGGTTGGCGCACATTACAAGACAGTTACTCAATTGATGTTTGATCGGCCCGCGCAGCCTTTGAAATTTCTGCGCAGCTCACCTCTTGTCTTGGTATTGGTGGTAGTAAAACATCATCATTGCAGATGCACATGCCTTTGAACCCAAGAGCCTGAGATTCTTCAATTTGAAACATTTAAGTGCTTAACCCTCGATGCAAGTATGGCTTTAAAAAAAATTGAATAACGGCTCATTTATATCCAACGAATAGCAGAATGAGCCGCATATGAACAAATAAATAGATATAAAGCTTTCCGGTGACATTCTGGGCCAATAATTATAAATTCAGTGATTGTAATTTTTTTTATTGAAAGTAATTCACAGATCGGTGCTGAAAAGCTCCAATCACAGCATCAAATTTTATTAGTATTTTTTTTCACCATTTTAAACATCACTTGGATATAAAGCCTCATAAAAATAGTTCTCTAAATGTTTATAATGAGTCAAATTCAAAAAAATTACTCAAAACTATGCATTAAAATTTCAACAATTTTTTTGAATCAAATAAAATACGATAAAAAATATAAATTACTAAAATTTCAATTTAATCTTTATAAGAAATCAAGATAATTGGATGAAATTGAAGAATTGTTACTCTTATAAATGGACATCAAAACAGAGTATTCTTTTAGCAAACTTTGCACGTCATTTCGGCATAAAGGGTTAACATAAATAAAAGATGATGTGGAACCGCTGAATTTTTTTCCAAGACTCATATTACCTCTCTGTTCACAAATTAATATTGCTTAGATGATTGATAATAAATAATTCATACAATCACAATCTTTTTTGTAAAATTGATAAATATTTCAACTTCTCAGGTTGGTATCGTGGGACGCACGGGTGCTGGAAAATCCTCTCTGATCTCAGCACTCTTCCGACTCACCAAAGTGGACGGCTCCCTCACGATCGATGGAATAGAAACAAAGAACATCGCTTTACAGGTATTATTGAACTAAGTCATATTTATCTCGTCAAGAAAAATACATTAAATATGATACCTATCAATTTAGTTAACTGTTTAATTGAGTTTGATTTCTCAAATAATAATATATTCTAAATAGTCGTTGTCTTCCTTGAAAATATGGTTTCCCGTGCATTCAAGATTCAGGTAAGTTCAGTTCAGTTGTTCAGTCAAGGATTTTTTAGCGGGGTGCTAAAATTCTTCTTGTTTTAACCATTTGCTAAATACCAATGATATCTAACTAATGTTTATTGTAATCTTCAATAAATGCAATGCAAATATTACGCAATTTTGTCTGGGGTCACTTTGTACCTTGTTGCTCCTCGGTACTCAAGTGTTAAAAAAGAATTGCACTTGACTTTTCAAAAAGCTGACATCCAGTTGTGGACTCAGGACCTGTGAGGCCAAGGGCACAATAAAATTTAGAAACCTTGTTTTTCGTGTACTATAAATTTAAAATATACTTATCGTAAGCTATTTTTGAGATCCCAAAAGAGCGCCTCATCCACTTACGGTTATCCGCCACTGCTGACACCTTTCCTGCTATTTTCTACTTCCGGAGATTGTTACAACTAATGTTCCTTCTAAGGCAAGACGTTAGCTGCGCGGAATAAGAAACTATCTTATAATCGAAGAAATACTAGATTCATTGTGACTATAATTACAATTCTTTCAGGATGTCAGATCAAATATTTCGATCATTCCACAAGACCCGGTGCTGTTTTCTGCCACCATGAGATATAATTTGGATCCGTTGGGGAAATATGAAGATGCCGCTCTTTGGAGTTCCCTGGAAGCTGTGAGTATATTTACAATGAGGAAGCGAACCACAATAACTCAACAATTCAACTATTTAGCTTACCTTGTGAATAAATACAATAAAACCACGATTATATGTTTTTAAAGAGACCAACAAAAGAACGTTTGATCCGTTGGCTTCAATAACGGATCTCTGGGGCTCAAGTCCCAGTACAAACAGCATACTTTTCAATAGTGTATGTCAGGGTTTCCGGTCCGAAAAATATAACGGAACACTTCGCTGAATTTTTAAGATTTTGTTTTAACTGCGTTGCAGCGTATAAAACCATTCCAATTTTTTTCGGAACACCTACTCTGGCTCTGCGGATCATAGTTTGGGAAACCCTGGTGTATTTGATGTCTTAAAATTCACTCCCACCATTGCAATCATAAAATAACAGTGTAGTGAGAGCGATTAAATAACCACTAGTCCTGTCATAGCTTAATCCTTCTATCACTATTCTCTTTAGAAAAAAGAGAGGTTAAACAACTGAGAAACTTGCAGTTCTTGAGGCAATATACTCTATATATGGAGCGAATATGGATTTAAAAAAGGGGCCAACAAATAAAAAATGAAGATTGGCGGATTTTTTTTTTAACAAAATATCTTCAACCCTTCCAGTGTGGTTTAACAAAAACTGCTCGTTATTTAGGTTCCTAGCGTCTCTTTTTTAAAGAGGGTAAGGATAGATACATGGGACTAAGACAGGGCTAGTAGTTCGCTCTCGCTACACTCTATTTTTAGGATCAAGCTGGTGGGAGGATGCTTATAAATTATGGACATCCTTGCCTTTGGAGTTGACCAATCAGCTAAAGGCCTAGTCAGAGCACTATTACCTCAAACGTAGAATAAATTTATTTAGATTAAAATATTAATGATAATCTTTCTTGAAAACTTTAAAAATAGGTGGAGCTGAAAGACTCTATATCAACCCTGAATCACAGGGTGACAGAAGGTGGATCCAATTTCAGTTTGGGTCAGAGGCAGCTCATTTGTTTGGCTCGAGCCATTCTCACCAAAAATAGAATTCTTGTTCTGGATGAAGCTACGGCTAATGTGGATCCACAGTAAGTT
This sequence comes from Himalopsyche tibetana, assembly GCA_030503985.1. Taxonomy (NCBI): domain Eukaryota; kingdom Metazoa; phylum Arthropoda; class Insecta; order Trichoptera; family Rhyacophilidae; genus Himalopsyche; species Himalopsyche tibetana. Next base: position 4,584,882 of record JAPJYX010000052.1, on the reverse strand, counting down.
GAAAAAATCCTATTTTTTTAGTTTCACAGGGTTCTTTAAGGGCCAGCAACATATCGAAAGTATTTTTAACATCGTAGGGAAAGTGTTAAAGAACCAAGTGAAAAAAACATGTTTTAACATTTACCCGCCTTTTGATGGTCAGTAAAAACCCAGGACGTACATTTTTAAAAAAACATGTCTTTCATTTGGTTCTTTAAGGTCCAGCAACAGGAAGTATTTTTTAGCACCATATGGTAAGTGTTAATAATGATGACAAAGCTAAAAGCTTCATTTGTTATTTTTTAGGACTGATTTCTTCATCCAGAAGACAATCCGAGAAAAGTTCTTCCATTGCACAGTGTTGACGGTCGCCCACCGCCTCAACACCATCATGGACTCCAACCGCGTCCTCGTAATGGACAAGGGGAGGGTGGCGGAGTACGATGAGCCGTATCTGCTTCTCCAGAATCACGAGTCGCACTTTTACAGCATGGTGCAAGAGACGGGAAACACGATGGCCGCTACCCTCACCACTGCTGCCAGGATCGCGTACGAGGATAGAGGGGGTGTTATTCAAAAAGATGACGTCTCGATAGATAATAATAATCTGGATATTCCTGAGAGTTCTATAAAAGACCTGAAAGATGTTTCGGAAACCCTAATCGAAGATAACCTCTCAGATGACGATTTGAAAAATTCCGATGATCTATCCAGTGATGACAATTTTGAAAATAATACTTAAATCTAGCAAAATATAGTTGTGGACTACTGATCTTTAAGTAATACAAAATATTATTTAAGTTGTATTTTATATAATTATATATTATATAAATGCGAACTGCATAACTGATTTTACCCTTTGAGCGGTCTCACATAGTGTCGTTACATTGTTGTTATTTTTTTGTCAAACTGATTAAATTATCATATTTTTTTTCATAAATACATAGGTATCGCATATATCTATCATTGATTTTTATTATTTGTTTCAAATGAACAAAAAAATGCGTAAACAATTAGGAAAAAATTTAAACCTTTAGAATTAAGTCTGTAGCCATATAAATAATATTGAGTGTAATAGTCTATCTGATTCTTTCCGTGGAATCAATTTCAATAGTACCATATCGACTGTGGAAAAGAAAAAGGACATAACTCACAGTTTTTTCAAAACAGCTTTTTTTTGATAATCACAATGTATACAACTTGATACATGTTCTATCAAAAGGACGTAAGCTGCAAATGCTTAATTAGTATCAATATTTAGTTTGAAAAAAGATGAGCTTGTGAAAATTTATACTAAGAAAAATGACTGAAAAAAAGGATTTTCCTTGACAATTTCTTTAATTAATATTAGATTATGTCAATTAAACACCAGTTTAGAAGTCTCAATGTGTATATTTCATAATTTGCATATGGCCCAAAATCATCAAAACAATTTAGTAAAATTTGTTATATGTGTGTTACGTCCTTTTTCCTTTCCACAGTCGATATGTATGACTGCTAAAATCATAAAAGACTTTGGCAAAAACTAAAATCTTTTTGATAAGTCAATTGTCAAAGTCATTGAAAACAATAAGGAGATTTTTTTACTATTTATTACAAATATTCAATGATTGACATTTTTTTCTCAAATCAATAAATAGTGAAAACATATATTTTTTTTGTTTAGTATCATTGTAAATTATTCAATAAAGTTATTTAGCCTGATTTCATAAAAAAAAAACTATTACTCAAAGGGTTACAATAATAACTGGAGTTGAGGTGAAAATCAACCATGTACAACTCAAAAGAATACAAAATATAATATATTATTTATTACTATAATTAATATATGACAGACATGTTAGATATCCAATATTTCATAAAAACAGTGTACTTGTCAAGTATATTAATCAATTTATATTGACTGTTATACCAGAGCAACCAATAATTCAATGGTGAACATGAGCATTCTCTTCCTCCACCACTATCTTTCGCACGGCATGGTCTTCAGCACTCCTTTTCCAGTGAAATATTTGTAAAAGCCTGCCGACATCCATCACCTTCATGTGACATTTACCGCTTTCATGCTAGTCGCATTTCTACTGAAGTTCAACAACGTCAATTGTGGAGTTATTTTAGGCTAAAGTTTCTCCCGTGGTTGGATCTTCAATAATTATATGTTGTTATTGTAAAGACAATTGCTCATTATTATATTGCAGTTATAATTTTGTAAATATGTTATTTGTTAATTTCATATTGTTTAAATGTTATATGATGCGTGAAGGAAATAATAAAAAAATGTTATTTAAACTGTTTTTTTTTATCTTTTTTTACTCGATGGCTGCCACAGATGAGATATCTCGTAATTTTTTTCATGCTCAACACGCCAGAGACGAGTTATCTTGCTGATAACTAATTAAATTAATAGTTGCAAATAATAGCCGGCTTGCTAGGTAATTACTATTAATTATCTATGGCAGCTAAAAGGCTAATAGATTTCCATAATGTTTGTTGCATCATTATACAATAAAGGGCAAGAACAGTAAGATGTGGGTGCAATAGGACCAGAAAATAATACTTACTACTCTTGCTAGTCTCCGTTTGTAGGAATTGATGATGGGAAAGAAATGTAGACAACAGAAATCAATGATTAGTTTAATTTATATACGTTGAATCAATTCAACACAGCACGCAAAAAAATAATATTGACTAATCGATTACGGGCATATATTTATGCATATTTGAAGTGAGCTGCGGAAATCTGGAGAAAATTTTGGTGTGAGAGAAAAGGTTGCGGAGCACTGGTGTGGAGTATATGAACACGTAATGGAGCAACATCTCGACAATGGATTCAGTGGTAACTTTGTGGAAGTTCATTTGTAATATTAAATTGAATTTGATAACTTTGTTATTCTACTTGTTGTATTGTGACAAAATGTGACACGTGTTTCGCCTTTTTGACAAAAATCATCAGACAGAACATCGCAAGGTTGACGAATATAACAATAAACAATAAATGGTCAAGAATGAATAGCTTGGAGTGTTTGGAAATTGTCATTGGTAGAAAGGAAACATTAGTGAATAATATTTCAACATTTTTATTCAAGTTATGATCATTTTATATTAAATGATTCGCAAACTCTAAAACAAGCAGTATTATTGAACAGGTTGAATCTTTAGTGTTAGAATTAAAGAACATGTAAGATTTCAAGGGAGGGTCCTTTGCATTAATCCTGACCGCCTCTTCTTATGACCGGTGGAATTTCAGATTATGACTGGCGGCTGACAAGTACTATCCATAGGATGTAATCGGAAGAACTAAGTGCTACTGGCATGTCACGGGAGGAAGCAAAGCAATTAGCAGGATATGGGTAAACATGGAGGTGCTGTGTGGTGGCCATACGCTCCACATAGGGAGAAAATGTAGTCAAAGAAGATTTCAAGATGTTTAAAAAGAAAATATTTTGTAAGCCTTGCGATGTTCTATCTGATGATCCTTCTTAAAGAGGCGAAACACGACCACAAGTTGTAACTAGGGTATCCAATCTCGAAGCCTTTTTCCAATCATCCCGGAATTTCGGGATTGATTAATTTTCAATCCTGGGATCCCAAGATTGGGATTTGCTCACCGAGGAATTTGAAATCCTCAATTCGCTATACTTTTTCCCCAGATTTCCTCCAAACCTCGTTCGGGATTTGCTCCAAATTTCTCAATCCCGAAATCCCAGGACCGCAGCTGTATCAATCCCGGGATTCCGGGATCAGAAAATTGAACGGGATTGGATGCTCTAGTTGTAACACAGCCAGTGAAATAACAAATTTTTCCAATTTCACTAAGCTACTACCGAATCCATCAAAAATATAAAAATACATTGACTATGATGTATGTGATGATTTTTATTGTTGTCATGAAAGGTTGAAGGGTTTGGCATTTTTATTTATTATCAGTTTGAAATAAAACATCAAAATTGTACATAAATATATTAATTTATTCAATAAAACAGTAAGATAAGTACCCATAATATAATATGTTTAAAACATATAGAACATCACAATGTGTAATTAACAAATATAGTTGATTTAAGCAGATATATATCTGAAAATTAATTTAATTCTTGGCCAATGTGACTTAATGTGAACCCAAGAGGTCTATTGTGTTGACTCCCACAATGAGCAAGACAATAATTCGTATTTGGCAATCCTCTTTGGGAGGAAAATTAACTGTTATTTACAAATAATTGGATTTATATTATTAAAGGTAAGTAAAAACATTCTAATTTCAAAACAGTGACAATTATTTACAAATATCCATTTACAATATCACTGTTTCAGAATCTGACCATTTTCACTTACAGTTCGATAATTTAGTTCATTTAGAATGGCTACAGAATAAGGTTAATGTATAATAATTTATAAAAAATATTATTTTCAATCCAATAAAAACAAATTCAACAGAAAAAACATATGTTTACAATTACAAAAATATTTTATTCTTATCCTATTCGACAACTGTGTTGCCATAAAATAGATGGTATTTCATAAGTATAGCAGCTATCAATGGTAAACAAAAAAATTCACACTTGACCTTAGGTCACTTGGTAATGTTTTGTCATTAAATGACATATAACATAGGCAATATTTGTTTAAAAAAAATTGACTAAGTACATTTAGGGGTAAATATTCAAATTATTCTCGACATAAAATATGTATACAAAAATTAATAAAATGAATAATATTTTTTTACTAAACTGCTTTCAATGAAGAGCATAACGGAGAATATTAACTAGTGATGCACAACCTATTATGGTAGGGCCTAATGATCTCGGATAGCCGAGGTTAAAAGTTTTGCCGATAATATAATCTCTTCGGAGTCTAAACATATATAGAATATATTTTTTAAATTGAATAACCAAATACTGAATACTCTACAGCTAATCAAGTCTGCATTGCGTTTCTATAATAAATTAGCAAGTTAAACGTCATTTCTCTCAAAGTGATCTGGATTAAGCAAAAACCTTTTGAAAAACTGTTTGTGGAGAAATAACAGTAAAGAGGATTTTAAGAGGATAGAACAATAATCTAAAAATTGGCTTTGCTCGCACTGCAGAAAGTGTGGCACATATTTATTTTTGAAATTATTAACTTGTGGCGTATTAAAATAAATAATAATAAACTCATCACTAGCAAATATTTAAAATTCGTCCTGAATAATCTTATATTTAGACTTTGTGCCGCAGGTCGTGCATCACTAATCTGAGCAGAAGTTTTTAATGTGAATTGAATGTAGGTCAGTCGCTCAACCTCTCTCTTTAGAGACAGTAAAGAGAGAAGTACGGCATAAGGAAAGGAGTGACGGAGATGTTACCGGCATGATTATTTTTGTGACTCGAAAAGAAATAGATGAGCGAATGATTTTTCATCCACGATTGTTTATAATTATAACGAACAAAAGGGCTAAAAAAATACGGCGAGAGGCACTGCCATTTTTGTTTGTATAAAACTTATGCTAATAATTAATTTATAAAATTTGTAAAAATATATCATTTCTTCATAAAATAAAACACACTTTTTAAGCTTCAATAAAACAATCGATCACTATGTAAATAAATAATTCTACATAAGAATTTTAATCTTTTACAGGGGCTCGTTTCCTTGATTTATTTTCTTAACGTAAGAACTGTACATAATAAAAATTCAACATTGCCAAAACTGAAATCTTAGCTTAAGCAGTTTTTCTAGACGGTGCATGGCTTTTGGATTTAAAATGAGTGTCCGCAAAGTACCTGCCGAATTAATAGACGAAGACTTATGCAAATATAGTTACGTAATAAATAACAAACAAATAAAAAATATATTTTATACAATATTCGAGATATAAAAATATATGTTATTATATAACTATACAAACAAACAATGAAATGCACAAAGTATATTTGGGAAATCTTCACATATTTACTGCAAGCGTTTTTCACCTTCACAAAGAAACTTCACTGTTCACCAAAATGAAACCAAAGAAACCGATCATTATCAAAAATATTGTACACTTTAAGGGTGCTCACTGTCAAGACTTGGTGGAAAGGCATTATATTAATAAAAACACTTTATTTAATAGGTCAGAACCGGTTTCGCTCATTGCGAGCATTGTCAACTGATAAGATAACCACTTGAAATTTATTAATCTTGAATGACTTTTTAATTATATGTTAGATGTGTTAAACATTTTAATATTGTGTTATTTTAGAATCACTTTTAATGTAATCGGTAATTTCTTTTCAATGCCATTTTTTGTTTACAACATTTCATTTTTGTATCAATAGCATTGTTAAATTATATTTCTTATCAGTTGACAGTGCTCGCAATGAGCAAAACCGGTCCTGACCTATTAAATGAAGTGGAATAAAGTAAAAAGGAATATTGTGTTTTTATTAAAAAATATTGTAGTTCTACCGAGAGGTTTTTACTGACAAAATTCTTAGCTGCTTGTACAAGCATTCGTTGGTAACATATTATTATTGTAGCCTGATATGTGCACTCTTCTCTGAACGAACACAACTTCAGAACATATATCAATTTTAATAAACACAAACATGTCATCAATTTCTATTCCAATTCATGATAGGAATAGGAATTCAATATTTACTTTATGTTGTATGTTACTAATTATATCTTTGTTTCATTGGGTTCGTTTAGAAATCACCAAGCAGTACCCTGATCTTAATAATCGTAAGGTTTTAATTCAAGACGTAATCGGGTCAGTCGCTTATGACCTGATTAAAATATTTTAGAGCTTTGAATTATCGTACATAAGAGTGTAACATACAAACGCAACAAATTTAAAAGACAGTGATGTTATTGTTGTTTTAATAATATTTTGCAATTTACATAACTAATCAGTTATATTGATTTCAATATTCTATTATTCGGCATTCCCATTCATTAAAATTAGTTTACATATAAATAACATTTTATTTAAATGTAAAAAACGTGTGCAGAAGACATGTAAAAATTTACCAAATAATTTATCATTATAACATAAAATTTACTTACTTAAAACGACCTTACTGTTTAGTTTAAAATACTGCTGTATTGTTTGACAATCAATTTTAACGTGTAAATAAATGATTTCATAATTCAACTAATATTTGAGACAATATTTAAAAATACATCCCTGTAAACGGACACTTAAAAAACAGTAATTTTTTAAATTAATAAAATAAGTAAAAACCACTTAAGTGATGGATTAAACTTATTATAAGTAAACTAATAACAGTCTACTTATAGCATTACTGTCCATTGTTCACAGAGAAAATACTCCACGGGACAACGATGACATATTCAATATAATCTAATTTGATTTCTTAACAGTATCAAAATTCCCACATACATCAAGAATTAAAGTAGCCATTTTGACAGCAACAATATCGGTTTAGTCAATTGTTTAGTAATAAAAAAGAGCAGTAGAAACTTAATAATTCAATTGTTCTCTTCACTACGAAACCCCTAACCGACTGACTCAATATCCAAAGCGTCGGTGATCTGATTTCTTCGTCAACCTTCGTGAGAAAATGGCACAAAAATAAGAAATAGTTTTAAACTTTACACGAATTACACCGCGGGATAATTGTGTCCGTAGGAATCAGCGAGTGTAATCTACTATAAGTTTTTGATGACAATATGTAATAGATGTTTCTTTTTGTAATTAATTTAATTTTAATATCCAATAATCTCCAGACATCTTTTGGCAGTGTTTGACACTCTCGGTAACATCATCTCTCTAATCATGTTATTAAATAAATATTCATTTTTTAGAACACTAAAACAACTTTAGGCAAGACTTGAAACAAAAAGATGGGTTATTTAAAGAGTGTAATTCCGAGACATGATTAATTCGTTTACTAACCGGTTCACTCATGTTGAGTATTGTTCAAATGGAATTATCATCATTGGAACTGCGCCTGAATTGGCAATCATCTTTTCAAAACACAATTTGTTTGCTGAATAAAAATAATTATTATCCAGATATTTCTTTTATAGCAATTGACTTTGGTAAAATTTCATACAAGTGTTCTTATTATTCATTTTTTAAACTACCAAATTACCCTATTTCCTCCATAATAATATTTTTTTAAGACCATAATAATATGGAACAAAGCCTTAGACAACAAAGGTTCTGATAAAATTTGAAATCGAAAGTGAAATATTAAATTAAATTTGTTATTTCACTGGTTATGTTACAAAATGCGACACATGTTCCGCATCTCTGAGAAGTTTCAACGGAAGAATATTCGTAAGCCTTGCGATCTGTCTGATGATGTTTCTCAAAGAGGCGAAACACGGTCACATTTTGTAACACGACAAGTGTATTAACAAATGTTATCAAATTTTATTGTTATATTAAAAATAAACTTCTTCAAAGTCACCGCTCAATGCATCGAAAATAGGCAAGTAACATTTTAAAAAGATGTTTCTAGTTTGAGCATATTTTAAATAATAATGAGCTGTGAGAAAAAATCACCAACAGTAGCTGTTAATAAACACAATGTCGCTACAGACAATGTGAATAAATATTATATAATAGTTTTTAATTATCTAGCGCGAGGGGCGCCAAGCCGCTCGTGCATCTTAGGGCATGTGTGTGATGCTTTTAGTAATAGTATTCAAAGTGAGAATTAAGCTATTGTTATACATTGTATGCAACGTATGCATATTTCGTGTATAATTTCAATTGATAAAAGAAAAAATCTTTTTCATTATGAGTAACATAAAGTGTATATTATGTAAAAGCTGAATAACTGATGAAAACTTGGATATTTGTAAATTAATTTACATTTATAATGAAAAGAAATGTATTTCTTTAATCTCTTTTATCATTCAAGTAAACATGAGTCATTAGTGAATGAAAGAATTCAAACAATCTTATCTATGTAGTGAACGAATCACTAGTTCGCCTATGTAAAAATATAATAATTGAGCCAAATCATTAGCTTTTCCATTTTTCTAATCGAACGCTGCTTCATCAATAGCAGGCAGAGCAAGACAACAAATAACTCGTCGACAATAAAATCAGAATTGAACTACGAGTTGTTTTTTTTTTAGTAACTCAGTGATCCAAATCGCAGAGAACAGTCGATTGCGAGTATGTAATTCTCATATTTGAGTGACTCATTTCTCATATTAACAATCAATCGATGTAAAAACATGCTTATGGCTTTTGGTAAAAATCTAATCTAGTCGAGTTACTCGTATAAAACTTATTTAAATTAAAGTTTGACGAACCCGATCTAGCCGATCTTACTAAATCATTCATCAATCATTTTAATGTCCTCATTCGGATGGGACTTAAAATAAGATTCTTTCGCGAGTGAAAACAAAACTTCCGAATTCTGGTTGCCCGTCTCGGCCACCATCCTGCTGAGGAATCCGTCTTCTTTTTGCATCAGCTTGTACGGGTGATCGAACTCCACCATGCTGCCTTTGTCCATCACCAAAACCTAAAATAATAAACATCATTGTGTTTCATCAAATCTGTTTTCTGCTTATAATATCTCTATACAGTTACAATTAATTATCCTGAGTTAACATGACTCGGAACGGTGATTTCATTTTATCTTGAATTGATAAATAATAAAGTGGACAGTCGTGCGTAGTGGTGGCAGTAGGGCTTATACAAAAACCAGTTGTTGAAATCCAATATTCGGCGAACGGAGGCATCTCAACAGGAGTTGTACTATGAAAAGTCAACATCTCTTTCTTTGTAGAGTGTAAAAATAGAAAGACAGGGCTAGGATATGACTATTAGATATCTAATCACTCTCGCTTGATCACAGTTTAAGTATCGGATGGGTGGGTGAATAGAGCTAAACAAAAATCTGTGTCTGAAAATACTACCTCTTTTTCTTAGAATATACACATATTTTGTCATACATACCTTGTCCGAGTCCATGATGGTATTGAGACGATGGGCGACTGTCAGAACTGTACAATTCAAGAACTTGTCACGGATTGTCTTTTGGATTAGACTGTCAGTGCTGGAAACGAAAGCAAACATTTCAATTTACCCACCGAGCTCAGATTTTTTAAGATAATATTAGTGATGCTTTTTGATTACTTTCTGAATAATTTATGGATTTAAGTAAAGGTAAAAAATAACATCATTTCACAAAAATTATACAGTTTTTACACTCCAAATTGGACATTTTACAAATTAAATTGGACGTTTTACAAAAAAAAAATTTTAAACAATTGGATAATTTATTAATTAGGTCAGGGGTTACCAACCCCATGACCGCAATACATATTCTGTAAGAAGGTACAATAATATTTAATGAAAATGTGCGTAAATAAACCTAATTCAGGGGTTACCAACCTTTTTGGACCACAGAGTGCCTTCTAAAATTAGGGCGGCGGGCACCACATTTTTTCAAGGTTATTTATAGCCCAGGAATTTGACAATTTGCCCAAATTAGTAGGCAGGCGCACCGAAATCTGTCAGCGGGTGCCCTGGAGCCCGCGGGTACAGGGATGGTAAACCCTGACCTAATTAATAAATCATCCAATTGCTTAAAAATTGTTTTTTTTGTAAAATGTCCAATTTGGAGTGTAAAAACTGTATAGTGAAACAGATAAAACCTATTTGGGAAATGGATTATACTAGAACTACATTTATCCACACCCCCGAACGAACAAAACAGAAACTCACTTTGTCATTTTGAAAGCTTGAACGATAATTGAGAATAAATTATTGATTGATTTGGCTTTTACTTGGTGGGAGATCGCTAAAGTATTACGTAATGTTTTTACACCACTTGATCACCCGTCGGAACTATGTTAAAATATTTCACAAAACGTATGAATTACTTTAACTTATACACGTTAAACAAAATTTATTAACAGTTAATGAATAAAATAACTTACTGTGGATCCACATTGGCAGTCGCCTCGTCTAGCATGAGCAGTCGGTTGTTGCGGAGAATAGCTCTGGCAAGGCACACTAACTGTCGCTGACCCACCGAGAAGTTTGAACCCTCATCCATCACCTTCGCCTCGAGGCCTGCACTGCTGGTTAAGGACTCTTTAAGCTCCACCTGTTTTAAATTCATGAAAATTAACTGTTTCTATGGATGTAGGTTATGTTAGATTTTAGATAAAGGATTAGCAAAAAAGAAATTCTGCAATGGTGACATCATCTATTGATGGGAAAAATTGTCTAATGATGTTTTAAGGCACCTGTAAATGAGCCACTTTTTATGGCAATAAGCTGCCGAACATGTGTATGTGTTTATATCTTAACAACATGCGGCAATGTTGCCCTGTATTTCCCACACTTGCCGGCAGCATGATTTGACAAAAACACGGTACCATTGCCAGGATAAATTGATGCCCTTCTCTTTTTTCCGTATGCGATCTGTCAAATCAAAGACATTAGATGTCAGATATATTCTTGACGTCATATTGTGCTGGCATTATAATATTACATCAAGACTCTATTTATGTATCAGTCGGCCGATGAGCTCTATTCCGTGTTTTGCTAAAGATATTTTTTTAAGTGTTTGTTTTCTGTCTAGTTAACTGTACCAGTGAAACATATACAAGGAAAATCACTTTTCAAAAGCTAGCAAACTTGAACTTTTCAAAGTTGGAATACATTTGTTTTGTGAACCATAATATTGTTTGCAATGTGCACATAGGCTTAGATTTTGTTTTTTCTTTAACTGTTTAATGTAAAATCCTTCCTTTACCAGAATCGAAGTTTATCGAATTAAACGAATCATTCTAAAATACGGTTTCGACGAAAACAACAATATTTGTTACAGGAAAAAGGTGTGCACGCAATTTTGATTAAATTGGTCAGAGGTATAGTTACTTTTCAATTTTCGATTGCAACATCAGTTTTGACTGCAAGTTTCTGTAAAATAGCTTTAAAGACCTTAAACAAACAAATAGACTTTCAAACAGGAAATAAAAACCTAAAAGATGCTATTTGATATACTTAGATGAAATATAACTGCAGAAATTGCACTCGAATAGCAGGAAAAAGTGACAGCTGACAAACAAACATTTCAGATGAACAAACTAAATTATCAGCCATACTATACAATTGTATTGCTGGAGATGTTGCCGGAGCACAGGCAAAGATGCCCATCGTGTGTAATTTTTTATGCTTGTTCACAGGGGCCATAACAAACCTAAGAATGATGTAGCAATCTAGAATTCTAAAAAATATCTCAATTGATATGTATATTTTAAAATTACCTCTTCCAAAGCTTTCCACAAGGCGTTGTCTGAGAATTCTTCAAATGGATCTAGATTTCTGCGAAGAGTTCCCGAGAAGAGCACAGGATCTTGAGGAATGATTGAGATCTTCCGTCTTAAATTCTGAAAATTCAATTAAATATTAATAAAACATATTGGATACCATCAGTGTTCCCTCTAAGCTGTGCGCGTGTGCGCGCGCACACAACTCGCCGACCGCGCGGACATGCATTAGAACTGAGCGCACAAAAGTAACACCAGCTTTACCACCACCAGAATAAATTAAATGTCAATATATAGTGTTGTTAATCATTGTCATTATAAAAAAATAGCCATTTCTTTAAGTAGGTCTAAATACCGTTATGCGGTGCACAAAAATTTAAATTTCCTTTCAAAGTTACACAGCCAATCTATTTTGCGCACATAACCTACGGAAAATTAGAGGGAACATTGGCAATGAATCCTTTCCTTGAAAATAGGGCATGAAGAAGCAAATAGCTAGTCATTCCATCTGCAACATTTTATTTTCAAAGTATCTGAAAAGAGAACCTACAAATAGTTATATACGCACAATGTCTCCGATGAAAATTAATTCAATTTGATTACATATTTGATTTTGCTGGAAAAATATACGCCAAAATCCTCAGTGTTTGTTTCAAGTGAACTAACTCTTTGGCAACATCAGCACCAGGCAAGGCGCTCGCCAGCGTCATACAGATAACAATAACTTTTCACATGAAAAAAAAAGTACAGCATACACTGAGTTAGTCCTGTATGTATTCCGGGACTAATCGGAGACTTGAGTGCCTAGACTTACTTCATAGCATATTTTGTTTTCGTTATCATTATTAAATTCATATCAGATTCATAAAAATTATTATAGTGCTGTAAGCTTCATACCTCTAATGAGATATCCTTGGTGTCCACATTGTCAATGACGACGGCACCATCTCCGTAGGCGAGTCGGAACAAGGCAGAAATCAGCGATGATTTTCCAGCACCGGTTCTTCCAACGATTCCCACCTATTTTTTTGAATAAAATATAACTTCATAAACAAACGAAATGAACCAAAAGTTTTCTGGGTTTTATGATAAACAAGATTGTGAATCTCATACTGTACTGTAGGTTCTATTCTAAACAAACATTTAGCTTAGGTTAACCGATTATTAAAACAAATAAGAGACTTATAATGGTATTGTATTGCAACTAAAAAACAGTTGGGAGCCAATATTAAATAAATTTTACTTATAATACTTATAATAGATTTTAAATTGAATGGATCAATATGCCGGTTATTAATTCAAGAGTTCCAACTTTAAAAAGATATTCTGCCCAGGGAAGTTGAGGATGGAAGCGAAGTTAGCAAATAAAAAGAAGCGGCATACACCAATAGAAAATTATCAGTGATTAGACTCTTGATGGAACTTGATGGATTATTCTTGATGGAACGAATCTAAGTATAATCTTTGAAGTGAACAAGAGTCACAAACGTTATCAGCCTAAAACCATGCGATGACGTGGCTCACAAATCAGAGTTATTGTTAGCAGACAATAATAAATCAGTCAGTTATAATGTCTTAACTGACAGAAATTCATAAATAATTGACTCATTTCCGAAGGTATTTAAGATTGCATCCCGATGATCTACTAACATTTATTTTCCTGCTTGGCAAGGTCTTGGCACAGTCCGTCCCACCTGATGCTGTGGGGACAAAATTCACAATCTCAGATGCCTCGTTTAGCTAAGAAAGGAATTGCCCAGACTACTCTCTGACGAGTGTAGGTAAAAAAATCGAACAAGTTGACGGCTTCGGGTACTTAGTAGTACACATCAGGAAAAATGGCAACCCGCATAAGGAGATCAATTAGGGATAGCTGGAGCAACATTTAGATCAATGCGGAAAGTTTGGAACTAACGTTTGTACTCAGTCGAAACCGAGTCCAAAAAAAAAGCGAAACATGCTGAGGATGCCCAAGAGAGCCTTTCTACCAACAGGATGGATCCTGTCAATGTGGAAAGCCACTGATGACTGTCCACAGGATGTACTCGGCAGAGCTGAGGGATGCTGGGGTGACCTGGCAGGGATTAAACAAACTGACAAGGGACAGAGAATCTTAAATGAAGCGTGCGTTGGCCGTGTGCTTCGAATAGGAATAAAAATAATGTAGATCACTGACTTTTTCTCGGGGCCTAATGACACAGTGAAGGTCTCTGAGGACGTACGGATCATCCGCCTCTTCCGTGTATTTCATGCTGTAGTTCTTGAACTGCACTCCGCCTTCTTCGGGCCATTCGCAGGAAGGCTTCTTTAATTTAGGCATCTGTTTCTTGTTCTTCTTATCAATGTCGTCTGGCTCAATGCCCTGAAAGCAATCAACACATGCACGGGATAGATATAAACTCTATGAGCAGAATTGAGAATCGTGTCATCTATTATCAATTGCCATTTTCATATTATTTAGTGAATCATTATTTATTCTTCTGATATGAAATCTACACAAATGTATCAGTGATTTTTTGCAATCAAATTATTTTTATCATTTCATAAAAATGAACAAAAATATATTGTACAAATTTACTACTTGGAATCAAATTTGTAGCCACATAATACAAAGCTTAATACTACATCCCCTTTGATTCTCTTCCCGGCTTTAACATCAGTAAAGAATTCATACTAGAAGATGAAACCAATAAAGATAGAGGTTTGAATTAGAAGTACAGTAAAACCCCCATTTACACTATATTCGGGACCGTGTAATTGGGGGTGTGAATGTCATACAAAATAAGGGATTTGATTTTTTTCCGCGGAAAACGCAAAACTAAGATTTCCCTTAGTTTTACAAAAAAAACTGTATGCGAAGCACAGACGACCGTCTCTTAGTAACGGCAATGGAATGCGAATATTTCAAGCCGGCGCGTAATTCGGGGTAGTGTAATTGGGGGTTCCACTGTAATAGCTTCTAAAAATTATATTTAAAAGAAATGATGAAATAATTCATTTACATTTTTAACTATGCTTGTTAAAATTGTAAAAATTATTTACTATTTGAGAAAAATAAGTGATATTCCTCTCCCAAAATTTCGAATATCTCAGAACAGATTGTACGAAAACCTTTTTAACACATTGAAAATTACCATCTTAACTCGACGGCTGCCACAGACGAGATATCTCGTAAAAATTTTCGTGCTCAACACGCCAGAGACGAGTTATCTCGTCGATAACTAATTAAATTAATAGTTACAAATTATAGCCGGCGTGCTAGGCAATTACTTTTAATTTTCTACGGCAGCTAAAAGGTTAACTTATTCAAACTAAAAAAAATGTCAATTAAGCCAGCTGAATGCTGGTGATTTGCCCCAGACTTCAATAAATAAACGTGGTCATAGAAGTTGATGTTTACATTTTCCGGCGGCAGCAACTTGTATTCGAGGACTCTCTCCACGGCCATGAGCTGGTTGGCCACCTCCGCCGACTGTCTCACTCCCCACTGCACCATGAACGTCATGGACATGGTCTGCGAGATTCCCAAGCCTACTCTGCCTCCCATCACATCTGAACATTGAAAGAATATGTTATGGAATTGAAGTATCCGGATTTTTCTTGTACCCTTTCTCTATAATGTAATTTAAAATTTTGACTGAAGGTGCTGGGTGGAATTTCAATATTAAACATGAACGCCTGAAGATGTCGAAAGGCGAAACTTTGGTTAGTGACAAAACTTGTGTAAATATAATAAATTGTTGCCCGCTGTGGTCTAGTTGGTTAGAGCTTGCTCTACCGATCAGGTGGGTCTGGGTTCGATTCCCGGTAAGGTCTAAGGTCAAATTGGATTTTTTCAGTTTTTCAATTGAGATCTAAGATAGAGGGTGTTTATGACGTCAATTCTCCTTGAGTTAGTCTCATGTGACATCGAGTATATCTCGTATGATCTTTCAACTTAAAAACTTTCAAATATTTGAGGCATTGACGTAAGCTGTAATGTCAAATATTTAAAAAAAAAAAATTAAAAGATTGAAGTTCACTATAATGTAGTCTAATTTAAGATTTTGACTGAAAGTGGTTGATGCAATTTTAAATTTGAAATATTGAAATAACGTAGAAATTATCTGGATTTCACCTATTGGCACCTTCAGGAATTCAAGGACACTTGAACTGAGGCTCTGTAAATAGTTGTAATGTGTATATGTAAGAATAAAATGTATTATTTAGTAATAAGTTTTTAAGATGATAAGTAATAATTAAAATGCATAAATAGAGATGTTAAAATTTCATGATTATCTCAAATGACGATTGTCTCAAAGCAAGGTTTTTTGACTCACAACTTCTGCCAGTATTTCGACGACATATGAGGTGGATGATATTTTTAATTTCTCATTTCTCATGCAAGAACAGATCGGTCGAGTTGTGATAATAAAGGTAAATAAAATTCAATCAAGACTCGATTCAAAAATTTTATCTCTCGTACTTTTAAAAAAAATATGGTTCGCCAAAACTTACCTGATGATACGAAGAGAAAACTAAACGTGACGACAGCAACCAGGATCAGGCACAACATGTCTAGAACTAGACCAAAAGCGGAACTGGTGGCAATGAAGAGATACCATGTTGCGGTGTGGGTGTCCTATATGCATCATATGCAACATTATAATTATTAGTGAACTTTTTAAATCAGCATGATCATTGTCTGAACATCTTTATTTTGCAATATAAATTAGAATCTTAGAGTTGAAGTGAGGATTTATTTTGTATATCTCCTAAGCCAATATGTATGGCAAAGTTAATATAAATTTGAACATATTTATAAAATAATATTTGTAGAACTAAGATATTTTTTCATCTTATTAGTAATGAGCTAACTACTAGTCCTATTTTGATCCTTTTAATCTCACTCTCAACAAAGTCGGTGAACAGTTGTTTCGGATGCTTCATTAGGAGTTCATATGCTCCACATTCCGAGTGGACATCATTAAAAAACCATATGTATTCAATATAAATTGGAAATCTAATGACACCTTAAATATGAAAATTGATATTTGCGGATTATCAGAGCGGCAGATGGGAAGATAAACAATCTAATATTTACCTGAAAATTATCAAACTCTTCCTTGAGGATCTTCTGTGCGCCGTACGCTCTGATCGTGGAAAGTCCTTGAAGTGTTGCATTCAGGTGCGTGAAGACTGGACTGCGAGCTGCCAAATATAACAAAAGAAACAAATATGTAACACTCTCTACTAGATGACAACTTATAACAATATTCGTTCCTGTAAGAATACTTAAATATCGATATATATTAAAGATGCAGTAATGCATGACCTCCGAAAGCAAATTATATGCCAAAAAAAAAAAAGTGGGCAAATGCCGCTCTTCATTAGGTTAAGTGCGGCTCCCTTTATATAGCAATTAAGATTTGTGTAGAAATGTAATTATATTTGAATTTGCGTATTTAACCCATTACTGCCCGCCGTACTCGCGATGATGATGAGCCACTTTCGAATCACAAGACACGCACCTGAGTGGAGGAAAACCTTGCCTATTTATAGTGCAACCCATAACGTCACCGATGCCATTCTGGGCCGACAAAAAAGTGTTGCAGAATCCATAAAAGACCACAATCCTGCAAAACTGTTTGAAAAATTCTTTGATGAAGACGTTATGAACTTGGTAACGGAAAACAGTGTTTTGTACGCGGGACAAAATAATCGACTTTTTGATCGATGATTTTGAAATGGGCAGTGAAGACTTGAAAAGATTTTTGGGAATATTGATGTTAACTGGATACCATGAACTGCCTACCGAGTATGCTTACTGGAGTTTGGATGAAGATCTTGGAGTTCCATTCGTCGCAAATTGTATGCCATGTAATAGATTTTTGGACATAAAAAGAAACCTGCACTTGGCCGACAATTTTCTTGCCGCAAGATCGTCCGATAAAATGTACAAAGTAAGACCGTTATGCGATCTCCTTCAGAAAAACTTGTGTCGGTGGGGAGTTTTCCATGAAAATTTATCTGTGGCAGGTCGATGATCAAATATTTTGGTCGTCTTCAGCCAAACAATTCATAATGGGCAAACCCATGGCTACTGATACGATGGCTACTGCTACACTTTCGATGTCTATTGCGGGAAGTTAACAACAGAAGTTCATGTCGATCCTCTCGGTGCGAGAGTTGTGAAATCTCTGCTAAAAAAGATGCCGATCGTCCCAAATGAACATATTATGTACTTCGACAACTTTTTCACAAACCAACAGTTGTTGCATGTGTTGAAACCATTAGGTTACAGGGCGACAGGCACAATGCGTGAAAACAGAACAAAAAAAAAGTCCACTAACCTCTGTGGTTAGTGGACATTTTCAGAATCGTTTGTAAACTAATATAATATGATCTCACCTATTCCCTCCAAACGTTTAACATTCTTTGAAGTCTTCAAATATATCTTCCGGATGATCATGAAGATGATTGAGATAACAGCGATGGGCAGGATGAAGTAAGGATTGGAGTAGCTGGCGAGAACTACGGATCCTACCATTTGCAGTAAAACCTTAAGAAAAAAATTAAACATGTTTAGGGTGTTCACTGTCAATACTTGGTGGAAAGGCATTATATTAATAAAAACACAATATTCCTTTGTACTTTATTCCACGGTCAGGACCGGTTTCGCTCATTGCGAGCATTGTCAACTGATAAGAAAAATATTTAAAAAGTGCTATTTATACAAAAATAAAAAGGTGTAAACAACAATTGACTTTGAAAAGAATTTACAAAATTTAATTTAAATTTCAACGACATTTACCACTCAGTGGAGCATAGTGACGCTGCCGATATTTACTTCTTCAAACTATAGCACACACGATCACGTCTTTTTTCAGCACACTTTCTGGCCACACTGGCAAAACTCAGAACCTTGTTTACTCAAGGTGGCGACTTGTCTATAGCGTTACGTCAACTTTATTACCTGCGAAGCATCAAGGATAGCTTTGGGAAGCCATTCGTCAATATTGCCCATGTCTTTCGAGAACCTGTTCATGATACGTCCTGAAGGATTGGTGTGGAAGAATCTCATCGGAGACCGAATAACTCCTGAAAAACAACATAAATAATATAGATTTATATAGTAGTGTCTTTTTTATTTAATTTATTGAAATACTTGTCCAGTGATGTTTGCATGACAGCTCTTGTTTTCCTCTTAATAAATATGTTTACAACAGGCCATTGCATCCTCCGCTGCTTTATGCTCTTTCGTTAATCGATCAGTATCAGGATATTGCACTTCTTAACCAAACATTCTTCTATCCATCATATTAAAGCATTCTTCCAATTCTTTAGTTACAAATTCAGTTTTAAAATCCATAGAAATCAATATATTAAACAAATGGATAAATTTATTTTTTTAACTCTCATCCGCGTAAGTAGAGAGCTCACTGTATTTTAGGTTTGATGAGGCATTTATAAATACATTTTTACTTCGAACTGTTTGATAAATTTTTGCTTGGACATATTGCCTTTTGATAAACTATTCAATGATTTATTTAGGTTTGTTATGTTGGTGGGAATTTGTGTTTATTGTAAAGACTAGTAGTGGATTGAGAATCATGACATGCCACCTGGTATCATATTGGCTGTGGAACACATATCAAATTTCACAGGAGGCGCTAAAACGTGTTTTGATGATTTTGAGACATATGCAAATTATGAATGGTACACAACCTTAAAGTGCACGAAGACTTCTAAGCTGGTGTTAAATTGACATATTCTAATATTATTATAAGAAGTTGTCTAGGAAAAACTTTTATTTCAGTCTTTTTTCTTGGTTTTAATTTTTTACAAGGTCATCTTTTTCATACTTAAAAGTTAAATTTAGATACTAATTCGGCATTTGCAACTCGCATCCTTTTGATAGAACGTGTATTAAGTTTGATACATTGTGAGTATCGAAAAAAAACCTGTTTTGAAAAACCTGTGGGTTACGTCCTTTTTCCTTTACACGGTCGATATACATGGCTTATTTTTATTCTCTCTATTTTTATAAAATAAAGAATGCAATACACAAATCTGGATGCGCCATTCATTACCGGCCGAGGCTAGCGGTGAGTTTGTAGCGTTTGATTATGTACACTGACCTCTGAACATGACATCGTGCAGCTTCTGCGAAGATCTCATGGCTACATTATAAAATGTGATGGACCTTACGAAACTGATCACGAGGAGTGACACGGCGATGACAGAGTAAGCCCACATGCAAGTCTCCGTGCTGAGTAAGCTCTCGGCCTCTGGGAAAATTTTATTGTCTACGATCGTCGACGGAGATGTCGAGGAGAGCTGCACGAATGATGATTTATCCGTGAATACAAAACCCTCTCCAAAGACGGTATCGTTGAATGTTGAGCCTGTTGAATTGGCGAGGGTCAAAGCGCTGCTGCTGGTTGCGGAACCGAAATAATGGTCACGGAGCTCTTCTTGCGTGGTCCTGTGGAATAAGTCATACATTTTTTTATCATAGACTGCGAGTTAAGCATGTATACATTTATGGAAGATGTAAATAATTAATCAAACCACAGTTGAACATGCTTAATATTTTGGGAAGGCATCGTGTTACAATTGGTTGTAATCTTTAATTTTTGGGCCGAGCGGTAAGGTATTTAAGGTATTAGATATAGCATTGGTGACAGCCATGACTTTCAACAAAAATCTAATAAAAAAGCAATGTTGCACGTTACTCTGAACATTTCTGGAATCGCGTGGCATTGCTGTCGCTTGTGGAACATTATCTGCCATAATTGTACAGTATTGTTGTATCTTCGTGTCTTGTGTACGGCACTTGAGATTGTATGGTTTATTTAGTCTTAATTAACGATTTTAAACTGGTTGAAATCATGTGTAACTACTTTTAATTCCCTCCCTGCCTTTCCTGGGTGTTACACTATAATTCTTTAGATACAATGATTTGGTGATTACAGCGCTCGTGAAAAACCTGCACTCAAATTATCATGCAAGAAAAGTAGGTGCATACAGAGAAATGCTCACATTTGAATTACTCTTTTTACAGTATTTCTTAAGATAAACCAGATAGATATATAAGCTAACCTAACCTAACTTAACATCACTTTTAAGGTGTTCACTGTCAATAATTGGTGGAATGGCATTATAATAAAAATAATAAAACATTTTTAGTACTTTTTCCACATAAAATTTATTAGATCAGGACCGGTTTCGCTCATCGCGAGCATTATCAACTGATAAGAAAAATACATAAACAGTGATATTTATACAAATTTAAATTGAAATAAAAAGGTGTAAGCAACTATTAACAATTTAAAGGATTAGCAAATTACATTATAATTACACAAAATTAAAATGCTTAACAACCATAACAATTAAAAAACCATCATCAAAGAATAATAAATCTAAGTGGCAAACGATATCAATTATAAACACAATTAAAATTTGGGAAATTTTTACACAAAGTGAAACACTACATTACTAAAGTAAATATCCTAATGATGATTTGGTGTTTTTCCCGTTTTCAAGCAATGATGTACTTCAACAAAATCAGCAGTAATGAAGATTCTGAAAAAGACATTTTTAAAAACCATATCAATTCTTACAAAAGGAATAAATTTTGAAAAACATATAAATAATATAGAAGAGCAGTTAACATAGGCTAGAATTATGTTAATGAAACGGATATAACAAGGGTGATGATGCAAATACAATCTGTTCATTTAATAAATTAGAGTCCGGCAAGAATTTATGTCTATTTATTTCTAAGATCTCTTGTTTATCAAGTTTTAAAGATTTATTGTTTACATGCAGGATTTTAAAGTTTTTAGAGATATCAAATGTATGCTTATTTAGGAACAAATGGTTCCCAAATGAAGATAATTCATTCCCTTTACGTGAGCAGGCTAGATGTTCTTTAAATCTGATATTAAAAGCTCTTCCCGTTTGACCAATATACCTGGCTCCACAAGAATCACAATCAATTAAATATATGCCACTTTGGTTAAGAATGTTGAGTTTATCTTTAGAATTTACTAAAATGCGTTGTAAGTTAAAAGAATTATAAAAAGTGACATTAAAAAGGTTTTTGTTGAATTTCCTTGAAATCTTTTCTGAAACACTACCCAAGTAGCTCAATTTCACCCATTGTTTCTCAACAGCTGGTGCATTAATCACCAAACTAGGGCTTACATTTAGCAAAGCTAGTTTTTTGTGTTTTTTAAATAAAAGACGATCTATTAAATCCGAATCATAACCATTATTCAACGCAATTTGTTTTATCGTATTTAACTCAAGATCATAACTAGCTTTAGTCATCGGAATCAACAAGAGACGATGAATAAAGCAATGAAAGGTTGCTAATTTATGCGAGATATGATGTCTGGAAGAATTGTTAATGATGTTATCGCTGTATGAATCTTTTCTAAATATACTGAAACAATGCCGATTATTAATAATCTCGATCGTTAAATCCAAAAAGTTTATTTTATTCAACCCCAACTCCATTGTAAATTGAATATGCGGGTTAACGTTATTTATAAGTTTTAAGAATTGATTAAGTTGTCTCTCTGTACCTCCCCAAAGTACTAAGATGTCATCTACGTATCTATACCAGTAAATGACATTTCTAAAAAGATCAAAATTACTGATTTTAGATTCTAAAAAATCCATGAAAAAATCAGCTAAAATAGGAGACAAAGGGCTACCCATTGCCAACCCATTCAACTGTTGGTAAATTTTATCATTGAATTTAAAGAAGTTTTGGTCAATACAACAATTGACAATAGATTTAATATCATTAACTAACAAGGGATTAAGATTTTTACTATCTATAAAGTCTAAAAAAGCTAACTTTAACTCAGGTATAGGGACACTCGTAAATAAACTTACTACATCAAAAGAAACAAGCTTAGAATTTAAAGGCACTGAGATATCTTTAATTTTATTTACTAACTCAATCGAATTTTTAATACTAAATTTAGGACTGAAATTTAATTTATATTTAAAAAGTAGGTTCGCATTTTTAGCTAGTTTATAGGAAGGTGCTGAATTGAATGAAACTACTGGCCTTAAGGGAGTATTAATTTTGTGAATTTTAGGCAAACCATAAAGTCTAGGACACTGGGGGTTCATAAGTTTGTACATTTTTTTCATTCTTGTGGATTCTTGTGGATTGTGGATTCTTGTGGAGCCAGGTATATTGGTCAAACGGGAAGAGCTTTTAATATCAGATTTAAAGAACATCTAGCCTGCTCACGTAAAGGGAATGAATTATCTTCATTTGGGAACCATTTGTTCCTAAATAAGCATACATTTGATATCTCTAAAAACTTTAAAATCCTGCATGTAAACAATAAATCTTTAAAACTTGATAAACAAGAGATCTTAGAAATAAATAGACATAAATTCTTGCCGGACTCTAATTTATTAAATGAACAGATTGTATTTGCATCATCACCCTTGTTATATCCGTTTCATTAACATAATTCTAGCCTATGTTAACTGCTCTTCTATATTATTTATATGTTTTTCAAAATTTATTCCTTTTGTAAGAATTGATATGGTTTTTAAAAATGTCTTTTTCAGAATCTTCATTACTGCTGATTTTGTTGAAGTACATCATTGCTTGAAAACGGGAAAAACACCAAATCATCATTAGGATATTTACTTTAGTAATGTAGTGTTTCACTTTGTGTAAAAATTTCCCAAATTTTAATTGTGTTTATAATTGATATCGTTTGCCACTTAGATTTATTATTCTTTGATGATGAGTTTTTAATTGTTATGGTTGTTAAGCATTTTAATTTTGTGTAATTATAATGTAATTTGCTAATCCTTTAAATTGTTAATAGTTGCTTACACCTTTTTATTTCAATTTAAATTTGTATAAATATCACTGTTTATGTATTTTTCTTATCAGTTGATAATGCTCGCGATGAGCGAAACCGGTCCTGATCTAATAAATTTTATGTGGAAAAAGTACTAAAAATGTTTTATTATTTTTATTACTAACTTAACATATTTTACATCACTATTTTTCTATAACACTATGCATTTTAGCCTAATCCTCATTCCAATATGGACACTGTATTTATGGATTTGTGTTTTAAGACATAGTAGTCTGTAGTGTCTCAATTCCTCTTGTACATACATGTCATGTCCTAGTTCCATCCTTCTATTCTTATTTTTTCAGAAAAAAAAGTGACTGCAGTTGTAGTAGAACAAAATATTTATTGAGATACACTATATACGCTCAGCAGTGGAAGCAGACGTGGTAAACAATACATTTACAATGTATATTAGTCTTTTCTCAACACCTCTGGAGACAACAGAGCCTTACCAGAAAGACATCCAATAATCGGCAGACGACGCAGCAATCTGACAGATGATGAATCCGGCAGCGATAAAGAACATGGAGAAATAGCCGGCTCCGGCTTTGAAATACTCATATAACACAGATCCCTCCACGACATCTGAAAGGTTATAAATTAAAATATTACAATCCCTTGAGTGGTGAAATATTTTCAATGTATCGAATAGGAACTTAGTTCTTTAAGTAAATAGCAAAAATTGTTAATTAAGAAATACATCATTTTTAAGAAGTTAGAAGCTTTTACTTTCAAATTGGACGGGGGTTGATCTTCATTCAGTTCATCGGCTGGCATTTGGTTCTGTCGGCATCAATCCCAAGAAGAAAATCAATAAGAAGTTCATATAATGTACGTTCAATACTGTAGCTACTGATTTGCTTCCAAAAATAGATTGCATGTTGTTTACCAATAATAATAAAATACACAAATGATAAAAAATGATGCCATTGCAACAGTGCTTAAATGTTTGTGCTGAGTGGTGTAGGGGGCCCAAGCGCGCTTCCCTACTTTTTTTTTTTTGTTTTTAAGCCATGTCGGCTCCCAATGTTGAGCATATGGACTCCTAATGGAGTTTATCTCAACAGAAGTGTTTCTACGAGAACTGCTTGTTACTCAGTTGCTCCACCTCTCTTTTTCCAAAGAGAGTAGGGATAGTAGGATAGGGCTAAGACAGGATTAGTGGTAAGCTAATCACTCTCGATACGCCCTGTTCAAAGGATAGGATGGGTGAGAGGGGGGAATTAAAGACATCACAAACATCCGTGCCGTTGAATAGAAATTCATAAATCAATTTATAAAACTGTCCGTACCAGGATTTGAACCCGGGCCCTCCGTAGCCGAAGCCAACAACGTTGACCACTCGACCAAACAGACGGCGAACTTTCTTTACCTCCTTTAAATAATTATAAACTAGCACTTCTTGTTAACCTTTTTACAAAAGATTATTAATTCCCTTATTTGTCTCACATCTGTAGCCTTCTTTCTGACTAACATAAATAACACTTACCAAAAATAAATTCTAGAAATGACTCCTATTTTCGAGTTACTATTTTGCAGCTGTGGACTCCTTTGGATGATGCCATCAAAATTAGCCATAAAAAGGGTAAAAAATAACATTAGTCAATAATTAATGATTACTTTTAGAGCTGGCTTCTGCTTCAGCAATTTGAGGTTTGTTTTCGACCTCGTCCTCGTCCTCATCGTCAGAAGTCATCTCCATTTTTATATCGCTGATATCCATGACCGACGAAGTAATCGATTCACTCTGAAAGTATTTAACAATAATTTTGATAATTTTACAAATTAAGATTCTTTTCTCAGTCCTCTGAAGTCTAGCGGTCAAAGCTTCACTCTAGCAAATGGACGGTTTCAGGTTCAAATCGTGGCGAGGTCAATTTAACATCTACAATCTTGGGTATGGTTTTTCGTGGCACATGTCTTTTCTCTTCTAGTTCGAGTGGCTTAATGAATTGTCATATACTATGAGATGTAATGTGATTTAAGTCAAATGTCATTTCATTAATATATAAAAATATATGAATCATTAAGCACAATTATTTTAAAAAATCACAAATCAGATTTGAATCACCAATCAACTGGCACATTTTTTTAATACCTTCTTGTATGTCTATTTTTTTATCGAGTAAGAAAAAGTTTAATTACCCTCTTATTCCGGCTAGTCAACCGTTTCTGCTTGGATCTACTGGTGGATCTCTCCCGGTGCGGTTTGAGGGAGGAGACAGAGAGCGAATCTTCAGATTTCTCATCGGGCATGGCACTCATTGCCAATTGGGCGTATTCCACAGAAGTCGTGCTCAAGCTTTGGAATGAGCCTTGCATGGATATTTTGCCCTGAAAATAAAACATCAATGAATATAATTAAAGTTGATAAGGTTAACTCTTCGAGCCCGAATGATGCGCATGTCTGCACTATCTGATCTATAATAATAATGCCCCATATTGTCTTCATAACTTAAAATAACGTCACTGTTCTGGCAAGAAGTCTGTAAGTAACAGATTGATTGTTCCCAATGGCCTCCTAATGGAGAGATCTTAACCAAAGGGTTTCTACGAGAACTCAGTTGCTCAACCTCTCTTTCAATATTTTTAAGATGGATATAAAAAATAAAGTTATGGCAGGTCTAGTGGTTAACTAATCGCTCTCGCTATGCCTTTAGGATCGAAAGGATGAGATATATATTATCAGTTTGATGCAAAAGGGCATTAAAATTTATTTCACAAAAGTGACATAAGCTGGTTAGAGAAGTCTTTTATTCTGGTATGTGCATGAAATACAACATAATATTTATAAATATATGTCATTAGATAATATTGATTGATGTTAAAACACTAAATGACCATTTTAATTTATGCAAAATGAAAAAATAACCATTTTTGTTTATACAACTCAATTTTTACCTAATTGTCAATCGATCGATGACTTTGCAGCAAACTGACGATATATAGAATTCAATAAAAACTCTGATTGAAAATTTTGATTTGCCAAATAGTGCCATTTTATCTTCCTCGTTTTTAACCTAACTTGAAATCGTCTAGTAAGTGCGAAGGTCGCAGAACACTGATCAATGCTACGCTTATTCCTGCTGGTTTACGTGAATATTTTACTCTCCTCTGTTTCAAGTGGTCTTTAATATAATATAAAACAATTTCACTGTCAGTTTAAGGTTTTAAATTGAATTCAGAGAAATAAAATTAACTCATGATTGTAAAAGTATTGTCATCATACATTTTTAAGAAGAATGATATGATCAGCGGCTTCCAAGTAGTGCAGCTGGTGGGTAACGAGGATTCTGGTCTTATGCTTCAAGTGTTCCATGATGCACTGCTCGAAAAGCTGGCGCCCGACGTGGGTATCTACGGCCGACAGCGGGTCATCCAACAAATAGATATCCGTGTTTCGGTAAACTGCTCTGAAAGAAAAAAATCATTATATTGGACTGCCTCTTTCACAATCTGCGGCAGGCACGTTTTACACTGTATGTACATTTCGGCCATTCATATAAACTAATATGATATTGATTCTACAGTACAAAGATCGCAGGGAAACATACAGTCACCTCTCAATCAATTTGTGATGTGTTTCTTGATAAAGAAATGTAGCAGATTTCTTATAATACCTTGCGAGATTCACTCTGGCCTTTTGTCCGCCGGATAATGAAGTACCCCTCTCTCCGACTAACGTCTGGTCTTTATGAGGAAACTGTAGGAAGTCTGCTTCCAAAGCGCACACTCTGACGACTTGATTGTATCTGGAAATAAAAAGCAAAACAATTCTCATTCAAATATATATAAGCCCCTGAGAGGTGAAGTGAAGTAAACCGAGTGGTATTTTAGGAAAGAATGAGTTAGATGCATTATAATATTCTGCATGTCTTAACCCTTTGACCGCGGATGACTGCTATAGCAGCCCAATCTGAACCGATTTGGATCCGAGCCGCGGTCAAAAGGTTAAAGCAGTGGCTCCCTACCGGTGGGGAATCGTAGAATCGCTAGATTCTTATTTTTTAGTAGTTTTTCAAAAGTATTATTTTAAATACGACATGACATGACATTTTATAATACCCTGTAATTCTACTGAAGTTTTTGTTCCGTAATTTTAGTAATTAGTTTAGTAAAAAATTATCTCAATAAATTTACAAGATTATGCATAAATACCCACATATTTAAAAAGAGCTTCAAATCTACGTATATGAATATTATTTCTTATGTACATTTGAGTTAGACAATCGCATTGGATTACCTAGATTTGTCATACGGCGTTCCGAAGAGTATGTTCTGCCGAATAGATGCCCCAAACACCCACGGCTCCTGACACGCGTACGACACCGATCCGTTGACTTCCAGTGATCCTTGCGACAGTTGCAGTTCCCCGAGGATGGCTTGCAGCAGTGAACTCTAATATAATTCATAGTAAAGTGAATACAGATATGACAGACATCTTAGGTGAGCACAGAAGGTTTATCTACGTCATTGACAGTGAACATTTATTGATTCGTCTAAAAAATATTTATTTATTCATAACATTAATCAAATTCACTCATCATGATCTGAATCAGTAAATATTTCACTGACATATCGATTGGAATAACAATCCTGTTTCGCAAGAGCATCATATATTATTGAAAACACAAACTTTCCTCATACATACAATGATTGTAAAATTGTAGGATTTGCAAGTATATATTATTATTTATTATAGAACTATAAGCTCTGGATAAATATTTAATGTGTTAAATATTTCAGATTGATAACAATGTGGAGTGTGTCTAACTGGTTTTTATATTTAGTTTAGAAATGTATTGAAATAATGTAATTGGAGTGTTTTATTTAATTTTTGAATTCAATCAAAAATATTGAACAGTTTAGCAGTTGTGTTGATTTTAGGAAAGATATATTTTTGCAATAATCACTAAAAATCTCCCGCTCACCGCTAGAATCCATTGTTATTGGTGCCCGATTACAAAGTTTTAAAAAACAGGACAGTAATCAACGCTGTCAACAACGCTACATTAATGCTTCGCCTACCTTCTGAAAGCAGCACGCTGCAAACTAAGACCTCCTTTTGCTGAATACAATGTATTTAAAAACGAAATATTATCATTTATTGATATTGAATTAAAGTAAAAATTTGCTATCATTTTTCTATCTATACCGTTGCCGGAAACAGAGATTGGCCTTCTGAACAACAAACAGTTCTTGTACTGATATATCTGCCAATAATGGTTAACAATGGGAGCAGACGTATTAATAAGAATATATATTTGGGTTATTTCTCAATACCTGAAGCGTTTTGCTTTCGAACACAACCATAAATCAATTTTTCAATTCCATCAATTCAATGTCAGTGCCAGGATTTGAGCCTGTAAGCGCTGAAAACAGTAATGTAGACCACTTGTCTACGGGCATTACACTCACCTAATATTCGCAAGGTAGGTAAAAACTAATGAAAGAATAAATGTCTCACCTTCCCCGATCCTACTGATCCGACGACTCCGATTAGTTTTCCCTTCTTCACCGTCATCTGTTCAATCTGCAGAGTCAGCTCCTCGTTGGTAGGAAGCCATTTCGCTTCTCCCTTCAAAATACTGACATGCGTATTCTGATGCGGCATCTTTGAATTCCCGTTTGCCAGGCTTTGAGGGTCTTTCTCTCCGCTGGTGGTGATAGACTTTTTGTTCTCGACGAATTCGTCATTGTGAAGAAAATTTGCAAGGCGTTTCATGGCGACAGCGGCTTCCGCCGTCTCGGCGATCGCCCGTACAAACATGGCCGACATCGTTTGAGATAGGAGATTGAAGTATGTCGCTACCACAAATATCTACAAGCACGAAAATCAGAAAAATTAGATTAACCAAAATATTGTTTTAAGAAGATACTATGTAATATTTACACTTATTGAGAGCTTGCGAGCTCTTTAACCCTCCAAGGACAAGCGTGACCATATGGTCACAGTAAACTCCATTGTCTATTTGTCCCACTATTCGTCCTTTTACTACCTGAATATCGTTGCTTTCACTCAGCTTTGGTTAAGAAGGGTACAGACTTCTGTTAGTCATCAGCCGCGGGGACAGAAACGGCCACCAAAAGCACATGCAAACTTTTGAATTTCCGTTTTTTTAATGGACTTTTTGAAACTGTTAGTTATTTTTTTATCAAATTATTTACAGTTCTTTTGCTAATATATTTGTATTGAAATGTTTTATGTTGATCTAAGGAGGTCAAATTGTAAATATTTTTATTAAAAAGATGAGCATGACCATATAGTCATGCGGGCTTTCTATACAACTTTGTGTGTTTTTTATTTGAATAAATGTTTTTGATAACGGAGCATAAAGGAATGCTACAGTTTTGTTAATCGTTTCATATGGACATGCATTGGAAGTTTTTCTATGAGAACTATTTTTTACCCAGCTGCTCAACTTCTCTTTCTTGAAGTTGAAAGATATGGCTAAAACAGAACTAATGGTCTGACAATCGCTCTCGCAACACCTCGACTTTTAAGATCAAATGGGTGGGAAACCATCTGAGACATCATAGACATCCATGCTTTCGAATAACTCTCCACCAGTGATGTAGAAAAGGGTTCTGCCGTCCATGGCGGTCCTTGAATTTCCCTATATTTCCTCTAATTTTGTTTTTAAATCACTTCTACTAGTTTTTATCTATGAACTAGGATTTTTAGTACAGGTGAACTAATTTTTTTAAGTATGACTCTAATTTCTCGAAAAATATGTATTTTTGAAAACGCCGCCCCCTTGCTACGCCGCTGCTCACCACACTATGATTCAAGTCTGTGAGCACCATAATCGAAGGCAATGACGTAAACTAATCGACCACGGACTGGACACTCATAAGTCCATTACTTCGCCAAGCTCTTCCAGCTTGGCCGGTTAGTAAATAGCCCTGAATGTAAATGCGGATATATGATTCAGGATGCTGATCACATCCTTTGGGAATGTCCAGACTTAAATAACGAACGGGAAAAATTGCTCAAGACGATACGACTATCTGTCGGATCTGTCGGCCCCGTCGGTCATGCCGACTTGGTTGCATCGAAGGCAAATTATAGGGCATTTAAAGAATTCTCCGCGTCATTTGGAAAAAAAGTGGAGTTAAATAGATAAAATCTCATATTTTCAACTGCACTTAATTATTAATTAACTTTTAATTTCTGCACACTGTAGTGCATGCAACCAAGTCTTGAAGAATTTCTTCTCGGGACATTTCTGGCAAAATTTTGAACACGACTAACGTTGTTACGCTACGGAATACACCCTATAAAAAGAGTGTGAAGCCGTAGCGGGTGGTGGTGGGTACAACGTTGAGTACCCTAGGGAATTTTAAAGTCCATTACTTTTATACAAAATAAAGTCATTTATAACTATATTATTCACTGCAATTGAATTTCTGGTACACAATTTTTAGATTTTTAGACAATGACAAATATCTATTGATTGTAAAGAACAGAGCCAGCTTAGTAATTGTTTTGTCAAACCTTGGCAGCGGTAAGTTTTTGGCCGAGCAGCACCATGGAGATCATTACGCAGAAGACAGCTATTCTGGTTGTAGACATCAGGAAGGTCATGTAGACGGCACGCACATACGAGGACTTTTTAATCACTTTTATCTCCAACCTAAAACGAGTTTAGAAGGTTTGAATTAACTATTTCAAATTTCCAACAATACATACACTACTTGCGATAATAATTATTACTAGCTGTAAGCCCGTTGCCCTCAACGGAGAGATATTTTTGCATTATCAAACATCAGGAATTTACTGGTGCGAAAATTCAAATGTAAACTTATTTATTGAGTAAATCAGATGGCCTAAACTCCATTAATTCACTAAACAGAATTTTTTGAAATCATTACAAAACATACCTTCTCGCTAGTTGTATTAGAATTTGAAACGGCTTCTCCCATGCATACATCTTGATGACCTGCACGCCCGAGATGATCTCTCCCATCAAGCGAACTCTTTCGTCAGTCTTCAGGGCAGTCTGCAATCGGTATTTGGCAGCCAATTTACCAGTATACGCTATAAGAAGGAAAGAACGTTGACGATTAGAGAATGCCTTGCCACTCCTAGGTTATATAATTTATTTAAAAACTATAACATTCTCGCCACCAACACCTCATATGGATCAATACTTTTTTACAAGGTGTATTGTACATTATCGCAACGATATCTGTATCAAACTGTGTCAAATGTTCACCAGATTCACCAGTTGCATGCGCTATAGCAGGGCTTCTTAAACTTGTGCCCGTGGAGTTATTTTTATGCACCCTTACAAAGTATATATTGTTTTATCCATGTCCGCTCCCAATGTGGAGCATTTGGTCTCCTAATAGAGGTATCTCAACAGAGATGTTCAACATCTCTTTTTTTTCGAAGAGAGTAGGGATAGAAAGGATAAGGTTAAAACAGGACTAGTGGTAAGCAACACCTCCCAAAATGTGCCTGCACAGATTTTTCCATCCCCGCACAGATCGCACACAGAAATATTGTAAAAAGAAGTGAATCATCACTAAATTTTATTTTTGCTTTGCTTTTTCCTTAACTTATTCCATATCTACCATCAGTGAGTAGGTCAGTGAGTATATTTCTACACATTTGCGAAAATTTTTCATTTTGCTGAAAATTTACTGCGCACAGAAGTTGATGGTACGCACACACAATAGAAAAATCAAAGGGAACGTTGGTGGTAAGCTAATCACTCTTACTTCTACGTTTGTACTGTTTGTGATGTAGGAGACCATAGACTCCACATTAAAAGCGGGCATAGATAAAGAAAATCCATTGAGGTTATGTGTGACATTTAGCTTTGTCACTTATTAATATGATTATGGCATTGCCAAAACCGAGCTTAACTCGAAAGACGCCTCTATAATCCTAAGATTTTTTTTGCGGTCGGCAAAGTGTGGTCCGCTAGAAAATGTTGTTGGTCCGGAGAGAAATCTGACATTATTTTAATTTTCTAATCCTTCTGGTTAAAATTCAATTCTACACGACATATTAATGCGCAAAGGCCTTTTCGTCTGTCACAGCAATCAAAACACGGTACCGATCTCGGCTTGAAATACATTCAGTTCTCCGTCTTGCAGTTACATCATTGGAGCCAAATATAAATTTTATCATTTAAATATCCAGGAACATCCATCACATTAAAATTAATAAAGATTTTATAATTTAATTATGATTAATAGTTTTTTTTTATGAACTAAGTGCATTTTAGACACATTTACAATAAATTCGGGACAGTGTAATTTGGGGTAGTGTAATTGGGGGAGTGAATCTCATACAAAATTAGGGATTTGGTTTTTTCCGCAAAAAATGCAAAACTAAGATTTCGCTTAGTTTTGAAAAAAAAAATATGGATGAAATATTTAGTTACTAAGTGATAAAATGCAAATCGCGCCAAAACCAAACACATAGACAGTCGCCCGGCTATACGTGTATAGCCTGGCACGTGTTGAATACACAGACGCTAGCCAACATTTGACTGTATGCGCCGCACAGACGAACGTCTTGTAGCAACGACAATGGAATGCGACAGTGCAATTGGGGGATTTGCAGCGGCTATTTCAATCCAGTGCATAATTCGGGGTAGTGTAATTGGGGGGTCCGCTGTATATAATATTTGGCGTCCAGTTAGTGGCCACTTTGGCGCTGCATTATTGTTCAGTTTGTAAACCACTCCAATGGGTAATCACAAATATAACATCTATACATGGGACCGTTCATCAGAACGGATTAAAATTGATTATTTGTAATATGCAAAATGTCCTTACATTGTATTGGCACCACAGTGAAAACAACCAGGATTCCAACAAGCCCTGAGACTCCGATCTCCATCCACAAGAAGTACAAGACGAATAGAGATACCAGGGGCGCTATCCACAAGTAGTGGAGGAACATGGAAGCTATGTCGAAGCGGTTTACATCGTTGGAAAGTAAATTAACTACTTTTCCTGTGGCAGACTCTCCCAGTGCAGTCCTGGACAATCTCAACGCCTGTAACAAGATATTTATATAAATTTTAGATTTTCAATGTAAAGATATTACAATACATTATATTTGTCTTAATCAGCTTGTCTATCTATCTGTAACACATAAGTATAAAACTGTGAAAAAACAAATATTCGATAAACTTCTTTTTTTGTTACACTGAAAATAAAATCTCTTCAATGGTACAGTTAAGTTTAATATTTTTTTTATAGCAACTTGATTAACAGTCAATAAAATTTTTGATTAGCAAAGGTAAATTAAATTATATTGGAATAACTATAATCAACAAAGTAATCAGGTAGTAAGCAATTAATTAATGGCGGTAATAAAACAACTTTCGATAACAGATTTGATTACTTAGTCAAAGGTTTCTCAACGGGGAGCCACAGGCAAATTTTTCGAAATCCAAAAATTGTTGTGTTTTAGAAATTGGAATGTCTTAGAACAGCTAAAAAACGGTGTTCATTTTGGGAAATCCGCATTCCTTGAGTCTTGGATTCGAAATCATGGAAAGACCGACAAAAAAAAAGTCTTGCATCTTTTCGTTTCGAGTCCCGAAATTCCTCATAACACTTATCCTCAACAGTACAAAACAAGTATCGGAGGCCACAGAAAAATAAGACAAAAGGGCCTTGGGTCCAAAAAGGTTGAGAAACACTGACCTAGTCTATACGGTTTTACATTTTTTAATGTAAAATTGTATGCTAATAAAAACATGTAGTATTACAAACAAAATGGCAGTATTAGAGATTTAAAAATTTATAGTGTATGTATTGTCATTTACTAAAATTCTGTGCATGTCCGTCTGGGAACCTTAGGCCATAGTTTAATAAACATTCAATTTGCATTCAGTTCTATACTTGGATATGTTAATGAATAACTCTGGGATAATTTAAAAATATAAACGTATTCAAACATTCGATTGAAATCCTTAGACAGTATTTGATAGTTATATTAAATTGACAACAATCTGCGAGTTGAATCAAAACATGAAAAAATCATCGACCAACCAATGAAGCCATATTACCTTGCGATACACCAATGAGCAGCAGGCAACCCTGGCTCGCATCCCCATGTGGAATGAACCGACCATGTAGTGGTTCATGGCGACTGCGCTGGCTCCGTTTAGCACCACGATCCCGCCGGCGCACCAGAGCGCAGTTTCGCGAGACATTTGGCTTTCCGGTTCAAAGTATTTCAACAACATTCCTAATAAGACCGGCATAGATAATCTGAAATAGTCATTTTTATAATAATTATTGTACTTTTGTTTATTGTTTATTCGAATATAACGTGAAATATAACTCAAATATAAAAAAACGACCTATCGTTCTACGGAACTAGGTCATCGATATTTATCGCTTACTTCACTAGCTTGGCTTGCACACAAAGGCAAAAAAAATAAAATAACAAACTGACAAGTTTTGCCTCGTCAAGGGAAAAGGCTGAAATGACCCTTTCTAACTGTCGTAAGAAAGCAATGATACACAGTAGAACTCGGTAATTACGATCAAAGAATTAGCGAGATCTCCGATGTAATGTGGAAACGTTTGTTGACATTTTAGTTTTTGGTTTTTTCGACGCAGTTATTCACTTTTATAACAATATTGTCTTTTTTTTTTTTGCAGACCACTGACACATGAAATTTAAGAACAATGAGAGTGAAAACAATGAAACAAGCATTAATTTATAATTTTATAAGAAATGTGGATTGACAGAAAAATGTAACGGGTGTGTAAATAAATTCTAATTGTGTATTTTCGTTTGACTTTTCATGTTATGTGACCGCTCCAGATACTGCATGTCTTCATGTGTTGGGTATGTTTGTAAGCATTGAAAAACACCTATTCTCTGATATAACGATTAATGCTAGTAACGAGGAAATTCAGTCAGTCCCATCTTCCTCTAAATAACCATGTCCGACTGTAACATAGTTCTAGTGGGGGCTGAATGTTTTGCAATGATTTTTCTACAACAAATACTCACTTTACAAATAGTTCATTGAACACAGCTATACATCCAAGATAAAGAAGATCAAGCCATAATGTTTTTAGTAAAGCTTTAGTCAAACTCCCTTGTTTAAGATCGCCATTTTCTCGGCTGCCGGTGAATCCTTTTAAATAATTTCTGAAAATAAAAGAAAAAACATTACTCAATGTGTGTGTATAAATGTTTATTTTAGAAATAATGAGCGTATTATGTTTCTTCATATTTTGTGTTTTTATTTTTCACTTACTAACTAGTTTATTATCAACTGATAAGAAAATACGGTATTAATATTGAACAAAGTAAAATTATTTAAGTTGTAACAAACAAATATTAACAGAAATATGAAAGGAATTTACAGATAGAAAGATACAAAATTACGAATAAGTGGCACTTAATTGGCCAAAATTAAAATTTTTATTACTTCTTACAAATAAATGATTCTAGTGTGCAATATTGATTTTTCGCCTGCTGTAGTCCAGTTGGTTAGAGCTTGCTCTACAGATCACGCAGATTTGGGTTCGATTCCCGGTCAGATCACAGTGAATTTGAGAATTATTCAATTCAAAGTTGTGATCGAAGACTGGGTGTTTGCGATGTCAATTCACATCGTTTCCTCTCCTCCCATCTTTCTGATCCCTTACTAATTCGGTATAGTAATAGCGATTAGCCAACCACTAGTCCTGTACTAGCCTTATCCTTCTTTCCCTACTACTCACTTTAAGAAAAGTGAGGTTGAGCGACTGAGTAACAAACAGTTCTCATAGAAAATAAAAAAAAATACTGTTAAGATACCTACATTAGGCGGCCATATGCTCCTCACTGGGAGCGAACATGGATTATAAAAAAAAAGTATATTGATTTAATATAAAATTTCTGCAAGCGTCTATGCTTGAACAAAATATTGAAATGCAGGCGTGGACTATTGCAAAGGTAGACACGAACAGTCCAAAATATTTATTTACACTTTAAAACGTGTCTTTATTACTAGATAAAATAAAGGATGGGGAGGCGCGAAGATATTTTTTTCTTCAAAGGGAGGCGCAGTAATATAAAGGTTGGAAACCACTGATCTAATATATAAAATGAATGTTTATTTGTTCGTACTGTATACGTTGCCGCACCGTTCATCCGATTGCAATAAAACTTTGACAAACTTCTTGCTTGCACTTGCACGAAGGTTATAGGCATAGTAAAATTAACTTACAGTAGGTCTTATATATAAAAATCAATGTTTGTATGTCTGCAATACAGTTTATTTTGACAATGTATGCTTGCAATTGCGCGAAGGTTAAAGTACAATTAACTTAGAGTTGGTGGCGCGTGTGTCGTACCATAGAAAATCGGCAGCAAACGTCAAACAGACAGAAAAAGAAAACATCCACTTCAATAAACACAATTAAAACACTTTCTTTCTTTGCGTGGCATTGCAACGTGTGCCAGGATCCGGTTAGTATATAATATAGTTAAATGATTCTTTTAAATATGTATAGCCCTAGTCCTATCCTTCTATCCCTACTCTCTTTCAAAAAAGAGAGTTTGTGCCACTGAGTAATTAGCAGTTCTAGTGGACACAATTCTGTTGATATAAACTTAAATAGGAGTCCATATGATAAACAATAAATATCAATCATTACAATGTGTGATTTATTGCGAAAAATTAAATCTGCAATAAATGGTACTATGTACATAAAAGCATTCTTTTGACAACGGGAAAAGCAACATCAAAATACACCAGATGAAAGGGAAATTGGAGCTCGGCTCCACCAGCCCCAGAATTTGATGTATAGATATCAATCAAAATAAAACATAGCAGAAGTGATTTAAAAAATCAGTGGAAATATTGGGGGAGGCAAATTCAAGAACCCCCGGGCGGCAGGACCCCTTCCTACACCACTGACTACATGAATGTTTGCAAATAAATCACTTCTACTATTTTTCTTATTAATAGATGTCTCTGTAGACCGTTTCACCCACCAAGTAACATTGCACAAAGACGCATGTTAATAAAATGATTCATTTTAATATTGATTAGGTAATGAACTCGTTGTCAAGGACACGTAACAGGTATCCATTGTGTGTCATATGAAATCACGTAAGTCATTTAATTTAATCTTGAATAAAATAGTAAAATTCAACACGTTTCAATGCAAGGTCAGCACTTATCGAGATTTCAAGAGAGTAGTAAAATAATTAATATGAAACGCGTGGTCATAAAAATGTTCATATTATATTTGCAAGTAAAATAATTCATTTGCTTTTATTTTTCAATCACATTTCTTTACCTGAAAGGAGCAGTGGGATTAATCGAAAATACTGGTTTCTAGATAATTGATCTTTCGGGTTTGTGTTGTACACAGTGGCGGCTCGTCCAGACGCACTGCGAAACCGCAGCACCCCCAAGGAAATTGAAAAAATGTAATACTATGTACATAAATTTATGTATGTTACATGAAAATATCAATATGATTTAATTGTGTATTAAGCTCGTCCGCGCATCTTTTATATCGGTCAATTTCAAAAAAGGCAGATTAATGAATTTTACCAGGGCTGTCGAGTTGTGTGAAAAAAAGACGACTCTGCCTCCGGCTTTAAAATAATTAACGACTCCAAAGAAATTTTTCAATAATTTCATTTGGACTTGTATATATGTATACCATCAGATCATCTTTAACACTCTTGACTATTTTGTTTAAATACACATCATTAACTATATTTTTCAAAAAAAAATCGAGCTGCTCATTTTTCACGACTTCGACTCCACAGCCCTGAATTTTACAATGAAATAAAAATACACAGTAAGTATAATTTTTGTTGTTAAAAATAAAATCTTAATGTACATTTTTTATAAGATATTTTATCCACGAGCCGCCACTGGTTGTACATCCATATATCGATTTGCCCGCCAGTTAGGTTCTGCAAAATTTCGTGTAAATCGATACAAAAATGAAAGATAGGTTCTAAAGTTATATCTAGCATCAGATTCTTCTGGATTTACCCTTGTTAAATAACTCCCTACCGCAGGACTAGTGGTAGTTTTTTAAGGATTGGATGAGAAAGGAATTTTCATCGAATTTTCAGGAACATCATGGAAATCCCATTGTGGGTAAACATTTGTTGATGTGGATGTCTGTAATATCTTATATACCCTATCTTACACTTATCTAATCTTAAAAATGGGGTATAAAAGAATTAGCTACTATATAGCAACCAAATTAACAACTAGTTTGACCCTATCACTATCTTTCCATATATGAAGACCTCAATTTCAAAACCTACCTAAAGACTATTTTTATTTTGTTTTTAAATTTTGATGCCAACTTGTTCTCTATTTAAATATCTACACAATCGATAAATTTCCGATTTCAAAACCTCTCTAAATACAGAGAAAACGCGTTTACAAAAACGGCGTTTAAGGCGCTCATATATTCTCTTTAAAACTGAGAGTTGGACCAACTAAGTAACAAGCAGTTCTGGTTTAAAAAACCGCTGTTAAAATACCTCTATTAGAAACCACATAATAATTGGACATTAGAAAAATAATGCTCCACATGAAATGAGTTTCGGTACCTTTTTTTATTTAATAAAGCACTGATGAATAATATTTTTACCCCTCACTACCACTTATAGCTAACTATGTTTTGATATATTCATGTAAATTCGTACGCATAATTAATACAATTTATACGTAATTGTATGTTCTTTTAATTTTTTAGAACATATTTTCCTATATATATTTGCCTCGATTTACGCGAATTTGCTTTGCGCGAACCTTTGCAGAACCTATATATATTTATTTTTTTATCCATGTCCGCTCTCAATGTGGAGTATATGACCTCCTGATGGAGGTATCTCAACAGAAGTTTTTTTTTCCTACGAGAACTGTTTGTCACTCAGTCGCTCAACATCACTTATTTTCAAAGTGAGTAGTAGGCAAAGAAGGATAAGGCTACAACAGGACTAGTGGTTAACTAATCATTATTGCTACACCCAGTTATTAAAGGATCAGAAGGATGGGAGGAGAGGAAATAATGTGAATTGACATTACAAACACCCAGACTTTAATCACAACTTTGAATTGAATAATTCATTGTGATCTTACCGGGAATTAAACCCAGACCTGCGTGATCGGTAGAGTCAGCTCTAACCAACTGGGCCACAGATGGCGACATATCTACCTGGAAAAATCAAGGTATCGTGTGCCTATATCATGAGAGCTTTAAGTCAAACAACACTATCTACAAATTTTTAACTTTCAGGAGAGCCAAAAAATGCTTTTTATTATTTTGTCACAAAGCCTAGTGTACATATTTTTTTAATTTATTGTGCACTGTATGTTTGAATTACTAATTTTGATGCTGAAACTTTTAGTGATTATCTTAAAAAAAACATAGAAAAAAGGACAACTTTATGTAGTTGACGTTAAACTTCACTGGTGATTTAAGAAGAAACTAAAAAAGATTGACATAACATTGTTTGACCAGCATGTAACCGAGAATGAAAAATAAAGTAATCAACCAAAAAACAAGATACGATAGATTTTTTTTAGATAACGTTGTTTGACTCTGAGCCCTCGAGTGATATTCATTATCCATCAGTCTGTATCCAGAACGTAAACATAGCAAAAAAAAATTATTGATTATTTATTATCCAGCATTGAATTGAATAAATTTTAGTAATTCAACACAAGAACTGTGTACATTGATATCCAACATTTATCATTTGTTTCATTTGGTCTGCTCGAAAACAATAGACTAACAATCTTCAGTATATTATATACACATATCGACCGTGGAAAGGAAAAAGCACGTAACCCACAGTTTTTTCAAAACAGCTTTTTTTCAATAATCATAATGTATCTTAATTTAGCTTTTAAGTTTGAAAAAAGATGAAACCAAGAAAATAGACTGAAATAAAAGTTTTTCCTAGACAATTTCTTTAATTAATATTAGATTGTGTCAA
The DNA here is from genome assembly GCA_030503985.1 of Himalopsyche tibetana. Lineage (NCBI taxonomy): Eukaryota > Metazoa > Arthropoda > Insecta > Trichoptera > Rhyacophilidae > Himalopsyche > Himalopsyche tibetana. The sequence goes on along the minus strand of JAPJYX010000052.1, from coordinate 4,543,821 downwards.
TTTAACACCAGTTAAGAAGTCTCCGTACACTTCAAGGCTGTGTATAAATCATAATTTACATATGGCCCAAAATCACCAAAACACGTTTTTTGCGCCTCCTGTAAAATTTGATATGTGTGGGTTACGCCCTTTTTCCTTTCAACAGTCGATATATAATGATAAATATTAGATAAATATTAACAGACATCAACGAGGTATGATTAATATTATTGACCCAATAAATATAAACATGATAAGATATCTTATGATTTATTTTGTTCAAAGAACTTTACTGTTTATATTAAGTAATCGATTAAAATCATTATTATGTTTTAAAAAAAAAGATTAAGTCTTTAATCATATACTGTCATCTGTCTGTCAGATGTCAGTAAGTAAAAATACTGACAAAAAATTAGTTAAATATACAAAGAGATTCTTTGGTATCAATTCTTTGTCTGGAATAACTCAGTCAGTGCATTGATTATACACAAGTTTATCAAAAAAAAGCATTTATTATTAATGCTGATTAAAAGGCAGAAAATTGTAAATATTAAATATATTGAGTTTTATCTACAAGAACCATTTGTTACTCGGTCGCACAACATAATTTTTTCGAAGAGATCAGTAAGTGTACAAAGAATAGGGCAGGACAGAACTAGTGGTTGGCTAATCACCCTCACTTTACCCCGTTATTTTAGAATTGGAATCGTGGTGTAAATGTTTAGACATCACAAACATCCATGCCTTCAAACAGAAATCTAAAAAATGCTGTTTGTACTTTGATTCGAACGACGTTGAACCCAACATATATTGTAATAATATATGTAAAATAAAATATCAATACTGGAGACTTTATCCTTAAAGTGATATTTTTCATTTGCTGTTTACTCACAACTATAAATCTGTTACTTATCAACAACTACCAGAAAGGTGACGATATATTATTGCAATCCGTGAGATAATGAAAAGATTGTATAAGAAAATTGTTAACTTATAATAATGAATGAAGTCCATTCACTCCTCAGATGAGACGATACAAAATTCTGTCCGACAATTGAATATAAATTGGGTTTCCGGGGTGATATAAAAGAATATCAATCTAAATTCTGGGATAGCCAAACTATCAACGTATTTTATACTATGTATACAAATATTGCTGGATGATATCTATTCATCAAATCCTGCAGCCGGTGGAGCCGTGCTCCAATTTCCCTTTTGTCTCTTGTGTTCTAATGACGGGTGCGTGATCTTTGGTTTTCATTTTGTTTTTGTGGTGGTATTAGCTCCCATGACAGGTGTGACACTGGTGGTTAATCCTGTACCCCGAGCTGCATTTTTTAATTGATTAGTTAGATTAATCAATTAATTGGGGTTATGCTTATCTGATAAGTTTAATTTTAATTTTTTTGTAACATATAATTATTCGGTTTTTTATAATTATTATTTTAATCTTTTGCCCACTTTTTTTGTCATTTACCCTCGAGAGGAGATCAAGCCAAAAGTGTCTGCGGCAGTCATTCAGGTTTTGGATATCGGTGTTCTAGCAGCTGTTGACAAACAGTTGATTGTGGAGGATCGTGGGGGGGTTGAGTAGGGGAACTCTTCTTGTTTGCTCTACGTTTGTGTGAGGGTAATCAACTTAGTCGTTAAGTAAGTTTTTAATAAATTGGTTGGGGTGATTCGCCATGTTGCTGTAGAACTTCTTCGACACTTTCTTGACATGATTGAGAATTGGGTCTAGAAACAAATATTGCTTGCTTTATGCAATATATTAGTTTCCCAAAACCACCATGCAATACGAGACAATCATTTGCGTACATGTACATTCAAAAATCGTGTAATAGTCAAATTTATACAAGTATTTCAATACGTCACACCTCCAGGTAATATAACATAATGACGTGAACAATACGTATTACTTTAGGTTTGCAAAATAATTCGCTGACATGTCATTTGCTTAAAAATATTTACTGTATTCTGGTGTAATATAAATATATGTAAGATTTATTTTGGCCAAATACGCTCTTAACCGGTTCTCTGCCAGGGACGTGTTAACACGCCATACAATTTCGTGCTCGTAGGGCCGGCCATACAAAATGTGCGTGTTTACACGCAGTACTTTAGACACGGTTTAAAGGCCACAAGAAACGTATTTAATAATTTAAAAATATCATGCATATAGTAAAATCTCTTGGAATCATAGTGTGATATTTAAAATTCAAAGATATTGTTTTGTAATCTATAATACAATGGTTTTAAAAAGAGCTTTTTCGTTGTGTTCAAATGTGTCGTTAGCAAGGCTATATTTCCTTGTCGGTAATTTTCGTTTTTGAAACGTTTTTGGATAAATGATAGTGGAAATGACCCATCGTGTATTAATATGGTAAGTGTTTGTGATGAACTATTAATGTATGTCCAAAAAGTACATATTTATTAGGTTTTATTTTTTGAAAGAAAACCACGGCCCTCAGTGCACGGCCAAATAAATCCAGCACGGCACAGATCAGGTTAATTGAACTCTTATAGAATTTATCTCAACAGATTTTTTCTATTTATTGTTTTACATAAAAATAGAAGATTGACAATTTTTAAATTTAAAACTGTTCAATGAAGAAATCATTATTTAAAATTGGCAAAGAAGTCAACAGTGTAAGCTCCAACAAACTCTACTTTAATACTTAAAAAATAGCATTCGCCGGAACTCACCCACGTCCACGTGAAATACGTTGGATAGATGGATAGAGCTAGGACAGAAATAGTGGTTAGCAAATCGCTCACTCTACACCTCGATTCTCGGATCAGATGAACGGAAAGGCATTTCAAATCTAAAAATTGATTGCAAAATCAACTTATGATACTATCTGTTCTGAGATTTGTACATGTGATTTTCTCAACCGAAGAGCATGAAACAATAGGAGGGCTGGGTGCAATGTTGTGTTGCATATAATACGACACAAACAACATATTGAATTATTTATGATAATCAATTTAAAAAATCTGAGACAAGTGAGCTATCACTGTATCTGACCATTGTTCTACTAGGCCAAATTAATTTATTACAGTGTCATTAAATTTCAATATTATGTATATACAAGTTACAATGTCTTTTATCTAATAATATCTTCAAACTGACAAGTACATTTTATGGAATATTACAACTAGTAATAGGATGAATTATTTACTGTTTACCGGGTTTTGAAATTCGACAGTAAATTGCAAGACCTAATTATAACCCTTCAGAGATAAAAACAAAAGGATTTTCCATATTGTAGGAGTGATATTCTCAATAAGATAATAAATTAACTAATTTATTATGGATTAACCCTAGCGGTGTAGTGCTAAATTAAAAAGACCCTAGGCGTCGCTTGTATTTACTGACCTTGGTTGATATATGAGGCTATTATTTGCAAGCCCGGCTCATTCCAAAATGGTCGAAAAATGAAACTTGAATTTCATTTTTAAAAAAAATATACAATTGAAAATTACTTTTAGTTTTACAGTACTTTTGTATGTTATCAAGCTAGGTTTTGAGACTGCTTTTTATAAATACTTTAAAAATGTATTTTTATTCATTAAATTACAATCATGGTCACAGTCGAAGATCAGTACCGATTTCACTCATCACAAGCATTATTAACCGTTTGAATGCCGCGCAAATAAATCATTAACATGTCCCAGAAATACTGTGCGTTTTTGAGAAAAATAACTTTACCTAATATACACTTGAATTCGATATTTTAAAAACCTATATTGACTCAGTACAGATGGCACTATACATATTCATCACAATATTGCTTATATTCTATTAGAATACCAAGTATTTGATTTTTTATATGTCTTGGTCATCCGAGTTCGCTTGCATATGTTCCGAACACCTGTGTCCGCTTGGGATCCAAGTGGTTAGTGGATATCAGTTAATAATGCAGTGATTAATAGTAAAACAGGTGGTGTGTATATTATATACCACTGCCTTAGGGCTAGGCATATTATAAGATGCAGTGCAGTGCAGGGCAGGTCAGCACAGATTTTATATTAATAAAATGAAGAAGCATGGAGCTTCGTATGCTGCAACGCAGTCACTTGGGAAGGAAACATGCACCTGCCTGTGTTCTCTAGTAGTGTCGGAAAAAAATTCCTGCGTAACACATAATTATTATACGAAAATGACTGACAAACTAAAGAATTAGTGCAAACTAAAATTTGTTTATATGATACTACTCTTGAAGACTTTAAACTCTAAAAGTCATTAAAAGAGTTATTGTCGTCTATTTTATGTGTCATCCATATATGTCACTTGCGTGCCTAAGCTGTCACAGCATACGCTGGTCATACGCTATGTGTGCTTCACCTAAATGCACCTACAAATTCTGTGTTGCCCTGCGCTTCATCGCCTCCACCTCAGCATATGCTAAACCATAATCTTTCATAATAAAATCAAAGATTACTTACTTTTCTAAGGTATCTCCGAGTTTACTGGAGCGGTCCTTTATCAAGGAATCATACAAGTCTTCTTTCTCCAACGGCTTACTGTATCCCTTTTTAAATATCGGTAAAGTCCACAAGAACAGTAGTTTCGACAATGGATTAGCATTATCTTTGGGACAAGGTTTTGAACTTTGTTTGTTTGCTTCCATGTTTGAAGACACTTGTGTATTATCATATATTATTAAAGAACATTTGCACTAAGAAATTCACTCACTTAAAGACTGCGACAATCATTGCACACTTCACGTATACCATATCTCTAATTAATTTATAAATTCTTATGTTACCGAGTGTCGATTTATCACAGAACTAAAATGCATTGAATCATATTAATATTATAATGTAATAAAGATTTAATTTGTTACATTTGACTTACAGTTATTTCATTATTATTTGAATGATTTGGTATAGAGGTACTGTATTTAAGAGTACGATAAACCCTAGCAATACATATGGTAGTTTAAGACTATTTTCTTTCTTTCAAGTCCGTGGCCGAGAAGTCAACTTCGTTGGAATCCCAGTCAATGTTCCCCCTGAGATCAGAGGTTAATTGTGCGGAAAATTCAAAGGCTGCACGGGTTAATCCAACAAATGTGAGGCATAATTTTTGTTTTTGATTTGCATAATAAAAAAAATTATCATTTATTAATTTATTAAAAGATAAGAAATAACAGAACACATTCTATTTTTTTTTACAAAACTAAAATCAACCATGAATTAAAAACAACCATGAATTAAAAAAATATACAGAATGAAAAAAATAATCAGTCCTTATCAGTAGGTTATTAACAATTTATTATTTTCTAGTTTTTCACTTCGCGCCTTGCAACTAATCCTTTTATATACATACTCAGTTTAAATCAATTTCTTGTTCTGATAACAGATAAGAATTTTATTTTCATTAAATTATCGAAATGTTCAATTTCTAATTTATTTCATTCGATTGGGGTTATTAATTAAAAAAAATATTATTTGATGCGTCGTTTTGACGTGCGATTCAATTTCTATGAGAGCGGCATTTCACTTAATTGCACAACATTTCTTTTTGGAAGAGAGTAAGAGGGTAAGAAGGATGAGGTTAAAACAGAACTAGTAGTTAGGTAATCCTCGCTAAAATATAGTTTTAAAATAATATATCTATATAAAAATAGTCAATACACATTTTAGTATGTATTCTATAAAACATAGTTAACAAAACAATTAAAGGGCCCATTTGACAATAAAGTTTTAATTAATTAGAAAAATGGAAAATAAATTTTCTTTTGGGGTGGGCATAGCCCCCATGGCCTCCCCCTTGGATCCGCCAATAATGAGAGGAAATTTCAAACATCACAGACATCTGTGCCCAGCGGTGGGCTGGTAATATGTTAACAAGGGGCTCGGTGAATCTCAGTCATAATGTCTTCATACCATGGATGATGCATATGACGTGGGTCGCTGGCTTTTTTGCGGTCTTTGTTGCTCCTTCAATTTTTTTAATTCTTCTGTTTTGTATTTTAATTCATAAGAAATTGCCGTTAGGTGCTAATTTGATCTTAAACGAATGATTTTCTTAACTTAACAAGGGGCTCGCCGGCCACGCCGAATTTTAACAAGGGGCTCGGGCGAGCCCCCTGAGCCCCCTTCCAGCCCACCCCTGTCTGTGCCTTCAAACAGAAATATATAAATGGATTGAAGAATCAATTTATGAAACTGTCCGTACTGGGATTCGAACCAGTGAGTTCAGCAACCGAAGCTAACGACATCAACCACTCGACCGTGGAACCCGCAGTTTATATATAAATAAACATTAATTGAATGTTGTAATAATATTACATAATAAATTAAATAGACTTATATAAAGTACCACAGTTTATAGTTGTTATACATAGTTGAAATGCTTAAAAGATTAAACTTCTTATGCTACATTTAATGTAAAGATGCCATTGAGATAACCGAAACACGTGCCACACTTAATTCACAAGAAATAATTTTAAATACGTTATCAATTTTAGTTTCACATTTTTCTTTTATGCTATTATTATTGACACACTAAAGTGATATTTTTACGTTTCGTTTTCAATTAAATATTACACTGGCAGCACACAACTAATCGCGTGAAGTGTCACGCCGATTGTGAATTGTTGCTTGCGGTATGATTAGTTTGGTATAACTTTTATATTGTCCGTTATCTGAAACAAGAAAAATAATATTAATGAACAGCGGAAACGTAATAGCCGGCAACACACATGATTAGCTATTTTTAAATATAATATAACACATGTTTCCCTTACAATTATAAAGGTTTTAATATCTAGGTTTGAATATTGAGCCGTTATTTTTTACAATTTTTGTTTTGCTTTTAAATGGCGACAAAGAGCGCAAATAATTATATGTTTACAAACAGTGAAACTAAATACCTATAGAATCTTGCACGTCCGCTGTCAGTGTGGACTTGTCCTAAGAGATGACATTTCAATAAAAAAATGATATATTTTTGATCGATCCTTTTAATAAGTGTTTATTTTATATAAAAGTCAAAGCATATCGATCAATTTTAGGTGATTTTAATGTCCTAATATTCGCCCTAGGGAGTATTAGAAGCTTATAGGGAGTGGCCGAATAAAAACTTGTTAGAATAGAAATATATTAAACTGAATCAAAAACATACTGGACTATTTATGATATAAGTTATTTTGAGACCCCAGACGCGCGCCTTATAAGTTTATGGGGTAATCCGCAACCTCTCATAGTTAAATCCAGCCTTGGCAATCAAGGAGATAGAAAATACAGAAATTCGTATAGAGCACAGATCCACCCTTCCTGTCATTTTCTACTTCCGGGAATCGTCACGACGGCAGCAGTTAAGACAGTGATTATAAAACGCATCGAGAATTTAGATACCTACACATAAACCGTAAACAATATGTTTTTTATGATTGATGAACCCTCATTTGGGAGAAGCTATCTCGGGGTAACAAATCCTTAATGAATTCAAAAAATTATAGCGCAATTCCAAGATCGTTGACCACTCGGCGTCCAATAAATACTCATGCAAATCAGTTAGGAGTAATTACTATCTCGGTTTGGTAGCATGACTAGCAGTTTTTTGTTTGCGACTGTGCAATTAAACTTAATATGAAGAAATACAGTGCAGTACTCGATATGTAGAAAACTTTTGTTGCGGTATTATATTTATCTAGGGCTTATACAAAAACCGACCTTTGCTAAAAACCGATTCCTGAGTTCCAATATATCCATATATTAAATTATGAATGTCGCAAATTTCGCATGAAAATCACAGCCGACAAGTCTTAGTTCGCTCCCAGTGGGAAGCATGTGGACTACTAAATGAACTTATCTCAATCCCACCTTTTTTACAACAACAGCTTGTCAATTGTCTCAACCTCGATTTTTCTTAGAAAGGGAAGGTTAGGGCTAGGGCAGAACTAGTGATTAGATAATCGCTCACATTTATAGGATCGGATAAATGAAATTGAATTAAAAGACATTACAGACATCCATGCCTTCAAATTGTAATCAATTTATAAAACCTTTACGTACTGTGCTTCGAAATTTTGTGCACCGTAACTAACGGCGGTGACAACTCGATCACGGACCCAACAACAGAAGAGTAGGGTATCCAATCCCGCACCCTCTTTGTGATCCCGGGATTGAACATTCAACATGAAATCGTGCATAAATTGGGATTCGGGATTGAAACAATTTTAACTCCGCGATTTTGAAATCCAAACAATTTTATGTAAATTTCAAAATCCCAGGAATTGACGGATTACCCAAAATGAACAGCGCGAGAGCTCTTACAAATTTCATTTTCTGTAATTTTCTCAATCCCGAAATCACGGGATTAGTACTGTCACAATCCCGGCATTTAGGTCTCACAAAATTGGACGTGATCCCGGGATTGGACGCCTTACAGAAGAGTGTAACAATACGAAAAGTTCAACCGATTTTTTTTTTATTCGTAATGCATGTCCGCTCCTGGATCCCATTCACAGTATCTCTAAATGATATGTGAAAGATAAAAGCAAATCTGATAACTGTGTTATACCAATGATGGTGGAATAACCAGTGGAATAAAAAAAATATCAAATTATATTGTATGTAACGGTAATCTTTTTTTGTGGTAATCAGTTCTTATCAACATAAACGGCATGGTTAATTTTGAAACTAAGAAAAAAGTTCATAACAACTGTAATATTGTCAGCATTTATCGATTAAGAAAAAAAAATTGAATCGTTGATTTTGAAACATGTTTATTTCACACTTTTCTTGCTAAATATTACGTCAAGCTTAAAGACCCTTACCCGCCACTGCATACAATTTATTGTATGAATCACTGTCCCGAGGACCTTTTTTAAATATCTGACTGACCACAACACTTGCATACTAAAAATGAAACATAATTAACATAGTGTTATGTTGTTACAGCTAATATAATATCTTCTTGTAGGGTATTCCAACGGAGATTTTATGTATTCATTTGCAGATTTCTACTATAGGACGCCAATATATTTGAACATGATCATATTTAAATAATAAATATGTTAGTATTTGTGTGAAAAGTACTATTTTCAATTGGCAAAAATATTGGGGTCGCCACTTACTGCCATATCTAAAATGCTACCACAACTAGGGATTCAAATCCTGGTATAAAGGATTCCGACCAGTTTGGCGATGCCGAAACCCCGGGATCATCTCAGTACCAATCCCGGGATTTTGGGAACCACTATAACACGAAAAAACACGTACACATTGACATAGGTGACTTTTTCGAATGATGGAGCTAAAAAAATGCTCTCTGACTTCAGATTAATTCTGGAATCGGACAACCTGACACTTTTTCACAAGAAAGAATTTAAAAAAAGGTCTCTGAGTTCAGAATAATTCCGGAAACTGTTGATCTGATACTTTTCTAATGATAAACTAAAAAAAAGGGCTTCGATTTGAGAATAATTTTGGAATGCCAAAATTCCTGGATGAAAAGGGGGGCGGAATTGGATGTCCTAACCACAACAACGAAGTCTAGTCGACACTCTAGACTCCGGAATCTGGCTAGAAGGTAAGTAGAGAAGTATGGTGTAAAGAAATTACGGGTGGATACAAAATCACTTTCAATAAATGGGGAGAAATCAATAAAGGACAAGCAAGCGTGAATCTAAATCCATAAATCGATTGAAAAATAATATGAAAGTCTTCATCCGAAGGTACGAAGTGTTGATTGCGAAGCCGAGTTCTTCGGTTGCGTCATCAAATCAGAAGAGCATTGGTCGGTAACCCGAGGGTCACGTATTAATGCGCCATCTACATATTTGAGAACCACGTGACGTCTTTTAAAAATACACAAATAAGTTTGGGGACTTAAGAGTGACGCGAGGACGAAACAAAATAATAATAATTTATCTTTTATTTTATCATTTACTATTTATTTAATTTATTATTATTATTAAATACCGGTGCTATATTTATTCAAAACAGCATTACTTTCAAGCAGGGCCGGCGCCACCATACAGGTGAAATAGGCAACCGCCTAGGGCGCAAGCCATTAGGGGGCGCATATATAGAGTATTGAAATTATTTTCAAATTCTCTAATAATAATAAATAATAGTACGTTATATTTTATTTTGATGTTTGTATTTGTTTGTTGTAAATTATGTATCGTATTACATATGATGCGAAAAAGAGAGGTTGAGTGACTCAGTAAAAAACAGTTCACCTTAAAAAAAACTCCTGTTGACATACCTCCATTGGGAAGCTATATGCGCCACATTGAGAGCGGACATGGTTTCGAAAAAAAATGGGACGATTAGCTAACAATGGGGCGCGCCAATAACCTTTGCCTAGGGCGCTAAACAACCTCACACCGGCACTGCTTTCAAGGCAAATCTTTGATCTATCGACTGTATTTTTTGCCGTTAAGCTAGTCCTGTTCTCAGGGCCGGCGCCACCATACAGGCGAAATAGGCAACCGCCCAGGGTGAATACCTGAGTTTTTGAAATTGAAAATTCTGGGAAGAACTAAAGATAGCGTCTTTTCATATTGGCAATTCAACAAATTCCTGTGTTTTTGAAATTGGAAATCCTGCAAGAGCTAAAAAAAGGTCTCGAGTGTTTTCATTTTGAGAATTCCCCAAATTCTTGGATTTTCGAAATTATCAATCCCGAATCCCTTAAGTTCTACACGATTTTATCGTGAATGTTGCCTAGGGCGCCAAACAACCTCGTGTCGATACTGCCTGTTCAAACCCTATCCTTTTTATCTCCATAATCTTCGAAAAAAAGAGTCGTTGAGCAATCAGTTGTCGTCGAATGTTTTCTGTTGAGATAACTTCATAAGGGGGTCATATGCTGCATATTGGGAGCGGACTTGCATTAAAAAATATAAAATTAGAAGGTTTTTAAGGTTTTTCGAACAATGACTTAATTCGTCGCTTGTGATACATAGCGCTATTACTCTCGGCGGTAGATTGCCCCATAAGCGCACCGAGCGCGCGCTTGGGGCCACCAAACCTTATGGGCCTCAAAAAATCATATTTTATATTTAAATGGAATAATGTTATCTAAAAAACAGGTCCTTCAAATCGTATTGCGCCTGGGACCACTCAATTCTTTAGCCCGTCACTGCGCACTCTACTTTAATCTAATATGACAAATCAGCCGTTACAATTTACTGCGCCAAGTTCACATTAAGTTTTTCTAAGTAACTCAAATTTTCAAATATATGTACATTGACATTACTCGTAATTTATTTTAGAGCGAGTTTTATTTATTGTGAGAAATTTCTACGATTGTTCACGATGTTAAACCCCAAGAATAAGTCCTCACTAATAAAAGTCATTAAGACCAATACAGTTGGTATAAACTCGACATAAACAGGTAGGTAGTAATAAAATAAAACCAATCGCTCTAGTATCATGAAAACGTTTATTTAATAACTTGCAATCACCGAATTAATTACATAGAATACTTAACAAACAAAATTTTGAATTAATACAATACACAAAAACTATTTGCTCACACGATTTTATACAAATTAAGAAAATTGATGTTTAACTCTATTGTGTCATCTTTCATCAATTTATTTGAATACATGACTTTCAATCCATCAAAATTTAGATAGTGTGGCATTTATTATATGCAAGCCATTTGTGGATCCAGCATTGGTAAAATGGTTGTCTACAACTACCCAAGAGTATTATACACACGATTACAGGACTAATGCCAGTAATAAATTACCAGCGGTTGATCACTGGTAATTTACTTTGGTAAGGACTTTGGTAAACAAGTAAACTTTTTTTTAAATAATTTATGTAAACAAAAGGAGATTGGCATTAATTATCACTGGACTCAGATATCTAAAAAACATGTAGGCGAGGTCAACTTCTTCAACGAAATATTTTTTAAATAACTCGGCGAACAGCTATATGTTGTTACTCACCAAATATAATATTTTTTCTAATCTAATAGATAATATGAAACAAAAAAAATGTTTCCATGTTTGTCTGTCACAAGAACTCCTGCCATTTCAAGTCAACCGTACTATTTGAAGTTTTAGTATTATTTTTAATCAATGGACTATTATCAAAGCTCGAATGGGTTAGAAGTGGCTGAAACGAGCCCCTTGCTAAATTTTACTTAATTTAACAGCTCCTTGTTAATGTTCGACAATATTCTCAGATTAAAACAGAACACGAGAACATAGAGCATGCCAAAACAGAACATAGACAATTCAGAACACATTAAATTATTTAGTTCATTATACCTGTTTCTTCTTGACTATTTATTGGAAAAATATTATAGGCTAATTGAATATCATACAGATAGTAATGTCAAAACGGTATGTAATAAAATGCGCTTTGGTTTATCAGTCAATTGCGACTGTTGTAATGGTCGAATAGAGTGTATTTACGACAATTTCAGTTTGAAGTGTTATTATTATGCACGATTGCTGTTTTTTCTTGTATCTAATACGATGTAGAGATTATACTATTGATTGTAAAACATCTCAATACAAGTGTTTTCCAAAGATATACATTACGATGATCTGTGCATGTCATCATTACTTAAGATATAATTTTCAAGGGCTTAGTTTTCTTGGTTGAATTAATTATAGAGTCAACATTTTTGCTTCTCGCCGTTGCCATTTTCACTCAATTTCTCGTTATAACATAAAAGCTACGCTCAACGGGAACAGCAAGAATCAAACTATACTACCAGACGTGCGATGCCATAGAGTTCGGAAACTTATTCTGAATTTGTTCTTTTTTTTCATTGTTCTGTTTTCTCATGTTTTGTTACATCACGTTCTGTTTTACAATGTTCTGTTTTGACTCCACGACTTCCGACTCCGACCACTACTCCACAGCCCTGGTTTCAACATAAGCTAGCACCAAAATAAGGCACAGGCAAAAATTTGTATTTCCTTTCAGAAATTCAATATAACCATTGCAAAGCCGGGTAGTACATGTGTTTTCGTAGAATGTCGTGGTTTTGGTTGAATTGAGCGTGGTGGTTATTAGAAATTAATAAAAAATGATTTTAAAACTGTATTAATGGAAAGCATTATTATATTTGCCCGACTAATTCATCAGGTATATCGCAGTTAGGTTTCCATTTCAGTAGATCGCATGATTAAAAAGTGGACACCACTGAAAAACCTTGTAATAGAAATAAAGTTGCCATAATAACACGGGTTGGATTCCTTATATACTGTGGTACAACCAGTGATTATTTCTGTAGAATATCTTCCGGTAAATAAATTAATAAAGAGTTTAAATTAATTTATTATTTGCAATGACAATGCATTTTCAGGATCTAAATGCATACGTGCATGAAGCACAAGGTATGAACTAGGGCTTGTCGGTTTTGAAAAGCCTGAAATGTTAAAAATAATATTGACTTTTTATGTTATTAGATTAACAACTGTACTATTTTTAATTTAAACCGCCATGTTACTCCAATGCCTGCCTCTAAGACAGTGCCTGCCAAACTTTTTTTATTTTGCGGCACACTAATGAATAGGATTTTTTTCGAGGCACACCAAATAAAAATGCTTTAAAAAGGAAATTTACCTTTAAAAGGAAAATGTGTAGAGTCATCTACTATATGCGAACGTGACAAATATGTATTTGAAAACGTAGATGTTGAAATTTTACTTGAAATTATATTAAGATTTATTAAGAAATTATATTAAGATATTTATTAGATTATTTATTTGAAAATAGTTTTGCTGTCCAATTTGTTTTATGTTTTCTAAAAACTTATTTTCTGACGAAGAATAACGAATAAAATTGTAGCAAAATGAAAATATTTTTTGTAATAGTCAGTGGCGGATTAAGCACTTTGGAGGCCCCAGGCGCAATAAAGTTTGGAGGCCCTGTTTTTCGAATGACATAAAAGTGCTCTAAAACTCTTCGTGAATAATAATGAATTTTGAAATAAAAATCTAAGAGTGATGCTATCTTTGAGGCCCCCAAGATTTGGAGGCCCCAAGCGCGCGCCTTTTGCGCTTATGGGGTAATCCGCCACTGGTAATAGTACATAGGTATACTTAATAAACGAAGTTTAAAACAATTAAAACTTACTTTTGCTATTTATTTAAACTATAAAACCAGTTTAAGCCGAGTTTTAGAAAATATTGTACATACTTTGGAAGTTGTTTTTTATAAGCGTTAGAGAAGAGGCGTCTAAAAGCAAGAGGCCCCCAAAGACCATAAAAGGCATATAACTTAACAACCATAACGTGTCAACTCCAATTCAAATACACATCTCTATTAAAGTATCTAGTTCCATAGAACGATAAGTAAAAAAAAATATGTTTTGATTTACATATATTGCCCATTATGTTATATTCTAATACTTCTCTTTTACAGCTCCGCACAACCACAACTATGAATAATACTAGTTTCGTCTAGGTAGACAGATAGTTGTTTGCATAGTGGAAATATTGAAATATAAACAATCACTCAGTTCCATAAAATTCAACTCAAAATATCGTTTTATGGTTCTGTTAACGTTGCAATAAATTTGAATTGAATTGAGATAAATGACTAAATGAATACCTTTATTACAAACGCAAACGCAAAAACGAAACATAACGCTCGGCAAGTTTTTTTAATTATTTCTTTAATGAAAATAAATCTTCTTGATCAGTGTATCTCAACCTTTTTTGTCTTTATTTTTCTGTGGCCCCATACCATTGTTTTGTCTTCCGATAAAAATCGAATTTTAAAAACCCAGGAATTTGCAGATTCTCCAAATTTACCAGCGTGGGACCTTTTTTTTTAGATCCTTCAAGAATTTTCGAATCCGAAATTTCAAGAAATTACAAATTTGGCCAAACGAACAGCGTGGGACTTTTTTTTAGCTCTTCCAAAAATTTCGAATCCAAAATCACAGAAATTTTGGAATTTCAGAAAATTGGCACGTGGCCCCCCTAAGCTGTGCTCTGGCTCCCCAAAACAAAAATAAATCTCTGTGGGCCTCTTGGAATACGCTGTGGCCCCCCGTTGAGAAACCCTGACCTTGATCAAAGTCACATTTTTTTTATTCATGTACACATTTCAAAATCATTTTACTGCAACAAAAATCCGGCTCTGTACAAGTAATATTTTATTGCCTGACTTGAATGTAAATACATACACGCTTTTTGATGGCCATGTATTGTTACCACTTCACCGCTTATTATGTCACATTCATAATAGTTTGTTCTAAGCATCAAATGTCTTTTTAACAAACCATTTTTGTTATAATTAACCACTTAAATGCTGAGAAGTGCGGCGAGCGCCATCTCATTCCGTGTTCACAAACGCAAATTTCGACAAAAAACGCAGAACATCAAATAATTGTTTCTATTTATAAAAGACCTCTTTGCCCAAGTAGGTTTTTTCATTATTACTGCTCGTATTTATTAGTGCACAGGTGTAATTTCGGCACAATAATTTTGATTATTCTTGAGCAACCCCACCCTCCCATAGATATTAATTTTCATTTTTATAAGTTTTGTTAGTTTCCCAGAGCCGAGAGCCAAGTTGAATTTTCAAATGTCACAATTTAACGCAAACATTAGTAGTTTTTTAAATGTCATGCATTTACGGTAGCATTGATCTGTCTCGATACAATTTAATATTATGAGATAAGGCTTAAACGATAAAGTATGATGAAATATAAGCATCGAATCTGTAACCGTCGATTGATCAACAAAATGTATTAATAGTGACTAGGGATCCAATCCCGAGCCAAAATGTTGATCCCGGGATCAGTACATTTTTTAAGAAATAAAAATTGATAACATTGGTGAAAAATAAATTAAGCAACTTATGTATATTATATAAACAGCTGTGGGCTGCCAATAAGTTAGCAAAAAGCTCTCATAATCTCAGTTATTCGCAATGTACAGGTGAATGAGTGGATTTTTAATAACTCGTAAAAAAGTATGCGCCATAATTATTAAACGGACTTGATATGCATACATTCTGTAAAAATACGCAATATAACTTAAAATAATTAATTTCGATAGCTGAAAAAAGTATCTACCTACTTCAGACTGCAAGAGTACTTAAGAGAACACTAAGTATTTTTTATATTATTTTAAAATATGCCCGAAGTTAATACCAGAGCATCAATTGTTTCGCCATTTAATCTACGGTTTCATTGTGCAAAGAACCAATAAAATATATTTTTATATTTATCATATCCGGCGACAAGTGCTTTTGTAGAAAGATCATTTTTTTAGAGTGAAAATAATAAGAACATTCAAAAGAAATAGTCAAAGTGAGAATTGATTTTCAACTCTTGCAATCATATTGGTCGAAAAAACTTTTATACAATATTATATGCGGTTTTCGATGAGTTCAGTCGCATGAAATCGGCTTGCGCGCCTTTGATATTTACCATACTGTTCTTATAGAAAGCTAACCGATTTTTTTTTTAGTTGACACATGTTTTATTACATACTTGATGTTAATAGAACAAAAGAAACATAAAATCACGCAACAAAAAAAAATACTGCGCTCGATATCTGATAACATTCATTAAGAAGGTGTAGAAAACAAAGGCGCCGAAAAATTATTACTGTAGTAAAATGCATTCGAATAAATGCGATAAGAAAATTTGATATCTTAGGCATCCAATTACGTTTTTGTATGCGGTAAGTCTTATTGCAAAGAATGTAAACTGCCGCTCGGCTTGAAAACTAACACGTTTGTTTTATAAGAAAATCAATTCCGAAGTTTCGGGACTATTTTTTCTAATCCCGGGATCGAAATGTATCGATATCTGTACGGGATCCCGGAATTGGATCCCTAATAGTGACGTTGTGGCGATAAAACAGTTATTTCCCTGAACAATGACAATTGAAATCGTTCAAATATTATGCTGATTTAATGGAGATCATTAATAGTATCCACGATTTGTTTCATTCTCTGATCATGAATGTGTGGATGTAATTTCATGTGCTTGGCACTTTTTTTCGTAATTGAGCACTTCTAGTATTTCAGTTTGACGTACATAATGTAATCAAACTCCATTCTTTAAATATACTAGTAGGTATCTTGAGGTTTTGAAGCGGAGAGTATTTACATTTTAACATGATTGACAACATTTTTTTTAGGTGTACATCAAATAATCCATGGCATGTTTTACATAAAAGGGACTGTTTTATTATTGAGTATAAAATACCAGTTTTTATCTTTGGATGCCAAATCAACTGCATACTTAAGTATAATAGTTATTATATTTATGAAGACTGTCATATGTGTAGCTAGAAGTATCTGTAACTTGCAATCTCGCATATTTGCAAAAAATCCAAAACAACACTATCATAATTAAAATATTGGTATGCTAAGCATAGCATAATGTTTGCACTATCCCGATGATTTGGTGCAGTTAATTATAATCATTATGCATGTTGACACAAAGAAATAAATAATACTTAGAAATAAATAAATGTTGAAAACTCCAAATACGATGTATCTACTCAAATCAGAACATGACATTTGTAATTTGTAATCGTGCAGGTGTTGTTCTAGGGATACGATGTGTTCAATTCTAGCTAGAAAATGCATTACAGGGTAGGATGGCCAACAGGTCTCTTTTCAAGAGAACATGTTCTTTTTTTTAACACTATTCTTTTGTTCTCTCTCTTTTTTTCCTTTATAGCCAGGATGTCCTTTTTTAAATTTCGACAATAATTTCACGCAGCCCGTACTATATTTTTTCTCACAAGATATGGTGAACAGTTTAATATTAATTTATGCAATAATTATCTTGTTTATTTAAAGATGTCTCTTTGTGGTGTGTTTTTTACTTGCTATTGTAAACCCTAGACTTGGGATTGGAAGCCCTAATGGGAATGATTATACAGAGAGCTTTTGACAAAGAGATTGCTACAGTACTAGACTCAGTCTTGCCTTGCCGATGTACTACAGATGTGTTACAATAATTATTTGCGGATGCGGGCTTAAAAACACCTACGTTTTCTATAATTTACTTACTGTATAAATAAATAAATAAATAAATATTCCTAGATTAGCATTACAAAGTGTATATTATAAATATTAGAAAATACTGTTAATTTAAAGCGATTAATTGCTATCTCTTAAGCCAGTGTTAACCAAAGTGGGGTACGTGAATAGTTTGATGGGGGTATGCGCTGCACCGGGCTTTGGCTGTACCTGGTGCAACAAGCAGCTTATATATTTTGATTGTTATTGAAGTATATGCATTTTTTTTTGGCGAGGGGTACTCAGTGTTACGAAAAGTATAGAAGGGGTACACATATGTCAAAAGTTTGGAAAACACTATATTAAGCAAACGAAATAGATGCTGCAAGTTCATTGTTTAAACAATGATAATGAACGAGCGAGAAACCGTTGGCAACAGTTTAAATTGCAAACGTCGGCAATTTGTTTTTATTGTAGTTATCTTGAATGGATCTCCCTTTGCGATATATTATATAAAATGACAACCACATATTCTATACATACTTATTTAAAATAAAATAAAAATACATTCGATTCATTACATTATTCAAATACTTGGGAACGAGCATCTATGAAAAAAAAAACATTCCAGTTAAGTTCTCCCAGGTATTTACTTGGTTTAACATCTGTCCTCTTCCAAGAATTAATTCCTTAGCGGAGGCAGCTGACAACGAGATCGCGACCAGCGTATGCTAAGATGCAGGTGACGCAGAGCAAGACAGCACAGATTTTCTATTACATTAAGAATCGCAGAGTCGAGTAAACTGTCACTCAGACATGTACGACGCATACATGCCTTCGTTGCTGAGCCGGCGCATATTCCTGCTTGACGCATACAGATTTGGACTGCGCCGCGAATTTTGTGCGAACAGAACATTTTTTTATGCGATACGATTCACGTAGACTACTCTAAAAGAACATTGAAAGAGTTATTGTGGGTTATTATCAGTTATTTCACTTGCGCGACGGAGGAATTGCAAAATACGGTCGTCGCACATCTCTGCTTCGCCTGCTGGCATCTGACAATTCTGTGCCTGCGTCGTCATACGTTTACCCATACACGCGTTCCATGTAACATGTTGATATTTGAGTAGTAAGTACCGCAATCAGAGAGAAATGTATAGACTAATAATGCAGCATTAAAACAAAAAACTTTTCTTCAAGATTGCATATTATTTGACAGCAACAATTTTTAAGAACAAAAAAATGAGGTAAAAAATTGTTCAGGCAACCTTCTAATAGAAGGTACGTGCGACCGCCTTTGATTGGACAAGATAAAGGCAAATTGTTTTAAACACGATTGTTTTGTATTTATTTTACATTAATTATTAAAAAGATCATGACCGGTTTCGCTCACCGCGAGTATTATCAATCTTTTATGTTTTCAATTAATGTGCCTTTCCGCAAAGAATGACAGTGGTAGCACCTTAAAAGTGTTAAGTTACGTTACGAAAGTTAGGAACGAAATTCATTAGATTATTGAACGCCTCCAACCTGTTTTCGTAACGGGCTTCCCCATTTGAAGTCATTTAAAGTAAAGTTGATCTTAGTGCATAGTTTACTATAGTGCATGTATGAAAGGAAAATAAAAGCTTTGTTTGTACCCAACGTAGGAATATAAATAGCAAGGAAACTGAGAGTCTGCTCCACATACATAGTTTTATACGATAAATTTCGGCAGGAGGAAATATCTTTATTCTACAAATTCTTAATTTTAAAAAATCCATTCGTTAATAAGTATTATTTACATAAAATAGCATTAATTAATATATTAAATCAGTGCACAAAACAAGCAAAACGTTATCTTTAGAAGTTTAATTGTAATTGTATGCACCGGAAAGCTAATAACGCCACAGTATCTATCAGGAAAACGCAGAAAACTTTGATAAAAAATAATATTATATTATAGATATGTAATAATAATTGAGTACTCACTTCCATATCAAATGACACACAATTGATCTTCAAGGGCAATATAATATCAACACAACGCACACCAATTAAATCATTGTAGGGAGACGAGTACATACATATATGTTTTATATTGAATCTAAATAATTATTTCCCGTCGACATTGTAGAAAAAATGAATTAAATAAATGGTTTTTTTAATAATTTGGCAACACACAGTCCGTCAAAAATCAAAACAGCTGATTATTACGCAAACTAACATAACCTCACTCGTAATGTTTAGCGATACAAACCTGACATTAAACGATTTGATCGCACGAAATTACGTAACGACAATGAACATATGGATTTGAGAAATGTTTTAATGAATATAAATTCACATCTTCTTGAATTGTCAACAAGCAGAAACAGTTACCTACACAAATTTGCAATGTTTATTGGTGTGCAACTTCGCGTCGAGAGAAAAAGATGGTATTGATAAAATAATCTAATGAGAGGGAACGGAGTGAATAGCGGCACTCCTAGCTACGCGGTAAAATTACGAACTGCAAATCAATTACAACCTTGCAGTTATAATTTAAAAACTTTAAGTCTATAGACACTATAATAAAAGGTTTATTTATGTACATCCAACTAGTTTCCGACCAGAAACACGTTTATAATATAATGTGATGGGTGTACTTTCTCTTAATGAAACGCACTTTAGAAACAATACTTAAAAGTTTTAACTGTAGGTAATAGTAGCGTTTTCTAAACTTTTTTCCTAAGTGGGACAATTTAAAAATTTGCATGCTCCACATAGCCACCACATATTATTATGAGGTAACACGGTCCACTAAAAAGAACTAAAACTTTATTTTTATACGAATTATTTCCTCTAACACGATTTTTGGATAATAAAGACATAGAAACGGGTAATAGATTTCTTAATAACAAAAAAAATAACTACACAAGACAGCCATGACAATCGAAAAGGTTTCATTACATACCTAACCTAACCTAACACTTATATTAGATTTAGACGTGTGGAGACATTTCTAGCGATAAAAGCGTTTTCCAGTCCATTGTAAAAGTCCCCGTATACAAGTAGCGATAAATATATTTTTTTTCTTTTTTTACTTCTCAAGTCTTCATCATTACCTTTTTTACATGATTTTCTATACCCCAATCTTGTTATGTTGTTAAATATCATGGTGCTTTAAATGTAGGCTAGTTTTAATCACAAATCATTCTATGAATTCTATCTCTTTTTTGTACGTTTTTGTGGAACGTGGCTACCGTATTAAAAAGATCTGGATATGTATACTCAATATAACAAATTGCGTGGAGGGTCCTTGTGTGAGGTTTTCGCGAGGGTCCTAAATTTATAGCTACACCACTGTATGCTCTGATTTACAAATGCATACAAATTGAAGCACGGAAATCAAATTTAGAAGGGAAAAAATGAGTTGGACATGTTTTAACCTAAAAATTATTTCTGGGCCGGAGCCAAAATTAAAGCAAACATTTTTTTCTTGAATATGTACTTGGAATGGTTTAGTCCATTTGACGATAGGCAATAAAAGACGATATAGTTGAGCTGACAACCATCGAAAAAGAATGAAAACGATCGAATTATTATGCATTAATTTTTAAAAATAAAGTTTTAAGGTGAAACCTTTAATTCAATTGTGGTAAAATCAGTAGCGTAAAGTTTGGAAATCACTGACATACCGACTAGCTGTGTATTAATGAATTTTTAAATATTATTTTTAAAATTGATATAAAAAAATATTTTTCTTTTAGTTGTGTTTCCTCAATTATCTGTGACGAAACTAGTCATTAGCTTGTGGCATAAGGTTTCGTCGGCTTAAGAAACTGGTTTCGAAAATCTTCTAGATCAGTGCTTCCCAAAATATGCGTCGGGAGGCCACGGCTTTGCCACAGGGGCACCCAGAAAAAAATATACATCGCTATTTTGGTTTTCTTTTTATCAATACTAAAAACATATTTTTTCATTACACTGACATCCATGTGCAGAGATTAAAAGCATTTCGTGGTGTAAAACATTGCTGAACAGTGGATTTTTAATGCTTTTTTTTAATCACGGCTGTCGGCATTTTTCCTTAAATATTCATTATTTATAAATGTGGGTTTTGATTTCACATTAAAAAAATACGACTGACTAACAAACAGTTCTCGTATAAAAACTTATTTTGAGATACCTCCATTAGGAGACCATATGCTTCACATTGAGAGCGGACATGGATAAAAAAAAATCAGCGACCAAGTCCTTGAATCGATTAAATGTACGGTTGGATTGACTTGCAGCAGAAGAGCAAGATGGTTTCCCACCACCAACCGTTGTGTATATGCAGCCAACGTTTAATGGACGCCTTCCACAACGCTAACGACAGAAAAAAAGGAGTCTACCCCTCACATTTATGGCCCGAGTAGAACTGTACGGGACTGATTTTGAACCATGCACTAATGTGCTTAGCAAAAGAGCATTGCAACCATACCAATGTTTCGAATATTGAATGGCATTAATAAATAATTACTGCACTCAATTCTTTCAAGGTTGAATAAAAAGAGGCCATCCAATCGTTGGACTTCAGGGTGTCGGAAGGCGGTGCCAACTTCAGTCTCGGTCAGAGACAGCTGGTCTGCCTGGCAAGAGCCATCCTCAGGAACAATCAGATCTTGGTACTCGATGAAGCAACTGCCTATGTGGATCCCCAGTGAGTGTACAGCGTTATTTATTTTACAGCATACTTAAATCATTATTATACTGCTTCTCTTAAGAAGCTTCTCAAATAGGCTTAGCACAGGTCACAATAATTAGGAACGCAATCATTGGAATAACAAAGCTTTCAAATAAATCTATTTTGCATTCAAAACTTTAATGAATAAAAGCCTGTCTTTTAATAAATAAACTAATTTTATTTTAATGTACAGAACTGATCCTTTTATACAAAAAACAATCCGAGAGAAATTCTCCCATCGCACTGTTTTGACGACCGCCTCTAGACTCAACACCGTAACGGAGTCCGACCGGGTACTCGTCATGGACACGGGATGCGCTGCTGAATTTGGCCATCCGCACATCCTCCTCGACCAAAGAGACGGAATACTGAGAAGCATGGTGGCGAAGACCGGCCAAGATATGTCTGCGAATCTGCACATGGCAGCCAGAAAAGCGTATATTGCCCAAGGAGGAGAGACTACCGAGACGGTAGTTGAAGAATTGTACGACGAAGCGGATAGTTTTAATGAAGATGGCGATTCAAAACTTAAAAAAGGAGGCTTTGTAGTAATTCAATTTATTGTAACAATATAATAAATTTTATTAACAAAAATTCTAACTTTTTATGATTATTTAACAACTAATCCTAAAATTATATACTCCATTAACCCTCCAGAGACGAGAGCTTTTTTCCGATAAAAAAAATATTTTCTAAGCCATATTGAAGTCACGGATAACTTTTATTCCTATCCAAAATTAAAAAAAAAAAAAACGCAAAGTCGTTGTATAGAAACCCTGCATGACTATATGGTCATGCTCATCCTTTTATTACCGTGTAATATTGAGTACGGACAGTAGTAAGTACAAAAGTGACCGTATGGGCTTGCAAACATTCGGGGTTGAAATATAGCTAAACGTGATTTTTTTAAAAATATTTACAATTTGACCTCTTTAGATCAACATAATTTCAAAACAAATATATTAGCAAAATAACTGTAAATAATTTTATGTTTTTATAAAAAAATATCTAACAGTTTCAAAAGGTAAATTAAAAAAAACGGAAATTCAAAAAATCACATGTGCTTTTGGAGACCGTTCCTGTTCCTACGGCTGATGACTAACTGTAGTCCGTACCCTTCTTAACCAAATATGAGCGAAAGCAACGATATTCAGGTAGAAAAAGTATGAATAGTGGGATCAATAGACAACGGTGTTTTGTGTGACCATATGGTGACGCTCGTCCTTGGAGGGTTAAGGATCAATTTATTGTTTTTCCTTTAAAAAACCTTTAAAACTGAGAAATCGGTACAATAAAGATGTTTTATTTTTTAATAAAATAGTTCCTTTCCATAAAAATTGTGTACTATTTTACATGTTTTGTCACTTACAACTCGCCTATCGTTAAATTTTGGCGTAACCCCTGACCTGTCGCTGGCAACAAATGTATCTTTAGGTACACACTATTTAAGTCACCCATACATAGGCGATCTCAAAAGCAGTTCATAGAGAGAGCGGTTTGTTAACTAATATTCCTTGTATTCTCGCCCTCTCCGAAAAAAGGTATTGAGTACCTGAATTGTTCATTAAGTATTCGCTTTTAAGACAACTTTAATTGAGATGCTGCTCCAGGAGTATATTTGACACAGCAAGAGTGATTGGCTAACTATTAGTGTCTTAATTATTTTTGATACTTTTATCAAAAAATAAAAATTAGGCAATTGAATTACAAGTTGTTACCGTAAAAAACGTATTTTGAGATAAACCATAGCACCATATGGATGTAGGTCAGCGATTTCCAACCTGGGAGCCGCGCCTCCATGGAGAGGCTTGGAGTATTGCAAAGGGAGGCGCAAACAGTACAAAATATGTATTTACTCTTTAAAACGTGTCTTTATTACTGTATGAAATAAAGGATGAGGAGGCGCAAAGATATTTTTTTCTTCAAAGGGAGGTACAGTAACATAATGGTTGGAAACCACGGATGTAGGTGGTAATGAATAAACTCAATTAGTAGTCTATATTTTGTTACACATTCTTATAATATTTTACTTAATTTGTGAATAGATATCAATGGCGGCTGTAAAAATCAATCTTTAAATATTTATTTTCTTCATTATCAAGCTAAAAGAATATATTTTGGATTTAATTTCAAACATTAATAAAAATCAAATATAAAAAGAACAAACTACTTACTACTCAAATCTGTTGGCATTCCCATGAGCTTATCCTTTTCGCTAGCAATGGCTTTGGACTCAGTTATGCATTTATTTCTTATATAAACACGAACCTTTCATTTACTAAGCGTCAGTTCAAGTTCATCCGTGCACTTGAATGCCTGAAGATGCCGAAAGGCGAAACCCGGGTTGTTAGAGACAAAATCTGTGAGAATGTACATAGTTTGAAAGATTCAAATTTAATATTGAAATTCCACCAAGCACCTTCAGTCGAAATCTTAAATTATAAAAAGAAGCATCTCTTTATGCTAACATTGCTTACCATTACAGCATTGTGTATACTTGCTTATTGTCACGCATAATTCAATTGTCTATTAATTTATTACTTCGATTGTCTATCAGATATATTTGACAGTTCTTTGACATTTGATACTTTGCACAAAGTAAGTTGTAAACAAAACTACAAAAATGAAAGCCATACTAGTGTTTAACAACATGAATGATCTCATTTACTGGAAATGGGATCATTTGTTCGTTAAACACGTCTTGAATTTAGCAGCAGGGCAAGGATTGTTATCAAAAACACTGGTATTATTCTCTTATTTACTTATTCATTTGCTTCGTTAACGGTAAGTATGCTTTACTTTGCAACACGGTGCTCTTTTTATATTTCTTTATTGACCAAATGCCTCTTATAAAAATCCAGTTCTGTAATAAATTTAATTGGGAACAGGAAAATGCCAAATTATCATACATGAGCGCCTTAGTTTCAAAACCTACCTAAATCCAAAATTTTTGGCAAAGTGCAAAAAACGGTAATCATTAACACTAGAGTCTGAAACTATCTGACAGTTAATTCAGCGTCAGTGCTGCCAATAGAAAAACATACTTTCTCTCTCTCTCTCTCTCGCTCTTATACACTCATTCGTTTGTGGTTCACCAAGCAACTTCGTGGATCCAAACGATAGTGAGCTGCATACTCAAAACGTCGAAAACATGCGAAGCGAAAGCTGAAACGCCAGTTCCGTACAAGTAAGACTTTATTCGGGAACTATTTGGATGAATTCGTGTTTAGGAATTTGTTTCTCCAGGCAGCAATATTTTCGGAGTATTTTTAACAGTTATAAAAGACAACTACGATTCTTAGGTATGTACAATATTTACAAATAATATTTATTGAGTTATATTAAGAATTAAAGATGTTTACTTTTAAGATTATGGATATGGTGTTGTTCTTAGGTATAAACAATAATATTTGCTCTTAGGTATAAGAGCGAGAAAGAGAGTGAAAGTATGTTTTTCTATTGGCAGCACTGACGCTGAATTAACTGTCAGATAGTTTCAGTCTGTAGTGTTAATGATTACCCAAAAAACTGCTGTGGGCTTTTTGGATTTGAGTACGTTTTGAGACTAAACACGTTTTCTCTATATTTAGAGAGGTTTTGAAGTTGAAAATTTATTGATTGTGGAGATATTGAAATAGAGAACAAGCTTGCATCAAAATTGGTCGTAGGGTAGGTTTTGATACTGAGATCCTCATACGTGAAACACAGAAAGCAATAATGTACACGAAATTGCAGATAAAAAGAGAGTAGCGTGTTGTGAAGCATTTTTTCCCTGTCCTATATAGTACTGGTAACTTAATTGCTTGCCTTCGTGAAGTCTGGATTTCAAATTCTAAGAATTTTCATGGTTGAAATATGGTATTTTTTGAAAATTCTACTATTTATAAATAGCAATAAAACCAGTTATAAACATTCCTTTTCTTTGCCGCCCGCCAAAATTACATTAGCATTATCGCCCCCAAATCCAATGCATATTTTAAAGACTATTTTCAAGTCCTTTAACGTTTGTATACAAAAATTGGTCACCATATCTGAAGTTTTTCCCCTAAATCTCCCAATTTTAGTGAAATAAAAAAAATGGAAATACCATAAAGTTAAGAAATTGTCCATGGACAATACACATAATGCGAAATTGTAGTATTTTTGAGAGAATATAAATACGCCTGTATTTTTTTGTAAGCCGAGACTTTTGAACGTCCCAAAAAGTGTGTTCGGGACACCGCGATACGAGACTCAAAACCGGTGACAGTCCTGATTAATCAGGACGTCTGACCAGTGGCGGCCGGTCAATGTGGCATTAGATCAATGCACACCGTGTATATGCAGGGGCGGTTATATTTCATGAAATAATATTCAAACATAACTTTTATTGTTTAAAAAATAAAATAAAATAAAATGTTCTAAAAAATTTATTATATACAATAAAATTTATTGTATATAATAAATATTTTTAAACCATGTCCGCTCCCAGTGTGGAGCATATGGACTCCTAATGGAGTTTATCTCAACAGAAGTGTTTCTACGAGAACTGCTTGTTACTCAGTTGCTCAACCTCTCTTTTTCCAAAGAGAGTAGGGATAGAAGGATAGCGCTAGGACAGGATTAGTGGTAAGCTAATCGCTCTCGATACGCCCCGTTCATAGGATAGGATGGGTGAGAGGGGGGAATTCAAGACATCACATACATCCATGCCTTTGAACAGAAATACATAAATCGATTGAAAAATCAATTTATAAAACTGTCCGTACCGGGATTTGAACCCGGACCCTCTGTAGTCGAAGCCAACAACGTTGACCACTAGACCACACAGGCGACGACAGAACAATATAATAAATGAAGAATTTAAAATTAGTGAATGGTCTAAATGTTATGTTTGAATATTATTTCATGAAATATAGCCGCCCCTACATATAGAAAAGGTGCATTGATCCAATGCAACATTGACCGTCCGCCACTGCGTCTGACAACCCTATACATCCATGCTCTTGTATGGACAGTATCGGATTCTCCTATAAATAAATGTCCTACTGCTGGAATAAACAATTTCACCACTGCCTTTTTGTCTTTTGATGTAACCATGCTTGCGCGTTGCCTCTTATTCTTATGTCAGTATTGCGTATTCTCAGATTTATGTGTGTAATAATTTTTAGGATGACGGATCGGAGAATCGGTTCACTGGCGAATTGAATCCTGACATTGTCATTCAAATCTTCTCCCCCATCATCACTTCTCAGCGGATCATGAGTTGCCAGTTTGGCAATTCGTACACGTCTGTTCAGTGCAAGGATGGAACAAATATTGTCTTTGATGAGGTAAATAATGATTATTTCAAACTAACTGAAACAAATCGTCGCTAATTTTCTACAAGCACTCATCTCAGCTTCTGTTAGTTTACAGTTTTTTTGATGTAATGAATTCAGAATTTCAATACACACATATTCGTTTAACTTGTATTCCAAAAAAATATTTTTTTTTTTTTTTAAACCATGTCCGCTCCCAATGTGGAGCATATGGACTCCTAATGGAGTTTATCTCAACAGAAGTGTTTCTACGAGAACTGCTTGTTACTCAGTTGCTCAACCTCTCTTTTTTCAAAGAGAGTAGGGATAGAAGAATAGGGCTAGGACAGGATTAGTGGTAAGCTAATCGCTCTCGGTACGCCCCATTCATAGGATAGGATGGGAGAAAGGGGGGGATTCAAGACATCACATACATCCATGCCTTTGAACAGAAATTCATAAATCGATTGAAAAATCAATTTATAAAAACTGTCCGTACCGGGATTTGAACCCGGGCCCTCCGTAGCCGAAGCCAACAACGTTAACCACTCGACCACACAGGGGACCAAAAAAATATATTCATGCTTTATTTAACCTAATACAAAAATGTTAAAAAGTAAATAAATTGACAAATAATATTGTCATGTGCTATGTTTAGCACGAAGCCGAAGATAGCATGGATGGAAACTTCTTCCTTACTAACTTCCTCAAAGAAATTGAGGATAAAACCATTCCAGCGATGTTTTATAGCGATAGAAAGTGATAGCAATCGCGGTAGAATAGTACATTTATGTGTCTCTTGAGAACTTGTACTTTTTATGATACGAGTTTGTAGATGAAATAAAGCATCTCCACAGAATGTGCTAAACAATAAATGCTGTGCTAACCGTTCGTTTCTGTGAGGTCAGTAGAAAAGAGGACTTATAGCTAGCAAATCGCTTACTCTATGTGCTGTAACATGATCATAAACAGTGGGCATGATTTCAATATATACATATAACTTTATATAGTATATATTAAATTGCAATTGAATACTTTTAACAGTCTGTTGTGAGAAAAAAAAGATTTATCAATCGACACTCCAATAACAAGATGTCGAGCAACTGAATGACAATTAGTTTTTGTGAAAATAACTCACATACAGATGATGCTACATTAAGATTCCATGTGCCCGACATTGGAAGAGGATTATAGAACTATTCTCCGTCTCGCAGACTCGTAGTACTGGAATGTACACAAGGTTTTATGATCATACCAAGAAATTAATATTACAATTGAAAACTTTTAATACATTACATTGAGAGGCAAATTTCTATACACGGAAAAGACAATCTACTAAAAATATCGCTATTAGACAGTCTACAATAAGCTATCTGTATCCGCTCTCGTACTGATTGTTTTCTTTTCCAGTATGTCGGATACCTCCTGGTTCACATCAGCGATGAGAGCATATACTGGATGCAGATCTCGCTTGCCATCTGCATATCAGTCATCAAGTATTTCTGCGGCCCGGATGTCTCATTGTGAGTTCACTTGATTTCATTTTCTGTATCTGTTTAATTAACAAGCGTCTGCAGCTATTCGTAGACTTTTTTTACCTGATTGTTGCACATCCTGTATATATACTTGAGATAAAAATATAGTTCTCACATGCACGCCCCGCATACACATCAATGAATATTGTATTTTAATATTATCACCAAGGCTGTCGAGTCATGTA
Source organism: Himalopsyche tibetana (assembly GCA_030503985.1). Lineage (NCBI taxonomy): Eukaryota > Metazoa > Arthropoda > Insecta > Trichoptera > Rhyacophilidae > Himalopsyche > Himalopsyche tibetana. The sequence goes on along the minus strand of JAPJYX010000052.1, from coordinate 4,514,222 downwards.
AAAAAGATTTTTTATGCAAGTGATTTTTACTAACCCCAGCTACAGACTGCAAAACATAAAAATTCATTTAAATCATTCTTATTCTCAGATTGAAGCACGATCAGCAAAAATCAGGCGTGAATCTGGCCCTCACGAGCTGGGACAGGCTGCGGAAGAGAGACCAAGCAGCGCTTCTCGGCACATCCGAGTGTCTTGCGCTCGGACCTGATCCTTCAGCCGCGGCACTCGCCGCTCTGAAGGCGGCTGCGATCGCGCAGGCACCTCCCGCAAGACCGGCTCACGCTGCATTGTTTGTTGGCACAAAGTTTTTATCACTATATTCAAGGTATAAATATCAATTAATTGTTGAACATAAATTTCAATACCTTAAAACTTAGTCGTACAATGCTGTCAGGATGAAATCACACGTGTTGTTGTATTATCAGATTTACTAGTGTAAACACATTTACACTTACTTAAGCTCGATTACTGTAATGGAATCTTCAATCTTCATGGCAATCGTAAAGGTTTTTCTATTTGTTCTATACATGTTGATAGACGACTTAATGACATGTTAATTGTGACTGTGTTCATTGCTGTTTCTTAATCGATCTAACATCCGATCTATGTTGAGTGCCAACCTAAAATACACTTGCATATGGAATAGAAAAATCATTATGATTACCGTGTAGGTGTTGACCATTAGTGACCGGGCAAAATTTACTATCAGATACAATACATCTGAGAATAGCACCAATGAAAATATTACACGCGTAATTAATTTTACACTTAAATATCAAAAGCGGAAACTGAAAGTATATTCTATCATATAATAATGTCAACAAAAAATAAGTTAATACACATGATAAAACAAATTTAATTTAAACGTAAAATATCAAAAAAATTAGTCAAATGAATTATACAACGCAAGAAATCTTATTGTCTATTGGTCATATTTATATATAGTTCTTGAAATACGTTGTTAAAAAATTGAATGTCTCTTGACACTTCCAAGGTTTCATTAGCTAGTCAAATGCAATACAGTAAAACCCCCATTTACACTAAAGTCAGGACAGTGTAATTTGGGGGAGTGAATCTCATACAAAATTAGAGATTTGGTTTTTTCTGTGAAAAATGCAAAATTAAGAATGCAAAAAAATATGAACGAAATATTTAGTTGCTAAGTGATAAAATGCACTATGCGCCAAAATCCAACACATAGACAGTCGCCCGGCTATACGTGTATAGCCTGGCATGTGTTGAATACACATACGCCAGCCAACATTTGACTGTATGCGCCACACAGACGACCGTCTCGTAGCAACGACAATGGAATGCGACAGTGCAATTGGGGGATTTGCGGTGAATATTTCAAGCCAGCTCGTAATTCGGGGTAGTGTAATTGGGGGTTCCACTGTAGATGGTTTGTTACTGCAATTTGAAATTTCTTCCTTGTGTAATTTTTACTGCTTAATTTTTTGTTATTTCGCTATACCCTATACAATATATTTTAAATATGATTAGTAAATGTTTGATGCCTTACTGAATAAACATTTCCTTCACAGTCGGGGAGCTGAAGATCTCACGTCCGAAGATCTGGTATTTCTCGGGGTGCTAAGTGGTGGAGCTCAAGATACCTGGTCCCGTAGGCCTCCCAGTTTATCAAACAGCCGATCTCCGAGCCCTTCTGACGAGGAAGCCTTCGATGAAGAGCGTGAGTTGTAAATCACAGAATAAAACATCACCCTTCACCTCCTTAAAACAATGAGAGTTGATTATAATTCTCATACTGCGATCTTTAAAAGCAGCGCAATAATGCCTTTGTAAAATTTTAACAACTGTTTTCTCATCCATCAGTCTGGCAATGTTCCATCGACATACATTCCGTCTCTTCCACGTCATAATCATATCAGTCTCTATGGCCTAGTGCAGTGCTCCCCAAAAATTTTCATACAATGGCCCCCTAAATCAGAAAAAATAATCCGCGGCCCCCCTCAATACAAAACATGTTCTGCCGCCGCCCCCGGAGAAAACCTGCGGAACCCAGGTTGGGAAGCACTGGCCTAGTGGAAAGATCTATACCTTAACAATTAGCTGGGTCAGGGTTACCGACAAGATCACTATCAAAGAGATGCTTTCAATCTCATAGTAGGGATTTCGAAAAATATTTCATTGATTTGATCTCCTGTGATTTAATTTTTTTGAATATTTGGCACCTTGGCTGTTATTAACCGTAATCCGAAATATATTTTTAGATAATTTATCCAAATTAAGCTCGTTCATTTGTTTAATCCAGTGATTGGGGCGATTTCTATGTTTTGGGGGGCAATGCTCAAATCAATGATATTTGTTACAGTTAATAATAAAAAAATACCAAATTAAGTACCTCACATAAAAACTCTTTGAACCTCACACCAATCTCTAGGTTCGCACTAATTTAAATGTTATTTTTTCTGAATTGTATGTGTCACATAAAAAACATATATATTTACTTTCGAAAGTTAAATGAAAAATAGTATTGACTGCATTTTTTTTTTATGAATTATTTTTTTCCGAATTTGTTAGGTACCTATATGACTAAAATACTATAAACTATATGATTGGGGAGGGGGGACATGCAGATTTTCGAAGTCTCAAAGTGGGGCATTGCACATATAAGGTTAAGAAACACTGGTTTAATCCATGTCCTGTCCCAACGTGGAGGTATCATTAGAAGTTTTTTTGAAAAAAAACTTACTTTCCTTTTTTAAAGAGAGTAAGGATAGAACATAGGTTACCAACCTTTTTCGAGTGACGAGCCCTTTTTATAAAAGCCATGTGACTAAGTGACCCCCCCCCTCCAAAGAATTTAAAATCCTCGACTGAATTTGAATTGACTCCTTTTTTTTTTTTTAGCTCAGAGGAATTTGAAATCCGCAATTTGCTATACTTTTTCCCCGAATTGTCTCCGAAACTCCTTTTATTTTTATTTTTTAGCTCACCAGGGAATTTGAAATCATCGATTTGCTATACTTTTTTGTTATTTTGTTGTTCAAATCCAAAATCGAAAAAAGTTGGCGACCCCCCAAAAAACCCTTCGCGACCCCCAGGTTGAGAACCCGTGGGATATAAGGATAGGGCTAAGACAGGACTAGTGGTTAACTAATCGTTCTCGCTACACCCTGTTATTTAAGGTTGGAAGGGTGGGAGGGAATTTTAAAAAATATCACTCATGCCTTCGAACAGGGACTTGAACCCGTGAGATTCTTCAAAAACGTCAACGATGTAGACCACTTCGCCATGGACCCGATCCTAAGTCTACTTCAGAAAGAAATGGATTGACAAAATATTATTTTTTTCTCCAGTTGAGTGTGAAACTTACAACGAGACATTATCGTGGACGGTTATACTCGGCTGCGGAGTACCACATTCGCTGTTCTTGATACGGCTGTCTCGAGGAGTAACTTTGACCCTGGCCGTGGCCCTACCGTCAGGAGCAGCAGCCGCACCGATCGCTTCGGCCATCGTAGCTCTCGCCACAGCAACACCGGCCTTGGCGCAGAGAGACCCCGACGCCCTCAAACCTGCCATTGCTGCATTAGAAGCTCCAATGAAGAAGGTGAGGAAATGGTATATCTTAAATGTTGAAGAATATTGTATATAGTCATATTATAATAAGAGGTTTTCTACATTAGTATCTAAATATCCTTTTCTCTACCGTTTAAAAATGCCCTTTGTCACCCAAATTGTCTTTTTTTTAGGCGTTAGATGCACTTAAGAAATCACGCGGCCAGCCTGACTCGCCGCAGCGCAAACTGCAATCGCAGTGGGAGACTCTTAAACGCCGGTTTGGAGAGGCGAGCCGCGCTGGAGGAGCAGGATCCTGGTTGGCATTGGAGGGAGCCGCATGTTCCCTTAGAGCCGCTCTGAAGACCGCGATGCAACTGGCCGCGTCTGGATTCGCCAGGCCGTTGCCTTCAGAAGCGAGGCAGCCCGCTATGGCTGCGTCCACCAGGCTGGCGCCCCTTTATAGTTTTCTGATTGCCAAAGCCAAAGGAGGAATCAATCTCATGTCATATCCTTGTCATACAATTAATACTAAATTCTACTTCTGTTATTTTGGCGGGGACATTCGTTGCTTCCACTGTTGATACACTTGCATCACTGGCAAGATGTTAAGTTTGCATACGTCCAGTGACGTTCCTAGGCTATGCGCTGTGCCGCCCCTAGGCAGAGTTTAAAATAGCGCCTCGACTATTTTACTAAATTTTATTTCTTGAAATAACATTATTCGCCGCCTAAAGTGCTGAGATCGATAAATTTCATATCTAAAGAAGATTTTTGCGATCAATTCAACTATTGTTAAACCATCGGTCATAATATTATTACCATTGAAAATGTTTTTTGTCTTCACTTGTGCGTCACCAAAATCGTGTGTCAAAAATATCCAGTCATTTAAAAGAAAAACTGTGATCATTTGCCGCTCCCTAGGACTTGCCGCCCTTAGGCAACTGCCTACTCGCCTATGACTACGGGACGTCCCTGCATACGTCAACAAATATTTGCATATTAATTTGATAGGTATGTATTGTACGATGCCACCCACTTCACGATGTGTGGAAATTTTGATAACCTAACTACTTGGGTAAAGGTAACTAAAAATATACATCAAGATCATCAGAAGTATTATAGTTCCCATGATGACAGGATGTTGAAATCGCTTGGGTGTTTGAAGGTTATTCAACTCTCACTGTATTCTTTGTAGGTCATCTGTTTTCTCACTCTTAGATTTAGAGTAGAAAAACAAATGACTTATAACGAAATTACATAAAATTTTCACAGTATTTATTAATCTGACTATAAAAATGAATGCTTTTTCTATTCTCCTTGGCGAGATTTCTGACGACAAAAGTGTCAAAAGTAGCATTCAACCAATACTGGTGTCCATCAATCGATGCTGATTCTTAAGATATCAACTTTATTAAACCTTATCTCTCTTTTGGGGGTACTCCCACAACAGACTCTCTCGTTATTGTCACTAGTAGATCATTTTCTATGATCTGGAATCATTGTAATAATATCCTTAACTGCAATTTCCACGTCACCTACGATGAACAAATACGTTGAAGAGTTTCCGGGGCTGGTGCATTTTATCCACATCGATAGGGTTAACCAGAGGATGACAGCGCCAGCACTACCCGACTGTAGTCACATGCTCTCCAGGAAGAAGGTGAGTCTGTCAGATGACAGTTAGAAAAGCAGAGCGAATGCTTGAATTATTTTTTTTAATAAATTTATTCCCGTGTCATTGAAGGAAACTGGTTACCATCGATGAAATGTGTTCAGCGGAACTTCAGAGTGCTGGCACTGACGTAGAAATAAGATGTTTTGAACCACTATTTATGACGATATTGTTCGTCTCACAGATTAGAAAATAGATCAGGCAACGCCCTGATTTGCTGGCGATCTTGGAAATTCATGGATATGGTCCAAATACAGAGCAGCCACTCTTATAATTATTACAATGGTGGCCAAAGTGCCTAGTTATATTATGACTTGTCAGATAGATATCAAGCGCCCTTTGCAAATTAGTGTAGTAAAAGTATTTTTTTGTAGATCTGGCGCATGGTGGAACGCGGCTGGTGTGACCTCCACGCCGGTCACCTGGCTACCATGTGGAAGGATGAATCTCTCCACTACGCCCACGTCATCTGGTGGGAGGACTCCAACGGAGCCCCACTCAAGCCCAGAGCGTTTGTTGCACCCCCCTCCAACACTTCGCCGCATCACTATTACGCGTATGTCCACTGTGTAGTTTCACTTTATATAATTATATCATTTGTGTAGCAAATTTCTCAATACAATAAAAGACAAAACCTATAGTAGAGTTAACTCACATGCAGTGTAGTTGAATTATAAAAAGAAGACTTTTTCATGATCCAAGACACAATACATAAAATTGTAAGCAAAATTTATTTATTTTAAACCCTATATATCTGGAGATAATGAGTGTTTAAAACTGTAATAAGAACCTTTTTGCTCTGAACTGACAACAATAATTGAGCTTGAAAAGGTTGTAACGTCGCATCGAACTTTCAACACTCGGTCCGTAGTATGCGTTTGACAGTTGCCACCTACCGATCGATTGTGTAAGCTGAATATTATCGCAACTTCGTTCAAAAGATTTAAGTTTTATAATAATATACTGAGTTGTAATACTGTAAGACGAATGTTGTTTATAAATCGATTATAAAAAGTCCTATTGTTTCTTAGAAGCTTGTAAAATTACTGTATGAAAGAAAGTGTGTAGATAGAACTCTTGAATCCTGCTAACTTCTTTATTTAAAAATGCATGACTCTGAAATTAATATATATGTTAGATTGCGGCAAATACAACATTTTCCTACCAAAAGGTCATTTTATGCACAAAATGTCAGTTAGAACCATTTCAAAGTAAGGTAACGATATGTCACACGTCTGTACTATGGTCATATTTTATTTTATAAAAAGGAATAGTTTTGGAAGTTTCTCACCTTTTTTTTATTGCTTTCCAGTTCAGAAACGTTCTAAATGAATGCTTTTCAAAGTATACAAATTTTCAAGCTTTAATTTTGAAATCTAGCAAGTCTTGTGTTATTTAAATGTCCGGGAACCGAGACTGGCGAAAAGTGTTGATTTCTCGGGAATATATTTTCAGGATTTATGTAGAATAATACTAGAGAAAAAGAGAGACAAAGAAATACTTAAAAATTATATAAGAATGTTGGAGTTGTCGAGTGTTTCAAAAATGACACCTATGCAAGCTTTGACATGCAGTATTATTTACATCTTGTACATAATATAATAATGTTATCACTGGTTTTCTCAACCCTGGTGTGTGATCTGTATGATTTTCATTCAATTTATATCTTGAAAGCGTCAAAAATAAAACTTTATTAATGCTTTGATTCTTCAGTCGTATTTATACAAAACAACGGAAAGTGGAAAATTAAATTTCTTGAAGGAGAAAACATCAATGCCCACTAAAATGTCGTTAGCGGTTGAGTTGGTAATAACCATAGATATATTTTGTTTATTTCCAATCAGCAAACTGACAGAGGGCTGCTTCCCTGGCGCAGGCGCAGCTAGAGCCCGCTGCTGGGAGCTGTTCGCCATTCACTTGGGTCTCCTGCCCGCCGGCACGGCCCTCACACACGCGAGAAGGTTGGCCGCCACCGTAGCGGACCTCCGCGCTCCGCCCCACCCCGCCACCCTGCTGTAATTCATCCGATGTCGACTGATCACTGGAAATCAAATTACATTTTAAAAAATAAAATAACATTTACTCACACATTCTAAAATAGGAGGTTAACAAAGGCGTGCCAGAACATTGGTTTTTTTTCAATGGACTCGGCGGTTATTTTGTAGGAATTGATTTACATAAAATTAAAATTGATAGCTCTTACCTTTCAATTCTTACCTTTTTAACTCGGTCAACAGTTAAGTCTAAGTGAAAAGGTTCACATTTCGATAAAATGCCATCTAGTAAAAAGAACGAAAAATATCATTTTTAACACTGTATAAGTGTTACCAGTGATCTATTATTTTTTAAAAAGCGAAAACAAGCTCAGCCAAAACATTTTTGAAATGTTCAATAATAAATTAACAATTAATGAACATAATTAATACTATGTATACAAACAAAGTACATACAATTGAACTATTTTCAAAATAAGAAACTTTCATTCTTGAATTACTCTCATGTGCCATTACTACCGAAATTTTAAGGTTACGGGTTATACCATTATTACTTTATCATTTCAATCACTCCAAATCACGCTAACTCCACATGCCTTTACCGATTAAATCTTTTGGGTGGTCATCAGCAGTGTTTCAGGAAAACAGTCAGAACGAGAAGAGGAGACAGGAGTCATCCATCAAAATTCCAATTGATACCGGTTATTTTTTAAATTATTTATTATGTGTCACATAATTTCCAGTCACTTTTATTTATTTTTTTATATATTGTGTAGCAACTTTTATTTCAATTATAGACATAGACTGATTTTATTCAAAATAGTTAATAAGTAAGTGAATTTATCTTGTGAATGATATTATTACTCCAATAATTAAATTATCTATGAATTATGATGCTGTGCAAGTGCAGCTTTTATATAATAATGTTTGGTACCTGGTTAATTTCTTCTATCCGAGTCTCACTATTGAAATGGCAGCTTTTATCGTTGCGTATTCATTCAATACAATATTTACTACTGTATATGTAACAACTTTTTTTTTTCCTTTTATGGTGTCTCTGAATTCGGGGTGCATCTTATAATCAAGTAAATACGGTATTGTCGGTATGTAGCCAGAAAACAGATCAAAAAACCTTGATTTAAAGATAATCGAATTTTTCAAATATCATGAAGCGAATTGAAATGTTGTGTGACCATAGTCAATAAGACACATCAATAAACAACAATTGACCAAAATGTTTACAGCTAAAAAACGTTAAAACGTTTAGTCGTCTTTAGGTAGCTGTAGAAATAAAAAATCTCTATGGCTATAAAGCGTTAAATTATTTAAAGATTTCTGCAAGTAATAACTAACAACGAAATCGAATTAGTTTGTATATCTGCTTTAAATATCGAAATAAATAAATGTAACATGAGTGAGTTAGTTTTTTCACACGATAGAGCGTATTTAAATCTATCGACCTGCATATTCATAATTCAAAACACCAAATTTTTAACAACATTTTCTGGCAGTATTCCGACGATATCATAGAATTGATATACCTCTAAAACCATTTGAAAGATCAACTGACAATTCTCAGTGGAAAGAAATCATATTTATAAAAATTAGTTGCAATCGGGGAATTTAACTCGAGAAAATATTTGACCAGATTGGGTGAAAATATAATTGTATCATAAAATTGTGGAATAATTACAATAAAATAAAAATCTATCTACATACAGTGTTCATCGCTTGTTTCCAACAAGTTGAATTATTACGAAGTAACAAATAACACTCGGGGAAGAGGTTAACGGTGCTAAGCATGTGTGATCTACGATATCTTGCCATGTTAATAATATTATAGTAACATTCCTTTAAGCATTCCAGTTCAGAAATTAATGTACAAAATATATCTATGTCATTTTATTGGATACTTAATTTAATTTTATTTTTTTAAAATATTATTGTTGTATATTATCAAGGAATTGATTTTCAATGTAATGAAATGCGTACTTTAAATTAAATTTATTGTTTTACATGTTCGTTTTTTGATTTAAAACCTTCAATCCTAAAGAGCAGGCTTGTCAAACGCGTTCACCACCGAGGGCCAAATTCAGTATTGCACATCAAGCCGTAGGCAGCCATACCAAAAAACTCAAATAAAAAATAACCATTTTTTAATGTACACGTACTTATAAAATAACAATTGTACAATTACAAAAATGTGCCTGCACTGAGATGCATTTCTGTGGACACCACTGTTAAATGACAACTCGATTACTTTATATGAGCAAAAATTCTATATTATGAATTCGGAAAGAATTCTCTTGCTTTTTTTACATTGACATTAATGCCTCATCAACTTGTTTACAATTTGATATTTGAAATAATTTAAATACGGAACACTCAATTTATTTTTTTAATAAAAAAAAACATATTTCTGTCTTTGTATGAAGTCATTAAAAATTATATGTCTTGAAGGTATTTAGTAATGTTTTTGTAAGATTTTTAATAAATAATTAAATTCGTCAAAAATTTTAAAAAATTGGATAGGTTAACAAGCATCGAACAGTATTGCAACACTTAGATTGAAACTTCAAAAAATACGAAAACATAACCTATTACGCAAGCTGTCACTTTGCTAACGTAGCAGCATTATAATTAAATAATTATTAACATGGTTGCAACAAGTACTCTTGTAAAAATATCTGCAATAGGAGGTCTAGTCGTTTCGGCCACAGGTTACTTTATGCAGACGACAATAATTGATAGAGCTCGAAATTACGACTATTACAGGAATGCATTGGTAGCACTGAGAAAGCATCCCGGTGCAATCGAATTGCTCGGCGAACCAATCAAAGACGCAAGGTTTAAACTGACCGAGCCCAAAGATAACTTTTCGGACGGCAAAACAGCCCAGTTTAAAATACCGGTCAAAGGGCCTAAACAGAAAGCAACTTATTATGTCTGGGCTGAGAGACACAACGAGAAGTGGCAGTTGACTCGAGCAGAACTAGAATTGAAAAACACACCCGATCGAAGACTTGCCATTATCAAAGAAACAAACACCACCGTACAAAATAATAATACGAAATGATGAAATCGTAGGTTAATCTAACAGACTCCGTCTCACCCGTTTTAGTCTAGAAAATATTACGAGCTGTCACTTAATTTAATCAGATTACCGAAAGCCATGTCTGAAACTAATTCAACTACAAGTTACATCTGAATGATCACGCTGGATCTTGGAGGGTTGATACAAAAATGCATTCGGAAAATCTACTTTTACAAAACGGACTTTCGGCTTTAGGGAATACCTCCTCAACTACTTTAGTACTTTTTTTTTGTTTACAGTTCCTTGAAAAAATTGTTCATGTGAATGATAGATTAATATAGTATTATTTATACAAATAGTTATTAATAATTAAATATTTTTTCAAATGTTTTTTGCGTTTTGTTCACTCCAATCCCACCTATTTTTATGCCTGTAAGCCGACATTGCATTTGCAATCTACTTTAAAATTGTATGCAGACAGATGCCCACATATCCTCATTCAAACTCAAATTGTATCTCACTGTCATCATTTCGAGCTTCTTTTGACAACTTCCTTTACAATAAATCAATCACTGGTTTACAAGCACAAGAATCTAAGTTACAAAATTAACAATTGGAATTATTAAGATGAAAAACATTCTTTTTGTTCATTTATTTTTTAATGTTAAATTTTCTTTCCTACGATGATTAAAATATTTATTAACCTATAAGGCAGTAAGCCGACTGCATGGTCGAGTGGTTAACGTTGTTGGCAGTGGCGGATAACCCCATAAGCGCAAGAGGCGCGCGCTTGGGGCCTCCAAATTTTAGGGGCTTTAAAAATAGCATAAATCATATAAATTATTATATTTTATTTTCAATACTCGATATTATTCTACAAAGAGTTTTGCAACACTTTTACGTTATTCGAAAAACAGGGCCTCCAAAGTGCTTAATCCGCCACTGGTTGTTGGCTACCGATACGGAAGTCACTGGTTCGAATCCTAGTACGAAAAAAAAATTAAAATGATTTTCTGTTGATTTATGGATTTCTGTCCAAAAACATAGATGTATGCAATGTCTTGAATTTCCTACCACCTATCCTATTCTAAAAACGGGTGTAGCGAGAGCGATTAGCTAACCACTAGTCCCTATCCTTCTATTCCTACTCCCTTTAGAAAAAATGAGAGTTTTAACTTAAAACTTCTGTTAAGATACCTCCATTAGGAGATGATATGCTTCACATTGGGAGTGGTCATGGGTATAAAAAAAATACACACACTGTCAGCGCATGCATATAGAGACTGTATGTTTGTTGGATTTTCATAGGTACATAGGCCGTCCATACATGACCTCATGCTCTAGGGTAGTCTGATTTTGACGATTTGTAACAAAATTTGAAAAGGTTATTTGAATCTATCATAGAAGAGGTGTTTGAAAATAGTAAAATGATGAAATTTTTCATTAGTTCTAAATTAGTGTTTTTAAAGAATACCGCCTTGCCATTCATCTGCTGCATACTTCATGAATGTTATTGACATATCCATAGACAAAGTAAAACATAATTCCCTTGTCTTTGAATATAATAATGCATACAATATAACTTTTCATTATTATGAAAGTAGATTTTAAAGTACCTTCATCGTACTCCAACGTTTCTATATAAATATTTATATATGAATAATTGTATTGTATTTCAGTTTTTTGCTATTAATTACGTATGAAAAACAAAAATCATTCGTTAAAAAAATCATTTACTTTTGTTTATTTTCATGGGGTCCAAAACTAATATATTAACATGTAAGTATCATATAAACTTACAGTTAAATTGATTTTTCCGTGGTTAAAAAATACTTTAAATAATTACTTTTTCTCATTATTATACAACACCGACATTAAAAATAATTTTGTATTTGTACGACCTGCATAGGAAGCTATGACGCAGACTAAAATTAAACACAACATATTTATGCATCTCTTTCTTTCACACATCCACTTGGTAAAAGCGTTCTAACGTCTTTATGCGAGAAAGAAAAAGCGACAGAGTGAAACGAATACACTTTGCTTACACAATTTTAATATCGAAAGATAAAGAATGTAAATTTTTTATATTCTCTCCCTTGGCATGTCCACAAAGCAAAATAATGCCTGTATTTTCTTGAACAAAAGAAATCGTTGAGGTGATAGGTTATGTTGTCATTTGGCGGGATATTTACTGGGCAGACGTCAAAACATATTAAAATTCAAGATGAATAGTGGCCTTAGTGCACCTGAAGATCAAATTAAAGGTAAATTATTTAATTTAATTAAACATATTGATCGAAAACGACCTCTAATGTCTGCAACGACATGTTGACATTTTGATGATCTGCCGAGTCGGCTGCTTGCGCTGTTAATTTTTATACCGGGGTTGTTATCGTCGAACTATTTGTTGGTATTTATGATAATTTCTATTAATGATCAGACATTATGGGGGTCAAAAATCAACGTAATCTGTATTTTATTAATACCAAAATAACCGCAATGAAATAACACTTAAAATTGATCACCTGCAGCCATTGTGGTAGATTACAAAATTAAAAAAGTAATAGACGCGATTTTTTTTAACGCTGTTTACATGCTCAATTCAAATTTTAAAATTCTATTTTTGGACTATTATTTTTATTATTTTTTTTTCTCCGGATTTTGTTTTTCTTTTAAATGAAGGCTTACCCAAACATCCTTTATTATAGTTAATTTTCTATCTTATCTCGTCTGATTATAGGAATTAAAGAATATATATTTTTATTTTTTCAATATTCGCTATCATCACCAGTTATTTAACTTCTGGATGAAGACCTCCTAGAAAGTAATAGCAACAAAAGTCTAGAAGTCTAGGACCTCAAAATCAAACCGAAATGTATATTTTTTGCAGAAGATTTTAATAAATATTTAATATATAAGAAATATTAATTTAGTTATTTAATTAGATTGCGATTTCAGACAACGGTTTATTGAAATCAGGGCTTCGAACCGCTATTTTTTTCATTCCGGTTCAAGTAAAAAAATATATGTCGGTTCGGTTCCGGTTTTCGTTCCGGCATAAATAATGGTTTTTAACAGTTTTCGGTTCGAATCCAAAGCTCACCGAGGAATTTGAAAATCTCGATTTACCGATTTGCCCAAAATATCTCTGTGACTTTTTTTTGTAGATGTCATAGAAATTTTAAACCCTATATAAGAGCCATCAATTTTGTCAGAATTGTATAACTTGGTTGAAAATATTACTAAATGTATATTTTACCAAATTCAATAATGACATTAGTCAAAAAAGATTCAATATAGGCTAAAATAATTTATTTCTGGAACACGCCGTGAATATACGTCACCAATGCAAGATTGTCGCCTTTGATTCATGGCATTTCTCGTAAGAACTGTGCGCCACGTATTTACAAAATATGCATATATCATTATATTATTTGGGATAATGTAAATAAGCGATCAAGTGCGGGTGAAATTGAAATTGTTCCGAGAATTTAATATTATAAGCATGGTATGGTGGTGGCGCAGTGTTCTCGGTCACGCGTGGCGGTATTTTACAAAATGGCGATGTCACACCGCAATTGTATGAAGAATGATTACTGTTGAATTAAACCGAAAATACAAGAAATATATTGTATTTTATTATTGAAAAAGTTACTTTGGGTGGCAATTAACATATTTGATTAGTTAAAAAAATATTAAAACCTATATTTATAGTCAAAAACGCGATAACAAAATCCGCAAAAAAGCAGCCGTGTACAGGTGCAAATTTGGTGACGCAGGCAAAGGGTTAAAGACGAATTAATGTGAAAACATATTTTAATTAAAGAGTGCAAAGGGTTAATGATTTTACTTTCATTAAAAATTGTGCAAATGGCTTGAAACAAACAATTGACTCTGCTGTGATTGAACTTTTATATGAGCTGCTGTGGATTGATAGCCAATTCATTAAACAAATAGAGACTAATATGGTAAAAATATCTACGGAACGTTCTACTAAATACGTTGATATTTTTACAGTATTATAATGGAGTTCTACCAAGTAAATACCAAATCAATAAACAAATAGAGACTGCCTATTAACTGCTTTTATGTGTGAAACATTTGTGTTTTCAGAAATCTCTGGTCCTTTGAAGAAGATATGGTACTGCAAACAATGCGGTACGATAGAGAAAATAGAAGCAGACTTTGCCAAGCATCTTCGCAGCCATTTCAAAGGGCACAGAGCCCGGTCGATACGCAGAGCAGGTATTTGAATCAGAGATTAGAAATATTTTTACACAGGACACACCCGATCCTCGTTTTGCACGGAAGATACGTTTCAGGGACCACTGAAGCTCACTTAAAATTAATTTTAAGGGTGAGTGAAATGGTTTACAGCGACATCTATAATTAAGACAAATTCTTAAGTGATTTATTTTCAAAGTGTTATAAATATATATAATAAAATCTAACTTAACGGGATATTCAAAACATTCCAATCGTTAGTTAAGTGAGTCGTATAGTATCAAAAGTAGAACTATCCATTTTTCGAAGTTGCGAGAAAAACACGAAAAACGTTTTGTTGGCTTTTTGAGTTTTATCGATTTAAACTCAATTTTAAACATAGCTCATCAACGAGTGCAACTTAAAATGTGTATGGGACATCACTTAAAGTAACTCTGTGATTGGTCAAAATCCTGATTTACCAAACTGTTCTACTTTTGTTACCAACGTCGTGGACAGTTCTGCTTTTGATACCAAGCATCATTTTCTTTTGCGTTTTTGTACCACATTTATTTGATTTTTAAACATTTTTTTAATTTATAGCCATACACTATAACCAGCAGAATAATGTGACATCAATAGTTTGATTTCGACATATATGAGATAGTTCTGCTTTTGATACCAGACGACTCAAGTATTCCTTAGTATTGTTTTTCACTAACAGTTATTTGTAAAAAATGATCAGAGAGCCAGTGACGTCCTTAAGCTGTGACCTTTTATTTTTTTCCATAAAGAAATGTATTTCAACCAAAATGTACTATTTATCTTTTTTTTCAAATATAGTAAGTTCTTACTATAAGTAAAAGATTAATATCGATATTCTTTTTTGACATTTAACAATTCTCCATTGGACATTTAGTAATTCAACATTTAATTAGCTATGAATGTTCATTAGAAACTGAAAAATAAATAAAAAGCTAATGTTAATATTAATGTACATATTTCATTTTGTTGTTGTTTAATAAATGTTTGTAAAAAGTCACTACAATTTTTCTCATTAATAGGTATTGCTGCAGACCTAACTTATCCCTAAGCATATCTGCTTTTAAAATTAATTAATAACGTCTTTTATTTTTTCCTAGAACATCTCGAACCAAAATTACCACATTGAAAAATTTATTTAAAATATTTGTGTTTTATGTTTTGTAGCGAAAGGCTTCTCAAATGGAATCGGAGGAAAGAGCATCCTGTCAAACGGCATCAGCGTCGAATCGGCCCCCACGTCCCTCCTGAAATTCGACGACCTGTCGGCGAGGCAGTTGGAGATCACCCAACCGAACACAGCCACCCACCTGATGACGATCAACTGCCACAGCGGTGACGACATATGCGAGAGGCTCGTCGATCCAGCCCTGGTCATGCCCACGAAGACGCACCAGGACCAAGACTACGCCTCCGCCAATATACAAAACGATTTTAGCTTAACGCAGATAATAGATGACGTTTTAAGTGAAAAGGAAATCAATCTACAAATACAAGACAATCTCTCCACTGAGAGCGGTGCAGATGTAAATAAACCTTTGCAATTGTTTTACGTGTCCGGTGATAATGGCACTAAATTAAATTCAGAAGTTGTGACCGATTCTATCGATATCGCCGCAGCGAATAATCCGTTGGATGATATCTTCGAATTGAATCCTGACGACGCTTTCGACCTCAATGATGACGTTCTGCAGTCGAACCTTAATGCGGATTGTGTCTCAGACGATAACCTGAACGGTGCCTCGTGTAAGGACGATTACGAGACGTCTCTAACGTGTGAGATATGCCAGAAGAACTTTAAAACCAGGGCGTATCTTTACAGACATCTCCGAAAGCATACGGGAGAGTTCAAGTGTGATTCTTGTTCAACGGTTGGTAACATTTGACGTATTAGTTAGTTTTTTTTGATACATTGCTTTCAAATGTTCTTGAAGAATTTACTATTTTTTAAATAAAAAAACTGACAAAAATGAGTTACGTGTGCAAAGAGATTTTTGCATCTTTACCATATAGGCAATTATTATTAATGCTGGTTTTACGGTAAGCAATTGTCCATGTATGTATATTCATTTTAAACTCTTATTTGTGTCAGATCGGCATTAATGTAAATTAATTACACACGTAACATAAAATACTGATGCTAAAGGCTTTATCCTGACGGTTGAATTTTTTTATTTCCGTTTCTTACTCAGATCTATTCAACAACTTCTGGCAGAACAGTGATGGTATAGTCTCCTAATGTAGTATCCTCGCTTCTTTATGGGAAGGCTAGGTAAACTAGTAGTAGGCTGAAAGATATTACTTCACCGTGTTCGGATAAGTGGTACACACACACTTAAGTGCACACCACCAAAGCAATGTTAGACACTCTGAATAAGTAAACAAAAACAGATACAATTCACATTGACTATACGACTGAATACTTTTTCTTCTTGACGCTACTCTCCGGGGTGAACCTTGGCCGCCTCAATCAATCTTCTCCACTCAATCCTCCGCCCTCATTTAACAGTCTCTCACCTCGAGCTCTCACAGGTCCTGTGACACCCCATCCATCCTGTGTAGTTGCAGTCTACCAAAGCTTTGTCTTCTCTCAGATGTAGTACCTAAATGTGAGAAATTTTCAATACATCCATGCGTGATATACGTCCGGCTCAATGTAGGCGTTGAGTTTTAACAAGTCTGACAAATGTCAATGTTATTAAGTTCACGACTGAGCCGACGTCGCCAGATTCCATCCTCGCAGGCAACGCAAATCTTCCGAGAGTCCTCGGAGCTAAGCGTCCAGATCTTGCCAGGACTGGAAGTTAACAGATAGGAAAGCAGTGGTGGGTAGAGGAGAGCAAATAAAACGGATCAAATTTTGATTAACTAAACACTGTATAATCTACAAAAATATAAATGTATTGAAATATATTGTGATCAAAAATATACATTTAATTGTAACATTATGTAATTCACAAATTAGGTGTAAAAGAGAAAAAAAATGAGAGAATCGCGTCTCGGCTGGGAGGTGGTTTGATGTCAGGAATTTACCATTGTAAGCAAACCCAAATGAAAATTATATTCTTTGATAAATTGATTAACATATTTGTACCTGTACGTCGGAGGCATAAGGCATTTTGTCTAGTGTTAGTCTAAATCTAGAGGAACCTCTTTATAACGACATCACAGCTCCGAAACAGTAGTCGCTTTTAGATCAGGTGAAGGGGAAATCTTTTTGGAGATTCAAGACAAATGGGCCGCAAGTAAAATACTATTTACTATCGAGAGAAAGAAAAGAAACAAAAATAATTTCTTAAGACGAATGGAACAGTTTTACATCTTTCAACATTTATTTAAATTCAGGTAAAAGTTTTGCGGTTGCAATTATGAAAACTGTTTGTATTCTTTCGGTTGATACTTTCGAATACCATGTCATCGATTCTAATTTATTTTTTTATCCATGTCTGCTCCCAGAGCATATGACCTCCTAATGGAGGTATCTTAACAGATTTTTGTACGAGAACTGTTTGTTAGTCAGTCGCTCAACCTCTCTTTTCCAAATTGAGTAGTAGAGATAGAAGGATAAGGCTGGACAGGACTAGTGGTTAACTAATCGCTCTCGCTACGCCCAGTTATTAAATGATCAGAAAGGGAATTTGTAGACATCGCATACACCCATGCCTTCACATGCCTGCTGCGCCATAGGACGCGACGACCCATTGATTATAATATTGATTGTAATTGCTCGTTTATTTTTTTATCGATACCTTCAATTTTTCTTACAATACAGTGGAACCCCCTATTACACTATCCCGAATTACGCGCTGGCTTGAAATAAATATTCGCCTCAAATCCCCCAATTGCACTGTCGCATTTCATTGTCGTTGCTACAAGACGGTCGTCTGTGTGGCGCATACAGTCAAATGTTGGCTAGCGTCTGTGTATTCAACACTTGCCAGGCTTACCCCGAATTACACTGTCCCGACTTAAGTGTAAATGGGGGTTTTACTTTACTCGTAAACATTAGCTTCTCAATTTGTGTTTAATGATGAGTTATCATGTAATATTACACATTTTCACTACTGATATACTATCCCAGCAAACGAGACAAACAGTGATTTGTTTATGTAAGCAAAAAAGGGAATCTTTCCCAGAAATACACTTAAAGCTCGCGGACCAAGAAAAAAATACACGCCGCGGTTTGCAGGTCCAGCTCAGCATGCTCAGTTGAGTTTGTCTTGTTGAGATAATAAAATAATGTGATTATTTCTTGCATTAAAATTGCAAAACTCATTTTTGTCGTTCCACTCCGGTGTGATGTCATTTAATTTTGACTGAACAAAACTTGGATATGCATACATTTTTTTAGTGAGATGCAAGCAATTGTATTTATGGGAAATGGTGCAAGGTGCCCTACGCCTCCAGGGTGCATGCACCCACACCTCAAAGCGGAGCATACAGAGTGTTTCATATATTTTATATTCTCAGACATTTGCCAGAAAGGAAACATGGATCACTCACAGGTGCGTTGGGAAGACCGGCGCCGTTGCAGTACCGACGAAACCAGCCGAAGACTGTCCTATGTATGTAATATTATTATTTATTTATTTTTTTACCATGTCCGCTCCCAATGTGGAGCATATGGACTCCTAATGGAGTTTATCTCAACAGAAGTGTTTCTACGAGAACTGTTTGTTACTCAGTTGCTCAACCTCTCTTTTTACAAAGAGTAGGAATAGAAGGATACGGCTAGGATAGGACTAGTGGTTAGCTAGTCGCTCTCCACACGGTTCAAAGGATAGGATGAGAGGGGGGGATTCAAGACATCATATACATCCAAGCCTTCGAACAGAAATTCATAAATCAATTGAAAAATCAATTTATAAAAACTGTCCACACTGGGATTCGAACACGTGACCTCCGTAACCGAAGCCAACGACGTTGACCACTCGACCACACAGGCGGCAAATAAGTAATTAATTAATTAATAACACAAAAATATCTATTAAATTCAATGCTCAATAGCTAATTTTTACTCGATTATGTTTTTTCTTATATTTTACCGACAAACATAAAAAATAAATTTTGTGTTTGGATATACAGTGGAACCCCGATCTACCGTTCTCGCATTTTTCGTTTTCCCGCATTAATCGTTTATTTTTCATAGTCCCGGCCAAACACCCATAAGAACAATGTTAAATAATCCCGCATTAACCGTTCCCCGATTTACCGTTTTCCTCGATCTATCGTTTAAATACTTTGGCCCCATCACAAATATTATCCCGATTGACCGTTTTCGTTAAATATTTCTCATACATAGTCTTGCCTCGTATTTCGTTTTGCGTTTTTTTCAGTGGAACCCCGATCTTTCGTTCTCGCTATCTTCATTTTTTGGAAGGATCGTTTATTTTTTAAGACTTTGTAATAACAATGTTTAATAATTCCACGTTAATCATTCCTCGATTTAGCGATTTCCTCGATCTATCATCTAAATATTATCATCCTGTCCTAATTACGATCCCGATTGACCATTTTTGTTGATAATTTCTTTTTTGACTCATAAATAGTCTTACATCGCATCTGGTTACGCGAATTTTTCCAACTCAAAAGTCAAAACTAAAATACCTACATAAAGAAAACTAGAACTCTAGCTCAGAAACTGAAAACAATTCAGGGCGTTGAAAAAAAACATATAGCAAAAAAAGTTAACTTAGAAAAGTACGCGTGTTTGAAAGGTGGGTGTCTGTGAAAATGTAAGTACCCAACTACAAAAAGGCAACTTAGTATTTATTAATTAAGCAATTAAAGAATAAATTTATATATTATTTCATTAAAAAAGTCAAATAAATATATGAGTTGGTTGAAAATTAAACATTTTTTGGTATTATTTGAAGATTTCCCGCATTATCGGTTTCCCGCATTATTCGTTGATTTTTTCCGGTCCCTTGGAAAACGTAGAATCGTGGTTTCACTGTATTTAAATAACATGAATGTTTTTTTTTCCAGCGAGCCGATAACCCCAATCGTGGAACCCACGCCCATTGAGCCCAGTTTCGCCGCATCCATAATCGCCAGTGCACCCGAAGAGGCTTCGAAACTCGGCAGTAGCGCTTCCAAATCTGTCAGTGATGCCCGACGACGAGCCATGGAGTGTCCGACGTGCGGAGTGACGCTCAGCGACGCGTCCTGCCTCAAACGACACATGCTGACTCACGACAGAGCACCTTGCTACACGTGCGTCTACTGTACGGCTGTTGTGCAGCACCGTCACTCTATACGCAGGTATAATGTTTGAATAGAATTTTTTCTTGTTGCAATGTGCTGAAAAGGTTTTCTTTGTTTTCATGCTTTGATTTTTTTTGAGGTGTAGAGAGAGTGATTTAACTCCTTTTCTATCCCTGTCTGTCAATCGTCCACCTCATTCTCTCTTAATCCACCTGTTGAAGTTTCACAATATGCTCGACATTGGGAGCAAACAAAAAATTGAGTTAAATGTTTTATATTGGTTACTAACATTTACAGGCACCTGAGATTGCACCATCCCGAATACGAGCACGAATGGAACAACAGAGCCTTCATAACGAGCCTCCAAACCGAAGACACGGAGCGGCGAGTGAGCACCAGCACGCACAAACGGATCGCCAACACGATAAAGAAAAAAATCCACATGGCCACCAAGAACAGCGACGCCGCCTTCAAAATACCGCTCAAGAAAGACAGCGTGCTCGGCATGGCGACGGACCTCGACTACCAGGTGCTGCAGCAGCCGGTCCAGAAGAGAAACGGCACTGTCGCCAAAGAAAATTCCATAGATCTGTCCGATCAGATATCGTCCGGATTCGCGGTACACTTCGAAGATGAAATATCATTTCCAGGATTGTCCGATTCGTTGGGAAAGAGTTTCGGCAACGGCAAGCTGAAATTTGACTCGAAAGATAATTCACCGACAAAAATATTCACGCAATCCTTTATCGGTAACGGTTTTAACGGAATCACCGATTCGACGTCTTGTGATTCTATTAAGTTAGCAAATAAAACATTCACACCTTTTTTGACAAACGGATTCAAGACTGTAATAAATGACATTGCAAAATTGCCCGATTCGTTTGTTACGTATAATTTTAAGACTGTTGATACATTGGGCAATATTAAAATGACAGATTCAGCCGAATCATTGAATTCGACAGACAAATCATTTACGCCCTTTATAACCAACGGATATAAGACTGTTATAAATGACTCGAGTGTCAATGCGATCGATTCGTTTAGTTCTTCGTTTATATTGGATAGTTTTAAGACTGCGGTCGGCGATTCGTCTGGCGTCGGCGACGAAGTGAAGCGATCCGCGGATCCGACTTTCTTGCCGTCGTTTTTGAAGAACGGCTTCAAGAAACACGATGTCAATTCGATGAAGACTGATTCGGCCCTAAGTACAAATAATTCCAGGGATTATAGTTGTATTTTAGACGATAGCGGCGGGAATATACAGAGTTCAGTGAACAGGGAGGAATGCAGAGGAGGGACGGCGGAGAAGGATGTAGGCTGCGCGGTGAGCGACAGGAAGATCATGCCGAGTATGCCCGTTATCTTTTGCAACGATGACGAGCTTATCGGTTCGGAGAACGCTGTCGCTATCCAGCAAGGTAACTACCGATTCCAATTTGGTAATAAAAAATTGAACACCCATTCGTTAATCTTAAGTCAACCCGTAATCAATGGAGCACCGATGGAATAATAGATCACAATCGCGGAATTAAATAACAATTAAAATGGTTTTCAGATGTTGAAATTTTGGTGCATCGGTCGATGAGCGAGTGCACGAACGAGCCGATGCCGATGTTAGACTACACGACCTCCGTCTTGCTCTCCGAGGACGCGGCGCTGTCGTCTTCGGCCAGCTATAACATCCTGGAGGAGAGTTCTTCGATGCAGGTGATGGAAACCTCCAACGACTTCACGTTCTTCATACTCGGATAAGATTCTAGCGAGGTATTACCGGGATCGTGTTCAATAAAATGCCATGTTATCGCCGCTCCTCCGTGGCTGTGTTATTTTGTACAGGGATTGCAATTCTGTTTTTTTTCCATTCAGTGAATATTGGTTTTACATTATACATTCAACAATACAATTGTTGGTTTTTTTCTTTCTCTACAGCCAAACTTGCTCACACTAAAATCAAATCAAGATTGACAAAACTAACCTTTTTAATGTCACATTTTAAAACATGTTGTCTTAACCCTCCAAGGACGAGCGTGACCATATGGTAACGTGGAGTTCACATACAACGACTTATTCCAGTATTCGTTATTTCGTCTGATATTGCAATCCCTAATTCTGTTCACTGATTTTTTCACCATTTGTCAGCACAACATGATTCAATAAAATTAAACGTTTTAAGAAATGACTTACAATATTTATCGTAAAAATATAATGATTTATCATTATTGCTATCTCGTTATCCTGGTTTCTGGCAACAGATCTCTTTGCCTGTCTCTCTCCAGTGTGACGATTCTACAATTTGATTCTTCGTATGGAGCTTCTAGTGATATTAAAAAGACGATAATATTGAGTGTAATTATCTATAAAAAATATTATGTTTACTCGGTAACAGTAATCTTAACCCTCCAGAGACGAGAGCTTTTTTCCGATAAAAAAAATATTTTCTAAGGCATATTGAAGTCACGGATAACTTTTATTCCTATCCAAAATTTTTAAAAAAAACTCAAAGTCGTTGTATAGAAACCCCCGCATGACTATATGGTCATGCTCATCCTTTTATTACCGTGTAATATTGAGTACGGACAGTAGTAAGGACAAAAGTGACCGTATGGGCTCGCAAGCATTCAGGGTTGAAATATAGCTAAACGTGATTTTTTTAAAAATATTTAGAATTAAACCTCTTTAGATCAACATAATTTCAATACAATTATATTAACAAAATAACTGTCAATAATTTGATGTTTTTATAAAAAAATAACTAACAGTTTCAAAAAGTAAATTTAAAAACATGGAAATTCAAAAAATCACATGTGCTTTTGGAGGCCGTTTCTGTCCCCACGGCTGATGACTAACTGTAGTCTATACCTTTCTTAACCAAATATGAGCGAAAGCAACGATATTCAGGTAGAAAAAGGATGAATAGTGGGATCAATAGACAACGGTGTTTACTGTGACCATATGGTGACGCTCGTCCTTGGAGGGTTAATTAAACAAAGACTTAACGTTAAAACGTTCCACTAAAAAGAACAAATACTATATTTGTACATAAACTTTTTGGTCTAACACTTTTCCCAGACACAAAAAAAATGTATCTACCGTGTAAAAAAAGAGTTGAGTGTACAACACGACGAAAAGATGCTATTTCCATCACGTCCTGAATTCCAATTTTCACCTAAGCGAATTTTTTTCAATTACCGTTTATATATATAGTTATCTTATACAAAAACCTTGTTTTTAAGACTTGCAATTCTATTGAATCATGGGTGTGTTTGCGTATACAATTTCAAAAAAGTTATGATGGAAAACGAACAGCTGTATGTTGACTTTGCGTAAGGATCTATCGAAAGTCAGAAACGCACAATAATAATTTTAAATGATTATTTGTAATGCCTGTCGACGGTAAAAATCATTTTTTGTCCCGAGTACGTCGTAGATTGTGGAACGACCACCCGTTGTTGACACGCATCTTGTCTCATCCTGGCCCGATGCACTAGATATCTTGGATATCAAATCGTGCGAGACAAAACTCTACGAGAATTGACCAAAGTGACACTGAGATTACCCAAGATTCGGTGCTATTATATTATTTCTTAACTTTTAGAGGAGTATGGACGTACTTTTAACTCAACACAGAAGTGTCTGTCTGTGAGCATATACATGCTTTAAGTATGAATTATATATATTCATTGGAATAAAGTCAGTAAAGTAAGGTCAGTATGGATCTTTTCACTCATCTAAAGGTTAAGTTTTAAAAATTTTACGTTTAAATAGGAACGTGTTAACCAGGGACATAATATTTTAACCAGCTATATTTTGGCATGCGAATTTTCGTAAAAAGTCATTTCACAATTTTTCTAATTGATAGATATCACTCTTGAGGTCTGCACGTTTGTTAACCGACCCGAAGCTCAGATTTATATTTCTTGGCTTGAAAGTAACCCGACTTTTTCTGGGACAACAAACTGCCAACGACTGAGTTGATAAATATCAAATGCACTATAAAAATTGATATTTTAGTGGCAATAAATTCTCTGTAAGCAGGAGAATATTTAGTTTATTTTGAGTTTAATAATCAAACCAAAGTCAAAGTGTAAACCATACCTGCTTAAGTCCGTTCAAGCCAACCGAAACGCTGCAACAGCCCGGTCATGCTACGATTGTTTGTTTGACAGCAAAAAAAATTCTAAACACGTTGAATGTTTGTTATGAATAATATAGCAGCATAGCTCAATCATCAAGCTCGTGCAGACCTCTTCTTTGAGAGAATCGTTACCTTTTCACTAAACATTAAAACTAGAGACTGCCATTGGTAAACTGCGATCGAAGTGTGTATTTAAGGGGCACAAAAAAAAATGATTTTTACTTGTCCAATTTAGGAATTGTTTGTTATATTATATTTAGATGTAATGTGTAACAGATCTACCTCATTGTTTGTTGAAATTGTCAATACTTATATTTGTACCCATGGAACGTTTAGGCATAGTATAACATTGTCGCCGTCTCGCTCATAGATACTAACCTAGTGTTTGTTTCTTAATGTGTTTAAAGTACACCACATTTCATTGATTTTAGATGCATATTTTTGTCCCAATTCAAGGATGTCTTACAGTCACTGTCAAATCCGCAAATACCGTGATGATTCCTGCAAAAATTTCATCAGCCCTTCGAAAACAATGCATAATTATATTGTGATATTTTTAGTCCCGTAACTTTTCCGGTGGTTGCACGTGCGTTCTATCTTTCTTTCCCATTCGCTTACACACATACACCTGTATATGAAAAAAGAAGACTGCTTCTCGATATAAAGCAGTTGAGCATCGTCTTCTGCATTAATACATCCAAAAAACTCCAATTGAAACTGTTGTCGGTTTGGCCCAGCGCTAATTGGAGGTCTTTTGGTGTTTGACAATGCGCCGAGACATCCTCTGGAACATGAGACTATCCACAGATTTTCCAATTGAAGTAGTGTTCTCTTACCTCCGAAAATCGCTACCGTCTTGACATCATTCAACACTTATTATTAATTAAAATAAACTCATTGAAATCACTGATATTGGTGATGAGAGAGATGCCATGCGGGCTTAGAGGGAAAAAAAATATTAAATGAAAGTTTTCAGAAGCACTGAAGCCAAGCCATGTATGATGTTGTGTTTTATGTTTGGTAATGTTTTTTCAGAGCTATTGTTGAAGATGCAAGGGAAACTAGATTCATTTTTGAAACGTGTAACAAAATGATAATCAGGTTTATTACTTTAATGTTATGTATTATGACATTTATTTTGTTACTAATAATGCTTATTTCGTCACTGTTCTGGCAGAAGTTGGTAAGTAACAGATTGACCTTTAGAGGAGTGAATAGATCTGTACTGACCTTACTTTACTTTGATGGCTTTTTTAACATGACAATTGTGTGACTTTTTCCAATGAATATACGAGGATCTCAGTTTTCAAAACCTACCTACAGACCATTTTTGATTTTTTTCAAATTATGATGTTCTCTATTTCAATATCTACACAATCAATACATTTTTAATTTCAAAACCTTTCTTAATACAGAAAAAACGCATTTTAAAAAATGTGTTTAGTCTCAAAACCTACTCAAATCCAAAAAGCCCACAACGGTTTTTTGCACTTTGCCAACAATTTTGGGTTTAGGTAGGTTATGAAACTAAGGCGCTCATTTATTTATTTATTTAATTAATTAATTAACATTGCTTAAGGTTGACAAATTATAAATTTAAAACTTTAACAATGAAGAAAAAAAAATAGTACAATTTAATATTAAAAGCAGTAGAAAAAAATAGCAATGAAGTCAACTGGGTGAGCTCATATGTAATTAATAGTTGAAGCATATATATGCTCACAGAGACACTACCGTCTTGAGTTAAAAGTACGTCCATACTCCCTTTACAGCAAAATGGCGTTAACGTACATGTACGTCCATACTCGTCTAAAGGTTAAGTTGGTTGGTAAGTAAAGTTTCAGCTGTCAGTATTACAGCATTGATATTTTATGTTACATAGATAATTATAATATAGATGCATTCATGCCAATCTGACACAAATTTGTTTTAAATCAATAGACAAGCACAATTACCTTCCTTTAATCAGCGTTAAAAATATTTGGCAAACAGTGCACCAACTGAATCCAGACACCAGACAAATAATTAATATCATAGAATCTTACACTTGTCTCATTTTTGTCAGTTTTTTTACTTCAACTTCTGTCGGAAAGGTGACGATTTCATAAATAAATTGTTTTTTTTTCATATTCAAATATGATGTTGACGTTGTATGACGAACGTTGAGCTATCGTTTTAGAGGAGACAGACTCGGAGGAAGACCATAGTGAATCTAGTCTAGGTCCTGATAAATTTGAGAATAGTCTCACTCGAACCGTCTGATTCTTAGGGTAAAGGTATCGCCGCTAAACTGATAGAAATATGGGAAGCGCATTTATTATTATTTTGAATAAAACCTCAATCTTCATAACTGTTCCGCAATCTGACAAACACAAACGCGAGTCGAAATTCATAACTCGGTTTCTCCTCTACGAACTAGTAGCTCAACGGCAGGCGATTTGTAGAATAATTTACTTCAAATAAACATTACTCGGCGGGCAAGCGGAAATCTCAGCCGCGCCCACTGAGTTATTGGAATTTGGCTTTAATATGTTTAGTTATTGACTTTGTTCAGTTTGCATTTAGTGTTTATGTTTAATTAGTTGTTAATTTATTTACATTTAAGGTAATATACAATGTTTTGTTATATTTATTAGACACTGATGGTTGCTGGTGACAGCTTAACTTATTCTATGCCGGATATGAGATATCTCATACCACTATTCTGTGCTCGTAAGGCCTTGTAAATGACATCTCGTACTGACTCCAACGTTGTTTATCGCGTCTAAATATGATGATAAGTTTGATTGTATAATTGTGTTCATCTACTGATGATTGACAATAAAAGTTCAAGTAGTTTTGAAAAGTTCACCGTTGACAGGAACAGAATGGCGGTCATTGTTTTGTTTGTAAAATTCGAGTGATATTTAGTATTACTGCAGTAAATATAATGCAGTAACAACAAAGTTAATCTTTAATATACTCTCAACTCTTTTTTTTACACAATTTTGAAATAACAGTCCACAAAAAAGAATGAATACTAGATTTTTAAACGAATTGTTTGTTCTAACACAATTGTGAGAAACAAAAAATACAAAAGCGGATAACGGATTTACTAATAACAAGATGATAGGGTTCGTTAGATCCTAATGCATGTCAGACACTTCTAGTGATGACAGTAATTTAT
The DNA here is from genome assembly GCA_030503985.1 of Himalopsyche tibetana. Taxonomy (NCBI): domain Eukaryota; kingdom Metazoa; phylum Arthropoda; class Insecta; order Trichoptera; family Rhyacophilidae; genus Himalopsyche; species Himalopsyche tibetana. The sequence goes on along the minus strand of JAPJYX010000052.1, from coordinate 4,486,238 downwards.
TTCCAGCCGCTCATTTCGTGCGCGTATGTAATCAAATAGCGATGAATAGTATTAGCTTTCTATACCAGTGTTCTTCTACCTATGGTCTGCGAGAGTTTATTTCCGAGTTTCGAAAATTTTTCGACCGTATTACCTCCTCGATGTTGATGCGAAATGGTGAATGAACTGGCTTTTGATATCTTTAAGATGTCGGCTATCTCACGCAACTTCAATTTACGATCGTTCAAATCTATTTTGTGGACTTTTTATGTTTTCTGGAACAACTGCCGAATTTGGGCGAGTTTAGAAATCATGAAATGAGCGTTCAGAAATCAGCAAACCACTTCTGTACCATTTGTCTCGATTTGACACAGTCCGAATAACACTAGTCAAGCCATTGCTTTTTCCCATTAAGAAGCAATGCTTTATCAACACACGAAATTCAGATTTTTTCATTGTTTTGAAAATTACAAAAGTAGCGTCTCTAAAACCACTTTATCTTGTGAATTAAACTTCAATTATTATGAAATTTTGACAAGTATTATTTGAAGTTTTGTACTTTCTACGACTCATGGATTTGTCAATAATGGCGCGATCTTTTTTTGTAATCCTACGAACTTATTGAGTGATGTTGATTGACGCTGGTCTGCGAGATATTTTTACTGGTACGCGGATGTAAAAAGGTTAAAGAACACTGTTCTATACCACAGTGTTGTTCTTTTTTAAATTCAGTGATCTAATCTTCAATTTTTTAACACTTTTTGGAACATATCTGCCGTGTAAAAAAAGAATTGAGTGTATTGTATTTACAACATCCCTTGATTGGTATTAAAAACGCATTTCTACAGAGTAAAAACTATTGTTTTTACAATCTCTGATAACAGTTTTTATTTCAAATTTTGTTTTTGCAATTTGTATGTGGCACACAAAAGGTTAAGTTTTGCAACGTACTTCACAAGTATCCGTTTGGTAAGAGCAAATATATATTTTTATTTCCCTTCAGTACGACACGTACCTCCTTTTTCATGGCCCAAGTAAAGTATATCACCATCGTACTGGCAGAAATTGGCGAGTGACAAAATACATTCATGGATATCAATTCTCCATTTGGAATAACTCGATAGGTGCACTTACTATACCAGCTTTGGCATAGATCAAGGGTCGGCAACCTTTTGTTGTAAAAGTGTCAAATATTTTACGTGGGCATTAGTGCGGGCCGCACTTGGGTCACATGTCATTACACTGTAATGACATGTGTAAACAAATATTTTAATCTAGAGAGCCTGCGGGGTGTCATGGTGCGGCCGCAGTTTGCGGACCTCTGGCATAGATCAGCAATTGATCTTGCAGTGATAAATTCAGTTTATTTGTGTCCAGTCGGTAAAATTCCATCAATGTTTTGATATTATAATTATCTATGTAACATAAAATATAGCTACTGGCGGCCTTAAATATTAAAAGGCTTAAATTTTCAATAACCGTATGCCGACCGGGGTATTGAAAAAATCGCTGAGACATTGCTGCCAAGACATTGCCGCCAAGACAAATCCGCCCAAAATCAGAACTCCTTCCTTACTTCTTCTGCCAGTATGTTGACAATAAAAAGTTCACAGTGATTATCGTTGATTTATTGAGTTTTTAATTTAATTGATTCTTTGACTCCTTCAGTCTCTAACTGAAATTGGACTTTTGTGTTATCTAATATCTCTGATGAAGTGTCATAATATATTTAAAAAAATAATCATAATTTTGTATCAAAAAATAAACCCCACCGAATGACTGTCGAATCAATCTAAAGATTCCGCAGTAATTTGCCGTAGTCACAGTCATAATTTCGCCGCACCAATTTTCAGCCTTAGACAATCGTTATCATAAATTCCAATTGCTCAGTTATTGAATACAAATGTAAGTGAAAGAGATTGTTAGTTGTTTAAGCGAGTAGAATTACATAGGCCATAAAATTATAATTAATTCAAATGTATCCAACATTTTGTTTGTGTTTATTAACATCGTCATTCGGTTGCACAACACCATGGAATGTTGTGCAAACACATCTAAACCGTCAGTATTCTGTCTCGAGTTTTTTTTACCACAGTTGTACTTATTTAAAACAATGATAGGGTCTTTCCTTCCGACAAAAACTCCCTCTTACGTTTGCAACATTTGAAAATGGCCACTTGTTGAGTGAAACTTGTCCCTATCGTGAAAGAAAACCGCGATTCCGAAATTTTATATGAAAAATTATACGAGACTTCAAAGTCTGCGTATTTTTTAATATCAACTAAAATGCATAATTTAATTTTAAATATAGTGGATGAAATCGCCTGCAACTGCAACCTTAGTTCCAGTGCAATCAATTGAGTTTAGTGTTGTTGTTTTCTGGTATGGTTGGCCCTTTTATTATTTTATGTATATTTACATTATAGTTTATTCGGCACATTCAAATATTTTTCAGACTTGACGCCTTTTTCCTTTCGCCCACTGATTTGCTGTCAGAAAATGTTAAGTCAAAAATTTGGTGTTTTGGGTATGAATATAGTTCGATAGATTTAAACACACTCTATCGTCTGAAAAACAAGCTCACTAGTATTACATTTATTTATTTCTATATTTAACCATTTGAATACTGCGCTAATAAATTATTAATATGTCCCAGAGATACTGAGTGTTTTTGAGAAAAATAATTTTGCCTAATATACACTCGAATTAGATATTTTAAAAACCTATATTGACCAAGTATAGATGGCACTACACATATACATCAAAATATTGCTTATATTCTATTAGAATACAAAGTATTTGATTTTTTTAAATCCTTGGACATCCGTGTTTGCTTGCATATGTTCCGGACACCTGTGTCCGCTTGGGATCCAATTGGTTAAAGAAGTAATATGAACTAGGTCAATTCATTGGCAGTTAATACAGGCAAAAACCTAGAAATGACGGAACGCTTTTTAGCTATACAAATTTCTTATTTTTACTGCTACCCAAAGGATGATAGACGACTAAACGTTTTTGAGCTGTTAACAATTTGGTCAATTGTTGTTTATTAATTCGTCCTATTTTCTACGGCCACACTACATTGACTGTTCGCTTCATGGTATTCGAAAAAGTCCAGGTTTTTTGATTTAACGTTTTCTGGCAGTATACTGACGATTTGTTATGGTGACCAAATGAACTGTCTTCTCTGCCGATTACCCTCCCTCTCCCCCTACCAGCCATCATATAATTTTATTGGAAATTATGGGAGGTGAATGTAACAGTACTTTAACCCTTTGATGAGTATTGCCGTACCCGTACGGCAGCGTAGCTTGTCATCTATTATCTATTGCCATTCTCATAGTTTTTATTGATTTTTTGTTATTTCTTCAGATATGGTTACTAGACACATCCACCAGTGACTTTAGGCCGCCACATAATTTTTCTTGTGTGATGCAAATGATGAAAAGGTTTTTTTAATAAAGGGTACCATTTGTAAACAAATCGGTAGCCATATAATATTGAGCGTAAAATTCTATTTGGGATCGATTCCTTCCACGAATCGACGTCTGTAGAGCGGCACATGTAGACAGATGACAGCAAAAATGATCTTGACGCAAAAGTGAAGTAATTACCTTCTAGAAAAATATTCAAAAGTAATAAAGAACTAGTTTACTTGACATTTTTAACTATGAGTTTTATATTATTGTGTGCGGCAATGCTACAAATAATCAAAATATAAGAAAGAACCTAATTTAGTAAAAATTAGCTCACCACTCAAAGGGTTAAAATCAGAAATGAAGGACACTAGAACTAGACCTCGAAATCTCTATCGCGCCAATATCCAAAACGAAAACCTCGTAGACATAAAGTAATAACATAAAAAAAATCCTTTTAATATCTTGATTTCGATGAAGAGAGTTTAAACCTGAACATTGCTAATTTTCCAGAATGGCCAATAAAATGTCCTGTAATAGTATGTGTGGAAATTTGAATCCGATAATTCCACAACCAATTAAGACTAATAATTCTAATATACTTATTCATTGAATTGAAATTTATGCGAATTACCATACCAGAATTCCCACCCAACTACCATCAGGTCAATTACCTTCCTCTCCTCAAACAACACTTTTGACCCGGCCGCTTGACACCTGTATTTGTGCAAACCTGTATGTGCAACTTGTTTTTATTGTCGATGGAAATGTTTTATTTTATGATTTGAATGTTTTGTTTTTATGTATCTGATCTCCAAAAATGTTAATTTGTACCTAGCTAATTATTTTCGTTTTCCGTATGTTTTATTTAGAGAATTTTGTATTGGTTACGTTATAATATGAGAATAATTTTTAACATTAGCAATTTAAATGTTTTGAACAAGAAACGATGTACAAAAAGTTAACAATTTATGTGTTTAATAAAAATATGTTGTTGAAATACTTAGTTTTTCGTTTTTATTGAATTATTTAAACCAGGGCTGTGAAGTCGGAGTCGCGGATTCGTGGTATTTGGCCGAACTCAGAGTCATGAAAAATGAGTGGCTCGATTTTTTTTAGAAAAATATATTTACTTAATGATGTGTAATTAAACAAAATAGTTAAAAGTGTTAACATTTCATGCTAGGCTGACTAAAGATGATCTGATAGTATACATAAATACAAGTTGAAATGAAATTATTGAAAAATTTCCTCAGAGTCGTTAATTATTTTAAAGCTGGAGTAAAAAGTCGTCTTTTTTTCACGCGACTCCAGAGCCCTGATTTAAACACATTTTGAAGATGTTTTATCTGAAATTAGTGAAATGAATGCCATACATAACTAATTGAATGTTGTTGTTCCACAGGTGTGTCCTCTTTTTAATATCATTAATGACTCCCTGAGAAGTGAAATAAGCCAAGTTGTATTTGAAAAAAAAATTGTTAGATGCGTAATAATATTACTACATATCGTTAAAGTGAATACACACTGCTATAGTGTTATCTCTCTAATATAAAAATATGCAAATTAAATTTGAATCGTTCAAATTATGTACATTCACACAGATTTTGTCACTTACGACCCGGGTTTCGCCTTTCGGCATCTTCTAGCGTTCAAGTGCACGGATGAACTTGAACTAGTGACAAAATCTGTGTGAATGTATATAATTTGAACGATTCAAATTTAATATTGAAATTCCACCAAGCACCTTCAGTCAAAATCTTAAATTAAACTTAAATTATAAAAATATGCAATTAACAAAAACATTAAGTAAATATGTGATTGTCTATGTAAGTGAATCTGAACAGTTCTTCTAATTTGCTACTTGGCTCACTTCACTTCTCAATGGGTCAAACCGTATAGGTCAGCCATACTCAACCTGCGGTCCAGTCAGCTCTTATGTGTGGCCCAAAATAATTATAGTCACCAAATATTAAATGACGAAGATAGTTAAAAGTTTGACACAATATCTTTTTTTTAAATTTAAAAAAGTTATTTGACATTACAGCTTACGCCAATGCGTCAAATATTTGAAAGTTTTTAAGTTGAAAGATCATACGAGATATACTCAATGAGAAATTTTTGTAAGTCACATGAGATTAACTCAAGGAGAATTGACGTCACAAACACCCATGTCTTAGATCTCAATTGAAAAAATCTAATTTTTCATTGACCTTACCGGGAATTGAACCCAGTCCCACCTGATTGGTAGAGCAAGCTCTAACCAACTAGACCACAGCAGTCGATCAAAATTTACATTCATTTTTAAGTAAACGATTTAAGATTTTGGATACATTGGTATTTTTGTGTACTTTTTACGTATTTTTTATTTGTTGTTCATCGTTATTTTTACTTTAAAAAATACATGAATACATAAATGTATATTATACATATTATGTATATATTTACATAAAATAAAATAGTTTTATTTTTAAATCATAATACATACATATGTATGCAGTATAGTATGTGTTATATTTACAGTTTACTATAAATATGTTGCGGCTCACGTGGAGAAGCAAAAATCGAAATGCGGAGGAAGAAAAGGTTGAGTATGGCTGGTATAGGTTATTAAGCTCATGGTTGTGACGATGTCCCCGGATGCCATCCTCGCAGACATAATAATTGAGTCTGTTTTCATTAAAAGAACTTTTACTTTGGTATATCATTAGTTATAAGAGGTGAAGTGAGCCAAGTGGTATTTTGTGAAAAATATTTGCGATGTGTTATAATATTCTACATGTCTTTAAGTATCGTGAAAATGAAATGAGCTTTGTAAATATACACTGCAATAGTGTTATCTTCCAAAAATATAAATATGCAATCGACCAAAACACCAATTAAAGTCGTGATTGTACTTAAAAGTCCGATAGAAAAGTTTTACAATTTTACTACTTGACTCACTTCACCTCTTGAAGGCTCATGTGTAAAAGGGAGGTGTTACAAATATTGACAAAAAAACTCAGGCTGACAGTTCGCTTCTGTTCAACAACATTTATTTAATTTAACCTATACATTTAAAGTAAATCATACAATCAAATGTGACATTTAAATAATCTTACGCTAAACATTCATTTGGTTAATGATAATTGACAATTACTTAAGAAATTACAATACTTAATTATAAATTTAAAAGCCTCTGTCTCCTATTGTCACTGTAGGATTGGCTTCTAATTTGAGCTGACACATTCAATACTGTAATGTCGGATAAAAGGTTTCCGAGATCATCTATACATTACAATTCAAAACACATTATGAATTAGAGTTTTCACTAGATGTAACGGAATATCGACTAAAAAAAGGTAAAGTGAGGTGTCCGGTTTTCCCTAACGAAATAAATAAATATTGAGCGGGATTCGTTATTTTATCTCCTTAATTTTGACAGCTTTAAGAATGGTTAATTTGTTTCTCACAAGATATTATAGAACAATTTATGTTTGTCAATGTTGCTTTTAGAAACAAACTTACTTTAGAACTAATACCACCACAAAAACTAAAGACCACGTACCCGCCTACGCTCAGATAAATCCAGGACGCTACGCGGGAAAAGCAGAATCAAAATACACCGGATGAAAGGGAAATTGGACCTCGGCTCCACCAGCCCCAGAATTGGATGTATAGGTGATATCCATCAAAGTATCTTCAGTAAAATATAAGTTTAGATGAGCCTGTGAGATGTGACGTGATCCAAGTGGTATTTTAGGAAAAGAGGAGGATGTTAGTGACAAAACTTACGTGAATGTACAAAATTTGAATGATTCAAATTTATTATTGAAATTCAACCGAGCACCATCGGCCAAAATCTTAAATAAAGACAGAACAACTATTTAAGTTTCCTCACTCGGTACTTTAAAGTTAAGTAAATCCTTACTCTTAACCTTTCCAAAGTTAATATTCCAGCAGCTACTATTACAGTATTCAATCCTAAATTGACATATGACCGATATTCTCTCATTGCATTATGTCGGTAACTGGCAATGCGATTCTCAATAGGAGAGGTATTTTTCTAGTGAAACAAAGCTTTGAGATTTAAGATCAAGTTGTGGGTTAGCTATGATAAGACAAGAAGAGACCATCAGTCTTAAAATATATTGGTATCATCCAAATTAAGAATAAAATATTATAGATTTGAAGCCCTTTTCGAAAATGGATCTAACCACCAAAATGCTGTTTAAGTCGTTATAAAAGATCAACAATGAACAATTTGGTTTTGCTTTTTCAATTCTCACAGTCACAGCTTTTAAATACTTTCTGTGGGTTGTTTGTTAGCTTTTCCGTCATTCTAATCAAAAGCGGATTCCTGAACTTTTCAAACTTTATCATAGTATTGTGAATAAATTGTGAAGAATTTCTAGTTTAATAAATTCAAGTTCTGAATATATTCTTTTATTTATTTCATATTAAAAAGTGTTTGGGCAAAAGAGATTAATAAGGCAAAAACCATACTAAACTATTTTAGTTTTACAAATAGTTATTTATGTACGGTTGCTAGCTATTTTGGCGTATGCCCTCATCAGAACTATGTTTAAAATTATATTAACTTAGCTATATATAGTGGCATATAAGAGATACACCTTACATCAGCGAATTATTAATTAGATTCCTTTTCAAGGCGTAGCTTCAATTAATAAAAATTAAAATCTTAAAATTTAATTTGCACTGTTACTTTAAAAATTATTACAGTACTTAAAACACTTGAGTCATTTTCTATTAAGCAGATTTTAAGAATACAATAAAGTATAATTTCTTCTCAGATCTATTTCTTCTCTCTTCTATTTTTTTAAAACATCTATTCTCGAAATACTTATCGATCGTCAAGAAATTATTTCTCAGTGATCGTTTTAACAAACTAAACTAACCCAATGAGCCTTCACAGTGGACATTTGACGGACGTGACAAACTCTACATTATTCATATTCTTTTATTGAACATCAACAATACTTTTGGTTTGTAAAAGTCAATTAGTTATTTCAAAAAGCTAGACCATACATGGACCGCTGGGCATTTAAAGGTTAAGCTAAATTTTATCAATTACAAGTTTGTAAACAATATATTTAACAATTTTTCTTAATTATAGACGTCGCTTTAGACCAGTGATTCCCAAACTTATTATGCTCGTGGACCCCTTTCATAGCAAAAACCTGACTGTGGACCCCCAAGTGAAATAATAAAGTGAATGACTTGAAAGGTATTTTTTTCCATGCCTGCTTCCAATGTGGCGCAAATGGCTTCCTAATGGAGGTATCTTAACAGATGTTTTTCTACGAGAACTGTATGTGAGTCAGTCGCTCAAACTCTCTTTTCCAAAGAGTAGTAGAGATATGACTACATATCCGCGGACCCCCTGACGTTGTCCACGCACCCCTCAATCATTTTCAATTTGACATGGACCCCTTCAGCGGTCTCACGGGCCCCTGGGGGTCCACAGGAACCACTTTGGAACCACTGCTTTAGACCGTTGCACCCACCCTTAAGCGCATATATGTATATACTTTTTTTTTAAATTAAAAAGAATTCAACATTAATTTTGCTTTATTCCAACACTATTCAAGTGTTGCATGTCTCTGAAAACATATTTTATTTATATTTCTAATAACTTTTACATAATATTTTTCGGCTTAAATTCTATTCTATTATGTAATAGCAGCTTTAAACGAGCCAACATGTCATTACAACAATATAAAGGCCTTTAGTGCTTTTTTAAGCAAACTAAGTAAAGTTGATTAATTAAGCATGCTTTATAGCGAATTATCAATAAGTCTAGATTATATTATTGTAAGAGGTGCAAAGTTGAACAACATTATTGGTTTCTTCACAATGCATACAGATCAACTTTTAGAATAGTCGCCAATGGGGAGAAAAATAAAGCAAACCTAATTCCACCACACACAAAGATGAATCATTACATTAACAATATTGAAACTACAGTGGAACGCCGATCTATCATTGCCGAATTCATCGCTTACTCTCATGTGTCGTTCTTTCTTCACAGAACTGGACCAGCACTAAAGAACAATGTTAAATAATCCTGCATTCATCGGCATCAACCCGATATATTCGATATCTTTTATAGATTCTTGGTAAAGTAAATGTAAAATTTTGGTATTGTTTTCTATATAAATTTGAGACCTAGGACGTAGTTGTTTGTGATGTCAATTATTATCCTCGAGTATATCTCAAGTGAAATATCCTCATCAAGTTTATCTCGTATGATCTTTCAACTTTGAAATATTTGGCGCATTGGCATTAGCTGTCATGTCAAATATTAAATTTAAAATTATAAAAATGAATCTCTGTTTAATCGTTTTGATTGATAGAAATAGGCAAATTTATATCAAAGGCTTGTTTGTTAAAAAATAAATGTATTGTTTTTTTCCTTATAAATACGAAATTCTGATAATTTTAGGAAGCTTGTTTTTTTATTATTCACTGATTTGGCATTTTTATTCACTGATTTTTTTTTTGAAAGTCCCCTAAAAACAATAAATCGGGGTTCCACTGTAAAAAATATATATCAGACATAATATCAATGTTCGTTCGCTGATCCGAAATGAAAGAAATCCGCTCATAAATCATGGAAAACTGAAGCCATGGAAGAAGATTTGAAAAAAATAGTAATAAATACATATGTAGCCATTTTGCTTGGGTTTTGCATATATTATATGTACATGAATGCACAAAGCTTCTTATTTTACCGAATTATAATAACATTAGAATAGATAAACAATAAATTATAGAAATGCGACACATTATATAGGTTATCTATTTTGTTTATGTTTTGTAAGAATTTTTCATAAAGTGGTAGTTCATTTCGTTCTCAATCATATAATGTATAATTTTGTTGCTTTAATTTTCTCCCGTATCAAATATATTAAGATTTAAGTCGCTCCACCAAAGATGAAAGCAATGATCTTCCAAAAGTTTGACTACGGAGTCGAAGTCGTGAAAACGGTTAACTCCGACCCCTTTTTTTAAATGAACTAAAGTACAACAAGTTACGCATTTAATCTTCGAATCTCTTTAACTCATTTTTGTCAGTTTTGCCAGTTGCCACTTCTGTCAGAAAGTTAACGATATTATTTTAGTGTCAATGATAAATGTGACTTAGTATGGCCGAACATTAACAACAAAATTATTATTGTGTATTCTACCTTCGACGACTGGAATCGCTTTCATCTTTGGAGTACTGCCTTATACCAGTTTACTAAAAAAATCATTCTGTATGATCGCCGCTGGGCCGATTACACCCTTGCATAATGACCATCTGCCCTTGCTGAAACCGCACACTCTCCTCGGTTAAGCTGCATTCGTGACGGCTCTTCAGATTCATCACATCGTCAGACCTGTCGTAGTCCTGACTGCCGCTGGAGATCTCCCCAACGGACTCGTCGAGGCTCTGTTTCATGGCCTCGCCGTAATTGAAATTGGGACTCAGAACGTTATTAAAATTCTGAGACTGCATCTGACCGTAGCTCATTGTTTTTCCGCCGCCGTAGGAAGCGTTAGACGTCCTGAAACTGTAGTTCTTCCTCATTTTGTGACAAGCGTTGTCAAACATTCGGTCGTTGATTACTTTACTGTCATAGCTCTGGTCTTGGAAACTGTCAGACGAATCGCTTTCGCTCTTTCTGCGCATGTTAGCGTTGTATTTGTAATATTCGTAGCTGAATGGCTGCTTCGAACGTCCCTTTTCTGACATGTCGTAACGTTTTTTCGTAACTTCGTAGATACCTTCATTCAAATTAACAGCACTGTAACCGTTTTCGTTGGCCATGACGTATCTGTTGGTTTCAGCGTCTGTTTTGTAATAATATCCACTTAAAACTGTATTATCGCTGTGCGAGGCGTTGGAATAGAGAGATTTTTGTATGCCGTATGGATTGTTCATTTCGTCGTTGTAAGAAGTTTGCGACATGTCGACAGAGTTGTAGCAGCTCTTCTCAGTGTAATCTTCATTCAAAAGGTTCAAACTCTGCTTCATCTGCTCGTCGAACCGTTGATTCTCCGCGTTTGTCTTGCTAACGTAGCTCTCGATCGTCCGACTGATCTCGGAATCCAAATCTCTATTGTCATGCTTCACGGTCTCATAGTTTTGGTCCACGGTGACGATTTTCTTAAAAGGTATATTCCTCACTTGGTGACCGTTCCGCTGTTGGTTATCTTCGAAAATATCTGACAGCGTTTTGTTGCAATCTCCATAATTTATGTGTCTATTGTTTAAATACTTTTCGGCGTGTTGTTCGTTGGCAATTACATTTGAGTTGTTATAGTGTCTGGAGTTGTAATCGTTCGTGGATTGTTGATGGTGACGGTTGTCCTCCGGAGAAGAGCTGCAGAGGTAAGTGGAATGGTTGACAGTTGTGATGACAGACGTAGGGCTCGGGGAAGATATCACTGTGTTGGGACGACTCAGCTGTTGCACTGTATTATGAAAAAAAGGACAAAAATGAAAATACATGAAGCACGCGTCATATTAGCCAATTAATATAAGTTGTGTGCTTATCCAGATTAAGAACTTAGCCACACCAAAGAACTTTAATATGACATGGTATAAAAAAAACTTGGAAATTAATGAAAAATCAGGGTCGGAGTCGTATTTTTTGACCCAACTCCACAGCCCTGGTTAAAGCCACTGCCAAAGATGAATAATTTGATATGGTTAGAAAGAAACAATCGTCAATGAGTATTTGTCATGTTTTTTTTAACTTTTTTTTATAATTACGAAAAATTTCACTGCTTTAGTTTTTTTAGCGATTTTTTCAAAACTCAATTTTGAAGAATGTTTTACCAGGGTCCTCACTTGCTACATAGCATGATACAATTAAAAAGTTTGCTTTACTCACAGATATGTTTCTTCTTGGCAAGGTGCTTGTAAACCTGTCTTATCCGTTGAATATTACACTTGGAAGCAGCGTCGTGGTCCACCATGGCCCTTGGGTAATCTCTGCCGATTACGCAGCCAGCTGCCAACTGAACCTCGTCAGGAGCTAGCCACGGAGAGTGAATGTAGCGGGTAGGAAACTCCTTCAACGATGGGATGTATTTCCTGAAAAAAAAAACAATTGGTCATTTAATTTATATTTACTAGCTGTAAGCCCGTTGACCTCAACGAGATTTTTATTGCATTTTTAAGTAGTCAGAAAATTTACTGGCGTGAAGAATAAATTACAAACCTATTTATTGAATAAGCCAGAAATTCTAAAAGTAAAAGAAATATATCTCGGGGGCATATATCGACAGCCCTGCCCTGCAGTATTTAAATTGTATGTAATATATTTTTTAGAATAATTGAAATGTGTAAGTTTGCTAACAAATATATTTCGTAGAAGATGAAATATACCTCGGGACATATATCGACAGCCCTGCAGTATTTAAATTGTAAATTATTTAATTTTTGGAATAATGTTTAAGTTTGCTAACAATGATTTTTCGTAGTAGCAAAAATAGACCTCTATTATATAAAATATATATTTTATTCAACTAATTTTCAAGTACGCTAGCAAATATATTTCGTAGAAGAAGAAAAAGACCCGAGGACATTAGTACGAACATATTTGTGATTTGTGATTATTGGTGATTTGCGAATATTTTATCGACTATTAATATATAGATTTTAAAAGACTATTTTCAGATTGATATAGTGTTTATTTTTATATTTTGACCGATTTTGTCTAAAAAAGCTTTTCCCTAGCTGAACTAATTATCACTTAGTAATTACTTAGAAAGTAGGGATAGAAAAGATAGAGGTCTAGGACCGGACTATTAGATAGCCAATCGCTCTCGCTACGTCGCTTTATTAAGGATTGGAAGGGTGAGAATTTTCTTAAAAACTTTCAATGCTATATTTGAAATCATGAGCATGGTTGCAGCGATGTCTTTTCTCTTCGAGTTGATATATTGTGCAGTAGACACCCCTATAGCATAGAGATTGGGACTACGCTAAAAGGGACTTTCAGCCCTAACAAAATTTGAGGTTAGGTTCTTTCAATTGTATTTTGTGAACTATTCGAAATCAATAAATCAAAAATTTTCCGTGTAACAATCACATTTTCGTTTCGCCTCTCACAGAATACGTCTAACTAAGGCAATACAAGTATGTAAAATATATATAATTATGAAAATCCTAATTTGACCTTGAAAAATATGCATTTAGTAAAAAAAAAACTACGCTATAGGGGGGACCGCCACACGGTGGACTGCCGCATAAATTGTAGGGGGGGCGCTATAGGGGATTTGGCTATAATTTGAAATTTACAAAATATCTCACGCTTCTATCTATTCTTCAAAATTTATTTAATAAAATGAAATTTAAAAAACGTAGAGTAAAACAAAATATTAAGAAGAAGTGGTGATACTAGCATTTTTTTAAATTGGCAAGTGGACATGTGCCAACATCCATAGCAATGAGCTATAATATACCATATACCTGATGTATTCCCCATTGGGGTCTGCCTTTCTTCCGAACCTGATGGGGCAGTAGCAATGAAAAAAGTGCTGGAAGAATGAGGAGCAGCTCAACCACATCCACATTCCGGCGTTGACTGACCAATCGGCGTCCAGGAGTAACTCCTCGAATACCTAGAAACAATTAAGAGTAAAGATTGAGCAAGCCGTCTTAACAAGATGCGATGCTATTAATTACACCCATGGCCGGTGGGAGGTTATTTGGCACCATAGGCCAGGGTTTCTCAAACTATGTTCCGTGGGACCTAAATATGTCCCAAAAAAAAATGCAACGGTAATATACGCTGCAACACATTGAAACACCAATTTTATATTTAAAATCGAGTAATGAAGATCGCCGCCTGTTTGGTCGAGTGGTCAACATCGTTGGCTTTGGCTACGGAGGGCCCGGGTTCAAATCCTGGTACGGACAGTTTTATAAATTGATTTTTCAATTGATTTATGAATTTCTGTTCAAAGGCATAGATGTTTGTGATGTCTTTAATTCCCCCTCTCACCCGTCCTATCCTATGAATGGGGCGTATCGAGAGCGATTAGCTTACCACTAATCCTGTATTAGCCCTATCCTTCTATTCCTACTCTCTTTGGAAAAAGAGAGGTTGAGCAACTGAGTAACAAGCAGTTCTCGTAGAAACACTTCTGTTGAGATAAACTCCATTAGGAGTCCATATGCTCCACATTGGGAGCGGACATGGTTAAAAAAAAAATGAAAAATCTCCACTGATGTTTAAAATGTCAAATATCTAGGTACAGACAGACATTTTAAATCACTGAGAGCTTTGTATACTCGTATTTCTATGTAACATGTTTTAGAAATAATTAATCAATAAACAATAAGTAGTTTAATAACATTTTTTCACTATTATTACCCGTTACCGGCATAAAAAATAAGCTGTGTTCCGGTGACATTTCCAGATTTGCGAAGTGTTCCATTGCACAATAAGTTTGGGAAACCCTGCCATAGGCAATGGTTATTGGCGCGCTCCACGTTAATTCGGATACTATATATATTCGCCTAAATTATTTTAAAAAAATAATGTAAAACCATCGTATTGTTGATACGTAATTATGGTCAAGTAGTTAGTCATTAAATACAGCATTATTTTTGTCTGAATAAGCTCGACTTCCAAAAATAGTTAAGTCCGAACCCTGTTGTGACATTTTATGCAATCGCCATTTTAACAATGTCGTTACGATTTGATGGCATTACGTGTTGAACAGGGCCGCATGGAAATCCATCAAAAGTGCGAGTAATGTCAATTATAGGCTTTTAAAAGATTCAATTTCTAAAACATTGAATCTATGAATAAGAAAAAAAGATACCATGTTACAAATGAGCAACTGAAAGGTGAAGTGAGCCAAGAGGTATTATAGGGAAAAAAATAGTTGGATGGGTTAGAACAGGGGTGGGGAACCTTTTCTTCACTAAAGGCCGCATTCATTTCTCTGATTCGACATACGGCCGCATTAAACATTGACTAGGGAATCTTTGGCCCGAAACAGGAATTCACGGTCAGAATATGTCAGGAATTTACGAATTTACATAAATTTATAGAATTACAGAATTGGCCAGAAGGCCGCACCAGAGTAGCCAAAAGGCCGCAGGTTCCCCACGCCTGGGTTAGAATATTCTGCAAGACTTTTTTTAGCTCTTTCAACAATTTTCAAATTCAAAAACCCAGAAATTAACCGATCTGCCCAAAATATCGGCGTGACTCGCTTTTTTTTTTTAGCTCTTCCGATAATTTTCGGATCCAAAATCACAAAAAAATACGATTTATGGATATACTAATATCCTTAACGGACTAAGGAACCAGCTCTCCGAACCGAAATTATTTTAGGAACCAGCTCGCCAGCCGGTACGAACCCATAGCAGCGCACCACTGTCCACCTTTTCGAAAAAGAGATTGAGTAACCAAATAACAAATCAGTCCTCGACAACGAATCGTAACTGAGCCGTTTACTGATCCACCCCTGACGGCTTCTGACGAATTCTTATAAATAGATAGTGGTTATGATTCACATTTCACATGCCCCGAAATGTGCTTTCACCCTTCGCCATTAAAGTGCCACGAAATTTATTATATATACAGTACAACAATAAATTGTTGTCATAACCTTGCGCAACATAACAACGTGATATAATTTTGTCAAATTTGATTGGCATTTGGATTAAGCCACATGCCATGTCAATTTGGCACTTGCTGTATAACAGAAAGTATTAACCAAAAACCTGATTATAGATTAAATAAATCTGGGAATTTTTGAATGGCGGAAAAAACCGGGAACAAGCCCGGAATATTGGGAAAAAAACAGGGATAATTGGGAAAAACTAAGAATGTTAAGAATTACTTGTTTAAATGATATTTTGTCGTATTTTTTAAAATGTATTGAACGTGTGCACATAAATATATACGTTTCAGCGAATGTGATTTTATCAGGGCTGTGGATTTAGGTAAAAAAAGACGACACCGACACCGAATTGATATTTTCAAATATTTCTGATACAACTGTTAATATTTTTGTTCAAATATATCTGTATACCATCAGATAATTCTAGTTACTAAAATAGATTCTAGTCGATTTCACCAATCAATATAATGAATAGATAAATATTTTTTTGATATCTTTAAATTATTTTTCTCTGGTGTTTTCGACTCCGACTCCACCTCCGGAAAAACACCTGACTCAACGACTCCCGACATCACAGCCCTACACATAAAAGCAGGAACGTTTCCGTGAATATTTTGTGTTGGATTCAACCATACTCGTATACTTCTTAGTAGTAACTCATTATAAAATTCATATTAACATCTGATTCGTTGAAAGATAAAGTTTACGATCGTCAAGCAGCAATGGTAGAATGGAAACGTTGGAAAAACGGCGTTTATTTTAGCCCACTACCAGTATCGAGCAAAGAGAAGCTGGAATAATAGTATGAAATCCCCACCTTCATTCCTTCTTCCCAGGACAACCATAGATCTCCTCGCGTAAGAAAGCAGGCGACAGCGTGTCTCGCCAGATGATGGATCCAACCTTCTTCCCTTAGCTGGATCATGATGGCGTCGATCCATGGAAACCCAGTCTGCCCCTAAACGATAGATACACAAATGAGCAAAAAAATCGAAGCCGAAACCAACTGTTCTAAGCCAACGACGTTGACACTAGACCACTCAGTCGCAATTTATGGATGTCAATCAGACGTAAAAAAACAAATATTTTATGTATGGTTCCCTTACATTGGCCCACTTAGAAAGAGCATCAGCGTTCTTGTCCCAAGGAATCTGGACACAGATCGGGTTCCCAGCCATTTTATCAAAGTTGGGATTCTTGGTGGCAGCGCAGTAGAAGAACTCTCTCCACAACAGCTGGCCGTGGAGAGACAGAGGGGGTCTGGCCTTCTTGATTTTCTTGTAGAGGTCTGTGAGTTGGTAATAGAAGAGACGCGTGGAAAGACAGCCAAATCTAAACGGTTTTTTTAGTATTAAAATACGATATTTATGGCATTGCTCATCTCCGGAAAGACATAGACAGACAAAAGAAGTTGTTTTTAAGTAAAAAAAATACCTGAGGTAAGGAGAAAGTCCTGTTTTGCTGGGTAGCAAGGACTGTGGAGTCATTTTTGGTTTTCCGAAGGAAGCTACCCACGCCTTCCTCTCCAAATGATTGTCCAACCTCGAGAGCGCCTCTCGTTCACCACCTATCCAAGTCGGCGGCTTAAGGCAGTCGGTGTCGAAACCTGATGAAATGTAAAGGAAGCATTGGCAAGAGTTATATGTCGACAGTCTCCGCAAAGAAGCGGGCAGCGGATAGATGATATTACTGCTCCATTCGGTATCTCACCTAATTCTTCTAAAGTTGGCACTCCGTACTTGTCGTCGTGATCGTCGTTGATCGGAGTAGTGGCGCCTCCGATGGTTGAAGAGGTGACTTCTGCTTCAGCCCCTGACGGAGCCCCCATTCCGGCTATTACAGTCTGGAACTGGTGGTACGTCAACGGCGCTTTGCCACCATTCTTCTCGATTATTCTAGCGATTGAAAAAAAAAATCAGATTCAATGTTATTTGGACAAAGAATTCTTGAACAATATTTGTACCGTTATATATTGTGGTTGTCAGATCCGCAGCGTATTTGTCACCGTCGTATTTTCCGTGACAAATCTCATGGGCTCGAATCCCAGCGGAACAGCATTTTTTCATTAGATTATTCGATTTTTATGATGTCTGAAAAATCCTTCCAACCCTTTCAATTATAAAATAACTGAGCGTAATGAGAGCGATTAGATAACCACTAGTTATGTCTTAACCCTTTCCTTTCCCTACCTACTCTCTTCGAAAAAAGAGAGCCTTAACAACTGAGTAAAAAGCAGTTCTAGCAGAAAACTTTCTGGTGAGATACCTCCATTAAGTGATCAGGTGATCCACATTGGGGGCAGTCTTGGATTTAAAAAATGGTATAAGGATTCTGGTTCTGTAAAACCGGTATTTTTGTCCCTTTTTGAAATAGAATATTAATACGCGACGAAGTGAAATTTTATCTTTTATTGAAGTCTCAAATCGCTACCACTTCGCTTTTTACCAACAATTTGAACAGACCTCCGGTCTACACTTACTTGTCAAGTTTATAAAGAGTGTGCGATCCCTTTGAGACGACACTGATGCCGATTTCTCGACACATGGCCTTGATGTTGTGATCTCGCACCCTTCCGAACGGCTCTGGGTCCTCTTCAAACGTCAGGCTTGTGGTGCCCCACTCCCTGAAGAGCTTGGGGAGGGCGTCGGCCGGCTGGCCGCGGATCACGAACAATCTGGAGTTGAGGGCTCGAAGACTCCGGTCCAGGTCTTCGAGACATTGCAGCAGGAACCTAGTAAAAATAAATAGTAGATCGATTATGTGCCTCTTCCGATTTGTAACATAATATTGGCTATTTTTGTTGATTAAACTATATTCAATTTCAATTTTATGTGTTGTTTTTCTCACAGTTTCTTAGGCTGCACAGCTAAAACTATTGTCCCAATACGAAAATGCTTGAAAGCAGTGTTCCTCAACCCTTTAACAACCGCGGCCCGGCAAAAAATGGAAAAATATGTCGCGGACCGTTGCCAGTCAAAAATAAACGAAACCCTTAATTTTTTTAAAAGAATCATCTTCAAATACCAACGACAATAGTGTCAGTCTCGTATATCGTGTAATAATCACAAGTCCAATCTTCAATAAAATATCTTAATCACCATCCAATAAAATTTATTCAATATCCTCCATTATTTATATTAATAAATTAAATAATAAGTACGCAGTTATTCCAGTCATGATAAAGAATGATAATTCACCCCCAGAACTAGGAAAGGTTGCACATGCCTGTTCTAAAGCATATTTCTGACCAGTGGCGGAGTAGCCTATAAGCTAATGAGGCGCGCGCTTGGAACCTCAGACTTGAAGGGCCTCAAAATAGCTTAAATTATAAAGCCCATATACTTTTCACATCACTTTTCATTTAACATTGAATTTTCAACGTGTTTATGCTATCCGATAAACAGGGCCTCCAAATTTGATTGCGCCTGGGGCAATGTTCCCTCTAATTTTCTGGAGGCTATAAGCTCAAAACACATTGGCTGTTCAACTTTGAAAGGAAATAAAAAAAAATGTGTGCGAAAAAACGGTGTCTAGATATTCTCAAAGAAACGGTTAATTTTCAATAACGACAATAATTAACACTACATAATTTCGATTATATTTAGTGTACTACATATATAGAATGAAAGAATTAGAATAATTTCAGTTTGAAAATAAAGGTCGGGAAAAATTTTAAAATTGTATTTGTAAAAAAACATTTTTTTTGTGCGCTCTGTTGTAATGTGTGTGCGCGCGCTCGGCGAGTTGTGTGCACTCACGCGCACAGCTTAGAGAGAACAACTGGCCTGGGGCCTCCCGTGTGTTTAATCCACCACTGTTTCTGACGATGGCATGATATCAAAATAACTATAATATGATATAACAATAAATGTCAAACTTAATCTATTGTCAATTTGTACGCTATTACAAGTGTAATTATGCATGGTATAGTATCCATTTCTTTCGTTAACAGCTGATGTCACAACATAACAAATCAAATGCAGAGATGAGCGTTTTTTACAACGTGACATTCAATCACGAGGCAAGTAATGTGTAACTTTGTATTTTACTCGTAATACTACTTAGCGAAAGGTATTACGAATTCTCACGACAGAAAAATATCTTAAAATAAAAACAAAAAAATACCATAAGCCACGCGTCAGCTTACCTTTCAGTAGTGAGTTAATTTTTAATAAATTTGGATTTTTGTGTATTTTCATTATGTTAACCATTAATACACACAAACATACAAAAACATATTTTTTTCGAATTCCCTGGATTTTATCAGTTACACCAGTGTCTGCCAAACTGTGTGCCGCAAGAAGTCTCAGGTGTGCCGCGAAGGAAGACGCCTCAAAAATTTTCATTTTAATTAATGCCTATTCATTTAAATTGTCTCCAATCAACATCTACGTATTCAAATAAATATTTGTCACGTTCGCTTATACATACATATATATAGTATTTTTATTTGGTGTGCCGTTGGCACGTGTTGAATACACAGACGCTAGCCAACATTTGACTGTTTGCGCGGCACAGATGACCGTATTGTAGTAACGACAATGGAATGCGACCGTGCAATTGGGGGATTTGCGGCGAATATTTCAAGCCAGCGCGTAATTAGGGGTAGTTTAATTAGGGGTTCTACTGTACTAAAGTTGTCTAACGTTATATTGCTTACCTCCATTTGTTGATTCCGACGTTGGAAGACCCGGCGAACCATGGATCGATGATGAAGACGCACCGAAAGGTCGTGGCGGATCTGAGCCCTTCCCTCAGCGCAGGATTGTCGTGAAGCCTCAGCCCCTTTCGAAACCAGTGCACGGTGTGCTTCTCGCACGACGGCGTCTCCATGGCGCGCCGTGGAAGACTACGCAAGAAAGATATACCGTCTCGGTAAGTGGCGCGTTCCCTGACTATTCCGGTCTGACAGTGGCCAGCATTGTCACTAATCTAGCCGTGGCCAAAGTTATAGTCTGGCAAGACGAGTTCTAGAAGTGTTTAGTTCTAGTCGTGGCCGGGTGGTGGCCAAGTCTCGAGTCGAATGACGTCAAGACCTGTGTCGGAAAAAATTGAAAATTTTTGTTTATTAGTTATTGGATCCATCTAAATATCGCGTCTAGCGCAGCGGTCACCAAACAACAGCCCTCCAAAGATGTCAATCCGGCCCCTGATTTTGAATGTATAAATATTCCACAAACGAAATATTGATTTTTTGAAAATTCTTATAGGATTCCTTTAGGAATATTCATCGTCTGGCCCTCCAACGTTTTTGAAAAAAACATCCAGCCCCTTACTCGAAATGTTTGGTGACCTCTGATCTAGCAGATATTTAATAATTCAGCGTCTAGGATTTCCTAAGAAAAATGTGGGCAGTGTTTTCATAGACAATGATTTCTGAATGAAAGGAATAATTTAAAATTTCGACTGTAGGTGCTTGATGGAAATTGAATGTTAATTTAGAATTATTTTCATTTTGTACACTTTCATAAAATTCGTGGTCTAACACGACCCGGGTTTCGCCTCTCGGCATCTTCCGGTACTAATCAGTGCGCGAATGCACACGAACTGACTACCTGTACCGGACTGTACCGGAAGATGCCGAGAGGCGAAACCCGGGTCGTGTTAGACCAAGAATTTTATGGAAGTGTACGAAAGGAATAATATAATGCGTTTTAATGATGCTGTTACAGGATTTGCAAATTTAAAGATCGTGAGTCAGTAGCGGGTGCAATGTTGAGTACCCAGAGAAGATAGCAGCTCATCATAATCCATTTGTTTTTTTACGTTGGGTATAAATCTTTGCAATACCGGTATTTATATATTCTTCCAGATCAATTGATTCTGGTAGAGCAGGGCTTCCCGAACTATGTTCCGTGGAACACTGGATTATGAAGATCTGACTGATTCTGATACAAATGTGATTAAATTCTTTCATGGCAAGTTTGTCAGAAGAATCTCCCAATATTTCAGAACAAGTTATTGTTGTTTTACTTCCATCTTATTTTTTTATTTCCATTTTATTTAGGCGAAGCAGGATTTCTTTTTTATGCTGCAACGAAGTCAAAGTGTAGGAACAGACTCGGCGACACACCATTTAAATATGATAAGTCTTTCATTAACATGTTTTGTATTTCTACTATTATGAATTACCCGACATAAAAAAATAAGTCAAGTGTTCCATTAAAATTTCCGGGTCCGCAAAATGTTCCATTGCAAAATAGTTTAGGAAACCCCGTGGTAGAGAATGGATATATTAATATTATGCTGGTACATTTGAACCATTCATCTTTGCACAATTATTGACGGCGTATCATCAAAGCCTGCACTAATACTTTGCTAAAGATTGATGCATCAAAATTGATCAAACTTTTATGAAAATAAAAAAAAGTACTTACATATATATTACCCATTCATCGTAAGCTACGAAAATATCAAAAAATACTCACTTTAAATCGTTGTCCAAATTTATTTTCGAAATCGACACGATTTTTAAAAATAGTAATTTAATTTTACCTTTATTTCAACCTATTTTTACGATTTATTCGCTTTCCGATTCATATTTACGATACAGTTTTTATTTAATTTAAATCTGCTTCCATAATTTACATTTTCTTTAGTTTTGTTTAAATATGAATATATATTATTAATAAATGATATTAAAATGAATTGAAACGTATATTGTATTATATTTATAATAAACTACACGACTTGATTGAATTCGTGTACTTTTTATTTCAATGTTAAATTATGTTTCGAAGTGTCAAGGACAAACTTCAAATGTACAGAGTATGCGAAAATGACAGTTCGAAGAATTCGAAATTGGAACAGGAAAATGGCCGGCTCTTTGAGACGACCTCCGCGGTTCGAAGGAGAGGAAAAACTGACCCGCTTGAAGCAAATTATCGAGAGGATTTTGCGTAATGCCGTCCACAACGTGACAAAATTATGACGGTGCGCATTTGTATTATTTCTATTTTTAAGACAAAGCGTTGCCGAACCTATTTTCGGTGTATTAGGGGTGTTGTTTATATGATCGTCCTTAGCCGAAAAAAGTGTTGACACTTTTTAATTAAAAACAAGACAATTATCCGGTAAAAAATTGTTTTGAGCGCGTGGAGTATTTTTATGCAATTAAATCATTCGTTGTTTAATAATTAAAACCTGTTATGAACTTTGTATTTTTTTTAGTTTCAAAGTATTGCAAAATATTTTATTATTACTTCTTCGCTGTTAAATGTGTTGAACTTTAACCGTGAAATTAATAATTATATAAGAGGCGACTAAAATCAAGCTATAACATTTAAGATGATATAATTAAAATATTTTAGGAGACGTGAAAAGTTTCAAATTCTTAAATAGTATCAAAACATTTTTTGAAATGTTTTTTTACAAACGTAATATTTACTAGGGCTAGAAAAATCTCCTTTTGAAGAGACCGGTTTTCGAATTCCAATATATCCAAAAACTCTGCTTAAGCCGGTCTTTGATGTTTCAAAAAGGGTTATTCAATAAAAATAGCGAACAATCATAAAAAAATTAAACTTCGTTTATTTGAAACAATGATACAAAAGTTACTATTTTTAAAAAATCTAGTGTTTTTATTTGGCGTTGGAGTACCCTGTTCAAATAATAGTAAAAAAATAAATATTGATTCTTATATTGAAACCCGGTTTCCCATGTTGAAAAAACCGGCGTTTTTTAATGTTACAAATTACTAGTATGTACGTATTGAAAGAGTTTAAATAAAAGCTTGATGGAATCTTGATTTTTTTTCAATAAATTGATTCAGATATTCCTCACAACACTTTTTCACGAGGTGCTCTAATCGTCTACTAAAAGATGGCGACTGGGCGGTAGTCTCATCGTTTTTATTATTTTTATTCCATGTCTACTCTCAATATGAAGCATATGGCGTCCTAAAGAAAGTATCTCAACAAGATTTTTCCTACGAGAACTATTTGTTACTAAGTCATAATAAATGTATTTACTACAAAATAAATGAAATTATATTTATACATAAAAAAATGAAGCCACCTGTAGTAAAAACTCCTAGTTCATAGATAAAAAATAGTAGAAGTGATTTAAAAACAAAATAAAGGACACTTTGGGATGGAAAATTCAAGGACCCAGGGGGGTATTCAAAGACCCCCCCCCCCCTCCTCCGAGTGGCAGGACTCTTTCCTACACCACTGACCAATAGTTCTCACATAAAAACGGCGATCTGTATTTTTCATACTTTAATAGTATATTTTTCATTTTAAAAGTCTTACTTTTCGCTTCGCTTAAATATTTATAACTTTTATTAAAAAACTATGATTCTAAGCTACTCGCGATTTCTTTTATAATGCAATAATCATATTTATTGTTTATAATAAAACAGATTAGTAAAAAACAGCGCTTGTATTTTTTTTGTCTGGAAATATTCCTTTCGACGATTTCGTTGATAAATATTAAATTGTCAAATAAAACATGATATAATCATGTTCGAGTTACGACACGGAAACATTCAAAACTAAACACATCGCTTGCAACGTGACTCGGGGGCTCCGAAGCCAAATGTACGTAAGTGACGTACGTACTGTCAATGCGCTGCATAAAAACTAATATAATAATATACATTTCGATTTACGTAATGAATATACTTTCAGGGACGTCCTGTAGCCTCGGGCAAGTTAGGCAGTACAAAGGGGTTTAAATACTACAAGTATTATAGATTGTTTTTTATATTTCAATTAATACATAGTTATAATATTACAGTGGAACCCCCAATTACACTACCCCGAATTACGCGCTGGCTTGAAATATTCGCCGCAAATCCCCCAATTGCACTGTCGCACCCCATTGTTGTTGCTGCGAGATGGTCGTCTGTGCGACGCATACAGTCAAATGTTGGCTAGCGTCTGTGTATTTAGCACGTGCCAGGCTATACACGTATAGCCGGGCGACTGTCTATGTGTTGGATTTTGGCACGTTTGCATTTTATCACTTAGTAACTAAATATTTCGTCTATATTTTTTTTTGCAAAACTAAGGGACATCTAAGTTTTACATTTTTTGCGGAAAAAACCAAATTCCTAATTGTGTATGAGATTCACTCCCCCAATTACCCTACCCCGAATTACAATGTCCCGACTTGAGTGGAAATGGGGGTTTTACTGTAATTAACGCCTAGTTACAAAAAGCAATTTATGCATACACAGTTTCAGCTTTGATTGTACATTCAAAGCTAATTAAATGTTAAAATAGTAACTGTCAAAAGGAGAATTGTTAAAAAAATCTTAATATAATTGTACATATTTGATTTTTTTGACGTTTAATATATTCTTTCAAAATAAATTGTGCGTTTTGGTTGAGATGCGATTTTGACGCGCGCCACTGACTAAATATTATTTTTTTACAGATAAATTTTATTGGAATATAATAATAAATAATGCTTAAGTCAACTGAAATTTTTTGCATTTTTTTAAGCTAGATTTTATCAATTACATGAATGAATTTGTGTTAACTATAATTGTCTCTATAGACCGCTACACTCATCTTTGAAAAATCTTAATAAGCGATATATTATGTGTATCTGATTAATTCTGGTATCATATAAAATTTTATTTATTTTTATGTTTTATCATCTAATAAACGCTATTTTTTAAGTTGATTTTAATCATTATATTCATAGTGAATCAAGAAAAGAATCAAGACAAGAATCATCGGTCCATATTTCTTCAATAATAATGCCGAACAGAATTTTAGTCAATGGAGACCGCTATAGATCTATGATTACTGTCATGTTCATTCATCAATGAAATGGCGTTAATATGGAAAGCTGCGCCACAATCAATTCGTTGAAGTAAACATTCGATAAGCGCATAATTTATCGTAATGGACCTGTGAATTGGCCTCCAATATCGTGTGATTAAACACTTTTGTAATAATTTCTGTGTGGATTTGTGATGGCGCTAGTCTACGTCGATAAACCATAGACTACTCGGAAGCCAACATTTGCCGCATTATTGCCAAAAAACAGATCCCTTTGCTTCAAAAAAATTGGACTTCTAGATTGCGCATTCTTCGAGCTATATACCCGAAATCATATTTAACCCTTTAACTACGACGACTGTTATCATCTATGAAAAGTGTCAATAATCCATGAAAAAATAAAGTATTGATTTTTTTATTAATTCTATTTTATTATTTTATACATTTATACACACCCAACTAAGTTTTTAGTTTTTTTTTTCATTACTATTGGAAGAAATAAAACAGTTTTATTTTAATATAACTGATTTTTAGTGAATATTTATTTTTATAAAAAAAAATATCCTTTTGTTTGGGTGAAAACTTGCTTTTTTATTCGACTTATAAAATACTTGCAATAATACATAAAAAAATATCGTAAATATCTACGCTTATATTATGTTGCATAAAAAAACATATCTGTGTCAAGCATGGTGTGATGTACTGTACCCGTCGATATAATGCGTCAACTGATTTATACCGTTTATAATTTGTACTAAAATGTAGACTTGAAATTATCAATGCTTATCAACCTTTGAATTTTTTTAAAAATATTTATTTTGTTTCCAAAACATCCGGCCATAATCGCACTTGAATCTTATAGCGAGAATAATGAAGATCGTTTTCAAATTTAGGTAGCCCGTCATAAAGTTTTGCATGAAAACTGTGTCCCGTTACGCCTCGGCAAAAACACGATAAAAAATAGTAAAGGCGACCGATACCAATTTTAAATGTATGGGTAGTAGAGACACGTGTTCCCTGCAGGATGACAACTTAAAGCTGTATCGCTATAGCGTACAAGCAATTTTCTATGGCCCGGCCTATATATCGGCATATCGTAATGGAGAAACATAAAGTGTTATGCCGATATATCGGTATCTTGTAGTTAAAGGGTTAAATACTAATTGCATAAAATTATGATATAAGCTCTGTTCTTCTGAAAGCTTTCAATTCGATTCTAATTCGCAGTTTGCAAACCGTCAGCAAACCGTCAGAAGTACGCAGAAGAACAGAGCTAATTTGTCAGATACAGTGTTGCCAGAAAACATCTTCTTTTGCATTTTTGAGCGTGCAAAGGTTCCAAAATAGGTAAAACATGCATTAAGTAAAAGACACATATTTGTAATATTATTTATTTCTATTGTAATAATAAATTAACGAGCAAATTAATAATAAAAATATTTCATATCTACAGTTATTCTTTTCACATGTGTTTAATTATTTTTTACATATCTCACAATTGCCTAAATTAATACAAAACAATACAAAAGTACCTCAAGTATATAAATGCTGGTTAATATTAAATATTATGTATAATCAGGATTTCACTAAGTAAAAATCGGCATTTTTTAAAAGATCTCTATCTACTTCAATGGTGAAATATTTCTCCGTGACAAACTCGTAGCTGGCTGAAATTGACTCTCCGATAATTTGTTTTCAAAGTAGCGATATCGTTTCAATACAAAGCTCACAATGAGCAAAACCAGTCCTGATTCTTTGATTACGGAATAAGTACAAAAAAAATGTGGTTTATTATTGTAATAAAATGCTTTTTCATTAATTAACCTTCAATTAGAAGCCACGTACACGGACGTCCAAGTATTTTGTCATCTGTTCACATATTTTTTATTGAATAATTAATATTTCTTTCGATACGGATAACGCACGCACCTATAGATGATTTTTAGCAGACAAATTATTTATATTACTTCTTATAAATGATCAAAAGAAATTAATAAAAGGAAAGGACTATGTCACTTTATTTTTCATGATTGAACGGCGAGTGAGAAGGACTGTAAACATGGTAGTACATCCACGCCTTTAAACACACTTCAAAGCCCGTAAATCAATTCAGGAATGTGTTCACTTAAGGTACAGCCTCGTAGACATAGCAACTGAATAGAAATGATCCCACGAGAGCGTTGATAATTCAGATATGGGGATTTTAAAAAAACTGTATATCAATGAAGATATGAAAGATTGTTTACGTAAAAAAAAATTGTCAACATATCACCGTTGAAGAGGATAGAATAAATAAAATGTAATTCATTGTCATAGGTTTATATCTCCATCTCATTACTAAAATACAACTAGACAACAAGACTCTGATTTGATCATTTTTGGGTGAATGATATTCAAACATTATTTTAGGCAAACATTTGTAAGCCCGGCTTGTTCCAACTATGTTGTAACATGAACCACGAATGTAATTTAGTGAATAAAAACAAATTTTAAAAATATTTTTAGAAAGCAGTCTCAAACACGGCTTGATAACATACAAAATATCATTCCAAAGTAATGTAGAACTAAAAATTCTTTTAAAATGTAAAATATTTTATAAAATGAAATTCAAGTTTCATTTTTAACCACAAGTAATAGCCTCATTTGATACATATAAGACAAGCATGTCAAACTCATTCATCTCCGAGGGCCAAATTAATTAGCGCACATCAAGTCGCGGGCTGCATTAAAAAAACACACAACATGTCAAAAAAGTATCCATTTTTCATTATATTGTCGTCAATGCAAAATATCTCCCATGTGCTTGATTTTACACAAAATTAGTTAAATATGAAATTGCAATGTGGACCCCCTAATAGAGTTTATCTCAACAGAAGTGTTTCTACCTCCCATTTTTTCCAGAAGAATAGGGCCTGGACAGGATAACTGGTTAACTCAATAGCTCTTGCTACACCCCGTTTTTATGATAGGATGGGTGGGAGGGAATTTAAGACATCAATGCCTTGGAACAGAAATTCATAAATTAATTTATAAAGCTGTCCGTACTGGAATCCAAACTTGTGACCTCAGTAACCAATGTCAACAAATTTTATCACTTGACCACGCAGGCGACAAAATAAGAAATACTGTTACTTAATTAAAAATATTTCTTTGCTTTTCCTAGTATTATGACATCATAATAAAAATGATATTATTATTTGTGTAAACTTTAAATTTTAGTTTGCCGTTATATTCATATAGTAAGTTGAGAAAAATGTATGTTTAAAATGGTGAACACGGAGAAACTACTAAGTATTTTAAAAAACAATCCCAAAACTTTCAAAAAATGCTTTTTAGTGTCACCTGAACAATTACGTTTTGGGCACATGGGAGGTTTTTTCGCGTTGACGACGATATTCTAACAAATACAAGAATGTTGCAAATGAAATAAAACATACAAAATCTATTAAAAACTAAATAGTTTTCATTTTTTTGAAGAAGCTTGACGAGGGTTTTTTGTAAACCGAATCTTCAAAATTAGTTTGAGTTTGTTGAGCTCCTCCTATTTTCAAAATCGACTGTAAACGTTGGTCATTTAATTTTGATCATTCTGTAGTTTTTCTTATTTTTTATCAACGATAGCTGTTTGTCACATATGCTGGTGACATTTATGTATTACTTAAAAAAACATGTTTCATGTTTCACATGTTACCCATTGTGAAGGGCCAAATAAAATTTGTTGACATGCCTGATCTAAGCATTTAAAAATAAAAATGGTTTTAGGTACAATCGGGAACAATTAAATAATGTAAAATTGAATTTTATCAAAGGAAATGCAATATTGCATGTCTCTAAAATATCGACAGTCGAGTTATCTAGTTGTAGTACTGATTTGGAGATATATTATATAAATAAACAATTTTAGTTCAATATCATCCCGCTAGAGAAAAGGTCAATTCAGAAAAAAGAATTTTTGCCAATAAAAGCTATCCACGTCTCACACTATATACTAGTCTTTCAATTTATTTCAAATCACGAAGTTTGTTTTACAATAACTGGTTGTAAATGAGTTGCACAACCTCTCTTTTCAGAGAAGTTAGTTAAAAGAATGGGACTTCTAATGGCGCATATCAACAGAGAATTTTTCAACGGGAACTATGTTGTATTCAGCAACTGGACTTCTCTTTTCAAAGATGGAAGGATGAGGCTTGGACAGAACTAGTCGGTTAACCCTTCCGACACGGATGCCTAGGTAGATAGCTCAGGTAGATTTTGATCAGCGGCCGATTCCTATCCAATAAGTATCAGGGTGATCCGCAGATTAACTAATTTTGAAAAACATTTCTGGTGACATTCTGGGCAAATATTTTATTCAGTTATCTCTTACAGAACGGTGAATTTTGGTGCTATATTGAAACGCTCAAAAGCTACGACCATAGTACTGAATATTTTTTTTTAAATATCACTCGAGTTATATAGCTTTACGAAAATAATGTATTGAGAACTATCTTTCAAAACTTCATATTAAAAATTCTCAGCAGTTTTTGTGGTTTAAAAAAAATACAATAAAAAAAAGGTTTTTAAGAAATCAAGTTATTTGAATGAAATCGGTGTGCACGTCATCCGGACATGAATGGTTAATTGCTTTCGCTACGCCATGTTTTTAAGATTAGACTTGTACATCACAGGATCAACACTGTTGAACACAACCTGCGGAGACTGCAACCGAGAGCGTCGAGCTATGCAGCCAACTAAAACTATTCACTGATCCTAGAAGTAAGGCAAAATTTTAACCCTTTCTCTTGCGGGTCAACATTAAATAAAATATTAACACATCTCTATCTATACGTATAATTAATTTGTTATTTTAATATTAGTAGTTCGTATTTGTACAAAATGGTGTTGTCACTATTCACTATAGAAGTCCTAGTTGCCCAAGCTGAAACAAAAAAAAAGAGGACATTAACCCTTTGAGTGGTGAGTTAATTTATACAAAATTAGGTTTTTTCTTATATTTTGATTATTTGTAGTATTGCCACAAACATTTAAATATAAAAACCTTTTTTTTGGATATGAACCAATCTGGGAAGAATATTAGTTATTATATCAAGAAGTAAATATTTTTTTTAAATTGTAAAACTCATTGTTAAAAATGTAAAGTAAACTAGTTCATTATTACTTTTGAATATTTTTCTAGAAGCTATTACTTCGCTTTTGCGTCAAGATCTTTTTTGCTCTCATCTGTCTACATGTGCCGCTCTACAGACGTCGATTCCAGAAAGGAATCGACCCCAAATAGAATTTTACGCTCAATATTATACGGCTACGGATTTGTTTACAAATATTACCCTTTTTTAAAAAACATTTTCTTCATTTGCAATACAAAATAAAAATAATGTGGTGGCCAAAAGTCACAGATGACAAGCTACTCCAACGTACGGGTACGTTGATACTCATCAAAGGGTTAAATCCAAGTATGCATCAGTTTTCAATATTCAATCTAGTCCTCCATGCCAGCGGTTTTAATATAATATGGATAAACTAAGATTATTTTAAATGTTTACGGAGTCTATGAAGTGCGGAGTCAACAAGTGTGCGACGCACCGGCGAGTCGTTGGCATGCTAGTGGTTAAGTTAACTGTTTTGAGTAAATAAGTAAAAAGAAATAAATTTAATTACAACTGCCAAATTATAATTCACGTGAAAATGGAGAAATAGTGCCCAGTATATACTAAAAATCTAGAATGACTGCATAAAATATACTCACAACTCCTTGCCGTTCTTTCTCTCTCTCGAGGACTAAGTGCGTCTGCCTTTGGTCAAATTTCACAACCGCCGATAGCACCTTCGCCAGGATCATATTGTTACTGGTAGGTCCCGTCAGATACTCGTACAGAATATTCCTCAAGTACTCCAGCTCCGTATTCTCTTCTAAGGTTCGAATGTGGTTGAGAGAGACCAGCGCCTCGTCGAGACGCCGCTCCAATTTCTCATTCGTCAGCCTCAACTTCTCATTCTTCTGTTCAAGACCTTTCAAATTACCCTCGCCGGACCTGCTGATGAGCTCCATATCCGCCAGACGCCCTTCCAACTCTAACTTATCGTTGATCATCTCGCGGTGCTTAATTCTCAAGCTGTCCAATTCGTGATCGTTATCGTTCGATTTCATGGTAGCGTTAAAATTGACGTGCCGATCCATCGACGATTTGATCTGATCTTCCAATTCAAGTTTCTCTTCGACCAATATTGAATTTTGTCTTTCGAGATCTAAGATTCTTCCGTTCAGATCTTCGTTGGCCCTCAGTTCGTCCAACAGTTGACTGTTGGCGTCTGTCAATTTGTTGAGTTGCGTTTCCATGCCTACTCGGTCAAAACTGTGATCGTTTCCGCTGGGCGTCGCTTCTAATGTTTTTTGGTGAGTCATCTGCATGACTTCTCCGTTGGCGATCATCTCTCTGAGTCTATCGTTCAGCTGGCTGTTGTCTGTCGAAACTTTCGTGAGATGAGCTTGGAGTCCTTCGATATCCGAGACGAGTTTGCTCTTCTCCAACTTGAGCTCGTGCATTTCTTCCAGCATCTCCGCGTGCTCTGTCTTAATCTTTTCCAGCACGCGTATCTTCAAACTCATCTTCTCGATTTCCGACTTGAGAGTGTCGTTCTTCTGCGCCACCTCATCGGCATTTTTACATTTCACTTCCAACATTTCAATCTTACAGGCGAGTCCATTATTAGATTGCGTCAAATCGTCCAATTTATCTTCGTTAATTTTCTCGGTACCTGAAAACTTCTCTTGAAGTTCGAACAGTCTCACTTCTAACGCGCCCTTTTCTTCGGATAACGAATCCATATTCTTCGATTTATCCAGAAAATCTTGCAGTTTTTCAGTAAGTTTAACCTTTTCAGCGCATTCACTGTCTAATTTTATTTGTATTTCGTCTCTAACTAATGAAGCTCCTTCTAACTCGCCCCTCAATTTAGCAATTTCTTCATTCAAGGCCTGCGTTTTGTCCCTTTTCTCATTGGAAACGGCAGCAAAATCTTTCTGAATTGATTCCTTTTCTATACTGAGAGCGTTTCTATCGGCGCTCGTCTGTTTGATATCCGTCTCCAATTGAGTGACACGCAAATTCAAGAACTCTTTTTCGAGTTTAGCTTCTTCTAACAGCGGTCTGACAGCGTCAACTTCAGCAATTCTCTGCTCCAACAGCGCAGTCCTTTCGTTCAGAGACTCCTTCTCTTGCTTCAATCTATTGCATTTCTCCTGCAGGGAATTATTCTCATCTAAAATATTGGAAAGCTTCTGCTGCCAGACTTCGTTATTATCCGAATATTCCTTTAATTTTATCTCTAAGCCATCCAAATTGGATGTTTTTTCGTCGATGTTCCTAGTCAATTCTCCATTTTCGGCTACAACTTTGCCTTTCTCTTCTTGCAGTATCTGTAACCTCTTCTGTAAGTACTCAATTTCTGTAGCTTTTTTATTGATTTCCGTATCTGACTCATTGAGCTTTTCGCTCTCGGTCCGTTCCATTTCGAAGATCTTCTCTTCGATCCTTATCTTCTCGGTGACAATTTGCGAGTGCGAATCCTGGACGGCACCAAGAGCCGTCTGCAGCTGCTTAATATCTTCCACCATTGAGTCGGTTTTCGCCTTGACGTCTTTATTTTCCGTTTCCAGCGTCAAAATCTTGCTTTCCAGTGCAGTTTTATCTGCACACAATTGCAGGCATTCATTCTTTGAGATTTCCAACTCCTCTGCTACACTCTGAAGCTCGATATCACATTTTTTCTTTTCTTTCAATAACTCTGCAAACTCTTCATCTACCTGTCTAACTCTGTCGGCGTTAGAACCATTCTCGGACAGTTTTTCTCTATTTTGATCCAATTCGCAATTGACCTTTTCGTAATCCAGTTTAAGCCTCTCGAACTCCGACAACTTCTCATCGTATTTGTCCTGCATATCTTTTTCCAATCTCTCTAACTCGTTTTTCATTTCCGTTCTGACATCATGAACGCTCTCCGTCTGTTCCGGTATCTCCGAAAGCTGCTTCTCTAAATGTTTCACTTTGGATTCCATCTGCTTGCTAGTTTTACTGCATTCACTCTTCAACCTTGTCAATTCATCCGAGACGCCTCTGTGTTCCGCTTCAACTCTTTCGTTCTCAGCATGGAGCTTGTCAACCTGAACAGTGCGAGCGTCCAGTTCCGTTTTTAGTGAGTCGTTAGCCGCCGAAGATCGATCCAAACGGGTCTCCAAATCTTTAGAGATTGCGTTGATTTTATTGAGTTCGTTCTCCAACTCTTCTTTAGTTTCTACAATTCTTTCGTAATCCAACTTTGTCGCATTGAATTCATTCAAAACTGCGTCATACTTCTCGGTCAGATCGTTCCGTTCTCCGTTATTTTTACCGATATCCGTAATCTCCTTTTCAAGCTCAGCGACCTGTTTATTCTTTTTAGCATTTTCTTCGGACAGATGTTTATTTCTGCCCTCCAAGAAATTATTTCTATCGATCACCGCCAGCTTCTCGTCGGCTTCCTGCTTCAGCTGCAGCTCGTTACATTTGATGTTCTCCAAAAGCGTGACGCACTTCGCGTCGAGATCCTTATTCTGCGACCTCAATTCCGCTAGCTTGCCTTCGAGATTGCCGATCTGATCCTTGGCCGCGTCAAAATCAACCAATCTGTTATTGATCTTAACACTCTCTTCTTCCAAAGTGGCAATCTTAGAATTCAGCTCGCCGATGACGTCGGTATTCGTCTTTATATCAGCTTTAAATCCAGAAATGGAATTCTTCAACACGACAATTTCCTTTTCTTTAGTTTCCAGTTCTTTATGAACGCTGAGTTTATTCTCGGCGAGGGAAATGACGTTTTCTTCTTCTCTCTTATTCAATACATCAACGTCTCCGCTTAAACGTTTGACTTCTTCTTTGGCCGAGTTCAAATCTGTTTGAATTTTTAAAATATCGTCAGATTTTTTCACTTCGAAAGTGTCCAGCTCCTTTCTCAGACTCGTCACTTGAATCTTTGAATCATCGAGTTGTTTACAGACGCTGTCCAACTCGGCGACTTTAGCAGACAACTCGTCGTTGTCCAAATTCTTCTTATCCAGCTGAGCGGACACGATTTGGATCTCAGTCGTGAGCTGACCGTTCTTTTCTTTGTGCGATTTGATCGTCTCTTTACATTTAACCAACAACTGTTCCAGTTTTTGCATCTTATTGTTAACCGTTTGCATTTCTGCGGAATGTTTAGCTTGCAATTCTTCGAGCTGAACCTGCGCGTCTAACGGTTTAACGGCTGCATCGTTTTGGTCTGTAGAAAAATCAATCAGAGGAGTGGCAGCGAGCTGCGGGGGGACTACTTCTCCGTTGGTCGACGACGTCGAGGATTGCTGCACCGTCGCTTGATCGTGCGGGGTTTGTGATTCTGGAATGCCTGAAAAACAATAATAAAAATAATTTTACAAAGCTCAATAAAGATCTAGACCCAAATATGAAGTGAAAAGAAAGTCTTTTAAAGTCAATGAATTGTTTATTACAAACATTTTCACTATGTATTCTAAATTACCAACAAATCATACAACTTGAAATCCTGGTATACAATGTAATCTGGGCAGATAGAGATTAATAATCTTCCCGTGGATAATGTGTCAATATAATGACATGGACACTCACTTTGTTGTGTTTGACTCTCCGTTGAAAGGAGTACGGCCTCTTTGACCACCGACTGGCCGGAACTGTACGACTGCAGCAGCTTTATCTTCGTGTTCAGCGCATCAATTTTTAGATTTCGTTCATCCAGTTCTAATCGGAGAGCATTTTCTAAGTGCGCCTGAAGGGAACAAAACAAGGCATAAGGTCAATAGAATTTCATTAATATTATTGAATTTATTCCACAAAGCTTCTTTCGTTCCACATCTTCTTTGACTTTTTATGGAAATATCTGGAAGCGGTCAATGCAGAGGAAGAATTACAAGAATCATGGGCAAACGTACAAGATAAAACTGTCAACTGACAATGCTCGCAATGAGCGAAACTGGTCCTGACCTATTAAATAATGTGGAATGAAGTACAAAGGAATATTGTGTTTTTATTATTGACAGTGAACACCCTAAAAGAGATAAAACTGTGTTAAAAGGTAAGAAAATGAATGACGGGTTTGGTTTTTTTTAATCATCTGTGTCTGCTCCCATTGTGCAGTATATGGACTCTTGACCCTTTAGGCACAGATGCCTAAAATAGATTTGATTCATATCCAATGAATAGTAGAATAAGCCGCAGATGAACAAATAAATAGACGTTATAACTCACAGACCACCGCTTTATCGGCGCTATATTAAAACACTAAAAAACTCTATTATTCACACTATTGAATATTATTTGTTTTTATCATTTTAGATATCATTTCAATAGCATCATAAAATGTGTTTCAAAAGTTTATTTGAATTAAGAAAAATGCGATAAAAAGTATAATCAACTTAGACTTCAATCTAATCTTTATAAGATACATGTATTGACTGTGGAAAGGAAAATGGACGCAACCCATACATATCAAATTTTACAGGAGGCGCAAAAAACGTGTTTTGATGATTTTGGGCCTTATGCAAATTATAAATTATATACAACCTTGAAATGCACGGAGACTTCTATAGTGGTGTTTAATTTACATAATCTAATATTTATTACATAAAATGTCTGGGAAAAACCTTTATTTCAGTCTATTTCCTTGGTTTTAATTTTTTACAACTTTTTCAAACTTAAAAGCTAAATTTAGATACTAATTCGGCATTTGCAGCATGCATCCTTTTGATAGAATGTGTATCAATTTTGATACATTGTGATTATCGAAATATCGACAGAGATAAGGGAGCGTACAAGACAGCGTCCCGTCACGTCAGTGGTTATGGAGAGATGTTGGAACTGGCTGGGTCACATGCTGCGGATGCCTCCGGAAAGCCTCAATCCTGCCTGCCTCTTCTTTCGACCGGTGGGATTCCGGCGTCCCGGACGTCCTTCGGGTACTATCCATAGGATGTACTCGGCGGAACTGAGGGATGCTGGCATGTCATGGGAGGAAGCAAAGCTATTGGCGGGAGACAGGGAGACATGGAGGTGCCGCGTTTCGGCCATATGCTCTACATAAGGAGCGAACATGGCCAAAGAAGATTATCGAAAAAAAGCTGTGGGTTACATCCTTTTTTCTTTCCACAGTCGATATGATGTTATTTTAATGAAATCGGTGAACTTTTGCTATTATAAATTGACGTCAAAAAAGAGCAAGGTATGGGGTGTGCAAAGATTGATAGCAAACCTTGGCACTCTGCTCCAACGAACACTGCTCTCGTAACTCGGATATCCTTCTCAGAGCCTTATCTTGGGTTTCCACCAGAACTGCCTGAAAAAAAATACATTATTACTGTCCGGTGATTTGTGGCAGGAATATGCATGTGTTTCTACTAAGCAAGGATAGAATATACAGACGAGATACAGATATACAGGGCGAGTCAAGACCCTGAAGGTTTCCGAGACATTTTGGAGAGACGCCCGCTTCTTGAATCCTAAATTTTATTTTCACTGTTTTAGTTTTATTTAGATTATTTTTCTTAGATCTTTTTAATTACTTCCAGACGATTTGTGGATTTGTTCTTGAATAAAAAAGATAGATTGAATTTTCATTGATAAATAAATAATTCAAAATTTTAATACAAAAAATACTAATTCACTCATTTAGTTTGCCCATACTAAAATTAATCCATTTATCAATCAACAGCTTTAACTTAGTGACATAAAAAAAATGATTTCTTATATATACACGATGCACCTATTAACAAACCATCAGTTCAAGTTCATCCATGCACTGGAATGCCTGAAGATCTTGTAAGGAGAAACCCATTCTGTTGATGACAAAACATGTGGGAGTGTACAAAATTTGAATGATTCAAATTTAATTATTTTTCTGCATCTCAGCATACACTAAGACTTAGGGCTATCACTAGCCTCATCCTAAAATATCCAAATACAAATAGACTCACTTTTAAGGTGTTCACTGTCAATACTTGGTGGAATGGCATTATAATAAAAATAATAAAACATTTTTAGTACTTTTTCCACATAAAATTTATTAGATCAGGACCGGTTTCGCTCATCGCGAGCATTATCAACTGATAAGAAAAATACATAAACAGTGATATTTATACAAATTTAGTTAAGAATGTTGAGTTTATCTTTAGAATTTACTAAAATGCGTTGTAAGTTAAAAGAATTATAAAAAGTGACATTAAAAAGGTTTTTGTTGAATTTCCTTGAAATCTTTTCTGAAACACTACCCAAGTAGCTCAATTTCACCCATTGTTTCTCAACAACGTTGCTTGTACATCATTGATTGGAAGCGGGAAAAACACCAAATCATCATTAGGATATTTACTTTGCTTAAATATTTCCCAAATTTTAATTGTGTTCATAATTGACATCGTTTGCCACTTAGATTTATTATTCTTTGATGATGATTTTTTAATTGTTATGGGTGTTAAGCATTTTAATCTTGTGTAATTATAATGTAATTTGTTAATCCTTTAAATTGTTAATAGTTGCTTACACCTTTTTATTTCAATTTAAATTTGTATAAATATCACTGTTTATGTATTTTTCTTATCAGTTGATAATGCTCGCGATGAGCGAAACCGGTCCTGATCTAATAAATTTTATGTGGAAAAAGTACTAAAAATGTTTTATTATTTTTACAAATAGACTCACTCTGGCTTTGACGTTTTCTCTCTCGAGGTTCCTGTAATGTCGGGCGAGGTCTGTGTACCTCCCCCGATACTTGTTGTACTTCTCATTGGTCCGCCTGTACGCTGCGTACAAGTGTTCTTTGCTCAGTCGCTCCAGTTGGGACGGCACCGA
Source organism: Himalopsyche tibetana (assembly GCA_030503985.1). NCBI lineage: Eukaryota > Metazoa > Arthropoda > Insecta > Trichoptera > Rhyacophilidae > Himalopsyche > Himalopsyche tibetana. The sequence continues at coordinate 4,447,586 of JAPJYX010000052.1, read as the reverse complement.
CATATTGTCCTCCATTTCACTGGCAGATACATCCAGATCCGACTAGAAAAAATCATTGTTTCTTTAACATCAAACGTAGAGTTATTTTCAATGAAATTAGGTTTACTTAATATATATTGAATGCTATTAATACTAATAATAGAATACAAGACATTAACACTCGAGTACTGAAACGTCGAAAATAAGATCGAGAAACAATGGGGTACAAAGTGACCCAAGACAATTTCCGTAATATTTGCATTGTATTTATTAAGGTATCACTGTAGATTACAATAAATATCAGCTAGACATTATTGGTATTTGGCGAATGGTTGAAATAAGAAGAATGTTGCAATGTGACATAGCAGAAAGAGTTGACTGAGAAAAGTATGCAAGTTATGGAGTGCGTTAATTTTTACGAGAAAAGTATTAGGTTATATTTTGATGAAAAAAGGATTGTAAGTGAAGGTGATAAAGAATGATCGATAAGTATTTTTTATTAAGCAGGTAAAGGTTTTTGTATTTTATGTACTGTTTATACCAGGGCTGTGGAGTCGGAGTCGCGGTATTTTGGCCAGAGTCAGAGTCGTGAAAAATGAATGGGTCGAATTTTTTTTGAAAAATATATTTAATGTGTATTCAAACAAAATAAAGTGCTGACATTTCATGCTTGACTGACTAAAGATGATCTGATATAAGTTAAAAAGAAATTATTAAAAATTTCCTCAGAGTCGGAGTCGTGAATTATTTTTAAGCCGGAGTCGGAGTCGTCTTTTTTTAACACGACTCCACAGCCCTGGTTTATACAGAAAAAATAACTAATATAACTTAACACTGACCTGCAAGTGGTACATACTTCCAGGTGTTTCATAGCTGGGCAATCTGAAAGAGACATCGCTGGCGTTCGAGCTGTTGGAGAGCCTCCGCAGCCTCGAGGAATTCATACTGCCCGGAGGGGGAGGGTAAACTGTCGACATGTTGCCACCGGGAGAATACGACGGCATCACGCCTGCACCGTCATCCGATTGGCCGGCGCCCGCGGCATTATGTTTGTTCGGTGATTGCTGATTGGTCTGCGACAGAGGCGAAGGCGATTGGTTGAGAGATACGTCTCGAAAACCGGGTCTCAACGGGGAATTCTGAGGGGTTTCTGTGAAGAGAAGGCCAACACATTTAATGATAAAAAATTAAACATTAACCTATCGGACTAGATATATAAAGGCTTTGATGATTGTCAAGAATTATTAGTTAACTTCCTTCACCTATCATAGTGGTTGGCAAACATACGTTATTGCTAGCGGCTTAACTAGCATAATTATTGTACGATAGGTAAGTGCACAATATTTTTCCTGGAAGAATCTTATAACAAATATATTGAGAAGCAAAAGTAATTTATTACAAATTTTTAAACTTTCCAATGAAATGTAAGATTATTAGTCAAATTGTTTTTGAGGAAAGCATTCAGACAAATAAACATTTTTTTTAGTACATACTTCTTTTTTATACGGTACGAAAAAGTACAGTTACTTTACTTTTTTACGATTCCCAGAAACGGATTATGGATTTCCTAATAACAAAAATTCAATAACCTAAAACAGTAATAACAAGCGAAAGGCTTTATTAGATCCTTACACAATAGAACAGTGGTTCTCAACCAGTGCAACACAAGCATGTTGCAAGTGCACCGCAAAAAATAAAAATCAGAAAAATCTGTGAAATAGTAAAAACTGAAAGCCGACGAAAGATCTTATGTGATTTCACATTAATTGATTGTCACATCAAACAAATTCTAACAGTTCTCCCATATACAGTAATACTCCGCTTTACGCGAGGGATACGTTCCGAAAAAAATCGCGTTAACTGAAATTCGCGTATATCGAGGTTTATGATTAAACAGTCAAAATTTAATACAAAAAAATACAAATCATTTTAATCTATCACTTTAATTCTAAGAACACTTTATGCAATACATACTCTTAATTTTTACGGAAAAATACATCTATTGTCTTTTGGGTAGCGTTTTGTTTACGTTCTTGTAAAATACGTTCATAACACCCAACACTGTTTTTAATTGTTTGACACACGGTCAAGACACGGTCATCATTATTGTCTATACTCTGCAATATGTCCAAACCGTAGGGTTAAATTATGTATGTATCTCCAATAAATGTTAAAACAAAACTGCCAGCCGACCGAACTAACATTACGGAACAAATGAACACACGAAACGAACGAGGAAATCCCCATAGAACAAAGTCGAAGGACGGGGAATTCCCAATTCTTCAAAGAGAATATTCAGAGAAAGCGGGGATCCCGCGACCATAGAGAAGTTAATGACTAAATATTTTTATACGCACTCTTTCGCGTAATGCGAGGCATTTGAGCGCGAAATTTGAAATTCGCGTTATAGTGAAACCGCACTTAACGGGGTCGCGCTAAGCGGGGTATTACTGTATATATAAATATTTTCTTTAATTATTTTTTCTTTTTAATGTACAGTGGAACCCCCAAGTAAACTACCCCGAATTACGCACTGGCTTGAAATATTCGCCGCAAACACCCCAATTGAACGGTCGCATTCCATTTTCGTTACTACAAGACGGTCGTCTGTGCGGTGCATACAGTCAAATGTTGGCCAGCGTCTGTGTATTCAACACGTGGCAGGCTATACACGCATAGCCGGGCGATTGTCTATGTGTTGGATTTTGGCGGGCTTTGCATTTTATCACTTAGTAACTAAATATTTTGTCCATATTTTTTTTTCGCAAAACTAAGGGAAATCTTAGTTTAGCATTTTTCGCCGAAAAAACCGAATCCCTAATTTTGTACGAGATTCACTACCCCAATTACACAACTCCAAATTACACGGTCCCGACTTTAGTGTAAGTGAGGGTTTTACTGTATACGAAAATGTATTTTGGTGCTCGGCAATTTTTTTTTATGATCGAAAGTGCACTGTTACTTTTTAAGTTTAAGAACCGCTGCATTAGAAGTATCATAAATATCTAGCGATGAAAGGGATTTATGTCCAGTCCCTCTTAAAAGTCCGCATATATAATCAAGTAGCGATAATATTTTTTGAATTTAAATACATATTGTGAAACCTTTGTTTACTCGATTTTCAATACCAAAAATGTAATTTTTACAAATAAGTTTTTTTAGTTTTAGTGAAATGTATGCATAGTGTAAAAAGAGTTTAGAGTATTTAAATTTTGTCAGTATTAACTTGGTAACTTTCTTGCCAATTCTTACTATGTTTTAAATCATTTGTCATGTTTCAAAAGCAATAAGCTCATTGTTTGTTAAATGTATATAAAATAAATTCAATTATAGATTAATATTACCAGCATCTTACTCACCATCGTCAGCTATACTAAATAAGTCATTATTTGAAATATCGGATATACTACTCGAGGCGGAAGTGACAGCTGCCTGAAAAAACATAATAATACTTTTAAGGTGTTCACTGTCAATACTTGGTGGAATGGCATTATAATAAAAATAATAAAACATTTTTAGTACTTTTTCCACATAAAATTTATTAGATCAGGACCGGTTTCGCTCATGATGAGCATTGTCAACTGATCAGTTGACAATGCTCATCATGAGCGAAACCGGTCCTGATCTAATAAATTTTATGTGGAAAAAGTACTAAAAATGTTTTATTATTTTTATTATAATAATACTTAGTGTTAGTTTTGTATTCCATTTGCTTGCGATCGGGAACTTCCCAGTCAATGATTTTTGAGCAGTAGCTTGGTAAACATGATACATGAGTCAACTGTCCCTTAACGGAGTGCAGAACCAGCTAAATCCTTAATAATATTGGTAGAGCAAAAATTAATTATGTTTTCTCGGTTGTCTTGAAACCAGTCTACTTTCATTTTGAGGCTTTGTAAGAAACGTTCCCTCTAAAAAGTGTAGCATGTTGTAAAGCATATTTTATCAATTATTATTTTGATCCACATCCTGTTGTGTTTATTTTAATTTAGTGGCGCCTTTTAAAAAACAAGTGTCAAATGCGGAAAGCTTTGTATTCGAACACACTCATCATAATCAATAAATTATTGATCAAAGATTCCAATAATAATTGCACCAAAGTGTTTGGCATCATTTTTTAATTCATACAGTGTTACATTACAACTTTATTAACATGTACTAACATTGTCAGCGTAGTTTCAGTATGCATTGTTTGGTATTATTCCAAAAAAAATAGGATGGCCTACTAAATATTTCATACAAACATTCTTAATTAAAAGTTAAATAAGAAAGTTGATAAGTTTAATAACTGAGAAAATGGCTGTTTTAATAGGGTTCAATGGTATAACGTTTTTTTATGGCCGCAATAGATAAGGATATTTGTATAATCCGATATAATAGAGGCAAATAACTAGCACAATCTGCAAAGGTCAGGTTAAACCAACACACGGCACACCTTTTTATAATGTCATATTTTACCCTTATTATACCTGAGCGGCTTGCGCGAACTGCTGAATCCTCTGAGGGGAAGACTTCACCTCCTCTGTGATTTTATCTTTTAATTTTTTGAACATGTCTAAGATTCAAATAATAAAATTGTCAAAATATCGGTGACAGTTCTACGATGACATACGTGTAAAGTCAGCCATACTTACGTGAAGTACGCCCGCTTAGAAAAGAGGCAAATAAATGCTGCGTTCCGAAATTAAATATCGTAATATCTATCAATTCATTAAAAGTTTATTATATTCTTTATTTAAATTCTCTTCAGTTCTCACAATTCTAACATTTTTTTTTGCAATAATATCCATAACGATACTTTTTTACGAAAAAAGTAAAAATAATATTTATTCTTAGTGCGCTTTTCAACAAATCATTAGTCATAATTAAGTATTTCGACTAAGGGTGCTTGATGGAATTTCAATATCAAATTTGAATTGTTTGAATTTTGTACTTTTCCATGAGTTTTGTCGCTAACGACCCGGGTTTCGCCTTTCGGCATCTTCATATAAACTCTCTAGAAAAGCAAACTCACTTATTCGTAACCAAAGTGGATTTAAACCATTGTACAGCGTAAAAAACTCTTTAGAATTAGTGGATAAAAAAAAATTAAAATCCCCGGTAGCTCAAAACTCATATCTTTTGATGTCGTCAGCTTATTCACTAATGTGCCAGTTAACAAATGTAAAAGGATCATCGAAGATGCCTTAAATTTTAGTAGAGTCAATCCAGTAATCACTTCGGAATTACTCAATATTTTGGACGTTTGCGTGGACCAAAATTACTTTCAATTTAATAATAAGCTCTATAAACAGACTGACGGCCTTGCAATGGGAAACTGTCTGTTACCTCTTTTAGCTGAATTCTATATGAACCATTTAGAGAAAATCATTTTTAGTCATAACATTGAAGTCAAACCAATAGTTTATTGGTTCCGATATGTAAATGATATTATTTGTTTATTTAACGGAACCGATAGACAAATCACCAAATTCCATAACTTTATAAACTCATTAGACGATAATATTCAATTCACCCTGGAAGTCGGAGGAAAGAAAATAAACTTTCTTGACCTTACTATAGACATTAAAAACGATACCCACAATTTCACGATTTTTCGTAAACCGACTTTTTCAGATGCTTGTATACATAAAAACTCAGTACATCCAATGTCGTACAAATAAGCTACATTTCATTCCGAAATTCACAGACTTGTCAGTATTCCCTTGAATAAATTAAATTTTGATCTTGAATTAAAAATCATCAAACAAATCGCCATTAACAATGGTTATGATATGTCTCTTATAGACAATCTTTTATATAAAAAACGTACTAAGCTAGCACAACAAATCTTACACAAGGGATTAATAACGAAAGACTCGGGTGATATTAGGTTTTGGCGTAGAATTAATTACATAGGACACACCAGTTTAAAGAGAAAGAAGCAGCCCTCAGAAAGTGTTAGACCGACTTTCTATTGCAAGAACTCTTAAGGTAAATTATTGATAAATAATAAAGATGTTATAGATTATAAAAACAAATCTGGGATTTATAGATTGCAGTGTAGTGATTGTCCCAAATTTTATATTGGTAAAACTGCCAGAACCTTAAATATAAGAGTGGCTGAGCATTTAGCCGCTTTTCGCTTAAAAAAAGATACCTCCACCTTTGCCAAGCATTTAATTCTTGAAAACCATACGTTTAATTTTGACTCAGGTATTGATTTGTTACATACTAACAAGGGCGAGTTTAAATTATTTTACCAAGAAATCCTAGAGATTAATCGAGCTCAGCTCAACAGTTTGCCAATTTTAAACAAGCAATTTTATCTACCAAGTTCTCCATTGTTGTACCCCTTTTAAATAATTGTCATTTTATTAATAATTCAAGCACTTGGCTATCATTAAATATTAATTCAAAGGCTTAAAAACAAATCAACTCATTAATAATAGGTCGGATAAAACCCTAGATTTATTTTAAACATTCCTATGTTATTATCTGGTCATTAATATTTTCAAAACATCCCCATATTTATAAAAAACCCACTTAATTCATTGAAAATTGTATACATTCAATTTACATTTTAATAACTTTTTAACTTAGTGATCTACTTATATTTTTGTATATAAACGATACAAACTGTTTACTACGCGTCAGTTCAAGTACATCCGTGCACTTGGAATGCCTGAAGATGCCGAAAGGCGAAACCCGGGTCGTTAGCGACAAAACTCATGGAAAAGTACAAAATTCAAACAATTCAAAATTGAAATCATTAGTCAATTTCATTTAATATTATTGGTATAGTGAGTGACACATCAAGCCCATCAATTTTTACTCAAACATTTTAAAATTGTTTAATTCATATAGAATATAATTATTATTATGTTTTTAATGAAATACAATATAATGTTCTTTTGTGTCCGCTTTAATTTATTAAATATTTTTACACATGGCAATTAAAGATTGAAACTGTTTAACTGTTTGTTTAGTAAATAATAAATACAATTGCAAAATTAACAATAAGCGGAAAAATTGCGCCTAGTAAAAGTACAGTTTATGTGTCTCATCTGCCCTTCTCTCTCTCACAAATAATGACTTGGGAAAATTGTTAAGTTAGTATACAAAATATAACATTTTACCATTGAAACTAATCTACAAATTCAATTGTGTCAACAAATATTAACTTAAGGGAGATTCTTCATTCCAATTTACTTTATTGTAGTAAACGAAATATAAAAATGGTAAAAGTAGAGTATAGCTCGTCATGGATTATTACGGCGAAAAACATCACAAACTAAGCTAAAAACAACGCCACGATTTAAAATTATTTTTTGAGAGCTTGATAATCGCGTTAAAACCACACATTATTACGAAGAACACTGATAAATTATGCGAAATACGAAATATTTTTCAGTACATCGCCTCTGATTTCCATTATGGCGGAAGCTTTTCGCTGTAATAATCCATGACGAGCTATACTCTACAATTACCTACTTTCTATAACATCTGTTTCATGTTTTCAGTAGAAGGATTATTATGGGTCCGATCATGAGGTGAGAGATGAGCGAGGTGGTGATGAACCGTTCGAGAAACCAGACCTGAAAACTCTCAGCACTGCCATACAGCTAGAGGTGTGTATCTTTTTTTAACAATGTTGCCTCAAGATAAAGCATATCGATGGCAGAGTTCCATAGTTCTACAGCTAGAAAATGATAGTTTTGACACATCTAAACTGAGTTGTAAAAAAGTGATCATGACTAGGCAAAATTAATAGTAAGCTAAATGTTCCTGCTACGCCCTGTTTTTAGAATTGATTAGGCATGTAAACATCAAGAGAGTGTAGACATCACATGGTATTCGATGACTCGTAATATAAATCCATAATTCAATTTTTGTCAGGACGGAATGACACAATATGAACCTACGGAAAACAGAACCGAAGAGGACGACAAACCCGGCAGTGCAAGTAATCATTAAATTAGAATCATAAAAATGGTGTTTTATTTTTAATATCATTTGATATAATGTGAAATATTTACAATGCATAGTTTATTTATTTTAATTAAGACTGAATTGCTAACAGTCCTTGTTAACCTTTTAGCTGTCGTGGATAATTAATAGTAATTACCTAGCACGCCGGCTATAATTTGTAACTCGTCTCTGGCGTGTTGAGCACGAAAAATTTTACGAGATATCCCGTCTGTGGCAGCCATCGAGTTAAAATAATTAAGAATGCATAATATCAACTGTGGAAAGGCAAAAGGATGTAGCTCATAACTAGAGGCACAAAAAACGTTTGAGCCAGTCAAAATATTAAATCTACCCAACCTTGCAGTGCACGAAGACTGTTTTATTGACTCCATTTAATATGAATTTAATAAATTGTTGAAGAAAAACCTTTCTCCTGGTCGAAATTTTGACAGCCCCCTCTTTTTCAAACTTAAATGCTTAATCTAGATGCTAATTCAGTATGTGCAGCATACATCCTTTTGATAGAACGTGTACTAAGTAAGTCATATACGTTTCGATTGTCGAAAAAAAGATGTTTTGAAAGAACTATGGGTTACATCCTTTTGGCTTTCTACAGTCCAATGGTTCACATAGGAAGAATACTTGGGCTTAAAAAAATATGTCGTAATGTTTCGTGAACTCTCTTCTTCTATGTTAAAATTCTTATAGGCGCCTATCAGTGCAAACTTTAATTAATTTGTTGATGAAATAGTTTATACAAAAAATCTGAGCTATTGTCTTTCAAACACATCAAATCTGGGGCGTTATGAAGTTTTTAACAGTTGCGATAGTCAGCGCTCTGGTGCTCAAAGGCATATGTATTTAAATATGTTTATCGTGTAATTTCAGCAAGTAAAGCAAGAGATCGAAGAATACCAACAGCTAATAGATTCTGGAAAGCTCGGCACCGCGTCCACATCGCAGGTGGTCAGCTACAAGAAAATTATAAAAAAGAATACTTACTTCAGCGATGAAGAAGAAATTTCAGACTGACTTCTGCCAATCTATTCGCAGCAGTTTGTTTTATGTATCCTGGCTTGTACTGTATAATAACTTTTCCTGTTCTAACCTCAAGAAATGTGACCCCAATTACCCACATTTTCTTGAATCATAGTTTTTTGAGTGTGTTTTAATTGTGTAATTATTGTTTTTTGAAAGTTTTTTTTTAACTAGCAACATGTCGAATTTTCTATCAAATGCGGAATTAGAAAAAATATTTTCCGAAGACTTAAATTCAAGAGACAATAGTGATTCAGAAAGTGGTAGTGATACAGATTTTGAATTAATTGACGATATTACAGACGTGAAAGATTTTATTGAGAATCAAGATGAAAATGAAAGTGAAGATAGTGATAGTGACGACGATGATAGTGATAATGGTGGTAATAGTTCAACATTTATTTCAAAATCACGCTTTGAGTGGAATTCATCACCGCCGATTCGTTCTTGCACTAGATTACACAACACTGTGACTTCTCGACCAGGGTTAACTGAATATAGTCAACAAATAAACTCAATCAGAAGTTCGTTTGAACTTTTTGTCACGGCAGGTATGTTGGATGAAATTTGTTTAAATACAAATAATCACAGACGAAAACTATTACGGACAGATAGAGACATTACTTTAAATGAAATAAACGCTTTAATAGAAATTTTACTGGCATCGGGGAAAAATCGTGGACGAAGAATAAGTTTGAAAGAGTTGTGGAGCACTGAAGAACTGTTTCGTCAATATTTTTGCACTGCAGCAATGTCGAGAGACAGATTTATTTATATTTATAGCAATATCAGGTTTGATAATACAACAATGAGGCAGGCAAGTTTTTCTCAAACTGGTGATAAATTACTTCCCATTAGATCAATTTTTGAAAAATTTTCCGCGGGTTGTGTGCGGAATTTCAATCCGAATTTAAATATCACCATTTACGAACGTTTGGCCACGTATAGGGGTAACAGCGGATTACGAGTATTTATGAAGAGTAACCCGGGGCGATATAGCATTAAACTTTGGATAGCTGCAGACACAGCATATATTTTAAATGTCCAAGTATACACCGGAAAATTGAACAATATGATAGAAGTAAACCAGGGTCAAGGAGTAGTGCTGGAACTGACGACTCCGTATTATGGATCTGGGTGCGGAGTTACAACAGATAACTTTTTCACGTCAGTGCCGTTAGCAGGATTATTGTTGGAAAAGAATTTTACACTAACGGGCACCCTCCGCGCAAACAAACGGGAGATACCTAAAGAATTTTTGCCTTCTCCATCAAGAGAAGAATTTTCATCTTTATTTGGGTTTACAGACAAATTTACAATTCTGTCATATGTTGCGAAAAAACGACGTGCCGTGTGTTTATTGTCTTCGGAAGAAGACACTTAACGCATAAAGCCACATATGATTCTACATTAAAATGAAACAAAAGGGGCGGTTGACACAGGAGACAAAATGACGAGAGAGTACTCTTGTGTTCGGTCAACAAGACGGTGGCCATTAAGAATTTTCATGGAAATTTTGGACATGGCTACATTAAATGCATATCTCGTATGGATTGCAAAATATCCAGAGTGGAAATCAAATGACCGTAGTAGGAGAAAATCTTTTAAACGTGAATTGTCAGTTGATTTTTTGCATATAGGTATATTATATTGAACAAAATTACGGTCTAATGATTAAAGAAGAACAAAATTGAACAAAAAACGGATTGATGTATTCGAAGTTAAAGATAATAATTTATGTACATATCTTCGAATACTATTCTCAAAAAATGCACAATATCTGACATTGACGCCTCATTTTATACAAGTTCTGACAACATGAGAAGGCGCAATAAGCGGTCGCTTGTGAAATGGCATTTGCAATGATTGGTGGGCTAAATTTTGTCAGTTGCGATTTCATATGTGTGCTGGGACGACGTCTTTTTTACGCACAACTTAAAATATGACTAATTATCAAAAAAAAGAGGAATGATATTAAAAGCCCCTTTTAAAGACTTTTTTTTTGAAATTCATAAGAATAAGGCCAATAATAAGGAAACCGCTGGGGTCCCTAAACGACCACCATCGGATGATAGGTATTTTTCTAGTCTCCGAGCCGCGAGTGTTAATGTGTATCATGGGGAGATAAACATTTAGCCTCTGCGGCTGATTTAATACGGAAATCAGAGGGATCGGTCTACTATCACCGTATGTGCCAAGTTTTCATAAGAAGTGTGGTAATTCAAAGCTCAAAATGATTTGAATGACTACAGATGTCGACGTCTTTGTCTCCGCTAGTGTAAATAAATATATATAATTTTTAAAAGACAATATGTGTTTACTTTCCCGATCACATCCTTAAATATTGTGTGCACGACCGTTCGGAATACAAAATTATTTTACAACGGGATAATTGAGTCGTCTGGCATCAAACTGTTCCATACATCATGTATGGAACAGTTCTGCTTTTGATACCAGACGACTCAATTAATGTACTATATTTTAACATTAACATTGGTCACATAATGTTTTTCAAGTAGGCCACACAGGAAACATCCTCAAAATTTTGTGGCAGTGAACCGACATTTGTCAATCAGTTTTTTTTAAAATGAAACTGCGTTTATAGTTTAAAGAATATTAAGTATATTTTGTATTATAATGCATCATCATTGGAAATTCATTTATTATCTGAAATTTCATGAAATTTCCTTACATTTTCACATGCACACATTGCCATGACACAAACAAAACAAATTGTTGGACAACGCCCGCAATCACACAATTGCAAAGCGTGTACACATTTGAACTGACACTTTTGCATATTAATTTAAGCCGCAGACACATATTTTTATGAAAATCAACCCACAGCCATATTGCTCGCAGCTTTTAACAAGATGGTGGACAAAAATACTTTTGTTTGTCAGAGTTGACCAGCGCAGGAAAGATCATTTTGACAGGAAGGCGGGGAGTAGGGAACATACAAGAGCGTGCCCTGTTACATCAATGGTCATCGACAGATGTTGGAACTGGCTGGGTCACGTGCTGCGAATGCCATCAAAGAGCCGCAATCCTGCTTGCCTCATCTTCCGACTGGTGAGACTCTGGCATCCTGGAAGAATTGAGGGAAGTTGGCATGCCTCAGAATGAGGCGAAGCAATGGCGGGAGAGAGGGAATCGTGGAGATGCCGCGTGACTATATTATATTTTCTATAATAGATTATATTTTCCTTCTTTTTTATGCCCCAATCAACATTATCAGTCAGGTTTAACAGAACTTTTTGATGTAAGCCTTATAACTTAGCTCAATCCTTCAAATTGATTTAAAATATTAAAAGATTTTCTTTACTGGCGACCAAAAAATTTGCACGAATAGGTCATGGCAGGGAAAGGGATATTTTGCTCGCAAACCTGGTGATTCAAATCACGTAAAATAGGCAGAATCTCAACATCGTGACCCACCCAGTGATGAACGCTGAACAAGGACTAATTGTTGCAATATTATGTGTCTGCTTGGCTAAACATAAATACAATTTTGGTTTATTTGCTCATGGTGATGGCCCTCAAGTGCTTTCGGGACTGTAGATGAGTCCTCATCTGGAAGTCAGCGGTGATAGAAATGCTACAAGACCCGCAGTAGAATCCTCCAGACGGCATTCGGTATTGGGAGAGGTCCTCGAAGGCGCAATCCTCATTCTTAACGAAGGTCACGGCAGCTAAGATACTATCCTTGGTCACTCCTTCATTGTTCTGGACATCGGCTACCGGAAGAGCATAATTAAAACAAAAGATTACAATAGGGTGAAAAATATCAAAATACTTAATCTCTACTATTTTATATGAGGCTATTATTTGCAAACGCAGCTCGTTCCAAAATTGTTGAAACACAAACCATGAATGTAATTCAGTACAAAAATATAAATATTTTTAGAAATCAGTCTCCAACATGGCTTAACAACATACAAAATATCATTTCAAAATAATGTAAAACCAAAAATACTTACAAAATGAAATTTAAGTTTCATCTTTTAATCATTTCGGAATACCATGTTATGGTTGATAACTATTTCGGCGTATGCCTTCAACAGAGATTTTAAGATACAACAGACCATTTAATATTAATAACATCTTTACCGCAGTCTCCGTAAAATACCTGAGCCTGAGGAGTTAACTGTGTAAATACGATAAAAAATAAAGGGCTCCCTGTTTGAATTTTTGTGTCATGGACAGATTATAGATACAAGTTAAGATGTTCACAATATAAATTCGAATTTACAATTCTACTGGAAATGTTTGACCAACTAATAATCATATTTCATCAAGTGAATTGGCAAAAAATCTTAACCCTTTGACGAATATATGTGTTCAAATGTTGCATTTTCGAATGAAGGTGTTTGGTGGATTTTCAATATTAAATTTGAATTTTTCAAATTATGTCCATTAACACAGTATTGTCACTTACCACCCAGGTCTTACGCCTTTCAGTATCTGAAGTGTGCAGGTGAACTTGAACTGATGTTTAGTAAATAAGTATATCATAAATACTAAGTTAAAAGGTATTGATGGCGACATGGGTTAACTTTACCAATGTTCATTTAGCTGGGGAAATATTTACTTAAACAAAGAGTCTTTGTAGGTTTTTGAAATTGAATGTTATTATCGTTAAAATGTTATAACATGGGAATGCCTACACATTTAAATGGTGTGTAATTTCAAGAATTAAATCAAAATAAATATAATGCCTGAAGTTGCCGAAAGGCGAAACCCGGGTTGTTGACAAAAATTGTGTGAATGTACAAAGGTTAAAAGATTCAAAGTTGTATTGTCTATCTATATATTAATAGTCGATAAGGTCCGTTTGAGTGTTTGTAAGGTGTCCCCGATTTCACACCTTCCAGTCTCCACTTTTTTATTCATACTGAATCTATATATTAATAGTCGATAAAATAATCACTCGCTTTTCACAAATGTGTGCGTACTGATGTCCTCAAGTCTTTTCCTTCTTCTACGAAATGTATTTGTATAAATTAAAATAAAATGAAATAATATAAAATAAGATAAATTAAAATTAAATTAAATTAAACTAAATAAAATTAAACACTATGCAACAAAAATCTCACGTTGCTGGGCAACGGGCTTACAGCTAGTTATTTATTATTATTTCTTATATATATATTTAATATATACAGTAAAACCCCCCTTTACACTATAGTCGGGACAGTGTAATTGGGGGTGTGAATCTCATACAAAATTAGGGATTTGGTTTTTTTTCGTGGAAAACACAAAACTAAGATTTCCCTTAGTTTTGCAAAAAAAAAATATGGACGAAATATTTATTTGTAGTAGTAAATATCCCGCACACAGACAGCGATGTGTGTATAGCCTGGCACGTGTTGAATACACATACGATAGCCAACATTTGACTGTATGCGCGGCACAGACGACCATCTCTTAGTAACAACAATGGAATGCGACCGTGCAATTGGGGGATTTGTGGCGAATATTACAAGCCAGCGCGTAATTCGGGGTAGCGTTATTGGGGGTTCCACTATACTACACAGATCTATCCGTGATCAAATTATTTTCATTCTTTGTTGCAAGTGAACAAAATAATTCAGTTAGAAAGATAATGGATGCAAACAAATCAGTAGCCATAAATTATATTTAGCGTTAAAGTTTATTTGGGCTCAATCGCCTTCTGGGAATCAGCGTCAGTAGACCGTCACATGCCCACAGATGAATGCAAAAAAAGAAAATTATTTAAAAGTAATAATGAATGAGTTTATATATACTTTTGACTAAGCGTTTTAAAATACAAAAAAAAATATTTACTACTTGAAATAATAAGTAATATTCTTCCCATATCGACAAAACCGACACCATATACCAAAAAAAAATGTTTTAATATTTTTAAATTTACGAAAAGCTTTAATTTAAAAATAACTCGCTCCTCAAAGTATTAAAAAGGATGGGGACACAAAAAAGGAGATGTAAGGGATAAAACAAATAAAACAAAACCATAGGCTCAAAAAGGAGGATTTATTATGTCAGTAAAAATAAAAACAACGAATCTCCGATTGAATAAATTAAATCTGATTTTTTAAATAATTTGATCATAATACCTTTTAACTTGCAACACTTGGATAAAATTTTGATATTGGTGGAATTCAACATTTATAAGTAACAAAGTAATTGGATAATTATTGTATTGTATAATTGCATTTCCAGAACCAATATTTCGGTACCAAAATAAAATCCGGAGTACCGAGATCCTGGATTAAGTAATACTGGTATTTTAACACCTATGGGGGACTGACTCACGGAGGCAGGCCTTCCGCCAATTAAGACTATTCAGAAGACATTTTTGCCACAGGCTAATTAATCAACCAAAAAAAATCTACACAAAAAGTGCAATGAGGCAGTCGACAAATAAATTTCATGTTGAAAAATATTTGGTTATTGTCTTGCTTGTACAATTTTTATTTTATGAGCGTCACGGAAAGATTTAAATGAAGAGTCCAGTATCAAACACGGCCAAGTCTTATATTTTAGCCGATGTACTTAAAAACACTTAAGTATCGAAACGTCGAAAATAGGATCGAGTAGCGACGGAGCACTGCATTTATGAGACTGCAATAAATATCAGCTAGATATTATTGGTATCTAGCGAATGGTTGAAATAAGGAGAATTTCGCAATGTGAATGCACCCCATAGGATCTCGAATGTTAAATAATGATTTTGCTATCAAAAGTAGCCAAGTGAAAGCCATTTTGTTATCATACCATCCAAGTCATTGAGAGTCAAACAGAATGTCATTCAGTACTTTTTACAGTGTTAATAAGTTGAAGTTGGGTTTTTCGTAGATACTAAAGATACAATGAAACAAAATACTGCAGAAATTACTCCCGATAAGGCATTGAAGGGATCACAAAGTCCATACCAATGATCCTGGAAAAGGAAAAAAAAAAGTTATTCTACACTAAAATTGCTGGTTTTATTAAACTAAAACTTTGTTAAATGACTTTGAAAAATGGCTTTGTATTGTGTTTTATTTTATTTCCACGTTCTCATCTCATTTGTGGACAATCAAAAAACAAAAAAACTGTGCGATTTCTAAAATTTGTTTTGCTTTCCCTAAGGTAAACGATACCTTTCCGGAGTGTGAGCATTTTGCAGATGGGCATATCCGCAAAGCACAAATGTGCGTGGATATTGATAGTTCTGTAGTTAATGGATAATATCCACCCGTAATCGGCAGAAAATCGTAAGCAGTTTTTTAAAAAAAAAACGCATTTAAAGTATATTTTTGCGAACTTATTAAGAGATGATTAAAACCTGATCATTACTGTAAAATTTATGAATTGTCGCTTACGTTGTTCTGCCGATAACGGGTCGATACGAGCCCCTTAACTGGATGACTGCTACAGATGACATATCTCGTCAAATTTTTCATTCTCAACACGCCGGAGACGAGTTATCTCGTCAAAACCTCAATAGCGTCAAATTATAGCTGTTTTTCTACGGCAGTCAAAAGGTTGAAGAGAGCCGAATGATACTTTAGGAAAAGATGAGTTAGATGCGTTTCCATATTCCCAAAATATATTGTAAAAGTGAAGTGAGTTCAATAAATACACTACGCAATAGTATTATCTTGATAAAATAAAAATATTCAATCCTACAAAACACAAAGACGTGATTGTTCTTAAAAATCAATAGAAATTCATTTCTTGAGGGCCTATATGGATAAATAAATTCAAACACACCTACTTCTTGTGTCACTTTATAGTTTTATAATGTTTACCGTTTTACCTCAAATTTTATTTTTTTATGATTCACTGCTGTAAAATGGCGTTGCTTATGGTAAATTAAACATTGGTATGTAATCTCAATTCATTTTAGTTCCATAAGCAGTTATGTTTAGACATAATTAACGCCGGACGCCTCAAATATACCAAAAGGATTGTGATAGCTCATCCAAATCACGAACAAGCCAAGATGGTGTAAAAAATAATTGTCTATGATATAAAATAATTCTTTTCATGCTAGTGTAGAGGTCTTTCGGGCGCGGGACGTCCCTTAATCACCTTCGGGGAGAGAATCCTGGGGCTCCTCCTTGACCTGTTCTTCGTTCTCCTCGACGGGATCCGACTCCTCTTGAGGCTTGGCGAAAGGATCGTCTTTCCAGTGTATTTCTATTTCAGTTGCTATGGGAAATTAAAACATAAATCAGTTCAAGACAATGGACTTACACAATAAACAAGAATGTGTAAATAATAGAATTATAATTGAAATCTGAATTTGAATCGGATAATGATTACTTGGGATGCCTTTTTATGGCTGTTAATATCTATACACGTAGAAAAAGATGATAAAGGTGTTTTTTAGAGGTTTAATCACCTTACCTACTGTAGACTTACGTCAGAACAACGCGTGTAATTTGTGTAAACTTATTTTTAAAATCTTGGTCGAATTGTTACGTTAAATTTTGTCCAGCGATCCCGCTCATTTTTTGTTGAATGGCTATGTCAATAAGCAAAATCGTCGTATTTGAAATGAATAAAATCCACAAGCCATTATTGAGACGCCGTTACATCCAAAAAAGGCACCGTTCGGTGTGCTTCATGGGCTGGTGGAATCATTCAATGTAGATCGCTATAGATCCACGACTGCTGACATTTTCGTTCCCCTATTAAATGGCTTTTTTTTAAATAATGAGATTGATTTCAAGCTATACAAACCTGCATTTTTCTCCATCATAAGTTTTTCCTTTTGCAGATGCTTCTTTCCATTCTTGTGGCTGACCAATTGTTCACGACACGTGACCGCAATCTGGAATATCATATTTTAATTACATTATATTTGTGACCATCTCCACGGATGAGGAGAATTTGGGCTCTCAGTGGAGCATATCTCAATAGAAGTTTTTTCCACTAGAACGACTCGTTACTCAGTTGCTCAACCTCTCTTTTTTTTCAAATAAAATAGAATTAGAAGAATAGGACTACCAGTTAGCTGACCGCTATCACTCCGCCCTATTTTGAAGATCAGATGGGTGGGAGAGAATATTAGACAACACAGACACGTCTGCCTTTTTTGCACAGAAACCCATAACACCCATTGCAGAGATGTCAGATACGTGATTTGAATTGTTGACCTTAAACATTTACTACTTGGCTACGCAGTGGTCTCCAAACTGCAGGCCACACTGACCGCTGTACAAAAGCAGGTGGACCGAGACCAAGTTTACTGTACTAACAAACTGTAACTTTTCTAAAACAAAAATGTGGATTCACGGTGCGTACATGTCTCATAATAGAGTGAAATAAAAAGAAGCTCACATCACAAGTCGTGCAGTACATATCAGCGGGAGTCCTCGCAGACAGGGGAGCCAGGGCGTCCTGGATCACAGGGGTGCCGGCGATGTTTCCAACTTCCGCCTTCGCCTTGGACATCAGTGTTCGTTCGCGGGCCAATAGCTGCTGGCTGGAATCAATCATTTCAACGTTGAAAGCATTGAATAAGCTGCTATGGCCGTAGAAAGATATCTTTGGATATATTTTGTTGAACACTTAACAATTCAAGTCCAAAAAAGAGTTATCGATTAAATAAATGTGGAATTAGTGTGTTTTGTTTTTTAAATACACATAAATGATGTTTCGGATCAGAAAGTGATTTGAAGGAAAGATTCAGAGCTCTATGGTCTGAACGAAGATTGCAGAGCAGTCTGTTCAATTAAGACTAGGAGGCTGCGCTGCCTAGGTCCTGTACAATATCTAGCGATGCACAGTGATGTCCAGTCAACCAATAGGACGCACAATAAAAGGGGCGATAATATGAATAAAAATGACACAGGGGTGCAGTGAGTTATCGGAGGCGGCCAGGATCCACTCTACATTGATGCTTAATTTAACCCTCCAGAGACGAGAGCTTTTTTCCGATAAAAAAAATATTTTCTAAGCAATATTGAAGTCACGGATAACTTTTATTCCTATCCAAAATTAAAAAAAAAAAAACGCAAAGTCGTTGTATAGAAACCCCGCATGACTATATGCTCATGCTCATCCTTTTATTACCGTGTAATATTGAGTACGGACAGTAGTAAGGACAAAAGTGACCGTATGGGCTCGCGAACATTCGGGGTTGAAATATAGCTAAACGTGATTTTTTTTTTAAATATTTACAATTTGACATCTTTAAATCAACATAATTTCAATACATTTAAATATATTAGCAAAATAACTGTAAATAATTTGATGTTTTTATAAAAAAATAACTAACAGTTTCAAAAAGTAAATTAAAAAAAACGGAAATTAAAAAAATCACATGTGCTTTTGGAGGCCGTTCCTGTCCCCACAGCTGATGACTAACTGTAGTCCGTACCCTTCTTAACCAAATATGAGCGATAGCAACGATATTCAGGTAGAAAAAGTATGAATAGTGGGATCAATAGACAACGGTGTTTACTGTGACCATATGGTGACGCTCGTCCTCGGAGGGTTAACTTGTACGAAATATGACGGAAGCTGTCACCTTCACTTTATGAGTATATATATAAGAGACCTAAAAATATTTTAGGGTATCAGTTTTGCTGTACACCATAAAAATGGGTCGGCATCGAAACATAATTTAAAAAGTTGCTCATAGCGAAAACATGTTGTAAAAAGAAAAACTTACATTTTCGTAGCATTCTCTCCTCTCGTGTTGGCAATTTTTGGAAGTCTTCGGCCGTCGACAACTCTGCAATAGACAAATAACTATGAAACTATTTCAATTACAAGATTAACATTTCGTTATTCTGACCGAGATATTCTGCAGTATCAAAGTAAGTAAGATTAGGAGAAATATAAAACTCTCACGCTTTGTGCTGTTTTCCATTGTAGTGAGACGAGGCGTTGATTGTGGAAGTGAAGACGACGTCGCAGAGCTCGCAGCATGACTCCCGAGACTTCTGCACGTCTTGAAGCTGGAAAACGGCAGAAAATTATCACAAACAGTTTTGAATTTTGTACTTTTCCGTGAGTTTTGTCGCTAACGACCCGGGTTTCGCCTTTCGGCATCTTCAGGCATTCCAAGTGCACGGATGTACTTGAACTGACGCGTAGTAAACAGTTTGTATCGTTTATATACAAAAATATAAGTAGATCACTAAGTTAAAAGGCTATTAAAATGTAAATTGAATGTATACAATTTTCAATGAATTAAGTGGGTTTGTTATAATTATGGGGATTTTATGAAAATATTAATTCAAAGGCTTAAAAACAAATCAACTCATTAATAATAGGTCGTAATAATAACATTCCTATGTTATCTGGTCATTAATATTTTCAAAAAATCCCCATAATTATAACAAACCCACTTAATTCATTGAAAATTGTATACATTCAATTTTCGCTAATTCACATTTTAATAGCCTTTTAACTTAGTGATCTACTTATATTTTTGTATATAAACGATACAAACTGTTTACTACGCGTCAGTTCAAGTACATCCGTGCACTTGGAATGCCTGAAGATGCCGAAAGGCGAAACCCGGGTCGTTAGCGACAAAACTCATGGAAAAGTACAAAATTCAAACAATTCAAATTTGATATTGAAATTCCATCAAGCACCCTCAGTCGAAATACTTAATTATATCACAAACAGTGTTCACATTATTCTTTGGACATCCGCTCCCAAATTAGAACATGTGGACTCGTAAAAGAGTATCTCGGCAGAAATTGTTAATGAAAAGAATCTTTCTAGCAAAACAAAGTCTTATTTTTTAGATGTTCTGGGGCGACAATATGCTCCTATATGGGACGGTGTAATTGGGGGTAGTGTAATTGGGGGTAGTGTAATTGGGGGAGTGAATCTCACACAAAATTAGGAATTTGATTTTTTCCACGAAAAATGAAAAACTAAGATTTCCCTTAGTTCCCCTAGGTTCCACTGTATTTGGATAGGTTTGAAATCTACACGAATCTAGGTTGATAATTAATAATTACCTGAATATGTGCGACAATGTCGGCAGGTATTGGCTTCCCAGACCGCTGCGACCAGTCTTCCAGCCACAGGTGAACCTTCTTTAAATGCTTTTTAGAGGTGTAATGCACGTGGGCTGAAAAAATCAACAATACAAATAAACTGGAATGCAAACTATATTCGCGACAGAAGCATCGGAAGGTTTCTAACAGACATGAGCAATAGAGAGTGAATCGCGTTAGCTCGACATGTAAATGGGGCAATATAATTCATGATGTTCATCATATTTGAGCATGTCTAGATACAGACAGTAAACAGGAAAAAAAGTGCTAGACAAAACGACTATCAGCCACACTGATTATGAGCTATTCGAGGAGTTCACAGCTAGGGTTTTTTTTTAATTATCCACGTCCGCTCCCAATGTGGAGCATATGGCCTCCTTAATGGGGATATCTCGACAGATTTATTTCTACGAGAACTGTTTGTTAGTTAGTAGCTCAACCTCTCTTTTCCGAAGGGAGTAATAGAAATAAAAGATTAGAGCACGATTAGTGGTTAACAAATCGCTCTCGCTACGACCAATCATTGAAGAATAAGAAGAGCGGGGAGGAAATTAAGACTCTAAAGAAGTAAAGCTCTGCAATATCTTATTTTGGCTTCTGCATACCGTAGTGCACGCATCAGAATCATGTGGAATGTTTCCTCTGATATTCTAACTAAAAATTTGAAGCTGTAGCGGTTGGCGGCGGATACAGTGCTGCGTACCCTTCGGAATGCTATAGAAAAATCTGTAAAATGCTTACCATTCATGTCAGAGTTGAGGCTGGCATTGCACATTTTGCAGATAAGGGGCTCGAAATTTTCCATTATCTCCTTTGGCAACTTGCGAAGGAATTTCTCGTTCACGCCGTAACCTTCAATAAAATAAAAAAAAACAATGTATTTACAGTCAAGTCTCATTGAGTGCATAAAATCACTACACGGGGTTGCCTTTTGGGTATAAGAGTACCTGAGCGTCTAATATTATTTGACGTTCAATACAAATTGGCTGTCACGTCAGTGCAGCCAATACAAAAAGTTATTATTGTATTAGGAACTTCGTAAGTTTGCAACATGTTTTTTGGTGTATACAATTTCATGGTGGCAGGCAGACCGCAAATACGTAGAGTGATATTTGAATGCTTGTAACGTGTTTTTAGTATAGAATTTTCTAAGATGGCTGGCAGACCGCTATCTCCTAAAGTGATAGTGGACGTTGATCAATTAATGGACGTACAGCAAATTGTGGCTGAGAGATGGAGATTGATTAGAACATACAACACAGTGTATAAATTTAGGGAGTTATTCGCGTCCTATTTGAACGAATTTGTATTCGGATATTCGTTTCGCTCTCCAGGCAGTGTTTTTGGAGTATTTCTAACGACAATACGAGAGAATTACATTTCTTAGGTATGTATAATAATAAATAAAAATAATTGACGAGTGAGTTTTTGTATTGGCTGCACTGACGCGACGGCCATTTTGTATTAAACGTCAAATAATATTAGACGCTCTGGTACACTTTAACCGCCTTTTGTCTATACCAGGGCTGTGGAGTTGTTAAAAAATTAGATAACTTCAATTTATTGATTTCTGTTCGAAAGCATGGGTGTTTGTGATGTGTTTTTAAAAAATTGCTTCCCATCCTCCAATTATAAAATTAACGGGGCGTAGCGAGAGAGATTAGTTAACTACTAGTACTACCCTAGCCGTATCCTTCTATCCCTGCTCTCTTCAAAAAAGAGAGATTGAGCAACTGAGTAAAAAACCGTTCTCGTAGAAAAACTTTTGCGATACCTCCATTAGGGGGCCATATGCTCTACATTGGGAGCGGATATGGATTAAAAAGAAAACATAATATAATGATACTACTCGCTCTAATATCTGCGGAGCTCTGATTGAATTCGAGCCCTGCAAATAAGTGTAACAAAATTCGTAGAAGAAGTCGTCAGATAAATATATTATTTCACTTACACATCATTCCGTGAATCGCCCTCTCCAATTTTTGGGCGGCAGTAATGGGCGGAGCTTTTTTCCCAGTGTTAGGTTTTTTTCCACCGTTCTTTTGAAAATCCCCTTTCTTAATGGGAAATGCCTGAGCGGCGTTCCTCTTCCTGGAGGGCATGGGTCCGGCCTTTCTTATGTTGGAGCCGTTCATAAAAGGCGGACAATCCTGCACCATGAAGGAGCCGTTTTCAGGGTTCATGGGTAAGTTTCCTCGCCGCATCATCATGCTGTCGACACCGCCCATGGGCCGACGCATCATGCCGTCTCCGTTGAAGTTACGCGGGTGACCGTAGCTGAAATTATTATTATTGCAATAATTATTAGGAGAGTCCGTTTTCTTTCTTTCGGCCTTCATATGAACTACTGATAGAGCATCTTAACAGAAGTCATTTTTATAAGAACTGGTTGTTACTCACTCGCTCAACCTCACATTTAAATGGAAAGGGGAAGGATAGAAGAATGGGGCTAGGAAAGGGCTAGTTAGCTACTATCTCTCTCGGTATAATCCATTTTCAGAATCTAGTAAGTGGGAGGAAATGTATGAATGATATGCCTTGGGACACAAATATTACGACTCAATTAAAATTGGACTCTAGTGTTAATGATTACCTAAAAATGAGTGTGCAGAAGTGTCCGCTCAGGGATTCGAACCAGTGACCAGAACACTCAAAATCGTTGACCACTCATTCACAGGACCAATAGATTTTTGATTTAGGAATTGTCTACAATATAATATGTAATCATTTTTTGTTGTTGTTTTCAAAATTCAACAGGGCTGGATTTTATCAATGACATGATGATTTGTGTATATTTAAAATGCTGATTTTCCTGATTGTTAATGTAATTTTCGCGAATATTTAGTATTGCTTTACGCTTAAATTTCATACAACGCTTTGAAATAGGTTATGTTTCGTTATTTATTCGTGTTCACTATTTTTGACAAGATATTTAAAAAAAAAACATACTTGATAGTTAGTCACCTAAACCCTAATGAAATAATTCGCGAGAAGCAAAAATAAAACATAACACGTTTGAATTTAGAACACTCGAAACGAAACGTCAGAATTTACAGCTATGTTCCGCTATGGCGGTTGGGCCGCGGATCGAGCCTTACCCGAAATTCATATCCACGGGGCCCATCTGGCGCAGCGGTATGTTTTGCTGCGAATACGGACCCATGGATCCCTGGCTCGGCCTCCTGTAAAACTGGTCATAGTATTTATCGTTGTTTTGATCACCGTTCATGCCGAATAGTGGACTCATGTATTCCGATCTGTCACTACCCATGTTAAAATTTCGCATTTGGTAGTTGTCCGAGGACTGCATGTAGAACGGCTTATTGAATGACGGCATTTGGTTGCCTTGGTTGTTCATTACGATAGAATTTCACTTGAGTTTCATTTAATAAATGATATAAAAGCCGCTAAAACAGCGAGAGCAGAGCAAACGACATCACAACCGTGAAAGCTTCAATAATACAATTGCCAGCGTGAATGGTGTGAAACTAATACCATATAAAATAAATACTCGAAAACCTTTAAAATACGAAGTTATTTTTAATTGTTCCAAAAAAATGTAAAAAATAACAGTACATACTGCTCAATCAGAACAAAAATTTTATAGGATAGGTTAACATGCAATGAATTAACTAAATAGTAAGAATTTAATATGAAATATTGTGTATTCATAAAATCCATATATGTAAATATTTTGATAAATTAGTTTATTTCATATTTCAAAAAAACTTCGATTGTATTCAGATGTATTATTTATTTGAGTTGCTTTAAACAACATTTTTTCCTTCTTCGAACATTAATTATTTCACCATTTCTTATCTTATGAAAATATTTATTTCTTTTTTTAAATTTGAAGTGTGTTCTACACTTTTTTGTATGAAGCAAATACTTTTTCAATTCTTTTAAACGTAGGTACACACTTATAACTAACTGGTACTTACATTAAAGAAATGTGGAAAAATTGGCCGTGTACTTTTTGTTTGTTACATTTAATTATTAATATACAATCCCGCAGTCTAGAATATCTCGAATTCACAACAAAAAACCAAATGTATAAGATTTAAGAAATATAGTCATAAAAAGGTATACACTCATCAATCTTCATTCAAAATACCTATTTAGTTTATACAGTGGTGGATTAAGCATATGACAGGCACCAGGCGCAATCAAATTTGGAGGCCCAGTTTTTCAAATAAAATAAGAACATCACAAAATTCCATGAAAAATATTAAAACCCTCAACAAAAAGTATATGGGTTATATAATATAAGCCATTTTTGAGGCCCTTCAGATTTGGAGGTCCTAAACGCGTACTTCACTTCCTTATTCGATAATTCGCCCAGTGGCGGTTCCTGACCTGAAATCTTGGGTGGGCTAGAGAAAAGCATAGCATTGTATACTATTTACGAAATTTTGCATGCTTCCACTTCATCTTATACATTAACCTACAAGCAAATTAACAAATACTACGACACTACTGCAAAGCATAAATTACTATATAATACAATCAATGCTAATGTAAGTAAGAAATAATAATACGTGACCTTAAATTTGTCTCTTTCAAAGTGAAATAACAAGTAAAAAAAGCAATACAGAACTGTCACTGAGATTCGATACCTGTCACTTTCATAGAATACAAAGATATTGGTATGTTTGTATGGGCCATGGACTAATTTCAATTTAGCCCCCGATGAATGACAGAAGCCAGTAAATTTGAAATACAGTCCTGTGTGTTTGATGACGTTTCCGTACATACAAATACAAACAAAATCGAATCGTGCTAGATTGCGTTCCAGTGTAAAGAAATATTGTCTATGGTTTTGGGCTAGAAAGCCGCAGCCCCTGACCAATAGCATGTATATAGGTGTTGCCAGACTGACGTCACGTTGAATGTTCTCTATGAATTATTTATAGGGTTATTGTTTTTTTTATGCCGGCTCAGCTTAAAATTGTAATAAAAAACAATCGAGAATATTATTGTAGGTAGACATGCCATTGTTTTATATTGATAGAGGAAAATTTAAACAAAGACATTATATTCATTTGGGGAAGGTTAGTGACGCTTATAAATGTATTTATTTTGTTCAGCGGCCGAATTGCTGTTCATTTTTATTCAGCCATCTAAAGTTTTGGGTGAAAAATGCAGGTCGGGCTTAGCCCACCTAGCCCAGTACCTAGAACCGCCACTGAATTCGCCACTGTTGACATAGACAGAAATAAATAACGTGCCCCTAAAGCCCACAAAAGTTTTAATAGAGACCTTTTAAGAAAGAAGTTTTAAGCCTCATCTTACTCTGAGTGACCGCCGATCAACGTATTTTAAATAATTGAAAAGTTTCAAAAGCGCTACTAGAAATTGAAGCAAAATAAAAAAAAATCAAATATTGATTTAAAGCATTAAAAATGCCATTAAAAAAGCTGCCCTAACGTTGTTCCATCGCGTTACATGGAAAAAAGCATTGGTTAAAACTATTGATATTTATACTATAAAACAGAAAATATGTCTGTCTGTCTGTTACAAAAACTCCTCCCAATTGGTGAAAAAGAGTATCGTAACATTTTCACAATATGTGATTCTGGCTGCCCTTTGAGTATCTTCTGTTACAAACGATAAACTCTTTTGTCTGTAACATATGGAATATTTATTTTTATATATATTTCGGTAGCATAAAGCTGTATCTGAGACAATGATTTCTTTATTTAGAAATTGCCAATTGTTAAATTATTGTAACTATTGGCCATTGTTAACATGTTGAATAGAGGTGCGGGCTAGTGCGAGCAGCAAACGACATTTTAGAGTAAACCAGCCTAAGCGGTGATGGTGTTGATGCTTTTTTTACACAATAATTTAAAGTAACAAATATTGTCAGTTAATACATATAATCAACAGCTCTTTAGAAAACTATATGCTATTGTAAATTCAACCAAAATCAGATTTTTTTTCAGAGGTATGAGGAATTGGGTTCAATCAGGGTTGTGTCAAAACTGGCAGTGCCTCGGACCGAGTAATTTCATAAAATGTCAGCCCGTACAGACCTCTCATCCACAGTCAAAAAATTAATCGCCTTAATAAATAAAAAGCTATTTCGAGTTTTGTCATAAAAATATTTATTTTTTAATTGATCCATTTTAGTTATGACATTGAAATCAAATTTAATAATAAAACGTAACCTAAAACAAAGTATTTAAATATTTACAGTACATAATATTGCTAATCAAAAAAAATATATATTAAACTTATTACGGTATCAGTTTTTTTATTATTTTTTTTTTCAATATGCAAACTTAATTCAGTTTAAATTAAAGCCTATTCATTTGCCATACAATAATAAAAGAATACAACTCAATATGTAATACCATTTTATTAGTAATACTTTTAATATGAATGTCATAGTAGGTGCAAAATACTTGTGATTTAAAGAATAAATTTATACTTCTAAAACAATGCAGGTTTAATTGCAGTTAACAAAAATATAACCTCTTTAGGACAATTTTTAAATGGCAACACTTGAATGGAGTTTACAGGCAATTATGAAAACCAAACAGAATTTGGAGAACTTATTTCAGGACAGTCTTTTTCAACTAATGAAAAAATGCAATTGAACAATGCTATACAGCCGTAATATTATAAATAAGCAGTTTACAGCAAAATTTTGATTTGATTTACAATATTATCGTGAATCGAAATCATATTTTATGTGTTCATTGCATAGAATGACTGTCTTTAATGATTACAACAGCATAGACACACAATAAACAATAGAAAATGTGCAAAGAAGTTGATGACAGATATAAATGAAAGGCGGTCCCTTAACTAAAATAACTTATAATTATGACATACACTTTAATTAAATAAATGCTTAAATATGAGATGCAAAATATAATACAATAATTTGGAATGACTTGAAAGAAAATAATATTAAAAATAAAAACTTATTAATAGTAATCACAAGTAATAATAGCTATTAGCTGAGTCGCGCACAGGAGTTTCCGGCAACGAGCAATATTATTGCCATTGATGTATTGCCGTCTTGAAAAGAGGTTTTAAAAGTACTTATCACTGGATTGCATTTTGAAAAGCATTTGTTACTGAGATCGCTTGCATTAGATG
This sequence comes from Himalopsyche tibetana, assembly GCA_030503985.1. Classification (NCBI taxonomy): domain Eukaryota; kingdom Metazoa; phylum Arthropoda; class Insecta; order Trichoptera; family Rhyacophilidae; genus Himalopsyche; species Himalopsyche tibetana. Next base: position 4,419,510 of record JAPJYX010000052.1, on the reverse strand, counting down.
TTGCTTATTGCTCGTTACTGCTGTGCGAATCCTGCCTTAAAATCACAAAACATAATTGAAAATATTGCTCAAACAAAATTGACTGCAAAAATTTTCGGGAATCGACAATTGAAGTCGTCACTCGAACAACGCTGTAAATTTTGGTGATTTTACAGGAGTTTTGAAAGGCCTTGTGTTCTGCTTAGCGCTGTTCTACCGCAAGGTCTACTAAATACAACCCAAATTTTGCAGTACAGCGCTGTTAGGATGAAGTATTTAATTATTGAACAGTAGCGGAATTTCCGGAACATATGGGTCACCAAATCAATCCCATTAAATAATGTGATACTTGATCTTCAAATGTTTTATGAATAACAAGTTTATGACTCAATACTAAGTTCTTTATTTACTGATGGCAACACAGATAATAGAATACTATGAAAGTATTTGTAGAAGATGATCCATAAATGAGCAGTTAAAAAACAAAACTATATGAATTCATTTTCTTTTCAGAAGCTGAAGATTGTGTTCCATTGAGAAATTACCTTAGATTTGCAAATATAATTTAAATGTCAATATAAAACATTACTCTGTATCTGACACTAACTATATTATATTTGTATTGGCGATGCCCACAATTTTGAGCTGTTTTTCAAGTTTGAGCAATATTTCTAATAAAACTAATAATTACTGAAACATATTATTTATTTATATATATTAATTAATAAGTATTCAATCCGAACAATTTTAACAATATAATATACTAGATTTATTTGTTATAAATATATCCCTGTACTTATTGTTAATTAATCCCTCGAAAATAAACGTGTCTGATTGCAAAAATATAGTACTATAATAATTTATTCAACAGCAGAAAATAGTATTACATAAATATATAAAATAACTGAGCGTGAACTTTTTCTTTTACTTTAATTTATGACAAAGTATTGTCTCTTTGATTGCATTTTTTAAAGTTAAATAAATTGTCTATATTTTATCCAAGCTATTTGCTATTAGTGAAACACAATTTAATAAGAAAAAAGAATTTTCTGAAAGGTATATAGTTCCACATGAATTATGAAATATTCTCAACACACCATCTTCGATACTCAGTCGAATCAAACCTCGCAGAGATGACAATTCAAGTGCCAAGGCCATTTTTGTTTTCTTATGCAAAACATTGTTTTAATACTGTCTATTTGTCTTTTGATGTAACTACGCCTGCGCGTCTCATGTTAATAAACTACATAATTATTGTGGAACGAAATACATTGCTATTATAAGTAAACAAAAAATATCAACGTATTTAAGTTATACAATAATTAATTTGTATATACAATTGATAGCTCTTACTCCCTCGCCAGAGCCAAAATAGCTATCAACTATATTTTAAATAATAATAATTGTAAGACTAAAACACATTGAAATTTTTTCACCATATTATAATGGAGTTCTAGCAAAGAAATGTCAATTCAATTATAATAATTCTCATTATAATAGAGTAAATTTCGGTTGGTGAAAATTAATCATAACAAACGAATTACCACTCCAATTTTTCCAATAAAATGATCAGTATTTTTAACTCCGCTATTTAAAAAAAATCTAAGATATATTCGGGGCAATCAGACACGAGGATTAGATTAAAAATTATAATACTGCGATCATTTACCATTATATTATTGTTGTTAGAGAGATATTAGTACCACAAATATTTAAAAAATCTTACAGCAGTCTTATTTATTTTATTTATAGTATTAATATAACAATTAGAAAGTTTTGTAATCAGTGCATTGTTTATTCATAGACAATATTAAGAAAAGGGACAGTTAACACTTCTCTTTTTTACTATTCCTCTGCTTTTCCGATTCATAAGGAGCTAATGCACATTAAAAATTTATCTTTCAAACTTTTTCCAGTTACTTACCAGTAAATGTAATTAAATCATATTATTATAGTTACCAATTCTTGCTAACAACTTTACGTATTTAGAGTTTGATAAAAATTATCCAACACACTGAATACAGAGACACTCTTATTTTAAAAATGATTCATAAACAATAATTCGAATCATCAAGACACAAACAAATATTGCCAGAGACAAAAATGAGTTTGTTTTTAACCTTAATTCTAACAATTTTAATATATAAAAAAATTATTCAGGTGCCTACTTTACGACTAAAATTTCAAATCCTTTTCAGTTCAATTTTCCATAAAATTTTCACATAATCTATGAGGCATATTAGATAGATACATTTGTATGACATGCTTGTCATTATACAAATAAATATGATGGTGTAATGTGGAACTTGTTTTTTTTTTATAGTTTTAAAAATATGCTGAACTCTTTTGAAAAACGAAATATGTGGGTCTATTCTCACGTGCAAAATAACTGTTAACTGTTATGTTTGAGTGTATTTACTTTACACATGCTTCTTAAGTTATAACAGTAAAATAGACTTAATTGATTGATAAGTTAATATATGAGAATAAATATAATCATAATCAATTTTAAACAAATATTATTATTATTATTATGACCTTGAATTATGTTTTATTATTTTAAACTTCGAATGTCAAAACATTTTTTGTTCACTCACTTAACATATCGTTTTTGTTTTAATAATATTTACTGTTATCAATCTGTTGTTCATTCTGTAACCTACAAGATTATTATCTTCGGATGTTGCCATTGTTAAATGAATGAGTAATACAATTGATAAAACAGTTAACAAAGGTTAACAGAAAAAATACAGTCATTTCACTTAGTATGAGAAGTCATACATTTTTAATATTTGATTGTCTATCCCCTAAAAGATTGATCGATCACTGTATCGAGATTCAGGGCTGCATTTTGCTGGGCAGCGACAGCTGAAGATTGAGCCAGAAGTTCTTGTCCTCCATGTGCCTCAGGATCAGCAGCTTTGTCTTCTTCAGCATAGTTACAAGATTTTCGCCATTGCTGTCTTTGACGGTCGGTTCGATTTTCGGAAGATCCTGAAATTCATAAAAAATAATAAATATTGATTTTTTGAGAGTAGCACTTGTTCGTCGCCTTTCAAGGCAGCTTACAATAGCATTACTTGAAACCATCTATACCAAGGGTGGGGAACCTTTTCTTCTCCAAAGGCCGAATTCTGATTCGACATGAAGGCCGCTGTAAACATTGACTAGGGAAATTTTTGGCTGGAAACAATTTCATACCAATTTCTAAAGCCCAAAAATTTGTGGATTTCCCAAAGTTACCAGCGTGCAGTGCCGTTCCGAGGTTATTTGGCGCCCTAGGCAACGATAATTGGCGCGCCCCCTCTTTAATAAATCTTCATTTTTTTTTCGAAATAATGAAACACGGACAAATCAGGATCATTAGATTTCTTTTTATATATGTATATCCACTCCCAATATCAAAATAAAATGTAGTTATTTATTATTATTAGAGTATATAAAAATAGTTTTAATACTCCATTTATGCGCCCTCTGATGGTTTGCGGCCTAGGCGGTTGCCTATTTCGCCTGTATGGTGGCGCCGGCCCTGCCAGCGTGGGACTTTTTTTTAGGTCTTTCAAGGATTTTAACATCGAAAATCCCAAGAATTTACGAATTTACAGAATTAGAGAATAGAAGCCAAAAGGCCGCAGGTTCCCCACGCCTGATCTATACAAAGCAATGCCAGAGAATGAAATGTGTTTATATTTTCTATATTTTTTTTTTCAAAATATATTTTCACAAACCTGAAGGAGGACCACGGTCAACGGAATGTCGATGGCAAGCTGATGAAGTTGAGTCAGTGCAGTGGTGAGCTGTAGAGACGTTTGCTGCGACGGAGAGATCACAGCTACGATGGAACGACTCAATTGAGACAGGTTATTGGCGGTGGCGTACCCTGGAAATGAAATCAATAACCTTGACCTTTAAAAAACAATGCACGCTTCAAATCTATTAATAACAGAGTACACCTATCCCTCGATTTACACGGTACTTTTTTTACACGTTTTCGCTTTTACACGGTTGAGAAAATTAAAAACTTTTTTTTAAAAATAACTGTTCTCGCCGACTTGAAATTAACGTCACGTGCAGCGGAGCAAATTGTTTTGAGTCTGTACGGTATCGGCCGCTTTAACTGATAATGCACGCAGACGCCGGCGCCGACCCGTCTAGATGTGCCGGTGTGAGTCCTTGTCCGAGACCACCAATCGTCTGCACTGGAAGAATGGCGTGAGATATACCTGTCCGTCATTGGACACGGCCGTATCCCACTACGGCAAAGGAATGGTCACGTGGGGTAGCCGGGACGTGTTGGCGCCTGGCGCTTGCCCCGGCTGCTCCTGGGTGGCAGTGGAGGTTCAAACTCCTGGAAGGAGAAGACGCCACGCGTTTTCGCCTTTGTGTGCACGCGCAGGCCGATAGCCGCTGCTAATCACCCTGCGCTGAACCTACCGATATAATCTAACGGATCATACCTCTGCCGTTTTATTTATCACCACTCATTGGGGACGAATTTACTGCACACACACAAACATCGGCGAGAGCGGAACTCTCGCCCGAACAGAGTCTTTAGCTTGAAAATTATAATTCTTCATATTCGTAAGTAAAATCGAGTACATACATAATTTTCAATTGCGTGCTTTATATCTTGAATAATATTTGTAGCCTTATTATGCCGAAAGAAGTAAAAAGAAAAGTTATTTCGTTAGCAACCAAAATAAAAATTTTGGATCGTTTACAAAACGGAGAAAGAGTAATAGATGTTGCTAGATTATATAGTATGAATGAAGCTACAATAAGAACCATTAGAAAAAATGAAAACTCAATTAGAAAGAGTGTAGCAGCTGGCACTACGAATACGAGCACAACTTCATATATCAGAGATATTGCAATGGAAAAAATGGAGAAGGCATTAATGATTTGGATAGAGGACCAAACACAAAAACGAATGCCAATTGATACCAATGCTATTACAAATAAAGCATTGCGGATTTATGAAAAAATTAAAGAGAAGATACCACCTTCTTCTTCATCTGAAAAGAAGCATACTTTCACAGCAAGTCATGGTTGGTTCGAAAGATTTAAATCAAGAAACTCTCTACATAATTTAGAATTAAAAGGTGAACTGGCATCTGGCGATGTAGATGCAGCACAAGAATATCCAACAAAATTTGCTGAACTTGTTTCCATCAATTCATATACTCCTGATCAGGTTTTCAATGCTGATGAATCAGGGTTATTTTGGAAAAAAATGCCAGAGAGAACCTATGTGTCTAAAGTTCATAAATCAGCTAGCGGTCATAAGGCAGCAAAAGATCGCATAACAATTCTTTTCTGTAGCAACGCTTCAGGAGATCACATTATGAAACCATTGGTTATCAACAAATCAAAAAATCCCCGAGTATTTAAAGGAATAAATATCAACCATCTTCCAGTTTATTGGAGGGCTAATAAGAAAGCGTGGGTTACTGCCGTAATGTTTAATGAATGGTTTTATGATTGTTTTATCCCAGATGCCAAAAAATATTTAAAAGAAAAGGGACTGCCTTTCAAAGTGCTTTTATTAATTGACAATGCTCCGGGTCATCCACAAGATCTTCAGCATGAGAATATCCAGGTTACATTTTTACCAAAAAATACGACTTCATTATTACAGCCATTAGATCAAGGAATAATTTCGACTTTTAAAGCTCTTTACATAAAACGAGCTTTTACACACATTTTAGAACAAATGGAAAATAACGAATCGTTAACAGTTATTAATGCTTGGAAAAAATTTACAATCCTAGACTGTGTTAAGCATATTGCTTTATCATATACCGCGATTAAGAAATCAACCCTCAATGGCTGTTGGAAGAAATTGTGGCCAAATATAGTAAATGTTGAAGCTTCTACTTCAGTATTAAATGATGAATATTCTCAGATAGTACAATTGGCAAATTCATTGGGTGGAGAAGGTTTTGACGATTTCACTGAAGGAGATATTTTAGAACTGGTGGCTGATAAAGAACTAAGTGAAGATGATCTAATTAACTTAATAGATGAAACTGGTGATTGTGGCAATGATTCTGATGAAGAAGAACTTGAACCAGTTACATTAACAGCTAAAATCATCCACGAAGGACTCGCATTGGGAAGAAAATTAGGTAATCATTTTGTACAATATGATTCAAATGTGGAACGGGCCCTTCGATTCCAACGTGATATTAATCAGTGCTTGGCTCAATATGATGAAGTCCATAAAGATCTAACAAGAAATTCGAAGCAAATGTTAATAACGGATTTTATTAACAAATCTCCTCGAGAAGTAAATGTTTCTACGTCAAACATCGAATCGGCACAAATAATTTCGAGTGATGAAAGTGACTTTGAACCAGTCAGGAAGAAGAGATTGGCAGTGATTTGTGATAGTGACGATTGATAAAAAACCCACCAACCGTTTTAATATTTTTTTAATGAATCTTTTGGATTTAATTTTTTGTCCCTCTATATATACTTTATATGTAGTTAAATAATAAAAGAATAAGTATATTTATACTTTTTAATAATTTCGTTTTTTTATGTATTCTAGAAAACAACCTAATTATGCGTTTTTTTGGTACTTTTCGATTTACACGGTTTTTCATACAAAAATATACAATTTCGATTTACACGGTTTTCTCAGGAACCTATCTACCGTGTAAATCGAGGGACAGGTGTATTTACACAGACGTTATTTTTTCAAGAACGAAAATTTTTTGATTGATTTTTGTCTGATCTAATTTTTAATACGTATTTTTGAAAGATAGTAAAATTTTCAAATTTTACACAAGGAATACAAGTGTTATTCAAAATGGTGAAATAAAGATATATATTTCGATACAACGGTCGGAGCTTTTAAGCATCACCAGATAGCACATATAAAGAACCGGTTTGTGTAACTTTAAATTAAAAAATTGACAACTGCTGGATTCAAAATTATTTACCCCGAAAGTCAAGAAATATTTTTCAAAGCATAAAATCAATTTTTATATCTATATTTTTTGTGAGTGGATTGTTCTGTTATTTGTTGAACATGAATGAGCCGCTATTCAAAATCTATTTCAGAATAATGCAACTGAAGGTTAATAAAAAAATCGTTTGATGGTTTTTATAAAAACATTTGTGTAATTCGTGTAAAATCTAGCCGGCTAGGATTGAGGAAAAAAACTTACATTGTGCGGGGTCGTTGGACAGGTGACAGCTTATACATTTGTAGAGGTATTTATTCTGCAGAGTCGGTATAAACATGCCCAAAGTGAACGGAGCGTTCTGTTCAGTGTAAAGCACCAGCACATCGTATTCTTTATCGTCTGAAAAATAAACGGCAAGGTTAATATCAAATTGAAAAAAAAAACAATACATGAATTTTTAATAACAGGCACACAAGAATTTCTCTCAAAATTCCACTCGAAAGAAACAATAAGAACATTATTTTATTTTAGAAAATATTAACATGTGCCCCCCCCATTTGCTCAGTTTGATACGCAGATAGAAAGAGTGAGGGTGCGAGAGCATGCTGTGGGTTAAAAATTCACTCGACACTTCTCTAATGAATTGATTGAATTGACATTTACTTGGGTAGGAGTGGTAATAAGGTGAAAAATATCAAAGTATTTTAATAAAAATAATAAAACATTTTTAGTACTTTTTCCACATAAAATTTATTAGATCAGGACCGGTTTCGCTCATGATGAGCATTGTCAACTGATAAGAAAAACAATAAAACAGTGATATTTATACAAAATTTAAGTGAAAAAAACAAGGTATGACAAACAATTGGTATTACAACCTAGCAAAAGAATTGAAGTAAAATACAAGGAAAATAAACTATAAATAAAAAGTTGAAGACCACTTAGCAATGAAACTATTATGACAAAAACCAATTAGGTATGAATTATCATTACCAAAGTAAAAACCAACAATCAGTGTATATAATAAATAAATTTTAATGTCTGTCAACCAAATTGAGTTTGGAAAATCCAGTAGAGTATTGTATTGACAGTGAACACCTTAAAAGTGATCAAAGTATTTTAGTTCTACAATTATTATTTGATGTATCTTCGATAACTATTACCAAGCCACTGTATATGGCTAAGTTAATGTAGGTTTAAACATAGTTCTGACGATGGCATAAGCCGAAATAGGTATATACTGATTTTAAAATATTTGTAGAAATGTTTTGAATACTTATATCATTTATCGTATATCAATGGAGTTCTACCGTGTAAATGATAATTCAATCGATACTTGTTGTATTTTACGTTGTTATATCCTATGCGTTGATATAAACACAGTGGCGGCTCGTCCATACGCACTGCGGAACTGTAGCAGTAATAATATCAGAAAATGACGCACGTACATTTTGAGCAGTTTTCGATAATAAAATACAATCCAAATGTATTTTTTTAATTTTTAATCTACCGCAGCACCTCCAGATATTTTATGTACGAGCCGCGCCTGTATACACATATAGAGTATCACTTACCATCAATTGATGATGTGCGCCTGGAGCTGTAGAAGTTTCTACATCGCAGGACAAGTCTCTGTCCAAACCTGGCATACAGGACTAGAGCTGTGATGACAGCGAGCCAAACTGCGATGGCAGCGATGAAGAGAATCTTCCAAGGAACCGTTATGTACTGGACGTTTGGTTCTGTCACTGCAACATACAAAAAAAATATTGCATTAAGGTTGATTTATTTGTACACGAGGCACGATGCAGATGCAATAATACAGCACACCGTCACCCCTCACAAGTAATTTACTGTAACCCCCAAACATTAAATCGAACAGCAATTGCATTTGATAGACAAAAAATGAGTTTTGCTGATTGTCTTAACAGCTTAACGACCGTGGACGCGTATTTGAGTCTTTGAAAAACAAAGGTTGCTGGCCGGCGGACACATATATGCGTATAGGTGAAGTATCTGGAAGCTAAGAAAATTAAATTTTGTAAAGATATCTCAATTTGCTTACAAATTATAGTGAATTTAGTAAAATTATAATTTTTGCGAATTTATCGCAAAATTTTATTTCGCCAGGTGAAATTTTATATAAAAAAAGTGCGGTCGTTAAGCTGTTAAGCACTTTTTTGCAAAGTGTAAATTATTTTGGAACATAAAAAAGAATAATGTGCAAAAATATTATTTGAATACAATGAAGGAATCTTCTTTTATAGACACGATAACAACTTTAAATGGGTCCAACAATAAGTCATGTATTTTGGTAATCTTTTCATTCTTGACAGGTTAGTTATACACCCAGAAAATAGTTTCTCGTGATACCCCTAGGTGGAGTTTTATCGTTTGTTCAAAAAATTTCTTTGTGAAAACAACTCACATTTGTGATGCAACCATACAGGCATTTCAATGTAGGAGTCAGCATTGCCGACTTTGCAGACGTACTGGCCGTAATCATCAGACCTCAGTTCGCTGATCATCAAGTAGGCCCCGAGGATCTGCTCGTCTTCCCTGGAAATAAAATGTAAAATTATTACCTAACGGAAATGTTTAAAAAATTAACAGCTTTCGAATAGAACCCAATTAGCCTAAGGATGATTATTTCATATTTCAATGCAGAGAATGTAAAGAAAATTTTGATGAAACAATATGTTTTTTTTTTAAACCATGTCCGCTCCCAATGTGGAGCATATGGACTCCTAATGGAGTTTATCTCGACAGAAGTGTTTCTACGAGAACTGCTTGTTACTCAGTTGATCAACCTCTCTTTTTCCAAAGAGAGTAGGGATAGAAGGATAAGGCTAAGACAGGATTAGTGGTAAGCTAATCGCTCTCGATACCCCCCGTTCATAGGATAGGATGGGTGAGAGGGGGGAATTCAAGACATCACATACATCCATGCCTTTGAACAGAAATTCATAAATCGATTGAAAAATCAATTTATAAAACTGTCCGTACCGGGATTTGAACCCGGGCCTTCCGTAGCCGAAGCCAACAACGTTGACCACTCGACCACACAGGCGGCTTGTAAAAAAATATTCTATACACAGAGAAGTATATTCCTGTAAACCTGAAAAAAACACAGGCGACATGTTCTACACTATAAATAAAATTCTTGCAACAGAATGGAATAAGAAAGTCATCAATGTTAATTTTGTGACAATATGCCGGTAGGAAGTAAAATTATTTTCAAAGTCTGATAGCTCGAAGAAGAGTACTCTAGAAAAAAGCTTTTGTCAAACATACCTGGTAACTTTGTCTTGCTGCAATCTGTTTAATCGGTGAGTAGACCCCTCTGGATGAACACGTCGCCATGACACATCGCTCTGAGCATCTGGTAAGTTGATCCTTCCTGTGACATCATCACACAATTAATAAAGAAAATTTACAAAGGATATCAATTATAAGACAATTGTAAAACAAATGAACATTTTTTTTTTCATTCATAATATAAAGAATTACACAATCAGTGTACAGTTCTTTACGGTAAACTTTGTTCGCGCATTATCTCAACGGTGACAATTGCTGCTTCACAAAATAAAGCATCGTTTCCCTGTTGGCCTTCAGTCTTCAGCACAGAATTATTAATCATTTTGATTAATTTACTCCTAGATTGTTTAGCAGTGAATGTGTGAAATAACGTTTGAATAATAAAAGGATGTCTCTCTGTGAAGATAGGTCTCGCAAAGAACATGCAATTTCTGATTGTAAAACTTGACAGTAAATTTGTAAGTTACGCAACGAATACAAAAAAAATATTGATGATTTTTTGGGGTACATTGGAGATGCCTGCTAGTGCGTAATAACTGATCGTAGCAATCATTTAAACATGAAAAACAGTGGTGTTATCAGTGGCATAGCTAGAAATTTAGTGGCGTCGTGCAAACATCACGCGTGGCCCCTCTGTGCAATTTGTTGTATTGAGTATGCAGAAATTCGCAGCCTAATGCATTGTATCTGACTATGATGTGGCTACACCTCTGTGTGTTTTAATACAGCAGGTAAGGTTTTCTGAATACCGTGGAGAGACGAAGATTCAGTAGCATTATTATTTTATTATTATATATTCAAATGGTACAAGAAATCTACAATCTTTCAATGGAAAATACTAACTAGTAGCTTTTAGTGTCACTGTTACATCATAATAAAAACATGAAGACTTTGACACTTACCGACGAATGCTTCACAGTAAAATCTAGCCGGGTAGCCAAGCTCTACCCACTGGTCCACGGGGGTAAAGGTTGCTCTAGGTGCAGGCGGTGGTTTCTCTGTAATGAAATAATAATAATGTTCAGATACAATCATTCAAAAAAATTTATACAAGATCAGTTTTAATGCAATTTAACTCTCAGCTTAGTTTTGAAAAGAGACTTATCCCACGCTGCAGGGGGAAAGGGGTTAGAGAGAGTTTTTAAGCTATTTTTAATGTAAACAAGGATTGAAATTTATATTTAAAAAATTAAATTCTTGCTGAGCTTGTAGAGAAGTGATTAACGTCGTTGTCTTCGATTATTGTGCGTATATTTAAGTTTGAATTCGAGTACTGATGGTTTTAATGATTGATTTTTGAATCATTTTATGGGTTTCTATTCCAAGACTGTTCTGTCTGCGATGCTTCGTAATTCTCTCCCACCTTTTAAACACTCGAGTACCGAAACGTCGAAAATAGAATCGAGCAGCGATGGGGAACAAAGTGATCCCAGACAAATTTGCGTAAAATATTAACATTGCATTGATTGATGAACCATTGCAGAGTACAATAAATATCAGCTAGATATAATTTAAGATTTTAACTGAAGGTGCTTGGTGAAATTTCAATATTAAATTTGAATCATACAAATTATGTCCAAACTACGTTTAAATACACCATTTAAATCTGTAGGCATTCCCATAGGTTAATCCATTTCGCCAGCAATGGCTAATTTAGCTTAGTGATACATTTATTTATTATATAAGCAGAATAGATTTATTTACTGAACGTCAGTTCAAGTTCATCTGTGCACTTGAATGCCAGAAGATGCCGATAGGCGAAGCCCGGATCGTTAGTGACCAAACTTGTGTGATTTTACATTATTTGAACGATTCAAATTTAATCAGCTAGATAGCATTGGTATTTAGGTTTAGATAAAAAGAATAATAATTATTAATCAAATCTGTGGGCATTCCAATGGGCTAATCTTTTTCGCCAGCAATGGCTTTGGACTCGGCGATGCATTTTTTTCTCATATAAACACGAAACATGCATTTACTAATCGTCAGTTCAAGTTCATCCGTGCACTTGAACGCCTGAAGATGCCGAAAAGCGAAACACGGGTCGTTAGTGACAAAATCTTGATAATTTGAATGATTCAAATCTAATAATTATTAATAAAAACATTTGATATTTTATGAAATTATCGATCATTCCGTTTTGCGAAATTTTACATTTCGGTCCCTGGATTTAATCTTCAAATCCTTATCAATTATTAAAGACAAGTGTAGCTATTTCATAAAAATATCTTTTCGCAAAAAATGGTTAGTCAATAATTCAAACATTGTTTGAAAAACCCTCCCAAGGTTACAATATATTTATAAAATATTCCCGATTTGTATAAAGTAACACGAAGGTGACGCCTTGTAAAAGCGAAGGCGGAAAAATTGTAATTCATGGCGACTATTGAAGCCGAAATAACGCCTTTTGACATAACCGACAAAGAAAATGTCTGTTCCATGTCATTACGCATCTTGTCTATTAATTGAATTTCGCGCAAACTCTGCGAGAGCAATTAGTTTTGACTAAGGCGAATTCAGTCGCCAATTAGCTATTTTCACTATTCAGCGATGCAAAACCAACGGGAAAGTAAATTTTTCGATAACACTTTTTAACTACATATCAATGGCTTAGTGTCAATATGTGGTAACTACCAAAATGTCGAAAATGCGTTAAGAACGCAGTTGGCTGTAAAATGTTACATTTTATATAATGTCAAAATTTTGTAACACAGAACATTTTGACATTATATAAAATGTAACATTTTACAGCTAACTGTGTTTCTTAACTCATTTTCGACATTTTGGTAGTTACCACATTTAGACACTAAGCCAGGCGTGGGAAACCTGCGGTCTTTTGGCTACTCTGGTGCGGCCTTCTGGCCAATTCTGTAATTCTGTAAATTTTTGCTTATTCGTAAATTCCCGAGATTTGGGATATGAAAATTCCTGGAAGACCTAAAAAAAAGGTCCCACACTGGTTATTTTGGGAAATCCGCAAATTCCGGGGCTTTGGAAATTGTTTCCGGCCAAAGATTCCCTAGTCAATGTTTACTGCGGCCTTATGTCGAATCAGAAAAATGAATGCGGCCTTTAGAGAAGAAAAGGTTCCCCACCCCTGCACTGAGCCATCGATATGTACGGTCCTATTGTGGATAATATCGTCACTGGTTTAGCAGATGTTGATAAGTAACAGATTGACAGTTGCAAAATTTCAGCTTTTATGATAAAGCCTTAAAGTTAATTATATCGGACCAATTTTTAAAAAAAATATATAAAATTTATCGAGCTTTAAGTACTAGGGCGCATCAGAGTTCTTCAAGTCTCCTTGAATCTTTAATGTTTTGGTCATTTGTATTCCCTTACCATCGTTGCGGACGAAAGGGCGTGATCGCTAGATGTGAGAAATCTTTAGTGAAGCCAGTTCACAGGGACACCATATGCATTCATTTGCTAATCACATCATATAGAATTTACCACATACTATACACATACACATGCATATCGATGGCTTAGTGGCAATATGTGGTAACTACCAAAATGTCTAAATTGATTTAAGAACGCAGTTGGCTGTACAATGTTACATTTTATATAATGTCAAAATGTTTGGTCTCCCTGATTTGAAATGGCAATTCTATTCAGTCAACCAAACCAAAGAGATTGATTCGTGAAATGAAGACTATGCATGTAGAATACTTCAAATATCTATTAACTAGAATGATCTGATGGTCAATGTTCCCTCTAAGGGAAGAGGATATTTCAAAGGCTGCGCGGAGACTGCGCGGACCGATCAAATATTAATTGAACAACTGACTTGAAGTGCGCGCTAACCCGGAATTAGTGCGCGGGGGCTTCTCAACTGCTGCGCGGCCGCGCACACGCGCAGCTTAGAGGCAACGTTGCTGATGGTACATGTGTGTTTTAAACGGAAATGGTTGAGAAAAACAATTCGGAACACATCCGGTTTTTTTAAATTTAAAATCAGTGCCATAGCTCTGGTAAAAAGAGAACCGAGCTTTCTGAACTTTAATTTTTTTTTTTTATTTCCGAAACGAAGCCATCATCATTTACTCAATGCGGCCCTCTAGAAGAAAACGGCTGTGCATGCCTGGACCAGGGCGACAAAGTTGACAATCGCTTGACTAATTCGATAGTAATTAAATAATAGCGAAAACGGTGGAGTGCGGATTTGCCGGGTTTCTGGAATTACGTCGCCGCTGCTTTACGACGAACGGCGTAATAATTTCCAAACACAATATCGCGTTTTTTTCGTAGAAGCGCAACGTGACGCATGATTTTGCCAAGATAGATAAGTGTGCCGCGGAATCCACACCTCACAGCTGAAGTCTTTGTTCACGAATATGATTTCAGGGCATCGGTATCTTTACGGAGAAACGGCGTATAAACATAGTATTGGAAATACGAATATGCCTACATATATACGTGTCCCGACAACAATGTGTTAAATGATTGCATTATTTAATTAACAAAAGATAAAAATAACTTTTTTTTAGAAAAATTATTGGTTGTGTAGATCAGGTGTGCTTCCCAACCTGGGGTCCGCGAAAGTTTTCATTGTTTCAACATTCTTTGTGATAAAATATCGACTGTGGAAAGGAAAAGGACGTAACCCACACACATCAAATTTTACAGGGGGCGCAAAAAACGTATTTTGGTGATTTTTAGCCGTATGCAAATTATGAATTATTCACAACCTTGAAGTGCACGGACACTTCTAAGCTGGTGTTTAATTGACATAATCTAATATCAATTTTAAAAAATTGTCCGGGAAATACCTTTTTTCAGTCTTTCTTTCTTGGTTTTATTTTTTACAAGGTCATCTTTTTCAAACTTAAAAGCTAATTTTAGATACCAATTCGGCATTTGCAGTTTGCATCCTTTTGATAGAACCCGTTTCAAGTTTGATACATTGTGATTATCGAAAAAAAGCTGTTTTGGCAAACATGTGGGTTACGTCCTTTTCCCTTTCCACAGTCGATATGTATATGAAATTACCTGCAGCTGCCGTGCAGGGACATTTATAAATTAAATTTACTGATTTATAACTGCATTTCATAAAAATGTGCGTAAATATACCTTAATAATAAATTTTCTATTTTTTTTTTTGTAAAATGTCCAATTTGATTTGTAAAATGTCTAATTTGGAGTGTAAAAACTGTAGTCATAGTGGAGATTGAGATAGTTGAATAAGACTTACCGACAAGCGCAAGCATGACCGTGTGGAAATGGATATGCGTATCGTTCCTCATGAGGCAGGTGTAGTTTCCCCTGTCTGATTCGGCAGCCACTTGAGTGTAGATCGTCTGGTTGGCCGCCTCTGGGTAGAGGATGAATGTAGACTCGCCGCCAGGCCAAGGATACGCCCGTTCGTCTTTATACCTTAAAGTCAAATGATATCATATTAGGTGGGATGTCATAACGGGGTGTTTTAGTAAATTTGATTAATAAGACTCAGTATAAACTCAAATCATTCTAAATCAGTCAGTTATTTTTTTTAACCATGTCCGCTCCAACGTTTCCTCTAAGCTGCGCGTGTGCGCGGCCGCGCAGCAGTTGGGAAACCCCCGCGCACTCATTCCGGATTGGCGCGCACTACAAGACAGTTGCTCAATTAATATTTGATCGGTCCGCGCAGCATCCACGCAGCCTTTGAAATTTTCGCGCAGCTAACCCTTCGGCTTAGAGGGAACGTTGGTCCGCTCCCAATGTGGACCATATGGACTTCTAATGGAGTTTATCTCAAAAGGAGTGTTTCTACGAGAACTGCTTGTTATTCAGTTGCTCGACCTCTCTTTTTGCAAAGAGAGTAAGAATATAAGAATTGGACTAAAACAGGACTTGTGGTTAGCTAATCGCTCTCGATACGCCCCGTTCATATGATGGGATGGGTAGGAGGGGAGAATTCAAGACATCACATACATCTGTGCCTTCGAACAGAAATTCTTAAATTAATTTATAAAATTTTCATAAATCGATTGAAAAAACAAATTTATAAAACTGCCGTACTGGGATTCGAGCCCGTGACCTCCGTAACCGAAGCCAACGACGTTTACCACTCGACCAGGTGACATTTTATTATTACTTTTATTAAAAAAGATACTGATTTTATCAACCAAAATTTAAGGATACCATAACCAACGTTCTCTCTAAGCTGCGTGCGCGAGCGGCCGCACAGCAGTTGGAAAGCCCCACGCACTCATTTTGGGTTGGAGCGCACTACAAGACAGTTATTCAATTAATATTTGATCAAACCGCGCAGCCTTTAAAATTTTCGCACAGCTTACCTCTGGTCTTAGGGAAGAGAGCATTGATCATAACGCATTTGATGCGTACATTTGTCATTCTGAAGATCACATGATGGTGCAGTCACCGAGTTCATTTTCAATTGTAAATTTAGATATTTCGTAAAAAAGGATGTCAAAAAATATTTCTAAAAATATTTTTTTACTAATAGCATTAGCAAAATATAAGAAAGGCCAATTGAAAATGTAGGGTGTGCGTTAAGCAAAAAGGGAGCAAGACTCTGTACATGTGGAAGCATTGTAATATGGCTTTCCATATGCGAAAATTCTGGCAATAATACTTAACATAATTGAATAATTATAGTCTTACAAACAATCACAGAAGGTTTCATTTGATTTGACTGCGTGGTTTCACAGTTATAGCACTTTTAGTAAGTCCTTAAGAAAAATTGCAATTCTTGAAAAATAAGCCGGGCACACGGGATAGTTTTACCTGATTTGGGCCGGGGTCGAAAGTGTTAATTAAGAAAAAAAATGATTCTAATTTACAAATTACAAAATGTAAGTTTTGTTTCATACCATATTTAAACAATATACATAAATTGCAGACTGCAGTTGATCTAAAAAAATCTTAATTTAACAAATGGTTCGTGCGAGCCCAACACATTATAGGCGGGACACGTAAAAATAATCGCGTACTGTCGGTTTTGTTGGTATATTGACTCATAATTTAATGGTTGATCTAATTATTTATATAATTGTATGGTATGGATTAATGTTATTTTTTTAACAGAATATTTCGATTTTTTCATATTGATAACAAGTGGAGTGCTATCTTCTAAATTAATAACAGGTTTTTATATTCAGCTTAGAAAGATAGTAAAATTATGATGTATTCAAAATGTTTTTATTTTATTTTTAATGATTAAATGTCACATATGATTTCTTTGAAAATTTCAGCCGAAAATATTGATTGGTTTAGAAGTTGTGTTGATTTTAAGAATGTAATATATATTTTTGCGCCAATCACTAAAAAACGCCCGCGTACAAAGTGTCAACAGCACACCCCTGGTTACAGAATTAAAAAATGCATTTTACAAAAGGAAGTTAATAGGTTAGTGCATGAAAAATGTTCGTTTAAAAAGTGTTGCCACACGAGTCGGGAGCTGAAAAAATATTATAAAGTTAATAGCTCGGTGAAGAATGGCATTTCCTTTGTGAGGAATCGTCCACTCCACACGAGTTGTTTTCTCGGAAACTCGCTATAGAAAATAAACTAAAGGCAGGGCAGTCAGCCACTTGTGGTCGCACTGTGGCGGGAAAAAACCCTACTGCACATAATATAACATTGATAAAAGGTGACAATAACATTACAGAGAAACCTCGTAATTACGTTACGTCCACGGAATCTATAGGAAAACTGAAAAATTAAGGGGGAGAAAACAGTTACACTCTTTTGCACAGTGACATATGTAAACGATTATTTGACCAGCTTTTGTGTGATTGGTAAAACAGCTAGGTTTTTCCTAGATAATTTCTTTAATAAATATTAGATTATGTCAATTAAACACCACTTTAGAAATCTCCGTGCACTTCAAGGTTGTGTATAATTCATAATTTGCATATGGCCCAAAATTTTCAAAACACGTTTTTTGCGCCTCCTGTAAAATTTGATATGTGTGGGATACGTCCTTTTTCCTTTCCACAGTCGATATGCTTTCTGACAAACACTACTGTGTTGAGTTAAAGTACGTCCGCACTCATTTACAGAAAAATGGCGCTAGCGTACATGTACGTCCATACTCCTCAAAAGGTTAAGTTTTGTTAAAACGATTTTCTAATACAGGTAAGTATCACGGTTTTATTTTTAAAAAAATACAAATTCACCATAAAAAGACATACAGGAAAAACAAGACAAATTTATTAGATATTATTCAAAATTATTTATTACGATACATCTGCGATTTTAATGGAATAAAGGGTGAGTTAAGAGCCCTGGGTGGTATTCGAGATACGTTACAGCGCCGTTTCAATTCGTCGAATTCCGCACTGCAGCAGACTGACAAATCACGGGCGGGGGGGGGGGGGGGGGGTAGACAATGAAATTTTATATTCCAAGAAGACTGCAAGCATCACCCACTCCCACTTAGTCGCTTACACAAGCTTACAAGCAGGTCGAGTAGAAAATATAGCTGTTATTATTCAGAGAATTCAATCGAAGTATTGACATAATAATATATTTAGTCGCGGAACCATTTTATGTGATTTATTTTTATCCATTACAAGTTTTCCTAGCCATGTTGTGCTCATTCATAAAATCACAGTATATGTTCTAGGCCAGTGGTGGCGAAACTTTATCCCAAGCAGGCTACCTCCCCTCTCCCTTTCCAAGTGGCCCCACTGGCTTAGTAACGCAGATCTACTATTAACACGATGGCTGCCACAGACGAGATGTCGTAAAAATTTTCGTGCTCAACACGCCAGAGACGAGTTATCTCGTCAATAACTAATTAAATGAATAGTAAATTAATAACCGACGTGCTAGGTAATTACGGCAGCTAAAAGGTTAAAGAAAAAGTAGGAAAAATACACACTTATCAAAAAGGTTCGAAATCGCTGTTCTAGGCAGTGGTATACGTTTGTAAACTCGAAGATGAAGGTAAATCTTGAGTGGATATTTGAAAAAATAAATCATTTTTTTGTAGTTTCTATTGCCACATTTTATGAGGATAGGACCAGTTTTGCTCTTTGTGAGAATTATTGACTGTCACATAGATAATTTTAAATTGCTCAGATTGAGTGAATTATATATATTTTTTTAATATTATGCTTTCCCATTAAAAATTGACTTTAAAACCATAAAGGAGTCGATATGTTCCAATGTGGGAGCGAATATGGTTTTAAAAAAATCTCGCGAGCCGAATATGAGATACGAACATAACGAGGTCGTGACATTATTTAATAATAATTTACTCAAAAACAAATTTCAACAGGACGAGACGTAGGAAACCGTTTGAATCTCAATTGCTGCACAAAAATCAAACGTCAAGCAAGTACCAAAAACAAAGCAATTGTGTATCAAAAACGAAGCAAGCAATCCAAACACCGTGAGAAGTGCGTAGAAGAATATAATAGCATCAAAGAAAACACGTAATTAAATAGTACAAAAAAGGCATAATTAGATACTAAAATCATTTCCATCCATCACACGGAGAACAATAATAATTGGAAATAGTATGTTGTATTTCTGTGAAAGCTCCATGGATGCTAAACATACTCAAAAGACAGGGCCGCGAACATTGTGAGGGCCGAATTTACTGTCATTTCTTGACTGTAAATGTTGCAATGTAAAAACGGACGCTAATCACATCTTACGGGAATTTTCAGAGGTCAATTCCAACTAAAACGACATATTTAATTTTGAATATTGTTGTAAAGAAGAAAATTCATTCCACCGATGTTTTCGAACGTTAACAAAGCCTCATTTCATAGTTGATATTACAGAGCATAATTAGTAATGAATTTAAATGAAAACTTAAAACATATTCAGTGATAACAATCATGATAGTTATCAGATTATAAACCGATTTTTAAAATATTATCATTTGACTGTTAATTCACGTAAAAACCGATACAGATATCAAGATATTGCTGTATTGGCTTTGTCTTTGCCTTACAACACACGTTCATAGATAATACAATATAATATTATCGGAGATTGAACGTATATGGAAGTGCATACTAACATTACTCGCGATTTATTTTCGGAGCGAGTTTCATTTATTGTTTGAAATTTCTACTATTGTTCACGATGTTAAACCCCAAGAATAAATCCCCACTAATAAAAGTCATTACGACAAATACCGCTGGCCTAAACTTGGAGTCCACATGTAGGTAGTTATTAAATCAAAACATCGCCCTACTATCACGAAAACGTTTATTTAAGAAAATTTGCAATCACGAACTTATTACATAGAATATTTAACAACAAAATTTTGAATTATTACAATACACAATAACTATTACAAACCTAGCTTGCTCACACGATTTTATAAATGTAAAATAAAAAAAAATGACGTTAAACTCTGCGCAGAGAACAAAATGGAATTTAATTTTCGTCGAAATGGAAAAATATTATTTCTTTCATCTCGAAAAAAACACAAAACCACAAAAGAAAAATAACTGCAAGTGAGTTTACAACTAAAGGTCTCTGGAAGTATCCTCCAGAGACTGGGAAGTCTCCCAACACACGTCAGGTGTGGATGGTATCCCAAAGAGCAAGAAAGAAAAAAACAAAAATCACCTCGATATCGAAAAACAATGTTGCCATTTAAGACCATTAACAATAAACAATAAACAATTGATATTACGGGTTGCCTGATAACAAAATTCAAACACAATTAATTTAGCTACACATTTTTTTTTAAATCCTGCCAGTTTTCCTCACAAAAGTGGTTGTGGAAGCGGGTGCCAATAAAAACCCAACCTTGACAATACATACACCGAATACGCAATTGGCAAACCAAACTCTTGCGAGCAGGAATTATTCCTGAACAACGATTAAGTTTTTGCTTCTTTCTTGAAGGCTTTGTTCGCAGCAGGAGCATTTAAAAAGCCGCCCGCCATTATTCTCTCTGAGGAGTGCAGGGTGTCGAGTTTCACCGCCACAGTGGAGCGAAAATAAAGCAATAACTAAACATTAAGTTATTTTTTCTTCTGTTTTTATTGCACATTCATAGCTAATTAAATGTTGAAATAGATCAGTGATCACTTTAAGGGTGCTCACTGCCAATACTTGGTGGAAAGGCATTATATTAATAATAGCACAATATTACTTTGTACTTAATTTCCACTTTATTTTTAAAAAGTCAGGACCGGTTTCACTCATGGCGATTATTGTCAACTGATAAGATATATAATTTAACAGTACTATTTATACAAAAACAAACCTTGAAACATCAGTTGACAATGATCGCCATGAGCGAAACCGGTCCTGTTCTTGATAAATAAAGTGAAAATTAAGTACAAATGGATATTGAGTTTTTATTAATTAATGTATTGCAGCGATTTCCAACCTGGGAGGAGTGGACTATTGCAAAGGGAGACGCGAAGATTCCAAAATATTTATTAACTCTTTAAAACGTGTGCTTATTGCCATATGAAATAAAGGATGGGGATGCGCAGTAACATAAAGCTTCGAAACCACTGATGTATTGGCTTCCATCATGCCGGGCCACACGGTAACAAACAGTTGCCGTAGAAAAATTCTGTAGAGATTACCTCATTGGTAGAGGACATGGAGAAAATTAATGTATTTGATTTTGTAAACGTTTAATAACATTTTAGGTTGAGATGCGTATCTTTTATTTTAAAAAAATAGAAATGCTTAAATCATCTGGTATGTTTTTAAAAATCCTAATAAGCTGAATTATATAAATTACACGAATGTTTGTAAATAAATCACTTCAATTCAATCGTATCTTAACTAAGATGTATAAGTAGCTACACATAGCTTCCGATATTAACGATTTCGCGGCGAAATCGGTACGATTGAATATACATTTATTTTTTTCATTTATTCTGACAGTAATCAAAGATCACAACGCTTCTTAGATTTGTATAATTAATTAAAACAAATGATTCACGAACGATTTCTGTGTTGGCGGCAATTTCGATTCAACGTCAAATGCTTCACGACGCTATTCTTTAAGATAACCTAAGATACAAGTGGCAACCCTACATATACTATACGGTCTAACATTCTGACGTTCAAAAAGCCGTTTTATTAAAAATATAGCATCACAATAGAGCAAGCTCAGATAAAAATGCAATGAAGGCGCTTTAAGTCGAGCTTTTTCATATTTCCACTTTTTTAGCAAAAGAGGAACAAGTGGCGTGTTGATTTTTTAGAACGAATAACGCATCGCAAATTATAATAGAATAAAACAATACACCTAAATCTCTTTTTACACGTTCCAATTAGGGTACCCAATCCCGGAGCCTTTTGTGATCCCGGGATTTCGGGATTGATTAATTTTCCCGGGATTGGTCACTCATCGCGAAATCGTGTATAATTTGAGAAAAGTTTTGGTTAGTCGTTTTTTTTTTTCTCACCGAGGAATTTGAAATCCTCGATTCCCTATAGCTCCCTAAACTTTTTTTAGCTCTTCCAATTCCAAAATCCTATAAATTTTCAGTCCCGAAATAGCGGGATCGCGACCATAGCAATCCCGGTATTTCGAGATCGCAAAATTGGACGGAATCCTGGGATTGGAGACCCTAGTTCCAATGTATTGGAACGAAATTTTAACTTTTCCATGTTCTTCATCTTTTATACACTGTTTTTTCTTGCACGGTTTTTTCGCATGTAACGCAAATCCCTGCGTTAATAAATCAAAAAAGAATTAGGTGTAGTTTGCAAAATCATTAACTTGTGTTTGTAGGAAGAATTATTTCAAATGTCGACTACCAATGTGAAGCATACGTAAACAACTGCAGATGTTTTTTTTTATTTGAATCCATGTTCGCTCCTAATGTGGAGCAAATGTCCTCTTTAATGAGATATCTCAACAAATGTTTTCCTACAAGAACTGCATTTAACTCAGTGGCTCAACTCTCTTTTTTAGAAGAGAGTAGGGAGAGGATCTTTAAATATTTTCAACTATTTCTCTCTCGGTATGATTAAGATAAATTTAATAGAATATTACAAGATTATTAAATATATTAAAAAAGAGCATCTTATGAATTTATATTATACGGTTCACTGAAAGTAACGATTTTTTTTTAACTCAGACACAAAAACACAGAAACGAATTTCCTAATGACAAGAAATTCAACAACACAAGACAGTAATAATAAACAAAACGATGCATTAGATCCCAACACATCAGACGTGTCAGACAATTCTAGCGACGTAAGCGAATTATATTCAAGTCTTTTTAAAAGACCCTTTCAAATCAAATAGTGATGGATAGTTATAATTTTGTGTAATTTACTTATTGAGTTTTCAATATTACCCTTTTTAAACGATTTTTTATGCAACAATATTGTTCATTCTTCAGATAACACGGTTTATTTAGTCCAGGGAACTAATCTTAAATTTTTCAATGGGTTGAATTCTTTTTTTATCCGTTGTTTTGTGGCACATATCCACCTTGCAAAAAGAGTCGAGTGTATTATACTTCGAATGCAAGTCGGTAAAAGATTTCATTAAGTTTTAATTAAAAATAATCAATACCATTGCTTGAAAGAGCGGTGAAAGCATCCATTTC
The DNA here is from genome assembly GCA_030503985.1 of Himalopsyche tibetana. NCBI lineage: Eukaryota > Metazoa > Arthropoda > Insecta > Trichoptera > Rhyacophilidae > Himalopsyche > Himalopsyche tibetana. The sequence continues at coordinate 4,395,786 of JAPJYX010000052.1, read as the reverse complement.
GAAACAATATCGACGTTAGAACGCGTTTAAAAGAAACATTATGATTACAGAAGCCAGTAGTAAGTTGCAAGTTGGAAATGTAGGGTGAGGCAACTCGGGTATGTATTCCCGGGAATCTCAGGCTGTTCTGCTGATTCGAGCTCAAGGAAAAAGTGACACGAAACTCGAGACATTATAATTTATAATTGATGTATTATATCGTACGTGCTTATTATTAACATTCAACAATACGCCGTAGTAGTTAACTATTATAAGAAAACGTTAGTTTTAACTTGTTGCTGTTACTGCATGCTAGATAACTTAACCTAAAAATATATTTAATGTCGTGTTTTAAGCTGTGGTCGGAGTCGCCTTATTTCTTCACGACTCTTATTCGACTGTATCATAGATCTGTCAGGTCACGATTGGTTCAAATAAAAAGTATGAATGAAATAAAGTCTCGATAACCCGGGAATAACCGGTAATATAACACATTTTGGCTCGAGTCCCGGGAATGTCGAAATTTTGGCATCCCTGCCGAGAGGCACTGCCATAAAACATAACATATAACAAGTGACAAGAGATGGCATGTAGAGGCGGAGGCAGCAGCGGAAAAACACTCGTTGCAGTTAATCAGAATGGATGTCTTGGACGAGACGTTGTTGTGAGGACTGGATGCTGGACAGGGGTAAATTCACCTCCAACCGGCTTTACTTAGTCGACTGTCGGAGTCGAGCGCGCGTTTCTCATCGCAGTGCCGTCAATATTGTCCACGCTGACAACAATTGGCAGTCGTACCCGAACATCAAAAGCCACGAAGCGTCTGACACCAGGACTTCATGTCGTTGGCTTCAACTGCGGTGGTCATAGGTCTAAATATGGACAGTTCTATAAAATAATCTTTTAATCGATCAGTTCGGGATGGGCTGAAGGGGTCCACTTGTTAAATTTTGCCAAGGCCGGCGAGCCCCTTGTTAATTTAGGTGAAAACAGTATTCTCAGATCTAGTTATAATTAGTACATAACTGCAATTTCTGACATATATATTATCTACGAGAGCTTCAGTATACACAGTAGTGCAATTTTACTCATTTAGTAAATACGTTGATATTTTTACTCTATTAATATATCGTCAGTGGAAAGAAAAAAGGACGTAACCTACACATAGCAAATTTTACAGGAGGCACAAAAAACGTCTTTTTATGATTTTGGGCCATATGCAAATTATGAATTACACACAACCTTGAAGTGCACGGAGACTTCTAATCTGGTGTTTAACTGACATAATCTAATATTAATTTAAGAAATTGTCTAGGAAAAACCTTTTTTTCAATCTTTTTTCTTGGTTTCAATTTTTACAGGACCATCTTTTTTCAAACTTAAAAGCTAAATTTAGATACTAATTCAGCATTTGCAGCTTTTATCCTTTTGATAGAACGTGTATCAAGTTGGATACATCGTTATTATTGAGAAAAAAACTGTGGGTTACGTCCTTTTTCCTTTCCATAGTCGATAAATTCATTTGATTATTTATTACCTATAAATGTATGAGTGATAATGATCTGCCACTTCTTTAGAGAATTGAGATTAAGCGAGCCCCTTGTTAGCATATTTTGGCGACCCAGAGCTGTCTGAAAATGGTTGCGTCTCTCTGGAGTGAACATTATCTCTTTCCGCGAAATAAAAATAAAGATGGCTGCCAGGCCTCCATTGTGGTCGACTGCGTTTTGTTGTGGCACTGCTGTGTCGTGCTCCCTTGCCATAGATAATATCGCGCAACGACAACTCGACATAGACAAATGGCACAATACCTACCATTATTAAACGTGTAAATAATTAATAATGTTTTGTAAAAATTTCCCAGATTTTAATTACGTTCGAACACATCGTTAGTCTCCACTTTAGGTTAATTACTCTTTGATGAGTTTTAAAATTACGTTTATAAAGTAGCACACAATTTAATTTTAGTAAATTTAGTGTCACTTATTTACATTTTGTACCTTTATTTGTAATTACCATTCAATATTATTGTAAGTTACACCCTATCAATTTTATTTTGTTTTGTATTAATAAAACTATAATATTGTATTCTTTTACGAGTAATGATAATCCTCATCATGAGCGAAACCGGTCATGATCATATCGTCTGTGGAAAGGAAAAAGGACGTAACCCACAGGTTTTTTCCAATAATCACAATGCATCAAACTTGATACACTTTCTGTCAAAAGGATGCAAGCTGCAAATGCCGAATTAGTATCAAAAATTTAGCTTTTAAGTTTGAAAAAGATGACCTTGTTAAAAATTAAAACCAAGAAAAAAGACTGAAATATAAGTTTTTTCTAGACAATGTATTTAATTAATATTAGATTGTGTCAATTAAACACCATTTTAGAAGTCTCCGTGCACTTCAAGGCTGTGTATAATTCATAATTTGCATATGGCTCAAAATCATCAAAACACGTTTTTTGCGCTTCCTGTAAAATTTTATATGTGTGGGCCACGTCCTTTTTCCTTAACACAGTCGATAAAAGGAATACCTCAATTAAATGCGGTTGATAAATAGTAATTTGTGGGCAATGCTTTTCGTGATATTATACTGACTACATTCAGTTTTCTAGATCAGCGTTTCTCAACCGGGGTCCACGTGGAACAAACGATAACAAATCAAAACACTAAAATGCACAGGCCCTAAAAAAGATCAGGCGAATGAGATAACGCTCTAAAATTTTTGCCACTCACGCTTTCGGCGATTTACCGAATTAGGTCACTTAAATTTGAATTGTTCAAACTATGGACATTCTCACAGATTTTGTCACTAACGACCCGGGTTTCGCCTTTCGGCATCTTCAGGCATTCAAGTGCACGGATGAACTTGAACTGACGTTTAGTAAATGAATGTTTCGTGTTTATATAAGAAATATTTCTTCGGCTCGTGGATAAAATATCTGGGGGTGCTGCGGTTTTTATTTCATTGTAAAATTCATTAATCTGTCTTTTTTGCTTGAAATTGACCGATATAAAAAAATGTTGCGTGCGTGCCGGTACTGCTGGAGTGGCAGTACAAAACTAAGCGTTTAACTGCAAGCTACCTCCTCGCGCCCTTCCCCGAGCATGTTCCAACGAAAACGGTACTGCACAAAATGTATGTACGTATTGCGTAACTTTCTGATACTTGTACCGCGGTGTTTGATATCTATTGGATATGTGGACGAGCTTAATACACGCTTAAATCATATTGATATTTCCATGTAACGTACATAAATTTTTGTACATAATATATTTTTTCAATTTTCTTGGGGGTGCTGCAATTCCGCAGTGCATATGGACGAGCTGCCACTGTCAATATGTCCAATAGAGGAGTCGAACTCACATCTGGCGCAGCCTGGAATATAGAATAAAACCATTCGACCAGTTGCAAAGCAAGCTCGAACAATTCCCTACACTATGTATTGTACATCATCCTCAAATCCGATCAAGTTGTTTAAAAATTATGCTAATTTTCTTCACCTCTGACCATCGAGATACGTTGGACTTTTAGAGTACCAATCAGGGATTGCCACAACACTGCTTGCGAGCCAAAATGGTGATCATCTTTTATACTTCTTCTTTGGCCATGTTCGCTCCCTACGTGGAGCATATGGCCGCCACGCGGCACTTCCATGTTTCCCTGTCTCCCGCCAATAGCTTTGCTACGTCCAGGACGCCGGAATCCCACCGGTCGAAAGAAGAGGCAGGCAGGATTGAGGCTTTCCGGAGGCATCCGCAGCACGTGACCCAGTCAGTTCGAACGTCTCTCCATAACCACTGACGTGACGGGACGCTGTCCTGTACGCTCCCTTATCTCTGAATTCCTCACAAAATCAAACCACCTCACCCCCATTATCCAACGCAAGCATTTGTTCTCGAAGCTCAGTATACGGTTTTTGAGTCTTCGTCATGTGCCATGATTCGCAACCGTAAAGCATTACCGGCAGAATGCAAGCGTTGAACAAGTGGCATTTGGTTTTAATCGAGTACAGCTGTGTGTCACAGACAGTCCGCATTGAGTTGAATGTGGCTCCAGCCATTCCTTAACGAATGGCGAGCTCGTTTTTTTACTACCGTCTTTGGGGATATGTACGCCGAGGTATCTGAAGCTGTCAACCCTCTCGATGATCTGTCCCGCGCTGGTTAGGGTCCTATCAGAGTCATGACAGGTTTGGTTACACATCACATTGGTCTTACTAGTATTAATTTTTATACCAATGCGACCTGAGTTAGTTCCTAACCCATCAACAGTCTCATGGATGCCCTCAATGGATTTATCTTTTGTACTAGTGCTTTCTAAATTATTCCATGCCATTGCTTTTAAAAAACAACACATAATTATCGTAGAAATGAATAGATTCGAATACCGGATCCAACACTTTTGTCGATTTTACTATAATAGCGTGGATGTCTACGGAATATTTATTCCGTCGAAACAGATTTGACAGGCTCAAATTAAAACTCTAATAGATAGAGCAGCGTTTCCCAAAAATTCCCCCCGCGACCCGGTTATTTTAATATATCTCTTTTGTGACCCAGTCAATTTGTTATGGCCTATACTATCGGCCTATAGGTGAAATAAAACAGTGATGTATGTCCACACAATCTTTATTTGTATAATACTGTGATAATCCTGTAAAAAAATCAAATTTACCAATAATTAGAGATTAATGATAGGTGTCCTGCTGTTTCTTGTTAACTAAAAGCTCTAGGTTTAGAGAAAAGGATGATAGCTTTATCCTTAGATCCGGTTTGACTTTCAATCGGTTTCATATTTATTTTTTTAAGAAAACCAATGAAAAGCCTGCCTCACATTTATAGGTTGTGACAAAAGACAGTAGAAATTGTATCGCATTTTGTGCTAAAACTGGTTATTCTTGACGACATTAAATTTAAATTGACTACAATTAAAATATTTTATTTCAGGAAAATAAAAATCAAAATATTATCCCTCCCGTCAGCCGCGAAGTCGGCGACCGCTGCAATAGTCCATCTTTTGACAGCTGATGGAGCGATATCTATAAAAATTTCGTCTAGCCCGCCAACAGAATCACAACACTAAGATTCCCCGAAACGATAAATGGCTACAAATTGAATTGAATGCTAGATATGAAAGGAAGATTGTAATTGATGGCAAAACTGCCATATCAAAGTAACAACGAACTATAATGGTCTCGATATAGGAATAATACCCAGGGCTGAAGTTGGTACTGAAGTGTAGGGTATACGAAGAGTGTTATAATTGCAGTCAGCAGATTCACATTTTTTAAAACGAAATACCCTCAAATCTATTTTACAAGACTTTCAAATGACACTGTCTACTAAAATGAACAAATACTATATCGACTGTGGAAAGGAAAAAGGATGTAACCCACACATAGCAAGTTTTACAGGAGGCGCAAAAAATGTGTTTTGATGACTTGCGTCCATATGCAAATTATGAAATAAACACAACGTTGACGTGCACGGAGACTTCTGGACTGGTGTTTTTTTTTTTTTTACCATGTTCGCTCCTAATGTGGAGCATATGGACTCCTAATGGAGTTTATCTCAACAGAAGTGTTTCTACGAGAACTGCTTGTTACTCAGTTGCTCAACCTCTCTTTTTCCAAAGGGATAGAAGGATAGGGCTAAGACAGGATTAGTGGTAAGCTAATCGCTCTCGATACGCCCCGTTTATAGGATAGGATGAGTGAGAGGGGGGAATTCAAGACATCACATACATCCATGCCTTTGAACAGAAATTCATAAATCGATTGAAAAATCAATTGGACTGGTGTTTAATTGACATAATCTAATATTAATTTAAGAAATTGTCCAGGAAAAACTTTTATTTCAGTCTTTTTTCTTGGTTTCAATTTTCACAGGTCCATTTTTTGTCAAACTTAAAAGCTAAATTTAGATACTAATTCGGCATTTGCAATTTATATCCTTTTGATAGAACGTGTATCAAGTTGGATACATTGTGATTATCGAAAAAAAACTTTTTTGAAAAAACTGTAGGTTACGTCCTTTTTCCTTTCCACAGTCGATATGTTTATACGATTTTTTTGTTCTACGAAGATTCCCAGACAAAAAAAAAGAAAAAAGTTAACGGATTTCCTAATAACAATAAATTCAACCATACAAAACAGTGATAACAAACAAACGGCTTCATAGGTTTCTTACACCTGAATAAATAAAAATAAGTAAATTCCTAGGGTTTTCAATTTGCAAATCCTGGAAGAGGTAAAAAAAAAAAAACTAACTTTGTTCATTTCTGGATATCTGTAAATTCATCTAAAAAAAAGCTCTCACACTCTTCATTTTGAAAAATCCGTAAATTCTCAATCCCAGAATCCCACAAAAAGGGTCCGGTGTTGGATGCCCTACTTACGATAAAATGACTAATACCGAGACGTTGTAGGCGCATTTTTTTGTCCGAATAAAACGAGGTAAATATTCAAAACGAACTCTTCGATCTCAGTATTCAATCTCTGCGGACAAAATAACGCTGTTGATACAATCACTAGAGAAGGTACACTAAATCTAATCTAGCAGGATTCTATCATTAATCATTTATCCGAGTACTGAATCAGAGGAATTTGTCTGAGAAATGATGCCATGCAATGACCTCTGTAATTTGATATATGACAGCCGATGCCTCGATACGTACTTACATTTCTGTCTGTGAATGCATGGTACAGACTGGTCATGCGCATTTCCGACAAAATTCGTCGATATTCCACTAGTCCAGGGTTTCCAAAACTGTGTTCCGTGGGACCTGAATTGGTGTTCCGCTAAAATTTCCGATGGTAAAATATGCTGCATCAATTATAAGCATATTTGGTTATCTTAAAGAATAGCGTCGTGAAGCATTTGACGTTTAATCGAAATTGCCGCCAACACAGAAATCGTTTGTGAATTATCTGTTTTAATTAATTATACAAATCTAAGAAGCGTTATGATCTTTGATTACTGTCAGAATAAATGTATATTCAATCGTATCTTAAGTAGCTACACATAGCTTTCGATATTAACGATTTCGCGGCGAAATCGGTACGATTTAATATACATTTATTTTTTTCATTTATTCTGACAGTAATCAAAGATCATAAGGCTTCTTAGATTTGTATAATTAATTAAAACAAATAATTCACGAACGATTTCTGTGTTGGCGGCAATTTCGAACAAACGATAAATGCTTCACGACGCTATTCTTTAAGATAACAGCATATTTTACTTAATATAATATTATTAATCACTTTTAAGGTGTTCACTGTCAATACTTGGTGGAATGGCATTATAATAAAAATAATAAAACATTTTTAGTACTTTTTCCACATAAAATTTATTAGATCAGGACCGGTTTTCCTTGTATTTTGCTTCAATTCTTTTGCTAGGTTGTAATACCAATTGTTTGTCATACCTTGTTTTTATCACTTAACTTTTGTATAAATATCACTGTTTTTTTGTTTTTCTTATCAGTTGACAATGCTCATCGTGAGCGAAACCGGTCCTGATCTAATAAATTTTATGTGGAAAAAGTACTTAAAAATGTTTTATTATTTTTATTATAATATTATTAATTAAGTGATCGTAAATTTTCACAGATGTTTAAAACGACCAATATCTAGGTACAGGTGGAGATTTTTGTTTTAATACTAAATTTTAAAAAAATATTTGACATTATAGCTTACGCCAATGCGTCAAATATTTGAATGTTTTAAAGTTGAAAGATCATACGAGATATACTCGATGAGAATTTTTGTAAGACACATGAGATTAACTCAAGGAGAATTAGCTTCACCAACACCCATGTCATTGACATTGACGTTACCGGGAATCGAACCCAGACCCACCTGATCGGTAGAGCATGCTCTTAACTACTAGACCACAGCGGGCGACAATTTGAATCACTAAGAATTTTATTTACTCAAATTTGTATGTAACATGTTTTAAAAATAATAAGTACATAATTTAATAATATTTTTTCTATTATGAATTACCCAACCTAAAAAATAAGCTGTGTTCCGGATCGTTTTGTTTGTCATTACCATTTTCTGTTGTTATTATTAGAAAATCCGTTATCAGTATCTGTGTTTTTTGTGTCTAGGAATCGTGTTAAAACATATTATAATAGTAATTTATCATTTGAATGAACCGTGTTATTTAAACATCGCGTTAAAAAAGACTTGAGTGTACAATATTAACGTTGTAGTTTTATTTCTTACACAATAGAAGTGAAATTGATCCCATATTCGATGAATGATGAAAAAATGGCGTTCATTACTTAAAAATCCATTAGCCGTCCTAAAAAATGTAATACAAAATCAAATGTGGTCTCAAAAAGAACTTGGAGTGTGAAAATAAATAAATAAAGAGATATTGAATAGATGAAATAGATCGTAGACAAAAAACGCATCTTCTGAGATGACTCAGCGCATGTTGGTAGAATAAAAAAAAGTTTTCTCCATAATTTGAACTCGTTTTCTTCGTCACGCTAAGAAATGAGACCAGAGAAGTTAAAGCAAAAGTACTTTAAAACATCCAGCCCCTCGGTCGAACGGTCACCGTTGTTGGCGTCCAGGATCACAGAATTTGACGTGATGCCGGGATTTCGAGAAAATGAAACACGAATGCCGCGCTGATATTTTTGGTAATGCCGTAAATTCCTGGGATTTCGGATCCGAAAATGATTGGAAGAGCTTAAAAAAAACAAGTCCCACGCTGGCAATTTTGGAAAATCTGCATATTTCTGCGTTTTTGAAATTGACATGAAATCTAAGATTTCGACTGAAGGTGCTTGGTGGAATTTCAATATTAAATTTGAATTGTTCAAACTATGTACATTCTCACAGATTTTGTCACTAACGATCCGGGTTTCGCCTTTCGGCATCTTCAGGCGTTCAAGTGCACGGATGGACTTGAACTGACGTTTAGTAAATGAATGTTTCGTGTTTATATAAGAAATAAATGTATCATTGAGTCTTGCAGAAAAAATGTTATAGGTATAGTGTCAAAGGACATAGATCATACTAGGTATTGGCGTAGAATCATTTATTTAGGAAATACAAGTTTTAAAATTAAAAAACAGCTAGCTGATAGTGTTAGACCTGCTTTTTACTGTAAAATCTCTTTAGACAAATTATTAGTTAACAATAAAGATAAAATAACGTCAGTTCAAGTTCATCCGTGCACTTGAACGCCTGAAGATGCCGAAAGGCGAAACCCGGGTCGTTAGTGAGAAAATCTGTGAGAATGTACATAGTGTGAACAATTCAAATTTGACATGAAATCGTTTAAAAATTAATTATATTTATAAAAACACAATATTCCTTTGTACTTAATTCCACTTTATTTAAAAGGTCAGGACCGGTTTCGCTCATTGCGAGCATTGTCAACTGATGAGAAATAATTTATAAGAAATATATACAAACAGTGCTATTTATCAGAGCTGTGGAGTCGGAGTCGCGGTATTTTTGCCGGAGTCGTAGTCGTAAAAAATGAGCGACTCGATTTTTTTTGAAAAATATATTTAATGATGTGTATTTAAACAAAATAATCAAAAGTGTTTTAATGCTTTGCTGACTAAAGATGATCTGATGGTAAACATATATATAAGTTAAAATGAAATTATTGAAAAAAAATCCTCGGAGTCGGAGTCGTTATTAATTTAAAGCTGGAGTCGGAGTCGTCTTTTTTTCACGCGACTCCACGGCCCTGCTATTTATAAAAAAATAAATCGAAATGAAAAGGTGTAAACAGCAATATGACATTGAAAATGCTCGCAATGGGCGAAACCGGTCCTGATATTGATAAATAAAAACAAGTACAAAGGAATATTGTGTTTTTCTTATTACAAATATGCATCATAATTTAAATTGAAGAACGCAGTGGTGTACATGTAGTATTCCAGACATAACATATTATATTATCGATGACGACGTATAACGTTTAAAACAGACCTCCACTCAGGCCCACTCTTGGCACCGATCAATTAATAAATAAACGAACGATTTTATAATGAAATTTTGATTCAATATAGTGCATCGCTTGAACCACCCTGGCTTCATAGAACTCTCACAGATTCAATATCACTCGACGGACAATCAAATTATACGTTCACTTTATTCCTACGCCGTTCTCCTCTATCTCCATATCTATCTACATCTCCCATCTTCTACAATGAACCGTATTATGAACCTACTCGTTTGAATTAATAACTAAAGTTAGTTAATTAAATAATGACAAGGTACCATGATGCATGGCGATATAACTCATGTTATACGAGGATAAAACATATTATAGATCTGGTCCGTAACGCAGCAATAAACGTCGTTGAATTCTCGCAGGTTCGAATCCCGGTATGAACAGCATTTTTTCTAATAAGGATAAAAATTTCAAAGTATTTAGTTCGACAATTTTTTTATAAAATTATTTTATAGCTATTTCGGCGTACGCTGTCGTCAGAACCTGCATTTACACAGCTATATATATATAACTTTTAGGGTGTTCACTGTCAATACTTGGTGGAAAGGCATTATATTAATAATAGCACAATAATCCTTTGTACTTCATTCCACTTTATTTAATATGTCAGGACCGGTTTCGCTCATTGCGAGCATTGTCAACTGATAAGAAATATAATTTAACAATGCTATTTATACAAAATTGAAAAGTTATACACAACAGTTGGCATTGAAAAGAAATTGCCAATTACATTAAAGTGATTCTAAAATAACACAAAATTAAAATGTTCAACACAACTAACATATAATTAAAAAGTCATCCCAGATTCATAAATTCAGAATGCGATTGAAAGTAATTACAAACATAATTAAAATTTGGGAAATTTTTGATAAAGTGATAAAATGTTACAATAATAAAGTGAATATGCTTAATGATATGAATATGCTTAATGATAGTTTTATGTTTTCCCCGCTTCCAAGTAGTTGGTGTGTTCATTCATCACTTAAACAAAATCGACAGCCAGGAAGATTCTGAAAAACAAATTTTTCAAAGACCATATCAATTCTAACAAAAGAAATCTATATTTATTTTATTTTATTTTTTAATTTATATAAAAGAATAGTTAACAAGGGCTAATGCAATGGATAAAGTAACGGGGAACTAGCAAAACAAATGAAAAAAAAACAAATGAACCCACAGTGCCCTAGACTTTATGGACTACCTAAAATCCATAAAATTAATACCCCTTTAAGACCGGTAGTCTCTTTCAAATCAGCCCCTTCTTATAAATTGGCAAAAATGGCGAACCAACTTTTTAGACATAAATTAGATTTCAGTCCTAAATTTAGTATTAAAAACTCAATTGAATTAGTAGAAAAAATTAAAGACATTAAAGTGCCAGTAAATTCAAAACTTGTTTCTTTCGACATAGTTAGTTTATTTACGAGTGTCCCAATACCGGATTTAAAAATAGCATTTTTAGATTTCATAGATAGAAAAAATTTAAATCCCTTACTAACTAGAGATATTAAATCTATAGTGATCTGTTGTATCGATCAAAACTTTTTTAAATTTAACGATAAAATCTATCAACAGTTGAATGGACTAGCAATGGGAAGTCCGCTGTCTCCCATTTTAGCTGATTTTTTCATGGATTTTTTAGAATCTAAAATTTGCAATTTAGATCTTTTTAGTAATGTCATCTACTGGTACAGGTACGTAGATGATATTTTAGTTCTTTGGGGTGGCACTGAGAGACAACTCTCCCAGTTTTTAAATAATATCAATAACATTAATCAATATATCCAATTCACCATGGAGTTGGGTGTAAATAAAATCAACTTTTTAGATTTAACAATTGAAATAGTAAATAATCGTCATACTTTCAAAATTTTTAGAAAAACGACTTACAGCGACAATATTATTAGTAGTTCTTCTAGACACCATATTTCACATAAATTAGCCTCCTTCCATTGTTTTATTCATCGACTTCTAATGATTCCGATGACTAAAGCAAATTTTGATTTAGAATTAGAGACCATTAAACAAATAGCAGTTAACAATGGTTATGCTACGGATATAATAGATCGTCTTTTATTTAAAAAAACTAAAAAACTTGCACTCTTAAATGTTAGCTCTGGCCTGGTGTTGGATAAACCTGTTGTTATAAAACAGTGGGTTAAATTAAATTACTTGGGTAGAGTTACAGAAAAAATCGCTAGGAAAATTGATAGAAATAAATTTAATGTAACCTTTTATAACACACTCAACTTGAGTCGTGTTTTAGTTAATTCTAAAGATAAATTAAACTTTTTGAACCAAAGCGGTATTTATTTACTCAATTGCGACTCCTGTAACGCCAAATATATTGGTCAAACAGGTAGATCGTTTAATATTAGAATCAAAGAGCATTTGAATTGTGCTAAGAAAGGGGATGAACAGTCTTCATTTGGAAACCATCTGTTTCAAAATAAACACACTTTCGATATTGGTAGAAACTTTAAAGTTCTACATTTAAATAACAAGTCTGTCAAACTAGACAAGCAAGAAATCCTAGAAATCAATAGATTCAAATTTTTACCTGATTCAGATCTTTTAAACGATCAAATAATTTTTGCTAGTTCCCCGTTACTTTATCCATTGCATTAGCCCTTGTTAACTATTCTTTTATATAAATTAAAAAATAAAATAAAATAAATATAGATTTCTTTTGTTAGAATTGATATGGTCTTTGAAAAATTTGTTTTTCAGAATCTTCCTGGCTGTCGATTTTGTTTAAGTGATGAATGAACACACCAACTACTTGGAAGCGGGGAAAACATAAAACTATCATTAAGCATATTCATATCATTAAGCATATTCACTTTATTATTGTAACATTTTATCACTTTATCAAAAATTTCCCAAATTTTAATTATGTTTGTAATTACTTTCAATCGCATTCTGAATTTATGAATCTGGGATGACTTTTTAATTATATGTTAGTTGTGTTGAACATTTTAATTTTGTGTTATTTTAGAATCACTTTAATGTAATTGGCAATTTCTTTTCAATGCCAACTGTTGTGTATAACTTTTCAATTTTGTATAAATAGCATTGTTAAATTATATTTCTTATCAGTTGACAATGCTCGCAATGAGCGAAACCGGTCCTGACATATTAAATAAAGTGGAATGAAGTACAAAGGATTATTGTTTTTATTAATATATATATAATATATATATAGACTGTGGAATGGAAAAAGGATGTAACCCTCAGTTTTTTCCAGACAGCTTTTTTTCGATAATTACAATGTATCAAACTTGATACACGTTCTATCAAAAGGATGCAAGCTGCAAATGCCGAATTAGTATCTAAATTTAGCTTTTATGTTTGAAAAAGAAGACCCTGTAAAAAAATAAAACCAAGAAAAAAGACTGAAATAAAGGTTTTTTTAGACAATTTATTTAATTAATATTAGATTATTTCAATTAAACACCAGTTTAGAAGTCTCCGTGCATTTCAAGGTTGTGTATAATTCATAATTTGCATATTACCCAAAATCATCAAAACACGTTTTTTGCGCATGTGTGGATTACTTCCTTTCCACAGTCGATATGTACTGGCTTATAAGAGATCAGTGTAGGCCGGTCAATGTGGCATTGGATCAATGCACCCCTTCATCAAATTGTCTATGATAAATATCAAAAATTGAGTATAATAAAATAAACATATAGACAATAAATACATGAAGAATTTAAAACGAGTGAATGGTATAATTGTTATGTTTGAATATTATTTCATGAAATATAACCGCCCCTGCATATACAAGGAGTGCATTGATCCAATGCCACATTGACCGGCCGCCACTGTAAGAGATACATCATATATCTTGCTATTTACTCCATATTACTCGGATTTTTTTAAAAATAATTTATAACGTTACATTAAAACTAAACGATGATTTAACTGCTTCCAGACATTCCCTAAAATGTATTTTTTGTCAATTTAGTATCAATTATTCATATTGTGTACCATCATTTGGAAATTCTTTTCAATATCAATGTATTGTTTATATTGGGCTTAAATTCGATTTTGTTGTGCATAAATACAAAACAAAATAACAAGGTATTCTTTTATCAGTTGATAATGCTTGTCATGAGCGAAAGCGGTCTTGATCTTGTTAAATAAAAGTATCAATTAGTACAAATGATCACTTTCAAGGTGTTCACTGTCAATACTTGGTGGAATGGCATTATAATAAAAATAATAAAACATTTTTAGTACTCTTTCCACATAAAATTTATTAGATCAGGACCGGTTTCGCTCATGATGAGCATTGTCAACTGATAAGAAAAACAATAAAACAGTGATATTTATACAAAATTTAAGTGATAAAAACAAGTAGTACAAATGAGTATTTTATCGTTTGAATAAAATTACTTTTTTACTAAGTATTGACAGTGAACACACCAAAAGTGTTCATGTATTTTACACGTTAGAGGCAAGCGTGCTTTAGAAATACCTGCAAAGGAAATATCTGACAAGGATCATAATACAAGAGGTCCTTATAATGAATGCACCGAAGGATGGCAGCATGACATGATATGGTTGATAGATAAGTGAAGGAGTGGAGCTGGAGTGAAAACGTTTCGTATACCTCAAAGGCTCGATACTCGATATCACTTTGCATAGACAAATGGGGCAACCATAAAGTGCCAACGTTGTGATGGGATCAGTTTTGGGTACCTAATTATTTTAACGAGTATTTTGATATTATAAATTACAGTCGAACTTGGTTTTTACGATCACGGTAATAGCGAGATCTCGGATGTAATGAGGAAACATTCGTAGACATTTTAGCATGTGGTTTTTTTCTTAAAACTGTTAATATAATATGTCGATCGTTTAAAAACAACATTTTCAACTCAAAGCAATAAATTGACCTAGACCGGTGTCAATGAAAACAATGAAACATGTATCAATTTTAAATTTTATAAGAAAACTGGATAGACAGAAAAATGTAATATGTGTGTTAATAAATTCTAATTGTGTATTTATGTTTGAATTGCGACTCTTAAAGTTCACGGAGACTTCTAAACTGGTGTTCAATTAATATTATCTAATATTAATTAAAGAAATTGTCTAAGAAAAACTTTTTTTTCAGTCTTGTTTCTTGGTTTAAATTTTCACAAGCTCATCTTTTTCAAACTTAAAAGCTAAATTTAGATACTAATCCGGCATTTACAGCTTACATCCTTTTTATAGAACGTGTATCAAGTTTAATACATTGTGTTTATTGAAATAAACTGTGGGTTACGTCTTTTTTCCTTTCCACAGTCGATATACATTAACAACTTTAAATTTTCCCTCCTTTATCATTTTTTGACAGTTCCTTTAAAAAAATTCAAAAATCCACTGTTTTTTATTGTAAGTAAAGTATTTTAACGTACTGTGGATATGCCATTATTTTATTATTCACGCATGGTATCCCCAGCGCATTGTGTCATGATCTATTGCTCGGGTGACTTGCAAATTCGTTTCATCCTAGAGAATCCACCCATATAATGTCATGTCGACATAAAAAGAATAATGCATATTAAGCACCAATCACCTGCCACCTTATAAACGAATCGAGAATAGATACGTTGGACGCGACATAAGACTTGAACCCTTCTCAGCATACTTTCGATTGTGGTTTGTCTCTCACCCTCGCGGGTTGACGAACTGCCTGATAGCGTAGGTCAGCGTTTCCCAAGTGGGTTCCTTGACGATAAGCATGAAGTTGGCTTTTTTATGTTGAAAATATTGTAGGTGAAACTTAATGGTGAGTGTAGCGGTGTAAAGCGACACCTATAATTAAGACAAATTAATAAATAATTTATTTACAATCATTCGTGTAATTGATAGAATTTAAATTAATAAGATTTTCAGAAAAACTCAGTTGAGTAAAGCATTCCTAAGTATGTAATATATTCTTATACAATTTACCTGTAAAAATAAAACAGTGAGCCAGTGGCGTGCTAAAGCAGTGAGCAGTAAAGTTCGAAACGAACTTTTTATTAAGTAAAATACAATATTCTTTTGTACTCATTTCCACTTTTATTTACCAAGATCAGGACCGGTTTCGCTCATGGCAACAATTGTCAACTGATCTTGTGAATACTGTTTTTTTTATATAATGCCTTTCTACCAAGTATTGACAGTGAACACAATAAAAGTGATCAATATATTAATAATAATATTTAAAAAATTTAATCGTTCAAATCATGTACATTCACAGAGATTTTGTGACTAACGACCCAGGTTTCGCCTTTCGGCATCTTCAGGCGTTCAAGTGCACGGTTGAACTTGAACTGACGCTTAGTAAATGAATGTTTCGTGTGTATATAAGAAATAAATGTATCATTGAGTTTAAAGCCATTGCTGGCGAAAAGGATAAGCCCATGGACGCCCTTAAAGTGACGGAATATTTTTAATATAAAAAGATATTGAACGTTATAAAATTAAATACATTGATATTGACATTAACGTTTTATTATCCTGAGTTTTCGTAAAAAGGCGAAACAAGCGGCACAATTTGTAACACAATAAGTGGTGGAGTAACAATTTCATAAAATTAAATATTATATTAAAAATAAAATCGATCGAAAATATGAAAAAATAAACCGTTGGCCTAGAAATAGCAGTCAGAATGACATGTAAAAATGTCACGTCACACAAATAACCGTTTGGGAAGAGTTTTTGTTACAGACAGACTGTTTTTACAGCAGAGAAGATAATAAAAACAGCTTCATTTGAAATCCACATTAAAAGTGCATATTATATTTGATGAGCGTATTTTCGTGTGTTTTAAAAGCTGAGTCAAAAACTTACCCCAAATAGATGATAGACTAGGTTTTATATTTCTACCGGAAGCGCAAGCGAATACAGGAAAAATTCTCTAAATATTCCACATCTCTAAATATTTGTCTTGAGAAACGTTTCAGGGGTATATATTACACCAGTGTCTGCCAAACATTTTTACTTCATGGCACACTGGTGAATGAGACTTGCACCACGGCACACCAAATAAAAATGTACCTTTAAAAAAGAAAATGTGTCGCGTTGACCACTATGTATGAACGTGACAAATATGTGTTTGAATGTGTTGATGTTGAAATTATTTAAAATTTAAAAAAAAAAATGAATAGTCAATATTTAAAATTAACATTTTAAGGCTTCTTCCACCGCGGCACACCTGAGACTTCTTGCAGCACAGAAGTGTGCACAGTTTGGCAGACACTGTATCACATGATCGCATTTGTATCTGTCACAGTTGACTCATAACATTATAACATTAAATCTCACCAAATATGTTTGAATGTGTAATATGTTCTGCGCTCAGCGGTGGGCTGCCAATACGTTAACGAGAGCTCGCTTAATCTCCAAGCACTCATGTTCAATTATATGCAATATTTGAATAAGCAATCGATTGTTACTTAATACAATTATAATATGTAACAATATGCAATTTATCGTAAAATAATCAATGTAAATGGCTAAAGATGTTCTACTGTGTATATTGAAACTGTCCTAGATAATATGTGTCAGAAATTGCAGTTATGTAATAATTTGATTTGAGAATATTGTTTTCTTTTAAACTAACAAGGGGCTCGCCGGCCTCAGTAAAATTTAACAAGGGCGCGAGCCCCCTCCAGCCCACCCCTGTCAGCGCTACATTATTTACAGTCGCTGAGAGAACCAAATGAAAAAATAAAAATTCCTACAACAGAGGGGGCGCAGGGTGCAATTATGAATTTATTACTTTTTGGAAATGGTATTATTGTAGTTGGAACAATAAAAAAGCGGGCTATAAAACGTTTAGCGGTGGATCAGCCCATTCCTGACGTCTTTTTTACCTTTATGGTATCTAACTGAGCACCCGATAGTCTGCCGCCTCTCCTTCTGGCAGCCAAGACACAAATAATAATAAAAATCGCCATAGGTTAACGGCTCTCAAACGTTCGATGCATAATTATTTTATAAATGAAATAATGTAAGTTTTTCCATTTCAAGCCATGTCTCCTCCGAATGTTGAGCATATCGAACCATAATCGGCAAAAGAACACAATCGACGCGATTCAGTAAATTGCATTTTATTACCTTAAAATTTATTAATCTTTGATTATTTTCTAATTAAATCGACTGTGGAAAGGAAAAAAGACGTGACCCACACATATAAAATTTTACAGGAAGCATGTTTTGATGATTTCGGGCCATATGCAAATTATGAATTATACACAACCTTGAAGTGCACGGAGACTTCTTAACTGGTGTTTAATTGACATAACCTAATATTAATTAAAGAAATTGTCTAGGAAAAACCTTTATTTCAGTCTTTTTTCTTGGTTACATAGAAGTTAACTTTTAATATAAAATACAATTTGATAACTTTGTTATTTGACTTTTTGTGCTACAGCTTGTAATACATGTTTAAAAAGGGTGCGACAGTCTGATGATGCTTGTCAAAAAGACAAAACACGGGAAACTTTACATCGCTACATTAATAGCTAAATCTTGTATTTTTCCTACATTTAATTGCAAAAATAAAGAGTTACTAGATTGATATCGACTTTGGAAAGGAAAAAGAACGTAGCCCACACATATCAAATTTTACAGGAGGCACAAAAAACGAGTTTTGATGATTTTGGGCCATATGCAATTTATGAATTATACACAACCTTGAAGTGCACGGAGACTTCTAAACTGGTGTTTCATTGACATAACCTAATATTAATTAAAGAAATTGTCTAGGAAAAACCTTTATTTCAGTCTTTTATCTTGATTTTAACTTTTTACAAGGTCATCTTTTTCAAACTTAAAAGCTAAATTTAGATACCAATTCGGCATTTTCAGCTTGCATCCTTTTGATAGAACGTGTATCAAGTTGTGATTATCATTATGATTATTATTATAGAAAAACTCAGGGTTACGTTCTTTTTCCTTTCCACGGTAGATATGTTAGAGATGTTAAACATTTTCATTTTGTGTTAGAGGTGTTGAACATTTTAATTTTGTGTTATTATAGTCACTTATACTGTAATTTATAAATTCTTTTCAATTTCAATTGTTTACACCTTTTTATTTTCAATTTATTTTTGTATAAATAGCACTGTTTATACATTTTCCTTATCAGTTGACAATGCTCGCAATGAGCGAAACCGTTCCTGGCTTTTTAAATAAAGTGGAATAAAGTACGAAGGAATATTGTGTTTTTATTAAAACGATAAATACTTGTTGAATTATATTCAAAAAATAAAAAATACATTTATACTAATTCTCAGTCGGGTCTCATGGCGCAGCGGTTAGCGTTGTGGGCTTCCGTACCGGACCTCACGGGTTTGAGTCCCAGTAAGAACAGCATTTTTCCCATCCCATCGATTTATCGATTTCTGTTCGAAGGCATGGGTAAGTTTCCGACTTCTAAAAAATCCTTCCCACCCTTCCCGATACTTTAATAACCGGTCGTAGCAAGAGCGATTAGTAAACCGCTAATCCTGTCCTAGCTTACCCTTCTATGCCTACTACTCAAGAGAGTAGACGAAACGAAAAAACGAGGTTTAGCGAATTAATAACAACAAGTTTTCGTACAAAAGGCTTCTATTGAGAGCGGACATGGATTTAAAAGAATACCTAAGATTCGATACCCGAACCGATGCATAGAAACATGGCGATGTAGATATGATAATTCTTTTAATCAGTGGTTTTCAAACTTGATATCACTACGCCTCCCTATGAAGAAAAAAATATATTCGCGCCTCCCCATCCTTTATTTAATAAAGTAATAAAGACAGGTTTTAAAGGGTAAATAAATATTTTGGACTGTTCGCGTCTTTGCAGCGCCTCCCAGGTTGGAAATCGCTGCTTTAACTGGTTACGTTTGAGAAGCATCATATTCAAAATCTCATGTAAATATAAAATGGCAGCTCAAAGACCTTAACTTCAAGAAACTAGATTTTCGGCGGAAATCGACTGGATTCCTTCTGCTTACTTATTAAAATTTATATTCGGTTTTTTGTTGTTTTGTTTTCGAAAGCCAAGGACTATAACAAAAGCATGAATTCCGGGACCACGATATGATGATTGGTTCAATCTATACACCTTTAATACAAAGGTAGTTATAGCAACCAACAAAATTTTAATTGCCCGTTAAAAAACGTCGAGGGAAAATGTTACCATATTTTATTGTTTCCGCTCGCATATACTAAACATAATAATATATTATATTGTATTCCAATCAATAATTAATTGATGATATACTTTAGACCAGTGTTCTTCAAATGGGAATCCGCGTGTTGGTAAGTCAATCTAACATAATATTATTATTCTCTATGACGGTTTAAGTGTAACGTTCGAAAAATGAAATTGGAACGAAATGAATAGTTATTAAATTTTTAAATTACTTTAATTAATTAATGTAATTACTTATTACCAATTTCAAAATCGAATGTAGAAAGGAAAAAGGACGTTACCCACAGTTTTTTCAAAACAGTATTGTTTAGATAATCACAATGTATCAAACTTGATACACGTTCTATTAAAAGAATGCAAGCTGCAAATGTCGAATTAGTATCTAAATTTAGCTTTTAAGTTTGAATAAGATGACCTTGTTAAAATTTAAAACCAAGAAAAAAGAGTGAAATAAAGGTTTTTCCTAGTCGATTTATTTAATAAATATTAGATTATGTCAATTAAACACCAGTTTATAAGTCTCCGTGCACTTCATGGTTGTGTATAATTCATAATTTGCATCTGGCCTAAAATCACCAAAACACGTTTTTTGCGCATCCTGTAAAATTTGATATGTCTGGGTTACGTCTTTTTTCCTTTCCAAAGTCGATATCAATCTAGTAACTCTTTACTTTTGCAATTAAATGTAGGAAAAATAGATTTAGCTATTAATGTAGCGTAGTAATTTTTCCCTTGTTTTGTCTTTTTGACAAGCATCATCAGACTGTCGCACCCTTTTTAAACATTTATTACAAGTTGAAGCACAAAAAATCGAATAACAAAGTTATCAAATTGTATTTCATATTAAAAGTTAACTTCTATGTATGCAAAAAGATTTTAGTGTAAATTGTAATAAGGTGTTTCACAATAAGTTATTTTTATTGGATTAATTATTATCTATTTAATTAAGACCGTTTCAAAGGTTGCCTGCCAACACCACGCGAAAAGCTTTCAATTGTTTTGTTCCCCCACCGGCGATGTTGGGCAGTGAAATTTAGACGACCTCTGGCAAAAATTGATGGACTAAAATGCGGCCAGACATATTTTGTTTCGTTATTAGAATGCAATCGAGTTTTTCATGGGAAATCGATACTTTTGTTCGGTCAGATACCTTGTTCTGTTGTCTTCAGGTATGTTCATCTGGACAAAACGTCAGATCC
This sequence comes from Himalopsyche tibetana, assembly GCA_030503985.1. Classification (NCBI taxonomy): domain Eukaryota; kingdom Metazoa; phylum Arthropoda; class Insecta; order Trichoptera; family Rhyacophilidae; genus Himalopsyche; species Himalopsyche tibetana. Next base: position 4,374,417 of record JAPJYX010000052.1, on the reverse strand, counting down.
AAGCTCAAACAATTCGTGAAGCAAAATAATTTAACATATCATTCATTTTTATAACGTTGTTATTCCACCTGTTGTTTTAAAAAATGGGACACGTGTTTCGCTTCTTTGAGAAGCATTATCAGACAGAACAAGTTGCATATCGACTGTGGAAAGGAAAAAGGACGTAACCCACACATATCAAATTTTACAGGAGGCGCAAAAAACGTGTTTTGATGATTTTTGACCAAATGCAAATTGTGAATTATACACAACCTTGAAGTGCACGGTGACTTCTAAACTGGTGTTTAATTTACATAATCTAATATTGATTAAAGAAATTTTCTAGGAAAAACCTTTATTTCAGTCTTTTTTCTTGGTTTTAAATTTTTACAAGGTCATCTTTTTCAAACTTAAAAGCTAAATTTAGATACTAATTCGGCATTTGCAGCTCGCATTCTTTTGATAGAACGTGTATCAAGTTGTATACATTGTGATTATCGAAAAAAAGCTGTTTTGAAAAACTGTAGGTTACGTCCTTTTTCCTTTCCACAGTCGATATGATGGGTAGACAGGGAGAAACTTTAATGTAAGAATTAAAGAACAGGTGAGACGTCAAATTTTAAGTCACCCAATCTAATGTCGATAAGACCAGTGCTTCCCATATTGGGGGCCGCGCAATTTCTCCGGGGGCCGTTCAGAACATTTTTTTGTATTGAGGAGGGCCGCGGATTATTGTTTTCCGATTTAGGGGGTCGTGGAATGAAAAAGTTTGGGAAGCACTAGACTGTGAAAATTGTTAAAATAAAATAACTTAGATTATTCCACGTATTGTGCTACAAACTGTGACACGTGTTTCGCCTCTTTCAGAGGCATCCTCAGACAGGCTTACTTTCACAAATGCTTGCTTAAGTACGAATACGTGGTATAATCTAAGTTATTTTATATTAAAAATGAACTTCCACAAAGTAACCGCCGAATTCATTCAAAGTATTATGAAAATTGTGTTTATTTTTTAAAAATATAATTTGTTATATTGCGTAAGAACAAAACATTTATAGTTAACGCCTAAAAGTAATTATCTGCTTTTCCTTCAACATTTCTGTTGTAATATTTCAGATCCCCAGGATAGAAATAGTAATATCCAAAAATCCAGGAATCGCAAACCCTGAACGCAAAAGGACAAACAATGTTTTGGAAAAAAGAGAGCCGCCGGCGGAGTAGACCTCTGCGAATTCATAACTTTTTTTAGTTTTGTTTTCGACGATGCTCAGTTCATATTCCCTGACTCAGAGAGAGACTAACTGAATTGCATTAACTGAACAATGTTTTATATTCAAACAATTTTATTAATACCGCTTTATTGTTTTAAAGGAAAAATTTTCGCACACTAAATTGCAAGCTACCAAGTCTTGGTCAATTGTTCACGGGACAATCCTAGCACAAAACTGAACAACGCATAACGTTCCGTTACGCCACTGGAAAAGTTTATTGGACACAGGTGTATGGCCGTGGTGGATGGGATTGTGTCCAACGTTTTGAGGTCCGCCCTCATACGGGCCCAATAGGCCACGCTGACCTGATTTCAACCAAGACCAACTTTAAGGCATTAGATAATGACTCAAGATGGTGTTGGTATTTTAATTGTTATAAAACCCATTATAAAAAAAATATTTATTGATGTCTATATAAATAAGAAGAGTCAATAGTGTTGCCATTGCACATTGCTGAAAATGGTCTGATGGTATACATATAAGGAACACATGAGATTGACTCGAGGAGAATTGACTTCACAAACACCCATGTCTTAGATCTCAAATTAAAATTGAAAAAAATCCAATTTTGACATTAGACCTTACCGGGAATCGAACCCAGACCCACCTGCTCGGTAGAGCAAGCTCTAACCAACTAGACCACAGCGGGCAACATATTAAATTGTACTACTTTTTTTTCTTGATTGTAAAAGTTTTAAACATGGCTGTCGAGTCGGAGTCGGAGTCGATGAACGGCTCGAATTTTTTTTTGAAAAATATATTTAATGATGTGTATTCAAACAAAATAAGACAAAGTGTTGACATTCCATGATTGGCTGACTAAAGATGATCTGATGGAATACATATATATGAGATAAAATGAAATTATTGAAAAATCTCCTCGGAGTCGTAGTCGTCTTTTTTTTACACGACTCCACAGCCCTGGTTTTAAATTTATAATTTCTCAACCTTGTGCAATGTTAATCAAATAAATGAATGAATAAGTTTAGTCACTAACGACCCGGGATTCGTCTTTCGGCATCTTCAAGTGCACGTATGAACTTGAACTGACTGACTGAAGAGATATGTATTCAATTTTAGTTCGATGGTTTGAGCTGTGAACCGCCGGGTCGAAAAGCTTTAGTTCTCCGAGTTTTACCTCTCTCGGCGTTTCAGAAATTAAATTTGTTCTTCGAGGGAAAGCTTTCAGACTAACTTTACATTATTAAGATTTGAACCTCTGAAACTGGGTCGTTTTAAACCAAAAAAATCAATGGAAAATTTCTTTGTTTCAATTATAATGACGTTGTTGCTGAATTCGTTGGAAAGACAGACAGAATAGATAAAAGGAGAAAACGGGTTATCGCCATTGATAGATATCAATTTAAAAAGGTCGTAAAAGTTTACAGTTATATTTTAAAATAACATTGACAAAAAACCGCTCACAACTGTTTTATTCTTAATCATGGCAATAAAATAATACATTATTCAGAATGGCAAGACTTAAATTCAACGGTGATGTGGCGCGAAATACATCCTTTTAAGGTTTCAAACTTTATTTACGGATTTTCAACTTTCCTCTAATTTGCTGATCGGAATATTAAACAGGCCACACGCGGCTGTGTGTGGACCAAATGAATACAGGAAATAAAAAAGCGCTAAATATCAGGGCTGTCGTGGAGTCAGTTGTTTGTCTCCGGAAAGACGCCTGACTCCACGACTCCCTACTCCACAGCCCTTATTCTAAATGTCTTGAAATATCGTAAAAGTAAAGTGAGCTTACTGAACACACACTGCAATAGTATTTCCCCAAAAATAAAAATATGCAATCCACAAAAGCATTAATTCAAGACGTGATTGTATTTGGAAAAGTCCAGAAAGTTTCACAATTTTTCTACTTGGCTCACTTCACTTCTCAAGGGCTCATATTATTTTTAATATATTGGGTTGGTATGAAAACGACCAATAAAAATGCGATTTCAATGTGTGTAGCTTGCGCGGTTATTGTTCTAAAATGTGTGAAAAAATACAAAGCTATACAAAATTATGACAACTTTTTCATTAATTAATAATAACACAATAAATTCCTATACGCCATATCGCAATAGACCTAGGGATATTTTTCATAAATGCTTTAAGATTATAAACCAAATGTTATAGTTTCATGGTTACACTTAAACATAAAATGGCGACAGTCTATATACGACACTTCAATCATTAAAACATAGCATCATCCGCTTGAAAAGATGGCATTGAAATTGTGAAGCAAAGAAAAGCAGCAAACACTGCGAGAAGGTTAATAAATCGCCATTAAATTACGGTATAATAATTGAGAATCTGGATAAAAGACATTAGAAAGTCCTGTTGAAGTTCCTAAGAACGTTATTTAATTTTGAGTGAACTCGGCCATTTCATCGAAACGTCAAAATTTGTTCCAAATTCGAATCCTGAAAATTCGGCAACTGACCGCTTACAACTTCGGGTGAATATCCCCAACCGGTTTTGTTTGGCTGTAATAATTCTTACGCCACACTCTGAGCGCAACGCATTGTGAATAATGCGATTGTAATGCGATGAGACTGCGCCTCGCGAACACTGTGTCCGACCGTTGGGCGCTGTGGGTGATTTAGTTCTCTTCCGCGATCGAAATGGGCGAATAAATCAGAATTAGGCTTTTAACTCTTTCAGTAGGCCTTACATTTATAATAATGAGAGTAGGAAGCATGGAGAAATGATAACAATAATGCAATGAAGCCATTCATATAATAAAAAAAACATTTGTAATATAATATTCGCAGAATTACAGATAATATATTTAACATTTGGACTCCGAAAGCCGTATTTATTAGAATAAAAAAATATGTAAAGGTATTTCATTGTAACTATTTGCCAACGTAACAAATATTTTACCATAATTTTAAAATTTAAATGAACACAACGAGAATATTAATATAGTCACTGAGAAAAGACATAACGGACATCCATATCCAAGATTCTAGTATATTCTATATATTCTAAGATATTAAAAATCATAATTTGATATTATAATCTTGTCAGCACGCTAGAGTACAGATTTTTTTATCCATGTCCACTTCCAATATAGAGCATATGTCCTCCTAATAAAGGTATCTCAATAGAAGTTTTTTCTACGAGGACTGTTTGTTAATCAGTCGCTCAACCTCACTTTTTTATCAAAGTGAGTAGTAGGGAAAGTAGGTTTAAGCTAGAACAGGACTAGTGGTTGACTAATCGCTATTGCTACACCCAGTTATTTAAGGATAAGAAGGATGGGAGAGGAAATAATGTGAATTGACATCACAGACAACCAGGCTTCGATCACAGCTTTGAATTGAATAATTCTCAAATTCACTGTGATCTACTCCAACTAGGCCACAGCAGGCGACAGGATACAGCTATTACTGATATAAATTTGCTACGTAACGTCTTTTAAATTCGAAACATATCTTGTCTTAGTAAAATTTGTTCTACGAGAGCTACTTGTTTTTCAGTTGCACAAACTCTCCATTCCAGAAAGAGTAAGAGTAGAAGAATAGGGCAAAAAGTTTGCTAATCGCTCTCGTTATATCTCGTGCATCGGATGGGTAGACGAGAATGTAGGAATCACAGCCGTCAATTGAACTCAAATCGATTAAAAAATCAATTTATGAAATAAAAATTCTGTTCTATGTTTTAAGCCTGTTAACATCGCACTGAATAGGAACACCTAAGAGCTTTCGCCACTCAGCTACATAGTCGGCAACATACAATTTATATCAATATTATGAAATACAATGTTCTTATAAAATTAGAGTAAATATATACTATTTAATTTACATCGGCAGAGAAAGGGTGATGCAAGATGTTCTTATTTCAAATCGCTTTTTGAATGGATTTCGTGTCTGCATTTCGCTTATACACAACGTCCGGCCATCCTGCATTTTCATGTTTCTTTTTTTATTATTTTAAAGGCTGTTGCGTTGAATTTACAAAAAAAGACATGGGTAGGTGAACATTATTGTGAGCTTTAAAATTAATATTACAATGATAGACTGGTGCAGTTTTAACAAAGGTTTTAATATATTTTATTAACGAGCTTTTAGCAATGCATTATAAGATAATATAATATCTTGCGATATAATTTTAAGACATTTTTATAAAAAAATTAATTCAGAAATTAGGATCTTGTTAAATAGCACTGTTAAAAAAAGTACTACACATAGTTTTTTACCCACAGGCCACGACGAGAATTGTTTTCCTGCTCAACCTCAGTTTCTTTCAGATATGGTAAATACAGAAGAATGGTAGTAAAAGAGGAATACTTGGTAGCTAGAATAAGTCGAGTAATGGTCGAGTGGCAATGTCGTTGGGTAAGATTTGCTGTGCTCGATGATTCGAATCTAAGTACGAAAAGTTTCAGATATTAATCAATTTTAGGATTTTTCATCGAATACAATGGATGTCTGTAATGTTTAATGTTAAAACAATCTTTCATTCCATCTGATTTTAAAAAGGGCATGTAGTTAAAGTGTTTAACTAATGACAAGTCTTTTCATAGTCGACCGTTCTTCCAAAAACAGATGTTAAGATAAACTCCATTAGTACACATGCTACACATGGGTGGCGGGCATCTTTTAAAAACCAATCATTTTTTTTAAATGTAAACTTAACGTTTCAGAACGTTTACCATTAAGCTACAGAATCCATTTTCACATTTGAGGCCTGATATAAGGTCTCCTAATAATGTTTAAAAAGCAGGGCCCGGATTCATCCAAAGCGCTCCAGTTAGTGAAAAAGTCCATTAGTACTCCTGACTCCTAATACAAAGTATAATATAACAGTCAAGATATACCTGTACTGCGTTATGAAGAAGAAATATAATTCGAATGATGCCTTAGATCAGCGTTTCTCAACCGGGGGCCATGTGGCCCCCTTGGGAGCCACAGCATGCTCCAAGGGGGCCACAGAAGAAAATATCAGTTTTGGGGAGCCACAGCAGACTTTAGGGGGGCCACGGCCACTCAAAATATAATGAACTAAATTTATATTAAAATTAAATATAATACAGTAGGACAATAATTCATTGCAGTAGAAATAATGTATTTATTAAACATACTTTTTACTATTTTTCCAATGATATTTAAGGATACCATAATAACTGCATCCAAAAGTAAGTGTCGACAATATTGTATTGACTATCTTGTCCACGGATTTCTTTCATCACCCCATGATATTATGAAACTCGTGTGCGTTAAATATGTTTTGCTTCACTAATGCTACTATCCATTTTATACAAAACACATAGACATGAAAGAAAAGCCATTTTAATAATTCAAAAAGCTTTAAGATTTTTTCCGCAGCAAAAAATAGGATTTAAAGTATTCAGTGAAAAATTAGACACTGGTTTAATTAATAGTTTCTTACAAAATTTCCAAATTAATTGCAAAAGCTAGAAAAACGCATTATATTTCCAAATCTTTGATTTCGCAATTTCAATATTTATGAATCGGAGTGAAAATGCAATTATTCAGGTGATTTCTTTGAGCAATTCCGTTCAGTATCAAGACGTATGTATGAGATAGCAGATGATAAAAAAACAACTAAATGAACATTTTGCATTGCTAATTGACTAACCTAAAACGATGTGTCAGATTTTTGATGACGAAAAAAATAGTTATGATAATTTAATGCTCTTTGCTAGAAACCTAATGACACTAAAGGTGTAACGATTGAACAAGGAATTAAGATTTTTATGAATAAAAGATATAACGCTTCAATTGTTGAAAGTATTGAAGTTTTACTGTGATAAATAATCATGTACTTTTTTTTTTGAATTCCCTGCGCGATTCATCTTCAACATTAGGTTGTAAAACATGGGACCTTTGCGTAAAACCTTCATAAAATTTCATAAAATCCCATTGACTTCAAGAATGTCTTTTTCGAAATCATTTTTTTTAATCAGCTCGATACAAATACCAAAACGCAATTTTAAAGACCAAAACTGATCATTGGTAAAGCTTTGTCCCTTTGCTTAGTGGCTAGTGTCCTTAGGGTCCTTCATGAGGCTGCAAATTCAAATACCGCCCCGGGCGGCAGGACCCCTTCCTACACTTCTGCAAATTATGCCAAAACTTCTTGCTTAGCAGGTATTAAGTAATTGAAGCTTAGCACCCAATCCATGGGAGTGGCTGGTAAAGTACGTGATACAAGATTTGTAACCTTATTCTTTTGCAGAGAAATCTTACCGAATAAAACAGTGCATTGATAATCTTTACAAAACATACAGAACTACTTCTACAAATGCATTGCTGGTTCTGCTTGGTAATTTTTTTTTAAATCTGTACAAGGCGCAACAGCAATGCTACATAATGGGTGTGAAGTCCCAGGTGAGGAGAATTCTTTGACTGTCTTCTTCTCGACCAGAACCTTCATTTTTAAGGCCCATTGAACTGTGGTGCACAGTATTGCTACAGACGCTTCTATGCGAATTTGGTAAAATTGATGGGAAATTATTCTAAGGACAGCCAATCTTATAAATTCTTTCAAAATTTAAAAATGCGAATGGAGACCAACGCTTCGAGTCCAAATTTTTGGATAGGCCAATTTATAACTAGCCATGATCACTTCACTGCCAAGCTATTCCAGGTCGGCTGATTAGTAAATAGCTTCAGGATACTGATCGCATTTTTTTAAAATGTCCAAACATGAACAACGAACAGGAAGAACTGCTCAAGATTATACGACCACAGTCGCATCTGGTGGTCCTGTTGGTCATGCCGACTTAGTTGCATCTAGGAAAAATTACAAAGCATTCAAAAAGTTCACGGCGTCTTATGAAAACGAATTGAATTAATTTCATAAAAACTCTTTTGATAAAGTTATTTTATTTTATTTCGCATTCTGCACCCTGCAGTGCATGCAAACTAGTTTTAGGAATTTATGGATAAAAATTAACACGAATAATGCTGCAGAATACCCCCCCGTAACAATAGTGTGAACCACAGCGGGCTGTAATGGGTAAAACATTGGGTACCCTAGGGATTTTCAAAAAAAAAGTAATATTATAAACTATTTTGTAAACATATTTTTTTTTAACAAAAAAAATTATTGTATTGTATTTTTTAAAAGTTAATGTACCTACATTTTTTTTCATTTTTCCGAGCCCCGAGAATTTTATTACTAGGGGTAGGGGGGCCACGGAAAAATATGAGACTCAAAAGGGGGCCACGGGCTTAAAAAGGTTGAGAAACTATGCCTTAGATTGTGTCAAAGAATCATCCCGTGTCCGAGGGTGGTACTCACCTGAAAATAAACGAAAATACGATTTAATATAATGCATAGTTACTTTTAAGGAGTGACTGTCAATTGTTGGTGAAAGGGAATTTTCTAATTTCACATTTTTTATTATACATCACAACCGTTTTCGCTCATCGTGAATATTATCAACGAATGAAAAATTAATATGATGCATGGTTATTCATACAAACTGAGTGTAGCAGTATACAGCGAAACTTATAATTGAGACAAATATTGAATGACTTATTTACAAACATTCGTGTAATTGATAGAATCTAGATCAATAGAATTTTCTAACACCCCAGTAGAGTTATGCATTCCTTATTGATATATTCTAATAAAATTTACCTCAAAAAATTATCAGAGAGCCAGTGGCGTGGCTTCCTATTTGAGGAGCAAACGTTCAAAAAGTGACTGTCACACGATTGCTTGCAAGTTTGGGAAATGATGATTTTAGTGTTGGAAAAATCACAGTTTGCTTGAATGTGTCAACTTTGTGATTTAATTTTTATAGGTAAAAACCTTTTTTGAACGCTAATTGTGATTGTAATTCATAGATTTTATTATGAACTATCAGAACTTATATTAAACGGCATTCTTTAAAAATTTTAACAAATGACTTTTTGAATGTTTGCTCTTCAAATAGAAACAGCCTAAACGCGCTATTTATTTTATCAAAAAATCATTCAATTTTTAGATTATCACAATCTCTTGCGCGCTTGAACCTACTGTTGTATCTGTCACGAAAAATGGGTTTCGAATCGAGGAAACATCCTTACTACCTTTCGGAAAATATTGTAAAAGTGTTGTTTTCAAGTTATGTAGGTGTTCGCAGAACATCCTTTTCGTCCCAGCCTTTGGGACCGTGTGGGAAATGTTTGGGGAGCCCTGCTATAAATGCATTGTCGGTTGAAATGCGTTTGTGACCCCGTAGTGCAGATTCTCATACCTTCATTTCTAATAGTGTCAGGCATGTATGTCTAATGTCTAGCGCGCTCTCGTGGACGAGTGATGCCCAACTATCCAGCAATTCTTGTAAACCACTGAACTAGCGTTTACTGTACTGTTTTATTGACGCGGCCATACCGACTACCCGTGTCGATCCAACAAAACATTAGAACAGGAGCGTACCAAGGCGTGGGCGAGTGTATTATTCGCACATTACGCGAGGGCGCTGATTTATTAAGCCACTCTTCTTGACATATAAACATAGCGGACCAGAAAGGTTTAGGTGACCGCTAGATTTGCCCTAACCCTATCCGTTTATCATAATCTATCCTATCTTGGGGAAAATGGTGATTGAGCAATTATGAATAAAGAGTTCTTCGGTTTCCATCTCAAATTTAATAAACCAGCGAATGCTGACAAAAACACACTGATCACCAAGACTTGTTTATATCGAAAAGGATACAACATCAGAAGCTAACGCTAAAATAATGCTAAAGCGCAGAGCAGCAAAGAAGGCAAGTGCAAGCAGACATGTGCGACCAGCGTATGTTGTGACAGTTAAGCTACGCAAGTGAAATATATGAATGACAAATAATAAGCCACAAATTATGTTAGTGTCTTATAGCCTTTTAGCTGCCGCAGATAATCTTAACATTAATAGCCGATAAAATAATCACTTTTCACAAATGTGTCCGCACTGACGTCCACTTCGCCCAATGATAGCGGTTTATATTGAACAGCACATTTTTTGGCGAATGCTAACGTTTTATTTTGAATCGCATATTTCGTTCGTATGCTAACGTTTTTTGAAAACTTTCTTTTTAAAACACAGTACATAATCAATATGAAAATAAATGCTATCAAAATAACAGAATTCGATTGACTAGCGAACTAAGTTTTTCAAAAATTCTATTTGGAGAATAAGTCAACATTTTGATAATTTTTGATAAAATGTGAAATTAATTTATACTATTTTGCATGTGAAAATTGCGTTTTTTATTTGTTAGTTCACTCAAAAAATACTTGAATAAAATAGAGGCCTATTTCTGAATTAGTTTATTTTATTTTATTTATTATTTCTGAAATAGAAATTTCTGCGACTACGATTGTTAGCAAACTTAAACATTATTCGAAAAATTAAATAATCGAATTAAAATCAAAAATAAAATTAAATAAAATAAGATAAATTAAAATAAAATAAAATAAAATAACATAAAATAAGATACAATTAAATTAAATTAAATGAAATAACATAAAATAAAATAAAATAAAATAAAATAAAATAGAATAACATAAAATAAAATAAAATACCATAAAATAATTAAATTAAATTAAATGAAATAACATAAAATAAAATAAAATAAAATAAAATAAAATAAAATAAAATAAGATAAAATAAAATTAAATAAAATTAAACTAAATAAAATTTAACACAATGCAACAAAAATCTCACGTTGCTGGGCAACGGGCTTACAGCTAATTAATAGTAATTACCTAGCACGCCGGCTATAATTTGCAACTATTAATTTAATTAGTTATTGATATAAAAGGGGGATATAGCTATCTGGCCGAGTCTCTAAAGAAAACAACAAATCTTCCACAGATAAAAAAAAATACGTTTCCGAGAACGTGAAGTGCGCACTGTAATTTAGTACGCCGGCCCGCTCTCGGTGCTTATCGAGGCCTGAATCCGACACTGCGCAATGTACGTACGCCATGCGTAACTACCTGCAGCAACTTCTCAGCTCTCGTCGTACCAACATGGCGATACTTAGTTTGTCTTCCGCGTAATCCAAGAACGGTCAATTACTTGCTGCTACGCGAAAAACATTATACACTCGACCGTGTACAGGCACACCTCAAACAAACGGAGCCGTGTCCACAACGATACGTGCGATATCGGGAAATAGACGCAGCTTTTAACACCTCCATTTGAACTTATAACAATCGTTTCTTGATTGTAGTCGGGTCATATGGCCCAGCGGTTAGCGTTGTTGACTTCCGTGCCGGATCGCATGGGTTCGAATCCTGGCAGTCCTTCTTATCGATTGGAAAGTAATGAAGTTAACAATTTCCACGAAACAGTAGTGCCAACTAATCGACCATTACAATCAACGATCAAATACCATTGTTACCATCACAATGTTACTACACAATTAATATCGATTTTTTTCTCGTATAATCGTTGGCGTGAAATAAACATCAGTTTAGTAATTTTCGTTTTCTAATTGACTAGGCGCAGCGGTCAGCGTTGTTGGCTTTCGTGCCGGACCTCAAGGGTTCGAATCCCAGTACGAACAGCATTTTTCCCCATCCCATCGATTTCTGTTCAAAGGTGTAGATGTTTTTGCTGTCTTAATTTCTCTCCCACCCTTCCTCCATCCTTCAACAAATGGGCGTATCGAGAGCGATTAGTTAACCACTAGTATTGTCCTAGCCTATTATGATTCTATTCCGACTACTCTATTTAGAAAAGGAGAGGTTGAGCGACTGAGTCACAAACAGTTTTCGTCGAAAATAAATCTGAGATACCTCTATTAGTACTACACTCTACACTCTACATTGGGAGCGCACAAAATTAATTTTGAAATAATATACACACACCTCCGTGGTGTTATATGCAGGGCCATCTCGTGCCAAGTGTGCGGCGCACACATGCACACAGACGCCGCACTAAGTCTTTAGCTCTATCTATACATTTTGATCTAGTTTTGTAAAGGAGCCTGGCACACAAGCGCAGAAATCCTTGCGCCGGTCCTGGATATGTACAGTGGGGGTTTCCTATAAAGTATGCGGTCTTTTTTATACCGTAATATAATTGGTTTGTTTTAGTCGATCTGTCAAACGTACACAATGTCGTAGTCTAGGGAATTAGGCAAGGAAAACCGAATCCTGTTTGATTAGAAATTCCCTAGGGTACTCAACGCTGTACCCACCACCACCCGCTACGGCTTCACACTCTTCTTATAGGGTGTATTCCGTAGCGTAATAACGTTAGTCGTGTTCAAAATTTTGCCAGAAATGTCCCGAGAAGAAATTCTTTAAGACTTGGTTGCATGCACTACAGTGTGCAGAAATTAAAAGTTAATTAATAATTAAGTGCAGTTCAAAATATGAGATTTTATCTTTTTAACTTTTTTTCCAAATGCCCTATAATTTGCCTTCGATGCAACCAAGTCGGCATGACCGACGGGGCCGACAGATAGTCGTTTTATTAATTCAAATTTCACTGTTTAAGCCAGGGTTTGCCAAAATACGTTCCGAGGAACACTGGTGTTCCAGAGAAACTGAATAGGTGTTCCGCGAACACCCACATAACTTAATTTTAACTTAACAAAAACTAGTAAATACGATTCTTTGGTTCGGAATGCATTTCCCTAAACAGCAAAACGAGCTTGCTTAATTCAGAGCAAGTGGTTATGAAAATCTGACTGATTTAAGTGATTCTGATGTAAATGTCAATAATTTTTTTCTTGGTGGGTTTGTCAGATGAATCCCCCAATGTGTCGAAACAAGTTATTATTGTTTTACTTCCGTTTTATAAAACCTATTTATGCAAAGCAGGATTTCCTTTTTATGCTGCAACAAAATCAAAGTGCAGGCACAGATTCGGCGCCACACTATTTAAAAATTATAAGTGGCTTATTAACATTTTTTTTTGTATTTATACTATTAAGAATTAACCAACATAAAAAATAAGTCAAGTGTTCCATTAAAATTTCCGGATTCGCGAAGTGTTCCATAGCAGAAAATGTTTGGGAAACCCTGATCCATGCAGTAAATGACTCGCGCTCGTCACCGAGTTCATACTTTTTTTTACCATGTTTGCTCCCAATGTGAATCACATGTACTCCTAATGGAGTTTATCTCAACAGAAGTGTTTCTAAGAGAACTGCTTGTTACTCAGTTGCTCATCCTCTCTTTTTCCGAAGAGAGTAGGGCTAGGACAGGACTAGTGGTAAGCTAATCGCTCTCGATACGCCCCGTTCATATGATAGGATGGGCGGGAGTGGGGAATTAAAGAAATCGCTTACATCCATGCCTTCGAACAGAAATTCATAAATTGACTGAAAAATCAATTTTTAAAACTGTCCGTAATGGAGTCCGTGACCTCCGTAGCCGAATCCAACGACGTTGAACACTCGGCCACACGGGCGGCTTCATACACTTACTAGTTGATACGTACAAGTCAAAGTGAATTGTAATGTAAGCTTAAACTGAAACTACATTGACGAGATTTCACACGTGTCATTTACACACAGGGTTAACGGTGGGTCGACCGCTCTGCCGCGGACATTACGTTAATGATGTTCGCCGCGATTTTCAGTGCGCCCTGTAGTTTCGGTCGCGTTGGTACAAGACGACATTGTAAAAGTTGATGGGATATTTTTTTGCGCGATGCCATTTTGTTGCAGAAGGGACAAACACACAGCTTTGCTGGTAACAGTGAGCGACATTTAATCATTCCCCAACAACCGTATTTATTATTAACATCGTCAAGTCAAAGGAACGGACAATATGAATTGAATTTGTACGATTTCTAATATTCCGTCATTTTACGGTTTGTTTTGTCTTTTTGTGAAATAACATATCGCCTGTGGAAAGGAAAAAGGACGTAACCCACCATTGGCGGATCCAGAAATTGTCCAAGGAGGGGGCCATTCAATTCGAAATAAACATCATACAAAAATAATATATCTAAGTATATAAAAGTAGTCAATACATAATTAAGTATGTATTCTATAAAACATCGTAATCTAAACAATTTAAGATCCCATTTCACAATAAAGTTTTAATAAAGATGAAAAATTAAGAAAAAAAATTCCTGGGGCCCCCCCTTGGATTCGTCAATGTAACCCACACATTTACAGGAGAAATTATGAATTATACACAACCTTGAAGTGGACGGAGACTTCTTAACTGGTGTCTAATTGACACAATCTAATATTAATCAAAGAAATTTTCTAGGAAAAACCTTTATTTCAGTCTTTTTTCATTGTTTTAATATTTCACAAGGTCATTTTTTTCAAACTTAAAAGCTAAATTTAGATACTTATTCGACATTTGCAGCTTGCATCCTTTTGATAGAACGTGTATCAAGTTGTGTACATTGTGATTATCGAAAAAAGCTGTTTTGAATAAACTGTGGGTTACGTCCTTTTCCCTTTCCACAGTCGATATGTTCATGGGGGTTTAAGAGGAGCCTTGCAGAGACTCGCGTGATCCCCTTGTTAATTTTTACTTAGGCCGACGAGCCCCTTGTTAAATACATATAAAACATTATTCTCATAGTTATGCGTTATATAATGTAAAAATATAGAGTCAAAAACTAAATTTACAGCAGTGTCTGTCAAACTGTGTGCCGCGGTGGAAGAAGCCTTAAAAATGTTAATTTTAAATAATGCCTTTTCATTTTCTTTTTAATTTTAAATAATTTCAACATATAAGTACATATTCAAACAAATATATTTCACGTTCATACATATTGATCAATGCGACACATTTTCTACGTTTTCTTTTTTAACCCTTTCCTTACTATGCATGAAAGCACGCGCTCCTGAGCTGTGTCTCCGTTACACATCAGGCAAACAGGAGTGAATCATGACAATTATATAACACTACTATAATATTTCTATTATTGCATTACTCAATGCGTAAAAGTATAAGGGAGGAATACCTGAATTTTAGGCAGAGTATTTATTTTATATACAGAGAAATGTAAATGATTAGAAAGTATGTGTACTATTTACACATCTTAGTTAAGAAAGGGTTAAAAGTGCATTTCCATTTTTATTTGGTGTGCCACGGTGCAAGTCCCATTCACCACTGTGCCGTGAAGTAAAAAAGTTTGGCAGACACTGATTTACAGTAACAACTTGAATGAACAAACAATAAAAACTGTTTATTACTCAGTCGCTTAACTACTCTTCTTCAAGAAGAGTAGTAGAGAAAGAAGGATAAGGCTAAGACAGGACTGGTGGCTAACTAATCGCTCTCACTACGCCTAGAACTATTGAAGAATCGGAACAGTGGGAGGAAATTTTTAGATATCACAAACACCCACGCCTCCGAACAGAAATCAATGCTATTCGTACTGGGAATTGAACCCGTGAGGTCCGTCACGAAAGCCAACAACGCTTATTGCTGCGCCTAGTCGATTAGAAAACGAAAAGTACTAAACTAATGTTTATTTCTCGCCAACGATCGTAAAATTATTCCCAAATGTGAGAAAATAATCGATATTAATTGTGTATTGTCTTTGTGGTGGTAACAATGGTATTTGATCGTTGATTGTAGTGGTCGATTAGTTGGCACTACTGTTTCGTGGAAATTGTAAACTTCATTACTTTCCAATCGATAAGCACAAAACAGTAGACCAATTGAAAACAAAACAACTCATCATATCGTATTTAATTGAGCATTCTAAAATCATCGCCAGTCGATTCGGAAACCCCAATCGTCTAATCTATTGAATGAAATTGGTATAGAGACATCCTGCATCCGGTTCGATTCGAATTCCTATACAGAAAAATATCTACTGTGGAAAGGAAAAGGACGTAAACCACACATATAATTTTTTTACAGGAGGCGCAATAAACGTTTTTTGATGTTTTTGGGCCATATGCAAATTATGAATTATACACAACCTTGAAGTGCACGGAGACTTCTAAACTGGTGTTTTATTGACATAATCTAATATTAATTTTAAAAATTGTCTAGGAAAAACCTTTATTTCAGTCTTTTTTCTTGGTTTTAATTTTTTACAAGCTCATCTTTTTCAAACTTAAAAGCTAAATTTAGATACTAATTCGGCATTTGCAGCTTGCATCCTTTTGATAGAACGTGTATCAAGTTTGACACATTGTGATTATCGAAAAAAACCTGTTTTGAAAAAACTCTGGGTTACGTCCTCTTTCCTTTCCACAGTAGATATCATAAATATAAAGAATCAATCGAATATTTTCAACGAATTCTGCGATGAATTAAAATTGATAACTTTGTTATTATTTTACTAAATTTGTGAGGCATATTTGACCTATTTTGAGAAGCATCTTTATACAAAATATGTCGATGGATTCGGCGGTAACTTTGTGGAAGTTCATTTACTCACGTCTGTTGTATTTATGCATTTTTATCCATATCTGCGTTTAATGTCGAGTATATGGCTCCTACTGGAGGTGTCAACTATTCTTTTCTACGAGAACTATTTGTAACTCAGTGCTCAACCTATATTTTTGAAAGAGAGGAAAAATATGACTAGGACAGGAATTGTGGTTAGCTAGTCGCTCTCGATCAATGCTTCCTCTAAGAAAAAAGGTTAGCTGCGCGCCAACCCAAAATTAGTGCGCGGGGGCTTCCCAACTACTCCGCAGCCGCGCGAGCGCGCAGCTTAGAGGGAACGTTTCTCTCGATTCGAACATCGAGAATTCAAGAAATTACACACATCGATGCACAGAGAGCAAAAAAATATCTAGACAGAATTCAAAGGAATAGCTTCTAGAAAAAAACTTTTAGCTATTCGTTTTATAATTAAAACATATATATATATTTACTTGTTGAAAAAATAAGTAATATTTTACCCAGATTAATCGTATCCGAAAACAATATTTTTATATTCCTGTGTGTAGAAAAAATAATCAAAAAATAAGACAAAACCTAATTTAGTCATATTGAACTCCCTCCTTGAAGGGTTAAGTGCCACTGCTTGATTATACTGACGTAACTCATGTACGTACAACCATCACTCAAATCAGCTTGAAATCGGAAATGATAAACGAGTAGGTGAGAATCGAATCGTCCATTTTGAATCGTCGGAAACAGTTCGGGGAATCCCGCCTGCCATGACGATTTCAAAACATTGTGTTTGTTTGATTGTTTATAAAATTGCTTCAATCATACCGGAAAAGATTAAGCATTAACTGTACCGAGTGAAATAGGTAAAATCGTGAACAAGCACAATATATCATTTTAGTTTTAGCCGACGGTAATTTTGGGGAAAATTCCAATTCCGGGATTCCGCGGATTGGGCAGACAATATGAAATCGTGTATAAATTGAGAAAAGTTTTGGTTTGAATCGTTTATTTAAGAAATAAACACGAAAAATTTATTTACCAAGCGTCAGTTAAAGTTCATCCGTGCACTTGAGCGCCCGAAGATGCCGAAAGGCGAAACCCGGGTCGTTGGTGACAAAATTTGTGTGAATGTACATAATTTAAACGATTCAAATTTAATAATGAAATTCCACCAGGCACCTTCAGTCGAAATCTTAAATTATAAAAGTTTTAGTGTCTGAATTTTTCATTACTTTATTTACAATTTCAAAATCTCAGGAATATGCCAATTTGCCCAAAATGTCAGCGTGACTCGTTTTTTTTTTAGCTCTTCCAAGAATTTACGGGATTTGCTAAAAATGTCTCAATCACAAAATCACGACTGTACTAATCCCAATTACCAAATTGGACGGGATCCCGGGATTGGAAAGCCAAGTTGAGATGACCAGACTCATTCTTTTTGCAAGTTGTCTCTTTGGACATAAGCACACATCACATAAAGTCCTTCCAGTGACTTCCTAGGGTATATGCCACCCCTAGGCAGTGTTTAAAATAGCACTATTACTATTTTTCTAACCGTTTTATTTTGAAATTACCTTATCTGCCGCCTATAGTTCTGATATCGGTAAATGTAATATACAATGTTTTTTGTCGGATTTTTTTTCATCAAAGACATTGGAGGGGAGGCATCATGTTTATTAAAAACCAAATTCGTGTGTCAAAAATATTTAGTCATTTAAAAAAAATCATTTGTCATCATTTGCCGCTCTTTAGGACTTGCCGCCCCTAGGCTACTGCCTACTCGCCTATGCCCACAGGACGTCCCTGAGTCCTTCCATCATTTATTCTCGCTTGACGCTGTTTGCCAGAACAAAGGCGAAATGTCACGAGCCCTGCTGCGAGCAGGTGCAATATAGGTACTCGAATTCAACTCGATATTATATTGTGATTACTTTGTGTTAACGTATTCCTCGAAATCACCTATTAGGTCACAGTTATTATTGTTAAAACATTGATGCAATCACTCGACGCCCGGATTCCAATGAAATCCGATAGCAAAAATGCACTCCATTATGATATTAAATACAATATTATAAAATTAAAATGAGTTGTGTGTTTGTTAGGGACTCTGAAGTCTCGGCTTTTTTTAAATCCCGGGAAATTTTCGTGTCACGAGACAATCAAACTGTAATAATTTTTATTATGCAAGAACACTATCGATTAATCAAAACGTATTTGAATATTACGTTCTCATAGGTTAATTTAATATTTTTTCGTCGGGTCCTAAAGTGCAGCGGTTAGCGTTGTACGTTTCCGTGCCGGATTCATGGGTTTGAGTATCAGTACGAGCAGCGTTTTTTCGATCGATTTCTGTTCGAAGGCATGGGTGTTTGTGATGTCTAAAAATCATTTAAAAAATCATAATGAGTGCTATTCGTTAACCACTAGTCCTGCCAAAGCCTTACCCTTCTATCTCTACTACTCTCTATGGAAAAGAAAAGTTGGGCGACTGAGTAACAAATAGTAGAAAAGCTTATGTTGTAACACCTCCATTAAGAGGCCATGTGTTCCACATAAGGAGCGAGAATGAATTAAAAAATATAACAATATTGTATTCTACATATTGATTTTAACTTCCCATCATTCGGGGGATTCGTTTGATTTCGCTGATAAAACCATGACCTTCGAAAAATAGTAATATACATTGGTTAAGTAATGTTATGTTTATAATCACAAATTACCATCTGTCACACATATGTACGTACAGTTGTAATATTCTATTTTATTTTTTTAAATAACTGAAAGATTTTGAAAGTTTCTAAACTTTTTTATTACGTTCCGAAATGTACAGCGGTTCTCAAACTACATTAATTTGAAACAAATGAAGAAATCTACGTTACAAAAATTATAATAAAAAATCATCAATTCTCAACAGTCAGGTTGTTTCATTTAAATGTCCCGGGAACCGAGACTGATAAAAAGTGTCGAATTCCCGGGAATTTATTCTCGGGTTGCCTTGACACAGAATCCTTGGTGTTTGTACAATTACAGCTGGTTAGATAAAGCAACGATAAGGTTTGTATATAATATGTATTTCATATTTACTCGAACGAATCACCTGTCAATTTTCAATGAATGGAAAAAATGATAACTACAAGGCGCGCCTTGGCCAACTGTTCAACGTCGTTGGCTACGGTTACAGTGTACGCGGGTTCGAATTACATTAGGACAGTTTCATAAGTTATTTTATTAGAATTTTACTTATTGGTGATTTCGGTTAAAAAGTATATCAACGCATCAACATATTTCATTCGTTTAATATCCAAATTTGCAAGTGGAAGGGGTCAAAAAGCAAACAACACAATATAACGTATCGCTTTTTAAATTTATTTATTCTAATAAATGTTTATAAAAATAAATGAATATTTTTTTAAACTGTCACACTTTAAATTAAAGCACAAATATTCATGCGGCAATCATGTATCAATTAATTAAATGCACCGAGGATTTAATAATTTATTTAAATCTTTTGATAACTCGTTAACGTTTGTAATTTTTCTCCAGTAAACTAATTGTAAAGTGACATCAACTTTTGCCATAGTCTCATATACGTCTCAGAAATTCGACATCAAATTTACTCCAAAGCTTCCCTGTTTAACGAGAAACTGCACAATCTAATTACGCCACTGCAAATGATCAAACAACGCAAAGGATTTTCGCAAACGCAATTTCCAGGAGATGGCGTAGATTCGCCAGGATTCCGCTCTGGCGATTACCACAACTGCAGTGCACACATCATTCAAGAGCAATTTGCAAGTTTGAAAAGTTACGCTACGTTTAATTCCAGGGATCTCAAAACATTCTAGGCTGAAGCCAACCATTGGTTCTCCTAATTAAAGACTTGGTGCGCAATTAACGCCGGCTGCGTAGTTGAGCGACAACGTCGGAAGTCACGGATTCGAATCCCAGTACGGACAGTTTTTATAGATTGATTTTTCAATCGATTTATGGATTTCTGTCCTATCACTAATTCTATCTTAAAACGGGCGTTGAGAGAGCGTTTAGCTAACAGCTAGTCCTTTTCCTATCTTTCTATTCCTTATATCATTGAAATAGAGAGCTTGAGCAACTCGACGAAATCGACTGAATAACAAGCAGTTCTTGTTAAATAAACTCTGTTAGATTAAGAGTGGATGAAAGTGGACATGGTAAAAACAACATCGCTGTATTTTTGACTTCGATGTTTTGTAATTTTACTCTAAATGGCGTGTTAATATCCTAGCCTAACCCTTAAGGCCCGGATGACGTCCACAGCAAGACAAAACAAGGCACTGCTTTGATGCCAATTTATAATAGCAAACTTTCACCGATTTCATTGAAATATCTTAATTACTTATAAAAATAAGATTAAGCCTTTAAATATTCATACATTATATTGTATGTTTTTAATAAAAAAAAAACTGTTAACTGTTCGACTTTGTCTACGAATTTCATTTTTATCTTGTGCGACACTTGTTTAGAGAGTGAAATATAAAAATAATTTTCGTAAGTATTTATTTTAACCGTGTTCGCTCCAAATGCGGAACAAATGATCTTTTAATGGAGTTTATTTCAACAGAAGTGTTTCTATGAGAACTGCTTATTAATAAGTTACTTTAACTGTTTCTATATATTTCCAGAAAACATAGAAGACTAGGGCTAAGACAGAACAAAAGGAAACAAATTGATTATCTTGTTATTCGAGCAATTTACCGGGAACCGGAAAATATGTACTGGGATTCGAACACGTCAGATCCAACGACGTTGACTATTGTGCCGTAGACCCGGCAAATAAGTGTTTACAAATTACTATTAATTAGATACAAATCTGCCGCTATTCAAAATCTATCTTAGACGTCCGTGCCTGTAGGGTTAATACCACAGATTAACGCCAAACAGTTTATCGTAATCCATTTGGTTCACGCAAGGGGATTCCTCGAAAAACAGAATTTGCTTGCAAGTAGATGAAGTAATGATTTGCAAATGAGGAGGTGTTGTTAGTGGTTCGGAAATCTGCCTCGAATTGCGTGACAGCCACATTTCCCGCCAATTAACTTCCTATTGCCTATATTAAAATACTGTAAACATAAATAAACGCAGCTCGAGCTGTACTCAGTCGGCATCTGCATTATCGACATATGTACATTACAACTTCTATGTTTTTCACAGTCAATACTCGGTAGATAGGCATTATCAGGGCCAGCGCCACTATACAGGCGAAATAGGCAACCACCAAGGGCGCAACCCATCAGGGGGCGCATAAATGGAGTATTCGAACTATTTGCATGTACTTTAATGATAATAAATAACAGTGCATTTTAATTTATTTTGATTTTTGTATTAATTGTTCGTTGTAATTATGTATCGTATTCTATATTATTCGAAAAGGAGAGGTTGAGCGACTGAGTAACAAACAGTTCACGTAGAAAAATTTCTGTTGAGATACTTCTATTAGGAGGCCATATGCTCTAAATCATAGTTTCTCAACCTTTTTAAGCCCGTGGCCCCCTTTCGAGTCTCATATTTTACTGTGGCCCCCCTACCCCTAGATAAATAAAATTTTCGGGGCTCGGAAAAATTAAAAAAAATGTAGGTACATTATTTTTTTTTTTTAAAATACAATAAAATTGTTTGTTAAAAAAAATATGTTTACAAAATAATTTTTAAAATTACTTTTTTTGAAAAGCCCTAAGGTACCCAACGTTTCACCCATCACATCCCACTGTGGTTCACACTATTCTTACGGGGGCGTATTCTGCAGTGTTATTCGTGTTAATTTTTTATCCATAAATTTCTTAAAACTAATTTTCATGCACTGCAGGGTGCAGAATGCGAAATAAAATAACGTTATCAAAAGAGTTTTTATGAAATGAATTCAATTCGTTTTTCATAAGACGCCGTGAACTCTTTGAATGTTTTAGAGATAGGATGGGTGGGAGGGGGAATTGAAGAAATCACATATGTACATCCAATCTATTTAAACTAATTGAACTGGGAATCCAACCATCCGTGTTCTAAGCCAACGACGTTAACCAATCGACCACAGCCGAGTATTTGTAAATCTAAAATATAGTGTTATTCAAATGAAAATTCCATCAACAAATACGGTATAATTTATTATTATATTAATAAAAAAGACATTTGCAAAATTCTTTTTTTGCGCGCTGACCTCA
The DNA here is from genome assembly GCA_030503985.1 of Himalopsyche tibetana. Classification (NCBI taxonomy): domain Eukaryota; kingdom Metazoa; phylum Arthropoda; class Insecta; order Trichoptera; family Rhyacophilidae; genus Himalopsyche; species Himalopsyche tibetana. The sequence goes on along the minus strand of JAPJYX010000052.1, from coordinate 4,351,682 downwards.
GTTGCCGCAGATGGGCAACCTCCGCTATAATAGCGGTAATTTAATAGTTATTCCGGTTAAATAATATGTGCAAGAAATAATTATAGACGAGATCCGTTGAATGTTTCAATTGAAAGAAGAAGTAAAAAAAATACACGGAATCTATTATAATTGGCTAGAAATCTATCTGCAATGGTTTCCTCCGTAACATGCGTTTAAATTTAATTTTATTCACTTCAACAGTGCTGCATATCTGCACGCACAATACTTACAGCGGCGCATGCATGACGGAACAATTTGTGCAAACTAATTATTGGACAACAGGGTGTTGCGCAAACGAGAATCGGAAACATGAGAGGGTGAGTATTAACAATCCAAAGAATTATATATATATATATATATGTTTTAAATATATACATTTATACTTTTATTTATTATAAAAGTTTAGATTAGTACAAATGGACATGCTATTTTTTTAATATAATGCCATTCCACTAAGTTTGACAGTGGATTGCACTAAAAGTCGTTACAGTGCTTCCAGGTGCTTGCTTCAAACGGGTTTATGAATACTGGGGATATTAAAAAAAACATATACCTACTTATAAAACGAATAGAACACTCGTTTGTACAAAATACACATTTATTTAATATTAACTGGACCGGTTTCGCTCACGACAAGCATTTTCATCTGATAAGATAATACATTGTATTCAGTATAAACATCGACTGTGGAAAGGAAAAAGGGTGAAACAACACATAGCAAATTTTACAGGAGGCACAAAAAACGTGTTTTGATGATTTTGGGTCATATGCAAATTATGAATTACACACAACATTAAAGTGCACGGAGACCTCTTAACTGGTGTTTAATTGACATAATCTAATATTCATTAAAGAAATTGTCTAGGAGAAACCTTTATTTCAGTCTATTTTCTTGGTTTTAACTTTTTACTAGGTCATCTTTTTTCAAACTTAAAAGCTAAATTTAGATACTAATTCGGCATTTGCAGCTTGCATTCTTTTGATAGAACGTGTATCAAGTTCGATACATTGTGATTATCGAAAAAAAGCTGTTTTAAATAAACTGTGGGTTACCTCTTTTTAACTTTCCACAGTCTATATCACAGTCGATCTTGATAATGTTGAATTAATATGGAATAAGAAAAAGAGTGTTTTATTATTTGAATTTTATGTGCAATCCTATCTCGGGATCCCAGATTGGAAGCCCTAAACAGATCGACGTAGACGAGTGGTAATGGCAGCAGGAAAGCACAGTACAGCGATCCTAAGGCACGATTCTTCTGTATGTATTGAATATTTAGAGACGCCATCATTGTTTATGTATGTTTATTTCGACTTGTTAATCAATTTCTAAGAAAGGCTTACACGATGGAATCGTACTGCATTTATAATTGATATTTCTTTTGATGCGAAGCGGGACCGCCCGCGGCCACGAATCAAAAAGATTCAATGATTTAGATTTGAATACAATAACGTTTCTATACGTCTAATGGACGACGTGTGGAACCGTTACTAATCGAACGATACAATTGATTTAAGATTCAATATTTTTTGCTACGAATACGACGTGAAAAAAAACGGCAGAGGTTCACTAACTTGTTTGGGATACTGCCCACTTTTCACACCCACGGCACATATACACCCTTTCTGATAGTAATATATTCTAATTTACACATTTGTGTTTTTTTAAATATACTGTCACTGTTCTGGCAGAAGTTTGTAAGTAACATATCGATAGTTCTGATTAAACAGCGAATGAAAAATTTCAGTTTTAGTTTAAAGCTTCTGACATTGATTTTTCGTGTTATATAGATAATTATAATATCAAAATATAGATGAATTCATCCCGATCTGACACAAATAAGAGTTTACAAATGCTGGTGTAATCAATCAACTTATAATTTTAATTATTTTATTTTAATAAAAATACAATATTCCTTTGTAATTGTATTTTGCTAATCACTTAATTTCGGAAGGACACGTGTTCAATCAGGAACAAGGGATAAAAATGTTACACCCAAATACGGACAGTCATAAGCTCTTTTTCCAGGAAATTTTGGAAATAGATAGAGCACAGCTGCAAAGTCTTCCGATTGTAAATGAAATATTAAACTTTCCGGCATCTCCACTTCTATACCCTATATAATCATAAAACCTTTGCCGACAAACAAATAATATAATTCTTCCCATGAGCTTATCCTTTTCGCCAGCAATGGCTTTGGACTCAGTGATGCATTTATTTCTTATATAAATACGAAACTTTCATTTACTAAGCGTCAGTTCAAGTTCATCCGTGCACTTGAATGCCTGAAGATGCCGAAAGGCGGAACCCGGGTCGTTAGTGACAAAATCTGTGAGAATGTACATAGTTTGAACGATTCAAATTCCTTTGTACTTTATTCCACTTTATTTAAAAGGTCAGGACCAGTTTCGCTCATTGCGAGCATTGTCAACTGAAAAATATTTAAACAGTGCTATTTATACAAAAATAAAAAGGTGTAAACGACAATTGACATTGAAAAGAATTTACAAATTACAGTATAAGTGACTATAATTACACAAAATTTAAATGTTTAACACCTCTATCATATAATTAAAAAATCATCAAAGATTAATAAATTTTAAGTAGTGACTGATGGTAATTCTAAAGATAATCAAAATTAGGGAAATTTTTAACAAAGTGATATAAAATTCTACAATAATAAAGTAAATAACTTGCGATGAGCGAAACCGGTCCTGACCTTTTAAATAGAGTGGAATAAAGTACAAAACGTGTTTTTATTAATTTACTGCCTTTTACAAGTATTGACAGCGAACACCCTAAAAGCGAACTTAGTTATTTCAGATAATGAATGTATTTTAAAAAATATCATTGTATGTGGTTTATCAATTTTTTATGCCCGAGAGGTGACGGTATACACATATACTCATTAGGTATTGTAGTCAACTTCATTTTACGCGCTTTTGTTTTAAATAACACGGTCCACTAAGAAACGCGAATATTATATTTTCTAATTCAGATCGAATCGACTTTGGTAGTAAGTACACTATAAGTATTTTTTTTAAACGGTTTTTTTGTTGTTGTAAAAAAACGTGTATTACCAACCTCGATTCAATCTGAATTCGAAGGCACAATCATACCATATCATTACCGAAGTGCCGGTGGACGGGTTTCTACGAAATCAGTTAATCTAATTCGAATTCAGCGAATGCAAACCGAAGGCTGATTTCGCGGAATACTTTCGGGAAAGTATAATTAAATAGTATTTCGCGGAAGTAAAAGTTCGAACGGGCGACCGGCTTTAATAACCACGGACTTGCGCTGTCGGAAAACAAAACAAAAGCCCGCCACTGTGAATGAGGATAACGGAAAATTTTCACCATAGACACGGACGAAATAAAATATGTAATAATTATGTCTATGGATGTATTAATTATTATTTAGAACGATTCAGGGGTGCTCGAGCATTTAATTTAGTAAGTATTTTCTATCACCCGTGCGCGGCCGCTACAAAGTATTGAACAACGAAAAAAAACATTAATTTAGACAAATAGTATTCTCAAATAATATTGATTATTGAAATCGTAAATGAGTTTTAATTGTTTTACGAAAAAGTTTGAAGGTGAGTGAAACGGTCTACAGCAGGGGTTCACAAACGTTTTTATTAAAGGTGGCAGTTTTGAAATCAAAAATATTTGGTGGACCACCTTTTTTTGTATTTTTTTCTGTTTCTAGAACACAAGGTAAACAATATTTTAATAAAAACACAATATTCCTTTGTACATTTAAAAATGAATGGAGATACTAGATCGGCTGGTTGGGAACCCCTAATTACTAACACTCTGTTGTTTAATTAGATAATTAATTAGAGATACAATTTGCAATTTCACATCATGTCCTTCTGGGGTTTCGCTCTGAATTTTGACAATTGCCAATGCAGGCTTTAATCAATTCTGGGAGCAATTAATTAGTAAATAGCAACTGCGGTCCAAAAATGACAGACCGCACGTCCACTTCGAGGGCACCTGAACTGGAATCGCGCTGGGCATTTCAGCAAATTAATTGAATGCCAACGTGCATGTCTGATTCGACAATAATTATTCGATTTCGCCCCAATAATTACGAAACGCTTGCCAACAGTGGTCCGCGAGAAAATTTTGGTGATAAACACAATTAATAAAAACACAATATTCCTTTGTACTTCATTCCACTTTATTTAATAGGTCAGGACTGGTTTCGCTCATTGCGAGCATTGTCAACAACGATTGTCATTTAAAAGAAATTACCAATTTCACATCATGTCCTTCTGGGGTTTCGCTCTGAATTTTGACAATTGCCAATGCAGGCTTTAATCAATTCTGGAAGCAATTAATTAGTAAATAGCATATGCGGTCCAATCACGACATACCACAAAGAGCACAAATTTCTAGCTACGCCACTGCTCTTAATAATAGGAAGATATGTAGATTAATTTTAATGTAGTGCGAAATTTAAAATATCTACAGCCATATTCGGTTTATGTTTGATGTAGCAATGAAATACGGGTTAATATTAAATTTAATCCACCAAACATCTGTCGCTACAAAGTCATAAAACATCTGTGGATGAGCTGATAGTAATTTTAGACATTTTGTCAGGTTTCAAATGCATCATGATTGTTTCCAACGATGACTAGACGGCTAGAATCTGATGCAATCTGTTTTTAATGATGCCGCCTTTTCAGCTGATTTAGTCTCAGAAGTTTCAGAATCTAAATTCGCAATAAACTGGAAAAAACAACTACTCGAGCATATTGAGATATTAATACAAGTCGAATGAATGGTCTACGCACTTGGAGGTTCGTCATTAGGGACTCCATTCCCGGTATCCGTCCGGATTGTGATAGTACTAATCCCGGGATTTCGGGATTGAGGAAAAGAACTGCGATATTTAAGAAAAGTTGTTGAAAATGGGAAATTTTCGCGGGAGCAAAAGGGGTCTCACATTTGTTTCATTTTAGGAAAGCCGTTAATTCTCAGTATTTTAAAATCGCCGAGCAAAGAATTCTCAATTCCGAATTTCCACACCAGGGTTTCCCAGACTTACTTTGCAATGTAACACTTCGCGAATCTGGAAATGTTACCGGAACACAGCTTATTTTTGAAACATTAGAGATTAATATGAAGTAGAAGATGCTTGAATGTGTTGCAGCGTATATTACCATTCCGAATTTTTGTAGAACACCTATTTAGGACCCATGGAACACCAGTATTCCGCGGAACATAGTTTGGGAAACCCTGTTCTTCAATGAGATCCAAAGATTGATCCGGGATTGGAAAAATTGTCAATCCTGAAATATATCATTTGATTTTATCACGAAATGATTTTCGTCATGATTGTTAAAAACTACGGGTTCACAATAAAGCCATATAAAAAAAGTACCAGTATTGCAGAAATATAGTAAAAAGATCAATTTGTATTTTGAATCAAATTCCACCAATATAAGTAATAGAACAAGCTTGCCAACTTTTAGCTAATTACTTGTTGATGTAACACGGTCTTAATCTTTATAAAAAGTGTGTAAAATGTCTTATATTTATTGGCACTACAGTGTGTAACAAACAGTTAGTATTGAAAGGAATTTACAAATAAAGGAACAAAATATGAATAAAAAGCACTAAATTTACTAAAATTAAAAAATATATTATCTTCTTAAGTTTTTTTTTACAAAATAACAAAGTAACATTATAAATTATTTAAGTATTACTGAATAATAATAGTTTATCTAAAAACGGGATTTTTAGCTATCCCGGAAGGTTTCTTCGGTGCACCGGGACAATGGAATCGAATCCGGGACACCTGGCAACCCTATTATGTGATACAGTCAATATTACAATGGAATTATTTAAAAACATTCCCACCGAACACCCCGTTCTATATTTCAAATCAATATCACGAATTTCGTTTCATTTTTAAATAAACAATAGACGAAATATAAATAAGCAGCCGGTACCGTTCTAACGGTAAAAAAAAAAACACATAACGCTGCAATATTTTTAATAGCTTCCAATTAGAGACAATCAATTAAAAGCAATCTAACGATTACGATCGCATCTCGAGTGTTATGATAGCTGGCTTTCAAAGACTATGGCAATTTATTAAATAAATTTCCGGGAATCCCCGAGAAACTATGAAGCAATCGCGCGCGGGCATCTGACTTCCTGCCGCGCTGTTTGCTGCGGGAACTATTATATTATTGTTTGTATTGTGTGTTCGTGGATGACCGCTAAAGTTTCATGATGTAGAAACGGCTTTCCGCGAAATGCCGTTCATATTTTTTTTTCCATTATCGTGCGTTATTTTATTTGATTGTCGACGACTTTCAGTGAGTGAATTATTTTAATTTTTTAATGAAGGCGGTTGACATTTTGTTTTTATAAAAGCGGGAAAAACGGGGCAGAATTCAGAGAAGTTCAACTCATACCACAACCGTTAGGGTTGCCAACAATGCGACGATACTTACCCGGAAAAAAATAATACAAACTCTAAAATATTTAACTCCTACTCACATATTAGTATTAATTATCAGATTGAAAAATATGTATAAACGAGTATATACGAACAAAATATTTGAAAATCATGTACAGCTAAAGAAATGAAATAATAATATAATAAGGAAACCTTGCACAAGTAATTTTCCCACTTACATAACGTGTTATATTGCACAAGCCCAAGTGCCGTTGGGTCGTTTTCTGCTGTTTAATAAATGACTTTCGGGACATTCGGGTAATTTGTGCATCATAGACAATCTTATAAATCTTTTTATATCTACTGCGAAAAGGAAAAAGGACGTTACCCACAGGTTTTTTTCGATAATCACAATATATCAAACTTGATACACGTTTTATCAAAAGGATGCAAGCTGCAAATGCCGAATTAGTATCTTAATTTAGCTTACAAGCTTGAAAAAAGATGAGCTTGTTAAAAAGACAATTTCTTTAATTATGTCAATTAAACACCAGTTTAGATGTCTCCGTGCACTTCAAGATTGTGTGTAATTCATAATTTGCATAAGGCTAAAATCAACAAAACACGTTTTTTGCGCCTCCTGTAAAAATTGATATGTGTGGGTTACGTCCCTTTTCCTTTCCATTCCACAGTCGATATGTAAAAAATATGTTTAATTAGAGTTCGTAAAATATGCACTCAAAACTCTTATTTTGAGCTTGGGCCGTTTGTCTTTAGAGTCCGTCAATTGTCGACGTTATGTATTTTGATCATTACCACTAGGATACGTCGGTCGGCAGGCATTCAAAAAAAGTGTTTTTTTAATATTTACGTTACGTCCGCGGCTTTGACTATAAAACAATACTGAATCGTCTGTTTCTTCTTTATCTTCGATCTAAACGTTCTAAGCACAATGCTCATGATGCAGGTACTTCCAACCGACGGATCGCGATCGTCGACATACTATGTTAAATAGAGTCGGCAGTAGCTTTGTGAAGATTCATTTTTAATATAAAATGAAATTTGATAACTTTGTTATTCCACTTGTTGTGTTAAAGAATGTGATACATGGTTTGCTTTTTTGAAAAACTTCATCAGACCATCGCAACATTTACGGTTAAACTATGCTTCTCAAATAAAATTATAAAATATTATTTGATAACTTCGTTATTCCACTTGTTGTTTTACAGAATGTGACACGTGTTACGCTTCTTTGAAAAGCATCATCAGATCAACGTTCACAAAAAACTATGCTTCTCAAAGTCATCAAATTTAATTTTATATTAACCGTTTGAATACCGCGCAAATTAATCATTAACATGTCCCATAGATACTGCGTGTTTTTGAGAAAAATATTTTTGCCTAATATACACTCGAATTCGATATTTTAAAAACCTATATTGAATCAGTATATATGGCACTACACATCTTCATCAACATATTGCTTATATTCTATTAGAATACCAAGTATTTGATTTTTTAAATGTCTTGGACATCCGTGTTCGCTTGCATATGTGTCCGCTTGGTATTCAAGTGGTTAATGCAGATCTGTGGGGAAGGCCTTCGTTTGAAATACGACCCAACAACGCTACTGCTAATATTAAAATATAATCTATTGCACTATTTAAGTTAGCGATGTTGAAGCTTAAAAGACAATATTGTTAGGCCCAGACTTGAGTTCATCTGACCGGGAGATCTTCGATAAGTAAATCGTCACATACAAGCAGGAGACGGCAACATTGATCATTTTAAATACGAAAAGGTTGACAACATCACTCACCTAGGACCTTGGTTATTGATAACCTGCATTCGTCTTTTTTAAACAGAGGGCGACGATAACCACCAATGAAACACAAGGTTTTTAAACAGCTGGGTCAGTTTGGTAGAACTCCATTATAATAAATTAAAAAGAAACAAGTTTCAAAACACTTTTGTAATAATTTAATCATTTAAGACTTCGACTGAAGGTGCTTGGTGGAGTTTCAATATTAAATTTGAATCGTTCAAATTATGTACATTCGCACAGCTCCGTGCACTTGAACGCCTGAAGATGCCGGAAGGCGAAACCCGGGTCGTGAGTGACAAAATCTGTGCGAGTGTACATAATTTGAAACATTCAAATTTAATTTAATCATTACTTTTCCTGTACCGTTTCTTTGTTAATTCAATAAAATTTATTGTATGTTTCATTTACTATCAAATAAGTTTAATTTTTAAATGCATTGCGCACTGGCGTCAGCTGTTATGCCACATACTATCATGTCCTGTTTACAACACATTGATAATCATTAGTCATTTCGGTAGCGAAGTGGTAAGCGTCGTTGGCTTTTGATCACAAGTTTGAACCCCAGGGCCAGACAGTTTCGTAAAACTAACCGCTAGTCATGTCAAAGTATGTTCCTTCCAATATCTTAACAAGAGGCTTGGTAAATCTTATCCACAATGCCTTCAAGTCATGGAATATAGATGATGCATAAAAAGTGGCCCACGAGCCACATGCGGTCAGCTAGGGTCTCTTTTATTATGCAGCCGAAGTAAGTGTATTTTTTTGAATAAATTAAAGGGCAACCAAGTCTTGTTAAATAATAAAATTTAATCATCTACAGAAATTGCAGTTAGGTGCTGATTTTGTTTGAGACAAACGACTTTTTTATCTTAACAAAGGGCTCGCCGGCCGCGCCGAAATTTATCAAGGAACTCGCGCGAGCGCCCTCCAGCCTACTACTGTTTTCCTTTCATAGCGCCGATTTCCCGGAAATTTATTTTCTAGCTTGTCTCGATACATAATCTCTCATCTATATGCATCAAACGAAGAACATGCGTAGCTATCATGCAATATACATAAACATATGGATGCATGATTGCAGCGAAAAGTTTGCCATCTTCTTTATTAACTTTTCCGGTTCTAAGCTCAAGAAATGCGACCCCAATACCAACATTTTCTTAAATATCTATTTTAATATGGGTGATACAATGTTTATAATTAAGGTATTTTTATATCATAGTTTTTTGGACCTTTTGTAGTTTATATAAATACGCATTAACGCTATAAGGCGATTAGCGCCCGCGATAACGATCGTTCGTAAGATAGCTGCGCTACACTCGTCAGTTGTAAATTCATATGTGTGCTGGGATGACGTCTTTTTTACGCGCAACTTAAAATATGATTATTTATTAAAAAATCACGGATTTTTATAAAAAAAATGTATGAGGAATGATGCAGAGAGATATTTTAAAGCCTTTAGATTATTATTTTTTTTGAAATTCATAAGAATAAGGCCAATAATGAGGAAACCACTGGGGTCACAAAAGACCCCCATCGGCAGATAAGTATTTTTCTAGTCTCCGAGCCGCGAGAGTTAATCAACATTAAAATATTTAGAGTATACCTTATTGATGACCATGTTCACTATGCCATTCTCACAAGTATGAATTTTCTCGTGTATTAGGAACTCACCTGAAAAAAAAGAAAAATATTATTAGACATACTGTTTCGTTAAACTAGGGCAACATTGTGGTATTATTTCCTTTCATTTTTTTTATAGAAGTCGTATACACAATTCAGTAGCAATCGTTTGTTTTTAAGACAGGATAAGAACACTGGGTATTTGTGTAATATTTTTTATACGAATGGATCTGAATGAACTGAGATTAAAGAATAAAAAATCTGTCGTATTAGGCGTTAGGTGTAATTTCACATATTGTGTTACTGTGACACGTGTTTCGCCTCTTTCAGAGGCATCTTCAGACTTATTATCGCAAAGTTTGCTTAAGTAATGAAGCAAGATTGATTCTAACATTTTAAAATTATGAAATTACAAAATGGAGTTTTGGGTTTTTTTCCTTTTAAGAGGAGCAAGGAGGGGGGTGTAGAATCGAAATAAAGCAGTTACAGTTAGTAACACAATACGTGGAATAATCAAAGTTAATTTAAATTTTCTATTAAAATGAACTTCCACAAAGTTACCGCCGAAACCATCGAAAGGTGTAATGTCAGTTATTATTTTTATTAAAATAAGGGTATGTAAAAAATATGGGAAATCTCGGGATTGAAAGGTTGTGAATTCCGAGATCCCGGGATTGGATGCCCTATATTTCACTGAGTTAAGTTTCCAAATGGAGCGCAGTGAAGCAAGAACAGACGCGAAGTATTTTTTTCATCTAACTTTACATTATTCATACAAAAAAAAATTTAAACTGGGTCATTATTGTTACAAAAAGTTTGTATAATTATAGCGATGCTGATATCTCTACTCCTTCAGGGTTGTAACAGAGAGAGCATACAGTCCACACCAAGGACGTCCCGTGAGCATAGGCGAGTAGGCAGTTGTCTAGGGCCGGCAAGTCATAAGGAGCTTAAGGGCATGTTTTAAATGGCTGAATATTTTTGGTACACGAATTTAATATGGAATAAATATAATCTTAATGTATTTGATAAAAAAAATCATTAAATTTATCGAAAAAACCTTCCTAAAATATGTCATTTACCGAAGACAGCACTCTAGGCGGCAGTTTTGGCGTAAAATCAAGTGGAAATGACCTGGGTCATAAGAACACTATAGGGACATATTTAAACATGTTTTGATTAAGTAGATGCATAGAGGATTTGAATTTCTTTGTGTGAATATATATTCATAGAATAATGATAAATAATTTAAAAAGTGACAATTATGGCTACATAAAAATAGTAAGGGCGCTAATTTAAGCACTGCCTAGAGACGGCACATAGCCTAGGAACGTCACTGGTCCACACCAAGGGAAATCACAGGGTATCGTTCTTGACACAAACTTACATGTTGTTTCTACCTTCTGCATGAATCAGCAAAGCGAATCAGCAATTGCGACACAAACAAAATGTTGACGTCTGCTTGTTCTATTGAAAAGCTTCGTTGCGATAAAGCTCACTAAGTAATCTCTTTCGTTTGAAGGCACTTGAAGATTCGTCCCTCATCAAATATTCATTCGGCGTGTCGGATGAGGTGAGCACTTCATTAGCCACGGATCACAACTTCGCGCTGACAACACTGGGTACATTAATCTTCGTCTCGACTTGCAAACTTATTTTCATTCGTGAAGAATTAAAGTTGACAACTCTGACTTTCTTGGTAATTTGTTACTTTGGGAGGCATCAGGCTTATTCACGTCCGTTCCCAATGCGGAGCATATGGCCACCTAATAGAGGTATCTCAACAGAAGATTTTCTATGAGAATTTTTTGTTTCTCAATCGCTCAACCATTCATTTTCAAAGAGAATAAATAGTAGGGATAGAAGGATAAGGCTGGGACAGGATTAGTGGTTAACTAATTGCTCTCGCTATGCCGTTATTCAAGAATCAGAAAGTACCTCTCTATATACGGGTGTATGGATATTACTTCTGGATTTCTCTAACTAACCCTCTCTTAGGCGTGCAAACCTTCAATAGTTTAAACGTTCGAAGAGTACCCGGTCAAATATTTTTTCGGCTTTTTCGAGGTCAAAATGAGAACATCACCATACTTGAGAATGTGAAACTGAATGTTCCTGACATTTTTTTAAGGAATCGTGGACATGAATCGTTTGTTCTCCTTAGGTGTAGAACCAGCCCAATGGGGATGCAACTGGGGGAGCTTTTAGAATGTTAAATACAATATTGCTTCGGATGTCGGCATATTTCACGAGGACGTGAGTGAGTTCAGACGGATACAATTTTTTTATGTATTTAAGTGTAATCTTACTCAGTTGACCAATTTGCCAATTTTCAAATTGTTTTCTAGTGTTCATTTTAAAATATGACAGCTTGTTTTTTACATTGCAGAAGTAATAAATTTATAATTTGCAATTCTTTTGAACACATGAAAATAAAAAAAAAACAGAAATAGAGACATGGATAAACTGATGGTGCCTCAGAAAGGTTTACCAAGACCCTTTTGTTTACGTAGGTCGGCGAGCCGTTATGTTTCTCCTCCCATTGATGTTGTATTGTCACTGTAAAACCATGTGAAAGTAACGTTAGACATTTATAAGTTGGCCTATACCACATTGTGGCCGTTTCGGGAACTAAACTTTTCCCTATCTCATTCACATCCCATTGCCTTCGTCGTGATTTAAGTGTGTGATCGAGATTACGCTTAAGTGTTAGCATCTTTTTTATACTATGATGTCTAAAACCCTACGGAGTCAAGCTAAAAACATGGTTTTCACGCGATGTGATGTATCGGCCACCTTATAGAAGTTGCAGTCGTGTGTACCTTACAAACGTAGGACGCCACTGTAACGCAGTCGCGGCACGTCTCAAGTGGCCGGTTGCACTCTGCGAAAAGTGGCGTGCGGAGTGGAAACGAGAAGGCTCATTAGAATGCAGCGAGGCGAACAAATCGCGTGCGAGTCAGCTTCGCTTAGTGCACCTCACTTCACATCAATCCTTTCTACAAGCAATCATGCCTCTAAACTCAACAGTAAATCATCGTGAATTATTTACCTGTTGAATGTAGCATTAAGCCACCATTTAAAGTGGAACAAAACGAGAAGAATAATACTACACACATGAAAAACTTTCATCCTAAGGCAGCGATTTCCAACCAGGTAGGCGTGGACTATTGCAAAGGGAGGCGCGAACAGTACAAAATATTTATTTTCCCTTTCAAACGTGTCTTCATTACCATATGAAATGAAGGATGGGGAGGTGCGAAGAAATTATTTTCTTCAAAGGGAGGCGCAGTAACATAAAGGTTAAAAACCACTGTCCTAATGCTTAATGACTTGAGGCATTTACAACAAATAAAAACGATAGCTATCAACACCGGACCCTTTTTGTGATCCCGGAATTTTAGGATCGACAATTTCTCCAATCCCGGGATTGAATAATGTTCAACATAAAGCAGTGATTTCCAACCTGGGAGGCGCGCCTCCCTAGTGAGGCGTGGACCATTGCAAAGGGAGGCGCGAACAGTCCAAAATATGTATTAACCCTTTGAAAGTGTCTTTATTGCTATATGAAATAAAGGATGGGGAGGCGCGAAGATATTTTTTTCTTCAAAGGGAGGCGCAGTAACATAAAGGTTGGAAACCACTGACATAAAGTCTTGTATAAATTGGGCATTGAGATTGAAATATTTTTACCAGGCGATTTTTAAATCGTGTGATTTTTCAAACAATTTAGTGTCGATTTTAAAAACCAAGAAATTTGCAGATTTCCCAAAATTTTGAATTCCTTTCTTTTTGCCTTTGCTCAACCTTTTCTACTTTTATCCATACCGAAGTCCCGTGATTAGTACTGTCACAATCCCGGGATTGGAGGCCCTAGATGAAACTTCGATATGTATTATATTTAAGTCGTTAATTTTGAACACACCCGTCAGTTTAACAACATACGTTTCACCTTTCAACATCGTCAGGCATTCAAATAGTCAAATGAAGTCTGGGTTTTTATCTTGTATGTCTGGTTCGTAGCGCTGCAGTTTCTAATACCAGTACAAACAACACTTTTTTTTAATCGATCTGTCGATTTTTTTTCAAATTCATGGGCGTTTGTGATGACTGAAAATTCCCTTCTACCCTTACAATACTAAAATAACGAGGCGGTAAAAGGGGGAATAATTCCACCACTATTCTTGTCCTAGTCCCTATACATACTTATATCCCTACTATCTTCGCAAACGACAGATTGACCATCTGATTATCAAGCCGTTCTCACAGGAAAACGGTTTTTGAGGTTCCTCCATTAGGATGCCATATACTACACAAAAAATGGATATGTAATATTTAGCAATAATGTGGAGACCTGAGGGTGGTTGGAAACAACATCGAGTACGCTGGAGAACGCTACAATAATCATACGTTTGTCATTTAATATTTTTTAACGTAATTAATATATTATTTCGAAGAATCTGACCACCCAGGTATCCAAGATCGACACTGAGGTCTTTTAATTCGCTATCAAATAACGCGAAGGAGAATTGTAAGGCGATACCTGCTTGTTTCTATAATACGTAATATTTTTTATAAAATAGGGATGTTTTAACATTGTAATGAATCGATTCGAGTAATCAATGATGCCAAGGTCAAGTAACGATTATTGCCAATAGTCATTCGGTGATACAGAGGCAACGGATTGGATTATCTTATTATAAGTGCTACAAGAGATAAACATAGAGGAATAACTTACGTAAATATCAAATCTATGTACATTCATACGTAGCCACTAATTAAGTCTTAACAAGAATCTCCTTCAATTAAAAATAATATATCTTAAAAAAGAAAAATACACTCATTCCGGAATTTTTTGGATGAGTTTCGCTCATCATGAGCATTTTTAAAATATACAGAGCTGTTTATACTAATTCAAGCTACTAAATATGTGACAATTGGTAATATTCAGTAATACGAAGGACATTTACAGTTAAAGATACAAAAGTACGTGAGTACACTAAATTGTGTGTCACTAAATTGTCAAGTGACACTAAATTGAATATAATTAAAATGTTTAAGGCCTCTTTAACCAAGATATGGTCAAAAGATTTTATTAATCTGTAATATAATTTCAATCAACTTCACTTCAGAAGTAAACATCGCACTTTTTTCTGGGAAGAAAGTGATTACATAAATCTGTTTATCTTCAAAAAAGCTTAAAACGTGATTACTAAAAAGGTTAACTTGCTTATACATTTTTACTCCACAAATATGTACGAAATTGTTATAATAACATTGGATATTTTGTATAGATGAAAAGAACTGGTATCGATACCGCGATGGCAGGTATCGTACAAAAAGTATTCGTTATTCATATATCAAGCCCAGCTCTAGGCCGAAAATTATGCAGTTTGCACATTTTTTTAACAGTATATTCTAATGAACTTATAAATATTCATAAACCGAACAAAATTAGTGCACAGGCAGTTTTAGAAACACCTGCTAAACAATTGCAAAATAAATAGCGAATAATTATTTATTGCCAGAACAAAAACAAAACATATTTACTTGAATATGTTAACAGCGTAGTTGTGTTCTAAGTATTTTAGATGTATTACTCATGCAAATCAACTGTTTCCTATAAATTTCATTTTATTTAATGCCAAATGTCATGGAAATTGAGGTAATTCATATTTATAAACGTAGCAGATTTTTCAATACTCTTGTTTATCAAATTCGGTTTCCAGGCAGTGGCAGACTGAACACCCGGGTACAATAAAATTTAGATGTCATACGGATAACATAAAAATGTCAATAGTAAAAAAAATATAAAAATCAAAACGAAAAGTATATAGCAGGGTCGGAAAACTTTTTGGGCTCACGGACCACTAAATTCACAATTTTAATCCAGCGGACCACTAACTGGACTTTTGTGTTGAGTACATATTACAGATTGAAATAAAAGTGATCAAATGCGTCTAAAAATGCACCAAGTTCATAAAATAATGTCAGATTGTGGACCACCAAAATTTTCTCGCGGATCACACTTTGCCGACCGCTGGTATATAGCATAGTTTCTCAACCTTTTTCGGCCCGTGGCCCCATTTGAGTGGCTTTTATAAAAAATTTGGGATTTCCCAAAATGAACGCTGTGAGACTATTTTTAGCCCTTTCAGAATTTTGAATCCGAAATTTCTTTGTTCAGATATTTCAGTTTCTAAAACACAACAATTTACGGATTGCGCAATTCAGTGGCGGCCGGTCAGTGCACCCCATGTATATGATTTTTAAATTTAGACCATTCACTCATTTTTAATTCTTCATGTATTTATTGTCTATAAAAAATATATATGAACATTTTATTTTAGACAATATATATGACATGATGAATTTAAAATGATTGAATGGTATAAATGTTATGTTAGAATATTATTTCATTAAATATAACCGCCCCTGCATATACAATGGGTGCATTGGCCGGCCGTCAATGCTTGCTATATAAGATATTTTTGAGTTTACTAAGATTCGGGGGCCCCCAGCTTGGCGAATGATGATGATTGCGTATTGATTTGACAGTAAACATTAATTTGTCATACGCTATAATATTGCAAATGCTACACGTCTGTGATTGCCCATAGACAAGATGTTTTATTAATAGGTAGAGTGAAACTATTAGTATTGGCCCCCCACACGGTTATTAGCTGGAAGCATTCTCTCTGATTCTGCGAATCGCTCATTGTTCTAATAATATACTCGACGAATCAAAATTGAATGATTATGAAGATAATTAAGAAACTCTGTCAATATAAACACAATAAATAATTCGGCCACCCGGCAGGTATCTCTTTCATAATTGCTTCGTTGAAATTTCCAACATCGTTTAATTTTAAATACGACAATAAAAATAATATGTAATCATTTTTACACTTTATATCAGTAATAGCTGTACCCTGTCGCCTGCTGTGGCCCAGTTGGTTAGAGCTCGCTCTACCGACCACGCAGGTCTGGGTTCGATTCCCGGTCAGATCACATTGAATTTTTGAATTATTCAATTCAAAGTTGTGTTTGGAGACTGGGTGTTTGTGATGACAATTCACATCATTTCCTCTCCTCCCAACCTTCTGATCCATTAATAACTGGGTGTAGCAATAGCGATTAGCTAACCACTAGTCCTGTTCTAGCCTAGTCCTGTATAGCGCCCGCTTATTTTTCATTATTTTCCAAATATAAAAGTTCAAATCCTCTACTCACCTACTAACCCAAACAAATCTTTTGTCAATTATTCTGTTTTGCTTTCAGATGATTCATAATACATTTGTAACTTATTGACAAAGATCCTAACGAATAAATATGATCCAAAAGCCCATATTATTGTTCAATAATTGTGAAAAAAAAATATAACCTTTACTACACATCATAAAAAATAGTGTGAATCTAAAATGCACTCACATTATATAAGTATCGATTCTTGATTTGGTATTCTGTTTTTCAAAGACATTGAGGCATCATATTTAAAAAATTAAATTCGTGTGAAGAATCTTCATTTTTTTTTTTTAATATTTTGCCGCTCTCTAGGACTTGCCGCCCCTAGGCAACTGCCTACTCGCCTATGCCCTCGGGACGTCCCTGCATCCATGCGTCCTTCTTCCATAAAACCACGGCATTTTTAACAAAATTAAAGTAAATTTGACACCGACTGCAGGTTCAAAATTCGATTGAAATTTTCCCGCTACAATTGCGTAACAAAAGCGCGCGTATCCGGTAACAATTAATTCCCAATGATGGAAACAGTATTGGGAAAAAAATGAATGAAAACAACGTGTTGCATTTTACAATGAAGTCACTTCCGCCAACGAACGGATGTACGCGAGGATCAACGAACCTGACATGGACGTGAGGGGAATCCAAGTCATTATGAAAACTTAGCGTGTCTCGCTAATTGTTCACATCTCATTGTTACAGTAGCGAATCTACGTGTTCCACGAAACTCCTAACGACGGCATCTTTTTATCGAGCTGGGATTAGAGACCATAGCTGGAAAAACTGTCGCCATCGACACGTAAAAGTTATTACATTTTATAACGTAGCTATTTCACTGATTGTAAAACTGCAGGTGATTCGTTTTCGCCACTTTGAGAAGCATTGTAAGAACTCAACTAACGTTGAAGAACAAAATTAACGTTGACATTATAATCGTGCAATAGTTCAAGAAACTGCCGCGATCGATAAGTGAAGTGAGCCAAGTAGTATTTTACAACAAAAAAAAATTTGACGGGTTGCAATAACTTGTAATATTCTACACGTCTTAAAGCAGCGATTTCCATCTTGGGAAGCGCGAACATGTTGTTTCTTTAAAGGGAGGCGCAGTAATAAAAAGTTGAAAACCACTGTCTTAAACTATCGTAAAAGTGTAGTAACCTCACTTAATACACGTTGCAATAGTGTTATCTCCGTAAAATAAAAATATGCAATCCATCAAAAAACTTAATAAAGACGTGACTGTAAAAAAGTTTTAACATTTTATTAATTGGCTCACTTCACCTCTCGAGGGCCCAACTTATACCTAATCTAATTCCCTGGTTGTGTAACTATGTGAGATAAGGTTTTTACCTCAATAAGAAAGCATGTTAAGACTGATTACATTGTCAGATTTTCAATTAAAACCAAGATTTTGTTTGGTTATTTTATATCAAAAGACATGGATATTAAAAATTAAAAACAAAAAACAGTGCACCAAGTAAACTACTAAAAGCAGAGATGCGGAAAGGATGGATTGTTAGTGACAAAACCTATGGCAGTGTACAAAATTTAAGCGATTCAAATGCAGTCAAACTCAGTTTTTACGATCACGGATTTAGTGAGATCTCGGATGTAATGAGGAAACATTCGTTTACATTTTAGTTGATGATTTTCTACATACATTTATTCACTTTTTTAACTAGCTACTTCTCTGGCATACTGAGCAAAAATATTATCAAAAATTTGAAACGGTGAAAGTAAAAACAATGAGACAAACATAAATTTAATATTTTATAAGAGAATTGGATTGACAGAAAAATGTAATATATGTGTAAATTCAAATTGTGTATTTTTGTTTGAATTG
This sequence comes from Himalopsyche tibetana, assembly GCA_030503985.1. Lineage (NCBI taxonomy): Eukaryota > Metazoa > Arthropoda > Insecta > Trichoptera > Rhyacophilidae > Himalopsyche > Himalopsyche tibetana. Next base: position 4,332,704 of record JAPJYX010000052.1, on the reverse strand, counting down.
ACTTTTTGTGTTATGTGGCCGCTCTAGATACTGCCAGTGTTCCCTCTAAGCTGTGCGCGCGCACACAGCTCGCCGAGTGCGCGCACATACATTACAACAGAGCGCACAAAAATTACATCAGCTATATCATCACCAGAAGAAATTAATTAACATCAAATAGTGTTGTTAATTATTATCATTATTAAAAATCAACCTCTTCGTTTAGTACACGGGTTCCCAACCTGGGGGTCGCGACCTCCAGGGGGGGTCGTTAAGGGTTTTCAGGGGGGTCGCCAACTTTTATCGATTTTGGATTTGAACAACAAAATAACGAAAAAGTATAGCAAATCTAGGATTTCATATTCCTCGGGGGGTCGCCTAGTCACATGGCTTTATAAAAAAAGGGGTCACCACCTGAAAAGGTTGGGAACCTATGGTTTAGTAGGTCTAAACACCGTTATGTGGCGCACAAATCTTTTTATTTCTTGTCAAAGTTGCACAGCCAATAATATTTGCGCACATAACCTTCCGAAAATTAGAGGGAACATTGGATACTGCACGTCTTCATGTGATGTGTATGTTTGTAAGCTTTTAAAAATACCCATTCTCTGATATAATGAGTGATGCTTATAACGAGAAAAATCAGTCGGTCCCATATTCCTCATAATAACCAAGTTCGATTATATGTAAATAGAGTTGTACGATACAAAATTCGTTTTTGCTTTGAATATGAAGAACTGGGCCCAAAATTAATTATCACTATAGAAAATCACACAAAGGGGCGTTAAAAAATGCCAGTTCTTATGAATCAATTTGAAAACGTAGAGTTTCCAATTAATCGCTTCCTTTGCGATGTTTTTTTGGCGTATAAAAAAACAGGCCCTCGAAGAATTTGAAAGTGATTGTCCAAACATCATGAAATATTGCAGAGCTAAATAATGTTGCACAATGTCTAAAAAGTATCAGGATGAAACGTATTTCTTTTTTTTTCTTTGTGTTAAATCTTGGTTGCCTCAATTAGTTTCCTCGGCACACTTGCACCACTCCATCAATCCATCAAAGTCGAGGTCTTTCAACGCTCCGTCTTCCTTCGGGAGTAGAAAGCAGGGCTGTGGTGTCTGGTAAAAATGAGAACTTTTTCTACGAGAACTGTTGGTCACTCAATCTCTCTTTTTCACAGTGAGTAGTAGGGATAGAAGGATAAGGCTAGGACAGGACTAATGGTATTATAGTGGCTCTCGATACGCCCAGTTGTTAAAGGATCGGAAATGGTGGAAGGGAACTTGCTACAAGTGACTTGTGGTTGACTAATCGCTCTGGTTACGCCCAGCTGTTGAAGGATCTGAGGGGTGGGAGGGAATTTTTAGACATCACAAATACCCATTTCTTCGAACAGAAATCGATAAATCGATCGAAAAAGTGCTGTTCGTATTGGGACTTGAACCCGTGAGATCCGGCACGGCAGCCAACAACGGTAACCGCTGCGACATAGGACCCGGCAGAAAGAAATACTGTATTTAATATTGTGTGTAATTCGTATAAAATATTTTACCACGCACTGATGCAATATTTCACAACGTCTGGACGGGGTAGCGTCGAAACAACAAAGGCTCTCCATAATAGGGTTCGGGGGATTTTTTACAGGTAACAGGTAGAAAAAAATAAAGTCAACATGTGAATGTTGATCTATTGTCAAGCAGCTAACAAGAAAATTAGTCATGGTCGTTTTTGCTGGAACTAGTTCATGTTTTTTTATTATTATTTTATTTCATTATCGAGGAAGGGTTAAGGAATCTATTCACGAATAAAATTTTAATGAGAAGTGGATGAGGGTACATATTTTAATTGTTGTTTTTTTACACATTATTACCATGTTTGTTTATAATGTAAGACATATGGACTACTGATATCAATTCGATCAATCAATTTAAAAAAAAATGGTATTAACTAAGTAGAACGACGATATAAGTTTTAAAAAAAATAACAAACTATTTAGTTCTATAAACATTGTATCAGTTAGTTCCACTATTATTATAACTTGGCCGACGGCGGAATTCTGAACTCAAATAGCCAATGTAAAGTTTGAGCGTCAGTTTGCAACTGTCATGAAAGAGTCAAGCCTAAATAGCTAAAAATTAAAACACAATCTTTGTATACAGATCAAGACCGATTTCGCTCATCAAAAGCATTAACAATTAGTCATTTAAACAAAAACGAATAAGTACAAAAAAATGTTTTATTATTTGAGGAGCTAGGTATCAAAACCTTTTTTTCCAAAGAAAGTAGTAGGGATAGAAGGATAAGGATAGGACAGGACAAGTGATTAACTAATCGTTCTCGCTTAGCTCAGTTAAAGAAGGATCAGAAGGGTGAGAGGGAATTTTTAAACATTACAAACACCCGGCCCTTTGAATAGAAATTGAAAAATTGCTGTTCGTAATGGGATTCGAGTACGTGAGATCTGGCACGGAAGCTAACAACGCCAACCGCTGCCCCACAGGACCAAACCAACAAAATAGGGGGAAAATTTATAACTTTTTTATAATTACTAAAAAATGTGCTTCTATGATTTTTGGTGATTTAGGTGAAACTTGATGTTTGTGAGAATGTGAGTGATGATACTAGGCTTCCGAATTTTTTTATCAATAAGGTGTCCGTATACTTAATCTTGAAAACGGACGTGATAGAAAAAATAAATTGATGTTTTTTATTGTCACAATTTTGAATTTAATTATTTGTCGTTGTTTTGGGCTGAATTAATTTTAATTGAACAACATGCCAAACAAAGCCGACCAGCAAAAGACACGGCCGGAATGAAAAATTTGAAACTGTGTTGAAAAAAAAAATAGGACAACATTCTTGTAGTGTTTGATGATTTATTTAACATTTTTTTTTCTCTTCTGAATATCTTTGTGTTGTTCTGAAAAGTGAGTGAATTGTGTGAAAAAGAACCTCTCTCACGAAGTAGATGTTTATCTAGCTATGGATACCAACACAGAACCGAGGCGTCGTCAACATTTGGCAGACGGAACGGTGGTTTAGTTAAGTGGTCGACAAAAAATGTTAGTAGAGAGTAGAGTTATATGTGAGGTGCAGTGGGAAACGTCGTTGGTTTCCGTGACGGAAATTTGATGTTCCAGTACGGCAGCTTTTTTGTAATTTTTATCGATTTCTGTTCAAATGCATTGGGTTTGTGGTGTCTAATAATTCTATCCCACCCTTCCACTATCCTTTATATACATACTCTCATCTCTACACTAAAACTTCTGATGTGATTAGGGCATCCGATACCTGACCTTTTTTTCAAATCCCGGAAATGATCATTCAACATTTAAGTCGTGGAGAAATTCGGTATTTGGGATTGTGATAAAAGTAGGTCGCTAGAAGATTTCAAAAAAAAATTCTCGGCGATTTTAATTTAAATCCTGGGAATTTACAGGTTTCCCAAAATGACAAAACGTAGGACCATTTTGATGTAACTCTTTCGAAGATTTCAAAAATTATCAGTCACATGATTAATTAACACATAATCTGAAGAAATGGGAGAAATGTCTGGTTGCCTCTTTTCAGCAAATTTTCGAGAATTTTTCAATTTTTACCCTCAATTTTATGATCGCAAAATTGGACGGGATCTCAGGATTGGAAGTCTTAGTTGAAATACCTTCACAAGGATACCATATGATCCACATTGGGAGGGGATAATCGTTAAAAAAGTACTTGGTTAAATTTTTAATATGCGTCAAAATAACTCATTTTCCATAATATATATTTTCTGTCAGTTTAAGGTTAGGTTAGTAATTATAAAAATTCTCAACTCTGAACATCACGTAGCACGCTGAAATTTTAATTAACAAAATTGAAAACAGTTTCATTCGTGTTGTTTTATTGTATTCCTCAGGTTGAAAACACCAGGCTAAAGTTAGTCGTTGTGACAGCCGAGGAACGGCCCCAGAAAGTTCTCACATGCACAATATGCAGGCGGAAAGAGGCCAAAGGTATATTGCCACCAATAGGGATTTCAATACCGGACAAATATATAACAATACCGGAAAATATTTGTATTTAAATTAAACAAAAAATATGGCCAATTGGAATCGCTATACTGGGCGAGGTAATAAAAATTAATATTCAATATAAAATGCAGTTAATAAAAACAGTGGCGGATTACTCTATAAACAAATGAGGCGAGCTCTTAGGGCCTCTGAATCTTGGGGGCCTCAAAAATGGTTTATATCATATAAATGATATACTTTTTGTTATTTATATTTTTATTATTTTACAAGGAATTTTCTAACGTTTTTATTTTATCAGAAAAATTGGGTATTGAAATTTAATAGCGGACCTCCTGTGTTTAATCCGCCACTGATAAAAAAATATATCATAATCATAAACGGACGATTTTAATAAATACCTTATTTTAAAACGGTATTTTGTTATTTTAAAAAAAATCCCGGTAAATATTGTAATCCCGGTTTCGGTCATACCGGCACTGCAATTCCTAGCCAATAATCATACATTGACTCCATTCCGACCACTTGCCCACCGCGTCGACTAAATATTATATACTTAAACATTTTAGAAGAATTAAATTCAAGAAAATACAATGTAGAAATTAAGAATTTTGTTAAACAATTATAATTTTACTGTTAATAACGATTTTCACTTAATTATTTTTAATGTGATTGTAAATTATTATTTTTTTACTATGTCCGCTACCAATGTGGATCGTATGGACTCCTAATGGAGTTTATCTCAACATAAGTGTTTCTACGAGAACTGCTTTTTACTCAGTTGCTGAACCTCTCTTTTTTCCAACCAGAGTAAGAATACATAGAAGGATAGTGCTAGGGCAGGACTATTGGTTAGCTAATCGCTCTCCATACACCCAGTTCATAGGATAGGATGGGAGGGGGGAATTCAAGACATCACATATATCCATACCATCGAACAGAAATTCATAAATCGATTGAAAAATCAATTAATAAAACTGTCCGTACTGGGATTCAAACCCGTGAGCTCCGTAACCGAAGCCAACGACGTTGACCACTCGACCACACAGGCGGCGAATATTATACGTATCATTATCTATAAATTAGGTTCACATTTATATTTCTAATCGTTTTCAACACCCCTAATAGTCTTTCTTATTTTGTATACAAAGTTCTGTAACAATATATTTGGGGTAAAGTCGACAATCTTGAAACAAATAAAATTTTGGATAAAAATAAAAATGTTAATAATCCATAAATTAAGTAAAGGGTTTAGAATGAATACCTGGGATTTTATGGAAATTAATAAAGTCATTAATAGAAAGGAATCATCAGTGAAAAACGTTTTTAAAAAGAAATGTAGATCAGCATTTTTGAATTTATTTCCATTTGGGTTTTACCAAACATAATGAAAGTAGTTAATTTTTTATTATAATTGGTACCATCAAAGTTTGCATCTTACCCTCTCCCTGCGTCCAGTAGAAAACGACAAACACCGACATTAATCAATCTTTAGTTTATTCGTCTGGTGACGGAGAAAGAGGCGAAACACGTGTCACAATTTGCAGCACAGCAAGTCGAATAACAAAGTTGTCAAATTTGATTGTATATTATATTGTTATCATTTGCAAATGCTCGTTTTAATACTGGAATTAGTACAAAATAGTATTTTTTTTATATTTCATGTATATAATATAGTTATGAACAATGCACACATCCAATTGCATATCGAATAAGGTGATGATGGCGCTAAAATACACGCTGGGTATTTCACCCCGTTCTGGGTGTCATACGAGGGTTCCGCGACTCATTATAATTGAGAATCTCTGCCGTGGAGGAAAGGGCAAAGCAAACACAAAATGATAATTGTTTACACAGCGCGACATAGGAAAATAAAACAAAACAACGTAAATGAGGGAAAGATGCATGCTGGGCTTGTCACGCACGGCCGTTATTATGATGTCCGAATGACCCACAACCAGATTGCGGCTTGGATCACTCAAAAGGGGAACGCCTTTTGTTTGTTCAAAACAAAAAGGTTGAGAATTAGTGCATTTTCAAAAATTAAATTTAATTCTCTAACTTTTGTCCACTTCCAATTGTTGATGTATTTACACCTAATAAGAGCTTGCCGGTTTTTATAAACCGGGTTCGAAGAGAAAAAAATTGAGACATTCAAAAGCCGGTTTTTCAACTTGGTGTTCCTAAAATTAGAATATGCAAGTTTTGACACTAACGACCTGAGTTTCGCCTTTCGGCATTTTCAGACGTTCAAGTGCACGGATGAACTTGAACTGACGTTCAGTAAATAAATGTATCACTAAGTTTAAGGCAATTGCTGGCGAAATGGATTATTCATGGGAATGATTACAGATTTGAATGGTGAGTAATTTGAAGAACTTTGCTGGAAAAAAATATGGTTATATTTACTTACATATAAAATACAAGAGTGGGGAATTTGGCATATTTACCTGCTCATTCAAAAGTGGTAAACTGTGCCATATTTATTTCAAAAAAATCTTGGAAAATAACTTATGCCCATCTGTGTTTGGGTGTAGCATTTTTAATTTGAACGATTCAAATTTAATATTTAAATCCCACGAATAACCTTCAGTCGTATTTTTAAATTATTGGAATATACATTTATTTATTTAACACTCGAGTACTGAAACGTCGAAAATAGGATCGAAGAGCGAAGGGGTACAAAGTGAACCCAGACAAATTTGCCTCATATTCGCATTGCTTATTGATACTCATATATTTTTATAGTACATTCACTTGACAAATGCCAAAAAGGGCATAATTGACATTACATAATATAATAAAACAATTTTTTTTTATATAAAACTTAGATTATTTCACGTTTTGTGCTACTGTGTAACTGTGACACGTATTTTGCTCATTTTAGAGACATCCTCAGACAATCGTACTTTCACAATGCTTGTTTAACCTTTTCTTAGCTATGCTGTGTTAATAGTACACATACCTTCTAACCATTTACATTTCTATGTATATATAATAAATACTTTACCTAAAATTGATATATAATTGTCAAGATTCACTCCCGTTTGCCTGATGTGTACAGCTCAGGAGCGCGTGTTTTTTTTTTGCATAGGAAGGAAAGGGTTAAATACGAATGATTTTAATTTCATATGTTATAAAAATAAAAACGGGAAGCAAGGAGGGGAGGATAGAAAATAAACAAACAATAATGATACTACAAATGACATTTACATTACAAAATGATTAACTAATGAGTTAGATTTTTTTTTAAATGTTTTTTTTAAACCGAATTCAGAGTCGGAGTCGTTTTATGTCGAATCCACAGCGCTGGTTACAGATAATCAAGGAAATACTATTCCAAGAAGTGTAATAAAAAATTAAGTTGATTTGGTTCAACAATTTTTGCGTGGAGTCATACTTTATCGGGCGCCTGATCGAGAAGAGATTCCTGCACGTTTTTTCAAATTCGGTTTTGTGAATTCTGCTGGCTTGTTTTTACGGCAGACGGAATTTCACGGCCGCTGTCTGATGCAGGTAGAAATGGCTTCCAACGGTGGGGTGGTTATTGGAGCATGTTTGAACATGTATTCATTTTGCCAACAGGTCCACACTATACGACTTCATTCTACAACTCTTTTTTACAAGGTTTACGTTAACACAAAAAACGTGTAAAAAGTGAATTAATTCAAAAAAATATTCGTTTGGAGTAGTAGCTATACGCCAGTCGGTAAAACCTTTCCATATGACACATCTGAAATGTGACGATAGCATACCGTGTTACATAACAATGTTACATTCCATTTTTTGCTAGTAGATCCTGTTGTCCCGAACCAGAGCTTGAATTGACCCGTTTTCAGTAGAACGGCAACCTAATTAACAGTCCAAAATCCCGATAAATCAAAAAATCTGACAATTACATTATATCCAAGGTTCAGAAGTATTTGATGAGCAGTCACTTAATTCTAACTACATTTCACCGCAAAAAGTGACAGAACAGGACGTTGGCAAAGATTCGTAAGCATTTCTGTTATTGTCTTTATTAAAGAAAATCTATGAAGAAATATTCGTTTTCTTGAATACACATACTATAAACTAAAAATAAGCCTATGTCCCGTTTTGAGGAAGAAATTAATAGTCACATTGCGATAAATAACGCACAACCAGCTACTTTAAGTTTAAGTCGATGTTTGAGTTTATAATGTTAAAATGCCCTAATAAATTTTACCATGGACTTACATATCGATGGCCATACGTTGGCAACACGTAACCTACATTTGTTCAATTTTACAGGAGAGCCAAAAAAACTGTATAAATAAATAAGTATTGGGAAATCAATGAAAATGAAAGTCACTTTGGAAAATTTTATGAAAAAATATCGGTTACGTGTTGTCAACGTATGGACATCGATATACTAATATTATAAATAATCAACGGTTAACCACACCAATCGAAGTATTCCTGAAATCGAAAACGATTCGACATTTTGTGCGGTTAGACCTTCTCAAAACTGTTTCACAGACTAGATCAATATTCTCCCAAAATATCAACAATCATACATATTTCCAAGTACTGCAATTTTTCAAAAGGTGAGGTAAGCTCCTGTCAGTGGCCATTGTTCGACGGGGCGAAACTTAATAATTTTTACAGCCCGTAATGGAGATTTCACGAACTTTATGACACGTCTTCTAGGAAGCCACGGACCGCCAGCTTACGAACATGGTTTACCTGGGCTTTCTGTGAATGGAACGATTTGACGCGTCACCAAAACGGTGGGGCGCGAAACCAGGAAAAGGTTACATCGTGCGACAGGCAAATCCATTGGTAATTAATACAGCGGCAATTCATTGATAATTGTGGTGTTATAATGCAAAACGTACTATTTCAAAAATCAGCGATATTGAATTAGGTATGCAGATAGGGTAGTTCAAACCTTATGAGTCGAATGGTCCTGTTAGTTTTAATATATAATGTCTAAAAGACTGTCGTTTTCAAATAGGAAATCATATTTTTATGCAAATGTTATATTGTTATAGTATTTGACTCCACTGAAAAGTGCGAGTTTTGGAAATAGTATGTTTTGCATTATAACCTCACAATTAACACTTAAAAAAAACACTTATTTAATGTATAAATAAATGTGGAATTGATATAAAAGAGTGTTTTATTTATCATTGTAATACCATCCTACCAAGAATAGACAGTGAACAACTGAAATCATTTTTAGAGTGTTGTCAGTACTGTCAATACTTGGTGGTAATCCATTACATTTTTAAAAAAATACTCATTTGTACTAATTCCTACTTTTATTTAAAAATATCAGGACCGGTTTCGCTCATGACCAGCATTATCATCTTCTATCATGAACGAAAACGGTCATGATCTTATAAATAAAGAGAATTATTATTAAGAAATCCTGGGATAAAAGTACTAAATATGAATAAGTGACAATAAATTGACTTAAAAAAAATGTTTAAGAAAGAGTTATTCTCAATTACTATAATTCATTGTATTTTGTGTAAATAGCACTGTAATATTATATTCGCTCATCAGTTACTAATAAATAAAAAGCAAAACCGGTCCTGATCTTATTTAATAAAAGTGGGAATAAGTATTTTATTTTTTAAATAAAACAATTTAAAAGTATAAAGGAACTTATTACAGCCAGATGATCACTTTTTCAATGCCCCCTTATCAATTTCAGATAAGAAATTGGTAGGTAGATAAGACAAAATCGCAGAACTTCAAGTATTCATTCATGAATGTGGGGATTTGGAGCAACTAAGTAACAAGCAATTCTTGTAGGAAAACTTCAGATGAGATAAACTTCATTAAAAATTCATATGCTCTACATTGGCAGCGGGCATGGTTAAAAAAATACCTGGATACACTTCTCGAGTACGTGGGTAGGTAGTATTATAATTAGTCCGATGCGGAATAGGGACACTAAATAAATTATTCCTTCCCACTCTTTCAATGCTTTAACTGTGGGGCGTAGCGAAAGCGATCAGCTCACTGATAGTCATGTCCTTACACTCACGTTTAATTCTTACTGTCTTCGAAAAAAGCAGGGCTGTGGAGTCGTTAACAAATATGAAGACTCCGACCTTAGCTTAAAACACTACACAAATTATTTGTAGCATGAAGTAGTGTCACCCCTAAAGATTTGAATACACATTTTTTTTAAAGGACTGGAAGTTATTAGTTTTTTTCGACTCGCACTCTACGCCCTGGAAAAAGAAGATGTTGGGCAACGAAGTAACAAGCAATTTTTGTAGAAAAAATTCTGTTGATACCTACATTAGGAGGTCATATTCTACACATTGGGAGCAAATGTGGTTTTTTTAATATTTATATAATCGTTACATTACTTTGAAAAGGTTCTATTTGCACTTTACCATGTTTTGATACACGAGCATTTGAATATTTGACAGATCATACGAATGTTGTTTATAAATCGATTATAAAAAATCCTATTGTTTCTTAGAAGCTTGTAAAATTACTGTATTGTAAACACTGCTTGTAAAAATACTGTAAGTGTGTAGATAGAACTCTTGAATCCTGCTAACTTATTTAATTAAAAATGCACGACTCTGAAATAATATGTTAGATCAGTGATTTCCAACCATTATGTTACTGCGCCTCCCTTTGAAGAGAAAAATGTTTTCGCGCCTCCCCATTCTTTATTTCATATACAGTGGAACCCCGATCTACCGTTCTCGCATTGTTCGTTTTCCCGCATGGATCGTTCATTTTTCATAGTCCCGACCAAACACCCATAAGAACAATATAAAAGAATCCCGCATTAATCGTTCCCCGATCTATCGTTTGAATATTTTGGTCCTGTCACGAATATTATCCCGATTGACCGTTTTCGTTGAATATTTTTCATAAATAGTTTTGCCTCGCATTCCGTTTCGCGTTTTTTTCAGTAGAACCCCGATTTACCGTTCTCGCTATCTTCGTTTTTTCCATGGATCGTTTATTTTTTACTCGACCAAGACCCCCATCATAACAATATTTAATAATTCTACGTTTATCATTCCCCGATTTACTGATTTCCTTGATCTATCATCTAAATATTATCGTCCCATCCAAATTATTATCCCGATTAACCGTTTTTGTAGAATATTTTCTTTTTCGCTCAAATAGTTTTACATCGCATTTAGTTACATAAATAAATATAATTTTGAAAATTAAACATCTTTTTGGTATTATTTGAAAATTTCCCGCATTATCGGTTTCCCGCATTATTCGTCCATTTATTACGGTCCCTTGAAAAACGTAGAATCGAGGTTCCACTGTACTAATAAAGACACGTTTTAAAGGGTAAATAAATATTTTGGGCTGTTCTTGTCTCCCTTTGCAATGGCTCACGCCACCCAGGCTGGAAATCGCTGTGTTAGATTGTGGCAAATACAACATTTTCCGACCAAAATGTCTGTTAGAACCTTTTCAAAGTAAGGTAACGTAATGTCTTTACACTAAAAGTTTTGTTGCCACAGTGAACAGTATATACGAAGACGTATTTGACGGTACTGTTTCGGCGAGGTGTATGCAATACAAAAGTTACACAAGCGGTGCGTTTTGCCTAATCTAAAACACAATGCGGGTGTGTTTGACAGTCGCTGTAAAAGCCGCTAAAGATCCGTAGTTAAGATTTCCGAATGTTTTGAGATGTAAAAACAATGATACGAAAGATACATTTTCAAAAAATGATATTATAATACACAAGAGGTTGACAGGGAAAAAGAAACTCTGTAACTTGTTTTATAGAACGGAATCAAGTAATTCGACTATCTGTCAGATAACAAATGATGCAAAACGAAACGTTGACAAATGCATAGATATTATATATAATAATAAAATATGCAGTTAAAATGAATGCGTCATAACTAGGGATTGCAAATTGCATTATGTGGCGAACATATCAACTCCGGTTAGGGCATCCAATCCCGGAGCCTTAATGTAATACCGGAATTCACAATTTCTCCAATCCCGGGATTGATCATTCACAATAAAGTCGTGATTCTTTCGTTCAATCGTCGAGAGTTTCTTATGGATTTCAGCAAATTTGGCTGGTTGCCTGGTTTGAAAAACTCGTCAATTTTTCAGTTCTTATCCTGAATCCCGGGATTGGAGACCGCGAAGCCAGAATTATACCGAACCCGTTTTAACGGTGTTTTTTTTAATCCATGCCCGGTCATAATTTGGTGCATATGGTCTCTTAATGGCGGTTTTTTATACGAGAACTGTTTGTTAGTCAGTCTTTTCCAGAGAGAGAGTTGTAGGGATAGAAGGATAAGGGTAGGAAAGGACCAGTAGTTAAGTAATCGTTCCCGCTACGCTCATTTATTGAAGGATGGGAAGGGTTGGAGGTAAATAAAGACATCACAAACACCCATGCCTTCGAACAGAAATCGATCGAAAAAATGCTGTTCCTACTGAGACTCGAACTCGTGAAATCCGGCACGGAAGCCAGCAACGCTAACCGCTAATAAATTAAACGTGTCAGAAATTTCGAGATTTATGTCCAGTCCCTCATAAAAGTATTCATATATTATCAAGTAGCGATAAAGAGTATTATTTTTTTCTTAATTAAAATATTTATTATTAATAATATTTTGTGTTGTTTAGTTATTGTGTCTTCATTATTAACGTTTTTTGCACGATTTTATGAACCACAATGTTGTTCTTTTTTCAAACAACACGTTTTTTTAAATTCACGAAACCTATCATTAATAATAGGGTAAAAATAGCAACGTGTAATAACTATTAAAGCCGAAATAGCTATCAACTAATTAATATAAAAACTGTAGAACTAAATACCTTGCTATTTTTACCCTATTATAATGGAGTTCTCAATGGACCAAGTCAATAAACCAATCATTAATGTTTCTATGAATTCTTTAACTTTGTTACGCATTTATTATTGTGTAAAAAAATAGTATATTTAAAAAAAAATTGTAAAAAACAACCGTAATATTGTTATCTTGTTTTCTGTTATATCGGTTTTGCAAGCCCTAGTAGTAGGGCATCCAATCCCGGGATCCCGTTCGATTTTCTGATCCCGAAATTCCGGGATTGAGAACGCCGCGATCCCGGGATTTAGGGATTGAGAAATTTTGAGCAAAACCCGAAAATTTACACGAAATTGGCAAATTCAAGATTTGAAATTCTTCGATGAGCTAAAAAAAAAAACGAGGTTCTGTGAGAATCTGGGAAAAAGTATAGCGAATTGAAGATTTCAAATTCCTCGGTGAGAAAATCTCAATCCCGGGATTCAAAATTAATCAATCCCGAAATCCCGGAATTGGAAAAAGGCTCCGGGATTGGATACCCTACCTAGTAGTAATTCCACAACAATATTGCAAGCGGGCACCGAAACCGCAGTATGCACACCCACCCATCAGCCATCATTAGGATTGCATTTCGAAACGATAGTCTTCCAGGAAGTGTGCACAAGATCAATCGATTATTACCTGGCATATAACACACTATCTAATTCTCAATAACGAAAGGCAATCAATGTTTGGTATGCGAAATTCAGATAGTTTCAAAATGTAATTTATGTATCACATCAAAGTTCCCTGCAGTCCAGCGATTTCCAACCTGGGAGGGGTGGACTATTGCAAAGGGAGGCGCGAACAGTACAAAAGATTTATTTACACAAACGTGTCTTTATTACTATATGAAATAAAGGATGGGGAGGCGCGAAGATATTTTTTTCTTCAAAAGGAAGCGCAGTAACATAAGAGGATGGAAACCACCGCGGCTTTTTGCATCACTGCATTAGTCCCTTGGTTCTGGTCACAGAGTAAGTCTATGGACCTGGTATTGTTCCTATTATGACATTAACAAACGAGTGTTAGGCTACCCGCCGCATAAAATTCAAAAGGAACCATAGATCGGAAGAAACTGTCAATGGTTTCTAAGAAGAAAAAAATGTAAGATTTTATATAAAATATGCTTACTTTGAGGCCCCCAAGATTTGGAGGCCCCAAGCGCGCGCCTCTTGCGCTAATTGGATAATCCACCACTGATTATACATCATATCGACTGTGGAAAGGAAAAAGGACGTAAGCTGAAAATGCCGAATTACTATCTAAATTTAGCATTTACGTTTGTAAAAGATGACCGTGTAAAAAATTAAAACCAAGAAAAAAGAGTGAAATAAAGGTTTAACCTAGACAATTTCTTTAATTAATATTAGTTTATGTCAATTAAACACTAGTTTAAAAGTCTCCGTGCACTTCAAGGTTGTGTATAATTCATAATTTGCATATAGCCAAAATCATCAAAATATGTTTTTGCGCCTCCTGTAAAATTTGATACGTGTGGGTTACGTCCTTTTTCCTTTCCACAGTCGATATCATATTTGATCAAGTTCGTTAACACTCGCTCACCGTTTTTGTAGGTACCCATGTTGCTAATTCATGCAAGACTCATGATGTCACGTCTTTGATATTATTTCATTCCTACCATATAAAACACAAAATCCGGCCATTAACTAGTGATTATATGACGCAATGCAATAATATTATCTGTGTAGTAAAGTCTTATAACTGTTTGTAGTTTTTTTGTACCCATAATTTTATTCAAATGTCGACGATTTAACACAGTCTCTGCCATGTAAACATCGCAGAATGAATCATCAAGACAATGACCAAGATACAGTGAAACACCCATTAACGCGAAAGATGGGTCCGCGTAATTGGGGGAGAGAATCTCATGAATCTTATACTCACAATTGGACGGAATCCCGGGATTGGAGGCCCCCATTGTTTAAATTAGAGAAACCGTAAATTATGTATGTAAATCACCGGTGAATATGGACAAGCCGCCACTGCAGTTAATAGCAAAACTTTCAGTTTTAACCATTAACCTCTTAACCGGGTACGACGAAATATTTCGTCATTCCAAAAAAGCAACTGTATCGTGTATGACGAAATATTCCGTCAATACATTTCAAATATTGCCCTCTAGCGGGCGTGACGATCTACCGTTTATTTTGTTTGGGTATCACGTGTACAATACATTTACACGTCGTTCAGTGCTGATTTTATTTTTCCACTCTTTTGTTGACAAAAGTTCTCCACATGGCAAACTATGAAACGTTTCATCAAGTGTTTACTATGGGCGTGACGAAATAATCTGTAATCCTATAGATTTAATAACCCGTTGCACATACACACTTTTTAAGATACGCAAAACTAAATTACCCGGTTAAGAGGTAAAGGAAACTACTTCGACCGCTCAGCTAAAGTTACATACAACTAAAATAATCGACATTATACTTGTTTAATCAAAACGATATAATATTTCTGGTCTTCCTCTCTTTCTGGATAATTTACTTTTCAATCACACAAATGGATAAAATTGCTTTGGATACAAAACCACAAATACGGCTGTAAAACTTATACTCAGATCTGCAACCATTTCTTGGCGAGAGCTGAGGGGACGTTCGAGTAAAGTAAATAACTGCCGGGATGAGAATTGATTGCATTTCGTGGAATGGTGGCGTTGGTTTTTCACAAAATCCACATTACTATGACGTCGGCGATAATACTTGGAAGTTTGCAGTGGGTGTGGAGCGATCGTAAAGGGCAAGAGCGGGCGGTGTGTGTGTTGGCATCAAATTGGTTAAAGACAATCAAATTACGGTCACCAATCATAATTGAATTTAACGTTTTTTTTGTTCAAATTGTATCTGAAAATGATTTGACAATATCTTGGCATCTTATCTAATACGTGATAAGAGTGGATTATAAATTATTCACTTCTAAGTAGGGTCGGGAAAACCTGAGATTTCAGATAACATATGGTATCAAAACCATAATAAATAAATGAGTCTCCAATAAATCCTCGTAACAGTAAAAAATGGAGGTAATTGTTATGGTTATAAATCAATTATATAATAATAATATGAAACATATATATACATTTTTTACTTGATTAATATACTGTTTAATTTTAAGCCTAACACATTTTCTTTCTTGTCCTGTCCTACGTGTTTTAATTTATCAGGATATATGTATTTATTTCCCGCAATCCCGGGAATTAGAAAATACCGGAAAATGAGAAATCCTAGTTAGGATGGAATAATACAAGAAAATGACTGGCTGGAAGTAAAGCAATTTTCCTTCGTTCTTATTTATTTGCTAGTGAAGCAGTGTCGGGTCTTATGGCGAAGCGGTTAGCGTTGTGGGCTTCCGTGTCAGACTCCACGGGTTCGAGTCCCAGAACGAGCATTTTTTCGATCAATTTCACTTCGAAGGCATGGGTGTTTGTGATGTCTAAAAGTTCCTCCCACCCTTTCCAATACTGTAATGACCGGGTATAGCGAGAGCGATTAGTTAACCACTACACTCTTTGAATAAGAGAGGTTACGCGACCCAGTAACAAACAGTTTTCGTAGTAAATTTTAGTGTGTTCACTGTCAATATTTGGTGGAAAAGCATTATATTAATAAAAAAAAGTCAGGAACGATTTTGCTCATGGCAATGCTCGTTGACAATCCTCGCTTGGGAAACACTGATTTAACTGAAGCTTGTGGGCCGCGTGTTGCTCGCCGCTGAACTAGACCACAGTGGACGAGATTATGGCATGTCAGCGAACAGTTACAACAGACGCAAATTCTGCCACAGTTCACAATTGCCGTTTTCCTCATCTTTTCGGAGAAATTGCGAAAAAAATTGTTGTGGATTTGAGGCGAGCCGGAGCGAAGTAAATACCGACGAAAGAAAATATTTATATTGAGTCCATTCTATGAATGTGTGTTACAAGCTGCCTATCATTTGGCGAGAACGATTAGAAAATTTCTCAGAAACCTGCACAGCCGCTCCGGACTGCTTGCTTGCTCACGTTCACATGGTACATATTATTATTACCATACAAAATTCGATCAATAAGTGGGTTATTTGTTTATTTTCGTGCGTCGACGACTCGCTATTAGGGTATCCAATCCCGGGATCCCGTTCAATTTTTGATCCCGAGATTCCGGGATTGAGATGGCCGCGATCCCGGGATTTCGGGATTGAGAAATTTTGAGAAAATTCCGTAAATTTACACGAAATTGGCAAATTCAAGATTTCAAAATCCTCGTTGAGCTAAAAAAAAAAAAAACGAGTTTCCGTGAGATTCCGGGAAAAAGTATAGCAAATTGAAGATTTCAAATTCCTCGGTGAGAAAATCTCAATCCCGGGATCCCGGGATTCAAAATAAATCAATCCCGAAATCCCGGGATTGGAAAAAGGCTCCGGGATTGGATACCCCACTCGCTATCAATTATTTGCCGTCGAATTGTCTTCGCTTCGATAATATCTAATACAAAAAAAAAACACTTCACTCTTATAATATAAGATTTCGACTGAAAATTTTTGTATTTTAACTGAAAATATTAAATCACACATTTAAGAGTTAAGTTTGGATCGTTTAAATTATGTACATTCACACAAGTTTTGTCACTAACGACCGGGTTTCGCAGTAAGTCCAAGTTGATCCTTGCTCTTAAATTTGAATTATTTTGATTTTGCACACTTCCATAAATTTTGCCGATAACGACCCAGGTTTCGTCTTTCGGCATCTTCTGGTTTTATCGAGTGCGCGAATGCACGAAAGGCGAAACACGGATCGTTATCGACAAAAATTATGAAAGTGTATAAAATCAAAATAATTCAAATTTGACATTAAATTTCCATCAAGCACCTACAGTCGATGTTCTAAATTGAATTTGAATCGTTCAAATTATGTACATTTACACAAGTCTCGTCACTAGTGACCCGGGTTTCGTAGTCAGTTCATGTTCATCCGTGCACTTGAACGCCTGAAGATGCCGAAAGGCGAATTTTAAACCGCGTTGAAAAGAACGCACTGCATATAACAGTTTTAAAAAAATAAAGGCTTAGTTTTGACGGTGATGTAAAAAAAAATAGCTATTAAATTGATTAAATAATTCTTAAGTGAATTTGGTTTGATCCTTTTTAATCAAGTTCTACCTAGTAAACGCCGGTTCAATCGATACCGTCTATTTAATGTAAGTGACTTTACATAATTATGTTAGCAAAAATAATAGTGACGAAAATTCCAAGATTCTAGGCGATTCCGTAATCAGTCGCGTGATCGAGCGCTTGTGACAGCGCTTCTCAAACTCTCAACAAATGACACTACACTTTTGCATGTTTTATTTAAGTGGCTAAAATAATATATTTTCATGTTATCTTTTTTATTTGTATCTTTTTCATGGTCATTTTCGCAGCAGAATCAAAATATCACACCTGAACGTGCAAGTGTCGCGCAGATAACGGTGCCTGCACTACAACAGAACACAATGCAGATGCAGACGTGCCTTCCTTACAGCATACGCAGATCTGTGCTTATTAATGAAATACAAAATCTGCTCTGCGTCGCCTGCTTTTAACCACTTGAATACCAAGCGGACACAGGTGTTCGGAACATATGCAAGCGAACACGGATGCCCAAGACATTTAAAAAATCAAATACTTGGTATTCTAATAGAATATAAGCAATATTTTGATGAATATGTGTAATTCTATCTATACTGAGTCAATATAGGTTTTTAAAATATCGAATTCGAGTGTATATTAGGCAAAATTATTTTTCGCAAAAACTCACAGTATCTCTCGGACATATTTTAATGGTTTATTTGCGCGGTATTCAAGCCTAGCTTCAAAGAGGCGAAACATGTGTCACGATTTGTATCATAACTTTACTAGTGTAATATCAACGTCATCAATTTGAATTTTATATCTATTTAACACACACGACTACGATATGTCCTCGTCCCCCACTTTGAGAAGCTGTTGGTAAAAGCCATTATGAGCCGTGATTCAATTTACTACAAGTACATAAGAACGTGCTTTACTCTTTACCTATGGGGTCAAGTATACAATTATTAGTTGATACCGAAAAATACTTGATTGACCCAGTTCTAACTTTTACTCTCCAAGTAGAGGCTAAACTGCCTGAGAACTAAAATAGACTGACAGGGATTCAGGTAAATATTGTTAAGGCATATCAATTCTAAAGGTAGTTCAATTAATATTGTATTCCTTTAATGCAGTGTCTCCCAAACTGGGTGCTGTGCCGCAAGTCTCAGGTGTGCCGCGAAAGAAGTCTAAAAAAATCATTTTAAATATTGCCTATTCATTTCAATTTTAAATAAATTCAACATCTATATCAGGCGTGTGGAACCTGAGAATTCCTGAGAATCTGAGAAGTAAATTCATAAATTCCGGCCAAAGATTCCCTATGTTTACTGCGGCCTTATGTCGAATCAGAAAAATGAATGCAGTCTTTAGAGAAGAAAAGGTTCCCACCCCTGATCTAGATATGCAAATAAATATTTTTCACGTTCGAAAATAGTGATCGACGCGACACATTTTCCACATTTCCTTTTTTTTAATGAGCATTACGTTTTTTAAAATACCTTTATTTGGTGTGCCGCGAAACAAAAAATCCCATTCATTAGTGTGCCGTAAAGTGAAAAAGTTTGGCAGACACTGTTTTAATGTGTTCACTGTATATACTTGGTGGAAAGAAGGGGTTCCAATCCCGGGATACCGACCAATTTGGCGTTCTCGTAATCCCGGGACTTCACAATGATGGAGAAAAGACTGGCAAGCGTAACGTTTTCAAATGATGGAGCTAAAAAAAAAGGTCTGTGAGCTGGAATCTGTTGATGAGACACTTTTTTGCTGATGATCTCAAGCAAATGTGGTTTATGAAAGAATGACAGCATGAAATTACGGTAAATGATCAATCCCGGGATTGAGAGATTGTGAATCCTGAGATCCGGGATCACAAAAATGGTCCGGGATTGGATGCCCAAGTGGAAAGGCTTATATTAAAATATATATCAGGAATTTTGATAAAGTCTTTGAATTTTACCGTTACCTTTTCTTACATAATTGTTTTTTTTATGTTGGCTCCAAACGTTTACCCTTATTGTTTTTGAAAAGAAGCCCAAACTTAAAAATGCCGAAAGGCTAACCCCATTGGTGACAAGTCCTAATCTTCCTTCAAATCTTCAGTCGAAATCTTAAATTACCGCTGTTATAATTCTACTAAAACAACTTCTGCTTGTGACACTTCTGGGAGCGGAT
Source organism: Himalopsyche tibetana (assembly GCA_030503985.1). Lineage (NCBI taxonomy): Eukaryota > Metazoa > Arthropoda > Insecta > Trichoptera > Rhyacophilidae > Himalopsyche > Himalopsyche tibetana. The sequence goes on along the minus strand of JAPJYX010000052.1, from coordinate 4,312,612 downwards.
ATGATTAAAAAAACATCTTTTTTGTGGACCCACATTTGGAAAAAACTGCCATAAACCGGCATAATATGAAATCCATGGCTAGAAAAGATTATACCAAAGCACACCTCTCAGAAATTTAACAAGCGCGTCCAATAAAAATTGAATACAACATAATTTTGTTTACCTGGGATCCCCGGATTTCTACACATTTTTTTAATTGTTACGGCCGCAAGCCCCATCTTGACGGCAGAGAAAAAACTACAATGGGACAAAGACGAGGGTCTCTTTTGGAAACCATTCAGAAGTATGCATTATATTATTATTTATTATTTTCTGTTCCGTTGTATTGAAAAGATCTTTTTGTATTTGAGGAAAATTTAAGTAAGTATACAGATGTGTTTTTTCGGATTTTCTACCGGTTACACCTTGAGTAGATGTGTGCTAGTTTCTTCAGTGAAGGCATATCAAACTCAATTTGCATCGTATGCTATTATATTATGTAACCTAAATGAAATAAGGTGGGTGCCGCAAGCTTTCACTATTCAAAAAAAATGTCAACAAAAACACACAGGGCTTTTTGACTATGATCGTGGTGGAACAGCGTTTCGGCACCCTTTTCTCGACATTTCAAATATTTCAAATCAATACAGTAAAACCCTCATTTACACCAAAGTCGGGACAGTGCAATTCGGGGTCTGAATAGCCTGGCACGTGTTGAATACACGGACGCTAGCCAACATTTGACTGTATGCGCGGCACAGACAACCGTCTTGTGGTAACGACAATGAAATGCGACCGTGCAATTAAGGAATTTGCGGCGAATATTTCAAGCCAGCGCGTAATTCGGGGTAGTGTAATCGGGGTTCCATTGTATTGTGCAACAACAAAAAAACTTTTAATTTTTATTATTAGAAACCATTGACTATTTGTCCCTATCTAATATTCCTTTTAAATCTTATGTACCGGTTACCGTAACGTTCAGGAATTAATGTCATAATATAAAACAATACCAGGTCCATAGACTTACTCTGTGACCAGAATCAGGGGTTTAATGGTTGATTTATTGTTTTAAAAGAAAGATAGGTTAAGGCTGATCAACTGATAAGCGAATATTCTTGTCTTAGCAGTTGATTATGCTCGTCATAACGAAACCTGTTCAAATTATATTAAATAAAAATGATATTAGATACAAATGAGATTTTTTTTAAAATATAAATCAACAGGAATGGTGGACGGTAATTTTTAAATATCGCAAACATCCATTCCTTTAACCGCTTGAATACCGCGCAAATAAATCATTCGTATGTCTCAGAGCTACTGCGTGTTTTTGAGAAAAATAATTTTGCCTAATATACACTCGAATTCGATATTTTAAAAAACTATATTGACTCGGTATAGGTAGCACTATACATATTTATCAAAATATTGCGTATATTCTATTAGAATACCAAGTATTTGATTTTTTAAATGTCTTGGATATTCGTGTTCGCTTGCATATGTTCCGGACACCGGTGTCCGCTTGGTATTCAAGTGGTTAAACAGAAAATCGATAAACAGATATTATAAATCGAAAACGGTTTTATTAAAATAAATACTACTTCACGATCAAGCGCCGAGGGTTTTGTATCAATGTTATTGACTTCATAATGGTAAAAGTGTGAAATTTTGTGAGAAATTAAAAACGTGAACCTTTTTGTACCTACGCGATTCTTTTGTTGTATTTCTCGATATTGGGTCTATTGTCATTTTTGAATACAATAAATATATGAAGTGTCACAGAGGCCATTGAAAATTATGCACAAGGTATTATTATATTACGAAAGATTTTGAATACTTTAGGATTGGAAATGTGTCTTCAAATGAAGCTATCACCTGCGCCACAGCACAGCGGTAACGCTCGGGGACTTTCATTCTAGCCCTGCATAATATGAATCCTGGGATTACAGAATTGTTTGAATACACTGTTTTCTTTCGAGGGTTAATTGAATATAGTCATTTCGTTTCTTCAAAGACATCGTTATAACCCTATTATCACATGGCAGTGTTTTAATGTACAAATAATTACATACACCATCATTCAAAAATGGATTTATTTAACTATCCTTTTTCTAGTTGTCAAATCAAATTACCCTGTTTAAAGAACAAGGTTGCCGCTTCTATTGCAGAGTGGCCATCCCTGTTAGGCGATGCGTGTGTTGTTAGCATTATCTCCTAACCCTAACAATTCGACCCTAAATATGCGAAAGTGATTTAATAATTATTGAGGGCTTTAGAAACAAAGACGGAAGTCTCTACGTTTTATCGAAAATTCATTAAATGACATATAGTTGTAAGTTTTTTTTAAATAGGTTCTGTAGGCATGTAGCATGTGTAACAAATGCGGATGTAATAATGGAAATGCTGAAATATAAACCTAGTTCCATATAAATCCAACTTGAAATATCGTGTTTTGGTTGTGTCAACGTTGCATTGAATTTTAATTAAACTGAGGTAAACGTCTAAGCGATTGACTAAAAAGATGAGACTGTTTTAAAATTCAGTTTAGATTTTAGTCAGCCATATCTCAAAACTAACAATTTCTAGTTGTAGCACTGTGAAACTAAGCCATTGATATCTGATTTGATTGCTCGTAATTAATTTAGCTAAAAAAAGTCTTGCGTCTATTGATTTCGGGAATTCCGAATATTCCTGGGTTTTTTTTAATTGGGCAGTGAAGAAATTATTTACTCACTTTTTTTCCCCAGTCGTCAATTAATACCGAAATAATTGTGTCCCAGAGTCTCGAAAAACTTATATACTTCTATAAAAAAACGGGCCCACTGAAAAATATGAGACTCAATAGGGGCCACGGGTCCAAAAAGGTTGAGAAAATATGAGTAAAATAACCTGATACGACTGCTTTAAGATGACATTTAAAATTCCACGCAAAAAAATATAAGTATCCTTACCATTCGATACTTCGGTATCCCTTGGCGCAACAGTGCAGACTCTTGAACTTCTTCACGACCGCGTACTCCGTAGAGCTGACTTCCTTTGTGAACTGGAGCCACGTGGAATTGGTCTGGAAGGTGTTCGTGGAGCAGTAGTCCACCAGGCCGGACACTCCGCCGATGACGTCCAACAATACAAACAACCACAACACTGCCAACGAAAACCGCGCACTGTGACGATCGACGCCCGATCGCGTCTTCATTCCGGTCGAATTAACTCCACAACCGGAATCCAATCGATTGTCTCGCCCCATTATCTGATTGTCCTCGGTGGTCATTTTTATTTTTGCTTCCTTGACCAAACGGCGCAGGTTTTTTTCCGTCGGGGATTTCCCGGATCAAAATCAACCGCGATTCGCTGCTTCAATGATGATTCGGCACGATTTGCTGATGCTGCGTTGTCATTATTACAACAAACTTGATCCGGTACGTAAATAACAACGTTTTATTGATTTTAAATGGATGCCTCGACGCCGACGTGTATGTGCACAACCTGAAAAAAAGAATTTAAATAAAATATACATTTATATTTACATTCCGTATGTTTTTATTATGTCATGGCCCAATGTGGAGCATAGGCTCCTAATAGAGTTTATTTAAACAAAAGTCATTATAATCTATTGTACTAATTCCTTTATTAAGATCGGCACCAGTTTCGCTCAGAAAATAGTAACAGACAATTTATAAATTTTACAGGTTTTTTTTTAATTTAAGTTTTAAAAAAAAAGAAATTCCTCAACACTTCCCCTACGGTTCTAAAAACATACTTCCGATATGTTGCTGGCCCTTAAAGAATCAAGATGAAAAACATGTTTTAACACTAATCGTATCGAACGTGCGGTTAGTAGTTATATATCGACTGTGGAAAGGAAAAATGACGTAACCCACAAATATCAAATTTTACAGGAGGCACAAAAAACGTGTTTTGATGATTTTGGGCCATATGCAAATTATGAATTATACACAACCTTGAAGTGCACGGATACTTCTAAACTGGTGTTTAATTGACATAACCTAATATTAATTAAAGAAATTGTCTCGGAAAAACTTTTATTTCAGTAATTTTTCTTGGTTTTAATTTTTTACAAGGTCATATTTTTCAAACTTAAAAGCTAAATTTAGATACTAATTCGGCATTTGCAGCTTGTGTCCTTTGATAGAACGTGTATCAAGTTTGATACTTTTTGACAATAGAAAAAAAGCTGTTTTGGAAAAACTGTGGGTTACGTCCTTTTTCCTTTCCACAGTCGATATGCTTTATCTACGACCGCTTCAGTATACACAGTAGTACATTTTCAACCATTTGCAATGGTTAGTTTACGGTTAATAGCATACTGTTACATATTATAAATGTATTAGGTAACAATCGATTGCTTATTTTAGATATTGCATGAGTGTTAAAAAATTCACTCCTTCCCTGGAACACCGAGAATTTCTTGGGAATTAACAATCGATTGCTTATTCAAATATTGCATATAATTGTATAGGAGTGTTAAAAAATTCACTCCTTCCCTGGAACACCGAGAATTTCTTGGGAATTAACAATCGATTGCTTATTCAAATATTGCATATAATTGTATAGGAGTGTTAAAAAATTCACTCCTTCCCCGGAACACCGAGAATTGTTTGGAGATTAAGCCACCCCCTTGTTAATGTATTGGCAGCACACCGATGCACTCGGCTATTTTTAACACGAATTTTAAGTAACACGGCCCACTAAAAAGAACGGAAACTATTTTCTAACACGATTCCCAGAAACAAAAAAAACAGAAGCGGATTTCTCAATAACACGAAATTCAACTAGACTAGACAGTTATAACAAACAAAAACTTCATTATATCCCAACACATTAGACGTGTCAGAATTTTCTAGTGATGAGCAGCAATTTATATCCAATGCCTCATGAAGTAGGGATGAATAGTGATATTTTTCTCATTAAAAATACATACATTGTATACATTGTGATTATCGAAAAAAACCTGTTTTTGAAAATTGAAGCTTACGTCCTTTTTCTTATCCACAGTCGATATGCTAGAAATTGTTCTAATTTGATCCGAGAATATTGTTTTTCTAAAAATTAACAAGGGGCTCTCCGGCCTTTTAAATTTTACTCAAGTAACAAAGAAAACGGAAAAATATAAAATAAGGACAAACATTTCTAATATTAAATTACCTAATAGTATAAACTCCTTTATTATATATAACTTAGTAAGTGAATATGTACTTGTATACGTGATAGCGAATGACTCACGACGAGGTAAATTTGTGCTAAAATATCAGAGTGGATATATACATATTTCTAATCTAATCACAGGTGTTCTCCGCAATTCGATTTACCAATAAAAAACAAAATTATTAATGTATTAATCATTCTCCAAATTTACTGTGAACTGAGCATCTTAACAGAAGACATTCAACCAGAATCCGTCATTGTTGAGTGGCTGAAATTATGTTCGATGGATTCGGTGTTAAATTTGTAGTTGTCAATTTATTTAGTTTTATATATTGCGGGTAGAAAGATGGGACATCGAGCTAGTCGTCGACTAATCGCTCTCGGCATGCGCCGTTCAAAGTACTCAATGTTGTGTCTACAACAACCCTATACGGCTGAGTACACTTCTTACGTACATTTTTTAATGTAACATCATACTTTCACCAGCTGATAATGCTCACTATGAGAAAATACGGTCTCGGCCATTATTAAAAATATGCTTTTTCTTTTAAATATGTAGAATGCCTTTCCAGCAAGATTTCACATGTGTATGACGCAAGACCGCCGTGAACTCATGATCGTTGTTATTTTTTATACAGGCAACCAAGCTAGCAAGGCCAACAGATATAGCTGATATCTTCACCGTTTCTGTTCGCTGTCCATATCTGGACAATTCCAAAGGATGAAACCAGGATCTTGAACGATATTGCGCGCGTACATGTAGGACTATCAACAAGCTGGAAGAGCTTGGTAGCGAAGTGATAATATGAAAGAATTTTGTAGTTTGCCTGATCTTAGTACAATCAGGGCCGGCGCCACCATACAGGCAAAATAGGCAACCGCCTAGGGCGCAAACCATTAGGGGGCGCACAAATGGAATATTAAAATTATCTGTATGTAAAAAAAGTAAGACAGTATCTTATTTTCTGAAAAAGACGGTATGATTAAAAAAAAGATGTTGAGGAACTGAGTAATAAACAGTTCATGTATGAAAACTTCTGTTAAGGCATTAGGAGGACATATGCTCCACATTGGGAGCGGACATGGTTGTATAAAAAAAAACACTATTTCTAATGATCCCGAATTGTTTTTTTTATTTCGAAAAAAAGGACGATTTGTTAAAAAGGGGGCGCGCCAATAACCGTTGCCTAGAGCGTCAAATAATCTCGTGCTGGCACTGGGTACAATCATCACATTGATCCATTGACCACGAAATATTTTTTCAAAAATTTGTCGCCATTTTCTAAATCTATTGTTTGTTCTAAAAAGCAGGGCTGTGGAGTCGTGTAAAAAAAGACGACTCTGAGATTTTTTTTCAATATTTTCATTTTGACTTATATGTATTCCATCAAATCATCTTTAGTCAGCCAAGCATGTAATGTCAACACCAGGCGTGGGGAGCCTGCGGCCTTTAGGCTACTCTAGTGCTGCCTTCTTGCACATTCTGTAAAATCCTGAATATTCTGACCGTAAATTCCTTATCAATGTTTACTGCGCCCTTATGCCGAATCAGAAAAATGAATGCGGCATTTAGAGAAGAAAAGGTTCAACACCCCTGGTCAACACTTTGGACTATTTTTGAATACAGATCATTAAATATCTTTTACAAAAAAAAAATCGAGCCGCTCATTGTTCATGACTCCGACCAAAATACCGGGACTCCACAGCACAGCTAAAAAATCCCATTTAATATATTGTGTTGACTTTTTCAACCTGATATAATATTCCTTTTCCACGTAAATTATTGGTTTTCTTGATTACCATGAATGCTTATTTGACATTTTCCTATTCGTTATCATTTTTTTTTAACCATGTCCGCTCCCAATGTGTAGCATATGGACTCCTAATGGAGTTTATCTTAACAGAAGTGTTTCTACGAGAACTGCTTGTTACTCAGTTGCTCAACCTCTCTTTTTCCAAAGAGAGTAGAGATAGAAGGATAGGGCTAGGACAGGATTATTGGTAAGCTAATCGCTCTCGATACGCCCCGTTCATAGGATAGGATGGGTGAGAGGGGTGAATTCAAGACATCATACACATCCATGCCTTTGAACAGAAATTCATAAATACATTGAAAAATCAATTTATAAAACTGTCCGTTTCGTTATCATAACTACATTGTTATTAGCAGCGTTTAGATCATTTTCAGATAAAAAAGAGTAGCACGTTGTAAACCAGATTTATGTAAAATTAATCTAATATTTATATATATGTAGTTACCACATAATATATCGATAGAATGACTGTGCTCTAATTTAGTATTGTACATACATTGAATTGACACAAGAAATAACAAAGAATAAAACCCATCCTTAACAAATAGCAGATAATGATTATCTTTAATATTACAATATGTTAGTTATTATTAAACATTATGTCAAAGAAGAGCATTTTTAAGCAATGAATATAGTTATAATTTACCTGCGAATATTGCACTTGTTTCACTCGTTTCTAAAACTCAGAAAGAAGTTCATATAAAAAATATGACGTCACTTTATAACTAAGAAAAAAACATATCCGTAAGAGGCTGGCAAAAACACAATAGTAACTCTTTAAAATTACAGCATTACTATCTCGCTGCAGTAAGTTTTATTTGTCCCTTGGCCGTGCCAATTTCTGAAAACCGATAAAAAGTCAATTCGCAAAATCGACGCAAACTTTTCGGTCGGATTAATTTACTCCACTTTTTATTAAATATGTTTTAACGATGACGGCTAAATGTCAAATAAATCACTCGGTGTATACAAAACAGTTTTCACAGACAAGTATTGTGTTAGTTTTTGGAATTAATTGATAAATAAAGACCACGCGCGAGTGACGAATTTGTACGAAAATGTCAAAAAACGCCGGTGCAAAGTCAAATTAAAATACACAACGACAGCACAACACAGCGATTCGCGATGGACTGGAATAATTTTACCTTTCCTCGTTTTTGATTCATTGCTTTCGGACACTTTCGGAAATGCTCGTTAGCTGTCGGCTACAATTTATAATAATGGCTCTACAACTGTTACGCTGTCACTTCCCTTTTGTATTATTATACTAATTATTTATTTATTAAATTTAAGTCTACATTAATGATAGAATTGTATTTAAAGCAGGTAAACATACAATCTTCAACACATAAAATAGTGAAATCATATAATTAAAACTGCAAAGATATTTTCAAATAATAATTTACTGATTTTAAGATAATTGGTACGGATATTTTTGAGATCCAACCCTTTCAAAAGATGTCCTTTTTGTTTTATTTATAGCTTTTCATATTTTATTTTGGTTCACAAATTATGCAAAGAATTATCATTACAAAATTATAGTTGAAACTAAAAGTCAATATTGTGAGCCGCACTGCACTCGTTTTCTTGTTACAATCTGATATGCCATGGGATTATTTTTTTTTAATGAGAACTGGTTGTTTTTTAGAAAGCCTGTGGAGTCGAGAAGATATAAGACGACTTCTACCATAGCTTAAAATAAGATTTGATTTTTTTAGGCTTAGTAGCATGCAGTGGTACCACTTTTTATCCTACCAATTTGAATAAAGATTATATCATCGTATTATATCGTATGTTTTTTCGGGCACGACTGCAGTAAGTACAGTCTGACTCCATCTCCGATTCCACAGCCCTGGTTTTTAGTTTATCAATCAAACTTATTTTTAAAATATAATAAATACAAAAAGATTTTATACTTTGCTCCGATTAAAGAATCAGATGACCTTTTTGTGAACGGGTAGCAGTAGACAAAGACACATATGCCATCATACTAATTTAAAAATCAAGATATGAAAGTAAATACTTGCTTATCCAAATTAATATGTCGTAAACCATGGAGTGGAGTGCTACCACTCGGCTACAACACTGACAATGTTTTTTACTCTTTTTGTCTTGTATAGCTGTAACGGAAAGAAAATCATTGTAATTACCGACAACATTTATACCAGCAACTAATATTTCTCAGAAGGACAATACATACATATAATTTAAATGTCAGCTCGACTCATTAACACTTTCGATCGATCATACAGTTTATCAATAGCTTATGAATAATTATCGTAATAATTATTATTTCTTTGAAATGTGTAATGATGTACTAAATGTTACCAATTAAAATAGCATTAATAGCTTTTCAAGCATGTAAGAACCTGTAGAATATATAAAGGTTGACCATAAATGAATTTCCCAGAAACATAAATGTTATTCGTCACAAAGCTTTCTTTCTTTCACAAAGACATCTCGTAAAAAAAATCATGCTCAACACGCCAGAGACGAGTTATCTCGTCGATAACTAATTAAATTAATAGTTGCAAATTATAGCCGGCGTGCTAGGTAATTACTTTTAATTATCTACGACAGCTAAACGGCTAAAAATCGAATTATTTTTTTCAGCAAAGATGACCATAATTGTTGTTGAAGTAACTATGCTAAATTTAAATACTTTGTTTAATTAGAATGCATTGCTATGTTTGATATTCTTACTTTCCATTATTACATAATATTATTGCAATTACCGCAATTGGGATCCCGGTATTGATAGTGTTTTTTCAATACTGAGACACCAGTTTTTAAAATGCAATGATATCGTTATGTGGGATTGAACATGAATCAAAATCGAATTTCTAATACATATAAACCATCACATATTTTGTTAAAACCGTGCGATGAGTTAAAATCTTTTAAATCAGATAAAAGTTGTATGAATATTGACAGGTTCTTTAAGAGTGTATTATTTTAATAAACCGTATTTTCATTTTTATTTTATGAAAATCACCCGTTTAAATTTTATGTATTGTTTGAATGACGGTAATTTATATGAAATATCGAAATACCGATTTTTATATATCAATTAATAGCAATCCCTATTAATTGATATTTAAAAATACGGCTAAAACTTTATATTAAAGTTTCATATTTATATTGTTTCGACGACAGACGTCAAATTAAAGATCATTTTCTCCAAAGACGACTTATCTCATAGCGACAGATTTTTAAAATAACGACAGGTTTATATATATTAAAGTTTGACGGCAGCTGCTTTCTTATATCTCTCTCTTTCTGACTTGGCAGTTTACCTGTGTAGCACATCGTATATGTCATACTTTTTAGATTCAATGAATTTTCAGACAAGATTCAACAAGTTATATTCGATTGGGAAGACATCTAATTTATTGTTTTACTGACCGTTATTATAAGGCTGATAATACGTCACAAGCAGCGGCTTAACTACAATTACATAAATAATAAATATCAACTTTTGACAGTGATGTGTGCTCGCCACGTTTATTTTGAATCAAAGGTGGGCAGCACGTCGGAAAATTGATGTAGGTATGTATTTGGAAGCAAAAACCTATATGTCTTCTTTGCAAAGTTGATTTTTTTCAATCGTATTGTATTTCTAGTTGAAACCTATATGCCAATTCTTACAAGCTAGCCAACCGCTTATTGCAATTAATATGAGTTAAATAAAAGGTCCGTATTGAAGTGACCAAAGTCGTTGGCTTCTGTGACTAGTTCACGGATTCGAATCCCAGTACGCACAGCATTTTTTTCAATCGATTTCTGTTCGACGGCACGGGTGTTTGCGATGTTTAAAAACTCTCCTCCCTTCCGGCTCATCTAATCTTAAAAGAACGGGGCTTAGGGTCAGCGATTAGCTAACCACTGTGCTCACTGGCGGATCCAAAAAATATACCAGGGATGGCCATTCAATTTGAAAATTTAGATCCTACATAATAAAATGAGAATGAGAATCAAATTTATTTATTTTATTTTAATATTATAAACACACATACTAAACGTAATAGTATATCACTTGTAACCAGGGCCGGTTCGTGGCATGTGCAAAGAGTGCGGCGCACAAACACCGCACTAAAATTTTAGCACTATCCACTGGTTTAGATCTAGTTTTTCGAGACGCCAAGTCGCCTCGCACACAGTCGCAGAAATCCTCAAGCCGGCCCTGCTTGTAACTAACACAGATATAGAGAATAGTTGCGATTATCGGTTGCCTCTTAATTCTTCTCAAAGGGTGCCCATGCAGTGGCGTAGCAAGGAGGGTGCGGCAGAGGCGTACCACCCCGGGCGGCATTTTCAAAAATACATACAATATTTCTAGAGAAATTATATTTAAACATAAAAAAATAAGCCTTCTGTAGTAAAAACTTGGAGGAAATTATTTTGTGCGGCAAATTCAAGGACCGCCCCGGGTGGCAGCACCCCTTCCTACACCACTGTGGCCATGACGGCCATCCCCCTGCACCCGCCAATCCCTATTCTATCACTATCCTTTCTGTCTGTACTATCTTCTAAAAAAAGGGAAAAATATGCTCCACAATGGAAACGGACATGAAATAATATTTTTTAAAAAAGATTAGGTAAGTATATTATTGGCATGCAAAGTTTAAACATTTTTTTCGTATCCTTTTGTCAGATTTTGCAGGTTATAATGGGTATATTATTATCAGTGACGTTCCTAGACGATGTGCCGCCCAGGCATAGTTTAAAATAGCGCCCTTGCTATTTTTCGAAATATTTTTTTTGAAACTTCATCACATATGAATCGAATAAAGACACAAGAGTAAAAGTTACCTGTTTCTATTATTTAGTGGCAAATCGGTAAATATCATATTTAAATAATAATTTTGCGATAAAGTTAAGTACTGAACACCAATCGGTCATATTACCAGTGAAAATGTATTTTTCGACAATTTTTTTTGTCAAAGACATCGAGTCATCGAATTCGTGTGTCCTAAATATGTAATAATTTGCCGCTCCCTAGGACTTGCCGCCCTTGGACAACTGCCTACGGATTATAACAAATCATGTAAAATGACGTGGGATAGTAAAATACGTATATTGTTTTTTTTTCAATTCGGGTAAAATGGGAACTAATAGGTTTTTCGCTTTAATGTGACACTTCTATCGCGTGAAACACAAAATACCTAGTTGTAAGGTTATTGCATTTAAATTCAAATCAAAGTCGACAATAATTGGACCGTGTTATGCAGAAACCAGCCATCCCACAAAATTTTACTTTCTAATGAATTCTACAACATCAATATAGGCAGTGCTGTTTTTGGCCCCCTTTTAAGTCTGATATTTTTCCGTGGCCCCCATACCCCTACTTGTTAGTTTTTCGATTCTCAGGACACAATTATTGACCGGGATTGATAACTGGAAAAAAAAGTGAGAAATTGAGATTCCAAAATATTTCCAAAAACACTTTTTTTTAGCTCACTCCTCCAGTTGCTGCGAATTCACGGATTACACAAACATTGAAAAATGTAAAACATATTTTAAAAATTTTGTTTCTCCAAAAAAAGAAGCATTATTCACAGATATTCACAAATGTGAGACCTTTTTTTTAGCTCATATTTCTTCGAATCCAAAATGCGCAATTTATGTGACCCCCCTCATAATATATTTTCTCTGTGTACCCCTTGGAAAATGCTGTTGACAACTGTCAAGAAACACTGGTCTACACGAGTATTATCGTATAAACCAGCCATACTCAACCTTTTTTTCCTCCGGGCCGCATTCCGATTTTTACTTCTCTACATGAGCAGTGGGCCGCAACATATTTATAGTAAACTGTAAATATAGCACATACTATACTGCACACATATGTATGTATGTATGATGTACAATGGTGTCGCGACTAGCGACTGATTTGACTTAAAATACAGTCACTAGTCGAGCCAGCACCCCAATTTTGCATGTAAAATATTTTGGGCCGCACATAAGAGCTTATTGGGCTGCAGGTTGAGTATGGCTGGTATAAACAAATGATCAGTTATTCTATCAATTTTTCGGAGAAATTAAAAGAACACATCCTAACATGCACGTGTCAAGCAGGAATCTGCGCCTATTCCACAATGGAGCGCAGATGCAAGTCTGTGCTTCTTCATGTAATACAAAATCTGTGCTGCACTGCTAACTTCTCACCTGTTTCATATTGGTTGTGATAATTGTCACACATCAATATTTGTTAAATATTAGAATTAATAATAGCTCTACAGCAGGCCTGTTGCGGAGTAGTCAATGTCATATGCATTGTAAGTGACTCAAATCCCAGTATGGATGATTTCATTAATTGACATAAACAGATTTATGTTTAAAGTTTTTCCTACCCATCAGATACTAACCAATGTGACATAGTGTCTATTCCTGTCCTACATCACTCTCTCTCCAAAGGCGAGGTTGAGCGGCAACAAACAGTTCATGTAGGACAATTTCTGTTTAGATAAGCTCCATTAGGATTCCATGGTTACAAAAATATGTTCAAACACCTGGCGATCACCATTCTGACCAATAAAAAAGAGGCATTTCACAGTGTACCAACCTTGTAAACTTGTAGAGCAAAACAATATTTATTACGCTGACCACCGAAGGTGATGAACATAGCTGTCGGGTTGTTTCAAAATCCCCACTTTATGAGGATCAGTGACGGCTGGTCAATGCACCTCTTGTATATGCAGGGGCGGTTATATTTCATGAAATAATATTCAAACAACATTTTAAATTCTTCATGTTTTTATTGTCTAAAAAACAAAATAAAATGTTCTTAAATATTTATTATAGACAATAAATAAATGAAGAATTTAATATGAGTGAATGGTCTTAATGTTATGTTTGAATATTATTTCATGAAATATAACCGCCCCTGCATATACAAGGGGTGCATTCATCCAATGCCACATTGACCGGCCGCCACTGATGAGGATAACAATGCAGATAACTCACCGTTAGCGTAGAACTCTGTATCATCGAGGATGTGGTGGATTAGATCAATAAATAACACGCGTACAATTAATTTACTAAATCTTTTTTAATTTAATATCTATAACATAAATGTAGGTACATACTGATCAAAGAGCTTTCTATAATAAAAATACACTAAAAATAAAAATTATATATCCAATCGGATGATTTATCGCAAGAAAGTTTTCAGTCAAAATCTTAAAACAGAATAAGACAGTCAATCGTCATAGCCCCTTATCAAGATCAAGCCTGCACGATTAACATGGGAAATAAGTCGCATATAAACCCCAAGAGTTGATTCCACTATCTGATTTGTTCTTCTCTTGTTCTCGGGAAAGATAAGGTTATTTGGAATTGATTGTTTTGACAGTGAAAATATTCAAAAAATTCAGACTCTGGTGTTGTCGACAACCAACTTGACGATTCATAATATTTTTATCAAGTGATTCTTCTGAACTCCAACTATCCGCACACTGATTATACAACAATATTAACCTTTAGAGGAGCGACTAGATCTATACTGATCTTACAATAGTGACTTTTTACAATGAATATATGAGATTCACAGTTGAAGCATATATATGCTCACAGACAGACACTACCGTGTTGAGTTAAAAGTACGTCCATACTCCTTTACAGAAAAATGTCACCGACGTACATGTACGTCCATACTCCTCTAAAGGTTAAATAAATATAATATGTTCTATTGTGCTATTGCAAATATAATATGTTCTATTTCAGGCGCCTTGATCTCAGGAAGGCCCATCGCCCGTCGGCTGTCTTATGTTGGTTTTAATTATTTAACAGACTGTAAAACTTTCTTGCAATGTCATTTGTATACACATATATGAAAACATAATCTAAATAGTAGAACAAACCGAATTTGCTAACCATAGATACACAGTTACCGATTTGTTCTCGTCTTCGCAGAAATGATAAATTTCAAGAGAAACGGTTGAATGCGTTTTACGTGCGTTCGAATCTTGTTCTACTATCGAGATTATCAATAAAATATTTATATAACAAACAGAGGGGCGACAAAATAAAAGATATTTTGCCAACGTTAACGAGTCATCACCCCGTATCGTGTCGTGTTTTGTATCTTCCACGTAGAAGGGTCTAAGTCAATTCACATGGGCAATGCGAAAATGCACCTTCCGTTTCTTGCATACGATTCAATAATTTAGCAAGTTAGTTCTAGAAATGTCAAATTTAAATTAGTCGAAAAAAAAAAGGTTTACAATAATAATTTTTAAAACACGATGGGGGGTATCCGAGCAGTTTTGAAAAATCAATCAATTCAGAAATAACCCACAGATATCAATACGTCCAGACTCACGTTTGATCGCGGAGTTCTCAACAAAAATGTGTTCTTGGACATTTGCAAAAGCAAAATAAGATCTACAAAAAAACAAAAACAAATAAACCATACAGTTTTTTTCAAAATTGATTTAAAACTTATAATCTCAATGACTTTGAATGTCCCGGTGACGATTTGTTTTGTGTATACTACGGGGCCAGGAATGAATTCTATTTTTGGGTAATAAATGTAGAGGTGGAGTTTTGTCACGGCCGTGTTGACTTCTAGCGCAGCAGCCCTCATGATATAATCTCCTGAAATCAGTAAAAGACAATCGTTTAGTCTGTTCTTCGATAGATGTGGAAAATGAGTCACAGTAAACGAAATAGTTACTGATTTGAATTGTCTGAATCCTGTACTCTTCCACGAGTCTTGTCGCTAGCTACCCGGGTTTCGCCTTCCGGCATCTTCAGGCTTTTCAAGTGCACGAATGCGCTGTACGTGAATGAGTACAGGATTCAGACAATTCAAATTTGTTATCAAACACCTTCAGTCGAAATTCTAAAAAAAAATAATGAAATAGTTATTTAGCTTGTCTGTTATACTAAAAAAAAGTATTAGAATAAATTAAATATTAACCTCAAACGAAGCATGCAGTCCAGCGGCTTGCGACTCAGATGGCAGTGTGGCCTTCAGAACCTTGCCGTCCACGTTAACGACGCATTCGCCGCCCTCAAACTGAAATAGATAAATACACAATGTGTTTACGACAACCTGACGTAGACGACTTCTTATTTTTGGATATTATCTTTAAACTACTATTGCATTGTAACTGAAGACGAGAGGACAGCGTCATTGACAGACAGTTTTATAAATTCATCAGTGTTGGAGGGCATCGATTCCTTCTATCTCACCGACCCTGAAAATGGGGCGTAGTGAGAGCGATTAACCATTTGCTAATTCTGTCCTAGCCTTACCCTTCTATCGTTACTCTCTTCGAAACAATAGAAGCGTTTGTTATTGTGATCGTCTATTAGAAGTTGAAAGGTTTCAAATTGCTGTTAATGGGCCACAACGTGTGGTGAATCGGTAGAAAATTCTGCTCGAGCCTAATAACGGTAGCACAACAATACAGAATGTCTTGAAGAGCCATAAATATACTATTACAAGGACAGTTGATGAGTAAGTGGTTCGCAAGAATTGACGTGTATGGGTGACCAAACCTATATAGCAAGATAGTAGAATTACATTACCGACATCATTTGAAATGAAACCGAACAAATTCATAAAGCAGAAGAGCTTAATATTTTTTTTCTTCTCAGGTGACTAAGTCACGAGTGTACCAACGCAATTGATTAAAAAGGTAAGTTATGAATGATAGGGACTCGAGTCCCCAAGATATCACAACCGAATAGGGCAAACACTCGAGAACATTCGAAAACTACGACATCGGTAAAAGTGTAAAGTAACAAATATTACTTGGACAAAATCCCCGTGCGTGACAGGCAAATCTTTGATGATCTGATCGTCTGCCATTGACAAGAGTTGAAGGCGACCACTGCCTTCGCCCGACGACAGGAGATTTAATTTAGTTTCAACGCCATCCACCACCGCATCGCAGCTCCACACGATGCTCAGCTCTCCCTCTTCGTCCTCGTCTTCCTCCTCTTCGTGCTGAAGAACAGGAACAAATGTTGTCAGGGGAGTTTATTCAACAAATCCTTACTTAGTTTAGATTTTCATATAAAAAGGCAATAAATTTGAAATAAACATATAAATGAAATCGCGCAGGATTCGATGTCCATCGGGTCTTATAGCGCAGCGGTTGACTTCCGTGCCGGATCTCACGGGTTCAGAGTCCCAGTACGAACAGCATTCTTTTTCATCAACAGATTGACAATCTTCAGAGGCATTTGCAACTCACGTCTCAACCGATTCCAGTTGCCAAATGAAGCGGAAACTGAATTGTGAACAACTAATGCAAGCAACGTTCTGATAAAATGCTCGCATCGAATACGAAGGCGATTGAAGAAGAGATGTGAAATAACTTTAACTCACATAGTCATATTCTCCGTCGTAGTTGGCATGCTCATCATCATAGTCTTGATCGTTTTCGTATTGATCCTGATCCTGATCCTGCAGTTCTTCTTCTCTCTTGGCCATCAGCAATTCCTGACACGACAAAGCATTTTATTATAATTCCAATTTACTTCGGCTGATACGTTCCACAAAAAAAAAGGATATTAAGAAATTCAAAGATTGGTTCAATGAAATTAAAAAACAGTATTATTTGAAAAAAAAAATGACATTGTGGTATGGAAATGTGTATAAAAAAAAGCAAACATGAACCAAAGTAAGCCACACAAAATATTATTCACTAGTCACCTGGGAACAAATGATCCTCAACATGTACGTTAAGGTCTCGGGAACAATGTCCCAGAACATTTTCTTGAACACAAGAGGGGTCACAGAAATGTCGGTCAGTGTTGCGTCCGAACAAACGTTATTTTATTGGATGCAAAAAATGCTAGTCTAATGTTTATAAGCATCCTACAATGAAAATGCAATTATTTGATCATCCATGATGACAGCTTATATACCATAGACCAGGGGTTCTTAACCTATTGCGCTGACGGGCGCACTTGAGATTTAGGAGAAAAGTGGTGGGTGCAGGCCGGATTTTTAAAAAGCCAGATTTACATACATAGTATTAAAAAGTAGTATATATTTGTGTATTAATTTTATTATTGTCCCCTTAGCTGCTTTAAAATAACATGTATATAGTTATATTATTGCGAATTCAATAAATCTGTTAAAAATAATTTTATTAAAATATATAATGATTTTTAATAAAAATATTTGATACTTTGCCGGGCGCACAAAAAAGGCTCGGGGTTAAGAACCCGTGCCATAGAATATACTACAAGCCACATAAACTTATAAGTAATATAACTTATGCAAAGACGTTTATTTTGACAGCCGTCACCATAAGGATGCTATTCAAAGTCGAAAATAAATCTCTAAAATGATTAAATTTAATACGTGGAATAATCTAAGTCAGTGTTCTTCAACCTTTTTACACCCGCGGACCGGTAAAAATATCTCACAGACCGGCGTCAACCAACATCACTCAATAAGCTCGTATGATGACATATAGATCATGCCACTATTGACAAATTCATATGATTTTAAGAAAGCACCAAACTTTAAATTATACTTGTCAAAATTTCATAACAATTGAGGTTTAGTGGCGATCGAGTTGACGATGCACTTGTCAGAGGGGGCACTGAGATATTGCAAGACTATATTATTATAACATCGGGTGTTCTATTTGTATTTAGCATTTTTTTATCTGTCGTAGGAAATCCATTGTATGATATGCATTGCAGTACATGCATTGAGAATTGGGTAATTTTATAAATTTCGTTTTTTTGGGGTGGCGTTGGATAATTTTGGATAATTTATTTCTGCTAAGGGGGGCGATTCTTTCAATGTGGTTAAGAAACACTGCATTAAAGTCTTCTTATGACGCGAGCGCTTAAATTTTGTGTTCCAGGACGTGTTCTGGGACAATTCGTTTCCAAGTGAATGGTGGCTGTAAACGTTGTTCAGCATTAAGCTGACGATAATATCATAAGTATTTTTGCCATCTCTTACATGTTGAACTGCTTCGAATTTTTGGTTGAAAGTATCGGCAATATCCTCAGTGGAGAAGCGAACGGCCAATTTCTCGGGCGACCCTTCCGGGTGATCCGTGGTGTAGTTGAGTCCTGCCCACACGTAGGCCTTCTTGCATTTGGACATGGGCTGGAGCTGCGTTTCGTGGGTGATACGCTGGTTCAGAATGCACTTGTGGACCATCTCCTGCCGCATGAGCAGCCGGTAGAGTGGAATGATTTTGTGCTTCAGGATCTTGATGGTCCCCCGGCCCCTCTCTTTCCACTCGGAATCAGTGAAGCGGAACAGCTTGCACCTCTCTTTGAAGACGACAGCCTGAGAAATGAAATGCAGTGATGAGGTACAAAAGTACAGGTGATTATATCACTGTGGCAATATAGGAAAACATTATTTACTTAATTCAAAAACTAATAAAATTTCAATGTCAAATCTAAAACTAATAACTTAAAAAAAAAATTTGGGCCAAGAAATATAAATCTGGACTTCAGGTCGGGTTCGGGTAACAAGTGTGGTATTAAGACTCGGGTCAGGCCTGAATTTGCCGGGCTCGGACCGGGTAATTTTGAAAAATTTCGGCCCGTGTAGACCTCTGCTGAAAAAAAATAAAATGAAAAATAACCTCGTCTTCCTCTCCCGTCACAACATCAATTTCGTCAGGCATGGAAATAATCGGCGCGTAATACGGATCGTATTCGCCCTCCTCTGCGGTAGCACTGTCGTCTTTTACGCCGCTGTCACTCAGAGCCGAGTCGTTGGACTTGAAAAGGGGGGTCCCTGCCCCCGCCCACTTGAACGGGCCGCCGGCGTCTTTCGGTTCTAAAATCGGGAAATATAATTTTAACAATCATTACATTTTACAACAATACTTAACCTTTCATGTAATGGAAATTTCAAACCCTATATAAGAGCTATCTATTGTGTTAAAATTGTATAACTTGGTTGAAAATATTACTAAATGTATATTTTACCAAATTCAATAGATGGCATTAGTCAAAAACGATTCAATATAGGCTAAAATAATTTATCTCTGGAACACGCTGTGAACATATATCACCAATGCAAGATGGCCGCCATTGATTCATGGCGTTTCTCGTAAGAACTGTGCGCCACATATTTACTAAAAAAAAGGAATATATAATTATATTATTTGGGATAATGTAAATAAGCGATCGAGTGCGGGTGAAATTGAAATTGTTCCGAGAATTTAATATTACAAGCATATTATGGTGGTGCAGAGTGTTCTCGGTCGCGCGTGGCGGTATTTTGCAATATGGCGACGTCACGCCGCAATTGTATGAAGAATGATTATTGTTGAATTAAACCGAAAATACAAGAAATATATTGTATTTAATTATTGAAAAAGTTACTTTGGGTGGCAATTAATATATTTGATTAGTTAAAAAAGTATTACATCTTATATTTATAGTCGAAAACGCGATAACAAAATCTGCAAAAAAGCAGCCGCGTACAGGGCATGTTCGCTAAATTTGGTGACGCGGGCAAAGGGTTAAAGAAGACAGGCGAAGAAACCTATTACTATGTGAATGAGTATTCTAAAAGAATGCTTACGGAAAGCCTTGTCATTCATCTTGGCGAGGGCTGAAAAGTCGACGGTCTGCCCGACTCCCAAAGCGAAGGCGGGCGGAGGTGCAGGCTCCGACTCGGGTATCACTATGGATGTCCCGAATAATGTTGCTAATACAGTGCTGCCCGGTTTTATATCTTTTGTCAGTTTTGGCACAGTGGTAAGATTCACAGCGACTGCAGAATTGAAAACATCCGTCGCGGACATGGATTCACCGATCGCCTTGGTGTCAGAGATGAGAGGGCCGGTGTGTGTTTTCCATATGGAATGTGTGTCACCCATGCCAAACGAATGAGAACCAAACGGCGTGCTACCGAACGAGCTGATCGGTGTCGCCCCGAAAAGATTGGAGGAACCGAGAGGGGAATTCGCATCGACGCCCATGCCGAAACTTGACGATCCAAACGGAGGCATTTGGAAAAGTTTCGGGGTCGCAATCACCGTCTGTCTGTCGGCGCGCTTCGCAGCGAATATATTTTCCCCGCCGCCAAAAATTGATTTCTGTCCGGAGAAAATAGAGGTGGGCGCTTCTTGGAGTTCAGGAGCGGGTTCAATGACCGTCGGTTCAGGTTCAGCAGCTGCCGTCGGTTTGGATTCCTCCTCCGCTTCCGATTCGGGGTCGCATCCTATGCATCCGGGACACGGTTCTCTCTGACGGTACGCAAAGAACTTTTCAGGGAGTTGGAGGGTGCGGGCGAGGGCTCGGTCTTCTTCAGACACCTGACTCTCGCTGATGACGATGACGTCGTCTTCGGAAGCCTCGGCAGTCTTATTGGGGATTCGAGCCGCATCAACCGCGGAGAGAAACTCGTCAGCGATCGTATCTGTTTTGAATCTGATGCAGAAATTCGTCGGAACGATCTCTCCCGAGCTGAAGTCGTTGGCCGAGAAGAGTAGGGAGCGTGGATCCTTATTAGTGTATTGAACATCAGAAGTGAGGGCGTGGTTTAGGCATATCTTCAGCACAGGGACGCGACGCATCAACACCCTGAAAAAAGAAATTGATTTGAAGTTTTAAGTGAAACATAGCTGTCATGCCGGCATGTCAAACACACTTCTCCAATTGGCCCGTAAATTCTTCCTCCACTCTTAGTTTACACGAAACATTACATTTATTTCTACATTCAACAAAATAATACGAACTCAGTCAAATTTGACGATTGTTATCGCTGGCAGAAACCTACAAATTAATTAACGATCTTTAAGTGTACATCTAGGAGGCGCTAAAAACGTGTTTTGATGATTTTGTGACATATGCAAATTATGAATTATACACAACCTTGAAGTGCACGGATACTTCTAAACTGGTGTTTAATTGGCATAACCTAATATTAATTAAAGAAATTGTCTCGGAAGAACCTTTATTTCAGTCTTTTTTCTTGGTTATAATTTTTACAAGGTCATCTTTTTCAAACTTAAAGCTAAATTTAGATACTTATTCGGCATTTTCAGCTTCCATCCTTTTGATAGAATGTGTGTCAAGTTGTATACGTTGTGATTATCGAAAAAAAGCTGTTTTGGAAAATTTAGGGTTACGTCCTTTTTCCTTTCCAGTCGATATATTAATAGCGGATAATGTCTGTCCTCTGTCCGTAGGTATTTCCCGCGGGCGCCATTTTGGATTTTGTCTTCTTTTTTTTCCAAAAGAAATTTGTCAATACTCATTTTTTTCTCCAACACCTATTATATGTTTGGATATTTGAAGCCATGATATATTATTAATTGTATCGTATTACAAAAAAACGTCCACCAGCCGGATTCAAACCTGTGAACTCTTCGCCGAAGCCCAACGTTCACACACCAGTCTACAGGCGCTTTGAGTAATAATGACAATAAATCATTTTATAATGCGAAGAAATTCTCCCGTTGGGGCCAACAGGCTTACAGCTTGTATTTGTTATTAACCTTTGCTTACCGCTGATATGTATTTACTACAATTCGACTCAAATAACGTGATTTTTGATATGAAATATAATAGATACGGGGTTCAGAATTTATGTATTCCTTCGTAATATAGTTACGAATTACTTAAAAAAAATATTTTGTATAATTATTCATCTGGAGAGAAGGAAAAAAATATTTTCTCGACAAATCGGGGATAAACTCACCAATACATCAATGTTATCCAGCACACTTCGTCTGTGTACGCGTGTATGCGCACCTGTTTGACCTCGCCTGGTGCGAAAGGGACTATTTTCTCTCTCGTATTGTTTACGTCACCAGTTAGAGACTGTCTGGAATGACCCGTATACAGTGGCTCTCAAGCGATTGGTGATTGTTTTTTATATCGTTACTCTAAAGTAACAGTGGGATAAGATTATGAAAATACGAGTTTGGAAATATTTAAGGTCGACAAGAAGATGGCCTTTTCGCATATTTATGGAGATTTTAGATATAGCAGCACTAACTTCTTACATATTATAGATTTTGAAGCATCCTGAGTGGAAAAAAAATAATAGAAGTCGCCGATTTTTTTTGTATAAGAGAGCTCAACTTAGAATAATATTACAAGAAGGAAAAATAGCGCGTTTAAATTTCACAAACCACAAAAAGACGCAATTGACATGGTAATGTCACATTATCAGACAATATTGAAACAGCTGTAATAGTTAATATTATAAATAATTCGCACGAGAGCGTAACATCTTTAGAATCTTGAGCGCCGGTAAAATCTTGTAGATTTTGCCCTTATCCAA
The DNA here is from genome assembly GCA_030503985.1 of Himalopsyche tibetana. Taxonomy (NCBI): domain Eukaryota; kingdom Metazoa; phylum Arthropoda; class Insecta; order Trichoptera; family Rhyacophilidae; genus Himalopsyche; species Himalopsyche tibetana. Next base: position 4,289,413 of record JAPJYX010000052.1, on the reverse strand, counting down.
CTAAAAAAAAAGCACGTTGGAGTGCAATATTTGCAAAAAAACCTGTATGTACGACACAAAAAAAAAATGATTACGTGTTCAGATTGTGAGAAAGTGACCGCACACTAGATTTATATTTAGGCTATTTTGTATGTGTAATGTCAGTTGCATTATTTTTTACATATTTTTCTTTTTATTTTCATAAATTCAATTTCTTTTTATATTTTACATGCATTTTTGTTATGAAAATATATATTTGTGGTATTCACACGCATTGTCTTTTTATTCAACGAAAAATATTTGAAACCACTGGTCAACATTTGGCACGCGTGTAATTTTTGTAATCACGGCCGACCGATACTTCAGTAGCATATAAGTCATTCGATGCAGTGGTTCTGCCGGCTATTTGCGATGCTTTTTTTCATGTTTTCAGGCACTTTTCAGCAATAATATTACAAAAAATGATAAATTTATACTTAAAATATCATTAATAAAATCAATATTCATTAATACTCGAATTTTTCCGATTTTTAAATCACTTTTTCACATGTTGTAGTAAATACATATCATCGGAGCTTAAGGGATTTTTTAGCATAGTAGGGAAAAGGTTAACAAACACTTTTGGTCAACTGTAGTTTATTTGTCTTATTCAATAATTGAATAGTGAAGTCAAAAAAAAAATATGCATTGGAAGAGTATTGGATATTAGAGATACATAACTGAATGAACCAATATGCCGCGGCGAAGAAGTTGCGGAGCATTGCCACAGGGCTACAGAGGATAATATTAAAATATAAAAAATTAATAGAATACCTGATTTTGCCGGTCTCTGGATGTTTGAGCAGTTTGATGTCACCGACTCCGCATTCTTTCCACTCACCGCTAGCAAACCTGAACAGCTTCGAACGGTGACTGTAGAGAACCTCCTCGTCTTCTTCTCCGGTCTTCACCTCCACCTGGAAATAAGTTGTGTGGTTGAGTCTATTGTCACAATACGAGTAGTTTCGAGATAATTGAACATTAAGGTTTGTGTTGTATTTTTCAATTTGGAATTACGAATTATGGTTTTATTTCGATTCTTTAACAGTTTATGATAAAAGTAGGTTGTTTTGTTTACTATTATCTGTAACTAGTAATTTTACTAATCCCGCTGATGCTTTGAAGTTACTGATTATTTAATATCAATAACCTCGACGTGAAGTGATCCAACTAGTGAAATGGTAAAACTATTTTCTTAGACAATCACGTCTTTATTTGGTGTTTTAGTGGATTGCATATTTGAGGAGCAAACATTCAAAAAGTGATTTGTCACACAAATCCAGTCACATAAAAATATATAACGATTTGAGTGTTGGAGAAATCAAGGTTTGCTTGAATGTGTCAACATTATGATTTGATTTTTATAGGAAAAAACAGTTTTTGAACACTAATTGTGATTTCCATTCATAGATTTTTTTATGAACTATCAGAACTGATATTAACAATTAGAGTGCTGAGGAGCAAGATGGCGCTCATTCTGAATATAGAAAATATTAGAGCAGCACTCTAATGGTTAAACGGCATTTTTCAAAATTTGTGTCGAATCACTTTTTGAATAGAAAATTTAATTTAACTTTGATTATTCCACGTATTGTTTTACTAACTGTGACACGTGTTTCACCTCTTTCAGAGGCATCTTCAGACTTACTATCGCAAAGTTTGCTTAAAGTAATGAAGAAAGATTGATTCTAACATTTTAAAATTATGAAATTGAGTTTTGGATTTTTTCCTTTTAAGAGGAGCAAGGAAGGGGGTGTATAATCGAAATAAAGCAAACAAATAATGATACTTATGAGTTGCAATCAATCAGATTGGGATTTTTCCTTTTTAAGGGAAGCAAAGAGGGGATTATAAAATCGAAACAGAGTAAACAACAGTTAGTAACACAATACGTGGAATAATCAAAGTTAATTTAAATTTTCTATTAAAATGAACATCCACAAAGTTACCGCCGAAACCATCGAAAGCACTTTTTGAATGTTTGCTCATTTTTATTTTACGGAGATAACACTAATGTAAAGATGTAAAGATGTAAAGATGTTAAGTGTATTTATTACTCACTTCACTATTTAAATTAAAAATATTTCAGTGTTTCATTATAAAGGTTTACCCTTCAGCAATCGATTGGCATACTTATATTAAAATCAACTTTTTTTCACTTCATTTCACTGTTTTGTGGTAGCGATATTTCAGTAATAATACAATAGTAAATACAAACCTCATCAGGCAGCGGCACAACAGGTTCAAACACCAAGTGGTCGCCTTCGTTGTCAGACGTGTAGTGCTCATCTCCACTGTCGTGGTCTTGTGAAATGTTGGCGGCAACCGCGGGAGCAGCAGGAGACTTTGGATTGAAAGAAAAGGTGAATTTGCCATTCTGCTGTTGCAAGGCGGCCTTTTGAGCGTCGCCATCCCCGAAAGCGAACTCCAATCCTTTCGGAGTGGTAAACTTGAACGAGCCGACTACCGCTTTACTGTCGCCAAATTTGGAGTCGTTCGTCGCCGGCGCTGCTTCAACGGCAGGCGGCGGTGTGGAAAACGTCGCCACGGAAATCGGGACTTCCGATTCGGGTGCCGTTTCCTTTTGAGGGGATGGCGCCGACGATTCCGAGGCATTCCTGGCAGACTCGATGGCCTCCTTGAAGTCTCCGGCGATCTCTTGATTTTTAAAACGCAGGCAGAACCGCTGCGGCGTTATTTCTTCCGAGCTGAAGTCGTTGGCGTGGAAAAGCCACGTTTTGGTATCTTTGGCAGTGTATACGATGTCTGGAGTGAGGGCGTGGTTTAGGCAGATTTTTAAGATTGGATTGCGCCTCATAACGACCCTGTAAAAATTAAATATATTACATGAGTTCTACAAAAAAAATGTGTAAAATAATTGAAATAATTTTACTAATAGGAACAACATTGTGTTATATAAAATCATGTAAAAAAGGTAATAATGAAGCCATAAATGTCATTCATAATGTGTTCGAATTAAGAAAAAATTGTACCATTCATCACTACTATCTAATCATTAGATTCTAATGAATCCTTTTGTTTGTTATTACAGTTATGTTGCTGAATTTCTTGTTTTTAGGAAATCCTTTTTCGCTTGTGTTTTTACTGTCTAGGAATCGTGAAAAAAATGAAGTATTAAACACTTTTTAGTAGACTGTTTTTTCAAAACTATGAAAAGATGACAAAAAGTCTACCCCTGAGGTATCAGATGGCCTTTCTATTTTACTATTTAAAAAAAAATAAACCTGAGCTTGCTGGTGAGACGGTGTTTAAGGAGCTTGACGTCGCCGACGCCGCATTCCTTCCAGTCGCCTGCATCGAATCGGTACAGCTTAGCCAGGTGGCAATACAGCACCTCTTCGTCTTCTTCACCGGTTTTCACCTCTACCTGGAAGATAAAAAAATAAATAAAAAAGAATTAGCACTTGACGGTTGTACATCAGTATTAAATTTTATAAGATAATACATAAATAGATTTATCATTAATGACCTTGTCAAAATAAAAAATGCTAAAAGGTTGCAATAAAAGAAGAAAAACTACATTTAACCTTCAGAGGAGTATGGACGTACATGTACGTCGGCGTCATTTTTTTTTCCAAATGAGTATGGACGTACTTTTAACTCAACGCAGCAGTGTCTGTCCGTGAGCATAAATGTATTTGTTTTGAGTATGAATTACATATATTCATTGGAAAAAAGTCATACGATTGTTACGTTAAGAAAAGTCAACTAAGTAACAGTATAGATCTATTCAATCCTCTAAAGCAGGGTTTCCCAAACTATGTTTCGCGGAGCCAGAGTAGGTGTTCCGAAAAAAAATGGAATGGTTTTATACGCTGCAACACAGTTAAAAAAAATCTGAAAAAAAGTGTTCTGTTATATTTTCCAGACTTGTGAAGTGTTCCATTCCAGAAAATGTTTGGGAAACCCTGCTCTAAAGCAGCGATTTCCAACCTGGGAGGCACGAACAATCCAAAATATTTATTTACCCTTTAAAATGTGTCTTTATTACAATATGAAATAAAGGATGGGGAAGCGCGGAGATATTTTAATCAAAGGGAGGCGCAGTAACATAAAGGTTAGAAACCATTGCTCTAAAGGTTAATAATTAGTCGAAAAGAGGTTGAGCTTGGCACTTACTTTATCAGGCAGAGGAATGATGGGCTCAAACACCAAATGGTCTCCATCGTCATCGTCGTGGTACTTTTCATCGTCTTTATCTTCCTGTTGGGGCACTCCGTTTCCGTCGGGGACCGCCTTCTCCTCGACCTCTTTCTCGCCCTCAGGCTTGGGCTTGAAGGTGAATTGGAATTTGCCGTTGTGCGAGACGACTTCGGGTTTTTTCACCTCGGCGTCTTTACTTTTGTCGATGCCGAATGAAAACGAGGTAGCGGCGGGTGATGCAAATCCTCCAAATGGAGTGACAGTGGTCAAACTCGCAGGCGATGTGAAGCCTCCGAACGGAGTGACCGTTGTTGAAACTGCCGGCGATGTGAAACCTCCGAATGGAATGACAGTAATCGGGTTTGGGGGCGACGTAAAGCTTCCGAAAGGAATTATAGACGAGTCAGTTTTTGGTGTGAATCCACCGAAAATAGGTGTCGCGGATAAAGCGACAACTGGAGCGGTGGCGGTCGAGAATCCACCGGAAACGAGCGCTGGGGAGATCGGGATGCCGAATGTGAATTTGGTTGTGGATGCGACAGTAATAGGTTTGTTTTCTTTGGGGGGAACGCTTGGATCCTTAGGAGAGTCGCAGGAGATGCAGTGCAGATCAGACGCTTCATTATCTACATAGCAAGATTTACACGACCACGAACCGACTTTAGGTTTAAAACGGTCCAGAAATCCAAATACAGGCGTGGCAGCAGGCGCAGTTCCTCCTGATCCAAACTTGAAAGGTACAGGTGCAGGCGGTGTCGAAATTACAGTAGGAGCGGCAGGATTTTTAGGGACATCGCATGCCACGCAGCGCTCGACATTTCCTTCATTAGTAATATAACAAGATTTACAACTCCACGATCCCAGCTTCGGCTTGAACATGTCAGCTAAAGCGGATTTGTTATCTCCCCATCCGCGGCGGACATCAGCAACTGCGGATTCAAACGCTGTGCGTCTGTCGGCAGGCTCAAACGCGAGTGCTACCGTAAGTCCTGCGCGGGTACAGGTAAGCTCGTCTTCTCGCAAAGGAGACCGGTCGAAAGTCGTGTCAGCTTCGAGCGGATGGTCGAACCTGACCTCTCCGGAGTCACTCGTCATCACAAGTCTCGCTTTGAGCCGATCACTTTTGTCCGTGAGCAACTTCAGTTTTCCAGGGGTCTTCTCGCGCGAAGTGGAAAGCTTCACTTTACACTCGAATGCTATTGTTTCATCTTTAGGGTTGGCAATGGGAGGAGCAACAGGCGACGGCTGAGGTTTGCTGAACACGAATCCAGCGAAAGGGTTTGGTTTTGCGGGTTGAGCCTCAGGCGCAGCGAGAGAAGGTTTATCGGCAGGATTAACAAAAGTCGGTGCCGTAAAGAAGGTGATACCACCAAATGTTGTGACGGGTGCGACGACCGGTGTCGGTCGGGGGGCAATGCAGGCGGCGCATTTCTGAGAGAAGTCTTCGTTGTCTGTGTAGCAGGCGTCACATTTCCAAGAGCCAGCTTTCGGCTTGAACCTATCGCCGAATCCGGTTGTCGTAGCTGGGGTTGTGGATTTTGTAACCGAGACTGATGTAGTATTCGATGCGGGAGCCGATTCCTCTTTCGCTTTACAAAAAGCATCATAGAATTTCTCTCCAAGCTCTGCTGTCTTAAATCTGACGCAAAATTTCTCCAGGACGACCGTCTCGTCTGCGAAATCATTGGCCGCCCAGAAGTAAGACTTGGGGTCGTCTTTTTTCATCCTCGAGATCTCCATTTCGCTGGCGATGATGTGATTGGCGCATATCTTGTGAACTCTCTCCCTTCGCATGAGGACACGTACCTTTCCGGTCTTGTGGCTTTTGAGCAGCTTGATCTGACCAATGCCCCGCTCCTTCCACTCTTTATTGACAAACCGATAAAGTTTGGCGCGGGCATCGAAGAGTGCTGCCTCGTCTTCCTCGCCGGTAGTGACCTGTACCTCATCGGGTAGATCGACCACCGGTTTAAAATCGGGCATCGGATCGTAACTGTCTCCGCTTCTCTCTGACAGAGTTCTAGATTTACTAGAGATATTGGCGGTAGCCATGGCCGGCGAGGTGAATACACCGAACGAGGATGAGGCAGAACCCTGGGCTTGTTTGGCTTGCGGGGTATCAAAGAGGTTGAAAGGAATGGTCGGGGCAGCTTTCGGTGCCAGCGGTGTCGATGTGAGGGCGTTCGTTCTGGCGGCTTCAACAGCAGCAGCGTTGAGAGAAAACATAGAAGTGGGATCGGCAGGATGCGGTATTTGATAATTGTGAACAGGGGGAGCTGGGGGTTCGCGGTAAGCCGACCTATCAGGTTGAAAGACCGGAGGAAAGATGGGCACGGCAGGATACTGTCCTGGATATACAGGGTAAACGGCACCCGGAGGATAAGTCGGGTACATCTGCGCCGGAGCGCGAGGTAGATAAGAAAGCACAGATCCCGCTGTAGCCGCGGCATAGGTTTCCTCCTCCAAGAGAAGGAGCTCACTGTCGTCCAGAGCAGGTCGATCACACTGAGCAGGAGCCAACTTTAACGCGCTAACTTCCTTTTTTAGCTCAGCAATTTCAGCTTTGAGAGCAGCGACATCGCCGGCACTCTCGTCCCGATAACCTTCTACAGCGCACTTAAGTCCGTCCACAGATATTTTAAGCTTCTCAAATCTATCGGCGGTGTCATCGCGAGACTGCGTTGATCCGATGGATTTTTTCATCTCACGAACTTCTTCGACTAGAATACGGTTGGATTCAACGAGGACACTTGTCTGCTCGATAAATGTCGGCAAGAGCTGACGTATCTGGATTTCGAGTCCGTCCGGAAGCTGTCTCTGACCGCCGTGGGGACGGCGACGACTCTCCCGTTGTCTTACGGGTCTTTCGCTTCCGGCGGATGAGTCCCCAGTGGAAGATACAGCTTCGTGTTTACCGGCATTACCGATGTTCATGTCCGGATCGATCCGGGAAAGCGACGCCTCAACGCTCTCAATGTGCTCTCCCAACTCAGCACGCAGAGGATGATCCGAGCCAAAAGGTGACGAGGTGAGCCTTTCAGATGTCAAATAGATCATGTCGCGGGCTTTAGTAAGCATAATAATATTTCGTGACCGGTTTTCAGAGGTAAGACTCTCTCTGTCGGACGTCACTTGGTCATCGGCTAGTTTTCTGTAGATTTTATAAAGCTGGAAGCTCGCGTAGGGCGATTTCACAGCGTCGAGAATTTCAATCGCCTTATCATCATCGTTATCGGCAGCGTGTCTCGCCGCCAAAAAGAGTTTACCGCGGTCGGTGAGCGCATCCAGCCGGACAGGCGATGTGTCCCCGCACGTGTAGTCAAATAGTCGGCGTTCCGGCAGCTTATCGGTGACGTTGTCCCGGAGTTTACGTATCAGGGGAACGGCGACAGTATAGTAGAGGGTTGCTCGAGCCTCCAAGGCTCGTTTGATGGCCGGATCACGAGCGACAAGCGAACGTTCACTGAAAGCGTCGGCCAGTATGCAGAGAAGTTCAGGATCAAGACCGTGGTTTCCAACGCAGCGGACAGTTTCGATCCCTCTAGTCAGCGTTTGCCGTGCGTCTCTTGCGTCTGCCGAACGACCGACGGTGTGGGCGCACTCCCACCATTTAATCTGTTCCGGAGTGCACAGACGACGGGAGAGAGCTGCGGGTAAAACTGTCGAGCGAGCTGCATCTCTCTCGCCAGACTCTGTTGCGTTTTCGTTGGCTTGTCGAGCTGTTAGAACTGCGCAGTACAGAAACGCATCCAGGTCGTGGGAATTGAGAGTCTCCGCTCCGCAGTTGGCCATATTAGCGACGGACGGAGGGAGACCTCCAATATATGGAGCGACAACGTCAGAGAGGCGATCGGATGCTACACCGAGCCACACTTGGTGTCGCAGAGAATCAGGACGCAAAGAGCGAGCTATCTCTTCACAACGCTTCAGATCATCTGTTTCCGGCAGACTAAACTCGGGTGAAATAATGTCTGTCGAGAGTAGAAAGTGAGAAGCTGTCGGTTTTTCAGTGTCTCCAAAGAGTTTCACATACAGCTCATCCCTCCACCGCGGGATAGTTCGACATCGAGCAGCCTTTTCAGCCACTCGGTGGCCGCGATCTCCAAGACTAGCCAAAAGTGTGCGACCGGCCTGAGAACGACGATATGCAGCAGCAAAACGGTAAGGTCCACTGTCAGGGACCGGGACTGCAGCGGCTGTCATTAAAAGCGGCGTGGCATTGGAGACGGCTTCCCGCCAACCTCCTCGCTCTCCGCAGCCTTTTTTTAATATCAGAGTGGCGGCGTGCAGGCATATCTGTCCACCATAGTGAACGAGCGCGTCTGCGGGAGCAGCAGGAGACGCCACTGCGGCTTCTCCTAAAGCGCCGTCCAGCAACCGAATGGCAGCAACTCCTTCAGCGGGGGAGTGTCCTTCGGCTAGCGCTGTTTCCGCACTTCTTTCCAGCACGGCGAGGCGCAAAATCCAATAATCGCGGTCAACAAAACCGGGGGGCGCGTAGGCGATGTGCGCAGCGAGGGTCTCGATGACCGCATCACGCCACACCGAAGAGTCAGAAAATTGCGACGAGCCAGCAAAGTGTGAACGGAATGCATGCTTGAAAGCCTCTACGGGCTGTGATGCTTCCACGAGGCGACGCAGGAGCCTGGCGTGCGCGGTCGGATCCGCCGGGCGGGCTGTGGCTTCAGCAGCGGCCAGTGCCACCAGGTCTGCGGGATCGGCACCTTGTGAGGCTAAGAGGCGTTGACGCAGGCGAAAGACGGCTGGGTGCTGCGGAAAGAGGGTGGCTGCGCGCTCAGCCCAGTAGCGTGCGCGGCCTGTGTCCCAACTTGTCTCGTTACTAAGCAACTCACAGACTGAAAAATAAAAAGTGAAATGAGAAGTATTCAACTAAAACGATCTATTGGGATAATATTTGTGACAGGACGATAAATTGAGGAAATCAGTGAACCGGGAAACGATTAATTTACGAACATCATCAGTTTATAAATGCTTGCGATGACTTGCTCAATTCCCCATTATCCGAACATGATTTCAAATAATATATGCGATTAACATGAAGCATTGGTTGATTGATCATATTAATTTACACCTCGAGAGATGTTTAATAACATAATAATCAATTCCATCCCTGCACTTGAACGGCTGAAAATGCCGAAAGGCGAAATCCGGGTCGTTAGTGACAAAACTTGAGTGATTGTACATAATTTGAACGATTCAAATTTAATAATAAAACTCCACCAAGCACCAACTTTATGATATTTTTTTCCCACAAGCTTAATATTTTTTGAATTATTTTTGCTAGAAATTTAAGTTATATGTGAATTTAACCACTTCAGTACCGTAAGGCCACTGGTGGCCGCTACATACGAACGGCATGAATACCTTAAATCCAATGAAGAACACGAATGTAACTAGAAAATATTAAATTATATATATCATTTTATAAGTAAACTTTTAATATTCATAAATTCAGTACTATTTTTTAAAACTATTCAAAAATTATTTATAAAAAGCGGTAGGTATGTGAGTGAATGTTTTTTAGCTTAAAACATCGCGGTACTGAAAAGGTTAATATGGATCAAAAAATATTTTTATTGAAAAAAAAGATTTGTCTCTGGGGTTAACCCTCCAAGGACGAGCGTCACCATATGGTCACACAAAACACTGTTGTCTATTGATCCCACTATTCATACTTTTTCTACCTGAATATCGTTGCTTTTGCTCATATTTGGTTAAGAAGGGTACGGACTACAGTTAGCCATCAGCCGTAGGAACAGGAACGGTCTCCAAAAGCACATGTGATTTTTTGAATTTCCGTTTTTTTTAATTTACTTTTTGAAACTGTTAAATATTTTTTTATAAAAACATAAAATTATTTACAGTTATTTTGCTAATATATTTGTTTTGAAATTATGTTGATCTAAAGAGGTCAAATTGTAAATATTTTTACAAAAATCACGTTTAGCTATATTTCAACCCCGAATGTTTGCAAGCCCATACGGTCACTTTTGTCCTTACTACTGTCCGCACTCAATATTACACGGAAATAAAAGGATGAGCATGACTATATAGTCATGCGGGGTTTCTATACAACGACTTTGCGTTTTTTTTTTTTTAATTTTGGATAGGAATAAAAGTTATCCGTGACTTCAATATGGCTTAGAAAATATTTTTTTTATCAGAAAAAAGCTCTCGTCTCTGGAGGGTTAAACAAGGAAAAAATATTATTATAAATAAAATTGAATTCTTCGGATAAGACCTGTATTTCAATTGTCCGTGACCCCTCCCCACCATAAGCTCAGATAATCGAGAGTTTACTGTAAATTTAATCTCTTCGTCTATATCTATTAATAAATAATCTTATGAATGCACATATTTTAGTGCATAAAATTGTATATTGTTGGGAACAAAAGTATTTAAATATATAATATCATTAGTTGTATTATTGTGAAGAGGATGTAAATGGATTTGAAGTAATTAAGAGTAAACACAAAACGGTGAAAAAAAATACCCCCCACATTGAAAAACAAGTCACTTTTTCTTACGACACTAAAAATAAACCCATCTCAACACTCAACTGCTTTGTGTTTTGTTTTTTTTTAAGACAATTATTTTTACTAATTATTTATTCTCATTTATGAAATATTTTAATCTATATTTGATTCTAGGACTTCTTAACTCTTAGAAGTCCTATGTCGAGCTGGACTCGACATTACAGATTTGGCAATGTTTTTTTATTTACTGATTTTTTTAATAATATAAGTTTTATTTTCATCCAAATATTACATCCAAATGCGCAAGATAAATTTTGCTATACTGAAACATTCAAAATGTTTTTTATTATAATTATACGATAATAAATTAATTAAAGACGAATTAATGTGAAAATATATTTTAATTAAAGACTGAAAAGGGTTAAAATTAAACATTTTCAGTCCATTACTAATAACAGAATATCTCAAAATCACGATACATAATATGCAATTATTTTCATGGAAAAAAAAAATCCCAGAATATTTTGTGCCACTTTCTTTTGCTGGCAATACATAAATCATTCTATATTCAAAAATGGCACAAAATAATAATTAGATCTGTCCATGTACCATGTAAAATTGGTAATTCAGAAGTTCATTAATTATTCTAATCATTTAACCCTATGAGCCTCAGAGGGCTAATCTATCAGCATGACTATTGATACAAACTGTTATTATAAAATACAATTATATATTTAGTAAATATCAGAAACCTTTTGTCTAACATGTGTATGATAATGATACATCAATGCGCCAATAGATCGGCTTTCTTAAGCTTTTCAGCACACTCAAGGTCTAAATCGGCACTCTTGGGTTCAAAGGCCTGATTTCATTATCATATAATTTATCTGCCTAGTAAGTAGTAAGGGTAAATATGCTTTACAACATGCTAAGCTCTTTCTATATGTATTGAAACTAAATGCCATTAATATCGATGCCAAATTATCATGAATCGGAATCAGGGAAACCGATAATTTATGCAAAATACGTATCTAATATATGTATGAAAAAGTCGACATAACATGTCAAATGGAACTTCTTAGAACAAATCAAGGAGATATGAAATATGGTAAAGAATTTTCGAAAAAATATTTCGTAATTCGTATGAATTATCAGTTGTATTGATTCTGAAGGTGGATTTTTTGATATTTTCGTATCCGCAATTAAGCTTCCCAGAGAATTGGATTGTTTTATTGAAGGTTTTAATAATTATTCGGGGATAAAAAGAGTAGTATGTCGTTAAGCATATATACCAAAATACTTTCTATTAGCATATGAAAACACAATTTACAGGCATAGGTTATTTAAAGATACCGAGCATACAAAAACACGAACAAAAATTGTACGTTACTTAAAAAATATTCCTAAAATAATTTGATGTTCATGACCATAACAAAATATAGGTTAGTATTGTTACGTACAATTTACGAACAAATATATCAATGCAATTGTTCAAATCGATTGCTTTACGAGGCAGACTGCAAGTTCAATATTTTCACCGGTGTTCCAAATGAGTGTTCAGTCAAATTTGACAGATTCCCGGCGTCCAAAAATACGGTACAATTATAAAATAAAATGGTGCGAAATTTACAAGAGTAATGTTTAAATATCGTGCACTAACCTTTGAGTATGAGGTTCATTTGATTGGGTTGTATGTCAAGAGACGCTTTGTATTCTGCCAAGGCCCGTTCGGCGTTGCCCAATTTTTGCCAAGCCTGGCCAAGGAGCATGTGCGCCGCCGGGTTGTTCGACTTGACCGACAGGTAAAGGCCGGCGTAACGGCAACAGCTCTCGAAGTCTCCGATGTCATAGTACAGCCTCGCTATCGAATAGCCCCTGAAGTTGCGCTGCAAACGTCAAAAGAATATCAAGACCGTAATTCTTCGATCCGGTGGATGTTTCAGAAAATACGCCGAATTCGCGATACTTACGTCTTTCTCGGTTTTCAGCTTCGCCAACGTCTTGGCGACGTGACGATCCACGTCAGTTTTGGTACGAAACATCGCAATGGTAATTTACACAGGTTTCTTCATTAAACAGCGCGATAAATTCAACGAGACACGCGCATGATTAACTTAATGCAAAAATATCTGACTTTGAAATCACAAATTTCACCATCGGCTCCAGCACGTTCGCTGCTTGTTTATCACTAATCCAGTATTGCCATTATTCAATGCCGCGGTAACTGGCTAAATACAAGGGATACTAGTTATTCTAATAAATTGTACATTTTTAAAAAAAAATACTCCTCAATAATATTAATTGTCCAAAATAACTTTTCTCGATTTATAAAGTGTTAGGAATGTATATTTTTTTCATTGATTGCAATTTAAAATTCGTTTGACATAAAAATTTAGTTGATATTCATATTAATACTTACTTATGATTATAAATATTTAAACGCAATCACATCTATTTTATATATGCATTTGCGCAATTTTGTAATTTAAAATTAATTTTCTGTTAAAATGTAAATAATATTTTTAAATTATAAATATATAACAATTTATTACTGTGCACATTTTATTATTATATTCATTATTGTGTATTTTTTTGGAATTGATGTCAACAATCGGAAAATAGCTTATGACGTATTTAGTTCTACAAGAATATTTTCTGACGACGGGGATAGAAAAGCGTTTAAATGTTTATCCACATTCAACAGTATTTGATAATTTCTGCAAACCAAATAGGTACATTGCGTTTTTATTAATGTACAAATTAAGTTTTTGGCTTAAACTTAAATCAATTTAATCCAGAGATTTTGATAATGAAGCATTCTCAACAACATTTGATTAACGTAAAAGGGCAGCAAACTATGTACAATATGTGAAAATAAATTTCATTCATAACTTTGTTATTCTACCAATGGTGTAGGAAGGGGGCGGTCCTTGAATTTGCCGTCCCCAATATTTCCTCTAATTTTTTCCACTTTTACTATCTTTTATCTATGAATTAGAAGTTTTTTCTACAGGTGGCTTATTTTTTTATGTATAAATATAATTTCTCAAAAAATATTGTATGTATTTTTGAAAATGCCGCCCCCAAAAATGTTTCGCGCGGGGTGGTCCGCTCCTGCTGCACCCCCCTTGCTATGCCACTATATGCAGTCTAGACCAGTGGTTCTCACGTTAGATTTCATTGTGGCCGCATTATAAGCATTGGCGGTCCTATGGAAATGTTTCGTGGCCGCACCAAATGTGATAACAATAGCAGTTGCATTTACTTAAAAAAAAGGATTAATTTATATTCAATAAAATACATTATATAAAGATATTGGTATTTATTTATTTAAAAGCAATTCGAATGGAAATTGTTCAACAGTTCTCTCTTCCAATGCAAGCCATATCGCCGCTTCTAAGTTTGCATCTGTCAGCTGGTTTAGATATTTATTTTTTATAAAGTGCATTACACTGAATTATCTCATGAATGATGATATCTCTGTGAGTCATTTGGAGTAAATAACTCGAGTAAATGCTCGATAAGTCAGGAGCATTCAATCAATTTAAAAAAATAATAATTTTACAAATGAATTTGTAAAAATACATTTTTTATTTGATTTACTATGAAACTGTTGGTGGCCGCAGCAAAATCTTCTGGTGGCCGCACATGAGAACCACTGGTCTAGACTTATGGCGGTGACGGGCGCACTTGAGATTTAGGAGAAGAGTGACGGATTTTAAAAAAACAAGATTTGCATACATAGTATTAAAAAGTAATTTAGTACGTATTTATGTATTAATTTTGTTATTGTTCCCTTAACAGCTTTACATGTGTTACATTCATTATATTATTACTGAATTATTTATTTATATATTTATAAATCTGAACATTGTGCATTTATTTACATTTACAAAAAAATCATAAAAATAACAAAGCACATTTAGTGCGATCCTTGACATTGCATTTCATTCACTAACTTTTCAAAATAAGAAGCGTAAGCGAATATCAAAGTTGATATTCGTAAGCCGAGATTGTGTTTTTGATTTTATCATGTTCATGATGGAAAATAAAGATTCGCCCAAATATGTGGCACCAAAACAGGATTTAATTTTGTAAGCTCCTATTTTCAAAAGTGAGTACTTTTTATGGTTATCTAAATTCCAAATGATTTCAGTCAGTCCGTTCGATTTTAAGATTATGTTATTTTATATATCTAAAATTTATTTGATACTTTGCCGGGACGCAAAAAATGACTTCGTGGACAGGCGGTTAAGAACCCCTGCTTTTAAGGTTCGTACCTACCGACAACGTAAATGGTAAAGGCCTCGGAAAAACTACTCGTAAAGATATTGATGAGATCCTACTCGACCAAATGCTGAATGATGAGGACTTGAAGAGGATTTTATGCAATTTTTATACGAGTCATTTTCTGAAACCAATGTATCACGTAAAAAAGGGTTGGGTGTATAAGTAAATCAAATTATCCCTACGATGATAGATCTATTGAAGGATAAAAAAAAATGACAGATGTTGCATAATCAAAGTGCTGTCAGTGAATTCTCCAATAAACACTTGTCAAACACCCCAAAATCGTGAGCGAGAGCGTACTACAGATAGTGGGCTGTATCCTCTCGACCGAAGAAAAACGGCAGTTTCTATACGGTCGCTCACTCGAATCACTCATCGGTATCCCCAACGTCGCGTTCAAATTGTTTTGTATTCGGCCGAGTTCACTCTCTTGCCCGCGTGCTGGTTGATCTAAATGAGATATTAAAGTAAAAGCACTGCTGTAAGAAATATACCAATTTACGAGTAGCCCGATAAGTCACAGTCCCTACCAACAAATTGTAGGACAGATATACGTAGATCGACTCTCATATCTGATATTTGCACTAAATTTTCGTGGAATATAACATACAAAAGAAAAAGGACGTAACCCTCAATTTTCCAAAACAAACTTTTTTTCGATAATCACAATATATACAACTTGACACACATTCTATCGAAAGATGGAAGCTGAAAATGCCAAATAAGTATCTTAATTTAGCTTTTAAGTTTGAAAAAGATGACCTTGTAAAAAATTAAAACCAAGAAAAAACATTGAAATAAAAGTTTTTCCGAGACAATTTCTTTAATTAATATTAGGTTATGTCAATTAAACACCAGTTTAGAAGTATCCGTGCACTTCAAGGTTGTGTTTAATTCATAACTTGCATATGGCCAAAAATCATCAAAACACTTTTTTTTATGCCTCCTGTAAAATTTGCTATGTGTGAGTCTTTCCTTTCCACAAAATAAACTTTTAGACTTTTCGTTTATCACTCAGATTGCAAATTGGAGATGTCGGTTTTTGCTTTTAATTAAATACCTTAATGTGCGTTCTTTTTCCTTTCTACAGTCGATATATATATTTTAAAAAAAGTATCAGGGAATGTTAGCTTCTTCATTGCATAGAAAAAATCAAACTGAAGAGATCAAATATAAATTTAATTATAGGGTATTTTTTTTACAAAATAACTGAAACTATTTGTTTCACATGACTTCAAACATTCACACCGCTCATCTTCAAGAACACATTTTTTAAAACTGTACATTATGACTAGTTAACATTACAACCTGAAAAACTAGATTTTTTTCAAATAAATGTATAAAATATATAGCTTTATTAGCGACTGATGATTTCTTTCGTTCTGTTTATTTTCTTAATTTGTTTTAGAACCTGTTCCACTGAAACAATACTTTGATTTTTAAAATATTTAAACAGGTTTTACTTTTGAGATGAAATCATTTTCAAAACAGACTTTTTGTATGTCATCAACAATGTCATACGACTCGGCAGTAATAACTTAAAAATCGCAACATGCATGCTATCAGACTGACCGTCCACTAAGGCTGTATAGTAAATGTTGAAGACGCAACATGGTATGCTGCTCTTAAGTAAGTAAGGTGCTCTCTTCAGTTTTCACAACGGGATAAGAGATGTGTGGTTACAAGTGGAAACTGTGTGTTCATTTGAAGCTTGGTCTCACATCCGAGTTTGACCGATTTCCAAGGACTTGGCTACGGGATCAACAAAGAGTACTAGCACAAGAAAATAAAACACAAAAAAGATAAATCATCATTTATTGAAAATATATACAAAAAATTTACATATATATTATGTAGTGATTCCGTGAATTATATTTATGCACACATGTCTATGAATTAATAGCGCACATGTCAACACATACAAATGTACAGTGACAATTTGACCGAAGTAGAACAGTCCAGGAACTGTATGAAATGTTAATATTAAAAAGTTTTGAACGGGAAGATACCTATAATATTAACACATTATAGGCGGGACACGTAAAAATACGTTTATTGCGTACTGTCGTTTGTGTTGGTGTATTGACTCATAGATTTAATGGTTTCTTTAAAATAACTGCCGCGGCAAGTGACCCTTTTTGACAATAAGCAATAAACCTCATAATTTATTATGCCCTGAATGTTCGTTCACACATGGTATTTTCTTAAAAAGGCGACACATGTTTCTCGAATATTTAGGGCATCAGATTTCACACTTCCAGTGATTATAAATTTGTAGGAATGAGGATTTTATACTATAATTATTTATATAATTGTATGGTATGGATTATTGTTATTTTTTATGGAGAATATTTTGAATATTTCATATTGATAACAAGTGGAGTGCTATGTACTAAATTAATAACAGGTTTTTATATTCAGCTTAGAAAAGTAGTGAAATTATGACGTATTCAAAATGTTTTCATTTTATTTTTAATGATTAAATATCACATATAGGGCATCCAATCCTGGGATCCCGTTCAATTTTCTGATCCCGAAATTCCGGGATTGAGATGGCCGCGATCCCGGGATTTCGGGATTGAGAAATTTTGAGCAAATTCTCGAAATTTACACGAAATTGGCAAATTGAAGATTTAAAATTCCTTGGTGAGCTAAAAAAAAAACGAGTTTCTGTGAGATTCTGAGAAAAAGTATACCAAACCGGAGATTTCAAATTCCTCGGTGAGTTAAAAAAAAAAAAAAAAACGAGTTTTTGTGAGATTCTGTGAAAAAGTATACCAGATCGGAGATTTCAAATTCCTCAGTGAGCTAAAAACAAAAAAAAACGAGTTTCTGTGAGATTCTGGGAAAAAGTATACCAAATCGGAGATTTCAAATTCCTCGGTGAGCTAAAAAAAAAAAAAAAACGAGTTTCCGTGAGATTCCGGGAAAAAGTATAGCAAATTGAGGATTTCAAATTCCTCGGTGAGAAAATCTCAATCCCGGGATCCCGGGATTCAAAATAAATCAATCCCGAAATCCCGGGATTGGAAAAAGGCTTCGGGATTGGATACCCTAGTCACATATGATTTCTTTGAAAATTTCAGCCGAAAATATTGTTTGGTTTAGAAGTTGTGTTGATTTTAAGAATGTAATATATTTTTGCGCTAATCACTAAAAAACGCCCGCTTATAAAATGTTAAACAGACAGTGCATGTCTGTTACAAGAGCTCTCAAACGGTGAGTAGTAGTGACACGAAATTTGCATATGTCATTACGGTTCCCATTTCCAGGGCAACTGTGCTTTTTTCAGCTTTTCACTTTTAACATCTATATATTAATAGCCGATAATGTCCGTCTGAGTGTAAGGACGTCCTCGACCTTCCAGTCTCCACTTTTTTAAATAAAATAAAATCTATAATAATCACTTTTTACTTTTCACTTTTCACAAATGTGTGCGTACTGATGTCATCGGGTCTTTTTCTTCTTTTACGAAATTTATTTGTTAGCGTATTTGAAAATTATTTGAATAAAATATATATACTACGAAAAATGATTGTTAGCAAACGTGAACATTATTCCAAAAATTCAATAATTTGCAATTTAAAAACTGCAGGGCTGTCGATATATGCGCCGAGGTCGATTTATGGTACTATGAAAAATGATTGTTAGCAAACTTGAACATTATTCCAAAGATTTAATAATTTACGAAATTTCTGCTACTACGAAAAATGGTTGTTAGCAAACTTGGACATTATTCCAAATATTAAATAATTTACGAAATTTCTGCTCCAACGAAAAATGGTTGTTAGCAAACTTAAAAATTATTCCAAAAATTAAATATTTTACGAAATTTCGGCTACTACGAAAAATGGTTGTTAGCAAACTTAAACTTTATACCAAAAATTGAATATTTTACGAAATTTATGCTACTACGAAAAATGGTTGTTAGCAAACTTAAAAATTATTCCAAAAATTAAATATTTTACGAAATTTCTGCTCCTACGAAAAATGGTTGTTAGCAAACTTGAACATTATTCCGAAAATTCAATAATTTACGAAATTTCTGCTACTACGAAAAATGGTTGTTAGCAAACTTAAACTTTATTCCAAAAATTCAATAATTTACGAAATTTCGGCTACTACGAAAAATGGTTGTTAGCAAACTTAAACTTTATTCCAAAAATTGAATATTTTACGAAATTTATGCTACTACGAAAAATGGTTGTTAGCAAACTTGAACATTATTCCAAATATTAAATAATTTACGAAATTTCGGCTACTACGAAAAATGGTTGTTAGCAAACTTAAACTTTATACCAAAAATTGAATATTTTACGAAATTTATGCTACTACGAAAAATGGTTGTTAGCAAACTTAAAAATTATTCCAAAAATTAAATATTTTACGAAATTTCTGCTCCTACGAAAAATGGTTGTTAGCAAACTTGAACATTATTCCGAAAATTCAATAATTTACGAAATTTCTGCTACTACGAAAAATGGTTGTTAGCAAACTTAAACTTTATTCCAAAAATTCAATAATTTACGAAATTTCGGCTACTACGAAAAATGGTTGTTAGCAAACTTAAACTTTATTCCAAAAATTGAATATTTTACGAAATTTATGCTACTACGAAAAATGGTTGTTAGCAAACTTAAACTTTATTCCAAAAATTCAATAATTTACGAAATTTCGGCTACTACGAAAAATGGTTGTTAGCAAACTTAAACTTTATTCCAAATATTGAATATTTTACGAAATTTATGCTACTACGAAAAATGGTTGTTAGCAAACTTGAACATTATTCCAAATATTAAATAATTTACGAAATTTCTGCTCCTACGAAAAATGGTTGTTAGCAAACTTGAACATTATTCCAAAAATTCAATAATTTACGAAATTTCTGCTACTACGAAAAATGGTTGTTAGCAAACTTAAACTTTATTCCAAAAATTCAATAATTTACGAAATTTCGGCTACTACGAAAAATGGTTGTTAGCAAACTTAAACTTTATTCCAAAAATTGAATATTTTACGAAATTTATGCTACTACGAAAAATGGTTGTTAGCAAACTTGAACATTATTCCAAAAATTAAATATTTTACGAAATTTATGCTACTACGAAAAATGGTTGTTAGCAAACTTGAACATTATTCCAAATATTACATAATTTACGAAATTTCTGCTCCTACGAAAAATGGTTGTTAGCAAACTTGAAAATTATTCCAAAAATTCAATAATTTACGAAATTTCTGCTACTACGAAAAATGGTTGTTAGCAAACTTAAACTTTATTCCAAAAAATCAATAATTTACGAAATTTCTGCTACTACGAAAAATAGTTGTCAGCAAACTTGAACATTATTCTAAAAATTAAGTAATTTCCGAAGTTTCTGCTACTACGAAAAATTGTTGTTGGCAAACTTAAACATTATTCCAAATATTAAATAATTTACGAAATTTCTGCTAACTATAAAAATAAAATAAATTAAAATAAAATAAAATAAAATAAAATAAAATAAATTAAAATAAAATAAAATAAAATAAAATAAAATAAAATAAAATAAAATAAAATAAAATAAAATAAAATAAAATAAAATAAAATAAAATAAAATAAAATAAAATAAAATAAAATAAAATAAAATTAAATTAAATAAAATAAAATAAAATTAAATTAAATTAAATTAAATACCATAAAATAAAATAACATAAAATTAAATTAAATTAAATACTATGCAACAAAAATCTCACGTTGCTGGGCAACGGGCTTACAGCTAGTTATTATTAATAGGACTATATTTTGACTGAACTCATTGTGTAGAAAACGAAAATTAATCTTATTTTATTTTCAGTCATAGAATGATCATATAACTGAAATCTACGACACAATATTAAAGTTAAGTTTTATTATTCGCATATTCCCTACTTACAGTTTCAAAAACATGATAAATATAGCAGGTTTAACTCTTCAGGCTCGGCAACCTGAAATCGGTTTCCAGACCCAGGATGTAACATATTTTTTTACGGAGACAGCGGTAAAGTTGATATTTATAATAAATAATATTTTTTATAACACAATTTTATTCAATTAACACTTGAGATCTACTGGAGTTTTCAGTTATTCTATTCCAATGAATAAAATAATGCACCCAGCTTGAACACATTAATTACAAGATAAATAGATTGTCCTGTTTTGAAAAACATATTCTCCATTACCTGTATGACACCAATGGTTGTCAGGTATTTTTATATTGAAAAATATCACTCAGACCACGTAACCGGTTACTCTAAAAAACTCTGGCCGTCGACTCTTAGGCTCACAAAAAAAAAAATCAATTCATCAGTTGATAACTTTTTCGAATCAGACCAAAAACGACAAAAAATAATCACAACTCAAATTTGAACATATTCTTTATAGTAGAGAAGTTATTTTGATGAAATCGATAAATTATTGCTCTTATAAATGTCGCACAGCTCTGGTGATATGAGCAGGATAACATTTTGTGCGGGCACAACCGCTGATATTAATAGGTTCAATTTGGAAAACAAAGCTTGGCTCGTCTCTTAGAAATAGTAGCTAAATGATACAATAGTTTATAAATAATTTTTAATTCGATAACGTAAGCCATTCATTTCACTTCTATACTACAAGATTCTTCATCCCTTACAACTGTGTACTTAAGTAACTTAGCGTAAGATTTCAGCAATTTTTTCCAGTAACATTTGATATCAACTATCCTCAAATGGTTCCACACGTGTTTATGTCCTCGTTCGGCGATTTCCTTGGCGAGATTATCATTTTCCTTGAAGAAGACTATCATATGCTCGATGTCTTCACTTGTGGCTTTTGAAGAAACGGGAATGTAATGAACCCACGGTTTTAGCGAAGGGTAAAAGAACTCGAGCCATTCGTCGCCGACGTGGAAGACGAGGGATTTGCAAAGGAACAGGTGTTTGAATCGGAAACTGGCAGCGACTCCTCGGTAGTTGAATAGGTAGCGGTACTGGCAGTGGTCTTCCAAAGAGACTTCTTCGGCTGGCGGTGCGTAGAGTGTGTCCTATAAAAATAAGAAAAACCAGATATATAACATTTTTAAAAAAGTCTTCAAGCGATAATGGGTTTATTTAATCTCATTGTTTCAGTTTTAGAAAATTATAGAATATATCTAATGGATATAAAACGATTTTGCACTAGGTATTATAATTTAAAATCGGTGAATTACTGCATCAGATTTCCAGGCTTGATTCTTAGTGTATTGCGCATCGGCCAAGTCGGGTTTCGAGCGAGAGAGCAATACGATAGGGTCACGTTCCTCGCTTGTTCTGGATCCCCGGAAAAATGCAACCGCTTTCTTCCCATCCCAAGGCCATCTGTAAAAATAAGAAATCAATATAACGGATGTAAAAAAACAACATTTTCAGTCGAAAGAGATAAACTTACAAAAAAACCCTGCCCTAAGCAATATTTTCCATAACAGCGTGTTAAGTTTCTCTAAACCTCCCATCATCAATGTGATGAGGGGAGAGCACGAAGAAATATATGTACAGGAGACAGATACACTGATGGACGACTCTCCAGAGCACTGCATAAAGAAAAGTTTTGGATAAACCTTGCAAGAAATAGATGAACAATGTGGAAAACTATGCCAGATGCCTGTCGCTGGAGAGAAAAAGGTCGAGATTGAAACATCAGGAGAACGATTGAGCAGTCAGCCATGAACTTGAATAGTCTTTAGCGCCGAATAATAAGTAAATAGCAATTGATAATAAGTTTCTACAGTACATCGAGAATATATAATTGAGGAAACTGTAAGATTACATGAAATAAATACATCTGGGTCTCTTCATGGCTATATGGTTTACTAACTTTTCAGCGGCTTTCGATAGAGATTTTCTGTGCTGTTCCCATTTCCCTAACCCCGTGGGATAAAGCTTGATGGCAGGACCGCCCTCCCAAAAACTCCAGGCGGGATACATTATATCCCAGTAGTCTTTTGTCTGAAAAAGAATATCGTCAATTAAAATCTCCTTATTTGTAGTGTGTGTATTTCTTGTAGCTCTGTTATGTATACGCTAAATCAACCACTGTGACATGTTGACTGCCCCTGACATAACATAATCAAAATTTGTCCTATTTGATTGCACTCTATATTGCATATAATTTCAATGCAACAATAACTTTTCAACGGACAAATATATATATTGATTTCTTCCACATCAGTGAAAATCGAAAGGTCGTCGACTCAGTAGATACCTCTTGATACTCACGTCGTTATTATTTTGACTATAACATTAAGTGATTTATTAAAGTGTAAAAATTATGTTATTCGAATAAAAGTTGAACAAACATTTAAATAGTGTTTTAGTAATAATTATATCCGTAACAGCTCAAAAATATTTTTAAATAATTCATCGTAGAGAAAATAATAAGAATTTATAATTTAATATATTTGATATTACAGCTAATACCAATGCGCCAAATATTTTTAAGTTGGATGATCATACTGAATAAATCTGATGAGAATAGACATCACAATCCCCCAAGTCTTGGACCTCAAATTTAAATTTTAAAAATCTTAACGGGAATCGAACCCAGACATGCCTGAGCTGAGCTCTTTCCAATAATAATATGTAGACAATTCTAATGATAAAATAAAATATGTCTAGAAACGAATGACTAAGAATTCTTCCAAATTGATGGAAAGTAATCATTTATAACTAGGTGTCATTTAAAAAGACAGACAGAACTCCACTTTTTAATTTAATTCTCGAGGTTTCCCTCCCTTCCAATGAGTTGAGACCCCCTTGCGTTCCATAATATACCATGAACTCTTCGAATGCCTTATAATTTGCCTCGGATGCAACCAAATTAACCGACATATCAAACTGTTAGATGAGTTGTCCACAAGCAGTTTTGCCCATTCATTGTCCATATCTGGACGTTCCCAAAGGATGTAATCAATATCTTGAATAACACTGTGAAGTGACCATGGTCAGTTATGAATTTTTCTGATTTAGAAATCAGGAATAAATACTTTGGACTATCATTTCGTTTGCCACATGTGACTCGAATAGAATTTTTGAGTTAGCTTCCCTGAAAGACAGTCAAATTCTTTCCCTCTATCAAATGGCGAATGGAGGTAACGAGGGGACTTACCCCCAATTATTGGAGTAGCCAGTTCATTTCAGGACATGGCAGTTTCGCTACCAAGCTTGGCCGGATGCTGCTCACATCCTCTGGGATTGTCACCTCATGAATAATGAACGGTAGCAACTAATCAAGTCAGTTCTATCAGCTGTCGTACCCACAGGTCACGCCGACTTGGTAGCTACGAAGGCAAACTACTTAGCATTCAGTGAATTTGCGGCGTCATACGGAGAAAGAGTAGATTTACACTCGGTACTATGTATCTGGCATTTTTATAGGGCAATTTTTCACACACAAAAGCGCAAGCTGCCAAGTCTTGGACAATTGTTCCCGAGACAATCCTAGCACAAAACTGAACAACGCATAACATTACAGAAACGCCTGTTGGACACGTATGTATGGCCGAGGTGGAGGGAGTTAGATAGTAAGCTTGCCATTGGAAGAACATGCCATAGTTTTATGTATTTTAGAAATTTGAGACAACCTTACTAAATGAAAAGACGGGAGCCACGGGAGATCCCCATTCCCTGTTCAACTGCGGCCAGTCCCGCGTGTTGATCACCAAATCCATATCAGGTAGTTTGTTGACAATCTGCAGAATGAAATGTTCAATTCCTGAACACCTTGATGGAAATAGACAATTCTTTTGTCGGTACAGCTTTCCTGATATGATTTGATAGTTAGTTCCCCTGCAATGAAGAAAAATATACCTCTTTTAGTTCGTCGAGCGGTATTTTGGCTCGGTTGAAACAAAGCGTTGGGTCGGCTATTTTTACATTACTTTAGAATGATATTTTGTATGCTACCAAGCCAGGTTTGAGACTGCTTTCTAAAAATAATTACAAGATGTATTTTTATTAATTAAATTACATTCCCAGTTAATTTTTCACCAATTGTGGAGTGAGCCGGGTTTACAAATAATAGCCTCATAGATAGAATAATATTAGTAGAGAGCTAAAATACTTTGATATTTGTTCACCTTACTGCAATAGAGATCTATCAAGTAAATTTTATTTCAATATCAATTTGTTACCTACCAGTTTGGTGATGTGATTATCACGATCATTGATACCAAGCATGTTATTTATCAGTGATTTTTGTGTTTGGCAAAAACAACGTAATTTTTTAGGAAAGAAAAGTATTTATTTTAACCCTGTAATTATTGATTGTAATTCTTAAAACTGTTATGAATATATGTAAATACATATGGACTATTATTATCATTTAATCATTTTTTCCACATTAAAATTCATTCGTCCCCAGGAGAAGAAAAATGATTGGTGTCATCAGTTTTATAACTTGGATTTTTAAACATACTTGTTCTTCACCGATTCAATCATTTTTTTGCTGATCCCAATATCTTGGAAGGGTTCCAAATCTTTACTCATCGTCGGTAGATGACAATTACAATTCGTTTGAATACACGGCGTATACTTGACCAACGCATCATTTATATTGTTTGTTAACGTTTTGTATCTTGTATTAGCAGCTGAAAATGAAAGAAATAATATTTTAGAGTAGACAGTT
This sequence comes from Himalopsyche tibetana, assembly GCA_030503985.1. Classification (NCBI taxonomy): domain Eukaryota; kingdom Metazoa; phylum Arthropoda; class Insecta; order Trichoptera; family Rhyacophilidae; genus Himalopsyche; species Himalopsyche tibetana. The sequence continues at coordinate 4,263,787 of JAPJYX010000052.1, read as the reverse complement.
AAGGTTGAAATACAGGAGCAACATTTAGCTGTTGGCAAACCCTGTTTTTTCACACACAACTGCATTCTGCTGTCGACCCAACATCTGCAGTCAACATGCTGCCAGGTTCCGCCAATTTGCAGGAGTGTCCAACATACACAGTTAGTATGTGCAGTCAACAACCCTTCTCAACTCTCTCCACTAGTCCCACACACTGCATTCCATTGGTTTGATTTTGTGTCAAAGGTGGAAGACTCAGAAGCTCCGTCTTACGCTGACAAGTATACTGTTAGTCACAGCAACATGAACTGTCGTGCTTGGCAGCTCGTTTGTTGCCGAGCACAGCAGCACGAGCAACTGCAGTCAGCTGCTCGTATGCTGTCCGTGTATTTTCATCTTAACACTGGATAAACTGGGTAAAAAAACCAATATATGCCAGTCAAAAATGGGTAACCTTATCTTTGATGACCAAGTCATTGAAACGGTTGGTGAGTTTTGTGTATCTTGTGTCGCTTTTCAACATCAAGAACAGTGGAAGTGAAGAAATGAAAAGGAGAAATGTAAGCAGCAATAGATGCCTTCATGGACAACATAGCCAATATAAATCTTCCTGCTTATCATACAATGTGAAAGTTCACATCTACAAAACACTTTATAAACACAAAATCACTGTTAAATTTTTATTCAAATCATTTTTCCTTGTATTTTTTTGAAAGATAAATTATTGAAAAAGTGAATTCGATTTGCTACAGGACTGCATTAGGTAAATATTCTTTGCAAAATGCTCGTTTTTCTACTTGAAAATGAACTAAATGACACCAATAACAGGAAGAACTGCAGCTCTGTAGGAAATTTAATCATGAATATTAAAATGCCAAATTTTCATACACGGTAGAGGTCTGCCCGGCCCGCGGGTATGTTCGTGTCATAAGTCAGCCACGATGATTTTAATTATTACTAGTTCTATAGAGAATCGTAAATTGTTGTAAATTTGTAAAAAAACGGGTTTTTTTCGGTCTGTTGAGTATAAATCAGGGCTTCGGGTCGGGTTCGGGTAACAATTGTGGTATTAGACTCGGGCCCGGGCCGGATCGGGTCTGAGTCTTTTGGGCTCGGACCGGGTAATTTTGTAAAATTTCGACCCATGCAGACCTCTAATACACGGGAATATCGAAATAATTTACGCAAAATACAAATCTAATATCAATATGAAAAAATGGTAAAAGTGTTATATAGCTAGTGATGGATTATTACGGCGAAAATCTTAGCAAACTAAGCTAAGAACAACTCCACGATTTAAAATGTTTTATTGAAGCTTTGATAATCGGGTGAAAACCACACATTATTACGAAAAACACTGATAAATTATGCGAAATACGAAATATTTTTCAGTACTTCGCCTCCATTATAATATGTATAATAATGGAGGCGAAGTACTGAAATTTTTTCGTATTTCGCATAATTTATCAGTGTTCTTCGTATTAATGTGTGATTTTAACGCAATTATCAAGCCCTCAGAAAATAATTTTAAATCGTGGCGTTGTTTTTAGCTTAGTTTGTGAAGTTTTTCGCAGAAATAATCCATGACTAGCTATATAACACTTTTACCGAAAAAATCAACATAATATATCAAATGGTACTTCTTAACAGTAAATTGGAAATATGGCGAAAAATTTTCGTAAAAATTCATGCATTATCGGTTTCCTTGATTCTGTAATGAGTTTTTTGATAATTTTGTATCCGCAATTAAGCCACCCAGATAATTACATTGTTTTTTAAGGGTTGTAGTAAATATTCGGGGAGAAAAAGAGTAGCTTGTTGTAATGCATATTTAGCCAATATTGTTCTTATAGCCTTGATGTATCTCCACATGCGACATTTTCTACGTGGATGCGTATACACCGGTCACGGGTACGCCGGCAAAGGTCTAGCTCGTACAGTATTCATTATATAGAACAACAGAGTTAAATAAAACAAAGTCATAATTTAGGTTATCGTTAACTCGAATCTCTCGTCAGTTTGTATAGTTTCGTATCGTAGCATACGTTACAATGTAGGTGCTAACAATTTGCGCAATGCAGTTATGTTTTCAAAACATACCTTCTGAATACTTATTCTCCTTCGTAGATTCGACTCCACATTTTTCGACGGAGCATTGCTCTTCGAAACTAGCTCTTTGCGCAATTTGTAAAAGTATACACGTTACAATTATGAAAATCTTGAAGTAGCTAAGCATCTTCGAATGTTTGAAATTAACCTAATTGTTGAGAAGTGACAGCTAACTGACAGTCAGAGACAAATTTCCGGCAAAGTTGTTAGTTGATATTTGTTTGTGGTTAAAATATTTGCTTTTATTTTGAAATGAATACAATATAAGCCAGATTTTACCAGGGTTGTGAAGTCGTGTGAAAAAAGACGACTCCGACTCCAGCTTAAAAATAAAAAACGACTTTTTTAAAAAAAAATATTTGAACTTATATACCTACATCAGTGGCGGATCCAGAAATTGTCTCAGAAGGGGGCCATTCAGTTTGAAAATAAACATGATACATAACTAATACATCAAAAACATAGTAAACTAAGCAATTAAGAGCCCATTTCACAATAAAGTTTTAATAAATTAGAAAAATGGAAAATAAATTCTCCTAAGGGGGGGGGAGCATGGCACCCATGGCCTCCCCGTTAGACCCGCCAATGACCTACATATGTATATGTATTCCATCAGATCATCTTTAGCATGCAATGTCAACACTATGGACTATTGTGGTTTGAATACACAATATTTTTTTTTAAATGTTTCGAGCCGCTTGTTTTTCACACAATTTCGACTCCGGCCAAAACACCGCGACTCCACAGCCCTGGAGACACAGCCCTACATACAGACAAAACGGAAATAAACAAGGGAAACTTTAATGACAGATGGAATGTGAAAAATTAATTCTAGTTATTGGAGAACAAAAGATTAATCGTAGCGGACATGCATGACTGAATGCACATCTCTGACGGGGACAACATTTGAGAGCTTTGTTACACAGACCAAATTCTTCTACAAAAGAAGCATCATCTTTTGAATTCAGTCTCAATAACAATCATAACCTGAGCCGTATTGCTGCCATATGCTAGATTATAATTTTTCACCTTTTTATAAATGTTAGAACTGATTTGTTGCAGCTTGTATTCATAATATTTCTGCCACCCTTTTAAATTTACAGCTTCATGTGGACGCCGGTGCACATATTCCTAATTCGGTCATTTAAGTTCCAGGTAAGCCAATCGAAACTATATTTGACACTAAGCATTGACATAATACGCTGACCTTTTTGGTCTAGTAACTTGTGGGCAGGATACGGTTAGTCCAAATTATAATTCAGTCTGCAAAGATGATAAAATATTCGAAGGCAGGAATGTTGTGGTTGTTTTTGTTATATTTTTTTGTAGCCACACTTCAGGGCTAATAGAAATTCCAAGGAGATTAGCGCAATCAACTGGAAAGCAACACCCACATATCGTTTACACTTAAAATCTGTTGTATTTGTTATTTAATGACAATTATTTAAAATAAGACGAAGAAACACTTTTGGGATAAAAATAATGATGAGTCGTCAATAGTAAGTACTCTTAGAATAGAAACTATTGTCCTGGATCAATTTTGGGTCGCACTGGCATTTCAGGAATTATCAATCAATCCTTACTTATGACAAAACATTGAGCGCCTTATTATCAAAACTTACCTACCTTATCCCACAAACCGAATTGTCGACGAAGTGCAAAAAACTGTTGTGGGCTTACTTATACAGTAATACCCCGCTTTACGCGAGGGATACGTTCCGAAAAAAATCGCGTTAACTGAAATTCGCGTATATCGAGGTTTATGATTAAACATAGTCAAAATTTAATACAAAAAAATACAAATCATTTTAATCAATCACTTTAATTCTAAGAACACTTTATGCAATACATACTCTTATTTTTTACGGAAAAATACATCTATTGTCTTTTGGGTAGCGTTTTGTTTACGTTCTTGTAAAATACGTTCATAACACCCAACACTGTTTTTAATTGTTTGACACACGGTCAAGACACGGTCATCATTATTGTCTATACTCTGCAATATGTCCAAACCTGAATAAATTTGTGCATATGAGATATTGACTTAGTGGTGTGTTCTTCTTATTCAAATCTTCGATCCAGACTGACAGTAATTTCTCCATTCTTTCTAAGATAGATGATCTCGAACGAGAAAGTTTTGTTGCACTTATAGGTGTTGAACTTTCGCTGGAGATTTTAATTTTAACGTAGGGTTAAATTATGTATGTATCTCCAATAAATGTTAAAACAAAACTGCCAGCCGACCGAACTAACATTACGGAACAAATGAACACACGAAACGAACGAGGAAATCCCCATAGAACAAAGTCGAAGGACGGGGAATTCCCAATTCTTCAAAGAGAATATTCAGAGAAAGCGGGGATCCCGCGACCATAGAGAAGTTAATGACTAAATATGTTTATACGCACTCTTTCGCGTAATGCGAGGCATTTGAGCGCGAAATTTGAAATTCGCGTTATAGTGAAACCGCGCTTAACGGGGTCGCGCTAAGCGGGGTATTACTGTACAATAATTTTAAATGGTTAATAAGGACATACATAACATTAATAGCTTTATACAAGAGAACGACTTCACAGCCCTTTGCAACATTGATTTTTATGCTCCACATCGCTGTAATAATTGTAAAGGAAAATATTTGTCTGATATGTCTCGACAAATAGTAATCCGATGATATTTCAGGCAGATGGAAAAAAATATATTTTATTCTTTATACTTTCATAATATGATTTCTTTGATAAAACAATGGTTTCGTGATGTTCATGTTATTTAAAAATAAAGGCGCGTCTTAGGCCAAACGTATTAAACTGTCGACACATGCGACGCAGCACAAAATTGGCAGGCGCAGGCGGGCGCAGCAGACAGCTGCGTCACGCGAATGCAAGGGTGGGGTGGAGGGGGCTCGGAGGAAGTCCCTTGTTAAATTTGTCTAAGTCCGGCGAGCCCCTTGTTAATTTAAGAGAAAACAATATTCTCAGATCAAATTAGTGTATAACTGCAATTTCTGACTTATATTTTATCAACGACCTCTTCAGTATACACAGTAGTTCATTTTTAGTCATTTAGATTGATAAGTTTACGGTAAAATGCATATTGTTACATGTTATAAGTGTATTAAGTAACAATTGATTGCTTGTTTGAGTATTGTATAGGAGTGATACAAATATTCAATTCTTCCCCAGAATATCGACAATTGCTTTGAGATTAAGCGAGCCCCTTGTTAACGTATTGCCAACCCACCGCTGCTCAAATTACATAATATATTGATGATATAAGATATAACCCACAACAAATCTTTTAATACCTGTTAAGAGTAGTCTAATAGTATCGTATAAAAAAGTTCAGTTCGCAATAATTCAATTAATCTACTTGACATTTTCGCGGCGAAATAAAAAGGACACGTCCAGACCTGGACGCGCCAGGCAGGAATTGTTGCAAACGCACTTTCCTGAGTTGAAGCCAGGGCCGGCGCTACCATACAGGCGAAAAAGGCAACCGCCAAGGACGCATACATGGAGAAGTAAAATATTTGTTCATACTTTATAATAATTTTAAATATCTATGCAGTGAATATCAAACAGTAGCTCAAAAACTTAAATCTTTGCCATCACAAGTACTGCTTTTTATAGTGCAACAAAATATTAAGCAAGAGCTTAAATGCTACATTTATATATATATTATATATATTTAAATTCATATAACAAATAATGTTAATCGATCTGATGTAGATAATCTTTTCTGATAGAAAAATCAAAAATTACCAACCTTGTTTGCTCACAATTTTTCATTGATTCGTTTCTTTTTTTCTTTGGCCATATTCGTTCCCTATGTAGATCACATGGCCACCTCACACCTTCACTCATAATGTAGCATAATATTTTACGAGAGCTGGTTTTAAGTCAGTAGCTCAATTTATTTTTTAAAAGAGATTTAACATAGATGTGATGTTGTCACTATAAAAGAACAAGTCTTTCGTTAATCGCTATTGTTACGTCCAGTTTTTGTTGATTGAACTATAGATGGGTATTAGGGCTTGTTACCGAGGGCGCCAAATAACATCGCGCAGGCACTGGTTGTAGCATACACAGATCTGTGCTTCTTCGTGTGATACAAAACCTTTACTGCTCTGTGCTGCACTGTGCTGAGTCGTCTGCGTCTCAGCAAACGCTTAGATTTATGATCGATGGCGTCTTATAGTCGAAGAAATACGGGATATCAATAAATCTATAAAGGGCATGCGTTAGTAGTTCCTAACCTCAATCGAGTACAATATAACTCTGTGTGTAATAAAAAAAGAATATTGTGATACTATACAATGAAAATAACTCTATTTCACTGATAACCCATGACACGAATGAAATTGATAGTATCTCAAACGCTTATGAACGATGCGGCGCGTAAAGGGGGCATTGTTTTGCCTCGTATCTTGTCATGTTTTTGTCTCCAACAACAGTAACGGTGTAAAATATTGCTAAATTTCTTTTCTATTTGACAACAGTTCACTCCATACATTGAGGATTTCGAAATAACCAGTCATACAACGTAGAACGAATCTCTGTTTAACACAGTGCTTTTGTTCCCCACGTCACGCGGTTGAACGGCGTTCCCTGCACCTTTTTTCTTGACATTTTTTTACTATGTCCGCTCCCAATGCTGAGCAAATGGACTCCTAATGGAGTTTATCTCAACAGAAGTGTTTCTATGAGAACTGCTTGTTCTCAGTTGCTCAACCTCTCTTTTTTTAAAGAGAGTAGGAATAGAAGGGAAAGGCTAGGACAGGACTAGTGGTTAGCTTATCGCTCTCAATAAGCCTCATTCATAGGATAGAACGGGTGGGAGGGGGGAATTCAAGACATCACATACATCCGTGCCTTCAAACAGAAATAAATTATAAAACTGTCCGTACTGGGATTCGAACTCGTGACCTCCGTAGCCGAAGCCAACGACATTGACCACTCAACATCACAGGCGGCGAATTGCATTTTGCATCATGGCATTTTAATATTCGAAATCAATATTAGCAAATTTTTATTTTTATAACAATACAATTGGCTATTTGGCCCCTTATGAACGTTTTGTACCGGGCAGCGTAACTCTGACAAATTACTTTCATAATTTGACCAAAACCAGGGTTATAATTTTGATTATAGATGACTTCCAATATACAGGCGTAACTCTACTTTCGAACATTCTACTTTCGCACAATTCGCTATTTCGCACATTTTTAATAAAAATCGTTCTTTTTAGATTTTTTGGCGATAATGCAAAAATATTTTGTTTCTGCAAGTAATGGCTGGTTTGCCAAATTTAAGAAGAGGCATAATTGAGGAACAAACATTCAAAAAGTGTTTGGTCACAAATTTTGAAAAATGGCGTTTTATATCAATTCTGATAGCCCATAATAAAACCTATGAATGGAAATCAAAATTAGTGTTCAAAAAGGTTTTTTTTTCATATTAAAATGAAATTATAAAGTTGACACATTCATACAAACCGTCACTTTTGCAACACTTAAATCATCATTTTCCAAACTTTGTATTTGTGTGACAAAACACCTTTTGAATGTTTGCTCCTCAATTACTATTTACATAATATTAAATTCATTGGAGAATCGGCTGATGCGGATAGAGATTCTGGAAAAGACTTTCCTCATAGTCCAAAATTATTGAAGATGGAGAATATACCCCATGTTAAATATTCAATGTCGATGAGACTGGTTTATTTTGGAAGAAAATGCTTAATCGTACATTCATATCAAAGGAAAAAATCAGTTGCCGCTGGGCACAAACCTTTTAAAAACTGATTGACATTGCTTCTTGGTGGAAATTTAGCTGGTGATTTAAAACTGATGCTAATGTTAGTTTATCAATCGGAAAGTTCTAGAACATTGAAAGGCAAAGATAAGTATAACTAACTCTTGACAAATTTATTAAAAAAACACAATTTTTATCAAATACATAAGTAAATTTTAATAAATAAAAATTTTAAAGGACAATTTTTGGTGTTTTTTTACATCCCTCTACTTTCGAACATTCAACATTCGCACACGTTTTCAGGAACCAATTGTGTGCGAAAGTGTAGGTCCTCATGTATATTCCGCAATACTTATGTCGCTTTTTTTCATCAAACTCGGCTTTCTTAAAGCGCTACAACTGTGATACCATTCAGTCAAATAAAATGAAACGTTTTTTGATTGCTTGAAAGACTTGTATTTATTCAATGTTATATGATATTATTGCCAGTATTTCTTGTTATGGACAACCATATTACAATGTTTGCACATGAACTCAGTTGCACTCTTTTCTGCCTATCGAAAACTTTGCAGGTTCTAAAGAGCATGTTTTTTTTGCTGTTGCTATAGTATATAAATATATATATATAGTAATGCTCCCTGATTCTGTTTTTTGGATTATCCAAATCTACAATTTGTCGCCTGCTGTGGCCAAGTTGGTTAGAGCTTACTCTATTGACCACGCAGGTCTGGGTTCGATTCCCGGTCAGATCACAGTGAATTTGAGAATTATTCAATTCAAAGTTGTGATCGAAGACTGGGTGTTTGTGGTGTCAATTCACATCATTTCCTCTCCTCCCGTCCTTCTGATCCTTTAATAACTGAGTGTAGCAATAGCGATTAGCCAACCACTAGTCCTGTTCTAGCTTTATCCTTCTTTCCCCACTACTCACTTTGAAAAAAAGTGAGGTTGAGGGACTGAGTAATAAAGATTTCTCGTAGAAAAAACTTCTGTTGAGATACCTTCATTAGGAGGCTATATGCTCCACATTGGGAGCGGACATGGATTAAAAATAATTTTAAGTGAACTCAGTGATTACACGATCGTGTAGCATTTAAAACGGCTAATGGACGCATCGAATCCGTTTTTAATCATTGATAAAATCAGTAACTATTTTTGATAAAAACAATAATTGAATGACTGTTTAAAATGATTTAAATATCTGCTACAATGGCTGTTATGAATATTTTCTAAGAAACATGTTGCTAAATACTACAAGTATGGCTCTATTTGAAAGGCTACTTCATCACGTGAAAACACGGTTCCGGGACCAACGCTTGGCTAGCTTATCACGTGTAAACACGGCTCTGGGACTTAACGTGTTAAGTCTGGAGCGTGTCGATAATCATTTGTGTCTTATTCGATTGTAATCAAAAATTTGCAAGTGATTTCGCACCATCATTTGAATTGACATTTGAGTGTTGCACTACTTCCGTTGACTTCTCACGACACAATTAAATAGCTCTGATTTATTTTAAAAAATAAGCACACATTGATAATGCTCGCGATGAGCGAAAGTATTCTGATGTATGAAAGAAGAGTACTAAAACAATTGTATTTTTATTAAAATATAACATTCCTTTTCGGCTTTCGACTAAGAATTGATAGAACACCTAATGGTGTCATGGCCTTAACCGGATCTCTGCCGCAAGCGAGTTTATTCGCTCTACAATTCCGTGTTTAAGGGGCCGTCCATACAAAATGAGCGAATTAATACGCTCTACTTTATACTTGATTTACAAGGCCACAAGAAACGTATTTAATAATTTTAAAATATCATGCATATTGTGACATCTCTTGCAATCATAGTATGATACTTAAACATTAAAGACATTGTTTTTAATCTATAATACATCGATTTAAAAAAAAAAGCTTTTTTGTTGTGTTCAAATGTGTTGCTAGCAGGGCTAAGCGAATATGGCGGTAATTTTTGTTTTTGAAACATTTTTGGATAAATGATGGCGAAAATGACCCATCGTGTATTTATACGGTAAGTGTTTGTAATTTACTATTATTATATGTCCAAAAAATACAGATTTATAAGGTTTTTTTAAAGAAAATCACGGCCCTCCATGCATGGCCATATTAATACCGCACGGCACAGATCAGGTTAAAGGCGGAATCATACTGCCTACACTCGACGCCACGTAAGCGTGTTGGATGAGATCATAGCTACATACTTACCATTGTATTGTATGGAACAGGAACGCACTGCCAACATCCAAAGCGACGCGACGGCAGTGCGTTCCTGTTCCATACAATTCAATGGCAAATATACATATAGCTATGATCTCATCCAACAACCTTACGTGGCGTCGGGTGTCGGCAATATGTCTCCACCTTAAGATAGGCGTGTCCTGAGACGCAGCTCAGGGAAGCACAGATTTGGCAGGTGCAGGCAGTCGAAGCAGACGAAGACATGCGTCACGCTAGTGACAAAGCTGTATAATAAAGAATGACCTACAATAAATATTTGAATAATTTTGTATACACAAAGTTCAGCTCGCAGCTATTCAATTAGTTTCTCTGTCATTCTTGCGGCAACATCAAAAGAACACGCCCAAACTTGTACAAATGAAGCAGTAATCTGTGCCACAATCACAACGGACCACAGCACAGGGCAGACGCGTGTATGCGTATTAGCGTGCGCGGCTTTGTGGTTCCGTGTGTAATTCAAAATTTGTGCTGCCCGACTTGCGCTGCGTACCCAGAGTCTTAGCCAGGGACGTTTCGTAGGCATAGGCGAGTAGGCAGTTGCCTACGGGCGGCAAGTCTTAGGGAGCGGCAAATGAATTTGGCTCGAATAAATATGCTGCCTCCAATATCTTTGATAAAAAAAAATGACGAAAAATACATTATCAAAGGCAATACTATTATGACTGATTTAAGTACAGTAATTTATAACAAGAATCTTATTTAAATATGACATTTACCAATAGCGGCTCTATAGGCAGCAGCTTTTCCGCAGTGTTTTTGAGTACGTAGATGAGTAAAGGATTCGAATTTCTATATTTGTGTATGAATTTCTAGAATAATGAGAGATAATGAAAAAATGTCACTTACACTCTTGTGGCTAAAAAATTGAATTCGAAAAATAATGAGGGTGCTATTTGATGCTCTGCCTACTGGCAGCACATAGTCTAGGAACGTCACTGGTCTCAGCATAGGCTTAGCATTGTCCTTGTATCCCTACTCTGTACGAAAAAAGAAAGAATAAACGAATGTGTCACCAGAATTTATAGTAAAACTTGTGTTGACATTAGCTTAATTAGGAATCCATATGCTCCACACGAACATATACTCCACACTGAAAGAGGAGCTATATTATAATATGTATTATATATTATTAAATTAAGTAACTCATCTGTAATATTTAATAATAATTATAAATGCTTATACGTTAACCTCTATACAGAGAAACTAGCTTGGAATAATAATCTAATTGTTGAGAAAAACTATGTTCTGAGAAATAGCGGGCCCAATTATGTCTAAAAATGTATGTTCGTATAATACACGCATGTTTTGTATCTACAGAACGGCCAAGAAACAACAAATAACTAATACTTTCGATGGTTTCGGCGGGAACTTTGTGGAAGTGCATTTTAATAGAAAATTTAAATTAACTTTGATTATTCTACGTATTGTGTTACTAACTGTGACACGTGTTTCGCCTCTTTCAGCAAAACTACTTAAGCAAACTTTGCGATAGTAAGTCTGAAGATGCCTCTGAAAGAGGCGAAACACGTGTCACAGCTAGTAACACAATACGTGGAATAATCAAAGTTAATTTAAATTTTCTAACAAATAACTATACCGCGTTAAAGATAGTTTTATTAAAACCTACTTTACGATGTCATACGATGTTAAATTTTATTCTCTCTGGTACACAATTTATTTGTATCGTTAACGCTGTGCTGCATGCTGAACTACTAACTATTTAACTTAGAAGCGATAAACAATTGTCATTTTTTTTACTACAAATGTATTTACTTGAAGTCACTTATTCATATTTTGTATCTTTATCTTTAAATTTCTCTCATACTTCTATGACCAATTGTTGGTTACATCAGTGGTATGGAAGGGGCCCTGCCCCCCGGGGCGATCCTTGAATTTTCCGTCCCCAATATTTCCTCTAATTTTGTTTTTCAATCGCTAGTTTTTACTACAAACTACTTTTTCTCAAAAAGTATTGGGTGGCTCCTGCCACACCCCCCTTGCTACTCTACTGGGTTACATCATAATAGTTTTACTTGGTTCAGTATAAACAGCACTGTGATTCTTATCAATTAAAATTGCTCGTCATTAGCGATACTGGTCCTGATAATAACAAATAAATGTGGAATAAATACAAAACAGTGTTTTATTGTTTTGAATATTGAAATGATATTAAAAACACAACTATTGTATTTATAATACTTACATTATATTGATCGAGTATTTTTGTTTGCAGTGGCGATGAGTTACGTTACTTTTTAAGCCGCACTGTATTTATGATATTATTTCGCACTTTACAACCTTGCGAGACGAAACGAGACTTTTGTGAATCACGGCTGAAATTATAAAACACGCGGGATAAAAGAACACACAACAATGACGCCATCTTGCCATAAATAATAAACTTTTATTGTATCGGAATACATGTTTAAAAAAAGTAATTAAAAATTCCGCAATTCTTTTTCTTACAGACCATTAGTTTATGGTTATTAACACGTTAGCGACGGACTTTATTAAAACATATTTTCCGACTCGAATCGTTGAATTGCTAGATTCTTATTGTTAAACTGAAACTAGATTAAAAACATTATATCGATTTTTTCTTCCTTGAAATACGCTTTAGCTATTTTAGTTTGTTAGTAATTACTTAGTAAAAAATCATCCCAAACAATTCATAATATTATGTATACATACAGGGCCGGCCCGTGGATTCTCGCGCCTGTTTGCGAGGCGCCTTAGGCGGTCAAATGACATGTATTTGATTCTGAAGCGATCCACCAATCTGCGCCCCACTGATCATCCTTAGAGCCGGCGCCTGTGCGCGCTGCTCACTTCGCACACGCTTAGGGCCGGCCCTGTATACATATCTTCAATTATACTTTTAAACATAAAACTACTTTTTATGACATTAAATGAAATTAACTTAAATAAAATGTGAAACAATTTCAACCCACACTTGATTTGTGAACAGCTAACCCGCACTCGAAGTGTTAACTAGGGAAAAGTAACAACATTTAATCGAATAATTGTTTTTCACACAGCAGCGTGTCGCTTGTAGTATCCATTAAAAATTGGTTATTGTATAATTTTTTCAATTACTTTTTTTTGATATGCATTACGTTTATTGCAGCCAAGAAAGATATCAACTGTAAATTGAGAACATAAACTAAGATAGAATTTATAAATATGAGAACCAATAAGCATTTAAATGCAGCGGCGGGCTGTCAATACGTCGTTATGGATATATTTTTACTAAAACAATTATTTTTAATTCAATGTTGTTTCAACTTTATTCTATAACATAGTTATCTTATTAAATCAAATTAATATCGATGTGAGTATTGAGGAGTTTCTACTAAGCTGTTCGAATTGAAATCTCAATTTGAACTGAAGATAAAGGAATTGAATATTGATTTAGTCCGTTGAAAGGTTTAGTGTTACAAGTTATGTTAGAGAGAATTAACATAGCACAGAAGTTAATGTTGTGTATACATAATAACTTTAACAAGAGGCTCGCTTAATCTAAAAGCAATTATCAGTGTTCTGGGGAAGGAGTGAATTTTATATCACTTCTATGCAATTATATGCAATACTTGAATAAGCAAACGATTGTTACTCAATGCACTTATAATATGTAACAATATGCAACTTACCGTAAACTTATTAATGCAAATGGCTAAAATTGTACTTCTGAGTACACTGAAGCTGCCGTGGACAATATGTAAATCATAAATTACAATTATATACTAATTTGATCTGAGAATATTTTTTCTTTTAAATTAACAAGGGGCTCGCCGGCTTTGGTAAAATTTAACATGTGGCTCGCACGAGCCTCTTGCAGCCCACCCCTGCTTAAAAGTAATCGATTTAGATCAAATGCGGATATGTCCACAATAAATAATAAAAAGCTGTTCTTAATATTAATGTATTTGATTTTGTTAACGGTTAATACATTTTTCAAAAATAAATAGTGTGTTTTGGCTTAGCTGCGATTTTTTATTTTATAAAAAATAGGTGCTTAATTTTTAACCACGTCACTGGTTTCCTGTTTTTTACGGATAATTTGTATTGGAATATAATAATAAGAAATTTGAATCGTTCAAATTATGTACATTCACACAACTTTTGTCACTAACGACCCGGGTTTCGCCTTTCGGCATCTTCAGGCGTTCAAGTGCACGGATGAACTTGAACTGACGCTTAGTAAATGAATGTTTCGTGTTTATACATATAAGAATTACATGTATCATTGAGCTTAAAGCCATTGCTGGCGAAAAGGATTAGCCCATGGGAATGCCTACAGATTTGAACGGTGAGTAGTTTTAAGAATTAAATTTATTTTTGTTTGATGGAAAAAGTTTTATGACAATATTTATATAGGCTATAAAAGTGGAGAGCCCGGCATATGTAACTGTTCATTTAAAATCGGAAGACTGTTCAATTGTGCTCTATTTATTTCTAAAATTTTCTGGAAAAAGAGTTTATGAGCGTCCGTATTTGGGTGCAACATTGTTATCCCTTGTTCCTGATTGAACACGTGTCTTTCTGAAATTAAGTGATTAGCAAAAGTAGACGTGTCTTTTTTCAATCTAAAGGCTGCCATATGCTCTGATAATCTGGTATTCAATGTCTTTTCGGTTTTCCAGGTATAAAATTTTGTACAACAAAAGCATTGGAATCTATAAATCCCGGATGTATTTAAGTAATGTATTCTATCTTTATTGTTAACTAATAACTTCCTAATGAGTTTTCAGTCTTTCAGTCAGCTTCGGTCGAAATCTTAAATTAATAATAAGGAATGCGTAACTCTACCAGGATGTTTTGAAAATCCTATTAAACTAGATTCTATCAAGCACACGAATGTTAATAAATAAGTCATTTAATAATAATTTCTCTTAATTATAGGTGTCGCTGTAGACCACTATTCTTCTATACTTCAATAAATATTAAATACCGTTAGTGTTTTCTATATTTGAAACAAATAAGAAATGGATTTTGGTAGCGATTAACTTTTCCGTTTCTAAGCTCAAGAAATGCGACCCCAATACCAACATTTTCATAAATATCTATTTTAATATGGGTGATACAATGTTTATAATTAAGGTATTCTTATATCATAGTTTTTTGGACCTTTTGTAGTTTATATAAATACGCGATAACGCTTATCAGCTGATTAGCGCCCGCGATAACGATTGTTCGTATGATAATTTGGAACGCTGAGACACTCTTCAGTAGTCAATTCATATGTGTGCTGACATGACGTCTTTTTTACGCGCAACTTAAAATATGATTATTTATTAAAAAAAACCACAGATTTTTATAAAAAAAATTATGAGGAAAGATGCAGAGAGATATTTTAAAGCCCGTAGACTATTTTTTTTTTTGAAATTCATAAGAATAAGGCCAATAATGAGGAAACCACTGGGGTCAAAAAAGACCCCCATCGCCTGCTAAGTATTTTTCTAGTCTCCGAGCCGCGAGAGTTAATTAATTTATCGAAAAAAAGGCCATTGCTTTAGTACGCCACTGGCTCCCTGCTAATTTTATACCGTTAACTTTTAGTGGAATATAATAATAAGGAATGCTTTACTCAACAAAGATGCTTTTACAATCTTACTTGGCTAGTTTTGATTAATTATACGAGTTTTGGTAAATAAGTCAAAGTTAACAATTTCTACCGATAGACACACTAATCACACTTAACCTATTATCTTATTTGTATTATCAATCGGTGTTTAACATTTATTTGTATGTTAAAATAGCCATTTCGTTTTTTTATTTTATGTAATTCAATAATAGGCATGCATATAATTTACACGTAGCTCACTATACGCACTAATATAAAATTGTCATTTCATCCACAAATACTAGCGGCGCGGCGCCGGTGCTGTTGATGTGTGTTCAAATTATAATATATCTACCCGTCTCTCTGTGTGTGTAGTGTAAAAGATGAAGTAGGAGTGCAATATTTTAAAAGCAATATTTAAAAATATGGGATTACAAGTAATACCAATGTGCCAAATATTTCAAAGTTGAAAGGTCATACGAGAAAAGCTCGATGAAAGGTCACTTGCAATTAGGGTTGCCAGATTTCTTGAAAGTGAATCCGGGACATTTGTCCGATTTGCTGACTTTCGAATCCAAAAACCCAGGAATTAGAGTATCCAATCCCGAAGCCTTTTTGTAATTCGGGATTGATTAATTTTCAATTCCTTACCCTACTTTTTCCCCCGGATTATGTCCAAAACTCGTAAAAACCCTATCAATTTTCGGGATTTGCTCAAATTTCCGGGACAATTTAGTATTCATCAGAAATACGGGACAGCGATTCCAATTCCGGGACAGTCCCGGCCAATCCGGAACACCTGGCAATCCTACTTGCAATCAACTCGAGGTAAATTGACATCACAAATATCCATATCTTAGATCTCAAATTTAAATTTTTCAATTTCAATTTGATATTGATCTTCCGGGAATCGAACCCAGACCCGCCTGGGTATTAAAGCAAGCTCTCGCCAGCTAGACCAGATTATCAGAATTATAAGTCATTAACGCCAATGCAAGAATATAACAAAATAACCCATGGCTGGTGAAATAACGAATTTAAATATTTACCTATTGGACGCAGTTAAATAATTCTAATTAGATGTGTATTTAAAAGACTCCATGGCTTTTCATTATTATTTACTTCTTTCGGACCTACACCAATAATATCAATACGCACGTCATTATTTTATAATACACCAATCAATAATCCACTTGATATCCTATCCATGCATATTGCATACATATTCATTAATTTATTTATATTATTGACTTATTCTTTTATCACCTACAATTAACCAAATATTATTATTTGATCAATCGAGTGTAAATGTCATCGTCATAATATTGGAACAAAGGGATGAAGATTTATTAATATATGTTTTTGATTTCATAATAAAATAAATTAATAAATATACCGCCATGACACCACTTGCGCAAAATGCTGCGCAGTTGATTAATTTTTATTATACGCGTGCGCAATAAAGACGAACGCGGTGGGAAAATGACGTATTTTTTCCATTCATTCATAATTTTTTCACATTGTTTCGATGCATATGTGCTGTCCAAATGGAGCCATACCTAATTAAAAGCAATTATTCGATTTATATTGCAGTAGCACGATATACACAGGAAGGCGTAAAGCCTGAATTGCCATTTCCTGAATTTACAATAATTAAATACTGCTTACAGTTTACCCTCGGCGGAAAACATAATATGTTACGGTTAAAAATTATGTATCGTAATATTTTATATATTTGAGTTTTAAAAAAAGTCTAGTTTTGCTAACATAGCATGAAACATGTAACAATTGCTATCATATTAACAATTCTCTTTTTATGAGCGAAACAGGCTGTTTTTTTTTCGGAAAGATGTTTTTTTTAGAATGAGGTCGGATAGACGATTAAAGATATTATATTGAAAAAATATAATGTTTCTTTATCGTACACCTACATATAACAACTTTTTTACATATTGAATAATATATGTCGTTATGTTATCATAATTGATAATGACGTAAAATAAAATAAATACGAACGTAATATTGTACACAGGAGCCCCTTCGCATAGCTAGTAATTAGTATGAATGAAAGTAGATCTGACAATATTTCATTGATAAGACCACGCAATGAACTAATAATGTGCACATGGCAGTCAATTTGTGATTTGCAGTTTTGTAGCGTGTTGGTGGGTTGAATATCATTGTACGTGGGCGTTCCAGAAAACGTACAAAGTAGACGTTACTTTATTTTCATTTCATATGTATGGATGTAGGCAGCTAATGCAATAGTATAGCCAGAGATAAATTATAGCACAAATAAAGAACCTAGCTATTCCTTTTTCAAAAATATTATCTGGAAATGGATGACATCATAACATTATGGAAATCGTAGTCGATATAAAATAAAATCATTTCTTATCATTAATAAAGACATCCCGTACCATTAAAGTGATAATTTTATCAATAAAATTCCATTGATTCGCTTGATAAAATATTATTGCATCATAAATGAGAAGTAAATCACGGATTAAAATGATTATGCGCTAAAGCTGCAGTGGTACATCATTTGACATGAGAAACAATGTTCCCGCAATTTTCATGGCGATGGAAATGACTTTTAGGGACGTAATTTCTGATTTTTTGTGTGAAATTAAAAAGCTAATGTAGCGGGTGTAATGTAAACATTTTTGTATACAGTATCGGAAAGTTCCTAAGCAAGAAATATCCGAAAATAAATGTTTAAGTGTATAATAAAAACCATTTCCTCCCGATGTGCTCACATACAGACCAACACATACAAGAGCATCCGTTTTAGTAACCAGTGATTCAGCACCATTCAATATCAAACCGTATGATCTATTTCGTAAAATTGATGACAAACTTTTTCTGTTATAGATTCTCAGATTTGTAAATCGCATTAAAATTTGTGAACTAAAACATAATATGTACACTTATTTGAGTAACGATAAAGCAATTGCTTCTACAACGACCGATTGCTGAACGATATAATCAACGCTTAAGAAAATAAAAATTGTTCAACGTCAGATTCACAAAAAATATACATTTTACTGTTTCTCTTTTTATCATGTACTATAACATGTTTCACGAATCAAATAATGATGTTCACACCAGTGGCGTAGATAGCAATTTGGGACCCTCGTGCAAACGTCATGCAAGATTCAAAATATATGACATGTAAGTATGTTAAGCGAAATAAAAATAATGGAAATTTAAAAAAAAAACAAGGTAAAGTTATTACTTTACATTTGTTTATCGAGATTAAAATATATATATATATTTGGTAACACAGCTCATGCCAAATACTTTGAAATTGGAAGATGATCGAGGTGAGCTAGATGAGAAAAGACGCGGCAAACACACATGACTAAAATCTAAAATTTAAATTAGAAAATGTTTATGGCATAAGCCTTATCGGGACTTGAAGTTAAATCACTAGGGAAAAGCTCTTATCAACTGGACAACATAATAAATATATATCATATTTTCGATCCTTGCCTTGATATCTGATGACAATACTATCAAAA
Source organism: Himalopsyche tibetana (assembly GCA_030503985.1). Classification (NCBI taxonomy): domain Eukaryota; kingdom Metazoa; phylum Arthropoda; class Insecta; order Trichoptera; family Rhyacophilidae; genus Himalopsyche; species Himalopsyche tibetana. Next base: position 4,244,606 of record JAPJYX010000052.1, on the reverse strand, counting down.
AGATATTTTTTTACTTATAGCATAAACATAAACAGATCATAACTAAATTCACAACTCTGAAACATAAAAAAATAGTTTTGTTGTTCTTTGGGCTGTTATGTAAGCCAAAAACATTATTAACCCGTAATGGACCACCATATAAAAAGTTTCTCAGCGTAAATTAATTGTAAGTCGTTCGTTAGAACTCTTTATTTATATTGTGTGAAGGTAAAAGGCTGGAGATAAGAATGACTACTTAGATATTAATTTCCTTTACATTGAATTGTGGATAAGAACGACTGAAAGATAAGCGTGTTAACATACTGATTGCTGAAAACGCACCTGGCATAGTTTTATTGTTTATCTAATTGTTTTTGTCGTGACCATCGTCAAACAGAACGGCAGCAGTTTAGTTGATACCTTTGACTACAGGCTGGTTCGCAATCTCGGATTGGAACATATTACATAACTTCATCAAACAATATTATTTACCATTCGTACATATTAGTGGCGTGCGGTGACTTTCAACCTAAAAGCACACGGTGAGCTTAAACACAAAGTATCCAAATTTTGTGTCTCTATGACTTAAATTTGAATCGTTCAAATTCAATATTGAAATTCCACCAAGCACCTTCAGTCGAAATCTTAAATTGTCTCAATGACTTTTTTTTAGCCATCCGGCAACGTTGTATGAGAACATAACTTGGAAAAATAAATAAGCAATAAAAATATTTAAGACATCCTAGAGTCTAGGGCCTAGACACATATTAACCAAAGTAAATATTAAAAAATTAGGCATGTAAAGGAATCAAAATATATCGAAGACAATTGATCATTTAATAAGCTAAGTGACCAGTTCATGTAAAAACTTATATATTGATTTAAAGTTAACTATAAAAAGCAGTGATACGCTCCACATTAAAAGCGGACATGGCTAATACATAATCCTTTTGATCCTAATGCGAGGAAATGTGTCATATCAAATTCATTATTATTTATGACCAGTAGCGTAACTAGAGTTCACAATTCGTGCACGTATACGCCTTCGCTTCATGTCAAAATGATCTCGATTACGTTTATTTATATTCTTAAAAATATATCGAAATATGTTCTGATATCTTCAAGGAATTGCAGTAAGACTTTTGTTTATTCAAATACATATTTTTGAAATTATTTGTAACTTAAGAAGACTAAATGAATAAATATAAGCTTGGCAATGAGTTTTTAATAACGCTGAAATTCATTTTATTTTCAATCTAAGCATAACGTGCTGAATTGTTCGTAGATTTTTATATAAATAAATAAAGAAACGATGGCAATGCGTTTTTAAATATTTTCTTCGACCTCAAAATGTTTGAAACCGCTATCATCTCCAAACTCAGGAAGTTGTTGCGCGAAAGAGAGAGAGCACGATCCGAACGAGACAAAACACCACAGTTCAGTTATGGATCCAACATGGCCGAGGATACGCGTAAAGTGCGGCACGAGGAACAATTGAAAATAAAAATCGGTATGTGCAAGTAATTTACAGTGCAATTTTTACAAACGCAATTATTATTTATGCATAGTTTTAAATTTTGTATAGTGATACGTGTCGGATTAGTGCCTCCGGGCGTTGCGATCGTCCTGTCAAAATATGTTGTCACCTCGGTTCGTTTCGAACAGGTGGTGACCGTGTCACATAAGTTGACATAAAACGTAAAATTTAACATATACGGGGTATTTTCGATCGGTAAACCCGTGAATACTTCGCAAACTAGCGTGATATACGATAATTTCCGGGTGTAATGCCGTTTTGGCGGATGTTTTCGACGTTTTTTGTGCGGACCTAACCCTTTCATACCGAGATTTTTTGTTATGAATGAATATGCTTGTGTGTGCATGCCTGCGTATTTGTGTTGTGTTCACGGTTTGTAAAATGGATTTTGACTCATCGAGCGAAGCAATTAATGCCGATGTATTACGTCCAGCGATTCGTGTCCTGTTTAAGATCCAAAATGGAATAATACGCAATGTTTTCGGCTCGAACTTTTTGACAGTAGGTCGTGTTGACCCCTCGAAAACACCTAACCTTCCTGTCACTTCATTATTAAACACTTTCGTCATTGTTCAAATTCATTCATACATCGCACGCTCATCCAATTTCTAATCTATGAATGACACAGCCATTATATTTTAAATGATACAGATAATTATTATTCTATCTACGTGTTGGATTCGATTTTCCTGCTGTGCAACTTTGATATTGTCATGGCTGTTTTGACAGCTCCGAATGTCGGATTCTTTTCACGGATATGTTGAGGCGTTTTAGCGCACTCGTCATATTTTCGTAAACATGTATAGATAGGAATTAGGTAATTTATCGCTATTTATAATTAGGCTTTAATTTGAGAAGCCATTATTGATTTTTTTGTGATTATAGTGGACTATTATAATTGACATTTTGTAGCCTAATTCGAATTTAAAAAAAGAACACAATTAAAAATAAAAAAACCAAACAAATGGCGACTGCAACGAAAGATTTTATTATCATTTTTGAGAAAAGTTCAATGAAATAGTGATTTCATATGAAGTAATGTAATCAATTGTTCATTGTCCTTAGTTATTTAAATAATCCTGAAAATAGATTTCTATTTCCTGTACAACAACGAATATGGTGATAAATGAAAGGAAAATTGAATACCTAATGTAAATCAAGTGATTTATTTTTAACAAATGCAATAAAATTACACAAATTTGAATTTTTGGAAACACGTAATAAAAGGTTACTTTTCAAATGGTCCAATAATTTTTAATTGATTTATATTCAAATATATTGTGACGATAATATTCATAGTTTATATGAATATATCAGTGGCGTGCGGTGAATTTTAACATATATGATACTGTAGAAAAAGTTACTAAGAAAATTAATCAAATATAAAAACTGGATTTTTTTAGATTTTATAACACCTCAGAAAATGATCATTGCACAAATCCACTGATGTTTTTTTTTTCTTTTTAATCTGATAAAAAATAATTTAGTAAATCCCTTCCCTATCACATGATACTAAAAACAAGACGTAGCAAAAGCAATTAGCTAACAAGCAGTTCTCATAGAATATCTTCTTTTGAGATAAGTTCCATCATGAGTGCATATGATTTATATGAGTGCACAAATGGTCATAAAAAATTGTTTTTAATTATTCCTTTCTATTATGTATTTTGTCAATTACGAAAAATATTTTTTACCATAAAACAAACAAAATCTACTGGTGAAATAACGCTTTACTTTATCCCATCACAATGGGGAAGCAAATGGACTCCTCCTTCGGCAAAAGAACTCGAGCGACACAATTCTGTAAATTGTATTTTGTGTTAATAATTGTTCAATATTTCCCTAAGGCGTCAGTGACAAAAATTTTAGAGCATTATCTCATTCGCCTGATCTATTTTTGGGCCTGTGCATTTTAGTGTTTTGACTTGTTATCGTTTGTTCCATGTGGACCCCGGTTGAGAAACGCTGATCTAGAGAACTGAATTTCATGGAATTTCGTTTTCGAATTTAATTTTAAAAAAACCTTCCGCTGTAAAATTTATAAATTGTCAGTTATGATTTTCTGCCTTTTGCGGGTTGATATTACCAACAGTTTTTCCACAAGAACGGCTTGTGTTACTCTGTCACTTAAACTGTTTTTGCCGTGCTATGTTTTTGAAGTTCAGACTAACCAATCGACGAGACTGTCCACTTTGAATAAAATTCACAGTTCAATTGACCGTTTGAATACCACGCAAATAAATCATTATGTCCCAGAGATACTGCTTGTTTTTGAGAAAAATATTTTTTCCTAATATACAGTCGAATTCGATATTTTAAAAACTTGTAGTGATTCAGTATAGATAGCACTACACATATTCATCAAAATATTGCTTATATTCTATTACAATACCAAGTATTTGATTTTTTAAATGTCTTAGACATCCGTGTTCGCTTGCATATGTTCCGGACACTTGTGTCCGCTGGGTATTCAAGTGGTTTAAAGCATTATTGTATAATATTTCTCTCGTTATCAATCGGCATTTTAATTTGGCGTTAAACGGTTTGTCATTTAAAGTCCTGTGGTTTGGCATTCATTGTCTCTAAAGAACAGAAAGCGGACATCGTGAAGGACACTAATTTTAATTTCATTTTAAAGTATGTTAAGAAAAGACCACTTGTAAAGGAAGAGAAGGAGTATTCCAGATGGATTTGGCGGTACTTCAGTTATATTATAACATTCAAATTTATAACTTTGTTATTACACAATGTGTGTAACACATTGTGATACGTGTTTCACATCTTATCTTTAAAAAGCATCTTCAGACAATTCAATTTTTCAAGACTTAAATTTTCATTCCAATTCCTATCTCACAAATTACAAAATGCAGGTTGAGCTACTGTGCGCAAGGAGGGTAAGCGCAGAAACGGATAGTACTTTTTATGAAATGATTACTGGCATGAGTTTGGGTAAATCCCAAAGGAAATAAATTCAACAACGGCGAGTGGCCTGCCCTATTTAAAATGTAATTTACAAATGATTCATTACGGGTAATGATTTTATCGATTTCAATGAACACTAAACTGTTCATTCTCAACCTTATATTCTATGCAAGATACTATTTTTTTTTTAAATTAATTAGATTTTAATTAATTTTTGATGATTCGCAAACTTTACGATTTACTCTACTTCAAACAAATAACTAATTAGTACTATTATTGCTTTTGCCTACCGCCCTTTCTGTGTCCAGTAGAAAGAACCGAAGAATCCCAACCTACTTTTTGTACTTTGTAAGTAAGAAATAATTTGAAACAAAATTTAAACACGTGCTACAATTTGTTAGACAACCTGTAGAATAATTTAGTTATCAATATTAATTTTATATAGAAGAAAAGGAAATTTAAAAATATATAAAATATAATATTGTACTCTGTGATTTGCTCGTTATCCAATCTTCAAAGGCTATTATTTATTTCTTTCATCCGAATAGATTAACTCACCTGGCTGGTTGATTGAATTGGCAAATGCTTTATAGAATTCCATTATAATATAGTGAAAAAATATAACTGCAATTATTATTTTATACTTTTTTAACGAATCGATCACCATTACTTAATTAATATGTTACAAGAAGCTAATTTAATTATATAAAAACATTTAAATTTAAACTAATTTACGTTGAAGACACTTAATAATCCTACAGTAAAACCCCCATTTACACTTAGTCGGGACCGTGTAATTGGGGGTGTGAATCTCATACAAAATTAAGGATTTGGGTTTTTTCCGCGGAAAACGCAAAACTAAGATTTCCCTTAGTTTTGTAAAAAAAAAATGTGGACGAAATAATTAGTTTTTGTAGTAGTAAATATCCCGCACACAGACAGTCGCTCAGCCATGCGTGTATAGCCTGGCACGTGTTTAACACACAGACGCTGGCCAAAATTTGACTGTATGCGCGGCACAGACGACCGTCTCGTAGTAACGACAATGGAATGCGACCGTGCAATTGGGGATCTGCGGCGAATATTTCAAACCAGCGCGTAATTCGGGGTAGTGTAATTGGGGGTTCCGCTGTATTTATAAGTCAATTGATGAGATGATATATTTTAGGCCAGTTATATAGCTAATTTAATGTAAGTTTTTTCATTGATATGGTTCTGACAAAGTAGCTTTACATGTAAAATAATAACTGTAGAACTGAAATATATGGATATTTTTTCACCTCCTTAATTTTTTGGCTGCGTAACATTTTTTCAGGGTGCTCAAATCTACCCCGAATTCAGACACCATAAAAGAAATAAAACAAGTCTCAAAGATAAAAGTCTATTCTATATTTGACTATTCTAAAAAATGCACAGTTTAATTATGGAGTAGGCAAGATGTCATCCAACGCGAACCGTTTTGGCAAACAATGTGTCGCATGATTTCTCCTACTTGCCTAAAATGAAGATACAATAACTGTGCCTCGCAAGGCAGTATATGGCGCGGCATAGGTGAAAGAAAGCTCCAATAACAATCGGTTTTGCCGCATGAGAATATTTATTAAGTAATTCTGAATGATGTGTAATTATTCGCCGTATTCAAACAGCAATATGACGACATTCAATTGTTATTGCTAATGGATTATTGTCGATTGTATTTTATCGAGCGCAACAGTGGAAAACTCTCAGGAAGTATTCTCTGCTCGTTTTCATTCGTCAAAATCTGCTGGACACTCATCCCTGCGGGATTTTCGTCCTCAATACTGCTTATAATTGTCAAGAAACATGCGACTAATCATAGTGTTGTTTTTATTAAGACATTTTTTTTTATCCATGCCTACTACCAATGTGGAGCATGTAGCCTCCTAATGGAGGTATCTCAACAAAAGTTTTCAGGGATATAAGGATAAGGCTAAGACAGGATTAGTGGTTAACTCATCGCTCTCGCTATGTCTAGTTATTAACCCTTTGCCCGCGTCACTAAATTTAGGGAACATGCCCTGTACGCGGCTGCTTTTTTGTGGATTTTGTAATCGCGTTTTCGACTATAAATATAGGTTGTAATATTTTTTTAACTAATCAAATATGTTAATTGCCACCCAAAGTAACCTTTTCAATAATTAAATACAATATATTTCTTGTATTTTCGGTTTAATTCAACAATAATCATTCTTCATACAATTACCACCACACGCGACCGAGAACACTGCGCCACCACCATACCATGCTTATAATATTAAATTCTCGGAACAATTTCAATTTCACCCGCACTCGATCGCTTATTTACACTATCCACAATCTTGCATTGGTGACTTATGTTCACGGCGTGATCCAGAAATAAATTATGTTAACCTGTATTGAATCTTTTTTGAATTTGGTAAAATATACATTTAGTAATATTTTCAACCAAGTTATACAATTTTAACACAATAGATAGCTCTTATATAGGGTTTGAAATTTCCATGACATCTATACATGTCACACGCGCTGAGGGCATGTTCGCTAGGACATGCATAGATGTCATACGCGGTGTAAAGGTTAAAGGATCGGAAAGGGTGTGCGAATATTTATTTTGGAGTAAAAATTAATTTAGTATGTTTTTGTAACCGTTTCCGCAATGTGGAGCATATGGATTTTTAATGGAGGATTGAAGCAGAAGTTATTTCTATAAAAACTGTTTTTTTTTTATACAGTTCAATCTCTCTTTTCCTGAAAGTGTGATGATAGACGGTCGGGACTGGGAAAGAATTGATGGTTGGTCAATCGCTACGCCTCGTTTATAGTATCGAATGAGTAAGACGTTTAGTAATCATCTGGTTTTGAACACAGATCCATATTTGTGAAGGTGGTCGCACTGGGATTTAGTCCCTTGGATACTGCTGCCAAATAGGATGTATGTCTAAGAGCGTTGACCGCGAAACTCTAATATATTATGAAGAATATATTCACGAGAGATTTTGATTCCAATGAAAAGCGTATACCATTAACCACTCTAAAGCTAACGACCCACCGGTGTGTCGCATACTTACTAATCACACACGCTACCCACGAGTGTGTTGTCATTATTACAACGTCAATAAATATATCTTTTTGAGAGTTTGCATCATTGAAAAAGGGTCCGACATCTCTTAAGGACTCGCAAAGTGAATATTAAGTTTTCCTTTATCAGTTTCAGTCATAGATAATTTAACATAGCATAGAGGTAGATTTAGCGTATCCATAACAATGCCACTCGACTGTGAATTCGTTCGGGATATAGATACGTTCCGGAAAAACCACGTTAAAAAAGATAAGAAGCTCCTACAAATCATGGGGTTGGTTTTGCGTTAACCATATATAAAAGGATTTTATTGATATGTACCATAAATGGGTTAGAAAATCAATGATGCTATTTACATATATACATACAGCACGTATTTCAATGACATAAACAGCAATGAAAGAATACATAATATGGGCCCTCGAGAGGTGAAGTCAGCCGACTTGTAGAATGGTAAAACTTTTTTCTTGAACTCTCAAGTACAATCACGTCTTTACTTGGTGTTTTGGTGGATTGTGTATTTTTATTTTCCAGGGATAACATTATTGGAATGTGTATTAACTGAGGTTACTTCATTTGGGTGATACTTTAAGACGTGTAAAATAGTACAAGGCGTCTTAAGTTTTTTTTCTAAAGTACCACTTGGCTCACTTCACCTCCGATCAGGGTTGCCAGGCGTCCCTATTTGAGCGGGACTGTCCCGAGCTCAATCGGCAAATCCCGAGTCCAGCATTGCAAGTCCCTCTATAATCCCGACGTATACATGTATAAAAGTCTTCGAAATAGTGAATGTCCCGATCTGTGTTTTTAGAAATCTGGCAACCCTGCATCCGATGGACCCATATTTTCACAAGCGTGAATTATAAAATTTATGAAAAAATAAATAAGTCGTCGTGAATGATTGCCACTGCTGTTTTCTATAATAATTGTTTTTTTCTTCTAAATAATATTAAGTCTTTTTTTTCCAAATAGCCAATAAGAGTGTTTTTGTATTTTTCAGTGTCGTAATAGAAAAAAAATAATCAAAATATAATAAACCTAATTTAACGATGGACTTTAAGTTAAAAAATCATTAATATCATTATATTTATTAACTCTTCAGATGCCTGAAATAGATTTTGAAAAGCTACTGATTCACATATAATTGAAAATGATTTTTTGTTTTGAAAAACATTTATTGTGATATTCTGTGCCAATAGTTTTGAAATCTAAGAAAAGAAAAATCTGGAAAGTTTTTTAATTTAAAGTTATCAATCACCAAATCGAATTTTATCGAAACTCTACTATAATATTGTATAACATATTTTTTTCAACATTTAAAATAATACTTGGATGTGTAATGTAGTCTCATGAAAATAATTTCTTATCAGTTAAGAATGTGTCAATTTTTACTATCTTTCCAAACTACGTAAAAACAAAAAAAATCTATATTTTTTTTAAGCCATGTAGTATTTTTTATGGATTAAAAAAACATGCGATAAAAAGTATTTATGACTAAAACTTCAATCTTATCTTTATAATAAATCATTTTATTTGAATGAAATAGGTAAACTTATATTACTTTGTATGTCGAAATAGCATTTTTTTGGCGTGCTTTGCCTTAAAGGGTTAAGTAGAAACAAAAGAAAAACGTTTTGCTCGGTCTACATTGAACTTTTTTTCACACGATATTGAAATACACCGTCCACCAAAAAGAACAAATACAATATTATCACATTTAATTTCAAAAACCTACCAAGACTACCTGCTAAGTAAGCATTTCACCATCTAATTGAACATCATTCAAATCAAAGTAAAGTTGATCCACGTCACTACCAATAGCTTTTTTCTTAGTGATACATTTATTTATTATAATATACACAATACACTTATTTCTTAATAAGCGTCAGTTCATCTGTGCAATTGAACGCTTGAAGATGCCGAAAGGCGAAACCCGAGTCGTTAGTGACAAAACTTGTTTGAATGTACAATGTTTGAATGATTCAAATTTACAAATTATTTGTTTTTAACACGATTCCCAGAAACAAAAAACATACGAGCGGATAACGGATTTATTTCCTAATAGCACAATACAGTGATAACAAACAAAAGCGTTCAATAGATCCTAATACATAGGCTCCCAACCTTTTTCGGGTGGCGACCCCTTTTTATAAAAGCCATGTGACCCGCGGCCCCAATGCGATTGAAAAAAGCATTTTTTTTCAATAAGGTAATTTTAGTTGACTGTTGTTTTAGTTTTGTTATCCAAAATCGAAAAAAGTTGGCGACCCATAGGTTGGTAACCCCTGTCCTTTACACATTAGACGTGTCGGTCATTTCTAGCGGTAAAAGAAATTTGTAACCAGTCCTTCATAAAAGTCTCCGTACATAATCAATCAGCGATGAATAGGATAATTTTTTAAAATTAAAATACATTACGAATAATATTTTGTGTAATTTACTTATTGGGTTGGGTCTTCCTCATTACTTTATATTACACGATTTTCTATACCACAATGTTGCTCTCTTTTCAATTAGCACGGTTTTTTTATTTAGGGAACTTAACTCCAATTTTTCCATGTTTTCTTTTTGTATACACTGTTTTTGTAAATCTGCCTAAATCGATTGGTGTATTGTATTTGCATACATCGAGTCGCTCTCGAATCTCTATCGGCCAAATGTGGATTCTGGAAAACCCTGAATCGTAGCTATTGTGATATTAGCCCGCACGATAAGTGCCTGCCATTATATCATGTGAATCCGTAACCACTTCCTGTCTGTTCTCAGTCTGAAACCTATCCGTGTAGTTATTCCTTATCAGCTGCGCTCCAAAGGTATGTGCAAATGTTTTTTTATCAGGCTCTGTGTCTGAATTTCATTGACTATGGGGATCGGCCAGCGCTTCGGTTGTGTAACACTGCGGCGATTGTAATATCTCGGCGTGTTGCGCCACGCCACACTGTTTGTGGTTTATTGGAGCGTCTACGGAGAATCTGCCGTTTGTGGCCATCTTTCTTATCGGAGGATAACGAATATCCGGTCGTCACTATTGTATATCGTAGATAGGTTCCTCACTGTAAGTTTTTTTTTTTTTTTTTTATCAATTACTAAGCAACCCTCTGCATTGGAGACTAAATTCACTGATTGCCATTTTAACAATTGCCCAAGGGGGTTATAGAGTAATAGTATGGATACAAAGGATATGTTAAGTATAAGACTTACAGTTGACTAATCATTCTTGCAGTGCCCTGCTACTTAAGGATTGGAAGACTGGGAGTGAATATTTCGATTGATAAATCAATTTAAAAAATTCTGTTCGTACTCGTGAGATCCGTCTCGGAAGCCAACAGCGTTGACCAATGCCCTACGGATGCGACGTGCAAAAAATTTGGGTATAAATATTCATGCTGGGCCTGTTTTCAATTGGTCAACGTCGTGCACTTTGATAATGTCTTCATTCTTGAATTCCATTGACTACTTACAAGATACTAATTAATTTTTCAATTATTGATTTACGGACGGTAAGTGTATCTATCTCAATTCCCTCCCATTTATCCGTTCCTAAGGATGGGTTGTTGTGAGAGCGATTAGCTAACTAGTAGTCCTTTCCTATCTTTCTATTCTTACTCTCTCCAAAAAAAAAAAGAAGTTTGAGAGACTGAAGCTAGTTCTCTTTTTGTCGAAATGACTTATTACTAGTGGATACAGCTGACATGGCAAGACTGCTTGTCTATTCAAAAATAAATATTTTCACATTTAATTTTTACGATCAGAACCGGTTACGCTCATCACGAGCATTTTCAACTGATCACCACGAACAGTCATGTTTGATAAATGTAATACTATAATTTGTAATATTAATTAGGATGTTAGAGTAAATAACAAGATGTGTTGTGTATCTCTCCTCAGGTGGTATACATTGTATACCATCAGATCATCTTTAGTCAGCCAAGCATGCGATGCCAACGCTTAAGACTATTTTGTTTGAATATATTATTTCATTAAATATATTTTTCAAAAAAATGTCAAGCCGCTCATTTTTCACGACTTCGACTCTGGCCGAAATTCCACGACTCCGAAGCCACAGCCCTGATTTAAATACTTATCTAGTGATGTTTGTATACGACAGCTCTTTTTCTCATAATAAATAAGTTTTTAACAGGAAATTGGATCCTGCATCGCTGAATTCACTTTCTTGAATCCATTAGTATCAGGATCTTGTGATATTATAATGTTCAGTTAAAAAATCGATATTTGAAACAAACAGACATAATTGTTTTTTTTTGTATTCTTGTCTTTTTAACTACGAAACCGCGTAAGCGAAAGATCTACTGTAAAAATTAATAATAATTCTAAACTGATCTGACTTGCAGAACTAATAATTCGATGTGTGTTAATAATTCGTCGTTTTATTGTAGTAGTTCAATTGAACGAAAACATATTTAATATTCTGACACCGTTATCAATTGATTAAGCCGTCGAATCTCCGTTGACCTCAACGCGTCGTAATTTCACAGCGATGTTTTGATAGTCATGCGTCGACTTGTACAGAGATACGGACGATGTGAGACGCGAAATCTACACAGGAAGCCGTGTCAAGTTAACCTAACCTGACTGTCCGCTGAGGTCACATCCAGCGTCCAAGATGCCTCTGTATCTCCACCTCGCTGACAGCTGCCTACTTGTTTTATTATACGATAGATTCCGAATACAATATGCTCTTATCGCGCCATTAAATTTAAATGTTTATTTATTATATATTCGTCTTTATCATCTTTACGTGGCAGATAGTGTTTTTTTTTTATGTAGCAGGATTACGGGTGTTGTTTTTTTCTTTTCAATTCATATTTTACTTTTTCACTGACGCCATAGCTCAAGTTGAACCCCAGGTCGTTTCCATTCGGTCAGGTCTTCGGCATTTCTTACTATACATTTTTGGATATCTGTCGGCATCCTTCATTACCTTTGAGACATCTTATGGTATTTGTGACTCCGAGATACCCTGTCTATATGTGACACGGTTTAGCGACATTTTAAGCGTCGACACCCCGCCCCCTGTCTTGATGATTTTTGTCATCCTATATGTGAAACAGTTTCTCGACATTTTATTGAAATCCTGTTTTCACATGCCCGGAGTTCACCTTTTTTACGATACCGTTATATTTTAATTCTTATAGAGGACTGGGCTTATTCTTAAAAAAAACCATTTAGAGAATTAATTAACCTTTAGAACTTCTGGTTTATTCAATAAATATGTTTGCATTTGATTTTCCCGTCAGTAAATAACTTAATTTTTTTTGAATGCAAAAAAAAAGTAGGTTGAGGGCAACGGGCTTACAGCTAGTTATTATTAATGTAGGCGACTGTCCCTGTCTAATAATTTTAAACGCTTATTAATGCATCTAAATTTTGGTAAAATATTGATGCTGGAGGCTTTATCTTAAAGCTGAAATTTTTAATTCGCTGTTTACTCAGAACTATCAATCTGTTACTTAACAACTTCTGACAGAACAGTGACAATATATGAGCCCTCGAGAGGTGAAGTGAGCCGACTAGTAAAATTGTAAAACTTTTTTTTTTGATCTTTAGTACAATAACGTCTTTAATTGGTGTTTTGGTAGATTGCATATTTTTATTTTACGAAGATAACACTGTTGCAATATTAATAAAAACAATAATCCTTTGTACTTCATTCCACTTTATTTAATATGTCAGGACCGGTTTCGCTCATTGCGAGCATTGTCAACTGAAGTACAAAGGATTATTGTTTTTATTAATATAATGCCTTTCCACCAAGTATTGACAGTGAACACCCTAAAACTGTTGCAATATGTATTAACTGAGGTTACTTCACTTTTACGATACTTTCAGACGTGTAGAATATTACAACGCATCGAACTTATTTTTTTCTTAAATACCACTTGGCTCACTTCATCTCTAATGAGCCTAATTATTGTTATATAATCTAAACCGGGAGCGAGGAACCTTTTCTTTTCCAAAGGTCGGATTCATTCTTCTGATTCGACATAAGGCCGCAGTAAACATTGAAAAAGAATCTTTGTCCGGAAACGGGTATCTACGGTCAGAATATGTCAGGAATTAACATAAATTTACAGAATAACAGAATTGGCCAGAAGGCTGCAGATTCCCCACGCCTGATCTAAACTATTCATTTGTAGTGGATCAATAATTTTTGAATTGAATTTATGTTGAAGAATGTTTTTATCAGTTTTATTTCTCACCAAGTTCTGCCAGAAAGGTGACGATTGTTTAATATAAATCACGTGTCAATGTGTGGCCAAAACTTATGTCAATCTTATGTCCAATCTGGAATAGAAACGGATTACACGATTCACCTGCAATACGATTGATGATTGCGATGATTTCGATCTAACGGTTGATGAATTGTGTAATTTTTTTTACTATAATTCGTGATATTGCCCAACAGTTTGGGTGAGGTTTTTTTTTTATCATGTTATCTTTAGACACGCTTGTAATTTTTATTAATTTACAATTATTTCATCATACATGGTGTCTATAAGTGATTTTTGATAGGCACGTCTATTTTATTTTCTAAGTTTTTAACAAATAAAAAATGTAGCAATTTTTAGTTAAAAATATCTGTAACCATATAATATGGAGTATTAAAGTGCGATTATATGATCCTCTTCCTGGAGTCAATATCATAAAAGTAATACTACATGCCCACAGTTAAACTCAATAAATATCTCGGTCAGAATTGGGATATGCTCTGGCTATGCTCACTTCGATGCGAAACTCTTCCATCTTGATTGATCTGTTAGTAAATAGCCCAAAATATGATTCATGATGTTAATCACATCCTTTTGGGATCCACAATGCTCAAGACGATATGACTATCAGTTGGACCTGTCGGTCATGCCGATTCGGTGCATCTAAGACTAATAAGGGCATTCGACGAGTTCACCGCATCTCATGGAAAGCGAATGGAACTCGATTTATAAAAGCTTTTAATTGACATTATTATTTTATATTCTGTGCACTGCGGTGCATGCGACACCGTGTCTTAAGGAATTTCTCTCCGAGATATCCCAGGCACTAATTTGAATACAAACAACGTTGCTACGATGCTAAATACATTTTTTATGAATAGTGTGTAGGTGGTGGTGGGTAGAACGTTGAGTACACGAGAGAATTTAATTGAAAACAAAATCGAACTTGTTCTATTACAGTTTCGTACGATTTAGCATACATCTTTGTTGAGTGATAATAATCTTATTGCCTCGGGTTAAATATTATTTTAGCAGTGACTCCAACCATCCCTTAACTGTCAAAAAATAGTTTGCACGAAAGAATGTAGATGGACAGGCTGATGCTGTAATTTTGAATATGGTTTCCTAAGGCAATATCTCAAAAACTAGTTTCAAAAAACAAAGTCTTGAATGTAATTCAATTTAATCATACTTTTAAGACTGCAGGGTTTTTACTGAAATTGATACATTCTCGTTTACGACAAAATAAAAGGCAATAATTATCCATAGGGTGTATCTCTATAAACTAATTATTTGAGAGTATATATTCTATTTTTAAAAAAGTTCTTGGCCAATCATTTAGGCACGCGATTGTGACGTGTACCGAAATTGCCTTTTGCCAGAGGTATTCTAAAGAATATTATTTGTCTATGATTAAGGCTAGTCTAAGATCTGTGACATTTAGGTATACTTGAATCCGACACAAAATATCAATGGAAATGGTTCCTGTTTCTATGTAATCAACGACACTGCGAAATGCACATGTTTAAGTCTGCGCATGAATTTAAATATGTTGGAAAAACGATGACAAATATCATTTAAACGAGTGATTTTCCCTGTTTTTTTTCACAATCTTTCTGCATTATCCCCTGCTGATAAATTGATAGAAAAAAAAAAATATTTTGAGTTATATTACCCATTATATTCGAGTATCCCCACAAAAGTACAACTAAAAAAAAATGTCTAGTTTCTCTCGGCAGGCAGATGTCTCCATATTGAAATAAATAAATAAAAACGGTACCTGTTTTGTTATCCTGTATCGTACGTATTTAATTATATCGTCGCGCATACAACTATCGAACGTAGTCTACACACTCATAAAAGTCTCATGTTGTTGCAATTACAATCTGAAAACGTAAGGTATAATAAGGTCTGAAATAGCGTACGGTAATAATTTTTAATATGCATTTATGAAGGGTTTTTTTGTTCGCGGGGAAGTGGCGCGTTTTTTAGGAAGCAAAGTATACTCCGTTCATGTATGTCGATTGTGCACTTTTTGATGCATGCACAACAGGAAAGATCCATATAAACATTTTTCTTTCGGTTCTATGTAAAAAAAAACTCGAAATATCTGTTTTTTTTTGTTTTGTCAACGTTTCAACAAGTGGGTGCATTCGAGGTGAAGTGAGTCAACTAGTAAAATGGTAAAACGTTTTTCTTGAAATTTTGACTACAATCACGTCTTTACTTGGTGCTTTGGTGGACTGCATTTTGTTGTTGGTGAGATGACACTATTGCAATGTGAATGTTACTATACTCTTACTATAATTTAAGTGTAGAATATTACAACTCATCTGACTTTTTTTCTCTCTAAAATACCACTTCACCTCTAATGGGCCTAAATATGAATTTAATTGAGATAAAAAAAAAATGATTAACAACTCAGTTTAGATGTGTCAAAACTTTGGTCAGCCATATCTCAAAACTACCCAATTTCTAGCTGTAGCTCTATGGAACCGCCAGACGAATATTTTTTGTTTTAAATCAGGAAAAGGGAAAGAATTTTCGAGACACCTTTTTAAATATAAAATTTGACTTTTGTTCCCAAGAAGAAAGTTTTACCATTTTACGAAAATAGTTGGCTCACGTCAACTCTCGAGGGCCCGTATTGTCATCTACTTACTATACTCTAGTCGCAAATTATTTTGAGAATTAATGATTTTTTAATATTAATTGAAATTATAGTTAATGTCAATGCGCCAAATATTTTAAAGATCACACGAGATAAGCGCGATGGGAATAATTGACACGTTTTGGTGGATTGCATATTTTTACTTTAGGAAGATGACACTATTGCAGTGTGTATCTACTGAGCTCACTTCACTTTTACTATACTTTCAGACACGTATAATATTATATCGCATCAAACTATTTTTTCCTGGAATACCACTTGGTTCAATTCACCTCTCGGAGGCTCATGTATACATATTATACAAATCGCGCAAAATTGTTCACTCGACGCGTATTAATATTAACCACTCGAATACCAAGCGGACACAGGTGTCCGGAAAATAGGCAAGCGAACACGGATGTCTTAAGACATTTAAAAAAATCAAATACTTGGTATTCGTATGGAATATAAGCAATATTTTGATGAATATGTGTAGTGCTATCTATACTGAGTCAATATAGGTTTTTAAAATATCGAATTCGAGTGTATATTAGGCAAATTTATTTTTCTCAAAAACACGCAGTTCTTATCTCTGGGACATGTTAATGATTTATTTGCGCGGCAATCAAGCGGTTAATTTGAGTCGGATTTTTATTACCCACAAAACTCCACGTCCCTGATAATATATTAATTAGCCTTTGAGTCGATTTTAAATCAATCTTTATTGTACGAATTACTATGCTATGCTTTGCAATTTTTTTTACGATATCAAATAAACGTATTTATGAATTAAATTTATCAGATAATACGCATGTACACCGGCCTAGTGCAATCGATATTTTGTTATAACGTTTCAAATCGGTAATACATTTCGCAACGCCCCCTTATCAGCTTTTATAAGTTGGCACATTCACTCCCCATACATGATATGACATGAATGGGTTTTACTATTGAAGAAAAATTATACCCAGCTGTACTATAAATACTATGTAATAACAAATACGTTGTGTTGGCACAACTGATACGCTGCAGTCAGGGATGGCAAAAACAATATTATCGCAAACCGGTTTCCGGTATTTCGGTTTTGTATTGTAGAAGTTTTATTTGAATTTACTGGGAACTTTGATTTTTATTTGCTTTTTTTTAAATCCATGGCCGCTCCCAATGGAGCTCCTAATGGAGGTATCTCAACATAAGTTTTTTCCACGATAGCTGTTTGTTACTCGGTCGCTCAACCACACTTTTTTCAAAGTGAGTGGTAGAGAAAGAAGGATAAGGCTAGAACAGGAGTAACGGTTGGCTAATCGCTATCGCTACACTCAGTTATTAAAGGATCAGAAGGATGGGAGGAGGGGAAATGATGTGAATTGACACCACAAACACCCAGTCTGCGATCACAGTTTTGAATTTAATAATTCACCATGATCTGACCGGTAATCGAACCCAGACCCGAGTGATCGGTAGAGCAAGCTCTAACCAACTGGGCCGCAGCAGGCGACAATGAATTATTTGAATTACTCGCTAAATATTGAACCTTGAATGTTTTTTTGTAAAGAATTAAAAAAATAATGCCGTTGTGTCATTCGATATATTAGTTTATTGTATTAAAGGTGGCAGTGGCCCCCCAAAAGTCTGCTGTGGCTACCCTAAATTGACATTTTCTCTGTGGTCCCCTTGGAACATGCTGTGGCATCCAAGGGGGCCACGTGGAGCCCGGCTGAGAAACGCTGGCCTACAGTACCGGATGTTTTTAAATCTTCGCTTTCCCTTGTTGACATATGTAATTGTTTTTATTTCGTACAGTATTTCAACAACACTGATAAAATAATAATTCGAATTCAGCAAACTTGCATCTCTTAATCGAGTCGTTTATAGTATTTTTGTTTCGTATTTTACAATAATATTATATTTAAATAATTACATTATATTATTTTAATGTGTTTTACTATTATTATTATATGCATAAGCAGTTTGGTTGAATTATAATTAATGATATATTATGAATGGTCATAAATTATGAATGAAAACAGCTTCGTAAGTATTTATTTTGAACAAAAAAAATATATTATTGCTTATTACACAGGGTCATCAGCTCGATGATAATTAATTGGCATTAACCGTTTGAATACCGCGCAAATAAATCATCAATGTGTCCCAGAGATACTGCGTGTTTTTTGATAAAAATAATTTTGCCTAATATACACTCGAATTCGATATTTTAAAAACCTATATTGACTCAGTATATGTAGCACTACACACATTCATCAAAATATTGCTTATATTCTATTAGAATACCAAATATTTGATTTTTTAAATGTCTTGGACATCCGTGTTCGCTTGCATATGTTCCGGACACCTGTGTCCGCTTGGTATTCAAATGGTTAATATTAGTACGCATCGAGTGAACAATTTTGCGCGATCTTTACATCTTTTATATGAGCCTCCGAGAGGTGAATTTAGCCTAGTGGTATTCTAGTAAAAAATGAGTTGGATGCTATATAATATTATACGTGTCTTAAAGTGTCGTAGAAGTGAAGTGAGCTCAGTAAATACACACTGCAATAGTGTCATCTTCCTAAAGTAAAAATATGCAATCCACCAAAACATGTCAATTATTCTCATCGCGCTTATCTCGTGTGATCTTTAAAATATTTGGCGCATTGACATTATTACTTAACTATAATTTAAAATATTAAAAAAATCATTAATTCTCAAAATAATTTGCGACTAGAGTGGTAAGTAGATGATAATACGGGCCTTCGAGAGTTGAAGTGAGCCAACTATTTTCGTAAAATGGTAAAACTTTCTTCTTGGACTTCTTGGACTAAATTTGGTGTTTTGGTGGATTGCATATTTTTAATTTACGGAGATGACACAGTTGCAATGTGTATTAACTGATTGATTGAATTGGCATTTACTTGGTAGAACTCCATTGTAATACGGTAAAAATATTTAAAGTATTTTCTACATTTTTTTTTATAAAAACTAGTTTATAGCTATGTTTAAACCTGCACTTCTTACATAATACATCTTGTCGTTTACTCTTAACATCCTAATTTATAGTACAATCATAGTATTACATTTAATAAACACGACTAGCGCAGTGGAGGGGAACCTGCGGCCTGTTGGCTACTCCGGTGCAGCCTTTCGACTTGATCGAAATATTATTCGCAAGTGTTTGGAAAAAAAACCCATTCTATGCTCGACATACAGTTCACTGCGACCTTATGTCGAATCAGATAAACGAATGTGGCCTTCAGAAATGAAAAGATTCCCCGCCCCTGCTCTAGTGTTTCTAAGAACGATAATAAATATGGGATTATTCAAGGTAAATTATAAAATTTAATAACCCTTTCCTTACTGTGCAAAAATAAAGCACGCGCTCCTGAGCTGTGTCTCCGTTAGACATCAGGCAAACGGGAGTGAATCATGACAATTATATAACGCTACTACTTCTAATATTGCATTACTTAATGCTTAAATGTATAAGGGAGGAATACCTGAATTTTAGGCAGAGTATTTATTATATATAGAGAGAAATTTAAATGATTATAAGATATGTGTACTATTTACACACCATAGTTGAGTTAGGGTTAACTGAGGTTACTTCACTTTTACGATGTTTAATAAAAACACAATAATCCTTTGTACTTCATTCCACTTTATTTAATATGTCAGGACCGGCTTCGCTCATTGCGAGCATTGTCAACTGATAAGAAATATAATTTAACAATGCTATTTATACAAAATTGAAAAGTTATACACAACAATTGGCATTGAAAAGAAATTGCCAATTACATTAAAGTGATTCTAAAATAACACAAAATTAAAATGTTCAACACATCTAACATATAATTAAAAAGTCATCCCAGATTAATAAATTCAGAATGGCGATTGAAAGTAATTACAAACATAATTAAAATTTGGGAAATTTTTGACAGAGTGATAAAATGCTGCATTAATAAAGTGAATATGCTTAATGATAGTTTTATGTTTTCCCCGCTTCCAAGTTGTTGGTGTGTTCATAACTTAAACAAAATCGGCAGCCGGGAAGATTCTGAAAAATATTTTTTTCAAAGACCATGTCAATTCTAACAAAAGAAATCTATTTTTTTTTTTTAATTTATATAAAAGAATAGTTAACAAGGGCTAATGCAATGGATAAAGTAACGGGGCTCGCAGTGAGCGAAACCGGTCCTGACATATTAAATAAAGTGGAATGAAGTACAAAGGATTATTGTGTTTTTATTAATATAATGCCTTTCCACCAAGTATTGACAGTCAACACCCTAAAAGTGATTTACGATGTTTATATACGCGTAGAATATATTACAACGCAGCTTACTTTTTTTTCTTCCAAGATTTTTGGCTCACTTCGTCTCTAATGGGCATGTATGAAAAATATACAACACCGGTCTTTGATTGCAATATAAGCGTTTCCTTTTTAATCCGCCCAAGATTATCTAGCGGAGTTATCATTTTTTTTTACGCTGACAATGGAGCTACGTACGGCCGACCTGTCATTGTAATTGCGTGTGTTTTTTTTTTGTTGTTGCCTCCATTGATGTGATTTTTTACGTCTTTGTTCGGAACATTACTTACTGTTTGTTGTGCGGATTCTGGTCAGAAAATTGTACTTTATTACGGTCCCACGGCACACATCGCGGCCCGCTAATGCCGCTGCTGGCTCCTTATCTAGCCGCGGATATTTACTGTCGCTCGTGTGTCATTGTGATTCGCCGCTTGACGGTTAGTCATTACGGGCATTATTTTTTTTTCTTCGCTATTTTAACCGTTCGAATGCCGCGAAAATAAATCCCAGAGATATACAGAGATACTGCTTGTTTTTGAGAAAAATAATTTTGCCTAATACACACTCGAATTGGATATTTTAAAAACCTATATTGACTCGGTATATGATGGCGCTACACATATTCATCAAAATATTGCTTATATTATGTTAGAATATCAAGTATTTGATTTTTTAAATGTCTTGAACACCCGTGTTCGCTTGCATATGTTCCGGATACCTGTGTCCGCTTGATATTCAAGTGGTCAAGTAGGCATTTGAATAGGGTTGCCACCAATGCTCTACCTCTTAGACAGAAGGCTAGCTGTGCGCTTCAAAATTCAAAAGCAGCGCTGGCCAATGCAACAAATGCGTGGCGTGTTTTTAAAATATCAAAGATGATGCCGCACATTTGTTGTATTGGCCCGCGCAGCCTTTTAATTTTCCGCGCAGCTAACCTTTCGTTTTAGTAGGAAGCAGTGCCGGCGCGAGGTTATTTGGCGCCCTAGGCAACGGTTCTTAGCGCGACCCCGTTTTTTTCGAAATAATGAAAAAAACATTTCGGAATCATTAGAAATATCTTATATATATATCCATGTCTGCTCCCAATGTGAAGCAAATGGCCTCCTTATGGAGGTATGTGACAGAAGTTTTTCTACGTGAACTGTTTGTTACTCAGTCGCTCAACCTAGAAAAAGATACATAATTATAACAAAAAAATACGAACATCAAAATAAAATAAAATTGACTATTATTTATTAATATTGTATATAAAAATAATTCTAATACTTCATTTACGCGCCCCTAATGGTTTGCGCCCTAGGCGGTTGCCTATTTCGCCTGCATGGTGGCGCTGGCCCTGGTAGGAAGGATAGCTTATGTTTATTATTGCAATGTGCGGTTGATTGGTTTTAAAAATAGGCATATCGACTGTGGAAAGGAAAGAGGACGTAACCCACAGTTTTTTCAAAACAGATTTTTTTTCGATAATCACAATGTATCAAACTTGATACACGTTCTATCAAAAAGATGTTTAAGCTTCAAATGCCGAATTCGTATCTTAATTTAGCTTTTAAGTTTGAAAAAAGATGCGCTTGTTAAAATTGAAACCGAGTTAAAAGACTGAAATAAAGGTTTCTTAAACAAAAGACAATTTATTTAATGAATATTAGGTTATGTCAATTAAACACCAGTTTACTTGCACCGTGCACTTTATAAGGTTGTGTATATTTCATAACTTGCATATGGCCAAAAATCATCAAAACACTTTTTTTGTGCCTCCTGTAAAATTTGCTATGTGTGAGTTACGTACTCTTTCCTTTCCACAAAATAAACTTTTAGACTTTTCGTTTATCACTCAGATTGCAAATTGGAGATGTCGGTTTTTGCTTTTAATTAAATACCTTAATGTGCGTTAAAGATATTTCGCCGCATCGAAAATATTGTATTGTACGTTTTAAGAGTTTAAAAGAAATATGTTTCACGAGCCCATATTTCTGGATTACACATAGATTATTCGACGAAGTGTTATATGGGTAAGTGTTTCCGCAGACTTCTGAAAATTCCGAGATTACGGTTCGAGTAAAATTTGCCAAAATCTCGGAATTGTAATCCCTATTGAAAGTTATATGTTGTTATTGACAAACGTTGGATAGTGAGCACGGGAGTGACCAAAATTTTACCACGCATTTTACACACGCAGATGACAACCTTTCTACATTACTAGCGATTGTATTGCGAAGTAATAAAGCAGTGGTCGACAACATTTCATTAAAATATATTCCATTAATGACTTGGCACTTTATCTGGACGGATGATATGAGATAAAATCGAAACACTTTATTTCGTCATCATGTCCGCTAGGGCTTCCAATCCCGGGATCTCGTCCAATTTTGTGAACCCGGAATCCCGAGATTGTGACAGTACTAATCCCGGGATTGAGTAAATCCGATAAAGTTGTGCGAGGGCTGACAAAAAAGAAGGTTCCGAATTCCTGGACTTTTGAAATTGACAAAAAAAATGTTTGGATTTCAAAATCACCGAGCAAAATTTTCTCAACCCCGAATTTCATGTTGAAGGGTCCCGGGATTGGAAAAATTGTCAATCCCGGGATCACAAAGAGGGACCCGGGATTGGATCCCCCAATGTCCGCTAGTCATGTGGATCATATGTACGAAAACGACTTGTTACTCGGTTGAACTGCTGACGGCTTATTGTTGGCTGTGAATTCAGGGCGGTAAACTTTTCTTGACTGAAGATGCTGAATGGCGACACACGGGCAGTTCATGACGAAACTTATTGATGTGTACATCATTTTAACTTGTCTACTTCTTCTTATGTCGATTGATAACAAAAGGTATATATATTTATATGAAACACAAACACAATCGGCTGAGTAGTCGAGTGGTCAACGTTGTTGTCTTCTGTTGTGGAGGTCACAAGTTCAAATCCCATTTTATTATAAATTTAAATTTCTGTTCGAAGGCTTCAATGGATGTTTTGTCTTGAGTTCCCCCTCCTGCCAATCCTATCATTAGAAATGGGACATAGCGAGCGCCGTTAGCTAACAAATAGTTCTGTTCTATCCCTTTATTACTACGATATTAAAAAAGAGAGGTTTAGTAACTAAGAACAAACAGTTCTTGTAGAAACACTTCTGTTGAGATAAACTCCACTAGGAGTCCACATGCTCCACATTGTGAGTGTTCATGGTAAAAAAAACTTGCTATTTTAAGGAAAAATGTTTTACCAGGTAAGCAAATTTTAGCTATTTAAATTTTAGGTAAAATTGAGATATCGACAGTGTATTTGCTTGTAATGATTTCAGTGCTCTTTTCAGTGATTTTGCAAAAAACAAAACACTCCCAAGTCTGTTTAAATCAATAACCATTACAAATAGATGAAGAAAAACAGCATTTTTCTGACATAAACTTCACGAAGAAGCTTTTGACAGACATAGTGAAAAAATCATTTTTGACCTCGCGCAGTTTACCTCGCGTGTACAGAAATATGCTTCGTGAGCCCCGGGTTGCCGACCACTGTAATAGCGAGTATTTCGCCAAGACTCCAGCTAAATTGAATATTAATAACGCATTTTTAAAAATCTAATATTACACTATTGTTTCGGCAAATCGTTTTCTCTACGTATAATTACGCGCTCGTAGGTAATTAGTTTTACTGTAGAAATTTAACCGCTACACGACGTTGGCTTTTTTTTTCTCTTCCGGCTCGAATTGTCATATGGAAGTACAATCGGTCTTAGTTAATTCGTGGTTTAGTTATTAATTTTGCTAATGTTATGTTATAAATTATTTAAAAAAAAAATCTCAGATTATAATAGTGACAAATTAAATGGTCAGAATTTAAATCAATTTTTGGTCAGAATAAAAATGTTTTGTAACAATTTTGGTTAGGCTAGGTTTTTTTTCAAATTTCATTTAGATTATGAGTTTATTCTGACTGATATATTATGACCATTTAACCACTTGGATCCCAAGCGGACACAGGTGTCCGGAACATATCGACTGTGGAAAGGAAAAAGGACGTAACCCACGCATATCAAATTTTACAAGAGGCGCTAAAAACGTGTTTCGATGATTTTGTGACGTATGCAAATTATGAATTATACACAACCTTGAAGTGCACGGATACTTCTAAACTGGTGTTTAATTGACATAAACTTTTATTTCAGTCTTTTTTATTGGTTTTAAATTTTTACAAGGTCATCTTTTTCAAACTTAAAAGCTAAATTTAGATACTAATTCGGCATTTCCAGCTTTGTTCCTTTTGACAAAACTTGTATCAACTGTGATACATTGTAATTATCTAAAAAAACGTGTTTTGAAAAAACTGTGGGTTACGTCCTTTTTCCTTTCCACAGTCGATATGCAAGCGAACACGGATGTCCGAGACATTTAAAAAAATCAAATACTTGGTATTCTAATAGAATATATGCAATATTTTGATGAATATGTGTAGTGCCATCTAGCTGAGTCAATATAGGTTTTTAAAATATCTAATTCGAGTGTGTATTAGGCAAAATTATTTTATATTAATGATTTATTTGCCCGGTATTCAAAGGGTTAACAGCTTAACGACCGCACGTTTTTTTTTATAAAATTTCACTTGGCCAAATAAAAATTTGCGAAAAATTCGCAAACATTATAATTTTACTAAATTCAATATAATTTGTAAGCAAATTGAGATATCTTTACAAAATTCAATTTTCCTAGCTTCCAGATACTTCGCCTATACGCATATATGTGTCCGCCGGCCAGCAACCTTTGTTTTTCAAAGACTCAAATACGCGTCCACAGTCGTTAAGCTGTTAATATAAATTCTGACCGACAAAATACGAGCCGATTGTAATTATTTTCGAATTTATCGTTAGCTTAACTATTATTTGATAAGTTTTAAAATTACGTCTACGAGGTTTTGAACAATTTAATTTTGATCAATTAAGCGTCACTTGTTCATACATATTTTGTAAATTTATTCGTAAATTCCTTTCAATACTAAATGTTTGTTACAGCATTTTTTTTTTTTTGCTTAAACAACACTGTAATATTGTATTCTCTTATGAGTTGATAATGCCCGTCGTGGACGAAAGCGGTCCTGATCATATTAAATAAATACAAACGGAATTAGTACAGATGAGTATTTTATTTTTTGAATATTGTATTGGCAGTGAACACCCTAAAAGTGATTAATATCATTCAAGATACTCTCGAAGATTCTCTGCATCAAATATTTCCAGCGATAGTAGAGTGGCTTTTTATCAGCGAAAAACAACAGTACACGGCACGTTTATTGTCGAGTTTATTGAATGAATATTTTTATCTATGTAAAATGTAATTAAAATCTAAAAATATGTAAATTTGTTATTTTTTAAATGTACTTTTGGGTTCAAAAAATTCTTATTTTGAATTGATTCAATCTACTATTTCTGTGTGTTAACTAGGGATTCTGTGTCGAGACGTCCCGGGACAAAAGTCCCGGGACTTTTAAGATTTTTTGCTGTCTTAAGTCCCGGGACATTTAACAACCAAGTCCCGGGACTTAAGACAGCCAAATTGTACATTTTTAATTTTGAAAAAACCATTCTAACAAATAAAAATTGGATGCAAGCAACCGCTAATGTGACCTAAAAAGTTAATTTTAAAGTTACGTTGGTGTCTATCCACGGGATCAGTTTTGAAAAAATGCATTATATTTAGGCTAAGGATTAAAGGCCGGGGTTTTAACAAAATTAAGTATGCATATATAACAGGAATCTTATAAAAGAAACAGCTGTTTGGATTTATAATTGTTGAAGTTTCAAATAACATCTATTTATATATTGTAATACAAAACAACCATTTTTAATGGGTAGAGAGAGACATGCAGAAATACAAAAAAAACTTAGACACGTGTTCGCTTACCTATTTTTGCAGCATGGGATAATCGCACAGAATTCTAAGAATTAATGGAACCAATAGTTATTTCTAGAAAATTATGTTATAAATCAAGGCGGCTTATAAATTTTTATTACCAACCGTTCTGCTAAGACTAATTGATTTTCGAAAAGAATACACGAAAGATTTTGACAAATGCTCCAAAACAATATTTTTGAAATACGGAGATAATTTACTACAACGTCTTTTCTCCGTGAAAAAAGATATCGAGGTATCTGAAGAAAATATCGATGATGAGAAAAATATTGCAGAACTGTCACTGGATTACAAAAAAACAAAAGATTTCTCCATTACAAACTAAACGAATTTAATATTTTAAAATCAACTGGAGAACGGAAACAAAGAATTTTTTTTATACATAACATTAAAGCAACATCGACTTACAATGAAGATGAGCAACAGCGTTTATTACAAAAATAAGAAATCGGCTGTCTGATTCGTCATTAAATTCATTATTATTTTTAAAAGCATATTTTGATAAGCAAGAATAAAATATTAACTTTTGTGTAAATAATACATACTATGTATGATTTGAGGTTGTGACTTAATTATTGAATTAATTTTATATTTTTATTATTAATAAATAAATGTGTTCAAAAGGTGTATTTTTTTTAATTAACGCATACTTTTGCCGCCTTTTTAAAGTACGCATGAAAATGAAAAAATACGTCTAACTGCGTAAAAAATGCTAAAAAAAAATAGTTTAATTGAAACGAAATATTAAAAAACGTTTGGGAGAAAGATATCTTCATTTATGTTATTAGAAATTTGTTTAAATCAATTCATAGTCGTATTAAAAATATAACTGTAGCAAAAACAAATTAAAAATATTATAATTAAGTGTTCATACCTGATGTTGTTTTATTTACAAATGTTTTTCACTATTCTACAAAGTTACCAATGTCTCAATTGGACAAAAAAGGTATAAAAGTTGTATTGTGATTTGTGAAGTAACGGTCATAATTTTACCCAATTCATTGTTATTTTTTCAATACATGAACCGTTATCATCCCTTTTTAGTACATACGTACATACAAATATTTAATTTTAATAAATTTATAATTTTATTAAAGGGGAAATAAAAGTCCCAAGTCCCGGGAAGTCCCGGGACTTTGACTTTATCACGTCTCGAGTCCCGGGACTTTGAAAAACCCGAGACTTCAGAATCCCTAGTGTTAACCTAACCTTTTTTGCACGGTTTAATTTAAGTGGTAGTCTTTCGAAAGGAAACGAATCCCCCGTGCAAAAAATGATCGGGTGTACTAGCATATTAAAAGCAAACGTGGTAATAAAACATATATATTTATAGTCTTGACTGAGTAGTGCTTTGTCAATCGAGTGAGGGTGTCTCTTCATTCATGCTACCATTTCGTTTTTTTTTTTCCCAACAGCCGAAGCGAAGAACCTTCTGGCGCGGAGTCATGGGGTGCCAACCCACCGCGACACCTACTGTATCCTATCCCTTGACCAGGAAGAAATATTTCGCACACCGACCGTGGAGAAGACCCTCAAGTGAGTACTGAAACATTTTTTCAATGCTTAAATCAGTCCATTTTAGGGATTCTGTGTATAGACAACCCGATAATGAATTATCGGGAAATTAACGCATTTTACCAGTCTCGGAGGATTACAATTAAACAACAGTAGATTTTATTTATTAAATACAAATATAGTTTGGGAATCTCTATACCTTGAGAAACTTTTTACCTATTTCGGAAGTCAATAAAAAAAAAAGTTATAAACATACTTTCAATGGTTTCGGCGGTAACTTTGTGGAAGTTTATTTTAATAGAAAATTTAGCTCATTAGTTTAATATTTTGTAATGTCTAACGTCATTAGTAGTATGATTGAATTTGTTTGCTCTGTTTCGATTTTATAATCCCCTCTTTGCTTCCCTTAAAAAGGAAAAATCCCAATCTGATTGATTGCAACTCATTAGTATCATTATTTGTTTGCTTTATTTCGATTCTACACCCCCCTCCTTGCTCCTCTTAAAAGGGAAAAAAAACAACCCAAAAACTCCATTTTGTAATTTCATAATTTTAAAATGTTAGAATCAATCTTGCTTCATTACTTAAGCAAACTTTGCGATAGTAAGTCTGAAGATGCATCTGAAAGAGGCGAAACACGTGTCACAGTTAGTAACACAATACGTGGAATAATCAAATTTTCTATTAAAGTTATAAACTTTCAAAATCTTTAATATATTTAAAAAACATATATAAAATATGAACAATTTACGTACGCGCAACAGATAAAAGATTATTATATGAAATTTTATTTAGGGGTTTTTTTTTTCCTTCAAACTTAAAAATGTTTATTTTAAAAACGAAATATAATATCATTAGATGCATGCTAACAAAATGTTTAAGTTTTGGTTTTTTTTTTACCACATTATTTTCAAAATAAAAAATAATGGTTTTCGGAATCGACCAAATTTTGGTTTGCGATCGACCGGATACTGACCATGTCTGTATATTTTCGGCAACGTATGTAATTCACTGACGTTTTTTTTTCAGATAATTGAATTAATTGATTGAAAACGTCGCAGTGGTTGGCTAATTATAAATAAAAAAATCAGTGCAGTGCTTGCGAATAAAAAGCGCGCGTTGCGGGGGAGTATAGGGGATATATATTTTTACAAATATAACTATTTATCTCCCCTTTGTCAGTCGGCCGACAATCAATTATTTGTTTTGTGAGCATGGTAGCTTTATCTTGTCACATTTGTTGTTCGGATATCGTTTCCACTTCCTGTGATAAAAATAGTGTCATGAATTTTTTTTTTTATCTTTTTGTTGCAACGAAATACCCATTTACCGTTTGTCCGCGAAGTATTTAAAAAAAATATAAGCCTCAGCTTACATTTAATTGTCTAACCCAGGCGTGGGGAACCTGCGGCCTTTTAGCTACTCTGGTGCGGTTTTCTGGCCAATTCTGTAAATGTATGTAAATTCCTGACATATTCTGACCGTAAATTCCTGTTTCCGGCCAAAGATGCCTGGTCAATGTTTACTGCGGCCTTATGTCGAATCAGAAAAATGAATGCAGCTTTTAGATAAGAAAAGGTTCCCCCATCCCTGGTCTAATCCGCCATGTAATTCAAGCCCATGTAAATTGAGGCTGGCGAATGTCACTTTTCTCAACAATCCTCAACAGCCTCCAAAGCCGCGCATCGAAAATTCTTCTAAACAATAATTATCAAATCACGTTGTTCATCACTGCTGCTATATTGTCTAAAACGTGTTATAGAAAAAATGCCGCGCGTGTTATATAATATAATTTTCACTGTATGTACTGTCTTTAGTACAATATTGGTCATACTTTAAAATGTTGTGTTCGGGTCACTTACTGCTGTTTGTATTGTCAAACTATGTTATAGGAAAAATGCCGCTTGTGTTATAGAGAAGTGCGCTAAAGAAGTGTTCACTGTTCTTTCTTTCCGTCCGTCGAAGTTCTTGGTCATACTTCAATATCCGCACGTTGGGTCACTTACTGCCCTTATATTGTCCAAATCGTGTAATAGGAAAAATGTCGCGCGTGTAAGTCTTTTGCCAACTAGCTTTCCGTACATCGACGATCTTAGTCCTACTTTAAAAATCCGCGTAGTGGGTCACTCGCTGCTGATATATTGTCGCAAACGTGTTATAGGAAAATTGCCGCGCATGTTACAGAAGTTATTTCTCCTGATATCTTTTCGTGCGTCCTGGTCCTCGGTAACACTATATTATTTATAAACGAGACAGTGGGTTACTTACTATGCGTGTTGTAGGAAAAATGCCGCGCATTTTATAGAAGTTTTTTTCGTGCTATCTTTCCGTGCGTCCTGCATCTCGGTCATACTATATTATTACTAAACACACACTGGGTCACTTACTGCGTATATATGCGTGTTGTAGGAAAAATGCCGCGCATGTTATAGAAGTTTTTTCTCCTGCTATCTTTCCGTGCGTCCTGGATGTCGGTCATACTTTATTATTACTAAACACACATTGGGTCACTTACTGCTGATATATATATATGCGTGTTATAGGAAAAATGCCGCGCGTGTTATAGAAGTTTTCAAATCTACTGTTTTTTTCCGTGCAAAGTCACTTAATGCTGCTATTTTGTCAAAACGTGTTTTCGGATAAATGCCGCGCGTGTTATAGAAAAGCGCGTTGTAGAAGTTTTCACTTACTGTATTTTTTCCCGTTTTCTTTTCGTGCGTCTAAGATCGCTGATCATACTCTATATTCACTGTAGTATTTGCACGCATTTGTCTCACGCTTCATAATGGTCGAACAGAAATAATAATGCAACGCAAAAAACGCCCCCTCGAAGAGAAAGCCTTTGCGAAATAACCGTGGACGGCCGTCTTACGACATGCGAATGAATTAACAATGATAAACAATAGAAAATTAACAAAAAAAATGCGTGGTTAAGATAGGGTGAATCGACTAATATTGGCCACGTCCAACAATCCAATATTAGAGTTTTATCGGAATAGAGTGAAAGTATCTTATATATATTTTTTAACCATTTCCGCTCTCAATGTGGACTTCTTATTGGAGCTTATGGCTTGACAGAACTACTTGTTACTTGTTGTAGTGCCACTACACAGTGGGCAGATAAGTAAACTCATATAATCTGGAATTTGAAAAACGTCTCAGTTGATTAAAGCATACAATATACATTTGTACTAATTACCACTTTTATTTGATCAGATCAGGACCGGTTTCGCGGCTTAAGAGAATACAATGTTACAGTGCTATTTATACAAATCAAAATTGAATTAATAATGTGTAATAAATAATTGGTATTGAAAATAATTTAGAAATAAAAGCACAAAATATGAATAAGTGACACAAAATTGACTAAAATTAAAATGTTTAATACATCTAAACATCTAAAATGTAATTACAAAACTCGTCAAAGAATAATTAAGCTAAAGTGGAGATTATCCACACATAATTTTACTTAGTACTTTAATTTGTAAAATCTTCAATATATTTTTTTGTATAAATAATCCTAATATTGTATCAGTTGATAATGCTTGTCATGATTGAAACCAGTCCTGATCATATTGAATTAATAAAAGTGGTAATAAGTAAATTTTATTTTTTGAAAATTATGCTTTTCCACCAAGTATCGACAGTTAACACCCTTAAAGTGATCAAACTATATTGTATATTAGTCAGCTAAACGTCTGCTATGTTGGGTGGATGAGGGGACAGTCAGTGCCTTCCTCGAAATGTGGACAATTTTTTTTCAACAAATTATTTTCTAAAATTAAATTTTATTAAAAATTAACAGAATGAAATAAAAAACTGTATTAGAACATTGTCCATTTTGATAAACAATGCAGTATGCAGGCCACAGTTTTGCACTTGGAACAGTTGATTGAATTATTATTTACACTCTTTTTGATATTTATTCGACAATTATTGTTTTGTCAGGTGGCCAAAATTAATGTTATTACCCTGCTTATTATGCCATTGACAAATCGTTTGTCATGGGTTTCTCTTTGAGTATAATTTAATTATTCATTTTTATTTTGTCTGCCCTCAAAAATAAATCGCCCTCATGTGGTCTAGTTGGTAAGAGCTTTGCCCTAGCGATCTGACAGGCATCCATGTAATTTTTCTTTCAATTTCAAATTTGATGTCTATGCTATGACATGGGCGACTGTGATGTCTCTTCTCGAGTTGATCACATGGCTTATACTAATATCACATTGAATTTATCTTCTATATATAGGCATTTTTTTCTTCTTCAAGTTTTGTAAAAGGCACAAACTTAGCACCCAGTACTGCTACATTCTCTCATTTCCCTCTATGACAAAGAGATGTTAACCAATTGGATAGCAAGAAGTTGTCGTAGAACTCTTGTCGGTTTGGATATGCTACATTAGGAGATCACATGCTCCAAACGGAAGAATAGTGACACGCCTAAACGGTGACTCTTTATTGTTTTTTTCAACATTAATTGAGTTGTCTGGTATCAAAAGCAGAACTGTTCCATACATCATGTATAGAACAGTTCTGCTTTTGATACCAGACGACTCAATTCATCTATTTTTCTTTTTAAATCCATATCCGTTCCCAACATGGAGCATATGGCCTCCTTATTGAAGTATCTCAACAGAAGTTTTTCTACGAGAACTTCTTGTTACTCAGTTACTCAGTAATCACAAAAATCCTTATGCCTTACCACAGAAATTGATTGAAACAATGCTGTTCGTGCTGGGAATTCGAACCCGTGAGATGCGTCATGAAAGCCAGTGATGTACTAAAATTATGTCAAAATGAAAATTCATTTAACCATAAATGGCTCCGTGATCGTCTCGTTCAACACTCCTCAACCTTTTTGAGCTCGGGGCCCCTATTGAGTGTTTATTTTTCTGTGGCCCCCATACCATTGTTTTGTCTTCCCATAAAAAATCGAATTCAAAATCCCAGAAATTTTGAGTTTGACCAAAAAATATCAAGCGTGGAAGCTTTTTTTTTTTTTTAGCTCTTCCAAGAATTTCAAATCCAAAATCACTGAAATTTAGGAATTTAGCGATAGGCCACGGGGCCCACCGTTGAGAAACCCTGGTCTAGTTGACCGTCCCTGATATATATAATATGATAATGAGCACAGATAATTAAAACATAAATCCATAGCATTATTGCCATTATTATGGGAACCTTTTTTTATTCACAATGCGTAATAAATTAGTAATATTTAATTGTTTTTTTTTTATCCTACCTACCTACCTGGCAACACCTGCAGCAGTGTAATTATCATTTACGTGTGCGCGACTTACCACGCCTTCTGATATTAAATGCAATATTTTACCTTTTTAATAAGATTCACTTGAAATAGATTGAACAATTGCTTGAACAAACAAGATTGTATCTGAAGTAATAAATACTATGCCGGCAACATGAATAAACTAAATGTAGAATGATTAATAGCATTTCGGGTGTTAAAATAAATACATACACCAAATATGGAGCATTTGAACTCTTAACCCTATAGTAGTAGTGAGTTTTTTTTTTTTAACCCTTTCTTAACTAAAATGTGTAAATAGTACACATACCTTCTAATAATTTACATTTCTATATTTATTATATATTTACATATATAATAAATACTCAAGTATTCCTGCCATATACATTTACACATTGAGTAATGCAATAATAGTAGTATTGTAGTAGTGTGATATAACATCATGATTCACTCACGTTTGCCTGATGTGTAACGACTACACAGCTCAGGAGCGCGTGTTTTTTTTTTTGCATAGTAAGGAAAGGGTTAATTAGGCTTTTTCGTACATTTTGATTACTTGCACTTTTGCTTCACACAAAAATGTAATGACATCTTTCGGCGTACGGATCAATATATAGAATAATTTTTTTAAATTATAAATTAAAACAAGCCACTGTCAATACCGGTGACACGTCCCTTCGTATCGGGATGAGTGGCTACCCTCCTGTAGCGTGATTGTCGCAAAGGTAATTCAATTTAATAAACAAAAATCACGGCAATTAAGAATTTGCTATTCTTAAAACTGCATCGATATATATTACTTTGTATAAACATTGAATGAAATTAATAAACACTAGAAGTCGGCATTATCAGTATCAACATTATTATTAATAATAATATAATTAAAAGCGAAGCAACATGGAAGAAAAACAATTCATGTCATGTTTACAAGATGATTAAAATAATATAATATCGACTGTGGAAAGGAAAAAGGACGTAACCCACACATGTAAAATTTTACAGGAGGCGCAAAAAACGTGTTTGGATGATTTTGGGCCATATGCAAATTATGAATTATACACAACCTTGAAGTGCACTAAAGAAGACTTCTAAACTGGTGTTTTATTGACATAATCTAATATTAATTAAAGAAATTGTCTAGGAAAAACCTTTTTCAGTCTTTTTTTTTGGTTGAAATTTTTTACGTAATTTTTTTCAAACCTAAAAGCTGAATTTAGATACTAACTCGGTATTTGCAGCTTGCGTCCTTGTGATAGAACGTGTATCAAGTTTGATACAATGTGATTATCGAAAAAAGCTGTTTTGAAAAAACTGTGAGTTATGTCCTTTTTCCTTTCCACGGTCGATATGTAAGAAGTAATATGCTGAATGCTGAGCTTACATTGCCTCTAATGAAGATTACTGATTATATTTTTCTTTAATTTTCAGTCCATTTTTCGGCGACGAGTTCCAGTTTGATGTACCCCGCCATTTCCGATACATCAGCATATATGTCTGCGAGAAGGACCGCCACCTCAAACAGGACAAGATCCTCGGGAAGGTGGCGATACTCCGCGAACACCTGCAGTCCTACAACAACAAAGATCATTGGTTTGCCTTGTGCGCAGTGGACGCCGACTCAGAAGTCCAGGGCAAGGCGCACATTGAGATCCGGTTCGATGGACCCCAGACGAGAGTTGTCGATGAATATAACTTAGAAAATGTCCCGAGTCTGACGGAAGATTCTACTAAATACAGCAAAATTGACACTGATAAAGTTGCGTTGCCTGCGAAAGCGAAGGTAAAATCCTCAAAACCCGCTTCCGATTATTATAAATTCGGCTCCTACAGCAGTACAACTAACAAAAGATTATTATCAACCGCCACCACTGCCGATAATCTCTCCGGACTTTCTAGATCTGAAAGTTTGAACGCTAACGGAATGCTGTCGCAATCCAACATGATTTCCGGACAGTACCACAACACGTACGGTCCTTCGTCTTCGCGGAATATCATTCCGGATAACAGCAAGGTCATCTCGCAGTTTTCCGAGTACGGAGACGACAGGTCCATCGAAGCCATGAGGAACATCATGACGGAGGACATGGATTCTCAGCCCCAGTATTTTGTGCAGCCCGACCTGAAGAATCAGTTGTATATAAGTGTGTTGGAGTGTTCGGAACTTACCACTAAGAACGGACAGTGCGATCCGTACGCCATTGTTACTGTTATTTATTCTAATGATAAGCGGATCAGCAAGAAGACGAAGGTTAAGAAAAAGACAGTCAATCCGCACTTTTACGAGTGCTTCACGTTCGATCTGGTCCTAAACGGGGATCCCACCAAGGAGCAGAGAGACAGCGGGAATAATGCATATGATGTAAGTAAATCTACGGTTGTAATTTAGGATGCTGGCATGTCTGTTTGGACGTCAGTGCGTTCGGGCATACCCTATTTTTCTATGTTTCAAAGTAGATTTTGTCACTTTGTTTTTATGGTAAATATGCTTTACGACGTGCTACTTATTTTATATATAAAAGGTAACTAAATGCCGTAGGAACTAAGTTCTGTCTGAGTCATTCAATGTATAATTTACGCGAGACATGAATACAATATGTCAGTTTTCTTAATTCCAACATTAGGCTTTTTAGTATCTTCATACCCGCAATTGTGGGGGTTATAATGCAAAATGTACTATTTCCAAAACTCAAACTTTTCAGTAGAGTCAAATACAGTGGAACCCCCAATTACACTACCCCAAATACGCGATGGCTTGAAATATTCGCCGCAAATCCCCCAATTGCACTGTCGCATTCAATTGTCGTTGCTACGAGATGGTCGTCTGTGTGGCGCATATAGTCAAATGTTGGCTAGCGTCTGTATTCAACACGTGCCAGGCTATACACGTATAGCCGGGCGACTGTCTATGTGTTGGATTTTGGCGCGCTTTGCATTTTTTTTAAAAAAAAAATTGACATTACAGCTTACGCCAATGAGTCAAATATTTGAAATTTTTTAAGTTGAAAGATCATACGAGATATAGTCGATGAGAAATTTTTGTAAGTCACATGAGATTAACTCAAGGAGAATTAACGTCACAAACGCCTTTACACGAATCAATAATGTGTGAAAGTTTCTGTACGGGACTCGGACATGCGATCACCGCAACTGTACTATAACTGTATTAATGTAAGACAACAAAATAATTGTTTGCAGACTTTTTCTTTTCATGATCATTTTGTTTTACTTTCAGATTAATATTGACAGTGAACATGAAGTAATAGAGGCCAAAGAGGTCTGCGTAACTCTGTGGCACGAGCCAGCGATCGGCGGGGGGTCCTCTCTGTTCCTCGGAGAGGTCAGGGCGCCTCTCATGCAGAAGAAAATAAAGGAGAATACGAGAGCGTGGTGAGAGATTAATAACACTTACTGACTGTTTGACGTAGAGTCGAAACTTTCTCCGATGTTTATTTGTGAATTTTTTTTTAGTATAGACAAATGGGTATCGTTGCGGTTGAGTGTCGATGAAATTTGTATAACATGAGCATTATTGTCGTGCAGAAAACAGACTTCACATTTTGGAAAATGCGAGTTATCTGACATAACCTAAAGTTTTTTCAAAATAACCTGCTTGTTTGTCAATTGCTCAACCTTTCTTTCAACATGAGTATGAATAGCAGAATAAGACTAGCACAAGACCAGTGGTTAACTTATCGCTCTTACCACGCCCTGTTCTTAGAATCTGATGAATGGGAAGACATCGCAGACACCCATGTCTTCGAACAGAAATCCATAAATTGATCGATCAATTAATAAAACTCAATACTTGAATTCAACTGAAAGATTGCGTCTTGATGTCGTCGGCTCTGTAAGGCTTCTTAGTGCAGTCTCAACGCACCAATGACTTAGCCCTAAAGAAATATTCAGTGTTGTTCATATTCTTGAATTCACTCCAGGTACTTTCTGAGGTCCAGAGCCGGTCCGCAATGCCCAAAAGGCGCAACTCCTCCCGGATCTCGGCTTTCGACATCGGCCGGCGCGAAACTCGGCTCCCTGAGGCTGGTGTTGCGCCACACTCTGGACGTGGTGCTGACTCTCTCCGCCTACGATGACCTGAGTTCCCTTCTGCTCAGGCCTTCTCCCAATACGGTAAAGATATTTATTGATTAAAAAAAAAATCGTGACTGAATTAACCCTTAGTTTCAACCCTTAAGCCGCCAACGTCGAAATATTCAATACATATGCGACTCACAGGTGAGACGCTGGCGTTCTTAATTCAATAATGAGCTATTTTTTTTACTGAATTAGGTTTTTTCGTATATTAAGGTTTGTACTATTGCTACACAATCTAGATATTTCAATCTGGGGAGAATATTAATTATTATTTCTAGAATTAAAAATCTATTTTTTAAATTTTAAAATGTACATTTGAAAACGTAAATTAATTACACTTGCCACTAGAAACACAGATGAACAGTTCTAAGCTGCTTGGATCTCTTCGTAAACGCATCGAGTGTGTTAGATCCTTCAGAAAGTATAAATAAAACCATTTTACAGTAAAAATTGTTCAGTCAAATAAGAAAATTGTATGGAATAATGTCTAGACATAATGCCTGACGAGATACTGCAACATCATAATAAAAATTCAATTTCTATTGCATACTTTCAGCCCGTCTCTTCATCGGCGGTTTACATCCTCGGTGAGATAGTGTCGTCGAAAACCGACCTGGCGCAGCCTCTCGTTCAGCTGTTTACGCACGAAGATCAGCTGGTGCCCATCATTCGGTCGTTGGCTGTCCACGAACTGTCGACTGTAACGTGAGAATACGTGCATTGTCTTTTTGAGCTATGCCTCGGTAACATAGTTTCGATGATGCTTGTCTGCTTCCCGGACATTTTCATTTTTTTGTGAATTCAAAACATAAGGCGGAAAATATCTTAGTATTTTTTTGTTTTTTTTTTTACCATGTCCGCTCTCAATGTGAAGCATATGGACTCCTAATGGAGTTTATCTCAACAGAAGTCTTTCTACGAGAACCGAAGTGATAAGATATAGACGAATAGGGCTAGGACAGGACTAGTGGTTAGCTAATCACTCTCGCTACAACCTGTTTTTAGGATGGGTGGGAGGGGAAATTCAAGGCATCACATACATCCATGCCTTCAAACAGAAACTCATAAATCAATTAAAAAAACTGTCCTTTCTGGGATTCGAAGCCGACCACGTTGACCACTCGACCACGCAGGCGGCAAGGATTTTAGTTCTTTAAAATATTTATTATAACGTAGTATTAACAAGTAAATTCCAATTCAATCAAAAAATTCAAAACATATCAAATAGTGTCAAAAAAAATTGAAAACCTTCCTATATTTGTCTCTTTCCTTTTCCAGCGATCCCACGACAATCTTCCGTGGAAATACTTTGGTCTCCAAAATGATGGACGAAGCCATGCGATTGGTCGGACTGACGTACCTCCAACTCACCCTCAAACCCACATTGGATCTGATCTTCTCCGAGAAGAAACCGTGTGAAATTGACCCTACCAGAGTTAAGGACCAGAGCACCGTCGAAAGCAATTTGGTGAACCTCATCTCTTATGTTGACAAGGTAAATATTGAAAGTCGCTTAGTGCAGTGTTATCGGCAAATGGGGGTCTGTGGGTTCTGCCACGGGGGTCCGCGAATTGTTGTAAATTATTTTAATAAATTTAACTTCAATTCTTCAATTTATTGTTAAAATATAATTTTGAATGGTTTGAATGCACGGTAGATGTTTGCATTCATTTTTTTTGAAAATTGTTTGCTAAAAATTAGATAAAGTAATTTATTTATTTATTGTTTAAAATTTAAAGGTACAGTACATGACATTATAGCTCACGCCAATTCACCATGCACTAATATAATGAGAAAAAATAAATTAACATAAAACATCATACTACACAATACATTGCGGTGTTCCGTGGAGCCAAAGTAGGTGTTCCGCAGGGCCAGACTAGGCCTTAAGACTTCCCTTAGTTTTGCAAAAAAAAAATTTGGACGAAATATTTAGTTTTAGTAGTAGTAAATATCCCGCACACAAACAGACGCCCAGCTATGC
This sequence comes from Himalopsyche tibetana, assembly GCA_030503985.1. Taxonomy (NCBI): domain Eukaryota; kingdom Metazoa; phylum Arthropoda; class Insecta; order Trichoptera; family Rhyacophilidae; genus Himalopsyche; species Himalopsyche tibetana. The sequence continues at coordinate 4,205,134 of JAPJYX010000052.1, read as the reverse complement.
GTGTATACGCTAGCCAACATTTGACTGTATGCGTGGCACAGACGACCGTCCCTTAGTAACGACAATGGAATGCGACCGTGCAATTGGGGGATTTGCGGCGAATATTTCAAGCCAGCGCGTAATTCGGGGTAGTGTAATTGGGTTTTCCACTGTAATAAGAATTTCAAGATTATTAACTCGGGCCCCGAAGAAGAAGAGAAAAATCCTTTAAACTTGAAATAATGCAATGATTACACTCGGCAAGGCCTTGAAGCGTGTCCATCTAGTCCTTTTAAATTCCATAAAACCGAGGATAGATTTCTTAACAAAAAAGATGCATGATTGATCGAGGCATCATTTGTTGATGTGCCAATTTTTATATATTTTTTAAACCATTTAAGTGCCGCGGGGTATTAGTATGGCGGTGTCCGGCGGGCTGCAAATTTATCAATACCATTCTCAATCCCTCCAATGCTTACACATATCATTTTCCTTTCAGATATTTGAAGCGATCACAAAGTCCTTCATCAGCTGCCCGGCGGTGATGTGCAGACTGTTCGATGGCCTGCGGCAGTGTGCCGTCCAGAGGTTTCCTCGCAACGCCGAAGTGCGATACTCTGTCATATCCGGCTTCATATTCCTGAGGTTCTTTGCCCCCGCCATTTTAGGACCGAGACTGTTCGACCTCACCACGGAACAGTTGGTAAGCTGAATTATCAATTGTTTGCGTGTTTCTTATACTGACTGATGTTGTTTGATTGTATATCGTCACCTTTCTCGTTGGTGAGTAAACGATGAAAATTTTCACCTTTTAGGATGAAGACTAGCACAGTGTCTGCCAAACTGTGTGCCGCAAGGAGTCTCAGGTGTGCTGCGGCGGAAGAAGCATTAAAAATGTTAATTTTAAATAAATGTGTATTCGTTTAAATTTTTTTAAATTTTAAATAAATTCAACATCTACTCATTCAAACAAATATTTGTCACGTTCATAAATAGTGGTTGATGCGACACATTTTCCACATTTTTTTTTTTAAAGGTACATTTCCTTTTTAAAGCACTTTTATTTGGTGTGTCGCGGTACTAGTTCCATCCGCCAGTGTGCCGTGAAGTAAAAAAGTTTGGCAGACACTGCTCTAGCATTATAATATCAAAATATTTATCTGACACTTTTAAATCAGCGTTAATCACAATTCCCCGTGAAAATATTTGCTTTTTTTTGGTAAACTGGTGTAATCAATGCACCAACTGAGGTATACAAAATACATATTAAATATTTATTATTCTTAACTGTGTCCACTCATATTGAAGCATCTCGACAGCAGTTGTGTTTACGAGAAAAGCTTGTTAGTCAGTTGCTCAAGATCACTTTTTTAAAAACGGTTAAGATAGAACGATGAGGTTAGAGAACACACTATTTTTAGGATCAGATGACTTCACATAGCTATTCACGCCTCGATCACGCATGATGAAATTGTCCGTACAGTAATATATTTTATCAGACATCTTTTGATTTCCAAAGGTTTAAATTTGGGTGTGACGTTTGTGTAAAAGATGAGATGAATGTAATTAGATTGTGTACAATGGCGTTTCAGGATCCTCAGACGAATCGAACTCTCACCCTGATCTCGAAGACTATTCAATCGTTGGGAAACCTGGTCAGCTCTCAGGTCTGCAAGGAGGAATACATGGCTGCCTTGTTCAAGGGCTTCTCCAGCGAGAAGCATGTAAGTTGTGTTTCTTATATCTTCTCCTTGGAATATATTTGCTCTCTATTCAGAGCATCTAACCTTTTCAAAGTATCTCCATGATTTGCTGTCCCGTGACAAGCAGGCATCCTTCAGCTCCATCGACCATCGACACTGGAATCTCACCTGTCGCTGAAAGAGGCGCCCAGAGTTGGGTGCTTTTTGGTCAGTTCTATCATGTTCCTCACTAAATGAAACCACCTTACCCTCCCATATTCATCGCAAGCGTCTTCCATTACAGGGATGCCCAGTGAGTTGATTGTGAAATTATTTTTGGATGATTGCCGACATTTAACATGGGTTTTCATTGTTCTCTCGTGATATAATTATGAGTGATATCAGTAATTTGCCATCAATTATTTGTGTGGCCACCCCTGATCTATAGTCTTCGCCGGGTTCCACGATTTGCTACCGTAAAGCAGCACTGGTAGAATGCAAGCGTTTGACAAACGGGATTTGGTTTTAACTAGGTACATATCTTTTGGCCCAAACAGTCCGCATTGAGCTAAATTTGGCTATTCCTAGTTTTTACGTTGTAATAATTGCATGAGAAAAATATATGGGACTCCCACACCGAAGCTGTTGACTCTGTCGATGTTCCGCCCTGTGATTGTCAGACGCTGCTTCTCTCTGTACAACTGGATGGATGTTTTGTTCTTGTTTATTATTGACTGATTATTGTCGCCTTTTTCAGGTACAAGATATAAAGCTGTTTCTGGAAATCATATCATCAAGCACGACAACTCAGAACAACAACCTCCAAGAAACACCGGTCCTTTTAAAAGAAGGGTGAGTGCTTTTCAGTTAAGAATAATTATCAATCTTATGATATAACAATTAAATACGAGAGTTTTATCTTAGAGTTTAATCACTTATCGAAAAACACTTGAAAATCTCTGTTGATATCGTATAAGGCATAATATTTACACTTTACTGTGGCGAGGGCTGCCAACTTAATTGTAGTCATGGGTAGGTTCCACTGTGAAACTTTAATTCACGACAACAATTGAACTTTGCAAAGGACGCATGCGTGTTCATCTGGAAAACTTTTTGTCTATGACAGGCATGGGCAAACTGTAATAATCTTTTAACGGCTATTTTTTAATCAACCCATATATTTGAACAAACATTTTCAATCATGAACCTCAATAAAAACTCTTTACGATCAACCATCACCGATGAACATTTATTTACAAGCAGTTTTAAAAATCTCAACTACAAAATTAACGCCTGAATTTAAAAAAATGTTAAAAGACGTAAAACATTTCCATTCCTCTCATTAGATAAGGGATTTCCAACCTGGGAGCGTGGACTATTGCAAAGGGTGGCGTGAATAGTTGAAAATATTTATTTGCACTTTAAAACGTGTGTTTATTTACTATATGAAATAAAGAATGGGGAGGCGTGAAGATATTTTTTTCTTCAAAGGGAGGAGCAGTAGCATACAGGTTGGAAACCACTGCATTAGATTGTTTTCTTTTCATGGTAATAAATAATATACGTATAAAAATGGTATTTTACTTGCGGCCCGCCACTCACTTTGAATTCCTGAATTTGGCCCTTCATCCGATAAGTTTGCCCCCCATCGGTCTATGAGTTATATCATAAACATTTCACAAACTTATCGGTTTGTGCTGCGACACTGCTCAAGAGATTATTCTGTAGTAAAAGCCGTCAGTTGGCAGAGCCACCTCTCAAAACTCTTGGTCACTTAACATGAATTATTTCATTCACACTTTATTTTTCATATTTAATTTGATACTAGATTATAATGCCGTTTGTAAATTAAACCAACTGTATGTTTTTCTACTTAAAGTATATGTAAATACATCACCGATATACCAATAAATTGAGACAAATATAATACAGTCGAAATTGTTTATTACGAGGAAGACGGTACCGACTGAGTTTGCTCATTATAAGGATTATTCGTTATATCAGAGAATAGGTATTTTTAAATGCTTACAAACATAGCCATCACATGAAGACATAAAGTATCTGGAGCGGACATCAGCGGATTCAAACAAAAATACACAATTAGAATTTATTTACACACATACTACATTTTTCTGTCAATCCACTCTTCTTATAACATTTAAAATTGATGCTTGTTTCATTGTTTTCACTCTCGTTGACAATATTTTGGCTCGGTATGCCCGAGAAGTAGCTTGTTATAAAAGTGAATAAATGTACGGAGAAAATCATAAACGGAAATGCCAACGAATGTTTCCTAATTTCATCCGAGATCTCGCTATTTCCGTGATCGTAATAAACGAATTCGACTGTATACATAATATATTGCAATGAAAGTCTCTAAGAATTTTACCAGCGAATCATCTATCTAATTACTGGTATCCGGTCGATACTTCATTTTCGGTTAGTACAGCGACAGTGATAATGTTGACACATTGCTCGAGAAAATGTTTCTATTCTAAATCATGATTTTTTCATTCCACGCTCGCGTATGGATGAAATTACAGATTCGGGTAAGTAAAGGCGTAACTTAATACTTAATTAATTGTCCAAAGATATTAACTGCCGATACCACGATGGGTTGCCAGTTATAATATGCATTTATTGGGAGATATTGCGAAGGTTAGGCTAGTGTCAGAAGTACTGGATTATCGTAAATTGAATAGCATAGAAATCTATGAAACCAAAGCAGAGCTGCGAGGGTTCTCGGGCCTTCCTCCTATTCTGTTGCAGTGTTCTGCGTGGATGTTTTGTGATTAGCCAACCACTAGTCCTGTCCTGCCATATCCTTTCTATCCCGACAACTCTCTTTAAAGAAGAGAGGTTGAGCGAAAAACTCATGTTTAAATACCTCCATCAGGAGGCCATATGTTCCATATTGGGAATGGGCATGGAATAAAATATATATTTTTTTTGAGTTGTTTCCCGAAGTTGTTACATTAACATCATTTTATGAAACCTTCAGGACTATGGTGAAGAAGAGGCAGCGTGGAAAGCGATTCGGACGGGCCAATTTTAAGCAGCGTTATTTTCGGCTCACGAACTGCGAGCTGAGTTACTCCAAGTCTAAGATGAAGAAGCCGTGCTGCACCATTGCTCTCGCCGATATCACGTCTGCCGAAAAGGTTCCCGAGTTGAACAACCTCAAGCTGAAGAACATGCTTAAGATCGGTAAGAAGCTCCGCAAGTTAATTCGATTTTAATCACGATTTATAATGTATAGATACTCCATCGAGTAAATAGCAAAGGAATAAAAATGAATAACTTTGAGTTCTCGGCAATTAAAAAGAACCTTAATAATAATAACCGCCCCTGCATATACATATGATCCAATGCCACATTGACCGGCCGCCACTGATTAGAACCAATGTCTACAGCTGGCATGCCCAACTGAAATCGCTTGATGGGCCAAATAAAATAATACACTACTCTGAGGGCCACACATAAATATTTTCAACTTTACTAATAATATTAATATTAATAATAAACAAACACCTTACCTATTTCTACGACAGCTGTTAGTCACTCAGTCGCTCAATCTCTCTTTTCAAAGAGAGTAGTATGGATAGTAGGATAAGGCTAAGACAGGACTAGTGGTTAACTAATCGCTCTGATCGGAACGGCCCTGATGGAGCAATAGAGTCAAACGCAGAAAGCGTTAAAAAGATTTGGAAGGATCATTTCTGCGAGGTGCTGAACCGACCGCCCCCCCAGGACCCTTTTGACGTAACCGAAGAGGCTACATCTATGGACCTCCCCCGAGTGTCCGGTATTTCAGACCGTACGCCCACACATGCCGAAATCATCTTGGCAGTGAAGAGGCTTAAAAACGGCAAAGCACCGGGTGGAGACAGAATACATTCGGAATTTCTGAAATGTGGTCTTAACGCCGTCCTACATCCTCTCTATCACCTGATGGCCAGGGTGTGGGACGGTGAGCGTTGCCCTAGGGACTGGGTGGACGGTGAGGTGTTAGCACTCCACAAAAAAGGTGATCCCCTCAGCTGTAACAATTACCGAGGCATAACTCTTCTCAGTATTCCTGGGAAGGTAATGGCACACATTCTCTTGGCGAGAATAAGAGGTCCCATTATGAAAATACTTAGGAAAAATCAAGCGGGCTTCCTCCCTGGAAGGTCGTGTGCGGACCAAATACACAATCTTCGATGTCTCCTCCAGCAGAGCAATGAATTTAACAGTGCTCTTGCTTGTTGTTTCGTCGACTATGAGAAGGCATTTGATAGTCCGCACAGACCCTCTTTGTGGAGGATACTGGATGCCTACGGGGTTCCGCCAAAGATTGTGGCCATTATCAAATCCTTACATGAGAATAGTGCATGTTGTGTGAGAATCGGTGACTCAAATACCGAATGGTTCGGGGTCACTACCGGAGTGAGACAGGGGTGCGTTCTTGCACCGTTCCTGTTTATTATTATCCTTGACTTCATACTTCGCAGGTCAATTCCGCCTGATCGAGGTGTAGCTGTTGGTCCCGGTCTGAAGCTGTGTGACCTTGAATATGCCGATGATGCATCCAGGAGACTATTGATGGGTTAGGAACTAACTCAGGTCGCATTGGTCTAAAAATTAATACTAGTAAGACCAATGTGATGTGTAACCAAACCTGTCATGACTCTGATAGGACCCTTACCAGCGCGGGACAGATCATCGAGAGGGTTGACAGCTTCAGATACCTCGGCGTACATATCCCCGAAGACGGTAGTACAAAAAACGAGCTCGCCATTCGTTTAGGAATGGCTGGAGCCACATTCAACTCAATGCGGACTGTCTGGGACACACAGCTGTACTCGATTAAAACCAAATGCCACTTGTTCAACGCTTGCATTCTGCCGGTAATGCTTTACGGTTGCGAATCATGGCACCTGACGAAGACTCAGAAAAACCGTATACTGAGCTTCGAGAACAGATGCTTGCGTCGGATAATGGGGGTGAGGTGGTTTGATTTTGTGAGGAATTCAGAGATAAGGGAGCGTGCAAGACAGCGTCCCGTCACGTCAGTGGTTATGGAGAGACGTTGGAACTGGCTGGGTCACGTGCTGCGGATGCCTCCGGAAAGCCTCAATCCTGCCTGCCTCTTCTTTCGACCGGTGGGATTCCGGCGTCCTGGACGTCCGTCGGGTACTATCCATAGGATGTACTCGGCGGAACTGAGGGATGCTGGCATGTCATGGGAGGAAGCAAAGCTATTGGCGGGAGACAGGGAAACATGGAGGTGCCGCGTGGCGGCCATATGCTCCACATAGGGAGCGAACATGGCCAAAGAAGAAGAAGAAACACCCGTGCGTTCGAACAGAAATCAATAAATCGACAGCAAAAATGCTGTTCGCACTGGGGCTCAAGCTTGGATACTTAGTAATCAACGAAATATCTGGGTCTGTAAATTTATGGTTCTACCTTTTTGGGGTAAAATTGGCATCACTACAAATGCACGTTTGGTGATAGAATTCGACACCCAGGCATAAATTCCAAAAATTTGTCACAAATTTAGTAATGCATTTTTTTAAAAATGTATTTTACCAATAACAGAATGCAAAATGTGTAGAAATTTGAAAACTTTGAAGGGCCACAAGAAACCAAGGTTTGGGCATGCCTGATCTACAGTATATATAAAAATCTTACCAAAGAGTGAGTCTTATAATACCTCCGGATATCTATATAGGGAAATTTTTCGTACTCTTAAATGCAAGTCTTCCCAAGGTCAATTGTTCCCGGGAGAATCCTAGCACAAAACTGGACAACGCATAACGTTTGTTACGCAACGGGAAATGTCTGTTGGACACATAGGACACATATGTATGGCTGTGTTGGGTGGCGGAGGGAATCGTACAGTCATTAATTGTTACTTATTGATAATTTTTCTGTTCTTGTTTCCAGTGTATTCAAACAGAGTGCTCTGCGTTCAGGCAGCAAATTGCGTAGAACAGACCGAATGGCTGAACCTCCTGCTGAAGCTGTGCGAGGGGCACAGTCCGCCCACTCAGAAATGCCACAACGGTGTCTATTCTCACTCGTCGTGGACCTGGTAATAAACATTGGATATTTTCTTAACAAATATTATTATACTTTCAATGGATTCAGCGGTAACTTTGTGGAAGTTCATTTTAATATAAAATAAAATATCTTAGATTATTCCATGTATTGAGCTACAAACTGTGACACGTGTTTCGCCTCTTTCAGAGGCATCTTCGGACAGACTACTTTCGCAAATGCTTGCTTAAGTATGAATGATTTTGATTTTACTATTCTGATATATTACAATAAAAATCAAATAAAAATGGGACAAAAATGGGAAAAGACTTTCCACACCATCAGTAAGAGGGGTCACTGTAATGAAATATGTTCTTTTAGTTGCTCCGCGAGTAAACTAGACGCGGTCGGGTGTTCAGAGGTCCCGGCGAACGCGGCGCGGTCACCGCAGGCGAGCATCCGTCACCGACTGGATCCGGCGAGACATCTCGAGCGATTGCACTGCTTGATCTTCTCGCATTTCACCGATATTGAGAACCTCAAGCTGAAGAACACGGCTGGTAAATATGGGCATTTAGTATTTTTGAATCATTAGACAGTGCCAGATTCTTGACGGTTCTTTGAAATTTGGCAACGAGTTGCAGACTCTAGGCTATTCATTGGATTAATCATTAGAGGAGTGAATAGATCTATACCAGGCGGGGGGAACCTGCGGCATTATGGCTACTTTCGTGCGGCCTTCTGCCCAATTCTGTAATTCTGTAAATTTTTGTAAATTCGTAAATTCCTGGAAGACCTAAAAAAAAAAAGGTGTTGCGCTGCTAATTTGGTCACATCCGTAAATTCTTGGGATTTTCGATGTCAAATCCTTGGAAGATCTAAAAAAAAAGTCCCACGCTGGTAATTTTGGGAAATTCCCGAATTTCTGGGCTTGAAATTGTTTCCAGCCAAAGATTCCCTAGTCAATATTTACTGCGAACTTATGTTGAATCACAAAAATGAATGCGGCCTCTAGAGAAGAAAAGGTTCCCCACCCCTGATCTATACTGACCTTACTTTACTGGCTTTTATTAACATGACAATTGCGTGAGTTTTTTTGCAGTGAATATTATATGTAATTCACACATAAAGCATATATATATGATCACAGACAGACACTATCAAAATAACACACTGTCAAAATAACTCCTGTGTTGAGTTAAAAGTATGTCCATACTCCTTTACAGTAAGATGGCGCCAACGTACATGTACGTCCATACTCCTCTAAAGGTTAAAAAGATTGTAATTTTTCAAATAGAATATGGACAAACGGAAATGAGGTAAAAATAAAAATATGTAGGCTAACTGAATGGGCTGGCTTTTAACTGGCTAAAGTCGTTTTGTGTATTATCTTTTTCTCACAAAAGAGTGTCTACTGTATCATCATGCTTAATTACGATGGGACTGACACCCTATCTCTGGCCAGCTGGGCACCGTGGTTTCGCTGCCTTGCCATTCAGGCTTGGTCGGATTGTAGACGAGCCAACATGTCCGTGTAGCGAAATGCAGGATGGAACGCATCGTCTTTGAATGTCTTGCGAGAGGGAAAAGTTACTCAAGTCAGTCTGGCCAGCTGTCGGAGCCATAGCCATCTTCTGCAAATTTGTATTGTCACGGGGAGAGACCAATTTTTATCTCGTAGGGAGGAGTTCTTTTGTTTTTTTAAGTAGGGGCTTTTTTACAACACACAAATGTAAACTGCCGAGTCTTTGGTAATTCCTTCCGAGACATTAGTATTTTTACGGTTCGAAAAGCGTCTCTTAAACATACGTTCGGCCGTGGCGGGTGTCGGTGAAAGTTGTTTGTATCGTCACGCCTCTCTCCAGCACCTGTAACGCTCAGTCGGGGAATGATATAGTCTAGTTATTTTCTTGCCGTTTATTGAATTGTTCATAATTCCACTACAGAGCATCCCGAATCATATCAGAAGACCTTGAAGGACTTGATGGAAGTGGCATGCAGATTGGAAGAACTGCATCGAACTAATCAGCGATCTCTCCGGAGACAGACGGAGTACGGAAGCAAGTGAGTGATGTAGAATAATTATTCCAATAAGACGAGACCGTGCCCAACTACTCTATTTATTCTTTCTAAGCTTAACCTTCTATCTTTATTTTGAGTAACTGAATTTCAACCGGTTTACATAGTATGCCTACTTGTGAGGATTGATTGTGAAACCAAAACAGCATGTCACATTGAAATCTGTTTTATTATATAATATTTTAATGTTTCTATCTTTCAGGCAAGCGCCAATAGATGACGACAACTACCTCCACCTGATGGGTCGCTCGAATTCAACTCCCGAATGGCAATCCATGGAGCAAAAGTCGAGCATGAAATACTTCTCCAACCCCGCCTCTTTTATATCGCAGAATTCCACCTCTAGGACAGCGATGCACCTGCCGCACCCTTCGCCGACGCTACCTCCCGAATTCAAAAACTTCAAACAAAACGTTGTCAAGTCCCCGACCGGTGTTATTCACATAACTAAGAAGAATTCCTTCCAAGATTCGTCGTTCTCGGGTAATCATGTCTTCATGGAATCCGTGGGAGCCATATTCAATAGTCGAAATGCTGACGAAAGAAGTTCCAACGGTTCTAATAAATCAGCCGGCGCCGGAAGTGGCTACTTGAGGATGAATTCCCTTAAAAATGAATCGTTCATCAACGAAAGCGACTCTGCGTCGAGTACTTCTAGCAATATTGCTGCGAGATCTTCTCCTGTTAAAGAATCGGCGAGATCTGATCGATTACCGTTGACCGTTCCTCCGAAGACTTCATGCGAATACGTCGAAGTCAGACCGAAGATCGAACGAGAGATGAAACCCAAAACGGGCATTTATAACAAAGAAAAGATGGTGAGCCTCGAGGAGTCCGCTGATAACCCGCAGTATTATTGCCGGGAGTACGAACTCATGTCAAATTTTTCCACCGACACCAAACGGGAGAACGATACAGCTTCGGACGTCCCTCCGGCGGTGCCGCCTAGATCTCACATAGGGAAATTCCCAGCAAAAGTCACAGTAGATGTGCATTCAGAGAATTTTATGAAATTAGACAGCGGTCTGAGAGAACGTAAAAGTTTTGAACATTATCAGCTGAAGTCGGTAAAAAGCGACGAATCTATTGTCGATGCGGAAGTGTTGAGGATTGTAGAACCCGGAGACGTTATTCTTATTCAAGATAAAGTAAGATTGAAGCAAGATACTGCGTCCCTCGAAGCAACTCAGGAAGAAAGATCTCAAAGTAAATGTGATTTGAAATGTGTCGTAGGTAGTTTTAGTGACGTTAGAGACTGTGAAGAGGGCGGTTCGGGCTGTGCCCGAAGGACGCAAGGTGACGTCGAATGTCAAATCGAAACGAATGCTGACGACGTCGGCAAAGTGAACTTTGATAACGAATCCGACGTCAGCAAGAAAAAGGGAAAGAGCGAAGACTACCGCTTCTTCCCGAGAATCAGTTTACAGAGGAAATCGAAATTGTCCGATAAGAAGACGAACAGCGTCGACGGCGGCATCTCCGATCGTTTGACTCCATCTTTCTTGAAGAAGAAAACGAAAGTCGGCACCGACTCTGTGAGGCTGCAGGGAATCTGCTGAAAGACAATTTACGTTATCCATTGACATTGTATAGATATTTTCGCTATCCAGTGTATTTAAAGAATATCATTCCTGGCTTAATCTCAACGGTTTGTGTTTAGTAAGTCAAGCTTGCGCGTAGTTTGTTTGTCGGTTTACATGAGGTATCGTGTTAAAAGGGGATAACTGCATCAACGGTTGAATTAATTGTAAAAAAACCTTTATTTTATAGTTACTTTACTGTAACAAACGGTATCGACGCTGTGTTGTTGCAGACGCTCCCCTTGCACATGTTTATATTGAATATTGTCACATTTACACGGCAAACTCTTTCGAAATAGATTAGCGTGGAAATATAACCTTATCGGTTTTGCAGTCTTGCCAAATTAAGCTAGCGATGTTTTTGTGTATTTTTTTAAAAGAGTTTGGCGTGTCGGCAATATTTCTTGTCGAGCGAGGGAAGTAATTTTGCCGAACGGCCGCGCCCGATCTAGGAACGTCAATTTCATTGATTTTCAAATTAAATGTGTGTTTTTTTTTTATTATTTTTTAAATATAATAACATATACTGTGATATTTATGTTTAGCTGTCTGATAATCTTAAAAACAAATTGAAACCGATTAACAGGGGCGTGACGACGGCAAAGTTTATTTCTCTCCGACACAATGGTATCGTTGAATTTACAATTGATGATGTGTATCGGGCGTGTGAACGGAGTGAATGACTGTGGTTGTACTCGTCTGAGATTTATTATATTTTCTAGTGTTAAAAGGACCTATCTACAAAACCATTCTGCAATACAGTCCTAAGCGACAATTATTCCATATAACATATTAAAAGGAAAAATGGGCATTTGTTGTTGAGCTTCGTGCAACATACTTATTATTCAGTTAGATTCGGGAATTATTGAATCAGGTGTTTTTTCCGGAGTCAGTATCGGAGTGGGAAAATTTGTTCGACTCGGACCCATTTTTTAAAAATCTATTCATAATATTGATTGATGAAATAATGGCCATGTACAAAAGTTATTCTAGTAACTAGAATGATCTGATGGTATACATATGTGTGATTTAAAAAAAACAACTTAATTTAAATCTGGAGATGGAATCGTTTTTTTTTACTCGACATCACAGCCCTGATAATAACATAATACCTGGTGAATTGTTATGGTGTGTTGTTGTTTAAGTAAATTATCGTCAACCGTCGCAGTGCAGTGAGATTTGTATGCTTATTATGGAAACAAATTAATGTTCAATGATAAAATTTAACAAAACGATTCCGGTTTTGCGATAGGTCCTTCTTCCGTTAGATTGCCGAATTAACAAAGAAATACTGATTTACGTCCCGTTAATGGCCACAATAACATAGTATATACGTTTTTAGGTGTCTTGAAATACTCTAGGAGTTGTCTACTTTGTAAACATGCGCGACGTTGCAACATTTCGCAAAAAATAATACAAACAGTACGAAATTCATGAAGTTACTCATCAATTCCAAATTAATAATAGTTTTTTTTCTTCGTTTCATAACATAACAACTTCATGATTTCCGCTAGCCATATTTAAACGTGCGTCAGCTATCGCGTCCATATTTTTATTTGTAATATTTTTTTATCAGATTGATTATCCTAAGTGATATTGTAATAATTAAAAATAAATGTATGTTTGTGACAATGGAACACAATCAACAAATAGGTCGTAAATTCATTCTGGAATCGGCAAACGTCTGTTAGGACTTTATTTTACACTATTGGTCATTTTCCAAAATCTTTACCAAATATTCTCGTTCATTTTGAATTTTAAATCGGTCACTCGCATTGATTGAAGCTTCCGATCGATATTGATCTATGTTACGTTTGGACGTTTTGAAATATTTAAATAAAACTTTTTCGTTGAGAAGAAATTATTTCTAATTAATATTTTTATGTCTATGTGAACTATCGTTATTCATTTTGACAGTGCATAGGTTCTTATTGCAGGGAGGCCAACATAAAGGATTAAAAACAAGTGACTCGATGTTGCCAGATCAAAAAACTTAATATAATAAAACAGGCAATGTGATGTAGATCATTACTGCGTATTTAGTTAAAAGCAGCCAAATTGTAACATGGGTCATTATTGGTGAAGAAGCTTCAACTGATTTGTCAAAGTTTAACTACGTGTTCACCATGTTTGTGATCAAACATTAATTTTTTATCTCTTTTTTTTGTCACGTGCTGTCTCTCGGTTAAAAATATATTCTGTAATTTTTATTTACTCTCTTTTTAGAAGCGACATATCGGTGATGAAAACTCTACTCTTCTTGAAATAAAAAAATAAGATCGATGGCAGGTCCTTGGATACTTTTCCTAGTGCATCGCAACTGAATTTTAAATGTTGTAAATCATTAATGTAAAATTTTAAGTGAAGAAGACATGTATATGTATACCGGGCTTACAAATTGATATTACATATGCCAAAACAAAAGGTCAAAGTTCTATCTGCATTTCCGCAGTGATAATTTGTATCTTTGGACAGTAAAACGTAACTAGATGGACGGATGGAGAAAATTCACTTCAATGTAATGAAAATAACAGTTTTCCTAACGGTGAATGCTCGCAGCAAAATGACAAATCATCTCTGAAATCCTAACCAAAGTCGCATACGAGAAGTGCGGACGGCAAGAATACGTCATCGTCTTTCATGTATGTTGAACGCGTTCACGAGACGAGTCGAGTTGATAGCATTAACGGAATGTACATAATTTGAACGATTCAAATTTGATATCTTTTATTTCATATTGTCATTTTCTCCGTCGTAAGCCCACTACATATTGACTTCTATTCGGCCCCGGACAGCACAGCGTGGCTTATAACTTCACTTCATATTGTTAATCATATCGACTATCATTTCGCCGGCTACTTTATGTCGGTGGAAATTAATATAATTTTTTTATACTATTATTGTAGTTATAAAATGGATTGGATCTCAATAAAGTTATCGGTAAATATATTTCATACTTCGCCCAATGATTTAAATCACAATTAATATTATAATTTAATAACTAACTACGCATTTCATTGAATCATTTAAATTAAAATTCATCAATGTATTTAAAATAGAACATTTTCGGCTTAATTGTTGAACAGACCTAACTCATATTATCCATTATCAGTTAGAACCATTTTTTTTTGTTAGTTTTCTCTATTCCAGTTTAAAAATAAGTTTTTTTAACTGAGCAAATATAAATATAACCGTTTGCATTTATTTAACCCTTTCCTCGTGTCGGTAGTATTATTTTTGTAGTATTTATCGGGTCGTAAAGATAAGACTCTGTTCCATGGTAACTGAACTAATCAAAATAACATTTTAACCAAAATTGTATGGTAAAACAGATTGATTTACGTCTCTGTTGCTTTCAGGCTGCGATGTGTGGATTGAATGCTTTCATAAGCTCAATAATACTTCAAATCAATCGCACCCAATTTAAAGAACATTTAAATATTCTTCATGTATGAAACAAACAAAAAACGATATTGAAGCAAATTTTTGGTAATTGATTTAGTTTCTAATTACAATTGGTTAGAAATTTTGACACATACGTATGTGCTAACTGTAAGGAAAGGGTTAATTACTAAGAACATTTTTATGCGGTACATGGATTAAATTTCCTTTCCACACTTAGGCACTTTCATCACCGTTGTTATACCAGTTTTTTTTTTAATCAAATATACTTTTATGTTATGTCAATTATATCCTAAAGAATAGGATGCCTAAAGGTCATTTTTCTCCATACGTAACTATATAAATATATTAGCACATAATAGGTAGCAACTTTTGACAATCGTAATAATATATAATATAAAATAAACAAATATTCGAAGAGCATTATTTTTCTATACGCACTGTAAATGTTTCCTGTTTATTTTGTTGATGTATAAAACTGTATAAAGTCTGTATAATTTTTTATTGTATGTGCGTACAATATCACAAATATTAGGGCAATAAATTTTTAGAGAAATCTTATGAATCGTAGTTGTGAAATAGATATTAATAGATTTATAATTTTTTTGGCCAAATTTTTTAATCGGTTGTTATGCCCTTTTGAAACATTGTCAGTTGAATCCTTTTTACATAAAAGGGTGCAACTCAAGAGAATTTACTTTTTGACGAAATGATAATGATTCGATTTTCAACGATTTTTTTAAAAATCAGTTTTTGTTGAATGAGAAATTTAGCTAATTTCAACATCAAAATTGAAAACGGATTTTTAAAAAAATCAGTTGGGTCAGTGTTTCGGTTTGAATATAATTTAACTCGGTGATAAAACACATTAAATTATATCGTAACTATTGGACAATCTAAGCTTTCTTACGGCAGTAAAACAACAAATGATCATCTGACAAGTCACATTTTCATATAGAGCATTGTTCCATTGTAAGATCTTGTAAAATTTGGACAACTTAAGCCCTTTGATAGGCTCGTCTGTGAGTATAAAAAGACCTGTGTGACTTCAGATAAAGCTGGAAGAATACTTCTAAATGTCTTTTACTTAGTTTAAAATAGTGTCGTGAATAATCACGATAATTATTCGGAAGTAACTGATATTACAGTTTTCAAATACTCGCCGCACATTTTTTTTTGTCGCGCACCCCGTACTAATTATTATAGTTTCTTAATATTTTAGTAAAAGTAACAATAGAAAACTGGCAAATAACAATAATTTTAACCGCGCCCCCCCCCCTCAGTTTTATCGTGGCCGGAAGAAAATGCTCCAATAAATATTGCCGTGTATGATTGATATTTAAAACAAACGTTTCATATCTCGATGGTATTTTGAGCGGCAAAGTAAGCCTTCGATTAGGTCACCATAGAACTGGGGTGAACTCGTATCTTTCGTATTTTTAATTATTCCGTGCCATTGCAGAAGCATTTTATATTTTATTTTCTACGTGATCAATTGAATAGTGCAAATTTCAGAATTTTAGTGAATATTTATTTCATAATGGCTATTAAAATGATTTTTTCTGTTCATATACAATGTACTCGGATGATAACACTGCGTAGAAATTGAAGGGTAGACTCGCGTCGGCTTCGGTCGCGGTCTTCCCAGGCTC
Source organism: Himalopsyche tibetana (assembly GCA_030503985.1). NCBI lineage: Eukaryota > Metazoa > Arthropoda > Insecta > Trichoptera > Rhyacophilidae > Himalopsyche > Himalopsyche tibetana. The sequence goes on along the minus strand of JAPJYX010000052.1, from coordinate 4,188,736 downwards.
AAATCCCAGTAGAGACAGTTTCATAAATTGACTTATCAATTGGTTTACGGATCTGTGTTCAGAGGCATGTTTCTCTCCCGCTCGTCTGACCCCGTCAACGGGACTTGGCGAGAGTGACTAGCTGTCCGCTTTTCCTGCCTCAGCCGTAGCGAGCAGTTCTCGTAGAACTTCTGTTGAGATAAGTGTTCATATCCTTCAAATTGGTATCGGCCTGAGCGTACAAGTGCACAACGTCTCATTATCTCAACTTCATTTTTCATGGCCTCTTTTTATCAATTGAAATTAGGAAGCATTCTCTATTTGAAGGTTTCATAATGTTGATATTACAGTTTGTATTGAGAGAGAAATCTGTGATTGCATTTACACCCCAACACAGCCTCGGTAAGCTTTATTGGTGAATTAAAAGGTTCTATGTGCAAACGCTAAAAACTTACTTGTATTGCAATATCAGCCAAATCGTAAAGATATTGCTTCCTTGTGTCAGTTTGCTTTTTTATCTAAATCCTTGTAAAGTCATTCTTTCACTGTCTTCGATCCGGTCTATGCAATTTGTTATTGACGAATTGAAAGGTTTTGAGTGAAAATTATATCACATGCAAAAAGTCAGACAAGGGAAAAAATCGCGAATGAAAAAGAGTTCAATTTAAAACTGTTGTTTAAATGTGACCGCTGTTTCACGTGTTATCATATAAAACATACCTAAGAGAGATTTTTGAACATAATACAGCATTTTTTTTGGTTTTGCCAACCACTCGGAACCTTTGAATACTTTCATCACAGGAAATGTACCGTATTTTTTGGAATAATTGCAGTTTTGTTATCATCCGAGTGAACTGTGTTTGTTGAACATTATTTTAATTTTATTCGTTGATTAACGCAACATAGATAGAACATCGTTGTCATATTTTTCATTTAATATTTACGCCATCAATGAACAGTTCAATTAAACATTTTTTTTTAATTTCATTTCATACATTAATCGTTAAATTAGGCTAATTCTTAGATTAACGCAATCTCATATGTGTTATTTAAGTGCAAAATTAATATAAAAATAAATAAGTGATATCTACTGTAAATATATTATATAACTTAAAAAAATTGCATGCCATTTGTAATTGATTGAAGATATTTTGTTTTGTAAAAAAGTATATATATATATATTTTAAAAACTTAATGTATAAATTTATATATTATATGTACATAAACTTATATTATGTAAAGTGTTCTACGATTATAAAAATAATATATATGTGGGGGGATGTTTTTTTTTTTTTTTTGAATTTTCTTTTCAAATGTAGCGCTATTTAACCGTATTGCTGTTGATTCTTAAATATCTATCGAACGGTAAGAACACGTCGTCTACAAATTAGTATATTTAATAATGTAAGCCGATTGCACCGAAGTGGATTTTTGTTGCAAGGGTCTAACTACAAAAATGTACGTTTTGAGTTCATCTCTCGGTTTAAGCGATGCTATAATCATGTTTGACTCGATGGCTGCCATAGACGAGATATCTCGTAAAATTTTTCGCGCTCAACTTGCCAGAGACGAGTTATCTCGTCAATAACTAATCAAATTAATAGTTGCAAATTATAGCCGGCGTACTAGGTAATTACTATTAATTATCTACGGCAGCTAAAAGGTTAAGAGTGAAACATAGCTATAACTGTAGGGTAGCACAAAGGTAAATCACGTGCTGTACTTTAGTCTGCTTAAAAACATTGTTTTTGTAGTTGGTCCCCTGCGATCCTAACTCCGCGAATTGTCGTATAACATTCAGAGAATATCTTTAGAAATATTACGCTGAACTTTACCAGTGCACGAGTTCTAAAAGGAATCGACTCAAAAAACATCATTCTGAGATAATAGTGTTTGAACTTTTCTCTTTATAACATTCTTATGAATTTCACAAATTCGATGTTGAAAAAAAGCTTTCTGACTACGAAAGTTCAAGTGAAAATATTTGTTTTGTTACAGAACAAAACAATGCAATTTCCTAATGAGTTCATTGTGTTTTTTTTTATAAAACCAAGCTGAATCGATTGTATTAAAAATATAAAACACTTTTGTATTGCTTCCACTTTAATTTGGTATGATCGGTACCAGTTTTGCGATGAGCATTTTCAACTGATGGTTGTATACTTTTTATACCGAAAAAAGTGTGTAAGAAACAATTGGTAATTGAAATATTATAGGAATTTACAGATGAAGATACAAAATATGAATAAGTGGCACTACAATTAAAATGTTTATTACCTCTTACAAATAAGCTCGAGTGGTCGCTAACGATAAATTCCTTACATATGATGTAAAGGCAGGCAATCGTCCCTACCTATTTGTTTTTAACTCTATTTGTTTCAGATCGACATTATTGCATCTATATTTTGTTATTATAATTTATCTATGAATGTAAAATATTGATGCTAGAGGGTTTATCCTAATAGCTGAAATTTTTGATTTTCTATTTACTCAGAACGATGTTATACTGAACATCCTTTGAATATAACGATAATTCGTTGATTGTGAGAGTGTGTATGTATCTATCGCTCGGCAGGTATTACAGAATCACCGGCAATACTTTGAATATTATTCATTTGAAAAGAATTTAAATCTATTATAATTAACAAACTATTAAGAAATTTTTTAACTTAGGCATATGTTGTCATAGATTTGTTGTAGAATCTTGATGAATTTATTATTGTTTTTAAGTTTTTTGTTTTTCATAAACCTTCCTTTATAAGTACAATTGTAAACATTGCAGTAAATTGAAACAATTGTTATAAACATTAGATAGTTATATCGCGTACCTCATAGTACTACCCTTAGGAGTGGGATATGCATGTGATTGGAATCATCACAGAAATAAAAGATATATTTATTTTTCGATTTGTTTTTTTTTTTTATTATTATTTTTCACATCGTAGAATTTTTCATTGAATATCTATCCTTACATTACGAATCCTGTGTTCTGTTTTTCCGTCGCCATGTCGGCTATTTAAAATCAATCTTCTCCTTATCAATCAATCCTTTATCATCTGAAGTTACTAGCTTTTACCTAGCACTGCAACTCAACCAATCTCCTTCATATTTTCATCGACGATATATTATTTGTAGTTTTTTTACTTAATATCTTTTCTACGAGTTCTTTCTTGATTGACTTTACAAAATTCCCTTCACTGTTATTCGTGGCTCTACATAAGCCGCCGCCGTCTTCTTTAGTATACTTTGTCATTCTACTGTATCTTTCAATATACCCATGATTCTTTTCCAGTCAGACATTTCCTCATCCAAAACCGTGGTCAGAATCATTTTGAACTTTTTTAATCGTTGTGTGTCAAATATTTACATGAAACCCAACATTTCGATTCATATTTGACGACTACTGTAATCCATCGTACAACACGCATTCTAATAATCTATGCGAGAGTTTTCGAAGGGTGCGGTTCCGAACAACCTCGTCTCCTTCAGTGCTTGTGTATTTACATATCGAGGACTTTACATACGACAAGTTGGACCTTGACTACTGAATTGAGACTGCAGAATTCCACTCGTTCTGAAACGTGGTGTTTCAAACAGATCGTGTAGGGGCTTATAGTACACGCCGAGTTGAGCCCTTTTTTTACTGGGAGCCACTTCAAATACTGTTGTCGAAAACAGTACACGCTCGGTGCGTTGGAGTTTTCTGATCCAGGGAAAAAAAAATATTGGTTATAGTGAGATACTATTAGATATTTGTAATATCCTTTATTACAGAATATCTTTGAATGTAGTTAATACCTTTTGCCGAATTTCAGTTCAGCAAATTAAAATAAGATAGATACATTTGCAAGGAAAACAGCATGTCTAGGTTGATAATATCGCTTTACTAAAAAGTAGTTTCGTCGTCTGCTGTGGCCCAGTTGGTTAGAGCTTGCTTTACCGATCACGCAGGTCTGGGTTCGATTCCCGGTCAGATCACAGTGAATTTGAGAATTATTCAATTCAAAGTTGTGAACTGGGTGTTTGTGATGTCAATTCACATAATTTCCTCTCCTCCCTGGGTGTAGCAATGGCGATTAGCCAACCACTAGTGCTGTTCTAGCCTTATCCTTCTTTCCCTACTACTCACTTTGAAAAAAGTGAGGTTGAACGACTCAGTAACAAACAGTTTTCGTAGAAAAAACTCCTGTTGAGATACCTCCATTAGGAGGCCATATGCTCCACATTGGGAGCGGACATAGATTAAAAAAAAAGTTAATTTTTATTATGGAGAAAAATTAAGATGAGATCGAAAAATCAAAAATGCTTAAATTACTTAGTATTTTAGTTTCAAAGTTTAAGAGATGGTTCTGGAATTGGAGTGCAAATTCAAAAGATCTCTTCTTGGTTTTACTATGAGGTACTAGATGTAAGTTGTGATTCCAAATTAACATTGGAAACTAATCTGTGTTCGGTGTGGAACGGTACCAGAACTCATTTAAGAACTGATGCTGTCAAACTCATTTAAAACCATCCAGGAATGGATTATAAATTAGACGCTAAACAATATGTTATCAGCATTGTCACATAGAACTTTTTAAGATTAATTTATTCACACTTAGACCTTTTTGAACAAATTATTTGAGCTTGGCAATGTTGCAGTTTTGAATGAGTGTAATAAAAATGGCTTTTAGATGTGTTACTTAACCTTTCAAGCTCGATTGACAGATCAAAAACAACTCACAGGGACGGACTCGTGCCCTGCATGCGAAAACAACGCCCTGGTTGTATCTTGCATATATAATAGCAATAGCCAAACGATTTAGTTGAAATAACTTGATTACCATAAACAATAGATTCATGTTTGAATTGTGATTATTTTTTATCGTGTTTTATTTGATTCGAAGAAGTTATGAACCGAGTGATATTTTTAAATAAAAAAATACTTGACCGCCACCAGTGTACCATAAAATAATTCACCCAGAATGTCACCAGATATGTTTTTCAAACAAAAACAATCCATTTATATTTTAATTATTGTGTTCAAGCTGGGCGCACTATTTTATTCATTGGAACTGTAAAAACGTAATTCGAGTAGTTCTCAACATATTAATTGAATAAATAATAATATATAAAATAAAAATCAACTTTACTGCTGTTTACATAACAAAAATATGTTAACCCCTGGGACTTCAAAACCGATTTCAGGTTGCCGAGCCTGAAGGGTTAAGTGTTATCTTATTTCTTGCCCTACATAAGAATAGCATTACTAACAAGCGTTCATTGTAAAGGTGTTTATTACATCTCAAAAGTAACAATTGTTGTAAATTTGACATAACAACAATAGTGACAACTAAACAAATTATTTTGGCAGTTTTGAATTACGACGCTGTCTGTGAAAAATAATCTTTTTTTTGATGTATCACTTTTGTTTCTGTGTTAATATAATGTCACTGTAATGGATGAGAATGAAACTAACTGTTCAATTTAAACTCGAAATGGATTTTCACGTAATTAAGGTGTCACTTTTTCAGTTGCAAAATTGCTCCGTCTGGAACATGACATCCAAAGAAACGAACCTTGAAATTTACCATGTTGATATCAAATCGATGAGTCGCTGATAATCAAAACTTATAATCCCGCGATGCTAAGGTTCGGTGCCAAATTTATTTCAATACCTGACCCATGTTCTCAATCCCTTGCATCAGTTTATCACTACACGAGTTCTATAAAGAATTTATTTAAAAAATATAGTTTTTAATTTGTATTTCTCTATAACATATTGCTGTGAGAATTTTACAACAGTCACTTGTCTTCATAAATGTAAACTTTTGAAGATGGTAAAGCCTCTTTTTCCAACCTTCTTCTCCTTCCTAGAAGACTGTCAGGTGCTATCCACAGGGTGTACTCGGCACTGGCAGATTTAGAAAAAATGCCAGGGGATTGCCATTTAGTTAACAAAATAAATCCTACATATGAAAGGCGAAATTTTAATACAAATAAATAATCTATATATCAATTACAGATACAGAGAAAAGTTGCGATTGTTGGTTGCCTCTAAATTCTTCTCAGGGGGTGGCCGTGACCATCATAGCCATCCCCTGGATCCACCAATGGTAATGTTGGTTTGTCTCGGGAGTAAGGGAATGGGAGGAAATTTTCTCATATTTCGGCTCATATACATTTGTTGTAACAATATCATGGATTTTTTTCCTCTTAACACGTACAAAGCCTTCCTAAAAAAAATCATTTGTCTCCGTTACGTAACATTAGTCGACAGTTGGGAAATGTCATTTGAATCTATTTCAGGAGCTAAATACCAGTGTACCCATTGAGTAACATAATTTAATTTTCTACAAATGGTTGATATTTTTTTATGCTTCTGTATTTAATTGATAATTCTATCGACATTTTGTTAAATCTTTTTTATCAAAATTACGTTACGTTGATTAGATGTTTAGGTGACTCCATTTTTTTCGCTGTTTTGTAAAAATTCTAAAAAAGTTATTGTGTGTTTTGTGTGCTACTTGGCGCTCAAACTCCATCTGTACTCGACTATGTAAAAGAATATGTTGAGTTTGGTTTCTGCGTGATGAGTTCAAACTTTTTTCAAATAATTCCAAATCCATGTATGTATTCAAAGTCAAACGAATACAAGATTACCTTTCTTTACTATTTCTTTCAATGTCGATCTCGTGAACAAATTGATAAATTAATTTATGATCGATTCTAAATAGAAACAATAATCAATCATTTTCTATATCTCATACCAACCAAACAAAATGTTTTTTATCGTATTATATAGGTGTTTGTTTTTCGAATTAGCAACACTTTTTTCAACGCCAACCGATGTTCGACAGCAATTTCAGCAATTTGACAGCTGAGAGCTAATTTATACTTATTTTGGTTTACCATTTCACCATAATTAAATTTATATATTCAAAAATGATCTCGGTTTGTCCATATATGTCCACCTATAGATCCATTATTACTGACAATTTCATTCCCCAATTGAATTGCATTAATGTCGAAAGCTTTGGTTTCAAAAAGGCTACAAATTGGCCGTCGCTGGTAAAAGTGTTGCTATTTCCAAAAAAAACCTATACTTGCAAACTGACTTATATCCCTGCATTCAATTGAATTTATCTATTTTTATTATTTGCAGTAGGAAACCAAACTTGTCATATTATTTTCCAACACCATTGTAAAAACTGTTCTGTTAAATATATAGAAAAGACTTCAGTGCCTTATCAAAAAATCTAACTTGTTTTAAATTAAGATAAATAAATTATATTCTTCTATTGTAGCATCGGCGACACGAGTTGTGCTGTTCACAAATTTCTTATGCAATTTCTTCTAATTAGTAATTAACATATTAAAATGTCTTCTTTATAGATTCTCCGCCTACTTTGTGGTAGCCTCTTTTGTCGAACTGAAATTAAAAATGTTTTTCTTTGTTTTTTTACTACACCAATTATATTTATTTTCTCGAAATGATTATTGCATTATCCTTCGATACTATTTTTGTATAAATACCCGAAATTTATGTTAAATCGGTGTGTGTTCACTATATAATAACATATTTTGGCCAATTTGACTATTTGTACCACTCGCTACCTTTCCTTTCACCCTGGGGGCTTAGAGAAAGTGATTATCTTACAACTGGTCTTTTTCTAACCTTATTCTTATCTTCTCTGAAGAGATTGATTGGCAACTAGTTTTTAATATAAACAACTTCCGTTGACATGTTCCACTTCGATGCCATCTGATAATAATTAATATAAAATAAACATTAATGGGCTACCTATAAAATATGATGTCGCACAATTGACCTGACTCCCTCCATCGTCAGGAAATCTTTAAACCTCCTTTCTAAAGGACGTCACATTTTTTATACCCGCCCTATTTATTTTTAAATTGGTATGATACTTTATTGCAATATATTTTTTCCAATATAAAGAAAATTATCAATTTCTTACAAACCTCTCCCTACTTTGTCGCAAATTGTCACACTTTGTTTGATCCACTGGCCGCACTAGTGCAGATGATAGTGCTCCGTGTTTCGGAACTGTTATCGAGTCTTTCATTAATGACTTGAATAAGACAAAACACAAATACTTTTATTGAGTATAAATAAATATAACTGGTGTGGAGAATCAAAGTAAAACATTTTAAATTCTGAAAGTGGTCTACCAATGAAAGCTTTCATATAAGTCATCATTGAAATTGTAATGTTACATAGTAAAAGACATACTGTTGTCCTTTCTCTTTTTTTTTACTGTACTTAATGTGTGAGAGAGAAAATACATATTTTTATTTATTTCAGTGTGAATATATCGTTACCGTTCTGGTAAAAAGAACTGTTACATTAATGTATCAAACAGTTTATTAAACAAAAAAAATGATAATTTTGTTACTCCACAAATTGTAACACATTTTACGCTTCTTTAACCTTTTGGCTGCCGTAAAAAATAGGATGTCTACCTAGAATGCCAGCAATAATTTGCAATTTGTTATTGACGAGATAACTCGTCACTGGTGTGCTCAGATATCTCGTCTGTGGCAGCCATCCAGTGAAGAAGCATCATCGACAGTTTATGAATAAACTAAAAAAAATATTTTTGATTACAAAATTATGTACCTAATAGTAAGTAATTTGAAATAAATACTGTTTATGTTTGTTTCTTACTCCCTTCCTGTAGAAAAGGAAAAAACTTCAGCTTTAATTTTTAGTTTATTCGTGAGCCTTACGATGGTCTGTCTGATGGTGTTACTTAAAGATGTGAAACACGTGTCACAACAAAAGAAGTAACAAAGATATTATTAGAAATTACCGCAGATTTCATCGAAAAAAAAGTCCAGTAAAAATAATAACTCCAGAACAAAGATTTAGAGTTTATTGCGTCGTTTGAACGAATACAAACAACGTTACCTTTGTAGTGAGCGAGCCATTTGTCGATATGTCACTCAAAACGGACGGAGATGATATTTTTGACGTATACGAAAGCTGTCATTGGTACATTTATACATATTAACATCTTCTTGTATTGTTGATAAATAATATAGTATATATTATTGTCAATCTGTGTAGATTGTGGATATTATAAGTATGTATTTATTGTATACAAAAACCTGTCACAAAAAAATGATAAAAATATTTTTTGTCAAAAAATAAAAAAAATTAATAATTACTTCGACTTGTCTGTGTTTCTATTTCATTACTTTACAGCAGTGTTCGGCAACCTTTCTTATAAGACGGATATCCTGAGCGGTTTGATTATGACAAAGGTCAGCCTCTGGTCTGGTAAGAGCTTTGTCCTAATGATTAGGTGGATCTGAGTTCAAGTACATACTGGGAACGTCGATATAAAATTTAGTTTTGAGGTCTTAGGTTTGTGATATCATTTCGGATAACTTAAAAGAAAATGGCATCGGGACAGTGGTGTAACTAGAACATCTGGGCCCATATGCAAAAGATATCAAAAAACTCACATTTTTCACAAAAATAAAATTTATACATAGAAAAGAATTACTTCGAGTTGTAAATTCACAGCTGTCGACGAAATAGAGACGGCATACGTCTTTTGCCGAGAATTTTTTGCTGGCGATAATATCAAAAAACAGTTACTTTTGTTTCGCACATCCAGGCAAAAAGGGCCTTCACCACTTACTCGTTTGGCATTGACTTGATATTTCTTTTGAAAATTTAAACATGGATATAATTTTGATGGTTAAATGGTGGTTACGCCACTGTATCGAGCCTATCTCGTATGATATTCTGATTTGCATAAGCTGTTATACTAATATTTTTTTAAAATTAGAAATAAACAAAAACAAATGAGGGATGAAGTGGTTACTCTAAAGAAAAATGATTCAATTGAAGGGATTGGACTAGGGTCGGCAGACTTTCAAGTAAAAATAGCCAAGTTATCAGGATAAACAGGATAGCAAAGGTATCGGAAAGTCATAAATATGCAATATATATATGGATTTTTAGCGTGAAAAACAAGATTAGTTCAAGCGATGATGTCTAAAAAGCGGCGGTTTGCCGTCCCCTGCACTAAAGCATGTACAAAACTTATTAGGATTATTAATGAATGAAAAGTATGAATATAATTTCTAATTCGGCATTTGCAGCTTGCATTATTTTGATTGAACGTGTATCAAGTTTGATACATTGTGATTGTCGAAAAAAACCTGTTTTGAAAAAACTGTGGGTTACGTCCTTTTTCCTTTCCACGGTCAATATAGTTTTTTGATCAATGTGAATATTTTGATCAAGTTTTGACCGCATCAGAGTAGCCAAGAGGCCGCAGGTTCCCCTCCACTGGCCTAGGCAATACCTACACTGCAGTGATCAATTGATTCAAATATATAATTGAAAAATAATATTTATTAAAAGTAAAATAGATCTATCAGAAATGAATTTAAAAGTCGCATCGCTCATGCAACAGGCGCTTGTGCGCTCGACGATGTTTTGTGTGAAACCAATTGTGAAATATTTTTTAAATTTTAATGTTTAAATTTTTTAATGTTATCAATATTTCAAATCTTTTTTGTATTAAAAAAAAATATTCGGTCAATAATAGACGAGTTCGCTGATATATAACTTTTATTTTGGCAATAAATATTTTTGAATAATTTACTTTTCGTAAAATACGTCATTATGTTAATATTGTTTTTGCCGTCGGTGAGAAGGTCCTATGTTAAACAGATGGATCGTACGAGCAGGCGCGGATTCAGAAGTGTATACATACTTACATACGTAGTTTTCGAAAATAATTTTAATAGTTACTATTCATTTGATTACGTGCAGTGCGTATGGTTTTGAGCGAATTATAATATTTTATTGTGTGACACGACAAAAATCCGGTCAGACAGTAACCCTATTCGGCCGTGTCAGTATGTCAGAAACCCTAGCATCCCGGCAGCTATTATCTCTGCCGGCAGCCCAAGCCCTTCCACTTTTCTAAAGAGAGCCTGAGTGACGGCATTACAACCGTTTTTCATAAAACAATTTAAGTGTAGATGCCTTCATTAATATCCCATTTGCTCTGCATTGATAATGGACATTGTATGTAAAAAAAAGCTTGTGTTAGAAATATTATATTTATTGTACATATTGTAAGCACGCTGTCGTAATTATACTTGAGAATTTTCAGATTTTCGGTTAGCTTTATTAAAGTAAGAAATCTTTATAAAATTTGACCTAAACTTTTCTTGTTAGTTTCTAGTTCGATTCTGTGCGGCAAGTATTCGAGAAGTTTTATCGCTGCGTAACTTTATTATCAGTTGACATGATAAAAAGCAAAAACGACAAACAAGTTTCAAGACTTCGAATTTAGTGCTAATTGTTTTACGTTTCTATAAATAAGATAATCATGTGCTCAGTGCTTTCCGTTTTAGAATAATTAGTAAGTTATAAATTTAACAACGAGAGAATTTCAAGTTGTATTCTTTTAAAATAAGTTTGTTTACATTGGACCGGGCTTGTTCGTAAACGTCATAATATTAACAAAAAAAACTTTTTTCACTTTAAAACATATGGTTATTTATTAAATATGTTACGTACAATTAAATGCTAAAATACACGACTTAAATAATCTTTCTAACTGATTTATTCTTGTCATTAAAACATCGACAAATTAGTTTTTTTGACAGATTTAATATTGTGAACATTGCCCTGCTGTGTCAATAACAGTAAAAACATTACCAACATAACCTCAATTTGTTTTGCTTGCAGTGCAATAATGAACTGCAATGAATAAAGAAATAATCATTGTATATTGCTTCAAAAATTTGTTTCTATAAATTGAAGAATTTAATTAAAAATAACTAGTTATTTTTACATATCTACTGATAATCAATATTATTTTTTACGTATATTTTTATCATTTTCAAAATCTTCAGATCTAAAATTCCTAATACTTACCTATAAATACAATATTTTTTGGCTTGATAATCATTATGGGATAATATGTTAACTTGATTATTGACTCTGAATTGATTAAGTAACAACATCGAAACTAATTATTTATAAATGATTTTATATTTAATAAATTGCAATTGGTGATCTCTACAATGTTTATGATGGGTTCATTCTAAGTATTAATGCTCGATATTTTTATTGAATATTCTCTGTTTGGTGTTTATCGATGTTTTTCATCAGTATTGTCCATAATATACTGCTTAATACAATTTTTAAAATTGTTTTGACAATTGACAAAATGAAACAGAAACTTTCATTATACGCGAATTTTACGAAAGCAAAATCTTTCAGCGCGACGCGGCGCGTTGATTTCGAAACCTGATCCTTACCGACGTTCCCCCTTACGCGTGCGCGGCCGCGCAGCAGTTGGGAAGTCCCCGCGCACTAATTCCGGGTTGGCGCGCACTACAAGACAGTTATTCAATTAATATTTGATAGGTCCGCGCAGCCTTTGAAATTTCCGCGCAGCTAACCTCTTGTCTTAGAGGGAACATTGATCCTTACACTCCGAAAAGAGATAGTGAGTGACTAAATGGCGGACATTTCTCGTAATAGACGTTCTTGTGGTGACAGTAATCAAGATTCAGAGCATATTCTCTGGAATTGTCCGATTATGTCCATAGAAAGAAGTATATTGTTTTTGTCATGTAGAAATAATCGTGATGGTCCTATCGGGCATCCAGATCTAGTTTCGTTTTCAGAAAATTTCTGTCACTTCAAGAAATTTGCTACTTCTTTTGGAGAAAAAGTTTACCTTCCCTGTCCCTCACCATTCAATCCTTAATCACATCTGTCTCAAAATTAAAAGTTGTTTATTATTCCCATTAACTATCATTCTTGCTTATTATTATTTAATTGTTTTTACTTGTAATTATACCAATTCTTTGCATTTAATTAACCTTTATTAATATCTATATATTTGTAATTATTATTTATTATTGCCTTTCAAATTGTACCTAAATAAAATGTATCTTAACTGTATCATTGAGGAGATATCATCTTCGGTGTGATGCAGAAAAGAAAAAAGTTTATCGAATAAAAAAAAAAAATAGACATTCTTAGAAATTGGGAGAATATATGGTTAAAAAAAATTAGCAGTAAATCTTTTCGCCCACTAATAAAATAAAAAAGGAAATTATTTATTATGATTTTATAACCATTAATAAATAAATTAACACTCCTGATCGACCAAAACAAAAAGACTAATAAGGGTGCTACAAAAATTGTTTACATAAAATATAGATTTATATTTTAAATGAAAATGTATATATTTTTTAGTATTATCTAAAAACTCTTTTCACATGTATATTTCCAATTGTTTGTAACAGCCTTTCTTGTTTTGTATAAATAGCTTTGTATCAAAATATCGTTAGTTTGATGAAAGAGTCATTAAGTGAAAAAATGTCGATGCTGATAATCGATGCAATAATCGACTTCAATGTTTCTACTACATTTTATCAGTTATATCCTAACATAAATAATAACAAAGTTTTTTGCCTTGTCGCTGCTAGCACATAGCACCGGTAAGACGCACAACCTTATTGTAGTACGGTCCGCTTTCATTCCGTTTTCGCACCAGTGTACAAGTATTCTAAAGTAAGTTACCGCACATAGTGACTTTTGGCAATAATCATGTAACAACAAATGTACTGAGTAACTATTGGAGGTGTTCAATTTAACTTCAATAAATGTGTTATCGACTTAATGACTTATTTACTTGGCAAAACATCACAAATAACAACTAAATCAGTTTTAACCGACATGTCACCTAATTACTTCTTGGAGCAAACCAACGATATGTTCTTCAGTTGAAATTGAACGAAAACCCGTCCTGATAGTATTGAATATTTGTGGATTGAGTACAAAATAGTGTTTTATTATTTCTTAATGAAAAACTAATGTGATCTTTTATTATGTTTTAGGTATTTATAGGTTCACACATTAATATAGCCAGAATGTCGTATTTGCAAATAGTAAATGGAATCAGAAAGAGGTGTGTATTGTGTGAGGTGATAATTGAAATGTTAATTTTATATGATTATTAGGGTAACACTCTCACACAGAGCTAGAGAGGGCTCTGATGGGCTCATGTGAGCCCCTTGTTTTGGTTTAGGTTGGCGAGCCTCTTGTCCAACAGAGACGAATTTTTTCAAGCCATATTGAATTTACAGATGACTTATTTCTAGCAAAAATACACATATATATATATATATATATATATAATATGGGCCCATCAGAGGTGGTCCAAGTGATATTTTAGGAAAAAAATAAGTTAGATGCGTTGTAATATTCTACACCTCTTAAAGTATCGTAAAAGTGAAGTAACCTCAGTTAATACACATTGCAATAGTGTTATCTCCGTAAAATAAACATGCGATCCTCCAAAACACCAAATAAGACGTGATTGTACTTAAAATTACAAGATTTTTTTTTACCATTTTACTAGTTGGCTAACTTCACCACTCGAGGAACCTAAGATCAACATAATTTCGATAGAAATATATTAGTAAAATAAGTGTAAATAATTTAAAGCTCTAATAAAATAAATTGCATGTGTGCTTTTGGTAGTTGTGTCCGTCCCCGCGGCTGATGAATGCTTGAAGTCGGTATCCTTTTTAACCAAAATTGAGTCAAAGCAACGATATTCAGGTAGAAAAAGGATGAATAGTGAAATCAATAGACAACAGTGTATACTGTTGGATGATGGACCACATGGATACGCTCGTCTTTCCAGTGTTAAATTACTATATTTTAATGAATAAAAAAATCATAAATATTCATTTATTGTTTTCCGTTGAATTTGTTGAATAATTCATTCTATTAATTTTTTTAGATCGTTATGCCTAAGAGATAACATATGCAATTTGACAAAACAAAGATGGCAGTCATCGGAAGCTCGTCAAATAAAGCCCGACATAGCTGTGCGGCCAATCGAGAAGGTGCTGATTGCCAACAGGGGCGAAATAGCTTGTCGGGTGATTAAAACGGCGCGGAGACTCGGCATACAGACGGTAGCAGTTTATTCTGATGTTGACAAAAGATCGATGCATGTTAAGATGGTGAGAAAATTTCAATATTCTTCGTAAACTATTTTCTTCTTCTTGGCGCTACAGTCCGGGGTAAACCTTGACAGTTTCAATCAATCTCCTCAGCCTACTACGCCAGTCGCTGACCTCCAGCACTCGCAGGACCTGTGACACCCCATGCATCCAGAGAAGTCACAGTCTTCCAGTGCATCTCAAATTTTCAATAATTGCCAGAAATTAAGCCAGTTTCTTTGGTAACATAATGTGTGTACAGACTTACTTTTCTGTAGAGACGCAATGAAGTACCCATTGCGAATACTTTTATTTTGTGACTCCACCGTGTCCGCTCCCAATGTGGAGCATATGGACTCCTAATGTAGTTATTTTCAACAGAAATGTTTCTACGAGAACTGCTTTTTACTCGAAATTTTAATTAACTTTGATTATTCCACGTATTGTGTCACAGTTAGTAACACAATACGTGGAATAATCAAAGTTAATTTAAATTTTCTATTAAAATGAGGAAGTCAATTCCACCTGACCGAGGTGTGACCGTTACCCCCAATCTAAAGCTATGCGACCTCGAGTATGCAGACGACGCTGTTATATTTGATAAATCTGTCGAGGGTATTCAAGAGACAATGGATAGACTGCAGAGAAACTCATATCGCATCGGTCTTAAAATCAATGCGAGTAAAACCAATGTACTCTGCAACAGTGCCTGTCCGGACCCACACTACCCTTTGACGAGCGCCGGTCAAAACATCGAAAGAGTCGACGGTTTCAGGTACCTGGGGGTACACATCACGGGAGATGGCAATCCGTGTAAAGAGCTCGCGATCCGATTAGGGATAGCTGGAGCAACCTTTAACTCAATGCGGAAAGTCTGGGACTCACGGTTGTACTCGGTCAGAACCAAGTGCCTCCTATTCAACGCATGTATCTTAACAGTGCTGCTTTACGGTTGCGAATCATGGCACCTTACGAAAGCGCAGAGTAACCGTATACTGTGCTTCGAAAACAGATGCCTGCGACGAATGCTAGGGGTGAAATGGTCTGACTTTGTCAGGAACACGGAGATAAGAGAACGGACTAACCAGCCTCTTATCACGTCAAAAATAAAGAAACGGCGGTGGACCTGGCTAGGACACGTGTTGAGGATGCCTGAAGAGAGCCTGAACCCTGCCTGTCTCTTCTTCCGGCCGGATGGATCCCGGCGTCGTGGAAGGCCACTGATGACTATCCACAGGATGTACTCGGCGGAGTTACGGGACGCTGGGATGACCTGGGAGGAGGCGAGGAGACTGGCTGGAGATAGAGAATTGTGGAGGAGCTTCGTGGTGACCATATGCTCCGTATAGGGAGCGGATATGGATTAAAAAAAAAAAAAAAATTAAAATGAATTTCCACAAAGTTACCGCCGAAACCATCGAAAGTATTATGCTTTTTACTCAGTTGCTCAACCCTTCTTTTTTCTCAAAGGGAATAGGGATAGAATAATAGAGCTAGGATAAGACTAGTGGTTAGCTATTTGCTCTCGCTATGCCCTGTTTTTAGGATTGGATGTGTGGGACGGGGAAATCCAAGACATCACAAGCATCATTGTTTCGAACAGAGATTCTTAAATCAATTTATAAAACTGTTCGTACTGGAATTCAAACCCGTGACCTCTGTAACCGAAGCCAACGACCTTGACCACTTGACCACGCTGCTGGCAGACTCATTATATGTCCATTCAGTAGTCAGGTGGCCAACGGTCTTGTGTGTCTTATTTAGTTGCAGCGGCAGCGGCAACGAGATCAAGTACCCATAACGACTTGATTTATTTGCCTTTTACACCACTGCACTTGCGCGCATTGCCTTTGTTGAACAAATGTTATCAGGTAGCATTGTCGATATTTTTAGGCTGACGAGGCTTACCACATTGGGCCACCACCCTCCCAGCAGAGCTACCTTCGCGGAGACACCATTTTAGAGGTTGCCAAGCGATCAGGAAGTCACGCAGTCCATCCGGGATACGGATTCCTGTCGGAAAATTTGGAGTTTGCTGAGAAGTGTAAGAACGAGGGAATAATATTCGTAGGACCACCGTCCACTGCTATTAGGGATATGGGAATCAAAAGGTGTGTGATTGTCATCAACCGTAAATGTATTTCCTGTAGCCAAGTGCAAAATCTAGCACTTTCTTCCTATTCTTAAACCTTTGGATAGTGAGTTATTTTTTATTAAATTAGGTTTTCTCGCACCTTTGGATTATTTTTACTATTACTCTACACCAGGCGTTGGCAACCTGCGGGCCGCACCACGACGCCTCGCGGGCCGCAAGATTCTTGCCGCAACACAAGTAACCCAAGTGCGGCACGCACTAATCCCCGCGTAAAATATTTGGCACATTTACAACAAAGGGTTGCCGACCCTTGCTCTACACAATGTAGGGCAAATAGATTCCTAATGGAATTTATCCTAACAGTCATGCTTCTATGAGTTGTTCGATCATACTTTTTTTCCAAAGAGAGTAGGGATAGTAGGATTGGGCTAAAACAAGACTATTGGTTAGCTAATCACTCTCACTACGTTCCGTTTTTAGGATGGGATAGATGTGAGGGGCAATTCGAGACATCACATACATGCTTTTGAACAGAAATTTATAAATCGACTAGTTATAAAAACGACGTTGACCACGCAGCCAACCAGATCTTCATTGTGTTCATGTTTGGGCGTGACAATGATTCTAAGATTGGAAACAAGCCGAAATAGAATTTCAACATTCAATATTATTCTTCAGATGAACTTGAGAAGATAGATCATAAACATCCATTTGTAAAATTTTGAATTCAAATAGAAATAATCTAAATTTTATATTGACCTTCCTGGCACTCAAACCCAGACTTAACTGACCGTTAGAGCAATGCTCTTACCAAGTAGACCACGAAGAGTGACAACTGAAATGTTCATAAAAGGTCACTATTTCATAACGCCGTACCACGAAGTTATAATAATTATAGTTTTTCGATATGCTGATTGTCCATTATTTTTGCAGCACATCGAAGGCGATTATGTCAGCAGCTGGTGTGCCGATTATCGAGGGTTACCACGGTGACGGTCAGAGTATCGAGCAGCTGAAAGCCGAGGCGGACAAAATTGGGTTTCCGCTCATGATAAAAGCGG
Source organism: Himalopsyche tibetana (assembly GCA_030503985.1). Lineage (NCBI taxonomy): Eukaryota > Metazoa > Arthropoda > Insecta > Trichoptera > Rhyacophilidae > Himalopsyche > Himalopsyche tibetana. Next base: position 4,170,595 of record JAPJYX010000052.1, on the reverse strand, counting down.
TGCGGGGCGGAGGGGGAAAGGTGAGACACAGCTTATAAAACATCATTCAATATTTGGACAAGATGATGTATGTGATTAGTGATGATAGCGTTCTATAGTGATAGGGCTATTCTCACGTGCTAGACCAGAGTTACATGACCATACATGAGGTAAATGAGAGCCACATTCTGGATTTTCATATACATAAAGAGCCACACCATAGTCACTTGAATTCAAATTTAATTACATTTCTACATGTATGGTATCTAAACATCGAATTCTGGGGCCGGTGGAGCCATTCTCCAATTTCCCTTTGTTTTGATGCTGCCTTTCCCGTGTAACGTCTTGGGTTTACCTGGGCGTAGGCGGGTGCATGGTATTTGGTTTTTGTTTTGTTTTTGTGGTGGTATTAGTTCTCATTCGTAGACATTATAGTTGACACTGGTGGTTGATTCAGTTACCTCGAGCAGCATTTTTAATTAATTAGCTGGAATAATCAATTGATTGGAGTTATGTTAAATCAGTTAATTTTTTTTTTTGATCTACATATTATTGGTTATTATTTTAATCCTTTACCCTCTTTTCTTTTATTTACAACATTTCTACACAAATCTGAATTGTTATATAATGAATAAAAAATATTTTTATCAAGAGATATTGGGAGCTTCACTTAAACCAATAATGAGCTGCATTTGTTCACGCCTGAAATATTATTGTATTAGCTTTTGAAGGTTCGTATAACAAAAATATATCAACTGTGGCTATGTTCAATGTTGTTTACATAGAATTGATATACTTAGCACCAATGCTAAGACAAAAGGTTAGCTGCACGGACTGATCAAATATCAATTGAATAACTGTCTTGTAGTGCGCGCCAACCCGGAATGAGTGAGCGGGAGCTACCGCTTAGAAGGAACGTTGCTCAGCACTATCCAAATATGTGAGCCTTGATAAATTTTGATGATATTTTTCTCCAGGGTATGAGGATTGCCGAAACGGAATCAGATTTCCTGACCGCCCTCGATTCAGCCAAAAGAGAATCTCTCAAAGCCTTCGGAGATGATAATGTACTCCTGGAAAAATATGTTACGGATCCGAGACACGTGGAAGTTCAGGTAATTAATTTTAAGTGTTATAATAAAGTGTGAAATTTCATCAATGTTTTAATTAACTATCAGTTTTACTTACATTTACTTTGACTAGTCAATGTATGAGCATTAACTTACAAACAAATGTTAGACAGAGTAGAAATGGCTTAGGTTATGTTAATATACTGACAAGCGCTAATCAAAGTGCATGTTACATTACCGTTTAGGTTAGGTTGGATTTGATGTGTTAAATAGATAAAGGGCAAGAATGACAACACGATGTTGAAATTTTTAAGGTTATGGATCTGTCAGATGACAGTAAAATACATTAACTGAGTGATTGTGCGCACACAGCAGTGGAGAGTAGCTGGCAACAATATGAGTGCATGCGTGATTATTTTTAAGTTTGTGAACGGTTTGACGACGATTGTGTGAGTAACTTTGACATTTTATTTGAAGGTGTTCGCTGATATGCACGGAAACGCTGTATACTTGTTCGAACGGGACTGCTCGGTGCAAAGAAGACACCAGAAGATCATCGAGGAAGCTCCGGCAGTAAGTTAAACCCAGTTCTTTGATTCGATGAAACGCCCTGCAATGGCTACTGCAATACTCACTTTAATTTTTGTAACTCGACTGATGATCAGTTGAAAATGCCTATTATGAGCAAAACCGGTCTTGATCATATAAAATAAATGTGTAGTACAAAGGAGTGTTAAACATTTTTTCAATAAAATGCCTTTCCATCAAGTTTTTTTTTACATAAACATTGCACAAGATTGACAAGTTTTAAAACTTTTACAATGAAGATGTAGTATGTAGTATTTAAAATTAGCAAGGAAGTCACAAGTAAGCTCCGACAAACTCTACTTTAATATATAAAGAATAGCATTCGTCGGAACTCACCCACGTCGACATCCGAAGTAATATCGTTAAAAACTGTTAAAGCTCTCCCCAGTGGCATACCCATTGGCACCCACACACCCACCCACACCTTGGGAGAACAAACAATTCATGTCCACGATATTCGAGCCCATTACCGCTGCAACTAAATAAGAAAAATGCCCCAGACTACAGAAAAGTAAATCTGAGCTATTTATGAAATTGGGTTTTTTGAATAAATTAAATATGTTTTCTACAGAAAAACATGTCTAACGAATAACTAAATCATCGCTTTCAGTGAATAAAACCGGTCCTCATCATTTGATAAAATAATTATGAAATGGCGTTTAAAAAATGTCTAAAACTATTCATTTTATAGCCTGGTATATCAAACGAGACCAGGCTGGCATTAGGCACTGCGGCCGTACGGGCGGCAAAGGCTGTCGGCTACGTTGGCGCTGGAACAGTTGAGTTCATCCTGGACAGGAAGACTCACTCCTTCCACTTCATGGAGATGAACACCAGACTTCAAGTTGAGCATCCGATCACCGAGATGATAACAGGTAAACAATCGTTCATAATTTTTTTTTATTACGAATGCACTCAATTGCACAAATTATTCGTTGTAAATACAAAAAAACACAGAACTGGATTACGGATTTTCTATTGACAATAAATTCTTTGAGTTAATTAGGTATAACACTGCAAAACTAACCTCATAGAACTAAGAGTTAGCAATCTTTCTTTTCTATTCGGAGTAAGTTCAGTTGTCGTATTGACTTAAGACAGAAGAATTATTGTCTTAGTATTTACATTCAACTCTTCTTTTACACGATTTTGAAATAACACGGTCTAAAGCAGTGTTCTTCAACCTTTTTACATCCGCGGACCGGTAAAAATTGGAAAAATATCTCGCGGACCGGCGTCAACCAACATCACTCAATAAGTTTGTAGAATGACATATAGATCGTGCCACTATTAACAAATTCATATGATCTTTAGAAAGTACCAACCTTCAAATAACAAAATTTCATAACAATTAAGGATTAGTTCACAAGTTACAGTACAATGGTTTTAGTGACGCTTCTTTTGAAATTTTCAAATAATGGAAAATCATAATTTCGTGTGTCGATTAAAGCATTGCTTTTTAATGAGAAAAAATAAGGTAATAATGGTAAATAAGTGGTTTACTGATTTCTGAACGCTCTGGTCGCCCAAATTCGGCAGTTGTTCCAGAAAACATAAAAATGTCCACTATATAGTCCACAGTCGATATTATAAATAATATTTTGTGTAATTTACTTATTATGACCTTTTGTTTACACAATTTTCTGTACCACGTTTTTAAAATCAGGGAACCAATTTTTACAAACGTATCTACCGACAAAAGCTCTCCTGAAAAATAAAGTCAAATTGACTTTGCCATGTTTGATACTGGACACCTTATTGCATCCATAATAAGTATACTTACTGAAATCATTCTTCTTTAGGAACTGATTTAGTTGAATGGCAGCTGAAAGTGGCATCTGGCGAACCTCTGCCGGTGTGTCAATCTGACATAATTATGTCAGGTCACGCGTTCGAGTCCAGGATCTACGCCGAGGACCCCCGTGGAGGATTTTTGCCCGGCGCCGGACCACTCATTCATCTTTCAACACCACTGCCGTCGAGCGACGTCAGGATCGAGACTGGGGTGGAGCAAGGGGACGAAGTAACCGTGCACTATGATCCGATGATCGCAAAGCTTGTGACTTGGGGGCGGGATAGGAATGAGGCCTTGTCTAAAATGAAAGACAAATTGGCAGACTATCAGGTATATTCTATAGGGGACTATTTTAACTTTAAGGCTTCTTTTACTCTCATACAGCGAATATAGTCAAAGACAAAGTGAAGCAAAGTCGGTACGTGTCACCTCCATGTTTCATTGCCTCTCACCAATTACTTTCCTTCCTCCCATGACATGCCAGCATTCCCCAGTTTCACCGAGTACATCCTATGGATAGTACTCTATAGTTCTCCAGGATGCCGGAATCCCAACGGTCGAAAGAACAGGCAGGCAGGATTAAGGCCTTCCAGAGGCATCCGCTACTGGTGACCTAGCCAGTTTCAACATCTCCATTATCACTGATGTGACATGCGCTTTCTTGCACATTCACTAATCTCTGAGCTCATCACAAATTTAAACCACCTAACTCCCATTATACGATGCAAGCATCTATTTTTGAAGCTCAGTCAGGTGCCATGATTTGCTTCCTCAAAGCAGCACTACTAGAATGCAAGCATTGAACTGACTGTCTTAATCGTGTACAGCCGTGTGTCCCAGACACTATTTTCCTAAACAAACAGCGAGCTTTTTCTTTGTGCTATCGTCTTCCGGGATATGTACGTCGAGGTATCTGAAGCTGTAAACCTTCTTTTACACAGTACAATTAAACCTAATGAGGCAATATAAAAGTGCGTTACATAAAAATACAATAAAATATATTCAAGAGAAATGAATTTTCAATGTTATTTAATAAAAAGATTTTTTTATTTATTCTTTCAGATAGTAGGCTTGGAGACAAACGTTAACTTCTTACTCGGCCTGTGTGGAAACGCTGCCTTCCAAAGCGGTGATGTTCACACAGCTTTTATCAAAGACAACGAACAAGATCTGTTCCCAGAAGAGACGATTAGTCATAAATCTATTATTCAGGCTGCTCTTGCAACGGTAAGTGTCGTATACGTAAAACTAGAATATTATATTGAAGCCGAGCCGACTGGTTACGCTGTGATCTTCAATTGGGTTTCAATACCAGTAATAAGAGTTTCATACACTTGAATTTTGAGAGTTTGCATTTATGTTTAATTGTAAAACCGATTGCGTTGAATAAAAATCATCATAGAGCCACCAAGGGTTTGATTTATTCACTTACCACACACTAGAGGTCTGCACGGGCATAAATTAAAAAATCGAGTACTTTCGGGCCGAGTTATGTAAATTTGGGCTTTAGTTTGGGTAACAAGTGTGGCATCGGGTCCGGGCCTGAATTGGCCGAGCTCGGACCGAGTAATTTCATCAAATTTCGACCCTTGCAAACACGATGCATACAAAATGCAGAACTGTTGAGAAACTCTTTATTAAACGTTAATCCTTAGAAGACAGCTCGTAAAGTAATCGTTCTCTGTGTTTTATTTAGGTTTTAAATGACCAAATGGAGAGTGAGTCGAAGATGCGAGACTTTGGAATGCATATTCCTCCAGTCGGCTGGAGACCAAACCACCAGCTCGTTCGAGAGTTCAAATTAAAATTTAATGGAAAAGGTATTGCTTAATTTCTTTATACTTTGAATACTTCGTTCATGGACTATTTGGTTCCAAATTAACGGAATTGTTTCTTTCATGAACCATATCTAATTTTATGGAACATATTGCATCATGTGTCCCCTCAAATTGCTTTGCTTCCTCGTGCCAGCATACTTTTGCTTTGGCGAGTGCACTCTACCCAGTGGTCATCATCTTGTCAAAGTATGCCAAGTTGTGGATTTTCAAAGACGTCTGCAGTTTGTCTGGTGTATTGAATGGCATTGTATAGGCGTATGGACTAGTCGGTCTAATCCGGTATAAGTGGTGTCGTTGAAGAAATTGTTGCATCAGGCCGATGTGACTTATGCACTTTTTGTATGCTGGTTGAAGTGATGTTGTTTTTGGATGATGCTGTGTTAGTAATGCTGGTGTTGATGAGAGTAAGTGATGTTGTTTGGCTACGAGTAGGTTAGCTTGTAAACCTTGTAGACAGCATTCAAAACATGCTAGACTCGCCTACAAGGACGAAGACAGCCTAGAACTAATCCTGGGCCCAACCCTCACGGGCTTAGGAAAGTAGGGTAGAGAGTCTGAGACCTCTCCGACTGACCTTCACAAACAAAGACACCGCCCACCCATACAGAAACAACATTGTCCGACCGAAAACCAATCCACACCACTGAATGAAGTACTGGCTGTACTACACGAAGCCATAGCGACATCTGCAGTACATGGCAGTTCTAGCATCTCTACATACCCATTAACGCAACAGTATTTTTAATAAAATGTTTGTTTGAGTTTATCCGTAGATTGGAAAGTCTGAAGATACCAAAATGAAAAATCCAGGTCTTTGTGAAGAAGTGTTTATACAAGAATATACAATATTTTAAAACCACCATACATAAAAGTTTTTCAAATTTTTTTGTTCTTCAACAGATGTCTCAGCTCAAGTAACTTACGAAGAACAACCAAACACGTTTAGGATTCAAACCTCAATTGGAAAATCTTCTCTAGTCTATGGAAAATTAAGCAAAGACAAGAACCGATTAGTTCTTGACTCGACAATAGATGACTCTGGCAGTCGGTGCAATGTCGTGTTTTCAGAAGGAAGTCTGTACCTCTTTGACAAGGTTTGTTAACCCTTTGCTTACCAATCAGTGATTAATCACTGATCATATTTGTTGCGAAAAGGAAGTTGCAGTAATGAATCACCGCTTACTTAGAACTCACATTGATGCGATATAAAATCACCTACGAAACTAGTCAATCAATTTTTTTTCTAAGCCCAATATAAATATTATAATGAAAATTAATTTTAAAAAAAGCTGCAGCCGAACGCATTTCAAAAATTAAATATTTGTTATTGATTTTCAGAATGGTAAGACAGTCTTGGAAGAAGAAAGACCGAAGTTTTATTCTAAGATAGGAGCCGACGGAGGTTCACCCCTCGATGCGACTTCAGCCAAGTCTCCCATGCCCGGAATCCTCGACAGAATGCTGGTAAAGACGGGAGACCGAGTCAAGAAAGGCGATCCGCTGTTTGTGATCATCGCTATGAAGATGGAATACGTCGTGAAGGCTGCCAAGGATGGAGTAGTCGAGGATGTCGCCAAGTTTAATGTTGGAGATAGTGTTGCGAAAAATACGGAATTGGTTAAATTTAAAGAAGAGAAGGATTGAAAAATGTTATGTAATGTTTGGCTTTTGATTGGATTGATTGTTAACTGACAGGCATAACTCTGTATTCGCACGATATGATATAACATGTCTACAATTGATACATATCCACTTTCTTAGATCTGTTTGGTGAAAATGAATTCAGAATTTCAATACACACATATTTCCTGCTTTATTTAACGTAAAAGAAAAATGTTGGCAAATATTATGGCATATGTTTAGCACGAAGAAGAGAATGGCATGGATGGAAGCATCTTTGCTTCCTTCCTTAGTATTTTCCTCAAAGATATTAAGTACAAAACCATTCCAGTGGTGTTCTATAGCGATAGAAAGCGATAACGAAAGAATAAAGTACATTAACCGCTTGAATACTAAGCGGACACCCGGTGTCTGGAACATATGCAAGCGAACATGGATGCCCAAGACATTTAAAAAATAAAATACTTGGTATTCTAATAGAATATAAGAAATATTTTGATGAATATGTGTAGTGCTATCTATACTGAGTCAATATAGGTTTTTAAAATATCGAATTCGAGTGTATATTAGGCAAAATTATTTTTCTCAGAAACACGCAGTATCTCTAGGACATATTAATGATTTATTTGCGCGGTATTCAAGCGGTTAATGTGTCTCCTGAAAAGTAGTATTTTTTGAGATACTAGGTTGTAGAAAATTACCGACCTTATGTTTAAAATAAACTTTGAATCGTGGCTGATGATAGAGATGAAAAAATAAATAGATCAATATCAATAGATAGAATAAATTGATCATTTTCATTTTGAAAAACATTCTGGGCAAATAAAAGGGCCCATACATTAAGGAACTTTGTTCCCGGAACTATCTACGTAATTTCTCAGGAACTATTTTCCAGATCATGTTATTGAACACACGAGGGGTCACAGAAACGTCACCCGTTGAGGTTATGTTGTACAGTGTTGCGTCCGAATGAACGTTATTTGATTTTATTAGATGCGAGTAAATTTAATTACTAATGTTTATAAGCTACTATTAAAATGCAATTATTTTATCATCCACTATGACAGCTTATTCTTATACTACAGACAATTTCAATATAACTTATTATGGTATATGGTTTATTTTGACATCTGTCACATAGGGAGACATTTCAAAGTCGAAAATAGATCTCTATAATGACGCCCGATGAGTTGATGTCAGTGAGTGCTGCCTACGTATATATTCTCGCAAGTAGTATTCGGTTTTTATGATTATTATTGGATGTATTCCACAATACGTCATATGTTTGGTATGAAATCATGACGAAATATACTTTGTCAGCTCGTCTACCGCTGCGCACGCATGCATGTTCCCAGGTTCCTCGTTTGTGCTCGATTTTAGACGGCGAACTTGGGAACCTATATCGGGTCACGTGAAATGTTCCACGATACGGCGTGAACGCGCGAATTTTGTGTTCCAAGACATGTTCTGGAACCGTTTGTTCCTTAATGTATGATCGGCATAAATTTTAAATCAGTGATTGTAAAATGTTTTCTTTTTCTTTATTACTCGCAGACTGGTGCTCTATGGTAACACTAAAAAGCTCCGACTATAGTATCGAATATATGTATTGTTTCACCATTTTAAATATCACTTGGATATATTATATTATAGCCTTGTAAAAATAATTTCTTATGTGTCGAATTCGAAAATTCTACCATTTTTCAAAACTAGGTTTTTTAAATTAAAAAAAGTATAATTACCTAAAACTACTGGTATTTGATTGAAATCGGTGAACTTTTTCCATTGTAAATTGACACCAAAACATAGCATTATTTTGGCATTACATAAAAAGCAAATTCTGTTATTGAAAGTGATTAAAATAATTTTCTTCTTAATTTTCCACTTCAGAGCGTATGTTTACCGAACAGTGTCTCCGAAATTGTCCGACTCCTGCCAGCCTTTAAGTTTTCCCTTTAGTACCATTGGATACATCCTATGAATTGTTATCAGCAGTTTTCCGGGGAGAGGAAAACCATCCGGTTGGAAGAAGAGGCAGGCAGGATTCAAATCCAAACCAAGTCCATTGCTGCATTTGAATTTTGAACATTATAAGCGATCTGTCAAAGATTTTTAATTCTAGTATTTTATGGTAAATTTTTATTTCTTGGTGATTTGTACAGATTTACGTTTATGTGTTTATGGGGAAATAAATGAATTGCTTCATCTGCTTAAAGATTTTATTAAATAAAAACACCTGATGATACGTATGTATTCAATGCGCTATATTTTTTTTTCTTGTCAGATTTTTTAGTAATCAAACAATCCATCGAAAATTGTTGTACTTATTAATAAAATATAGTTTATATCTGTTTAATGTTTGTTTTACTATTTTGGATTTTCTCTGTTATATAATGGTGTAAGTCAGTGGTCCGCGATCGCTGTGCCGCGACACACTAGTGTGCCGTGAGGCTATGCTAAGTGTACCGCAGTGCATTACTTCATTTAAGAAAAGATCAAATACTTTGTTCAAACAATGATCAAATCTGAGTTGCCTAGTTATAGTACTGAGGTGGTAATATATATTACACAATTGACAATGTTATATGCATATTTGAAGTGGGCTGCGGAAATCTGGAGACAATTTTGGTGTGCTGTGGAAGTGAAAAGGTTGTGGAGCACTGGTGTAAGTAACAATTTATTTATTTTGACAAAGAACAAGTTTTACTAGAAACATTCCGGAGCAAAAAGTACTATTACACTATTTTATCTTTGAAATTTTTGAAAATTTCGATGCCTCTAGCAGAGCAATGAATTTGACAGCGCTCTTGCTTGTTGTTTAGTCAATTATTAAAAGACATTTGATAGTCCACGTCAACCTTTGTTATGGAGGATACTGGATGGATATGAGATTCCGCCAAAGATTGTGACCATTCCTGCATGAGAAAAGTCCATGCTGTGTAAGAATTGGTGACTCAACAATGGTATCCCTGGGAGTGGTCTAGATATGAGAGCTGTGTACTTCATACAGTCTTGAAGGGTTGTAGGGTTAATGCTGCTGGGGAAAAGGGTTGAAATTAATACAAATTGTCAATGCGTGATTATTTTATTTTGAAATTTCAAGGGTATATTATAATTCCTTATCGACTAGCAAATCACATTATCTTTTACATTGCATTATTCAATAGATACATGTCACATTGTATAAAAAGTACAAAGCAAATACCGGCGAATGATTGCAAATTTCATAATCACGTATATATCTACATGTTTTGTAAAGCAAAAAAATGTCTTCAAAGGTGGGTTGATTAACGCTAGCTTTACAAGTAACGACGAAACATTTTCAGGCCTGTTTCATTCCATATTTACAATGCCACAAAATTAAGGAGAATAGAAACGGTGAAGCTTTTGCGACAGTGACAGACAATATTTCCTGTTCATCATGTAGAGAGAGTCATAATGGAGGCATCTCAACAGAAACCGTTTTAGAAGTTGTTGGATTGGTTAAATAATTGTTCTTGCTACACCCTGTTATTTTAAGATTGGAAGGGTGGGCGGATGTTTAAGGCATCGCCCATGCCTTTGAACAGAAAAAATGCTTGAACTTGAACCTGTGGCGTCCGTCACGTAAGCCAACAACATTGACCACTGCACGACAATTGTAGTTTAGTTGCTCAATATCCTTCTCTCGAAGAACGTAAGTGGTGGGGGTTCTGAGAAAGGCCAATAAGGATCTACAATAATTCTTCGGCTGAATTTTATCAATTACATGAATATTTGAGGGTATTATTTGCAAACACGGCTCGTTCCAAAATGGTCAAAAAATAAAAATTATTTTGTTAAACAATATACATTTTAAAAGTATTTTTAGTTTAAGATTACTCTGGAATGATATTTTGTATTTTATCAAGCCGTGTTTGAGACTGAAATTTATTTCATGTTTCAACAATTTTGAAACACGCCCGGTATACAAATAGCAGCCTCACTTGTAAACATAGCTTGCTCTGTATTCGCCAAGTATTTAACAATATATACTTCAGGTGTAGTATCCATGAGTGAGGATCCCTTAAAATTCCCTTATCTGTTTAGGATAACAGGGAATAATGAGAGAGTCATATCCTAGAGCCCCATTCGTAACCTTCTCTTCCGAAAACAACAAGTTGACCGGCTAAATAACAAATAGTACTTATAGAATAACTTCTGTTGAAATACCTTCATTAATAATTCTATATTCTCCACATTGGGGGGGAGGACATGGCTTACTTGCTAATAAATGTCACTGTCGCAGAATCATCAAACCTGCTTTCTCCTTTAAACCTACACATTAAAAATAAAACAATTTCGATAATTCCATATTCTTTCGTCACTGTCCACTGACAGGGTATTGATGTTTCAATATCCTATTTTACATAACCGTAATATATTTGTGAATTCGTTTCATAAATCAATACATACATTTTACTAGTCGAAACAATGTAAATAGTCCCAAATACCATGATCATCCATAAATGACGTCACACGTTCTTGGTCATTTTTTTAAACACTCGTGTCCCGTCACATTTCATCACAAAAAAAATATCAACCGTCAAAATTCGGCTCTTAACAATCTTAACTAAAACTTTAAGTTATTAATCTACATTATTATCAAGAGATCAGGAACGGTTTTAACAGAAGAAAAACATGCTTGTGATGAACGAAACCAGTTCTTAAACCTCTGTATACAATTAACGATGTCAACTGCGTACAGCACGGCGCCGTACGTGACCAATGCATGGTAACTATGAAAATGAAAGAATGTGGGCTCGTTATCGCGTTGCATGTAGTCTAGACCAGCTGTTCTCGTGTGCGGCCACCAGAAGATTTTCCTGTGACCACCGACAGCTTCATAGTAAATATTCATATTTAAAATGACTTTTTTAACATAAAATTGTAGTAACAACAAAGTTAAATACATTTTTTTAGTGAATACAACTGCTATTTTTATCACATTTCGAAATAAAAAGATGGTGCAGCCACGAGACATTACCATAGGAACGCCAATGTTTATAATGGGTCCACAGTAAAATTTTACGTGAGAACCACTGGTATAGATGTCTAGGCACCTAGCATCAGGTAATGCTGTACTCGGCTAGCGGCATTTTTCGTCACTTGTGTTATATTTAAATAATAAGTTTTAAATTATGTCATATTTTTAAATCCTCTTCTCCATAGAAAATTTGAATCTGAAATTATCATAAATTACATGTGCCGAATCTATACACTTCCCCCCTTCCGTTGTCATAAATTACCACATAATGTTAATGTAATTCACTTCGCCCTTTTATAGTATGATAACATTTATGGATGGTCATGTTTTCAACATAATTTTTTCGATAACTATCATTCCATCATATTAAACAAATAAGTAACATACAATATAATTCAACAATAAGAAATATACCTTAACGGTTCTTAAGTATTGTTGTAGTATTAATTTAATTGGACATTGGTATTTGCTGCGGTTAAACTGAAACATTGATCTAGATGTATTGAATATTAATTTAAAGAATGTCTAATTATATGCACTGTGCGCAGGCCTCTTCAGTCGCCAATTAATCAATATAACATTCTTAATCGAGCGTCTAAAACTTTTGTTTTGATCTGACACTGCCATCTTTAGGTAGAAATATCAAATGGTGGATAAAAATAACAAAATAAGGCTAAATACATTCTTTGGACACTGATATTTGGGTTGATTTAAACAAAAGAGAACCAACTGAAAATGCGGATATTATGTTTCAAAGATTGGACATCTTTTAGATATTTTATGTTATTGTTGTGAATGTTTGTGGTTATGTTCAAGTTTTATCTACACTTATCCATTATAGATAACGGATACATTGTAATTGGTTGGAACCAAGAATTTTCATGTCAATCAAAAAGGAAATAGTGCAAATAAAATAGTTTTTTTAACTTATTCACATTCATAACTCAAAATACCTTAAAAAGTCAGTTGGTTCTTTTTTGGTTAACTCAACAAATAACGAGACGTAAGTTCTTAACCTAAATGTCTTGGATAAAGAAATCTTTAATTCGTACTTTATATCCAGGTAAACAAAATAAGCGATGGAAATTATTTCGAAATTTGTTGCCCACTATCTGAATATAAACCGACTAAGAAAGTAATGGTGGTGTGCAATCCAGTAGAGCTTAAGAGGACAATTAGGTCACGGTTTTACTGTTTAAAAAGAGTTATCAATGTCTATCGTATGGGCCAACATGTACATCTGGTGAAATATGGCAGATGCTGACTGCATCCTATGGGATTGTCCTTTAAGCCGACTCGGTACCATACAGTGAGGGTACGAATCTATACAGATTGCAGCTCTTTCATTTCTTAAGCTAAGAACGTTTAGCGCACCAAAGTGTAATTGCTCCCGAGATCAACTCAACAAACACACAACGTTGTTATGACACAGGAAACAACTATCAGTACCAGTCGTTTGGCCGTGGTTAGTAATTGCATGTTGTATGTTAGAAGTAATGAGTTGTTACTGCCAAAGACCTTATGGCTTCCGAGATGACATAAAATGTACAAAGAAATGATTTTTTAAATGATGATTATAAATAGTTGTTCATTATAATAATCACAATCGATAAAATGTTATTTGAAATAAAAAAAAATGTGTTTCGTGATCTCGAGGGGCTAGGATCACAGAGACCTATCCACAGAAGCATACTTTTAATTTCACTGAAGTATAACATGTGATCTACCTCTGCGCTTTTAATATTATAATTTCATTGATAGATATACCAAACCGTAGCTTGTTAACGGTTATATATTAACGAGGTATAGCTTTGTTTCGATAGTAAATGTTAGCTAAAACTGAGCATAACTAAAAATTCTCATTTGCGTAGTTAGCCTTCTGTGATCCTAGCCCTCATTCTCTATTATATTCAACATTTGAAATAGATAAGTGTCAGACAAAAGTGTCGCTTCACGGAACCTTCTCATTGTAATTCTAACATTTTCTTTCGGTCTGGGACGTGTAAAACACTTAATCTACTTAATACTTTCTGTCTAAGCAGCCCTACCTTATGTTTTGTGTCGATTTTGATGCGTTAATTGTTGTTAATATTATTTAATTGATCCGTTGAGATTTTAAAAGTAAGACATTTTTCATTGTATTTTATTTTAATTATGTATACATATATTAATAAGTTTTTAATTATTCACACATTACGTATTATTATGATGTGCCTTAAAATCGTGAGCTTGGATTGATATATAGCTAAAGTGATTGTCCTGGCGACATTTCATGTTATTATTGTCTCACTGACACGCCTGTTTGTGGATTTGACATATGGCACTGTACTGCCCTTGTGATGTAAAATTAGTTATACATATCCAAGCTCAGCTTAATGTATTCATCATGAGGGTAAATATTATCTATTGATGGGCGATGTTTGGCATATGTACCAATATCTATAATCGATAACAATAAGGCTATACATTTTACGGTAAGCTGCCACGCCTACCATCTAGAAGTACATTGTATTTCGAAACTAAATCAGTTAATTCAGCAAACCCTCGCTATTTGCAGATATCTGGATACTATTTGCTGTTATGTACACTATGATACAAGCATTGTCATTTTACAAAATGATTGTATTTCAAAAGCTATTAAAGTTCATTTTATCATTTCAGTCATTGACGCTTTTCAGTTGTCGCTAAATCAAAACAGAAATCTGGTGAAGTGACTCCAACTGAATTGTTTTATTGCATTTTCGGTCAAAACACATTAAACAGTTAAAAGTAATCCAATGCACGAGTAAGGCATTATACACTCTTTTGTATATATTAATTTCATATTTATTTAATATGATCCAGACCGGTTTTGCTCCTCACAAACAATTTCTGATTCAGTTGAAAATGCTCATGACGGGAGAAATCGTTCCTGATCATAAAATAAATGTGGAATCGTAACAAAACAGTGTTTTTTTCATTAAATACCTTTTTGGGCAACCAAGCCAAATAAATTACTTTTACTTATTGACTAATGATCCTTTCTGCACTAAACAATCTTATTATTTTATTATCAATTTTGTTAGGTTAAGTTAATGTTTGGCATTATTTCCTTGTTGAACTCATGTATCGGCTTAGTGTCACTTATAACTTATATTTCAAACAAAATTTTATGCGCCATATTTCTATCAATAAACATAACCTGACAACGGAGTATTACAAACAAGCCATTCCAATTTTTAATTTCAAACCAATATTCACAATTAGCGAGGGTATTCTGAATTTAAAAACATTAAAAAAAATAATCGCTATTCAACTAAAGATGGAAGTAAGCTAAAAAAACAATAATTTACTTCATATTATAATAATCTAAATATTTTTAGTCCTACATCAAATCATTACATAACATGTTCTTTTATAAACTGTCGAGGAAAGCATATTAGGTTATTCGATAACACTTAATATTTAAAACAAAACATGAATGTAAATTACCACATTACTAAATAAATTGTTTGTTTTTGTGCATACTGTCTATTAATCATTATTAAAAAGAATTCAAAACATGACATTGATCTGCCTTAAATACTTTATAATAAAATCTTTGTCAGATATACAATTTTTGTTATTCATTTACTAGGAGAAAAAAAAGGTGACTTTGTCTATTTTCGTTTTCTTGTGTTTCGATAATCAATATGACATCTCAGAAGAATTCAGCAAAAAAAACCATGGCAACGGGCAAGTGTTATTTTAGTCTCGTTAGACACTTCATTTCCTATCGCATATCTTGCCGAGTTAGAACACACTTTAAAAAACAGTTCATCGAAAATCAGGACATTAGCTTTACAAAATAGTTGGACCATGAATATTTTCGAAAGAAAAATTCCCCGCTGTATATATGGATCAGTCAGAGATGACAGTGATTGTATATTATATTCGGGGAATTACCTTTACACATCCCTGAATGAAAATTACTTACTTTTAATTATACGACTGACTATGATTTGATTATAAAGTACAGAGACAAAATTGATATCTTTTCAGCCAATAGCCAATAACTAGACGAATTTTGATATTTGTCACTGGTCTGGCAGACATTGGTAAAAAACAGATAGCTTTTAGGATAAAGCCACTAGCATCGATATTTTATGTTTCATAATTAATTATAATATCAAAATATAGATGTACTAATACCAATCTAACATAAATAAGATTAAAATCAATAGACATTGACAATTGCCTGCCTTTAAACAGCATTAACAATAATTGTATGTACAAATAAAAGCTTTTTTTGTAATATAAACTAGTTTAATAAATACACCAACTGAGTCATTCCAGACAATGCATATCTTTGTCTTAAGTACCAACTTCTGCCAGATAGGTGGCAATATGAGACATTGTCAAGAGAAGATATTGAATTGTCATTTAAGAACAAAATAAACATGGTGGACAATTGATAAACAGCTGTTATCTGTCAAAATTTAATTATTTTAATAAAAAGGTATCTATAAGCTGAAAAAATATCAATGAAGTATTATGTATCTAAAAACTTTACAAGTATCAAAACATTTATTACACCAATGGTACTATTTGAGAGCATTATTATTCACGACCAATTGACTACAAATGAAATGTACAGGACAATAGTAATTACTACATATTAACACACAGCTCGTTTTCGACTAGACACAGGTTAATTACATATAATAATATGTTAGACAGAGATAAAACATCAAATATCCTGATAATTAATCAGTCAATTATGTTATTCTATACAAATGTAACTATTTTTTTAATAATTTATTGCGAATATTTATAACAGGTTAAGTACACACATTCCTCGGCTTGTGATTACACGCACTTGCGACTAGGCTGTTGACATTTTTGCATATTGAAATGACATATGACGCGCTTATGACTAAATCAACATACAATCTTAACATAATTCTGCTGAAGGACTATTTTAGACAGTGAGCGTTTGAGATTATTATTTATAGCACGGATCTAAGAAAATCTAAATACAAACCAATAAACATAGAAACACGAGATTTTTTTAAATGTCTTATGCTTTTTTATGAATCATACAATATGATGACATTATATATGTTGTAGTTATTGTAATTTGATTTCAATATGGTGGGGCAGCGGTTGGAACTTTAAACTGACAGAAAGTAACAAATGCTTAACACTTAAGTACCAAAACATCAAAAATAGGATCGAGGAGCGATGGGATACAAAGTCACCCCAGACAAAGTGGCGTAATATTTGCATTGCAATATTGGTATTTAGCGAATGGTTGAAATAAGAAGAATTTCGCAATGTGAATGCACCTCATAGGAACTCGATGGTTAACAACATATCGATGACTTAGTTCCATAGTGCTACAACTACAAATTGGTAGTTTTGAGGTATGGGTGACCAAAGTTTTGACGATTAAGCTTAAGGAAGCATTTATATTGATTCAATTAAAATTTATGAGTTCATTCAGATTTTTGTAGTTATGAGAGTATGCAAGCCGAAAGAAGGGTCCGGCAAAACCGTGCAACCAAATTTTGGAGAATGCGTGCCGGAATATAATTGCAAGACATGTATGGCATCCGTACGCGAACCATTAAGTGCCAGAAGCTCGTTTAAGAAAAGCGTAAGTAAATTTTCAGACAATAATTACTTTCACGGAAAGTTTTTGATGTTGCATGTAATATGCCAACCATAAGAATGTGAGAAACGTTTACCGCCACCTCTTGTAGAATCACTTTTGGCGAATCAGCGTTGCGGTATCAATATACTTGTATTAATAATATGAGTTATGCAGTATTGGTTTATATTTAAAGCATTATTCCTGTTACATCACGGAGGACATATCACCTTCGATTGGACGTATTTGTTATAAATTTATAATTTCGCTCTAAAGCTAACAATCGAGCATGACAATTAAAGAGCTTGGGACCATAAATGGCTAGATCCAATTTTTCCTGAGCAAAGAAATACACACTTTTCTTAAAAAAAAACTTAAGAAAGTTTTGTGTAAATATGCTTTACAACATGCTACTCTTTTTATAATAGAAAAATAATGATATTCCACTAATTACAGTGCAGCTCTGTAGGAAATTTAGTTATCAATAGGAAAATGTCAAAATTGTTTTACATGGGAATAAAGAAAAGTGATAATTAATATAATATCATATAATACCGCATGAAAAAGTCAACATAAAATGTTAAATGGAACTTTTTAGAACAAACCATAGAACAAATTTTAAAATATGACGTTTTTGACAAAACTATCGGTTTCCTTGATTTCATTGTTGAGTTTTTTAATATTTTCGTATTTACAATCAAGCATTACAGAGAATTGCATTGTTTTTTCTGGGATTTAGTAAACTTTCAATGAGACAAAAGGTAGCATGTTGTAAAATATATTTACCTAGTTGTTACAATAAGGTCATATTCTGACCCTTGATTGCATGGAAACTACAAGGTAATCTAGCGACGTTAAACATTAAATTATACTCTTTTGAATCAGTACTCCAATACTATAGCAATATCTCATTTATTTTCAAAACTGGATTTGGGCGTGTTTGATCACAAGCTCCTTAATTGAAATTTCAGACACAATCCACCGGCTGTTAAAAAAATATTTCATATTGGTTTCTTCTGCCATGTAATGATACAATATTTGTTATTATTATGTCAGATGAAATAAGTCTATTTTGTAGTATTATTAGCACATTATTTAGCTCTCCAACAGAAATTATCAAAGTATGAAAGAACTTCGGTCTCTCTTTCTCAAATTCATCGATTTCTCCATTATTTGTTATTTTGTAATCGACTTGAAAAATCCAAAACTCATTATTTTTGATGGGCCCTCATAAACCATAAATCAAGTTTCCACTGATATTTATTGCCGTCAGTTGGAAAAAAAGATAATTATGATATTTAAAAGCTGGAATCTCGCAATGTTCTGCAGATAGTTAATATTAATATGTTGAAACATCTCAAATGAATCAAAAATTATGACAATGACAGCTATCATATCATTCTTTGTTAAGATATTTCGATTTTCTTCGAGTAATTAATAAAAGAACAACTCTTCATCACATAAGCAAGTGTAAATCTGAATTAGTTTGTTCAATTTGCCGGAAGAATTGCATTTAACTGCGAAAGACAGGCCGTCCGTCAAGTCGAGGAAGTGTTGTTGGATCCAGAAAATATTCCAGGGGATGGCCATTCCATTTAAAAATATAATAAAATTATAAATTTGAACAGAAAACAAATATTTTAGCTGAGAGCACGGGGCTCTAAAAATGTGGGGCCCATAGCAGTAGCCCCTTAATTCTTCTCAGAGGGTGGTCATGTCCACCATGGTCATCTCTGGATCCGCCAATGAAAGGAAGGATGAATGTACCAAGTTAAAGAGGAGACAAGATTCATGATTAATGCTGTATCGAAGAAGTCCAACAATCAGGAAGACTAGAAACAAATATCATAAAAATCGTGGAAGTCGACAATGACATAAATATGGATACATCTATCATAATAAAGTTGGAGAGGTTCGAAATGGCTGCTCAGTGTATAATTAAATCACATGTCATACAATATTATAAATTAGATTAGTCACGGGTCTAGAAAGAACATTACTACCAACAGGCAACAAGGCGTTTAAAATATATATGTTTGAAAATAGATGAATACGTTTCGATTTGGTTTAATGCTACCAATCTCTCATTCTTTAAAATTGAGATACGGTTACTGTTGTCATATACAAGCCATTTGAAATGATATTTTGAAGTTAATTGTCCATGGTGAATTATCGAATGTTTTACTTATAATACAAAAGACCATAAACAGAAAATCGCTCCAATTGTCGCCTGTCAAGTAATATTGTTCATCTGTCAATATGTTCTAGTAAAAATTGTCGACAGCCATCTTTTATTAATGTTTACAACACTGAAGTATTTATACACAATATCCTATTTTATAAAAATGTAATGATCAGGAAACGTGACCTGTATTGCTATTATTTTTTAATACTGTTAAAATTGTTACAACGTCAGTCGAATGTATGCACACTCAGAAAAACATACGTGTCATTTTTAAAGGCTGATTATAATAATAGGTTCACTATGATGACACGCCATGCACAAAGTAATTAATTTTTCATAGTTTTCAGAATAGACAAGAATCTCTAAGCAAGATATGATCAGAATGTTTCGGTGATTCTTCCGAGCACGAATTCTCTGAACAAGAATACTTTGTACACTGAATCTTCCGTACATAGAATACTCCGTACGCAGAATAGCAATAGTCTTAATATTATAATTAAATATTTTGTTTTTTTCCATTCTGAAAAATACTTGTCATAATTGTCATAAGACATTACACATTACAGTGGAACCCCCAATTACACGACCCCGACTTTAGTGTAAATGGGGGTTTTACTGTATAAATAATGATTGTTGTATTTAAAATATTTAAATGCACGGAATATTCTGTGTACAGAGTATTCTATGTACGGAAGGTTCTGTGATCGAAAGATTCGGTGTACAGAGTATTCTCGTTTGAAGAATTCGTATTTAGAAGTTTCTTGTTCGGAAAAATTCGTTCATCGATCAGAATATTGTTTTCATAATCAATTATTCACCGTATTAAAAACTGATATTTAAGCATTGTAAACAAGTTACGTCAACATTTTACTTACTTTACGCAGGGTGTGTCGATGTATAAAACATTAATTAAAAAAAACATTTTATTTATTCATGAATTAATCTTGAATTTTGCATTTTTACATAAAACTGAAACAACGACCATTTAAACAATAATTTTTCTATTATTATGAACAATATTTGGGGGGGTTTTTTTTAATACATTATATTTATTATATAACTACATATAGGTACATATGAATTTATTAACATGATAAATAAAATTAAATCAATGTTTTTTGACGGTAAATTTGCAATTTTTTGATACCGTTTTTGATATGGTAACAATCAATCAAAAGAGCGAATAAAAATTGATGTTTATTTTATTTTATAGTATAATATAACGTGATTCAGTTTTATTCACAAAGAAAACTAGAAATGGCGCCGGAAACAGACACGTGGACAAAGAAAAATTAAACATTTCTTCATGTTTTGTGTTGAGAACTTACATATTCCCGCAATTTATCTCTGAAATATATTTAAAATTCATTTTAATTTGTGAACAAATTCAGTTAAACGCAAGACAACCATTGAAATGCAGGTAAAGATGACATGTCTGATAAAGATCTCTCCGAGGAAGAAGACGTAAACTTAATCTGTACAATTCCAATAAGAGAAGATGCTAAAAGATATATTAATGGCCGAGTTTACAATAAATAAGTTAAATTAGGTTTTAAACTTTTGTTTCATTATAAATTAACAATTTATAAACAAGTCGTAATTAAATTAAGTGCACTGTCAATGATAAGTAAACTGATTCAATACGAGATTAGTTAAATTTTAAAAAAAAAACGAAAACATTAAAATCTACGGTTCTTTTTATTGAATTGTTATATATTATATACATAGTGTTAATTGTTAAACCATAACCTTAGGTAAATAAAATCAAAGGTCACAACCATAATTATGTTTTACATGGAATCAACGTAAGTGGCAGGTAAAATTAGATATCTTAAAAACGAATTAAAAATACATAATTAATTATAGTTGTAACATTTTATAATAAGCTCACTAATGTAGATAATTATTTTATAACAGAAAGTCAACATTCTAAATTAATTGGCGATTCGGTTAGCTGCTCGGTCCCGTCTCAGTCAAATTAACGTAACAGTCAGTCAAATTGAAGTAATGGGAATGGTTCGATGAATTCGACATCAATTTAGACTAAATTATCACTGAACTACTAATTGATACAATTGAATCAATGCGGTTTTCATAAATTCATGCATTATAATTGCAACTATCGTTTCAATATGACGTATATTGACACATTTGTTTTTCGAATGCTTAACATGGTCTGTAAAAATTTTCTCATCAGCCCCAAGCTTGGAGTGTATGAACTACTAATAAGTCAATTGGTTAGCCAATCTTTTCAGAAACATGTCAAGAATAGAAGATAACGTTAGTAGAGAACTAGTTACTAATTGATTGGAAGGATTGAATAGCATTGGTGGGAATGAAACCACCCAAGACGTGCATTCCTTTGGATACAAATTAAAATATTAACAGGATTCAGACCCTTTATTGAGGAATGGCACTAGTGAAGAAGCTTCAGATAGATAGCACTGCACAATCAGCATATTATGTATTGTAATCTACGTTCCCTCTAAGCCTCCGGCAACGCAGCAGTTTGACTGCCCCCGCGCACTCATTCCGGGTCGGCGCACACTCTAAGACAACTATTCAATTAATATTTGATTGGCCCGCGCAGCCTTTTAAATTTCCGCACAGCTAATTAATCTCTTGATTGTGAGTGGTTTTATTTTTCTTCATTGTTCATCATGTAGTATGCTTTCTATGTTATATTATATCATATTGAAGTACAGTGAAATTAGCTGAATGAAGTGAAATTCAAAGGTTGCTATGTTATATTACTCACTTCATGTATGGTCAGATAATATGATTCCAGCTAAAAGTTTTCAGCTATAAGAGGTGAAGATGTACAGAAAACACATATTGTCTACAGAAGTTTTTGGTTCAATTAAAAGGTTGTACATAACTGCAACGGTATTTGATTGAGACGAGGATTGAACGGAAAACTGAAACGACTTCTAGGAAGCAAACTATTATTCAATAGAAACAGATTGTAACGACAACAACTGGGTATAATGCGGCGCCATTTTGTGTTGCATATAATCAACAAAAGCTAGATAGGTCACTTGTTTGACAGCTCCAAATTTGAAAATTGAAACATATCAAAATGAAAAAATCTGTAGTCATCGGTGTAAATTTTGTTTTCCTATAGTTCATGCATAATAATATGTCCTCTGGTTGACATGGTTGTAGTATGATATTACAATCACAAATAACCAAATACAAAACTTTTACATTTGATTTTAAATTCCTTGAATTTCATTCGCTAGTTTCTTCCTACTGTTTATAAAATTCCAGCACTTGGAAAGAGTCTCTGAATATAACAAAATAATGCTTTTTATCTTGAATTGAAACATGTAATTTAAAGTCCAGAACGCAAGTGTCATTTTCGATTGAAGTTGAAAATTTAGTTGACAACTTTTGAAACCACACCAATCGAATATCAATTGTTGATTTATGTATAATATAATACACAACGCATTCAGTCTCTTTCAGAAGCTGTCATTTTATAAATATTAGAAGAGGACAATAACTTCAAGAATAAGGAATCAAAATTAACGTAACAAGTGCAAAATTGGAAGCCAATATCTGGATCATAATAAGTTTGTCAAGCATAAATAATGTTTCCGTTCATTAATATTAACTATGAACCATTGAGGTTTAACTGCCTTGTTTCAAACAGGACTATCTTTCCAAAAAAACATTACAAAGTGTTACTTACATCCCTATGGTTTCCGCCAATTAAAAAATTACTTTGTTTCGATTTTTTTTAAAAATGACAACAGCCTATCTCGAGACAGTTGGAACATAAATATTTAAAAAATGATTAACAATTTAGTTATGTTTTCAAAACGGTTTAGCGGTTCGACACGAAATTAAAATTGATAACTTTGTTATTTACAGCAAACAGAATAACAAAGTTATCAATAAATTTTTATATTATGTTATTCTTAAAAATATTATATAAAAGTGATCGATAGAAGCTTTACAGTATAATTATTATGAGTACCACATTGCAATAATATCATACATTATTTAAAATTATTTAATTTATTTTGTTTTTATTTATTTATAAAGAAACGTGGTAAGTATTTAAGTCGACGTGTCAACAATGAAAGGTGAGAGAGGTGCAATGCAACGCGTTTTCGAATATTATTATTTTACGATTTTATTATTTTTTTTCCAATTATCAATTTGTGAGGCCACATTTTTATCACCATAAATATTATGCTATTACATTTCATTCAAATGTAAAAAAATAACGTGTAATGAAAATAATAATTAACAATCTATTATTCGCCTGCCTCCGCATGGACTTTTAAACCAATCAATCAAAAGATTTGACTCTCCAAAACGAAGTCCAAAACCATCGTTTTGGTTTCATGTATTCTGCTAGTGTGATGGACAGTATGCTTTTACACTTTTGTTCAGATGTAAAAAAGTAGCACAATCATATAATATTAAGTTCTTCTTCTTCTTTGACCACATTCGCTCCCCATGTGGAGTATATAGCCAACACGCGGCACCTCCAGTTTCCCATCTCCCGCCAATTGCTTTGCTTCCTCCCGTGACTTGCCAGCATCCCTCAGTTCTGCCGAGTACATTCTGTGAATAGTAATCTTAACCCTTATCTGTCACTGGGTAAATAACTAAATGTGACACAAGTTTCACCCTGTTGAGATGCATCTCCAACCTGAGCACGAGTCACAGCTAGACAGAACCGGAAGAATAACAAATATGTATTGAATTGAAACAAATCATTGTTAAATCAACTTACAATTGATTGAAAATAAGTCCACTCGTTGGCCGGCGTACAACTGATTCTATACCGAATGAACAATGTCGCCATGTTGTCATTGATAATAATAATAATAAAAATCATTCAACAATAACTTCATGTATAAATAAATTAACCTAAAACAGTTTTTTACTCTGCCCTGTATTTATTACTGACAAAACTGTGTATTCGTAGGTTATGTACAGTATATTCAAATATTGTTATAACATATTAATTTATATTAAGCATTTTTTTTATATTTGAGAATATTATAATTATAATTACACACATTTTGAACGTATCATGACAGGCAAATATCAGTCAATATTATTTTTAGTGCTTGAAGCTTTCCACGTGAACGTTTTATGATACAGAAGGAAGTTTTTTAGCAAGAACGATATCATGTTACGAAACTAGTGTCACATTGTTAAAATAACGGTTTTATACTGTTGTAATAACATGTTGTTTGAGACAAACAAACTAAAATTATGTTAATTTTATGAACGCTTATAAAAATATAAAAAAAAAACCAAACAGTATAATGGGCGGTACACACAACACTAGTAGAGATAATAGTCAAGCAAGGCACTAGATTATTTTGTAGGGGCAAGTTAGCGATTCAGTTTCTAGGGATGCAGATTAGCTTCTCCGTAACAAGCTCTTGCTTAATTGTCTTCTCTACTAGGCAGGAAAGATTATTGTGCTCGAGATGTGTTCGACTCGCTGATTTACTAGCTTTCTACCTCCACAATAAGTTTGCCTGCGTCGCTTAATAAGCAGAGAAGCAGAAGAAGAAGTATTTCAACTTACTGAACAACCAGCTTGTCCCCGTCATAATAATCTTGCCTGCCTTGCTTAACTATCATCTCCACTAACAACGTGTGTGCAGTCCTTAAGCATAACAACAAAAGTACAGTGAAGTTGAATTTAAAGTTGAAAAAAAACAGTTTGATTAATGGATATTTGGTAATCCAGTATCCAATTTAGCATCATTGATGCAGAATCAACATTTTTAAAGTATTGTTTTAAATTTGTACCACATTTTCTATGTAGAATTGAGGAAATTGAATATAGAATATGATTTAATATTATAATAATTAAATAAATAAGAAATAATCTGCTATACTTAAATAAACACTTGAAAATAACACATCGTAAATCATTATTAATAACAAAAACATTAAAACTAAAAAGCTGATAAGAAAAAAAACCATTTTAAATTACAAAATGTCAGTTTAACGTACTAATAAATAAAATGCAACAACGATGTCATGTTTGCAGCAATTTTCCAATAATAGAATACTTAAAATAATACATATTCGAATAAGTCACTATAAAACGCAAAACTTTCATAAAAAATAACAAAATTTCTATAAGAACTATTAAAAGCAATGAATTTTCAATACAATCTCAAAAAATAGAAATATATTATTTGTAACTTAAAACCAGCGGCACTCCACCGTTATTAAAATTAACATAAGTAAATAAAATACATTTAACAAAAATAAAGTAATTAAAGACCAGAATACATTAAAGCTTTGATTTCCTTCACTATTCCGGTGTACATAAATTAAAAATTACTAATAATAAATTAATCTATCGTGATATATCAGACAAATATTGACATTCATTTTGTTGGCTGAGTATTACTTTGTGCTTTAGGTAACACTGCGTTCTAAGTGGACGAAGTTGAAGCAAACGCGGTATATATCAAAGGGTCTCTGCTGTTACAGAATGGCTTACATGACAGATGGCGCACGGTGTGTGATGTAAAGCGGCGTGGAGTGGTCGCAGCCGTGTTTGTTATTTCATCAAGTCAGATGCACAAATTATAAAATTCTCCATGAACGTGTCTCTCTAAATACATATTATTACTTCCATTTCTTTGATATAGCTGTTTCTTATGTTTAAATATGAGTTTCCAAATAAAAAACCGATGCCGACCGGTGGCAGTGGAGCGGATGGTGGGTTTTAAAGAGAGAGTTGCCGTTTTGCTTTATATTGCTTTAAGTCGCATCATTATTACATTTGCATCGACTTCGCCCACGTAAGCCGTAGCATTAAACATGAGAAATGAGTCACTTAGGAAAAAATCATTCACTTTGAGTCAATTGTTTGATTCAAGTCTCTGATTTGTTCAATTGAGCTAATGTAAACAAACAACTTCTAGTTAAGCTCTACGAGTCATTTGATTTCTCACTCTTCTTGCTATCGACAAAGCAGTGGTAGAATAGGAAAGGAAATGACTCGAGGTTCAATTATTATTGAATATGTTGTAAGTCGTTTTGTTTTTACACTCTGCCTGCTGTTGACAAAGCAGTTTTAGAGTGGAAAAACAAGTGATTGACTCTTGGTTGACAAGATGTTCATTTCAGTATATTCATTGTGAAATCGGTTGTCTTACAATTTAATACTGAGTCAATCCAAAAGGAACATTGATGTAGTTAATAGAAAATATATGCTTAACATAACTTACTGGTTAATAATATCAATAATCAACAATGAAGCAAAAACATTTGATAAAAAACAACTTAAAAAAAGTAAAAAGTAAAGCACTGCACAAATAAACTATTTTCTTTGACTAAAAGTGTTTTAAAATAATTCAGTGTTGTCTCACAACAGATTTGTATTTTTTTCAATCGGCTGCAGAGTTTTTAACGTGGCGTTAAGATCCTTAATGTGGTTTATAACTGGGTGATTCGCTGTCGGTGACTGTCACGATAGTTGCTCAAGCGGAGTGATGCTGAGTGATGTGCATGTTGGGCACCGCAAGCCACTATCTGTGGAAGGAGCGGCTGTGTGGAGGGGGTGGCAGAGCCGGGGCGGCGGCCGCTGGCGGCGGAGGCTCGCTAGCCGATCTCTGCACCGAGCATATGCGTGGTCCTCTGCTTGGAAACTGAAATGATTTTCAACAAGACACATTTATGACACAGTAAAAAAGTTTGATAGTAAAATACACCAAACTCTTTTTTTACACGGTTTTGTAATAACACGGTCCACTAAACATAGCGAATACTCTACTTTTACACAAATTATTTAATCTAACACGATGCCCAGAAACAAAAAATAAATGGATAACAGTTTCCTAATAACAAGAGGTTCAACAACACAAGACGATAATAAAAAACAAAATTCATTCACTAGATTTTAATACATTAGACGTGTCAGACATTTCTAGCGATGAGAGGGACTTATGTCCAGTCCCTTATAAATGTACGCTTATGTTATCAATTAGCGACATATATGTACGAATATTATTTAAAAGATATTTATTATTAGATTTTCTTTATTAACCACTTGAATACCAAGCGGACACAGGTGTCCGGAACATATGCAAGCGAACACAGATGTCCAAGACATTTAAAAAATCAAATACTTGGTATTCTAATAGAATATAAGCAATATTTTGATGAGTATGTGTTGTGCTATCTATACTGAGTCAATACAGGTTTTTAAAATATCGAATTCGAGTGTATATTAGGCAAAATTATTTTTCTCAAAAACACGCAGTATCTCTGGAACATGTTAATGATTTATTTGCGTGGTATTCTTTACCCAAGTAACTTTTTATTTAATTATTTTCTAAATGTTGTTTTTTTCAAATAACATAGTTTTTTTGAATTTAGAGAACTAACCGTCAATTTTTCTATATGAAGAGCTTGGGATCAAAAATGAAAAGATCCACTTCTTTCTGAACAGAAGAGACGGTTTTGATGTCATATTCTGACCCTCAATTGCATGGAAACTACAAAGTTTTTAGCAGGGCTGAGTTCAGAGTTGGAGCCGTGGAGTCAGTCTGTTTTAACAGGAGTCAGACTCGAAAAAAGCTAATAGCATCGAGTCCTTTTTGAAAAAATTGTGTATTCAAATAGTTAGGTCAAAAGTGGCGCCACTGGATGCTACTAAGTCTAAAAAAAATAAAGTCGTATCTTAAGCTATGGTCGGAGTCGTCTTATTTCTTTTCAACTCCACAGCTCTTGTTTTTAGTGATCTTTGGCTTCTTTTGAATCAGTATTTAAATAATATAGTGATATATAAAATTAAATTTGAATCGTTCAAACTATGTACATTCTCACAAATTTTGTCACTAACGACCCGGGTTTCGCCTTTCGGCATCTTCAGGCATTCAAGTGCACGGATGAACTTGAACTGACAGTTCAAGTTCATCCGTGCACTTGAATGCCTGAAGATGCCGAAAGGCGAAACCCGGGTCGTTAGTGACAAAATTTGTGAGAATGTACATAGTTTGAACGATTCAAATTTAATATTGAAATTCCACCAAGCACCTTCAGTCGAAATCTTAAATGGTGATATATTTTTTTTTCTCAACACTAGATATAGGCCTGTTTGGCCCAAGCACCTCATATATCATTTTCTAGATGGTCTTAAATTTGCAGGAATCAGGGTCAATATTTGCATTAAACACAAATCATCATGAGATTATTGAAACAGTTGGGATTTGAACCCAGTGCTTATTAACAAATCAATTACGCTAGTTTTATACTCTGGGCAATGACTATGCAATGACAATGACTATGTTGAGTTATATAATAAAATATGATAATCTAGAAAAGTATGTACTATATCAGAAACAATATCGTCACTGAAGTTGGTATTAACAGATTGATAGTTTTGAATAAATGTTACATAGATAATTGTAATATCAAAATATAGATGCATTGATACCGATCTGACACAAATAAGAATTTAAAATCAAAATAGGCAGGGGCAATTTTCTGCCTTTAAACCAGCATTGATAATAATTGCCTTTATAAATAAATACTTTTTTTTGTCAAGCTGTTATAATTAATGCACTGATTGAGTTATTCCAGAAAAAGGTTTGATATCAAAGAATCTAACTCATTTTGTTACTTCTGCAATAATGGTGACGATATATTTAAAAAATAAAAGGTAAGAAATAATAAAAAGGGTATAAATACTTGAGGTCTCACCACATCTGCGTCGACTGGAACTACAATAGAGCTGGACGTTGTCACGAATTCTGTCTCGGAAGACGCCACGGGACTGGCCTTCTCGATCAGAGACAAGATCCTCTTCACATCAGCAACCAAACCTCTCTCTAACGAACTTAACCTAGTCGTGACCTCATCCAGACGTTCCACGATCCCCGCCACGCAGTCAACGCCGCATCTACAATTACTACCGGTGACGTTCTGATACTGCGGAGAGACATCCTGGACCAGTATTGCCGTGTGACTGGCCCCTCTGGACGTTTCGCTCTCGTAGTTTAGGTTTTTGGAGTAGTTTCTAATGTGAGGCGGGCGTGAAATATAGTCGAGATGGCCGCCGTCCTCCGATGAACGGGCTCGAGCCGCGTGTAATCTGTGAAGGGTGTTCACCGAATGCGGTTGCGAGCGAGATTGACTCAGTCCGCCTGCAGCGGCATTGTAATATACTCGGATATCGCCCCTTCCTACAGCATCCGATGGCCTCAGATTCAGACCGTGCTCTGGGATGTCTCGCGGGGAGAGACCGGGCGGAGAAGGAGGGCAGTCTGTCAGCGGGCCTCCCACTGAAGACTGTCTTCTGACGCCTGCTCTGCGGCCACCGCCGGCTTGTGGTGTAGATTGTGCTTTTTTGTAAAACAAACATAAGTCAATTTGATAAATACATGAAATTAAAACAGATAGAGTGACCTTGTAGTCATGGTCTGCTCTATTATCCACAAATGGAGTATATTAAATAAGATAAAAAATATCAATGTATTTACTACTACAGATATTTTATTTAATTATTCAAAGCTATTTTGCTTCACCCTGTCTATGGTTAAATGAATTTTTAATTTCAAATAAATAAATTAAACTTAGGTTTACGAAAATATTATATCATTTTTGGCTGCAAAAGTTTAGCCGAATTTACAAAAGATAATAACAAAATATATTTGGAATTTTTAACCTTCGTTACTTTAAAATAAAATGATTTCACTTTCTCTTAAATCAGATACTCCATCAGTGCTTTCTGAAGCCGTGCTGTTAAAAATAGTTGGCAATTAATGGGGGCGCCACCGTCTATGCGAACTGTCAAAATTTGTGTGCGGCTAACGTAGTTCAAAATATTGCCACCTAAATATAACAGCAGGTATTAATTTGATAACAAAAACAAGACAACATCGTAATTATTATTGTAAACATCAAATGGAGTGTTGAATATGAAGTATTTACAAATATTATTGTAGTTTTGAAATGAGGAGATAGTGTCCTGCAAAAGTTTTGCAGTGTCAACATGTCAATATGTGTTTTTGTTTACGTTACATAGTATTTACAATGAATATTCATTTACATTTGGTTGCTTCTACACTTGATTTGACAAAGTTAATAACCTTCTAACTAAAAATGAGATTGGTGCAAATGATTGATTGCGAATTGAACATCCAGAATTCATGTCGATTAAATTTACAATATTTGCTAGTTTTTTATAAGTAAAGAGAATGATTTAAAAAAGTATCTTATTTCACAGTGTAAATGCTTTTCCAATGTCATTTTTTTAAAGGAGCCTTTGAGGTATTCTTATCTGATTTAAATAAAAATGTTCTCTTTAAATAACTGCTCAATTATATACATAACCCTTTTAGCTACAAAGCCTCATGAAACTGATTAATTCACGCAAAGATTAGTTCTATAAGAAAAACAATAAATGATTTGGAATGTTGAAGTATAGACTTTATAGTACAGTTTCGGCCACCATTGGATTGGCACTCCATAACTAAAAGTGTTTAAAAGCAATTATATATTAAAAAAAAATACTCTTAATTGAAATACCTGGTATTGATTTATATGGAAGAATATTTACTAGGTTTGTGTTTGATTATTGTATTATTTAAATACAGTAAAAAGTATGTGTAAGTTCTGTTTATAAAAAGAAAATGGCGTAAAGTCTTAAATCTTAAAAAATTAGTTGGATATATCAAAATAGATAGAATACACAAAATAGAAAAGGTACCAGTCAAATCAATTGGTATATTTCACTTTGAAATATGATATTTCCCATTATGGTTCTCATAAATGTAAATTTTCTTTTGGCG
This sequence comes from Himalopsyche tibetana, assembly GCA_030503985.1. Taxonomy (NCBI): domain Eukaryota; kingdom Metazoa; phylum Arthropoda; class Insecta; order Trichoptera; family Rhyacophilidae; genus Himalopsyche; species Himalopsyche tibetana. The sequence continues at coordinate 4,139,112 of JAPJYX010000052.1, read as the reverse complement.
CACGCTGAATTGTTTTACGTAAAATTTGTTAGCTTGTTTAGAATTTGTGTGTTTTTTTCAGATGACAGAACTTGAAAATAAGAACGTTTTGGTATTATAACTTCTAGTGCAACTTACAACCGAAATACGGACAATTTGATATGAATATTTTGTTTCTTCAGTTGGAATCCTGTTCACAGGATATTTACTTATTATGTTAAGTTCTTCTCGAAGATCATAAAATACTTTGGACCAAAGTATAATAATCAACCGACGGAACTATTATTGAGCGGTTTTAATTAAAAATCCTTTTTGTAACACGCATTTCTCATAAAATTAGTTTTAGTATAGTAAAATCTAAAAGCAATTTTATTGTGTTTGTTTGCAAAAGGGTGCTGAAATAGATTAAAAGATTGCTTTTGTGAACCAGTGTTTACGATTAATTACATTGTTATTTTCATCAATAAGCGTAACTCTGAAATAAAACGTACACATAGATTTGTTAATAAAAATTATAAGCGAATAATTAGTTATAAAGTATTTATAAATAAAAAAAACAAAATGTCGGAAAGCATCTTAATGCGGGGAAAATTCAAAAAGCAAATGTTAAAAATAGGTTGCTCATTGTAAATGTTTCTTTTTTATCATTTATTGATAATTTTCACAGTAAATACTTAAACATAGTGAGAGGAACAAATTATATCTCTGATGGAACTCAACACAACAGTGAAAAAATTCAAATTTAAAAACAATAACGTCATGATTAAAAAACCGAGTTAATTGATTAGTGGGTCACCAAGATTGCCAAGTCCTCAGAATCATCGGTGATATCATCCAACAGATAATAAGAAAAATAGTTTTAATTTAAGTTAATAATCTTGATTGATGTGGTGGATAGATAATGATTATAATTTAAACTAATTATTTCATTGAATTTTTTAAAATTGAAAATGCTCAATGCTCATAACTAGAGAAGATACACATCTCATAGCTGTTCTAAAACCAGTGAAATAACAAAGTATCTGTCGAGAATATTGTTAATTATGGGTCAGTTTTATAAATGTAACCAAGAATTGATAAGTTGACTGTGAATTGTGTTAAATTTGAATGATTTTTGCTGTTGATAAAATGCATAACGATCTCTCTCAATATGCTTCTGTTTCTAAAATTAAATCCAGGATAGTAGGGATAGTACAAAACTTTGCTCGTAATATTTACAATATAACTTAATTAAATGAAAATGCTGCTTTTTCCACAAGAACAACTGAACTGGGACAAAACAGAAACAGACGTTTAGGCACAACAGCTCAACATGTCTACCCATCAAGCACATTGACATTAAATTGTTCTTCAACGGAAATCAAAAAAAGCTTATATGGGTAAAGATACATAGACACTGAAACATTAAACTTATTTTTGGATGGCTTACAAATCTTATCTTATTATTTAATTATTTTAACAGCTTTTATACAATTAATTTATAATTAAATATGACGTAAAGAACTCTTAACTAATTGCGGTAGTTGTATCAATTTTTTACCGTCAAAAGAATGTAACATTTATTACATTTGGGACAAATAGTGACACAATCTCAAATACTAAAAAGTACTGTTAACACTTGAGCGATATACAATATAGGATATATACACGATAAAACTATGTATTTACTAAGCTTCAGTTAAAGTTCATTTGTGTACTTGAATGCCTGAAGATGCCGAAAAGCAAAACACGGGTCGTTATTATAAAAATTTACTACTTTTGAACGATTCAAATTTAACTAATTTTGTGTAAAATTAATTTAAGTACTAATATTTCTCATTAGATGTCACATTCAAAAAAACTTCAGTATTTCCTTTATCCTCAATACTGTTTATTTTTCTAGTGATATTTAAATGTTATCATTATCCAGTTCGGCTACTCAAACTAAATTTAATTCATTTTTTTGTTTGTTAACAATCTTTTGTCTTCTAAAAATGTACATTGTACTTTGATCCTTTTTCCAAAAGGCGATGAACACAAACCAATAATGACATAAATGTGGAATAACACAATGACACTTTTTTGTATAAAGTGAAATGTTTGGAGTCATGCCACTTTTCTTTAATGAGTATGCATATGAATAAAAAATTATAGGTTATGTATATCCATCCAAAAATAAAAACTATAGTAAAATACAGTGAAAAAATTATAACATACCGTTCAGTTATTCTTTGGGGTAAAAGAACGAGAAGTGCCATTGTTATAATGCCATTTTTACCTTGTCATGTAATTTTGCTGTTTAAATAATGTAATGATTCCGTGGTATTTATTCATTACAACTTTTATGCAAAAACACTATTAACCTGATCTGTGCCGTGCGAAATTTATATGGCCGTGCATTGAGGGCCGTGATTTTCTTTCAAAAAATAAAACCTAATAAATATGTACTTTTTGGACATATATTAATAGTACATCACAAACACTTACCATATTAATACACGATGGGTCATTTCCACTATCATTTATCCAAAAACTTTTCAAAAACAGAAATTACCGCCAAGGAATTATAGCCCATCAATAGGAATCAATGTATTATAGATTACAAAACAATATCTTTGAAATTTAAGTATCACACTATGATTCCAAGAGAAGTTACTATATGCATGATATTTTTAAATTATTAATTACGTTTCTTGTGGCCTTTAAACCGCGTCTCAATTACTGCGTGTAAACACGCACATTTTGTATGGCCGGCCCTACGAGCACGAAATTGTATGGCGTGTTAATACGTCCGTGGCAGAGAACTGGTTAACGGTTAACGTTAATTCGAATTTTTAATGGTTATATTAAATCTTACATTTTTGAAACTGGTTTTGGTTTTAAATGTTGTTTGAATACTTATCAGTAAACTATCTTAAGAAATTGATTTTGGTTGAAGTACTCATGAGCTCATGTTGCAGTATGTACAGTTTTCTAAAACTCCGTATCACATATTGTCGGTGATTTTATAAATGTACTTTATTCTACAGCGATAATGGTTTTGTTCTTAATATCTTTGAAGAAGTTAATAAGGAAGGATGCAAAAACGTTTCCATCCATGCTGTCCTCTCCTTCATGGTAAACATAGCACATGACCATATTATTTGACAATTTTTTTTTGCCAATGTTTTTGACAAGGTTAAATAAAGCATGAAATGTTTATACTGCATTACAAAAACTCATAACTGGTAAACATTGATATAAGTGCTTGTAGAAAATTAACAATGATATCTAATATTAATAAAACTGGGCATAACGAGAGTGGTAAACTAATCACTAGCCATGCCTAGCCCCTTCATTCCATCCCTTACACTCTTAAAAGAAGAGTTGTTGAACGCCGTGGTGAATTACCCCATAAGCGCACTCGGAGCCTTCAATCTTAGGGGCCTCAAAATAACATATTATATTCTATAAAACAGTCATAGTAATTCGAAAAACAGGACCTCCAAATTGCTTAATTCGTCAGTAGTTTAGCAGCTGTAAAAAAAGAGTTCCTCGTCAAACAACTTAGGCTGCGAGAGAATATGCTCTCGGTTAAAAGTTAAAAGATTATAATTCTGTTAGACATTGGGATAGCAAACTAAAATTTTGATTTTGTTTCTAGTTGATATAAAGAATCAAGTAACATCTTATAATATATGAGGCGTCATATTTTTGCTAAAGTACACTTTTTTACTAATTCCGGTATCATTTGTAACAGGCCGTCAAAAAGTAATGTCTCTATCTTAGGGGTCAACCAATACAATAAAAAAATTTTACACTATGTTTTCATAGTATATATGGCGTTAGAACAATGGCGCAACTCCTCAATAAGCTCCATTTGGGGATGTCGGGTACTCACAGTATGTGTTATGCAACGGCTGATGGGTTTTGTGGTGCAGGTCTGGGAAACTCCTTTTCAACTGGGCAAGCATGCCTTCAGGGTCAGTAATGGAAACAAAAGAAAAACAAACTCGCACTCAGCAACGCACCGATGTCAGTCAGGTTGGCCAATTTAACATTTTCGTGTTTTTAATTTAATCACGCTGAAGACATACGAAGGCTCTTGATAATGTTACGTCGCTTACCACTAATCCTGTCCTAGCCCAATCCTTCTATCCCTACTCTCTTTGGAAAAAGAGAGGTTGAGCAACTGAGTAACAAGCAGTTCTCGTAGAAACACTTCTGTTGAGATAAACTCCATTAGGAGTCCATATGCTCCACATTGGGAGCGGACATGGTTTAAAAAAAAAAAAAAACATTAAGTGGCGAATGCAACACATTCTACTACTGAAGAATGACTTAAGTGCTAACGTGTTGAAGGTCAATTTATCTATTGAATAATATAATAAGTCAAGGTTTAGGTGCATAGTAGCCAAGTGAATAGGGTTATGCTCTTTGGTTTCACTAATCGTAGTCTCAAATCCCAGTACGGACGCTTTCATAAAACTGATTTTTCAACATATTTAAGGATTTGTATTAAAAGCCTGTATGTTAATGATGACTCAGATTTCCTTCCACACAGGTGATTCTAAAAACAGGGCGCTGTGAGATCCATTAAGTCACTACTAGTTCTCTCCTAGCCGCATTCTTCTATCTTAACTCTTTCTATTAAAGGTAAGTTGAATAAATGTGTATCAAGCAGGTCTTGCACAAGAACGTCTGGTGAGATGCTCTTAAAGAAGTTCACCTACTTATAAAGAACTTGTTGACTAATTGTTTCTGGAATTACAATCATTTGATTGAATGCAAATGGCCAAGTAATTTCCGTATATTTTTAGGTATATCTTATCAAATAGTCTTGAATAATTCCTTATTTGATTATAAATAAATAAAGGCGATTTCTCGGCATGAAGAGGTTAACCATCGCTTGCGTTATATTGCCTGATAACACATCAACATCTTCAAATCCGAAGTTAAAGTCATTTTCAAAAAATGAGTAAGAAGACATTTTTCTATTCTTTTATTAACATTTGAAAAGTTCATGTACATCATATTTGAATTTTTAGTGAATCTATATTCTTCTTCAATGGTGCTACAGCTCAAATTAAACCTTTGCCTCTTCCACTGCTTTGCTTCATCTGACCTGGTCCTCAGCTCATCTAAGCAGTTATAAATTTTTAGAACCCCAACACTTGCGGCTTTGGCATGAGCTGGAAATGGCCGACCAAATCTTGCATTTCTATGCTTGGTACACATGATAAAACTCGTCATTACATCTGATCCTTCATAGTTTATGGATTCCTTACATTTATAGATTAGTATAGCGTCAGAAAATACTTCCTTCAAAGGTGTTAACCATTAGTATCTAAATCTTACACCTGCACTTTATAATAGTGCGTATAACCATATTACTATCCCAGTTATAAATTTATGTGTGGATATTGTTAGACTTAAATACTAGCAACGGTGAGAAGTACACAGAACTTGACTCGAGCCTCACCTCACATTCGAAACGTTTTACAGCGATTGCATTTTTTTTCTAACCATGCCTGTTATAATAACAGGAGATAGATTCTTTAGCGTATTGAAAAGTATCATAAAGTCAAGAGCGACTAAATGGCGACACTTTACATAAATTCTGAACCACTCATAATTTAGATCAGTGAATCATTTTTGCAACCGCTGGACCCTGAAGTGAAACTAGGTGTGTCGTGTTGCATTACTTCAAATAGTCTGCATATATTATGTTGCGTCATTGATGAAAATCATTATCAAAAAATTGTTGCCGTCATTAAATGGCTATACGAGTGCACTGAATACTGCATAAGAATCGGCGATATAACTATAGAATGATTTTGAGGTTAGACAAGAGGTGCGTATTAGCTCCATTCCGCTTTGTTATAAATTTACTTGATTCTGTGGAAGTCAATTCCACCTGACTGAGGTGTGGCCGTTGCCCCCAATCTGAAGCTATGTGTCAAATCTGTTGACGGTATTTAGAAGACAATGAATAGACTGCAGAGCAAATCATATAAAGCCATCTTAAGGTCTACGCAAATAAAACCAATGCGCTCTGTAACAGTGCCTGTCCTGCTCCTATCGCCGTAAAAGACCACTGATGACCAACCATATGATGTACTCAGCTGAGTTACGGGACGATGGGATGACCTGGGAGAAAGGAAAGAGACTGACAGGAGATCGAGAATCTTAGTGGAACAGTGTCGTGGCCATGTGACCCAAATAGGCAGCGGATATATTATCTTTACTTTTGACGTGCCGCAATAATTTGGGGAAAATTAAATCTAATAAGCAAATTTAATAATGCTAAAGCACAGAAAGGCTTTATTTGTAAAATACTTTTTATTATATTATAGCTTAGATATTTTAAATTCGAGGTCTCAAATCTTCTCTGAGAGGGCGTGGATGTCAGTACATATTTATCTGACGAACTTCTGGAATCGGTGTTTAGAGCTACATGTTAGAGTATTACAAATCAAGAGTCCTCATTAACGTCTTCAGCGCATAGATTGCTTGTACATCAGCTCGATAAATGTTAAGAGAAGCTATCAAAAAGTGAAATACAAAACAAAACAACCAACACACAAATAGTCGTGTATAGTAGTTTTAGATAATTATAAATAATAAGAAAATTTTCGTCTGACATGAGTTTGGTATAAGCTAGAATGCAACAATACTTCTGAAAATCAAAATGTAATTTTACAAAGGTCAAATAATAATAATTATAATAGGAAATTGAAAAACAAATTTAAACATTAAATCTAAAATCTAATAGTATGTAAGAATGTGAATGAGAGATACAGAAAGACTTTTTAGGCACAATAATTTTAATTGTTATGAAGACATTCGGCAAACGAGTCACGTAAAAACAATGTAAAACAGTTTTTCAGATGGCAACACTGTTAATTAAAATTGACAGTTGTAAAACAACTTATTCTGACCAAAAACCTTGGTAAATATGCACATTGCTACTGTATTTATTCATGGAAATCAATGAAATGCCGTAAATTACAATGCAGTTGTGTAGAAAATTTAATTACAAATAGAAAAATGCTAAATTATCAAACATGATAACCGAGGAAACTAATTATTTTTGAGTAATCAATGTCAAATGGAACTTCTTAGAAGAAACCATAGCATAACTTTGAAATATATCTGACCAATTTTTCGGTATTTGTATTAATTATCAGGATCCTTGGTTCCAACATTGAATTTTTTGATATTTTCGTATCCGCAATTAAGCTGTTAAGAGGATTGCATTGTTTTTTTGCAGGATTTATTAAACTTTCGGGAAGACAAAAAGTGGCATGTTGTAAAGCATATCACAAGATAGCTCATAGGTACATTTAGAGTGTACATTTGTTTTGATGTGACTCGAATGTCATTGACGTGATATTGTTATAGTGAAATCTGAATTATTCTATATAAACAAACACTAAAGGGCGTTTCTCATATCCATAAGAATCTAGACACTTATTTTGAACCATCTGAAACATGCAACAACACCATCATGGCAAATTTAATGAGTATTTAATCATCTTTTGATTGAAGACTGATAAAAAAACACTCTTTTGTTCATATTCCACAAGTAGGATCAGGGAAAGTTTGATATGTTTGCCACTGCCACTATAAAAACAATCTAGAGTTCACTATAAAAATATTAGCTGAAATAGTTTCTAAATTTCGGAAGTCTGTAAAAATACATAGTAAGAATGTTTGAGTAGAATTCCCGTGCAGGAAGATGAATTTTGAGAAATCTAATTTCAATTCTAGAAGAAGGTTAATTTTTTGTTGTTTTCGATTCCCCTCGGTTAGGCGTAGCCAAAATGCCAGCATTCATTAGTGATTAATTATTTTTCTTCTAAGGCATACAGTACCATGCACAGTCCAGATTTTGAAAATATCCAATAGTTACTCTATTTTCATTCTTTATGACAATAATTCTATTATATATTATTTTACAAAGACCTGTTTGGAAGATGATGACATATAAACATTGAAAATGTATGTAGTAGTTTACTGTACAATCAAATTCGTGTTTCGTTTATTGTGAATGGATGAATTTTTCTTTTCTAAATAAAGGATCAGGTAAGGACGTCTGTTATTACTTTGCAAGGAACATTGAAAAGGATTTGTAATGTTTAAGTTGAGATAAGTAGTAAAGGCTTAACCTTTTGACAGCGGATATGAATATAAAAAACAAGGTCTGCACGCAGCACCTTTTTCGCGAATTTGTTAATACCATTTTCGATCAGAAATATAGTTTTTAATATATTTAAAAGAATTCAGAAATGATAATTAAGGAATATTGTTTGGAACTTAATCATTTTCATCCGCACTTGCCCACTTACAATCAGCAGCCAGACGTCAAAAATTATCATAATTAAACAATGTGATAGCCTTTTTATTTACTGTCAATCATTTTTTTTGGTATTAATAAAACTATCGGCCCACAGATACAATTATTGACGACGGCCGCCATTTTGTTGACGTACTTGGTAGAGTTTTTCTTGCAAGTTCAATAAATGGCATTGGTTAACCACTGGCAGATTCAAAGAATATGTCAGAGATTGGCCATTTAATTTGAAAATATAGATCTTAAATAATAAAATGAGAAATTTAGAGTAAAGTTGCGATCGAAGTCATTTTACTATTTGTCTATTTGCCGATTGCAGTAAAACTTTTCACGTGTACAAGTGATAAAAAAAGCTTTAAATTATCTACTAAGTTCGACTAATATTTTCACACAATGTAAATGCACTTTTATCTAAATTGGTACTAAACTTTGAAAAACATCCGATCATATCACCTAACAAAAAAAGACTGACATAATATTAAAATGTGTTACATGTGTAATCCATCGTTTGTAGTGACGGGCAGCAATATTCCGTACAGTATAAATTTAGCTATTAGCTGTAATCAGTGTATCTAGGCGCGCCTTCACCGTCCAACGTGTGAACTGATATTCTTGGCCGTATGGCGTTGTTATTAACTCACAGATCTCTGACTTTCAGCTAAAAATTAAGCATCGAAATTTGAATGGTAATCATCCATCTCGAATTAATTTTAAATCATTTTTTTTATTAGATTGTACAGTAAACTTAAGCAGAACCTACACACCAAACATGTATCACACAACACAACATAGATGTAGTTATATTAACACCGAATAAAACAATAAAAAAAAAAAGGAAAATAAGGGATAACTTATTAAAAAAAGAAAAACAGTTTGGATGAGAGTGTCGTAAAAATCAAATTAATTTGTGAAATATGTTTAAGACAAAAAGAAAATTCGTCGGATAGTCAGTTAATTATTTTTGCTTGTAGATCGATACTAGTGCAGATTACAACTGTCATATTGTTACCAGTATCTGTGTGCAAACTGCCATCTTGAGTAAAAAAGTCCTCTTTATAATTCCACTATCAAAATGGAGGATATTATGTAGTCTTATTTTAAGACCAGCTATACTATTTCACTCGTGGAAAAAAAATATTTTTGATGTTACGGTCGGAGCTTATTACCATTATCATGAATAGTCATTGGATATGAATGAGCCACCATTCAAAATGTATTTAAGGCATACGCCCCTGAAGGGTTAACCAACTGAATGATAAATATTTCTCGTAGAAAGAAAAAGAAAAAAAGCAATCACTAATCTTTCTCCACAGGTTATTAAAAAAATAAGTATTTGAGAGAAACCAGGCATGGAGTGTTGGCATGATACATCACTGGGATTTGAGCCTGTTACCTCCGTAACCGAAGCCAACGATGTTGACTATTTGACGACTAATGTATTATGTAGATTAAATGATGAATTAAAGAATATATTATGTGAAAACAAAGCAAAAAATATATAATTTCATAAACACAGAGCATATGCGGTATTAATTACACTTAGTGAAAAGTGAAATTAATACAAAGCGTAAATGAAAATAATCACTAGAATCTCGATAAAGCAATAAACATATTTCTCTAACAGTCTTAGAATTTTGTTAATTTAATCAGAAATCGGTCACAGCACAGTACACCTAGCTTTTAAAACAGGCAAAATTAAAAAGTGGTAAATGTCCCGAACAAAAACTGTAGGTGAGCTTGCCTGTCACATCTTGATTCTGTTATCCAAAAAGACCGATGATAATGTGAATATAATCAAAGAAACTATTGACTGTTTTAATGATTTGATTGAAAGCAATGGAATCCCGCCCGACGTTATAAAGCCAACCCATAAATACAGATGAAGGAATGTTGAATCAACAAATAAAGAATAATATTGTTTATCTTTCTTTGAAAATGCTTAATTATTATTCAAGGTACACGCCATGTATATGGTGGAGAATTCCATGATAAAGGTCATGTAATATCCGAAATGGAGACCATGCCTGATGGCCAGACACCTCAGATTTAGAAAAATCATATGCCAAGCTTTAAAATAGATGTTTGCATTGAATATTGACCGAAGTGAATTGATTTAATTAAGAACTCAGAGATAAGAGAACAGACCAGGCAACACCCTGCTACGGAGAGGCGTTGAAACTGGCTGGGTTACATACTGTTGGTATCATCAGAAAGTTGCTAGATAAAACTTGTGTTTCACCCCTTTTTTAAAGCATCATCAGAATAACTCTATCGTATGACAATTAGTTGTAAAGAGATTTAAGAATAGATGCAGATGTCGCCGGAAAGCCTCAACCCTGTTTACCTCGTCTTACCAACGGTGAGGTTCCAGCATCCTAGACGAGGATGTTGGACTACTACGAGAGTAAACAAAGCGATGCGGGTGATATAAAATTCTTCATATAGGAAGTGGAGATATTCTAAGCAGAAGGCTTGATAAAGCAATATGCAATTTTTTTCAAAGGATGTAAAATAATTAAAAAATGCTTGAAATAATGTTGCTGTCTTTATCGGCAACTTTCAAATTAGAATTATGTATGCTTTAAGGAGATTCACAGTAAATAAAATAAAAACAATCATAACACGCACACAAACATACCACAGTTTTCGGATTCGTTGACAGTAGCAAAATAAGTGAATACTGTATTTGAAGAATGTTTCCGTTCTGGATATATAAAAACAGAAAAGATACTATAAATATAATTATTTTATGTGGATTTTTAAATGCTAGTTTTAATCGATTAAAATTGAAAATAAAATAGATTGGCTTACATATAAGTTGAGTATTTAATGTATTAATTTCGCTTTAAATATAAATAAGGACGTCCGAGTAGGTGAGAAGGTAATATATTGTCTAACTCTTATAAGCCAGTCTATATGGCTTAACTAAATTAAGTTTAAACATTGTTCTAACGACGGCCTGTAGCTGAAATAACTACATAACAACAAACTAATATAATTCTTACACAACTGAATACTTTTCTATTTTGAAAATAGTATAGTGGAGTTCTACCAAGTAAATGTCAATTCAATCAAAACCTTATTTTAAGGGTTTGATAGTTTGTGATATTATTCAACATTTGACTGACCGTGGAGTTAACCATTTCTCTTTTTGATTCATTCTTGTATTCTTTTGAAAGTGCAGAGATTGACTAATTAGACAAAATGAGTTTTGATTTAATTTCTACTCGTAAATATAGTCCGTGTTGGGAATGAATACGATTGCAAAGAAATTTTGGATATATTTCAATGAAAAAGGATTAGAATATAAAATAAAAACAGGAAGAAACATTTCAGGAGAAGAATAAAGTGTTAAATAAAAAAATTAGTTGAAGAGTTAGTGGCGTATAAATAAAGTGAAGTCGGGGTGAAATGCCGTATCTCTGTCGTCATCTTACCGGTTATCGACTGCAGAGTCGTGCTGCGCTGTTTCTCCTGCCCGAACTGCAGGTTCATCGGAGTCACATCCTGGCCGGCCTTGTCCGGGCAGAATTCCAGAATCCCCCGACCGGACTCTGACTCGTCGCTACTGTTCGAGTCCTAAACAAATTCCATCAGCATTCTATTTATTATTGTGCATATTTAATGATCAGAAATATTTTGCAACAATACTGTGTAAGGTCTCAATTGAAAACATTTGTGTTGTTATGTGTTTCGCCATCTTCAGACCAATAACTAATACATTGATTCTAATTCTTAACTAAAAAATAAGGTAATCTTTTATTTTCATAATGTCCGCTCCAAATGTCAAGCATATGGACTTCTAATGGAGTTTATCGTAACATAAGAGTTTCTACACAAACTGCCTGTTACTCAGTTGTTCAATCTCTCTTATAGAGTAGGGCTAGAAGGATGGGACAGGACTAGTGGTTAACTAATCGCTCTCGCTACGCCCAGTTGTTAAGGGATCGGAAATGGTGGGAGGGAACTTTTAAACATCACAAACACCCATGCCTTCGAACAGAAATCGATAAATTGATTGAAAAAAATGCTTTTTTTGGGACTCGAACCTGTGAGGTCTGGGATGGAAGCCCACATAGGCCTCGACAAATTGATTTTAAATTCTTGATCAAGTCAATTTATTACATGTTTGTCAAAACTGTGTTTTTCAATATAACTTAGGATGTTAAAATAGTTGATATATTAAAATATATACATTTTAAAAAACTTTAACAAAATATTGAACGATTCCTCATATTTATTAATATGTCATTACCGGTCTGTCAGCTAAGCTGTCTCTCTGGCTGTGAGCTGGTCTTCCTTCTTTGGGAGCTCTCACTCTTCGTTGACGTCCAATGACACCTGGTTGCTGGTCCTGTGGGGTGTAAAATAAAAGGTTTTAATTTTAAGTATCTTCAGACATTCAAGTGCACAGATGAACTTGAACTGATGTTTAGTAAATAATTTTTACTGTGTTACAAAGTTTAAAGGTTGTTGATGACGATGATCATATGTAATTTAAAAGTCCTACGAAAATTGTATTTGTTTATGTAATTACTTTCCAATTGATTAAATGTCATTAATATTTAACCGTTAGTGAAATTAATTCAATCAATACAAGAATAACAGAGTGATTTTATAATTAACAACAATATAAAACAACAAATAAGGCTCAAAAAAATAAGTTTTCAGTCGCAGTTTGTAGGATATAAACATGGCTTTTAGTATAAGGTATACATTACTGTATACCTTCTGTTTTAATGTTAACAAATGCAGCACTGCATATAACTGAATTGAATATAAAATTTACATCTCTGAGATCGAAGGTGAGGTCTAGATTCCTGGTGAAGTGGTTACAGAACTCCGGATAAAGCTCCAGCACGTCTGTGAGATCGTCCCTCAGCACTCGATGGAGGTCGCAGTACGTGAGGGCTCTGACGCGGCACGCTGACCTGCCCATCGTCATGTGCAGGCAAGGGTTCTCGCCAAATATATCGTCCTTACCTGAAGATTGATAGAAACATGGTATAAAATATTTTAAGAAATCGTTATATATTTTACCATATTCGTTGTGTATTTGGAGTGTATAACCACCAAACATCGCTTCTCAGATTTGCCGTCTTCTCCCGATTGTTTCACTTCCTTCATTCCGCCAATTACTCAGTATTAGAGAGCTAGAAAAAGAGGTAAGCAGCATACAGGGTCTTCAGAGGTATTGGCAGTATGTGACCCAACCAGCTCCAACGTTTATTCCAACCATCTTTGCATCTATACTATTATTCAATGGCTCTAACAATTAGATAATGGTTCTCACTATACTCTGTTCTTAATTATAATTATTAAAAATAATAAATATGGCAACACAACCTAAGATATTAACAAACAATGTCGGTGATCGGTATTTATATTTTTAAAATATAACCTTTTAGACTTACCTAAAATTGCCATAACTATGTCGTCCCTAACGATCTCTATGGATCCCCTAGCTATGAAGTAGAGTGAGCACAAGGCGTCTCCTCGGTGAACCAGAGTTTCTCCGGGAGGGGCGTGCGTTGTCCGAAATCTCAGCGATAAAGCTCTGCAACAACAAATATATCAGATTAGACTATCGGCTTACTACTTAATGCAGAGGCTCATATATTTTTTCAAACTTAACTATCATTCAATTGTCAGGAGTGGCAAAAGATTTCAAGCAATGAACCATACTTAGAAATCCTATAAAATGTGCTTAAAATAAAAAGATGCACTCATCATTGAAAAATATAAATACTCAAGTACTTAAGTCAAGTTTTTGGCAAGAGTTCTAAGTAAAATAATATTTTCTGATAGGTATAATTCATTTTAAGACAAGAAAATTCATTACTGGGCACGCCCTACTGTAAATGCGGCAGTCCACTACAATATGCTAATCTCTTCTTTTTCTTCTTAGACCATATTCGCTCCTTATGAAAAGCATATGGCTGCCATGTTTCCCTGTCTCCCGCCAATTGCTTTGCTTTGTCCCATGACATGCCAGCATCCCTCAGTTCTGTCGACAGTATCTAGGACGCCTTAATCCCACCAGTCGAGAGAATGCTGTAGGCAGGATTAAGGCTTTCAAGAGGCATCTGTAGCACGCGAAACAGCCAGTTCCAACATTTCAACATGACCACTGATGTGACGGGGCACTGTCTTGTACGTTCCTTAAACCCTGAGTTCCTAACTAAATCAAACCACCTCACCCCCGTAATCTGACGCAAGCATCTATTCTCGAAGCTCAGTACACGGAGTCTTTGTAAAGTGTCATGGTTCGCTACCATAAAGCGGCACTGGTAGAATGCAAGCATTGAACAAATGGCATTCAAATCTGTAGGCATTCCCATGGGTTAATCGTTTTCGCCAGCAATGGCTTTAAACCTAGTGGTACATTTATTTCTTATTTAAACACGATACACTCATTTACTAAGCGTCAGTTCAAGTTCATCCGTGCACTTGAACACCTAAAGATACCGAAAGGCGAAACCCGGGTTGTTAGTGACAAAACTTGTGTGAATGTACAAAATTTAAACGATATTTATGATTTAAAAAATACAACACTTTTTTGTACTGATTGCTTCGCGGATATGGATTTAAAAAAAATGAATGGGGCGAGTTACTCAAATCAGTTCTGTTGACAGTCAGCCGAATGACTTTTAACAAGTGAGAATTATATTGAATTTTTTAAAATTGTTGTCATGTTGAAAACTGCTTTGTACATCAGTCTCTTGTACATTTTTAGCATGGTCATATAAAAAATTGTCTAATAATATTAGTTATCAAATGCACGGGGTATTGCTGTCAGCCGTGATACAATGTTTTGTCATTTTTTTATAATAAATGAATAAATTCCTGGATTTATATTTACCTGAGGCATCCTGGACTAGCACCATCGAATGCTCCACACTTAGTGAGAAGGTTTCTGTTGAGATGAAGGCATATGTCTGCCTGCAGGCACTCCGGAAACCCTTTCAACACGCTGCTCGTGTCTATTCCGTTCGTGTACGCCCACGCATGCTGGAAATACTCTTCTAATCTTTGCCTCAAAGGGTTAGGGATCTGTAAGACAGTATAGTACCATATTAACCATTTAGTTATCATAAAATTTATAGTACAGTCCGATTCGAGCTCCATTTTGGATACAAATAAAAATCAATAATAGAACAATTGAGTTGTCTGGTATCAAAAGCAGAACTGTTCGATACATGATGTATGGAACAGTTTTGCTTTTGATACCAGACGACTCAGTTCTCAAAATCCATTCGTAAATGTTTCTACCACAGGATTGAAAACTGTGGCCCTGCAACCAAAAAAATAGAAGTCCAGCAGTGTTGACCAAGCTCCTACAGGATCGACAATATGTCCTTTAGATCTAGTAGCATCAAGTCGCTTGTTTTTAATCCTTTATGTTGACCTCCTTGCAATAAGAACTTATACACTGTCAAAATGAAGAATGATGCGAGAGTTTCTATCAGTCACGCGAAAGCAAAAAGGCTTAAAGCACATAAAAGTAATAAATATAAATATTTTTTTCTCAACAAAATACGTAGCTTTATTTGATAATCTCAAATTGTCCAAATGTAACATAGATCATTATTGTTGGAGAGACTTCAATTTTCGTTAAAAAATACTAAGCTTCAATCAGGTAGAGATGATTCCTGTACCCCCTGCGTAGTATCATTTAATTTTCTTAGTTGTGCCAATATCAGCAAAACCTCCATAGTGAAAATGAAAATGTACAGATGCCTCTGATATTTGTTATGGCCTTATTATAATGGATCTCTACAAATATTTTCTTTGCAGTATTTGTTAATGGTGGCCTTTCCAACATCATCAACGATAGATCTGGTTTGCACTATTTAAAACTGCACCGATGATAGTCAAAACAAAACTGTACCTGGTGAAATCTGATGAACTCTCGGACTCTGAGGATTTGGGTGTGGTACCGTGCAGTGCCGGAGTAGAGGCGTTGAATAATCGCCGAAACATTACCGAATATACTGGCATACATCAGAGCTGAAATCAGAGTAAAATTTAATGAATGACGAGTAATTTTTATAATCCACTGTTCGTTTTTACAATTATTTATGTTTTTTAAATTGATATTTTAAAATACTGAAACGAGACACCTAGGCGGCAATCAACGGGTAGACTCGACTGTTCTCTCCAATTCCTCCATACTGACATTGTTGTCGTACAAGAAAAAGTTAACAACTTTCCTTTTACATTTTGTTCAAGATAACTTATTACTACATGTATTCAACAAAATGAGAATTCCACCATTCTTGAAAATGTGAATGTAAATGTTCCTGATTATTTTTTGAGAAATCGTGGACATGAATTGTTTGTTCTCCCAAGGTGTAGAACCAGCTTGCCAATGGGGATGCCACTGGGGAGAGCTTTAACGGTGTTCAACAATATTGCTTCGGATGTCAACATGTCAACATATTCCACGTAGACGTGGGCGAGTTCCGACGAACACTATTTTTTACGTATTAAAGTAGAGTTCTTCGGAGCTTACTCAGTTGACTTCCTTGCCATTTTTTTCTACTTCTTTTAATACTAAATTGTACTATTTATTTTTTCTTCATTGTTAAAGTTTTAAATTTATAATTTGTCAACCTTTCGCAATGTTAATTAAATAAATAAATCAGATAAACAGTAAGACAATCTACAAAAAAACAGTTTTAGATATGACTGACTGACTTTCATATTTTACAGAGAGAAGAGCTCTTGCTCTATTTCTCTTTTTTCTTATGTATTTTGGTTGCTTTCTTTTTTTCCCTCTGCTTTCCCTTTTTTTACTTTCTCTAGTGCCGGTATGAGCCTTATTCTCTGGCAAGTTTACTTCTACAGCCTATCATTGGGTATAATCTACCCGTGAGTTGAAACGCCTGAAGTTTTTTTACCAGCTATGTGTCTGCCAAAGCTTAATAGCGGGTCTAATGTGAGTCCAAGATATTTGACCGGTATTTAGCTATGAATGTCATTCTGGACAAAATGTGTTGATGAATCCAATGTTATGGTAGGGTATAATGTAATTTTTAAATACAACCAATGGATATGAAGGGGTCAAAGGATAATAGCATAGCTTTTAATAAAATGGTATACAGTAAAACCCCCATTTACACTAAAGTCAGTACAGTGTTAATCGGGATAGCGTAATTGCGGGTGTGAATCTCATACAAAATTAGGGATTTGGCTTTTTCCGTGAAAGATGCAAAACTAAGATTTCCCTTAGTTTTGCAAAATAAAAAATATTACGAAATATTTAGTTACCAAGTGATAAAATGCAAAAGGCGCCAAAATCCCACACATAGACAGCCGCCCGCTATATGTGTATAGCCTGGTACGTGTTGAATACACAGACGCTAGCCAACATTTGACTGTATGCGTGGCACAGACGAGTGTCTCGTAGTAACAATGAAATGCAATCGTGCAATTGGGGGATTTGTGGCGAATATTTCAAGCCAGCGCATAATTCGGGGGTAGTATAATTGGGGGATCCACTGTACATATAAAAAAAATAGTTTTCAGTCTTTCAAATTTCAAACTGCTCATGGGTTTGTAAAGCAAGGTGAGGTCATGTCAACTTTCGATTTACAACGCTTCTCCATGACCAAAGAACAATACTTACATCCAACCAGCATGACGAATATAGTAAACCCCTTCTCTGCGTCTGTGTTGGGGGCCACATTACCAAATCCTACACTGGTGAGTGACGTGCACGTGAAGTAAAGAGCAGTGATGTAGCGCGATCTGAGCGTCGGCCCCCCGCCTGTCATGTTGGGGAAGTACTCCGTTTCCATGTCACGCGCTAAGCTGTGCAGCCAGCCTATACTCGACGTTAGCTGGGGGCGCTCGAAATTACCAATAGCGTACCTGTAATGAGAGTACAGTGATTGATATCGAATCATATACATTAAGCATAAAAATTGTAAACTATCTCATGTCATTACGGTACTCGAGTGTTAAAGGCATGGATGTCTGTGATGTCTAAATTATCTTCCAATCCAAAAAAACGGTGTAGTAAGTAATGTTCCCGCTAAGGTGTGCGCGTGCACACCTCTCAAAATGTGCCCACACACATTTTTCCATACCTGCACACAGAAATATTGTAAAAATAAGTTTGTTTCACTAAATTTTTATATTTGCTCACATTTTTTATTTTACTGACTGCTCACAGAAGTTGATGGTCCGCACACACAATAGAAAAATTAGAGGGAATATTGGTAGTAGGAGTGATTGGCTAACCACTAGTCCTGCCTTATCGGGTCAGTGGTGCAGCGGTCAACGTCGTTGGCTTCACTGACAGATCTCACGAGCTCGAGTCCCAGTACGGACATATTTTTTTAAATCGATTTATCAACTTCTGTTCGAAGGCATGGGTAACAAACAGTTCTCGTGGAAAAAAACTTCAGTTGAGATACCTCTTCAGAGGTCATATGAGAGTGGCCATAGATTAAAAAAAAAGTGCTGGCTTAGTCCAATCCTTCTATTCTTAATCTCCCTTATGAGAAGATAGTTTGAGCAATTGAGCTTCATAAGTAGCCCATATGCTACACATTGGAAGCGGACATGCTTTAAAATGAAAATAAACACTAAATAATACTGTGTTGCTATTTAATTTACCATATGCACGCCAACCAATGCGCTATGAGGACGAACGTTGCCATCAACAGCAGCAGAACGGCGGTTCCATACTCCGAATACCTGTCGATCTTCCTCGCGACTCTGACCAACCGGAGTAGCCTGGCTGTTTTCAGGAGTCCAATGAGAGTTGTGGTCTGCGAACATTGACACAAGAATGTTTCCACTTACAGTCTTAAGACCCAGAGATGTTTTGCTGCCAACAGTTGATTGTCATAGCAACCCTGTGACAAATTGAATTAAATACGCCGATTTATAAAATGTTACAATTGACGTTAATTTTTTGACGTACCTATGCTATTTTTTCTAAATATTTTCTCTGTAGATTCTAATAAATGGAAATCTTCTCAAATATATTCATGAATAATGTCAGATTATCGCTCTAAATATGTATGCAAATGGCCGACTCCTAAAAAATTCAAATGGCCGCCATAGTTAATCGAATTTGACAGCTGATTCAATTTTGTTTTTGACGTAGGCATCGAAAATAGAAAGTTATTATTGCTTTTAAAATTATTTACTAAAAATTGAATACTATAATGATATGACACAATTTATATTTGTAAAGAATATAATAAAATCTAAAAGTAATTGAATAATTAAACTTCCTGATAAATGACGTCCAATCAAATTTTGATTTTGGAATCGAATATTAAAATTCATAGCCTGCTAGGCTTAAATTGTTTACTTCCAACTGATTAGCTCCCTAAGAAATATTTGGATTTCATTTATGTAACCAATATTACAATGATATTAACTAAATAATCATTTAATCGATATCCTGAATACGTAATAATTCTCTTTGTTCGGTATTTTATGTAAATAGTATTCAAATATGAACAAATTTACAGTCTGAAAATTATATAACTGCCTACATGAAAGGATGTTTGTTATACTATTACAAACGTGATTTGTATATCCAATTATCTGTGCTTGGTTAAACTTTGTTCAATTAAATCATTACCTAAATATTTCATTTAACTTTCCTAAAGCTATGAACAAACAATTTGTTTCTTTTTAATAAAAAATAGTCGCTTGTCTTCTGAAATTCAGATGATTTCATTTGAAAAAGATGGATGAATGAGTATTATCTTATAATGTGATGATGTAATATGTACAATGAAATATGTATTGACTTGATAAAATATGTTATAATTGTAATTGATTCTTTTTATTGCCTATTTTGATGCAAAGACGTTGATGACAGCATGACAACATGCCACTCTTTTTCTTCCCGAAAATTCAACTAAATCCCGCGAAAAGCAACGCAATTATATGGAAAGCTTGATCGATGATACGAAAATATCAAAAAACACAACGTTGGAATCAGGGTATCCAATCCCGGAGTCTTTTTATGATCCCGGGATTGATTATTTTTCAATCCTAAGATCCCAGGATTGGGCACTCGTCGTGTAATCGTGTATAACTGGAGAAAAGTTTTGGTGAGTCGTTTCGTTTTTTACCTCACCGAGAAATTTGAAATCCTCGATTTCCTATAATTTTTCCCCAGAATATCTCCGAAACCCGTTTTTTAGCTCACCGACGAATTTACGTGACTCGTTTTTTTTAGCTCTTCCAATTCCAAAATCCTATAAATTTTCGACATTTGCTCTAAATTTCTCAATCCCAAAATCCCGGGATCGCGGCCACACTGATCCCGGGATTTAGGGATCGCAAAATTGGACGGGATCCCGGGACTGGAGACCTTAGTTGGAATCACAGAAACCGATAATTCATGCAAACTACATGAAAATTCGACGGCCATATTTCAATTTTTTTCTATGGTTTGTTCAAAGATATTTTGATATGTTATGTTGAATTTTTTATACTGTTTCTTTGATTCCCATGTGTAATAATTTAGAATTTTCCTTATTGTTATTAGATTTTATACAGACCTGCATTTTTACCCGGGCTGTGGAGTCGTTAAGAAATAAGATGACTTCGACTCCGACTACGACCTCAGCTTAAAACTTATCAACAAGTTTGCACTTCTTATTATCAATACTAAAATACCGGAATTACTACTGATACTATCCCGGGATTGGACGCCCTAGTTTCATGCAGTGGCGCCGTCAATCGTTCGTTCATATCATACTTTCGATCGTTTGATTCTGTATTTACGACTGTTCCGTCTTGATGTTTGACGGGTTTTATCCAATAAAAAGAGTCAATTACATTATACCACAATTGATTCATTGCTTTTTAACCTAATTCTTAAACCAGAAAGAGAACTTTCATATTAATATGTAAACGTCTTACTGTTACAAAAATGTATCCACAAAAAATACCGTTTTCGGAAAGTCAAAAGATTACCAAAAAGCTGAGAATATAGTTATAATCAGAGCTGGAAATTTCGTTGAAATCGAATACTTCTGGTGTTTCTGTTTAAACATACCAAAGTTTGATTTTTTAATAGATTTATACGCCCAAGAATGAACGCTTTAGATATTTTTGATTCAATATTTCTATTGCTGAAAATATTGTATAACACGGAGAAAGTGATTAGCTTACTACAAATCCTTATTTTTCCTTATTTGTATGATTCACTTCTATACAATGTGTTGTGTTGTGAAATTAGAGTTTAAAAGCAACTAACTCACAATGCTTAAACTTATTTTCTTTAAGTTTTCTATTTAATGTCGGTAATCTTCACATAATTATCGAGACTAGAGAGTTAATTGCACATAAAAATGAGATAAGATAGTTTATAAGTTAACTGTTGATGTATTAACTACACGATTTGGTTAAGATATACAAATTACGACTTTTGTAGAACAATATTTTTGAAGATATACAATTCTTACAGTAAAACTTTCTTTACTACAATCTAAAAAAAAGCTGGTGACAGGAGTGATACTTTGCAGTTTATATAAAACCTACGATGATTTGATATGGCAAATATAAATAATACAAATAGTATGTGATAAAGAAAATATATGATTGTATTTTCCCACATTTCAGGCAAAAGTAAACATTGATAAAATCAATCCAGAAAATGTAAATCTTGAAACTCCCAAAATGCGAGAAAAAATGATTTAACCTTTATGCGCTCAGTGGTCCGCGGATTTTTTTCGTTTGTTGTCCAAACGTTCCCCGAGGGACCAGCAATAGTCATTTTAACATTTTTTTAAAAAAATATACAATATATAGATATAAGATTACGTAAGTAAGTAAGACTTCAACATAAGGAATGATATTTTAATTTTGGAATTGATCTATTTAAATTGAATATGTTTTCATAGTTTCAAGTCATCCCACTCACATCATTGTGCTGTGCTTAACCGCCATTAAATAGCATTTTTTGTTAAATATTATTTACGGGAAACTAGCGATGGTAATATAAAGCAGTGATTCTTAACCTTTTTGATGTCACATATGTAGAGCAAAAAACCGCTCGATCGAAAAAGCTATACTCATTTTGTATTAAGTTAGCAGAGGGACCAAACACACAAACATATCGACTGCGGAAAGGAAAAAGGACGTAACACAATGTATCCAACTTGATACACGTCCTATCAAAAGGATGCAAGCTACAAATGCCGAATTAGCATCTAAATTTAGCTTTAAAGTTTGAAAAAAGATGAGCTTGTGAAAATTGAAAGCAAGAAAAAAGACTGAAAAAAGGTTTTTCCTAGACAAGTTCTTAAATTAATGTTAGATTATGTCAATTTAACACCAGTATAAAAGTCTCCGTGCACTTCAAGGTTGTGTTTATTTCATAATTTGCATATGGCTGAAAATCATCAAAAAGCGTGTTTTGTGCCTCCTGTAAAATTTTCTATGAGTGGGTTACGTCCTCTTTCTTTTCCACAGTCGATATGATGCTAACAACACTGTAAAAAGATTTTCAGTCTCTTTGTAGAAAGAACTTGGATTTTGCCCAAAATCAAAAATTCCTCCAGAGCATTTTTTGAAGATTTAATGTTGGTAAGTAACGGATTTCTATGGATAGACTTTAAATACAATCGTAAAATTTGTAATTTTTTTGGTATATATTACTTGTAAAATTTAGGAAAAAGGTTTGGTATAATATCTTTTTACATTAGTACAAATATAAAAAAAACTCACTTCGAAATAAAAAAAAATTTTTTTTACTTTCTATTATAATAATGTAAATTTTGGAGTTTCAAGTTTTACATTTAAGGTATTTTTAGCACCAATGGTCATTATTTGTGACAAGAATTAAATCTTGAAGAAATAGAATACAAAATAAAACTTTAATCAAAAATATATTAAGTATAACTAAAAAATCAATATTTTAAAAAATATGAATCTTTGAATGTGCAAATTCTACAGAAGTTAGAAACAAAACATAACAAATATTATAAAAATAGCCATGGTTTTGATTTATTGTAAATAATGACAATTGTAGCATACTTTTAAATATAGTAATAATTTACAATGTGGCAAATATGTTAAAACATTATTTTTCAGTGCAAAAAATACAAAAAGCTTCGTAATAATGATGTGTTTTTTTGTTCAGTATTTTCATTTTTTAACTGGTAAATGAAACACTAACCAGAATTGAAAATACCAACAAAATTTAATCAGTTTAATTAAATACACTTATCCTATAATGTCGGAATGTATTGAAAAAAAGTAGATGTCACTTGATTGAAGATAAAAAAAATATAAGAAGTGTTTATATCATAGATTATCAACTCAAAATAAGTTTGTTACACTCACAACGATTTATCACTATAAACCATATAATATTACAGATTAAAAATATCAAAGTATTTTAGTTCTACAGTTTTTAATCATTTTTATGCGTTGATAGCTATTTCGGGTTTCGCCATCGTCAGAACTATGTTTAAACTTATATTTTGCTCAGCTATATATACTGGCTCTGAAGAGATACACAATGCATCAAGTTATTCACTCTAACATCCTAATTATAATTACAATATTACACTTATCAAATGTGATTCTAATGTTAAAACCCCTAATGTAATTAATAATAAATATTAGTATAATTTATCCTAATTTACTTTGAAAAATCCCATATTGCTTATTGTTTTTCGAAAAAATAAAGCCATAGTTAATAAATTTTATGTAATGAAATTAATAATAAATATCAGTTTAATTTTATCCTAATGAATGTTTTAAGAAATAAATTCAGATTGTTAATCGTTCTTTGAAACACTTTTTCTTTGAGAAATTTTTGCACCAGTGAGATAACTTCGAATCAAATTGGTGGTCAACAAATCTAAACTCTTCATATATACTGTGTTAACGTGGACAATGCTAGTTGTAACC
Source organism: Himalopsyche tibetana (assembly GCA_030503985.1). Classification (NCBI taxonomy): domain Eukaryota; kingdom Metazoa; phylum Arthropoda; class Insecta; order Trichoptera; family Rhyacophilidae; genus Himalopsyche; species Himalopsyche tibetana. Next base: position 4,114,916 of record JAPJYX010000052.1, on the reverse strand, counting down.
ACTTCATTTTTTGATTGCATAAAAGTTTTATTTATGTTATGATAAAAACATCAATTATTTATCTACGAAAATATCTACGAAAATAGAGATTTCGACTACTTCAGTATTGCCCACATTTTGAATATGTTAATTCTATTGTAAAAATGAATGAAATGTGAATAAGTTTACAAATATTGCCACAGCAAACAATTCATTTAGGTTATTAAATATTTTTACTTAGTGAGTACCAAAAGTGAAAGAAGGGTTGTATTTCCCTATTTTATGAATCTAAAGTAGTGCTCAGTAACTGCTGTGTTTCATGATAGGTGTGTCGCAAAATATCGTTTAGAATAGAAGAATAAACCAAAATATTTCGCTCTCAAATTATCTCCTAACGGAAAAAATGATATTTTGTAACGGTGCGTCGCGTAGATTTGATGACAATTTTGGTGTGCCGTATGAGAGAAAAGGCAGAACACTGATTTGAATAATGTACAGTAAGTTCTCTTAACAAAAAATGACAAGCAATTAAATTATTTAAATAACCTTTTTTTATTCTCCCAACAGATTAAAAATAATGTATTTATAGTTACAATTGACATTTTAAATAAAATTCAAGATATGTTTTTGACAAACTTTGGTGAGTTTATTTTGACGACAAGACAAGTGTGTAACAAGCTTATTTGAAGGATGAATTCATAAATAAATAATATACATAGCTTTTGAAATGACTGAAGATTTTATTTTCAATAATTTTAATGGAAGAAAATAAATAAAAGAGAAAAAGTGAGTCACGTTTATATCTATTGAATGAATAACTTCAGAAACAAAATAAAACATAAGTGGGAAACCTCTTTAAGGCTTTATTATTTGAAATGCTTGATCAATAAGGGTCTAAAGTATAAAGTCACATACAGCGTGGTGGCGATTCCGAGCGACATGATTATTTGAAAAGCCTTATTAATCTATTCGCGCGATTAAATTGCAATTTATTTAAATATTAAAGAATACTTAACTTGGTTTGTTTAGATGTATGTGACTGATTTGAACTTTTGTAATAGTATGTCTATTCAAACAATCGTCTATTCACGGTGAACAGATTCTTCCGTACAAGATTTTCCCGAACACAAATTCACCGTACGAAAAAAACCGTGAACGACTTATTCGTACACCAGTGATTTCCAAACTTTATGTTACTGCGCCTACCTTTGAAGAAAAAAATATCTCGCGCATCCCCATCCTTTATTTCATATAGTAATAAAGACACATTTCAAAGGGTAAATAATTAATTTAAGATTTCGACTGAAGGTGCTTGGTGGAATTTCAATATTAAATTTGAATTGTTCAAACTATGTACATTCGTACAGATTTTGTCACTAACGACCCGGGTTTTGCCTTCCGGCATCTTCAGGCGTTCAAGTGCACGGATGAACTTGAACTGACGTTTAGTAAATGAATGTTTCGTGTTTATATAAGAAATCTGTGAGAATGTACATAGTTTGAACAGGGTAAATAAATATTTTTGATTGTTTGTGCCTCCACACACGTTTTTTTTTTCCATCCGTAAAAAACTCCGAACACAGAATATTGAATATTTAAATTATATTGTCGTTAACTACCTACAAACACGTATCTCAAAATTTGTCAGTTATAAGTTGTTTGATGCAATGAATTCAGAATTTCAATACACACGCGTATAAAAAAATCAATCTTTATTTAACCTAGCCCAAAAACGTAAGCCAAAATAATATGTTGACAAATAGTGTGCTATATTTAACATGTAGGAGAAGATGGCATTGATGGAAACATCTTTGGTTCCTTCCTTATTAACTTTTTCAAAGATATTGCGAATGGAACCATTCCAGTGGTGTTTTACAGAGATGAAAGCGATAGCGGTAGAATAAAGTACATTTATGTGATTTGTGAAAACTTGTGCTTTTTGAGATACAAGGTTTTAAAAAAATAACGACAATATGTCTATAATGCGAATCTTTAAATTTTATAATCTGTATAGTATTAATGTTAAATATCGAATATTAATGTGTATCTTCGGTATATTCTGTGTCCGGGGTTTTCTGTGTACGAAAAATTCGTGTTTGGAAGAATCTTGTATGAAAAAATCCTTAATATATTGGAGATTGTACGATCAATATTATAAAAAATGATGCAGAAGTTTCCTGTTTTACTATTATTTGTAATATTTCATTTATTAATTTGATCTGATTCGCAAGCAAAGTTTTAAAACATAAAGCTTCTTAAAATCACTACCACGCTCTTAATGTTTGCTATTTAAATGAGATATATATAAAAAAATGATAATGATACTTATTAAAGATGAAAGCGTATGTAAAAATAATGAAAAACCAATCGGATAGTTTAAATAAAAAAAGGAACTATCTGACATCAGAACTGATTTATTTCAATTGACCCTTCTGAAACTTATGTCAGATGAAAATGGTCATGATCAAACTGTGTAACACGTATTTTTTTATTGCGAAATGACAGTAAGAAGTTTTAAAAACAAATTTAATTGAAATAAGCACTTCACTTTTTAATAGCTCATTTGATCGATTGTCAGTTGGGTCTCTTTTTAGTTTAAAATTACCCGATTGGAGTTAAGTGTACGATTTTTTTTTATTTTATCTTGAAGATGAGAATTTTATAATGAACAATTTTAATAAATTTTGGACGTTTTATAACTGTTTATTACTTTCGCATGTTTCGTGAATTTATTCTAGTACAAACACGGATATTTGGTTTCTACTTCATACATATGGATAGACCTATATATTTTATAATACCTGACATAATAAAAAATAAGAAAAAAACAAATCGGAGTATTTAGAAACATCTCTTACGTCTTTGTATTCCTTATGAAATGATAATATAATAACTGTAGATTTTAGATACCCTTTTTAATAATAAATCTATTTACCTAAATTATTATACTTAGTAAAACATTCAGCTAAAAGTAAAAACCAGCTTATTTTGTTTTTATTAAAAATTACACTAGTATTATTGCCTCAAATAAAGCATATAATATAATTGTATTAATCATTTGATACTACTTATATTTATTGGAAAAAAAAGCAATTCGATTTATATTATGTTTTTAAATTTAAAACTAACTATTTTATTCTACTTTATAAAAATTCAATCTAAAATAAGCTACAATAACTAAAAAGTTTAAACCAAGCACTAATAATTTCATTAATTTTAATTATTTAAAGAAGGAAAGTAGCAATACGAAGTATTTTTAATTAAATAATTTAGTTTTCGCTACTGAAAACCAAAGAGGTACCTAAGCTCAAATTTAAATTCATTAATTTATAAGCTATATAGAAAAAATGTAAAAATTACTTCGCCATACAAAGCGTTCAGCATTTAAATACAATATAGTCATTAATTGAAAGCAATATTTTTTTACGGGAGCATGAGATTAAAAGGATCTAAGTGATTTTATAGTAACAAAAAAAGTTACAACGTAGAAAAGAAAACTGACAATAAGGCAACGTTTTATGAGGCATCGTTAACATGTTCTCATTATCTGTTTATTTTTCATTATTTATATCAAGTTAGACCTTTTTTGTCACTGAAACAAAATATCACTTAGAACCTGTTAATTCTTCGTTTGCAAAATTAATCTAACTAAGTAATGTGAAATAGTTTAAAAATAATATATGTAGCAACTGTCTGAAATTTTAGCATCAATATGTAAAGAATAAGAAAATAAACGTGTAGTGATTTAAAAAGTATAAATAACGATTTTTGTGTATATTTCAGGTCTATAGTAGTTCATTTTGTTTAATTGATTTTTAGCTGCTAATTTTTAACATAGCTAAGTTTTATAATCTAACAGTGAATCAATTTTACAAACTTAGATTTTAGGGGAAACATTAAACATGAATTAATTATTAGAAGACTGCGTAGAGTTTGACGTATTTTTACAATTAACCAACATATATTTTTCTTTACGACATGTTTTGGGTGGAGTTTAATTAAACGTCAGTGTTTTTTTAAATCAATGTACTATGACGCAAAGGTATAAATGTTGAAATAGATTGATATATTTACATTTCGAGCGTATATTTTCCCACCGTACAAAATTAAATATTTTATTAAAAAGATTTACAATCTATGTATCGATAAAACTTTCTTGAATAAAAATATGCATCTTAATGTCTCCAAATCATAATTAAATTTTAGTTCGTTGATGATCAACGTCAAATATAATTTCAAATAAAGTGTAGATAGCTCTTAATTGATCTGTTTTAAGATAGGACCTTTTTGTCAAATGGTCACTGATTTGTATAATTGACTTCACAATACTAAAGAGACACTGCTTTTTTATTGAATCCGTAGTGAACAACCAAAAGAGTTTTTAAAACTTAAAACTTATTCAAAAAATTAAAACGATTTTTCGGAAAAATTAGAAAAGTGATTTTTATTGTACGAGAAAGATGTAAAATTTAATATGAAAACGTGTATTTATTTTTGAAAACAATATGAAGTGATGCTTTGATAATCTAAATTAAGAATTTTTTGGTATGTTTGTCAAAGTTCAGTATTAAAGTTGTCTGAATAAACAATGAATATACTTTTAAATGAAGAATTATTGGTTAGTTTTTGACGTGTCATTTATTGCCACTGTGTGCTTAAAATTATACGCAAAACTCTGCACAGTCCACGTTGTTTGAAAAATATTTAAATGATACAATAACTAATAATCACAAAGTGACACAATGTAGCAAATTCATTATATGCCGATCAAGCTGACATCGAGCACTTTAACTATAAAAAACATCGCCACTAATTGACAAATTCTTATTTTATTATCTTGAAAAATTTTGCTTTTAACAATTTTGCGGTCGCAATCAAAACGTATAGGCCAATAGTTCATAATCCAATTCAGAGATACTGCAAACACTATATTACTTAGTCAAACAAATAAACTAAATCCCATAGCTGAACCCTGATATTATGCTTGCATAATAAATAAGATTTTAGTATTAAATACATGGATATATTTAAAATTAAAAGAGTTTTAATTGAAAAAAAACAATATAAAAAAGAGCTAACTGACAATTTAGTTAACTATTTTGCTGTAAGATCGATTTCATAGATTAAAAACAATGTTTTTTTGTTTTTTTATGATTCCACTATATTAATTGTTAACGACAAACCCCCCAAATTATCAAATTACAGCGTTTTTTAGTCGTTGTTGGATTTAGTCGTTTTCGATATCTTATTGTCTTTGGATCTGGACTTGGCATGTTTTGTCGGTGACCGCAGAATTATTAATATGTACTGTGTTAATTAAGAGCAGTGTTGCTGCCAACAAAAGATGGTTTGTAGTAGATTGGCTGTGACGAATTAGGTGCCGTCAGACGTTTAACATCCCGGTCGGGAAATTAAAAACCAACATCCGGTTCTTATCTGGAAGACAAACAAATACATGTGCTCCTTTAGCATAGTGTGATGTGCTGCGGTGCCTACGCTGTGTTGTGACATATATGCAATAACTCTTATTAATTGATTATTATTATAATAATTAATAACTGTTGTACAATAGAACGTGTGGGAAACAAATATTTTTAAGTATAACGTTTTAAATATTGAAAAAAACCAAAGCAGCCATTTCGAAGCAAGTGACAAAATTAAAAAATCATTACTTTTTTTCAACGCAATTCCAGACAATTTTAACACAAGCTTGTTAATAATATTAGACTTGTTTCAGATACAGCTTAAAATGTCTCAGAATAATAACAGTAGATTCTATAATAAATCGCAATTCAATGAGAAAATTCAAACATGAATTTAAACGTCCTAACATCGGTACAAAACATGATAACTCCACAAAAATATTTTTTTTGATAATTTCTATAAAACATTACTCATTTAAAAATTCAATAAACTTTCTTCGTAAAGTACAATTTTATTAATAGCAGACATATTATGAGTTTATGTTAAATGGGCCACTGAGAGATGAAGTGATCCAAGTGGTATTTTTGTAAAAAAAAATAGTTAGTCACGTTATAATATTCAACGTGTCTTTAGGTGTCGTAAAATTAGTAAATATACACTGGAATAGTGTTTATAAAATAAAAATACTCAATCCACCAAAACACCAAGCTAAGACGTACGTAAAATACTGGACTTGGCTCACTTCATTTCTGAAGGCCTCAAATAATTATGAACCTTCTTCTGAAATTGTATCTACAGTAAATAAAAAAAGTGGAGCAATCTCCATGTCACTTTCAATTGTTTTCGTGTTAGACAATAAACATTCTAACTCTTTTAAACAATATTCTTAAATAAGTTACTTTTTAAAATATCTGATTATTATCAGTGTGGAGATATCTGTTTTGATTTAGTTTTTCGACAGTTTTAGTGATATCATGATTTGAAGTTTCTTATTGTGACGGTTTTGAACAATATTATTATTGTAACAACATGTTCATGAAATTTTTCGTCACCACTGAAAACTGAGCCAATTCAAAAACATGTAAGAAACAAGTCTGTTTAGTATAGTATTAGTCATATATACCGACTACTAACTACTTTAATTAGTATAATATATACCAAAAAGAGGCACTAGTTTAAATATATATATATATTAAGAAAAGTCATATTTTTGTTTTTGTTTTTCGAGTAAAAGACAGCGCTGTACCTCTAAAATAATTCATCCTGAGTTTAAAGTATTTTTTTTCATTTATACTTTCGGTTCGCAACTTTTGCGGATAGTTTAGTCAGAGATTTTAAACAATTATTGCGTTATAGTATGATTTGTTTATATAAAAAAAAATGTTCAAAAGGAGAAATGTTTAAAATGTGATTTATATAATTTTGGTGTTGTGTCTAATATCTAGAATATTTTTCAGACTCTATCAATATTTCTAAAATGTTTCATCAAATTCGAATAAATACAATTTTCTAATACATTTTTTTCTTCAAAACACTGCTACAGATATATGCCGAGTTTCAAAATCATGCCATTTTGAGGAGTTACACTGTTTACATTGTTATTGAAGAATTTCTAATTTTTAAGCCAAATATTATACTATTTCTAAATAAAGCTGAATATTTATAGATTTTCATTTATATTTACAGCCTTTATTGAGACATGCAAATTCCAGAAAAAAATGATTTAGCAATCAAAAAAACTATAATACACTTTTATATATTTGTAGTATCAAAAAAAGTATAAATTTTAATCGTTTTGTTTTTTTTTAACCACTTGAATACCAAACGGGCACAGGTGTCCGGGAAAATATGCCAGCGAACACGGATGTACAACACATTTAAAAAATCAAATACTTGGTACTCTAATAGAATATAAACAATATTTTAATAAATATGTGTAGTGCTATCTATACTTAGTCAATATATAGGTTTTTAAAATATCAAATTCGAGTGTATATTAGGCAAAATTATTTTTCTCAAAAACACGCAGTATCTCTGGGACATATTGATGATTTATTTGCGCGGTATTCAAACGGTTAATGTACAAGGTTTTGAAACTCGACAACATGTTTATTAAATTCTTGGTAATATGATGTATTCTATGTAACCATAGAAAAATATGTATTTTGTCTTGAATTGTAATGTTTTATTAAATCGTGGAGTAAGCGGATTTTCGTTTTTTTCGTGAATAGGTTTGTTAAATTAAATAAGTGTCAAAGTTGTGTGTTTGTAAAGCGGTTCTTGTGTATATTTTGAAAAGTACTTACAATGACTAGTATTTCATCAGATTCCGTTGTGTTTTTTAATACATACCTAAACAACGTAACTCCAATAATAGAAATACCTGAAAATCTACATGTAAATTGTATTTTGTTTTGAAACCTTAAATAGTAATAATTTTGCATGTTGTTGTAAGCTGGTTTGAGATGAGAGTGCTTCTAGAAAGATCTTTCGAACCTTGCTAGCGTGATGTATCTGATAGTGGCGGATTAAGCACTTTGGAGGCCTCAGACGCAATAAGTTTCGGAGGCCCTGTTTTTTTAACAACATAAATGTGCTACAAAACTCTTTGTAGAATAATAATGAATATTGAAAACTGAAATTAAAATATAAAGTTTTATTAACTTTATGCTAATTTTGATGCCCCTCAGATTTGGAGGCCCCAAGCGCGCGCCTCTTGCGCTTATGAGGTAATCCGCCACTGGTATCTGAGTGTGTTTTTGAGAAGCATTTAATGTTTCAACAACCCTTAAAAATCGAGAAAGCCTTGATCACTACCCTGTCAAAAAAGACATAGTTTAAAAATTCGTTTTGTAAGCTGAAAACCTTAGAATGCGATAAAGTAAAAACTACACTAAATCAATGCGTTTTTCGAATACGATGAAACATAATAAAAAAAACATTTGATTGAGTCTGATAATTTGAGTAACGAGTGTAGGTATGTTAATTGGTGATGAATATTTTTGGGCTGGAACGAGCGAGTATTGATAAATTAATATTTTTCTCAACAATCCAATTCAGGACTGCTTTATAATATGTACAAAAAATGATTTGTCTTTATAAAAATCGTGTCTCAAATACAACTTGCTAACCACTATTAGCAGTGAAACCTTTCATCAAACATAATCAATACACGAGTTCAACAGACTTTTCTTTTCAAGATTTAATAATGTCACAATGTGCAGAAAAGTTTTTTTAACGTACGAAATCCTCTTAAAAATTACATTTTTCAGAAATTCATTTATAAAACAGATCGAACGTTTTCTATTGACTGTCACATTTTTAGGTTGACATTACGCGACCCTAGTACTACAAGGTTCTATGTGAAATTTTTTGACGAAACAGAAGTAAAAATGCGATGGTCTTCCAAGTACCATTATTTTTATACATTGCTATTTTTGTTTCGTCAATTTTTTTCACATAGAACCTTGTAGTACTCGGGTCGCGATTAGTTCATTTTTAACCGTGGCATTTCCAACGCAAGTGTTTTGAGTTGATTCTTTATAGCAAAGGTCGGCAAGCTTTTGTTGTAAAAGTACCAAATATTTTACGTGGGTATTAGTTCGGGCCGCACTTGGGTCACATGTCATTACACATGACATGTGTAACCAAATATTTTAATATAGAGAACCTTGCGGGCCGGGCCGCAGGTTGCCGACCCCTGCTTTATAGGACGTGTGTATGTCTAATCGAAATATTTTATTTTAATTCTGATACTGTGTATCTAAGATTATTTGGTTTTTAGATACGGCAAAGAATTTTTAATCGTTTTACGATTTAAAAGAATTTTACTGTAATAAGGTAAAAAATATCAATGTATTACATTTTTTTAAAGGCGTGCGCCATCGTCAGAACTATCTTTTTTAACTTATTACAATGGAGTTCTACCAAGTACTCCAATGCCAATTCAATCAATGAATTTTATTACATTTATGATAATGGAAATTTTCATTTTTTGTACATTTCAATTACTGTCCAGAATTGAATTTTGTGAGAATTCTGTATGTGTTATTGTCCGCTTTCTCCAGTGTGCTGTGATCAAAATTAATAAGCCAAAAAGCGTCGCAGAGTTGAAAGTCCTCTGTAGTCTGCATAAAGCCACGTTTACACGGTGTCAGAGGGCGGGCCCCCGGCAGCGTGCGAACGGCTCTTATAGAAATTAATGAAATATGTGTGCTTGTAAAAAATCAGCCGGCGGTGTGGGTTGTTTTCAAAGCCAGTCAACGCATGCACGGATCGCCATGCATCATGACCGTGGTGGAGTAATGAAATGGTGTGCTCGACGAATGAGAAAGCTCAAGGATGACGTCATATGCGCACCTTCCGGTCTCGAGTATCAAACTAATAAAGCGACACATGTGTCTGACACTTGTAACTAAATAGTGGCGCCCATAAAATTGAAATCGCGAAACTCTATTTTCAAGTTTGTAAGCGACAGAGTCAAGTAATTTCAATTTTGTAGGCGATTTTTTTTTTTGACACTAAAAATTTTAGATATTTGTAGATTAATATTTCATTTGATACTTTTGTCTAAAAAGCGTCTAATAGTAAAACCACAGATTTACATTAAAAATACGTAAAAACTCGGAGGTAAGTCGCGACTCGATTACTACAAGGTTCTATGTGAATTTTTTTGACGAAACAGAAGTAACAATGTGGCAGTCTTCCAAGTGTCATTATTGGTTTACATTGTTAGTTTTGTTTCGTCAAAAATTTTCACATAGAACCTTGTAGTAATCGACTCGCTTATTATTACGGTCTATAGAGACACATGAGAAATTATAAAATAGCTTATATACAAAAAAATCGTTTAGTTGATAGAATATAGCTTAATAGGATTTTAAAATAATCTCAGCTGAGTTAAAAATTCTTTATTATCATATTGTAATAAAGTTTATTTATAAAAATGAGCAATTAGCCTGCGGCATGCTTTAGCAGTATACTATTTTTTTCATAAAAAAATCGTATCTCAACCAAAACAAATATATATTTTTTTAAAAAATATTAAAAGTTTGCAAAATCAAATACATTAAGTTTTTTTTAATTCTCCACATGATATGTACTATTTAAAAATTTAATATGGTATGAATGTTCAGTAAAAGCTGAAAAAAAATTGAAAACTTAATGTAATTATTGATGTATTTGATTTCACTGACGTTTAATATTTTTTTCAAAAATAAATAGTGCGTTTTGGTTGAGATGCGATTTTTTAATGAAAAAATAAGACGTCCCTGCTTAAGCACGCCACTGGCTCCCTGTTCATTTTTTTTTATAAAAAAACTGATAATAAGGAATGCTTATCACAACTGGGATTATTTGAAAATCATATTAAGCTAGATTCTATCAATTAAACGATTTTTTGTATATAAGCAATTTAATATTTTATCTCAATTATAGATGTCTCTTTAGAGCGTGACTCCAACCCTTTAAAATTGAGAGTTATATCTGATAAAAATTAAGTAATTCTTTTTTTGAGTCAAAGCATATCAGAAATAAAAAAGTTTGAATGTATTACGTGTATTTTTTTTTTTGTAAACTAGCTATTATTTAGTTTTCAGCATCTCATAATAAAATCAATGACTTCATAGATATAAGTGTCAGATTTGAATGTCTCTTAATATCAACTGCAATATTTGATTACTATAAAAATCTCAGTTCCAAAAAAATGTTCAAAGTTTGGTATTGCCTACAAAGAAATTTCAATATATCATATTACAAAAGTACATTACCTAAAAAGATAGCAAAAAAAAAATGTTAGATACAAAGACACGACAAATTTGAAATCACAAAAACTAAATTTGTTGAAAAAAAAATCACCAAAAATTTAAATGACAAACAAAACATGATACCGATTTCTCTATAGATTCGGTGTGGTCATTTGTGTTTTTTTTTTTTTTGATTTGCTGTATTTTAGTTGTGTTTCTAAGTTTTTTTCGAAATTGTACTTCATTGAAATGATTATAAAAAATAATTAAAAAAAAAAAAACATGTTTCTCTTTCATACATTGTAAAAAAATTGACTGTAAATAATATATATTTTATAAAAAAACATATTTGTAATTTGAATGTATATAAAAATAAAACAAAAATGGTTTCGGTCAAAAGTTTCTGCAAAAAAAAAAATATTGTAGATTTAAAATTAATATTTAATTAATAATAAATTCTCAATCCACTTAAGTTATTGTTAAGTGGTCTGGTTGTTAGCAATTTGTTGAAGTTTTTTTTTTAAGTATGTGTACTCGAATAAGTTTTTTTTTTTTTGAAATTTTCATACAGTGAACATTTTTGTGTAGATATTGAGATAATAAATATATTTGAAGCGATAAGGGCATGATTGTGTCGGTAGAGTTTGTTTTGTTTACGTGTGTTGGCTGTGAGGAGCTTTCTCATCCAAAGAGTGCACCGTTTCGTTACTTACACTACGTGTCAGGCATAGGGGAACCCGCGCAGGCGTGGACCGGCGCTCGTTATTTCACTTACGCGATTTAAAAATGTGCGGGCAAAATAGCTACGTTAAACCCAACGCGTTAAGTTGCGATTCGCCCGTACAAAATCTTTCGGTTAGAAAATGAACAAATCCATTAACACATACCTCCTGAAACAAAAGAAAATGGTTTCCTAGAAGTATTGCACATTATTCATCTTCAAAACAAACTCACGGCGAATCTTTCAAGAGGTACACAACAGCTGTCTCAGTATCTAGTCTCGTACAAAAATACAATACAAAAAAATACAATAATTTGTTATAAAATCAATTTATGCAGTTAGTTAATATCACCAGATTTTACGGCTGCACTACAACACGCATCAAAAACAAAGCTTCAGTCCTCATATAGCATTAAAAATACATCATAAAAAATTAATGAAAACACCGTAACTCCTTTTTTTTTATTATTATTTCAACAAATGTATATAAAATAAGACTCTACTGCCTTCATTATTAAGTTTTAAAGAAAGTTTTTTTTTACTTCAATGGAGTTACGTTGTTTTCATTTTGGCACAGTTGCGCGTAGCTGGGACTTGACATTGAATTCGGTGCATGTTTTAGCGTAGTGTAAAATTTGCGCCAAATGTAAAGACATGTAACAATAGCTGAAGAAGCGACACACATGATGCTGGAGTGGAATTGAAGAAAGTGGAGTTCAGCGCGTGAGATGCGGCACAGTACTGTCTTTAGATTTGGTGCAAGGAATACACTATCTTGACAAGATTTATCACTCGGTGAAGCTGCTGAGAGTCTTTATGAATGAAAGTTATTAGTGTTTTATTTGCCAAAGCGCTTTCAGTAATAAAACAACACTGTATTTTTTTTTTGCATTAAGGTGTACACACATTTGAGCGATAGCGGTGGCTATAATGTGCATATGTAGACGTGTTCCAACCATTTCAGTGTATAAAACCTCACAGTGAAAAATCCAACAGTGCTTTTATTATTATATAATTAAAAATATTCGATTTTAAGTACGGGTTTCTTTTATTATGCAGTTTTTAAAACACATATGAAATAATCAGTAAATAATAAGGTAAAAATAGCAACGTATTGAGTTCTACATTTTTTTATATTTATTAGTTGATAACTATTTCGTCTTTCGCCATCGTCAGAACTATGATTAAACTTACATTTTTCTCAGCTATGTATACTGGCTCCAAAGAGATACACAATGCATCATGTTATTTACACTTACGTCCTAATTCAAATTACAATTATAATATTACACTTTTTAAATATGACTCGAAGTGTTTCGAAGAACGATAAGCAATCTGAGGTTTTTAAACGTAAATAAGAATAACTTAAACTGATATTTACTATTAATTGCATTACATTAAATTTATTAACTATGACTTTAGTGTTTCGAAAAACAATAACCAATATGGGATTTTTCAAAGTCAATTAGAATAAATTACACTGATATTTATTAATTTATTAAATGTTAAAAAAAACACGGATTGCTTATCGTTCTTCGAAACACTAGAATCATATTTAATAGGTGTAATATTACAATTGTAATTTGAAATAGGATGTTAAAGTGAATAACCCGATGCATTGTGTATCTCTTTGGAGCCAGTATATATAGCTGAGAAAAATGTAAGTTTAATCATGGTTCTGACGATGGCGAAAGACGAAATAGCTATCAAATAATAAATATAAAAAACTGTAGAACTAAATACGTTGCTATTTTGACACTATTATAATGGAGTTCTACTAAGTCAATAAATAATCAGTAATAAACCTAATGCTCGGAAGTATTGGTTGTTATTAAATTTTAATCTGAAAATACATAAACTCTGCTTATTTTAATTTGTTGGATTGATTGGGATATGTTGTTGGATACAAATTCTATTGAATTAATTTTTACATATTATATATCGACTGTGGAAAGGAAAATGGACGTAACCCACACATAACAGATTTTACAGGAAGCACAAAAAACGTTTTTTGATGCTTTTGGGCCATATGCAAATTATGAATTATACACAACCTTGAAGTGCATGGAGACTTTTATAGTGGTGTTTAATTGACATAATCTAATACTAATTAAAGAAATTGTCTAGAAAAAACCTCTTTTCAGTCTTTTTTCTTGGTTTCAATTATCACAAGCTCATCTTTTTTCAAACTTTAAAGCTAAATTTAGATACTAATTCGGCATTAGCAGCTTGCATCCTTTTGATAGAACGTGTATCAAGTTTGATACATTGTGATTATCGCAAAACAAGCTGTTTTGAAAAACTGTGGATTACGTCCTTTTTCCTTTCCAAAGTCGATATTATATATGTGTTTTGTGTTACTTCAAAAGTTGTTGAATCAATTTCTCCAAAATCCTTGCTTACCTTAGTAAAAACGCATATTGAAATCCTTTAATTATGATATTTCTCAAGTTGGTAATATTACTGTCTCTGAGAATATTCGTTTAAAATATTTAATCTCTGCGAAAGTGAAGATTTAAGAGTTATTAAAGTTCTTGCAGAGTCAATAGTAAACAATGAGATTAGTTTGCATTTAATTTTGTATTGATGATTTTGTTAATGCATGGCTAAAAGCGTTAACATACACATTGCTTATAGCTACAGTTATCACTCAAGTGTGGGTTGGCCTTAACTTCAATATATATATATTTGGTCATGCTTTTAAATCAAATTTCTAATCACATTGTTAATATAGTTAAATTAGGACAAAATTTTAACAAAGGTATGACTGATACAATATTTCATACTTTTAAGAAGCGGTATAATAAATTATGAATAAAACAATCAATTTATCAATGCTGGAATCGAGTTCCTATAAAAAGCGGACATTACCCAAGACATGAATGATATTGTTTACCGGAAATCAAGATGGCTACTTTGATTCGAATAACACAATATTACATCTTCAATTTGTTTTAAAAATGCTTCAGGTGTGTCTTTCACAACTGAAAATAAACAATTCAACAGCCTCCAACATGACACAATGGTTATACTGTCAGAAAATAATAAACGTTAACTATATGGTGACAATTAACGTAGCAATAATGTATAATGTCATTTACTAAAGAATTAAATGAAAAAATATAAAAGAAAAAGCAGGAAACTCCAAACAAATTATCATGATTTAAAAAAGGAGATATTTTACAGATATATATTTCATTTAATCAACACAAGAAAAGTAAAGAAAAAAACATTTTTATGTGTCACTGTTGTTTTTATAAACGTATAATTGTTGAATAATGACTAAAAAATCACGGGTAAATTTTGTAAAAATAGTAATGAGATTTCAAGAAAAATTTTGAAAAATATAGCAACTATTTTAGACGTTTGTATTTTTTGTGTTTTTGTTTTAGAAATAACTGTTTTCCTTTTCATCATAATCAAGTAAATTGTCTTAAAATATCTACAGTATTAATTGAAACAATATTAAAAACAGATATGTATAATGGCTAATGCACACCTTTGCCAACATTACTGTATTTTTTTGTAATACTGCAGTCTTTGCACTCGCGCAATTCATTTACTGTCGTTTTGTCGTTAACTCCGTTTTAAGAGTTAACAATTTTTGAAAGTATGCAGATCAAATTTATTCAAGTATATCTTGCTTAGAGAACATTAGTTAAATACTTTTCTTTAATTGACTTTTAACTATTGTTTGTAGAGAGTTCCTATAATCAGTTAAATATGGTTTAAATACCAAATAACTTGCCGCGAATCTCATAACCATACAATATTTATTGAGAGACTAATAAAAAAAATAATCACAAGAGACAGTGATAACAATATATTTAGAATAATTTTATTAATTACGGAGATATTAATTTAATATAATTAAACAAGGAAGTGCAAAACTGCCACAACTCGCAAAAGATCGATTCGTTTTATTAAAGTCCTATTAATACAAAATTGATTGAAACATACTTTGTAACAAAAAAAAATATTGATACTTCGTTTATGTAATAGATCCAAAACAAGATGTCTCACATAAGAAATGAAATATTTGATAATATCATCAGTTACGCGGCACTTCTATTATTTCAGTGGTCGACTACAATAGGCACGCGGTTATCCAAGTGTCCGGATATCGCATTCCTAGGGCAACACCGCCACATATCGAAAAAAAAGACGATTTTTATTTGTCAATTCCAAATTAACTGCTAAGTCAGTATTTATTCATTTATTTATTTAATTAACATTGTACAAGGTTGACAAATTATAAATTTAAATTGTTTTACAATGAAGAAAAAAAATTAGTACAATTTTATATTAAAAACAGTAGAAAAAAATGGCAAGGAAGTCAACTGAGTAAGCTCCGACGAACTCTTCTGCTGACAATCTAAGACTGATATGAATTTGAATTACACCAATTATTGCTGTATTGCAATCTAAAATATTTTCAAAAAATCTGTTGTAACACTGCAGTAATGAAAATATGGCATGTTTATTATGTGAAAATATCATAAAAGAATGTTTGCACTATCTAGATCAGAGGTGGGGAACCTTATTTGTCTAAATGCCACATTCATTTTTCTGATTCAACATAAGGCCGCAGTAAACATTGACTAAGGAATCTTTGGCCGGAAACAATTTCATGCCAATTTGTGAAGCCCAGAAATTCGCGGATTTCCCAAATTCCTAAAAAGATTTAAACATTTACGGATTTGCCAAAAAAGCTCTTCCAAAAATTTTCGAATCCAAAATCTCAGGAATTTACATGTTACAAAGAATGCAGATTTGGCCGATCAGGTTAAAAGGCCGCACCTGAGTAGCCAAAAGGCCGCAGTTCTGAACGACTGATTTAGATGGTTTCGTTTAGTTAAGTTTTAATTCATATTGACACAATGAAATAAAGAAAGTTAAAGACTCATAACGTGACATTTGGGGTTGTGGCGGTGTTGTTCTAGGAGTGATGTATATATTTTTTGAAATATATTGCTACTATAAAGCAACAGTTAAATAAAGTAAAAAGAGTCGATTTTGAGATAAGAATGCCAATCGTTTGGTAGATAGCAAACCTTTATAATGGAACATTAAACTATTTTTAAAAAAATGTTACTTTTACAATTATTGATATTGTCTTGTAACTTCAAAGTATCAGTGAGATTAGCAGAATAACTAGATACAGATATTATACACAATAACCAGCGGTGAGCTGCCAATATCATAACAAGGGGATCGGTAAATGTCATCCATAATTCCTTCAAGTCATAGAATATAGATTATGCATACACCGTGGCCCGCGAGCCACATGCGGTCAGCAAGGGTATCTTTTATTATGCAGCTGAAGTTAATGTATTTTTTTTAAATAAATAAAAGGGCAACTAAGTCTTGTTAAATAATACAATTTAATCATCTACAGAAATTGCAGTTAGGTGCTGATTTTACTTGAGGCAAATGACTTTCTTATCTTAACAAGCCGATATTTATCAATTGGCTCGCCCTACTTATCAAATAAAACCATAATTTGCTATCTAAAAACTAAAACACAAACCTTAATTATCTCAAAACTAGTATTTCCAACTTATTTCACTGTTGTTTTAGGGTAGCGATATGGACGGTGGTAGCATAGATTTCTATTTCTCGCTTATTGATTTGTACCGTTGCAGTACTCGAGTACAGCTACTAACGAGAGTATTGGTCAATCATGACTTATTGAAGTGTACAAGTGCACTCATTCTTGATTTGAATATTTTATTAAAATAATTTTGCCAAATCTATCACCCAAAAAATAATTGAAATTGATGTGTCAAATATATTTAATATTATGAAAGAAATATCCTAGGCCAGTTTTGTTTATTTAAATAGTTTAATAATATTTTTTGTCATACCATATATAATACTTTGGTCATTTTTTGTATGACATAACGTTAAAAAAACGAGAGAATTTGTGTTTCTTTCTGTTGCTGTTGAAGGCTATTGATTTGTTTATAAGATAAGATTACAATTATTTTGCTCATGCAATTGTCGACGGACGGTGGGACTATCGGCGACGAACCCTGCACCAAAATTTGAGGATTTTAGAAGTGTTAAATAAGAAAATGTTACCAAAACTTGCAAGAAAAGTTTTCATCAACCATGTCACCAATGTCAAGCATCATAACAAACTGTTTGTTGAGATATCCAACCTCTCTTTCTCAGAGGGTTAAAATGAATAAAAAATATTGATAATACAAGCCTAATGACTTATTCTCCACACTTAATATCGAGTGGGTTCATATTGAAGTTAATTCAAAAGTTAATTAAAAAAGCAATTTGTGAAAGCCTTCATATGAGGATTTTTACTCTGGACAGTGACGTTCCTAGGCTATGTGTCGCCTCTAGGCAGTGTTTAATTAGCTCCCTTACTATTTTTATTTAGCCATAAGTGTCACTTTTTAAATTATTCACCTTTATTCTAAGAATACATATAGAAATATAGAAATTCGAATCCTCTATTCATCTACTTAATCAAAACATGATTAAATATGTCCCTGTGTTTTTAAGATCCAGGTCATTTCCGCTTGATTTTACGCCAAAACTGCCGCCTATAGTGCTGTCACCGGTAAATGACATATTTTAGGAAGGTTTTTGCGATAAAGTTGACGATTTTTTTTATCAAATACATTAAGATCATATTTATTCCATATTAAATTCGTGTATCAAAAATATTCAGCCATTTAAAAAATATATTCTGTTATCATTTGCCGCTCCTTAAGACCTGCCGCCCCTTGGCAACTGCCTACTCGCCTATGCCCACGGGACGTCTCTGATGAATGGCAGAACTGCTATTCGGTCGAGCGTTATGGCACCTAACAAAAACTTAAACGACAGGCTAACCGTTGATATCTCCTTATTTTGTACCCAAAGATAACTGTTGATCCCATTGACTATCGTGATTGACGAGAAAGAATTGATACAGAAATTTATTAAGGTTCATGTGTATAACGCAGACACACCCGCGGTGCTACCGGAGCGGGCGAATGTTTTCCCATAGAATTTTATAAATTTGTGTTTTTGGTAATTCTAGATGGACGTTATTTCCCTCCGTGCAGGTGGACAGATTTTTGCCCCGCATGATCTATCAATAGTCATTCCTTTAATTTGTTGTTTAAGTTCTATTTTTTTGTGATGTGTACCCCTCTTTTTGAGTCTGTGTAAATGTTTGTATAATTTGCTAATTTTGTCTTTCCACCATATGATTTTTTTTAAAACGAATGCCTGCAGTAAATACTTAGGGTTAGGTGGTTATAACTTTTTCAGGAACTCATCAGCCCTTTACAAAATACGTCCAAAATAACGTCCAAAACAAAAAGTGTCCATAGACCTGGCTTGACCATGTGTTGGGAAGTTTCAGAAGAACTTGAATCCTGCCCGTCTCTAATAACAACTAAATGGACTTCGTCACCTTGGAAAGCCGCTGATAACCATTTCAGCTAAGTTAAACAACGCTAAGCTGGCAGTATGGCATCCATATGCTTTGAATATGGTCAAAAAATGTGATATAAATGCTTAAAATGAAAATAGAAATTTCGCAAGATAAACTAACATATTGGTTTTGTTAAATTCTTTTGAAATAAAATGAAAAATACGAGATAGAAGAATTCACTTCATGCTTCTACCCAATGATCTGTTTCAAACTAACCTCTGCCAATATAACAAAGTTTGATAAAGACAGAGCGCGGGAAACTCCCCCGAAGGTCTATGGATAAAGGTAAATCCCCATTACTTCTTTCTCAGTGTCTGAAAGGCGGTTGATAGAGCGGAGTGGTTCCTAAAATTGAGCGCGCGAATCAATTCAAAAGGAAAATGGTGGTTGGACTTGGGAGAAAATTATACGAGCTATACCAAATATTAGACGAGTGACTCAAAGCTCTCCGGGTAGTATAAATTTGGTACAAGAGATCAGAAATTTTATTTCATTACAGGGGGAACCAGTAAGAGTTGATAACCCTTTTTGGTGTATAGCCTGATAAAATTTCAGTATACAACTTTGTCTATCGGAGTTTTGCCTTTCGACACCTCAATTGAATGCCCGAAGATGCAAAAAAGATGAAGCCCTGGTTGTTTGTGAGAAAACGTTTGGAAATGTATAAAAATTGAATGATTTAAGTTGAAGAACATTCAATTCATAATAAATATGAGTTTATCAATATAAAATTAAATTTGATAATTTTGTTATTCCACTTTTTGTGCTACAACTCTGAGAAGCATCATCAGACAGACAAGTGAAAAGTTAACGAATAAATTGATGACGATGCGTCTCAAGGAAGCGAAACACGTGTCACAAGTTGTAGCACAAAAAGTGCAATAACAAAGGTATGATTTAGAATAATTTTTATTTTGTACACTTCCATTAAATATTTGGTCGAACACGACCCAGGTTTCGCCTCTCGGCATCTTCCGGTGTTGATCAGGGTATAATTTTTTTTTTGTGAGTGACCATCAAATTTTTTCAATGATATGCACTTTTAATGTGTAAAGTGTAATGTAAGTGAAAAAAGATTTTATAATTTAAAATATAATAAATCTTTTGGCATTAATTCTACAATTTAATATTATGATAAAGACCGGTTTCGCTCATCGAAAGCATTTTCAGCTGGTCATTTTTACCAGCTTACAATTTGAGCAATAAATTTATACAAAAAACTATTTTTATAAATAGTTTGTGAACATAGTCGGAGTTGGTCCAGCTGACTCTGCCAAAGGCCCGAAATCGCAGAAAGAGTGCATTATCGCATACTTTTGATTTTTGATTTTTTCGAGACGGGGGTTCGCGATCGGAAATGTTTGACGTTTACTGGAGTTCAGAGTGGATAGGATATAAAACCGAGTAAAATCGTTTGTAGAGAGTCACTCAAATAGATCGACTCCCCATTCCACCGTTTCGAGAAGTGGCTCCACTGCACAGCGTGTTCATAAAACAACTTTCTTTGAGAAAAAAATCACCTCTTCAAACTTTATATATATTTTTTTATATTAAAAAGATTATAAAAACGTACCTTATGATTCATTTAATATAAATATATCCACAATAAAATACATATAACGTTGAGTTCATATTATCGACACGTTGCTCAATTAAATTACGAGTAAAATTGTCAACACATAAGGGCAAACTGTCAATTATTGTTGGAAAGGTGTTCTATTTTATACATCATTTTTCTTTGTACTAATTCCATAATTGTATAATATGTTTATAGCCAGTCATTTTAAATCAATGTCCACTCTCAATGTAGAGCAGCGATTTCCAACCTGGGAGACGCGAACAGTTCAAAATATTTATATTCCCTTTAAAATGTGTCTTTATTACTTATATGAAATAAAGGATGGGGAGACTCGAAGAATTTTTTTCTTCAAAGGGAGGCGTAGTAACATGAAGGTTGGAAACCACTGATTTAGAGCATATGTACTACTCATGGAGCTCATCTGAATAGAATATTTTCTACGAGAACTGTTTATTACTCAGTTGGTCAACCAACAAGTGCTATATTTTGAAGAGAGTATAGATATGTATTCAAAAAATAAAATACACATTTGTATTAATTCTCATTTTTATTTAATAAGATCAGGGACGGTTTCGTTATTATGTTTTAATTAAAGACATTTAAAAGAATAATGCTGCTTTTTTATACAATGGCGTAATGTAATCGAAGAAACAATGTGTTAAAGAAATTCTACAATTTCAAAGCTCGTAGATTGCAAACACCGTGCAGTCAAAATACAAACGATGTAAAGCCTTGTTTTACATCATGTAGGCATAAAGACAGGGGTAAACACCCCTTCTGTTTTTAGTGGCGCTTTGAAGACTCATTTAGTTTAATGCTTAAAAACAACGCATATTGGTTCGGAAAGAAAGGTCATATATCTATCTTAACCATAAAGAGTAAAAGACTAATGTTTAAGGGATAAAGATTAACGCAAAACCTGATAGAATAACATCTTGTTTTAATTCTCTGTTCTTACTTTGAAATCTAAAAAAAAATCTATTTTTATAAATAACTACACTCATAAAAACTAAGGGTGGGAAATTATATATTAATTGAAGTAAAAATCTTTCAAGAAAGCATGGATTTTTTTAAAAATGCATTTTAAGATTCCTTGGATGCTCAAAGTTATCAATAATTAACAATTGATTAAACAATAATCGCATATTTAAATTAAAAAATATTTAATGAATAAAACAATTTGTTAATTCTACTAATTAGTTTATTATTAGTTGTTAAAAATTGTTTCAAAGGTAAAACGATTTATATTTGAGATGTGGACACATGCTTGGACATATTTGTTATGATATTTATAAAGATATAATTCATTTGTGTTCTTTAAAGGCATTTTAAAATACAATACCGAATTTTCGTACGGTACGCGAAACATTCTTGCGCAAACTCTATATAACACTAATGCAATGTGTATTAACTAAGGTTACATCAGTTTTATAATACTTTATTACCAGAAAAAAGTTAACAAATTATTTTACCTAATTATTTATAACATTTGTTTTTTAATATTTTGAACAAAGGTTTGTGTATTTTTTAATGTGCTCACTTTCAAACCTTCCATTGTAAATATGTATATGATTCGTATAAGTGTCAACAAATTAAAAAAGGTATTATATGTTACAGCTTATGTGACTAGAGGACGCTAGAAGTTACGCCACTACTAGATATGCTTTAGCTCTTTGCGACTGAGAGCCAGCCAAAAGGCTTTTAATTATTTGCGTAATAATTATATCGACTGTGGAAAGGAAAAAGGACGTAACCCACACATATCAAATTTTACAGGAGACGCAAAAAACGTTTTTTGATGATTTCGGGCCATATGCAAATTATGAATTATACACAACCTTGAAGTGCACAAAGACTTCTAGACTGGTGTTTAGTTGACATAATCTAATATTAATTTAATAAATTGTCTAGGAAAAACCTATATTTCAATCTTTTTTCTTGATTTATTTTTTTTACAAGGCCACCTTTTTAAACTTAAAAGATAAATTTAGAAACTAATTCGGCATTTACAGCTTGTATCATTTTGATAGAACGTGTATCAAGTTTGATACATTGTGATTATCGAAAAAAAGCTGTTTTGAAAAAACTGTGGGTTACGTCGTTTTTCCTTTCCACAGTCGATATGTGTTTGCTCGCGCAATATGATTGAATTAGTTACGTCATTAACAAAACTGATTCAAATATTGGGTTCGAAATAATAACTATTGTAAATGCTATACACAAACGTCATTGAGCTGTAATTAATTGTATATCAAAACAGTCGAAACGTTTTGATCGCGATTTCCACAACGAACTGATTTCCCAATATTATAATTCGGAACTAACATGCTAGAATGTTGGCAACACTAAATATTTGATTGGCGTGCGCTCATGTTATTTGATATTCCACATCATTTATCTTTGTAGAATATTAATGTACAGATAGTGTTGCCAGGGGAGGATTGACGATTCCCAACATGAGAGTTTTGATAGTTTTTATTTAACACGTTAGGTCCCGGAGCCGTGTTTTAACGGATAAGTTAGCCAAACGTTGAGTCCCGTAACCGTGTTTTCACTTGATTTGTTATCATTTCAAATATAGCCATAATTGTGGGGCTATAATGCAAAACGTACTATTTCCAAAACTTAAACTTTTCAGTAGTCAATTTTTTTTAAACTACGTCCGCTTCCAATGTGGAGCATATGGACTCCTAATGAAGTTTATCTCAACAGACGTGTTTCTACGAGAACTGAGTAACAAGTTACTCAGTTGCTCAACCTCTCTTTTTCGAAAAAGAGTAGTAATAGAAGGATAGGGCTAGAACAGGACTAGTGGTTAGCTAATTGCTCTCGATACGCTCCGTTCATAGGATAGGATGGGTGGGAGGGGGGAATTCAAGACATCACATACATCCATGTCTTCATAAATCGATAAAAAAAAACAATTTATAAAACTGTCCGTACCGGGAGTCGAACCCGGGACCTCCGTAACCGAAGCCAACGACGTTGACCACTTGACCACACAGGCGGCAAATACTATAACGAATAACACAAACAAAATAACATTTGCATAAAAATATGATTTCCAATTTGAAGACGACAGTTTATATTGAAACCAATAGGATCAGTCGATTCCTTAGGCTTGAATTACCCTAGCTGCATACCTAACTCAATTTCGCCCACTTTGGAAATAGTACGTTTGCATTATAGCCCCACAATTGTTTATTTGGCAACATTTTTTAAATAAAACTAATTATAGTCATTCAAGCAGATACTACTCAAATCAAAAAAGTCATTCAATCATTATTTTCATCAAAAACAGTTATTGACTTTATCAACCAAAATTGATATATTAATTTTCCTTTCTGACGACCACACTTTGGTGCAGTCACCGAGTTTATTTTCAATTTAAAATTTAGATGATATATAAAACAGGATAGACTTTTAAAAAAATATTTTGATACTAAAAGCCGTGTATAATTTGCGAGGTGTGCGCTAAATAAAACATTATAATATGGTTCACCATAAAAAGTAAAACTAGCAAAAAAATGTTTACATATAGTCTTTGGACAGTTAAGGAAGTTCCATTTGATTTGACTAAGTGGTTTTACCTGAATATAATCATTAAACCTTGATTGATAATTATCAAACCTTGCCAAATCAGCTAAATTTTATTTTTCATGAGAGCCAAAGTTTGTTTGAGTACTTTTTAATGATATTTGAATGTGAGTTAGCTTTGATAATGTTTCTATTTAATTCATTATTGTAATATATTTAAAAGGATATTTAAACGCCTAACGCTAGCAACACTGTTTTCCGTTGACAGCTTTGTAATAACAATTTATATACTGACGTGGAAAATCAGACAGCCGAGAAAATTGAACGTTGTACGTACGTGATATTAAATTATTATAAATTACTTGCACCTGATTCAACGTTATATCATACACCGAGCAAAGCGTCAATATCCGTTTTCAATTTTCAGCTGCCTTGCTGAAGATAAACTTTAAGAGATTCTGACCATTAAATATTTGTAAGTTAAAACAAATACTCATAGAAGTTTGACATGTTCGGTTCGCGGTAAAAGTTGCGATATCGGACGAATATCGTCACCTTTCTTCCAGAAGTTGGTAACTAATTAAACATTTAAGTGTAAAAATAAGATTATTGATATCAATTCTTTGTCTAGAATAACTCAGTTGGTGTAAATATTATACAAGATTGGCATTAAAAGGATTTATTTATATTGGCAAACATTATTAATGCTGATAAGGGAGAACGTTGTCAAGACATATTTCATTTGTGACAGGCATTGATGCATCTACAATTTGATGTAACTATATATCGACTGTGGAAAGGAAAAAAGACGTAACCCAAAGTTTTTTCAAAAAAGCTTTGTTTCGATAATCACAATGTATCAAACTTGATACACGTTCTATCAAAAAGGATTTAATCTGCAAATTAGTACCTAAATTTAGCTTTTAAGTTTGAAAAAAGATAGCTAGTGAAAATTGAAACCAAAAAAAAAGACTGAAAAAAGGGACAATTTCTTAAATTAATATTAGATTATGTCAATTAAACACCAGTTTAGAAGTCTGCATTTCAAGGTTGTGTATATTTCATAATTTGCATATGGCCCAAAATCATCAAAATACGTTTTTTGTGCCTCCTGTAATTTGTTATGTGTGCGTTACGTCCTTTTTCCTTTCCATATTCGATATGTATTATAACGTAAACAATTGGTGCTAGAGGCTTTATCCTAACAGCAGAAATTTTTATCATTTGCTATTTTTTTAGAACAATCTCTCAGTTCCATAACTCGAAATATCGGTTTATATTTATTGCAATAAACTTGAGTTGAAGTAATATAAATAACTGATTGATTATAAAGATGAGACAAATAATAATTACCACTTTTTTACAACTCAGCTTAGATGTCGCGACCCGAGTACTACAAGGTTCTATGTGAAAAAAATTTGACGAAACAAAAATAACAATGTATACCAATAATGGTACTTGGAAGACTGTCGTATTTTTACTTCTGTTTCGTCAAAAATTTTCACATAGAACCTTGTAATACTCGGGTCGCGATGTGTCAAATCTTTGTTCAGCCGTATCTCAAAAATACCAATTTCAAGTTGTCGTGCTATAGAACTAGGCCATCGATATTATTGTTGTTCTTGAAAATATTAACTGGAGTTGATATCGAAAAAAAAAATAAACTTCTAACGGAAAGATATTGAAAATAGTATTGGGAAACTTTGTAATTAGTCTGTGGGACGCAATTAGAGACTCCAATCCCCTCCAACTCTGTGATCCCGAGATTTTTAAAATCGCCGACCAAAAATTTCTCAATCCCGGTTTTATGTTAGATGTTCAATCCCGGAAAACTGGGCTTGGAAAAATTGAAAATCACAAAATCCCGGGATTTAAAAAAAGGTAAGAGATTTGATGCTCTATCCGCAATGAATATCATATTGGCCAAGTCTTGTATTCCTGATATAGCGTGACAGTAAATAGTATAAAATAAAACTTTTGCAGTTTTGGTAAAGAAAAAAAATCTTTTTTGTTGCAGCTAAGACTTAAGTCTAGACTTGAAATAAACGCAACATGAGTCACGCGTCCATTTTTATGTATTATTGTGTTTGAGCAGGGTTCGACGCCCGGGAAAGATGAAAAAAAGGCAGTATTTTTGCACCCCGCCGCCAGTCGACAGAGCTAACTCACGAGGCAATGACACCCCCTGAGTTCACCCTTAATCAATTATTATAATATTGCCAAATCGGTATGTAGTCCACGGTTTTGGAGAACAGGAATTGTCGTAATTGGATACAATCATAATTAAAATGTGCAGTGAAATTTTTGGAACATACAACATTCCAACTGTAAAAGCTCCATCGATTTTCGATAGTTGAGTTGTTTCAGTATAATTAATTTAGTCAAATTAAAATATATATATAAAGTTATATTTAATATTGAATTACGTTTTTGTAAAATGAATTTTATATACTTTATTATGTAATAGGTATAAAAACCAATTCAAATTACTTATGTCGTGGACTTAAAGGTAATAAGGTACTGTCAATTTGTGTATTTTGTCTTAAGTCAATAAACACACTTTCATTTAATGAAATAATAAAGTTGCTCTGTAAAATTTTAAGTATTTTAAACGTTTTACATACATATAATTTAAAAAATAATGTCTTAAAACAGTAGGAGAAACTAGCTACAACAGGTATAGTGCTTTTTCGCCTTAAGTCCACGGCATGTCATTTTTAACCAATCATGTTCGATACCAGTTGTTCATTTTTCAGTAAAATGTGACAAAGTGCTGCAATTCAAAAAAAAACACTGCACATTCAAAGATATGTAACTAAAACTGCGTGTGATTTGCAACTGAAAAACTGAATCCATATAAAAGAAAAAGACAAAACAAAATTATGTATTGATAAAAAATATTAATATTTAATAGAGAATATAATCCAATCACAATGTACCTCGTCGTTCTCCATGCCCAACTGTGGGAAGTAGAATAAAATATCAGAAGGTCTACGAAACACATTCAAGTGAAAGATTTATGTATGTAAAGAGGAAAAATGATTATTATATTAGAAAAAGTATCACGCGAAAAAAGTCATCTACTATTATTGTATCTTTGTACAAACAGCTAACAGCGACATACAGTAAAAATTCATTACCTTCAATGCAACAAAAATGGCTAATAATTGAAACAAGCATTTCTATGAATAAAAGTAATACGGTTGTAACGTCAAAAAGACTGAAACAAGAATAAGTCATTAAATATTTGAAAGAATCTAGCATCCGAGTTTTTTTTGGTGATATACAGTCTTATATGACAGTAAATCATTAAATTTTATTGTCAATTTTACTGACTTAACTTCGTTTCAATTTGAGTCTTTAGTGAAATAATACTGATTGGTCAAGATTTGACTTAGGTCAGTTGTTATGTTCAGTTGAATACCTGTTGTGAAAGACGAATTTGTATGTTTTTCAGTGAAGAATCACTAATGGAAATAATGGTAATTCATTTTTTATTGGTAACAAATTAAAACACCGTGACTTACGTATACTTGGGTAAAATATTTGTTTTGAATATGTAAGATTTTTAAAAATAAAATAATTTAACAATTTGTACATTATATAATTCGAATAGGAGAGAAATCAAAAATTAATTTGTACCAAGTCATAATCACAGCTATAAAATAAGTTAATTTTGTTATCTGAATCTATTAAAAATTCGACTTAGTACAAAAAAAGAAAACATTGCTTACTACCACTTAAGAGTACAATTATTATTAACATGTTTGATTTAACGCATAATAATTATTCCTTACAGTAGATAAAATTAAATTTATTAACACAGTAGAAAACGGTTTTGATTAATCCAGGATAATTATTGTTTATTTTGTAAACTCGGTTAAGTCTATTATGACCAAAAAGGGCTTTTGTCACGCTCCGTTAATTTTCAGATAAGTTGCAAATTTTTGTAAGTGATTCTTGAAAAAAACTACTATTTAATCTTAATTTATAATAAATTAAAAATTACGAGTAGAATATGTCTTTTATAACAGGTTTTCTATCATTTTATTAATGATAGATATTATTATTCGTAATTTTATATCCGCCTATTTTTAAATCCTATCTCCATTCAATGTCAATATAACTTACGTGATAGTTTCTGTTTAGAATTGCCATTTTGTTACGATTGAAGATAATTATACAGAAATATATTGATACTTTTTCTATGATAAAATGTAACAGTGAGAAATGAAACAAAACATGACTTAAAAAATAAAACAAGTAAGAAAGGTTTTCTCGAAGGCTTCGATGTGCTGGTATCCCTGAAATAGAAGCGTCACTTCATTCACCCCACCGCACTGCTTCCGGTAAGAACCGACACCTATTTTGTCAAATAATTTTTTTAAACATTGTTTTTGTTTATAATAAATAAATTATATCTTCATTTTTGGGTCATGATGTTTGGCAGTGTAATTTGTTAATAAACAAATAAAAGAAAATTATAATTAATCAGCAACTTCGATTTTATTCGAATTTCGCTAATATATTAAAAAATAAAGGTTTTGTAAAAAAAATAGTTAAATGACCTAAGAGCAAAAATGACCTAAGTCACATTTTTTGTAAAAAAATAAAATGAAATTTGTACTTAAATCAATCATTTTCTTTTAAATATGGACTTTTTCGCAAAAATTGACTATGATAATTTTAATTGTAACGCGACTAAAAAACTTTTAAAGGTTAAAGATTTCTAATTAAACATATTAAAGCATGTTTTGTTTTTATTATATTGAAAATATAAACGTTTAAATAGTATGTTTATTAAGAGAAGAAGGTTTTTAGATTTCTCAGGTGATGTTTTATTAAAGTTTAAAAAATAGCATTTAGTATCGGTATCATTTAAAATAAACTCGGCACTTAGCATTTAAAGGGTCTAACATATAGTTTCATAAAACAGTTTTTTCGTAGTGTCAAAATGTTTTTTATTATGTTAACCTTTTCGGCGAAAGGGTAGCAGCTACTATTATTCGTCACTTGGCTTTTAAAAACGCAGTAAAGCAATATGATGTATTATATACATATGTCGTGATCAATCTTAATACGACACCCATAAACAACATCCCCTATACGTCATAAAATATATTTACGATGTTGTAAAAATAATAAGAAAATTAGATAATTCAATTGCTGTATACAGGGTTTCTTGTCAAAAACATTAATCTTAATATTGATGATGGAAGGATCTATGTCAATATGTCAACTTATTTATAAATAGAAACGTCAAAACTAATCAAATAGATGATTGTATTGTTGATATTATCTTAAACTGTACTTTTGTTCATTAAACCATTGTTGCCGTACTAGCAGATGTTGGTAACTAAAAAAAAATGACGGATATACATAATGAATTTAAAATAACTCAAATAGAGCATTTTTTATACCAGTTTGGGGAAAAAATGTATTTTAATTTTTGTTAATGCAGGTTTAAAGGTAGGCAATTGTTTTCTGCCTATTAATTCAAATCTTTATTTATGTCAATTTGGAAAATAATAATGTGATCTATCTACATTTTTATTTTATAATTATTGATGTAACATAAGATATTGAGGCTAGAGGCTTTGTCATAAAATCTCAAAGCTTTAATTTGCTGTTCACTTTAGTTTATTACTTACGAACTTCTGCCTGTACGACAATGAAATGTTTTGAGTATGTTTTTTTGCACCAACATTACGATGAAATAAAATACAAGATTCACAATTATTTTCATATAGTTAATTAGGAAATGCTTAGTATAACTTCAATATAATAAAGTTAACATATAACTGTATATGTTGGCAATACGCTTTTGTACTTCTGACAAACTAAATTGCTACCATTATACTATAATAGTTAATTTTACGTGAAAACCATTACATATTTTAAAAAATCAAATTATGCTTCCTCCTCATTCAATTGATGTCGCTGTAAAGATATTTATCATATTATTTAAAAGCTTCTTAAATCATTCGAAGTAAAAAAAAAGTGATAACTACGCTGTAAATTAATCAAGAAGGACCTAACAGCAATTGAAGTATCATACGTTAAGATAAAGACCATAGTTCCAAGAAAAATGACATAAATTCTAAAATATATTTTCTATAAACTCTTTATTTGCTGGCCGTATTTCAATATTTATTTTTTATGTGATTGTATATTTGAATACACTTTAATAAAAGAAACAACATATACAATAACCACTGTGCTTCTTTTTTAATATGTTCATTTGAAGATAATTTGTCAAACCTTATCTTGTTAATAGTTATATTATGTGTGCGAGATAGAACCTTTCGCCACTGGTAAACATTTAACGGACTTAACTGAAAACGCATGTTTTTTTTAGTTACGTCACTGTGATTACAAGCCACGGAAACAATGCATTTAATTAAGTTAGAAACATCACACTATATTATGACGATTTATAACATAATAAACGTTTATTTTTTTTTCGTATTAGCTATCAATATTAATTATCTATGATTAAATATTTAGAATACACAACAAATCTGTTTTTATTGTCTATCAAAATTAATATCACAGGTTTTTTTTTGTAAAATATACGTTTTATATACGAGATATACTTTTTATTTTATCTAAATTATTTAAGCCTATGGGCAATTGAGTACAGATAAAACTGTCAGAACACAAAATATCTGTAATATGAAATTTAAAAAACGTTTTCGTTTGACGTGTACCTACAATATGACATTACAATGCAATACGAGATAAGCAGCATGTTAATCTATGTATATGAAATATTAAAAATAACAATTTTTAATTCGAAAGGTTAATATTTTTGCTACCAATCTAAATAATCGGTTAACTTATTTAAAAATATTGGGTACAAACTTAATATTTTTATTTCTTTTGCGCGAGTGTTTTATCTAAATATTCTATTACATCATATCGAAAACCTTTTGAGATTACTGACTGATCACAAAGTAAAAAGCTCCTCTGACTTGCCAAGTCTCAATCAATTTTTTTATTGACTCAAAGACAAACTAGAATGTTAAGTGCACAATCTAGTCTTTACTTCTTTTGTGATTATAATATGATCAAATAAATTAAAAAGTTTTACTTAATCGCAAATCACGTCAGGAGTAATCATTATATTAGATTAATTTATATTAATATTGAAATGCGTCATTTTTTTGTGTAAAAAAACGTACTAAAAATTCCTCAAAAAATACGGTAGCTAAGGATCACAAGGGTCTAACTACAAAAATGCGTGTTTTAAGTTAATTTTGATTTTTGCAATGGTATGATCATATTTAATAGTGAAACATAACTTTATATCGTACAAATAACCATTTACGAGATACGGTTGGATGTATCTAAAAATATAATTCATAATGTTAGAAGGAAAAAAGTTAATCACTCATTAAACCTTCATGAACTAAAAGCTTTGTTTTTGTAGATATACCCTAGTGATACTAAGCCCCCGAATAAACTATAGACAAAATGGTACAAAAAAAATAATGAACTCTTTTCACTCGATGGCACATTAGCACAAAACTGAAGGTGCCACTTCAAAAAAAAAAAATGACTTCACAAAACAGAGTTATGTTAAAATACTAAAGTGTAAATATTAATAATAATGAAATTTCTCTTGGAACTAGTGCCATATCCATGTAAAATAATAAAAAACATATGTGTATATTTTTTTTCTTGTGTGCATACAATTATGTTATTCAGTGTGTCCCAAAAATATTGTCACCCTTTTTAACCGAAACGAAAGTGAATGTTTGTGATATGATTAAATGGGTGATGAAAAAATCTATATTATTTACGAATTGTCCATTCTAGTTGAAATCACTAACCTATTTCATGTCATTAAGAAATATACATTGCACATTGATCACAAACAAGATAATCATACAACATATAGAGTTTTTGAACTAAAAAATAAATAATTATATCTAGTTTTCTATCTAGGTGAAAAGGGCGTAATAATGCATTAGTTTTTTTTTAAATACTAGAATGTTTCATTGCATATTGTAAAGTCCTTAAAACAAACGCTAAAAATATCAACTATACATCTGCGTGGAGTAAGAATCTATAAAATGGGCCATTGAGAAGAGAAGTGAGCCAAGTGACAAAATTTAAGGGAGAAAACATTATTGCGGTGTATATTTACTGTTCTCAATTCACTTTTACGATAATTTAAGACATGTAGAATAATATAACACTTCTAACTCATGTTTACCAGAAATACCACTTAGCTCACTTCAATTCTCAGAGGCGCATATAATATATATATTTGAAATGGAGTATATATTTTTTATTGAAGTTAAGCAAAAAACAGCTACATACATAACTCAGCACATTGATTGAATTAGCATGTTATTGGTGACAAGAAAATAATTATTTTTTGTCAACACTAAACTTAATTTAAATATTTGAAGTTCCCTTTGGCAATGTTATTTATAATAATTTATGATTCTGGTTTTGTATTTCAACGTGTGTTTCTGCATAAAGATGACAAACAGAACTCATGTCGTACGTATATACAACGTATAAAAAATGAATTTATTTAATCATGGTTAGTTAATAATATCATCGCACTGGTTTTGTGACACGTGTTTCGGATATTTGAAGAATCAGATTAGCAATATTACAAAGTTTTTCGCTAAAACGTATACTTTGATTCTACAATAATATTACTTATTTGAAATTTAAGAATAAAACGCTGGGATTTATTTAACAGGGTGAGAAGGGTAGAAAGTGACCTAACAACATAAGCAACACAAATAACAATTATATATGTAAGGGGGGGTTAATGTAATGAGAAAAAAATAACAGAGGTGAGCTATTCTTTTTGTAAAAAATAATAACAAATGTTCTTTTTTAACATTGCTAACTATTATATATCCCACAGGCCAAGATCAGAACTGTTCACTAGGTCCGATGTTTGGTGTCTTACAATCAAACCTTTATTTAAAGATCGACGTTATAGTTCATGCTTTTCAAAGCGGTGAAACACGTGCCACGCATAGTTACACAACCAGTACAAAACAAAGATTTCATTTGTAATTCGATATTGCAATTAAAAAAAATATCTTAAACAAAGTTGGCTTACCAGGCAGAAGAAAATACTTTTAATTTCAATATTTAAAAAATTAAGTTGATGTATTTATTTTTTGAGCGTATGTTTTAAGGACATTCTGTAGTTACACTGATAGAAGTACTACAACAAATTAAATGGACGAAATATGTGAACAGTCAAATTATATTGATATATACGTGTTGAGGTGTGTTCCAAAAGTAATGCAGTTTTAAATTGAATAATAGTTATTGCAATAATTGTTTTTGTAACATTGAAAAATAATGCTGACGTCATTAAATACTTAGGACAACACAATAAGTTGATTGATTAAATATTTATTTGCTCGATTATCAAAATATTTGACAGATAAGTCATTGAACTTACCAGCGGACAGTGAGGTGTGAAAGAAAGAAATAAAAACACAAATTACACAGAAAACATACTAGAGCAAAAAAGATCTAACTTGCTGTTATCGGGATAAAATATCATACTTTGCGATAAACCAAAGACGACACAAGAAAACTTGCTTATTAGACAGTGGTTAAAAAAAATAGTTTTGCTTAATATTAACCTTGGTTGGAATGAAGACATGATAACTAAGTATTTTTGTTTTAAATGTTAACTGTTGGTAGCCTTAATACCTTTATCCATAGACAATCTTTTATCTGAACTTCTGAATAAACGAACAATCCACTCTACCATTATCGAAGTATGGATGCGTAGTAGCGAAAAATATTTCATATTTCGCATAGATCTTTGTAATACTGTGTGATTTTAACGCGATTATCAATCGTGGCGTTGTTTTTAGCTTAGTTTGTGAAGTTTTTCGCCGAAATAATCCATGACTAGCTTTGACACACAATTACAATAATTTTTTAGTGTCTTAAGTCTTAACATAAACCAATATTGTTTAATGACTCAAATGGGTAATGACATACCTTTAATATTATTATGTTGTATTTCATTATAACGGAATGAAAGCTTATGTCATTCCTGTGGAATACATTTTAATGTCTTCTTGCATCAAACCAATGATATGTTGAATACAATCAGAAATCATCGGTGTGGGTAGTTCTTTTGTGAGATAAAACAGTCTACGGAAGAATTCGTTTATATTTTATAGGTTATGTTGTCTTGACAGCAAAGTTTCTTGTTATGTTATGTCAGTTTAGTCTATGGGTTTGCTCTAATATGTTTCTAGTCTATGACACCAATAATACAACAATAATCACCTGGATGTTATCTGGAAAATAGAAATATATTTTTTTGTGGAGAATAGGAGGCAAAAAAGACACACAATTTACGGATTACGATAATATTGCACGACATATAACATTGAAAGACAGGCAGAAAGCGAGTTGAAGATCTCTCTGTAATATAAAAGTAAAACTTGAACAAACATTCAAAAATCAATGCACATTACAAAACACCAAAAAAACACATTTATTTTATTCAATATGTAACTGTTTCTCAAAGGGTTATTTCGTGGAAATGCTGTTTTTTTAAATCCATATCCGCGAAGTAATCAGTACAAAAATGTGTTTTATTTTTAAAATCATAAAAATCGTTAACATTATGTACATTCACACAAGCTTTGTCACTTACGACCTGGGTTCACGGATGAACTTGAATTGACGTTTAGTAAATGAATGTATCGTGTTTATATCACTAAGTTTAAATCCATTGCTGGTGAAATGGATTAACCCATGGGAATGCCTACAGATTTGAATGGGGAGTGATTTCAATAATTATATTTATTTTGCTTGCTGGAACATTTATTTTTTGAATTATATTTATTTACTTATTTGTCAGATTTATCAGCTCATTTAAAAAAAAGAGAATTTAAGACATCAAATACATTCATGCCTTTGGACAGGAATCCATAAATCGATTGAAAAATCGTAGATAAATAATGTAGTAAGTAGAGATAGAAGGATAATTCCAGGACAAGACCAGTGAAGTAGGGGTGAAAGAATTTTTTTTATTTGTTAACCATGTCCGCTACCAATGTGAAGATATGGCCTCCTAATGGAGGTATCTCAACAGATTTTTTCTATAAGAACTGCCTGTTACTCAACCTATCTTATTCAAAGAGAGTATTAGTAGAAAGATGAGGCTATGGCAGAACTAGTGGTTAGCTAATCGTTCTCGTTACATCCAATTATTAAATGATCGGACAGAGTGGAAGGATTTTCATGATAAATACATGAAGAATTTAAAATGAGTAATTAGTATAAATGTTATGTTTGAATATTATTTCATCTAATATAACCGCCCCTGTATATACAAGAGGTGCATTGATCCAATGCCACATTGACCGGCCGCCACTGCTTCATACTGGAATCGATAAATTTATCGAAAAAATGCATTAAGTCTAAACGTATCACAAAAAAAAATAACATTACAGTACCGATATGTCTCTATCATTATTGCTTCTTAATTTCTCTTCTTCTTAAACAATTAAATCTCAACAAAAATAATAAAATATATTATAAACATGGCACGCTTACTTTACTTCTGGCGTTTTTTTTCGTTGTTTTATTTTATGTCCCCGGAGTGATTTATGGCACGGAAGTCCATAAATAATTTTATTACCCAATAATCGTTTCCGTCGACGAGGGAAGGTGATTGATTGGTTTAGCGCTCATCGTCAAAATTCAGCGACCTATTAAATCTCTTAAAAAATAATCAATGTTACTTTTCACTTGTCGTTGGAAACTTCAGTTAAGTGATCCAACACTGATTGAGTGTGTTTTTCAATATATTAGATCAGTGCTCTGTAGCCTTTTCTTCATAACGGCACACCAAACTTTTCCCCAGATTTTTGCGGCACATCACAAAGTATTCCCAATGCGGACTATATGCAGCGGTGGGCTGCCAATATTTTAGCAAGAAGCTCGCTTAATCTCTGAATGTTCTGATGAAGGAGTGAATCCAGGGGTGGGCTGGAGGGGGTCTCGCGCGAGCCCCTTGTTAAATTTTGGCGCGGCCTGCGAGCCCCTTGTTAAGATAAGAAAGTCATTCGTCCCAGATAAAATCAGCACCTAACTGCAATTTCTGTAGATGATTAAAGTTTATTATGAAACAAGACTTGTTGTCCTTTATTTTTTTTCAAAAAATACACTGACTTCAGCTGCATAATAAAAGAGACCCTAGCTGATCGCATGTGGCTCGCGGGCCACGGTTTATGCATCATCTATATTACATGGCTTGAAGGCATTATGGAGGAGATTTACCGAGCGCCTTGTTAAGGTATTAGCAGCCCACCGCTGAGTGAATCTTATTATCGCTCATATGCAATTGTATGCAATACTTAAATAAGCAATCGATCGCTACTTAATACACTTATAATATGTAATAATATGCAATTTACCGTCAACTTATCAATGTAAATAGCTAAAAATGTACTTATGTGTATACTGAAACTGTCGTAGATAATATATAAATTAGAAATTGCAGTTATATACTAATTTGATATGAGAATATTGCATTCTCTTGAGTTAAACAAGGGGCTCGCCGGCCATAGTGAAATTCAACAGCCTCTCCAGCCCACCCCTGAGTATATGGTATCTTAACAAAGATATTTTTACTCACGTTTTTTTTATAAAACCTGCTTGTTACGCAGTTGTTCAACCTTGTTTTAAAAGAGATAAACATAAGACAGGCTAGTGGTTAACTAATAACTCTTTATAATGTTCGTTATTTTAGGAATGGAAAGTTGCAAGGAAATTTTGAGACATCACAAAAACCCATGCCTTAGAACGGGAATCGTGTACATTGAACTTCCTTTTTACACGATTTCTAAATAATAACACGGTGCGAAGAAAGAGGAGACATTCATTAAACAATGCGTGACAGTAATTTGGAATTTCCTACATCCCTTGCATGTATTTACTACTCAGTACTATGGGAAGAGAATCATGCGGACGAAGACGAAGAGGATCTTGATTTTTTAAAACTATTTTTTAAATAAAATTAGAATACAATAAGCAATAATGAATTTTATTAAATTAATTTTTATACAAGGAAACCTGTCCACAATATTTTTTCACACGGTATCGCGTGGAACGTATTTACAGTGTAAATGAGGAGTTCAGTGTACTTTTAATTTTGTATCTCTTTTAAGCCAGTATATATAGCCAAGTTAATTTAAGTTTAAATATAATTTAAACGAAGGCGTAAACTGAAAGAAACTATCAACTATAATAACAAAATGTCGCCCGCTGTGGTCTAGTTGGCTAGAGCTTGCTCTACCGATCAGGTGGGTCTGGGTTCCCGCTAAGGTCAATCAAAAATGGATTTTTTTCAATTTTAATTTGATATCTAAGACATGGGTGTTTGTGAAGTCAATTCTCATTGAGTTAATCTCATGTGTCTTTCAAAAATTCTCATCGAGTATATCTCGTATGATCGTTCAACTTCAAAAATATTTGACGCATTGGCGTGAGATGTAATCTTTTTTTTTTTTTTAATTTATAAAATAAAATAACTGTAGAACTAAAATAGATTAATATTTTTTTCACCTAATTTTATGTTAAATATTTAACAGGGATGGCCTAAAAAGGACTCGA
Source organism: Himalopsyche tibetana (assembly GCA_030503985.1). Classification (NCBI taxonomy): domain Eukaryota; kingdom Metazoa; phylum Arthropoda; class Insecta; order Trichoptera; family Rhyacophilidae; genus Himalopsyche; species Himalopsyche tibetana. The sequence continues at coordinate 4,076,856 of JAPJYX010000052.1, read as the reverse complement.
TGCAGCTAGTTTCAGCCTCATCCTTCTATCCCTTCTACCCCCTTTGAAAAGAAAGGTTGAACGATTGAGTAACAAACAGTTTTTGTAGAAAAAACTTCTGTCGAGAAACCTCCATTAGAGGCAATATGCTGTACATTGAAAGCAGAAAGGGTTATAATTTTATAAAATGTATAATATAAGAATGGTAAAATAATCCACCCCTTCTTCAGAATACTGCGAATAGCTTTGTGACTAAGCGAGCTTCTTGTTAATCTATTGGCAGACTCTCAGTAGATGTTTACGTAAGACGCAATAAGTTTATTAAAAATCTCTTTTTTTATTGAAATAAGAATTTATCTTGGAGTTGGATTCATTAAAAAAATCGCAGATAAGTTTAGCGGAAATGCTCTTAGAGCGCTTCCCAAAGTTCATTCCCTACGTCAATAATCGCCAGAGTGGGGCCAGTTTCCATTAGCGATAGATTTTAATGAAATCGAAAAGCAAGGGCTGGGAAAGGTGTGTCTGCTTACACGATAAGGGTTGTCAAAATTAAATTAGTGTTATTATTTTATTTTAAATGATGCATAATCATTATGTGCACGAGATAATAATTAATGAGTTATATCGTTTACTATATGAGTGAATTATCAATACAGTATTAAGGAAGTTCAACTTTGTTGCGGTATTCATGGTTTGAGTCCCGATCGCCCGCTGTGGTCTAGTTGGTTAGAGCTTGCTCTACCGATCTGGCGAGTCTGGGTTTGATCCCCGGTAAAAGCAATGTCAAATTTAGATTTTTTTCAATTATATTAGATTCTTCTCGAGCTAATTTCGAGTGACTTACAGAAGAGTTTTTCCTTGAATGATTTTTCAACTTTATAATAATTGGCTCATTGGTATCACGTGTAATTATTTTTTTTTTAAATATACAAAGTATAGAAAAACCAGTTTCTAAATTGGAAAGTACTGCTATTGAAAAATAAATAGAGATAAAAAGAAAAAAGAAGATTGTGCCATCTTTAATTAAGACAAATTGTTAATTGTGTTATTTACGAAGTTCGTGTAATTGATAAGACTAGCTTAGACAAATCTTATTATTCTATTCCACTCACATTAATCTATAGATATATGAACAGGAAGCTAGTAGCGTACTTAAGCAGTGACCTTTTGTCTTATTTAAATAAATAAATTTATCTCGACCAAAACGCACTATTATTTTTTCAAATTTAGTCATCACTACACCAAAAAACTAGTCCTGTCCAACCATATTCATTCTATCCCTAAGCTCTTAGAGAAGTTAAGTAACTGAGTAACAAGCAGTTCTTGTAGATTATGAATCCTTTGTAAAATTTGTGTTGTTTGGACGAGGTATTTCACACTCTAATTGTGCGGTTATAATACAAAACGTACTATTTCCAAAACTCAAACTTTCCAGTAGAGTCAAATATTATAACGATTAACACAAACAAAATAACATTTGCATAAAAAAATGATTTACAATTTTGAAACGACAGTCTTGTAGACATTTTATATTAAAACTTATATGATCAGTCGATTTCTTTGGCTTGAATTACCCTATCTGCATACCTAACTCAATATCGCTCATTTTGGAAATAGTACGTTTTGCATTATAACCCCACAATTAATACTGAGTAAATAGAATGCCTCTGTGGTCGAGTGATCATCGTCGTTAGCTTCGGTTACGGAGGTCCCGGATTCGAATACCGGTACGGACAGTTTTATAAATTGATTTTTCAATCGACTTATGAATTTCTGTTCGAAGGCATGGATGTATGTGATGTCTTGAATTCCCCCCTCCCACCCATCCTATCCTTTTAACGGGACGTATCGAGAGCAATTAGCTAACCACTAGTCCTGTCCTAGCCCTATTCTTTTATTCCTACTCTTTTTCGAAAAAGAGAGGTTGAGCAACTGAGTAACTTGTTACTCAGTTCTCGTAGAAACACGTCTGTTGAAATAAGCTCCATAAGGAGTCCATATGCTCCACATTGGGAGCGGACATGGTTAAAAAATAGAATTTGTTTAATTTTCAGTCACGATTAACTACGAAAAGGATTTTTTGTTATTTATAAAAAAAATGGGAATAGGTCAAACTGTTTGAATATATCTGATTATTATATTATACATTATATAAGAAGGCAGCGATCTACTTCGCCTTACATTGGCAGTGAATCGAGATGGGGATGAATATTTTTTGGCATGGGGTAGCATTTGGGCGTTATCCAAAAAGTGCCGGAAGATACCAGCGATGTGGAATTATGCCATTTTTGTAGAGTTTTTAGGGCAAGTGGGGCGTTTGTGACATCGTGCACAATCAGATCTTTTTTTAAAAGTTGTATGTAGCCATGATGTCGCTCTGCTAAAAAGCAAATCGTTCACCCATTCTGGTCTAGCAATACAGATCTTTATCTAAGCGATCTGGCGGATCTTGGTTCATACCCCAGTAAAGTCTTAGTTAAATAAAGCGATAGGATTTGGTTCAGAGAATTACAAACACATGACAGAAAAATGGTTTATATTTCAAAATTGATAAAACAAAAATTTCCACTTATATATTAATATATACTTACACAATGAGAAAACAGTTACATATAGAATAGAAAAGGAAATCACCACTACATCTTTACAGGATTGTTTTTGTTAGTATGTTATTAAGTGTTAATTTATATATTAATAAAAAAAATGTTAATGTTTTAATACGTTTTGTTATCAGTCAAATTTATTACTCAAAATATTATTGATTAATTAATTATTTATTTAAAAATGCCATATCTTAAATTAAATGTTTTAAAAAATATCGACTAATTGTATAAAGGTGTTTTTTAATATAGTGTGAAAAGCATGCTCAAATTGTGTTTAAACACTTTTTATGGTAAGTTATTTTTTAATTAAATAAACTTCCTAATTTACTTTCAAAATTAGTTCAATTTCGACATTTTTCTTAGTTATATTTGCTAAGCAAATATATCTAATCCTCTTTTTACACGGTTTTAAAAGAGAGGACGTGTAAAGTAATGTAGTTTATTTTTCATCTGGAAACGAGCCCTCGAGAGTTAAAGTGAGTCAAGCAGTAAAATGATATAGAACAATGATGTCTTTACTCGGTGTTTTGGTGGATTGAATATTTTTATTTTAGGAACACAAAACTATTGCAGTGTGTATTTGCTGAGCTGACCAACACTTTAATTATATTTTAAGACATGTTAAATATTATAAAGTATCCAACTCATTTTTCCTCAAATACCACTTGGATCAATTCACCTCTTAGGGGCTTATATGTGAATTGCGACAAACGTACTCGCCGTGTTGAAAGAGAATTATTATTGATAATATTCAAAAAAGAATTAACTGAATATAAGATATTTTTTCTTGCACCGAATTTAGTGTTTTTTTTAATGCAATAAACTTTTTATTTTTATTGTAATGTTTCAACTACATAATTAATTTTTGTAGCTAATAGAATTGGATTTTTATTTGTTCAAATTAAAAAACCATACGTTTGGCGAGTGAAAAGGTTCAGATTTTACAAAAACTGATTAGATTAAGGTTTATGAAATACAATTCCATATTTTTTCTTATTAATAGATGTCACTGTTGCAAAATATGAACCTTTTGATTCTTCTTTAAGTAAAATCATATTAAATGGCCGGATTTCACAAATTTGACTATGCGATACTAGGCCGTTGATACTAGACTAAGTTATAATGTTTTTGTATTGATACAAATCCAGTAATTGTATAATTTTGAAGTCGTTTTGAATCTTGAATGATTATATTTCTTGCTATATTTGATAAAATAAAAAAATTGAAACTTTTAAAACATAATACAGTGAAAGAATGTAAGTCTTAACTGTAATATGTTTCGAAGTAAAGTAATTTGAGTTTATTAAAGCATATACAAGATAAAATTGTCTTTCCCTTGGTAGAACTTTATTACAATAAACTCAAAATAGGAAAGCGTATTCTTTACTTCCAGAGAAATATTTTTTTAAAAATTGTCATCGGTCAATAGTCCTGACGATGGCGTGATGCTGAAATAGCTACGAACTGTTTAAGATAATTATTTGGCAACTAAATACTTATTATATCTTAGAACCTTAATATCCAATCGCTCAAAATAGCGTAAAAAACGAACATCGATTAAAGAAAGAATTATTTAATTTTTTTACCAATGTTTGATAGGAAGTTTTTTTTAAATATTTATTTTTGAAGTATCACTTAGGTCTTTTTCGAGTTGATTTCACATATACCGTCGATCTAAAGCATAGAACCATTAAGACCTAACTTGAGTTAGGTCTTTGTTATTTTCGTTGAATATGCATCATATTTCACATTTTTTTTTTACACTTTTATTGTTCGTGTTGTGTGTTTTGTAAGTGTAGGTTGGTGAGGAGGGAGGGGTGTTGTCTTACCTCATCGGTGTCTGTCCCGAAGAGAAGAAGATCGAAGGGGATTGCGGCCACCAGGTCGATGATGAACCAGCCGCGGAGGTAGTGCATCGCGATCCGGTACGGGTGGGAGACGACCTCATCGCAGCCATTCACGTACGTCGTCCTGAAGTTGATCAGGATATCGATGATGAAGGTGACATCCACTGCAAACAACAACATATACAATTTAATTTCATCTCTGTGCTACCACTGTTGTGATGTGTATCGCGTGTTTGGCCCATTGCACAATGGTTTGTGCATACTTCTTTTTTTTGTACTGGTAATATCGACACTGTTTTAGCAGAAGAATATATATCGACTGTGGAAAGGAAAAATGACGTAACCTACATATATTCAATTTACAGGAGGCGCAAAAAACGTGTTTTGATGATTTTGGGCCATATGCAAATTATGAATTATACACAACCTTGAAGTGCAAGAAAACTTTAAAACTGGTGTTTAATTGACATAATCTAATATTAATTAAAGAAGTTGTCTAGATAAACCATTATTTCAGTGTTATTTCATGGTTTTAATTTTTTACAAAGTCATCTTTTTCAAACTTAAATGCTTAATTTAGATACTAATTCGGTATTTGCAGTTTCCAAAAAATACAAAATTGTATTTAGCACTAAGCACCTTCGCCTACTGTAGCCCAGTTGGTTAGAGCTTTCTCTACCGATCACGCAGGTTTGGGTTCGATTCCCGGTCTCAGATCACAGTGAATTTGAGAATTATTCAATTCAAAGTTGTGATCGAAGACTGGGTGTTTGTGATGTCAATTCACATTCCATTTCCTCCCCTCCCATCATTCTGATGCTTTAATAACTGGGTGATTAGTCAACCACTAGTCCTGTTCTAGCCTTATCCTTCTCTCCCAACTACTTTCTTTTTTGAGCGACTGAGTAACAAACAGTTCTCGTAGAAAAAAATAATACTGTTAATAAGATACCTCTATGAGGAGGCCATATGCTCCACATTAGAAGCGGACATGGATTGAAAACAAAAAAAAAAACTGACGGGATACAAAGTGACCCCAGAAGAATTTGGGAATATTTCCATTGCATTTATTTAAGCATTATTGAGGATAACAATTTAGCAAAAGGTTTAAATTATAAGATTTTTGCAATGTGAATCACCCCGCTAAGAACTCGAATGTTAATAGTCGACTAGTAAAGTTAAATCATTTTGCTACTTGGCTCACTGTATTTCTCAAACTCTTTTTTGCTTAATGATCGAAAACGTTCCGTCATAAACCAAACAACCCTTGACCCAGCCAAATAGGCTTTTAATGTACCCGACGCCAACCCTATCAAGGGCGAGTGTGAGAAATGGGCAACAAGTGTAATTACTCACGGTAATTAAATTTCCTCCCTGTTAACAACTGAAGAAAAAGTGAAATCATCTTTATTCAGTTGCCTCCACTGGCACAAAGGCGTCTTTTTTTCCCGGTAATTTTTGCTTCCCGGGATACCGGGAAATAAAAATATTGATTCAGATTTTTTTCCAGGAAACTTAGACAGACAAAGAACCAATCAAATCTAATTGTTAATTAATAATATTGAAACAATATAATAGTTTTTTTTATACATATATAAACAACCTAACACCCACCCATCCTATTCTTAAAAAAACTAAACGTAGCGAGAGTGATTAGCTAACAACTAGTCCAACCCTTCTATTCCTACTCTCGTTAAAAAAACTCCTAGAGGTTGAGCAATTGAGTAACAAGCCGTTCTCTAAGAAGCAATTCTGTTGAGATAAACTTCATCTGAAGTCTAAATGCTTCATACTGGGAGCAACCATGGTGAAAAAAATATAAACAGATGTCAAAATAAAATCAATTCAGTTTTTCTTTAAGAAACCCATCATGTCAAACGCAAATAAAAACACTGTTGTTGCACCATATTTTCTCTATTGGATTAATAAGCATGTAAAAGCACCACCGCGGAATAATTTGTCGATTAAGTCACAATGTTTAAAAAAGGGTATTTTTTAATTTTCCGGGATTGTGTTTTTTAAATTCCGGAAAACTGTAAATCGAGATCCCGGTGAGCCAGGTGAGAAACCCTTACTTACACTCAAATATGCGGAAACTGCAACTAAAGAAAACGGACGTTGACGTCTCTGCCAGGTTTTTTTGTTTTTTTTTTGTTAAGTGCTTGAGAAATTTATGATTATTTTATGATTAATTGATTTATTATCTCAGGTAAGACGTGAAATAAAATTAGGAAGAAGAAAGTGATACCATTTTAATACTGCGCAAATAAATCATTAATATGTCCCAGAGATGCTGCGTGTTTTTGAGAAAAATAATTTTGCCTAATATACACTCGAATTCAATATTTTAAAAACCTATATTGACTCAGTATAGATAGCACTACATATATTCATCAAAATATTGCTTATATTCTATTAGAATAACAAGTATTTGATTTTTTAAATGTCTTGGACATCCGTGTCCGCTTGCATATGTTCCGGACACCTGTGTCCGCTTGGTATTCAAGTGGTTAATATGTAATACACTCAGCTACCTTATTCAATATTTTAAGTAATACAAAATTAGCTGAAATATCGTTTTGTTCTCAAAATGTCTTAATGTAGCCATTTGACCTTTTGGAAAGATGGTAATAGTATTAAAGCACTCACAGAATGAATAGTGGATGCAAATTAACATCTTAAAAGCCAAATTAATTTCAGATGAGATGCGGCAACGCTGTCACCTGGCTCGAGCTAAAGGGATCCAAGTGACAAAACTTTACTGAATTGTATTAAGTGTGTCACAATATTATAATTGTGAGACAATTGCGCAGGGTTGAACATATTTGGATTTTGTGAAACACGGTTGTATGTTTTTACATAAGTCGTGTATTCGAAGTTCAAAGTTTGTAAACAGTTCCCTTTTTCAATAGCAAAAATGTGCAGAAAATATAATTTGTATACTAAAAACCTCTCCTAGTTAGAGGCAAAATTATCCTTATGTCTTTGAGTCAGGGTTGAATGTTTTAACATGTAAGTTTCCAATGAAGACCACATCGACTCCGTAAGTTCCTGGACTTTTTTGGAAAATGTCCCGGGAATTGTGACTGTGATTTATAATGTGCTAATAACATGTACATTTTATTTTGAAAAAAAAAATCTCGAGGTTACAAAACCATCAAAAAGACTGGTGTATATTGATTGAATGAAAACAGATATAATAAGAGAGCCCCAAGAAAAACGGACACGAAATGGTTGGGACGTGACACTTAACCGGGGTTTTAACAAAATTAAGTATGCATATATAAAAGGGATCCGATAGAAAAAACAGATGTTCAGGATTTATAATTTCGTAGAAGTTTCAAATACCATGTGTTTATATATTGTAATATAACTGTAGCAAAAGCAAATTACAAAATATTGAAATTAAATGTTCATACCTGATGTTGTTTTATGTACAAATGTTTTTTCACTATTTCACAAAGATACTAATGTCTCAATAGGACAAAAAAGATCTAAAAGCTGTATTGTGAAGTTACGGTCATAAATTTACTCCTGACGGCTTCATTGATATTTTTTCATTAAATGTACTGTTATCATCCCTTCTTAGTAAAAATTAACCGTAAGCATTGCACACATCCATTTTATAAGAAAAAAAATAATTTTTAAACATTGTATTAAAAAAAATCTCGATTTTTACTAGTGCGTACTTTCAAAAGGCGCCGAGTGTATGTTATACATAAATAAATGCAAATATTTAATTTTAATAAAATTATAATTTTATTGAAGGATAAATGAAAGTCTCGAATCCCGGGATGTCCCGGGACTTTGAAAACCCCGAGACTTCAGAATCCCTAGTTACAATGTTATCAAAGGCTCACCAATCATGTCCACGACGACGATGGGATCTTCTCCAAACTTCTTGTTCTTCCTTTTGTCAAAGTCGGGCTCATTTAGCTGGAAGGCGGCCACGTAGGGCGTGACTATCGCCGTGTAGATGACCAACAGCAGGATGAGCCAGTCCCAGGCCGCCTTATAGGGCGAGTGGTGAAGAATTGTGAGGCGGTGGAGGCGCGCCGGCGGAGCTGGGTACTGCGGCAGCGGCGCGCCGAGGGTTAGGACCTGCAATGACAAGAAGTCGACGTGAATATCTTACACGTAAAACAACAGACAGTTGTATGTAGTAGGCCAGGGTATCCCAAACTAAGTTCCGTGGAACACTGGTGTTCCACTTTGGGAAACTCTGTAGTAAGCTATTAATTTGCATCGGATTTGACTCCGATTGGCTGTCGTTAAATACACCTAAGACTTTTTTTTACACGGCTTGGAAAATAACACTTTGCACTCAAAAAAACTAACACTATATTTGTACATTAATTATTTGTTTTAAAATCAACAAAAAACAAGTTTCATAATAACAAGAAATTCCAAAACACAATACGATGATAACAAACCAAAAGTCTTTATTGGTTTTTGACACATACGTTTTGAGACATTTCTACCGATGAAAGCGATTTACGTCGAGTCCCTCATAAACGAGCACGTATTGACGATAAATAGTATAGTTTTTTTTTCTTCTGTATTTTTTTTTGATCCATGTCTGCTCCCGATGTGGAACATATGGCCCCCTAATGGAGAAATCTCAACAGATGTTTTTTCTACGAGAACTGGTTGTTACTCAGTCGCTCAACCTCACTTTTTTGCAAAGTGAGTAGTAGAGAAAGAAGGATAAGGCTAGAACAGTACTAGTGGTTAACTAATCGCTATTGCTACACCGAGTTATTGAAGAATCAGAAGGATGGGAGGAGAGGAAATAATGTGAATTGATACCACAAACACCCAGTCTTCGATCACAGCTTTGAATTGAATAATTCTCAAATTATCGGGAATCGAGCCCAGACTTGCGTGATCGGTAGAGCAAGCTCTAACCAACTTGACCACAGCAGGCGACAATAAATATGTATAAATAATATTTTAAAGATTTTTTGGTTCAGTTTTCATTACTACTCTTTGTACACGATTTTATATACTACTTTATTGTTTTTTTTGCCACGTCCACGGACCCCCGTTTGCGAAACACTGTTCTAGGGAATATGAAATAAATATTTAGGTACAGATATTAGAATAATCTCGAATCCGTTTTCAAAATGCGGAAATGTCCTTTGAGAAAAAAGTTATTTTTTATTGTTTTGACATTTCTGGACGTAAAGAACTGACAGTTGTCTATGCGACGTGTTAATTGATTATGCCACGAAATAATAACGTTAACGCTCGAATACGTTTCAAGTGCTTAAGCAGTAATCTCTATGAGATGTTCAAAGGATGTATTAAAATTCGGCTGCAACAGAGTTGCGCTACTGCGTATGGTATACGCGAAAATGCCAGTGCTGGAATCGTATTTTTTTAAAAGTATCACTGCATTTTCCCTCCTGGATAAAAACTTTTAAATTATAGGGCTTACAATTTTGATCAAAATAATCAATGTTGAAATACGCCATAAAGTAAAGGGAAAAGAATGATTTTTTTAAAATATATGCACACTTCCAATGTGAAGTTATTCTACGAGATTTTTTCTTAATCATTCGTTCAACCTCTCTTTTTCTAAGAGAGTAATATGGATAGAAGGATAGACTAGGACAGAATTAGTGGTTTAGTATCTGCTCTCACTACGCCAAGTAATTAAAGGATTGGAAGGATCGGGAGGAAATTTTTCCATATCACAAACACCCATGCCTTAGAACAGAAATAGATACATTGATTGAAAATTGCTGTTCGCACTGAGACTTGATCCCGTAAAATCCGGCACGAAAGCACATAACGTTTACCACTGCGTCATAGGACCAGCATAAAATGAAAGTCGTTCATTAAAAGGAAGTATTAGTAAATAACATTTTAAATAAGATAGGTGGATCGCCATTGTTGGATTTATGTATTTTTGTTGAGTTATGCCACACATAATGAAACTAATAAGTTTTTAATTAATACTACCAAAGTTTGTATCTTAAACCCTCCTCTCTCTGCGTCCAGTAATAAGAACAAACCCCGACTTTTATTTTGTAATTTATAACATAAGTTTTAAATTAATTTTTAATTTATTCGTAAACATTGCGATCGTCTGAAAATTCTTCTCAAAAAGGCGAGACACGTGTCACAAGTTGTAGCACAACCAGTGAAATAACAAAGTAATTCAAAACACTTTAAAGGAATACTACTCCAACAAATTTCTTTCATAAATTCTATCATTTTACTCGCTTGAAGCTCGAAGATCATTTTCAAGTTTTAAGTGTTTTTCTCTTCTTCTTCAGGGCCGAGTAAATAATCCTAAAATTCTCATGACTATTAACATAAGCATGTTCCCAATTTATTTCACGTGGCCAAAACCATAACCAAACAATTTTGGTTTCTAGTAAATTTGTTCTTTGCGTAGGTCATATGAGTCATCAGTTTCTAGGAATGTTCGACTGATGCATTGCCTAGAGAAGTGGACATTTTCAGTTAAAATATTTCTGACCTGTTTGTTAGGTTTTACTTTTTTATTTTGCACGTTCAAAATATTTTTATATATGTACTGTTTTTTTGTGTAAGTGCATGGTGAATTGGCCTCAGCTTTAATGCCTTGTACTGTCCTTCCCATTTTAAACGATATATATTAAATAAATCGTAGCATTATGTAAATTGTATGTACACCATGAGAGTCGTATTGCAAATGCGCGTCGGGCAAACGGATTAGGGTAAAGTGAGAAAACTCCCTGATAATCCCCACAAAGGAGAGATGTGTTCACGCTTCATGGCGGCTATTGTTTTCGGTTAGCGGGACGTTAGTGTGTTTTTTTGTTTATGTTTGTCCTTTGTTCCTTTCATGTTGGATTTTTTCACAGGATTATCGAGGATGATGGAACACGCTTGTTAGTTTTATCTATTTTTTTAAATTTTAATAAAAAAGTGCAATTTTTAAGCACAAAGAAGCAATTAAAAAAACATTTTTTTTATAAAATTCTCAATAACTAATAATATATATTTTTTAACATGTCCGCTCCTAATGTGGAGCATATAGACTCTTAAGGAGTTTATCTCAACAGAAGTGTTTCTACGAGAACTGCTTGTTACTCAGTTGCTCAACCTCTCTTTTTTCAAATAGAGTAGGAATAGAAAGATAGGACAGGCAACGTTCCCTCTAAGCTGCGCGCGTGCACGGCCGCGCAGCAGTTGAGAAGTCCCCGCGCACTCATTTCGGGTTGGCGCGCACTACAAGACAGTTGCTCAATTGATATTTGATCGGTCCGCGCAGCCTTTAAAATTTCCGCACATCTAAACCTTCGGCTTAGAGGGAACGTTGGACAGGACTAGTGGTATGCTAATCGCTCTCAATACGCCCCGTTCATAGGATAGGATGGGTGGGAGGGGGGAATTAAACACATTACATACATCCATGCCTTCGAATAGAAATTCCTAAATATATTGAAAAATCAATTTATAAAACTGTCGGTACTGGGATTCGAATCAGTGACCTTCGTAGCCGAAGCCAACGACGTTGACCACACGACCAAACGGGCGGCAATTTTTTTTCTGAATTAATAATATTTATATATTTATTTTCATACCCATTAAAAATTGAGGTTAACTATTTTACAGCGCATTGCGTTTTGTTGACAGTATGACAGTAACATTCGTTAGCCTTTCAGTGGTGCACGAGCTTTTTAAAAGAAAGGCTAATTTATCCATTTTATAATTCTTCACGGGCCGCAGAAGGTAAAAAAGTTTAAAAATAGTGATACTACACAAGATATACATTTTATCAATGGGAGCATTTATATAACGTTTAACTCAAAAACACTAATTTCTGGAATTTCTAGAATCTAGATTTCAGAAAACTCACTTAGTAACTACAGGTAAAATATGATTAATTATACTCTATTGAGAAAGTAATTTTCTCAAAATATCTGACTTTGCAAAAAAAAGCACGTGCTCCTGAGCTGTGTATCTGTTACACATCAGGCAAACGAGAGTGAATCATTACAATTATATAGCACTACTACAATATTTCTATTATTGTATTACTCAATGCGTAAATGTATAAGGGAGGAATACCTGAATTTTAGTGTTAATTATATATACAGAGAAATTTAAATGATTAGAAGGTATGTGTACTATTTACACATCTTAGTTAAGGTAGGGTTAAAAAAGTATCGGCCAGTGAAGATTCAGATTAAATACATTTGCTATTGCATAATTTGTTCACATATCAAACACCAGTGTTCCGCGGAACATAGTTTATGAAACCCTGCTATAGTGAATCATAATGAATTGTATTTCCAATCCCGGGATTGGAATATCTACTACGACTTGGTTAACTAATAATGAAATAGAAGAAAATTGTATTCAGGAAACGTAAGAGCTTCTAAAATATTGTACATATATCCTTTGTATGAACGAAATCTTTCGATGTTGTACGCATGGTGGAAACTTGCCAAGACGATGATATCAGTTCGATTCCAAAGAAATGTTGGGGTGAAGTAACTCTGCATAATTTATTGCCTGTTTCTGTAACATATTACTGAAACAACAGTATTTCTTAACCTTTTTTCATTCGTTGTCATAGAGATTTTCCTGGCAACACTTTTTACAGTAATGTCAACTCACAATTCAGTAAATTCCATTTTAAGTCAATAATTGAGGCTATTATTTGCAAGTCCGGCTCGTTCCGAAATGGTTGAGACAAGAATATGTTATTTAGTAAATAAAAAAGGGAAAAGGTATTATGATTATATTTATATAGGGTATAAAAGTGGAGAAACAGAAAAGACATTGAATACCAGATTATCATAACATATGGCAGCCTTTAGATTGAAAAAAGACACGTCTACTTTTGCTAATCACTTAATTTCAGAAAAACACGTGTTTAATCAGGAACAATGGATAAAAATGTTGCAACCAAATACGGACGTTCATAAATTCTTTTTCCATATAATTTAAGAAGTAAAAAATGCGCCATTGAACAGTCTTCCGATTGTAAACGATCAGCTGCACATGCCTGGCTTTCCACTTTTATAGCCTATATAAATATAATCAAAAAACCTTTTCCGACAAACAAAAATAAATATAATTCTTAAAACTACTCATCATTCAAATCTGTGGGCATTAGTGACAAAATCTGTGTGAATGTACATAATTTGAACGATTCAAATTTAATATTGAAATTTCACCAAGCACCTTCAGTCGAAATCTTAAACTAATAGTTTAAAATTGTTCTGCAACTCAAGGCAGTATGACGCGACCCCCTGGTTAAGAACTACTGTCCCCTTATATGACTTGTTTATGTCGCTTAGCCAAAAAGAGCATAAAATACGCATTGCTGAAGGTTATTTATTAAACGCGACATATTTCTTAGGTTGTATTTTTTAGAACCTTAAACGGAATAGGTACGATGCCTACCATGCAGATATACGTTTTTTACGCCATAATATTGTATTGTTTCTAGTTTTAGTTGTTCCTGGAGAGCGATGAGCTGCCAATACGCTAACGAAAGCACGTTTGAAATATGATGGATAAATAGTCAGTCTAATCATCATAATATATATTTAAATTTGACCTTGTTATTTTACTTGGTGTGCTACAACTTGTGACACGTGTTTTGGCTCATAGAGAAGCATCATCAGACTATCGCGACGCTCACAAATAAACTTATATTTCAAAAAATAAATTTCTATTCGCAAAAGTTCCGATAGATTCGATTCGGTTCCGATTCATTTTAAAATTATGAAATTACAAAATGGAGTTTTGGGTTTTTTTTCCTTTTAAAAGGAGCAAGGAGGGGGGTGTAGAATCGAAATAAAGCAAACAAATAATGATACTAATGAGTTGCAATCAATCAGATTGGGACTTTTCCTTTTTAAGGGAAGCAAAGAGGGGATCTTAAAAGGAAAAAAAATCCAAAACTTCATTTTGTAATTTCATAATTTTAAAATGTTAGAATCAATCTTGCTTCATTACTTAAGCAAACTTTGCGATAGTAAGTCTGAAGATGCCTCTGAAAGAGGCGAGACACGTGTCACAGTTAGTAACACAATTCGTGGAATAATCAAAGCTAATTTAAATTTTCTATTAAAATGAACTTCCACAAAGTTACCGCCGAAACCATCGAAAGTATTCATAAAGCTTGGTTGGGAAATCAATGACAGCAAACATACGTTTGGGATTATTGAGTTACTAACTTTGATAGAAAATGCTCAGGAAACATTCGAAACGTATTTTAATTGGATCGACTGATACCTAAGGGGGATGCGGGTAGAGTTTTCGCTGCACTTTGAATGGAGGTTCTAGGAGAAGCTCAAGGATTATTTTCCCAAATTCCGCTTAGCTCATCTTTAGTTCATTATTATGGCTTTGCAAGAACGTTGTTAAACTAACTCGTTAAGTACGCCCAGTGAACCGTGCTCGAGCATCTGTTATAATGGGTCAATTACGAGAGGATATAATAATCGGTTACTGTAAAAAGGTTCAAGTTTTCTTTATGTAACCACGCATACGTTGATCGTTATGTTACTCTTTGTAATGACTATTTCTGCCAGAAATTGTTAACTAACAGACTGATAGTTCTGAGTTAACAGTAAATAAAAAAAAACACCATTCAGGATGAAGACTCGAGCATAGATATTTTATATTACATGAATAATTATAACACTCAAATTTAGATGCATTAATGCCGATCTGACAAAAATTAATAGACGTGAGAATTTTTTATTCATATCTCCGCTCCCATTGTTAAGCATTTGGCAACCAAATACAGGTATCTAAAGATAAGTTTTTCTACGTGAATAGTTTGTTACTCTGTCTCTTTTTCAAAGAGAGTCGTAGAGAGCTATAAACTTACAAATATAAAAAAAACTGTAGAACTAAATACGTTGCTATTTTTACCATATTAGAATGTTTGTAAATAGGTCGCTTTAGCTGTAGAACGTTCCACTCATCCTTAAACTCGTGTCCTGGCGTAATTTATATCATCCTGCTTCTAAGAAGTATTCGAAGCCTTTTATTGTATTGTCTTACATAAGATTCTGTCATCTGAACAATTAAAAGCAACCCTTATGAATAATATACGTCAAGTCCTCTTAACCTTACCTACCCTCTACCAAAGCAACACAACAGTTTTCGTCTTAACTATTATTATTCGTATCAACGAATTGAAGCCTGAAAAGGGTTAGAAATGGTAAACATAGCGCAAAATGTCATTGGGATAAATAAATTTGTCGGGTTCATGGGACAGTGGTTAACGTAGTTGGCTCCCATGCTGTACTCACAGATTTAACTTATCGATTTTCTGTTGGAAGACATGGATGTTTGTGATGTCTAAAAATTCTTTTCCATCATTCCAATTCCAATATAAGAGAGTGATTAGTCAACCACTTAGTCCTGATCTTGTTCTATCTTTTCTATCCAATTTGAGCAACTAAGCAACAAGCAGTCAATGTTGAAATATATACATCCATTAGGAGTTCATATGCAAACCAGCTGTCGATTGTCAAGAATTTTGTTTAAATAACGAGTTATCATTAATAAAAACACAATATTCCCTTGTACTTTATTCCACTTTATTTAATAGGTCATGACCGGATTCACTCATTGCGAGCATTTTCACCTGAATCAATTGGATAAATATGTAACTTATACAAAAGATTTGTTTTAATTTAATGCCTTTTCACCAAAATAATAAAAAAAACAAACGTTATATTGTACTTAACATTTTCTCCAACTTTTACCCTGAAAGCTTTTATCCATCAGATAGTTGCTTGCGCGTCTAGTGCCTCTTTGCCTTGTGGTTGATAGCTGACCCTAGAGGGTGATTCTTCCCCTATTTAATTTACCGGCTGTCTAATTCCTAATTTCGTGGCGTTCGTTTCGGTTCTGTTTTATGGAAATGAAGTGCTATGTTACTTTAAGTACTGTGCCTGGTTTTAGGAAAAAAAAAACCAACAGAAAAGCGAGTTGATAGAGCCTTAACCAACTGTCGTGTAAAAAGTCACACCGAGAGAAAATTGGGTAAATAGTCCTATTTTTCTAGCCCAATCATTTATATCTTTACTACCTTCGAAAAAAAGAGATATTTTTAACACGAAAATCTCGCAAAAAACTTCAATTACGAGTCCATGTCGACCCATAATAGGTAGACAATTTACAAGTTTTATAGAAGGCTTTTTGTAAATTACTCTCGTACTAAGCTCGATAAAGGAATTCCTTAAATGCGGTTGATAAATAGTGACATGTGTCGGGTCTGGGTCCATGGCGCAGCGGTTAGCGTTGTGGACTACCTTGCCGGATCTCAAGGGTTCGAGTCCCAGTAAGAACAGCATTTTTTCGATCGATTTATCGATTTTTGTTTGTGTTTGTGATGTGTTTGTGTGTTTGTGATCCTGCAATAACTGGGCGTATCGGGAGCGATTGGTTAACAACTGTTTTAGCCTTATTCTTCTTTCTTTTCTTCTCACTTGAGAGGTTGTGTGACTGAGTAACAAGCAGTTCTCGTAGAAAAACTTCTGTTGAGATACCTCTATTAGAAGGCTATATGCTCTACATTGGGAGCGGACATTTAAAAAAATAAATATAGTCAACGCCTGTCCTGATATTAAACTCATTACTTTCAATTCTCAATATCCGCTCAATCGATGTCCACGTGGAACACACGATAACAAGTAAAAACGCTAAAATTTACAGGCCCTAAAAAATATGAAGTAAATGAAATATTGTTCTAAAATTTTTGTGACCGACGCCCAGGCGATGTTAAACAATTATTGACTTAAAACGTAATTTTCCTGATTGCGTTACTTATATCAGTGCTTCCCATATCGGGGGCCGCCGCTGAACATGTTTTGTACTTAGGAGGGCCGCGGATTTTCTTTTTTAGATTTAAGTGGCCGTGGAATGAAAAGGGTCGGAAAGCACTGACTTATATTACTTTCTGATTATGAATCAACATGCTCTACGACTGGAGTGGATATGAATTTAAAAAAAAATGCTCTTAGACGGTGAAATCTGGATTAAGTAAAAAAAAAGATTTTTTTATGAATATTTAACAGTTCTCGTAAACAACTAAACAACAGCTTGACACATCAATATTTTACATGAATCATAAATATATACAGCGGTTTCTACCATTGAAGAGAGAGAGACCTTCTTCACTAACACAGTTGTCAATTTTATCTAGAAATGTGACAGATAACGAAGGGTGAAACTACCCTTATCTATAAATAATTTCGCGCGATGTCAGTATAAGGAAGTAGATGACGTGATTTCTGAGGGCAAACAGACAGGGCTTCCGAATTCCTATCAGCAACTTCTCAATCGAGTACACGAACCGAAAAGAGGGTTGTAATTAAAGCAAAGAATGTATTTTTGTTATCTCAAATCATGGGATGAATAAGGGTGTAAAGGTTATCTGGATAATTGCTTGTAGTAAAGGTTTTGTACTCTTTAATTAAAAGTAATTAGAAATGCTGTTTACGTGGTTTTTATCGGTTTACTAATTGATTTCGTTAAGCGACTCTTTTCACAAAAAACATCATTACAGTGGAACCCTCATTTACACTACCACGAATTATGCAATGGCTTGAAATATTTGCCGCAAATCCACCAATTGAACGGACGCATTCCATTGTCGTTGCTACGAGACGGTCTCTGTGCTACGCATACAGTCAAATGTTGGCTAGTGTCTGTGTATTAAACACGTGCCAGGCTATACACGTATAGCCGAGCGACTGGATTGGTTGGATTTTGTCGCGCTTTGCATTTTATCACTTAGTAACTAAATATTTCGTCTATATTATTTTTTTTGCAAAACAAAAGAAAATCTTAGTTTTGCATTGTTTTACGGAAAAAACCAAATCGCTCATTTTGTATGAGATTCGATCGGCAATTACACTACACCAAATTACACTGCCCCTGCACTGCTGTATTTAGAAAAATAATTATGAAACGTTGTTTAAAGTACTATTGAAAGTTGAAAATATGACATCGGACTAACAAAATATGACAAACCATCATTTAGCAAAAAAGTTAAATGTTGAAAATAATACAGTTGACCAAGATATGATACTGATTAAGGTGTTTTGGAATCTACTATACACGTAAGAGAGTATTGACTACTCGGCTATTGAACCGACCTTGTTACACGCTGAAAGTTATTTTGATCAACGAACTGGTTGGGTAAATAATTTCGTCAATATTTAATCAATTTCAAATCAGGCAACACTTAAGCCAGCTTACAAGCTTAGAGAAATTTATCTGACTCCAAATTCGATCAGGGGAAAGTGTGGAAAACAACCTGCAATAATAATTACGCGTTGTAATTCAATTTCCTCTTTGAAAACAACTAAAAAGGAAGTGAAAAACTTTTTAAATCTGTTTATAATTTACCAACGGTTAATTATTGTCAATAAGTCAACATATTAAAGATAAAAACAATTTATACAAATATTATTTAATATCGATGACAACACGTAAGGGACATTTGTTCAATTTTACAGGAGAGCCAAAAAACTGTATAAATAAATAAGTACTAGCTGTAAGCCCGTTGCCCGGCAACGTGAGATTTTCGTTGCATTTTTCAGTAGTCAGAAAATTTACTGGCGTGAAAAATAAATTAAAAAACCTAATTATTGAATAAGCCAGAAATTCTGATAGTAAAAGAAATATATCTCGGGGCATATATCGACAGCCCTGCCCTGCAGTATTTAAATAGTAAATTATTGAATTTTTGGAATAATGTTTAAGTTTGCTAACAACCATTTTTCGTAGTAGCAGAAATTTCGTAAATTATTGAATATTTGGAATAATGTTCAAGTTTCCTAACAAACATTTTTCGTAGTAGCAGAAATTTCGTAAATTATTTAATATTTGGAATAATGTTCAAGTTTGCTAACAACCATTTTTTGTAGTATATATATTTTATTCAACTAATTTTCAAATACGCAAACAAATACATTTCGTAGAAGAAGTAAAAGACTCGAGGACATCAGTACGCACACATTTGTGAAAAGTGAAAAGCGAGTGATTATTTTATCGACTATTAATATATAGATTTAGTATGAATAAAAAAGTGGAGACTGGAAGGTGTGAAATCTGGTCGGACAGACATTATCGGCTATTAATATATAGATGTATATTTAAAATAATCTGTTGACACAATATTAATTAAATAAACTTTTTATTAACAAGAATGTTTGATACGAGTTAACAATTTTAATTTTGTTTCTTCTTTTATGATGATACGAGGAAACAATTCCAAGTATTTTGATCAAGTCAATTCACCTGTTAAACTTCATCCATATAATAATAGAAAAATTATACATAATTGTTATATTTTTTTACTCCAGTAACGGACTGTCCACTCTTCAATACAAAATGTTGCAGTAAACATTTTGGAATTTTTTCTCACCTATTTTCAAATAGTAGGAAAACGATGAAACTCATCTACTATCTTCTGGCAACTTGGTGGGCTTTTTTTCTGGTACATGTTTTCAACATTAGAACAATTTCAATGAAAAATATTTTTTGTAAATTATGAGATGTCAATATTTTAATAGAGCTTGAAAAAACAAAGAAAATGATATGCATAACTCATTTTATGAAAAAATGTCGGTTACGTTTTGTCAACGTATGGCCATCGACATGTAGTTGATAGCTATTTCAGCGTATGCCATCATCAGTATTATGTTTAAGCTTACATTAACGTTTATGCTTTACATTTTTACGATTAAAATTTAAGAGTTTGTACTATTCGATTTAATTATCAATTTATGTTCAATCAATTTATGGTTTTTTCCTTATATATACGATTTAGTTTTAAAATTGTTATAACTTAAATAATTCAAATTTGAATTGTTCAAATAATGTTTATTCACACAACTTTTGTCACTAAAGATTTGGGTATCAGAGAATAACTCGTTCAACGCAGATGAAGGGATTAAAATGTTACACACAACACGCGTGAGCATAAATTATTTTTCCTTGAAATTTTAGAAGGCACAGTTAAATAGTTTACCAATTTTAAATAAGCAGGTCAATCTGCCGAATTCCCCACTTTTGTATTCTATATGTGTGTAAGTATAATTATAAATTTTCCAGCTAAAGAAATGAATATAGTTCTTGAAATTACTCATTGTTCAAATGTGTAGGCATTCCTATCGTTAATTTATTTCGCCAGCAATGGCTTTAATCCATTTCTGCCCAGTGCTCCAATATCGGAACATTAAGTTTTTTTACTTCCACTTCATTACGCATGACGCAATAAAAGTTGAGATTGCATCTGTCTCAATCAGTCTACAGCTAGAGAGCGTGGGGATCGTTTCGTTTAGTATTTTTCAGGTTTGAACCTGTCGGAGTGAGCAGTGTTTTTTTATGGCTCGTATTTTTTCCGGTCAGAAATTATATTAAATGGTCAGAATAAATAGTCATAATTTTAAAAAAAAACCTAACCTAACCTAACCAAAATGGTTCTAAAATATTCTGGCCATATAATATTTTTATTCTGACCAAAAAATGATTTAAATTCTGACCATTTATTTGTTTCCTTTTTTTATTTGCATCAATTACGGGCTAAATTTGGACGAAAGTGTGTTAAACTTATTGATGCATTTATTTCTCATATAAACACAATACATTTATTTACTAAACGTCAGTTCAAGTTAAACCGAATCTCGAACGCATGAAGATGCCGAAAGGCGAACCCCGAGTCGTTAGTGAGAAACCTTGTGTAAATGTACATCATTTGAACGATTCAAATTTATTATATTGAAGTTCCACCAAGCACCTTCAGTCAAAATCGTAAATTATTAAATACGTCAAACAAATTGATTTCGAATACACAAGACCTTTAAGTGCAAAATCAAAGAACATAAAACAATATATATTATCTTAACGTAGTGTTAAAAGTGTATGTACGCATTGGCCAGATGCTTCTGGATGTATATTTTCTTTTTAATATTTCAGATGTTTTACTATGCTTTTATAGTAAACACGTGGCACTTATGGATTGTAGTTGGGGATTCTGTGTTAAGTAAGACAACCCGAGAATGAATTCCCGAGAAATGAAAACTTTTTGCCAGTCTCGGTTTCTAGGACACATTTTAAACAAAACTACACGAGACTTTTTCTTCTTCTTTGACCAAATTCGCTCCCTATGTGGAGCATATGGCCGCCACGCGGCACCTCCATGTTTCCCTGTCTCCCGCCAATTGCTTTACTTCCTCCCATGACATGCCAGCATCCCTCAGTTCCGCCGAGTACATCCTGTGGATAGTACCCGACGGACGTCCGGGGCGCCGGAATCCCACCAGTCGGAAGAAGGTAGGGTAGCGTTTATCTATATCGAGTGTGGAAAGGAAAAAAGACGTAACCCACAGTTTTTTCAAAACAGATTTTTTTCGATAATCACAATGTATATAATTAACTTGATACACGTTCTATCAAAAGTACGTAAGCTGCAAACACCGAATTATTATCTAAATTTATCTTTTAAGTTTGAAAAAAGTTGGGCCTATTAAAATTGCAAACAGGAAAAAAGACTTTAAATGAGATTATTCTTAAAAAAAATGATTAAATTAATATTAGATTAGGTCAATTAAACACCAGTTTACAAGTCTTCGTGCACTTCAAGTCTGTGTAAATTTCATAATTTGCATATATCCCAAAATCATCTTAACACGTTTCTTGTGCCTCCTGTACAATTTGGTACGTGTGGGTTACGTCCTTTTTCCTTTCCACAGTCGATAACACATAACGTAAACTTAAACTATATTTCCCCCCCGTTTCAAAATACTATACATATACTCACATACCGGAATACATTTACATACGGAATTTGCGCGAGAAATATTTCCTGCATACGCTGAAGTGGGTGTAGGGGAATTTGTGCCTCGCTTGATTCTCAATGAATCCACAGTCTTGTGCTAAAATAAGTTTAATATATAAAAAAAACTGTAATATATTATATGATAAATATCTAATATATCCATATATTAATAGTCGACACAATAATCACCAATAATCACAAATATGTCTGTACTAATGTGCTTGGGTCTTTTTCTTCTTCTACGAAATATATTTGTTAGCGTACTTGAAAATTAGTTGAATATAATATATATATTGTATATATTTTATATAATAGAGGTATATTTCTGCTACGACGAAAAATGATTGTTAGCAAACGTAAAAGTTATTCCAAAAATTAAATAATTTACAATTTAAATACTGCAGGGCTGTCGATATATGCCCCGAGGTCAATTTGTGCTACTATGAAAAATGATTGTTAGCAAACTTAAATATTATTCCAAAAATTAAATAATTTACAATTTAAATACTGCAGGGCTGTCGATATATGTCCCGAGATATATTTCTTTTACTTTAAGAATTTCTGGCTTATTCAATAAATAGGTTTGTAATTTATTTTTCACGCCAGTAAGTTTTCTGACTACTTAAAAATGCAACAAAAATCCCCCCGTTGAGTTCAACGGGCTTATAGCTAGTTTTATTTATTATTCGATTTTTTTCACCATTTCTGCTCCCAATGTAGAGCATATGGCCTCCTAATGGAGGTATCTCAACAGAAGTCTTTTTTACCAGAACCGTTTGTTACTCAGTCGCTCGTCCTCACTTTTTCCCAAATTGAGCAGTAGGGAAAAAAAGAAAAGACTAGAACAGGACTAGTGGTTAAGTAATATATATTGCTACACCTATTTATTAAAGGATCAGAAGGATGGGAAGAGAGGAAATAATGTGAATTGTCACCACAAACACCCAGTCTTCGATCACAACTTTGAATTGAATTATTCTCATTGAATTATTCTTACCGGGAATTGAACCCAAGCCTGCGTGATCGGTATAGCAAGCTCTAACCAACTGGGCCACAGCAGGCGACAACTCAGTCAAGAAGTTATCATTGTTATACAAAAAAAACAGAAAATTATCATTAAGTTATTAACTTTAGTAATGTAGCATTTTATAACATGATTATTCCTACATAATGAAAACAATATATCTCTTTCTACGGACATAATCGGACAACTGTCACCACAAGGGCAGTGTGGGCTAAGTTTTATTTTTAATTGTAATTTCCAACCTACTGGATACTTTTAAATAACACCTTTTTTTTGATCCCAGGATTTCAATATGTACATTTATTTAGAGATCTGGGCTTTTGGAATCCCGGAAATGATCACTGGTGAAAAAACTGACGAATTTACTTTTTTATGCTTTACTTATAGTGCTCTAAATTCAGATACTAAATAGGAATTTTCAGATTACATCCTTTTGATAGAACAGGTATCAACTTGTATACACTGTGATTATCGAAAAAACTGTGGGTTACGTCCTTTTCCCTAACCAAGATCGATTATAATAAGTTACTGATAGATAGAAAAATAGCACCAAAACATATATTATATAACAATTCCATTACTGAACAAAACACAACACGAAATGTTCTAAATTCAGCAATTTTATCGAGCCTTTCGTTATACAACTTTAATATAGGCCCGGTTAACCCACCCCTTACTCGAAGCACCCTTAACAATAAAACTTTGTCTTATTGACCTAGCGTATTGACCCCAACAGTAATAATTAAACAGTGCACATACGAAACCTTGGCTTGGTGCCACCAAATACCATAATTTACCAACTCGCTGGGCTGTATTCGTGTACAATTATCGATAATTAGACATACATTGTGGTCGCGCATTAAGCCTACTGAAGATTAAGGGTATATTATTATACTGTCACTGTGCTGGCAGAAATGGTAAGTAATAGATTGACTGTTTTGAGAAACCAGAAAATGAAAATTTGAGCTTTTACAAAAAAAGCTTCTGGATTCGATATTTTCTGTTAAATAGATAAATATGTTATAAATATAAATTTTAATATTGATTGAATTTGCATTTATTTGGTAGAACTCCATTATAATAGAGTTCAAATAGTTTTTATATTATTAGTTGATAGCTATTTCGGCTTTCGCCATCGTCAGAACTACGTTTCAACTTACATTTTTCTCAGCTATATATAATGGCTCCGAAGAGATACACAATGAAATATATTTGAATTCAACGCCAACCGTTTTATATTTTTGCAATAATGGTCATAAAATAATAAGACATTTATAGGCATAAACAAGACATCTTAAATGAACAAACAATTACCAATCCTTCACCGTTATTCAATTTTCGTCATAATAATGTAATTCATAATACATATCAGTTTAATTTATCCTAATTTATCTTGAAAAATCACAAATTGCTTATCGTTCTTCGAAACACTAAGTCATATTTAAAAAATGTATATGAGTGAATAACAAGATGTATTGTGTATCTCTTTGGAGCCAGTATATATAGCTGAGTAAAATGTATGTTTAAACACCCTTCTGACGATGGTGAAGGCAGATATAACTGTTATCATTAAACCATGTTCGCTCCCAATGTGGAGCATATGGACTACTAATGGAGTTTATCTCAACAGAAGTGTTTCTACGAGAACTGCTTGTTACTCAGTTGCTCAACCTCTCTTTTTCCAAAGAGAGTAGGTATAGAAGGATAGGGGCTAGAACAGGATTAGTGATAAGCTAATCGCTCTCGATACGCCCCGTTCGTAGGATAGGGTGGGTGAGAGGGGGGAATTCAAGACATCACATACATCCATGCTTTTGAACAGAAATTCATAAATCGATTTAAAATTAATTAATAAAAACTGTCCGTACCGGGATTTGAACCCGGGCCCTCCGTAGTCGAAGCCATTTTTATTTGTGATATTCATTCTACTTGAATTTATCTCAAGCAACCATGGCTTATGAAAAAAAAATATGTCGCCTTGGCCGTTAGCTGTATTATATATAGTAGTAAATATAGAAGAATTTAGATTTTTTACACGTTATAGTGAATTTAGAAATCCCGGGATAGTCTTAATTCGCCAAATTGGTCGGGATGATCCCGGGATTGGATGCCCTAGCACTGCCGACTTAATAATTTCTAAATGTCATAATAAAACATCATTTAATATTTATCTGCCATTGAATAGAAAAGATTAATTTCATCTGAATTCTGAACGAAACATTAATAATACAGAAACGACATCTTACAATGATAATTATTATTTTCTGTATCGCTTTTGTCGACTTACATCTGCCGTGTATCTGTTATATTGTCCGCGTGTAGCATTCTTGACACATTTTAAAGTTTTATTTTACCATCCGTGACACATGCATTGCTTGTGCCAACAAATCTCACTCTAAGATCCGCTGTTCCAGGAAATGGCTACATATTTTCGAAACTTTGTCAATCGAAAGAATTTGTAATCACTTTTTTTTATTGCGTTTTTATTTGTTATTAAATTTCGAAGCTCCAATAAAAATAAGCACACCAAAGGAAGTTTACTTTTTTACGCGTTAGATACGTTCCACAAAAGACCGTGTAAAAAAGCGACAAAATCCAGATTGGTTCGATGAATTTTTAAAATACATGTTATTTAAAAAAAATCGCGCAAAAAAGGTAATAATGAAGAACCGATAAGCTTAATACATAAAATAGTATTTATAATATGTATTTTAATTAGAATAAAATATTAATACTATTCATTGATCACTTTTAGGGTGTTCACTGTAGATATTTCATGGAAAGGTATTTTTATATTAAGAAAAAACACAATATTCATTTGTACTTTATTTCCACTCTAATTAATTAGGATCAGGTCCGGTTTCACTCATGGTGAACATTGTCAACTGATAAGAAATAAAATGTAACAGTGCTATTTATACAAAAACAAATTGTACTTATGTACGTTAACTCTAATTGCTATGTCAATTTATTTTTATTCTGGATTTTTTTCAACGCCTTGAATTGTTTTCAGTTTATCAGTCAGAGTTCTAGTTTTCTTCACTTAGACATTTTAGTTGTGAGTAAGGCTTATACAAAAACCGACATTTGAAAAAACCGGTTTTCGAATGCAAATATTGTTCGAAAACCGGTTTTATCCGGTTTTCGAAGTTTTAGAAAAAATGGATAATTCAATTAAAATAGCGAGATTTTTTTTATGTTGTTTATTTATATACGTAATAATACAGAACATGAAATTGTTTGGCGTTACTCTTCAGAAAATATGATTTAAGAAAACACAAAACGTCCACTGATTGTTTTGTAACAAAATTTCCCGATATCGAAAATACTCTTTCGCTGGATAATAATGTGGGGCATATGGTATTTTAAGCTATCACATAAAAGATCCAATTTTTCGAAGGATAGAGATAGGACAAGACTATTGGTTTAGCTAATCGCTCTCGATACGCTCCGTTCATAAAACAGGATAGGTGGGAAGGGAGAATTCAAGACATCGCACACATCCATGCCGTTGCACAGAAATACTTAAATCGATTGAAAAATCAATTTATAAATTGTTCGTACTGGGATTCGAACCCGTGACCTCCGTAGCCAAAGCCAACGACGGCGACTTTGCATAAATAGTTAATAAAATATTATTTGAACATATTTCATATTTTTATCACAATCGTAATCAACCGATAACACGTTTAATCAATACATAGTTATTAGTGTGAAATTAAGTAAGATTAATGGCTATGTGTAATGAATTATTGCCAAATGAAATATGACAATCATTTATGAGTAGTTATACAAATTATTATTGAATGAAACTAAATTGTCTATCATTAAAATGTAACGACCTCTTATTATACAATTAATGACTCCTAATTAGGTACGAAAAATGGGTCAAATTAAAAGTAAATTTGGTATGAAAGGTATAATGAGTGAAATAATAATTATTGAATGTTCATTAAGGGTGAGTGTAGCGGTGTACAGCGACACCTATAATTAAGACATATTATTCAGTGAGTCACATATTTACAAACATTCGTGTAAGTAAAGAAGCTTAATATGATTTTAAAAACGTCCCAGTTGAGTAAAGCGTTCTTTATTATTACAATCCAATAAATGTATCTGTAAAAAACGAACATGGAACTAGTGGCGTGCTTAACCCTCCAGAGACGAGAGCTTTTTTTAAGCCATATTATATTCCATAAGTCACGGATAACTTTTATTCATAACAAAACCCCGCATGACTATATGATCATGCTCATCTTTTTATTACCGTGTACTATTGTGTACGGACAGTAGCAAGGACGAGCGTGACCGTACGGGCACACAAAAATTCGGAGTTGACATATAGCTGAACGTGAAATTTTTAAAGATATTTACAATTTGACCTCTTTAGATCAACATAATTTCTATACAAATATAATATAAAAAGAACTGTAAATAATTTGGTGTTTTGATAACAACAAACAGTTTGAAAAAGTACATAAAAAAACGGGAATTCAAAAAAACCGCATGTGATTTTGGTGGCCGTTTCTGTCCCCGCAGCTGATGACTAACTGAAGTCTGTACCCTTCTTAACCAAATATGATTGAAAGCAGCGATATTCAGCTAGAAAAAGGATGAATAGTGGGATCAATAGACAACGGTGTTTACTGTGACCATTTTGGCTTACTATGACTGTTGTCTATTAATCCCACTATCCATTGTCTTCCTGAATCTCGCTACTTTTATTTAATTTTGGTTAAAAAGGATACAGGATTAAACTAGTCATCAGCCGCGGGGACGGAAACAACAACCAAAAGAACATGCGATTTTTTTTAATTTCTATTTATTTTTAATAGACTTTTTGAAACTGTTAGTTATTATTTTATCAAAACATTAAATTATTAACAATACTTTTACTTATATATTTGTGTTGAATTTATGTCGATCTAAAAAGGTTAAAATTGTAAATATTAAAAAAAAACTACATTTAGCTATTAAATTTGAATCGTTCAAACTATTTACGTTCTCACAGATTTTGTCACTAACGACCCGGGTTTCGCCTTTCGGCATCTTCAAGCGTTCAGCACTTGAAAAAGTTGACTCAAATGATTCAGTTGACAATGCTTGCAATGAGCGAAACCGGTCCTGACCTATTCAATAAAGTGGAATGAAGTACAAAGGAATATTGTGTTTTTATTAAGAAAAAACTCTCTGCCGGGGATGATGGTTTTATAGTCAACAATGAATTAAAAAGTGCATCTAGTTTTTCTGTCTGATGTTTCAATGATTCCAACTTTTTAAATCTCCTTTTAAATGTATATATATACATAAATAAGTAAATAAATCTTCATTTATCAATTACGAGTATCGAGTACTTGAATAATGGACGAGTATTCTCGAGTATCGAGTAGTCGATACTCTCTACTCGCGAGTCTCTACTCACGGGTTCGAGTTCCAGTAAGAACAGTATTTTTCAATCGAGGAATCGATTTCCGTTTAAATACAAGGGTGTTTGCGATGTCTAAATTCTCCCCTCCCCAACTCTCCTTCGAATCCATAAATAACAAGGTTTATTTTTAATTCAGTTTTTACTGGACATTCATAGCAAGTTCAACACCAACGTTCAAGTGCTGAACGCTTGAAGATACCGAAAGGCAAAACCCGAGTCGTTAGTGACAAAATCTGTGAGAATGTACATAGTTTGATCGATTCAAATTTAATATTGAAATTCCACCAAGCACCTTCAGTCAAAATCTTAAATTAAAAAACATTAGCTATATTTCAACCCCGAATGTTCGTGTGACCATTTGAATCAGTTGAGTCAACTGAATCAGAAGAGTCAGTTGACAGTGCTCGCAGTATATAATGCCTCTCCACCAAGTATTTACTGGCAGTGAACACCCTAAAAGAGTTTTTTCTATTGCAGGATTTATAAAAACAAAATTTAGAACCAATTTTGAAATTTGAGACGTTTAACTTTTCCGGTTCTAAGCTCAAGAAATGCGACTCCAATACCAACACTTTCTTAAATATCTATTTTAATATGGGTGATACAATGTTTAAAATTAAGGTATTCTTATATCATAGTTTTTTGGACCTTTTGTAGTTTATATAAATACGCGATAACGCGATAAGGCGATAAGCGATCGTTCGTAAGATAGCTGGGCTAAACTCGTCAGTTGCAATTTCATATGTGTGCAGAGATGACGTCTTTTTTACGCGCAACTTAAAATATAATTATTTATTAAAAAAAACCACGGATTTTTATAAAAAAAAAATGTATGAGAAATGATGCAGAGAGATATTTTAAAGCTCTTAGACTATTTATTTTTTTGAAATTCATAACAATAAGGC
Organism: Himalopsyche tibetana; assembly: GCA_030503985.1. Classification (NCBI taxonomy): domain Eukaryota; kingdom Metazoa; phylum Arthropoda; class Insecta; order Trichoptera; family Rhyacophilidae; genus Himalopsyche; species Himalopsyche tibetana. The sequence continues at coordinate 4,047,249 of JAPJYX010000052.1, read as the reverse complement.
CAATAATGAGGAAACCACTGGGGTCTCTAAATGATCCCCATCGGATGAAAAGTATTTTTCTAGTCTCCGAGCCGCGAGAGTTAATTCTCTATTATTTTTGAAATATATGTTTTATAAACTCAAATAAATGTAATAATGAAATTAAATATTTATTTATTTATCATGTATTTATATACACAAATTCGAATTAATAATATATATTTTGGTACATCTGAAACTACTCGAGTATACTCGAGTAGTCGAGTATTTTAAAATTTTACTACTCGATGCTCGAGAAGCTGAGAAGTCGAGTAATTGGAGTCTCTACCCGTGAGGTCCGCCACGGAACCCAACGACATTAACCACTGTGCTACGGGCAGGACCACTAGACTGACTAGACCACGTGTACCAACATAACTCAATGAACAATAATCAATCAGCTATGATATTGATTAGCTTATACGTTATGATATAGTGTCGTGATTCTGAAAAAGATATCATTGATTCAATGAAATACTATTAATTATTCAATTGTATAAAATATAAAAATATAAATACAAAACTGTGTTTCTATTTAATAAATATTATAATATACTCGAATATTACTTAAGCAACGGCAAAAGGAAGTATTTCATTATGTATGAGGATTCGATATAAATTACGAATTGTATGCCTTCCTTTCTTTGGCCCAAAACCAACCAAGAATCATTTCATTCATCCCTAAACCATCCCCTTAGACAGTGGATGTCAAGGTGTTATTTAAGGGAACCGTTTTATTTATTATAATTTATAATAACTGCTTTTACGCGTGTATAAAATACATAACGTGTTTACGAAGCTACTAAAGGATGTTTTCGTTCTCGAATGCTATTAAATTGTCGAGTTGTGGCCGAGTGGTTTACGGCAGCGGCGTAGCCATCTCCTGCAATGCATGAGGGCCCAAATTTCAACATATACTCAACTTTTTTTAACCGACTTTGAAATAACACAGTCCACTAAAAACGACTATTACTATATTTGTACCCAGTATTGACAGTAAACACATTAAAAGTGATATATTTATCTATCAGAAAAAATCTTGATATAGGATTACAGAAGTCCTTTATTTGTATGCAAGTACTCGTCCAATGTAAGCGAAACAGATTTTCAATTGACTCTTAGATTGAGAATCATCCCCCATGGGTATTTTAAGGGTAGTAATGAGAACCGCATCTCAAATCACTGCCAATTTACCTTTCATATCTCGAAATGGACCACTGAGAATTATCATTGTACCATCAAAAGCACGAGTCTTGTCTTTCAATATGTATGAAAATATTATGTTATTCAGAATTGCTTCGCATTGATAATTTACATTCAAAGATTTATATATCAGGCTGTTCAGAAAGTAATTTCGTTTTTGTCCAACAGACGACTTAATTGTATTTTTTGCAGCAAATTTCACATTGAAGCTAAATAATAATTACATATTTTGAAAACTGATATAGCAAGGCTTGATTGTGAAAATTTTTGATTGATTCTTTGCATCAGTTTTTGGTTGGTATCCTCTCAAATATGGAAAGTAAAAAGCAGCATTTTTGGAATATTTTACTTTTTTATTATCGAAAAGGTAAAAATGGTGTTCAAGTAAGAAAAAAATATGTAATGTGCATGGAAAAGATGTATTGACAGAACGCCATTGCCAAAACTAGTTTGCAAATTTTGAATCCAACAATTTGGATGTTGAAGATGCACCACGTTTTGGATGACCAGTTGAAGCTGATAAAGACACAATAAAGGCATTAATTGATGCAAAACAGCGAATGACAACTCATGAAATTACTAAACGATTAAATTTATCGAATTGAACCGTTCATAATCATTTGAAACGCCTAGGTCAGTGAGGGCGAACCTTTTTGAAGATTGGGTCACATTTTGCTCATTATTTTTTAAAATACCAGCCCTTGGGTCACTAAGTCAGTGGCGTCGCTTGAAAAGTGGGCGGAGAAGAAGCCTTTGTAGGTCAGTGTCTGACCCGTGGGTCATAGGTTTTCCAGTACTGGCCTAGGTACTCTTACACTCCTCCTCAAAGCTCGAAAAAACGAAACTACTTTCCAAACAACCTGTTATATATATTTTAATCCATTTTGGAATCCTAGTGTAATAAATTTGACAACTGTATTATTCCTGACAAATAATTAATCTCAAAGAATGTCTTATTGTACTATTTTTTTAAAGTTTTACTCGTTAATAAATTCTGCCAGATAATATGTCATTTTATTGATCAATAATTTTTACCAATAAAAATTCAATAGTTTACGCATTCACACTTATTTTGTATTTACAGAAATTATTTGAAAACTTTAAATGATGTGTTCAGATTAACGACTGTATTTAACTTAAAATGATACATACATGGGGGGTGGTGGACGATAATACACCAACGCGGAGTTATACAGTTATGTAAAAATGGGTGGGGAATTCGTCTTAATACTGCAGGCCAACTGAGGCTTGTTATAATACACAAAAAGCACATACCTGAAAGCTAGATGACCACATTTAGGGTCGTCGCATTATTGATATTTTTGTAGCAGATATCAAATTTATTTAAAAGGAGTTCGCTGGCAATATTTTTTAACTTATTTATATCATCAATAAAAGTAATAAAATTAGTAAAAAAAAACAATATTATGTTTGTATTTACTATCAGTCACCACTTGAAATTTATAAGACTTTGATGATTTTTTAATTATATGATAGAGGTTTTAAACATTTTAATTTTGTCTAATTATAGAATCACAAATACTGTAATTTGTAACTTCTTTTCAATGTCAATTGTTGTTTACACCTTTTCTTTTGAATTTATTTTTGTATAAATAGCTCTGTTTAATTATATTTATTATCAGTTGACAATGCTCGCAGTGAGCGGAATCAGTTTCAGAATAAAGTTTTATTTTTTTTAATCCACGTCCGCTCCCAATGTGAAGCATATTGCTTCCTAATGAAGGTATTTCAACAGAAGTTTTTATACGAAAACTGTTTAGTACTCAGTCGCTCAACCTCACTTTTTTCATAGTGAGTAGTAGAGAAAAAGGCTAAAACAGGATTAGTGGTTGGCTAATCGCTATTCTTACACTCAGTTATTAAAGGATCAGAAGGATGGGAGGAGGAGATCACAAGCACCCATTTTTCGATCACAATTTTGAATTGAATAATTCTCAAATTCACTGTGATCTGACCGGGAATAGAACCCAGACGTGCGTGATCGGTAGAGCAAGCTCTAACCAACTTTGTATAAATAGCTCTGCTTAATTATATATCTTATCAGTTGACAATGCTCGTAATGAGCGGAACCGGTCCTGACGTTTTAAATAAAGTGGAATAAAGTACAAAGAAATATTGGGTTTTTATTAATATAGTGTCTATCCACCAAGTATTGACAGTGAACATCCTAAAAGTGATAAAACATTTATGTAATTTAGTAAATAAAAATATGTTTTTAAAAGTATTTTTTAGCAATCAGTCTTAAACCTGGCTTGATAGCATATTAAATATTGTTGTAAAGTATTGTAAAACTAAAAATTCTTTTATTGTGCATGCACATATATTGTTTTAAAAAATGAAATTTAAGTTTCATTTTTTAAACATTTCGGAATGAGGCGTGTTAGAAAAAAATAGCTTTAATCATTCAATTACTACAATGTTATTAAAATGTTAGGGTCGTGGTGTAGTGCAGTGTTTCTTAACCTTTTTGGACCCGCAGCCCCTTTTGAGTGTCTTTATTTTTCTGTGCGGCATCAATTTACGTAACAGGAGAAGGATTCAAGACTATTTTTCATGCTTTTATTTGGGTTTGCAAGTAATATATATTTGAAAACCATGTCTGCTCTCAATGTAATGTATATGGTCTCTTAATGGAGGAGGTATCTCAAGAGAGGTTTTCCTAATTGTTCTTAATTGAGTTATTTGACCTTTTTTTACAAAAAGTGGAGAGATAAAAGGAAATGCACTAGAAAAAAAACTTACTGTCAACTAATCGCCACCCTTACGTTACGGTATTTTAGGATTATTAGGGTAGTTCCATAGTGCAGTGGTGACGACGTTGCCTTTCGTGACGAATTTTACAGGTTTGAGTCCCAATACAATTATCACTTTTTCAATTGATTTATTTTTCAAAAACCTAGGAGTTTGTGGATTTTCCAAATTTATCAGCGTGTATTGACAGTGTACACTATAAAAGTGAAAAGTAAGACAAAATAATTTAATATTTTTTTGTGACAGCCCTGCATATTACCTAACCGGATTTGGCCGTTTTATGAGTAACAAGGGAGTAAGTTTTCATATCATAACATAACGCGGGATTGGCACAGCCCTTTTGAAAGGTCATACGGCTAATAACAGCCTAACAACCCCAACAAAATAACAAAACACGAAAATAGCATTGTGTGTGAAAAGTTTGGAGGAAAACACTCCTCCAATTTACCCCCGGAAAGCTCGCCCTGTATTATTAATGGTCGATCAACTCACATATGCGGACATTGAATGTGTGTGTTTTATGTGATTAACAATTTCTATGAATGAAATTATACTGATTGAATTGGTATTTATACAATCCACTATCAATTTTTAGCAAATGCCCTCCTAATGCTGATATCTTGACAGAAGTTTTTCTGCAATAAAAGCTTGTTACTCAAACTTTTAAAGAGAGTTAAGATATATTACTTTTACGGTGTTCACTGTCAATAAATACTTGGTGGAAAGGCATTATATTAATAAAAACACAATATTCTTTTGTACTTCATTCCACTTTATTTAATAGGTCAGGACCGGTTTCGCTCATTGCGAGCATTGTCAACTGATAAAATATATAAACAGTGCTATTTACACAAGATTAAATTGAAATAAAAAGTGTAAGCAACAATTAACAATGAAAAGAATTTACAAATTACATTATAAGTGACTCTACAATTAGACAAAATTAAAATGCTTAACACCTATAACATACAATTAAAAAAATCATCAAAGACTAATATATTATAAGTGGCGAATGATGGCAATTATAAATACAATTAAAATTTGTGAAATTTTTAACAAAGTTAAACTCTACTTTACTAAAGTAAATAACTCAATGATAATTTTGTGTTTTTACCGCTTCCAAGTAATAAGTCTGTGTACTTCAACAAAATCGACATTACCCTTTACATTAGCCTATGTTAACTGCTCTTTTATATTACATGAATATTTAAAAAAAAATATATCTTTTGTAAGAAGTTTAAACATAGTTCTGACGATGGCGCAAGCCGAAATAGCTATCAACGAATAAAATTATTAAAAACTGTAGAACTAAAATACTTTGTTATTTTTAATCTGTTATAAATGGAGTTCTACCAAGTAAATGCCAAATCAATTAATATTTACTTCCAATTCCTAAAATTAAGGGTAGTGAGAGAGATAAACTAACTAATTATCTTATCCTATGTTTATCCTTCAATCCTTACTTTCTAAGATATAAAAAAATGAGTAATGATACTAAATGCATAATAAAAATGCACACTCAGTTTGGCCAACTTCCGGAAGAATATTTTGGTCTTTTTTTTTTTTATTTTTTTACGTTTTACGAAGTGCAAGACTTGTGCTGAAAACGATGCCAACATTACGAGCGGAAATTAATGTTTAAAAAAAAAAAGAAAAGACGATAAAGTTAACAAGTGTAAAAGATTTTAAGGGCAAGCTTAAGGGGAAAATATTTTTATAGTTACTCGCATATACAACATTAGAAATGAAAAAAAGACATAACCTGTTCAGATAAAATTTAACGAAAAGGATAAAAAACGTATTTTTGGAGATTTTAGACCAGACTCAAAATATTAAATAAACACAGTCTTTAAGTAAAAAAAGACTTAACTGGTGTTTTATTTACTCAATCTAATTTAAATTTTGTTTAAGAAAACTCTTTGTTGAAGTCCTTTTTCCTGATCTCATTCTTTCATAGGCTTTTTTTATCTTCTTCATCTTCAATTGTTTTTAGTAACATATATATTCTTTAATCAGTTCAGAACGCTTCTTTGTGATAGACGAAACCAGTCATGATTCTTATAAATAATTTTGAAATAAATACAAAATAGTGTTTTATTATGTGTTATTTTACAAGATAAATAATTTATACACATATAGCAGAACTAAATAGTTAATAGAACCGTTTTTTTAATAAGGATTATACGCAGCTCTTATTTTACACGCTTTTGAAATAAAAAGGTCCACTAAATAGAAAACAATACCATATTTTACACGAATTATTTATTCTATTAAAACACGATTCACAGAAACTAATAATACAGCAGTGGATAACGTATTTCATTATAACAAGAAATTCGACAACACAATACAATATTAATAATAAACAAAAGATTTCATTAGATTCAAACTTATTACATGTATTTTTAGCGATGGAAATGATAAATTTCCAGTCCTTCATAAACGCGGCTGTATATCGACTGGGTAAAGGAAAAATGACGTAACCCACAAATAGAAAATTTTACAAAAGGCACAAAAAACGTGTTTTGGTGATTTTGGGCCATATGCAAATTATGAAATATAAACTACCTTGAAGTGTACGGAGACTTCAAAAATGGTGTTTAATTGAAATATTCTAATATTAATTAAAGAAAATGTCCAGGAAAAACCTTTTTTTCAGTCTGTTTTCTTGGGTTCAATTTTCACAAGCTCATCTTTTTTCAAACCTAAAAGCTAAATTTAGATACTGATTCGGCATTTGCAGCTTACATCTTTTTGATATAACGTGTATCAAGTTTGATACATTGTGATTATCGAAAAAAAGCTGTTTTGAAAAAACTGTTGGTTACGTCCTTTTTCCTTTCCACGGTCGATATAATCATGTAGTGATTTATTAATTTATTATGAATAATATTTTGTGAAATTTACCTTTTCATTATTATTATTTTCTTACGCAATTTTTATACCAAAATGTTGTTCAGTTTTTAGATTCTGGGAACCAATCTTCAATTTTCGTGAATGAGTTATATATCACTATACACGGTTTTTTGTAGAAAGAATCTACCGCGTTCAGCGTACTTTCATACAAGTGTATATAAATTTTATGACAAGTAAGATAGGAGCTGGTAATGTAAAAACGTTTTGTCGCCTGCTGTGGCCCAGTTGATTAGAGCTTGCTCTACCGATCACACAGGTCTGGGTTCGATTCCTGTTGAGATGATTCACAGTCAATCTGAGAATTATTCTACTCAAAATTGTGATCGAAGACTGAGTGATTGTGATGTCGATTCACATTATGTATTTCCTCTCCTCCCATTCTTCTGATCATTTAATTACTGGGTGTAGCAATAGCGATTCGTTAACCACTAGTCATGTCCTTATCTTTTTTTCTCTACTTTGAAAAAAAGTGAGGTTGAGCGACTGAGTAACTAACTGTTCTCGTAAAAAATACTTCTGTTGAGATACCTCCATTAATAGACATGGATAAAAATAAAAATAAAACGTAAAAAAACATACATTTGTAAGATAAACGTCCCCTTCCCCTTCTTTTTACTGTAATAATGTATTTTAAATTTCGCAAATATTATTTCTAGTCCATTATTCATTTTAAATTGCTAGACAGTTATACAATTTCAAATCCTTCCTCGAGTTAAAAGCTTAACGGCTTTAAATGAAGTCAAAAAAGCTTCCAAATGTCATCATACAACGTAAGAGGCAAGGCAGCGCAATCACAATATAAATGATGTGTCAAAACCAAATTTCCCAGGGGAAACTCCACTGAGTGGTCGACAGAGCCTCTGATTTATTTCCTCTCTTTAACGTACGATTTTATTAAAATGTCACTAACAATATAACAGTATATTCAGAGCTTTTTTTCCCCACGTAACGCGGTAGAACGGCCTCCCGGCACCCTTTCTCTCGACATTATGAATGATTCAAATCAATATTCGCAAAGTTTTATTTATATTTTGCTTCGAAAGCTTTTGAATTTTTAAGCCGAAAGACGTTTGTTTTTTTTTTAAATCATTGTCTCGCAAAAAAACGACTCCGACTAATTTCAACTTATATATATCGACTGTGGAAAAGAAAAAGGAAGTAACCCACACATGTCAAATTTTACAGGAGGCGCAAAAAACGTGTTTTGATGATTTTGGGTCATATACAAATTATGAATTATACACAACCTTGAAGTGCACGGAGACTTATAAATTGGTCTTAAATTGTCATAATCTAATATTAATTAAAGAAATTGTCTTGGAAAAACCTTTATTTCAGTCTTTTTTCTTGGTTAAATTTTTTACAATGTCATCTTTTTCAAACATAAAAGCTAAATTCAGATACTAATTAGGCATTTGCAGCTTGCATCCTTTTGATAGAACGTGTATCAAGTTTGATACATTGTGATTATCGAAAACAACCTGTTTTGCCAAAACTGTGGGTTACGTCCTTTTTCTTTTCCACAGTCGATATGTATTCCATCAGATCATCTTTAGTCATCTAAGTATGCAATTTCAACACTATGGACTATTGTGGTTTGAATACAAGTCATTAAATATATATTTTTTAATGTTTTCCCCCGCTCATTCTTTTTATCCGACACAAGCATTTGTTCTCGAAGTAAACGGTTTTTTTTTTTAAATTTCGTCAGGTGCCATGATTCACTACCGTTAAGCAGTACCGTTAGAATGCAATCATTGAATAAATAGCATTTGGTTTTTATCGAGTACAGCTGTGTGTCCCAGACAGTCTGCATTGAATTGAATGTGGCTCCAGCCATTCTTAGACGAATGCCGAGCTTTTTTTTCCTAATCCCTAATCACAAGTGGTTAACTAACATATCGTTTTTGTTCAGTTCCATACAATGTGACAGAATTGTTGAATAAAGATACCGCATCGCAAACTTTTGATTTAAATTGCTTTTTGATATTGTTTTACGAGATAACTTTTACAATATTACCTTCTGTGTAACTCTTGCTTCTCATCAAAATGCCTGTCACATAATATTAACTTGCGTTGACGCAATAATTCTGCGAAACGCATTTGATAAGTGAAGCTTATTGCTTGTTGCCTTTGTGATTTTCAGTACAATATGAAACTACAGGGCTTCAGTTACGGCGCGGGTACTAGGGCATCCAATCCCGGATCCTTTTACGATGACGGGAATGGCATTTTTTCAACCGCGGATTTTTTCTCTAGATACTATTGAATTAAATTAGTATTGACTTCCTTATTTGTCGGGCCTTTAACGTAGTGTCAGCGTCATTGGCTGTAGTGGCGGATTTCACGGCTTCAAATTCAAAACAGTATTTTTTTCAATCAATTTACCGATTTCTGTTAGAAAGCATAAACACCCATGCTATGCCTACAAAATCCCTCCCGTCTTTTCAATTCTTAAATAAGGGGTCGTAGCGAGTGAGATGAACTAACCACTTATACTATCTTAGCCCCACTCCCGTATTTATTAGCCATTCACTATTCCTACCCTCTTTAAAAAAAAAGAAAGATTGAGAAATTGAGCCACAGTCAGTTCACGTATAAATAATCTGTCAAAATACTTTTAACATTATCAGGTTATATGCTCAAATTGGGAAGGCCTATGGATTTAAAAAAACTGGCATTTGAACTCACTGCCAAGGCGACAGTTTTTTGTTATTTTTAAGTCACAGTTGTTGAGGTTTATTTGAGAAGAAGAGATATCACAAACACTCATGCTCAAGATATTTATGTAGATTATTGGCTGCAGTTGGATATTTATTTTGTACATTTAATGTCTTTTTTAGTTTATCAAGAACCAGACAACCATTTATGAAGAAAGAGAAAAAATAATAAAAAAATATACTTAAGAATCTTTTAGGAAGCTTTTTAATAAGAAATTTAATTGTTCAACAGTAAAGAAAAGACCGTATTCGGTAATATGGCGTAAAGGTTACCGTAGTTGGCTTCAGTGCCAAATCTCACTAGTTCGAGTTCCAGTGCGAACAGCATTTTTTCGATTTCTGGGCGTTTGTGATGTCTAAAAAAATCCCTGCCACCCTTCCTATCCATCAGCAACTAGGCGTAGCGAGAACGATTAATTAACCACTAGTCCTGTGCTAGCCTTATCCTACTATCCCCATTATTCTATTTAGGAAAGAGTGGTTGAGCGATTCAGTAATAAACAGTTTTCGTAGAAAAACTTCTGTTAAGATACCTCCATTAGAAGACCATAGGCTCCACTTTGGGTGTGGGCATGGAAAATAATCATAATAAAAACAATCGTAAATTTAATAGCAAAAGCATAATTGGCAAGATGCCAGTCTTAAAAAATAATTTATTGCAACTGAGTTGAAAAAAACAAACAATAAAATCTTTTTCTGTCTATAACTGTTTCAAATGATAAACATAAATAAACTGGGGTATGCAACCGTGCACTATTTAATCGTTAACTATTTTACATCAGTTATTTGTATAAATTTGTTTAATTTGTTTAAGTTACAGTGAATCATGAAATCCCGGGTTCGGCATTAAGACAATCCCGGGATTGGAAACCCTAATACATAACAGAGATCAGATATTACGCCATGAAACTTGATAAACTTTATATTGTCTACAGCTGAAGGTAGCGAAATAACTTATATTTCCATTACAGGAAAGTTCCGGTAAATTTATTTATGAGGAAAACTGTTTTTTAACAGATACAGATTTCTGATATTCATGAAATAAAGTTTTTTTTACATTTAATTTCTGCTGGTTAGAATTTATTTTGGTTTTGAATAAAGATTTTAGATATTGGCTTCTTCGAATGGTATAAATGTTTTGTTTGAATATTATTTCATGAAATATAATCGCCCCTGCATATACAAAGGGTGCATTGATCCGATGCCACATTGACCGGCCGCCTCCGCAAGAACACCAATATACCTTACGTTTTTTTAATTATTCTTATTTATTTAAAAAAAAAAAGATGGGGCAAAGAACGTTGCCAGTTTTTAATAGATCATAGAGAAAATGATGTGATGACCTAACTGTAAAAATGGAGCAATTACAAAGCAATAGCAATTGATTCCTGTAAACTTACTGACGTATCTTATTTCTTTATTCAATATTTAAAGCGCACATTACAGATATACACATTTCAAAGAGCGGTACGAAAATTACGATAAACTCACATCGAAAACAACATCAAAAAATGGCCAACAGTGATTACCTCCTTTCCGATAGCACCAGCGGCCGTCGTGGGCGACAGCAGTCCGTTCAGCGGAAGCTGGGCCCCTCCCAATCCGTTGCAGGGCTCGAGCCTCACCAGCGACTTCGTGGAGCCCCTGACCCTCACGCTGGACCACCTCGCCGCGTTCGCCGTACCACTTCCTGCGGTCAGGTTCGGACCTATACTTCCCCCAGACGCCCCACCTCCAGCCGCGAGAAGCGGTATATCTCCAGCTCGCTCGCTCATTGCACAATATCACTTAGCCACAATCAGTGTACCTCATTTTTTTTGTCTATCTTCCCGCAAGCTCTCTTAAAAATGTACACTTTCTGTATGTATGTATTTATTCTTTAAAACTTAAATTGTTTACCAAAATTATTCTGTTTTATTTTAGTGTTATTTGGTATCAATTGTCTTGTAAACACGTCAATTCTTGTCGAGAAATTGTGCTCATTCTTTGTTATTTCTGGTGGTTTTTTTTTCACCCTATATCTTTCATCAAAACGTTTTCTTGTATAAAATTTAATACCCTTTTGAAGCAGTCTGCAATATACCCTCTTAATTCAAAATCAATTTCTATGAACTCTTTCCAATTGCATCATCACAAATTTGGACCAAAATATATTATTATTTACATGGTAGTTTTCTTCCGTAACTGTGACACTAAAATACAGTAAAAATGTTCGTTTATTTAACTTTTTCATGCGACGTGAATTTTTTTTCTTGAAATCGAAGAAACTTGTGTTTTTGTTACCTTTAATTTTTTTGAAAAACTTGTATTTTTAATATTTGTATAAAATTGTGAAAAAAAAGCTCAGCTTTGTTTGCGTGGCGTTCTTATGGTTTATAATTCACAAACAAATGTTTTTAATGTAAGAAATGTACACTTGCATTTGATATTGTTCGTATATAATTAATATTATTTAATTATTATTAACCTGAAAACGAGAAAATTATAAAAATTTGTGTGGAAAAATAATAATCTTAAATGAAGTGTTGTATGTAGTAGTATAGCGAAAAACATTATCACGTCTTCAATTAACCATTGATTTGGACCTGTTTTTCTTGGTCCCCGGTAAATTGCTCGAATGGAAATTGCTCGAATAACAAGATAATCAATTTGTTTCCGTTTGTTCTGTCTTAGCTCTAGTCTTCTATGTTTTCTGGAAATATATAGGAACAGTTTGAGTAACTAATTAATAAGCAGTTCTCGTAGAAACACTTCTGTTGAGATAAACTCCATTAAAAGATCATATGTTCCGCATTTGGAGCGAACACGGTTAAAATAAATACTTACGAAAATTATTTTTATATTTCACTCTTTAAACAAGCGCCGCATAAGATAAAAATGAAGGTCGTAGAAAAAGTTGTGAAAAATCGTTTAAATAACCAAGCAATTCGAATAATCTGTAATTCGAGCAATTTACCGGCTCCCGTTTTTCTTAGGGTTATCGTAAAGTTTTTAAATTGCGAAATTAATTTAATCTTTTAAAAAATATACAATGAAAAGTAGTTGGGTAAAAATAATAATGTTTATCTAATTTTTTTTTATTTAGTTGATAGCTATATCGGTTTAACATCCTTGTCAGAACTTTGTTTCAATTTAAGCTATCTGAGCTTTATAATAATAATTAGCTTAATAAAAACAATAATCCTTTGTACTTCATTCCACTTTATTTAATATGTCAGGACCGGTTTCGCTCATTGCGAGCATTTTCAACTGATAAGAAAAATAATTTAACAATGCTATTTATACAAAATTGAAAAGTTATACACAACAGTTGGCATTGAAAAGAAATTGGCAATTACATTTAAGTGATTCTAAAATAACACAAAATTAAAATGTTCAACACATCTAACATAACTTTTCAATTATATGTTAGATGTGTTGAACATTTTAATTTTGTGTTATTTTAGAATCACTTAAATGTAATTGCCAATTTCTTTTCAATGCCAACTGTTGTGTATAACTTTTCAATTTTGTATAAATAGCATTGTTAAATTATTTTTCTTATCAGTTGACAATGCTCGCAATGAGCGAAACCGGTCCTGACATATTAAATAAAGTGGAATGAAGTACAAAGGATTATTGTTTTTATTAATATAATGCCTTTCCACCAAGTATTGACAGTGAACACCCTAAAAGTGATAATAATTAGCTTTGTAATCCTGAGATATACCAGGATCCCGGAATCGAACGTTCACTATAACATCGTGGAGAAATTATGAAAAGACCTTTTCCCTGTTTTAAAAAAAAGTCGTAAAGTTTTCACTTTTTATCCTCAATCCAGGACACCAGACATTATTGCTATCACAATCGCGGGGTTTTGGTATCACAAAAATGAATGGAATCCCGTGATTGGAGGCCCTAAAACACAGCACATATTCTTACACCTTATAATGAAAAATAATGCCTTAAATGTAATAAATTGAAGCATTTTTTCAACTTTATTTTTGAATATAACATATAGACCGTGGAAAGGAAAAAGGACGTAGCCCTCAGTTTTTTCAAAACAGGTTTTTTCGATAATCACAATGTATACAACTTGATACACTTCCTATCAAAATGATGCAAACGGCAAATGACGAATTAGTATCTAAATTTAGCTTTTATGTTTGAAAAAATGACCTTGTAAAAAATTAAAACCAAGAAAAAAGACTGAAATAAAAGTTTTTCCTAAACAATTTCTTTGGTTAATATTAGATTATGTCAATTAAACACCAGTTTAGAAGTCACCGTGCACTTCGAGGTTGTATATAATTCATAATTTGCGTATGGCCCAAAATTAACAAAACACGTTTTTTGCGCCTCCTGTAAAATTTGATATGTGTGGGTTACGTCCTTTTTCCTTTCCACAGTCGATATGTTAGTTGTTAAAATAAACGAGAAGATGAATTGTGCATATTTTATAAACCAGTATGTATAGATAAGCTTATTAAGGTTTAAACATAGTTCTGACATTGATGTAAAAACGAAATAGCTATCAATTCAATTTAAAAAAAATGATTCCGACTTGATTTTTTAATAATCATTTCAGTTTAACTTACATATCAGATCATTCTAGTAACTAAAATTATTCAAGTAGATTTCACCAATCAATATGATGAATATACTAATATTTTTCCATGACTCATGACTCTAACTCCACAGTCCTGGTGAAGACAATACGAACAATGCAAAGCTTAGAATTCTTAAGCAACATTTTTTTCTGCAATCATATCGCACATCTTCAGTCAACCAATGAAATGAATTTAATATACATTTTATTACATATCCACGAACGGAATTAATTCATTCATTCAATTAACATATGAACGGCAGAAGGCTTTTACGCTATTCCAAGGCTCCCACACGACGTCACAAGCTCGTACAATATGCGATTCATTACTATTCTCAAGGCAGGCTTTCCTGGAAAGGAATTTCGGTTGGATTTCCTCCCTTCGAAATTATTTACTTCTTAATAACATTATTTTTTGCATTCTACCTATTGAGTTTATTTTTATATTCACGAATGACTTATTTTAAATCGAAAAATCATGTTAAAAGGTATTTCATAAGCGCTGGGAAAAATTTTCACAGGAAGTGTCATGAGAGGTGTAATTTTAAGTAGCATTTTTTTCATTTTTAACGTTCAAATATTACATGGGCTACAGGCTTTCCTATATATCATATTGTAATTTATTACGTATATTAGAATTGTGAAGCTGGCATTGTAAAACTGCCAGAAGGCGAATAATTTTAAAACCAGCTGTTTTAAGGAAATTCTCGGAAAAGCTAAATAAAAAGCTTGTAAATTTGGGAAATCTGCAAATTCCTAGGTTTTTTAAATTCGATTTTTTATGTGAAGACAAAACAATGGTCTGGGGGCACAGAAAAATAAAGACACTCAAAAGAGACTGCGGGTCCAAAAAGGTTAAGAAATACTGCACTACACCACGACCCGAAAATTTTAATAATATTGTAGCAATTGAATAATTAAATATCTTATTTACTAGCACGGCTCGTTCCGAAATGGTTAAAAAATTAAACTTAAATTTCATTTTGTAAAACAATGTATGTACATAGACCATAAAAGAATTTTTAGTTTTACAATGTTTTACAACAATATTTAGTATGCTATCAAGCCAGGTTTAAGACTGATTGCTAAAAATACTTTTAAAAACATATTTTTATTTACTAAATTACATTAATGTATTATCACTTTTAGGATGGTCACCGTCAATACTTGGTGGAAAGGTATTATATTAATAAAAACTCATTATTCCTTTGTACTTAATTCCACTTTATTTAAAAGGTCAGGACTGGTTCCGCTCATTGCGAGCATTGTCAACTGATAAGATATATAATTAAGCAGAGCTATTTATACAAAGTTGGTTAGAGCTTTTTGCTGACTTTTTAAATAAAGTGGAATATTGTGTTTTTATTAATTTCATATTTCATGTTTAAGCAATTTTATAACGAGCCGAGTTTGCCTCAATTATAATATTTTAAGCAATCACAAGAATTTTCATATGATTTGATTAAGTAGTTTTACAATTATAGTAATTTGGGAAAGCCTCTGGAAAAAACAACCTTTTCACAAATGAAGCAGGCACTCAAGATGGTTTATCGTAATTTGGGCCGCAGCCGATATCACAATTAATTCTCTTGCACTGTTTCCACTTCAGGCACTGCAGTAAACCTCTTATAAACAAACGTAAGCTGTTTTTTCGTTTAATAATGAAAATAACGATCCATTCAGATAGCATTAAAAAAAAAACAACGATAAAAGGTAACGATATTAATATTCAATTCGACCAGTGTTTCTCCATCTGAATCGTTTTGCATTGTAAATCTGCCTTGGGTATTATTACACGCAAACTCGTTTATTTGATAAGTTTGCAAATGGATTCGCGGAACGATTTCAAAACATTCTCGTATTATTTTTTACCATCTAGGTCGAGTTTTTATTGAAAAAAAAAACAATTGAAAATGTTGCCAGTCGAAATGGTTCTAATCAGGATTGTCAGACATCCCTATTTGAGAGGGACTGTCCAGAGTCCAACAGACAAATCCCGAGTCCCGCATTGTTTCTCAAAATTCCGATTTAACAATATTTGTTTAAGGGGCGTGCTTATTTTTTTGTTAAAAGCCTGACATGTCACCTTTCATCAACACAATTCGGATTACAATTGGGCACATTAGAGGTGAAGTGAGCCAATTGGTATTTTATATAAAAAAAGTTAGATCTGTTGTACCTTTCTACACGTCTTAAAGCAGGCGTGGGGAACCTGAGGCCTTAATACCACATGCGGCCTTTTAGATGCTCTGTTGTGGCCTTCTGGCCAATTCTGTAAATTTATATAAATTCCTGACATATTCTAACCGTAAAGTCCTGTTTCCTACCAAAGATTCCCTATTCAATGTTCACTGCGGCCTTATGTCGAATCAGAAAAATGAATGCGGCCTTTAGAGAAGAAAAGGTTCCCTACGCCTGTCTTAAAGTATCGCAAAAGTGAAGTAACCTCAGTTAATACTTATTGCAATAGTGTTATTTCCATATTTCCGTTTCTTTAACAAAAAGTTATTTTCTACCAATAATTACTTGTAAGAGTCTCGTCAGCTAATGTGGGACAGCGGTTATCGTTGTTAGCTTCCATGCCGGATCTCAGGGGCTCGAGTCCCAGTACGAACAGCACTTTTAGATCGATTTCTGTTCGAAGACATGGGTGTTTGTGATGTCTAAAAATTCCCCCACACCCTTCCGATCCTTCGACAGCTGGGCGTAACGAGAGCGATTAGTTAACCACTAGTCTTGTCCTAGCCTTATCCTTCCATCTCTACTTATCTCTTCAAAAAAAGAGATGTTGAGCGACTGAGAAACAAATAGATCTCGTTGAAAAACTCTGTTGAGATACCTTCATTAGAAGGGTATATGATCCACGCTGGGAGCGGACATGGATTTCAAAAAAATACTCGTTATATTAGAGTATAAACTTGAGTAGTATACTAACTCAGGCGCGGGGAACCTGCGGCCTTTAGGCTACTCTGGTGCGGCCTTCTGGCCAATTCTGTAATTCTGTAAATTCTTGTTTCCGGCCAAAGATTCCCTGGTCAATGTTTTATGTCGAATCAGAAAAATGAATGCGGTCTTTAGAAAAGAAAAGGTTCCCCACCCTTACACTAACTGAATGCCCATTTAAATGTAAATAGTCCTGCATTATTGTATATTCTTATCAGTTGCAAATTTTCGTGTAAGTGAAACCGGTCTCGATCATTTTAAATAAATATGGAATTAGTGGAAAAGAGTGTTGTTTTTTTTAAATATAATGCGCTAAGACCAAATAGGTATTGAATGTGAACACCTTAAAACAGGGGTGGGATGGAGGGGGCTTGGAGAGGGGCTCGCGCGAGCCTCTTGTTAAAATTTACTAAGGCCGGCGAGCGCCTTATAAATATAAAAAATATAAGTAAATTGCATATTTGTTCATATTATAACTGTATTTGGTAACAATCGATTGATTATATTTAAATATTGCATATAATTGCATAGGAGTAATAAAACAATTCAATTTTACAGAATACCGAGAATTGCTTTGAGATTAAGCGAGCCCCTTGTTAACGCATTGGCAGCCCACCGCTACCTTAAAAGTGATAAATATAAATATTTTAAATTTGAACTATTCAAATTACACCAAGCACCTTCAGTCGAAGTCCTAAATTATATCAAATTGCCAGTACAGCAAGATGGATAGAACTTTATAGTACATTAGTATAAACACGATAAATTTATTCTACTAAACGCCAGCTTAAGTCCATAAACGTTGCGAAAGGCGAAACCCGGGTCGTTAATGACCAAACTTGTGTGAATGTAAAAGAGTCAAATTTAGCCACTTGAATACCACGCGTACACCGGTGTCCGGAACATATGCAAGCGAACACGGATGTCCAAGACATTTAAAAAATCAAATGCTTGGTATTCTAATGGAATATAAGCAATATTTTGATGAGTATGTGCAGTGCCATCTATACTGAGTCAATAAAGGTTTTAAAAATATTGAATTCGAGTGTATATTAGGCAAAATTATTTTTCTCAAAAAAATGCAGTATCTCTGGGACATATTAATGATTTATTTTCGCGGTATTCAAACAGTATTAAAAATAAATTATGCTAATTACTTTGTTGTTTAAGACTAATTCCACCAAATGGAGTTCTAAAAAGCTAATCACAATTAAATTGATAAAGTAAAATGTATATGATTGCGTATTTTACATTTAGTTTGTTGTAGTAATAAAACAATATATTTCCATGTTATTATGTCGAGATACGCTCTTCATAACGTAATTGTGTAGCCATACTTAATGAGATAATAGCAAGTATCGTTGATAGAGTGCGTACATAATGACTGTAATAGCCACCGGCAAAATTAAATACAAGGAATTTCATATTATATCATATAACGCCCCTGCCATCAGAGCAGATGATAAACTATGCGGAAAGCGCAAACCTTTTCGCGTAGATTAAATAAATGATTTTAAAAAGAGTTTTTAATGAAGAATTAACATTAATAAAAACACAATATTCCTTTGTACTTCATTCCACTTTATTTAAAAATTCAGGACCGGTTTCGCGCATTGCGAGCATTGTCAACTGATAAAAAATATATAAACAGTGCTATTTATACAACAAATAATTGAAATAAAAGATGTGAACGACAATTGACATTGAAAAGAATTTACAAATTACAGTATAAATGACTTTATAATTACACAAATTAAAATGCTTAACACCTCTAACACATAATTAAAAAATCATCAAATATTATAATATATAATGCCTTTCCACTAAGTATAGACAGTGAGCACCCTACAAGTGAAGAATTAACAATTTAAAAGAGTTTACTTTCAATTTTTGGCAGAAATGTGTTACATTAAAAAATAAAGCTTTTGTATACACCAGGCATGGGGAACCTGCGGCCTTTTGACTAATCTGGTGCGGCCTTCTGGCCAATTCTGTAATTATGTAAATGTATGTAAATTTGTTAATTCCTGACATATTCTGACCGTAAATTCTTGCGGACAAAGATTCCCATGTCAATGTTTTCTGCGGCCTTATGTCTAATGAGAAAAATGAATGCGGCCTTTAGAGAAGATAAGGTTCCCATATTCCCATATAAGGTTCCCACCCCTGGTAAACATTGTACTAATTTCGGCTTAGCTCAAGGGTAGGGAACTTTTTCATTTCTAAATTTCCACATTCATTAATCTGATTCAAAATATGCCGCAGTAAAGAAAACATTAACACCCCCCTTTTTTTTGACTGTCGAACATATAATGGGTTGATTACGATCTTTTTCCAGGCGCTTGTGAATATTTTTTTGATCAAAGTGAATATTTTCATCAAGTCAAAAGGCCGCATCAGAGTAGCGAAGAGGCCGCAGGTTTCCCTTATTTTTTTAAAAATATTTGATTGATTTTAATAATTCAAAATCAGTTGAATTGATCAACAGTTTCTTAACAGAGCTCTAATGTATATCTATTTTAACCCATGTTCACTCCCAATGTGGATCATAAAGTCTTCTAATGGAGGCTTCTCAAGGACTGCTGTCACTCATTTGGAAGGGTGTAAAGAAATTTTAAACACTACCCGCTTTCAAAACACAAAAATTTCAGTCGCTTGCTGTGGCCCAGTTGGTTAGAGCTTGCTCTACCGATCACGCAGGTCTGGGTTCGATTCCCGGTAAGTTCACAGTGAATTTGAGAATAATTCAATTTAAAGTTGTGATCAAAGACTGGGTGTTTGTGATGTCAATTCACATTATTTCCTCTCCTCCTAACCTTCGTATCCTTTAATAAATGTGTGTCACAATAGCGATTATTCAACCACTAGTCCTGTTCTAGCCTAATCCTTCTTTCCCTAGTATTTACACTTGTTGAATAGTAGGGAAAGTGAATAGTGTTGAATGAAAAAAAATCTATTGAGATACCTCCATTAGGAAGCCATATGCTCTACATTTTGAGCGGACATGGATATAAAGAAAACACCCATGTCTTCGAACAGAAATCGATAAAGAAAACGCGATAAAATTATTCAATCCTGGGAGAAGAAGACAACATCGTTGACCACTGTACTGCGAACCCGACAGTATTATTATACAGCTAGTTGTTATATTTTATGTTCGCAGTTAAACTGTTATTCACCCCTGTCATAACCATCGTTATATACATAATAATATGCACATAATAATGTACGTAGCAGCCATTTACTTTATAGTTAGAATTGTGACGACGCAATTTTGTAAGGAAAGTCCACCAAGGTCGATGAAGCAATACAGATTATTAATTTGCATAGTCACGTTTGCCCCTCTTCGTCTAAACTGAAAAGCTTTTTAATCTACAGTTAAACGTCGATACAACATTTGAATCGTTCAAATTATGTACATTCATTCACACAGATTTTGTCACTAACGACCCGGGTTTCGCATTTCGGTGCACGGATGAACTGACGCTTAGTAAATGAATTTTTCGTGTTTGTATAAGAAATGTCGGAAAAGGTTTTATGATTATATTTATACAGGGTATAGAAGTGGAGAATCCGGCATATGGATCTAGTCATTTAAAAGACTGTTCAATTGCCATCTGTTTATATCTACAAATTCCTATGAAGATCTTAGATAAGTCGTTAGTGACAAAATCCGTGTGATCCGTTTGAACGATTCAAATTTAATATTGAAATTCCACCAAGCACCTTCAGTCGAAATATTAAATTATGTCGATATAACAGTTCCTGCTATTCACATTTTTTTCACAATTTGCGTGCGATTCTGCAGTCCCGTTATATTTTAGTAAACTTAAGCCTCGGATAACACTGTACTTCTGCAACACGGTTTTGAACCCTGAAATATTTTTGTATAACACGGTTTTAGAAGAAAAAAAAATTCAGGCTATCAATTTTTTAATGACAAAATTACCTGGTCCCTTACTATTTATTTACCAGGGAAAGAAAAACGGCCCCGACTACGAATTTTTTCATTTTTTTCCGTGCCCCCTCATAATGTAGAGCACATGGCCTACTCATGGAGGTATCTTAACTGAAATTTTTCTATGAGAACTGTTTGTTACTCAGTCGTTCAATCTCTCGTTGTTTTAAGATAGTAGTAGGTATAGAAGGAAAAGGCTAGGACAGAACTTGTTGTTTAGTAATTTTTCTCGCTACGCCTAGCTTTCTTTTAACTTATATGAATGTATACCGTCAGATAATCTTTAATCAGTCTTGCATGCAGTGGCAATACTATGGGTTCTTCTGGTTTGAAAACACATAATTAAATATATTTAAAAAAATGAAAAATAATTGTATGTATTGCATATATGAATCTTATTTATACACAAGACATTTTATATCTGTATGGGTCTTGAAATTTGAAACTAATTACAACTAAGAAGAATTTCACAATTGTTATAAAATATAATACAAATTTATATTATGAATATTTTTTAATTATTTACTAAGCTAAATCAAAACACTTCACGCACTCACTGTTAGTACAAACAAAGGAAGGAATACAAATCAAAGATCAAATTTAATGATATTTTTAATAAATGAAGTGAGGATTCGGGCATCCAATACCGGGATTCCGTTCAATTTTGTTATCGGATTGTAAATCTGAATTTTGCACTGAGACAAGTGCAAAATTCTCAAAAAGTTGTTGAAAATAGTCAACCAGACAAAAAAAATAAAATAGGTTCCACATTTTTTCTCACAACAATTTCTCAATACCGAATTTCTTCGCGATTTCGTGGAGAGTGTTCAATCCCGGGATCCCGGAATCGGAAAAAAATGTCAATCCTAAAATCCCGGGATAACAAAAAGAGTCCAAGATTGGATGCCCTAGTTAGGAATATGAAATTTATTTACTTGTTTGCAGAATGAAGAAAAATTGAAAATTTAAATGGTTATTTTAAAATATATTTTGTCTTTACATTACAGTGACGGTTCGTGATCTAAAATTGTGGGTGGTCTAAAAAAAGTGTAGCATTGTTTACAATCTACGAATTCGTGAAAGTTTATCTATATTTTGTTCAACGTGTGATAATTTTTTTTACCAAAAAAGTTTGCGTATCTTTGTCATTGGCGCCAATTTGTTAAATATTCTGTGTTCGCTTGTAGCTTATGAGCTTTTGAGAACATCTATAATGTAGATTTTTTTAAACGGATGCTTACTGTATTTAAAGTTTACACGAAGATATGTCATTCACAAGTGATAATGGTCTATGCGCCGAAATTCTCGGGATATTTTTTAACCCTTTTCACGCGAATGACAAAACGTGGTTAATGGGAACAATGGGTAACGGATTCTTAGTAAACACGAATTATCTAAACACTGATTAATTACTCCTACTTATATTTAATGTTTAATGTTTTAACCCATCCCCGATTTGCGCGTTAAATTCGTTTTTCCGCGTAAAAGGAAACCAAAAAAAAAACGCAAGAGACTTGATACAATATGATAAATATAAATCCATTCTATATAAAAAAAAACTGCTTAAATGAAAACGTTGATTTCATATTAAATTTTTTCTATGCTTTCCAGAAAATCTGCGTAAAGAAAGTCCACAATTATATTAAGTGCTTTAAAGTTATGACTATTTTTTGACATAACATCAACCAAGACATCACATACAACCATGCCTTCAGATAAATCGGTTGAGAAATCAATCTTTAAAAACTGTCCGTACTGGGATTTAAGCCCGTGACCTCCATGTTCTAAGTCGACCACAAGTTTACAAAAAAAAAAAAATGTTCATTTAAGATTTCGATTGAAGGTGCTTGGTGGAATTGTTTTCATCCGTGCACTTGAACGCCTGAAGATGCCGAAAGGCGAAACCCGGGTCGTTAGTGACGAAATCTGTGTGGATGTACATAATTTAAATGATTCATTTAAAACAAATATTCATATAATCGTAAAAAGACTTAGTCAGTTCAATTTCATAATTATACGCAGAATGATCTTTGTTATTTTAAGTTTTTTTTTTTTTTAATTGAAAAACATGATCATTGATTTAAGAGCAAGTTCCATATTTGGGTCCATTTTTTAACACAATGTTTGCAAATAACATTTTTTTTGATCGCGATAAAATGAATCAACGTATTAAAAAAATTCCACGTAGCTTGGAAGATGAGTACTGTAAAACCCCCATTTACACTCAAGTCAGGACAGTGTAATTGGGGGAGTGAATCTCATACAAAATTAAGGATTTGGTTTTTTCCGCAAAAATGCAAAACTAAGACTTCCCTCAGTTTTGCAAAAAAAAAAATATGAACGAAATATTTAGTTACTAAGTGATAAAATGCAACGTGCGCCAAAATCCAACACATAGGCAGTCGTCCGGCTATACGTGTATATCCTGGCACGTATTGAATACACAGACGCTAACCAACATTTGACTGTATGCGCCGCACAGACGACCGTCTCGTTGCAACGACAATGGAATGCGACAGTGCAGTTGGGGGATTTAAGGCAAATATTTCAAGCCAGCGCGTAATTCGGGGTAGTGTAATTGAGGCTTCCATTGTAGTGTAGTATTATTAAAAAATATATTTTTTTTTGAATTAAAAATGCACCATAGAATATAGTACATGTATTTAATAAAATTAGATATAAACAGGAGAAATTAAAAATTTCGACTGAGGGTGCTTGATGGAATTTCAATATCAAATTTGAATTGTTTGAATTTTGTACTTTTCCATGAGTTTTGTCGCTAAAGACCCGGGTTTCGCCTTACCCACTTAATTCATTGAAAATTGTATACATTCAATTTTCGCTAATTTACATTTTAATAGCCTTTTATCTTAGTGATCTACTTATATTTTTGTTTATAAACGATACAAACTGTTTACTACGCGTCAGTTCAAGTACATCCGTGCACTTGGAATGCCTGAAGATGCCGAAAGGCAAAACCCGGGTCGTTAGCGACAAAACTCATGGAAAAGTACACAATTCAAACAATTCAAATTTAATAAACAGGAGTGATTGTGAAGAGTTTTCTTGTGGGAAGAAGCTTTTAGATATTTTTAATTTTGATTAAAAAACGATGTTTAAAAAACGCCCCGACGAATGGAAAAGGTTAAATACAAGCTGCAAAGTGAATGAGCCAGCTGTCATTTCTGTTTCGCCACAAAAAAATAAAAATAATAAACCATCGCGTATTCTTTTTCAAAACAATAAATGTGTTTCGTTTTTTCAACTCTGTCTAGTCAGAGAGTATTATTATACACTTATGACTCGTTCAGAATTAATTATACATGGCCGTCTTCAAAAATGATAACCGATATAATTTCTGTCTGTATTTCGTACTTGTCTTTTAAGATTTTTTGTCGAATTTTGTTGATAACTAACTATTAAAGAATACGATATCTCTGAGGTCAAGCATGCACAACCTTCTACCTATAGTGGGCCGCATAAAATGTGTAATGTGTCGTGCCTATGGCGCAGCGGTTAGCATTAGGGCATCCAATCCCGGGACCCTATCCAATTTTGAGATTGAGAAATTTTGAGCAAATCCCGATAGAATTTTTGAATTGGAGCGAAATCGGAGACAATCTGGGGAAAAAGTAAAGCGAATTGAGGATTTAAAATTCCACGGTGAGCTAAAATAAAAAAATGACTCGTGATTACACGTCGAGTGCCCGATCCCGGGATTACAAAAAGGCTCCAGGAATGGATACCATTGTTAGCATTGTTGGTTTCCGTGCCGCATCTCATGGTTTCCCAGTATGCACAGCATTTTTTTATATATAGGTTGGATTTCGATTTCTTTTTAAAGGCATGGGTGTTTATGTTGTTTTAAAACACCCTCCCATCTTTCCGATCCATCAATAACTGGGCGTAGCAAGTGTGATTAGTTTACCAATAGTCTTGTCCTAGCATTATATCCGTAATACTCTCTTTGAAAACGAGAGATTAAAAGACTGATTAACGAAGAGTTCACGTAGAAAAACTTTAGATGAAATACATCCATTAGTAGGCCATATGAGGACCTAAATTTCATAACCTACCATAAGACAATTTTTGATTTTTTTCAAATTTTGATACCAACATGTTCTCTACTTAAATATCTACACAATCAATAAATTTTCGATTTTAAAACCTCTCTCAATACAGAGAAAACGCATTTACAAAAACGTGTTTAGTCTAAAAACGTACTCAAATCCAAAAAGCCCACAGGTGTTTTTTGCACTTGCCAAACATTTTGGTTTTTGGAGTTTGGTAGGTTTTGAATCTAAGGCTCCACACTGGTAGCGGACATAGATAAAATAATACTCATATATCGACTGTGGAAAGGAAAAGGCACGTAACTAACAGTTTTTTAAAAACAGGTTTTTTTTTCGATAATCACAATGTATCAAACTTGATGCACGTTCTATTAAAAGGATGCAGGCTGCAAATGCCCAATTAGTATCTAAATTTTGTTTTTAAGTTTAAAAAAGATGACCATGTAAAAAATTAAAACCAAGAAAAAAGACTGAAATAAAGGTTTTTCCTAGACAATTTCTTTAATTAGATCATATCAATTAAAAACCAGTTTAGAAGTCTCCGTGCACTTCAAGGTTGTGTAAAATTGATAATTTGCATATGACCAAAAATCACCAAAATATGTTTTTTGCGCCTCCTGTAAAATTTGATATGTGTGGGTTACGTCCTTTTTCCTGTCCACAATCGATATATATTTGAGCGTTATATTATAAATATTTCCATCAGTGTTTTTAGAACGGTGTGTCCCAGAATAAAATTAAAAATAAAAGCGTTTTTGAAAACCCTCCGATATTGACCAGTGCAGTCCGTCCGTAGATAAATAAACGAATGGTGAGAAAATGCTGTGAAGTTTCGCTGTGCTGATTGACGAGGATGACACCCACCGCGCGCGGGGGCGGCGCCGGCGCCCGGCGACGTCACAACATAACGACGCCCGATTTGAAACTGCGACGTGACGTCACCCCCGACGCCGAGCGGGACGGATCACCCGCGAGAGAGAGACGGGAAGATGCCGTTTGACACACCACTCCGATAAGTCTTTCTCAAGTTATTTTGTCACTTTTGTTTCACGTCTTTGCTGGGGGTGTCTCGTGTCACAACAAGTGCTCAACAAAATGTATCAAGCATGATATTTGTTAATCAATTTTAAGATGTCAGCTCTCAATTGAGGGAGGCATTTTCAAAGTGAGCTTATTCCACTTATTGGCGAAAACGAAAGTTTGTCTTTGCACAATATGTGCTAAATTTTTTTTAGCCCACCCAAAATTTTTGGTCACGAACCGCCACTGATTTTTTTAGCACCGTAAGGCAGTGGTTTTCAACATTTATGTTACTGCGCCTCACTTTGAATAAAAAAATATCTTCGCGCCTTCCCATCCTTTATTTCATATCGACTGTGGAAAGGAAAAAGGACGTAACCCTCAATTTCCCAAAACAGCTTTTTTTCAATAATAACAATGTATACAACTTGACACACGTTCTATCAAAAGGATGGAAGCTGAAAATGCCGAATAAGTATCTAAATTTAGCTTTTAAGTTTGAAAAAGATGACCTTGTAAAAAATTAAAACCAAGAAAAAACACTGAAATAAAAGTTTTTCCGAGACAATTTATTTAATTAATATTAGGTTATGTCAATTAAACACTAGTTTAGAAGTATCCGTGCACTTCAAGGTTGTGTATAATTCATAATTTGCATATGTCACATAATCATCAAAACACGTTTTTAGCGCCTCCTGTAAAATTTGATATGTGTGGGTTACGTCCTTTTTCCTTTCCACAGTTGATATAGTAATTAAGACACGGACAATAATTGGACTGTTCGCGCCTTCCTTTGCAATAGCCCACATCGCTGCCGTAAGAGAATTGTTTAATGGATATTCTGCACCGCTTATAAAATATTATATAATTTAATTCTAGATTCGGCTCTAAAAATGTTTTAATGTGTAAAAAGTTTCGAATAACACGGTATATCACGTTTTCAATTCCGAGCGATACGACGCCAGAAAAAACTTTCGTGATCCAGGGATTGCAATTTCTACTCGCTGGCGACATTCGGGATGAATATAATATATTATTACGAGCTGGAAAAATCTGCGTGACATCACGGGAGAGCGACAGTAAGAGATGCGCTTATGTGAATTTTAAATATACATTTCGTGCGAGAAAATAGGTATTGGGTTATACTAGCTATATTCGCGTGACGTGAAGGATGACTTGAATTAATTTTTGATTCAGTGTACAACAGCTGATGTCATTCGTTTGATGGATTCGGCGGTAACTCATTATTAAGACTCAGAGAACATTTAATTCAACACACATATTATTAGATTTAAAATAATATTATTTGTTTTCATTTTATTATCATGGAGTCGTACAAGTAACGCTTCTTTTAAATAATTAAATAAATAATAGTATTATTGAATACGTTACAGTAATAAAAACACAATATTCTTTTGTACTTTATTCCACTTTATTTAATATGCTAGGACCGGTTTCGCTCATTGCGATCATTGTCAACTGATAAGAAAAAAATATCAATAAGTTATTTACTTTAGTAATGTAGAATTTCACTTTGTTAAAAATCTCCCAAATTTTAATTGTGTTTATAATTGCCATCATTCATCACTTATAATTTGTTTGTCTTTGATGATTTTTTTAATTGTATGTTATAGGTGTTAAGCATTTTGATTTTGTGTAATTTTAGAATCTTTGAACTTTGCAATAGTAAGTCTGAAGATGCCTTTGAAAGAGTCGAAACACGTGTCACAGTTAGTAACACAATACGTGGAATAATCAAAGTTAATTTAAATTTTCTATTAAAATGAACTTTCACAAAGTTACCGCCGAAACCATCGAAAGTATTAATTTTAGAGTCACTTATATGTACTGTAATTTGTAAATTCTTTTCATCGTTAATTGTTGCTTACACCTTTAATTTCAATTTAATTTTGTATAAATAGCACTGTTTATATCAGTTGACAATGATCGCAATGAGCGAAACCGGTCCTGATTTATTAAATAAAATGGAATATAGTACAAAGGAATATTGTGTTTTTATTAATATAATTGCCTTTCCACCAAGTATTGACAGTGAACACCCTAAAAGTGATACGCTACAGTATTGCATAAATCCTCAACATTGAAAAATCCGCTTAATGTGGTATTTTTGATAAGAGCTTGCTTGACTCTATCGACCATGTAGGCTTAGGTTTAATTCCTGGGAACTTAATTTTTTTTAAAAAACACGGATATTTTTTATGTCAATTCATCTCGAGTTGCTTTCGAGTGACTTTATCTTCAAATATATCTCTCATGATCTTTCATTAAGCTTCCAAATATTTAGCGCATTGTCAAAAAAAACTTGAACGATATCAATAATTTCAATATCACTCAATTTTTATAGATTAGAGTCGGCCACGTGTTGGGGATAGGCGCCGCCACATTTTGTCGACTGTCACTTGAAAATTTATTGTTTCTCAAGGAGAGAAACATTGCCGAAAATTTCCTGTACTTCCCCACCATTAAGATTCATTCCTATCAGTTACGGAAAACCAAAGTGTCCCAAATAGGGTTTCGCGAATGAATTGATTGAATTGGGATTTCTTTCTTCGTTGTAAAAAGGTAAAAATATCATAGTATTCAGTTCTGCTAGTTATAGTTGACAGATTTTTTGGCAGAACTATATTTTTTATGAATGTTTGTTTATCTAATATGTATTATACAACAGCGATCGGCAAAGTGTGGCCCGCAGAGAAATCTGACATTATTTTAATATTCTAATCCTAACACCTAAAAAATAAATCATCTGAGTCTACCTAAGCATCTATCCGCTGCATTAAATTTTATCATTTCAAATATCCAGGAATATCCATCATATTAAAAATTAATAAATCTTTTATAATTTAATCATAATTAATAGTTTTATTTTATGACTTCACTTTTATTTAAATATTAAACAGAATAGTCTAGTTCAGTGAAGAAGAACCTGCGGCCTCTTACAAACTCTGATGCGGCCTTTTGATTTGAACAACATATTCACTTTAATCAAAAAAATATACGCAAGCGTTTGGAAAAAGAGCGTAATCAACCCATTATATGCTTGACAGTTGAAAAAAAGGGGGGGTAAACGTTTTCTTTACTGCGGCTCTTTGTTAAATCAGATAAATGAATGTGGTCTTTAGAAATGGAAAGGTTCCCACCCCTGGTCTAGTTAGTGGTCCGCAGGATTAAAATTGTGAATTTAGTGGTCCGTGAGCCCGAAAAGTTTGCCGAACGCTGTTATACAATATATGCTAACTAGAACTTACATTCAGTAGCGGATTTACACTTAGGATACTTCAGGCGCACGCGACCAAATTTGGAAACCCTGTTTTTTTCAAATTAGTAACACTAAATTAAAAATATTATATCGTTAGTAATTTTATACAAACGCGTATCTCAAAAAGTACAAGTTTTATGATGACACATAAATGTAGAGCTTAGAATCAAAACTCACATTTTTCATATTTGAGTTAAGTATGCCAAATGAATTTAAATGCATCAATGTGTACAAAAATAGTTTAAGCAATGTTGAAACCACTGCCAAAGATCACCATTAGTGTCGAACTCACATTTTAAAATTGATAAAATGAGATGTTAAAATGAAGGCAGTTTTATTAATTGATTTTTCAATCGATTTATGAATTTCTTATCAAAGGCATGGATGTATGTGATGTCTTGAATTCCCCCCTCCCACTAATCATATCGTATGAACGAGGCTTATCGAGAGAAATAAGCTAACCACTAGTGCTGTCCTAGCCCTTTCCTTCTATTCCTACTCTCTTTGGAAAAAGAGAGGTTGAGAAACTGAGTAACAAGCACTTCTGTTGAGATAAACTCCATTAGGAGTCCATATGCTTCACATTGGGAGAAAACATGGTAAAAAAATGCTGTTCGTACTGGGGCTCAAACCCGTAAGATCCGACACGGAAGTCAACAACGCTAACCGCTGCGCCATTGACCCGACTATTGGTATCTTAAATAAATAATTGAGAAACACTTATATATTTCATCGGAAATAATTTAGTCTAGCATCTAGGAGTTGATTTATTTAATTGTTTTGACGTTTTTGATTTATTGCTTTGGAATTAGTAATCTATTGCTTGCTTCGTATTGCAGATTAGGAAAAGCAATAATTATCTGTTCTCTAAGGAAAACTTTTGACAGTTTTGAGTTATGGTATTTTGCTATAGTCGCGTCACTTAGTTTGATCTGATCTGACTTAATATAATTTGTGTTAAGATAAGAAAAAAGCAAAATTGATTTAATAGTTTGTCACGTCTTTATCATGTGATCACACACAAATACACGTGGAGAAGCGTTTTAAACATATCGACTGTGGAAAGGATAAAGGACGTTATCCACACATAAAATTTTACAGGAGGCGCAAAAAACGTGTTTTGATGATTTTGGGCCATATGCAAATTATGAATTATACACAACCTTGAAGTGCATGGAGACTTCTAAACTGGTGTTTAATTGACATATCTAATATTATTTAAAGAAATTGTCAAGGAAAAACCTTTATTTCAGTCTTTTTTCTTGGTTTTATTTTTTTACAAGCTCGTCTTTTTCAAACTTAAAAGCTAAATTTAGATACTAATCCGGCATTTGCAGCTTGCATCCTTTTGATAGAACGTGTATCAAGTTTGACAAATTGTGATTATCGAAAAAAATCTGTTTTAAGAAGACTGTAGGTTACGTCCTTTTTCATTTCCACAGTCGATATATTATAAAAATAAAACATATATTTTTTTGTACATCTAATGATCAGGCCTGGCTTAGTTTAAGCGTGCATTATCAATTGATAACAGCTTCAGTAACAACTTTTAAATCACACTTTTTTATTATTCATGTCTGCTTTTAACGTGAAAGATAATGTAATGGGGTCCAGTGGCGAAGCGGTTAGCGTGGTGGGCTTCCGTGCCGGACTTCACAGGTTCGAGTCCCAGTACGAACAGCATTTTTCGATCGATTTAACGATTTCAATGCTACGCGTATCAGACATTATTTTCCTAAATAATATTTTTTTAAATTTTACGAATCGGGTGACATTTCGCCATCGGAAATGGCGAACATATAAACTACGTGCGAAATACACGAAACAAAAAAGCTCGCGCGTTATAATGAGCTTTCTTGCGAGTAGAAAGAACTTCTCCCCTTCAAAGCTGCCTAATCCTTTTGAATCTCGAGCACAAAATTGGACCGTTTGATGTCAATTAACTTCCCTGCGTCCGGAAGCAGTTTTTTACATACTATAATATACACGCATCAGTTCTCTACAACCTTTTGGTATTAGCATACATTTGTTGTTTCGTTCAGCTTACAAGGTTTCCATATTTTTTGGTAAGTAAATTGTCACCGTCGGTTCCTATGACGCAGCGGTTAGCGTTGTGGGCTTCTGTGCCGGACTTAGGTGATAATTGGGTGTAGGGGACTAATAATTAGATGTAGCGAAAGCGATTAGCTAACCTGTCCCATTCTTATGCTTTTATATTTCTACTCTCCTTGAATAAGAACAGCTAAGCAACTGAGTAACAAACAGTTTTCGTAGAAAAAAACATTCTGTTGAGATACCTCCTTTAGGAGATCATATGCTCTACATTGGGAGTGGGCATGTAGTAGGGAAAGGTAATAATACTTTTTCTTATTACAATATTATTAACACATTCCAAATCGTATATATTCCTGAAAATATTTTCTATTTAACCATTTGAATACCAAGCGGACACAGGCGTCCGGAACACATGCAAGCGAACACGGATGTCCAAGACATTTAAAAAATCAAATACTTGGTATTCTAATAGAATATAAGCAATATTTTGATGAATATGTGTAGTGCTATCGATACTGAGTCAATATAGGTTTTTAAGATATCGAATTTGAATGTATATTAGGCAAAATTATTATTCTCAAAAACACGCAGTATCTGTGGGACATGTTAATGATTTATTTGTGCGGTATTCAAACGGTTAAAGAACTTTTGATTTGCAATTGATTGTTGACGCCAGTAAATTTCTGATTTTTCATAATGCAATTAGCTTTCAGCTAGTGTCTCTTAATATTTTAGCATTATATTTATTTTTATACTGTTTTTTGTTTAAAAAACAACCTTCTTTAATACAAAATAGTAATAAATTATATCAATCTTGCTTCGAAAATACGTATTCAATTTAAAAACACGACAGTGGATTAAAAATAATGAGAAACCCTTTCTACCTTAGTCTATCATATTATCGTAATTGGTTTATGTCTGAACTTTGGTTTTACGGAGACTGTATTATCTTCACCAGTGACGTATCTTTGTGAAGGGACTAGTTGCAAAACATTTTTAATAATAATTATAATAAATGAGAAACCGTCTATTAATACATACATAGCCAATAGTTCGAGTACTGGGATTAAAAGATACAAACAGAAATTTTGCGGATTGAACCTTTTAGCTGCCGTAGATAATTAACAGTAATTACCTAGCACGCCGGCTTTAATTTTTTTTTAACCATGTCCGCTCCCAATGTGGAGCATATGGACTCCTAATGGAGTTTATCTCAACAGAAGTGTTTTCTACGAGAACTGTTTGTTACTCAGTTGCTCAACCTCTCTTTTTACAAAGAGAGTAGGGATAGAAGGATAGGGCTATGACAGGATTAGTGGTAAGCTAATCGCTCTCGATACGCCCCGTTCATAGGATAGGATGGGTGAGAGGGGGGAATTCAAGACATCACATATATCCATGCCTTTGAACAGAAATTCATAAATTGATTGAAAAATCAATTTATAAAACTGTCCGTACCGGGATTTGAACCCGGGCCCTCCGTAGCCGAAGCCAACACCGTTGACCACTCGACCACACGGGTGGCAAAGGCTTTAATTTGCAACTAATAATTTAATTAGTTATTGACGAGTCTCTGGCGTGTTGAGCACGAAACTTTTAACGAGATATCTCGTCTGTGGTAGCCATTGAGTTAAGGATATTTGTTGAAACTGAGTAACTAGCAGTTCACGTAGAAAACTTCTGTTAAAATCAACTATATTGGAAGAAAGAGGAATAGAGGTTGAGCTCTTCTCTCTGCAAAACTTGAAAATATCAGTCAGTCGAAAACACATGGTGTTACCGTGAACTGGCTTCACTCTGGATTGATCTCATCTGAAACGATCACGGCCCTCCGTTGGCAACGATGGTAAATTAATAACTAACACATCTACAATATAATGGTTCCAAAGACCTTCGACCCTAACTAATAAAAGACTTTAATTTCCATTAATTTGATAAAAAAAATGATTTTTTTATATTGCTAGAAAACGAGTCACATTTGTGTATCCAAAATCCCGGGATTGCTAAAGTACTAATCCCGGGATTTCGGGATTGAAAAAAATTAGAGAAAAGTTGTGCGTGGGCTAAACAAAAGAAGGTAGCAAATTTTGTCCCAGGATTTCATAATTGCCTAACGAAAATTTCTCTACCCCAAATCCCAAATGTTGAATGTTTTGTGGGATTCGAAAAATTGCCAATCTCGAAATCTCGTCGGTTCAGAAATCGGATGCCCTAGTTTCAATATACTATTTCCCTTTTCACAAACATGGTGGAGTAGCAAAATAAAAATTTCATGTATTAAAATGTCAAATAAATAAAAACGGGTGCCACTGCTAGGTCGTTTGGTAGATTGGTACCGCTGATCTAAATATAAAATACGGTTTATTCATTCTGATCAGTTATCAACATCTAAGGGTGAAAAAATAACCTGTTTTTCGAGGCATAACAAGGGGAGCGTAAAATTAAAGTGAAGAAAAAAACGTAAAAGAAAAACGAATCTGTGTGGAAATCGAAGAGGAAAGTATACAGATCAATTCTTGCGTTATATAATAAAAATCTCACGATAGAGTTAGTCTAAAGATGTTAATTTTTTTATATTCGACTGAGGTTGCGATTGAATACTTTTATAAAAACTAAACTCTTAATTTACACGGTAGATACCATTAAAAACCGTGTATAAAAAAGTGATAGAATTTATGGACAAATTTAGATTGGTTCCCCAAATTAAACGAAACAATGTCACAGTGTTTCGCGTCTTTCAGAGGCATCCTCAGACAACTACTTTTGCAAATGCTTGCTTGAGTACGAATGATTTCAATTTTACTATTCTGATATATTATAATAAAAATCAAATAAAAATGGGAGGCAAGGAGGGGTTGATAGAAAAACAAATAAACAATAATGGAAATGCAAATGACATTTACATTAAGAAATTATTAACTAACGAGTTGCATCAATTAGGACGGGTTAAACAGTTAGAAAATATATTTAACAGTGGCGAACCACCTGTTTTATTCTAGATTAACAATTAATTTTGCAATACAGTATTCTGATGTAACAATTTTTAAGTATATTAAGACAGTAACAAAAAAAAATATAATTTAAAAATTAGTATTCGTGGGCCAACAGTGCTCCGCAGACTACCGGTTAAGAAGCAATGATTATATATGACACCACTATTGACATATCTATATTTTGGTTTTTGAAAAACAAACCTTAAAATAATACGTATCAAAATTTCATAATAATAAATGTTTATTTCACAAGTTATAGTGGCGTAAGTCAGTGCTTCCCAACTTTTTTCATACCACGGACCCCTAAATCTGAAAACAATAATATGCGGTACCCCGAAAATTTTTATTTCACATGTTCATAGTTTATCTCATAGAATGTTGAAAGAATATTTTTTTTCGCGTAAAACCTGCGGACTCCAGGTTGAAAAACACTGGTTTAAGTGACGCTACTTTTGTAATTTTCAAAACAATGAAAAAATATGAATTTCGTATGTTAATAAATCATTGCTTTACGATGAGAAAAAATACCATTCAAGCAAAGCAATGGCTTGACAAGTGTTTTTCGTACTCTGTTCTGAGGTTAGTAAAAATGAGTATTTTATTTGTTGTATATTATGTTAAATCCTTTATCCCGATTTAATTATTTTGAACTAATATCTTTTATTTATTAAGGATTAATAATTTTACTATCAAGGATATTTCTAGTATATAGAGATAAAATAGAGGAAATCATATCCACGCATAGAGTATTAATATAAAAAATATAAATCCGGCATCCCAGGATATTTGACACAAGTATTTTGTGCCTTGGAAATATTATTACAAACAGAATAAAGGCTGAACATAAGCCTATATGAGCCAATCATTGAATCAAAACACTGCACGTACAGAGTGGTAGAACTCTGTTAGACATAGAAATATTAATATAATATAATTCAATATTTTTATTTATATAAGCTAACTGTAAAATTTAAAGATAAAAAGAATATTAAGTAATTTAGTTATATAATTATTATTTTATATATGGTTGATATGTATTTCGCTGTATGCCCTCATCATAAGTATATTTAAACATAGTTATATTTACTGGCTTAAAAGAGATTGATTGATATTGCTAATAATATATTTTTTAAATCAATATCCACTCCCAATACGGAGCATGTGGCTTCCTAATTGAGGTATATCAATAGATTTTTTTTCTACGAGAACTGTTTGTTACTCGAGCTCTATTTTTTTCAAGAGAGTAGGGATAGAAGGATAGGGACTAAAACAGAACTACTGGTTAGTCAATCGCTCAAGTCAAAGCATAGTTTCTGTAACTTAATCAATTTGAAAATCATCAAATACATTCCTAAAAACAAGTTCCATTTGGAGGATTAGTAAAGTTTTTTCATTCTGATTTATTCAAAAGTAAGTATGCATTTGATTAATAGAAAATTTAAATTAACTTTGATTATTCCACGTATTGTGTTACTAACTGTGACACGTGTTTCGCTCTTTTAGAGGCATCTTCAAGCCTCCTTGCTCATCTTAAAAGGAAAAAAACCCAAACCTTCATTTTGTAATTTTATAATTTTAAATGTTAGAATCAATCTTGCTTCATTACTTAAGCAAACTTTGCGATAGTATGTCTGAAGATGCATCTGAAAGAGGCAAAACACGTGTCACAGTTAGTAACACAATACGTGGAATAATCAAAGTTAATTTAAATTTTCTATTAAAATGAACTTCCTCAAAGTTACTGCCGAAACCATCGAAAGTATATGCATTTGATTGTTCACGTCGGTTAATTTCCGATTTTTTTATAATACGAAAAGATCCTCCCATTTAACGGACTCACAGCTCAATTTTTTACAATGTCATCGCCGAAGCCTTCGAAAATACTGTTGTAATTATATTAAAATATATTTTGTTCACCTTGTACCACGAAATTTCTGTTTTCCGACTTCAAAAACATGATCTTCTCAGTCCGCTATTCAATAAACACAAATCTATGTTGTCCATGCTAGCTTCGCCGCTGTACGTGAGTCGCTGTTTCTTTTTGAGAAAATTGGAAACGTCACTTTGCGGTTTTGGGCTCAAATCTCCTGCATTTATTTCGAGCGAGAGAAACCTTCCATTTGTTGAGGTTTGGTGTGTGTGTTTTTTAAGGGGTTTAAGGTCTCTTTTGAAGATTATAAAGGTAGGCATAGTTTATGTTTGATCATATATTGTTATGTTCTCGATGGTGAGAATACCTTCTGATGCATTCTGAAGCCCTTCTCGCTTATTGTATATTCCTGGATACGTTATCAATTACTAGACTATATATATATATCAATAACATAAATAAATATACAAGAACACGATGTAAAGAATAAACTTATTGGCTGTTTTTGAATTAAAGATTTCGAGTGAAGTTGCTCGGTGGAATTTAATTATTAAATTTGAATCGTTAAAATTATGTACATTCACACAAATTTTGTCCCTACCTACCATGGATTCGCCTTTAACCCGTAACATGCCATCCTAAAAAATCACGTTTCCTGCCATGATGGCATCTCAGTTTCACTGTTTATTGACAGTATTTAAACCTATGTTAGAAGCTAAAAATAATTATGTATAATGAAAAATGTATATATGCTTGAAAATATATTCTAGGTCTAATTTTCACCCTCATTTTATTTATAAATGCTTAAAATGATTTAATGATTTAATAGCTCAACTAGCTATGAATGCATCATGAGCATGAAGGAGTTAAGCATCTTCAGGCGTTCAAGTGCACGGATGAGCTGACGCTTAGTTAATGAATGTTTCGTGTTTATATAAGAAATAAATGTATCATTGAGTTTAAAGCTATTGCTTGCGAAAAGGATTAGCCCATGGGAATGCCCACAGATTTGAATGGTGAGTAGTTTTAGGAATTAGATTTACTTTTGTTTGTTGGAAAAGGTTTTGTGATTATATTTATACAGGGTTTAAAAGTGGAGAATCCGGCATATGGATCTGGTCATTTAAAAGACTGTTCAATTGCGCTCTGTTTATTTCTAAAATTTCATATGAAGATATCAGATTATATAATAATGTCATTGTTTATACAATAATCGTCCATTAGAAAAGTGGTTGGCAACCAAGAGATAAATTATTCAGGTGTTGGCAGAAGTTTGTATCAAAGAAAAGTATGATATATAGATAAATAAAATATAAAAAAAATGTATGTATTCTAAGAAGAGATTCTACAATAATTATTATGTAAAGTTGTTACCAAAATAATTATATCACAAATAAAACTATTAACTCAATTATTAATATAAAAAAAGGTAACGGAACTCATTTCCTGTCGAGTTTTTTTTCTAATCCATTTCCGTTCTAATGTGGAGAATATGGCTTTCTAATTGAGGTATTTCAACAGAAGTTTTTTTAAAATAACTTTTTGATACTCAGTTGCTCAACCTCTCTTTTTGTAAGAGGGTAAGGATAGAAAGACAGGGCTAGGACAGAACTAGTGGTCAAATAAAAGGGTGCTAGGATTTTTTAATTATCATAGACATCTATACCTTCCAACCTTCCTATTCATTTAAAAAATGCTGTAATGGGACTCGAATGTTGTAATGGGATGTGAGATCCGTCACGGTAAATTCAAATTGGAGCGATAACCAATCAACGTGTTTTAAAAGGTTAAAAAGTGTCAAAGGTGCTACGCGGAGTTATTAAAAAAGATAAATTAAAAAAAAAACATATTGATTTGAAACATTAAAAACGTCAAGAAAAAAGGTGCCGGAACGCCGTTCCACCACGTTGCTTGATAAAAAGTACTGATTTTAACTAGGCCCACTTCAGATATCGAGCTTGTGAACTAGCAATGGAGCTTTCTTAACAACAACAAAATACGAAAACTGCTTGTTACTCAGTTACTCAACATCTCTTTTTCTAAGACAGTAGGAGATACAAAGATAGGAATAACGTTCCCTCTAAGCTGCGCGCGCGCGCGGTCGCGTAGCAGTTTGAAAACTAATCGCCATCGCTACTACTCGTTCTTATGATTGGATGGATTGGAGAATATATACAGGTTGGGGAAAAGGCTGCCGACCACTGGTTTATGAAAAAAATATATTAACAATGGCGGCAATTTGTGGGTCACATCTTTTGTAACAGAAGCGATCGATAAGTCTTAACCCCACCCGTCGAACGCTTATGTAAAATAAACATTGTTATTCAAGATAATCAGTAAATTACTATGCAATATTTATAAAAATATATACGATTTCAGTCGATTGCGTGCTTACGAAACAAATGGGCTAAGGCTCTTGTATATAAATATATTATAAATGGGGCAAAACAAAATGGCCGATTGTGAGGGGTTTTTCCAGAAATATAATACAATTAGTCACAAAAATAAATATCTAAAAAAAGCTCGCAGATTATTCAAAAACAAAATGGATACACGCAGAGTTGTTTGTTGTTGAAATATTTAAATATTTTTTCTACTCTGTTTTTGAGTCGCTTTTTGACATCCATTAATGGTTGTTTTCGGCAAAACGATGTTGTGCCCAATTTATTTATTTACAAATGACAAACATACAGGAGATACGATAGCAATTATTGCCTTTCTCTGTAGTATTTTACTCACTTTAAGGGTGTTCACTCTGACAGCGGTGGGCTGCCAATATGTCAACAAGGGGCTCGCTTAATCTCAGAGCAATTGCAGTAATTTATATGCAATTATTTGCAATACTTAAATCAGCAATAGATTATACATAGATAATAAGATAATAAAACTCTTAACAAAAAAGAAATATTATTAAATAATATTCTTAATAGCACAGGTGGTTCGCCATTACTTAAATTGTTTCCAATTAATAGAGTAATCACCAACCTAGCTGATTGATTGCAGCTCATTAGTTTAATAGTTTGTAATGTTTAACGTCATTAGTAGTATGATTAAATTTGTTTGCTCTGTTTCGATTTTATAATCCCCTCTTTGCTTCCCTTAAAAAGGAAAAATCCCAATCTGATTAATTGCAACTCATTAGTATCATTATTTTGTTTGCTTTATTTAGATTCTACACCCCCCTCCTTGCTCCCCTTAAAAGGAAAAAAAACCCAAAACTCCATTTTGTAATTTCATAATTTTAAAATGTTAGAATCAATCTTGCTTTATTACTTAAGCAAACTTTGCGATAGTAAGTCTGAAGATGCCTCTGAAAGAGGCGAAACACGTGTCACAGTTAGTAACACAATACGTGGAATAATCAAAGTTAATTTAAATTTTCTATCAGCAATAGATTGTTAATTAATACACTTATAATATGCAACAATATGCAGTTTTTCATCAACTAATCAATGTAAATGGGTAAAATGTACTACTGTGTATACTGGAAGCTGTCGTAGATAATATATATAAGTCAGAAATTGCAGTTATGTACTAATTTGATCTAAAAATATTGTTTTCTTTTAATTCAACAAGGGGCTCGCCGGCCGTGGTAAAATTTTCCCTCGGAGCCCCCTCCAACCCACCCGTGGTCCACTGTCAATACTTCGTGGAATTGGTCAAAAAATTGAACACTCTTTTGTTCTAATTCTTCTTTTATTTAATATGATCAGGACCGGTTTTGCTCGTGACGATTATTATCAACTAATAAGATAATACAGTATTACAGTGCTATTTATACAAAACCAACAATTTACTCTAGTAAAACACTCATTTGTACAGCCGCCTGTGTGGTCGAGTGGTCAACGGTGTTGGCTTCGACTACTCAGTCGATTTATGAATTTGAATTCTCTTCTTTGAAGTCTTGAATTCCCCCCTCTCACCTTTCCTATCCTATGAACGGGGCGTATCGAGAGCGATTATCTTACCACTAATCCTGTCCTAGCTCTATCCTTATATCTCTACTCACTTTGGAAAAAGAGAGGTTGAGCAACTGAGTAACAAGCAGTTCTCGTAGAAACACTTCTGTTGAGATAAACTCCATCAGGAGTCCATATGCTCCACATTGGGAGCGGACATGGTTAAAAAAAAACACTCATTTGTACAGTATGTCCAGAACTGGGCTTGCTAATGACAAGGATATTCATCTGATAATAGTAAAAATTAATACTACTGTATATTTTTTATCCATGTTCGCACATGGTTTCCCAGTAGACATATTGTAACAGAAGCTTTTCTACTATGACTGCTTGTTGCTAAGTTTACCAACCTGTATTATTTCGAAGAGAGTATGGATAAGAAGGATAGGGTTAAAACATGACTATCTATTAGATTGGAAGTGTGAACGGAAAGTGTAAAACTAAAAAAAAATACTGTTTGTACTGATATTCGAGCCCGGACTAAGCAATTGCAATGCCCCATGCCTTTTTCTAATTACTATAACTGAATTTATTTCAACGTAGAGCATATGACCTCCTAATGGAGAAATCTCAACAGAACTTTTTATACGAGAACTTTCTCAACCTTTCTTTTCCATAGAGAGTAGTAAAATATAAAGATTAACTTAGGACAGAAATAGTGGTTAACTATTCGCTCTCGCTACGCTTAGTTATTAATTAAAGAATCGGAACAGTGGAAAGGAATATTAAGACATCACAAACACTTATGCCTTCGAACAGAAATCGATAAATCGATTGAAAGAATGCTGTTTGTACTGGGGTATGTAAGTCAATCACACTTACCTCTGCACTATAAGACCTGACAGAATATAACATGGGTTTTAAAGAATACTAGCTGTAAGCCCGTTGACCGCAACGGGGGGATTTTACTTTAATTTTTTAGTAGTTTACTGGCGTGAAAAATAAATTACAAACTTATTTATTGAATAAGCCAGAAATTCTAAAAATAAAAGAAATATATCTCGGGGCATATATCGACAGCCATGCAGTATTTAAATTGTAAATTATTTAATTTTTGGAATAATGTTTAAGTTTGCTAAAAATCATTTTTCGTAGTAGCAGAAATTGACCTCGGGGCATATATCGACAGCTCTGCAGTCTTTTAATTGTAAACTATTTAATTTTTGGAATAATGTTCAAGTTTGCTAACAATCATTTTTCGCAGTAGCAGAAATAGACCTCGGGGCATATATCGACAGCCCTGCAGTCCTTAAATTTTAAATTATTTAATTTTTGGAATAATGTTCAAGTTTGCTAACAATCATTTTTCGTAGTAGCAAAAATAGACCTTGGGGCATATATCGACAGCCATGCAGTATTTAAATTGTAAATTATTTAATTTTTGGAATAATGTTCAAGTTTGCTAACAATCATTTTTCGTAGTAGCAGAAATAGACCTCGGGGCATACATCGACAGCCATGCAGTATTTAAATTGTAAATTATTTAATTTTTGGAATAATGTTTAAGTTTGCTAACAATCGTTTTTCGCAGTAGCAGAAATATACCTCTATTATACATATCACAAATAGACCTCTATTATAAACAATATATAATTTATTCAACTAATTTTCAAGTACGCTAACAACTATATTTCGTAGAAGAAGAAAAAGACCCGAGCACATTAGTACAAACATATTTGTGATTATTTGTGAATATTTTATCGACTATAAATATATAGATAATATTTTATTTTGAGGTCCCTATAAATAGAGGCCCCAAACGCGCGCTTCTTGCGCGTATGGAGTAATCCGATTGAATCATATATGCCGCAGAATATTGTGA
Source organism: Himalopsyche tibetana (assembly GCA_030503985.1). NCBI lineage: Eukaryota > Metazoa > Arthropoda > Insecta > Trichoptera > Rhyacophilidae > Himalopsyche > Himalopsyche tibetana. The sequence continues at coordinate 4,005,059 of JAPJYX010000052.1, read as the reverse complement.
TTGTGATATCATTATATTTTGGCAGAATGTTAGAATTTATTGCACGAAAAGAATTTCGACTATTATCAATTAATTTCGGTCTCATCATCGTAAGGTTAAGGTCCGCAGTCGACGTTGCCAAGTCTGACTGTCCTTGGTGTAGGGTTTCCAAGGACGCATGTCAGCTCAGGAGAATTTTGGAGCCAAGCCATCTGGGACGAGATGCTGTATAATAACACACTTAAGAAAATAAAATCTTTGCGAGTGTTTATTTGATTTTTGTTTCATAACGCGGCCGGTTAGTAAGATTTGGCTGTAGGAGCAGCTGTGATTTTGATTCTACGATCAAAATTAAAACACACAGTACATTTTTTCAAACATGTACATCTTTCATTACTAGAGGTTCACTGTCAATACTTGGTGGAAAGATTTTTTTATCCATGTCATCTCCCAACGTGGAGCATATATTTTCCTAATGGAGAATATTCCTTTGTACTTTATTCCACTTTATTTAATAGGTCAGGACCAGTATTGCTCATTGCGAGCATTGTTAACGATGATCAGTTGACAATGCTCGCAACGAGCGAAAACGGTCATGACCTATTAAATAAAGGATTATTGTGTTTAAATTTAAGATTTCGACTGAAAGTGCTTGGTGGAATTTCAATATTAAATTTGAATTGTTCAAACTATGTACATTCTCACAGATTTCGTCACTAACGACCCGGGTTTCGCTTTTCGGCATCTTCTCTTGATAAAACCTGAAGATGCCGAAAGGCGAAACCCGGGTCGTTAGTGACAAAATCTGTGAGAATGTATGTACATGTAGTTTGAACAATTAAAATTTATTATTGTGTTTGTATTAATATAATGCTTTTCCACCAAGTATTGACAGTGAACACCTTAAAAGTGTTTTTGAATTATTGTATGATTTTGTATTCTTCCATAAGTTTTGTCGATAACGACCCGGGTTTCGTCTTTCGGTATCTTCAGGTTTTATCAAGTGCACGAATGCACTTGAACTGAGTGAATAATTTAAGTTTGATATTGAAGTTCCATCAAGCACCTTCAGTCAAAGTTCTAAATTATAAAACTAATTTTTAATCAGTCGCTCAACCTGTCTTTTGACTTTCAAGAGAGTGGTGGGGATTTATGGATAAGGCTAGGATAGGACTAGTGGTTAGCTAATCGCTCTAGCAGTTATTTAAGGATCGGAAGGGCAGGAGAGAAATTAATACATCACAAACACCCATGCATTTGAACAGAAATCGATAAATCGATCGAAAAAGGATGTCACCAACCCTCACCGCTGCACCATAGGACCCGACATTACATTAAAATAATATAAAACTCATTTGTACTGATTTCACTTTTATCTTTTCCGGTTCTAAGCTCAAGAAATGCGACCCCAATACCAACATTTTCTTAAATATCTATTTTAACATGGGTGATACAATGTTTATAATTAAGGTATTCTTATATCATAGTTTTTTGGACCATTTGTAGTTTATATAAGTATGCGATAACGCAATTACGCTATCAGGCGATAAGCACCCGCGATAACGATCGTTAGTAAGATAGCTGAGAACACTCGTCAGTTGTCAATTCATATGTGTGCTGGGATGACGTCTTTTTTACGCGCAACTTAAAATATGATTATTTATTAAAAAAACACGGATTTTTATAAAAAAAAATGTATGAGGAATGATGCAGAGAGATATTTTAAAGCTCTTAGACTATTTTTTGTTTTGAAATTCATAATAATAAGGCCAATAATGAGGAAACCACTGTGGTCAAAAAAGACCCCCATCGGCAGAGACGTATTTTTCTAGTCTCCAAGCCGCGAGAGTTATTCAATAAGACCAGGATCGGTTTCGCTTATGACGAGCATAATCAACTGATAAGAGGATACACTGTTGTAGTGTTGTTTATACAAAACAAAATCCTGAAATTTCGGGATCACAACAATGATCCGGAAATGGATGCTCTTATACCAAATAATCTCTTCCTTTTTTTTCCTAGTTGCCAAAATCTTTCGTCAGTATGAGCAGAATTTTTTCAATTTCGATTTATTTTCGAAGGCATGTGTATTTGTGAAGTTTAAAAAATCCTTCCCACCCTTCTGATCCTTTAATAACTAGGCGTAGCGAGAGCGATTAGTTAACCACTTGTCTTGTCATAGTTTTATCCTTTTATCACTACTATTTTTTTGAAAAAAATAAGTTGAAAGACTGAGTAAATAACCAGGGACGTCCCGAAGGCATAGGCGAGTAGGTAGTTGCGTAGGGGCGACAAGTCATAGGGAGCGGCAAATGATCACAGATATTTTAAATGACTACATATTTTTGACACGAGTTTGATTTAGAATAAACATGATGCCTCCAATGTCTTTGATTAACAAAATACCAAATCAAGATTCGATACTCATATTATTTAAGTGAATTTAATTTTTACATTATTTTTCATGATGTGTAATGAAGGTAATAGTTATTTTTTCATAATTATTGAACAATAATGTGAGCTTTTGGATCATATTTATTTGTGAGGATCTTTGTCAATACGGTAAATATTATGAATCACCTGAAAGCAAAACGGAATAAGTGATAAAATATTTGTTTGAGTTGTGCAAGTGAGAAGAGGATTCGAACTTCTATACGTGTATATTTATTCCTAGAATAGTGGAAAGGAATGAAAGAAAATGGGTGCTATTTTAGGGGTCTGCCTAGGAACGTTACTGTAACTAACTAACAGTTTTTGTAGAAAACTTCTGCTGAGAGACGTTCAATAGGAAACTAATTGCTTTACATTGAGAACGGACATGTATGAGAAAAACTCATTTAAACTGTTTTTAACTTTTCCGGTTCTAAGCTCAAGAAATGCGACCCCAATACCCACATTTTCTTGAATATTTATTTTAATATGGGTGATATAATGTTTATAATTAAGGTATTTTTATATCATAGTTTGTTGGACCTTTTTTTTTGTTTATATAAATACGCGATAACGCGATAACGCGTGAAGCGCCCGCGATAAGCGATCATTCGTAAGATAGCTGGGCTAAACTTGTCAGTTGTAATTTCATGTGTGCTGGGATGACGTTTTTTTTACGCGCAACTTAAAATATGATTATTTATTAAAAAAGCACGGATTTTTACTAAAAAATGTATGAGGAATGATGCAGAGAGATATTTTGAAGCTCTAAGACTATTTTGGATGGAGATATTAATAATGAGGAAACCATTGGAGTTCCTAAACGGCCCCCATCGGCAGAGAAGTATTTTTCTAGTCTCCGAGCCGCGAGAATTAAAATAACGTTTTTTAGTTTTGAATAAATAAGTTGATGAATATGTCTTCTAAAAAAATCCATCATTATTATATAACACTTAAATGAATATAGCACTCGCTTTAGAATCGTTTGTCAATTCAATTCGACCAAATTCACAATGGGAAATTTCATTTCTTAATCTAAGTGCAAAGTGCTCAAGTGTTTTGCCATTTGAATTTTAAATCAATGGAAGCATTTATATAACGTTTAACTCAAAAACACTTCATATAGATTTCAGAAAACTCACTTAGTAACCACAGATAAAATATGATTAATTATACTCTATTTGAGAAAGTATTAGACTTCCCTTTGAGCATGTCATTAGTGAAAATTTTCTCAAAATATCTGACGAAATTTAATCTTCTTTTCATGTAAAACAAATACGTTTTTAATAAACAACTAACGCTAAAAACATAGTTTTATATCGGCTCTCTGAGTCGAAATTAACCGCTTGAATACCGCGCAAATAAATCATTAATATGTCCCGTCTATACTGCTTGTTTTTGAGAAAAATCATGTGAAAATTGCAACCACAAAAAATAGCCTTCATAAAAGGTTTTTGTATACAAATTATTTATTTTATTTTTCATTGAGTTAGTAAAACACCAGTTCAAAAGTATTTTTGCACTTAAGGGTTGTGTTTATTTAATAATTTGACTTAAGCACAAAATCGCTAAAAAACGTTTTTCATCTCTCTTGTAAAATTTTCTTGTGTCGGTTGATTCCTTTTACCCTTACTTCAGTCGATATGTATATTATTTTTCAAATTTGCTAACGTCCAACATGCTTTAGTTTTGAACAGTCTTTCAAGACTCTGTGATAACGTTTTTGTTGGCGCCTAGTGTCTCGAGTGTCGGTCTCTAGCTCGTTGTGTGCGTTTTTCCTTTGCAACCGGTCGATACTAAGCTCGGTGTCGAGTTGTGCTTTAAGATTTTCCACCCGAACGAAAATGACGTCTGTAGGAAATCGATGAAAGTTCTCAGAACTTTCACAGCGAGCTTTTACACAACGAGAAATATCTATAATAAATATAAAATAACAATGAAATTTTATATATATCGAGAATCTATCCAGATTTGTGATCTATCTAAGTTTCAACTTTTTATTACTGTTGTGTTGTCAATCTTTCAAAACTTTTGGGTTTGAAAACTTAACCGAAATATTTATAAAACTGTGTGCAAAGGTATGGAGGTATCGAAAGCGATAAGCTTAATTCCAGTCCTGTTCTTAGCCTCATCATTCTATCATTACAAGGCTATTTAGAAGCATCCGCAGCATGTGACCCAGCCAGTTCTAACTAGAGTATCAAATCCCGGGATCCCATCCAATTCAAGACATCACATACATCCATGCCTTTGAACAGAAATTCATGAATCGATTGAAAAATCAATTTATAAAATTGTTCGTACTGGGATTTGAACCCGTGACCTCCGTGGCTGAAGCCAACGACGTCGACCACTCGACCACACAGGCGGCAAATATACATCAACTAAATAATAAAAAAATGTGGGAATAAACACAGTGCTATTTCGACCCTATTATAATGAAGTTCTACCAAGTATCAATTGCCAATTCAATCGACAGTGCGAGAGTGTTGTATTTTTTTACCAAAGCTATATATCGACTGCGGAAAGGAAAAAGGACGTAACGCACAGTTTTTTCAAAACACCTTTTTTCGATAATCACAATGTATAGAACTTGATGCACGTTCAATAAAAAGGATGTAAGCTTGAAAAAGATGACCTTGTAAAAAATTTAAACCAATTAAAAAGACTGAAATAAAGGTTTTTCCTGGACAATTTCTTCAATAAATATTAGATTATGTCAATTTAACACCAGGTTAGAAGTTTCCGTTCATTTCGAGGTTGTGTATAATTCATAATTTGCATATGGCCCAAAATCATCAAAACACGTTTTTTGCGTCTCCTGTAAAATTTGATATGTGTGGGTAACGTCCTTTTTCCTTTCCACAGTCGATATGTATATTGTAACGAACTTGAAACACAATTGTTTCCGTTGTTGTTTTTTTGTATTTAATTTTAAAATCCAACAGACCAGCCCAGTTCACTAAACTTTCAGACGGATACAAATGATTATCGGCGCCGGAGGAATTTCGATCATTTGTACGCTTTTTGTATATTTATCGACCCCTGACACGGCACCCCATTGGGAATGCGTTGAAAATTTGATCGTAAATCATCATTTTGTTTATAACTACCGTGGCATAGTCGAATGGTAACGCAATTCGCGTTTGCTGTGTGATACAAAAAAGAGCTCCCCTGTCGGCCATATTATTTTGTTTCACAGGAAGACAGTGTTGACCGGGTAGGGCTTCCAATCCCGAGATGCGTGATCCTGTAATACCAAGATAAAGGGTGTGGAACCTCTCTTTTCCGCATTAATTTGTCTGATTTGACTAGGGAATCTTTGGCCGGAAGCAGAAGTTTACGGTCAGAATATGTCGGGAATTTACGTAAATTTACAGAATTACAGAATTGACCAGAAGGCCGCACCAGAGTAGCCAAAGGGCCGCAGGTTCCCCACGCCTAGATTTTTTTAACTCTTTCGGCTCAACTCGCGTTAAACTATAATGTGTGCTTGTTGTAGAAGCGTGAGTGTATGGATCTACAGCGACATCTATTATTAGGACTAATTATGAAATTAATTAATTATCTACAATCGTATAATCGTGTAATCGATAAAATCTAGCTTAATATAAAATTTTGAATTATTTTGATTCTGTACTCTTCCATAAGTTTTGTCGATAACGACCCGGGTTTCACCTTTGCTGCTCGTCAATTCAAGTGCATTCGTGCATTTGATAAAACCTGAAGATGCCGAAAGGTGGAACCCGGGCCGTTATCGACAAAACTTACGAAAGAGTGCAGAATCAAAATTATTCAAATTTGATATTGAAGTTCCATCAAGCACCTTCAGCCAAAGTTCTAAATTATAGCTTAATATAATTTTAAAAACATACCAGTGGAGTAAAGCATTCCTAGTTATTATATTCCAATTAAATTTATCTGTAAAAAATGAACACGGAGCCCGTGGCGTGCTTAAGTAGTAATCTCATATTTGTGTAGGAAGCATATGGTCTCCCAATGGATGTTCTTTCAACAGAAGCTTTTTCTATGAGGACTTTTTGTTACTCAGTTGCTCAATCTTTCCTTTTTTAAGAATAGTAGAGATAAAACGATTAGACTAGGAAAATACTAGCGAAAGGGAAATTTCAGAGATCAAAAATATCGTTACGTTACGTTCGTAAGATAGCTGGGTAAACTCGTCAGTTGCAATTTCATATGTGTGCTGGGATGACGTCTTTTTTACGGGCAACTTAAAATATGATTATTTATTAAAAAATCACGGATTTTTATAAAAAAAATGTATGAGGAATGGATGCAGAGATATATTTTAAAACCCTTAGACTATTTTTTTTAAAATTCATAAGAATACGGCCAATAATGAGGAAACCACAGGGGTCCATAAACAATCCCCATCGGATGAGAAGTATTTTTCTAGTCTCCGAGCTGCGAGATTTAAAGCCTTATTCTGTTAAAATGCTACACATCGAATGCGAGCATTGTTGGGTTAAGACTTATTTACTTCAAAGTTTACTTTTCAACCCCTCTGCTTAGCCATAATAAACACCCTTATCCAGTGGTTTAGTTACTTCGCAGAATGTTGCATGTTTAGTTTAGTTTCTTTGTATCGGAATTCAGTCGATAGTCGAGGAAATAGTAAATCGATCATTTAATACGCCTAAGTTCCAAGCGGCGCCCACGTTATGCATTAACCATGAACGTGGCGTCTGAGGAGTGAACAAGTCGTCGTGAGCTGTGGAGCAGGAGCGGGAAACATTTTTCATAAAAGGCTAGTTCGTAAAAAAAGTATAGTTATATCGACTGTGGAAAGGAAAAAGGTTATTTTACAGGAGGGACAAAAGCCGTGTTTTGATGATTTTGGGCCATATGCATATTATGAAATATACACAACCTGGAAGTTAACGGAGACTTCTAAGCCGGTGTTTAATTGACATAATCTAATATTAATCAAAGAAATTAATTGTCTAGTAAAAACCTTTTTTTCAGTATTTTTTCTTTGTTTCAATTTTCACAAGCTCATCCTTTTTCAATCTTAAAAGCTAAATTTAGATACTAATTCGACATTTGCAACTTACATCCTTTTGATAGAACGTGTATTATTTTGATACATTGTAATTATCGAAAAAAAAACCTGTTTTGAAAGAACTGTGGGTTACGTTCTTTTTCCTTTCCACAGTCGATATCTTACTACTCTCTTTGGAAAAAGAGAGGTTGAGCGACTGAGTAACAAACAGTTCTCGTGGAAAAACTTCTGTAAAGATACCTGTATTAGGAGGACATGTTGGGTTCTATAGCGCAGCGGTTAGCGTTGTTGGCTTCTATGCCAGATCTCACGGGCTCGAGTTCCAGAACGAACAGAATTTTTTACGTTCGATTTATCGATTTCTGTTCAAAGGCATAGGTGTTTGTGATGTGTTATACTATAGTTTTGGGCAGTATGTCCATAAATTGTCCACCATGATTTTTAACCATTCTTTTTTACAATATATTTTGTAAAATAAATAAATAAAAGATAAATTACACAAAATTTCAACTAATTGATTAATGAATTGTTGATAATTTTCGTAATTTTCAAAACCAGTCCTGTCCAATGTTCCCTCTGAGACAAGAGGTTAGCTGTGTGGAAATTTCAAAGGCTAAGCGGACCGATAAAATATTAATTGAAAAACTGTCTTGTAGTACGCGCCGACCCGGAACGAGTGCGCGGGGGCTCCCAAACAGGGGCTCGCAGCTTAGAGGGAACGTTGGTTCTGATTGATAATGAATAATGTGGAATAAGTACAAGAAGGAAATTATTTATTCGCTTTTTTGTTGATAAAATCATTTATCTTCAAATTGGAGTTTGCAGTTGATATGTACTATCATAACTGTGTTTTTGTGACGCATTCATAAAATGAACACAGAGCCTTATTCGGCACGCGTACCGTAGGTTTCTAATGCCTACAAGTAGAGCGCGGCAGGACTTCCTCAATACGCAGAATATTCAATGAGAAAATGACAGAAATCTTTAGCGATAAAAATAGACATGTTTCTTACTAAGACCAGGGTAGGTTTTATTGCTTCGTTCATCAATGACGTTATAGTTGAATTAGTTTTTATCTGAAATACAAGTTGAATATTTATTTTCTATTACATATCGACTGTGAGGAAGAAAAAAAACTTAACCCCCACATAATTAAGTATTTCGACCGAGGGTGTTTGATGGAATTTCAATATCAAATTTGAATTGTTTGAATTTTGTACTTTTCCATGAGTTTTGTCGCTAACGACCCGGATTTCGCCTTTTGTCATCTTCAGGCATTCCAAGTGCAGTCAAGTACATCCGTGCACTTGGAATGCCTGAAGATGCCGAGAGGCGAAACCCGGGTCGTTAGCGACAAAACTCATGGAAAAGTACAAAATTCAAACAATTCAAATTTAACCCACACATATCAAATTTTACAGGAGGCGCATAAAACGTGTTTTGATGATTTTGGGCCATATGCAAATTATGAATTATTCACAAACTTGAAGTGCACGGAGACTTCTAAGCTGGTCTTTAACCCTTTGCCCGCGTCACCAAATTTAGCGAGCATGCCCTGTACGCGGCTGCTTTTTTGCGGATTTTGTTATCGCGTTCCCGGCTGTAAATGTAGCTTGTTATATTTTTTCAACTAATCAAATATGTTAATTGCCACCCAAAGTAACCTTTTCAATAGTAAAATACAATATATTTCTTGCGTTTTCGGTTTAATTCAACAATAATCATTCTTCATACAATTGCGGCGTGACGTCGCCATACTGCAAAATACCACCACGCGCGACAGAGAACACTGCGCCACCACCTTACCATGCTTATAATATTAAATTCTCGGAACAGTATCAATTTCATCCGCACTCGATCGCTTATTTACACTATCCAAAATCTTGCATTGGTGACGTATGTTCACGGCGTGTTCCAGAAATAAATTATTTTAGCCTATATTGAATAATTTTTGACTAATGCCATCTATTGAATTTGGTAACATACATTTAGTAATATTTTCAACCAAGTTATACAATTTTAACACAATAGATAGCTCTTATATAAGGTTTGAAATTTCCATGACATCTATACGTGCCACGCGCGCTGAGGGCATGTTCGCTAAGACGTGCATAGATGTCATACGTGGTAAGAAGGTTAATTGACATAATTTTATATTTATTAAAGAAATTGTCTAGGAAAAACCTCTATTTTAGAGTTTTTTCTTGGTTTTAATTTTTTGCAAGGTCATCTTTTTCAAACTTAAAAGCTAATTTTAGATACTAATTCGGCATTTGCCGCTTGCATCCTTTTAATAGAACGTGTATCAATTTTGATACATTGTGATTATCGAATATTTAGATAATTAAATGCATGTTTAGACATTGTTATGATGTAGGCGTCAAGTCTAAATAGCTATCAACAATCAAAAAAAAATTGTAGAGCTAAAATACATTGTTATTTTTTCAACGTGTTATTTTATATTGTTTTACATCCCGGAAATCATGGTAGTATCCCGGTATTGTTAACCCTTGCCGTGCCCAAAGGTCCTCAACAATCCCGCCAAACAAAGCAAACTTGGGTCTTTCATATGTGCCTGTCATAATAATAATGTAATCTTGCGTGTTGGTATATTCTTGGAATCGTCATTGTAGGTCAAGTCTAGATAGATACTGTGATGCGGCCGGGCCCAGAGTATTTTCAGTGATGCTTTCAAATTTAATACATACCTACGCAAGCCGTCTTATGACATATGGCAACATTAATTATATCGAGTAGAATCTCGATACGACAGGCCAAGATATAATATTTTAAGAATTTTTCGATAGCTGTAATGGTTCAGTGATCTTTCCGTTTAAGATTCTTTTATCCGGACATAGAAAATTCCGGACACTATTCCGTACATTTAAATATTTTGTTGGGTCTTATGGCGCAGGGGTTAGCGTTGTGGTCTTCCGTGCCATACCTCAAGGGTTCGATTCCCAGATCGAACAGCATTTTTTGATCGATTTCGGTATGGGTATTTTTTATGTCTAATTTCCGATCCTTTAATACAAGGCGCAGCGATAGTGATTAGTTAACCACTAGTGCTGTCCTAGCTTTATTTTTCTACGAAAAAATCACAAAGCCAAAATCACCGCAAGTGAAGTAAAGTGTTTTAATACACATTAACTGAGGTCAGGCAAAAGGACTCAACCCACATGAAACAAATTTACAGAAGGGGCAAAAGTAAAAATATTTAATAAACACAAACTTAAAGTGCACCAAAGCTTATAAACTGGTGTTTTATTGACTGAATCTAATATTATGTTTAAGATATTTTTTAATAAAATCCTTTACGTAGGTCCTTTTTCCTGGTCGCAAAGTCAACAGGCATTTCTTTTTTCAAATATAAAAGCTAAATTTTGATACTAATTCTACATTTGCAGCATACATTATTTTAATATGACGTGTTTTAGGATGTATACACTGTGATTATCGAAAAAAAGCAAATTTGAAAAAAATGAGAGTTACTTCCTATCACTTAACCGGTTCTCTGCCACCGACGTGTTAACACGCCATACAATTTCGTGCTCGTAGGGCCGGCCATACAAAATGTGCGTGTTTCCACGCAGTACTTGAGACGCGTTTTAAAGGCCACAAGAAACATATTTATTTAATAATTTTAAAATATCATGCATATAGTGACATCTCTTGGTATCATAATGTGGTACTTAAACTTAAAAGATATTGTTTTGTTATCTATGTATAATACAACGATTTAAAAAAAGCTTTTTTGTTGTGTTCAAATTTGTTGCTAGCAGGGCTATAACTCCTTGGCGGTAATTTCCGTTTTTGAAACGTTTTTCGATAAATGATGTCGAAAATGACCCATCATGTATATATATGGTAAGTGTTTGTGGTGTTCTATTATATGTCCAAAAAGTACATACTTGTTAGGTTTTATATTTTGAAAGAAAATCATGGCCCTCCATGCATGGCCATATTAACCCCTATAACTCGAACGTTGACATATAGTCGATATCACGATTCCGGTCTACCACTCGAACGTCGACATGTAGTCGACATAACTTTAAACTCTGAAAGAGGCGAAACACATGTCACAGTTAGTAACACAATACGTGGAATAATCAAAGTTAATTTAAATTTTCTATTAACTTTAAACTCGTTTACTGGCCACGAATTTTATTATACTTGTTTATTTTTGTGTTATTTATCATATAGATACTTCTTCATACACTGATCAAATTTAAAAAAAGTACATATTAGTTTTTATTTTTTGAAAGAAAATCTCGGCCCTCCATGCATGACCATATTAATACCGCACGGCACAGACTAGGTTAAATACTGTCAACATGCTAGTGGTTACTTTTCCGAAAATTTAGTTTATTAGACCGTCATGCCCGAATAGTTGGAAACCACTGAATAGCTCATTGCGTTAATATCGAGTAACGTAACTAGGTTGTGTGTTTAATTGCATATTTGCACTCAATTTCAAATGACGTTAAAGGAACCATCTTGTAGAACGGACAATTCGTTAGTAAAATTGCTGGTGGAACACATTCCCTACCGTATTGTTTGCGCAAAGAGGGAAACGGGAAAGCCTCGTAAACCGTTTATGGCAGAGCTATTTCGCGCCGGCCGCAAAAAGGAAGTGGATTTTATGTCAGTACGCGCAATTCGTAATAATTTTAACCCAATTTATAAATTGAAGCTACATCTAAGGGTTGCAACACCGGACGAATACACATACACCTGTTATTCGGTTATTCGTATTTAATATCTACCGGTTTGAATTTAATTTAATTAACCCTTAACCGCTCAACTGCCGTCAACGTCTTAGGGCACACGATTTTCCGTGGACGGGACGCCGGTCATACAAATAATGCGCCATTTGATGCTTTTCTTTAAAAGAGATTTTACAAACGTAAATTAATTATTTTAAACATAAAAATATGTTGAACTAACTACAACATTGGTACACTCGTCGTGTATTTGGTAGGATTTTATAAATAAGTTTTAATTCATTTTTAATAACTAAATATTAAAAAGGTTTTATTTTTGCAATTAAATTCGTGTCGTGTTAAGTACCCCCTTACGTACACCTAGCGGCAGTTAAACAGTTCAATACATGATTTTCTACTTTTAAATAAAACAAATATTTTTATATCGTGACTTTGGTTATGGCAGTCTAGAGCTCGAATACCAATACGAACAGTTCCTTAAATTGACTAACAGTCAATTATATATATATTTTTAATCCATATCCGCTCCCTATACGGAGCATGTGGTCACCACGAAGTTCCTCCAAGATTCTCTATCTCCAGCCAGTCTTCTCGCCTCCTCCCAGGTCATCTTAGCGTCCCGTAACTCCGCTGAGTACATCCTGTGGATGGTCATCAGTGGCCTTTCACTACGCCGGGATCCATCCGGCCGGAAGAAGAGACAGGTAGGGTTCAGGCTCTCTTCAGGCATCCTCAACTCGTGTTCAAGCCAGGTCCACCGCCGTTTCTTTATTTTGAACAGTTATATTTTGACATTGAAAATAGATAACCGAAATACCGCGATGCCGGTTTCGGTTATGCCGGTTTTGCCACCCCTGGCGCAGGCGTGATAAACGTGTCAATTCCGTTGGCAAAATGTGTCACATATAATAAAAGCCGATTACCACCAGTCATTGAACTTCTAAAAAACAAAACAGGGCTATTCACATGTGAAATATATCAAATATTATAATATACCGTTTAAAAAGCCGCCTGTGTGGTCGAGTGGCCACCGTCGCTGGCTACCGCTACGGAGGTCACGGGTTTAAACCCCAGTACGGGCAGTTTTGTAAATTGATTTTCAATCGATTTATGAATTTCTGTTCAAAGGCATGGATGTATGAGATGTCTTGAATTGCCACCTCCCACCCACCCTTTTCTATGAACGGGGCGTATCGAAAGCGATTAGCGAACCACTAGTCCTTTTTTAGCCCTTTCCTTATATTTCTACTCTCTTTGGAAAAAGAGAGGTTGAGAAACTGAGTAGCAAGCAGTTCTCGTAGAAACACTTCTGTTGAGATGAACTCCATTAGAAGTCCATAAACCCCACATTGGGAGCGGACATGGTAAAAAAAATATTTTTATTATTTTGCTATTCTTCTAGTTGTGTAACAATTTGTGACCCAGTCAAATAAACAAATCCTACTGAAAAATAGTATTATAAAATAGTCAGGTCCGTGGCGCAGTTTTAAACGTCGTTGGATTCCGTGTGTCTAAAAAATCCCTCTCCAAATTTCCAATCGATTAGCTAACCGCTAGTCCTTTTTTAGTTGTATTGTTCTATTCATATTCTTTTCGAAAAAGAGTGGTTGAGCGTCTGAGTAACAAAAGGTTTAGTAAAAAAAGCTGCGGTTGCAATACATCCATTAAAGACTAAATGCTCCACAGCGGGAGCGGACATGGATTGAAACAAAAAAAGGCCAAAAATATTAAGCCTAAAATCTTTACTCACGTACCACAGTCCTTGCAAGGACCTAGCCTAAGGTTAATTTTACACAGTGGCGGATCATCCTATAATCAAATGAGGCACACGCTTAGGGCCTTCGATTTTTTAGGGGCCTCAAACATAGCTTATATCATGAAACCCAGAGTGGGGCAAACTTTTCGAATGAAGGGTCAAATTCGGGAATTCAAAATGCGCGGCGGGCCGCAAGTAAAATACCATTTTATAGGTACACCATTTATTGTCATGAAAAGAAACAATCTAGTGAGAGTAATGGAACTGTTTTACGTCTTTTAAGATTTTTTTTTTAATTCAGGTGTTAATTTTGTAGTTTAGATTATTAAAACTGCTTGTAAATGTTCACCGATGATGTTTTATCGTAAAGAAGTTCATGATTGTTAATGTTTGTTAACATATCGACAGTGGAAAGGAAAAAGGACGTAACCTACAGTTTTTTCAAAACAATTTTTTTCGATAATCACAATGTATCAAACTTGATACACGTTCCATCAAAAGGATGCAAGCTGCAAATGCCGAATTAATATCTAAATTTAGCTTTTAAGTTTGAAAAAGATGAGCTTGTAAAAAATTAAAACCAAGAAAAAATACTGAAATAAAAGTTTTTCCTAGACATTTTCTTTAGTTAATATTAGATTATGTCACCACCATTAGACACCAGTTTAGAAGTCTCCATGCACTTCAAGATTATGTATAATTCATAATTTGCATTTGGCCCAGAAACATCAAAACACGTTTTTTGCGCCTTCTGTAAAATTTGACATGTGTGGGTTACGTCCTTTTTGATTTCCACGGTCGATATACAGGTTGATCCAAAAATAACGATTATTATATTAATTTTCAATCTTTTTTAAAATTGCGTTAAAAAATAAAAACGTGAATTCTTTTAAAAAATATAATATTGCTCGCGGGCCGCAGAAAAATACGCGGGCCGCGGTTTGCCCATGCCTGATGTAACCAATATCCTTTTGGTTCAGATTTTTAAATATTTTTACCATTTTAGTTGGATTTTTTTGGACTTTTTTATGTTATCCGTAAAACAGAGCCTCCAAATTTTATTGCACCTGGGGCCCCCCATGTGCATAATCCGCTACTGGTTTCACCCAAAACTTCTAAATTGCTACATTCGCTTCTTTTTTTAAGATCCATGTCCGCTCCCAATGTGGAGCATATAGCCTCCTAATGGAGGTATCTCAACAGAAGTTTTTTCTACGAGAACTGTTTGTTACTCAGTCGCTCAACCTCACTTTTTTCATAGTGAGTAAGTAGGGAAAGAAGGATAAGGCTAGTACAGGACTAGTGGTTGGCTAATTGCTATTTCTACACCCAGTTATTAAGGATCAGAATGATGGGAGGAGAGGAAATGACGTGAATTGACACCACAAACACCCAGTCTTCGATCACAACGTTCTATTGAATACATATCAAATTCACTGTGATCTGACCGGGAGTCGAACCCAGACCTGCGTGATCGGTAGAGCAAGCTCTAACCAACTGGGCCACAGCGGGTGACAATATTCGCTTTTTACCCACTCAAATATCACAATTGTTTCTGACCTTTGATATTTAAAAAAAAAGCCATGAGATAATATTATGTTAATAAAAAAAAGATACATTTGACACTGAGAGAGTGTTTATTTTATAATATTTATAATGTATAACTTTCCCCTTCCACACTGTGATTGATTTATATATTTCTATTTGGTTTGGACAGAATATTAAAATTCCGAAACGAAGCGCCGACTTTGCCCTACGTCAGTGATTGAGAACTATTTGTCAAATAAGCACACATTTTTATAGGTACCAATTACACTTAGAGATCAGGACCATTATCAACTGATGGCAGATAAACCAAAAACAGGGTTTTGTATGATAACATTATATATAGCATAGTCGGGTCCGTAGCACAGCGGTCAACTTCGTTAGCTTCTTTAACGATTCTTACGGGTTCAAGTCCCAGAACGAAAATTACTTTTTCAGTCAATTTATCGGTTCAGACATTTTAAATTTCCCACCACCCTTCCAACCCACTAATCCTGTCATAGCTCTCTTATTCTGTCATTCTTTGTTTGAAAATATTAAAAAAAAATACTGAGTAACAAACAGTTCTCGTAAAAAATATTTTGATGTGATACCTCTAGTAAAAGGCCATATGCTTCATATTGGTAGTGAACGTGGATTTAAAAAAAAATCAAGGTTATAACTTGAATCCACTCCCACCCTTTTTGTGGTGGTCTATGTAGCTTAGGGTAAATTTTACCCCAAAACTTAAACATCAACAAAGTTAGTGTGTAAAGTCGTGTTTTTCTAAAAATATCATTTATTTTTTATTTTAAAATGTTATTTAACTGTTTTTCAATCTGAAACTGTATTACACATATATACAGGGGTGGACTGGAAGGGGCTCGCGCGAGCCTCTTGTTAAATTAAGATATTCGCGTTTTATAATCTTTAAATATGCAATTTATTTAGATTTACAAAGTTGTAATGTACATTTGGGATTTCTGACGTACATTTTTCAGCTATTGATATTGAATAAATTACAAAATACTGTGTACTGTTGCAAAATATAAGTGTATAAAGTAACATTCAATGGTTTCAATAATTATTGGGTATAACTGCACACGAGTGATAAAAAAATTCACACCTTCCCCAGAACATCACGAATAGCTATAAGATTTGGCGAGGCCCTTGTTACCATATTGGCAGCAGTGTTCCCTCTAAGCTGTGCGCGTGTGCGCGCGCACATGCATTAGAAAAGAGCGCACAAAAGTTACACCAGCTATACCACCACCAGAGTAAATTAATTGTCATTATATAGTACATTGGAACCCCCAATCAAACAACCCCGAATTACACTCTGGCTTGAAATATTTGCCGCAAATCCCCCAATTGCACGGTCGCATTCCATTGTCGTGTCTACGAGACGGTCGTTTGTGCTACCCATACAGTCAAATTTTGGCTAGCGTCTGTGTATTCAACATAAGCCAGGCTACACACGCATATCTAGGCGTCTGTATGTCTGTGTGCGGAATATTAACTACTACAAAATCTAAATATTTCATCCATATTTTTTTTGCAAAACTAAGGGAAATCTTAGTTTTGCATTTTCCGCGGAAAAAACCAAATCCTTAATTTTGTATGAGATTCACATACCCAATTACATTAATGGGGGTTTTACTGTATTGTTAAATATTGTAATTATAAAAAAAATAACCATTTCGTTAAGTAGGTCTGAATACCGTTATGTGGCGCGCAATTTTTTTAATTTCCTTTCAAAGTTGCACAGCCAATTTATTTTGCGCACATAACCTTCGGAAAATTAAAGAGAACATTGATTGGCAGCCCATCGCTGCATAAATACGTCACAACGCATCAATCGCGTTAGATCGTAACCGTGTTAAACAAAGCGCGGGTGTGTATTTTAGGGTTTTACGACGTGACAAAAAGGTTAACGACAACTCCAATTTGGCAAGATCGGTTCGTCGGGCGTCTCAAGTCGCACGCGGTCACAAAAGCGGTTTATAAAAATATGATTGGAATGTTGCCAATGTCGGGAAACATTTTTTCACATTTCTAGCTTGACCGTCTTGGTTTTTTTTTGCAAATGAAAACACTCCACCGAGTTCCAAGTCAAATAAACCCCTCAAGTACGAATGGTACAGCATTACCCCACGTATGAGGCAGAGGGGTCTAACTACAAAAATGCAAGGTTTCGGCAATGCCATAATCATATTTTTACTGACGCAAGAACTGTCGCGTACACATCGACTGTGGAAAGGAAAAAGGACGTGACTCACAGTTTTTTCAAAAAATGTTTTTTGCGATACTAACAATGTATCAAACTTGATACACGTTCGATGGTTTCGGCGGTAACTTTGTGGAAGTTCATTTTAATAGAAAATTTAAATTGACTTTGATTATTCCACGTATTGTCTTACTCTGTTTCGATTTTATAATCCCCTCTTTGCTTCCCTTAAAAAGAAAAAATCCCAATCTGATTGATTGCAACTCATTAGTATCATTATTTGTTTGCTTTATTTCGATTCTACACCCCCCTCCTTGCTCCTCTTAAAAGGAAAAAAACCCAAAACTCCATTTTGTAATTTCATAATTTTAAAATGTTAGAATCAATCTTGCTTCATTACTTAAGCAAACTTTGCGATAGTAAGTCTGAAGATGCCTCTGAAAGATGCGAAAGACGTGTCACAGTTAGTAACACAATACGTGGAATAATCAAAGTCAATTTAAATTTTCTACTATTGATACACGTTCTATCAAAAGGATGCAAGCTGCAAATGCCGAATTAATATCTAAATTTAGCTTTTAAGTTTGAAAAGGATGACCTTGTAAAAGATTAAAACAAAAATAAAGACTAACATAAAGGTTCTTCCTAGACAATTTTTTTAATTAATATTACATTATATCAATTAAAAACCAGTTTAGAAGTCTCCGCGCACTTCAAGGTTTTATATAATTCATAATTTGCACATGGTACAAAATCATCAAAACACGTTTTTTGCGCCTCCTGTAAAATCTGATATGTGTGGGTTACGTCCTTTTTTCTTTCCAAAGTCGATATTGAAACCGTTGACAAGATACTATTGAACACTCGATTGGTCCGTTTCCAATGTAGAGCATATGACCTTACAATGGAAGTATCTCAACATCATTTGGGGTTAACTCTAATAAAAGTCCGTAATTCACGGGTTCCCAACCTGGGGGTCACCAAGGGTTTCCGAGGGGGGTCGCCAACTTTTTTTAGATTTCAACAATATTGCAATAACAACAATAAAATCAAGGATTTCAAATTCCTCGGTGAGCTAAAAAAAAAAAGGAGCTTCGGAGACAATCCGTGCAAAAAGTAAATCGAGGATTTCAAATTACTGGGGGGGAGGGTCGCTAGTCACATGGCTATTGGGTCGCCACCCAAATAAGGTTGGGAACCTATGACGTAATTGCAACATTAGAAGTGAACATGATTTAAAAGAATTAAATAATTTCGCCATTAATATGGAGTTTACAGATTACTAAAGAAACATCTTAAAATAAGTTGTTTTTAACAAGAAACGATTTTTATTGAATCAAAAAAGCTCTCATTTTCAAAGAGGGTATGGATAGGACAATAGTTGTAAGATAAAACTAGTCATTTCTCAGATCACAAGCATCCATTCCTTTGAACAGAATACCATAAATTTGGTTATGCTCGTCATGAGCGAAATTGGTCCAAATCATATCGACTGTGGTAAGAAAGAAGGACGTAACCAACAGTTTTTTCAAAACGGGTTTTTTTCGATAATCACAATGTATCAACATTGATACACGTTCTATCAAAAAGATGCAAGCTGCAAATACCGAATTAGTATCTAAATTAAGCTTATATGTTTGAAAAAGATGACCTTGTAAAAAATTTAAACCAAGAAAAAATACTGAAATAAAGGTTTTTCCTAGATAATTTATTTAATTAATATTATATTATGTCAACTAAACACCGGCTTAGAAGTCTCCGTGCACTTCAAGGTTGTGTATAATTCATAATTTGCACATGGCCCAAAATCATCAATGTACGTTTTTTGCGCCTCCTGTAAAATTTGATATGTGTGGGTTACGTCCTTCTTTCTTTCCACAGTTGATATTAAATAAAAGCGAAATTAGTATTAATTACTATTTTATATTTTTGAATATAATACATTTCCATCAAGTATTGACAGTGAACACTCTAAAGGTGAAAAATCATCCATGCCATTGAACATATTACCATTAATTTGATAATGCTTATCATGAGTTTAACCGGTCCCAATCTTATTAAATAAAATTGGAATTAGAACAAATGAGACTGACTGGTGTCTTTCATTTTTACAGAGAGAAGAGCTCTTGCTCTATTTCTATTTCTATTTCATCTCTGATGTTGTTTTTTGGTCATTTTTTCCCTCTTCTTTTCTTCTTCCTTCCCTTCCAAATGATTGTAAAAATATATATATTACCTTTCTTTTACCAAGCGTTGACAGTGAAAATCCTTAAAGTGAACAATACCATAAATCAATTGAGTCATCGAGAAGTGAAGTAAGCCAATTAGTAAAATTGTAAAACCTTTCTATTGGACTTTTAAGTACAATCACGTCATTATTTTGTGTCAGTGTTTTGGTTGATTGCATATTTTTATTTTTGGGAGGTAGCACTAGTGTAGTGTGTATTAACTAGGATATCCAATCCCAGAGCCTTTTTGTGATCCCGGGATTTCGGGATTGATTAATTTTCAATCCCGGGATTGGGCACTCATCGTGAAATCGTGTATAATTTGAGAAAAGTTTTGGTGAGTCGTTTTTTTTTTAAATCACCGAGGAATTTGAAATCCTCGATTCCCTATACTTTTTCCTCAAAATATCTCCGAAACACATTTTTTTAGCTCTTCAAATTCCAAAACCCTATAAATTTTCGGCATTTCCTCAAAATTTCTCAATCCCGGCATCGCGACCAAACCAATCCCGGAATTTCGGGATCGAAAAATTGAACGGGATCCCGGGATTGGAGACCCTAGTATTAACTAAGGTTACTTCACTTTTACAATACTTAAATAAATGTAGAATATTAAAACATATATCAATCATTTCTATCTAAAATATCACTTGGCCCACTTCACATCTTATTATCAATCGATTAAATACAGGGAATTGAATCTGAGAATACAGCAACTCAGTAAAACGATGACTCGATTAATATATTTTTAAAAAATGGATATATGAAAACCTGTTGGTCGCTGGAGGGTTAAAATAAGTATTATTTATTCTCGCTGCGACATCTAAGTGAATTGGATTAGGGACACGCCGTATTTTAATTATAAATATTCTTTTGAGTCATGCTGTATCAAAAACTTATTCGTGTAATCATATTTTAATCTTGTCTGGATGAAATTGCGTCTGTTTCGTAAAGTGGCACCTTGTTAAATGATACGTATGAAATATGCTTTGAGTCACTTGTATCACAATAAACCTATGATACAAAAACAATGTCGTTTTTAAAAGATGACAATTAACATATCGACTGTGAAATGGAAAAAGGACATAACCTACAGTTTTTTTGTCGATAATCACAATGTATCCAACTTGATAAAGGTTGTATCGAAAGGATGTAAGCTGCAAATGCCGAATTAGAATTCAAATTTAGCTTTTAAATTTGAAAAAAGATGAGCTTAACAAAATTGAAACCAAGAAATAAGACTAAAAAAAAGGTTTGGTATAATTTTTTTTTTTTTTGGTAATCAAATGAAATTTCTTAATGTAAATGTCATTTGTATTACCATTATCGTTTGTTTTTTTTCTATCATCCCCTCCTTGCCTTCCATTTTTATTTGATTTTTATTATAATATATCAGAATACTAAAATTAAAATCATTCGTACTTAAGCAAGCGTTTGCGAAACTAGTTGTCTGAGGATGCTTCTGAAAGAGGCGAAAAACGTGTCACAGTTTGTAGCGTGAAATAATCTAAGTAATTTTATATTAAAATGAACTTCCACAAAGTTACCACCGAATCCATCGAAAGACTACTATATCTTTGGTTTGTTTCCAGAAAGTACTGCCTCGTCCGTCAAAATTTATTATTTAGGCAGACTTACGTCCAATATTATGTCAGAAAAGTTAACAGTTTAGATCTTTGAAAGTTCGCCTCGTGTGCAAGCTTAAAAATAGCACGTCATGTACTTAGATAAGAGATAACAGGATTGGCGCATGACTAAAACGCAATGCAGTTACGGAAGAGTGCAGTGGGGTGCAAGAGTGACATAATTATATTAAAAAGTTTCATAACTTGGTGCCCAGCGTGGACTACACGCAACTCTTTGTTTAAACTGTTTTATTCAGTACAGTAAAACCCCCATTTACACTTTAGTCGGGACAGTGTTATTTGGAGCAGTGTAATTGGGGATGTGAATCTCATACACAATTAGGGATTTGGTATTTTCCGCAAAAAAATGCAAAACTAAGATTTACATTAGTTTTGCAAAAAAAGTTCTCGAAAAGGTTATATTTACTTGTCTTAATATGCACATGTCTTCAAGCAAACCAATATCGTCAAATCAGTTTGGATTTAGGTCAAAGACCTCGTTAGATGATGCTATCAATCATTTACTCGGTGTGGTGGCGTCTTCATCTTTTAAATGTATCTTGGCTATTTTCCTTGACATATCAGGAGCATTTGACAATGCATGGTGGTCAATGATTTTAACTAAACTGAAACTGAAAAAGATTCCATCTGATATATTTAAAATTATTGTAAGCTATTTTTCAAAACGAGAGATAATTATTTCAACCGTAAATTCTTTAATCCAAAGAAATAACACACGAAGTTGTCCTCAAGGATCGATTCTTGGACCACTTCTTTGGAATATTTTATTCGATGATCTGTTAGACCTTCTCTCCCTCAAAATACGCACATACAAGCATACGCTGATGATGCAATAATGCTTATTCAAGGTAAGAGTAGTCAATTCACATCATTTCCTCTCCTCCCATCCTTCTGATCCTTTAGTAAGTGGGTGTAGCAATAGCGATTAGCCTACCACTAGTCCTGTTCTAGCCTTATCCTTCTGTCCCTAGTACTCACTTTGAAAAAAGTAAGGTTGAGCGACTGAGTAACAAACAGTTCTCGTAGAAAAACTTCTGTTGAGATACCTCTATATGGTCCACATTGGGAGCGGATTAAAAAAATCCATATTACTTATCGTTCTTTGAAACACTAATGCCATATTTAATAAGTGTAATCAATTATAATATATAAAAAAACAGTAGAACTAAATACGTTACTATGTTTGTCCTTCTATTAGTGAGCGGTTTTTCATTAGCGAATAAGTGGGGCGTTTTTTAGGAAACAAAATAGTCCGCTCATTTGGGAGTAAATTTTTTTATGTATGTCTAACAGAAAAGTACCTCAAAAAAGGAGTTAATGGTGCAACATTTAATTTACATTCGGGACGCGCCACTGCTTGGAAAACTGACATAAACCCAACGTTACAAACCAGACAAACTGCGACTTTGTGGAACCAAACGTTTCCGGAGCGTAATAGTACAAAACAATAAATAGGTACTAGGTTGCCCCAAATACAGCATTCATAAAATGCATTTCAATCTCCATGAGTAATGTACACTTTTAAGGATTTTCTTGTGTATCAAACTGTAGAGATGCAATTCTTTAATAAAATTAAATCGGTTTGTAGCGCAGATGTCAAAGTAGTTGACTTCCGTTGTGGATTTCGCGGGATCGAATCTCAGCCCGATCAGCATTTTTTCAATCAATTTATCAAACTTTTAGGAGAATTTAAAATTTCGACTGAATTTCAATATTAAATTTGAATTGTTAAAATTATGTACATTCACACAGAGTTTGTCACTAATGAGCCGGGTTTCGCATTTCGGCATCTTCAGGCGTTCAAGTGCACGGATGAACTTGAACTGACGCTTAGTAAATATCAGGAGAAGTATGTCCATTTGGATAAATCCATGGGTAATATCCATACACCCTCAAATAGAGGACTCTATTAACGTACAAATACGACTCAAATTATTCTCCCCTTAAACACTTCCCTCACGGTGCTAAAAAATACGTTGCTGGCCCTTTAAGAACCGAGTGAAAAACATTTTTTTTTTAAATATGCATCCTAGGTTTTTACAGTCCACCAAAGGGCGGTTAGTGTTAAAACATGTGATCTTTAAAGGCCAGCAACCTATCGGAGGAATTTTTTTATTACCGCAGGGCAGTGTCTATTTCTCTTTCTATGGAACATATTTTTTTGAAACATATTTTTTTCACGTAAAACATTTATTTCATAAATTTAAGCAAGCTTTTTCTTCGATAAAGGAGAATAAATCGGTTCATAGAAACAGGCTCACTGATTACAATTTGGATTTGATTGTGTCAATCAAATCCACAATCAAATATCAAACAAAAAAAATAACAAATAGTTAAAAATTAACAATGACCAATATGGCATTAACTTTTGAATTACATTTAAATGAAACATAAATATTTCATTAATAAAAACACAATAATCCTTTGTACTTTATTCCACTTTATTTAATATGTCAGGACCGGTTTCGCTCATTGCGAGCATTGTCAACTGATAAGAAATAATTACAAACATATCGCCATTCTGAATTTATTATCTGGGATGACTTTTTAATTATATGTTAGATGTGTTGAACATTTTAATTTTGTGTTATTTTAGAATCACTTTAATGTAATTGGCAATTTCTTTTCAATGCCAATTGTTGTGTATAACTTTTCAATTTTGTATAAATAGCATTGTTAAATTATATTTCTTATCAGTTGACAATGCTCGCAATGAGCGAAACCGGTCCTGACATATTAAATAAAGTGGAATGAAGTACAAAGGATTATTGGGTTTTTATTAATATAATGCCTTTCCACGAAGTATTCACAGTGAACACCCTAAAAGTGATAAATATTTCACAATGAAACAATTTTTAATAAGCATATACTCATAATCCTTTTTTGCAATTCATATTGATTTTCACGTTTCAGCCATCGAGTTAATATTCTTCACTCTCTTTAAAAAAAAAGAGATTTAGCAGTTCTGTGCTACGCAGTTAAAATACCTCGATTAAGAAGCCATATGCTCCACATTGGGAGTGAACAGCGTCACGTACCTGATAAATATATACAATATTCTATTTAAAACTTCCTATAATATAGATAAGAAGTTTGGAAACTAAGCCAATGATGGTATGATTAAGGGAATCGTTTATCACTAACTAATTAGAGGGAAACAATTTCTACCTTCGGAAATAATAATTCCAGACGCTCGAAACAATTTTCCGACTCCAATTTCCCGAGCAGGGTCGCGCGTAAGGTCTTATATAAGATAACAACTTTGCGAGACTTTAATGTGACAATAACTAAATATAAGCACCCCGAATATGTATGGGTGTGGAGTTATAGGGGAAAGTTTTTCCAAGAAGCGAAGAAGTTCGCTAACAGATATGGATTTTGCTAAGCGCGATTTTTCTTCACTTAACGCACGGCTGGGTGAGTTTTCCGATGGAACTTTTCATATTGTATAGTATAATATGGGATCCCAACAGGTGAAGTGAGCCTACTATTGAAAAAGTAAATCTTTTTTCTTGTACAATCACGTCTTTATTTGGCGTTTTGTTGAAAATTTCACAATATAACAAATATGATGCATTAAAATTCATATGTTTACCTTCAAAAAGCTACACAATACCATTGCTGAGCTAAAAAATATACAAGTGGCAATTAGGGCCTCTAATTCCGGGATCCCGTCCAATTCTGCGATTCAAAATCCCGGGATTGTGACAGTACTAATCTTGGGATTTCAAGATTGATAAAATGAGAGAATGTTGAGCGAGGGCTAAAGAATTTTTTCGTTTATTTTGGGAATTTCGTAAATTCCTGAATGTTTTTTAAATTGCATATCCTGGGAGATCTAAAAAAAGCTCTGACGGCGTCTTAATTTGGGAAATACAACCTACAGATTGTTTGAAAAATCCCAGGATTTAAAAATCATCGAGAAAAAATTTCTCGATCCCGAATCCCAATTTATACACAATTTTATGCTGAATATTCAATCCCGGGATAGCAAAAAGGGTCCGCGATTGGTTGCCTCAATGGCAATGGTATGACCATAACATTATAACAGCATCGTTTAAAACCTTTTTTTTAGTAGTGGGCCAATTTTAGACCGATGGCCAAAGGTACCCGTATTGATTGTTATTTAAATATCAATATTATATTCAATATACATAATCAAAATGTCGGTATTGATACGTTCGTCTGCTATTGGTGTACTTACATTCATACTTTCGCCCACAGAGAAAATATTTTCAATATTTCAGCATGTTATTATTATTATTAAGTAAACGTTTCGTGTAAGTTTTGGTTTAATCAATAAAAGCCGAGCTTTTGTGAACACGTAATGTTACTTGTAATATTTTTAACTTCGCTTATGAACACGACCAAACAATCGTTGTGAATTTTATATCTCAATTCGTGAACAGTTTTACCAGAAGGTTTTGTACGACATTAAAAACCACAATATGCTGTCAAAGATTGAGTTGGCTAGGTGAATTTAGTTACAATAAACAAATATTAGTAAGGCTTCCAAAATACTTGATTGGTATTTGCAGCTTTCATCATTTTAAACGAACGTGTATTAGGCAGGGTTGTGGAGTTGTTTAAAAAAAAGCAACGCCGACTTTGGCCTTAAAATAAAAACCTACTCCAACACAAAATTTCATATTTTTTACTTTATATATCGACTGTAGACAGGAAAGAAGACGTAGCCCACAGTTTTTTCAAAACAGTTTCTTTTCGATAATCACAATGTATCAAACTTGATACACGTTCTATCAAAAAAGATCCCAAGAAAGAAAACCAAGAAAAAATACTTGAAATAAAGGTTTTTCCTCGACAATTTCATTAATTTATATTATATTATGTCATTAATTAAGTATTTCGACTGAGGGTGCTTGATGGAATTTCAATATCAAATTTGAATTGTTTGAATTTTGTACTTTTCCATGAGTTTTGTCGCTAACGACCCGGGTTTCGCCTTTCGCCATCTTCAGGCATTCCAAGTGCACGGATGTACTTGAACTGACGCGTAGTAAACAGTTTGTATCGTTTATATACAAAAATATAAGTAGATCACTAAGTTCAAAGGCTATTAAAATGTAAATTGAATGTATACAATTTTCAATGAATTAAGTGGGTTTGTTATAATTATGGGGATTTTTTGAAAATATTAATGACCAGATAATAACATAGGAATGTTTAAAATAAATCTAGGGTTTTATCCGACCTATTATTAATGAGTTGATTTGTTTTTAAGCCTTTGAATTAATATTTAATGTTAATTAACATTAAATAACATTAATTACATTAAATAACATTGATACAAACTGTTTTATACGCGTCAGTTCAAGTACATCCGTGCACTTGGAATGCCTGAAGATGCCGAAAGGCGTAACCCGGGTCGTTAGTTCAAAATTCAAACAATTCAAATTTTATATTATGTCAATTAAGCACCAGTTTAGAAGTTTCCGTGCACTTTGGTTGGGTATAATTCATAATTTTCACACGGCTCGAAATCATCAAAACATATTTTTGCACCTCCTGTAAAATTTGATATGTGTGGGTTACGTCCTTCTTCTTTTCCACAGTCGATATGCTTACCATCATATCATCTAAAGTCAGTGGCAACACTGTGAACTCTTGTAGTTTGAATACACATCATCAACAGATGTATAGCCAAAAAATTTGCATCTTAAAAAAGATATACATTTAATATGAAGAAATCAAATACTATATTGAAATTAAAAATACCCGTTAAAATTATCCGGTTTTTAGTTCTTTTAAATCTTGCCGTTACCCGGGTAACCGTTTTCGATCTTACCCGGGTCGGAAGCCCTGTGTACACCGCAGGGAGCATATAAGCAGTCAACTGGAGAGAAAACTACTAAAAATCTATCCCGGGTGACTTGGTAAACGTATTTTCCATGGTCTGATTATATTAGTTCCACCGGCTGGCCGCGAGAACCTCGCGAACTGGCTAAAGCTCCACCAGTTCTTCAAACAACGTCGTCAGAAGTATAATACGTTGCCACTTTTAAGGTGTTCTCTGTCAATACTTGGAAGAAATTTATTATATTTATAAAGAATATTTTATTTAGAATATTTACTATTCCACGTTAATTTATATGATCAGGACCGGTTTCGCTCATCGCGAACATTTTCAACTGATAAGTATTTACATTGATAGAAGGCTATCTATATTTAGCCAAGCGAAGCTATTAAGGGTGTAAATAACAATAAATATATATACATTACTTTTAAGGTGTTCACTGTCGATACTTGGTGGAATGGCATTATAATAAAAATAATAAAACGTTTTAAGTACTTTTCCCACATAAAATTTATTGGATCAGAACCAGTTTCCCTCATTGCGAGCATTATCAACTGATAAGAAAAATAATTTCAATTTAAATTTGAATAAATAGCACTGTTTATATATTTTTCAGTTGATAATGCTAGCAATGCGAGAAACGGTCCTGATCCAATAAATTTTAATGTGGAAGAAGTACTAAAAATGTTTTATTATTTTTAATATATATACACGAGGACAAAATATATTGATTGCATCGGCATTTGCTTGGTAGAACTCCATTGTAATAGGGTGAAAATATCAACGTATTTAGTTTTACAGTTTTTATAATCTTAGTTAATAGCTATTTTGGCGTGCCCCATCGTCAGAACTATGTTATGTGTGTAGATTATATACATCCATGAATTTAGACATAAACCCATAAATCAATTGGTTATCATTTTTTAATAACTTTTCGTACTGGTGTTCGAATCCGTGACATCCGTAACTGTTGCTAACTATATTTTGAACACAGCTGGCAAAATGCGTCACATACAATGAATATATTTATTTTTGAATCTATCCTGGATGAAGCCAGGTAAAAAAACAAGTATTTATTTTCTGTCTTAATTTAACCTTGTGATTTTTTCAAAAGTACATTTGTCTTGTTTAAAAATTTTCATTCAACATTTCTCTTTCTACCATTTCAATTAGTATATTTTTAGGGAAACTTTTTTTTTTAAAGTATGTCTTTGTTTACTTCCTTTGCAAAACTATTAATTCTAAATTCGACCATAAACTTACTACCCGCTGCCCACTTAGTTGCCCTTTATAAACCCTTTTTCTTCCAAAATATTCAGTCAAGGGTGGAATTGCATTGACAAAGAAATAAAATTATATTACACCCCCGGGTGCAGTTTTTACCCACCATACCCTTTTTGAAGAATCGACGAAATTCAAACATGACTTCCTTTTGGAATTGTGTTTTATTTTACATTTTTACAATCCGGCAATAAAACATTTTTAAAATCCAAAATAAGACAGAATAGTAGATTTATTGTGTGTACATACATATAAATTAATATGTTACAGAAATGTGGAATCAGTACAAAAGATTGGTCATTTTTTAAAAATATAAACCCTTTTATACTTTCGATGGATTCGGCGGTAACTTTATGGAAGTTCATTTTAATATACAATAAAATAACTTAGATTAATCCACGTATTGTGCTACAAACTGTGACACGTGTTTCTGTGTGACACACATTTTTTTTATTAAACAGTAAAGATCGCGTAGAATCATTGTCACAGAGTGGTATCTATCGCCTCTCTTGTGGAGACTGCCAAGCTTCTTATGTAGGGCAGACAGATAGAAACTTTAATATTAGAATTAAAGAACATTTCTTTTTCAGAGTTTGCAAATCATTTAATCGAAAACAAACATAATTTTAATAATAACAGTAACGTAGAAATACTCCATCGAGTAAATAAAAAATACTTAAACTGAATAGTTTAGAATTTTTATAAATAAATAAAAGTATTAACAATAAAGAAATATTATTAAATAATATCTTGAATAAAACAGGTGGTTCGCCACTGTTAAATATATTTTCTAACGGTTTAACCCGCCCTAATTGATGCAACTCATTAGTTAATCATTTCATGTATTTTTTCATTACATGCACCGTTATCATCCCTTCTTAGTAAAAAATAGCCGTAAGCATTGCACACATACATTACATAACAAAAATAATAATTATTAAACATTGCATTAAAAAACGCGATTTTTACAAGTGCGTACTTTCAAAAGGCGTCGAGTGTATGTAATGTATACATACTAATATTTAATTTTAATAAAACTATAATTTTATTAAAGGGTAATAAAAGTCTCGAGCCCCTGGATGTCCCGGAACTTTGAAAACCCCGAGACTTCAGAATCCCTAGTTGAAACACATCTCCGGGACTAAACGTGTTAATCCTGCTCCAATTAAGCAAGTCGCGTTGTATTCGGGTTAATAACGTATATTATAGCAAAGGCTAAACGGCGTATACCCTCGTGTATGTCCTCCAATGCAGCACTGTATGTTTGGATGTCCAAAAACAAACAAACCAAAGTGACATATCCACTTTTGGCGATCGACCGGGCAGGGCCCGACGCGCTTCGACACGCAATCCACAACGTTGTTAAAGAATCATGCACGCCAGCAGAACAAGCCTGCATAAAGTTGACATGGGCTTCACCTGCGGACATACGCCGCGTTAAATATTAAATTTTAATCCAAGGAATCGGGGTGTTTTTCCATTTAACGACGACACACAATATGCAGAGGTCGGGCGGTCAATACTGTGCGGCAGCGGTGGCCAAACGGGAAGCTCGCACACCCCGCCGGAAGTTTCAAAATCATTCAACATAATTTTTCAACTAAAAAACGAATTTTAAATGCAAAAGTATGATGCCACCTGTGTGGTCGTTATGAATTTCTGTTCGAAGGCATTGATATATGTGATGTCTTGAATTCCCCCCTCCAACTCATCCTATCTTATAGACGGGGCGTATTGAGAGCGATTAGCTAGTCACTAGTCCTGTCCTAGCACTATACTTCTATTCCTACTCTCTTTGGAAAAAGAGAGGTTGAGACTTGAGAAACGGATTAGAAATACTTCTGTTGAGATAAACTCCATAAGGAGTCCATATGCTCCACATTGAGAGCGAATATGGTAAAAAAAAATATGGTTTAGGATGGTGATAACATCTTTTGGGAATGTCTAAGCATGGACAACGTACTGGAAAAATTGCCCAAGACTAACGCTACGTCTTGCGTGGGCGAAGTCACGATTGCGAATCAAAATATCAGACCAACTAATTGCGGCGTGCTTTTTGTCACGTAGGAAACTCTATAGCGGCTAAGACCATTTGAAATTATCGTGCCGCACCGAGTCGCTTTGCGTTCGTTTTGATTTTGTCTACGTAATACATACAGTTAGGTTAGACCTCGAGTTTTTCTCTGTTATGTTAATCCTTTAAACGCATTTTTTAATGTGGATCATATGGTCTCCTAATGGAGGTATCTCGACAGATTTTTTTCTACGAGAACTGTTTTTTATTCACTTGCTCAACTTCTTCTTTTAAAAAAGAGTAAGGTCAGAAGAATAAGACTAAGACAGGGCAGGCTACGCTCGTAATAGGGTGAGTAGGAGGTAATTCAAGACATCACAGTAATCCAGAAATCCATAAAACGATTGGAAAATCAATTAATAAAAACTAACTGGGATTCGAGCAGCTCGTGACCTCCGTGTTTGAAGTCAACGACGTTGACTCTCAACCACGCAGCCAGCATGAGTTAATATTAGTCAAAAAAACAAAGATGTGGATCATTTAAAATTCACAATTCAAAATCAAATCGTTGGTCCACTGCATCCCTTCAAATCTATCGGCTGTGTACCAAACGGAGACGAAACAACCAACCATTCAATTGAATTTTTAAGCTCATTGGATCTGCCTGGCTTGCCACCGCACAATTTACAACTGAAGGTTGGCTCGATAGTCATCATGCTTCAAGTTATCAAGTTAACACAACATTTATTGATTCTGGGGCGGTACGTTGTCATTGTCATGTCCCAATGAGTATCATTTTCAAGCAAATTGAGCTGTTGACATGCAAGTAGAAGAATTCGTCATTTTTCGGATGAACTGTGTAAATGCGACCAAGAGCATCAGTAGTCATTCGGGTGATCAGGAACCGCATCGCCTTGATTTGACGTTAAATTTTCTTCGATGTAGCGTTCCAGGTGTAATAACGTGGCATCTCAGAGTAGAACAACGTTCGTGCAAACAGCGTAATATTGTTGTCAAAAAAATTATCATACCTAATTATAAACATAACCTTATTTCAATATTATCCGATTTTCTTTCGTTTTCATTTCATATCATCGATTTTTTTAATCTATACTCTAAATTTAAAATTATTTTAAAGTCAATCGTATGCAAAAAAAGCGGAAACAAATGAATTTTGGAGACATTGCCATCTAGTGGATGAAATCAGCAAACAGCGACATTTTCATTATTTAAAGCTGTTCGTCATTTGAAAACTGTATGAGAATATTAATTTTCTTCATAATTTCTTCTGCTATTCTAGGCGGAGACGAATTTAATAAATCAAAGATCATTAAAATCAGCCAAGCCCTTCTTGAGATATACGTGGTGTAAATAACCCGACTTTGTTTTATATATATAGATATTATAACGCATCCGACTCGCTTTTTTTTCCTAAAATACCATTTAAATCCTGTCACCTTACAGTGAATCATATGTAATATGTAAAGATACGGTGCCTTCAGTTTAATGATTACCTATCACTGCTGTAAAGCATGCTTTTGTAAGTAAATACATGTATACAGCAAACTCTATTCAAAACTGGAAGCTTTTCGCTCTTCTGTCTTGATTCTACACGAATTGCAGCGGTTTTTTAAAATGAAGTAAAGTTTTCTCTCACATTTTTCAAAAGTCACTAATTACTTGAAACTGAATAAGTTGTCACTGAAACATTTCTTTTTGAACTTCGACTTGGTACGAGATATCAAAAAATTAAATTTTTGTGATAGTATGACACTTCTTCAAGAAAGCTTGTGATGAGCTTTCGTACACATTTATGAAATTTATGTGAACTTTTAACCTTTTAGCTGCCGTAGATAATCATAAGTAATGACCTAGCACGCTGGCTATAATTTGCAACGATTAATTTACTTATTTATTGACGAGATAATTGGTCTCTGGCGTGTTGAGCACGAGAAATTTTACGATATATGGCAGACATCGAGTTAATGAATAAGTGTTTTTTGTTGATTATAATTTTCAATCTCGTCGCGCAGTGGTCAACGTAAGTAAAGCCCCAGTGAATGTTCCATTTTAAAATGCGCACGTGCGGCCGCGCAGCAGTTTGAAAACATAGTGCGGATAGTATGATAGAGCTAGGACAAGATTAGTGCTTAGCTAATGGTCGTTATTTTAGGATTGTATGTGTATGAGGAGATTCTTTTTACTAAGCACATAAAAACCCATGCCTTTGAGCGCAAATTGATAAATTTATTGAAAAAATGCTATTCATACTGGGATCCTTCAATGAAACCAGTGGCGTTGAAACTCTTAGTTCAACTTAATTTTGTTTAAATAGTCAGGTAACAATTCATATTATTTATAAATATCCTGGTATCACCGATAACAATCCATAGAATTCACTTCGTGGAGCTACGAAACGCTACAATGACCTAGAAAGAAGCAAAGACCATATGCTCATAATATGAATAGGGTATGGATTTAAATCGCTTACTACAAAAGTTTTTGCATTTTTAAAATAGAGCTATAAATGTTAATTTGATATATGAATATATTTAGTATATAAATAGTCGCCTGTGTGGTCGAGTAGTCAACGTCGTCGGCTTCGGTTACGGAGGTACCGGGTTCGAATTCTAGAACAGCCAGTTTTATAAATTGATGTTTCAATCGACTTATGAATTTCTGTTCGAAGGCATGTATGTGATGTCTTGAACTCCCCTCTCCCACCAAATGCTATCCTTTGAACGGAGCATATCGAGAGCGATTAGCTAACTGTTAGTACTGTCCTAGCCCTATCCATATATTCCTACTCTCTTTGAAAAAAGAGAGGTTGAGTAACAAGCAGTTCTCGTAGAAACACTTCTGTTGAGATAAACTCCATTAGGAGTCCATATGCTCCACATTGGGAGCGGTCATGGTAAAAAATATATATATATATTTGTTCTTAACAATATGTCAAGATTTTTTTTAAGTACCGTGAATTGAATTTGATACAAGTGCTATTAATGTCAAGAGGGTTGTCATAAAAGCTTTCATGTGAACAAATTAAAAGGGTGGGGCCCACTAACAGCGGCGAGTGCAACCGTTTCGCTTGTTATGTCCTATCTGAGCCTTCATTTAATTATCCAGTGCACGCCACTCGCTTACTGTTGCCATGGTTAGCGTTTGACGTACGGTCATTTCCGGGCCGCCGCCACTGGTGGCCAATTCTTCAAATCGGACAACGCTCTGTCACTCTCGGGGATATGTATATTTCAACTATGTTCGCTCCCAATTTGCAGTATAATAAAGACTTATTAAGCTTGGAGCTTTGCCGGGTCGTGGTGCAGTGGTCAACATCGTTGGCTTCCTTTACAGATCTCACGGGCTCGAATCCCAGTACGAACAGCGTTTTTTTTTAATCGATTTTTGTTGAAATTGTCTCTGTTGGAAGATGTCTCTGTGAAAGATGTAATTTGTAATTTAGAACATCGACTAAAGGTGTTTAATAGAATTTCAAAATCAAATTTGAACTATTTTGATTCTGTACTGTTCCATGAGTTTTTTCGATAGCGGCCCGGGTTTCGCCTTTTCAGGTTTTATCAAGTGCACGAACGCACTTTAACTGACAAGGCGAAACCCGGGTCGTTATCGACAAAACTTATGGAAGGGTACAGAGTCAAAATAATTCTAATTTGATGAAAGATGTCTTGAAAGATGAGGTTGTTGAAATTGTCTCTGTTCTGAAATTGTCTCTGCTGAAATTGAATTTGTTGTAATTATGCTTGCAATGTCTAAAAACTAAAAATTCCCAAGTAATTAGCTGACCACTAGTTAGTTGCTCAATTTCGAAGATACCACAGATAGAGCTAGGACAGGACTAGTGAATATGCATCACAAATACACTTTGAATAGAAAGTCGATTAAAAAATGCTCTTGGTACTGGGATTCGAGCTCGTGAGGTCCTGCATGAAAACCAACGACTATCAGGAAAAACACAATATTCCATTGTACATATTTCTTAAGATTTCGACTGAAGATGTTCGGTTGAATTTCAATATTAAATTTGAATCATTCAAACTATGTACATTCACACAAGTTTTGTTACTAACGACCCATGTTTCGCCTTTCGGCATCTTCAGGTGTTCAAGTGCACGGATGAATTTGAACTGACTTTTAATAAATAAATGCATCGTGCATAAGTATATAAATAATAAATAAATGTATCACTATGTTTAAGGCCATTGCTGGCGAAATGGACTAACGGATCAACCCTACAGATTTGAATGGTGAGTAATTTCAAGTATTATATTTATTTTCTTCTCTGGAAATATTTATGATTATATATATGATATAAGAGTGGGGAGTTTGGCAGATTTATTACAGTACATTACTTATTTCCACTTATATTTACCAAGACTAGGAGCATTATCAACTGAAATCAGTTGACAATGCTCGTCATTAGCGAAACCGGTCCTCATCTTGGTAAATAAAAGTGGAAATAAGTACAGAGGAATATTGCGTTTTTCTTAATATAACCCTATTTTACCAAATATTGACAGTGAACACCCTAAAAGTGAAAACCAACGACGTTGAACACTGTGCCATGGACCCAAAAATATATACACATACATATCGACTGTGGAAAGGAAAAAGGACGTAACCCAAAGATTTTTTAACACAGCTTTTTTCGATAATCACAATGTATCAAACTTGATACACGTACTATCAAAAGGATGTTAGCTGCAGATGCCGAATTAGTATATATATTTAGCTTTTAATTTTGAAAAAGAAGACCTGGTAAAATATTAAAACCAAGAAAAAAGACTGAAATAAAAGTTTTTCCTAGACAATTTCTTTAATTGATATAAGATTATGTCAATTAAACACCAGTATAAAAGTCTTTGTGCACTTCAAGGTTGTGTATATTTCATAATATGCATATGGTCCAAAACCATCAAAACACGTTTTTTGTGCCTCCTGTAAAGTTTGCTATGCGTGGGTTACGTCCTTTTTCCTTTCCACAGTTGATATATATATTATACATACGTTTATATTAATATTGACAAGTAAACTTCCACGCCAAATTCAATATCAAGAATGGCTTGATACGCACTTTAAATACTTACATATTGTTAACATCCTGAATGGTAGGGTATTTTATATGTACACAACATGTACAATAAACTACCCCTTTGCTTGCATGTAATAAGGCTCGAGTCCCAAGCGGATGTGCCACCGACGAAACTTCCGGGGGTTAATCCTCCCTTAATTAAACGGCTTCGCAAGAAAGGCGAAAGTTAAAAACTTCAGCCGGTGATGGAATTACCCGCAGGCATTTTAAAAATACCACCATTATCTGGCACTTCATCGGACTAATCAAAAACGCCTTTTCCCACTAGATTATCCGGATTAGTGGACTGAAACGTTTAATAGAATCGCGATAATTATACTGAGGGACAATGAGAAGGAAAATAATGGAAATGAAAAGATGTATCATATTTCGCAAACAGCAATCATAAAATGGATTGAGTTGAAACAAAAGGAACTAACTGACGTTTCAAGCTATTGTGAGCTATGAATGGAAGCTAGCTAAAACATTCATATTTATCGTTGATTTGCTACAAACACGCATCTCCAGCGGTGGGCTGTGAAAATTTTAACAAGTTTTATTTTGTAATCCATGTTCACTCCCAATGTGGAGCATATGGATTCCTAATGGAGTTTATCTCAGCAGAAGTGTTTCTACGAAAACTGCTTGTTACTCAGTCGCCCGACATCACTTTTTTCATAGTGAGTAGTAAGGAAAGAAGGATAAGGCAAGAACAGGGCTAGCGATTAGCTAATCGCTGTCGCTCCGATGCCCCACATCATTACCCAGCGAAAAGGTATTTTCGATATCAGGATATTTTGTTACAAAAAATAGATCATCAAAAGTGATCGTTTTCTTAAATCATATTTTCTAGAGTAACACCAAATAATTTCTTGTTGTGTATAGAAATAAATATATTTGTACATATATATAAATAAACAAAATAAATAAATTGAATTACCCATTTTTGTAAGACTCCAAAAACCAGATAAAACCGGTTTTCGCACAATATTGACATTCAAAAACCGGTTTTGTATAAGCCCTAGTGAACACCCTTAAAGTGTATACAGAATATTGACAATAATCAATAGTATTTCTTACAGATTTCACTGCAATAGTCATTGTTTGAAATATCACCAAGAAACAAAAACTGTTGCAGAAGTAGCTTTCCTTGAATATAAGAGAAATGGGGTGACATGGGGAAAGTTTACTGGAGTTTTATTTTTATCCACGTCCTAACAAAGGGAGGTCTGCAAAGACGTTCAGCCGACGACATTTTGAAGACGGTGTTCTATACAGATAAAAAAAAGTTTCGCGACAACTGAATTATATTCTTGGGTCCATGGAGTAGTGGCCAACGTCGTTGGCTTCCATACCGGACGTCAACGATTCAAATCACAGTACAAACAGAATTTTTTCGATTGATTTGTTGATTTCTCTTCGAAGGCATGAACTTTTGTGATGTCTTATAAAATTTGTAGATTTTATTCATTCAATAAATACAGTTTAAGAACCTTGTTGCATTTGAGAAGCTCTGTAAATTTCAGATGAACAAGAAACTATGAAAATCTTCCATTTATTTATTAAAATAAAATTGTAATGTGCGACAGAGATGCTGTTTTGCAATAATAACCATGCAATTACTCACACAAAAGATTTTTTCAAAAGAAATGCTTTAATCACCAAAATCAAAAGATATATCTAATATATGAAAATAAATGTTTATTTTTCGGTCTATATGGGATGCCAAACCGCTGATCTGATTCCAATAAAATTTTGACAATCTTTTTGCTTGGACTTCCGGAAAGGCTATAGGCATATTAAAATAAACTTACAGTAAGTCTTATATATAAAAATCAATGTTTGTATGTCTGCCATACAGTTCATGCAACTTGCGCGAAGGTTATAGGCGTAGAAACGTACAGACAGAAAAAAAAGACATGCACTTCAATAAACACAATTAAAACACTTTCTTTATTTGAGTGGCATTGCAACGCTTGCCGGAAACCGGCTAGTATAATAATAAAAAACAAAGTAAATTTTTACAAAACAATATTGTCATCTTTAATTTAAGGTTTCGACTGAAGGTGCTTGGTAGGATTTCAATATTTTATTTGAATCGTTCAAATTACGTAATCCCATAACGAAATGGGATTCGTCTTTCGGCATCTTCAGGCGTTCAAGTGCACGGATGATCTTGAACACGTGAATATGCCGAAAGGCGAAACTCGGCACGTTAGTGACAAAACTTGTGTGAATGTACATAATTTGAATGAATAAAATTTACAATTGTTACCTTTGCATGAGTTTTGAGTTACCGCCGACAGTGTTTATCCATATAAATATTCGCTTAACTCATTTTTGCCCAGTGTTCCTGCATTGGAACATTTAGTATTTTTACTTCAACTCCATTGTGCATGACGCAATAAAAGTTGAGATTGCATCAGTCTACAGCTGGCAAGCGTGGGGATCGTTTTGTATAGTATTTTTTCAGGTTTGAACCTGTCGGAGTGAGCAGTGTTTTTTTATTTGCATTAATTACGGGCAAATTCAGGCAAAAATGGGTTAAATATATAAGAACTACTGTCTCGAGAAGCGAGAATTTTCCGGGCTATGAAATATTTATGTCTCGTATCCCGGGAAATTAAAAAAGCCTTCAGAACCTCTATGCCAAGTCAAAGATTCGTAAACTTTTAGGGTGTTCACTGTCAATACTTGGTGGAAAGGCATTATATTAATAAAAACACAATAATCCTTTGTACTTCATTCCACTTTATTTAATATGTCAGGAACGGTTTCGCTCATTGCGAGCATTGTCAACTGATAAGAAATATAATTTAACAATGCTATTTATACAAAATCGAAAAGTTATACACAACAATTGGCATTGGCTTTAAAAAAGTAAATACATAAATATAGATTTCTTTTGTTAGAATTGATATGGTCTTTGAAAAATTTGTTTTTCAGAATCTTCCTGGCTGTCGATTTTGCTTAAGTGATGAACACACCAACTACTTGGAAGCGGGGAAAACATAAAACTATCATTAAGCATATTCATATCATTAAGCATATTCACTTTATTAATGTAGCATTTTATCACTTTGTCAAAAATTTCCCAAATTTTAATTATGTTTGTAATTACTTTCAATCGCCATTCTGAATTTATTAAGCTGGGATGACTTTTTAATTATATGTTAGATGTGTTGAACATTTTAATTTTGTGTTATTTTAGAATCACTTTAATGTAATTGGCAATTTATTTTCAATGCCAATTGTTGTGTATAACTTTTCAATTTTGTATAAATAGCATTGTTAAATTATATTTCTTATCAGTTGACAATGCTCGCAATGAGCGGAACCGGTCCTGAGATATTAAATAAAGTGGAATGAAGTACAAAGGATTATTGTGTTTTTATTAATAAAGATTCGTAAGTTGTATTCAGTTTTAAAAAATCCAAATAAGGATTCAGTCAATTGTGTTTCACTGTAATATATATATTTTTAAAAGAATACGTCAGTTGGCAACTGAAAACAGTTTAAAAAAAGTTAAAGCATTTTTTTATGGTTTCCACGTGCGTATTCGGTATGAAACCAGGGAAAAATGCGATTTCACGTAGTCGTAATATCGTAAAATATTTACTAGCGCCCTTACGGTGACGCTGGTCTTAAATTTATAATAGGGTTGCCCATACGTCATGTTTTTGTCAATAAGGGAGGTTTCACGTCATTTGGAAAAGAGTTAACTTAACATTTATGTATGTTTCACCATGGGAAGATAGGTGGTAGCACCAGGGGTGGGCTGGCGGAAGGCCGGCGAGTCCCTTGTTAATTTAAGAGAAAAAAATATACTCAGATCAAACTAGTATGTAACTGCAATTTCTGACTTGTATATTATCTATGACAGCTTCAGTATACAGAGTTGTAAATTTGTACCCATTTATATTGATTAGTTTACGGTAAATTGCATATTATTACATATTATAAGTGTATTAAGTAACAATCGATTGCTTATTTAAGTATTGCATATAATTGCATAGCGGCAATAAAAAAATTCCCGAGGCGAGCCCCTTTTTAACGTATTAGCAGCGTACCGCTGATTGCATATAAGTGCATAGAATTAATAAAAAAATTCACTCCTTCCCTAGAACACCGAGAATTGCTTTGAGATTAAGCGAGCCCCTACTAATATTATCTACGACAGCTTCAGTATACACAGTAGTACATTTTCAGCCATTAAGATTGATATGTTTACGGTTATTTTCATATTGTTAAAAATTATAATTGATAATAACTATAATTGAATATAACGATTGACTATTTAAGTATTGCATACAATTCTATAGGAGTGATAAAAATATTCAGACGATTACCAGACGAGCGGCCATCGTCGTTCGTTGTTTTTTAGAAAAAATATTTTGTATGCAGTCGACCGTTTTATTTTTTGATTAATGATTCGATGGTATTCTTTAGAGTCTTTGCTTAAACATCTCTTGACAAATATTCAAAGATAATAGGCCGCAAAGTCGTATGTTTAAAAAGACGTCAATGCTACGTATGCGGTGAATAACGCTTGGATAATGGCGGACGCCAATGCTACGTGCGCGGTAAGTAAGGTGTTAATATAAAACTAAATTTCATATATTTGTTATTCCACTTGTAAAATTTGAATTATTTTTATTCTGTACACTTTCATAAATTATTATTAAATTTATGGAAGTGTATAGAATAAAAATAATTCAAATGCGACATTAAATTTTCGTCAAGCACCTTCAGTCGAAATTCTAAATTATATTCCACTTGTTGTACTACAAATTGTGACACGTGTTTTGTCTACTAAAGAAGCATCATCAGACAGAACTCTGCAAGGTTTAATAATAAACTAACAATCAATACCAATTCTTACGTTATAAATTACAAAATAAATGTCGGTTTTTTTTCCTTTTTACTATTCAAAAAGAGCGGTCAGATAAAAACATTGAGAGGAATAATTAAAAATTGATTACTTACATAAGGTAAGGTAAATCTCAATGGAAATAAATTTAACAATGGTGATCTGCCCTAATCCACTAATTTTAATACAAAAAAAAACTAGCGTTACAGGCCAAGGCGACATTTTTTTTTGTTTTTTAAATTGTCAACCCCAAAATTCTGGGATTACAAAAAGGGCATAGGATTGTATGCTATAGTACTAGTGTTTTAAAAAGAAGTGAGGGGCTGGAAATGTGTTGTAGCTTTCACAATTGAATAAAAAAATGTGACAATAGACCTTACTTTAAAAATGTTCTATTTGCACTTTACCATGATTTGAGATACGAGCGTTTGATTATTTGACTGATCATACGAATGTTGTTTATAAATCGATTATAAAAAGTCCTATTGTTTCTTAGAAGCTTACTGTATGAAAAAAAGTGTGTAGATAGAACTCTTGAATCCTGCTAACTTCTTTACTTAAAAATGCATGACTCTGAAATTAATATATATTTATGTTAGATTGTGGCAAATACAACATTTTCCAATTTTTTTATGCCAAAATGACAGTTAGAACCTTTCAAAGTAAGTTAACGACATGACAGTAGCCTTCAAAAATAAAATCTATGCTTTTAATCTTCAGATGTGAATTTTGTGATTCTTTTGTAGGCCATCATTGGAAGTATATATAATATTATTTTTTTGCGAGAAAAAAACCACGCTGAAGTTAGTGTCAACGATATTAATGAAAATTGTTCGATAGTTAGAAAAAAAACGATTAAAGTGTCGTTCCGACGCTGGAATTTTGAGAAAATGCCAAAAAATCATAATTTAAAATAATAGACTGTACCAGACTTGAGTCGCGGCTTAAAAATATTTATATGAAAATCTGCTTAAATTTGAATCGCTTAAGCCAGCGATTTTACACCTGGGAAGCGCGCCTCCCCGGGGAGACGTGGACTATTGCAAAGGGAGACAGCGAACAGTCCAAAATATTTATTTACCCTTTAAAATATTTTTTTATTACTATATGAAATAAAGGATGGGGAGGCGCGAAGATATTATTTTCTTCAAAGGGAGGCGTAGTAACATAAAGGTTGGAAACCACTGGATTAAGCGTTGTACGCATCCACATGTTATGTCAATAACAACCCGGGTTCCACCATTCGGCATTCATGCACTTGTATACATAAGATGCACAAAAGCAAAGACGTTTTGTCGCTAGTGACAAAACGTCAGGAAGTATACAATATTTGAACGATTCAAATAAGTTTAATCATAGTTCTGACGATGGCGAAAGCCGAAATAGCTATCAACTAATAAATACAAAAACAGTAGAACTAAATACTTTGCTATTTTTACCATGTCCGCTCCCAATGTGGAGCATATGGACTCCTAATGGAGGTTATCTCAACATAAGTGTTTCTACGAGAACTGCTTGTTACTCATGTACTCAACCTCTCTTTTTCCAAAGAGAGTAGGAATAGAAGGATATGGCTAGGACAGGACTAGTGGCTAGCTAATCGCTCTCGATACGCTCCGTTCATAGAATAGGATGGGTGCGAGGGAGAGTTCAAGACATCACATACATCCATGCCTTTGAACAGAAATTCACAAATCGATTGATAAATCAATTTGTAAAACTGACTGGCATTCGAACCCGTGCCCTCCGTAACCAAAGCCAACGGCGTTGACCACTCGACCACACAAGTGGCAATTTTTATTTATTTGCTATGTTTACTCTATTATAATGGATTTCTACTAGGTAAATGCCAAGTCAATCAATTATATTGAAATTTCATCAAAATCCTAAATTGTGTATTGATTGAATTGACATATACTACGTTAAAAATACGAAAGTATTTAGTTCTACAATTTTTTTTTAATTCAGTTGATAGCTATTTCAACTAATTCCATCGTGCTGAACTATGTTTAAACCTGCATCTCCTCAGCTATATATACTGGCTTAGAAGAGATACACAATATATCTTGTTATTTACACTAACATCCTAATTTATATTTAAAATTAAAGCATTCAATTTATTAAACATGACTTTATATTAGACATTAAAACATTATCCTTTAACAACTAGGCGTAGCAAGAGCGATTAGTTAACCACTAGTCCTGTCCTTGCCTTACCTTTTTATCCCTACTACTTTCTTTGAAAAGGAGAGTTTGAACGACTGAGTAACAAACAGTTACCTCCTTGTAAATATCTCCATTAGGAGGTCATATTCTCTACATTGTGAGCGGACATGTATAAAGAAATGTT
Organism: Himalopsyche tibetana; assembly: GCA_030503985.1. Lineage (NCBI taxonomy): Eukaryota > Metazoa > Arthropoda > Insecta > Trichoptera > Rhyacophilidae > Himalopsyche > Himalopsyche tibetana. Next base: position 3,962,103 of record JAPJYX010000052.1, on the reverse strand, counting down.
ATTGATTTAATTGAAAGTTTATTTTAGTAAATATTTCAGTATTACACACATTTTTGTAGCCTTTTTATAGATTACTAGACAACACAGTGTGAAAACAAACTGTGCATATTGTCAGCTGGAGTACTCTTGACCTGGACGTGCTTGAGTGTCAAACGAAGATGTGGCCCGTTGCCAATCGAAACGTTTTTTTTTTACACAAAGTGGTATATTTGTTATCTCTGAACATTGGTGCGAAGTGTAACTTTGCACTCTTGCAGACGAAAAGACATATTTATGTCAAAAAAATGGCTAATTACTGAGTTTGATATCGTATATATTTTTTTAACCAATACCGTTAATTTTGAATCGTTCAAATTATGAACATTCACACAGATGTTGTCACTAACGATCCGAGTTTTGTCTTATGGCATCTTCAAGAGTTCAAGTTCAAGGCCTTATCCTTCTTTCCCTACTACTCACTATGAAAAAAGCGAAGTTGGGTGACTGAGTAACAAACAGTTCTCGTAGAAAAACGTCTGTTGAGAAACCTTCATTAGGAGGCCATATGTTCTACATTGGGAGCGGACATGGATTAAAAATTGAAAAATAAAACCGCTGGAGATACGTGTTTGTATAAAATCAACGACGAATATGAATGTTTTAAATTTGAATCGTTAAAACTATGTACATTCTCACAGATTTTGTCACTCACGACCCGGGTTCTTCAGGCGTTCAAGTGCACGGACTTGAACTGACGCTTAGTAAATGAATGTTTCGTGTTTATATAAGAAATACATGTATCATTGAATTTAAAGCCATTGCTGGCGAAAAAGATTAGCCCATGGGAATGCCCACAGATTTGAATGGTGAGTAGTTTTAAGAATTATATTTTATTTTGTTTGTCGGAAAAGGTTTTATGACTATATTTATATAGGGTATAAAAGTGGAGAGCCAGGCATGTTCAACATTTCATTTAAAATCGGAAGACTGTTCAATTGCGCTCTCTCTATTTCTCAAATTTCCCGGAAAAAGAGTTTATGAGCGTCCGTTTTTGGGTGCAACATTTTTCCGTTATGTTTTTAATGTGAAAGGTAAACTGGCTTAAAATTTACTAATAGTAATTTAGTCACCTGCCGTGGCCCAGTTGGTTAGAGCTTGCTCTACCTATCACGCAAGTCTGGGTTCGGTTCCCGGTAAGATCACAGTGAATTTAAGAATTAGTCAATTCAAAATTGCGATCGAAGACTGGGTGTTTGTGATGTCAATTCACATTATTTCCTCTCCTGCCATCCTTCTGATCCTTTTATAACTGTGTGTAGCAATAGCGATTAGTCAACCACTAGTCCTGTTCTAGCCTTATCCTTCTTTCCCTACCCCTCACTTTTACAAAATAAGTAAGGTTGAGCGACTGAGTAACAAACAGTTCTCGTATAAAAAAAGCTCCTGTTAAAATACCTCCAATTTAATAATAATAATTTAATAAATTGTTCAAGAATTATTAGTGACTCTCAAATTTTTTAAAGGCCCTTCTTTTATCAAAATGAAAAGATAAATTAAGATAATAATTCGGCATTTTCAGCATACATCCTTTTGATAGAACGTGTATTAATTTGTATAAATTTTGACTCTCTAAAAAAAGCTGTTTTTTAAAAACTGTGGGTTTCGTTCATTTTCCAATCCAAAGTCGATATATATTTTAATATGAAGACACAAACTTTTATTTAGTTCTACAAAAAACGACATGTCATAATACCAAAACAGGCAACGTTGGGGTAGTACCAATTTCCCCCTTTTCATTTTAAGGGTAAACGTAGAAGTCTACAGAGACACCTTTAATTAAGACAAATAATTAAATAGCTTATTTAAAAACATTTGTGTAATTAATAGCATCTAGCTTATTGAGTTTTTTTCAGCATTTATTTTAAAATCATACCGAATTAAATGTTGAAAGAGTGACTGTCAAATGAAGATCTTAAAAACAAATAAAAAGTTTATGTTATTTCTGATGTATTTGATTATGTAAACGTTAAATATATTTTTTAAATAAATAGGGCGTTTTGGTTGAGATAATTAAGCACGCTACTGGCAACCTGATCATTTTTTACAGAAATTATTATTAGAATAAATTTTATATCGACTGTGGAAAGGAAAAAGGACACATATCAAATTTTACAGGAGGCGCATAAAACGTGTTTTGATGATTTTGGGCCATTTGCAGATTATGAATTATACACAACCTTGAAGTGCGCGGATACTTCTAAACTGGTGTTTAATTGACATATTCTAATATTGATTAAAGAAATTTTCTAGGAAAACCCTTTATTTCAGTCTTTTTTCTTGGTTCAATTTGTTTACAATGTTATCTTTTTCAAACTTAATTTAGATACTAATTCGGCATTTGCAGCTTGCATCCTTTTAATAAAACGTCTATCGAGTTTGATATATTGTTATTATCGAAAAAATAACCAGTGGATTACGTCATTTTTCCTTTCCACAGTCGATATGATACCGCTTTTGTAATGTAAGGATACAAATAAAGTTAAATAAACTTTTGACAAAACCTAAAGATAATTAAAATGATTTGGATTGTTCTAGTGAAATCAGTGTTGTCAATATGTTACAACGATTGGACAAGACATTATATTTACACATTTCCGTAATGATTTCATGGTTGTATAAAATAATTTAGACCGGTTTTTTTAATCGAGAGTATTTTCAACAACACGCACGCAAGAGTTTCACTCATAGTAATAATGGCAGAATTATTTTTTTTGTAAACATCGTCCCTTCGGTCAGTGTTTTAAGCTTTTCAAAAAAAACGGGATAAAACGAGCAAATGGTAGAATTTATTTATGATTCACTTGAATGCTTGCAAATAGTGAAAATCGACCGTGAACTGTGAGAGAATAAATAAGCTGGTAACTCTGATTATAAATCAGCCGACAGCTCGTGAATCAAATTATTTTATTGTAGATAAATTTTCGCCTGTGTGGTCGAGTGGTCAACGGTGTTGGCTTCGGCTACAGAGGGCCCGGGTTCAAATCCCGGTACGGATAGTTTTATAAATTGATTTTTCAATCGATTTTTAAATTTCTGTTCAAAGGCATGGATGTATGTGATGTCTTGAATTCCCCCCTCTCAACTTTCCTATCCTATGAACGAAGCGTATCGACAGCGATTAGCTTACCACTAATCCTGTTCTAGCCCAATCCTTCTATCCCTACTCTCTTTGGAAAAAGAGAGGTTGAGCAACTGAGTAACAAGCAGTTCTCGTAGAAACACTTCTGTTGAGATAAACTCCATTAGGAGTCCATATGCTCCACATTGGGAGCGGACATGGTTTAAAAAAAAAAGATAAATTTGCTTGTGTTAAGACGCGAAAGATTATATAATTGAAAATATATTTAAAAACCATTAAATAAACAGTCAGATTAAATATTATATACTCCATAGTTTTCAATTTTGAAATTTGAAGCCTCAAAAACATTAGACCCAAGCCTCAAATGTGGGGGGCTATAATGCAAAACGTACTATTTCTAAAATGAACGAATTTGAGTTAGGTGTGCAGATAGGATAGTTCAAGCCTAAGGAATCGTCTGGCCCTATTTTTTTTAATATAAATGTTTTAATACGAATGTTGTGTTATTCGTTATAGTATTTGACTATACTGAAAAAAACGATTTTTTTGAAGTAGTACGTTTTGCATTATAAACAAATATCTTTGAAAAAAAACAGCTACTTAAGTTTTATGTTGTAACAGATAATAATTAGTAAGGAAATATAAAATTTAAAATAACTTCAATTATTCCACGTATTGTGCTACTAACTGTGACACGTGTTTCGCCTCTTTCATCTTCAGATTTTCAAAGTTTGCTTAAGTAATGAAGCAAGATTGATTCTAACATTTTTAAATTATGAAATTACAAAATGGAGTTTGGGTTTTATTTCCTTTAAAGGGAAGCAAGGAGGGGGTGATAGAATCGAAATATTGCAAACAAATAATGATACTAATGAGCTGCAAGCTGCAATTCAAAGTTATTTTAAATTTTATATTAAAATGAACTTCCACAAAGTTACCGCCGAAGCCATCGAAAGTAGTAAGGAAATGTTTAATTCTTTTTGTTATATTTAAATGAACAAAATAATGGCAATAGTATCAACTAAATTAATATGTATGAAACATCATCAGTTGTAAGTCAATTTACACTACCATCCAGCGGTGGGCTACCAGTACGTTAACAAGGGACTCGATTAATCTCAAAGCAATTTTCGTTGTTCTAGGAAAGAAGTGATTTTTTTTATTACTCATATGCAATTGTATGCAATACTTAAATAATCAATGGTTATATTCAATTATAGTTATTATCAATTATAATTTGTAATAATATGAAATTTACCGTAAACATATCAATCTTAATGGCTGAAAATGTACTACTGTGTATACTGAAGCTGTCGTAGATAATATTTATGACAGATTTTGTAGTTATATACTAATTTGATCTGAGAATATGTTTTTCTCTTAAATCAACAAGGGGCTCGCTGGTAGCAGTAAAATTTAGCAAGGAGCACGCGCGAGTCCCCTCCATCCCATCCTTGCCTAGTAAAACATTGCTGTCAAGCTTTTGACTTTTTTTTTTAATAATTTGTTTTAAAACTATCAAAATATGTTGTATACATCTGTATACTTACGCAAGGTCTGGAGATTATAGAAGATGTAAAAAAAACTGACAATTCTTACAGTTGTAGACTCTTTTGTTATTTTAGCGGTATGTAGCTTTGCATTGTCTTCCTTTGATAAAATGATGACGACATTTTTTAATTCTTTTTGTAATTAATTTTAGATCTATCATTTTGTTGACGTCTTTCTTTTCGTAATTTCTGCAAAACAATGAAAAAAAAAATGCTGTCTGTCAGATATTAGTATATGAATTTATATCAAAGTGAATTATTTCTGTTTAATTATTTAGAAAATATGGGAAACCTTTTTTAAGCCATTAAGGGCGTCGATTTTTACCAAAAATTTCTGTTACGCTTTAATATTACACAAAAGAAACTCTGATTAGATTATTGTTGGGAAAAAATAAATTTATTTGAGTAGGGTATTGTTTAAGGAAAATAAAAAAATGTGCTTTTTATCAATGGCCGCTCCCAATGTAGAGCATATGGTCTTCTAATGGAGGTATCTCAACAGACTTTGTGATATAAAAATGAGTGTTTAATTTCATAATGAAACTGTGATTTGACAGTTATTTTACTCATTCTATTCAAAAATTTATCTGTGTAATCATATTTTAATCTCGTCTAGATGAAATTGCGTCTGTTTGGTGGAGTGGCACCTTGTTAAATGATACATATGAAATATGCTTTGAGTCACTTGTATCACAATAAACCTATGTTGCAAAAACAATGTCGTTTTCAAAAGATGTCGAGTGCCAATTAACAAATCGACTGTGAAATGCAAAAAGGACGTTACCCACAGTTTTTCCAAAACAGCTTTTTTCGATAACCACAATGTATACAACTTTATACACGTTCTATCAAAAAGATGTAAGCTACAAATGCCGAATTAGTATCTAAATTTAACTTTTATGCTTGAAAAACGTTGAGCACTTGAAAACTTGCAAACAGTAAAATATATGTAAAAAAAGGTTATTCTTAAACAATTTATTAAATTATCATTAGGTTACGCCAATTTAACACCAGTTTACAAGTTTTCGTGCACTTCAGGTTTGTGTATATTACATAATTTGCCTATATCCCAAAATCATCATAACAGGTTTTTTGCGCCTCCTTTAAAATTTGGTATGTGTGGGTCACGTCCTTTTTCCTTTCCACAGTCAATATGTTATAGTTATGACGTGAAACCAAAAAATCTATCAAATGTATGCTACAATTGTTGCAGAACAAACACTTCGATAGATTTACATTATAAACGAAATGTTTGATTACCGGCTGCGTGTACGCAGTAAAATCCCGATGCTAAGAAAAAACACAAGAAGCCCTAGTTTTGATATTTTTGACATCGTTTTAATCAATGGTAATAAAAAAGTATTAAATTTAAAACTTTTAATTTAATGACAGTGTATGGCAGCACCTGTTTGCATTGAAAAACGTGTCAAGTCATTCTTTTTTAACGTCATTAAAAAACGTAGTGTAAATAATTAATGTAAATTTTTTTTAAATTAAATCTTTTATTTTTATTTTAGCACTGATGTCTCTCCGATAAAGCTAACAGATTCATAATTATATTTTTTCAAATTAGAACGGAATAATTGAAAATGTATTTTGTTAAAAAATAAATTCAGTTTTTTCGGTTCGCTGTTGATTCTTATAAAAAGGCATTCTGTAAAAAATGACTGTTTTATATCCACTCCGCATTATTTATTACAGACCAGAAGCGGTTTCGCTCATCATAAGCATTATCAACTGAGTACATCAGTATAAAAACCAACATTTTCTTTATATGTATCGTCTGTTTGATGCAAGAAGTCATCAAAATAAATAAAAAGGTATGCCATGGACAATAGTGGTTGTGACACTAAATGACAGACACTAAATGACTTGTTGAGCTTATGCAAATTTTTCGACTTTGGTTAATATAACTGTTTTTCGCCCGCTGTGGTTTAGTTGGTAAAGGGTTGATCTACCGATCAGGTGAGCCCGGGTTCGATTCCCGATAAAGTGGAAAGACATGGGTGCTTGTGAAGTTAATTCTCATCGAGTATATCTCGTATGATCTTTTGACTTCAAAAATATTTGACGCATTGGCGTAAGCTGTAATGTCAAATATTTTTCATTCAAATTAAAAAAAAAAAGGTTTTAAACAAATTGTCTATTAATGACTTCTTGCAACAAACTGACGATATAATAAAAATAAAACACTTAGTCTTTGTACTAATTTTAAAATTGTATTCGATAAAACGATCATGACTGATTTCACTATTTGCGAACGTTTTCAACTTATGAAATTTTAAATTTTAAACAAGGTTAATCATGAATTGTCCCATTTTTCTAAACGAAATTTAACAATCATTCTTAAGTTACTACGCTTTCCATAATTAATTTACCTTTAATATAAAATTGAATTTAATATTTTTGTTACTTTAAATGTTAAATAACAAAGTGATCAAATTTAATTGTATATTTTAACTAAACTAACACATAGTTTTAATACTTTTAATGTGATTCATTTTTATATTACAGATTCAATTTTTTTTTAAATTGAAACATAAGAAATTACTGTATTCCAATAATTTATATTAATTTGTATAATTTTCAGTAAATAATTGTCCAAAATTTTTAATAAATTGTCATTAGCCAGACAAACTTGAAAAAAAATGTTCTCCAATTAAATTTAAGTTGAAAATTCAATTATGTAAAATAAATTATGGAATTAGGACAAAATAGTGTGTTTTATTTTTACAAATATAATAAAGTGATATTCAACCAATATTTGACAATAAACACGTTCAAAGTGATAACGAAGTGTAGAACTACATTAATTTCAAACATTCCATACGGAAAAATATCAAATTTTGTCTTAAATATTCAGCAACCATTTCGATTAATATGAATTCAAAAACACACTGAAACACAATAATTTAATCTTATATTCCAGTTGGTTCTAGAAGAATTTCCACATTAAGAAACAACTTCCAAGAAAACAAAGGAACGCGAAGAGAAAATTTCATGAAAAACGATTATTCAACTCATTGGGTATGCACCTGCAAATATTATCAAAAAATGATTTTATTTCACGATTAAGTATTGAAAAATATTTGATAATCAATGTAAAATCTTATTTCATATGTTTTAAAACGTATTTAAATTGTAAATACACTGATTTTCAAAACTGTTAAGAAGTAAACAAAGGAATATTATGTATTGTCTGACATATTTTGACAATAGATACAATATTGCATTTATAAAAAGTAGTCTGCCACTATATAATCTGTCAAATGTTTATTCAATTGCTTAAAATGATATTATTTTGTTGTTTTAGCAATCTTTTGTCATGTTTTTAATAACAAGACACTGATTTAAATATGCAAGTCTGTTCGATTTGATTCGCCATGTTTGTATTTCAAACAAAAATGCCGGTAGACGTTTATCGGCAGATAAAAATGTTATTTTAGCTTTTTAAAAAATGATTTTGTTGTTTATTGGCATTAAAAATAATAATAAATAAACAAGGCTTTGATAAAGCAACAAATAATGTATATTTTTTGTCAATTTGGTGTAAGGATTTCTTGCTTTGTTGTTTAAAATTGTGATGATTTTATGACTTTGTTATATACAAAAATATGGCAGTTAATTATTTATTAATGAATTTTTAATGTTAAAACAATGAATGATTGAAAAAAAATGTTATTTTATTTGTTGTAAAGAGGTTTTTTTTTTAGAATATTGCGTTGTATTAAACTGATGTGAGGATAGTGGGTTCGATTTTCAAATCACACTGACAGTTGGTTATTTAAAAACATTTCGAACGCAGGTGTAAAAATGGCGGTAAGCAAAGTTTGCCGCCTTTACCTCGGATTTAACCTCTACACAAGGCTCGGTCTGCGTCATATTGCCGCGCTAATAAATCCTCCGGCCGCCATGTCAACACTGCACACAAATTTAATCTATTTCAGTTCACTCTCTTGCTTCTATCGACACTTAAAACAACACAAACATCAGTCAAACGGGAAGAGATGGCGCGACCATCAACCGGCGTGCCGCTTGGCTTTCTTTAAACTGTTTGAAAACTAGAGTGGATGGGACACCGCTGGCGTCGCTGGTGGCGCCGGGACAGGGCCAGACTGAGGATTGCGATCCATTCGCAAGATACAACGACTTCACAAAAAAATTGTGCTTTCCTTCAAGAACAATTTAGAGCTGTGATGTCAATGGCATCTATTAAGTTTGCTAAATTTTCAATACCGAAACACTTGTATATAAAATTATCAAAACCTGTTATATGTAGTGAAAAAAATGCATAATACAAAGATTCTGGTTACATTAATAACATTATTTCAATCCTTTAATGCAGTGATTTCCAACCTGGGAGGCGTGGACTACAGCAAAGGGAGGCACGAAGCGCAAAATATTTATTTACACTTTAAAACGTGTCTTTATTGCTAAATGAAATAAAGAATGGGGAGGCACGAAGATATTTTTTCTTCAAAGGGTGATGTAGTAACATAAAGGTTGGAGACCACTGCTTTATATACTATATACTAATATACCAAATCTTATGACACAGCGGTTAAAGTTGTTGGCTCCCGTGCTGGATCTCACAGGTTCAAACCCCAGTACGAACAGCACTATTTTGATCCCTAAAAATTCCCTCCCACCATTTCCATCCTTCAATAACTAAGGGCGTAACGAGAGCGATTATTAAACCACTAGTCCTGTCGTAGCGTAGTTCTACTACTCACTTTGGAAAGGAAAAGTTGAGCGACTGAGTAATAAACAGTTCTCGTATTTAAAGTTTGGTTACGAGACCTGTATTGGGAGCGGATATAGATTAAAAAATATTTGTAGATTTTTTCAATTAGGTAAAAACCGGTAATTTTATTACGAGCATTGAATTGAGTTTTTAGTTAAGATTGTCTAATTTAAAAAATATATATATATATTACTGTTTAAAACGTGGTCGATTTAAAAAAAATAAAAATGGGCAAATCAAATCCCTGATCCTGCTCTGTGTGACGTGTGCAGTCGACGCGCGTGTGTGAGTCGGCGCACTTTGTTTGAAGTTTTGCCGAGCGGCATGCGCGCGCACAAGAAAGGCGTCCACCATTTCCCGCCTAGTGCGCAGGTCGGAAAAGTTTATTTAAGTATTGCCACACTTGCGAAACGCGAAATACCACATGGGGAAATTTGCGGGAATTATTTTTTACAAATTTCACTCCAACGTTGTAACTGTTACATGACCTACAGTTGATAATAAATGTAACCTTCAATGTTGATAAAACACTATGGTAAATAAAACCACACTTTTATTTTATCAAAATACCACAATTTCCTTTTTTCTTATTACCTTTGATAAATTATCGCTAATTATTAAATAATTGTGAAGCAATTAAAAATGCGTGGGTCACTAATATCATTCTCATTGGCGGATTATCCCATATGTGCAAGAGGCGCGCGCTTGTGGTCTCCAAGTTTTAGGGGCCTCAAAAATAGCCATGAATTATATAAATCCTTATATTTTAGTTTCAGTGTTCAATATTCATTATTATTCTACGAAGAGTTTTGCAACACTTGTATGTTATTCGAAAAACAGGGCCTCCAAAGTGCTCAATCCGCCACTGATCATTCTATAAAAGTCCATACAAACTATGATTCAATGATATTCTTCTCGTTATTTCTTCTCTGTAAGTTATTATTGTCATAATTGTAATAAATCAAAAAATCTTCAAAACAAAGTCATTTTATTTAATAAAGTATCTACCGCTTGTGTTCAGCCCAAAAACATAGAAAAATACCTGACTAAATTACAATCCTAATAACAGATTCATAATCATAAACAAAACATCTGTAATAAACAAACCATCACCAATCCATCTCCGTTGTTAAAACCCCTTTGTAATTAATAATAAATATATGTTTAATTTATCCTAATTAACGTTTAAAAACTCCAGATTGCTTATCGTTCTTTGAAACACTGAAGTCATATTTAATAAGTGTAATATTATAATTGTAATTTGAATTAGGATGTTGGAGTGAATAACATGATGCATTGTGTATCTCTTCGGATCCAGTATATAAAGCTGAGAAAAATGTAAGTTTAATCATAGTTCTGACGATGGCGAAAGCCAAAATAGCTATCAACTAATAAATATTAAGAATGTAGAACTAAATACGTTGCTATTTTAACTCTATTATAATGGAGTTCTACCAAGTAAATCCCAAGTCAATGAATTCTTTATATATATTTAAAAAAATCTTCAATAAAAGTAGAACTTAACAGTACGGTCGAATAGAAAACGACATACCAATACAAAAATAAGTCTTGTTATGATGACGGCGTAAAGGCAAAATAGTTATCAACTCTGGACATTTTTTTTTTTGTGTAAATAAAAACCTTTGCCCAAATATTTTGGTTAATTCCATTGACTTGCGTGAGGGATTGTGGCAAAATAACATCACTTTTAGGGTGTTCACTGTCAATACTTGGTGGAAAGGCATTATATTAATAAAAACACAATATTCCTTTGTAATTTATTCCACTTAATTTAAAATGTCAGAACCAGTTTCGCTCACTGCGAGCATTGTCAAATATATAAACAGTTCTATTTATATAAAAAAATAAATTGAAGAATACAAAAATAAAGATTGTTGCTCGGCTACTTCCTCCTCCTCCACTAACAAACTCTCCTCCATAACTTCTTGCTGTGGAAAACAATGCAACTCCATAAGCTTTTCGGTGGTAAGCACTTGACTGTACTCTTTCACAAGCTCATCAATTTCGTTGTTATCCACCTCCAGTCCCATGGCATTGGCCAAAAATACAATCTCGTTGACTGTAGACTCTACAGGTACTGTTTCAAACTCCTCAAAATAACATTCGACAACGCTCTCTGACCAAAGCTTCTTACAAGCAGAAGTGAGGGTCCTCTTGGTAATCCCTTCCCACGCTTTGTCATTCATCTTGAGGCAAGGAACGATGTGAAAGTGATCATTCCAAAACTCTACGTCACTCGTTAATGGAGCATTTATTTTCACAATCTGTTTTGCTCGTTATGGGAATTACTCATTATAAGAGGTGCTCGTTATGAGAGGTTTCACTGTATAATTGTTGGGGTCTGCGGTCAGATAGGTAACATAAACGGCTACGGTTAATGTCCTCACGGGATCAAATACCGGGATTTTTCGATTAGTCTGAAGATTCCTGTTCAAAAGCATAGATGTTTGGAATTACTTCCTACTCATCCGATCCTAAAAACGAGGCGTGACAAAAGCTTACTACTATTCTTATCCTAGGTCTATCTTTCTCTCCATACTCTTTTAAAAACAAAGGTTTAGCAGCCGAAAAACAACTAGTTTTCGTAGATAAAAATATTATGCTGAGAGACACCATTTTAACACCTCTTAAAAAAGGATGCTTAATTACGCCACTGTCGTCCTATTTATTTAAAGGTTTATAAATAGTTATTATAAAAATACTTATATAAACTGAGACGTGGATTTTTTTCAGCAGTTAAAGTTTTTGTCTACAGGAGACAACTCTGTAACTAGCAGTTCTTATTAAAAACCACTGTTAAATACCGCCACTAAAAAGCCATAGCCTCCACTGACTATTTAACTAAACAAAATTAAACTTATTATTCTTGGCTGCAAAAACTGTATAGTGGAAATATTAAACTAAAATTTTCAGCGTGGAGCACATAAACTACGTTTGCTACCCACATAGCAAATTGGACATATCAGTTTTTGAATTTATACACCTTATTTATTACATGTTTTGGTTTTTGTTTTTGTTCGTTTGGTAATTATAATTTAAAATCATTAAACTTTTTTCTCATCAATAGATGACACTGGTTTAAAAAGTGAACATTAGCACTCCACTCCACCTTAATACACAATCTATAATTTAAAAAAAAACATGTGGTTGTCTGTCACAAGAACTTCTCCTAAACTAACCTAAACAGTAGCGTAGTGAAATTTTCAAGTCTCTTTGGCTGACATTCCGAAATCAATCGTATCATTTTCAACGATCAACTTTTAACATATTTATTACTGAACGGACTTTATTTTTTTAGTGCTACATTAAGTTAAGATCAATGTCGTTTTTTTCAACCTTCAATTTACAACTTTTACCCGGTTAATAAATACTGGTTACTAAATTGAAAAAATATTTTCCAATTTTTTAATATTTCATGTCCGCTCACAATTTGGAGCATATGACCGCCTAGTAAAGGTTTCTCAACATAAGTTTATTTATACTATAACTGGTTGATGCTCAGTCGCTCAACCATTCATTTTTTCTAAAAAAGTCATGATAAAAAATATATGACTAGAAGAAGACTAGGCTAATCACTCTTGCTAGCCATCACAAGCATCCGTGCTTTTGAACCACATCGATACATCAATTTGAAAAAGGTTGTTCGTACTGGGATTCCAACCCTTGAGGTCAGGCATTTTAGCCAACGACGTTGACCACTGTGCCATGGGCCATATTTAATTAAAAAAACAAAATATTTGGTTTTAAAACTGATTCGTCAAATATGTCGAGATTAAACAATTATGCGCAATTATTAAGACAAATTCGAGGAATAGAGGTAAACAACACAACACATATATCTAAGATCTCAAATTTAAATATAATAAAAACAATCTAAATTTATAGTTGATCCTAATGGGAATTTTACCCAGACTAGCTTGATTGCTACGGCAAATATCTTGCTATTTAAAGTTTAGACTACAGTGGGTAAAAAAATTGTAGTTAAGTCTAAAAAAAATACAAATCGTATTTTTTTATTTCTCTATTGAAATAATTACTCCCCAGGCACAAAAATATAATGGCGATAATCTGTGCAAAGCTGTTTAGCGCCATTTGAATCAAAAGTGAGTTTATTTTAACGGCTATAATAGTACAAAATTGTACAATAAAGGAATCAAATGGATTGCGTAATTATTTCAAACAACGGATCGCCTAAATTCTAGGGCTAATGATTTTTTTTTAATTTGCGTTAAGGTAGTGTGTACATTATTTTTTTAAAAAAAATGTAATAAATGCGGTGTCTAAATTCAAAAACCGATATGTCCAATTTGTAAGTAGCAAACAAAGTTTTTGTGCTTTACGCATAGTTTTGTTTTTCCGTCGTACCGAATTTACGACATAGAATAATTGGCTTAATTTATTTTTATAAAAAAGGTGCCTGAACACACTTTTGTCATTTTTTAAAATTCATGTCCGATTTTATGTGTAGCATATGGTTTCTTTCTTAATCGAGGTATTTACTAGTTACACAGTTGATCTAACTCTTTTTTTGTCTCCTGAAGTCAAAAAACTTTAACTAGTGCATTTATTTTTGGGTTTGTAATATAAAGGTACACATTTCCATCACAGTTAAAATCTTGTATGTCTAAAATTAGTTATGATTATTCTCAGAAAGCTTAACACATCAAATACAAGTTCTGAAAATCAACAGTTTTCAAAGCAGAATATTTTTTTTATTTTTTTTGCGAATATTGATTTAAACATCAAAAATGCAGATAATAAATGTGCCGGAACGCCGTTCCACTGTGTTACATGGTAAAAAAAATCACTGGTTAGAGTTATTGCTGAGTTTCATGTTGTGGGTGCCTTCGGAGATGCTTAAACCTGCTTGCATTCTCTTCTGGCCTGTGGAATTTTAACTTCCTGGATGACCGTTGAGTAGTATTAGAATCAGGAATTCTAACGTGCCATGGGAGGAAACAAAGCAATTGGCGAGAGACAGAGATTCATGGAGATGTCTCTTGACATACATATGCTCTACACAGGGAGAAAATATAGTGAAAGATGTACAGCCAGTCAACAGTTTATTTCAAGAATTGATATGTTTTTGCGTGTGATTTCCGTGACATTTTAGTTGCCAGAATTGCCAGGACTATTGCCAGAACTAATCACTGCCTTTCTATCCCTTTTTACAATTGGATAGAACATATATGAGGAGGTACGATAACAACACATACCTCATGCCGTTTGGATAGAAAGTGCTGATTTAGGTTTTCGAAAACTTGACAGTAAAACCAAGAAACCTTATAGCCCCAACGTCTTGACGTGTCAACAAACAAATCTTTTTTAGATTAATCTGTGGACGCTTCTGGTGTATCTGGATACAAATTATTTCAACGGAATCTTTACATTAGGTCATTTAGACTTTAGTATTTAAAATACTGCAGAGGTATAACGTTAAAACTAGAAGAAGATTAATAATTATCTGATCACCCTCACTATGTCACGTTTTAAAAACCAATGAAAACATAGCCCCATAAATTTTTCTGGTGAATGTTTCTCTGCTGGGAATTGAGCTTGTCGGCATTACAGCAGAAAAAGACGAAGATGGCTATTAATTATTCGGGCATCTAATCTCAGACCCTTTTTTTTATCCCAGGATCCCGTAATCACTCGGATTTGGGGTTGATAGATTGTAAAATATTTCTAGGTCGTTGGTAAATTAAAGCAATTTTTGCTCGCCGATTTTCAAAATCCTGGGAATTTACAAATTCCCCAAAATGAAAAAAATGCGAGACGTTTTTTTTCCTTTATGTTTCGCGTGGATGTCTTCAAGTTTTACTCGCTGGTCGATTTCAAAAACCCAGGAATTTGCAGAATTGCTAAAATTATAAAAAAATGTGACGGAAAATGTGATTTTTACCTTCTTAACCTCGGTCCTGAAATTGAACGAAATCTCAGGATTGAAGACCCTAATTATTATGCTTCAGGTCTGGAAAATTGTTAATTTACTTTTCACCACACACGTGTGAACTCCACCTTAAGTAAAAAAAAATACGTCCACATGTATACATAGCATTTTCACGAGCAACTAGACTCCCCATCAGTGGAACAGAAAAATCACGATAACAATTCTTGGTTGCGTGTCTAGCTGACATTTCCACTAATTTAGGGAAAGTGTTGCCGATGTAGCAACTCGCCACACATATACATTGGTGGACGTCGATCGAAACTGGCTTGCGCGCGCATATGCCTTCATGTCTACCACGCTCCTATATTACGTATAAATACGTCTCTAACTAACTTATAACTTGTTACGTGCTCGGGTTTGTATTGGTTATTTTTTCACGTCTAACCCATTAGTTGCGGCAACATGTTAGCTATTTTGACAAAATCATTTTTATTTTTTCGATATAATCGCGGTAAAATTGTCGGGCCATATGGCGCAGCGGCTAGCGTTGTGTACAAAATCTCACGGGTTCTATTCCCAGAACTAACAGTATTTGTTTTATCGATTTCTGTTCGAAGGCATGGTTGTTTGTGATGTCTAAAAATTACCTCCCATCCTTCCGATCCTTTAAAAATTGCGCGTAGCGAGAGCGGTAAGTAAACCACTAGTCCTTTTTTAATTATTTAAAACAATATTTTAAGTTAAAGCTTATGCCAATGCGTCAAATATTTTAAAGTTGAAAAATCATACGAGGAGAAAAACTAGAAAAAAGAGAATTTATCACTATCAGTCAAAATGAACTAGGGGTAAATTAACAGCATAAAAACCCATGCCTTAAATCTTAAACTTAAATTGAAAAATCTAAATTTGACATTGACTTTACCGGAAATTGATCCCAGACCCGCTTGCTTGGTAGAGCAAGCTCTAACCAACTAGACAACAGGCAATGGTCTTGTCCTAGCCTTGTCTTTCTATCCTTACTACTCTTTTTAAAAAAAAGAGAGGTTGAGCGACTATATTACAAAGAGTTTTTGTAGAAAACTTATGTTGAGATTTCTTCATTAGGAAGCCATATGCTTTACATTGGGAGCGATAATAGATTAATATTAATAAAAAGTTGTACAATTTTAATTCAGTTGCTTTCTCTGCATACCGTCTTAATCTAGTTATATTTATAAAAGAGAGTCGTCGGGATAGAAGAATAATGCTCGGACAGGACTAGTGGTTAACTAATCGCTTTCACTACACCCCGTTAACTTTACGATTGGAAGGGTGGGAAAGGTAATTTTGAATATTACAACGCATGCTTTCAAATCTAAAAAAACTGAAAAAAAAATCGTACTAAAACTTAAGCCCGTGAAATAAGGCATGACAATTAACGAAAATAACTACTGCGCCAATGGTATGACATTTTTTATGCTAATATAGTTTATATATTTTAAGTATGTTAACATTCATAAAACCGTGCAGGAGTTTGTTGGTAAATTACGTATACGTGTGCCACCGGCATGAAAAGGGTTAATATTTTTTATTTTCTTAAGCGGGCCAGGCTTAAAGCACTGAAGGACAGTGAAGCTGACCCTGAAAGATTTGAAGAACGTCGCGCTGATTATCGTAATCAGGACAAAGTTGTCAAGAAGTCTGCGCGACTTGACAAGCGCCGATTCTTGGATCGGCAAATTGAGACAGCTGAGGTGGCGGCCCGCAGAAATGATACCAAGAAGTTATTTAAAATCACGCGCGAGGTCTGCGGAAAGCGACCACCGACTCCCGGGCCAATTCGCGGCCCTGATGGAGCAATAGAGTCAAATGCAGAAAGCGTTAAAAAGATTTGGAAGGATCATTTCTGCGAGGTGCTGAACCGACCGCCCCCCCAGGACCCTTTTGACGTAACCGAAGAGGCTACATCTATGGACCTCCCCCGAGTGTCCGGTATTTCAGACCGTACGCCCACACATGCCGAAATCATCTTGGCAGTGAAGAGGCTTAAAAACGGCAAAGCACCGGGTGGAGACGGAATACATTCTGAATTTCTGAAATGTGGTCTTAACGCCGTCCTACATCCTCTCTATCACCTGATGGCCAGGGTGTGGGACGGTGAGCGTTGTCCTAGGGACTGGGTGGACGGTGAGGTGTTAGCACTCCACAAAAAAGGTGATCCCCTCAGCTGTAACAATTACCGAGGCATAACTCTTCTCAGTATTCCTGGGAAGGTAATGGCACACATTCTCTTGGCGAGAATAAGAGGTCCCATTATGAAAATACTTAGGAAAAATCAAGCGGGCTTCCTCCCTGGAAGGTCATGTGCGGACCAAATACACAATCTTCGATGTCTCCTCCAGCAGAGCAATGAATTTAACAGTGCTCTTGCTTGTTGTTTCGTCGACTATGAGAAGGCATTTGATAGTCCGCACAGACCCTCTTTGTGGAGGATACTGGATGCCTACGGGATTCCGCCAAAGATTGTGGCCATTATCAAATCCTTACATGAGAATAGTGCATGTTGTGTGAGAATCGGTGACTCAAATACCGAATGGTTCGGGGTCACAACCGGAGTGAGACAGGGGTGCGTTCTTGCACCGTTCCTGTTTATTATTATCTTTGACTTCATACTTCGCAGGTCAATTCCGCCTGATCGAGGTGTAGCTGTTGGTCCCGGTCTGAAGCTGTGTGACCTTGAATATGCCGATGATGCTGTAATATTCGATAAATCCATTGAGGGCATCCAGGAGACTATTGATGGGTTAGGAACTAACTCAGGTCGCATTGGTCTAAAAATTAATACTAGTAAAACCAATGTGATGTGTAACCAAACCTGTCATGACTCTGATAGGACCCTTACCAGCGCGGGACAGATCATCGAGAGGGTTGACAGCTTCAGATACCTCGGCGTACATATCCCCGAAGACGGTAGTACAAAAAACGAGCTCGCCATTCGTTTAGGAATGGCTGGAGCCACATTCAACTCAATGCGGACTGTCTGGGACACACAGCTGTACTCGATTAAAACCAAATGCCACTTGTTCAACGCTTGCATTCTGCCGGTAATGCTTTACGGTTGCGAATCATGGCACCTGACGAAGACTCAGAAAAACCGTATACTGAGCTTCGAGAACAGATGCTTGCGTCGGATAATGGGGGTGAGGTGGTTTGATTTTGTGAGGAATTCAGAGATAAGGGAGCGTGCAAGACAGCGTCCCGTCACGTCAGTGGTTATGGAGAGACGTTGGAACTGGCTGGGTCACGTGCTGCGGATGCCTCCGGAAAGCCTCAATCCTGCCTGCCTCTTCTTTCGACCGGTGGGATTCCGGCGTCCTGGACGTCCATCGGGTACTATCCATAGGATGTACTCGGCGGAACTGAGGGATGCTGGCATGTCATGGGAGGAAGCAAAGCTATTGGCGGGAGACAGGGAAACATGGAGGTGCCGCGTGGCGGCCATATGCTCCACATAGGGAGCGAACATGGTCAAAGAAGAAGAATTAATAATCAGTTAAATGATAGACGTAAAGTTTTGAGACTAATATTCAAATTAGTTATTGTGTTTTTATTATATTACTTATAAAATATTTTACAAATGAGGATGTTACCACAACGACCTAGTTATCCTTCAATAGTCTAATTTGCCAGTGGTTGTATATGGGCCAATTGATGCTACAAAGTAATGATTTTATATGCTGAAAAAAAACCAGACAACCATAGGCACCCAATCAATTGGAAGCCCCAGATCGATGAAGCACGGACGAAAAACATGCAGCAAAATAGTTTTCTTGGAATTAATACATTACAGTGTGTCCATAATAAAATATGCACATTTTAAATTTAAAAACACGAATAAATTTTTAATGTTACCATGTCGATATCGTATTCAGAAACAAAACACTCTTTTGTACATTCAACATTCATTTTAAATGATCAAAACTAGTTTCACTCATGAAGAGCAGTATCGAGTGTTTGTTTCATATATTTGATATCCATATTTGCTCCCAATATGCAGAACATGGCTTGATAATGGAAGAATCTCAACGAAGTTTTTTTGCGATAACTGTTTTTCAAAGAGATTAAGTAGAGATATAAAAAAAGGCTAGAACAAGACTAGTGGTTAACTTATCGCTCTCGCTACGTCGAGCTTTTGAAGGATCGGAATGGTGGGAGGTAGTTTTTAGACATCACAAACACCCATGCCTTCGAATAGAAATCGACAAATCGATCAAAAACGTGCTGTTCATACTCGAGTTTGTAAGATCCACATCGGTTTACCATATTCAGATAATCGTCTTTCGAATGTCGTGAATTTTGCTTTCCACTAACCCTGCCCTAGCCCTATCATTTTAATCTATACTCTCTTCGAGAAAAAGAGACACTGAGCAACGAAGTAACAAGCAGTTTTTTTTATAAAATTTCTTTTGAGATATCTCCATTAGGAAGCTTTTCGCTCAACATTGGGAGTAGACATGGATAAAAAAGTAACATAAAGATTAACTGTTTGAACACCGTGGAAATAAATCATTAACATGTCCCAGAGATACTGCGTGTTTTTGAGACAAATAATTTTTCCTAATATACACTCGAATTCTATATTTTAAAAACGTATATCGACTATGTATAGATGACACTACACATATTCATAAAAATATTGCTTTTATTTTATTAGAATACAGAGTATTTCATTTTTTAAATGTCTTAGACATCAGTGTTCGCCTGCATATGTTCCGGAAACCTGCGCCCGCTTGGTATTCAAGTGGTTAATTAATATGGAGCATATCAACTTTGGAATCTAAAAAGTACGTTACCCATCCAAAGCAAATTTTTGATGATTTTGGGACACATGCAAATTATGAAATATCCACAACTTTGAAATAAACAAAGAGTTCTAAACTGGTGTTTAATTGACATAATCTAATATTAATTTAAGAAATTGTCTAGAAAAAACCTTTTTTCAGTCTTTTTTCTTAGTTTAAATTTTCTTAAGCTCGTCTTTTTTTTATCTTAAAAGCTAAATTTGAATACTAATTCGGCATTTGCAGCTTACGTCCTTTCGATAGAACGTGTATCAAATTGGATACATTGTGATTATCGAAAAAAAGCTGTTTGTCACGTGAAAAAAGTGTGGGTTAAGTTCTTTTTACTTTCCACAGTCGAATGTTAGTCATTCTTAAAAAATAATAAAAAAAAAACACGACAAGTGAAATCTGAATCCAACCGCTTACTACCAAGTCTCGGCACAATATGACCATTGCTGATACAGTATCACAATCGTAAAAATGTGGCGTGCGTTGTACAATTAAAGCAGGTATTTCACTTAGATAATGGTTTATAAAACAAAGCAAACGATTTCATTTGACATTGTGAGAGGGCCTCACCCTTTTTTGATTGCGCAGAATTGTAACGACAATTCTTTTGACAAGTAAATAACTGAAAAGAATTAAAAATGTAGTGATAAACAATATAAAAAAGGATTGAGTGTAATTATCGGTTGGGTCCGCAACGTAGTGGGCAACGTTGTTGGTTTCCATGACGGATCTTACGGGCTCAAATTCCATTTTTTAATCGATATCTGTGATGTTAAAAAAACTCTCTGCCACTCTTTGAATCCTGAAATAACTGTAGCGAGAGCTATCAACTAACCACTAGTCTTTATGTAACTTTATACTGTCTATCATTTACTCTCTTTAAAAAACAAAAAGTTGAGCAACTGAGTAACAAGCAGTTCTTGTAGAAAAACATTTGTTGAGATACCTCCATTAGGAGAATATATAATATAATTCACGTTGGGAGCAAACATGGATAAAAAAAATCTTATAAAACTGTCTGTACTTAAGATTTTAACCTAGCCAATGAATTCGATCAAAAATTTGATAGAAGATTTTTGTAATATCACCGGAAATTGATAGATCAATTTGGAAGACCAATATATGCTAATGTCCGTCAAAGCCTCTGGAAATATTACGTAAATCGGTTGCGTGTCACTGTACTTTTAGACTTCCGGTGTCTGAGGGTGAAACCGTCCACAATAGACCAATCTAAGCTTGGATATTTATAGTATACAAGTTAGCTTTGAAGAGCTTTACCCGTAACTCAAGGAAATAGCTTTCGTACGAAATTTTCTGTTGATCTCAAACTTTGGCAACAAAACAGTTTATTTTTTATTTGGTAAAACTTAAATCAATTGGAATGATATTAAATTTGGTGGAACTCTACGAAGCATATTTTTTTTCAACATCTTAACCTTTTAGCTGCCGTAGATAATTATTAGTAATTACCTAGCACACCAGCTATAATTAATTTAATTAGTTATTGACGAGATAATTCGTCACTGGTGTGTCGAGCAAGAAAATTTTTACGAGATATCTCGTCTGTGTCAGCCATTGAGACCTAGGGTCAGCAATCCCGAGATACCGGATGCCGAAATCTCGAGATTCCGACCGATTTTGTGATCCCAAAATACCGGAATTGTGATAGTGCTAATAAGAAGTGACAAATTCTCGTAAAGATAATAAAAACAGGCAACCAGGTTTTTTTAAAACAAGCTAGCGAGCTTTAAAAAAGCTCTCAAATTCTTTCATTTTGGGATTCCGCAGATTCCTGGCTTTTTAAAATCTGACAGCGATATTAAAAAATATTTTCATAAAAATAAAATTTCTCAATCCCGAATCCCTATTTTTTGTTACGATTTTGTGGTAAATGATCATCCCGGGATCCCGGAATTACAAAAGGGACATAATCTCAACGACTGACATGGTAGCAAATATGGAATAAAAATAATGATTTTTGCTGTCTTTTTATGACATATTTTGTTGATATAATATTTTCATTATTTTGTAATATTTGTGATTACAGATTACGGCTTATGACAGTGCGCCAACTATTTTGAAGATAAAATATCTCAGGAATCATCTCAATGACAATATTTCGTTAGACACTTGAGATCAGCCCGAGAAAAATTGAAATCACAAACACCTGTCTTAAATCTGAATTTTTAGTTTGAAAATAAAATTGCCATCGACTTTAATCGGTAAAACGGTGGACTTACTAAAAAGACTACAAGAATATACGGTTTTCCTTAAAATTTAAAATGTGTACTTTTTAACTTCAATTTTGGTATCACAAAATTGAATAGTATCCCGGTATTGGATACAGCGATGGGCCGCCAATACGTTAACAAGAGGCTCGCTTAATTTCAAAGCAATTCTCGGTATTCTCGGGAAGAAGTGAATTTTTTTATCACTCCTATGCAATTATACACAATATTTAAATACGCAACCAAATGTTAATTAATACACTTATGATATGTAACAATATGCAATTTACTATAAACTAATCAATGTAAATTGTTAAAAATGTACCACTGTGTATACTGAAGCTGTCGTACATAATATACAAATCAGAAATTGTAGTTGTATACTAATTTGACCTGAGAATATTGTTTTCTTTTAAATTAACAAGGGGCGTGCCAGCCTTTGTAAAAATTAACAAGGAGCTCGCGCGAGCTCTTCCGAGCCCACCCCTGATTGGAGACCCTAATCATTACGGCAGACTTACACTTGACTATCAACATTTTAAAATAAGGTTTCATTTTATAACGAAGAGTAAGGTTATACCTTCGATAATAATTTAGTTTATTTTTAATATAGCAAAAATATAACGTTAAATCATCATAATGTTTTGGCTTTTATAACGATAATCCATGCTATAATTTGTAGTGCATGTTTCGCGTGAAAACAAATTGTACATATCAGATGTTGACCGATTGCAGTGCGTGTTTTTTGCTTATCGAAATCAGATAAACAAAACGACATTTCTTGGACAATAATATTATTATATTTGGCTGCAATCCATTGCGTTGGAAACCGAGTAATTGCGGATTTTATCGATAGATGGCTTTTGTTACACTTTTAGGTACACCCAGTCCTCTTTTTACGCGATTTTTTTTACGTGATTTAATCATTGTTACGCGAAAATTCAATATGTTCGTTCAAAAATCGCGAAAGATTATATTTCGCGACCGACAGCGACGGCGGTGAATAACTCCTATCTTAACCTTCTCACCGCGTATGACCGCTATGCATGTCCTAGCGAACATGCCCTCAGCGCGCGTGACACGAATATATGTCATAGCTAAGATACCCTATATAACCTATATAAGAGCTATCTATTGTGTTAAAATTGTATAACTTGGTTGAAAATATTACTAAATGTATATTTTACCAAACTCAATAGATGGCATTAGTCAAAAAAGATTCAATATAGGTTAAAATAATTTATTTCTGGAACACGCCGTGAACATACGTCACCAATACAAAATTTTGGATAGTGTAAATAAGCGATCAAGTGCGGGTGAAATTGAAATTGTTCCGAGAATTTATTATTATAAGCATGGTATTGGTGGTGGCGCAGTGTTTTCGGTCGCGCGTGGCGGTATTTTGCAATATGGCGATGTCACGCCGCAATTGTATGAAGAATGATTATTGTTGAATTAAACTACAATACAAGAAACATATTGTATTTTATTATTGAAAAAGTTACTTTGGGTGGCAATTAACATATTTGATTAGTTGAAAAAATATTACAACTTATATTTATAGTCGAAAACGCGATAGCAAAATCCGCAAAAAAGTAGCCGTGTACATGGAATGCTCGCTAAATTTGGTGACGCGGGCAAAGGGTTAAAAAGGGAATAAAATAATAATGCATGTATACATTTCGACTGTGGAAAAGAAAGTGGACATAGCCCACTTTATGCTTTCATCAGAACTACGTTTAAACTTACATTAACTTTAAGCTATATATACTGGTTTAAAAGAGATACACAATATATCACCTCCCCCACTCTTCTATCTTAATTTATAATGCAAATCAAAATTAAATATGAATCGTTCAAATTATGTAAATTCACTCAGATTTCGACACTAACGACCCGGGTTTCACCTTTTGGCATCTTCAGGCGTTCAAGTGCACGGATGAACTTGAACTGACGCTTATCAAATGAATGTTTCGTGTTTATATAAGAAATAAATGCATCACTGAGCTTAAAGCTATTGCTGGCGAAAAGGATAAGCCCATTGGAATGCCCACAGATTTGAGTAGTGAGTAGTTTTAAGAATTATATTTATTTAGTTTGTCGGAAAAGTTTTATGATTATATTTATATAGGGTATAAAAGCGGCGACCCAGGCATGTTTAATACTTCATTTAAAATCGGAAGACTGTTCAATTGCGCTCTGTTTATTTCTAGAATTTCCTGGAAAAAGAGCTTATGGGCGTCCGTATTTGGATGTAACATTTTTATCCCTTGTTCCTGATTGAACACGTTGTCTTTCCGAAATTCCGCAAATCCAAATATTATATTTAACAAATTGTCTTTAGTGTTTCTTAGTTTTTTGGTATCATGGTGATTCAGGATATTCGCACAAGGCCATCGATTGCCCAGGCCTACTCTAGTGGATAATTAAATTAAAAACAAAAATGTTAAGCACGTTGGCGCTTTTCAAAATGGCCAAAAGTAATGTTGTGAAGTAACGATAAGAATCGAAACCTGCGTGATTTAATGTTCTGTGGGGAATAAAACACCCAATTTTATACAAAATAATTTTATTATTATTTTAAAAATTGATTACAAAAAATATTCTAGATAAAAAATACGTGGAGTGAAAAATTTCAAGCCACTATCGACAGAAACCATTTTAATTTGTTTTACGTTCACGTTTGATAAAATTTTCAAAAATAAATAGAACATTTTGATTGAGAGGTCACTGCTAAAGCACGCCACTGGCTTTTCGTTCATTTTTTACAAATAACTTTAATTGGTTAAGTGTTCACGCCGTTGACTTAGATCACAGAGGTCGCGGGTTCGAATCTCAATACGGACAATTTTATATTTTGATTTCTCAATCGATTTATGGATTTCTGTGATGTTTTTAATTTCCTTCCTCCTCTCGTCCTCTCCTTTAACGGGTGTAGCGAGACCGATTAGCTAACCACTAGTCATTTGTTCTACACTGGGAACGGACATGGATTTATATTTAAAAAAAAATGGAATTTTAGATTTTATCGGTTATAAAAATGTTTGTAAAAAATATGTCTAAATTATAGGTGTCGCTATGTCGGGTCCTATGGCGCAGGTGTTAGCGTGGTTGGCTTCCGTGCCCGATCTCACGGGTTCGAGTCCCAGCACAAACAGAGTTTTTCGATCGATATATTGATTTCTGTTCGAAGGCATGGGAGTTTGTGATGTATATAAACTCCCTCCCACCTTTCCGATCCTCCAATAACTGAACGTAGCGAGAGCGATTAGTTAACCAAAAGTCCTGTTTTAGCCTTGACGTACTATCCCAAAAAGACAGTAATTAACAGTTTTTGAAGAAAAGGTTCTGTTGTGATACCTCCATTGGGAGGTCATATCCTCTACACTAGGAAAGGAGATATTTTTTTAATAAGTGTAGCTTAAGGTGTTTTTTTTATCGTTTTTCCCCTCTTCTTTTCTTCTTCCTTCCCTTCCAAATGATTGTAAAAATATATATAATACCTTTCTTTTACCAAGCGTTGACAGTGAACAATACCATAAATCAATTGAGTCATCGAGAAGTGAAGTAAGCCAAGTAGTAAAATTGTAAAACCTTTCTATTGGACTTTTAAGTACAATCACGTCATTACAGTGTTTTGGTTGATTGCATATTTTATTTTTGGGAGGTAACACTAGTGTAGTGTGTATTAACTAGGGTATCCAATCCCAGAGCCTTTTTGTGATCCCGGGATTTCGGGATTGATTAATTTTCAATTTTAGCTCACCGAGGAATTTGAAATTCTCAAATCCCCATACTTTTACCCCGAAATATCAACGTGACTCTTTTTTTTTCTCTTCCAAATCCAAAATCCTATAAATTTTCTGGATTTGCTTAAAAATTCTCAATCCCGGGATTGGTATGACCGCAATTGGACGGGATCCCGGGATTTGAGACTCTAGTGTAGCTGTAGACCGCTTCGTTTATCCTAAAGATAAAAAAACTGACTTGGTCGTGCTTAATAATGAAGTACGCCTCAAACTTTAAAATTGAATCATCCTTAACCTTTTCTTAACTAAGATGTGTAAATAGTACACATACCTTCTAATCATTTACATTTCTCTGTATATATAATTAATACTCGGGCTAAAATTAAGGTACATTTACGTATTGAGTAATGCAATAATAGAAATATTGTAGTAGTGTTATATAATTGTCATGATTCACTCCCGTTTGCCTGATGTGTAACGGATACACAGCTCAGAAGCGCGTGCTTTTTTTTGCATAGTAAGGAAAGGTTTAAAGAAGTATTATATATTCAAAGCATCTCATTTGCTTTCCAAAAGTGAAAAAGTTTCAAAAATGATTTATATCATTTCTGCAGGTCGCTTAAAATTCAGATTTAGTACCGGATAAAGCATTATTATGTACACTTATCGTAGGAAATGTATGTTTATTATTTGCATGTATAATATTTTAACGTATTGTAAAAGCTTGGCACGTAACAATGCAGGAGTAAATAGGTCATAGCACAGAAAACATTTTTAAAAATAAATATCACATACCAACCATTAGGCTATGATACTTATTGAGAAACGCATTCAATGCGTAACTACTTGCTTCAAGTAATATGATTGAATTCAGTCAGTGGATACACGTTATTCATTATAAGTAATTTACCAGTTTTGGGACGTAGTTCTAATTAATCAATTGATTATACGTAATCAATCCAAACGAAAATGCAGCTCGAGGTAATTGAATCATCCATTCATGTCACAAATGTAACGCTCACGATTACGAAGTTATACCACCAAAAAACAATACTCTTATTTTATTCTATCTCCCTACTAGTATGTTTCCTCTCCCAAAATATAAATTTAAATCTGAAGACCACGCTTATGTCCAGGAAGACCCGGTGAAGAACGTGAGATATAATAGCATCACCTTAATATAGATGAAAGGGAAGTTGAAGCATGGTTTCACCTCACCTAACCTAACCTAACTTAACTTTACCTAACCTAACCTCCCCAGAATATGATGAAAAGACACCAAGCAAAGAACGTAATTAATTTCACTTGGCTTTGTCTGTTTACGGTCGTGGTTTTCACGGAATAAATTAACTAAAAAGATAACTTGTGTGTGTTGAGATCTATGTCGTCTTCTTAAGACGTGCAAACTTTTTAAATTCGTTGTTTCTCTACCAAAACTGAAGATCAATGACTTGCAATTCCTTAAAACCGAGTGAAATGGAGAGAATACATTTTTACATACTTAATATAACAACATGAAAAGCCTTGCGCGATGTTTGGATGAGGGCAATACAATTTCAAACGTTCTGGATTTTTTTCAAGTTAGCTATCCATATTTTAACATTGCCAAAAGATGTGATCAGCATTAGGGCCTCCAATTCCGGGATGCCGTTCAATTTCGTTATCCCATGAAAATTTGTGTAAGTTGCAC
This sequence comes from Himalopsyche tibetana, assembly GCA_030503985.1. NCBI lineage: Eukaryota > Metazoa > Arthropoda > Insecta > Trichoptera > Rhyacophilidae > Himalopsyche > Himalopsyche tibetana. Next base: position 3,934,281 of record JAPJYX010000052.1, on the reverse strand, counting down.
GAAGGTTAAAAAAACTTCCATTTTTTTTATTTTGGCAATTCCGTAAATTCCTGGGTTTTTTAAATCGACATTTTACGCTAACAGAGCTAAAAGCCCAGGATTTCAAAATCACCGAGCACGATATTATGGTGAATGTTCAATTCCAGAAATTGAAAAAATTAACAATCCCGAAATCTCATGATTGCAAGAAAGGTCCGGGATCGAATGCCCTAATCAGCATCTTGTATTATATATCAATTTTATTGACTTTCCCCAGAAAGCAATTTGCCTATGTGGTCTTCTTGTAGAAAAATATTGATAATAGCTTTTTTCGGCGATGTACATATCAAATTAAAATTTTTTAATTGAGTCGTCTGGTATCGAAAGCAGAACTGTTCTATACATAATGTTTGGAACAGTTCTGCTTTTGATACCAGACGACTCAATTAAACATTTTTACGATATCAAATTGATATGGAGTAAAATAAATTTTGTGTGTAGAGCTAATCAAATTTTACTGAAACTATCTATCGCCTTTTAGATGGAATGAACAAAATAGTTACTTGACTCTTGTTGAAGCTTGCTACAAGTTACTGGCCGCGCACAACGCTCCGTGGAATATGCAATACGACCAAGCAGAGTGTCTCAAGCGATGGCCGGTCGAGCTGTGATATACGCAGTGCGCCAAACAGGCACGTACCCCCTTACTGGCGTAGCACCGCCGTCAGATTGACCTATGCAATCAAGCAGCGGTCGCCAACAACACACAACTGTCACTCATGTATAATTATAGTGTTTTTTTTTCATAACAATCTCTTAAAAACCTTTTTTTATTTTTCTTTACTGTTTCCTTCAGTCCACTTGATCCTACACTTTAGTGTAGTTTACCAATTTCAAATGAACAGGTGAATCTTCCTAATTCACCCCTTTTGTGATATATTATTTTTCTATCCATAAGCCTTTTAACGGAGGTATTTCAACAGAAGTTTTATTCTATGAGAACTGTTTGTTACTCAGTCGCTCAACCTCTCTTTCTCTAATAGGTTCGTAGGGATAGAATAATATGGTTATGACTGGACTAGTGGTTAACTAATCGCTACCTTCGTGGGACGAAATTTTTAGACATAACAAACACCCATGTAATGTGTAGCATATGGCCTAATAATGGAGGTATCTTGACAGAAGTTTTTTTTATGAGAACTGTTTATTACTCAGTCTTCAGTACTTTGGTTTTGATTACGTTTTGAGACTAAAAACATTTTTATAAATGCGTTTCTCTGTATTTAGAGATGTTTTAAATCGGAAATGTATTGATTGTGTAGATATTGAAAATATAGAATAAGTTGGCATCAAAATTTGAAAAAAATCAAAAATGGTCTTTCAGTAGGTTTTAGAATTGAGGTCCTCAATTGTGTTTGAATCTTGAGCTATTTAAAAATAAGAACTTATATCATATCGACTGTAGAAAGGAAAAAGGACGTAACCCTCAATTTTCTTAAACAGCTTTTTTAATCACAATGTACACAACTTGACACACGTTCTATCAAAAGGATGGAAGCTGAGAATGCCGAATTATTATCTAAATTTAGCTTTTAAGTTTGAAAAAGATGACCTTATACAAAATTAAAACCAAGAAAACACACTCAAATAAAGGTTTTTCCGAGACAATTTCTTTAATTAATATTAGGTTAGGTCAATTAAACACCAGTTTAGAAGTATCCGTGCACTTCAAGGTTGTGTATAATTCATAATTTGCATATGTCACAAAATCATCAAAACACGTTTTTAGCGCCTCCTGTAAAATTTGATATGTGTGGGTAACGTCCTTTTTCCTTTCGACAGTCAATATGCTGATAATATTAAATTGTTACTGAATCAGTTTTAAGTAGCATAATAATGAATCGCAGTGCAGTAAGTCTGGCATTTTATCGGCGTATAAAGAAGGTTGCACATCGCTGTTATAACAGGTCAAACCATAACACAGACGACCCGCACCCTCTAAATAAAGAATTTTGCCCCAAATACTGCCAAGGGCATTAAAAAATTTGTGTCACGGTAAGTACTTTACTACCCTCTGGCAGGAAGATAGATATTGACTTCTTGAAAAAGAAATCACGTGAATCAGTATTTACCAAGTGAACTTTTACCAGTCCTATTATGGCTGAGTCGCCAACGTTCTTGGGTGTTCGTTTAAATTCGATTGCGTCGGCCCCGGGCACAAATCCCCGAACAAAACTTTATGTAAATCAATTATTCCGAAAAAAGTAAAAAGGAATTCGAAATCATTTTCGGAGTTTTTTCTTATCACTGCTGCTATAAAATTAATAATATCAACAATTTATAAATGTGTTAATCTTCAAAAATGAAACAAATAGTTCTAAGATCGACACAGAACTAGGTTTATTCATTTTCTCTTCAATAACATGTTTATGCTCAACACTTCCTTACAGTTCTAAAAAACTCCCACTTTTTTAATCCTTCAATTACAGGTCGTAGCGAGAGCGATTAGTTAACCACTAGTCCTGTTCTAACCTTACCTTTGTATCCCTACTCTTTGAAAAAAGAGAAGTCGAGCGACTAACAAAAATTCTCGTAGAAAAAACTTTTGTTGATATACTTACATTAGAAAGCCATATGATCCTCAATGTGAGCGGACACGGACAAACAAAATGAAATGTATGTCTTTGGGGACTAGAATTGTTGAAAATAAAGTAACATTTTGCAAATCTTTAACATTATTTTCAACTATTGTTGTTTCCAAAGATGTAGATTCAAGTGAAACTGAGATGCCCTCATTAATGTGAAAACCTAGATACGCCCATTTGCTATTAAGCCTACGATGTATACATAATATTATGTGAAATACAAACCACTCTACGCCAAAAGCAGAAAATTGTGGCAGACATTTATAATAAATACCGAAAACGCTGACAATGGATAAATTTGCAAGTGAAATTATCTTACTTGGCATGTTTTGTACAGTAATACAGGCAAAATTTATTGGCATCGTAGAGAGATAGTAGCAATTTCGTAGACCCTGCGTAGGCGACCTACGCAGGGTCTACGATATTGTATTTGCAATTTCAATAATTAATTTGGGTTGAAAATACTAACATAAATCTATCAAATTGTAGTTTCATTTTTTTATTTCTGATTTTAATATTAATAAGTACTTTTTTCGATGGATCCTGCAGTGTCTTTAATAGCATGGGTGCAGTGGTGGGCTGGTAATACGTTAACAAGTGGCTCGCTTAATTTCAAAGCAATTTTCAGTGTTCAAGGTGAATTATCACTTCTACGCAACGCTATGCAATACTTTCAGAAGCAATCGATTGTTACTTAGTGCACTTACAGTAAGTAACAATATGCAATTTACCGTAGACTTGTCAGTATAAATTATAAAAATGTATTACTGTGTATACTGAAGCTGTCGTAGATAATATATAAGTCAGAAATTGCAGTTGTATACAAACTTGATTCGAGAATATTGTTGTCTCTTAAATTAACAAGGGGCTTGCCGGCCTAAGTAAAATTTTTGAGTCCCATCCAGCTGACCCCTGCATGTGTGGCCAAACTTTTGGTCTCTGCGAGTGACTTCATACTGAAATTAGTCGTAGGGGTCTGTCTACTAACATCGTATATGCTAAGTTGTCATAATAAGTCAATATAATTTGTTTGATAGAGAAACAAAATGGATAGATAATAAAAGACACAATTCTTGTTTCAAAGCATCAAGCGGGCGACTTGGAACGGATACGTTGTTTTATGGCATATGGTTTCTTAGTAGAGGTATTTTAACAGAATTTTATACGAGAATTTTTTGTTGCCCAGTTGTTTAACTTCTCTTTTTCGAAGATAGTAGTAAGGATAAAAAGAATGATGTAGACAAGAACTAGTGGTTTTTTTCTTTTGACCTAAAACAAGCTGTCGCTCTGGCTACGGACCGTTATTTTAGGGTTGAAATGGTGGAAGGGAGTTTTTAGACATCACCAACACCCGTGCTTTTCAGCAGAAATGTCGTATCAGGACTCGACCCGTGACAAGAACATTGACGACGGCGCAAGGACCCAATAACATGTATTTTACGTGCTTACTCTGTCGCCTGCTGTGGCCCAGTTGGTTAGAGCTTCCTCTACCGATCATACATATCTAGGTTCGATTCCCGGCAAGATCACAGTGAATTTGAGAATCATTCAATTCAAAGTTGTGATCTAAGACTGAATGTCTGTGATGTCAATCCACATTATTTCCTCTCCTCCCATCCTTCTGATCCTTTAATAACTGGGTGTAGCAATAGCGATTAGTCAACCACTAGTCGTGTTGTAGCCTTATTCTTCTTTCCCTACTACTCACTTTGAAATTAAGTGTGGTTGGGCAACTGAGTAACAAACAGTTTTGTAGAAAAACTTATGTTGAGATACCTCCATTAGGAGGCTATATGCTTTACATTGGGAGCGGACATCGATAAAAAAAACTCTTAATGTGGTATCTGAAAAAGGTGTATCTTTAACGGCTTTTTTTCATAATAGATATTAGACAACTCTTCTAAATTGGTTAAATAGATTTATTTTTGAGATGATAATAATATAAAAATCTTTTCTTTATCGAAAATCGTTGTGAAAGTTTTGCTTCAGATAATAAATATTCATCGATAGTAAAATAGCTTTTAAAACATTAATTTGCTTTGCATTTTTAATATTTCAGGCATTAATTGCGGGGAATACTAAAAGTAAAAGCAGGTAATACATGCGGTAGTGGATTATTTCATAAGCGCAAGAGGCTTGGGGCCTCAACATATAGTATGCAATGTTTATGTATATTAATTTATTATTTACGTTTTTATGTTAATCGAAAAACAGGGCTTCCAAATTGTACTGCTTCAGTAGTTTTCCAAGTGCTAAACCCACCACCGATTACATGTACATAAATGAATCAGGTCTTCACTTTACACGTAAATATTGGGACAATGAAAACATAAATATGTGCGTTTTGCCCAGTGCCATAAAAACGGGAACGTGTTCTTAAATAATTAAAGTATACCTAAATGTCACTAATCTAACTCATAGACTAATCATTACATTAACAGTAATCTTAAATTCGTGTATAGAATAACAAATACACGCCGAGCTGTTTTAAATAAAAGCTACCAAATGATCATAATGATGTTAATAATCGTCTATTTTTCAAGTACTCGATACTTGAGTATTTTTTTAAATACTTGAGTGATACTGGTTACTTAAAAAAGAAGATTTATTTCCAAATTTTATTTACTTGTTTTAAAAAAATATATATAATTGTTAACCGTTGCGTTTAACAAATAGTCTTGCGCGTGGATCTATCAGCTATTTTTTTAAATTTTTTTTCCTAGTTTTGCCTTTGACTATGCTATGCGAGAATTTCTTTTGTTATTTTGCTTTGGGTCCTGCTGACTTATGTTATCAACTAGTCGACTAAGCAACAGAAAGAGTTTTTTCTACTGCGGGAATTATAAAAACAAAACCTTTAACCAATTAAAAATTTTAAACGTTTAATTCTCTATTATTTTTGAAATATACGTTTTATAAATTGATATAAATGTATAAATTAAATTAAATAAGGTTATTTATTTATCATCCATTTATATGTACACAATTTAATTAATAATACATATTTTGACACATCTGAAACTACTCGAGAATACTTGAGTATTTTAAAATTTTACTACTCAATACTCGAGTAGTTGAGATGTCGAGTAATTGGAGTTTATATTTAATCCAAATTTTCTTTTTTAACCACTTGAATACCGCGCAAATAAATCATTAATATGTCCCAGAGATACTGCGTGTTTTGTGAGAAAAATAATTTTGCCTAATATACACTCGAATTCGATATTTTAAAAACTTATATCGACTCAGTATAGATAGCACTACACACATTCATCAAAATATTTCTTATATTCTATTAGAATACCAAGTAATTGATTTTTAAAATATCTTGGACGTCCGTGTTCGCTTGCATATGTTCCGGACACCGGTGTCCGCTTGGTATTCAAGTGGTTAAGCCCGGATTATTTCCACCGCACATTACTAACTGTAATACATAAAACTATTCAAAATGTAATTTTATTTTTTATGACATTAATGTAGAAAAATGTTAGATTAAATGTTGTAAAACGAAACAGAAATACTTACTTCTTTCTCGCTCGCTGAATCCACATTATTGTTATTGTTGTTTCCATTCTTTAAGGCACTGGTCTCCATTATAAATGTCATTCGAGTCACTTTGGCTTATTAAAAAAAACACACACCAACTCTTAAGTTATACTCACTTTGTTAAACTACCACAAAGTTATCAATTCATCGCGACATATCTTTTATTGTGCTTCATAATTTTTACAATCAATTTGACTGATATATTTCTAATCGATTTAAATTTACGACATATTTATAAATTATTGCTTCATTTTTGATGTTTTTAATTATCACTTTCGAACGTAATTACCTGTAAAAAAATTGCGTTAGTTTCATACAAAATTTTAAGTATTTTTTAAAAAGATAACAGTGGACCGTTTATATTGAGATAAACTAAATCCACGTACCCCATATTACTACATGATTATTATTCACTTTTAGGGTGTTCACTGTCAATACTTGGTGGAAAGGCATTATATTAATAAAAAACACAATATTCCTTTGTACTTTATTCCACTTTATTTAATAGGTCAGAACTGGTTTCGCTCAGTGCGAGCATTGTCAACTGATAGTAAATATAATTCAACAGTGATGTTTATACAAAATTAAATTGAAATAAAAGGTGTAAACAACAATAAACAATGAAAAGAAATTGCCAATTACATTAAAGTGATTCTAAAATAACACAAAATTAAAATGTTCAACACATCTAACATATAATTGAAAAGTCATCCCAGCTAATTTTAATTGTAATAATTTTCAAAGAAGAATTCTTTTCGTTGTTAATTGTTGCTTACACCTTTTATTTCAATTTAATTTTGTATAAATAGCACTGTTTATATATATTTTTCATATCAGTTGTCAATACTCGCAATGAGCGAAACCGGTCCTGACCTATTAAATAAAGTGGGGATAAAGTACAAAGGAATATTGTGTTTTTATTAACATGATTATTACATATAATAATATACAATCAACTCTTGTTTACACTGTTTTGAAATAGCACGGTCCACTAAAAAGAACGAATGCTATATTTTTACACGAATTATTTGTTATAACACGATTCCCAGAAACGAAATACACAGAAGTGGATTTCTTATATAACAAGAAATTTAAAAACATAAGAAAATAGTAACAACAAACAAAAGGTTTCATTAGATCATTACACATTAGACGTGTCACACTTTTCTAACGATGAACGCGATTTATTTCCATCCCCTCATAAAAGTCGTCGAATATAATCAATGAGTGATGAAAAGTACTATTTTTGTATAATTAAAATATATATTATGAATAATATTTTGTGTAATTTACTTTTTTGACGCGGTTTTCTGTAACGCAATGTTGTTGTTTTTTCAAATAACACTGTTTTTGTGGAACGTATATACTGTGTAAAAAAAGAGTTTATTTAATAGGGTGTCATTTATTTCTCCACGAATTTATCTAATATTTAAAAATGATTGTTTGTTTGTTCGTAGTGTATGCGTTGCCACACCACTCATCCGATTGCTATAAAACTTTGACAAACTTTTTACTTGCACTTCCGGGAAGGTTATAGGCATAGTAAAATTAACTTACAGTAGGTCTTATATATAAAAATCAATGTTAGTATGTCTGCCATACTGTTAATTTTGACAACGTATGCTTGCACTTGCGCGAATGTTATAGTACAATTAACTTGCAGTAGGTGGCGCGTGTGTCATATCATAGACAATCTTCAGCAAACTTCAAATGTCAAACAGACAGAAAAAGAAACATGCACTTCAATAAGCACATTTAAAACACTTTCTTTCTTTGAGTGGCATTCCAACGCTTGCCAGGAACCGGCAATTAGTAGTTTATAATTATTTATGCAAAGTAACTCAATTTAGACTATCATTTAATGTTGCCTATAAATAGGCTAAAGTAAAAATTATTTTTTAATAGCAAAATTGTTTCTTTAAGGATATTGTGTACAAGTATATAAGCAAAGTTATAAATATTATTTATAGCCCGTTGGCACGGAATTATATATCAAGAATAATGTAAGTTTATCGATTGATGCAGATTGGTGAAGTGGTGAATTCTTTTTTGCAATCTAGAATTCAGCTACCCTAACCACTGGTCGATCCAGAGAATATACCACGTGGGGTAGAATCAATTTTAATATAAAGATCCTACATAATAAAATGAAATTCATTTTTTTATGGAAATAAATTGTTTATCTTGTATCGATTTTGTGCATTTAAGAGTATGGTATTTTATTACTCCAGTAGAACCCTCGTGAAAAAAGAATATTTTAACTAAGAGCGCGGGGTATCTGATAGTCCGGGGCCCAAGGCAGTTGGTGATGTGGCTATGTCCACCATGACCATCTTACTGAATTCTTCAAAACTCCGAACAGGCAAGATTCATGGAACTATAAGTCAAATACATATTTGGCATCATGGCCAATGCGTCAAATATTTTCAAGTTTAAAGATTATACGAGAAAAACTCGATCAGAATTTATTGTAAGTCACTCGAGATCAATTCGAGGTGAGTTGACATCACAAACACCCATGCCTTAAGTCTCAAGTTTAAATTTGATATTGACCTTACCGTAAATCGAACCCAGACCCGCCTGGTCGGTAGAGTAAGCTCTAACCAACTAGACTACAGTAGGCGAATATCTTTGATTATTTTAACATACTTGGTAAATCAATATTTTCTTAAATATTTAATTATTTCAGAATGGCATATGTGTGGGTTGGATGCAAATGCAATATGGGTGATTATGATCTATACATCCTACTGTATCCTTTATCCTGCTGCTTTATTAAATCACATACAAGAATAATAAAATATAAAAGAACTTATATTATTCCACGTATTGTGCTACAAACTGTTACACGTGTTCCGCCTCTCTCAGAGGCATCCTCAGACATACTACTTTTACAAATGCTTGCTTAAGTACGAATGATTTTAATTTTACTATTCTGATATATTATAATAAAAGTCAAATAAAAATGGGAGGCAAGGAGGGGATAATAGAAAAACAAACAAACGATAATGGTAATACAAATCACTTTTAGGGTGTTCACTGTAAATACTTGGTGGAAAGGCATTATATTAATAAAAACACAATTACCCTTTGTACTTCATTCCACTTTATTTAATATGTCAGGACCGGTTTCGCTCATTGCGAGCACTGTCAACTGATAAGAAATATAATTTAACAATGCTATTTATACAAAATTGAAAAGTTATACACAACAATTGGCATTGAAAAGAAATTGCCAATTACATTAAAGTGATTCTAAAATAACACAAAATTAGAATGTTCAACACATCTAACATATAATTGAAAAGTCATCCCAGCTTAATAAATTCAGAATGGCGATTGAAAGTAATTACAAACTGAGCGAAACCGGTCCTGACATATTAAATAAAGTGGAATGAAGTACAAAGGATAATTGTGTTTTTATTAAGGTAATACAAATGACATTTACATTAATAAATGATTAACTAATGAGTTGTATCAATTGAACTTCCACAAAGTTACCGCCGAATCCATCGAAAGTATTCACATACAAGAACATTGAAAGGTGGCACTGCTATCTGGTAATTTTTAGCTTTAAAAATAATAGTTATATCATTTAGTGTGCAATTGTATTTGTGCACATTTTCATTTTGTAATATTGCAGTTCATTTGTTCTAATTCTTCGACCGTGTTGATTTAAAACATGTGTTTTGAGATCTAATGAGATTGTAAACGTGATTTAAATTATTTATAGCTTTACACGTAAGTTAGAGCGATCAATACTGCAGTAAAGTAACTCCAAACAAGGGGTCGGCAACACGGCAACCCGAGCGATATTTCAAACGCTCCTTTGTGAGCTTTTTTCTAGCCTTATTCACTCCAACAAAAGTTGTTTTAACACTGTTTTTAACTTTTTAGCTGCCGTAGATAATTAATAGTAATTACCTAGCACGCCGGCTATAATTTTCAACTATTAATTTAATTAGTTATTGACGAGATATCTCGTCTGCGGCAGCCATCGATTTAATATAGTTGTTCTTATTTTTGCCAGAAAAAATAGGTCTATGATAAAACTGGTAGTTAGGTAACCGGTGTGTGATTAGTGTCGAATGAATATGCAGTGCTTTTTTCTTCATCAAACGCGGTGAAACGGCGTTTCCGCACCTTTCTTCTTGAAGTGTTCAATGTTTCAAATCAATATTTGCAAAAAAAAACATCAATATTTGCAAAATGTATTTGAAATCTTTTTAATTTTTCCACTAAAACCCTTGAAAATGTATTTTTATATCATGATCTCCCGAAAATTAATATCAGTATAACATTAGAAAAAATCATCGAAACTAAGATTAGACATAAAAGACCGAATTCTGTTCAAAAGCGTTGGTATTTGTGATGTCTATCCCCCCTCTCTTGTTATCTTAAAATTAGCATTGCAAAGCGAGAGCGATTAGTTATCCACTAGTCCTGTGACAGCCCTATCTCTTGAGCAACTGACTAACGAACAGTTCTCGTAAAAAACTCTGTTGAGATAACTCTATTAAAAACCCATATGTTCCACATTGAAAACGGACATGATTTAGTGAAAAAATCTTTCGTAAAAAGCCTGACAAGAAGTGTGTTCCTGCACCTTTATTTTAAAAAAATCATTTATATTCTATATCCACCCTCTATTCCCAACCCCTGTCGTGAACAATTCCGCAAACAATGAATTACCAGCTTAAATTATTCAAGGTTTGCAAATGCAATGTTTGCACAAATAATAAATACCCTTTATAATAACAAGGGTAGCAAGGACGTCATATTTGTACTGTTGATGCTATTATCACCACAGAAACACTTTTTAATATATTACAGTCAACCCTTCTATAACTCTGATATCATTTCCGTGCTATAAAAAAAATGTGTTATAGAAATAATACATTTACGCCAGACCTTAAATTAAATTGTCAGGAATTTCATTTAGGCTTACCAATTTGTTATGCTGTTTTTAATGGTACTTTTAACAATGTTTCACCGCAGTACCACACGTTTTTTTTCTGAAAATGATACAAATGTGATTGTGTTATACGAAAATTGATATAGAAAATCGTGTTATAGAAGTTGCATTGAAAGAAGACAATATATTCTTTAATGATTTTTACGCGCAACCAAAAAAAATGCTATCCGGAATGTCACAAAGGCTTACCCACTCAAAATTTGGTTGTTTTTTTCTTCTTCAATTTTTGACAATGCATTGACGATGTTATAGATATATATTAGACATATTTTTAATGCTTTTTACGCTGTACCAAAAAATCAATAATCAGGAATGTTATGCAGGCATACCCGTTTAATATGTTGTTTTTTTTGTTAGTTTTTTTTGCACTATTTCACCGACGTATCACATGTTTAATGTCAATCTTGCTATCAAAAAATATAAACAAATAAAATAGCATCATTGTGGTATATAAAATAATAATGAAGACCAAATAAATAAATTACAAAAAAATATTATTAACCACTTGAATACCGCGCAAATAAATCATTAATGTGTCCCCGAGATACTGCGTGTAAAAAAAATAATTTTGCCTAATATACACTCGAATTCGACATTTTAAAAAACTATATTGACTCAGTATAGATGGCACTATACATATTCATCAAAATATTACTTATATTCTATTAGAATACCAAGTATTTGATTTTTTAAATGTATTGGACATCCGTATTCGCTTGCATATGTTCCGGACACCTGTGTCCGCTTGGTATTCAAGTGGTAATAAGTATATGGTTACTGAAAAATAATACTATTCATCGCTAATTGGTTATATACGAGGACTTTTATGAAAGACTGGACATAAATCGCTTTCTTGCTAGAAATTTTCGACACGTCTAATGAATGAACATCATGAAGCATTTTGTTTGTTTGTTGAATTTATTGGCATTAAAAAATTCGTTATCCACTTCTGTGTTTTTTTGTTTCTGGTAAGCGTGTTATACTAAATAATTGTTGTATTCATTATTTTTGGTCGACCGTGTTGTTTAAAAATCGTGTAAAATAATGTTGAGTGTATTTATAATATAGTAGATTGTATAAAATAAAGCACGGTTTTTTCTCTAATCCCATTTTTTTTGTTGTTATAATCATACTTTATCAGCTTAAAATTAAATACAAAAAAACTTGTATTTATTGTACCAATTGTGTTACCAAGCAAACCTGCTTAAATTTTATTTCTATAATTGAATAATGCTTATTAAAAATTGTTCAATTAGTATAAAGAAATGTGTTAATTTTGTTTTAAATATACAGTATATTTAATGTTTTTTCAACAATAATTATTTACAGTATAAGCAACTTGAAAGTAAATAAAATAATTTGTTAATTTGTAACAGATTCTTTTGTATGTATTTATTTCTACGAAACAAAGTGAGATCTGAGAAAATAAGCATAGATTAACTGTTCCTTAAATTGCTCCTTTTAAGATTGCTAAAAATTGAAAGTTGAAGCTAAAAAAACGTTGTTTTAAATTAATTTAATTCGTTGAAAAAATATGTACATTATTACTTAATATCTACTCCCTTTGCGCTCTCCATATTTATCCACTGAAATATATTTTTTATTCAAATTGTAAATAATTAATAATACTGCAACTGCATTACTATAGAAGAAGACCGTATTTTATTACATTTATTAACAAACCCATCCATTACTTTTCTTTCTTGATAAATAAAAACACAGTATTTACAGAAAATTATGAAATTATATTAAGTATAGAATATGATAAAGTAAAGAATTTTTAATATTTTACTTACACAAAATACAATAAAACTAACGTTTTGTATTATAGAAAGGTTAAAATATTATAGTGCTTTAAGATTTTAATGTAAAAGTTTATTGTGTTTATAAGCTTAAAATAATATTGTATTTGGTTGTCTCTTGTTGAAATGAATCAATCTTGGTTGAAATCAATACCCAAATATAAACAATACTATACGCAAATGTTAATGAATATTCGAGGCTTGATTCTGACAATCTATTGAATTTGTAATAACTGTGTTTTTACTTAGCACGACAGTATTAGAGGCATATTTGTTGTTTCGAATACAATTTAAAATTCAGTATAGTTGAGTATATAAAATAATTTTAATTAATCACGTTAAATTTGAATCGTTCAAACTATGTACATTCTCACAAATTTTGTCATTAACGACCCGGGTTTCGCCTTTCGGCATCTTCAGGCATTCAAGTGCACGGATGAACTTGAACTGACGCTTAGTAAATGAAAGTTTCGTGTTTATATAAGATATAAATGCATCACTGAGTCCAGAGCCACTGCTGGCAAAAAGGATAAGCCCATGGGAATGCCAACAGATTTGACTAGTGAGCAGTTTCAAAAATTATATAATTTGTTTGTCGGGTCGTTAATGACAAAATTTGTGAGAATGTACATAGTTTGAACTATTCAAATTTAATATTGAAATTCCACCAAGCACCTTCAGTCGAAATCTTAAATAATCACGTTAGTTTTAACAATTGTACTTACATAAGACAAACTTCTTCTAACATCACATATTGTAGCAGGGAATTATTTATTGTATTTAGAAAATTTCACTTCAAATATTGCCAGTTTCGTGAAAAAACGAGCTGTCAAAACTTTGATTTTCTTCATTAATTTTGTTGAGTATTATGTAATATTAATTTACAGTTGTTTTATGTTTATGTTATATCACACCGTCGTATTATTTGTTGAAGTGATTGCGTAATTTGTTATTGTTTATTTGGTCGACGATTGCGTTTGCCGGTCACATATTTTATTGTATTGTATTATTGTCTATGGCGACAATTGTTCGAGATTCGAATTGAAGCGCGCTGTCACGCGTCAGAACGGTTGCGCAAGCCGCGTCGCCAAATCAAAATGGCGTCAATTTGTTTTTGTTGGTTTTTACTCTTTTGTTTAATACAGGGTACTGCGTGCGGTTGACAATTAACACGTGCTGGCAAAGGCCGCAAGGTGTGACGGGGTAAGCGGTCGTGGTTCGGACTGGCGGCCGACTGCCTTATATTTCAGCGTTTTCACAGATCGCGTGCGTTGTGCCGCATTACCCCCGTGGCCCCTTTTACCCACGCCCCCCTACCCTGCGTGCAGTAGCGTGCACGTACTTTGGAGACAGTGTAAACATTTTTATGATATTACCAATAGAGGAATGTTGCATACAGCTATATATTTTTTTTATCCATGTCCACTCCCAATGTAGAACATATGGCCTCCTAATGGAGGTATCTCAACATAAGTTTTTCCACGAGAACTGTTCGTTTCTCAGTCGCTCAACCACACTTTTTTTTTAAGTGAGTAGTAGGGAAAGAAGGATAAGGCTAGAACAGGACCAGTGGTTGACTAATCGCTATCGCTTCACCCAGTTGTTAAAGAATCAGAAGGATGGGAGGAGAGGAAATAATGTTAATCGACGTCACAAACACCCAGTCTTCAATCACTACTTTGAATTGAATAATTCTCAAATTCACTGTGATCTTATCGGGAATCGAACCGTTTCCTGACTATGTTTATGTCTATGGACCTTGCGTCCAGTCTTTAATTTTTTTTCAGCATGAGAACAATCCTACATACAGAATACTCCGTACACGAACACTCCGTAAAGCGAATCTTTCGCAGAAAACTACAAATAATATTTAGAAACTAATATTGAAAGTATTGTTTTGTTTAATGTTAAGTATATTACGTCATGAGTGTCAAATATTTTTCAGATAGGCACCAAGCAAAATTTAAATAATATTATAGTTAACAAAAGATATTTTAGCAACACCTATTATCCAAATCAACGTTAGACAATAAAATAAAGCAATAAATTTGATGGTAAAAATATTTAAATGTACGGAATATTCTGCGCCCGGAGTTATTCGTGTTCGAGGATTCGTGTTCGAAAGATTCTTGTACGGAAAAGTCCGTTCACCTATACATATGTAGATAATTTTAACAAAAAAAGAAGCAGCCACTCACAATCTTAGTTTATTTAATGACTGCACTTGTGTCAATATTACGTTACCTTACTTTGAAAAGGTTATATTTGCACTTTACCATGTTTTGAGATACGAGCGTTTGAATATTTGACTGATCATACGAATGTTGTTTATAAATCGATTATAAAAAGTCCTATTGTTTCTTAGAAGCTTGTAAAATTACTGTATGAAAGAAAGTGTGTAGATAGAACTTTTGAATCCTGCTAACTTCTTTATTTAAAAATGTATGACTCTGAAATTAATATATATCGACTGTGGAAAGAAAAAAGGACGTAACCCACAGATATCAAATTTTACAAGAGGCGCTAAAAACGTGTTTTGATTATTTTGTGACATATGCAAATTATGAATTATACACAACCTTGAAGTGCACGGATACTTCTAAACTGGTGTTTAATTGGCATAACCTATTATTAATTGAAGAAATCGTCTCGGAAAACCTTTACTTCAGTGTTTTTTCTTGGTTTAAATTTTTTACAAAGTCATCTTTTTCAAACTAAAAAGCTAAATTTAGATACTTATTCGGCATTTTCAGTTTCCATCCTTTTGATAGAATGTGTGTCAAGTTGTATAAATTGTGATTATCGAAAAAAAGCTGTTCTGAAAAATTGAGGGTTACGTCCTTTTTCCTTTCCACAGTCGATATGTAGAACTCTAGAATCCTGCAAGCTTCATTATTTAAAAATGTGTGACACTGAAATTAATAAATATGTTATATTGTGGCAAAAGGTCATTTTATGCCAAAATGTCAGTTAGATCCTTTTCAAAGAAAGACAAGAATTAAGGCATCCAATCCCGCACCCTTTTTTGATCTCGGGATTTCGGATATCACATTTTTTTCGTGATTTCGGGAATGATCACTGCCGAAAAAAGTGACGAATAGACAGATTACAAAATTACTGTCAACTCAAGAATGAGTTATTTTAAAGTTAATTTTTAAAAAATACAATAAATTTTAGTGTCTGTGTCTACCATGGCCATTTTGGATTTACGAACAGCACGCTACTGCCTGCGGGTAACTACTCCACACCTCTTTCGCGCCATTTTGCGGGGCTTTCTTGGTTGGCAAAACACCCGCTTCGACAAAACTGTGTGGCCTATTTTTGAAATATCACCACTCTAACGAACGATTTTTATGGACCAACAATTACAAAAAAAATAAACTCGTGACTGCAAAGCGAATGAATACATTAACTTGCACTGCGATTGAAAAACAATCAAAACATTGTATTGATGCAATCTGCAATCACTGCAAGAAATCCATTTTGCACGCGATGAGCGAAACCGGTTCTGAAAATAATAAATACAGTGGAACCCCCGATTACACTATCCCGAATTACGCGCTGGCTTGAAATATTCGCCGCAAATCCCCCAATTGCACGGTCGCATTATATTGTCTTTGCTACGAGACGGTCGTCTGTGCCGCGCATACAGTAAAATGTTGGCTAGCGTCTGTGTATTCAACACGTGCCAGGCTATACACGTATAGCGGGCGACTGTCTTTGTGTGGGATTTTGGTGCGCTTTGCAGTTTATCACTTGGTAAGTAAATATTTCAGCAATATTTTTTTTTTGCAAAACCAAGAGAAATCTTAGTATAGCATTTTTTGCGGAAAAAAGCAAATCTCTAATTTTGTACGAGACTCACATCCCCAATTAAACTACCCCACTGTCCCGAATTTAGTGTAAATGTGGGTTTAATTGTAATTGTTTTTTTTTTCAACAATAATTGAGAGTAAACACACTTAAGGTGACCCTAGTTTATATTTAAAATGTAATACCTTATTTTAATAGAGTTGGGATTTACTAGCTGCGTGGTCGAGTGTCCACGTCGTTGACTTACAACACGGATTTCACGAGTTCGAATCCCAGAACGGATAGTTTTTTTTTCAATTGATTAATGGATTTCTGTCCGAAAGCATGGATATGTTTGAATTTTTGAATTCCCTCCAACCCGTCTTATTCTAAACGGTCGTAGCAAGAGCGATTAGCTAACCACTACTCCTGCCTTAATCATATCGTTCCATCTCCACACTCTTTTAAAAGGAGACGTTAAGAAATTGACTAACAAACAGTTCATTAGAACTGAACATTAGGAAGCTAAACGCTCCAAATTGGGAGTGGACACGGATTTAATACATTTTGCCACATTTTAGACTAATCGGTTTTTGGTTTTGAGATCATCAATGTATATTTTGCTCTTCGCCTTGTTTTTAAGGGAATGGGTTGAAAGAAACATAAATATTATTATAAAAAGCATTATTTTGTACACAAATAAATAAATTAAAATTTTCAATCGGGATTCATACATGTAACTCGAATTAAGCAAAAGTGCAAAAGTGTTTACTCCTTGCCTACACGACAAAACTTTGATGTTTTACATCATATTACGCATTACAGTAAAACCCCCATTTACACTAAAGTTGGGACCGTGTAGTAGTGTTATTGGGGGAGTGAATCTCATACAGAATTAGGGATTTTGTTTTTTCCGTGAAAAATGCAAAACTAAGATTTCTCTTATTTTTGCAACAGCAAAAAAACATGGACGAAATTTCAGTTACTAAGTGATAAAGTCAGCACACAGACAGTCACCCGGCTATGCGTGTATAGCCTGGCACGTGTTGAATACACAGACGCTAGCCAACGTTAGACTGTGTGCACCGTACAGACGGCCGTCTCGTAGCAACGACAATGGAATTCGACCGTTCAATTGGGGGATTTGCGGCGTGTATTTCAAGCCAGCGCGTAATTCGGAGTAGTGTAATTGGGGGTTCCGCTGCATAATAGAAAACCTCTATTTTATAGCCCTACAAATGCACACCTAGAAAAAACATTATTTTTCTCTCGGTAGACAGTGATGTCTGCATAGGAAAGTAATGAAATATAAACATTCTTCACTCATATATACATACAATTTCAAATATCGTTTTTACGATTGTTGCAATAAATTTGAATTGAATTGAGATAAATGACTAAATGATTCACTAAAAATATGAGACAAATAATATTAATCACTCTTTTACAACCCGGTTTAAAAGCGTCAAAAACTTTGGTCAGCCAAACCTCAAGACTATCAATTTCTAGTCGTAGCACTATGGAACAGAGCCATCGATATGTTCCTCGCGTATATATCGACTGTGGAAAGGATAAAGGACGTAACCCACCGTTTTTTTTCAAAACAGCTTGATACACGTTCTACCAAAACGATGCAAGCAGCAGATGCCGAATTAGTATATGAAGTTAGCTTTTATGTTTGAAAAAGATGGCTTTGTAAAAAATTAAAACCAAGACATAGACTGAAATAAAGGTTTTTCTTTGACAATTTCTTTAATTAATATTAGATTATGTCAATTAAACACCAGCTTAGAAGTCTCTGTACACTTCAAGGTTGTGTATAACTCATAATTTGCATATGGCCTTAAATCATCAAAACACGTTTTTTGCGCCTCCTATAAAATTTGATATGTGTGGGTAACGTCTTTTTTCCTATATATCATTTGACTGTACAACATCTAGAGTTAAGTTTCGTCTGTTTTAAGTAATCTGCCTATGGGACGCAGTTGGTATAATATTTTACCACCCCGGGGTTAAAAAAACGTTACTCCAAAAGGGAAGTTTTTCAGTTGCAAATTAATCAACGTCACTTTTTTCCCTCCATTGTTCGTCTTTTAGAGTAAGCCGGTGAGAGTTCTCAAGAGCATTGTGGTCGCGAACGCGTTTGAAAAACTACTTATTGAACATATTAACGAAATATAACATTCTTTTGTACTAATTCAACATTTATTATTGATTGAATTGACATTTAATTTCTAGAACTCCATTCAGGGGTGGGCTGGAGGAGGCTCGGAGGGGCTTGTTAGATTTTACCACGGCTGGCGAGCCCCTTGTAAAATTAAGAGAAATCGATATTCTCAGATTAAATTAGTACATAACTGCAATATCTGACTTACATTTTATCTACGACAGCTTCCAGTATACACAGTAGTACATTTTTAGCCATTTACATTGATTAGCTTACAGTGAACTACATATTGTTGCATATTATAAGAGTATGAAGTAACAGTCGTTTGATTGTTTAGTGAAGTATTGCATATAATTGCATATAAGTGATAAATTGTTTTGATATTTAGCGAGCCCTTTGTAAACGTATTGGAAGCCCACCGCCGACTCCGTTGTTATAAAGTGAAAAAATATCAAAATATTTGAAAAAAAACACCTTTGAGTGGTGAGTTAATTTTTACCAAATTAGGTTTTTTGTATATTTTGTTTATTTGTACCATTGATACACACACATATAAATATAAAAACACTTTTTTTTGTTTATTAGTCAGTCTGGAAAGAATACTGAAAAATCTTTTAGGTGGTAAATCTTTTTTTATAATTTTAAAAAGCATAAATAGAAATAGAAATTTACGAACTCATTTTTACTTTTCAATAATTTCCAAGAAGCTATTACTTCCAATTTGGGTCTAGATATTTTTATACTTCTTTCTGTAAACATATCCCACTCTACTGACATTGATTCCAGGTAAGTAATTCCAGGTAAAAGTAATTTTACGCTCAGTTTTGTACCGATTTGTGTATAAATATTCACTTTTTTACAAAATTGTTTTGCTCATTTGCAACCAATAATAAAAATAATGCGACAATAATACTGCCAAAAATCATAGATATATATGTTTCTATCCATCTGTGAAGAAATAATGACAATTCAATTAAAATCATGAGAATGGTAATGAATGTATGCGGCGATACTCCTCAAAGGGTTAAAACATCATTGTCTATTATAAAAACAAACTAAAGTTAGTAAAATAGCCAAATTGCATAAAAAAGATGACCTAAAAGATTTTTTTAATTCTATTTTATATCATCTTTGTGGAAGTATCATCAGTGAAGTGTCCCACCACCTCCTAGTGTGTATATGCAGTGTTTCTGTGTTCACATTCGCCGTCCAAATCACGACAGACACAAATATAAGTCAAACACTCGCCAGTATTGCGTAGGTCAATTATTAGTGGTATTAACAGGACTGGAATACTAATAGTACGGCCATTGTTTGCATTGCTACACTGGCAGGTTGAAATACTTCTTGTTTGTGGAACTTATGGCTTTCATTTTCCCTGCCTTCCACCAACTGGTTTTCTTCCTTCCATAATATGCTAGTATCCCTCTGTTCGATTGAGTACATCCTATGGATAGTACACGACGGTTGTCCAGGACGCCAGAATTCCAGCGATCAGAAGAAGAGACTTGCAGAATTAACCCTCCAGAGACGAGAGCTTTTTTCCGATAAAAAATATATTTTCTAAGCCATATTGAAGTCACGGATAACTTTTATTCCTATCCAAAATTAAAAAAAAAAAACGCAAAGTCGTTGTATAGAAACCCCGCATGACTATATGGTCATGCCCATCCTTTTATTACCGTGTAATATTGAGTACGGACAGTAGTAAGAACAAAAGTTACCGTATGGGCTTGCAAACATTCGGGGTTGAAATATAGCTAAACGCGATTTTTTTTAAAATATTTACAATTTGACCTCTTTAGATCAACATAATTTCAAAACAAATATATTAGCAAAATAACTGTAAATAATTTTATGTTTTTATAAAAAATATCTAACAGTTTCAAAAAGTAAATTAAAAAAAACGGAAATTCAAAAAATCACATGTGCTTTTGGAGACCGTTCCTGTTCGGACGGCTGATGACTTACTGTAGTCCGTACCCTTCTTAACCAAATATGAGCGAAAGCAACGATATTCAGGTAGAAAAAGTATGAATAGTGGGATCAATAGACAATGGTGTTTTGTGTGACCATATGGTGACGCTCGTCCTTGGAGGGTTTTAAGGTTCTCCAGAGCCATCCGTAGCCCAACCAGTTCCAACTTGTCTCCATGACCACTGAGGTGAAGGGGCGCTGTCTTGTACGTTCCTTAATCTCCCAATTCCTCGCGAAATCAAACTACCTCGCCACAATTATCTATATTCGAAGCTAAGTATATAGTATGTTTAGCCTGCTGTAGCCCAGTTGGTTAGGCTTGCTCTACCGATCACGCAGGTCTGGGTTCGATTTCCAGTCAGATCAGAGAGAATTTGAGATTTATTCAATTCAAAGTTGCGATCGAAGACTGGGTGTTTGTGATGTAAATTCACATTATTTCCTTTCCTCCCATCCTTCTGATCCTTTAATAACTGGGTGTAGTGATAGTGATTAGTCAACCACTGATCCCGTCCTAGCCTTTTCCTGCTTTACCTACACTTTGAAAAAAGTGAGGTTGAGCGACCGAGTAACAAGCAGTTCTCGTAAAAAAAACTTCTGTTGAGATACCTCCATTAGGAGGCCGTATGCTCCACATTGGGAGCGGACATGGATATAAAAAAAGTATACAGTTTTTCTGGGTCCTTATCAGATGCCATGACTCCATACTGTAGAGCAGAAACGTTCAAATCGTGTACGTTCACACAAGTTTTATCACTAACGATCCTCGTTTTGTCTTTCGGCATCTTCACATGTTCAAGTATACAGATGGACTTTTAAACTGACGTTTATTTATTAAGTGTAACGCGTTTATAAATAATAAATAAATGTATCACTAAGTTAAAAGCTATTAATGGAGACATGAATAAACTCTACCAATGATTTGATTTTTATGACGTTCAATTAGCTGGGGAAACATTTACTTATAAAATAATCTTTGTAGGTTTTTTAAATTAAAAGTAACCATAGTTAAAATCAGCGGTGGACTGCCAATACGCTAACAAGAGACTCGCTTTATCTAAAAGCAATTATCGGTATTCTAGGGAAGGAGTGAATTTTTTTTATCACTCCTTTGCAATTATATGCAACACTTAAATAAGCAATCGATTAATACTTAATACACTTAGATTATGTAAAGCTATGCAATTTACCGTAAACTTATCAATGTAAATGACTAAAAATGCACTACTGTGTATACTGAAACTGTCGTAGATAGCATACGAGTGAAAAATTGCAGGTATATACTAATTTGATCTGAGAATATTTTTTTCTCTTAAATAAACAAGGGGCTTGCGCGATCCCCTCCGAGTCCACCTCTGGTTAAAATGTTATAACGTGGGAATGAATTCCTACAGATTTAAATGGTGGGTAATTTTAATAATTATATTTATTTTGATTGCTAATTAATTGGCAAACTATTTAGCTGTGCCCTAAATTTTTTTTAAATATTCAAATTTAATATGGAAATTCCACCAAGCACATTCAGTCAAAATCTTAAATTACATATAATTTGGTTTTAAGTGTGTACGGTTGTGTATCCCTGACATTCCGTATTGAATTAAATGTGGCTTAAAGTACCCCTAGACCAGGCGGGGAGAACCCGCGGCCTTAAGGCTACTCTGGTGTGACCTTCTGGCCAATAATGCAATTCTGTAAATTTTTGTAAATTCGTAAATTCCTTAGATTTTGGATTTGAAAATTCCCGGAAGACTTGGAAGAGAATAACAAAAAAAGGTCCCACGCTGGCTATTTCCGCAAATTTCTGGACATTAATGAAATTAGCATGAAACTGTTTCCGGTCAAAGATTCCCCCCAGTAAATGTTTACTGTGGCCTTAGAGAAGAAACGGTTCCTCACCCTTGCCTTAGACCAAGGGTCGGTAACTTTTTGCTGTAAAAAAGTGCCAAATATTTTACGTGGGGATTAATTAGTGCGGGCCGCATTCGGGTCACATGTCATAACACTGTAATGGCATCAAATATTTTAGTTTTTAAAGGCTGGTGGGCTGCAGGTTGCCGGCGTCTGCCCTAGACGAATAGTTACAGTGACAATTATTTTAAGTAAAACGTTTCTGGTGTACATTATCTTTGCGAAAAGGTTGCCAACTATTGGTATTTTTTAATATTAAATCGAGAGAGATCTGTTTATCGTAATATTATATCATCTCTTTATCTCTGAATTGAATTTTCTTTCAATATAGCCCCATCTCAATATCGCGAGGGTGAGTGGTGGGAAAGAGAGCACTCAGCGTTGCCAGCCTCACAAGAGTGTCTCGTTGAATATTTATCAGCACGTCTACTTCTACAGCGGTTCTCCAACTTTCCGTAATCCACAATACCAGTATTGTCATTCTCAATTAAGGTCTACATTTCCAAACTGATCTTATTCGAATAACTTTTAGGGCGTTCACTGTCAATACGTGGCGGAAAGGCATTAAAATTAATAAAAGCACAATATTCCTTTGTACTTTATTCCACTTTATTTAAGAGATCAGGACCGGTTTTGCTCATTGTGAGCATCGTCAGCTGATAAAAAATATCTTTTAACAGTGCTATCTATACAAAAATAAATTGAATTGAAAACCACCTTAGCACCAAAATTACACCATATTTATTTATCCACTTCAGCTCCCAATGTGGAGCATATGACCTCTCAATAGAATCTCAACAGAAGTTTTTCTACGAGAACTGTTTGTTACTCACTCGCTCAACCTCTCTTTTTTTAAGAGAGTAGTAGGGATATAAGGATAACGCTAGGACAGGACTAGTAGTCAACTAATCACTCTCGCTACGTCCAGTGATTGAGGGATCGAAAAAGGCGTGAGGGAATTTGTAGGCATCGCAAACACTCATGCCTTCAAACATAAATCGATAAATCGATCGAAAAAATGCCGTTTGTACTGCAACTCAAACCCGTGAGATCTGGCACGGAAGCCCACAACGCTAACCGCTGCGCCATAGGACCCGACTGTGTGCTACACACTCATTGGTAACTCTTAGGGTGTTCACTGTCAAAACTTAGTGGAATGGCATTATATTTATAAAAACACAATACATATTCTTTTGTACTTCATTCAATTTAATAGATCAGAACCGGTTTCGCTCATTGCGTGCATCAGTTGACAATGCTCGCAATGCGCGAAACGGGTCCTGATGTATTCAATAAAGTGGAATAAAGTAAAAAGGAATATTGTGTTTAATTAACAGTCATTAGTTTTGATTGGCGTAGTAGAAATGGCCCTGTATTAATGTGTATTCTTATCAGTTGAAAATGCTTATCATGAACGAAAGCAGTCCTGATTTTAATAAATAAACACGGAATCAGTAAATAATAGTGTTTTATTTATTAAATATTAAGCTTTTCCATAAAGTATTGATAATGGACACCTTAAATTTAGTGTGATAAGAAACTAATGTTAAAGGGTGCTTCATCAGTAGCCCTAAATATGTATTGGACATCTTTTTTCAGTCGCTTTTGTGTCGAAGCTATAGCTACGGGCGTCCACGACGATTAAATCTAAACGTAGAGCGGTCGCATTATTACCTAAGTTACCAAAGGCAGTAAACTATGGATCGCTTGTAGCATCATCGTAGAGCCGTAGACCCTCTATGTAGGCGTAGAGCTATTATGTAGTGTGGTAGAAGTAAAAAAAATGTATGCAAATCACGAGCAATCGATGCGACCTTGAGTTGGTCACGACAATCTAGCCAAATGAGTGCCCGTTGATATTCAGTAGCAGGGTAAAGAATCGAGGAACTGGTGCAAAAATAAATGTTTTTTTTTTTTTAAATATTTGTCATTACAGCTTACGCCAATGCGTCAAATATTTAAAAGTTTTTACGTTGAAAGATCATACGAGATATACTCGATGAGAAATTTTTGTAAGTCACATGAGATTAGCTCAAGAAAAATTGACATAACAAACACCCATGTCTAAGATCTCAATTGAAAAATTGAAAAAATCCAATTTGACATTGACATTACCGGAGATCGAACCCAGACCCACCTGATCGGTAGAGCAAGCTCTAACCGACTAGACCACAGCGGGTGACTAGCGTTTTTAATATATGCAATAAATTAGATTGTTGTAGAACAATATAATTTAACAATATTCGTCCAATACTGAGCATATGTACTCCAAAAGCTGTTTATTAGTATGTAAGTTTTTCTACGAGAACATGTTGTGACTCAGATGATCAACTCTCTTTCTTTTTAATCATGTTTGCTCCCGATATGAAGGATATGGCCTTCTAACGGAAGCATCTCTTAAGAAGCTAGAACTTAAAATTATACGAAAAATATGTGATTATTTGCAAGTATATTGAATAGATAGCAAGCCTTGCTAGCATTGGAATTCGTTTACCGGCAGATTGTAAATTCACTTAATTAATCTCTAAACGAATTTTGAAAAATTTAAGAATATTCGGAGAATTTCGCATTGAAAAAATGCGTTTTTAATTCTGAGATATCAAATAATATATTTAAATATAAAATACCTTTAACCGGTTCTCTGCCACGGACGTGTTAACACGCCATACAATTTCGTGCTCGTAGGGCCGGCCATACAAAATGTGCGTGTTTGCACCCAGTACTTGAAACACGGTTTAAAGGCCACAAGAAACGTATTTAATAATTTTAAAATATCATGCATATAGTGACATCTCTTGGAATCATAGTGTGATACTTAAATTTTAAAAATATTGTTTTGTAATCAAAAAAGCTTTTTTGTTGTGTTCAAATTTGTTGCTAGCAGGGCTATGCTAACGTGGCGGTAATTTCCGTTTTTGAAATGTTTTTCGATAAAATGACGGAAATGACCCATCGTGTATTTATATGGTAAGTGTTTGTGATGTACTGTTTATATGTCCAAAAATTACATATTTATTAGGTTTTATTTTTTTTAATAAAATCACGGCCCTCCATGCACGGCCATATTAATACGGCACGTTACAAATCAGGTTAAAAACGCGCAGGTACCCGGGTGCACAGTTTCAGTTTTTCTCGGATCAGAAGCCTTAATCTTGGCCTACCCACTAACCGGTGAATCTCACAGAGAGCAACGAAACCTCTACATCCTGTAAATAATTTACTCTTTCACTGATTAACCGTTTAAATACCGCGCAAATAAATCATTAATATGTCCCAGAGATACTGTGTGTTTTTGAGAAACATAATTTTGCCTAATATACACTTGAATTCGTTCTTAAAACTATATTGACTCCATATAGGTGGCACTACACAAATTCACCAAAATATGTCTTATATTCTATTAGAATACCAAGTATTTCATTTTTAGTCTTGGTCATCCGTGTTCGCTTGCATATGTTCCGAACACCTGTGTCCGCTTGGTATTCAAGTGGTTAAAAGTTGAGGCTTTGACGAAACTTATCACTAAACAAACGTAAATAGTAACGTAAAATTAAACATGTATAATGTTATACGCACGCCGCTGTATCTATTTACCCACACTTCTTAATGGCCCCTCTACAGTAACGAGGGACGGCTTGAAAAAGGCAGCCATTTTCCCGACATTAAATATAACAAATCGTCCAAATCCTGTATTATATTTTCGGACAAATTGTATGTCTTCATATATGTACAGTATGAGCCACAAAGCAACCCAGATTTTCAAGATCAATAAGCTTTATTGTATACGACATAAAACCACTTAGTTAATATTTATTATCGGGGAAACGGTAAGTGTCTGTAAATAATTGTGACAAATGTAAGTTTGACTGACGCGTCTAATATTAAAATAAACATGGCTACTTCATGGTTATGCTAATGTCTTCTTTGGCAACATTCGTTCCATATGTGGAGAATATGGCCGCCACACGACACATCCATGTTTTCTTGTCTTTTGTCGATTACTTTGCTTCCACCCATGACATGCCAGCATTCTTCAGTTCCGCCGAGTACATCATATAGATCCAGGGGTGGGCTGAGAGGGCTCGGAGGGGCTCGCGATGTGCGGTGTGCTGCAAATGCGTTAACAAGGGGCTCGCTTAATCTCAAATGAATTTATCACTTATATGCAATTATATGCAATACTTTAAATAAGCAAACGATTGTTAATTAATACACTTATAATATGCAACAATATGCAGTTGTCCATCAACTAATCAATTCAAATCTCTAAAAATGTACTACTGTGTTTACTGGAAGCTATCGTAGATAATATACATAAGTCAGAAATGGCAGTTGTGTACTATTTTGAATTGAGAATATTGTTTTCCTTCATTTAACAAGGGGCTCGCCGGCCGTAGTAAAATTTATCATGAGGCTCACGTGAGCCCTTCCAATCCCCGTCCAGCCCACCGCTGTAGATAAGTGATGTAATTTTTAATACCATTCAAATAATATAAATGAACGCGGATGGCTTTGGTTCAAAAATAAATTATACCAGAAAACGATAAAACAAAAATTAGACTTTGTTTTATTGTCAGTTTAGTCTTGAAGGCTTAAAGGTCTTGTTCTGAATACCCCTTTGTGCTGGAAATCGAGGATTCTCCGGTGCGACAGGTGTCACGGCTTAAGCCCCAGGGTTAATCCTATTTTTGCAAACAACTCTGGTGAGGGTTCATGCAGCGCTTTCTCTTTTTATAAGTCACGACTGTAAAAGCTATGTTAATCCCTTTAAAACCTTTCTGGTGTTAAGTCCTTGAGAGTTTCCGGCAGGTTTAATCTTCTTTTGGGAGAAAATTACTCTTGGGCAGTGGTATTGTGTTATTTTTAAAGTAACAATTTTCAACAATAATGCACTTCTTTCTACGTCTCTTTGAAAGACTTAAAATTGTATCATTGATAGATTCAGGGGTAAATTAAAAAAAAAAGAAATTAATTTTTAATATAAAATGACTTTGATCACCATTGTTGAATTTATTTCCATTCGGTTTTGCTACACATAATGAAAATAATTATTAAAGTTTGTATCTTTCAGCTTCCCATCTTCCAGTGAAAAAGGACAAACCCTGACATTTATTTTGTAACATAAGATTTGAATATTTTTTTAGCTCATTCGTAAACGTTGCGATAGTCTGTCTGATGATGCTTTTCAAAGAGGGAAACATGTGTCGCAAGAAGGGATTCTGAAGTCTCGGGGTTTTCAAAGTCCTGGGACCCGAGGCGTGATAAAGTCAAAGTCCCGGGACATCCTGGGACTCGAGACTTTTATTTCCCCTTCAATAAAATTATAATTTTATTAAAATTAAATATTTGCATGTATGTTTATATTTATGTAATACATACACTCGGCGCCTTTTGAAAGTACGCACTATTAAAAATCGTAGTTTTTTTAATACAATGTTTAATAATTATTATTTTTCTTTTTGTAATGTTAATTTTTACTAAGAAGGGACGATAACAGTACATGTAATGAAAAAATATCAATGAAGCCGCCGTCAGGATTAAATTTATAACCGTAACTTCACAATACAGCTTTTAGACCTTTTTCGTCCTCTTGAGACATTGGTACCTTTGTAAAATAGTGAAAAAACATTGGTACATAAAATAACATCAGGTATGGACATTTAATTTTAATATGTTGTAATTTGCTTTTGCTACAGTTATATTACAATATATAAAAACATGGTATTTGAAACTTCTACGAAGTTATAAATTCCAAACATCTGTTTTTTATCAGATCCCTTTTATATATGCATACTTAATTTTGTTAAAACCCCGAGTAAGTGTCACGTCCCGACCATGCCATGTCCGTTTTTCTTGTGGCTCCCCTCTTATATCCGCTTTCATTCAATACTCATCAGTCCTTTTGAGAAATTCTTAACCACAAGAAATGTTTTTCAAAATTAAAATGAACACGTTATTTCCACATTATAAATCACAGTCCCGAGATTTTGTCCCGGGACGTCTCGACACAAAATCCCTAGTCACAAGTTGCATTATAAAAAGTGAAATAACAAAGTTATCAAATATTATGTATTTTTCCTTCCTTTCTCGCGTAAAATATGAAACATAATTGACTTATAATTGAGCATCTCAACAGAAATTACTTCAAAGATTAGTTATTATATTAATCACAGTTAAAGCGCGAAATCTCGTAAATGATACATAAATTAGATGCATAAACTAACTGACGGGCGCAAGACAAAGTTGAAATAAAACTATAGTGTATGTACGTTTAGGATTGTCAGATTTATTGCAAGTCAAACCGGGACATTCAGCGTGACTCGTTTTTTTAGCTCTTCCAAGACTTTCGAATCCAATATCCCAAGATTTACCGTACCGATTTCCCCAAATAATCAACGTGAGTCGTAAGCTGGGACATTTGGGCGTACCGAGAGGTTTGTTCGGGACAGCGGGACACGATACTTAAAACCGGTGGCAGTCTCGACTAATTGGGACGTCTGACAACCCTATGTGTGTTAAACTAGTATAGTGACTGTCTCTAGTCAAAGTAAAAATGACATTACTTGAGTAACATTAGTTTAGGTAAGGCTAGGTTAGATATTTTGAAAAGAAGGCGCGAATGACCACAAGACGTTTAAATTTTGACAGTCGTGTACAATGTCAGGTGACAGTAAAACATAGCTATTGCCTGATTGTGCGCACAGCATTTTAAAGTGTTGCTAGCAGCACTATAAATGCAGGCGTGATTATTTTTAAGTCTCTGAACAATTAATGTAGTTAATCATTTGAATAACCTCTATTTTTTTAAAGAATAGAGTTTATACAGGAGTTGTAATTAACTGATCGCTGACGCTACGACCTGTCATTTTAGAATTGCAAAGATGGGTGCTTTTTTATACATCAAAAATCAGACAGACATCGATTTTTAAAAAACGCTATTCATACTAGGACTAAAACACTTCACACAAACTAACGGCGTCGACTACTGCGCCACGAAACCGGAATATATAAAAGAATTAAAGCTAATACATTTTCGTCGACTCCAAAATTAATAAATCCATGACTTTAAAAATAACGACAAATACTGCAGGTTGTTTACCACTATCTTAGATCGTTTTCCTTCTTGCTTGCATAATCAAATTCGCTATTACTTTCTCAGTGTCATTATATAAATTCAAATGCGAGAAGCTTTATGTTATAAGATAACGATATTTTACGTCATTATTTTCGTAGCAATAATTTAAGATAGTAGGAACACGTGTGCACGTGTTTTTTGATTAGAAGTGCTATAATAACAGACGCAAGCATTTAATTGAACAACATAAATTTCGTTTTCCATTTTTACGGATATATCCGTTTCCAATGTACGTTTAAAAATAAAGAACAACATAACCAATTTGAATTGTGAAAATCTAGCAAGGATTGTTTATTAGCCAGTCCTTTTACTTTTTTTCTTCGAGAAGGAAGAATAGAGGGACGATGATTGAGAATAGAGCTTCCATTCCCGGTATCCATATCAATTTAGCGATCCCGTAGTCCCAGGAATATCTCAATACTAATACTGGAAATAGGCGCATGTAAATAAAATTTGATAAAATTGTTATTCCACAGGTTGCTTAAATTTTTTTTTACGTGTGTGGTTTATTTGATAAGCGTTTTCATGCAAACATTAGGTTATTTACGAATAAACTATAACCTATAAATTATAACAAAATCGATGTTTTGGTTTTTTCTTTTTTACTTTACACCGAGAAAAAATATGATACATTAGCGGTGGGCTGCCAATTTCTTAACAAGGGGCTCGGTAAATCTTATCCATGTCCGTAAAATTTTAGTGCGGTGCCTGTGCGCCTAGTACGCCGCACACTTCGCACACACCGCGAACCGGCCCTGTCTGGGATTTCGGGATTCATTAAAACGTAAAAAAAAATGAATTTAAAACTTTTTTAAGAGCTTTAAAAAATATATATTGTAATATTGTAAAAAAAGTAATTGACTTCCTTCTCTTAAATTTATTTCCCATGGGATTTCCCGCTCCAAAGACAAGTAATTACTTTTCGCTTTCCCACACCTGGTAGAAAGTAAAAAAATCCCTTTCTTTATTTTTCATTTACAAGTTGAAAATTTGAATCACTGTCTATGTTATAAATAAAAGTGTTACGATAGTTAGTTTGTAGATTTTTCTCTAACAATCAGCTGCATCACTTAGTAATAGACCCACTGCAATAACATGGTGGTCAATTTGAATTAATTTTAATATAAATAAGTCACATATTAAATGTTGAAGTGTAGTGAAGGTATAATATATATGTATATTGTTCTTCCAAAAAAAATCTCAAGCTTTGTAAGCTAAGCAGCAGTTCTGATGCAAGTGGCGTAGCTAGAAATTTGCGGCCCTCATGCAAACGTCACGAAAGGCCCTCCACGCAATTTTTCATATTGAGTACTCATTTTTATTAACATGGTACCTAGATACTCTCTGAAAAAATTGTTTGTAAAATGTAAACTATATAATTGAATTTATAGAATAATTCAACTTTAGTTCTCTGAATTTAAAAAATTACGTTATTTGAAAAATAACAATATTGGAGTAAATAAAATTGTGTAAAATAGGTTTTAATGAAGATTCGGTAAGTCAATTACACAAAATATTATTATTGTTTACCTGATCTATGCCATGCGGTATTAATATGCAGGGCCGTGATTTTCTTTAAAAAAATAAAACCTAATAAATATGTACTTTTGGACATATAATAATAGTACGTCACAAACACTTACCATATAAATACACGATGGGTCATTTCCGCCATCATTTATCCAAAAACGGAAATTACCGTCAAGGAATATATTTGAACACAACAAAAAAGATTTTTTTAAATCGTTGTATTATAGATTACAAAACAATATCTTTTAAGTTTAAGTATAACACTATGATTACAAGAGATGTCACTATATGCAAGATATTTTAAAATTATTTAATATGTTTCTTGTGGCCTATAAACCGCGTCTCAAGTACTGCGTGTAAACTCGCACACTTTGTATGGCCGGCCCCACGAGCAAGAAATTGTATGGCGTGTTAACAAGTCCGCAGCAGAGAACCGGTTAATGTTGGTATTTATAACAGTGATAATTTGAGTCTGGTTTAGTGTTCAACATGTATAACATGGAATTAAGCTCACTGTGCCTGGCGATAAACAATTAAACATATTAAACATAACATAGCTTCTGGGGAAACTTCAAACATTGAAATACAACTGAATATTTTCGATTGTGGTTGGTTCGTTCAAGACACAAGCAGATCAGGCTTTCTTAGGCGTCCGTAGCACATGTTCAAGCCAAGTCCAACGCCGCTTTTTTTATGTTGGACGTAATAAGGGTCTGGTTAGTGAAATTGAGTGATAAAATTAATGATGAAAAAACTCCCTGTGTTGAGTGTTTCTTTTGTATTTTATATTTTTTGAATTTATTAGTTTCTAATTCGTACAGTTGAACACTGCCACTTTTATTAGCGGTATTCAGTAAATTTTATGGTAGAAAAGGGGGTAGCATGATGTCAAGTATATTAACTCTATTTTGTCAAAATGCAAACATTTTTATTGTCATTGAAATGTGGATATGAGAGATTTATAAAGCAATATGGAGGAAAGATAGAAGATAATATTGTAAATATGCTTTACAAATTTTATTGTGAATAAGAAAACACCAAAAAAACAAACATTTGAATCAAGTAAACCAATATGTGCGAATTACGAAATATTGTTACAAAAATTCATCGCTATATTTTAAATTTGCTCAAGACGTTCCTTTTGACATAACATGATGACTTTTTTAACTGATATTATAAACGTATTTCGCGTAAATTATCAGTTTCTTTGATTCTTACAAATAATAACAAGGTAATTGTGTGTTAAAGATAGTCATGGATTATTTCGGCAAAAAACTTCACAAACTAAGCTAAAAACAACCCCACGATTTAAAATGTTTTATTGAAGCTTTGATAATCGCGTTAAAACTACACATTATTACGAAGAACACTGATAAATTATGCGAAATACGAAATATTTTTCACTACGTCGTGTTCTTCATATCAATATGTGATTTTAACGGGATTATCAAGCTCTCAAAAAATAATTTTAAATCGTGGCATTGTTTTTAGCTTAGTTTGTAAAGTTTTTCGCTGTAATAATCCATGACTAGCTTTAACACACAATTACCAATAATGATTGCTTTTTCGTGTCTGTGATTGAATTTCGTACAGAATAGTGTGGTTATTAGTGGCACTTGGAAGTTTTTTGGGAAGAAAAAGAGTAACATGTTGAATATCATATTTATTACTTATATTTGAATATGGAAACTTTTCAAAGTGTCATGGAGGAAATTGACAAAAGAATACTAATATTATATTATTTTCTGATCCCAATCCACTTGACTTCTGATGAAATGCACAAATGGTGGAATGAATCCTTCACAAACACATTTACGGCCGTTCACAAAATCAAAGGCACCGATCTTGCTGTTGCAGTTTGAGCAGTGCAGTTTCCCTTTGGTCCAGCCGCTCTCTTCTATATGCGTGTTGATCCACTCTGGCAAGATTTCGTGTTTCATATAGAACAGCCTTTTGTCAATGATCGAGGCACAAGTTGTGGCGCCTGAATGTAATGCTGTCATTGCATCTCCGTGGGCGGTCAGTATTTCAGTCTCAGCCGGGGTCGTTAATATGGTTCGACATTTAAAACATTTGATTCCGCTCATTTTCAACAATTCTATTATAAATATAATTTGTTATTGTCTAAGCATGCGATGAATGCAGCAAGATAAACATAACCTCAAATATTCTGTTTTTGACAAGTATCTGTCAATGTCGTACCACAAACAATAAATTTGTGAAATTGGTTTACAGTGCCGTACCATAAGCAGGTTATGTTGAATGATAGATTAAATTAACGAGAAGAATTTTTCACATACTATTTGAACTAAAATTTCATGCAGAGAACTATATAACAAAATACTTGAGAATGAATACAGTTTTGCTGAATATCTTCATAATGTGCATTGTATGATGTGACATAATTAATTAATTTAATTTTGTTGTATTTATCTAGAAGATTTTTTTTTTCTTTCACTTTTACAATCTTGCTATTTTGATAAAAAAAAATCTTAATTATTTTGGAGGTCTGAGAAATATTGTATAAGCTTTTGCAAAACTGGGATATAAATTTGTTATAACGGGACAAATTGCCAATCATCTTTGAGCATTTTTTTAAAAATCTACGCAATTTACTTCGAATGATGCATGATTTTAACAGATGTTTTGAATTAAATTGTATTACCTACATTAGTGGAAAATTATAATATGAAATTTAAAAAAATTATCGTTGAAATGCCCAATAATTGCAAAAAAGCTGTTCCTTACTATAAAACAAAAGATAAGGTTTATTGAAACGATGGGGGGGAAATATTAGCAAGAATCTGTCAAAAGAATGTAAAGTTGAGACCTAAACTATTTGCAATACTATTAACCAACAAAAGTTGAAAGAATCTATTAGAAAATGTGATGTTATACGGATTTTGTCATTTGCTGTGGCTCAGTTGGTTAAAGCTTGCTCTACCGATAATGCAAGTTTGGGTTCAATTCCCGCTCAGATCACAGTGAATTTGAGAATCGTTCAAATCAAAGTCGTGATTAAAAACTGGGTGTTTGTGATGTCAATTCACATTATTTCCTTTTCTCCCATCTTTTTGATCCCTTAATAACTGGGTTTAGCAATAGTGATTTGTCAACCACTAGTCCTGTTCTAGCCTTATTATTTTGAGATCAACCAGTACCTATGTCAAAACAAAACGGACTGTGCGTGTTTTCTGATTACCTGTGCAAAGGGAAGTTACTGTATTTTGATATCATAACTACGTTTACATTTACTTTAGCTAAAATTGCTATAGCCTACTTAACAAGCACCATTATTGACAGTAAGCATGCTCGCGTAACACCAACGTGTGCATTTTTATTCTTACAGGCTATATACAACAATAATTTACAGCTATTAATTATGTGAAAAATAAAACAATAAAAGTCAGAGTGATGTTATCGTTAATTTAAAATATCAAAATTCAATTGTAAAGTTACCGGAATATTAGAAATACATATTGCTTGTATTTATTAAAAAAGCGTGGCTCTGTGAATTTCGTTACGTTGAGAAATGTCAGAAACATTGCGTTGTTATGAACAATAAATACAACCAACTAACCTGATGTCCGTAAATTGGTTATTTCAAGAATATTTATATTGTTTACTCAATAGAATTGATGGTAAAATAACAAAAGCTACCGACAAACACCCAATTTAAGGTACGTAATTGCGCAATGCTTTTGTTTATGTTTGTTTCGTAGACTCCCGCCAATTATTTTTAATATTTGTTGTTGGATAATTTTGTATTGACAATTATATTTTATTAATCAAATTTCGTCGGGTATATGTTTGATGATATAATAATAATAGTGGCTTTCTCAATATTTTATGCTATTTAAAAGAAATACTCCATGAGATCTTGGTATGTATTTTTAAGTTTAATGTCTGGGTTCTGAGTTGGAGTTGTGATTTATGGCATGTACCCTACATCTGTGTCCATCAGACGCTTCCCTTGGCGTAACGAACGTTATGCGTTGTTCAGTTGTGTGCTTGGATTGTCACAGGAACAATTTACCAAGACTTGGCAGCTTGCACTTTAGTGTGCCAAAAATTGTCCTATAAAAAAATGTCTGGTGGTACTACGAGTGTATGTCTACTCTTTCTCCATATGACGCCGCAAATTTCGTGAACGCTAAGTATTTTTCCCTAGTAGCTACAAAGTTGTCGTGGCTTGTAGGTCCGACAGCTGGTCAGACTAGATTAATTGCTCCCGTTCATTATTAATGAGATGACAATTCCAAAAGATGTGATTAGCATCCTGCTTCACGCCTCATATGCATGTCTCTGTGCCTATCCGGGTTAGCTTCAAGAGCTTGACAGTGAAACTGCCATATCCTGAAATTACGGTATTCCAGGATACCAAGAAGTTACCGTTATGCTGGTCTGTTTTTATCCTGTTATTACTAATCTCTGCCGAACTCCGTCGCCCTCTGAACTGGACTTTGTAATTTCAAGGCTTTGATAAATATGCTTCATAAGCAATATTCCCTCGAAGACGAAAGGTTAGCTGTGCGGAAAATTCAAAGGCTACGCGGAACAATCCAACAAATGCGCGGCATCATTTTTTATAAGAAAGTTTTTTTGATTTTGATTAGCATGATACAAGATATTATCATTTGATAATTTATAAATAAGTGTATTATATAAAACATAAGAAATAAAAGAACTCATTCCATTCAAATCACAAATAAAATTAAGAAAACGAGCCGAATGAAACAAATAATCAGTCGCATATTATTATATTGTTAATTTTATAGTTTTTTTACGTCGTTTCTTACAAAAAATCCTTACATTATATACTCCACTTATATCAATATCTTGCTCCGATAATTGATAAGAATTTAATGCTAGTTAAATTATAATGTTCAATTTAAAGAAATATTATTTGAAGAGTTGTATGGAGTGCGCGCCAACCCATAATGAGTGCGCGGGGTTTGGCAAGATACTGTGCGGCTTAAAGGGAACATTGTTCATAACATGCTACTATTATTATACCTTGAATTCGATGAAATGCTACTAACTACAATGGCTTGAATTCCAGTACAAACAGTTTCATGAAGAAGTGTTTGAAGGCATGGATGCTTGAACTCCGTCCCACTCATCCGATTCTAAAAACAGGGCTTAGTCAAAGCAATCAAGTAACCACTTGTCATGCCCATCCTTCTATTCTTTTCTCTCGATAAAGAGAAACTTAGCGACCAAGTAACAAGACTTTGTAAAACATCTTCTATTCCTAGATCCACATTGCAAGCAGTAATGGTTATAAAAAACTGCTCTTTTGTTCATACTGACTGCAGTTAATCTTTTGTTATGAGAGTATCATTAGGAGGAGGTTCCACTCCGATGAACTCAAAGAAAACATAAACAGGCGTGCCGTGCCGTAAGTGGAACAAAGGGGACTCAAGCGTATTAATGTTATTTATGACTGCTGTAATAATTTAATTGTATAATGACCCCACCCATTTAAATATAGGCCAATTCAAATATAATAGGTTATACTTGTTATGTATTTAAATTTAGTTTCACGATAATATTTTTCAAACACAGTTGATAGCTATTTCCTTTTCACAACATCGTATAGTTCTGCATATAGAATGTAATCTAAGGACTGCATTTATCTGTATTAGTTGTCTGGAAAGCGTTGAAGTGTGTCATGACACAAATAAGGTTGGGAAACACTGCTTTACAACATGCTACACATTCTACCCGAAAATTTACTGAATGCTTAAAAAAATGCAATTCATTTTAACCCACCAGAGATGTGACTTTTTTCCAATAAAAAAATAAATTTAGAACCACATTATATTCATAGATAATTTTTATTTCTAGCAAAAAAATCAAAAAGCCATGTTACCGTACGGTCACACTCGTCTTTATAGAACAGGTGTAATATTGTGTACGGACAGTAGTAAGGACGAGCGTGACCGCAGGGGCACTCAGAGATTTGGGGTTGAAATATAGCTAAACGTGAAATATTAAAAATATTTTCAATTTTTTTTTTACCCATGTCCACTCCCAATGTAGAGCATATGGCCTCCTAATGGAGGTGTCTAATGTAGGGAAGGAAGGATAAGGGAACGGACGAGTGGTTGACTTATCGCTATTGCTACACCCAGCTATTAAAGGATCAGAAGGATGGAAGGAGAGGAAATGATGTGAATTGACATCACAAACACCCAGTCTTCAATCACAACTTTGAATTGAATAATTCTCAAATTCACTGGGATCTTACCGGGAATCGAACCCAGACCTTCGTGATCGGTAAAGCAAGCTCTAACCAACTGGGCCACTGCAGATTAATTTAAGATTGAAAACATTGCACTTTGTTATATTTGGTGTAATACGATATCTCCTTAATGCATACATTTTTCTATGTCGTGTTTCAGATCATCCCAAAATGGCCGACAGATATGATGATGGGAATTCAAATGAAGTAACGGAATGTCTGAGAAAACTTTGCACCAAAATATGTCCGGACGAAGGTTTGTCTGTCTGATTCCATTCACTCTAGTCTCGTTATTTGTCACCAAATACAACATAAGAAATTCTTGACCTGCTGGGTACCAGCCGTACCAATCCATACTATTTTGTAGTGAATATAATTTTTGATATATAGTTTGATTATAATTGTGTGTTTTATAATGATTATCTTCAGCTGTGACGCACTCTGCCTACCGCACCGCCGTGGCATGTCTGGCCGATATGGGAGAAAACCGAGCGTCAGGATCTCAGGACGTTGTCAGACACCGCATACAGGAGAGGCTGCTGAGGTTGCGCTCCGCCAGTGATGTGGATAAGTTCGCACAACACTACGAGAAGCTAAAGACGTCGGTGAGATCTTATTTACAAGACTTATTACATTAATTGTTTCTAAGGTCAACCAGGCAAGAAGAATGCTTACATTAAGACTGTACAACTTCGATGCTCGCTCTACGGATTGTTTACATTGAGGAATATGTACATTGACAATAATTGTGAATATATCGACCCATAATCAGCAAAAGAAAAAGTCTTTGATGAAATTTTTTTTTGAGTGTTATCTCATTCACCTGTGCATTTTAGTGTTTTGATTAGATTCTGTAACACAAGTTGAATAACAGAATTAATTTTATATTCATTTAATTTATTCTCTCTGCAGTCCGTGCTGAAGAATCCGACAGCGGTTCTCGAATTCCTGTACGCCCTCAGCCCCAGCGATTGTCTTGAAGTGGAGACACAGAGGCACGATGTACACAACGAACTGTACAAGGCGAAGTTGCTGGGTTCTTTCAATGCCATCAATATGAACAATTTTGCCTCGGAGCTCAACCAGCTAAGACCTAACGTAAGTGAATTGCTATGCGTACTGTGCTGGCTAGCATGGTCGTATTTTGTCTCTTTGCTTTCAGTAGTTTTTGTTACTATGGACAACACTGTTCGCACAGGTAATTTTTCCACACGTACAGACTAGGACAGGCGTGGGGAACCTGCGGCCTTTTGGCCAATTCTGAAATTCTGTACATTTTGGATTTGAAAATTCCTGGAAGACCTAAAAAAAAAAAAGGTGCCACACTGCCTAAAATAAAATGTTCTAAAATATTTATTATAGACAGTAAAAAACATGAAGAATTTAAAATAAGTGAATGGTATAAATGTTATGTTTGAATATTATTTCATGAATATAATATAAATATAAATATAACTGCCCCTGCGTGTACAAGGGGTGCATTGATCCAATGCCACATTGACCGGCCACCACTGGATAGGTGTATATATGAAATTGTGAATTTTTGCCTGATAATAATGCGCATGATCCACCCGCGCTCGGTGTGTTGATATAAAATGCCTCCTGCATTAATTTTACAGTTTCAAATGTGTGTGCCGACGCTGAATGAGACTTTACATAAAATGCGGTCTACATAAAAAATGTGTTTAATTTCAGCCCGTTTCCGGTGTTAATCATAATAACCACACCGATTTGATGAGCGCGAGCGCAAGAACAATGACAAGTAACTTCTCCAGTCACGTCACGCATGATCAGCGTGGCTTCACTAACCGAAGTGAAGCTACAAGTGAGTAATATTTTCGCATTTCATTAAAAAAATAAAATACTCATCTAGTTTTATTTTTGGAATATCAACGCGTAATTGGCGCAAAGAACTTGAGCGACGCAATTCGGTGAATTGCGTTTTAAGCCAATAGTTGTTCAATACTGCCTACGGCGTCAATGACACAATTTTAGAGCGTTATCTCATTCGCCTGATCTTTTTTAGGGCCTGTGCATTTTAGTATTTTGACTTGTAATTGTTTGTTCCAACTGGACCCCGGTTGAGAAATGCTGATCTTGAGAACTGTAAGTAGTCAGACAATATTATTATAAAATCAGGATAAGCATTGGACTATACATTAATTGCCTATTTACTGACCGCACTTAGGGTATTCCTCTTTCGGACTTATTACGAGAAAATC
Source organism: Himalopsyche tibetana (assembly GCA_030503985.1). NCBI lineage: Eukaryota > Metazoa > Arthropoda > Insecta > Trichoptera > Rhyacophilidae > Himalopsyche > Himalopsyche tibetana. The sequence goes on along the minus strand of JAPJYX010000052.1, from coordinate 3,894,356 downwards.
TTCTCTAAAATTTATAAATCGTCAGTTACAATTTTCTGTCTATTATGATATAGTGCTTTTCCACCAAGTATTGACAGTGAACATCTTTAAAGTGATTTTCACATTTAGCGCTCTTTGCATTGATACTGTGGCTAAAACTGTTTTTTTTTATTATTCAATCAGCTTCTCGCTTTCAAGTGCATGGATTAACCAGAATTATCAGTTTGATCGTTTGCATTGATATCAATCTGGTCAGGTTGCAAATTCCGGGTTGCTAGTCACAAAACAAAGTCTCATTTTGATCGACAGAGTACGCGTCCGAGAGAGTGAACTCTGCCGAAGATAAAACAATTCGAACTCGACGCATGGTATTTGGCCGAGCGATCCGATGTGTGATTTTAAATGAGCGATTGAATATAAACTATATTTCTATTTCTTCAGCGGAGAGGATACCCCTACCACCTGTAGGAGGGACTCGTTCAAGTTTTTGACGTGTCAGTGTTGTTGAATCAACCGAAATGCTTGTAAAACTGAACTGAATTTTAAAAACGTATTTGAATTCTTTGAACGATTTAAATTTAGTAATTTTAATTCCATCAAGCACCCTCAGCGATATATATTTTAATTGCTTAATGTAATTTAATAAAAGTAAGCTTTACAGGCTCGCAGGGGTTGCCAACCAAATGCAGTTGGCAGACGTGTCAAATATGACATCCGCTCACTTGAAGTTGCATATCCTCAGATTGTTATGCCGGTTTGGTTTAATCGTTCAATGTGTCCGTTTACATGTGAGCAGACGAGTGCAACATATCCGAGAGGGAGCTGATACAAGAAGCGCTGTACGCAGCACGAGGCGTCGGCAAAAAGGATACGTTTTCAGACAGTCGGCAGCTGCGAGGAAAAGCCCTGCTCGTCGCCAGGATATCTGAACTCGGATTCCTGCACGACCAGATTTGCCAACACATGGATCCGTCTTCGGGGTGTGCCCCTATCGGTGGGTATCCTTTTTTCATATTACAGCCTCGATAAATTGAGAAATCATTCTACCGAATGAAATTTGCTTTTTAAATTTTTTACTTACTTGGGCACCCAAGACCATTTAGGTCCGTGGCTGACTGCAAAATTGCTCTCCAGATATCTCGAGTACATCGATTAATCAGGTGCTTTTTTCCATATTGTCAATCCATCTTTTACGAGGGTGCTGCTGAGGTAAAGTGTTTGATGGGTAAGCTTTATAAACCCTTTGCGGCGCTCTGCATGTACAGCACCTTACTACGTGAACTGTCTATCCGAGTCTTCGTGCCCTCGAGGCGCTTTTCTAGAGGTTCAAGAGAAGGCGAAGAGCTCAGCTTTTCTACACATTCACCATCCTTGACTTTGTTGTGGACTGTGAAACAATCTGAATCTGGTCACGCTGCAAGTACCTTGCCTTATGCCAGTTAGCGTTAAGTATGGCTCGGAAAATACTTTACTTTTCCAATACTCGGAAAATATTTTGAATCGAAGTTTCACCCAACACTGCACTGGTCATTTTCACGAGTTTAATAATTTACGTTTGGATTTGAAACAATGCATCAATTATTTGTAATAATGTAATTTGACGGATCTGTGGCGCAGTGTTCAATGGCTTTCATGACGGATCTCAATCTCACATATTGAAGTCTCAGTAAGAACGATCGACTGATTAATTTCCGATCGAAAGGTGTAGGTGTCTAAAGTTCTCCTCTCACGCTTCCAATCTTAAAATAAAATTGTAGCGAAAGCTGCGATTAGCCAACCGTTAGTTCTCTCCTAGCCCAATCCATCTATCGTTACTCTCTTTGATAAAAGATGCTCCATATTAGAAGTGGAAAAAACCAATAATTCAAATTGAAAACGACAGCCAGCGTACTATCCAATGAAGACATTGGCCAGGGAGAAAGAGTAAAACATTTGCAATACTTTTAATTTACATAATATTTATAAATATTCCGATATCATTTCAGGTCTTGTCGGTCAAGGACTGGTCTCTGCGTTCAGAAATGAGCTCACCGAATACTACAGGTCTCTAGCGATCTTGCAATCTGAGGTAAGATTATCTAAAATTCAATTTGAATCGTTCAAATTATGTACATTCACACAGATTTTGTCACTAACATCCCAGGTTTCGCCTTTCGACATCTTCAGGCGTTCAAGTGCACGGATGAACTTAAACTGGCGCTTAGCAAATGAATGTTTCGTGTTTATATAAGAAATAAATGCATCACTGAGCTTAAAGCTTGTTGGTGAAATTGAACAGTCTTCCGATTTTAAATGAAATATTATACATGCGTGGGTCGCCACTGTTACACTCTATATAAATATAGTCATAAAACCTTTTCCGACAAACAAAATAAATATAATTCTTAAAACTACTCACTACTCAAATCTGTGGGCATTCCCATGGGCTTATCCTTTTCGCCAACAATAGATTTAAACTCAGTGATGCATTTATTTCTTATACAAACACGAAACATTCATTTGCTAAGCGTCAGTTCAAGTTCATCCGTGCACTTGAACGCCTGAAGATGCCGATAGGCGAAAACCGGGTCATTAGTGACAAAATCTGTGTGAATGTACATAATTTGAACGATTCAAATTTAATATTGAAATTCCACCAAGCACCTTCATAAATCTTAAATTATATCTAAAATTCGGTTAAATATCCCAGACAGTCTGGCATTGAGTTGAATATGGTTCCAGCTGTTCTCAAGCGGAGCGCAAACCCCTTTGTGCCATCGCCATCTGATATGTGTATTCTGGAGTTATATAAATCTGCCAACTTTTCAGAAGACTCATCCCACGCAAGTAAGGGTCACTGCCATACTTTTGATTTCAGTATTTAATCAATAACCTGTCGCACTTTTCAGTTCAACTCTTCTACTCCGAGCCACAGTGCCGTGTTGACTCTGAGGCGCTTGGCTGTTTGGGCGTTAGATCCTCTTCATCGTCTGAAATGGCTCGCCACTATCGGTTACGCCAGTCAGAATAAGAAAGGTAAATTTTTCCTCAGTTCATTCAAGGCTATTTTTACACCGACAAGCTGGGAGAGGTGATGGAACTTATGAATAAAGTCAGATTGTTGCTGGCTGATCACTATTATGCAATTTATGGTGCATTTGAAAAGAACAATATAAAGTTTTAATCAATAACTTTGTTATTCCACTGGTTTGTGTAGCAGGTTGCTTTACTGTTTGTCACTTTACACATGGGCACCCGAGAGGTGAGGTGATCCAATTAGTAATATGGTAAAACTTTTTTATTGAACTTTTAAGTTTTGGTGAATTGCATATTTTTATTTTACAGAAATAACACCATTGCCATGTGTATTGACTGAGGTTACTTCACTTTTACGATACTTGAAGACGTGTAGAATATTACAACGCATCTAACATTTTTTATTCTAAAATAACACTTGGCTCACTTCACCTCTTCAAAACAACGTCTGAATGTTTCCATTTAGAGATTCAGAGCCTTTACCATTCAACTTAGAGCAAAATAAAACATTTAAAATGAGTGAGTGGTATAAATGTTATGTTTGAATATTATTTCATGAAATATAACCGCCCCCGCGTATTCAAGGGGTGCGTTGATCCAATTGCCACATTGACCGGCCGCCACTGAAGAGCACAGATCACTTAATGAATTACAGACAGACAAATTAATGAATTACAACGCAGATAACAGAATATAAATTCAAAATCAATTTTCTCAGTCTCTTTTCGTGTCTATTTCCAGGTGGTGATTTGGCGACGTGCGTTCACAGATTCCTGTCGCACGGCGATCCGAGAGTCATATCGCTGGTGCATCAGCTCCTCGCCAAAGTCTGCTACCCGCTCTACGTCATGCTATGCAGGTGGCTTCTCGATGGTAAGAGCTTAAATTAGAAATAGTTGAATATATTTGCTTCTTTTGTGGAGCATATGACCACCACGCAGTGCTGCTAAGATTCCTTATAATCCATCAGGCATTCTGTTTCTTCTTGTAACATGTAAGCATCCTGCAGCTCTGCAAACTGATCGCGGCGTGCTTTTTTTCACGTGAACACTATAAGCGGCAGAGACCATTTGATATTTTCGTGCCGCACCGAGTCACTTTGATTTCGTCCACGTAAAACATACAGTTATGGATAGTCTTCTATGGTATTCCTGGACGCTGAAATTGTGCAGGTCAGAAAACGAGACAGTAAGCAGGGTTGGAGCTCTCCGTAGGAATCCGAAGTATGTGATCTAGTCAGATTCAACGTCTATGACCACGGATGTAGCAGGACGATGCCTTGTATGTTCTGTAATCGCTGAATTCCTCATGACATCAAAACTACATCAACTCTAATATTCGACGCAAGCATGTAGGGAAACGGTTTTGCCAAAAACACACTGATGTCAGTGACGTCGTCTTTATGGATCGTTCGTCAACGTCACGAGTGCAGTCACACTTTTCAGTATTAGACCAGTTAATGATTGCTTTGCAGGAGAGATAGAGGATCCCTTCAATGAATTCTTCATCGAGAGCAGGCAGAGCGTGACAACCGAGAGGCTTTGGCACGACAAGTACCGAGTCAGGTAAGAAGTAATCATTTCTTAACTCCGTTAAAAACTTCTGCATATCATTGGTAATCCCACTTTTGGGTGTTTGTTCGAAGCCCACCACATGAACACACTGCTCCTTTGCTAGCTTCATCCTTTTCTCATATCGACTGTGGAAAGGAAAAGGGACGTAACCCACAGTCTTTTCAAAACAGCGTTTTTCAAAAATCACTATGTATCAAACTGATACACGTTCTATCAAAAGGATGTAAGCTGCAAATGCCGAATTAGTATTTAAATTTAGCTTTTAAGTTTGAAAAAAGATGAGCATGTGAAAATTGAAACCAAGAAAAAAGACCATTTAACGTTTGCATCCCAAAAATAACAAATATTATTTACCAACTTTTCAACGTGCTGATGAAAAACGCTATTTACTACAGTTTAATACTGTATAAATGACTTCAAGTTATAGTTCTGAATTTAATCTAGAAGAGAGGTTAGTATTTATTTATTGAATATAATAAAATTGAAAAAAAATCCTTTGAAAAAAAAGTTTTTTTCTGGAAAATAATAAATTTATGAAGCGCTTGTGCCAGCAAAATTTTCTGCTCTATTATCAATACTAGTGATAAACAAATTTTGTATAGAAATCTGAGGCTGTACTACAATTTTTTTTATGCTAACATCAATTGCGACTCGGATAGAAATTAACAACAGCCACAAGATGACATTCAAAGTCATTTATGATTAAAATGAACACATTTTTCTTGTTTCAATAAAGACATGCTCATGCTCCACATTGGTAGCGGACACGGTTGGAAAAAAAAATCATACATTGATAAAAAGTCACAATGATTCAGTTGTTCCTCTTAACCACGCAGCATCCCCTAGTTCCGCCGAGTACATCCTATGGATAGTACCCGACGGTCGGCCAGTCTTTGTTGCTTAGTGACTATTTAATGTTTGATACTATGTCTTTTGGTAGAGAGGCGATGTTACCGGCCTTCATAAGCAAGCAGCAAGCTCAGCACATTTTGGCCACCGGCAAGAGTGTCACGTTCCTGCGAGAGGTATGCGGCCACAAAGGCGAGGTGGCCGGGAGAGAGTCCCTGAAAAGGGTTCTGGACAAAAGCAGCGGTATGGCTTTATAATGTATTACATTATTTAAAAAAGATTAGAATGTGTCTAACAATTATCGATAATGTCTTAAAATCACTGCTTTTTTATCACAGTGAAACGGGTGTTGGAAAACTCCACTGTTACATTATCGGTGAGATCGGTACACAATCATAATCAATGAAATTATTGATATTCCAACAGTGGAGCTGCTGTTTTCTGGCGGGCCGGAGACAAAGCAGCACGCTGTGATGTCGAAGGCTTACCTCGGAGTCTCCCGGTGTCTGCTGGATAATCTACTGGGACCCCACAAGCTACTGCAGCACCTGCAGGCTCTCCATGGATATCTGCTCCTCGGCCAAGGGGACTTTATCCGGATGCTAATGGTCTTGCTTGAGTGAGTTTTGCTATTCTTATGATTTTACTATACATACATGAAGTGATTACCAATTACATCAAGGATATTTGTGTGTGTGTTTTTTTTAATGTTACAGACCCGAGTTGGACAAGAATGCAAATAAATTGTACGTTCACAACCTGACGGGCATACTCGAGTCTGCCATCAGGGCTTCCAACGCCCAGTACGATGATCCCGATATTCTCAATCGACTGTATGTCAACCTCTTCACTCCTTCGCCAGGTGAGTTATCAATGTCTTCTCGTTTTGATCGGGAAAGTTTGTGAAAATCATCGTCAGCATTCATTTAACGTACAATAGAATGACAATTATTCAAACCAATAGGGGATGAAGGCAGACCAGGAGTTCTTAACCTATTGCGGTGACGGGCGCACTTGACATTTAGGAGAAAAGTGGCGGGCGCAGGCCGGATTTTTAAAAAACCAGATTTACATACATAGTATTAAAAAGTAGTATATATTTATGTATTGATTTTATTACTGTTCCCTTAGCTGCTTTAAAATAACATGGATATGGCAATATTTTTGCGAATTCAATAAACCTATTAATGGTATATTTTTTTTAAATTGTATTTGATACTTTGTCAGGCACGGGGTTAAGAACCCCTGAGGTAGATCGAATAATGAGAAATCTGGATTATCAATATTTAAAGGGTTTTCCAATAGGGATGCTCGATCGTGCAGAATCGTACTACGAGTCTCCATTAACCCTCCAAGGACGAGCGTGACCATATGGTCACAGTAAACTCCGTTGTCTACTGATCCCACTATTCATCCTTTTTCTACCTGAATATCATTGCTTTCACTCATATTTGGTTTAAAAGGGTACAGACTTCAATTAGACATCAGCCGCGGGGACAGAATCGAAAGCACTTGCGATTTTTTGAATTTCCGTTATTTTAATGAAATTTTTGAAACTGTTAGTAATTTTTTTATCAAAACATCAAATTATTTACAGTTCTTTTGCTAATATATTTGTATTGTAATTATGGTGATCTAAAGAGGTCAAATTGTAAATATTTTTTAAAAATTTCACGTTTAGCTATATTTCAACCCTGAATGCTTGCGAGCCCATACGGTCACTTTTGTCCTTACTACTGTCCGTACTCAATATTACACGGTAATAAAAGGATGAGCATGACCATATAGCCATGCGGGGTTTCTATACAACAACGTGTTTTTTTTTTAAAAAAAGTTATCCGTGACTTCAATATTGCTTAAAAATATTTTTTTTATCGAAATAAAGCTCTTGTCTCTTGAGGGTTAAAGTTCTTTAGCAATAGCTCTATTTAAAATATCATACATATATTTCAGGTGATACTGGATGGGACGTCTTTTCCTTGTTTTACCGAGTGGAAGGACCCCTGGGAACAGTATTGGAACCTGAAGCTACAGCTTGCTACCGCACCCTCTTCACGCACTTGTGGAGAGCCAAACGGATGGATCACACACTCAGTCACATGTGGAAACATCAGACTGTCGCGTACAAAACATGTGCTAAGATGTCCGGTGAGTCGATATTGCACATGAACTTCACTGTCACGGTAGACGTAGGTCTGCCCTCTGGTTGTGTTCTATATATGCACTGGCAACGCAATTGTAATCAAAATATAAAATTTCAGTAAAACCCTGATATAACCAGGGCTGTGGAGTTGTTAAAAAATAAAACGAAACCGTCAATAAATTAAAAAACGACTCCGATTCTTGAACATACAGTCATTATTCACCAATAAATATGATGAGTAGGCAAATTTTCGAATATGTTTGACTTATTAATACTGTATTACATTTGCCGAACCGTGGTTCTCTGTGTTATTCAACCAGTAGAGATGTTGCGTTAAAATTCCAAAATTTTCATTGACTTTAAATGATGATAATGTTGCAGAGGTAATGCCGCTTCTGCGTCACCTGCAAGCCCTCCGTTCGGAGATGGTACACTTGGTGAAGGAACTGCAGTACGCCCTGTTTGTCGTGGTCGAATGCGCATGGCATGAGCTGCAGGCTGGCGCCAAAAAAGCGCAGGCCCTGGACGAGCTGCTCGCCGCTCACACCAAATTCTTGGCGGCGGTCACCTCCGGGGCTCTGCTTGACGACACCACCAAGGTATGAAGAATATTTCATAGTTATCTGTTGAGCACTGCTAGCTTTGCAGACTCCATCAATTGTTATAGAAGAGGTAGGCAAAGTGAACTGACTAAAGGTGTTTTTATAAGAGATATATATTTTATGCGCTTATCGAATGTTTCCTTGTAATTGATTGCGGTGTACGCTGTGTGGCATGTCGCACTGTCTTCGTGAAACCACAGCTATTCCCAGTAATGCCATTCAATTGGCGAACGAATATGTCAGTAATCCTGGATCTATAGTGTTTTCCATTGACTTACATTCTGGCCAGCATAATTTTTAAAGAAATAAATTCGCACAATTTTCCAGCATCGTTCTGGTTTAAGTCTACTTATTATGGGGAAATGCCAAACCAAACTTAGCAAAAATCAGCTGTCGCTGGAAAAAGTGTTTCTAATTTGAAAAATATGCTTCTAAAAACATCCTATACTAGGTAAAACCACTTAACTATTTGTTAATGCACCCGTTTTCAAAGCACGGTATAAGGTTACCCTTTGTTTTCGTTGTGTGATGTATGTATGGCTCACCGCTATAAAGCAGTAGTTGAGAAAAATCTAATTTATTGAATATTCACTTCCAGCAACTTCAATCGTACATTGGAAACGTTTACGCTGAGATATTGTCGCTTCGAGATTTCGAAAAGAGTTTCTTCGCCAGAATCTTAGGAGAGTCTGAACGGAGAAAGGGAATCGACAGATTGAACGCGGAGAGGACAAAACGAGGTTGGTGTTTTCTTTATTGGCAAGTACCGAAGATAAGTTAAAGTGCTGTTTTATAATCACAGTTGAATTAAATTTTAAATCCTTGCAGTCAGTGTTTGGCTGCTGCAGAATAAAATGATTTGACACCAAGTCGAGTCCTCTGCCACTACTCAGTTTCGAGTAGGCCTGTAACTATTCACGGGTTCGAATACCAGTACTACGGTTTCATAAATTGATCTATGGGTTTGTGTTCGAAGTCAGACATATCAATAGACGTAGAATATTTGACTGGCGTGTGATTGCTGTAATCTATTTGCAGGGGAGTACGGAGTGACTACGGCCGAAGAGACAAAGTCTAAGGAAGATTTCAAAGTTTTCCTGCATTACCTCGGCGAAAGAAAGGCAGACCTGAACATTTTATCGAGAGCGTACAGGTAATATTACTTTCCATCATATCGAAAATAGTTTAAAAACTGACATTTGTATTGAAATAATGCAGATATATTCAAAATGTTGAAGGGACAATTGTCGTAATATTTTCAATTGAATTGTGTTCTTTTTTCCAGGGGCCACGTCAAGACCTTCATTCTCCAGTTAGCCCTCCAAAACGAGGTGAACCTTCAATTCCTGCTCTTCCGGCTGGACTACAACGACTTTTACAAACGCGGCGACTCGAAACTTCACGAGCCGTTGACGTACCAGCACAAGAGGCTGAGCCTCATCGAGCCGCCGTTGAACAGGAGGGCAGCGGACAAGCACACGGAGAGAAGAGTTCCGGTTGAGTGACAGGACGCCGACACAGACAATGCGCTGCTTTGTGATAACGGTCATGATGGTTCAGTTGTCGACGGTCAGGTTAGTGTGGAAAGGCGACCGAGAACACAACGCCATGTTTGATAATAGATTTTGTTTAAATTTTTTGTTCTGTGGGTACGTTTTGTCTGAACAATAAGTTGATTTCCTACTGCTGATTCAACACGTTATCGTCGTACAGCATTGGCTTCTTCAAGATAACTTCCCTACACTGGTTTTGCCAGTTTGTCGCTGCGTACAGTCACCGCAGTTAGAGCTTCCTAGGGCATACGGATGATAAGGATCTTATTACATGATCAGTATTGTATGAACTTTGACGAAAGAATATGATCATAATATGACGAAAAATTCACAGCAAAATATTACACACCTCTGAATTCATTCATATCCATGTTGAATATCTGTATATATATCGCGCACCTGGTGAAAATACGAAATAATGAAAGGTGAGATTGGTGTCTTAATAACATGCCTAATAGGTCTCTCCACACTTGGTGCGTCAATGTCGCAAGCGTAGTTATTGAAATTGTAAAATCATGTGACTGTATCAAGTACAGTAAAAGTCCGTTAATTCGAACGACAATATTTCGTAATTTGAAATTTTCATAATTTGCTCATATGTCACATTGTCCATAAGTGACGTCATTCTATTTTATAGCACGTGCGCAAACAAATACAGTGAATATGTATATACAAGTGACTAAAAATCAATTAAGTGACAATTATGTAGTGTTTTTTATTTTGACAGAACAAAAAAATGGCCGCGATGTTCTAAGCCGTCGGCAATTGCCACGAATTTATTTTTTTTCGTGATCGCGTAATTCGGATTTTTTCCGGAAATCCGGTCCCTTTAATTTTGAATTAACGGACTTTTACTGTATCTTCAAAAATAAAAGAAGGAATTCGGACATATGTATGATTTTGTACCTGGTGTGGGATGTTGTCAAAAAAATTCTAAATAAGAAATATTTATATCAAAATGGTATTTGCTCACTGTTACGATGTAATGCACCGGACTGGCGTTTGGGTGGCTCCGATCTCAAATCTCCGCTGGGCATGTTAAATTACAGTAAAACCCTCGATGCAACCGTATTTATTGTCGACCTTTGCGGTGTGCAATAATGGTTATAGCTTTAAAATAATGATCAGATCAATCTGGGCTCAAGTCGCAGTAAGCTCGTTTAAAATTCACATTTGAGATCACAGACAGAGTCGCCGCTCATTGACAATATTCTTTATACATGTGGGCTGGCCAATAATTTGATGTGCGTAATTCTTTTCCAATTGTATAATATTCGGTAACGTATTACAATGATATATATTTATCGGAAATTCATTAACCTTGTATATAAATGTATTGTATATTTTACTAACTAAAACGCATTCGGAATACAGACTTCATTATATCGATTGTGGAAAGGAAAAAGAACGTAACCCATACGTATCAAATTTTACAGAAGGCGCTAAAAACGTGTTTTGATGATTATGTGACATATGCAAATTATGAATTATACACAACCATAAAGTGCACGGAGACTTCTAAACTGGTGTTTAATTGACATAATCTAATATTAATTAAAGAAATTGTCTAGGAAAAACTTTTATTTCAGTCTTTTTTCTTAGTTTTAATTTTTTACAAGGTCATCTTTTTCAAACTTAAAAGCTAAATTAAGATTCTCATTCGGCATTTGCAGCTTGCATCCTTTTGATAGAACGTTTATCAAGTTTGATACATTGTGATTATTAAAAAAAAACCTGTTTTGAAAAAACTTAGGGTTACGTCCTTTTTCCTTTCCACAGTTGATATGACGTCGTCGGACATCTTTACCAACTAGCTAACCACAGTGAAGGATTATATGTAAATGTTTGTTTATTAAAATATTGTCTGTACAAATTTGTTGAGATTTCAATGCTAATGAGAAGAAATTAGATAGCCATTTAAATACGACCCTTCTGATCATAAGGTTTGCTGTACGTCTCGATGTTGCCATACTACTGTTAATTATATTGTAAATATATCATTAAAATGCTGGAGGATTTATTTGTAATGTTGTATTAACAATTTATTCCTTTGCCACACATTCTCCACATAATTGACACGGGATATTTTCATGCACGGCGTGAATATATATTGATAAGTGGAGATACAGACGTTTTAGAAATTAACATGGCACAGTTTAGTAGCTTGCCGATTTAAAATGAGCAGGTGAATCTGGCGAAATCCCCACTTCTTTATCCTGTATGAAATTGAAATACAGTGGAACCCTGATCTGCTGTTCTCACATTATTCGTTTTCCTGCATGGATCGTTTATTTTTCATAGTCCTGGCCAAACACCCATAAGAACAATGTAAAATAATCCCGCATTATCTATTTCCTCGATCTATCGTCTAAGTCAGTGGTCGGCAACCTACTACCTGCGGGTAATTGAATTACCCACTTCGCATTTTGAGTTATCCGACAATAAATTATGATAATATAGTACATGTGTGTTTTGTATTTACATATATGTATCATGCAAATATATTATTATTTTGCATTATTTTCTAAAAATGATTTTTTAAAAGAATAAATGGTGGAAAAATATTTTTATCTTTTACCCACTTTTTTTTTACCCAGTCTCAAAAAAGGTTGCCGGCCACTGGTCTAAGTATTATGGTCCTGTCTTAAATATTATCTCGATTGATACATACATATGCTTTGATAAAAAAAGTGTAAATAAATAAATAGGTTTTTTTAAATTGAACATTTATTTTGGTATTATTTGAAGATCAGACTGAACTGCTGCTGTCGAGTTGCTCCCCTAATGAAAATAATATATATAATACATGTGTGAATACAAAACACATATACTATTGTCCATATCGACCTATAATTGAGAACAGAACTTAGCGACACAATTCGGTAAATTGCATTTTGAATAATTGTTCAACATCGCCTAATTATCGCGTTATCTCATTCGCCTGATCTTTTTTCGCGCCTGTGCATTTTAGTGTTTTGACTTGTTATTGTTTATTCCATGTGGACTCCGGTTGAGAAACACTGATCTAGAGAACTGTAAGTAGTCGGGCAATTGTATTATAATATCAGGATAGGCATTGACTATACATTACTATTTACTAACTGCACTTAAGGAATTCCTCATTCGAACCTTCTATTAATAATTATATATTGTCTGTTATGATTTTCTTCCTATTACGGGTCGATATGCTCCGCATTGATAGCAGAATGTGGGATAATAATTTTCATTCATTTATAATTTATTTTCTATTGGAAAATTGCATTCCCTTCCTTTTTTTTAATTATTAAAAAATGAGTCTGAACAGCTTTGATTGACTTATGAAAAGGTGTGGGATAAAAAAAGAGTAAGGCATTCGTGTGTCTATTGTTCTCTCTCTCTCACATTGGTTGACTGACACTGTGCATAACTATAGTTAGATAATTATTGTTATTATATTTCATTATTAACCTTTCAGAGAGTGACGCCAAACGCTAACCTTTCAATGGGCAGTTAGTTTTTTTTTTACTTGAAAATTGAATCGTCTGTTTTGAAAGTAGATATATATGATTTTTGCAGCCAAGTGGTCACTGCCGCCCATTTCTGTTGCAATGTCAACGGCTCAAATCTCGGTACATAAATGAATTAATTGAATTAACTATCTACGATCTGTAAGCCTGTTGCCCTCAATGGGGGGATTTTTGTTGCATTTTTTAGTTAGAAAATTTACAGATTTTTTAAATGTGAAATCAAAGGTTCAGCGATGTTCCACAACACAAAATGTGCTTCTTCAAATCTCTACACATAGACGTCAGTGTAATGAAAAAATATGTCTCGTATGAATAAAATAAATGGCGGCAGCGGGGCAGGGGGGTACCATCATTCTAGACGTCATCATGATTACTAATGAAAAAGAAAAAAAGGCGAAATCCCAGACCTACATTCACTCAGACGTATGGACGGACCTTATCGGTTGTTAATATATAGATTTGTTTGAAGGCATTTTTTTTTTGATCCATGTCCGCTTTCAATGTGGAGCATATGGTCTTCTAAAAGGGATATTTCAACAGAAGTTTTTCTACGAGAACTGCTATTTACTCAGTTGCTAAACTTCTCTTATTTTTAAGAGAGTAGGGATAGAAAGATAGGACAATACTAGCGGTTAACTGATTTCTCTCGCTACACTGCATTAAATTTATGATAGGAAAGGAATTTTTAGGCATCACAAACAACTACGCCTTCAAACAAATGTCGATTGAAAAACTGACCCGAACCTGGAAGCTAACGACATTGACCACTATGCTTTAGACCCGAGGGCACATTCGAAGGCTTATATATCTTAACCTTTAGAGGAGTGAATAGATCTATCTACAGACCTTACTTTAATTTATTGCCTTCTCTTAACATGACAATTTTGTGACTTTTTCTCAATGAATATAAGTAAGTCATACTTAAAGCATATATATGCTTACAGACAGACACTCCTGTGTTGAGTTTAAAGTACTTCCATACCCATTTACAGAAAAATGGCGCCGACGTACATGTGACGTCCATGCTCCTCTAAAGGTTAAATTATAATCCACCCATGCGATCATAAAAAGACAGCGATTGGTTAACTAGTAGTTTTGTTTAGCTCTGTCTTTCTGATCTTACTCTCGCCAAGGAGTAAAGAGAGATTTAACACGACTATAGTATATATTAAGTATTTATTTAAAAAACAACGTCTGTTGAAATGCTAAGCGTACATTTATTACGTACGTATTTAGTACGTGCATTATACTCTCAGAAAGGTTAACAATTATCATTAGTTCTCAGATGTTTTTGTCTTGTTACTGAGTGTTTAGGAATCTCTTCTCGACTGTTGATAAATACATAAATAAAATTTTATAAAAAAATATTTTGTTTCTTTTCTTATGTATGTCTTAACCATCCAAAGACAAATTTATTTTTAAGCCATATTTATGTCGCAGATAACTTTTATTTCTAGCAAACGTTTTATGGAAACACCGCATCATGCTCATCTTTATAGGCAGGGATGGCGAACCTATGACACGTGTGCCCGAAGTGGCACGTTTTAGAATTTGGATGTCACGCAAACGATTTCCAAGTTCATTTTTTTTTATTTTAAAGTTTCAAAAATTAAAATTTTGATTAAATAATCCGTGAATTATTATTTTTCAAATTTTTTCAAGATAAACGATAATCGTTTGAAAAATTCACTTTTTATTTTTTCTATTTTGTTAATTTTTTTTATTGGCACGCCAGACAACCGAGAAAAAATAAGGTTTTTGGCACGCGAACCCAAAAAGGTTCGCCACCCCTGTTAAAGGCAGTGGTGTAGTGGTAAATAAATAAGTACCAGGACAGTCATTGATTTCTTCCCTCTTTTCTTGTTTTTGTTTTATATTTGCCCAAAGTTAAAAACCACAAGTTTCAACAATTAAATCAATAAAAAAAAACGTTAAAATTACTTTCAAATTAAGTTACAAGTCAAAAAGGTGGCAGGGCGGCGCCCTGGCTCATTTTCAGGTACCAGGTCGCCGACCTGGCCCCACTACACCACTGCTTATAGGCAACATGTAATATTGTGGAAGGACAGAAGAAAGGATGAGTGTGACCGTGTGGTCATCATACAAACATTTAGAGTTGAAATATAGCTAAAGGTAATTTGTTTTTAAATATTTACCGTTTGACCTCATTAGATCAAAATTATTTTACTGTTTTATGGTCGACGTAAATATTTTTTTTGCTTTCAATATTTTTGTAGGCGTTGATATTTATAGGGCAATATTCTAACATACATAGTTGGTTACATATGTGTCAATGCAATCATAAGTTCTATATTTACGACCTATTAATGCAGATGTACATTTTTATCAGGATATCTTGACATTATTTCAATAAAAGGTGGTAAGATTTATGGTTTCCCATCTATGAAAAAAGATTTCGAGTCTGGTATGTATTTTCAATACGCATTCAAAAGTTACGGAAATTTTAATTGAACAATCGAAATTTGCTGATATTTTGCAAGCACAATATTGCAAAATTTGTGCTGTTAGTAAAGTGTTACGAAAATTCAAAAAATTTCATGTGAATACATTTGCATATAAAATGAATAAAAAAAATACCAAAAAAGTAATTTATTCAACAAAAAGTTATAAATTTAATTATCATTCCCCATAACCTTGAGCAAATAATTATTATTAGTAATAAAACAAGACAATTCTACTACATTATAACAAAGCGTGTTATGTTTTCAAATATTAATTGTACATTTTATATCAATAGAGAAAAATAATATTTGATATTTTGGGACTAGTTGAAAATACAATTTTCAATTCAATAATTGCACTTGAAAGTGTGAATTTGGTAAGAATACTGGAGCTATACTGATATCTGTTAATACAAAATCTTCAAATAAGTTGTTTAAGAATCAGGCCACATTAGAGAATAAATCAATTTTTGGAGTACATAATTCGTAACTGACTAATGGGCATCTCGTTTCCACTGTCTTCTTTTAGCTTGACTTCCTAGGTGTGAATAACAGTATTTTATTATATTTTATTACAGTATTTTATATATATTTTATTATATATCGACTTTGGAAAGGAAAAAGCACGTAACCCACTATGAGCAAATTTTACAGGAGACACAATAAACGTGATTTGATTATTATGGGCCATATGCAAATTATGAATTATACACAACCTTGAAGTGCACGGAGACTTCTTAACTGGTGTTTAATTGACATAACCCAATATTAATTAAAGAAATTGTCTAGGATAAACCTTTTTTTCAGTCATTTTTCTTGCTTTCAATTTTTACAAGCTCATCTTTTTTCAAACATAAAAGCTAAATTTATATACCAATTTGACATTTTCAGCTTACATCCTTTTGATAGAACGTGTATCAAGTTTGATACATTGTGATTATCGAAACAAAGCTGTTTTGAAAAAACTGTAGGTTACGTCCTTTTTCCTTTCCACAGTCGATACGTTTATTATATATTTTAATTGTTTTTACTCAGTTCGGACCTGTTCGAATTAAGTCGTTTTTTTCTGTTGGCTCCTAATGTGTCTCATGCGGACTGCTAAAGAAGCATTTCAATAGACGATGTTTAATGATAACTGATTAAAAGTCAGTCATTCAGTTTCACTTTTAAGATAGGATGAAGTAAACAAGGGACTGTAAGCAACTGATCTTTCTTTCTTCGGAAGTATTTCAGGATGGGATTGGTATAAAACCATCAAGCATCGCACATTACAAACCAATGTACGAGTATGCATTCAGGGATTTGATATCTTGACCAGCAAAACCAATTGGCTATGAAGCAAAAATCTGTTCATAATATTTGAAGCACAAGTAGAAGAATAGCCCGTCTCTGCTTTGTTTCCAATGAAGTTACAATTGATTGAAACGTTAATTTTTGAAACAGTATGTATAAGTATTCGAGTGTGTGGTCTCTCAAAATAATTTTAATCTATTCACTGACCTCGCAGCGTATATAAATGTATTGTATCGTTTTTGTTCTCAGTAAAAATAAAAAAAAACACATTCGGAAAACCTGATTTATTGAATTAATTCTGATTGATTCTGAATGATTCTCAGCTTAAGTGGACATCCCTCGCCTGAATTAGTCCGTTGTATCTAAATTTTACTGTATTAAAAAGTTAAAAACAACTCTTCAACTGACCGCTCGTGATGAGCGAAACTGGTCCTGATCTTAATTAATACACATGTTGAATTAGTACAATATACAGAGTTCAGTAATCCGGAAAGAAATCCATTATTTTCACACACTTTGGTTTGAGTTCAGTTTGTATCCAAACAGGGTAAAGGAACCCCTTTTATGAGTTTCTTTCTTATTGTATGGTTAACCAACTTTAATTTTTGTTTATTGATCAGTCTGGGAAGAATATGGAATAATATTTCAGGTGGTAAATATTTTACGCATAATTAAGCCTTTGATGAGTATCACCGTACCCGTACAGCGGAGTAGCTTTTCATCTATTATCTATTGCCATTCTCATATTTTTGTTATTTCTTCAGATATATATCCACTAGACACATCCACCAGTGACTTTTGGCCGCCACATTATTTTTATTTTGTGTTGCAAATGAAGAAAAGTTTTTTTAAAAAAGAGTAACATTTGTAAACAAATCGGTATCCATATAATATTGAGCGTGAAATCCTATTTGGGATCGATGCCTTCCTGGAATCGACGTCTGTAGAGCGGCACATGTAGACAGATGAGAGCAAAAAAGATCTTGACGCAATAGCGAAGTAATAGCTTCTAGAAAAATATTCAAAAGTAATAAAGAACTAGTTTACTTTACATTTTTAACTATGAGTTTTATAATTTAAAAAAATGTTTACTTCTTGAAATAATAACTAATATTCTTCCGATATTTATCCGTATCCAAAAAAAAGGTTTTAATATAAGAAAAAACCTAATTTAGTCAAAATTAACTCACCACTCAATGGGTTAAAAATGTAAATATACCAACACATTTTTACTTGTCAATAATTTTCAAGAAGCTATAACAGTAGTAGACATGTTCCGCTCTACTGATGTTGATTCCAGGAAGAGAATTGTACTTTATTTCTCCTGTACTTTTTGAGATACAAGTTTGTAGAATATTACCACGATATTCACCAAATTTAGGACATTCTGATTATTGCAGATTCGTATTTTCAGTTAAAACCACCCAGTTTCTATAAGGGGATAAAAAATGCAGGAGAGGTGCGATTTAGTTGTTAATAGTGAAGGCGATCATAATTTATGTTTACTTGTGAACAAAAATTATATAATAATTGAAAATCAAAAATAATGGATTTCATTCGGGATGACCTTATATTTTTTCACACAATGCCTTTCCACAAAGAATTGGCATCGAACTCGTCAAAATTGATTTTATTATACATTATAAAAACTTAACAAAAACATTATAATCTTATGTCGTCTTCTTTTCTTTGGTGTCTCCTCCGAGCATCTTTTTTCTCTGCGCCAGCATATGTCCGAATAGCATTGGGAACAGCGGAATGTACAGCAGCATGTAGATAATCATGAAGTGTTGGTAGTTGAATATAACGTTGTAAGTGTTCGGCATGGATATAGTCCATTTTCCCAAAGCTCCGATTTCCTGCTGGGCGTGGTACATGCACAAAAGCTCCCCTGTTATTCCGATGGGATACAGGGCGAGGAATAGAGAATATCTGTAACAAAATTATTGTATTATATAAATATATTAAACTTGTATGAGCTTTCTAGTGGCAGAAGGCGTTAAATAAAAATCTTGTTTCTTGGTAATATTAACTCTATTTCTACACAAATTGATTTTTAAATCGGTTTATGGATTCGTTTCGAGGGTATGGAATAGGGCAGGGATGGCGAACCTATGGCACGCGTGCCCGAGGTGGCACGTTTGAGAATTTGAATGGCACGCGAACGATTTCCAAGTTCAAAAAATCATTTTTTTATGTTTAAAAAATCAAAATTTTAAATATTAAATAATTCTTGAATTATAAATTTATTCCGTTGTAATAATTTTTAAATGTTTCCCAAGATAAATGACAATCGTCAAATTTATTTTGTTAATTTTTTTTACTGCTTGGGCATGCCACACAATCGAGAAATAATATTTGAGGATTTTTGGCACGCGAACCCAAAAAGATTCGCCATCCCTGGAATAGGGAATCCAATCCTGGACTCCATTTGTGATCCTGGGATATCGGGATTTACAATTTTTCAATCCTGAGATTGATCATTAAACATAATTTAATATAAGTATTTTTTTTTATTTTTTAAATCCATGTCCACAGAAGTTTTTCTAAGAGAACTGCTCATTACTCAGTGGCTCAACCTCTCTTTTTTTTCGACGAGAGTAAGAATAAAAAGGGTACATAACTCTAACGGACAGGACTAGTGGTTAGATAAACCCTCTCGCTGTGCTCCGTTATTTTTAGGATAGGAAAGGAGGGAAGGGAATTATAATTAATAGATATCACAAAAATCCTTTTCTCTCGAAAGAGATTGATTGAAGAAATGCTGTTGGATTCTGACTGTGGTTCGAACCTGTGAGATCTGCAGCAAAAGCCAACAATGCTGACCGCTGTGCTACAGACCAGAAACTTAATTATCCATTAATGATTTACTAGCTGTAAGCCCGTTGCCCAGCAACGTGAGATTTTTGTTGCAAAGTATTTAATTTAATTTAATTTTATATTATTTTATGTTATTTTATTTTATTTTATTTTATTTTATTTTATTTTATTTTATTTTATTTTATTTTATTTTATTTTATTTTGTTTTATTTTATTTTATTTTATTTTATTTTATTTTATTTTATTTTATTTTATTTAATTTTATTTAATTTTATTTAATTTAATTTTAATTTATTTTATTTTATTTTATTGTATTTTATTTTTATTTATTTTATTTTTATTAGAAATTTCGTAAATTATTTAATTTTTGGAATAATGTTTAAGTTTGCTAACAACCATTTTTCGAAGTAGCCGAAATTTCGTTTATATTTAATTTTTGGAATAATGTTCAAGTTTGCTAACAACCATTTTTCGTAGGAGCAGAAATTTCGTAAATTATTTAATATTTAGAATAATGTTCAAGTTTGCTAACAACCATTTTTCGTAGTAGCAGAAATTTCGTAAATTATTTAATTTTTGAAATAATGTTTAAGTTTGCTAACAACCATTTTTCGTAGTAGCCGAAATGTCTTAAATTATTTAATTTTTGAAATAATGTTCAAGTTTGCTAACAACCATTTTTCGTAGTAGCAGAAATTTCGTAAATTATTTAATTTTTGAAATAATGTTTAAGTTTGCTAACAACCATTTTTCGTAGGAGCAGAAATTTCGTAAATTATTTAATATTTGGAATAATGTTCAAGTTTGCTAACAACCATTTTTCGTAGGAGCAGAAATTTCGTAAATTATTTAATATTTGGAATAATGTTCAAGTTTGCTAACAACCATTTTTCGTAGGAGCAGAAATTTCGTAAATGATTTAATATTTGGAATAATGTTCAAGTTTGCTAACAACCATTTTTCGTAGTAGCAGAAATTTCGTAAATTATTTAATTTTTGAAATAATGTTTAAGTTTGCTAACAACCATTTTTCGTAGTAGCCGAAATGTCTTAAATTATTTAATTTTTGAAATAATGTTCAAGTTTGCTAACAACCATTTTTCGTAGTAGCAGAAATTTCGTAAATTATTTAATTTTTGAAATAATGTTTAAGTTTGCTAACAACCATTTTTCGTAGGAGCAGAAATTTCGTAAATTATTTAATATTTGGAATAATGTTCAAGTTTGCTAACAACCATTTTTCGTAGTAGCAGAAATTTCGTAAATTATTAAATCTTTGGAATAATGTTGAAGTTTGCTAACAACCATTTTTCGTGGTAGCAGAAATTTCGTAAATTATTATATCTTGGAATAATGTTTAAGTTTGCTAACAACCATTTTTCGTAAATTATTAAATCTTTGGAATAATGTTCAAGTTTGCTAACAATCATTTTTCGTAGTACCATAAATCGACCTCGGCGCATATATCGACAGCCCTGCAAAGGTTTCAAGTGTGCAAACAAATATATTTCGTAGAAAAAGAAAAATATCTTGGAATCATTTTTTTTGAATTGGCCACACTAAGTATTTGACATATTCTATTTTTGAATTTTCAATACAAACAAACAATCAAAGTCAAGTTTGAAATAGTTCTTTTTTCGAATGCTTAATATATATAATCTAATTTTGTCGCACCTGAAAGTTTGACCTTTACCTCAGCGGTAAGACGTTCCGTTCATAATGCAAAGTTCCACGTTTCGAATCCGACCCGCGGCAGAAATAAAATGTGAAATAAAGTTTAGCGTTTTTTCACATTTAAAACTATGTGCTTCTTCAGCGTAATGAAAAAATACTTCTAGTATGAATAAAAAAAATGTCGACAGTCGGGCTGGGGATGAGGAGGGGGAGGGGAAATCGGTGACAATCATATAGAAGATGGATGACACTGAACAAAATCTGTCAAATCTAGCTCTAGCCCTATAATTATAGCTTCAAAAAATCGAATCAGTTCATTTGATTATTTAAAAAACTTCGTAGCCATGCAAATTTTGAAATAAAGTTCTCTCAATATTAATTACGATGCTTTAGTTCTAAGCCAGGAAATTTGAATTTTGAATATAAAAAGACGTCCATTCCAATTGGCCGAAAAATGTGATGTTCAAAATAAATCGCTATTATTGGGCGAAGTGGACATCAGTACGCACACATTTGTGAAAAGTAAAAAGTGAAAAGTGAAAACTTATTTTATCGGCTATTAATATATAGATGTGTTTAACTATAAATTTAATGCATATTGTTAATTCTAATTTTGTAAAAAATAAAAGTAACCTGAGCTTGTGTTTTCAGTCAATAGAGTGTATTCATATCTATCAACCCACATTTATAATTCAAAACAACCGATTTTTGACATTCAAAAGTATTCAAAAATAAAATTTACCTCAGGAAGATCAAAAACTTTGGTACAGCACCGAGCAGATTCATGGTGTAATATCCGTATCGGACGATCTCAGTGATGGACCACGCGAGCAGCGAGAGGGGCAGCCCCATACCAGCTGGTGCCGCATCAGTGGCCAGTAACACTCCGCAGACAACGAAGACACGTGAGTATACCTGCATCAACGTCACCGCGATATTTGATGGCACGAATCCGACCATCGCATGGACAACCTGGAATCGAAACAAAACAAAAATATATTGTAGAAGTCGCTTATAATTTTTTTATTTTATCGATTTTCAACTTATAAAATGAGAATTTTTACAAGTACTGCTTGTTATACTCAGTTGCTCAACCTATTTATATAGAGTATAGAAAGTCAGGGCTAGGCCAAGGGTCATGGGGCTCTTTGCATTTTCTCTCTTGAGCCCATCACATTTTTTACCCTATACATTACATTGCATATTTATGGCTCTCATTATTTTGTTATCCTGTTTAAGATTAATTTAAGTTTATTTTAAGATTCCCTGGATGCTCAAAGTTAAATAATTAACAATTGATAAAAAAAATAATCGCATATTTAAATTAAAAAGTATTTAATGAATGCAACAATTTGTTAATTCTACTACCTGGGCTATCATTAGTTTATTATTAGTTGTTAAAAAGTGTGTCAAAGGTAAAACTATATATATTTGAGATGTGGACACATGCTTAGACATATTTGTTACAATATTTATAAAGATATAATTCATTTGTGTTCTTTAAAGACATTTTAAAATACAATACTGAATTTTCGTATGGTACGCGATACGTACGCGGTACCTGATAGTTTGCCAACACTTGGGTTAGGCCAAGACTAGCGAACAGCTAAGCATTCTTGCCACACCCCATTTTTTGGATTGGATAAGTGGGCAGTGTCTTTGCCTTCAGTTGATATGTTCAAAAATACAAAAAAAGAGAGTAAGTCTTGGCAGTTTGGGAACATTATCGTAAAGTAAAATACAAACAATAATATCAGACATCTATTGGGTACGCAGCGCAATTTATAATGTCGTTTACTTACATGACGGATCTCAAGAGTACGAACACCATTTTTTCAAATTCATTTCTGTTCGAAGGCATCGATGTTTGTAATGTCTTAAAATTTCTACCCAATTCGTAGCAAGAGCTAGCTATCTAACCAATAGTCCTACCGTTACCCTATCTTTTCTATCTCTAATCTCTTGGAAAAAGAGAGGTTGAGCAACTGAGTAACATGCATGAAAAACTTCTATTCAGGAAATTCCGTCAGGAGGCTATTGGGATGAGAAATATTTAAAAAAATATATATGGAGTCCACGGTCAACGTCCTAGGCTTCGATTGTTGTAGTCATGCTTCGAATCTTAATATACACAGTTATACTAGTTAACTACTTGAATACCAAGCGGACACCGGTGTCCGGAACATATGCAAGCGAACACGGATGTCCAAGACATTTAAAAAATCAAATACTTAGTATTCTTATAGAATATAAGCAATATTTTGATGAATATGTCTAGCACCATCTATACTGAGTCAATATAGATTTTTTAAATACCGAATTCGAGTGTATATTAGGCAAAATTATTTTTCTCAAAAACACGCAGTATCTCTGGGACATATTAATGATTTATTTGCGTGGTATTTAAGTGGTTAATTTATAGATATCTGTTGAAAGGGAAGGGTGTAGTTTAAGTGTATTATCATATTTTGAGCACCTTCTATCAACTTCTTTCCAAACACACGGTAAGATCTATTTTGATTAGCACCGGCAGTTTAAATGTTGCCACATAGAATAAGTATAAAGTAAGTCGCATAGAAACATTATTTAAAACTTGTAAGCGGAATCCATCTTTAAACAAAAATACATTTCTACTAATTTGAAATTCAAATTTAGCCTACATTGTTAAGCATTGAAATTCAAACTACAATTATATACATTTAAATTAGGTCATGTTATGTGAGTTAAGTTATTCCATGTCCGCACCTTCTATGAATAAGATCGGAGTCTTTCAGAAGAGCCATCGGAATTGTGAGACTAACATCACAATATCATATTGACTGTCGCATAAAGACTGAATCAAAATTGACCTTATTAGAAAAATTACCATTTGGAACACTGCTAAGTAAGTAGTTTACCAATTTCAAATGAACAGGTAAATCTTCCTAATTCACCTTTGTTGTCCTATATACTTTTTTTATCCATGAGCATATGGCATATTTTTTCTATGAACTTTTTTCAACCTCTCTTTCTCAAATAGGTTAGTAGGCATAGAATGATATGGTTAAGACAGGACTGGTGGTTAACTAATCGCTACCTTCCGATACTAAATAAAGGATCGGAAGGTGGGAAGGATTTTTTAGACATAACAAACACCCATGCAATATGAAGCATATGACCTAATAACGGAGGTATTTTAACAGAAGTTTTTTCTATGAGAACTGTTTATCACTCAGTCGCTCAACCTCTATTTTTCAAATAGATTAGTAGGGATAGAATGATATGGTTAAGAAAGAGAGGTTAGCTAATCGCTCTCGCTACGCCTAGTTAACAAAGGATCGGAAGGTGGGAAGGCATTTTTAGACATCACAAACACCCATGACTTTGAGCAGAAATCAATTAAAAATGCTGTTCGGTCTGGGACTCAAACCTGTGAGATCTGGCACGTAAGCCCACAACGTTAATCGCTGCGCTGTATGACCTGGATATAATTAACTTTGGTAAAATAATGATAAAAATACCAACCATTAAAACCAGTAGGTACCAGTGTTTAAAAATACCCCCCCACTCATCTGATCCTTAAAGCACAGTATAGCGAGAGCTATTAATTAACAACTAGTCATGTTGTCCTATTCTTCTATTCATACTTTTTATGAAAAAGTCAGTTTGACATACTGAGTGACTTTAGGGAAAAACTTCCGGTGAGATCAGCTCTGTTGGAAGTTTGTACACTCTATTTTGATAATGGACATTATCAAAACGAATTTGTTTTCCGAGCTCTGAAAGGTATCACTAACCTCCATGACAGCTGCATTTTGGAAGATCATAACACTCCAATAAACGGTGTCCCATAGTGATTTATTAGACGTGTTGAATCCAGGAATGTAATACGTCACTAATTGATACAGCAAATATGACCACCTGCAAAAAAACAGCCAATTAAAACATTGTAGCAATATTAAGGATAAAACGGTTGCAATAGCAGTCCTGTAGTGGAATGGTTTGCTCTAGCAGATGTTTGTCATCGCTCAATCAAACAATCAAGTACAGTTTGATAAACAGGAATTATGTTTATTGATTGCATTGGCTTATCTAGTTAGAATTAAGTAAACACAGTACATTTTTTTTTGTTAACAAAAGTTGCTAGAACTTACTTCTTGTCATGTCTGTTAGCTGTAACGCTTAGTTAATTTGTAATATTAAAATAAGTGATGTGTAGAAAAACGAAAACACGAAATGATGGTAAATCATCAATCTCAGGATCACAAAACAGGTTTGAGATCAGATGCCCTAGTGGAGGTATAATTTAGGCCAGAAGTGGGGAACCTTTTCATTTCTAAAGGCCACATTCATTTATCTGATTCAACATAAGGTCGCAGTCAGTGGTGGCCGGTCAATGTGGCATTGGATCAATGCACCCCTTGTATATGCAGGGGCATATTTCATGAAATAATATTCAAACATAACCTTTATACCATTCGCTCATTTTAAATTCTTCATGTAATTACTGTCTAAAATAAAATAAAATGTTCTAAAATATTTATTATATACAATAAAATACATGAAGAATTTAAAATGAGTGAATGGTATAAATGTTATGTTTGAATATTATTTTATGAAATATAAACGCGTCTGCATATACAAGGGGTGCATTGATCCAATGCCACATTGACCGGCCCCCACTGGCCGGAGTAAAGACTTCGTTGACGCCCTCTTTTTTTATCGACTGTAGAATTTATAATGGGTTGATTACACTCTTTTTCCAAATGCTTGTGTATAATTTTTCGATCAAAGGAAATATTTTGATCAAGTCAAAAGGCCGCATCAGAGTAGCCAAGAGGTCGTATGCGACTTTAAGGCCGCAGGTTCCTCTCCACTGATTTAGGCGTCAAGGTTAACGGTGGAAGTTTTTTTAAATTAACTTTGTAGGATGGTTGAGTCTTAAAATGAAAAAAACTGCAAACTCATAATTAAGTAGGCATGCTAAAAAAAAGTTATGAAACACAATGTCATGCTCAAAGTCCAATATATTTAACAAATAATTAAAATTCTCACTACTTTATATTCAAATTCGAAGTATTGAGGATTATTTAAACAGGTATGGGCACTAAAACTACGTATTTGGACTTCCCATTTGCATAATGAGCCAATATTTATTCAGATGCGTCGAAAAACCGGATAAAACGGAAATTTACGGTAAAAAGCAACATAAATTGCCACCTCAGTATCGACACAATATTTAACCGGCAAATTATCGATTTGTTATTAAATTTAGACCGTTATAGAGCAAAGATAAAAGACTAACGGAATTATAGGATTACTTTACGCTATAAATAATAAAACGTTTAATTCAATAAACATTTAACACACAAATTTATACATAAATTAACGACTACGCTGACAGATGTACTGTCAAATGTATTTCAACCAGATTTTCAATTATATTTAACATTACATGAAAAGTATCATTGCTTTAATATAGAAATCTATTTGAAGTATACTTTTATACGCAAATTTAAACATATCACTGTCATTTTCACACATTTTTAAATAGAGAAAGTTTACGTAGAAAATATCAACTTACCCTGCTGTTTGTACTGTATTGTACAATATTAAATATGCCTTGACTAATTTTGAGGGTCCTTTTGGTAACGTCTTTGGTGCATTCTTTTGTTGTGGTTTTATTTTGCTGGACGATGCGCCTGCCATTTTTGCATCAATAATTAATAAAGTAAACTTTGCACCGAGACCTAACCTAAAAGACTAAGCTACTATCGTATAGTACAACACAAACCTATCGACTGCTGGGAGTGCTGTTACAACATAGATATTGCAAGAATTTACCTTGCTGTCAAACCGGTTTCGTGGAATTCAGAGATGGTAAACTTTCGTTATTATTTTTGAATTCTGAGCAAAGTTTTGTAATGATATCAATTTACAAATCATTATTGCAACAGAGTTTTCTAATCGAGAAAATAATGTGGAACAAAACTGAACAAAACGTGGGTCGGATTGAAATATGTAGTGCAATTTCAGACATTCTCTTGAAAATGTATTTAAATAAACAAAATTTGTGTTTTGTGCATTACAAATATTAAAATTGTAATTTGAATCTGAAATTCAAATTTTCAATTTATCTACCAGCTTGGCGAAGATTAAGTTATTGTTTGAGTGTTTTAATTGTTTCAAAGATATTCATATCATAAAAATGACACCTAAATGAAAATACGTTGATAAAGAGCATTTTATTTGTTAAAAATAACCATATGTTGTACAAGTCTGGCTAAAGTTTATAAATGATTATTTGAATTTGGTTGAAAACTATTTCTTCTTCACACAATCGCCCAGACTGATTCAAAAATTGTCCCAGGAGGGGGCCAATCAATTTTAAAATAAACATGATACATAAATAATACCTTAAAAAATAAATGATTTTAAATCTATATAAAATAGTCAATAAATAATTAACTATATTTTCTATAAAACATAGTAAACTAAACAATTAAAGAGCTCATTTCACAATAAAGTTTTAATAAAATAGAACAATGTAAAATAAATTCTTCTTAGGGGGAGGGGCATGGACCTCAAGTGTTCTTTCAAGTAAGTGCTAAATCTGTTAACGAGAAAACACTATGTATCTAGTGTGCATAGCAGTGAAGTTTCAATTTCGTCGAATTTTTAACTGTTGACAGTCACTGAAAAAACGTAAAAATTTACATGAATGAGAAGATGATGTTTATGGTATAGTAGTTTTTTTACGACATTCTAGCGTTTAATTGCGGAACTAAAATATCAACGCGCCAATTTTAAATATGGAATCACTAAAGGTATGATAAAGCATAGTGAGTAGTGATATAAATACATGTTTGTATGTTCATAAAATACGTCACATTTATAATAAGTTACCTACGACGGCAAATATTATTACGCAAAGTCTGACAGTTATAATTAATTTTAATAGATAGGTATACTATTGTTTATTATTTTTTTAATATTATATAAATGTATACATAGGTCTGTTTAAACTATACTTGTTTGAATAATATATATTTTGGGGTCTGTCAGATCAGGCTGAGTGATCAACGACTTCCTCTTTGGTTGCGGTGCCGACGGGCAGGAATTTGTGAAGGGTTCACAACGGACCGGAGAGCAGTGCAGACGATTCGGGTTTTTTTTTCCTATGATAAGGTGTACCCGCTTCGTCTCTTGTTCATTATCATGGTGGTGATTAAGCGAGCCCCTTTTTAATGTATTGGCAACCCACCGTTGTGTACGTGATGACTTGAATTCCTTTCCACTCATCCTATCCGAAAAAACGGGCGTAGCGAGAACGATTCACTAACCACTAGTCCTGTCCTATCACTATCCTTCTATCTCTACACTATTTCAAAAAGAGATGTCGAGCAACTGGCTGACAAACAGTTCTAGTAGAAAAAATCCTCATTGGGAGCGGACATGGATTCAAAAATACAAATATATATATATATATGACACTTACGTGACGCAGCTGTCACAGAATACGCTGGTCGCACATTTCTGCTTCACCTGCCTGCACCTGGCCAATTCTGTACTGCTCTGCGCTGCGTCGCCTGCATCACATCATACTCTCAGCCTTATAATCAGGCCCTTGGACTGGCTCTCTGGCGTTATTTGCAGATATTATACAATATGCAAAAGGCAGGCATGTGCACATCATGTTATAAATATGAAAATAGCACTGATCTGTTATATTCAATAGTACAATAGCAACAAAAGAATGCAACATATTTCATTCGACTTTGGAAAGGAAAAAGGACGTAACCCACACCTATCAAATTTTATAGGAGCCGCAAAAAAAGTGTTTACATGCTTTTAAGCCATATGAAAATTATGAATTATACACAACCTTGAAGTGCACGGAGACTTCTAAAGTGGTGTTTAGTTGACATAATCTAATATTAATTAAATAAATTGAATAGGAAAAACCTTTATTTCAGTCTTTTCTCTTGGTTTTATTTTTTTACAAGGTCATCTTTTTCAAACTTATTAGCTAAATTTAGATACTAATTCGGCGTTTGCAGCTTGCATCCTTTTAATAGAACGTGTATCAATCATCCATTGTGTTTATCGAAAAAAGTTTGCAGCTGTTTTATATTATTGAAAAAGCAGGGCCTCCAAAGGGCTTAATCCGCCACTGGTCCTATCCTTATATCCTTGCTCTCTTTGAAAAATAGAGTCAGGGACGTCCCAAGGGCATAGGCGAGTAGGCATTTGCCTAGTGGCGACAAGCCCTAGGCAGCGGCAAATGATCACAAAATTTTTAAATGACTAAATATTTTTTACAAGAATATACTTTAGAATAAATATGATGCCTCAATGTCTTTAATAAACAAAATGCAAAATTAAGAATCGATACTTATATACGATATAATATAAGTGCATTTTAAATTTAAATTATTTTTTATGATGCGTATTGACGGTAATAGTTATTTTTCATAGCTATTGAATAATAATATCGGCTTTTGGATCATATTTATTCGCGAGGATCTTCGTCAGTAAAGTAAACATATTATATATTATGATTCACTTGAAAACAAAACGGAATAAGTGACGAAACATTTGCTTGAGAACGTAGGTGAGTAGAGGATTCAAACTTTATGTATTCTTAGAATAATGGGAAATAATGAAAAAATGGGCGCTATCTTAGAGCTCTGCCTTGGGGCGGCACATAGCCTAGAAACATCACTGAATAGAGGTTGTGCAACTGAGTAAAACACAGTTCTCTTAGGAACAAGTCTGTTGAGATACCTCTATTAGGAGACCATCTGCTCCACATTGGAAATAGACATGGATTAAAAATTCTCATAGGCACTTAGACGTTTGGTCGCCTCTCCACATTTACCATAAGCGGGTGCTACAGGCGGTCGCCGGCTTCGCTTGCACGTAGTTCCGGCACTGACTCGAGCGATTTGCTAATTATTAATCTTGCTGTTAACTAAATAATAAACTGAATGATTTAGCAATTACTAAATATTATAGAAAATGTTGAGATAAACTCCACCAGCAGTCCATTTGCTGCACATTGGGAGCGATATGATTAAAAAAATATATGAAAATATACATTTTTTTAACTATCACCTTTGATTTGCCCAATGACGAAGCGAGTAGTCATAACTTGTCCACGTTGTTTTGTGGAGGCATTGCAAAAATAGTAATGCTTTGTAATAATTATTTGATCAGTAGCGTAGTATTTTAGTTAAAAGCGATGAGGGGGCCCAGTTGCGAGTCATGGCACTTTACGACAGCATTGAGTAACCGTATTCTGTGCTTTGAAAGCAGATGCCTGCGGCGAGAAAATGCTGTTCGTAATGGGACTCAAAGAAGTCAGCAACGCTAACCGCTGCGCCAAAGGACCCGACATTATTATTATTGAGATTATTTTACTATTTAATTGATTTTCGTAAAGTATTACTTGTTTAATTTTACGTCGGCTTATTGGGCCAAAATAACCGGTGTGTCCCAAATAACCAGAAACTACCAAAAACAATAATAATTATTCTATTATCTGACACTTGACAGCGACGTACTGATTTGACGTGAAACTGTCAAGTCGTCCAAAGGCGTTCCAGCAGTTGTTTTTCGCAGAACGGAAGTCAAACTACGTGACTAGAGGTTCTCAATTCACTGTCCTCAATGTCCCGATATATGTCGGGTCTTAGGTGTAGTGGTATACGTTGTTAACTTATGTGTTAACCACATGAAAGGCTCCAGACGCAATGAAATTTGGGATGCCCTGTTTTTTGGATAACATAAAAACAACAGAAAATTCCACGTACAATAATTAAAATCTGTAAAAAAGTATATGGGTTATATAATATAAGTTATTTTGGAGGCCTCTAAGACAGTGGTTTCAAACCTTTTTGTGACTGCGCCTCCTCTCTCAGATTGGAAATCGCTGCGCTAAGATTTGGAGGTCCTAAGCGCGCGCCTTATTAGCTTATATGATAATAATCAGCCACTGAATGCATGGATGATTGTGATGTCGAAAGACTCCCTTCCAACCTTCCAAACATTAAATAGCAGGGCAAACTGAGTGCAATAATTAGTTGACCATTACTCTTGTCCTAGCCTTATCTTAATTATTTTCGAAATAAGAGAGGCTAAACAACTGATTAAAAAGAAGTTCTCGTATAAAAACTTAGCTCAAGATATCTTCATTGAGAAGTATTATGTTCAACACTGGAATCGAACATGGATTAAAGAATATTAAAGTAAATCAATATTTCAATGAATTCTTTCACTTTTTACATAGCTTTTTGTGGAACGTATCTACCGTGTAAAATAGAGTTGAGTGTACATATTATGTTTTCTACAAAAGATGTAGACCGTGTAAAAAGAGAGATTAGTGTATTAACAAAAAATTCACTTTCCACACCACTGGATATGTTTTTTTTAATTACGGCAATAGCTAATTGTTATTAATCGGTTTTTAAACAAAGAAACGAGTTGATTAGTTGTCTATTAGACACATTTTATCACTATTTTTAACAATTATGTAAATTTAAATTCACTTCCCAAAATTAGCTCGATCGTTGAATGTATATAACTCACTTGATTTACGACAGTCAATTCATATTTATTGTTCTTCTTATGAAAAGAAGTTATATATAAAATTAATTTCAGTTCACAAGTGAGTCTTACTAGAGTGGTTGGTGGTGTACATATTTACTTAAAAGAATACGTATTATGTTCTCATTTTTTGATTGATTAAATTTATTTCGTTCTAATATTTTAAGATTGAACCAAATAATTGTTCTACTAAAAATGCGACCCAAATTAATTGCATTACGGCCCGTTCTGTACCTATTATATTACTTAAACGCCGAGTGATGTTCACAGTACAACCTATTTGACAGCATGGTCAATTTATCTATTTTCCAATCTTAGATCGTAGAGGTTAAACGTTTTGCAAATAAACTTTTCCCAAACCTAGAAATACACAGTTTTATTTTTAATTTAATAATTGCATACCACTGAGTATTGATTTCATAAGATTAAGCAAAGACATCCACTGTCATCCAAACAACTTTTAAATTAAATAAACGTACATGTTATATTTGTGAATCGTAGAAACTGCACCCGGATCATTTTGATTGCTGAACGAAGCTATTATCACTAAGCGAAAAACGTCAGCTAGATATCTAAAACAATGGAGAGTGAATTATTTGTTTGCATGTTCCTACTGATTGGATCAAATGGACTCCTTTTGACCGAATCCAAAGGAGAAACTTGTGCTAAAAACGAGTGAGTACCAAAATTTCATATTTAAAAGCCACACAATGAAATGAGAAAGATATATAACTTGGGTGCGAATCAAACTCTCCGAGTCGCTCATACAAGTCGTATCATCACGCCACTAAAACAAAATAACTCACAGCCTAATTGTAGTTAGATTTTCCGCTAGAGATTTGTTTTCTCAATGCCGCTATTAATCGACAAAGAACAACATTGTGGTGTACAATTAGGTCTCTTTTTAGACACAGCAATCACACGGTCACCGTACGCGACCTCTTGTAGCCGCAATACCCAGGGTCAACGTTCCCTCTAAATTGCGTGCGCAATTGGGAATACCTGCGCACTCATTCCGGGTTGGCGCTCACTAAAATCAGTTATTCAATTAATATTTGATCGGTCCGCGCAGCCTTTGAAATTTCCACGCAGCTAACCTCTTGTCTTAGAGGAAGCATTGTCCAGGGTACAATTTTTCTATGGGTTTCAGCGCTTGCGTGGTTACGCTCGTTTCAGAACCTGTGACAAACACAAGCGATAGCTTCTAGTGGTCACTTTTTCTAAAATTCCGGGTCAGTTTGACACATTCACCCGGGATTCTTCATAGCAACTTGAAATCCAGAGAAATCAGGAACAGTTGGCAACCCTTGTCTTGACCAGGGCTGTGGAGTCGTCAAGAATTAAGACGACTCCGACCGTAGCTTTAAACACGATGTTATTAGTTTTTTTTCGAGTCAGACTCTAGTTATAACATCCCAACTCCACGACCCCACATCCCTGGTTTTTACAATGCCTTAGAGCAGGGTTTTCCAAACTATGTTCTGCGGAACACTGGTATTCCACGAAACCTAAATAAGTGTTCAGCCAAAATCTGGATTTTATTTAAGCATCTTCTACTTTGTAATGAATGGCGAGTAATAACAAATCTCTACTGATGTTTATGACCTGAAGTATCTAAGTGCAAGCGGAGGTTTTCAATAGAACATGGAAGTGAAAACCAGACATAAGAATTAAAATCACCATTGTCCCTGATATCAGAAGATTTGCGATTCAAGGAGTAAAAAACATATTTTGATAAATAGTAAGTATTTAAATAGCATGCATATGCATTACCCAACCTAAAAAATAAACTGAGTGTTCAGTAAAAAAATCCAAATTTGCTGGAAAAAAAGTGTCCCATTGCAGAAAAAAATTGAGAAACCCTGCCTAATTAGGTACTCCGGTTTCGCTAATTCCTGTATTTCAATACCCAGTTGCAAAGGTGCAACGCTTTGGGTCAATTGTATTCACTCTCATATGCCAACTTGATTTCCAATGCTTGGCATTGTATTTTACTTGCTTCCAGGTCTGGACTAATCGTGACTGCGATATTGAACGAATACGTTGACGCCTTTTTACCCATCGTACAGAAGTTCATGGTAGGAAACGGGATCGATCCAATGCAACTACCCGATATGACCGAGGGCTTCAATTTTGTAAGTTATTATTTAATTACCCCTTAAAATGCCGGGAGGTATAAGTATTAGGGCCTACAATCCCGGGATCCTGACTAATTTTGCGATACCGTAATCTAGTACTAATCTCGGCAAGTGGAAAATCTTTTAAATTCTAAAGCTCTCACATTTAATAATTTCTGTGGAAACCGTGAATTCGCTACTTTTTGGAGGAGCGAGCAAAAAAAATCACATTTTTCATTAATAGTGCAATCTGTTAATTACTAGGTTTGTGAAATCTGTAATTTCCCAGGGTTATGAAGTCATCGACCTAAAAAAAGGCGTTTGTCTTTATTTTTGAAATTATTTAACTCGATGGCTGCCACAGACGAGTTATCTCGTTTTTTTTTATCAGAGACAAGCTATTTCGTCAATAACTAGTAAAATTAATAGTTGCAAATTATAGCCGGCGTGCTAGATAATTAATATTAATTATCTACTGCATCTGAAAGGTTAAGAATCTCTCAAATTATGACTTTTTTCCTGTTATTGAAAGCCCTCATTCCTAAATAATTGCGAATCATCAATCCCGGGATAAAGGGATCGAAAAATTGTAAATCCCAAAATCCCTGGATCACAAAGTGTCTGGGATTGGATGCCCCAATTAGTACGGCAGTACTCAGTAGGCCGCGAATTTCTTCGAAAAATAAAACTAACTTAACAAACTATTTTTATTGTAGACCTAAAAGATAAAACACAAGTTATTTAACCCTTCCCTTACTATGCAAAAAAAAGCACAAGCTCCTGAGCTGTGTATCCGTTACACATCAGGCAAACAGGAATGAATCATGACAATTATATGTAGTACTGCTGTAGTAGTGTTATATAATTGTCATGTTTCACTCCCGTTTGCCTGAGTGTGACGGATACACAGCTCAGGAGATTGTGCTTTTTTTTTGCATAGTAAGGGAAGGGTTAATAATATAGAAAAAT
Source organism: Himalopsyche tibetana (assembly GCA_030503985.1). Classification (NCBI taxonomy): domain Eukaryota; kingdom Metazoa; phylum Arthropoda; class Insecta; order Trichoptera; family Rhyacophilidae; genus Himalopsyche; species Himalopsyche tibetana. The sequence continues at coordinate 3,859,213 of JAPJYX010000052.1, read as the reverse complement.
AATATATAATAAAATAATTTCAGAAACCTCTATTGATAGCTTACAATGGCAATTTGGGGCTGAAAAAAGGAATTCTACAAAATCTAAGTTCTCTGAGAAGGGTTGGAGACATCCTCGTGTCATATGGCAACGCGGTCCTGACGAGTAAGGGTAATTTCGGAGTCACCGATCTTAAAGTAAGGTTAATTCTTTCATTTGACTTTTTTTCCATGTCCGTTTCTAATTTTAAGTAAATGCAGTACTTTTCTTTCCATGCAACGCGTTGGAACGGCGTTCCGACACCATTTTTTCGCAACTTTAAATATTTAAAATTAATAATTAATAATTGACACGAAGTGAGTTCCGGTTACTTTTTTTTTCAAAAAAAAAATACTGATATGGTATATGAATTCCTAATGGAAGTGTCTCAGCCGAAGTTTCTCAGCCACTGTTTTTAAGAGATTAATTATAGAAAACTAGTGGTCAACTAATCGCTCTCGATGCGCCCTACTATTTTTAGGATAGAAAGGATGGAAGGGATTTTTTTGAAATCACAAACACCCATACCTTCGAATCAGTGGCGGCCGGTCAATGTGGCATTGGATCAATGCACCTCTTGTATATGCAGGGGCGGTTATATTTCATTAAATAATATTCAAACATAACATTTATACCATTCACTCATTTTAAATTCTTCATGTTTAAAATAAAATGTTCTAGAATATTTATTATAGACAATAAAATACATGAAGGTATTAAAATGAGTGAATGGTATAAATCCAATGCCACATTGACCGGCCGCCACTGCTTCTCGTCCATACTGGGATTTGAACCTTGAGATCCGCAACGAAAGCCAACGAAGTTGACCGCTGCTCAAGGATACGACAATTTTTATTAATTTCAATGTACAAATTGAATCCTTCAAATTTTGTGTAATTAACTACATAATTTTTGTCACTTACAACTCAGGTCTCGCCTATCGGCATCTTCAGTCGTTAAAGTTTACTAACAAACTCGACAGAGAGGGTGTGTCTTTGTTTGCAATGATGGCATAACAGTGTTTATCGTATCACGTATTAACAGATGTTTTCTTTGAATGTTTAAACCTAGTTCAACTACAATTACTTGGCCCAGGTTATGGGTATTGGTCCTACTGGGGGTGTATCGGGATCCGTCTCCAAGGTCAACATGTTCGTAAACATCGTCGTAGACTTCAAAAAAAACCAAATGCATATTCAAGACTTTAATGTGCACAGTATTGGGTAATTTTTTTGTTTTGTTGTTTTCGTCTTTCAAAAGTGCACCGTGACTTCGAAAAGGTTAAGAACCACTGAAATAGATTGTCAAATTTATTCGAACATGGACACTTATTAAAGGGGTCTCGAATAATCAACATGATGTTCGTATTTGGAATTACTGTTGATTTAACTTAAATGCGGGTTACTTGCGGCTACGTTCACTATCGTTATATTTGATCTGTCAAATGCAAAAACAATGAACATAATTTTGTTTTATTCTTTTAAGTTTTTATGTCAGATTAATCATTTACAGTCAAAGAGATTGCTTGAAATAAATTTGCTTTACAATGTGCTTATTGATGAGTTGGCACTCATTTTGACAGTCTCAAAATAGCCTCTTTCTCTAACGCACTCATTTGATTGGTCAAATAAATGATAAACCGATTATAACAACGGTGAACATAGCCGCAATTACAAAAATTATGTTGTGAAATAGAAACGTTCCTTAATCAGTGTCGGGATTATATTAGGGGATTTCAAAAGGAGCTTAATCAACAAAAGTATGTCTACAAACAATGTCGCTTACTACTAAAATTGCTTAGTGGACATATTCAGTGGCGGATCACTCCATAAGCGCAAGGAGCGAGCGCTTGGGGCCTCCAAATCTTTGGGACATCAAACATAGCATAAATTATATAAATCCATATATTTTAATTTCAGTTTTCAATATTCATTATTAATCAACGAAGAGTTTTTCAACATTACATTTTTATGACAATATTTTTATGTTATTCGAAAAACAGAGCCTCCAAAATTTATTGTGCAAAGTGTTTAATCTGCCACTGGACATATTCCTTTTTCCTTTTATTGCCTCATAGGTCATATTGTCTTTCTAATTTCAGCGAAATCCGCGTGAAGTTAACTGGCAACCCACTGACTGATCCGTTATCTAACACGATAATCAAGGTGGTCGCAACCCATTTCAAGAAAGTGTTTTCCGATCACGTCACACAAAATATGAAGAAGTCACTCCAGGAGAACATAAATCAGATCAACTCGTCAAAGGGAGGAGCGAAGGGATTCTTGATTGGCATCGATCTGTGATCATGACAACTTCGTTAGAATTGTTTTTACATAATAAACTGAGCATAATGAATGAATTGATGTATCTTTTTTAAATAGATTTATTAACTCTTTAGATGCAAGGTACATGTGCCAATGTGCAATGATGTTTTTATTAGACTTTGTCCCGATTTTTTTTTATCCATCTTCGCTCCCAATGTGGATCATATGGCCTCCTAATGCAGGTATCTTTTTGACCTGTGAATTGGCCTCCAAGACCGTGTTACCTTTGGATTATTTTCTGTTGGATATATATTGCCAGTTCTTATACATTTTAATGTAAATATTTTTTGTATTATAAATTCGTGAAATGGGTGTTTTCGTTGGAAAACGATTTTCACTTTCATTAACAATTATAAAATCTTTTTGCCAATAAAAATTGTACAGTGATAATGTAATTACTTGTCTGGCAAGTGCGTCGATAATAAAAATAGAAATTTAAGATATCATAACAATGCTATCTATCGAATTTAGTAGATAATCTATATATCTTATTAAATACCTATTCAAAATGACCTTTGGGCAAGTAATTGAACAATTTGATTTTAGTGATATGATATAAAAGTTGATTAGAAACAATCTAAAATGAAAATACATGTAGTTTATTTACAACAAATTTAATAACACAAATAGGAAATATTGATGTCTGAGTGTAAGGGCAGTGGTAGGGAATCTGCGGTCTTTTGACTTGTACCAATTTTTTTTATACATACTTGGATATTTTTTTAATAAATACACAATTTTATAATGAAATATATTCACTTTGATCAAAAAAAAAATGTCAAAAGGTTTCAACCTTAACTGTATGTTGATTCACATAAATGTATGTGGTCTTTGGAAATGAAAAGGTTCTCTCTTGTGTTAACGTATCCAATCCCGGAACCTTTTTACAATCCCGGGATTCAAATAATCAGTATATTTCTTATATTTACTTAATTTTTGAAATTCTGTCATTACAGCTTACGACTAATGTGTTAAGTTGTTTTTATTTTTAAGCCACAGTTGCTTCAGATCAATTCGAGGAGAAATGGTATCCAGTGACGGGTTAAGCTATTGGAAGGCCCTAGGTGTAATAAAACTTGGAGGCCTTCTTTTTCGAATTACTAAAAGTAAATGAAAAATATTATTTGGGTTTTATAGAACGTATGTTATTTTGAGGCCCCAAGCGCGCGCCTCTTGCGCTTATGGGGTAAACTCTAATGTTTAAAATCAAAACAATTCTTGTTTGATGTTGAGCTTTTTAAGACTTGAACCCATCCCCACTTGAGCGCTAGGAAGAAGCTCTTTCCACTGTACCATAGATTAGTGGTTTCTAACTTTTATGTTACTGCGCCTCCCTTTGAAGAAAAAATATCTTCGCGCCTCCCGATCCTTTATTTCATATAGTAATAAAGAGACACGTTTTAAAGAATAAAACAATATTTTGGACTGTTCGCGCCTCCCTTTGCAATAGTCCACGCCTCCCTAGGGAAGCGCGCCTCCCAGGTTGGAAGTCACTGCCATATCTATGGTCTTTTTTTTTTAAATTCGATAAAAAAATAAAAGAAAAACGTTAACGAAGGAAAAGGAAAAAGAACATAAACATACATACATATGTACGTTAATTTTCTATTTGAAAACTTTTTAAATAGAGTTTTAATTATTTAAAAATTTAACAATCATCAATTTCAAAACTTCATTGACAAGGTAAGGCAGCAGAAGCTTTACGGGTGGGCAGTAGCGTAGCAAGGTGGGGTGCGGTAGGGGCGGACCGGACTTTTTTGGAGGCAACATTTTCAAAAATAAATACTTATTTTGCGAAAAATTATATTTATACATAAAAAAAATAAGCCACCTGTGGTAAATACTCCTAGTTCGTAGTTTACTTAAAAATAGTTAAAGTGAAATAGTCAAAATAAAATTAGAGGACATATGAGGGGCGGCAAATTCAGGGATCGCCCCGAGCGGCAGGAACTCTTCCTACTCCACAGCTGGTGGGATATCACTGATCACTGCCTTAAAAAAATTGATTGCAACTAGTGGCGGATTAAGCACACGAAAGGCCACAGACGCAATCAAATTTTGAGGACCTGTTTTTCGGATAATATAAATACTATATCGACTGTGGAAAGGAAAAAGAACGTAGCCCACAGTTTTTTCAAAACAGGTTTTTTTCGATATGAATGAATCAAACTTGATACACGTTCTAACAAAAGGATGCAAGCTGCAAATGCCGAATTAGTATCTTAATTTAGCTTTTATGTTTGAAAAAGATGACCTTGTAAAAAATTAAAACCAAGAAAAAGACTGAAAAAAAGGTTTTTCTTAGACAATTTCTTTAATTAATAATAGATTATGTCATTTAATTAAACACCAGTTGAGAAGTCTCTGTGCACTTCAAGGTTGTGTATAATTCATAATTTGCATATGGCTCAAAATCATCAAAACACGTCTTTTGCGCCTCCTGTAAAATTTGATATGTGACACGTCAAATTATACACATAAAAAATCAGTGACGGTTCTAGGTACTGGGCTAGGTGGGCTTAGCCCGACCTGCATTTTCCACCCAAAATGTGTAGAAAAAAAACTTTAGATGGCTGAATAAAAATGAACAGCAATTCGGCCTCTGAACAAAATAAATACATTTATAAGCGTAACTAACCTTTCCTAAATTAATACAATATCTTTGTTTTGATTTTCCTCTGTCAATATAAGACAATACTATGTCTACCTACAATAATACTTTCGATTGTGTTTTGTATTACAATTTTAAGCCGAGCCGGCATAAAAAAAGCAGTAACCCTATACATACTTCATACAGAACAGGAAACGTGACATCAGTTTGGCGACACCTACATATTCATGATAATAACAAAAGTTAGGGCTAACTATAATATAGCTCGAGTACTTTGTTTACACTGGGGCGCAATCAATCACGATTAGATTTTTTTTGTATTTCATTCACATTGGCCAACGGAAACGTCATCTAAAAGTACACGACTGCGCTTTTAATTTTCAGACTTCTCTCAGACGTCAGGGGCTTCATTAGATTAGCCCATACATACAAACACAAATACCAATCTCGTTGTATTGTATGACAGCTGATGACAGTTCCTCCGTACGGCTTTTTTTACATGTTAGTTCACTTTAAAGGAGACGAATTTGAGGTCCAGTTTTTACTATTCTATTATTTCTTACTTACATTAGCTTTGATTTTATTAAACAATAGTTTATGCTTTGCATTAGTGTCGTAGTATTTGTTAATTTGCTTGTAGATTAATGTACAAGGTGAAGTGGAAACATACACCATTTCGTAAATAGTATACAATGCTAAACTTTTCTCTAGCCCACCCAAGATTTTAGTTCGCGAACCGCCACTGATATGTGTGGATTACGTCCTTTTTCCTTTCCACGGTCTATATATTATAAATATAATATATATATATAAATCTGAAAAAAAATTATATGGGTTATATTAGGTATATAAGCCATTTTTGAGACCCCTAAGATTCAGAGGCCCCATGCGCGCGCCTCATTTGTTTGTAGGGTAATAATGACTTATGTTTAAAACCATGAAAAAAAATTGTCTTGGCACATATTTTTGTGTTGTTTTAAACCATTCTTTACTAAGAACCGAACCCGTGAAAATCACAATCGAATATAAAGACATTGACCACTCGGCAGATCGCTCGGCACATTCGACTATTTACGTAACATAACGCTCGTATCAATTATTCATGATAAGAAAGAATACAGATTCAAATCAATAATAAAATAAATTTATTGTATATAAGCTGGATGTTATTTGATTTAGCACAATTGTTTTGATTGTTAACAAACATTTAAAACAATGTTGAAGTTAGGATTTTTGTTGTGCCTTTTTGTTCTCGCTTCGGCAAATGAAGATGTCGCCATTTCGAAAGAGTAAGTACAGTGAAACTTCGATTCTACGTTTTTCAAGAGAATGCGAAATATCTTCAAATCACACCAAAATGAATGTTTAAAACAGTTAATGGGGATAGTATTTGTGACATGACGATAACATTTAGATGATATATTAAGGCAGTGTCTGAAAAACTGTGTCTTCTTCTTTTTGGCCATGTTCGCTCCCTATGTGGAGCATATCGCCGGCACGCGGCACCTCCATGTTTCCCTGTCTCCCGCCAATAGCTTTCCTTCCTCCCATGACACGCCAGCATCCCTCAGTTCCGCCGAGTACATCCTATGGATAGAACCCGACGGACGTCCGGGACGCCGGAAGTCCCACCGGTCGAAAGTTAAATTTTTGAACTCGGAAATCGTTTGCGTGCCATCCGAATTTTCAAACGAGCCACCTTGGGCACGCGTGCTATAAGTTCGCCATCTCTGTTCTAAGTGAAGTAAATTTTCTCCTGGATTTTTTTCAATTATTTTCAGTTTCTTAGCTGTAGTTCTAGTTTTCTTTATTCTGGCATTTTATAGTTAGAGAAAATAGCGAAACGAGATGCAAAGAAATGTGAAATATTCAATAATAACTGCTTTGTTCGCTGGGGTGTCAAAATCTGTTGTGGTTGTTAGTACTATATATAATATAAATCAAAAGATTTAAAAAAAAATGATAAAGTAAAAGTAGAACAAATGAATTATGCGATAACTTGATTGCCAAAACATTTTTTCATTAAACAGATCTTTATCTCTCTTGAGATATTCACGGAGATATGCTATTTTTACGACAAGGATGAATAATCAGTTTAAATGGCGGAAACTGATTAATGATATCAATTATTTCAAACCATTTCTTTCCTTATACAGAGTATGGATATGAATTATTGATAGAGATTCATAAAAATAACTCGTTGTTATCCAGTCAGTGACGTAGCGAGAGGTTTTGCCACCCGAGGCGTATCTTCAGTGGCGAATTAACCGCTTGAATACCGCGCAAATAAATCATTAATATGTCCCAGACATACTGCGTGTTTTTGAGAAAAATAATTTTGCCTAATATACACTCGAATTCGATATTTATAAAACCCATATTGACTCAGTATAGATGGCACTACAAGAACTCATCAAAATATTGCTTATATTCTATTAGAATACCAAGTATTTGATTTTTTAAATGTATTGGACATTCGTATTCGCTTGCATATGTTCCGGACACCGGTGTCCGCTTGGTATTCAAGTGGTTAAGTACATAGGAGATAAATTTGGAAGCTCTGTTTTTCGCATACCATAAAAACGCCTTAAAATTCCATGTAAAATAACACAAATATTCAAAAATCTGAATAAAAAGTACATATATGAGTTATTAAATATAAGCCAATTTAGGCCCATAAGATTCAGAGCTTTTACCACCTAGAACACGGAGGTTGACAATACATGTCATTTTAAACCGCATGTGGCCGCGGTTTGTGCATTAATAGTACACTCAACTCTCACTTTAGATGTTTTTCTTTCCAACGCGATTTAAAAATTACACGGTGCACTAAAAATAACAAATACACGAATTGTTTGTTTGAACAGGATGTTAAAACACAAAAGCGAATTACTTAACAATATGAAATCCATGTACACAAGACAGTAATAACAAACAAACTGCTTTGGATCTAATATCCTAATACATTATACATTTCTAGCGATGAAAGTGATGATTTATGTCCGAATCCGCATAAGTCCACGTATACAATCAAGTAGCGATGAATAAGTATAACTTTTTCTTAATTAATGCACATATATATAATACCATGTCCGCTCCCAATGTTTATCTCAACTGAAGTGTTTCAACGAGAACTGCTTGTTACTCAGTTGCCCAACCTCTCTTTTTCCCAAAAAGAGTAAGAATATAAGGATAGAGCTAGGATAGAACTAGTGGTTCGCCCCGTTCGTAGGATAGGATAGGTGGGTGGCGGGAATTAGAGACATCACATACATCCATGCCTTCGAACAGAAATTCATAAAACGACTGAAAAATCAATTAATAAAACTGTCCGTACTGGGATTCGAACCCGTGGCCTCCGTAACCGAAGCCAACCGACGTTGACCACTCAACCACACAGACGGCAAATGCATATTGTGAATAATATTATGTGTAATTACATTATTTATTTGGTTTTCATTAACTTTGTTGCACGATTTTCGATACCAAAATGTTGTTCATTTTTTAAACAGCACAGTTTTTTACGTTGAGGAAATCAATCTATAATTTTTATATGAATTCTATTTCTATCAATATTTTTTTGAGTAGCTTGTCTATCTGAATATAATGGAATTACACATTTTCTATTTTTTTTAGATCCAGGGTGGTAACAGCAAACCTGAACAATTATATTGACTTTATTATGCCGGCCATCGTCAAGATTATAGAAACGACTGGCCTGGATCCCATGACGTTGCCCGATGTGTCAGAGAGAATCAGCATCGTATGTGTTTATTTAATTCACTGTATTCTACAAGGAGCAGTGACGTTCCTAGGCTATGTGCCGCCCCTAGACAGACCTCTAAAATAGCGCCCGTTTATTTTAAATTATTTTAAATATAGAAGTTTAAATCCTCTACTCACCTACGTACCAGTGTTCCCTCTGTTAATTATTGTCATTATTATAAACCAACCTTTTCGTTTATTGGGTCTAAATACCGTTAGGTGGTGCACAAATCTTTTAATTTCTTGTCAAAGTTGCACAGTCAATGTCTTTTGCGCACATAACCTTCCAAAAATTAGAAGGAACATTGCTTCGTACCCCAACAAAGCTTTTGTCAATTATTTCGTTTTGCTTTCAGATGATTCATAATATATTTGTAATTTATTGACAAAGGTCCTAACGAATAAATATAATCCAAAAGCCCATATTATTGTTCAATAATTATGAAAAAAATTACCTTTACATCATAAAAAAATAGTGTAAATCTAAAATGCACTTACATAATATAAGTATCGATTCTTGATTTGGTATTTTGTTTATCAAAGACATTGGAGGCATCATATTTATTCTAAATTAAATTCGTGTAAAAAATATTCAGTTATTTAAAAAATCTGTGATCATTTACCACTCTCTAGACTTGCCGCCCCTAGGCAACTGCCTACTCGCCCATGCCCTCGGGACGTCCCTGATAAGGAGATTTCTCCCCGTCTTACCCCATATTAAAAAAAGCGCAGGGTTAAAGATATTATGACTAGGGAATACAATACCGGACCTTTTTGCGATCCCGGGATTGACCATTCGCCGTAATTGCTCGAGATCATTGCCGAAAAAAAGGGTATTTAAGAAATTTCAGAATTTGTGTCGCAGTCGATTTGACAGATTCCTTAGTCATTGAAAAGTGTGAGAGCTTTACTTTTCCTCACCCTTAAAAACTTACGAATTGAGAGATTTCCCGATTGTTGAAAAGTGTAAAAAAATTGTTAGTTTTTGTATATTTTATTTGAGTCAGCCTGAGCCCAAGGGCGCTCATATATGCAGTGTCATAGGAAGGGGTCCCGCCACCCGGAGCGGTTTGTGAATTCCCCCCCCACCCCACCCCACCAAAATTTCTTCATTTTTTTAAAAATCAATTCTACTATTTTTTTAACTATGAGATTATACTTCTAGTGGCTTAAATTTTTTATGTATAAATATAATTTCTCGAAAAATATTGTATTTTGTTCATTATGATTTTTTTCTAATATTGTAAAATCAAACAGCAGGGCAGGAACTTATGTACTTATTATTTTATTAAAAGCATAGCTGTGGCGCTAAAATTAGACAAGAAAAAAAGTGAAAGGGGTATAGATGACATTGGTTCTGTATACATATCAGTCACTTTCAAAATTTTCTGCAAATTTTCGAAAATGCCGCCCACATAAATGTGCCGCCCGAGCGGTCCGCCCCCTCCTCACCCCCCTTGCTACGCTGCTGCATATATGTACTCCGTCGTGTTGTAGTTACGCTACTGCGGGTTGCCAAGTTGAATAAACCGGCTTTCGAATGTCGCAAATTTTCGGTCCAGAAATGCCATTCAGACAAGGGGTAAAAGATTTGTGACAAAATGAGGAAGGGGGTTAAAATATGTGACTTTAATTGCCTTTTAGTAGCAATCACTCATGACTTGGTAGGAGTGCTAAAATAAAGACAGCTCTACGAGGTCTTTGTGTAGAGACCATAGACTAGTATACTTTAGTAGAGACCTACTCACTTTTTGCGTGTTATAAAATTCAATATAATTTCTCATTTTACTATTTTTACAGAGACCAGGCTTGGTCACCTTCCATGGAGATCTGAAACTGACTAAAGGATCCCTTCGCAATCTGAAGACCTTGGCTAGAGCTGGGGACACCACCGTATCTTATGGCGACAAAATTCTTAAAATTAGAGTCGATTTCGGAATCAAAAATCTAAAAGTAAGTTATTTATTAATATTTTGAGTGGTTTCGGTTGTAACTTTGTGGGAATTAGTTTTGAATATAAAATTAAAATTGATGATTCTGTTTACCAATTACACTAGTTGTGTTACTTACGCTTAAGTAACTCAGTAACAAGCAGTTATCTTAGAAAAGACATGTATTGATATAGACTATATTACGAGTCTGTACAAATGCTCCAAATTGATTTTTCAATCGATTTATGAATTTCTGTTCAAAGGCATAGGTGTATGTGATGTCTTGAATTCCCCCCTCTCACCCATCCTATCCTAAGAACGGGGCGTATCGAGAGCGATTAGCTTACCACTAATCCTGTCCTAGCCCCTATCCTTCTATCCCTACTCTCTTTGGAAAAAGAGAGGTTGAGCAACTGAGTAACAAGCAATTCTCGTAGAAACACTTCTGTTGAGATAAACTCCATTAGGAGTCCATATGCTCCACATTGGGAGCGGACATGGTTTAAAAAAAAAATGCTCCACATTGGAAGCGTAAATGGTAAAAAAAGGCTGACTTACAATTAGTAGAATTCCTTAATAATTCACTAAAAGAAGGAAAGGCAAAAGGACGAAATCCACAGTTTTCCAAAACAGCTTTCATTCGGTAATCGCGATGTATACAACTTGGTACACGTTCTATCAAAAGGATGTAAGCTGAAAATGCTGAATTAGTATCTAAATTTAGGTTTAACGATTGCCAAAAGAAGGGCATGTGAAAATTGCTACCAGGAAACGAGACATGAAAAAAGATTTTTCTTGGAACTGTGTATTAAATTAATATTAGATAAAGTCAGTTGAATACCTGACTAAATATGTGTACTACATAATTACACTTTTATTTAAAAATATCAGAACCGGTTTCGATCATGACGAGCATTACTGCTGATAATATAAGTGTTATTTACATTAATTAAAACAAAATAAAAAAACAATGTAATATATAATTGGTATTGGAAAGAATTTACAAATTCACGTAAGACTGTCTTCCGATTGACTTAACAAGACAAGCAGGGGTGGGCTGGAGGTGGCTCAGAGGTTGTTAAATTTTACTAAGGCTGGCGAGCCCCTTGTTAGTTTAAAAAGAAAACAATATTCTCAGATCAAATTAGTCAAATTCTCTGGAATTGCCCGATTATGTCAGTAGAAAGAAGCATATTGTTTTTGTCATGTAAAAATAATCGTGATGGTCCTATCGGGCATCCAGATCTAGTTTCGTCTTCAGAAAATTTCTGTCACTTCAAGAAATTTGCTACTTCTTTTGGAGAAAAAGTTTACCTTCCCTGTCCCTCACCATTCAATCCTTAATCATATCGGTCTCAAAATTAAAAGTTGTTTATTAGTCCCATTAACTATCATTCTTGCTTATTATTATTTAATTGTTTTTACTTGTAATCATACCAATTCTTTGTTATTTAATTAACCTGTATTAATATCTATATAGTTGTAATTATTATTTATTGTTGCCTTTAAAATTGTACCTAATGTATCTTAACTCTGTAATGTATCTTAACTGCATCATTGAGGAGATATCATCTTCGGTGGGATGCAGAAAAGAATAGAAAAAGTTTATCGAATAAAAAAAAAAAAAAAGATCAAATTAGTATATAACTGCAATTTTTGACTTTTATAAATATTATCTACGACAGCTTCAGTATACACAGTAGTACATTTTTAGCCATTTAGATTGATAGTTTTACGGTAAATTGCATATTATTACATATTATTGTAAGTGTATTAAGTAACAATCGATTGCTTATTTAAGTATTGCATATAACTGCATAGATGTATTAAAAAAAATCAGTCCTTCCCGAGAACACCGAGAATTGCTTTGAGATTAAGCGAGTCGTTTGTTAACGTATTGGCATCCCACTGGTGAAGACGAGTGTATCCATGCAGAACATTGCATAATGTGTAATGTTTCTTTATTGAATGTTTACAGATCGTCTACAGGTATCTGGCCAAGATTATGGGCATCGGGCCTACTGGAGGCGTGACGGGTGTCGTCTCCAAGTTGAGCATGATCGTAGACGTGCTCATCGACTTTAACAGAAACCAGCTCGAGCTCACAGAATTCAAACTGCATGACTTGGGGTTAGTAAAAACTTTTGATTTAAAAGTGATTTTGAAATCCTGGTAAAAAGCCAGAAATTTGCGGATTTCCCAAAATTACCAGCGCGACCGGCTTTATTTTTTTTAGTTCTGCCCAGATTTTTTAAATCCAAAATCCCAAGAATTGACGGAACCTTAATATTAATAGAATTTCATTTAACATTTGTTTATAATATAATATTCAATGCATGAAGATGCGATGAGGCAGAGGCCATGTCGTTAATAACGAAGTTTTTAGAAGTTTTAAAAACATATGGGGCTAAAATTTGGCCTTGAAATTGCATCAAGAAGTTATCAGTTGATATCTTAATTAAATTATTCATTAATTTCTCTCTAATTTCAGAAAAATCACCGTGACAATGTCTGGAAATCCAATTACTGATCTTTTGATGAACACCATTATACATAGCGTCACTAACATCTTCAGGAATTTGATCTTCAACGTTGTCGAGAAGAACATTAGGAATGTACTACAAGACAAGATTAAAGAACTCAACTCTTCGATTGGTTCTAAGGCGTTCTTAAAAGCTCTAGAAATGAAACTGGAATAAATTAGAAATGCTTAAAAAATGCTTTTTTAAATAAAAATATTCGATGTGTTAATAAAGCTTGTTATAAATATAAAATACCTGGGAATTTGTAATGGCGGAAGATATCGGGAATAAGTTCGGGAAATTGGAAAAAAAAACAGGGACAATTATTTGGAAACAACTTGTTTTAATGATGTTTGTCGACTTTTTTCAACGTATTAAAGTCCACGTGCCAACATAAATGTTTTCCTTTTGTCGAATGACTTTTCATACAAAAAACAAAACTTTCCGTAAATATTTTGTGTTGGATTCAAGTATACCTAGATGTTACCGATCTAACTCATAGACTAGTCTGCCATAGACATAAATAATACAAAGAAGTACAAAGGATTATTGTTTTTATTAACATAAATAATAAATTGTCACAATATTTCATATCAACCTCTTATTTGTGCAGTGGCGGGTTACTCTAAAAGCAAATGAGGCGCGCGCTTGCGGCCTCCGAATCTTAGGGGCTTCAAAAAAAGCTTCTATAATATATCACACATACTTTTTGTTCAGATTTTTATATTTTACTTGGAACTTTCTGAAGTTTTTATATTATCCGTCAAACAGGGCCCCCAAATTTTATTGCGCCTGGGGCCTCTCATGTGCTTAATCTTCCACTGAATCTGTGGACAGAATAAGTTACTTTTGAAGGAAACGAGAAATAATATTTCTCGAAATCGACCAAATTTTTCTATGCGATTGATCAGTTGATCGCAATCGGCTGGCTGGGCATTCTTGTAATATGAAAGCAAACACAAATTGTGAACAAAACATGAACAATATCGACTGCGAAAAGGAAAAAGGACGTAACCCACACATATCAAATTTTACAGGAGGCGCAAAAAACGTGTTTTGATGATTTTGTGACATATGCAAATTATGAATTATACACAACCTTGAATTGCACGGAGACTTCTAAGCTGGTGTTTAATTGACATAATCTAATATTAATTAAATAAATTGTCTAGGAAAAACCTTTATTTCAGTCTTTTTTCTTGGTTTTAATTTTGTTACAATGTCATCTTTTTCAAACTTATAAGCTAAATTTAGATACTAATTCGGCGTTTGCAGCTTACATCCTTTTGATAGAACGTGTATCAAGTTTGATCCACTGTGTTTATCGAAAAAAGCCTGTTATGAAAAAACTGTGGGCTACGTCCTTTTTCCTTTCCACAGTCGAATTATAATACTTTCCATTAATTTATCTTATAAGAGGCGCATTTGATGAAACATGAAGAAATGATATTTTGATTTTGCGGCTTGAAAATTTGAATATGGAAGTCTTGTCTAGGACTACTATTGCTATTGTAAAAAAAACAATATATAAATATATTTAATGTACTGGCAGCACAACAAAAAAAAAACTGGTTTTGACGTTTACACAGAATAACAATAAATGAAAAACAATTACATAATATGAAGGTTTTTGAAGTATACTAGTCTATGATAACATGCTTTACAATAACACGCTATTGACTTAGATGTCTGTGTATCACATACCTACGTAACTCCACCGCCCACATGAACATTAGTATTATCTCTGATGAACATAGATACGAGAGAACTAGGAACGGACGCTAACCGGCTCGTCTCTAATCGAATAATAGATACAATTAGTAGATCAGTGAATTTACGGGCGTGGTAACTTGTTATCTATAATAGTTTACTAAATAAAAATATTGGAAACATGACAAATTGGGTTGCAGTAGGAGCAAGTATTCTCCCCAATGTTGGAGGGTGGATCGGTGGAATAATAACAAGCCCAAACGTAAAATCTAAGGATGGGAAGACGGCTTGGTATGATACTCTGAAAAGACCTGCCTGGACACCACCAAACTGGGTTTTTGGACCGGTCTGGACTGGGCTATACACAGGAATGGGATATGCATCATACCTGGTTTACAGGGATGGTGGTGGTTTCAATGGTAATGTTTATACTATTTTATTATGGTAAATATCTGCCGCCTGTGTGGTCGAGTGGTCAACGGTGTTGGCTTCGGCTACAGAGGGCCCGGGTTCAAATCCCGGTACGGACAGTTTTATAAATTGATTTTTCAATCGATTTATGAATTTCTGTTCAAAGGCATGGATGTATGTGATGTCTTGAATTCCCCCCTCTCACCCATCCTATCCTATGAACGGGGCGTATCGACAGCGATTAGCTTACCACTAATCCTGTCCTAGCCTTATCCTTCTATCCCTACTCTCTTTGGAAAAAGAGAGGTTGAGCAACTGAGTAACAAGCAGTTCTCGTAGAAACACTTCTGTTGAGATAAACTCCATTAGGAGTCCATATGCTCCACATTGGGAGCGGACATGGTTAAAAAAAAAAAAAAAAAAATATGCTTAACTGTATTATGCCTTTTTCTACATGAAATTTTATTTACGTGAATGACAAATATAATATCGGCGTAAAAAGTAATTTTTTTTTTTTTAAATTCACTAGTGTACTCAACTTTGTACCCACCACCACTCGCTACAGCTTACCACTCTTCTTACAGGGTGTATTTCGTAGCGTAACAACGTTAGTCATGTTCAAAGTTTTGCCAAGATATTTGAGAAGATATTCTACAATACTTGGATGCATGCACTTCAGCAGGGGTTACCAACCCTGTGCCGCGGGTGCCATGGCGCCCGCCGACTAATTTCGATGCGCCCGCCAACTAATTTATCAAATCGTTAAATTCCTAGGATTTTGGATTTCAAATTCCTCGGTGAGCTAAAAAAAAAACGAGTCACGGTGATATTTTGGGCAAATCGGTGAATTCCTGGGTTTTGAGATTTTGAAAAAATGTGGTGCTCGCCGCCCTACCAATATGATAGATTGCGCTCAAGGGTCCAAAAAGGTTGGTAACCCCTGCACTACAGTGTGCAGAATAATAAATGAAATAATTAAGTGAAGTTAAAAATAAAAGCTTTCGTCTATCGGATTCAATAAGACGCGGTGAATTCCTTGAAGGCCTTATTTTTTTGCCTTAGATGCAACCAAGTCGGCATGACCGACGGGTCCGACAGATCTGACAGATAGTCTTATCATCTCGAGCAATTTTTCTTGTTTATTATTCAAGTCTGGACATTCCCAAAGGATGTGATCAGCATCCTGCATCATATTCATGCATTTACAAGTAGGACTATTTACTAACCTGTCAAGTTAGAAGAGCTTGGTAGCGAAGTAGCCATGGCCTGTTATGAATTGGCTGGTCCAGAAATTAGGAGTCAAAGCCTCGGTTATGTCCATTCGCCATTTTACATTTGGAAAGAATTTGCCTGCCCTCGGAGGAATTTTACCATCGAGTTTGCCAAACTTTCATTGAAGGTTTTATCGCCACGCTGCGAGCTGTAATTCTATGGTCCTCATAAACGTAAGAGTCTGGTCGAAGAGGAGGCAGTAAATGAATTTTTCCCATCTCGACACCACTATACGTTATTACTGTTGCGGCTCATACCTGAATGTGCAAATCTAATGGAAGTATACCAGCCAACAGTGTCTTCAACTGAACCTAGTTAATGATGGAACCTCATTGAATTAACATAGAAGATTACTTCATATTCATAAATGTGATCTTGCAGATGTCTTGAACAATCTGTAATTATTGAATTGTTTTCAGGAGATGCTAGAATACCCTTGATGTTGTTTGGCACCCAGTTGGCGCTAAACTGGGCATGGACGCCAATATTCTTCGGTGCACATTTGTTGAAATGGGTGAGTATCTTCACATATATTTTATAAATGAGTACAGCGGAACCCCCACTTACACTACCCCGAATTACGCGCTGGCTTGAAATATTCACCGCAAATCCCCCAATTGAACGGTTGCATTCTAATTTTGTATGAGATTCACTTCCCCAATTACACTACCCCCAATAACATGGTCCCGAATTTAGTGTAAATGGAGGTTTTACTGTAATATTTATTTTCATTATAATACCAAGCTTATTTTTATTTTAAGATGTGTAGAATTGCGCCCACGTTTTATTTTTTCTTCTCATTTTTGACAATATTTGGTCTCTATGTGAAGCATATGGGTACCACGCGGCACTTCCATGTTTCATCTTCTTCCAATTGCTTTGTTTCCTCCCATAACATCTTCCTTAATTTCCGCCGAGTACATTCTATAGATAGTGGCGGTCAAAGGAAGAGTTAGCCAGGCTTAAGACTTTCCGGAGGCATCTGTAGCACACGACCCAGCCAGTTTCAACGTCAATCCATGACCACTGACTGGCGCTGGCTTGTACATTCCCTAATCTCCGAGTTCATCACAAAATCAAACCACCTCACCCCCATTATCCGATATCTTGAATCTCAGGTCTTCGACAGGTGCCATGATTCGCTACCGTAAATACCATAGTAATTTGTCTTTAACGCAGCTGCATTTAAAGCTAACCAAAATTTTCTGTTTGCCTTCTAAGAGTCAAACTGGTATATCGAAACACGACCACAAGAATATACCTGTTTTTTTTTGTTTTATTTGCAGAGTCTGGTTGATATCCTCGCGCTGACTGCAAATGTTGCCGTGTGTGGTGTTGCATTTTACAAGGTCAACCCCATTGCTGGTTATTTGTTTATTCCATACGTGACCTGGTTATCTTTGGCGTCAACTGTTAACTACTCAATATGGCGTAACAATCCCGAAGGAGGACCCAAAATCAGAGAGTTGAAGGATTAATTTTAAGACCAATCTATAAATAATAATATCTTTATGATATCACTAATATATCCACCCGTAATAGACGGAAAATCGTAACTTTATAAATTTTATAAGAGAAGTTTCTTTTTAAATTATGTTCTTAAAAGGAATTCCTTAAATGCACTTATGGGTCGATATTTGGTGTTGATGTTTATGTTGGTGAAGAAAAAACTATTTTTTATATACTGCAAATGTATTTTCAGATCCATTTTATAAAATATCATGTGTATACTGGCGGAAGGCGATAAGTCAAAAAATCTTGTTTTGAGATAATCATGAAATTTTAACATCTCTATTAATGCACTTTAATTATTACTTAACATTCTAAAAACTTCATGAAATTCGATTATGATTAACGAATTCGATTCAAATATTCAAAAACTATAAGTTACTTAAAGTTTATTTGTTTCCAAAAATAACTTTTACCGAAATCGACTTGATGTTCAAATTATGTGAAAATACACAAAATGTGACTCGGAAGATACAGCGCGTTAAAATCTATCTACCTGCATTCATATCTTAAAACGGCCGGCTTTTGAGATAACGGTTTCTGCCAGTATACCGATGATGTACATGTTATATCAAAATGTGATATTTTAAAGTTCATTAGTATTAAAAATCTCGAATATTTATAGAAGGGTTGACTGTATCGATGAAGATGCTCTACTTTACAAATGGAAGATTGTATTTTTGAGATATTTATAACAATGTGAAGGAAATTAATTATAACTATTAACTTTTTAGTTGCCATAGATAATTAATATTAATTACCTAGCATGCCGGCTATAGTTATCGACGAGATAACTTGTCTTTGGCCTGTTGAGCACGAAAAAATTTACAAGATGTCTCGTCTGTGGCAGCGATTGAGTTGAATGTTTGTTATGAATAGTATTGACGCATGGCTGACTCATGATGCGATAGTTTGATTTTTTTTTTTAATAATAACTTCCATAACCAGAAGCCATGCTCGAAATTCAATTATTTGTGCCCGTGCAGACCTCTACCGTTGACCATTTGCCCATTCTTTTGTTGTTTTCCGTATCCTTAATATTGAATTTTTTAAACCTCAACCTCCAGACCGCGAATGACTGCTATAGCAGAACAACCTGACAAGGCATGTACGCGTAAAAAATAATATAGACGTCAATGACGTTAAAACAGCGATTTCCAACCTGGGAGGCGTGGACTATTGCTAAGAGAGGCGCGAACAGTTCAAAATATTTATTTACCCATTAAAACATGTCTTTTTTACTATATGAATATATTTTTTAATAAAGAATGGGGAAGCACGAAGATATTTCTTTCTTGAAAAGGAGGCATGGTAACATGAAGGTTGAAAACCACTGCTTTAAAATATATATCTGTTTATATTTGTGGTCGAAAATGATACTAACGAATTCGCCAAAAAGGTGCCGCGTATGAATCTTGTTCTCTATATTTTTAGCTGCGGTCAAAAGATTAAAAACTTTAACTTTGATTTTTGGCAGCTAGTATAGACCTCTGCAAATGGAAATCGACCCTTCGGGCTGTCCATATAGATTTCTTTGTGAATCATTGGTGCATGTAAAAGTTTTCTACTGTATTCTGATGGTTTATTTGTTCCCCAATGAAAGAATATATGCGATGTTGACATGCTTATATGTTACTATACTGTTATAAGTGCATTTATTGAAAATATACTCACTGTTATCTGTTACTAGAAGTGTTTTATTATTTTTATTAATGAATAATTTAATGTAAATCGTTGGAATCCCTTTTTGTTTTACTGTTTCATACACATCCCAAAATAAACCGAAGATATTGACAGATGCCATAGGACAGATTCGTTTGCCTGGATATATTGACGGCTTAGTTCCATAGTGCTACGACAAAAAATTGTTAGTTTTGAGATATGGCTAACCAAAGTTTTGACGCATCTAATCTGAGTTGTAAAAAATTGATAATTATTATTTGTCTCATGTTTTTAGTGAATGGTTAAGTTATTTATCTCAATAAAATAAAAAATTATTGCAAGTTGACAGAACCATAAAACGATATTTCAAGTTGTGTTTATATTGACTGTGGAAAGGAAAAAGGACGTAACACTCAGTTTTTTCAAAACAGCTTTTTTTCGATGATCACAATGTATACAACTTGACACACATTCTATCAAAAGAATGGAAGCTGAAAATGCCGAATAAGTATCTAAATTTAGCTTTTAAGTTTGAAAAAGATGACCTTGTAAAAAATTAAAACCAAGAAAAAACACTGAAATAAAGGTTTTTCCGAGACAATTTCTCTAATTAATATTATATTATGTCAATTAAACACCAGTTGTGAAGTATCCGTGCATAATTCATAATTTGCATATGTCACAAAATCATCAAAACACGTTTTTATCGCCTCCTGTAAAATTTGATATGGGTGGTTTACGTCCTTTTTCTTTTCCACAGTCGATATGGAACTGAGATTGTTTATTTTCACTATACAAAAATCTATGCCTACCGAGAGAAAATTAGGTATTATTTCTAGTTGCACTTCTGTTAAGTTATAGAAGAGAAGTATTCGAATTTAATGGGTAATATAACTCAAAATATCAATTTTTTGTCTTATTGTTCCATGGAACTAGGTCATTGATATGGATATTACAAAAATCTACTACTCGAGTGGATATGCAAAACATTTCAAGTGCTTTCGTAGTATCGAAATATTAAAAATACAAATAAAAACATTGTTACTAACACTTGTTTTACGTGGATTATGGACTGCTTTAAAGATGGAAGAAAATCAACCACCTCAAAAAGTTCTCTTCAATCAACAACAAAGGAAAAAATGAGGAAAATTCAATTTTTTCATTTCTAGCATTCTATTTTTTATTTTGCTTATTTTGTAAGCCAGTGCAGCTAAGGATCAGAAGAAGAAAGAAGCAGGGGTCTAAATTTATACATACTCAATAAAAAAAAAATCCTGTGGGGGGGCTCTTGTGGCGTTTGCATGAAGGCTTTATATTTTTAGCTACGCCTTTGCAAAGGATACGTGTATGTTTTTTTTTAAAATTTAGGTGGTTTCTATTAGGGTCACCAATCCTGGGATCCCAATCAATTTAATAGTCCCGGAACCGTATTAGTACTATTCCGGGATTTCAGGATTCGCTGTAACACGTAATAAATCCGAAACGTATCATAATGTATTTGCAGTGGCGTAGCAAGAGTAATTGAAGAAGTCAAACCACGGCGGCGCTTTGCAGTTTCTGATTGAAAATAAAAAATTGAATGTTGTAAACAAACAGAAGTTGTTAATTCTTTCACCGTACATTTTTCAATTTTATTTACACTTTGTGATTCTTTTATTTTTTTTGTCTGGTCAGTTTATTTCAACAAAAGTGTTTCTACGAGAACTGCTTGTTACTCATTTACTCAACCTCTCTTTTTTCGAAGAGAGTAGGAATAGAAGAATAGAGTTATTAAAAGGCTAGTGGTTAGCTTATTGCTTTCGATGCGCTCCGTTCATAGGATGCCTTTGAACAGAAATTCATAAATCGATTGAAAAATCAATTAATAAAACTGTCCGTACTGGGATTCAAGCCCGTGACCTCCATAGCCGAAGACAACGAGGTTGACCACTCGATCACACAAGCGGCAATTATACTTACAATTATTACAATATTTTTTAATAATAATAACAACTTTATAAAGCTTTATAAAATTTTAATTATTTAAGAAAAATAGTTATTTTCCTGTTTATTCTCATGTGCTAAATGGCTTGATTATTTAAGTGACTGGAAACTGCATATTTAAATATTTAACACGGTATGCAAGCAGCAGCTTCATATTATTAGGTGGATTATGTATACAGTATAATACAGGTGTATAGGTTTTTGGGATGAATTTAAGTCTATGGTGCGTAGGTGTAGTCTATGATAATTTGAAATTCCCCGTTTTACATCCTTGGTATCTGTCAAATAACACGGCTTTATCTTTTGATAGAGTTTTACATTCAGTTAAAATTTTTATACTGAATGTGAAGTTACATGAATACTGGCATGTTACAAATATTAATTATACAATATATTTGTAGCCAGAGAACTGGTCTCTTTGTTCAGTAAGTTCTGGTGAGGTAAAGAATCGATTGGTTCATTATTAATTTTTTAAAAATTCTTATGTGCCGAAATTTGAAAATTTAATCTTACTTCAGTTATATTGATATCAAAATATTCAAAGATAAACGTATTGCTGAGATTTAATTGTTAAGTACACGGTGGAAATTCGTCAGAAACTGACCCAGCAAGATGAAGGGTGTGCTGTGTTTATTTTTGCTAACAGGAATTGCTGGGGACCCCACTGACACTAAAGAGTAAGAAAACTCTTATTTATTTACAAATTATCACTCTAGTCATTAATGCCTACATTTCTAGTGTTCCATTCTGTCACTTTTTTGCTGTGAAATGTACTTCTGAATCTCGGTTATATTGTAGTTGGCTGATTTTTTGATTCATCGCGTTTTTGGATTGTTAATTACTTTGGTAATTGTGTGTTAATGCTATTCATGGATTATTACGGCGAAAAACTTCACAAACTAACCTAAAAACAATGCCAGTTTAATTACCATTACTTTCCTTGATAAAACGGAACATTTCAAACTCTGCTTGAAATAGACTAGGATAGACTACCCAAGAACGGGACGTATGATCTCATTTCAAATGGGCCCATCAGAGGTGAAGTGAGCCAAGTGGTGTTTCAGAAAAAAAAAGTTAGATGCATGCACATGTCTGCTTTGCCTGCCAATTCTGTACTGCCCTGCCCTACGTCACCTGCATCTCAGCATACACTTAGCCGAAGAATCGTAAAATAAAATAACCTTTCAAAGAATATGTTCATCAAATTAACCCAATGAGGATAGAGCTACTGCAAGATAAGTTGAATAACCTGAAATAAGAAATAATACCCCTGAATCTGAACTAAAAAATGGATATTCTATTTTTTACAAACAAAAAAACAAATTTTGCATAATCATATAGTGTTGTCAATGAATTCTCCACTTGACACTCGTTTTAACGATTTTCTCAAAAAGACCGGTTCTACAAAAGACTGTAATGTACTGAATGGTTTGCTTTATTTTTAACTCTATATGCTCTCTGATCAAAACATAATGTGGTTAAGATTCTCTGCCCCTTGCCAATCTCTTTGCTTCCTTTCCAGGTCATCCCAGCGTCTTGCAACACTGCCGAGTTCATTCCGTGGATGGTTATTACCAACTTTCCATGGTGACGGAATCCATCCGGATGATAAAAGCGGCAGGCAGGACTCAGGCTGCCCTGAAACATCCTCAGCCCATACACAAGCCAGGTATATTGCTGTTTAGTACTGCACCGCTAGTATTCACCGCAAGTATCTGTTTGATTTTAAAACACCTTTACTTTCACAGTTTCCAACAAAGTTTATGGAATTATTCAACAGTTAAAATTGAAAACCGAATTTTTGTTTGACTACTGTTTAACGAAATTTGAATGCAAACTGACTTTAATAATTATGAAAAATGTTAATTGTTTACATTCCATACAAAATACTGAACGACACTCAATCAGCTGATTCAGATACTGCGATCCGATTGGCTCACGACAACTTGGCCTGTAATATAACAAGATTGCCTTTGTCCTGGCCACTTTTGATAGTAAAATGATTCTTTAAAGTTGATTTTTATAAACTTGTAGTAAGATTTTAACAATCTTAAAATAATAGAGTTTAACGGCACTGTAAAATTTATTAACTTTTTTCCAGCTCGGAATGGGTTGAAAAATACGAGGACAACGTGACTACCAGCATTATTGCGAAGTTAATTGAGAAAAACGACCTCAATCCGGTGCTACTGCTTGACGTGTCCGAGACGATCATTATCGTAAGCTCAGTGAATACTTTCTTACACCTTTTTGAAATTACACAGTCCGCTAAAAGGAACAAATACTATATTTTCACATGAATTGTTTGTCTTAACAAGATTCCCAGAAACAACAAAACGCAGAAGCGGATAACGGATTTCCGAACAACAAGAAATTCAACTACACGTGACAGTAATAACAAATAATAGACTTCATTAGATCCTAACACATACGACGTGTCGGACATTTCTAGCGATGAAAGGGATTTATGACCGGTCTCTCTTAACACATTATAGGCTGGAAACATAAAAATAAATTTATCGCGTACTGTCGGTTGTGTTGGTATATTGACTCTTAGATTTAATGGTTTCTTCAAAATAACTGCCGCAGCAAGTGACCCTTTTTGACAAAAATCAATAAACCTCATAATTTATTATGCCCTGAATGTTCGTTCACACATAGTATTTTTTTTTAAAAAGGCGACACATGTTTCTCGAATATTTAGGGCATCAGATTTCACACTTCCAGTGATTGTAAATTTGTAGGAATGAGGATTTTATACTATAATTATTGATATAATTGTATGGTATGGATTAATGTTATTTTTTATACAGAATATTTTGATTATTTCATTTTGATAACAAGTGAAGTGCTATCTACTAAATTAATAATAGGTTTTTATATTCAGCTTAGCTTACTCAGCTTTTATAACAGTTGTGAAATTATGACGTATTCAAAATGTTTTCATTTTATTTTTAATGATTAAATGTCACATGATTTCTTTGAAAATTTCAGCCGAAATATTGTTTGGCTTAGAAGTTGTGTTGATTTTAAGAATATTTTTGCGCTAATCACTAAAAAAACGCTTGCTTACATAGTGTTAAAAGTCCACGTATATAATCAAGCAGCGATGTATAGTATTTTGTGTAATTTATTTTATTACCATGGTCTTTTTTTTACCAGGGGGGAACTAGAGGGGCTTGCGCGACCCCTTTTTTAAATTTTTCTAAGGCAATTTAGCAGGCCATATTCTCCACTTTGGGAGCGGACATAGATTTAATAAAATAAAAGACACAAAATGTATCTATATTTTTTAATACATGTCCGCTCCCAATGTGGAGCATGTGGGCTCCTAATGGATGTATCTCAACAGAAGTTTTTCTACGAGAACTGCTTATTACTCAGTTTCTCAACCTATCTTCTTTTTTTTGAAGAGAGTAGGGATAGAAAAGATAGTGTTGAGACAGGGTTAGTAGTAAGCTAATCGGTCTCGCTGCGCCTCGTTATTATATGATTAAAAAGGTGGGGAGGGATTTTTAGACAAAGCCACCTCAGACAGCTCCGATATAAAGCTTCTCTCCGCGGTCGTAAAAGGGTTCAGAGAAACTATGGATTCATTTTGTGTGCATTTTTTTGGCTCCAATTCGACTGCTTAATGTAACGTTTTTGGGTATTTGTTTTTTCTTAAATTTCTTTTATATTTTTTTTATCCTACAATCAGAAGGCCAATCAACCAGTGAGCCGGAAGGTCCTGAAGTTCTCACCGTGTCTTCTCGTCTACTTCAGAAGTCTTGCGGCTTTGTGCTTACTTCATATTTTGTCGTCTGGTCTGGAGTTATGCAGCTTTCAACCAGACAGATGTGTGGAGCAGGAAAAAGAAAGTCAAGAATTCTCAAAGAGCAACACCTTCCGCCGTCTGCCAAAGTTTGTGATTTTTGAGTAATCGTTTAGTATCATAGTGTTCAGTTACTGACCATGGGTCACAGCCGCCATGTCCTGGGTGATTCAAAATGGGTTTTATGCTAAGGTTTTTGTGTGGTTCG
The DNA here is from genome assembly GCA_030503985.1 of Himalopsyche tibetana. NCBI lineage: Eukaryota > Metazoa > Arthropoda > Insecta > Trichoptera > Rhyacophilidae > Himalopsyche > Himalopsyche tibetana. The sequence continues at coordinate 3,833,473 of JAPJYX010000052.1, read as the reverse complement.
GAATAAAGCTGAAATAAATGTACCTGATTATTTTTTGAAAAATCGTGGACATGAATTGTTTGTTCTCCCAAGGTGTAGAACCATCCTGCCAATGGAGATGCCACTGGGGAGAGCTTTAACGGTGTTCAACAATATTGCTTTGGATGTTGACATATTCCACGTAGACGTGGGTGAGTTCCGACGAATACTATTTTCTATGTATTAAAGTAGAGTTCATCGGAGCTTACTCGGTTTACTGACCGGACTGGACCGGCGATTAACACAAAGACGTATCTGCAAAAAAACGCGCTTTTTGGTTAGGCATGCAGAATTATTACTCATCCAATATAATCAGTTAAATTTGTTACACTTGATATGTAATATGGTGGATGAATGAAATAGAGTGAAGAGATCTGATAGTTGGGTTGAGTTAAACAAATAGGTGGCTCTCGACTTTTACACATAATTGGTTCCTGAAAATGCGAATGTCAATTGTTCTTAACTCATCCACTGCCCAGAACGCGTGTCACCCGTCCACACATATATTGCAGCGGTGCCCTCGACGCGGCTTACGCGCCTGGTTGTAGTTTGCTGTATCTTGCTCGCACGTCTTTCTCGCTCTCTCACGCTAGAGCTGCACTCACGATGCTTAACCGAACGGTGACATTTTTTGTTTGTGAATTTTGTAAAACCTTGTTGTTTTATCCTACGAACTTACTGAGTGACCTGTTACATAATTAATGAGACGTGCTTATTTATAGTTGAGATCAGTGGCGGTTCCTGAACTAAAATCTTGGGTGGGCTAGAGGAAAGTTAAGCATTGTATACTATTTACGAAATTGTGTATTTTTCCACTTCACCTTATAAATTAATCTACAAGCAAATAAACAAATATTACGACACTACTGCAAAGCGTAAATTACTATATAATAAAATCAATGCTAAATTGCTGTTCAAATAAAAGTTTTCAAGTTCTGTTCTGTTCAAGTTCTAAATTGCTGTTCAAATAAATAATAAAATCAATGCTAAATTGCTGTTGGCCGAATTGCTGTTCATTTTTATTCAGTCATCTAAAGTTTTGAGTGAAAAATGCAGGTCGGGCTTAGCCCACCTAGCCCAGTACCTAGAACCGCCACTGGTTGAGATATTGATACACGCTTAGACGAATTTGTAATGATATTTATTAAGATATTAATAGCCGATAAGGTCCGTTTGTAAAACGTCCGCAGTAAGGTACAGACCAATGATTTCGATTTATTTTGAACAGCACATTTTTGAAATGTTGTTCTATCCAATGGGAGCGGCTTATTTTAAACCGGGCGTGAATGTTCTGATATCGCCACGTTTGAAAATTTGATATTTCTTGGTGTAGAGCTGAAGTATTGTATCACCATACATCATAATATTCGAATAATCAAAGACTTTAATTCGACTATTGCAAACTATGATATCGAAATGAATCGTTTGATCGTGTGAGTCGATGTGAGACTAATATTTTTTGGAGCGGATTTGATCAATTGAATCATAATGATGAATCTTTTCACGTCTGACCTTGAAAATCTGTTAGAATTCTTTAATACATTAAGAATATTCAAATTATGATATGGATATATCATAGAATAATATTTTGCTTTTTTCATACACTTGGACAAAATGTGCAACTGATTTTTTATTGAAAAATTGGATTTGATCTTTTGATTTTTATTGGAAATAATTGTTAAATAATTTAAAATCCGAAAAATAATTGTTGGCAAACTTAAACATTATTCCAAAAATTAAGTAATTTACAAAATTTCTGCTACTACGAAAGATGATTGTTAGCAAACTTTAACATTATTCCAAAAATTAAATAATTTATGAAATTTCTGCTACTACGAAAAATGGTTGTTAGCAAACTTAATCATTATTCCAACAATTAAATAATTTACGTAATTTCTGCTACTACGAAAAATGGTTGTTAGCAAACATAAACTTTATTCCAAAAATTCAATAATTTACGAAATTTCTGCTACTACGAAAAATGGTTGTTAGCAAACTTAAACATTATTCCAAAAATTAAATAATTTACAATTTAAATACTGCAGGGCAGGGCTGTCGATATATGCCCCGAGATATATTTCTTTTACTATCAGAATTTCTGGCTTATTCAATAAATAGGTTTGTAATTTATTTTTCACGCCAGTAAATTTTCTGACTACTTAAAAATGCAACATAAATCTCACGTTGCTGGGCAACGGGCTTACAGCTATCTATATATTAATAGCCGATAAGGTCCGTATGTATGTTTGAGTGGGTGAGTGTTTGTTTGAGTGAGCGTCCATTTCACACCTTCCAGTCTCCACTTTTTTATTCATACTAAATTTATATATTAAAAGTCGATAAAATAATCACTCGCTTTTCACTTTTCACAAATGTGTGCGTACTGATGATGTCCTCGAGACATCTTCTTCTTCTACGAAATGTATTTTGTTTGCGTACATTTTCAAATTAATAGATAATGAAATGAAATAAAATAAAATAAAATAAAATAAAATAAAATAAATTGAAATAAATTAAAATAAAATAAAATAAAATAAAATAAAATAAAATAAAATAAAATAAAATAAAATAAAATAAACTGAAATAAATTAAAATAAAATAAAATATAAAATAAAATAAAATAAATTAAATTAAATTAAAATAAAATAAAATAAAATAAAATAAAATAAAATAAAATAAATTAAAATAAAATAAAATAAAATAAAATAAAATAAATTAAAATAAAATAAAATAAAATAAAATAAAATAAAATAAACTGAAATAAATTAAAATAAAATAAAATATAAAATAAAATAAAATAAATAAATTAAAATAAAATAAAATAAATTAAAATAAAATAAAATAAAATAAAATAAAATAAATTAAAATAAAATAAAATAAATTGAAATAAAATAAAATAAAATAAAATTAAATTAAATTAAATTAAACTAAATAAAATTAAACACAATGCAACGAAAATCTCCCGTTGCTGGGCAACGGGCTTACAGCTAGTTAAGATATAATTTATCCAAAGCTTTTAAAGGACATTTTACAATAAAAAACTGAGTTTTCGCAAGGTGCGTAAGAAACATTCTTACGCAGACTATTTATTTGTTCATCTGCAACTCATTCTGCTGTTCATTGTATACGAATCGGCCGCTATTTAAAATCCATTGTAGGCATCCTTTCCTGAAAGGTTAATAATTATATACTATTTATTTATTTTTTCAGCTCTAAAGCGAAGCCCAAATGGAGTGTAAATCAAATTTCAGGGACACCCGGCTTTTTCAGCTTCGGTGGAGTTCTGGAAGTGAACCAAGGATCTCCGTGCAAACTGACGGCTAAGATTAAAATTGGGAACTTCAGCGTCTCGTCCGATGACAAGAAACTTTATATCAGAGCTGATTTTGAGATCATTAACCTTAAAGTGAGTATTATAATTATCAAAATATGTTCACTCTGCACAGTGCATCCTTTGGTAGAGAATTCATTTTTTTAGTCCATGTTCAATGAACTTTCCCAATGCGGAGCATTTAGCCTCCTAATGGAGGTATCTCAACAGAAGTTTTTCTACAAGAACTGTTTCTTTTTCAAAAGAGAGGTAGAGATAGAAAGATAAGGCCAGGACAGGACTAGTGGTTAACTAATTGCTCTCGCTACGTCCAGTTATTAAAGGATCGGAAAGGGTGGGAGGGAATTTTCAGACATCACAAACACCCATGCCTTTGAACTGAAATCGATAAATCAATTGAAAAAATACTGTGAGATCCGGCACAGAAGCCCGCATTGCTAACTGTTGAGTTTCTGATTTGTAATAAAACTATTTGATTTTGTTTTAAGTTAAAAGTATATTAACAGCTTACCGCCCGCGTGTTTTCTATTGAATTTGACCTGGCGGCCGGACGATTTTGCAAAAAATTCGCAAAAAACTGCCATTCTACTAAATTCACCATAATTTGTAAACCAATTGAGATATCTTCATAATATTTTATTTGATAGCTTCCATATACTTTGGCGCATAAATCAATGCCACTTGAGCAATGGTTCTATATCTGTGGGTTGCATACTTATGTGGTGTAGTCAAAATAACTTAAATCTACTGAAAGGTTTTCTTTTAAATATGTAAAATCTACTTTTTCATATTGTTTTTATGTTCAAATATATAAAAAAAATAATTGGATATACTATTTACAAGGTATGATCAAAAAATCGTAAAAAAGTATGTTTTATGGATAATAACATATTCAATACTAATATGTATTATTTAAGAATTGAGAACCCCTGCCACTGAGTTTGAATAGGTCGCAATATTATCAACCACCCGATTCAAATTTCAAAAATTGTTTTCGACCGCTATAATGACACTTGCTCCATAAAACTGCAGCATGGCCCGCCTCCTGCCCAAGCAATAAATCACAAGGCAATTCGATGTAAACAAATACTACGATACGTGTGTGCGTATCTCTAAAAGGCCCTACAAGAGCATCTGGGAATCATGTTACCCTGCTAATATTACGGATGAATGTCGTCGCTAATCAGAGAATCAAACCAGAAACGATTTAAACATAAAATCTTTTACCAGAACGTAAAATAATACTATGAAAAATGACACCTGAAAAAAATAAACGTCTACCATCTTAGGGGTAATTTTACGAAATATTTTAGTATAATATTGATTTTGTTTTTGTTAAATATTGCGTCAATGTGTATGCTACCATCTCTCGTTAACATTTAAAATCAAACTCGATCCTAACCAATTGATTTGTCAATAGAATAGAATCTATGACGTAGGACGCGTATATGCGTCCACGGTCCGCAACCGTTGGATTTCAAAGACTTAAATACGCGTCCACGGTCGTTAAGCTGTTAAGATAAGACAATATATATACAGTTAAGAAATACGTGATGCCCGCTTGGCTTCTATCACTAGAAAGGGAAGAAGTGAGCCGCGTGTTAACTGACATGAAGTTCGGTTGACAGCTTACCGGATGAGCACCTTACATTACTTTCGAACCAATTGTTTTACACGTAGCTAGCTTCATTTAATTGCTTATTCCAACACCCCCTCTCAATTCAATATTCCTAGATTCCTCCTCATTTCCATAAATAATACTCCTGATAGTCCTTTGGTCATGATATCAGCTAGTTGCTTATTTGATTGGATGTATGCTACTTTTACATCCATTTGATGAATTATGAGATTTTCTTGGTTTGCTATTGCTAGTATTACTCGCAATGTGGTCAATCTAGCTACAGGTGAGTACGTTTCCTCATAATCAAAACCTTTCCGTTGGGAGCAGCCTTTTGCTACCAATCGAGCTTTATATTTTTTCCATGTTTCCAACATCATCTCGTTTTATTTTAAACACCCATTTACAGCTGATTGCCTTTCTTCCAGCAGGTAATTTAGTCAATGTCCATGTGTTGTTTTTCTTCAGTGCATTCAGTTCATTATGCACTGCTTCTGACCAGTATTTCCAGTCATTCCTGGTTTTTGATTCCTCCAGTGTGTTTGGTAGATCTTCCACGAAGCTTTCTGCATTCAATGCACATGCATTTGCTTCTGTGACATAGTCATCCATCCATTTAGGTTTTTGTCTAATTCTGGAACTTCTTCTCGTTCGTGTTTCACTTAAATCCTCGTCACCAGTTTCATAAATTTCTTCCTCATCCGATTCGGAATGTTGATTACCTGAATCTAAAGTAATTTCTGTAGAATCCTCAACTTCATCAGGTTGATGTTCTTCTTTTTCTTCTGTATAGAACTCTGGATTCGTTGATTTATATGGTTTTTCTTCAAATATTACGTCACGTCCAATTACAATTTGATTTGTTTCAGGATTCCATAGACGATATCCATTTGTTAAATATCTAACCATAATATGTTTTGAGGATTTTTCATTCAGTTTGCTTCTTTTTACACTTGGTGTGTGTAAATGACCTATACAACCAAAGATTTTTAATTTGGATAAATTAGGTTTCTTACCAAACCACAATTCAGCAGGTGTGCTGTTTGCTAACGACAACTTGAGCGACCGTGTAGGGCTTCTATTGGTCAAGTATGCTGCACACTGCAATGCTTCATTCCATAGATTCTTTGGAATTCCAGAATCTACCAACATTGTTCTTGCCTTTTCCATTAGTGTGCGATTCATCCTTTCAGCAACTCCGTTTTGTTCTGGACTGTATGGCACTGTGTACTCTATGCGTATTCCCAGTTCATTGCACAACTTACGAAAAGCTTTTGAAGTATATTCGCCTCCATTATCACAGCGAAACCTTATAATTTTTCTTCCAAGTAGTGTAGTCGACGATGCTTGATATTCCTTGAAGACTTCTATGAACTCACTTTTTCTCGCCAAAATGTAAGTCTGCGTGAAGTGAGTATAGTCATCTACAAATGTGACCATGTATTTTTTTTTCATTCCAAGCATCTGGTGTGATTGGTCCACATATATCACTATGTATCAATTCCAGTGGCTTTTCAGATCGGCTTCCATTGATTTCCTTAAATTGCTTTCTTGTTTGCTTTCCTTTTATACAAGGTTCACATATTTTTATATCCTTTTGAAAGATTTTTTTCCACTCCACAAACCATTTCGTTATTTATTAATTTAATAACGTCTTTAGAATTTAAGTGCCCCAATCGTCTGTGCCACAATTCCAAGCTGTTTTTGCTTTCACACATTCCAGCTAGTTCTTGCACAACTTCCATTTCGGCCTCCTCCGGTGTTTCCAGGACTTTCTTGTCCGCCTCCTCCGGAGTTTCCAGGACTTTCTTGTCCGCCTCCTCCGGAGTTTCCAGGACTTCCTTGTCCGCCTCCTCCGGAGTTTCCAGGACATTCCTGTCCGCCTCCTCCGGAGTTTCCAAGACTTTCCTGTCCGCCTCCTCCGGAGTTTCCAGGACTTTCCTGTCCGCTTCCTCCGGAGTTTCCAGGACTTTCCTGTCCGCCTCCTCCGGAGTTTCCAGGACTTCCTTGTCCGCCTCCTCCGGAGTTTACAGGACTTTCCTGTCCGCTTCCTCCGGAGTTTCCAGGACTTCCTTGTCCGCCTCCTCCGGAGTTTCCAGGACTTCCTTTTCCGCCTCCTCCGGAGTTTCCAGGACTTTCCTGTCCGCCTCCTCCGGAGTTTCCAGGACTTTCTTGTCCGCCTCCTCCGGAGTTTCCAGGACTTCCTTGTCCGCCTCCTCCGGAGTTTCCAGGACTTTCCTGTCAGTCTCCTCCGGAGTTTCCAAGACTTTCCTGTCCGCTTCCTCCGGAGTTTCCAGGACTTTCCTGTCCGCCTCCTCCGGAGTTTCCAGGACTTCCTTGTCCGCCTCCTCCGGAATTTCCAGGACTTTCCTGTCCGCTTCCTCCGGAGTTTCCAGGACTTCCTTGTCCGCCTCCTCCGGAGTTTCCAGAACTTCCTTTTCCGCCTCCTCCGGAGTTTCCAGGACTTTCCTGTCCGCTTCCTCCGGAGTTTCCAGGACTTTCCTGTCCGCTTCCTCCGGAGTTTCCAGGACTTCCTTGTCCGCCTCCTCCGGAGTTTCCAGGACTTTCCTGTCCGCCTCCTCCGGAGTTTCCAGGACTTCCTTGTCCGCCTCCTCCGGAGTTTCCAGGACTTCCTTTTCCGCCTCCTCCGGAGTTTCCAGGACTTTCCTGTCCGCCTCCTCCGGAGTTTCCAGGACTTTCCTGTCCGCCTCCTCCGGAGTTTCCAAGACTTTCCTGTCCGCTTCCTCCGGAGTTTCCAGGACTTCCTTGTCCGCCTCCTCCGGAGTTTCCAGGACTCATTTCTTAACCGCCTCCTCCGGAGTTTCCAGGACTTCCTTGTCCGCCTCCTCCGGAGTTTCCAGGACTTTCTTGTCCGCCTCCTCCGGAGTTTCCAAGACTTCCTTTTCCGCCTCCTCCGGAGTTTCCAGGACTTTCCTGTCCGCTTCCTCCGGAGTTTCCAGGACTTCCTTGTCCGCCTCCTCCGGAGTTTCCAGGACTTTCCTGTCCGCCTCCTCTGGAGTTTCCAGGACTCATTTCTCAACCGTACATACACCGTCCCACCTCAATATACTCAAGATGGCTGTCGGCAATCTTTTGAATAATTAGTGACTTGCATTTTTTCTCTGACAAAATATTCGCGGACACTATTTTTTCCTCACTGATACCCACATTTATATCTGCAGCGGTATTAATTGTGAATTTTAGTAAGTCCCGTTCATCTAGTAATGATTCTATGCGAAATTTCCAATTGTCAAAGTTATTTCCATCAAATAATGCAATCTTGTATTTTTCCTCTTCAAAAGTTTCCATTGTACCTGGGCCCATAACCTGTCGAGTTTCTGATTTGTAATAAAACTATTTGATTTTGTTTTAAGTTAAAAGTATATTAAGATAAGACAATATATATACAGTTAAGAAATACGTGATGCCCGCTTGGCTTCTATCACTAGAAAGGGAAGAAGTGAGCCGCGTGTTAACTGACATGAAGTTCGGTTGACAGCTTACCGGATGAGCACCTTACATTACTTTCGAACCAATTGTTTTACACGTAGCTAGCTTCATTTAATTGCTTATTCCAACACTAACCACTGCGTCATAGAACCCGACAATGCTTGCTTTTTAATGTTTTAAATTGTCTTTTATTATATATTTTGATATTATAATTTATATATCAATGCTAGAGGCTTTATCATAAAAGCTGAAATTTTTCATTTGGTGTTAACTTAGATCTAACTATCAATCAGTTATCTATCAACTTATGCCAGATCTGATATCGGTATGGTCAGTCATGTATGTTTAGCATATTTTTTTCTAAATTTATGTTTACAGTTCAACCTTGAATACCAGACCAGGCTTATGTACCTCTGGCCTATTGGAAACTTGGTGGGATCCATCTCCAATGTTAGCATGCTGGCAGACATCATCATCGACTCCAGCAACAACGAGATCAAACTTCAAGACTTCTACATGTATAACTTTGGGTAAATTGAAACTGACCGACTGTCTTTCATCTTTAAAAGAGAATAGAGCACTTGCACTACTTCTCTTTCTTCTAATATATTTTGATATTGTTTATTCTTTTGCTCTCTTCTTTCCCTTTTTTTCCTTCTTCAGTGCCTGTATGATCCTTATTATTAGTATATGTCCTTTTCATCTGTCCAGGGTTTGATGTTGTTATCCAGGCAGGTGAGATAGGGAGTGGTGGAAGTAAGTTTGAGCAAAAAGACCCTCTGTACCAGTTTGCCAAATAAAGCATCTATTTGGATAGGCAATTCTTATTATAACTGCTTCAATGGCAGGCAATCGTCACTGTCTATCAATTGATCACTCTTATTTGTGCCAGATGGACATTGATGCATTTAACTATTAATCTGTTATGCGTAACAACTTCTGCCAGAACTTATTATACCAGATTGAAACACGACACAGCAGTTTATTTCTATTATCGGTAATTATTTTTAATATAGATATATAGCAAGCAGTTATCTATTGAAAATAAACCCCAACTCTGATATGACCCTGAACAGCACTGAACCGATCATCGGGAAGGTCAATAAATTCAGACACCTCATTGTACACAGTGTAAGGTAGTCGTAGGTAGCACAAAGAAAGAGCTTGCTATTTCTTTATGCGCTGGTCTACAATAAACGCTGTAGGTCACGTACAGCGCTAGCCGACAGATGCTTATTATAAACATGCACTAGTGTCGTGTCTCGCTATTACGCCGTACACGGCATCTTTAGATATTTTTGATCATTGCAACATCCAGACGTCATGAAATCTTGTCGAAATGAACAAATTTAACAAAGAAAAAGATGAGTTGTCAATTTAATTGGTTGTAAGAAACAACGTTTTATTTGATTCAAATGAAAAGAATTAAAAAACAAATATATTCTTTTAATGTCATTTTTATTAGATTGTCTTTAAGTATGGTTAAAACAGTCACAAACTGATCCTCTGTGAGTATCATTTTTTTATTGATATCTAAACATCAAAATCTGGGGCCGGTGGAGCCATACTCTGATTTCCCTTTCATCTGGTGAATTTTGATGCTGCTTTTCCCACATAATGTCCTGTATTTAGTTGGTTTCATCTTCTGATTGTACAAGGCAGTTCTCTGTTAGGTCAGTGGTTATGAACTAGCTAGGTCATGTGTTGCAGAACCAGGTAATCAATACACAAGGAGTGGATCTGGAATATGGTCATAGAAGAAGAATCGTTGTTGACTTTTGATTTAAAATTTTATTACTGTCAAATCCGGTTAGGAGAAGTCACCTTTTGACCATTGATACTCAACTCATGAAATATTATCTCTGATTGCAGAGAGATATGTGCTAAATTGATTGGACACCCGTGGACTGATTTTATATCAAACATTTTTGTTAACATGAAGATAAAAAACCACAAGAATACAATCTGTTAGGATATTGAAAATAAATTAAAGGAGGCACTCCAGGAGAAGATTGATCACATCAACCCCTCAATCGGAGCGAAACGATTCTTGCAACTCGTCAACATGCAGCTGAAATAATTTTAATAACTGAAATATTCTTGTACGTACATATATAAATATGTAAGTACATGTATAAATGAACTAAGCAATATTTTTTTACCAAATAAACATTTTAAAAATATTCCTAGGTTTTTATTTATTAACCTTTACACGCCCAGGCGCCGTGCTCAGTAGGAGTAGCCCAAGCATTTTTTCACGCTACCCCGAGCTGTTATAAAAAGAACTATATCTCTAAAACTAGTTAATTGAATTGGGGTTTTTTGTTCGAATTGCGACTTTTTGTATTATGTGACCGCTCCAGATACTTCATGTCTTCATGTGATGGGTATGTTTGTGTAAGCATTTAAAAATTTCTCTGATATAACGGGTAATGCTTCTGCTTCTGGCGATATCTGTTGAATTTTTTTGTCGATTCCCACTTCCAATGTGAAGTATTTCAACAGAATTTTTCTACAAAATCTGCTTGTTACTAAAAAACTAAATTGAAAAATAATATGGATAAACTAAGATAATTTTAAATGTTTAGCCACTATTGTGTTCACTGCCACTAGCACAGTAATTTTTAGATTTTGAAAAAATATTTATTTTTCACAATAAAACATTGTGAAGCACCGGCAAGTCACTGGTGTATGGAGTGAATAAGCGAGCAACGCACCGGCGAGTCTTTGGCGTCCTAGAGGATAAGGTAATTTTATCGACAATGCTTAAAAGTACAATAAAATGTTTTACAATATTAGAAAATTTTGCTTCCAAAAACAGTATGGTCTCTGAGCTCCCGCAACTAGCTGATGGGTTGGGCTGTTACCGAGTGATCAACAGTGTCAACGTTGCCCCCTTCAGAGGTAGAGTTCATGTATTAGATTAGATAATGTCATGAAAAATGGCTCTTTGTTAGTAACATGTGTTAAATGTAAAAACAGAAGTTTATCAATTACGTCTAACATGTGATAACAACGCCATCTGCTGATTACAAAAACTGATTAGTACCAAATATCATTTTGGAATTTCAAAACAATAATTTCACCATTCCGAATGATCTGATTTTACTTCAAAGATATGGAATACGACAAGAAGCATTATAATCCAGAAGTATAAAGAAGAAAAGGGTTTTTATTTTCATGTGACAATAAACAATAGTAATAAAAGGTATCATTGTGCAAGCGGTAGACCTCACTATTTCCTGAAGGTTCTAAATCATCGGTCATTAATCGGAGAAATCATATGTGGTCCCTTGAGTTGTTTGGAGCATCATCATCATAGAGGTCAACAATCCAAGAACTTATTTAACCCTCTTGTCCTCAGAGCGCCGATCTGTCGGCGCATACTTTAATGTATCATATACGATATAATGAGAAAGAAAACATTGTGAAACAAAAAAAGGCCACTGGAGAAACGTTTTATCATTAACCCTTTGAGTGGTGAGTTAATTTTTACTAAATTAGGCTTAATACTTTCGATGGTTTCGGCGGTAACTTTGTGGAAGTTCATTTTAATAGAAAATTTAAATTAACTTTGATTATTCCACGTATTGTGTAACTAACTGTGACACGTGTTTCGCCTCTTTCAGAGGCATCTTCAGACTTACTATCGCAAAGTTTGCTTAAGTAATGAAGCAAGATTGATTCTAACATTTTAAAATTATAAAATTACAAAATGGATTGGGTTTTTTTTTCCTTTTAAGAGGAGCAAGGAGGGGGGTGTAGAATCGAAATAAAGCAAACAGATAATGATACTAATTTTACTAATGAGTTGTAAACAATCAGAATGGGATTTTTCCTTTTTAATGGAAGCAAAGAGGGGATTATAAAATCGAAACAGTGCAAACAAATTTAATCATACTACTAATGACGTTAAACATTACAAACTATTAAAACTAATGAGCTACAGTCAATCATCTAGGTTTGCGATTACTCTATTAATTGGAAACAATTTGAGTAACGGGGAACCGCCTGAGCTATTAAGAATATTATTTAATAATATTTCTTTTTTGTTAAGAGTTTTATTAATTTCTAAAAATTCTAAGCTATTCATCTTTAAACCCTTTTTATTTACTCGGTGGAGTATTTCTAAATTACAAATCTGATTAAAATTATGATTATTTTCTATTAAATGATTGGCAAACTCAGAAAAATTGTTACTTTTTAGACATCTTATATGTTCTTTAATTCTAATATTAAAGTTTCTACCTGTCTGTCCAACATAAGACGCTTGACAGTCTCCACAAGAGAGTCGATAGATACCACTCTGTGACGATGAATCTACGCGATCTTTACTGTTCAATAAAATTTTACCTAAATTATTTACTGTATAAAACGCGGGTTCTATATTGTCTGGCAAAAATTTAACTATCTTTGACGAGATGTCTCCTAAATAAATAATTCTACGCCAGTTTTTAATATTATCGTTTGCTTTCTTCTCTCCTGAAAAAATATTATTTACTATGAGTTGTTTAACTTGCTTACGTTTAAGTAAGTTAACTACTACTTCTGTGTTGTAACCATTATTTACAGCTATCTGTTTAATAATGTTTAACTCTAATTCAAAGTTGACTTTAGTGAGAGGGATGTTAACTAATCTATTAATCATTGCATGGAATGATGAGAGTTTTTGCGACCACGGGTGAATTGATTGATGGTGAATGACGACATCTGTATAAGTAGGCTTTCTGTAAATGGCAAATTCTAATCTGTTGCTATTATTTTTCTTTATTGTTATGTCAAGAAAATTTAAGGTTTTTTGTTGCTCGATTTCTAGTGTGAATTTAATATTTGTATGCAATGAATTTATATGACGTAAAAAGGTATCTAACTGTCTATCTGTTCCTGTCCAAATGCAAAAGATATCGTCTACATAACGATACCAAGTTTTTACATTTTTAAGTAACGTGTGATTTGACTTAAAGAGATTATTCTCAAAATAATCCATAAAAATATCCGCGAGCAAAGGTGAAATAGGACCACCCATAGGTAATCCTACCGATTGTTTGTAAAATTTTTTATTAAACAAAAAATAGTTTTGTTCAATACAAATATTAAAAAGTCTAAGCATTTCTTTAACGACGTTGCTATTAATATCCGAAAAAGTTAAAATTTCGCTGACTATATTTTTGCACGTGTCACAGTTAGTTACACAATACGTGGAATAATCAAAGTTAATTTAAATTTTCTATTAAATTAGGCTTTTTTGTATATTTTGATTAGTTTTAATATTGATACACACAAAAATATAAAAACACTTTTTTTGTTTTTTGGTCAGTCAGGAAAGAATATTGAATAATACTTTAGGTGGTAAATCATTTTTTTATAATTTTACAACGCATTATTAGAAATATAAATTTACAAACTCATTTTTACTTTTCAATAATTTTCAAGAAGCTATTACTTCAAATTTGGGTCTAGATCTTTTTTTTTGCTTCTTTATATAAACATAACCCGCTCTACTGACATTGATTCCAGGAAGGGAATCGCGCCGAAAAGTAATTTTACGCTCAGTTTTGTACGGCTACCGACTTGTGTACAAATATTCACCTTTTGACAAAATTATTTTGCTTATTTGCAACCAATAATAAAAATAATGTGACTGCCAAAAATCATAGATATATATGTTCTTTATCCATCTGTGAAGAAATAATGACAATTCAATTAAAAGCATGAGAATGCCAATGGATATTAGACAACACAAAATTCTGCCACACGTATGCGGCGATACTCCTCAAAGGGTTAAAATAAACTAATTTTCGAATTATTATTTTTTTATATTCAGGTTTTTTTAACGTATTTCGCTCTGGTGATCATTATCCGTCGGCGTGACCTTTGATAAACCTAAGAATGACCATTTACCAATAAAAATATATTTTGAATTATGGTATTGTATGCAGGTATCCTAGTTTTTTGTTTGCAAAATTCAAATATTGATAGATAGCAAGTTGCCTTCGTTGACGAATTCTATGATGGGATTCAGTCGAACGGTGCAGCACGCTTTGACAGATTATACCTGCTGACAAACCTTATGAAAAAAATCAGCATTCCTTGTCCAGAAAATAAAAGCATTCGAAATAGCCCAATTCATCTCAATACCCGGTATAAATTTGAAAGCATCGTAATCGTTGTATATTTTTTTTTTCTTCTAGTAAATGGGAAATTAAAGGTTTTTGTTTAATTAAAGATTGAAAATAGCTAGATATAGAGTTTTTTTACATATACAGTGGAACCCCCAATTACACTACCCCGAATAACGCGCTGGCTTGAAATATTCGCCGCAAATCCCCCAATTGCACGGTCGCATTCCATTGTCGTTACTACGAGACGGTGGTCTGTGCCGCGCATACAGTCAAATGTTGGCTAGCGTCTGTGTATTCAACACGTGCCAGGCTATACATGCATAGCTGGGCGTCTGCTCTGTGCGGAATATTTACTACTACAAAAACTAAATATTTCATCCAAATTTTTTTTGCAAACCTAAGGGAAATCTTAGTTTTGCATTTTTTGCAGAAAAAACCAAATCCCTAATTTTGTATGAGATTCACACCCCCAATTAAACTACCCCCAATTACACGGTCCCGACTATAGTGTAAATGGGGATTTTACTGTACTCCTAAAAAATGGCTGAGGCCAAAATGGTTAATGTCTACACATTAGGATTGGACATGGTTAAAAAAACTACAAAACACACAGCAATTACACAACTAAAGTATTTTCGTGAATTTCGTCAGTTACATTAATTTTGTTATGTACATAACCCAGATCTTGATTGTGAGTAATTCGTTAATATCTTAATTAATCTCTCTCGATAAGAATATAGATCAAGATCAAGGAAAGAATAAAAAAATAATATAAGATGGGCGCGTCTGGTCCAGCAAACATTGATTCAATTTATTCGAGGACTCAAACATCTAGAATAATGTTGAAGTGTGGATTTTTCCTGTGCCTCTTCTTCTTTGCTGGAGCAAATGGAGATACCAGCATTGCAAAAGAGTGAGTTTTAAAATATCTTAAATAAAATAAAAATATGGTGCACCCATCCCCCGATTTTTGCAGTAGATTCAGGAAATAAGGGAAAGGGAGTCGTACGAAATTATAAGATAGGTTCAAATTAATGGCATCGTTAAATTTAATCTTAAATTTGAAGATGCGATCCAGTAAATCCACATTAAGAATATTCACAGTTTGTTTAACCAAAATCTTATTTTTGATATTTTAGTAAGTACATCTTACAATTTTTTGGGTACTATGGAGCAGTGGTTAGCGTTGCAAGATTCCGTGCCGGATCTCACGGGTTCGCGTCTCGATTTATCGGTTTCTGTTTGAAGGCATGGGTGTTTGTGATGTCTATAAATTTGCTTCCATCTTTCCAATTCCTTAATAGCTGGGCGTAGCGAGAGTGATTAGTTTACCACTAGTCCTGTTCTACTCTGAGCCTTCTCTATTACTTTCTTTGAAAAAGAGGTTGAGCGACTGAGTAACAAACAGTTTGTGTAAAAGAAAATTCTGTTGCGATACCTCCGTTAGGGGGCCATATGTTTTACGTTGGGAGCGGACATCGATTATAAAAATTATTTACAAGCCCAGCTCATTTCAAAATTGGTGAAACTTGAACCATGAATGTAATTTAGCAAATAAACATACTTACTGAAAGTATTTTTAGAAAGCTGTCTTAAAGATACAAAATATCATTCCAAAGTAATGTAAAACTAAAAATCGTTTACCATCATCAGTTTAACTCTACAATTAGTAGAAACATCTTCCAAAACACCTTACATTTTCTACTCCTGAGGGAAGACCCCGACTGATGACGGGATGTATGTGGATGTCACAAGTCTTACAAAGGCTGTAGATCAGTGATAATGGTAGAAGGGCAAAGGACTGTGTGAAATGTATGAGACTAATTGCGATGGCCAAAGTTCACCTTGGACTATAGCGCCAGAAAAGAAAGGGTACGTGTTTTATTAGTGTCTTCTTCTTTTAAGTGCAAGAGTATTCGTCACTGCAAACCTGAACGACTATATGGATGTCGCTTTACCAAGCATCATCAACTTTATGGTGGAAAATGACTTGGATCCAATGGAACTTCCTGATGCGATCGAAGGATTTAGTTTCGTGAGTCATTTATAAACTTATTTGTGCGAATTTAGAAGAGTGAGAAACTATAAGAAACTTAACGCTTTTTCGCTGTTCAGAATACTTATTTCCATAGCTATACAAAGACGATTAGATGATTAAACGTTTTTTTAGCTTTTAACATTTGATCAATTGTTTTTTATTCATTTGTGTTATTGTTTGTGGCCATGCTACATTTCAAGTAGATTATCTCAAAACAAAGTTTTTTTGACTAAATTTTTCTGCTACTAAACCGATAATATTATTGTTTGTTTTGGGTTGCCAATGTGCAATAATAATTTGACTTAAAACAGTTTGCGTTGTTATGAAAGTTGCCACAGTAACACTTCCAATAAGGTGCTAAATAATAATTCCGATATGTTGCTGGCCATCTATGAACCAAGTGAAAAACATGTTTTTTTTTAAATATAAGTCCTGGGTTTTTACCGTCCATCGAAGGGCATCGAAGTGTTACAACATGTTTTTTCACTTGGTTCTTTAACGGCCAGCAACATATTACACGTAGTATTTGTTTAGCACCGTAGGGGAAGTGTTAAGTAACTTAAGGAGATATATACCTCTCGTGGCCTCTTATATATGAGTTAACCGCCAGTCATTTGACAGTGATCTACAAGTTCAGTTCCAAATGAAACAGTTCTCCGTTTGATTGTAATAAGTGATAGGCAACAAAATTTATCAAAAACTGTACGAAGTGATGTAATGTGGTGCCGCAGAGTGCAGGGAACAGTAATGGGGCTGCTAGTGACAGTTATTATTTTAGTTAACTGTATTGAATTTAAAATATTTGTTGCAGAAACCGCTTTTGATTACGTATCATGGAGAACTGGAGTTAACCGAAGGGATTCTCAAAAACCTTAGATCTCTGAAGAGAGTTGGAGACACCTTAGTCTCATATGGGAACAAAATCCTCAAGATCAAGGGTGATTTCGGAGTCACCAACCTTAAGGTTAGTTTTGTATTTATAAATATCTCGAAATATATATTTGAACGGTCTGAAATACTCAACACAATCACGTGTTGAGTATACAGACTGTCCTAAATAAGAGCCATGTATGCAGGAATAGCACTACTGAAGTGCTAGAATTCTAAGCTAATGAGAAATAAACAAATCATTTGTCCATAAAAGGATGCTTGAAAATATATATATATATATTAATCCATGTCCGCTCCCAATGTGGAGCATATGGCCTCCCAATAAAAGTTTTTTCTACGAGAACTGTTAGTTACTCAGTCACTCAACCTCACTTTTTTCAAAGCGAGTAGTAGGGAAAGAAGGATAAGGCTAGAACAGGACTAGTGGTTAGCTAATCGTTATTGCTACATCCAGTTAATTAAAGGATCAGAAGGATGGGAGGAGAGGAAACGATGTGAATTGACATCACAAACACCCAGTCTTCGATCACAACTTTGAATTGAATAATTCTCAAATTCACTGTGATCTGACCGGGAATCGAACCCAGAGTAGAGCAAGCTCTAACCAACTGGGCCACAGCAGTCGACAAATATTGGGAAGCATTTTTATATTTATTGCATTTTAAAGAGGGGGAGGGTCAGCTAAAATCCGAGTGGGGATTGCACAATGGCATATTGCGATGACATAAGTTTTTCTGTCAATCCAAAACAGTTCATGATTTGCGTCAATGTATCCAAGTGTATTACTGTACTTCATTTCATATTTTTGACACCCCTGTTTGAATGACAGTCACATTTTTTAAGCCAGTCATAATTTTTCAAGAGGTAGGTAAACCTAAATGCAAAAAAAAACCGACATCGAGAAAATTATCGATATTAAAATAATTAAAACAATTATTTGTTTTAATATTTTTATTAAGGAGTTGTTTTTATGACTTTACCTATCCTAACATCATCAACGTTTGATCCGGATCGGCTTCAGATTGGACTGCTATAGCAGTCAGCCACGGTCTAGAGCAGTGCTTCCCACATTGGGGGCCGCGGAATTTCTCCGGGGACCGCCATAGAACATGTTTTGTATTGAGGAGGGCCGCGGATTATTTTTTTTCAGATTTAGGGGGCCGTGGAATGAAAAAGGTTGGGAAGTACTGTTCTAGAGGTTAAAGCTTGATGTCATATTGGACAGTTCCAAAAATAAACTTGCTTAACGGTATAGTTTCTCTTGATTTGGGCCGCGACATAAAGTAATTAAAGAGAGACTTTCGTTTTTTAAAGATTTTGGCCATGCACTTTTTTTTTATCCATGTTCTCTTCCTATGTGGAGCAAATGGTCTCTTAATGAAGTTGCTCAAACTCTCTTTTTTTAAGAGAGTAAGGATACAGAGAATATGGCTAAGATAGAACAAGTGGTTGGCTAATCACTTTCACAATACCTTGTTTTTTTCGGATTCGAATGGTGTGGGGAAATTTTTAAACTTCACTAATAAATCAATTGAAAAAATGCTGTTTGTACTGGGATTCAAGCCCGTGAGGTCTGGCATGGAAGCCAACGTACTTAACCACTGTGCCATAGACCCAGATGCCATGGACATTAATTTAGTCATTTATTATATTTTTTTACCTTTTTTCGTTTACAGTTCAACTATGAATACCTGGCTAAGATTATGAACATCGGGCCAACTGGCGGCGTTGTGGGATCTGTCTCCAAAGTGAGCATCTACACAGACATCCTCATCGACTTCAACAGCAACGAGCTCCATCTTCAAGACTTTTACTTGCATGACTTGGGGTAAATTCATATATATATTTTTTTAGCTCTTCAAGAATTTTGGAATTCAAAATCCCAAGAATTTACTGATTTGCTCAAATGATCAGTGTGATTCGTTTTTTTTTCTTTAGGTCTTTCGAGAATTTTCGGATCCAAAATCACAGAAATTTACACATCGACTGTGGAAAGGAAAAAGGACGTTACCCACAGTTTTTTCAAAACAGCTTTTTTTCGATAATCACAATGTACCAAACTTGATACACGTTATATCAACAGGATGCAAGCTGCAAATGCCGAATTAGTATCTAAATTAAGCTTTTAAGTTTGAAAAAGATGACCAGTAAACCTGATGACCTTGAAAAACCAAGAAAAAAGACTGAAATAAAGGTTTTTCCTAGACAATTTCGTTAGAATATGTCAATTAAACACCACTTTAGAAGTCTCCGTGCACTTTTAGGTTGTGTATAATTCATAATTTGCATATGGCCCAAAATCATCAAAACACGTTTTTTGCGCCTCCTGTAAAATTTGACATGTGTGGGTTACGTCCTTTTTCTTTTCCACAGTCAATATATACTAATAACTTTGACAGGCTTAGGAACCGGCTCTACTGATGTTACATTATAATATTGTTTTATTCATATCAATTAATCTCTGATTGCAGAAAGATCTCTGTAAAATTGACTGGCAACATACTGGGTGATCTTCTTGCAAACACTATCGTCAAAGTCATCACGACACTCTTCAGGAATGTGATCTTCAACGTCGTCGAAAAGAACCTCAAGAAGGTACTCCAGGAGAAGATTGATCAGATCAATTCTTCAATGGGAGCGAAAGCATTCTTGCACATCATCAACATGAAGCTGGAATAATTTTTATGTTACTATCGGATGATTCTTTGTATGATATTTTTTTATTGATTAAAAGTTTTCAAAATTTTGTCATAGTTTATTTTATTTATTGTAATCAGAAAAGACAATGCGTGATACTAAGTCTGAAACCCATACGCTATCAATTTATGTAATGTAAGCCAGTGATGCACAACAAATTTAGCAGAAGGGCAAATTTATCTATTTTCCAATAATTCATGGATGGCCGAAGTAAAAAAAAAAAGATTGTGATTGTTTATTGTTTATTGTTTCAAATGAGAATGGCGGTGCATGGCATTTCAGCTGACGCCAATTCACCATCCACTTGACAAATATATTATAATTAAAATATTTAAAAAAAAACAGAACATAATATACAATATAAGACAAAAAAAAATATTTTGAACATACAAAATCAAAAATTAAAAAAGTAAATCTTGACCAATATTCACTTTCACAAATATTGTTGCTGAAAATGTCTACTTCTCAAGGGAATGAATTGATCAGTCCAACAGCCTTTGAAACTGGTGACTCATATGACATATGCGAAGAACAAGTTTTAAGAAACAAAATTGTTTAGTTATGTTTTCGGCCACGTAGGAATAAATTGAGAGAAAGTTAATAGTCTTGAGAATTTCAGGATTATTAACTCTGCTCCAAAGAAGAAGACAAAACCATTTCAAGCTTCAGGAGAGTGAAATGATAGCATTCCTAAAAGAAATTCGGTGGGGTAGTATATATTTTAATTAAGTTTTTTGAAATAAAAGTATCGTAGAATTTTTTTAATATATTACAACCTCTGTCGAGTATTATTTAAGAGATAGAGAATAAATAGCATATTATTTAAATTGAAAGACTGCATGACAGAAACTCCAGTACTAATCTAATCTGCATTGTGTGCTTTTTATAATATAATAAATGAAATGTAGTTTCTTCCGAAATGACTTACACAGTTTTGATAGCTACTAAATAATCTATGAATTGACTACACCTGCATTGCAGACAGTGTGACACATATTTTTCGATCGTGAGAATATGCACTGGCCTGAGCTTGGCCCACAGGCCTCTACTATATTTGGAAAACTGTTTATTGACTAATAGTTATATTGTTGAAATCATTAGCCATTCTGAATATTTTTCAGTTTCTGCTTTCCATCTGTTTCAAATGGTTGATAGTTTAAATTTAGCTGCCATAAATATTTTAGTGAAAAAAAACCCACATATAAAGTGTTGAGATTTATCTACATGAGTAGTATTGTATAAACAGAGTTCAGTTCGCACTAATTCAAAAAGTTTCTCGGTCATCTTTGGGTCGTACATTCCTGCGTGGTAGTGTATGCAAACCTGTGCTGTCCTGCGTTGCACTGTGCTGGACTGCTCTGTGTTTCCTTCGTTTCAGCACACACTTAGCATAAGCATTATTGATTCTATCCTTTTTTACACAATAATCAAAATTAACAAAAAAAACACTTAAATAAGAGAGAGCAACACAGCGTTTGGCGAGTTTGAATCTTGCCTTTTTAATGAACAGTTCGGTAAATCGGAAATTCGGGTCAGGTACAGGTAACAAGTGTGGTAAAAGACTTCTTATAAATAATCATATGTGAGGTTCCCGGAGCAGCGGTCAATGTCGTTGCCTTCCATGACGGATCTCACTGGTTCAGGTTCCAAAAGCATTTCTTCAATTGATATCCAAATATCAAAGCCATGAGTGTTGGTGATGTTTAAAATGTTTCCTCCCACCTTTCCATTCCTTAATTAATCGCACGTAGCAAGAGCTAT
Organism: Himalopsyche tibetana; assembly: GCA_030503985.1. Classification (NCBI taxonomy): domain Eukaryota; kingdom Metazoa; phylum Arthropoda; class Insecta; order Trichoptera; family Rhyacophilidae; genus Himalopsyche; species Himalopsyche tibetana. Next base: position 3,811,547 of record JAPJYX010000052.1, on the reverse strand, counting down.
TAGTTAACAATGAGTCCTGTTCTGCGGCATTCTTTTATTCTTACTGCTCTCTTTAAAAGAGAGAAGTTGAGCAACCAAGCAACAAATAGTTCTCATTGAAAAAGATTTTATTGAGATACCTCCGTTAGCTCCAAATTGGGATAAAAAAATGATATTAAAATAAATAAAACATTCTTTTGTACAGTGGAACCCCCAATTACATTACCCCGAATTACGCGCTGGCTTGAAATATTCACCGCAAATCCCCCAATTGCGCGGTCGCATTCCATTGTCGTCACTACGAGACGGAAGCTGTGCCGCACATACAGTCAAATGTTGGCTAGCGTCTGTGTATTCAACACGTGCCAGGCTATACGCGTATAGCGTGCGACTGTCTATGTGAAGGATTTTGGCGCCCTTTGCATTTTATCACTTGGTAACTAAATATTTCGTCAATACTTTTTTTTTTGCAAAACTAAGGGAAATCTTAGTTTTGCATTTTTTGCAGAAAAAACCAAATCCCTAATTTTGTATGAGATTCACACCCCAAATTACACTGTCCCGACTTAAGTATAAATGGGGGTTTTACTGCACTAATTAATATTAAAAGTGGAATTAGTACAAAAGAGTTTTATTATTATTTCAAAATAATGCCTTTCCACCAAATATTGACAGTAACACTTTAAAAGTAAAATAAAATATTGAAGATTAGTCTTGGGAATTTTCATTTAATGTATTCAGTGTATGGGCCACATTCTTGTTGTGCATCACTGACGTAAACAGTACGCAAATCAGGCTTTTATTTAATCAACAGTTTTTCTATCAACAAGATATCAGTGAAATAATTCTGATCTATCTTGTTTATAAGAATGTTCCTGAATTTTTTAACGCAAACAATGTGCGATGGATTTGATAAGATTAAAAATAATTTAATTCCAAAAATAAGTATTTTTTAATAACAATTATCATAATATCTTTACGTTGGTAAATTGATATGAGATCTTAATGACGTAATGACCGAGTCAAGGGAAAAGCATTACAAGTGGAATCTTAATTAAAAAAAAAAAGAAACGTTCTTTTAAAATAGGTTTTCTTAATCATATGTCCAAAGTATGAAATAACAAAAAAACGAAAAATGGATAATTGTTAACGATTCAGATAAACATCTTACATTCCCAACTTTAGGAAATTAGTAAATAAAATAAATTGTCAAAGATTGTAGTTATTGTGATGTATTTTATTTCTTTTTGTTTTGCGAATTCCTTCAAGTATAAAATACCGACTAATTATAATTTAGTAAAAATATAGTAATTGTAACACATATTACAGAAATCGTGTTTTTTTATAAATCTTTCGTATGCCCACCACTATTTTCCTAAGACTCAAATGTGCTCGTTACCGCAATGAAGCTAAGAATCCATGCTTCAATTAATAATAAATAATTAACATAAAATTATAATTGATAACTAAGTTATTCCTCAAAAAAATAATACTATAAATCGGTACCTGATAAAATACGCGCACGTTTATGAGGAATTGGACGTAAATCGCGTTCATGGTAAGACACGTCTAATGTGTTAAGATCTAAAGAAGCCATTTGATTGTTATTACTGTCATGAGTTGTTCATTTTTTAGGAAATTTGTTATCCGCTGTTGTGTTTTTTTTTTCTGGGAATCGTGTTGTTACAAATAATTTGTGTAAAAATACAGAATGCACATAGTGTAAGCACACTTTTATAATTATTATTCTGAAGTCAGGATGACACTTAAAGTTACTCTGAATAGAAAAGAAAGATTGTTAACTTTTAGATTGAGTTCTTTAAGATTGTTCTGCAGTTTTATCCCTATAAACCCTAAGCTCCCACGGCAACAAGCAGAGACCCCGGACTCCTGGAAACTTGTTAATCTACTGAAAACCTTGTTTTTTAAGTGTTTAACAATTACACAAATCGCTCTACAAATCAAATTGAGAAAATAGTATATCTGTTTTTATTTCATTTATTTTTTGCATAAAAAAATAATACAAATAAGAGCATTCTATTCAGATTCTACTGTAATTGAAAGTATGATATTAAAAAATATACATTACTATACTTTTCCTTTAAGTCTATCATATCATTAAAGATCTAATCATTTTTTGTGCTAATGATATGGGCAAAATCTTTCCGACCAGGAAATCAAAGAAGAGTCTTGATTAGTTTTGATTTGTACATTGTACGTTTTTAATTTGTGACAAACTATTCAGCAAACATGAAGGGCGTTGTTCTGTGCTTACTCCTCATCGCGGGAATTTTCGGGGACGCTACTGAAACCAAAGAGTAAGAAAACTAAGCTTTATATTATTTTTAACGATAATATAGTCCTGGAAGTTGATTCCAGTCAACAAACCGTATACAAGTTAAACTATATTATTATATTTTTTTTACTGTCGGGTCCGTAACGCAGTGGTTAACATCGTTGCCTTCCGTGACGGATATCAAAGGCTCGATTCCCAGTACGAACTGCATTTTTTCAATTATTTTCTGATCTAAGACATGGATACATATGAAGTCTAAAAATTCCCTATCATCTTTCCATTTCTAAATTAACGGGGCGTAGCGAGAGCAATTAGCTAACCGTTAGTTCTGTCCTAAGCCTATCTTTTCTATTAAAAAAGAGGTTGAGTATCAAGGAGCAAGGGCAGACTTAAAAATGCGTAATAAATGATTAATTTCTTATTTTTTGTCACAGTGCAAGGGTATCTGTGACTGCGAGCTTGAACGATTATGTGGACGACATCCTCCCAGCCATCATCAACTACATGGTAAACAATGGAATGGATCCAATGCCACTCCCTGACATGGTCGAAGGATTCAGTGTGGTAAGAAATGCTGCCAGAAATGCTTACAAGGATAATGGTCTCTCAATGAAGCGTTTTGATCGGTCTCTCTCTTCTTGTACATATATTGTCATTGAGACTTCAAAATTATGTAACTCTATTTTTGAAGTCGCCTTGCATGCAACCCACAATTACATGTATTGTGGCCAACAGACTAAATACAAAGTTTGTAAAGAATTGTTTTCAATATTGGCCAGTGAGACGTTTAATATTATATATTTCAAAATCAACTTTTGACGTCTGCATTGCAGGTGTACAACGACGCTGACTCTGGCCTTAAAATAACAGCTGACTCGACTCCAAAATGATTTTTTCAATCATTCCTGTTTAACTTGCATATTATCTGTATACTATCAGATCATTCTAGATGTGTAAGATCTATTCTATTAGATTTCACTAATCAATATGATGAATCGGCTAATATTTTTTCAATATCTTTAAATTATTTTACTCTGATTTTTTCTGGAGGCGGAGTCGGAAAGATTTGCGATTGTTTTAAATAATATATACCTCTCTAGGATACTGACCACAATCCCAACCAAACCTTATGTTAAAATCATTTTCTTTAGAAACCACTCTTGATCGAATATCACGGAGAATTAGAGCTGACGAAAGGAGTCCTTTTAAATCTGAGAAGTTTGAAGAGGGTTGGAGATACTTCCGTGTCTTTTGGCAACAAAATCCTGAAAATACGAGGAGACTTTGGAGTCAAGGATCTGAAAGTAAGTGCATTCCTTTTATTTCATATTCTCAGTCATCAGAAGAATATTGCAAAAAATGAATAGGTAACATGATCTTCAATATTTTTGAGAAATCTATTACCTAAAATCTCACATTTCCTTCTACAAAATTAAATTGTACATTATTTAATTGTTTTCAATTATACAGAAAGTCATTCCTCATTTTTATTTTGAACAATGACTATAGCTTAGATCAGCGATGCACAACCCATGGCCTGTAGACTTTCGAATGTTTCATCTTAAAATGAAAATATAGTACATAATTTTTTACTTAAATAAATCAATACTTTAAATTAGTTAAATAGTTTAAAAATTTCAAAGACAAATATCGCATTAATTATAATAAACATTCTTGTATTCAGCACATATAATTCTCATTCTGTACAGTTTCGAAATAGCACGGTCAAACGTAATGAATCTATCATTTATCTGTATCAACTTTTTCGACATTGTTTTTTTGCTCGGGTGTTTAACGTGGAACGTATCTATCGTGTAAAAAGAGAAGAGAGTATTCATTTTTAATTACGGCCTGAAGACATCATGATTTGTTTTTATGCGACCCATTAGAAGTGTGCATGCTTGCTCTAAGAGAAAGTATGGAGTTGATTGTACACGTAACCTTCTGTTAGAAGGTTCTTGCAGTCGTCTTCTTTAGTGACTTGGCAAGAATTGATAAGAACTGAACGATGATCTGTTACCTGAATATTTGATTTCGTTTCTAGTTCAACTACAATTACCTGTCCAAGATCATGGACATTGGGCCAACTGGAGGCGTGCTGGGTTCAGTCACTAAGGCGAGCATTTTAGCTGATTTCCTCATTGACTTCAACAACAACGAGATCCATCTCCAAGACTTCTACATGCACGACTTGGGGTATAAGTCTAAAACTGTCATTTATGATTTACATACATATATCATAGTTTAACTCATGATTTTTTGCTCCATTTTTGTAAAATATATAATATTGAAAAACAGCCGTGTCCACTCTCAATGTGGAGCACATGGACCCCTAACACAGTGTATATCGACTGAAGTTATTCTATACGGACTGCTTATCTAAAAATTTCATTGTTGAGTTACTGATATGGTTTGATTTGTGATTATTTACTCTTTTTTTGTAAAACGTAGTGTGCTGAATCCGCCACTGCGTGTCACAATTATTTACTCAAGCTGTGGGATAACAAAGTTGTTGAATTCGATTTATATTCGAAATGAATTTTCACAAATTTATTGCCAAATCTATAAAAAATATTAAAGCTGTATTCCATTGAAACACAATTTATCAGTTTGACTTTTCTGAAGTGATTTCAAGGGGAACAAATGGTCAAAATCATGCATTCATCCATCAGTGGGTTGCCAATACGTTATCAAGAGGGCTCGCTTAATCTCACAGCAATTCTCGGTGTTCTGAGGTAGAAGTGATTTTTTTATCACTCCTATGCAATTATATGCGATACTTAAGTGAGCAATAGATTGTTACTTAATACACTTATATTATGTAACAATATGCAATTTACTGTAAACTAATTAATGAAAATGGCTAAAAATGTACTGCTGTGTATACTGAAGCTGTCATAGATTACACATAAGTCAGAAATTTCAGTTATATATAATTTGATCTGAGAATATTGTTTTCTCTTAAATTACAAAGGGGCTCGTGCGAGCCCCTCCAAGCCCCCTCCAGCCTACTGCTGCATTCATCCACATACGGGTAGTTTCTTTATCCCTTTATAGGGTATAGACCAGGGGTGGGGAACCTTTTCTTCTCTAAAGGCCGCATTCATTTTTCTGATTCAACATAAGGCCGCAGTAAACATTGACGATGGAATCTTTGGCCGGAAACGGGAATTTACAGTCAGAATATGTCGGGAATTTACGAATTTACATACATTACAGAATCATAGAATTGGCCAGAAGGCCGCACCAGAGTAGCCAAAAGGCCGCAGATTCCCCACGTCTGGTATAGACCCTATTACTCTTGACTATCATAGTTGATAGTCTCAGAATGATAGGAATTTATTGTTTACTCAATGAGAAGGATTGTTTACGAATGAAATCTAACAATTAAAGCATGGCGATAATTACCAATTCACTTTCAATTGTTCCAGAGCAATCACTGTAAAATTGACTGGCAACCCGATCGCTGATTTCCTGTCCAACGCCATGGTCAAAGTGATCACAACCCTCTTCAAGAACGTCATCTACAAGATCATCGAAATCAACATGAGGAAAGCACTCCAAGACGTCATCGACGGCATCAACTCTTCAATAGGCGGAGCGAGTGGATTCATCGCAAGCATCAATCACGATTCGCCAAGACCCGTAGACATTTTTGAACGTTTCGCAGCGAAGAAATTTTAACATAATATATTTATATTTAAAATAAAATACACGTTTTTTTAAATAATAATAATCAAGCGGTATCAACTCGCATGCTTGATAACATATAAAAGTATCCAGTGCTTTTCTTTCCATGTAACACAGTGAAACGGTATTCTGGCACCCTTTTCTTGCAATTTTTAATGTTTCAAATCAATATTCGAAAAAATATATTTTTATTTTGCTTTAAAAACTGTTTTTTTTTCATGGAAACCATTATGTTAGTTTCTATCAAATGTCTCTTTTGAATTTAATGTTCAAAAAAATACCAGGTCCATAGAATTACTCTGTGACCAGAACCAAGGATCTAATGCTTCATATATTGTTTTATTTTGAAAATTCTCATACTTAAAACACCTTTCCCAACATTTGAGTCTATAACGCAGTGGTCAATGTGGTTGGCTTTCGGCTGTGCAACTTTAAAGGAAATTAAAAATTATGTGCGCCACATAAAGAGACCTACTTAACGAAATGGTTAATTTTTTATAATGACAAGAATATTAACAAAACTATATAACATTGGTGGATCCGAAATTGTACAAGGAGGGAGCCATTCAATTCGAAAATAAACATCATACAAAAATAATACATTAAAAAATAGATGATTTAAAAATAATACATCTATTTAAAAGTAGTCAATACATAATTAAGTATGTATTCTATAAAACATGGTAAACTAAACAATAGAAGATCCCATTTCACAATAAAGTTTTAATAAAGTAGAAAAATTATAAAAAAAATCTCCCCCTTGGATCCGCCAATGCTATATATGTAATGACAATTAATTTATTCTGGTGGTGGTATAGCTGGTGTAACTTTTGTGTGCTATGTTCTAATGCATGTGCGCGCGTGTATGCGCACAGCTTAGAGGGAACACTGGTCCTGTCTTAACCCTACCCTTCTATCCTTACTCTCTTCAGGAAAATGAGAAGTTGAAAAACTAAGTAACAAGCAGTCGACTTAAAAAAAAACTTTCTATTCAGATACCTCCATTTAAAATACATATGCTTGGCATTGGGAACGGACACGGATTAGAAAAAATCTTGACAAGAAGTGAGTCTAAATTTAGCTTTTAAGTTTGAAAAAGATATATAGATTAATTTTAGAGAAAACAATATTCTCATATCAAACTAGTCGCTAAACATATTTTTTTTTTTTTAAACCATGTCCGCTCCCAATGTGGAGCATATGGACTCCTAATGGAGTTTATCTCGACAGAAGTGTTTCTACGAGAACTGTTTGTTACTCAGTTGCTCAACCTCTCTTTTTCCAAAGAGAGTAGGGATAGAAGGATAGGGCTAGGACAGGATTAGTGGTAAGCTAGTCGCTCTCGATACGCCCCGTTCATAGGATAGGATGAGTGAAAGGGGGGAATTCAAGACATCACATACACCCATGCCTTTGAACAGAAATTCATAAATCGATTGAAAAATTAATTTATAAAAACTGTCCGTACCGGGATTTGAACCCGGGCCCTCCGTAGCCGAAGCCAACAACGTTGACCACTTGACCACACAGGCGGCAACATATATTACCAATGTAAAATGTTGTACATTTTGCGCAAGATTAATGAATTCTTTGTGATTGTTTGACTATTATAATATGAAAATAAATTAATGTATGAAAAACATTAACTAGTGATCCAAAATGTCGGACACAAATTAAGACTAATACGAAAATTAGAAGAAACAAAATGTAATTAAAATATTCGTATTTGAACATAAATTGCCTATGCAAAAGGTCGTACGTTTTCTGCAATACAAATGAATTCTTTTTCAATGTTTGACAATTGTAATATGAAAATAAATTAATATATGACAAAAATTAGTGATCCAAAATGGTGGACACAGAGCAAGTTTAACTAATATAATTGAAGTATCAATATAATTCTAGCATACAACCTTAAATGTATTTATTTATTCCTATCCTGTAATCATAACCGATGGTGTATGTATGTGGATGTATCATCAGGGTTGTTCTATTCAGTTGATGTGTGTACAGGCTAGAATTCCAATTAACCTTCTCACCGCGTATGACATCTATGCATGTCCTAGCGAACATGCCCTCAGCGCGCGTAACACGTATAGATGTCGTGGAAATTTGTAGCAGAAGTTGGTTGATAAATCTATAGCTCTGATTAAACGCCAAATGAAATTTTTCAGCTGTTAGGATAAAGCCTCCAGAAACGATATTCTATGTAACAAAGATGATTATGAAATCAAAATATAGATGCATTACTTAACCTTTTCACCGCGTTTGACATCTATGCATGTCCTAGCGAACATGCCCTCAGCACGCGTGACACGTATAGATGTCATGGAAATTTCAATCCCTATATAAGAGCTATCTATTGTGTTAAAATTGTATAGCTTGGTTGAAAATATTACTAAATGTATATTTTACCAAATTCAATAGATGGCATTAGTCAAAAAAGATTCAATATAGGCCAAAATAATTTATTTCTGGAACAGGCCGTGAACATACGTCACCAATGCAAGATTTTGGATAGTATAAATAAGCGATCTAGTGCGAGTGAAATTGAAATTGTTCCAAGAATTTAATATTATAAGCATATGGTATGGTGGTGGCGCAGTGTTCTCGGTCGCGCGTGGCGGTATTTTGAAATATGGCGACGTCACGCCGCAATTGTATGAAGAATGATTATTGTTGAATTAAACCGAAAATATAAGAAATATATTGTATTTTATTATCGAAAAAGTTACTTTGGGTGGCAATTAACATATTAGATTAGTTGAAAAAATATTACAACCTATATTTATAGTCGAAAACGTGATAACAAAATCCGCAAAAAAGCAGCCTTGTACAGGGCATGCTCGCTAAATTTTGTGACGCGGGCAAAGGATTAAGACAGTCTTCTTCAACCTGTGGTCCGCGGACCGACACCGGTCTGCAAGAGTTAATTGCCGGTCCGCAAATAGTATAATGTTTCGAAAAATATTCGAATTTATCTTCTGTGTACATTAAATTTTGTACTAAAAACCAGAAGAGTTGATTACAAAAAAGCACTAACAAAATATGTAGTTTTATTAACATTAATAGATGAAATTTCACGTAACATTTATTGTAAAAATTTTAGGTCCCTCATGCTAACGCTATACAAGCCATTTTGAGTAAATAGTGCAGTGTGTTGCTAGGTTATAAATGACCACAAGTGTTTGGCAGCATATTACCGCAAAAAAATATTGTTTACAGGTGCCATAACGGCATACTCTCCCCTCTCCTCTTCCTCTGTCTGCGCATCAGTTGGATCAAGTGCTTTGAGCTAATACTGACAGTAGCACTGCCGACTGTTCGTTCAATTATTTCTAGTTCGTAATTAAGAGAGAAAACCTTGAGGAGCATTGTTTCAACATTTTGATAAGAAATCAATATTTTTGTTTTTTTTAAAATATCGCGCATATGTTGCAGGCTTAAAATAGCTTATAAATGATTTATAAACTATTGGCCAATGAATGATTTTCTTATCTATCTTTCCTTTATAAAACATACAATGATTTATTTTAATTCAAAAATTTGATATTGCAATAAAATGAATTCATGTTTATCACATTGGCTTTTTGAAAGTGTCTAAATTGTTTCATTTTAATCATCTGGTTTGCCAGGCCTTTATGTATTTTTGTTTGAAAAATCCTGCATTTATAATTGTAAATAAGTAGTAACAATAATGTGTGTTGAATATTTTTTTAAGCGTCTGGATTTTTTTTGCATCTCAAGCATAAATGCACATTTTTTTAAATTTATAACATATTCATACTTTATTATTGACACCGTGTTCGATTTAAAGCAATTTAAACGCTAAAAACACGTGAACCAATCAAAAAAGTTTGTTTTGGCGGGAACTTTCAGAAACACGTGGTCGACTCAAAACCGTTTTTCAAAGGTATAAAAACCACCACGTGGACCACTCAAATCTTCACAGATTGTTTCAAAAATAAGTTTGATTTTTGTTCAAATCGTATTCATTTTTTTGATAATATGAGTAAAATCTGAAACCATAATACTCTAATGAGAATGCAAAATCAAGACCTCATTGCCACATATGGAAAGCAAATATTACTCAATGCATACAAATTCTTCCTTTCCTACGCCACGGAAAGTATCTTACTAAGGCTGGGGCGCGTGGAGTCTGCACTTCCACACCTTTTACTTGACGATTTGGTAATTTGCGATAAATAATTATTTTTACGTTCAAATTTGTTTTGTTGGAAACTTGTTGGTGGGGAAATTGGGTCTCTGCGGTTAGTGAGCACTAAAATATCATAATTCATCGGCCATTTTTTTTAGTTAGCACTTCATCTATCGCTCCGGAATATATACCCTACGAGAAAAGTGCGAACCCGTAGCGGATATTTGTAGGTACGACGTTGAGTACTATTGAGTAGAGGTCGCCAACCGAGGGTCCGTGGAGTTGTTGCAGTGACGGCTTCGGAACCAATAATAAGTAAACTTATTTCTAAGCACGCAGTAACAGCTGTCACACTTATTAACTTTTTAAAATTATAGAATTGTAACCTTCGATAAAAAAAATGTTTGGTAACCCAGATTGCCAGGTCAGTTGGTGGCGCTAATCAATCTGCACATAAATCTGATTAAAGTACGAATGATTTGTAGTAGACTCTGAATTATTTTCCGAGAAATCTTGCTACGGATTCCTCCGCAAAAGCCTTAATCCTGCCTGCCTCTTCTTTCGGCCGGTGGGATTCCTGCGTCCCGGTCGACCGTCGGGTACTATCCATAGGATATACTCGACGGAATTGAGGGATGCTGGCATGTCATGGGAGGAAGCAAAGAAATTGGCGGGAGACAGGGAAACATGGAGGTGCCTAAAATAAAATTTTAACACACCCTTCCAGTCCTTAAATTAACGGGGCAAATCAAGAGCGGCTTATTAGCCACTAATCCTATCCTGGCCCTATCCTTCTATTGTTACTTTTTTCTTAAAAAGAAAGGTTCAGCAACTTAGTAACAAACAGTATTCGTAAAAAATTTTTTTTGAGATATCTCCATAAGGAAGCCATTTGCATTACATTGGGAACGGACATGGAACGGACACAGATGGATATATGGACTCTCTCTCTTTTTTCATTCATAGTCAAAATGTCTTATTTTTAAATTTTGGCTATAATTTCACACAAAATACAAAACTTTTGCATTAAATTAGCTCTGTAGATAAATATAGCGACAGAGATGGTGAAATTGAGAATGAGAATAAAGAATTTTTAAGCGCAGTTCTCATGTTCCTAATTATTATTGTGTACTTGTATTCTTGTACCTTGTAGAATAATGGTTTTTTGGTAACCGGCACAATTATAAAGAAAAAATGTACAAAATATTTTTTTTAATGTTCTCTTTTTTTGTCTCTGAGTTTAGTTGTCCGCAATGTTCCCTCTGAGACACGGGTTCCCAACCTATGGGTCGCCAACTTTTTTCGATTCTGGATTTGAACAACAAAACTTAAACTACAGTCAACTAAAATTACCTTATTGAAAAAAATGCCATTTTCAATTGCATCGGGGCCGCGGGTCACATGGCTTTTATAAAAAGGGGTCGCCACCCGAAAAGGTTGGGAACCTATGCTCTAAGACAAGAGGTTAGCTGCGCGGAAATTTCAAAGGCTGCGCGGACCAATCAAATATTAATTTATCAACTGTCTTGTAGTGCGCGGGGGGTTCCCAACTGGGAACGTTGGTTGTCCGTGAGGTCTTCAAATTTAGGGACCCCTACCTGATTGAATATTTAAAAAAAAATAGAAAACATTCATCATGGTATATCATATAAACAACACGTCGTGGCCACAATCGGAAATCTTCAAACAATCGAATATTGTGATAGCCTAATTTATAATCATTGCATTAAACTATGCGATTTTGATCGATCACGGATCAATGGAGTCGTATTGTCAGATGTGCCCTTGGTGATAACTTCATTTCATTTTCAGCTGCGTAAAAATGACAACTGATTAAACATTGCAACAAATTGAAGGGCACGGAAAAAAAACAAAAACAAGCAGGGTTGGGACATCAATGTTGCTATAATTACGGTAATGCTTAAGGTTGTGAAAAAATATTGCCGCTGATTGATGGGATGAAAAAATCTTTGTATATTTGTAAAAAACAAGAGTTCTCTCCTATTTAATTTATTCTCAAAATTAAAAGACAATACATGGTATTAAAACGGACGCCAAACGCGCCATGCATTTGACAAATACAAATTAACCTAAAATAACTATAACAGAAATTAAAATTAAAAGAAAACAATAATGTTATCAATAACAAGAAAAAAACTAAAAATAGTGTAAAAAAATCGTTGCTGATTATTATGTACATATTTATGGGCCAGGAGTTAGCAAACCGCGGCTCTTTATACATCAACCCTTGAACTTATCACGTTTTTACAATAATACCTTTGCTATCCTATTTCCTTGACACATTGGCTCTTCTGTCATGAAGGCCTGCCACCCCTGCTCTAGAAATTTTTTAAACAGCTAAATAGTCAGTGGCGGTTCCTGACCTGAAATCTTGGGTGGGCTAGAGAAAAGCATAGCATTGTATACTATTTACGAAATTTTGCATGCTTCCACTTCATCTTATACATTAATCTACAAGCAAATTAACAAATACTACGACACTACTGCAAAGCATAAATTACTATATAATACAATCAATGCTAATGTAAGTAAGAAATAATAATACGTGACCTTAAATTTGTCTCTTTCAAAGTGAAATAACAAGTAAAAAAAGCAATACAGAACTGTCACTGAGATTCGATACCTGTCACTTTCATAGAATACAAAGATATTGGTATGTTTGTATGGGCCATGGACTAATTTCAATTTAGCCCCTGATGAATGACAGAAGCCAGTAAATTTGAAATACAGTCCTGTGTGTTTGATGACGTTTCCGTACATACAAATACAAACAAAATCGAATCGTGCTAGATTGCGTTCCAGTGTAAAGAAATATTGTCTATGGTTTTGGGCTAGAAAGCCGCAGCCCCTGACCAATAGCATGTACATAGGTGTTGCCAGACTGACGTCACGTTGAATGTTCTCTATGAATTATTTATAGGGTTATTGTTTTTTTTATGCCGGCTCAGCTTAAAATTGTAATAAAAAACAATCGAGAATATTATTGTAGGTAGACATGCCATTGTCTTATATTGATAGAGGAAAATTTAAACAAAGATATTATATTCATTTGGGGAAGGTTAGTGACGCTTATAAATGTATTTATTTTGTTCAGCGGCCGAATTGCTGTTCATTTATATTCAGCCATCTAAAACTTTGGGTGAAAAATGCAGGTCGGGCTTAGCCCACCTAGCCCAGTACCTAGAACCACCACTGTAAATAGTCCTCGCAACTCGCGACTCACATAACCAGTGGCAGATTATCCCATAAGCGCAAGAGGCGCGCGCTTGGGGCCTCCAAATTTTAAGGGCCTCAAAAATAGCATAAATCATATAAATCCTTATCAATATTCATTATTATTCTACGAGCAGTTTTGCACCAGTTTTATGTTATTCGAAAAACAGGGCCTTCAAAATGTATTGCGCCCAGGGCCTCCAAAGTGCTTAATACGCCACTGCACATAACTGTCACAAAGAACAAATTGTATTTTTTTTCATAGTAACTGTTTCCTAGAAACGCCTTTTGGTTTGGCGCCACATTTTACTGCTTAGCTGCATTGCTACAAACAATACATTTTTGAAATGCACTATGTTCAGTGTTGAAATCCATTGGTAAAAAAAGTTATGGATATAAATCATCATCACCAGGTAGATCCTGGTTTTCTCAACACATCTATCTGTCTTTAATGGCCAAAAAATGGATTCCTAAGCGAACGACATTTACCCACAGCTCCGTCCAGTCTTTTCTTCTCTTCTGTGTCTATGCCTGGATTTATGAACACTTCTTTTGTCGGCACATTAGAGGTATTATAATTTGCATGATTCAGTGACAATGGACTGCAATTTTTGAACAAAACATATATACGTAGCTCAGCATTTTACACTATCCTACAATCGCTACAATCCCCGAGTGGTCCATAAATACGGTCGAAGATCTTCGTTTGTTTTGTTTTAACGTATGTAATAGTTTTTACGTACCTAATAAAGTTTTTAATTTAAAATATTTCGAAATTGCGTTTTCGACTGGCAAATAACAAATGATTGCAACAGAAGTGACAGCTGCTGGTAATCCCATAATGCTTTAATACATTTTATCGATATTGACCATCGATAATAGAAATTCGCAATCGTCTTTATCTTCACACTATAAAATAAAGATTTTTCACAACTTCTCAACAATCATTCTTTCGACTTGTGCCAGTAGTTGACTATCTGACTGTAAAATAAAGTGACTGTTATAAATACTGAGAAATCTTAATCAAATTGAAAATAGTGAACATTCGATTGCATAGATATTAAATATAACAAGTAAGTAAACCTATTTGCTTTCTATTGAGTCGTATTTCAATGACGCACCTACCTAGCGTACATTCTAGTTCTAGTATATTATAATATATGGCGTAAACGTGGAAGCCCCTGACAAGCCCTTTAGTGCCGTTCAGTGGCCAATAACTCAAAGGCGTAGAAGGCGCACGCTCGAAGCCTCAAAAATAGAATACAAAAGTTCATATAACTTCAATTTAATTTTTAGTGTTATTGTTATTATTTTACGTAAAAATTTTGCAACTCTTTTATTTTATTTGAAAAACAATGCCTCCGCATTGTATTGCACCTAGAGCTTCTTAAATGCTTACTTCTACGCAATACCAATACGTAATATCAATCTTATTAAGTAAAAACATAAATGCTTCCTTTTCAAAAATGACCAGCATTTTTTACTTTTGTAACATCTAGTTCTGATACTGGTTGAATTGCAAAGCAATCAACGCTGCCATGGCACTGTCTGGAATACTCTCAAAATATTTGTTGGTATTTGTCGCCTGTGTGGTCGAGTGGTCAACGGTGTTGGCTTTGGCTACAGAGGGCCCGGGTTCAAATCCCGGTACGGACAGTTTTATAAATTGATTTTTCAATCGATTTATGAATTTCTGTTCAAAGGCATGGATGTATGTGATGTCTTGAATTTCCCCATCTCACCTTCCCTATCCTATGAACGGGCCGTATCGACAGCGATTAGCTTACCACTAATCCTGTCCTAGCCCTATCCTTCTATCCCTACTCTCTTTGGAAAAAGAGAGGTTGAGCAACTGAGTAACAAGCAGTTCTCGTAGAAACACTTCTGTTGAGATAAACTCCATTAGGAGTCCATATGCTCCACATTGGGAGCGGACATGGTTTAAAAAAATTACATCCAGTCCTCATTTTACGCGATGCTTTTTTGCGCTATTTTTGGACGGCACCGTTCCTTTTTTTACAAAAGAAATGGTGACCCTGCGTTTTAAAAACGGTTGACCCTACACAAAATCACGTGATGTGACTATTAATTTTGTTAAAATATATTTATTGAATTCGTTAAATAGCACTTTCAAAGTAAGCTTTTTTTATACGCGTCAATTTCTGCCAACCAGTGTATCGCGTAAAAGGGGGATTGGGTGTATAAATCGTATAAAATAATAATTCATAAGTTTTATAATATGGTGTGATTTATCTCCTGTCCTAGAAAGCAGACAGTCTTTACAACCAGTAGTGTTATTATTTTCAGCAAATCATGAAACTCTTTGTGACGATATTTGCCCTTGTGGCACTGGCCAGTGCCCTACCCCTTGCCGAAGAAATCTATGTCGCCGATCAAATAATTGGTAAGTACTTTTATTATTTATATTTAGGTATACTTTTCAAAAAATAGTGAAAATATATAGAATAATTATTAGGTATCTTTATCCAATAATTTTGTTTTCACTAGTAATGAAATGAAGCTTGCGTAAAGCGGAGCCGGTATTATTGATTGTGGTCAGTAAATTATTTAGGGGTTAAACTTTGTTTTTTCTGCAGTAAAATAATAAACAAATTTTACTTTATTAAACTAAAAAAATATATAATTACCTATCATTAAAGTGAATAAAATATAAAGTAGGTATGTATATAATATCATATTATGCATGGCTGCATTTAATTGTACACATCTACCATAATCAATAATTCAGTAGGTAAACACACATCCTCGGCAAAAAAGTAGAATAATAATATTCATGCGCGATATTCGCGTAGGTTGAATTTGCATGGTCATCTAGCAAAACAACATGAATTGTTTTACATCAAATGGCCCAAATATGTAAGCTGAATTTAAAATTATAATCCCTAACAAAATCGCTGTAAATCTTATATAAATAAATATATTGGAAGATTCCGCGCCCTTTTCTCTTCTGATGTTAGGCGGTTTTGAAAAAATTCGAACGACCTGTCAAACTACAAGCTCTGTCAGATTTGAGTATTGTATTTTAAACAAATGCAATCTATTTCTGATTGTACTGTAAATGATAATGCGTCTGTTATCGTAAACAAAACAAATGCTACAAGATAATATCGTAAAATGTTTACTTACTGTAAATATAAACAGTATAACAGACTGATCTGTTGTAATTGAAGAGATACACTGATAATAGTCGTGTTGTTTTATGATGAGTTAATCGCTTATTTGCGTGATTGGAATGATTGCGTGCGCTTCTTACATCAGATATGGCACAATGCCAATCGAGTGCCTTGGCGCAAAGCCAAAAATGCATATCTGAGGCAATAGATGTTTGTTATTGGTCGCCTTGACAACCGAAATTGGGGTAAATCTTTATTTTGAACCTTCTTAAAAGATCGAAAAAAATACGAAAAAGCGCTGCTATTCACAAGGGAACTAAATTCTCATGTTAAATCATTAAACAACAAAACAATATAATATATTGACAGATTATTATTTTGACTGAAAGTACTCGATGGTATTTCAATATAATATTTGAGGCTATTGTTTGCAAACCCGGCTCATTCCAAAATTGTTGAAACATCTTTATATATGTACTATATCTATTACTTGATTAACAAATTCGATCCAGATATGAGACTATTATTTTCAAACCCCGCTCGTTCTTAAATTGGTGAAAGATGAACCATAAATGTAATTTAGTTTATAAAATAAATTTTGAAAGTACTTTTAGAAATCCGTCTCAAACATGGCTTGATAACATACAAAGAACATTCCAAAGTAATGTTAAATTAAAAATACTTTTTAAATGTACATTATTTTTCCAAAAGAAATTTAAGTTTCATGTTTTAACCATCTTAGAAAGAACCATGTTTGCAAATAATACTCTCATTTGAACCATTCAACCAAAAAATGGGATTGAACTACTTTTACAAACAATTCTTGTGAAATTTCTTCTGCTGAAATGCTTCGTTTGAAGTCTTTATCGACTTTGGAAAGGAAAAAGAACGTAACCCACAGTTTTTTCAAAACAGTCTTTTTTCGATAATCACAATGTATCAAACTTGATACACGTTCTATCAAAAGGATGCAAACTGCGAATGCCGAATTAGTATTTTAACTTAGCTTTTAAGTTTGAAAAGGATGACCTTGTAAAAAATTAAAACCATGAAAGAAGTCTGAAATAAAGATTTTTCCTAGACAATTTCTTTAATTAATATTAGATCATGTCAATTAAACACCAGTTTAGAAGTCTCAGTGCACTTCAAGGTTGTGTATAATTCATAATTTGCATATGGCCCAAAATCATCAAAACACGTTTTTTGCGCGTCCTGTAAAATTTGTTATGTTTGGGTTACGTCCTTTTTCCTTTCCACAGTCAATATGATTAATATTTGGAGCTGACGTTCTGCCAAGTAAAAATTAATTAAACGTTTAGATTAACTCAAAAGATTGAGTTTAAACTATGTCAAAGCAAAGCTATTTTTTATGTTTAAATCGAAATGTGACTACTTGGCACTCATCCATATTGCAAACATTCAGTTTTCCGGTCTCCGATTGTTGTGAAAAAACCAGTTAGCTCACGTGAGTGAATGAGTTGCTTGACCTGTTGTTGAATATGAAGAATAATGCAGAGCATACACTGCGAAATAAGAGATTATGTAATGATATTTGGTTCTTCTTTTTTCTGTGTCGGTATTAACTCTTCCCCTTTAAATTATGAGCCTGGTAAAAGCCAATAGACACCCCAAAACTTGGCCGCAACATAGCAAAGATACCACCCAAAGAGGAAACTATCTTTTCACGGGTAACTTGCTGTTACTTTTACATTAGAATGAAGATCACAACATCAATAAAGTTTTTGGCCGCCCACTTTACACAAATTAAGATATCCATTGAATAGGATGTTTTTTTAGAGGTTTGTTTTAGAATTTTCGCCCATCAAGCCGCGGGTGGTGTTACAAAAAAAAACTCAAGTTAAGAGTGTTTATTGTTTTCTAACTTACAAAATGACAATCGTACAAATACAAACGTGTTGAAAATGAAATAATCATGAAATTTTAACATCTCTATTTATGTACTATATCGTACCAAACACTTCATGAAATTCGATAATGATTAACAAATTCGATCCAGATATATGAGGCTATTATTTGCAAACCCAGCTCGTTCCAAAATTGGTGAAAGATGAACCATGAATGTAATTTCATTACCTTACTTTGAAAAGGTTCTATATGTACTTTACCATGTTTTGAGATACGAGCGTTTGAATAATTGACTGATCATATTCTGAAATTGAAAAGAAAAAATGCACTTTTAATGATGAGCAAGTATAAACATAATTATTTTACTAATTTTAAGCAAAATTTATTTAATTTAAACCCTATATATCTAGAGATAATCAGTACTTAAAACTGTTATTATAACCTTTTTGCTCTGAACTGACAACAATAATTGAGTTTGAAAAGGTTGTAACGTCCAGTTGAACTTTTTACACTCGGTCTGTTGTATGCGTTTGACAGTTGCTACCTACCGATCGATTGTCTAAAAAGCTGAATGTTGTCGCAACTTCGTTCAAAAGATTTAACTTTTATAATAATATACTGAGTTGTAACACTGTAAGACAAATTTTGTTTATAAATCGATTATAAAAAGTCCTATTGTTTCTTAGAATCTTGTAAAATTACTGTATGAAAGAAAGTGTGTAGATAGAACTCTTGAATCCTGCTAATTTCTTTATTTAAAAATGCATGACTCTGAAATCAATATATATGTTAGATTGTGGCACATACAACATTTTCTGACCAAAAGGTCATTTTATGCCAAAATGTCAGTTAGAACCTTTTCAAAGTAAGGTAACAATTTAGTAAATAAAAATACAATTTAAAAGTATTTTTAGAAAGCAGTCTCAAACCTGGCTTGATAATATATACAATATCATTCCAAAGTAATGTTAAACTAAAAATTCAAGATTCATTTTTCAACCATTTTGAAACAAGCGGGGCTTGCAAATAACAGCCTCATATTTAAAAATTTAAGTTATTTATTTTTTTATTTGCCAAAAACAACTTTCAACAGAATTGGCCTGATGTAAATTATATAAAAATACAAAGAATATGACTGTACAAGATACAGCATCTTAAAATCTATCTATATGCATTAATAACTCAAAACAGTTGTTTTTTTGACTTAACGTTTTCTTCCATTATACTGACTATATAGTGTACAAAAGATTTTAAATAAATAAATAGAAAAATTATCAATTTTTTGAAGAAACTTAAAAACGTTTTTCGGTAACCAAATCTTCAAAATTTGATAAACATA
This sequence comes from Himalopsyche tibetana, assembly GCA_030503985.1. Taxonomy (NCBI): domain Eukaryota; kingdom Metazoa; phylum Arthropoda; class Insecta; order Trichoptera; family Rhyacophilidae; genus Himalopsyche; species Himalopsyche tibetana. Next base: position 3,791,850 of record JAPJYX010000052.1, on the reverse strand, counting down.
TACTGCAGTATTGCAGAAAATATACCAGTGGGTTGCGTGTTTGACATGCCTGCATTTTAACAATACTAATATTCTATTATCTCTGTTTACAGATGAGGCTCTCGTGGAAAAGTTCAACATCAAAAACCTGAGGTTTGGAGGAGCAATAAACTTGGAATCGACATCCAGTCGCAATGCTATCGACGACAAGATCATCGCACTGCTCGAAAATGCTCGGGAGCAGTTCGAGGAAGGGATCCCGGCGATGGGGATCCCCGTTCTTGAACCACTCGAGGTTCCCAGCTTCGGGTTCAACATCTACCAGAAGGCTGTTATTAAGTACGGTTGTTTTTATTTACACAGAGACAAAAATTATTTACTCTTTCCAATAATTCATGCATGTGACGCAGTTCGTGGATGTGACGAAGTCAGTCTAAAATTGAGACAAAAAACAAGAACTTACAGACAATGACAAAGTTGTAAATAAATTTAATCAGAATGTTAAGGAACTCTTACAAATAAATAACTTCTTATCTGTAGTTAAAAATTGATCTTAAATTAATAGCCATCGTGAAACACTGGAACTAGGACCTCCAAACCCACTCATTCCTGGCTTTCAAATCGGTCAGTGAGTAATTTTTTTGGAAAAATCCCCGTGAAAGCTAAAAAAAAAGGTTTATTTAAGAAATTCGTCGATTCCCAGGATTTTTTAATCACTGAATAATTTTTTTTAAACCAGAATCCTGAATTTCTACAAGATTTTTAGGTGAACGTTTAATGGGATTGGAAAAATTGTCAAACCGGAAATCACAATGGGGTCCGGGATTGGATGCTCTTGTTGAAACTGGCTGGGTCTCAGTCTCAGCCCTGTTTGCCTCTTATTCCGACCAGTGGGATTACAGCATCCTGAATGACGGTCGGGTACTATCAATAGGATGTACCTAGTTTGATGTACCTAGTAGGATTTAGTAACAACAGTTAACACCTTTCCCCGCAGTAAATCAACTTTTATAATTATTTACCCATAAATTTATATAATTGATTCAACTAACGAATACTTTCAGGGCTGATGTGAACTTCGACAACATGCTCATCGCCGGTCTCAAGGATTTTATCATCGAGAGGATCAACTTCAAGATCGTCGGTCTATCCCTGATCTTCGATGTCACCTTCCCTCGAATCGTTATGAACTGTAAGTTTGTCTTGTGTTGTAAATATCACTATGCATCATTTTTCTTCAAAGTAGCGAAATATTTTCAATGAAATTTATCTTTTTAAAACATATTGAATATTTTCAATGGATTGAATATTTAGGCAGTAACGTTGCAGATAATCATTATAACATTAAATTAAAATTGATAACTTTGTTATTTCACTGATAGTGTCATTAGTTTTCAGAAATGCATCGTCAGATTAAACTCTATTGTAAGATTTTTTAAAAAATGATAGAGAAAGTTGTGATATAGTAAAACTATTGTCTCGCAACTTAAATTATTTTGTAATATTCCAGCCACTAAAAATATTATAACTTTCACACTGGCTGCGTGGTCGAGTATCAACGTTGCCGACTTAGAACATGGAGGTCACGGGTTTGAATCCCAGTACAGTAAATTTTTACAGATTTACTTTTTAATTGACTTAAAAATTTCAGTCCGAAGGCATGGATGAATGAATGTCTTGAAATTTCCTTATTTTATCTCTTTATTATTTTTAAATTTTTTTAAAAAAAAATATTTGACATTACAGCTTACGCCAATGCGTCAAATATTTTGAAGTTGAAAGATCATACGAGATATACTCGATGAGAATTTTTGTAAGTCACATGAGATTAACTTAAGGAGAATCAATTAATTTCACAAACACCCATGTCTTAGATCTCAAATTAAAATTGAAAAAATCTGATTTGACACTGACCTTACTGGGAATCGAACCCAGACCCACCTGGTCGGCAGAGCAAGCTCTGGCCAACTAGACCACACCGGGCGACTTACGATTCTTAAATAACGGGGCGTAGCAAGAGTAATTACTTAACCACTAGTCCTGTCCTAGTCGAATTGGTAGCTACAAAGGCAAATTAATAAGTAATCATACAAAGAAAGAAGAGTAGATTTGCACTCACAGTACCTCTTGACATTTTTATTGGACTATTTTTCGCACACCAAAGTGCAAGTCTTGGTTAATTGTTTTCGAGATAATCCTAGCACAAAACTGAACAACGCATACGTTTGTTACGCCATGGGAATTGTCTGTTGGACACGGATGTGTGGCCGTGGTAGGTGTTGGAGGGAGTTGCATAGCTCTATCCTAGTGCTATCCTACTCTCTTTGAAAAGGAGAGGTTGAGCGACTGTGTAACAAACAGCTCTTGTAGTGTATATGTTTATTTCATCTCCCAATATGTACCATGAAATACCCCTTACGATTTTAATATATATGATTGTTGCAGCTGACTACAAGGTGAAGGGTAAAGTTGCCAGCATCATTCCGTTCAACCCGAGCGGCGAGGCCAAGTAAGTTGCTCACAACTAAACTTCATTCAAAGCGACAGTCCATTCTGTCAAAATATAATAAACCACTTCCCGAGAGCTACTGCAAATATACGTGATAACCACTGCAAAGAAAAACACGTTTTTGGCAATGAATTAAAATTCTAGGCAATCGATTATAAATTCAACATTTGATCATTGTGATCTTGCAAGAAAAAAACATGCTTCCATTGCAAACACATAAATTTTATTTATCTTCAATGCTAGATGAAGTTTATCGATTTTTAAATGCCGACTCGAGTTACCTATTATTTTAACCTTTAACCTGATCTGTGCCGTGCGGTATTAATACGTGATTTTTAAATATGTACTTTTTGGACATATAATAATAGTACATCGCAAACACTTACCATATAAATACACGGTGGGTCACTTCCGCCATCATTTATCGAAAAGCTTTTCAAAAACGAAAATTACCGCCAAGGAATTATAGCCCTGCTAGCAACAAATTCGAACACAACAAAAAAGCTTTTTTAAAATCGTTGTATTATAGATTACAAAACAATATCTTTTAACTTTAAGTATCACACTGTGATTCCAAGAGATGTCACTATATGCATGATATTTTTAAATTATTAAATACGTTTCTTGTGGCTTTTAAAGTGCGTTTCAAGTACTGCGTGTAAACACGCACATTTTGTATGGCCGCCCCTACAAGCACGAAATTGTTTGGCGTCGCTGGCAGAGAACCGGTTAAACGCCAAAAAAACGGGATGCTTTTAATAATGGATTAAAATTCTGGGCAATCGATAATAAATTTATGATTTAATCATTCCGTTCTTTCAAGAAAAACACATGCATTCAATGCATAAACAGAAAATTTATCATCAATACTACATGAAATTCATCGATTTGTAAATGTCAACTCGGGGTTAGCTATGTATTATTATTATTGCATACAATTGTCAGGTCCAACTCAAACTCAAAATTCTTTCTGATAGATGGATTCTGTAATGCTCATAAATTATTCCTGACCTTTTTTCCGATCATGTGAAATGGTGACTGACGATCCGCAACCCTTGAAATTCCTGCTTAAATAGTGATTTGGCAATCGTTGATAGTAATTCTCATTCATAGGATCGACGCTAAGGGGATCAACATTAAGGGCGTTGCCAATCTGGGAACGCAAAGCGATGGAACCCTCGTCATCAAGAAGCTGGCCATGGAATTCAATATAGAAGGAATCAAGGTAGAAAGCTGATATTGTATGTCTCTTTAATGTTTGGTCACTAGAGCAATTTATCTTCGAATAAGTTGTACATGGTCTTTTCCATAAAACGATAAGTCAAAAATTTGATGTTTTGAGTTGTAATACCCATTATATTCGAATCCTCTCTTCTATAGCTCCACAAAAGTAAAACTAAAAAAATTGGCTAGTTTTATCTCGACTGGCAGATGTTTGCATATCGAAATAAAAAAGTATAACTTTTAGGATGTTCACTGTCGATACTTGGTGGAAAGGCATTATGTTCACAAAATAAAATTTTTAAACCTTTTTAATTTCATTTTTATTTGTATAAATAACAGTGTAACATTTTATGATCTTGTCGATTGATAATGCTCGTCATGAGCGAAACCGGTCCTGATTTTAATGAATAAGTGTGGGTATCAGTACAGATGTATATTTTATTTTTTGAAAAGAAATATAAACAATATTCTTTCAGTTCCAGACTGTGAAAAGGAAAAAGGACGTAACCTATAGTTTTTTCAAAATAGCTTTTTTTTGATAATCACAATGTATCAAACTTGATACACGTTCTATCAAAAGAATGTAAGCTGCAAATGCCGAATTAGTGTCTAAATTTAGCTTTTAAGATTGAAAAAAGATGAGCTTGTGAAAATTGAAATAAAAAAAAAAGACTGAAAAAACGGTTTTTCTAGACAATTTCTTAAATTAATATTAGAATATGTCAATAAAACACTAGTTTAGAAGTCTCCGTACACTTCAAGGTTGTGTATATTTCAAAATTTGCTTATGGCCCAAAATCATCAAAACACGTTTTTCGTGCCTCCTGTAAAATTTGTGGGTTACGTCTTTTTTCCTCTCCACAGTCGTTAAAAAAAAAAAACTCACAATACCATTTTATGGTTTTGTCAACATTTCAACAAATAAAAATTGAATTGGAATAAATGACTAAATAATTCGCTATAAAGATGAGACAAACAATAATAATCATTTTTTTTTACAACTCGGTTTAGATGCGTCAAAACTTTGGTCGGCCATATCTCAAAACTATCAATTTCTAATTGTCGCAGTATGGAACTAAGCCATCGATATGTTATCTAGTGGACGGATGTTTGTTGTCTCTTATTCAGAGCCAATCTCGAGTGACATTGAAAATCATCATCAAATTGTGATATAAAATGATCAAAATATCTGTCACCTTGGCTCTTAATGCCAACATAGTGTGCTACGAAATAACATTGTTGTTTTTCTCCGCATTTCAGATCAACCTGAGCGGAATCCTAGGCAACGGCCTTATCAACAAACTGTTCAACTGGGTCCTCAACCGACTGACTCCGGGCGTGATCCAGCAGCAGAAGGATCATGCCGCAGCTGTGGCAGCCGACTTCATCACAGACTTCGCCAACGAGTTCCTCAGTCATGTATCGCTCACCGACTTGATCAGCGGATAACCCGATAATCTGATAATCATTAATTAACCTATTGCCAAATCATGAATGTCAAAGATGTGTCGAAGGATCGTCACCAGACTGATATCCATTTTTTACGTCATACGTATTGTATAAATATTACTTTTTGTGCGCAGTCGGCTCACAAAATTATCGCTCTATTTACAGTGGAACCCCCAATTACACCACCCCGAATTACGCGCTGGCTTGAAATATTCACTGCACTGTCGCATTCCATTGACGAGACGGTCGTCTGTGCGGCGCATAGAGTCAAATTTTGACTAGCGTCTATTCATTCAACACGTTTCAGGCTATACATGTATAGCCGGGCGGCTGTCTATGTATTGGATTTTGGCGCGCTTTGCATTTTATCACTTAGTAACTAAATATTTTGTCTAAATATTTTTTTTTTTGCAAAACTCAAGGAAATCTTAGTTTCGCATTTTTTGCGGAAAAAACCAAATCCCTAATTTTGTATGAGATTCACTTCGCTAATTACACAACCCCGAATTGACACTGTCCCGACTTTAGTGTAAATGGGAGTTTTACTGTATTCAGAAACTAAATAATTCTTAAACCAAAAATTGACTTATCATTCTATTATTTAAAAAGTATTATTCCATATAGGATTATTTCATGAATTGATCAACACAGCTGGTTGCTTTTAACTAACTTTTTTTCTATATAACTGTCTACATGTCATGTCATATTTTGAGTGCCAAAATTCTCGTTTCTCTACATCAGTGTCTGCCAAACTGTGTGCCGCAAGAAGTCTCAGGTGTGCCGCGGTGGATGAAGCCTTAAAACTGTTAATTTTAAATAATGGCTATTCATTTAAATTTTCTTCAATTTTAAGTAAATTCAACATCTGCACATTCAAACATATATTTGCCACGTTCATATATAGTGGTCAATGCGACACATTTTCTTTTTTTAAAGATACATTACCTTGTTATTTGGTGTGCCAATCACCAGTGTGCCGTGAACTAAAAAAGTTTGGCAGACACTGCTCTACATCATGCGAAAATACCGCTCAAGTGTTTTGTTTCAACAAAGTGTTGCATTGACTAATATCTTTTACTATCCCGTGTACCCAGCTTATTTTTGGAGAATTGCATTTTAGTATTTACTTAAAGTGCTATAACTTAGAAACTATATAGTCAAATCAAATGAAACTTTTTGTGGTTGTTTGAAAGACTATAATATTCAATTATGTGTGGTATAATTACCAGAATTTTCTTTTATGGAAAGCCATATTACAATATTTGCACATGTACCGAGTCTTACTTTCTTTCTTCTTCTTTTTTTGAGTCTTTTTTTGCTTGGCGCACACCTCGCTGGTTCAAAAGGGCTTATTTATTTTTGGCTGCTGCTATTAGTAACAAAATATTTTTAGAAATGCTTTTTGACATCCTTTTTTACGGAATATCTAAATTTACAATTCAAAATAAACTCGGTGACTGCACTATCATGTGATCTTCAGAAGGACAAACGGACGCATCAAATGCGTTATGATGTCCTTAAATTTCAGTTGGTAAAATCAGTAACTATTTCTAACAAAAGTAATAATTAAAAGACTGATGAATTAGAATGATTTGAGTATCTGCTATAATGGTTATCTGTTGTGTTGATATATACCATAATCATGGCTCTATTTGAAAGCATAGCGCGTCACATTAATACACGGCTCCGGGATCCAACGTGTTAACAAGACTCTGCCGTTTATCAACTTTGATTCAATTGGCCCCACACTTCCTCACATTATTCTCACAAATTGTTTTCAAACCGCTTGAAAATGCCTATCGTATTATTTACAACAGTATTACCAATAAAAACAACTACACAAGTCCTAGATTGACTAGTCTACTGTCGACTTCTGCCAGTGGTATATATTAGATCAGTGTTCTTCAACCCTATGGTCTGCGGACCGGTGCCGGTTAGTTAATTTTCATGGTACTTTCTAAAAATCATATGAATTTGTCAATTGTGGCACAATCTGTATGTCATCCTACGAACTTAATGAGTGATGTTGGTTGACGCCGGTCCGCGAGATATTTTTACAATTTTTACCGGTCCGCCTATGTAAAAAGGTTGAAAAACACTGTATTAGATCACATCTGTATGACGCAAAAAGTATATTCACGTGATTGGATCACTTAAATTTACGAGGTGTTTCTGTGAAACAAACACATCAAAGCTCTACTATTCATGTGTTTTAGACATGACAATTTTATAAAATGTGTATATCATTTTAATATAGCTATAAAAAAACGATATATTTTGTATGTCTATCATTATATTTAAGAAACTTACTAATAAATAATATTAATCATTGATAATCTTTTCCCTGGCTGTTATAACAGGTATATTCCTGTGTAATTTATGTTAAATATAATATAATATAATAATAAAATGTTTGTGACTACTGTTTTGTTAATATTGTTGTTGAATTGAAAATTGTTGAATTATTAAGGGTGACTGAAAAGTATCAGGTATTAAGGCAGTGATAACTGTTGAGTGAATTTGAGAAAAATTTATGTAAAATATAGCTAACTTATGCGATCCTAAAAATGAGGCATAGCGAGTTCGATTAGATACCAGTAGTCCTTTCTAAGTCCTACACTCTAGACCAGTGGTCTCCAAACTCAATAAGGATGTGAGCTACTTTCGTAAACTGAAATTGTCTGGTGAGCTACCTTTACATATTCCTTCTTTATAGTTTTTTGTCATCGGCCCTTATCCTACCATACATAATATTATTTTATTACTTAAAATAAATTAGAACATCAGTTTTTCTAATAAAACATCAATTATTTATTTTTAAACAAAATAATAATTGACAAATAAGTGCGAGTAAAAGTAATTCGTAAAAAGAATGGCATTCACTTTCATCTGCAATTTTTTCAATTCTGCGTGGGTACCTTGTCACTTCCATCCGAATGCAATTAACAATATGTACATCTGTGAGTTTCCATACTTACTCTTAACCACCTTCATAGAAGAAAACGTTGATTAACATAAGTAGGTAAAACAAAACAATGCCTTCATTTGAATTTTTTTATTAACGGAGTTCAATAATAAAATTTTATAGACAAATATAAATTTATTTATAAAAATATGGTAAAATATCCTACGCGAGCTACCGAAAAATCCTCGGCGAGCTACCGTTTGGCGATCACTGCTCTAGACCAGGTTTGGGCTAACTTTTTAAATGAAAGACCATACGTGGAATTAAAAATAAGGAGTAGACCGCAATATATTATTGACTGTCACAAAAAAGACATTCTTTTTGCATATATCGACCCGTAATAGGCAGAAAATCGTAGCAGACAATTTATAAATTTTACAGGAGAAGGTTTTCTCGTAATAGGTTTGAAAAAGGAATTCCTTAAGTGCGGTTAGTAAATAGTAATATATGGGCAATGTCTATCCTAATATTATAATGAAATTGTCTGACTATTCTCAGTTCTCGTAGACTAAAATGCACAGGCAATAAAAAAGATCAGGTGAATGAGATAATGCTAATAGTGGTTTCCTCCCTTTGAAGATAAAAAATATCTTCGTGCCTCCCCATTCTTTATTTAATATAGTAATAAAGACACGTTTTAAAGACTATTTTGGACAATAGTCCACGCCTCTCAGGTTAGAAATCGCTGCCTTAGGTGATATTAAACAATTGTGTCGCTTAAGTTTTTTTGCCGTTTATGGGTCGATATAATAAGTGAATCTGTAATATCAAACATTTCATTACGTCGATTGGTCTACACAAGAATTCACTTTCATCTGTAGTTAGCCCAAGCCTCCTATCGACTCCTATAGAGAAAAAAAGAGGTTGAATAACTGAGTAACAAACAGTTCTCGCAGAAAAGCAATCCCATATGCTCCAAATTGGTAAGGGACATGATAAACGTTTTTAACAATTTTTCTCACTCATAGACGTCACTGTCTCAAAATCAGTATATTTTTCACGCACTCCTAAACTTTGGTGATATTAGTTGAAGTCATGCAAGGGCTTGAAAGCCAGTTAAACTTTAGGAACCGATGACATTGTCCTTGTAAAGCTATGAGAAGTCTCGGTTTGATATATCAATGTGAATATGTGCCAAAATAATAGAGCAATATGACAATGTTTTGGTTTGTAACGAGGTAAGCCTGATATTACTTATTCTAATGTGCTTACATTTCGTCACCGTTCTGACAGAAGTCGATAAGTAACAAAACTGACTAAAATGAGCTAAGTATACAATGTTTTTCATTGTCTGGAATAACTCAGTTGGTGCATTGATTACACCAGTTTATTATTATTAATGCTGATTTAAAAGCACAGCTATTGTACCTGTGTATTAATTATAAACTCTTATTTGTGTCAGATCAGCATTAATGTATCAATATTTTGATATCGGCTGTGGAAAGGAAAAAGGACGTAACCCACACATAGCAAATTTTACAGGAGGCACAAAAAACGTGTTTTGATGATTTTGAAATATACAAAATCTTGAAGTGCACTGAGACTTCTAAACTGGTGTTTATTTGACACAATCTAATATTAATTAAAGAGTCTAGGAAAAACCTTTATTTCAGTCTTTTTTTTTGTTTCAATTTTCACAAGCTCATCTTTTTTCAAATTTAAAAGCTAAATTAAGATACTAATGTAGCATTTGCAGCTTAGATCTTTTTGATAGAACGTGTATAATGTTTGATAAAGTTGTTTTGAAAAAACTGTGGGTTACATCCTTTTTCCTTTCCACAGTCGATATTATAATTCGCCGTGGGTTCCATCTGCATTTTTATTCGCATTTGAAATACGGTTCTTTCTGCATTTAAAAAATCTTCAAATTCTTATTAACCTTCCAGAGATGAGAGCTTTTTTCCGATAAAAAAAATATTTTCTAAGCCATATTGAAGTCACGAATAACTTTTATTCCTATCCAAAATTAAAAAAAAAAAAAAACGCAAAGTCGTTGTATAGAAACCCCGCATGACAATATGGTCATGCTCATCCTTTTATTACCGTGTTATATTGAGTACGGACAGTATTAATGACAAAAGTGACCGTATGGGCTCGTAAACATTCGGGGTTGAAATATAGCTAATGTGATTTTTTTTAAAATATTTACAATTTGACCTCTTTAGATCAACATAACTTCAATACAAATATATTAGCAAAATAACTGTAAATAATTTGATGTTTTTATAAAAAAATAACTAACAGTTTCAAAAAGTAAATAAAAAAAACAGAAATTCAAAAAATCACATGTGCTTTTGGAGGCCGTTTCTGTCCCCACGGCTGATGACGTATTGTAGTCTGTACCCTTCTTAACCAAATATGAGCAAAAGCAACGATATTCAGGTAGAAAAAGGATGAATAGTGGGATCAATAGACAACTGTGACCATATGGTGACGCTCGTCCTTGGAGGGTTAAATCTAACAATATTCAAAAAAGAAAAATCTTCAAACAAATTTCTATAGTGCAACAAAGATCCATCTGCATGCATAATTAAAACATCAACGTGTAGAAAATCACAGTCTTGAAACGATTTACCCTTTTATTCACATACATAGATGCATGAGTGTGTTTCCTACAGGTATCCCAGGTGCGAATGAAACAAATGTTGTAACATACATAAAAGAGAGGAAGACATAATATTGTTGAGTGTTGAGTAAGTTAAATCCTCACACAAATTGTTTATGAAGTTGATGCCAACATGAATTATTGCACCCAGGTTCTATCTGCAGATTTCTTTCAGCGATTTAAGAACATTTGAGAGCACCGAAGTTCTATCTGCAGTTTCGTGTATTCTAAATATGCTTGTATAATTACAACATTAAAATAAAATTAATATGTAAGATACACACTTCATTCTGATTATATTTAGACTTCTAAATAATTTACTTTAAAACTAAAAGATCGTTTCTACAAAAAGTTACATCTTTTGAAATTTTAAGTTGGTTCTCCTGCACAGTTTTAGTTGTTACAGATGGAACCTTGTTTACCCAAGGCGACGAATTATCTATGTAACATAAAATACTGATGTTAGAGGCTTTATCCTAAAAGCTGAAAAATTTAATTTGCTGTTTGCCCAGAACTATCAATCTGTTATTATTTACCAACTTCTGGCAGAACAGTGACAAATTATTTATGGCGTGTTATATACAAAGAAAAAAAAGAATCTCCGCTTATAGCAGCAACCTATCCTAAAACATAATCTTTTCAATGGCCTATGCACATGTTTGTAAATTGTATTGTTAAATAAATAAAATATATTTTGTATGTTAAATGTATACTTGATAATTTTTTTGATTGACAACTTTACTTTTACAATTGTAATCCTGTTGATTGTTATGACAGGTTTTCCTGTGTATATGAATTATGTTTAATAAAATAAAACATGTTATTTATGAACACCCTGTTTTCTTTCGACACTTTTTCAAATGAACGGTTGAGGACCCAGTTGAACAGTTTGTTGGTAAGGCCGTTGCATAAGATTCCGCTTTGGTTGATCGGAAAATTATAATGTTATTTCCAGGGCTGTGGAGTCGGAGTCGCCTTTTTTACATTAATCCACAGCCCTGGTTACTTCGTAGCCAAGGTACCAGATATTTTGATACTCTTTAATCACAACTCGATGATGATTTTCAATGTCACTCAAGATCAACCCGGAACAAAAACATTATTGACAATGTTCACACACTATCTCTCTCTCCATCTGCCTTCCACAAGCAAATTTTGACAGGTGGTACTGCCACTGTATATGGTTTCAATATTAATTAATGTGTTAATAAGGAAAGATTAAAAAAAATACCATACCTCAATACTAATAGTGTTTTTTTTTTAATATCAACACTTTTTCCAGTGACAGCCAATTTGACAGCTGATTTGTGCTCAGTGTGGTTAGCCATTTCACTTACGCCTGAACTTGCGAATTGTGCATTTTTTTTTAAATCGTTGTTGAATGAATAGTTTTGTGATTTCGTTTTAGCACAATCAATGATGAGGCTCATTTTTGGTTGAATGGCTACGTCAATAAACAATATCGCCACAATGGGAGAGAAGACAATCCACCAGCCACTATTGAGACGCCTGTACGTCCACAAAAAAACACTGTTTGGTGTGCTCCATAGGCTGGTGGAATCATTGGTCCATATTTCTTCAAAAATGATTCCTGCAAGAAAGCTACAGTCAGTGGAGAGCGCTATATATGCATAATTACAGACATTTATATTCCCTAAATAAACAGCATTAATGTGAAAGACCTGTGGTTTCAACAAGACGGAGCAACATGCCACACAGCACTCGCCACATTCAATTTATTTAAGGAAACATTTGATGAGAGCATAACTTCGCATAATGGACCTGTGAATTTACCTCCAAAATCGTGTGACGCATTCTTCTTCTTTAACCATTTTCGCTCCCTATGTGGAGCATATGGCTGCCACGTGGCACCTCCATGTTTCCCTGTCTCCTGCCAATTGCTTTACTTCCTCCCATGACATGCCAGCATCCTTCAGTTCCGCCGAGTACATCCTATGGATAGTACCCGACAGACGTCTGGGGCGCCGGAATCCCACCGGTCGGAAGAAGAGGCAGGCAGGATTGAGGCTTCCCGGAGACATCCGCAGCACGTGACCCAGCCAGTTCCAACGTCTCTCCATACCCAAAACGTGGCGGGGCGCTGTCTTGTACGTTCCCCTATCTCCGAATTCCTCACAAAATCAAACCACCTCACCCCCATTATCCGACCCAAGCATCTGTTTTAGAAGCTCAGTATACGATTTTTCTGAGTCTTCGTCAAGTGCCATGATTCGCAACCGTAAAGCAGTACCGGCATAATGCAAGCGTTGAATAATTTAACACATTTACTACTCGTAAAAGTGATTGAAAACAACGCCTTTTTGTGTTTTATTTAATTTTAAAGTTCTATCTATATCTCTAAACAAAACAACCTTTATATATCGCTTATGAGAAGTGAAACAAACCAGACAATCAAACAGTGAACAAGCGCTACTTAGTTCTATCGACACACATTAGTATGACTCCTATCTCGCCGAACCGTGAATGTACTTTGACACTCCACTGCAACTAGCAAACCAGTAACTCATTTTCACTTTTGAGGTGTTTACTATCAATTCTTAGAGGAAAAGCATTATATCGGCCCGTAATAGGCAGAAAATCGTAACCGACAATTTATAAATTTTACAGAAGGTATTTTTTAAGTTAAGTTCGAAAAAGGACTTCTTTCACTGCGGTAAGTAAAAAGTAATATATAGTCAATGCCTATCTTGATTTTATTCTGACTAGGTTCAGTTATCTAGATCAGCGTTTCTCAACTGGGGTACACGTGTAACAAAAGTCAAAACACTAAAACGCACAGGCCCTATAAAAAATCAGGAGAATGAGATAACTCTCTAAGATTTTTGTCACTGATGACTTAGGTGATATTGAACAATTATTAGCTTAAAACACAATTTACCAAATTGTGTCGCTTAAGTTCTTTTGCCGATTATGGGTCGATATTAAAAAATATAACACTTTTTGTACTAATTCCACATTTAATAATAAAGATCAGACCAGTTTTGCTTATCACAAATATTAGAGAGAAATTTACTTGGTCATACATTTCTTTTAGCATTTGTGAGGCCAATTTGAGAATAAGAAACTTAATATTTTTGATAATTTTTTGAAGAATCATTGCCATGATTTTTTTGTTCTTACAAGGTGTAGAACCAGCCTGTCAATGAAGATGCCACTGGGGAGAGCTTTGACAGAGCTTAACGGGCCAATGCATTGATATTGACTATGTTGAAATCCTTTTATACATTGCGAAAACAATAATTATATAATTTGTAATGTTAATGTAAATCAGCGTTTCTCAACCGGGAGCCATGTGGCCCCCTGGGGAGCCACTGCATGACCTAAGGGGGCCACAGAAGAAACTTTCAGTTTTGGGGAGCCACAGTAGACTTTAGGGGGGCCACGGCCACCCAAAATATAATGAACAAAAATTTATATTAAAATCAAATATAATACTGTAGAACAATTATACTTTGCAGCAGAAATAATGTATGTATTACACATAGTTTTTCTATTATTTTCCAATGATATTTAGGGATACCATAATAACTGCGTCTAAAAGTAAGTGTCGATAATATTGTATTGACTATCTTGTCCACGGATTTCTTTTACCACCCCGTGACACACATGGAAATGAAAGCAAAACCATTTGAATAATTTAAAAAGCTTTAAAAAGCTTATCCAGGCATTTCTTATATAAACACGAAACATTCATTTACTAAGCGTCAGTTCAAGTTCATCCGTGTACATGAACGTCTGAAGATGCCGAAAGGAGAAACCCGGGTCGTTAAAAGAAAAATCTGTGTGAATTTACATAATTTGAACGATTTAAAATTATTGAAATTCCACCAAGCACCTTCAGTCGAAATCTTAAATTATACATAATTTATTTTTTAAAAAATAATTTGTGTACATTTTTTTATTGTGTTGTATTTTTAAAAATAAATGTATATTTTTTCATTTTTCCCGAGCCCCAAGAATTTTATTACTATGGATAGGGGGGGCACGGAAAAATTTGAGACTCGAAAGGGGGCCACGGGCTTAAAAAGGTTGAGAAACTATGATGTAAATCACAAGAAATTGAGCACGTCTGTTGAGATTAAGGTCATTAGAAGTCCATATGCTCCACTAAGGGAGCAGGCGTGCTTAAAAAAATAAAAATAAGTAATCCTCAACTTTTTTATTACCTGCATTCAATTTAGTTTCGTTCATTTATAATGTGTATGATTATTTATGAATTCTTGCCATATTTCATTGGCCAATTGTTTGTTCCACATTGTTGTTATTCTTTCTTAATTTTACATAAATAGTCCTGTATTGATTTGAAATTTCATCAGCAGTTGAAAGTACTGAAACCAGTCCTGATTCTTTATTGAAAAATATGGAATTAGTACAAAAAAGTGTATTACGTTTTTTACTCAAAAGTAGTAATTTTGCATGAGAGCAAAATACAAGCTTCAAAAATAACTGATTAAAAATGAATTACTTTGAATTCAGTTGACCATTTGGAGGCATGAAATTTTCCTTACTCTTGGCAATTAAAATTATCTTATATGGAACCTATTACATTAATAATCCTCACACTTTGATATTAATTAGTTTAGCAAACTAATTATGAACCTTAATTAAATTGGGTGTTTTTATAATATATTATTATCGGTTAGTAATTAACAAAATAGTTAATAGTATAAAAAGGTGGTATAATGAAATTGACTCTCTATATGTGTCTGTGGTTTATTTTGTGAACACTTAAGATTTACACCTCCGTAAGTATAAAATCTATAATATTATTAATCATAAACCCCTTATTTTCATTTTATATAAAACATGTAAATAACAAATGAATAGTAGTCGTTTTTTTCCTTCTTTAATCTGGTACTTTATGTTGGTACTTCCAACCAGCACAATCATCGTATAATTATAAGCGCTTGTAACCTTATGCATTTAGCGAACTTCCTTTTAAAGGCATGAATCACGTCAATTCTTGAGATGCCGTTAACTACTTGAATACAATGCGGACACAGGTGTCCGGAACATATGCAAGCAAACACGGATGTCCAAGACATTTAAAAAAATCAAATACTTGCAATGTAAGCAATATTTTGATGAATATATGTAGTGATATCTATACTGAGTCAATATATGTTTTTAAAATATCGAATTCGAGTGTATATTAGACAAAATTGTTTTTCTCAAAAACACGCAGTATCTCTGGGACATAATGATTTATTTGCGCGGTATTCAAGCTTTGGAGTTTTTATGCTATCCGTAAAACAGGACCTGCAAATTTTATTTCGCCTGAAGCCTCCCATGTGCTTAATCCGCCACTGACTAGTCGTATCTTTATATCATTAATTTCTTTAAAGGAAAGAGATGCTGAGCAACTGAGTAAAAGAGAGATTTTCGTGGAAACACTTCTGTTGAGATAAACTCTATTTAGAGTCCATGCAATAATGCAATAACTTTACCTTTTGTTCTCTTTTTTTAGGTTAGGTCTCAGAAGTTTTTTGAGGATATTCAACAATATCCAAGACTGTCAACTATCCAACAATGAAGAAAGATATGTTTTTGAGTATTAGCTGTATTTTCATATGTTCATATGTTGGTTTGGCGGCTTCTGAAGGATATACTTGTGAGTAATTAAAAAATTAAACCTAGCAAAACCTATGAACGTCTTATAAGTGTCATATCTAATTAAGGACAGATACAGGGATATTAAAAAAAAGATTATTGCAAATCGCCGCCTTGGGTAAGAAAGGTTACATCTGAAAAAACTAAAACTGTGCAGGAGAAGCAATTTAAGATTTCAGAAGAATTTTTGTATTAACAAAAAAAAAATGTATTGAATCAGAACAATCGTTTCTATCAGTGAGACAAATATTTACAAAATTCAGTATAAAGTAATAGGATAAAAATATCAACGTATTTCGTTCTACGGTTTTTTATAAAATTAGTTTGTAGCTATTTCGGCGTGCGCCATCATCAGAACTATGTTGAAACCTGTATTTACTCAGCTAACTATATATACAGTAAAACCCCCATTTACACTATAGTCGGGACCGTGTAATTGGGGGTGTGAATCTCATACAAAATTATGAATTTGGTTTTTTTCCGTGGAAAACGCAAAACTAAAATTTCCCTTAGTTTTGAAAAAAAAAAATATGGACGATATATTTAGTTTTTGTAGTAGTAAATATCCCGCACACAGACAGTCGCCCAGCTATGCGTGTATAGCCTGGCACGTGTTGAATACACAGACGCTAGCCAACATTTGACTGTATGCGCAGCACAGACAACCGTCTCTTAGTAACGACAATGGAATACGACTGTGCAATTGGGGGATTAACGGTGAGTATTTCAAGCCAGCGCGTAATTCGGGGTAGTGTAATTGGGAGTTCCACTGTACTGGCTTAGAAGAGATACACAATACATCTTGTATTTATAAAATAGCTATAAACTAATTTTATAAAAAACTGTACAACGAAATACGTTGATATTTTTACCCTATTACAATGGAGTTATGAAATATATTATAGAAATGGTTACAAATTACCAAGTAAATGTTAATTCAATCAATTCAGGATAAGTCTTAATGGTGAAAGAATTAAATTCTTTTATGAAAGCGTATTTTCATTCCTATAACGGTTTTCTTGTTTCATAAAATCCAATACCAAAGTCACATACCTAATTGTCTTTTCCTAAAATAAAATCCAGCAAACCGCTAATGTGAAGAATCATTAACCGTTCATCGGTAATTGAAATTTGACGCTAAATTCCATGCTTTAATATAATATCATTAAAAGAAGCCATTATTAATTTTGATCGATTGACTTCAATATCACATCAGAATGAACGACTTAATATGCCAATGTACAATATACAGTCAAACTGTATTATAGGGGGCAAATGGTGTGGCTAAAATTTCCGTACTGCCATGCAAACGTCAAGCAATTTGTTATATCGAACACCAAGTTTCCTACAAAATTTCTTTCAATACAATATTACAAAAACCATGTTATTATATTTACGTGAAAATAAATATTTATCGAAAATTTTCAAATCATATAGAAAACGTGTGGAAGCACCGACCCTACATGCATATATCACTGGATTTAACACATAACAAAAGGGTTGAGTGTAAACAACTCCTATTTCAATTAACAGTGGGCATGCTAATTAGATTGTCTTCAATGATTCCTTTCAGATTACCCTCCGAAAAGTGGTTTTAAATCAGTAAATTTTTGGATGTTCGGTGATCAAAGTGTCAAGACACCGGAAGTCAGTGAAGAACCGAGCGAAATTGATGTGAAAATCGAAAAGTATATGGAAAAAGTGAGAGAAAATATGCCTGTGGGATTTCCGGAGATGAGTTTACCGCCTCTTGACCCACTTAACATCCCAGATATGGTTAAGGACGTTGATTTAGGTCTTTTCAGGTATTTTACTTTATTTCAATTAGTATGTAAGCTGCACAAAGTCCAAAACTATGTTCTGCGGAAGACTGCTGTTCCGCTAGAAAATATCTATTTTTTGCACCATGAAAGATTCAACTGGTGACGCAGATTGCCAGGTTAGTTGATCGTGCTAATCAATATTGTTTATAAATCTGATCAAAGTACAAATGATTTGTAGTAGACTCTGAATTCATTTCCCGAGACATCTAAATCAGTTTTTCTCAACACTTAAGTGCACACCACAAAATCTAGTTCAGTTGTTCCTGAGACACTTCCGATTGAGGAAAAAACTGTGGATATGTTTTACATTTGCTACACCACTGAATATGCCGATGATGCTGTCATATTTGAGAAATCTGTTAAGGGCATCCAGGAGATTATTGATGGGTTAGGAATTAGCTCAGGTCGCATTGGTCTAAAAATGAATACAAGTAAGACCAATGTGATGTGTAACCAAACCTGCCATGACTCTGACAAGACCCTGACCAACTCGGGACAGATCATCGGGGTGGTCGACAGCTTAAAATACAAAAAGGAGCTTGCCATTCGCCTAGGAATGGCTGGAGCTACATTAAACTCAATGGGGACTGTCTGGGACACACAGCTGTACTCGATTAATCGGTTTTAAAACCAAATGTAATTTGTTCAATGCTTGCAATCTACTAGTATTGCTTTACGGTGGCGAATCATTGCACCTGATAAAGCCTCAGAAAAACTGTACACTGAGCTTCGAGATCAGATGCTTGCATCAGATAATGAGGGTGAGGTGGTTTGATTTTGTGAGGAATTCGGAGATTAGGGAACGTACAAGACAGTGCTCCGTCACGTCAGTGGTTATGGAGAGACGTTGGAACTGGCTGGGTCACGTGCTGCGGATGCCTCTGCAAAAGCCTTAATCCTGCCTGCCTCTTTTTTCGACCGGTGGGATTCCTGCGTCCCGGACGACCGTCGAGTATATTCTATGGATAGTACTCGACGGAATTGAGGGATGCTGGCATGTCATGGGAGGAAGCAAAGCAATTGGCGGGAGACAGGAAACGATGGAGGTGCAGCGTGCCGGCCATAGGGAGCGAATATGGTTAGAGAAGAAGACACCACCGCAGGCAGCTGTAGTAGGGTGGAGGAGGACAGGTAAAAACTATATAAATATTCATTTCAAAGGTGAGCACGGTTACAAGAACCGTTGGACATTGATGACATTTTTGACATAAAGAGGCAGTGTTTTTTAGTTATTAATTTGGTCTTTTAATGTCATATTTTAGAGGGAAAGTGTCTGTGACAGATATATCCATGACGGGGATGAAAGATTTTAAGGTGAACAGTATTCGCTTTGTAATGAGTGACATGTCAGCTGTGTTCGATATAACGGTACCAACAGCAAAGGCTGAAGGTAAGTGATGATTGATTATTTCCGCTGTCAATGTTCACTTCCAATTTGAAGCTAATAGATCCTGGATGGGCATACATGAAGTCAACGACAACCTCATTCTGAATTTTCACATACATAAAGATTCACGCCATAGTCGAATTCTCGCGAAGTATTAAATACGCAAATTCATAATTAATTACATTTCTACACCATTTTTAATTTCTATATAAAGTAGGAAAAATATTTTTATCAAGAGATATTGAGAGCCGCACTTAACCCAATGAAAATTTGCATTATAGTCGTTAAAAAGATCAGTAGGTAACCAATAGTAGGTAAAAAATAATATGTATAAACTAAGATAATTTTAAATGTATACCCATCATTGTTTTCATTGATAGTTGTCGCTACCAATGTCCTCGCTAAGGTGTGCGCGTGTGCGCGTGCACACTTCCCAAAATGTGTCCGCGCACATTTTCACATATCCCGCACAGGCCGCACACATAAATATTGTAAATAAAAGATTTGCTGGAGTGTAATGTAGTAAAGCACCAACCAATCGGGTATGAATAATATTTTTATTTTCATAAACATTATTGATTCTACCTACTTTTATACTTGCGCACACCTTTTGTTGTTGCTGAAAATGAACTGCACAAAGCAGTGAATGGTCCGCACACACAAAATAAAAATTAGAGGGAACGTTGGTCGCTACCACAATAATTGTTAAATATTGAAAAAATATTTATTAACATCTTGACGCACCGGCGCGTCGTTGGCGTATGGAGTCACTAAGCATTTGACGCACAGGCGTGTCGTTGTCGTGCCAGTGGTTAATGAAGCTTATCTCACCAGAAGTTTTTTAAGACAAATGATTGGCATCAAAACTCATAACATCCATTTTAGATATTTTTTAGATAAGGATACCGAAATATTCTAAATACATACGATTAGCCAACCACTAGTCCTGTTTGAGCCCCCGATCTTTCTATCCCTCTTTAAAAAAAATGAGAGGTTGAGCAATAAGTCCTTTCCATAGTAAAGCTGCTGTCAGGATAAACACCATTGGGAGTTTGTAAATTTATCACAAGTTCAAGTTTGTCTGATTATGTTTTGTATAATTCAATGTTTTAATCACATTTTTACCGTTATAGTGAGCTATGATGTCAATGGGCATGCCTTAAGTTTTGTGCCACTAGGACTTAAAGGAAAGAGTGTGTAAGTGACATCTTTTCATTCTCTTGATCAATCACTTCTATCATTGAATTGAGGCTTCTATTATTTGAGCCTTTGTGAAGTGAAGAGAGTAAAATGGTTGAAACATTTATATTGGACTTTTAACCTATCGATCTTGGTTGCCGTACTGTACATGGGGATTGAAAAACCATTCCCAGGGACAAAATTTAAAGTTTGCTAAAAATTGTTGGCTTATATTATATTAAGAGATTTATATATTTATTTAATTAACATTGCACAAGGTTGACAAATTTTAAATTCAAAACTTTTACAATGAAGAAAAAAAAATAGTACAATTTAATATTAAAAGCAGTAGAAAAAAAATGGCAAGGAAGTCAACTGAGTAAGCTCCGACGAACTCTACTTTAATACATAAAAAATAGTATTCGTCGGAACTCACCCACGTCTACATGGAATATGTCGACATCCGAAGCAATACTGTTAAACACCGTTAAAGCTCTCCTCGGTGGCACCCCCATTGTCAGGCTGGTTCTACACCTTGGGAGAACAAACAATTCATGTCCACGATTTCTCAAAAAATAATCAGGAACATTTAGATTCAGATTCTCAAGAATGGTGGAATTCTCATTTTGGCGTCGTATAAGCCGAAAGAAATATATGGCCAGGTACATTTCTCTTTGAACGTTCAAACTATTAAAGTAAGCATGCCTAAGAGAAAGTCAGTTGGATAAAGCCATGGGTAATATCCATACACCCTCATATAGAGAAGTCTCAAAAATTGTACATTAATATTAGAATTTTAACTTTAAGTAACTAAGACTCTGGTGGTACTGATGATTAAAGCCCAACATTTGTAATGCTTTTTTGCAAGATAAGATCGCTTCGAGAAATCTTCAATGAACGATTGTTTTATAATCATTTGTAATTGTGTTTACAGGGTGACTGTGTATAATATTCGCGTGACAGGTGTTATGAAGATGAAAATCTCCTTTTTTGGTGCGAGTCTTGAAAACTACAAAATAAACTTCAGCCTTGGCGATTACAATGTGGGTATATTACGTAATATTAAAGCTTCTAATCTGTCAACATTTTTCTACTCTCATTTTCAAAAAAATCACAAAAACAAAAATGGTATACAGTTGAATTTGGTTAATACGAGGAAGATGGGACCGACTGAATTTGCTCGTTATAAGCATTATTCGTTATATCAGAGAATAGGTATTTTTAAATGCTTACAATCATAGCCATCATTTGAAGTATCTGGAGCGGTCATCAGCGGATTCAAACAAAAATACACAATTAGAATTTATTTACACACATATTACATTTCTCTGTCAATCCACTTTTCTTATAAATTTTTTAATTGATGATTGTTTCAGTGTTCTTAAATTTCCTCTCAATGCGCTCAACCCATTAAAAGACTCTTGGGTGGTATCAGTGCTCTGTGCATAAAAAAATTGACTAGCTCGTCCAATATATCATGAGATCTAAAGATCGGTAAAAAATTTTAGCGATCTTTTTGCTTGATATGCTCGAGAAGTAGCTTGTTATAAAAATGAATAAATATATGGATAAAACCATAAACTAAGATGCCAACGAATGTTTCCTCATTACATCTGAGATCTCGCTATTTCCGTGATCGTAATAACCGAGTTCAACTGTAGTTTAGTAAGTGTTTGGCAAAGTCCAATACATTTTTTTATCACATACAGTTTAAGAAAAATACTGTTAATTTCTGACTGGAATTTTCGTATATGGTAGTTTTCTACAAGCTTGCAATTCAAATAGTGAAAATTTTCAGAAGAAATGTAAATGTACTTTATTCTACCTCTTAATATCAATTTAAAACACCACTGGAATGATTTTGTTATCATAATATCTTTGATGACGTTAATAAAGAAGGAAGCAAAGACGTTTCCATCCATACCACCCTCTCTTTCATGCTAAACATAGCACATGACCATTTTATTTGCCAAATTTTTTGTATTAGGTTAAATGAAGCATATATTTTTTTTTTGTGATAAGAGTTAAAGGAAGTCTGTATTAAAATTCTGAGTGGTGGCATTTATTGCTCAATACATGTTTTTCGTCGATTGTCCTACCATTTCATTGATGTAGCAATATGTCCACCTAGAAGAAGGGTAGATAACGCGTTCATCCATGCAGTAAAACAACTCTCAGCTTTATAACTTATAAACTCACTTCCTCAATTTAAAATTAATAATACCGGTGTAAACTATTTTTCCAGATCCACTTGTTAGATCTCACTAATTTTCCTTTGATCGACGGAATAGTTGATTGGATCGTAAAGATGGTTTCCACGACATTTATAAATCATCACCAGAAACAGCTGTCAAAACTGGTGGATCAGAAAATCGAAGAAGTTGCCAAGTATGTTTTCGAACAAATCAAGGTAAAGGATATTATTAATTGACAAGATTCATGAAGCCAAAATGCTTGAAAAGCAATGTGGTGGAGTCAGTTTAAGGTTTACCTGTAAACAATGTCCTAAATTTTGTTTTTAACAATGAATTAAAGTTCATAATTAAAGTTTTTTATTGTGTGCATTTATTTATCAACTAAACCTACTGCCAATTTTGAGCAAATGAACTTTTTACTTGCCGTCCTACACAGTGGCGGATTTAGCACATGAGAGGTTCCAGGTGCAATAAAATTTGGGCTATATAATATAAGCTATTATTGAGGCCCCTTAAATTCAGCAAAAATAGCAGCGGTCAACACACTATGGCTCGCGAACCACTTGAGGCTCTTTGGCTCCTTGAGTGTGGCTTTTCTCAAAATAGTGCGGAAGCCAACAACGCTAGCCGCTGAACCATAGGACCCGATACAGGTTTTCACAGGTTCAAGTCTCAGTATGAAAGCATTTTTCGATTGATTATTGTGTAGGATGACAAAAATCCAGTCCCGAAGAAAGTCTAGGCTCTTAATTTTTCAAAATAAATTATGTAATATAAAAAAACATATTATTATTCAGTTATAAAATATTTATCATCACCAAAGACATGCAATATTTTATTTGGCCCACTAAATGATTTCAAATGGACACCCCTGATTTATGTAATTTTCATCTGTGATATCTTTATTGTATGTTAAAAAGAGTATTCGAGACGATATTTTGTGACCATACATTATTATTTTTTTAAATTCCCTTGGATACTCAACGTTGTACCCACTATCACCGCTACGGCTTCGCACTATTCTTACAGGGTGTATTCCGTAGCGTAACAACGTTAGTCCTGTCCAGGGATGTCCCGAGAAGAAATTCCACACGACTTGGTTTTATGCACTACAGTGTGCAGAATGATTAAGGAAATTTGAAAATAAAAGCTTTTGTCTATTGCATATTTTTCGGATGGCAAACCCTTTTTATAAAAGCCATGTGACTAGGCGGCCGCCCGAGGAATTGAAAATCCTCGATTTGCTATACTTTTTCCCCGTATTGTCCCCCAAACTCGTTTTTTTTTTAGTTCACCGGGGAAAAAGTTTGCGACCCCCCAGAAAACCCTTGGCGACCCCCAGGTTGGGAACCCGTGGTCTATTGGATTCAATTCTTTTTCCATAAGACGCCGTGAATTCCTTGAAGGTCTTATAATTTGCCTTAGATGCGGCTAAGTCGGCATGACCGACGGGGCCGACACATCCGACAGATAGTCGTATTGTTTTGACCATTTTTTCACGTTCATTATTCAAGTCTGGGCATTCCCAAAGGAAGTGTTCACCGTCCAGAATCCATTTCACCAATATTTATCTTGCAATAAAAATGCTCGCATTCGATATGCTCAAAACATGCAAACCGGACGTACAATATCTTTGCAGTAAGCCATTGATATATTTTATAATTAGCACATGTGACCAATCAAGTTTGGCTATCAACAAAGTAATATTTATGTATAGAAAACAATAGCTGTCTCTTTTGCACTAAAGAGGTTTATTTGGGTCACGTTAAGCACAAAAATATCTTTTGCTTTGACATTAAATAACATTTATGGTAAACCACCATATCCCAAAAATATAATTTTACGTAGATAAGAAGCAATGTTGTTTTTTTTGTTGTTGCTGGAAATGTGTTTTATCAATAAAAAGTGGTAATGGTTTGCTCAGTCAAATACCATTCATTATCAGAGTTGTGGTGCAGCAGTGAACTCTCTGCTTAGCGACCAGAATGCTCATGGCTTAAATCATAGTTTCTCAACCCTTTTGAGCCAGTGGCCCCTCTTATTTATTTATTTAACCACTTGAATACCAAGCGGACACAAATGTCCGGAACTTATGCAAGTGAACACGGATGTCCAAGACATTTAAAAAATCAAATACTTGGTATTCTAATAGAATATAAGCAATATTTTGATGAATATGTGTAGTGCTATCTATACTGAGTCAATGTAGGTTTTTAAAGTATTGAATTCAAGTGTATATTAGGCAAAATTATTTTTCTCAAAAACACACAGTATCTCTGGGACATATTAATGATTTATTTGCGCGGTATTCAAACGGTTAATTAACATTGCACAAGGTTGACAAATTATAAATTTAAAACTTTTACAATGAAGAAATAAAAATAGTACAATTTAATATTAAAAGCAGTAGAAAAAAAATAGCAAGGAAGTCAACAAGTAAGCTACGGCGAAGTCTACTTTAATACATAAAAAATAGTATTCGTCGGAACTCATCCACGTCTACGTGGAATATGTCGACATCCGAAGCAATACTGTTAAAGCTCTCCCCAGTGGCATCCCCATTGGCAGGCTGGTTCTAAGCCTTGGGAGAACAAACAATTCATGTCCACGACTTCTCAAAAAATAATCAGGAACATTAAGATTCACATACTCAAGAATGGTGGAATTCCCATTTTGGCCTCGTATTAGTCGAAAGAGTTTCATATTTTTCCGTGGCCCTATACCCGCACTAATTAGTCTTTTTAGAGATTAGGGACACATTTATTTCTGGATCCCGGGACAAATAACGATATCTAAAAGAGCTAAATCAACTCAATGAGTTAATATCATTAAAAATATACACTGCTCAATAAAACAAGCTAAAACTGATGTCACACTGAGTACATGTTTTGTGTTACGCGGATTCTATACGCAAGTAGAGATGCAAGAGATTTCGAATACAAGAGGTTCTCTGCATACGAAAGATTTGTGTTACTGTTTCTATCTGCCACCTAACCAATCCTGAAAGACCTGGACGTAGTGGGAGCGATCAGCTAACCGCCAGTCGTGTCCTAGCCGTATCTTATCTATCCTTACACTCTCTTTGAAAAAAGAGAGGTTTAGCAACTAAATAACTACACCTATGTTCAGATAACTCCATTGGAGACCATATGCCCCACATTGGGGTGGATTAAAAATTAAAACAAATCACGCTACTTGAAACAATAATTATTATTCTTCCCATATTGCAAAAAAAAAAATGTGTTTCGATAGTAAAAATATGTAATATATTTGCAAACCCGACTCATTCCACAAACTGTTGATATTTCGTGAATAAAAATAAGTTTTGAGTGTATTTTTAGGAATCAGTCTCAATACTGGCTTGAAAACATTCAAAATATCATTACATAGTAATGTTAAGCTAAAAATAATTTTAAATGTATATCGTTTTACAAAATGAAATTCAAGCTTTATTTTTTAACCATTTTGGAACGAGCTGTGATTTCAAATAATACCCTTATTTAATAATACTTATTTCTTTAAAAAACGACTCGCTTCTCAAATGGTTTAAAACTGTAAATAAAACGTCTTGGGAATATCATTCGGACTTGGAGGGTTAATTTACATTTGTTGCTAATATGCCAAAAGAATTACTGGCTTTGCTATACAAAAATCTAGCAAATACATACAGATAAGTCATACCTTGTTTCGATTGCATGCACAGGATGTGGTCAAAATGGCGATAAAAACACACAGTACCTTTTTCCTCAAAGCAAGATAATGCGCAGAGCTAGTTAAGTTTTTAATTCCATAAGACATATCGCGTGTGTTGAGTAAAATATTTGATAAAGTGAACACTTTGAACAGAAGTGAATAGTTATTTTTTTTTAAATGACGCAGCTAAAGCAAGGAAACGGTGAAAAAACCAATTGTTTTAACCGGAATCGTGTATACCAGCCGAACTTGACGAGGACTCATCCCTTCCAATGGATCTACTTCCCGATCTTCGTTGCGGTTTGGTTCATTCTCTTCTGGTTCATCATCTGTCCGATCCTCTTCTCAAGGCTTTCGAAAGAGTACGATCACGACGGTAAAACCTGGCCCAGTTGGCATGAGCTGACGTATTACTTTTGGAGCGGAGCGTTGTTGGTGTTTTGCGTGATAATGGCGATATTATTAACGATCTGGAAGTGTTGCAGCCCAAAAAATAAAAGCAGGTACGATAAAATCTTCCAGAATCCGGAATACGGTGATGAAAAAGAAGTTTTGTGTATTAAATGCATGAACTTTCACGCTCCTGGAATAGTTAACTGTCCGACTAAGCCAACCGAGAAGGCGGTTTGTTGTAAATGCGGTAGAACTAAGGATTCTTTTAACAATTGCTGTCAACAGAAAAATTTGAATGAAGATAGACTTTTGAAAGGTCCGAGCTATGATATCGTCATGCGGAAACAGCAGCCTGACGATGTGCAGGATGCACCCGACGTGGTGAGTAAAAAACCGAAACCTGTTCATAGCAATAAACGTAACAGTCTACGTAGTGTTAAAAGCAGGAATTCAAGTTCGTCTAGCGTTATTATATCGTCACACGATATGGGCACTAAAAATCTTATTAACGCTCATGCAAACTTACATGATACACGTAAAAATGATCTAATACCCCTTAAAACTGTCAGACAAGATCTTGTCACTGCTGAAAATGATATTAAGAAACCGGTGCGTACTGTAGACAGACTGGTCTCGAAGAACGCCGATCATTACTACCCGAGCGGTGCTGATAAGCCCAGTATATCAAATAACACTGTCAAGAATAAGAAGCCTCTGCATCTGCAGCCTGTCGACGTAGATTTAGCAAACCGCCATTCCAACGTTGAATTCTTCGGTGAAAAAATTCCATTGCGCACCAAAACAACGACTGAAGTGGAAGTAACAAAAGTTCACTACACAAAACCGTGCGAGTCTGATAATACAGGAGCCATAAAGAAGTCGGAATCGGACGAGCAACAAAAGACAGGCAGTGTTGGAAGTTTGGAATCCATGAACAAAGAAAAATTTAATCAGTATTTACATTTGGTTGAAATTAACACGCCCTTTACGCCGGACGAAGACAACAAGCAAGAAAACGTTGCGAAATCACCGATGAGTCCGCGTGAAATATTCTTTTATGATCTGATACAGGCCGCTGATCATTCGGACAGCGGATGCAGTCCAGACAGTACGCATTTTGGGTTTTATAATAAATTCGAAAAGAAAAGACCGGTGTCCCATATTTTGATGACGTCTGATTTTAATTTGGAAGAAGAAGCAGAAAAGGCCAAGGTAGATGCCTCTAAGCGTCACACTCTTGGACACATTCAGCCGATGCCGACTATTGATCCAAGAATTAATCTGGCGGAAGCGAAGGTTGAAATCGTGAAAGAGGTTGCCAAAGTTCCCAAGACAAATAAGCAAATTAACAGTGATATTAACGAACCGACTACAATTATCACCCACACAAAAACCACTGTTACCAAGCCCGAAGAAAACGGAAAAAAAACAACTGTCAAGATTCTACGTACAGTCAAAAAAAGCACATCCAATACGGAATATGTGACAGATCCAAACGATAAGCCAAAAATCGTTCCGTTCTCCGAACAAAATTCAATCCAGGACTTGAATAACCTCCGAAAAGAGTCGGTGAGTCAGTTTTTCATTTCTGATATAAACCACAGGCCTCCGAAGCCGATGAGACAGATTTCTAACGACAGCAGCGGGGGCACGAGAAGAAACTATGTCGTGACGATTACCAGTACCAAAACAACTTCGACAGCCAGTACTCCAAATAGTGCGAATGACATCGCTCCATCGTTTGAACAAACGATTGACAAAGCCTCAAACGAAGGTGATGATGTATTTTCTAATTGAATATGACAATTCGAACTGTGACAGTTAGATGTATGTATTCGGTTCATCATTCAACGTATTTTAATTACTGTAACTTGATCTTTAATCTAAAAAGGTTGCGTAGATTCATTCAATAGACTATTTAGGCATTTATGTTCATTCTTGATTAATCAATTAGCTGTCACAATATGATTCTAATCGAGCACTGTCTCTCATTCATCACTCTGACGTGTTGATTTACAATAGGAATTAGTCCTTTGGCACTTACGTATTGTCAGTATACTGGCGGAAGGCTTTATGTGAAAAAACTTACGAGATAATCATCTTTTTCAATTTTTTTTTTTATTTATGTATTAAATAAAGTGCCTTTTTTGAAAAAACAAAGTGACATAACCAATGTTTCCACTAAGCTACGCGTGTGCGCGGCCGCGCAGCAGATGGGAAGCCCCCGCGCACTCATTCCGGGTTGGCGCGCACTGCAAGACAGTTGTTCAATTAATATTTGAAATTTCCGCGCAGCTGACCCTTCGCCTTAGAGGGAACGTTGGTCGTAACCCACTTCTGGTCAACCATTTTTTTTATTCATGTCCATTCTCAATACGGCGTATATGGCTTCTTAATTGAGGTATTTCAACAGAAGTTTGTTTACGAGATCTTGTTGCTCAACCTTTCTTTTTTTCGAAGAGATTAAGAATAGAAAGATGGGGTTAGGAGAGAACTAGTGGTTAACCAATCGCTCTAGCTTTGGCATGTTAATTTTATGATTAGAAGGGTGGGAGTAGAGCCAGCTCAAGGATTTTTGCAGCTGTGTGCGAGGCGAAAAACGGAATCTAAATGAGTGGATAGTGCTAAAATCTGAGTGTGTCGAATGTGTACCTATGTACGCTGCACGTGTGCCTGTGTGCGTTGTACTCTTTGCACACGCTACAAGCTGGCCCTGGGTGGGCCAAGTGCAAGTCCCAGTCATAATAGTAGTAAAAATAGTATTTTTTTGTTTTGATTTGCATAATAAAATACATTATCATTTGATGATTTGTAAAATGGTTTTTACTTGTAAGTGTATTAAATAAAACATAAAAAATAACAGAACTCCTTTTTACATAAAATAAAATCAAGCGCAAATTAAGAAAATAAGCAGAATGAAACAAGTAATCAGTCGCTAATAAATTTATTAACATATATTATAGATTTATTAAAAAAATTCTAGCTTTTTATGTAAGTTCTTTACAACTAATTTTTTATATTATTTACTCATTCAATTTTTTTTTCTGATAAAAGGTAAAAATTTAATTCCAGTTGAATTATCTAAATGTTCAATTTCTTATTTATTTCGGTTATTCCAATTTAAAAAATATTTTTTGAATAGTTGTATTGGAGTTCGCGCCAACCAGAAATGAGCAGATGAAGGCTATCAAGCTGTTGCGCAGGCGCAGCTTAGAGGGAATATTGGCCTTTACGCACCACATTGGGAGCGGAAATTATTTTAAAAAAATACGCGAGCCAAGTCTGTCAATAAATGAAAAAAACAAATGTATATTCAACCCTATCTTAACTTAAGTGTGTTAGTAATTAAAATAGCTTCACAGACAGTAATCAGAGATAATTACGTTTCTTAGATTTGTATAATTAATTCACGAATGGTTTCTGTTTTTTTCATTTCTGTGTTGGTGGCACTGACATAACAGCCATTTTAGATTAAACGTTGAATGCTTCACGACGCTGTTCTTAAAGATAACCAAAATATGTATTTATAATATAATATATTTATGACAATTCGAATTTGACCTTGAAAATTTACTGTTTTGTAAAAAACTATGTTAAAGGGGGGACTGCTTCACAAGGAACTGCCACCTATGCTATAGGAGGGGTTTTCTGTGCTTTCTTTACTAAAGAACACAATTTATTTTGTACTTATCTCAAAATTCAATCAAAGATCAGGACCACCAGCCTTACAGCCGAATTTTCAATCAAACATTTGAAGATGCTCGTAATGAGCAAAACCTTCTGACCTTTGATAGAGTTGTATGTTTTATTTTATAAATATTAATATTAGTTAATTAATCTTAAGCAACATATTAATTATGCTTAATATAACATCATTTTTATATTAACAAATGTGTTAGTTTTATTGCTCTCCAAATAAAAATATTCAAAACCTATATTTGCTATATAATCATTTCACACTATTTTACATATGGGCCTATAAAGGTAAAGTGAGCGAGTCTCTTAAAGTATTGTAATCTCACACTTGTACAGTTATACCCCGCTTTACGCGAGGGATACGTTCCGAAAAAAATCGCATTAACTGAAATTCGCGTATATCGAGGTTTATGATTAAACATAGTCAAAATTTAATACAAAAAAATACAAATCATTTTAATCAATCACTTTAATTCTAAGAACACTTTATGCAATACATACTCTTATTTTTTACGGAAAAATACATCTATTGTCTTTTGGGTAGCGTTTTGTTTACGTTCTTGTAAAATACGTTCATAACACCCAACACTGTTTTTAATTGTTTGACACACGCTCAAGACACGGTCATCATTATTGTCTATACTCTGCAATATGTCCAAACCTGAATAAATTTTTGAAAGTGCATTTTGTATTTCCCCTGAAGATAAAACTTTCTCTTCTACCTGTTCTTCCTCATCGTAGATAGGATTATTCTGTAACTCGATCAAATCTTCATTGCTGATAGGATCGTCGTGCGTTGCTACAAGTTCTACGAGATCTTCTACCGTGACATCTTCAAGTTCAGACCCCTCAATCATTGCAGCAATGTCTTCAAGCACTTGTCTCTGCATCTGGACAATTCTTCTAGGTGCTTCCACTACATCTGGCCAAAGATTACGCCACACCCTATTCATACAACTCATTTTAACTTCCTTCCAAGCCTCTTCTATGTTGTGAATAGACTTCATAATGTTGTATGACTTCCACCACTCTCGCATAGACTGTCTTCCTTCCCCGTCAGTTTCATGAATTAGTTGGCTAAAATTGCGGCGATGGTAATAAGCTTTGAAGTTTGCTATTGCTCCCTGGTCCATAGGTTGTAATATTGACGTAGTGTTTGGTGGAAGGAACTTTACGTACACTTTTAAGTCTCTGGGCGTAAGTCTGCGAGGCATTTGAGCGCGAAATTTGAAATTCGCGTTATAGTGAAACCGCGCTTAACGGGGTCGCGCTAAGCGGGGTATTACTGTACTACACATCTCTTAAAGTATCGTAAAAGTGAAGTAAACTCAGTTAATACATATTGCAATAGTGTTATCTCTATAAAATAAAAATATGCAATCCACCAAAACACAAAGTAAAGACGTGATCGTACTTAAAAGTTCAAGAAAAATGTTTTATCATTTTACCATATTACCATTGTGTACCAATCATTGGGACATAGCATTACATAGCAGAACTGAGGGATACTGGCATGTCATAGGAGGAAGCGAGGGAATTACGGTTGACAAGGAATCACGGAGGCGACGCATGATGCCTTTATACTCCAGATAGGAAGTATATATATTGTCAAAGAAGAAGATGATGTGAGCACTTGAGAAGTTCCCATTAAAACAAGTCGGTTCGAGCAACTATTGGATCCATAGGCCTCACCGAATTGGGCAAACTTCTTAGCATTCATTAAATTTGCTGCGTCATATGAAATAAGAGTAGATATACATTCATAGTACCTCCGGACATTTTTATACGGTAATTTGACTGATTGATGAACTGATTTTTTTCACCTTATTACAATGGAGATCTACAAATAAAATTTCAATTCACCAATAACAATTTATCGTACACTAAAATGCAAGTCGCCAAGTCTTGGTCAATTGTTTATGAGACAATCCTTTCTGGAATCAATGTCAGCTAAGAACCACGTGACTACAACTGAAGGAAATAATGATTTAGGCCCTGATTTGGAAGTAACAGCATCTAGAAAATTATTTTAATGTCATAATAAAAAGTTTACTTACACTTTTAACCATTTGAATACCACACAAATAAATCATTAATATGTCCCAGAGATACTGCGTGTTTTTGAGAAAAATAATTTTGCCTAATATACACTCGAATTAGATATTTTATAAGCCTATATTGAATCAGTATAGATGGCACTATACATATTCATCAAAATATTGCTTATATTCTATTAGAATTCCAAGTACAGTAAAACCCCCATTTACACTATATTCGGGACCGTGTAATTGGGGGTGTGAATGTCATACAAAATAAGGGATTTGATTTTTTTCCGCGGAAAACGCAAAACTAAGATGTCCCTTAGTTTTACAAAAAAAACTGTATGCGAAGCACAGACGACCGTCTCTTAGTAACGGCAATGGAATGCGAATATTTCAAGCCGGCGCGTAAATCGGGGTAGTGTAATTGGGGGTTCCACTGTATTTGATTTTTTAAATATCTTGGACACCCGTGTTTGCTTGCATATGTTCCGGACACCTGTGTCCGCTTGGTAATCAAGTGGTTAACTGTGTGCTTAAAAATCTTAAAGAAATATTAAATCCATGAAATAATAAGTAATGACTATTCTTTCCAGAATGACCATCAGCCAAAAAAAAGATGTATTTTTTTGTTTAAGTAGTGAGTTAAAATATACAAAATACATCATCGAAAAAATCTTATTTGTAAAAAATAACTGACAACTGAAAGGGCTCAGAATGAAGATTGAAATTATTTTCAATACATCAATGAATTGCCGGCTGGGTGGTTGAGTGGTCAATGTCCCATTTGAGTCCCAGTATAAATCTATCCAAAGGCATGGATGTATGCTATGTCATAAATTTCTTTTCACCCATTATATCCTAAAAGCAGGTGTGGTGAGAGCGATTTGTCAACCGCTAACCTTGTCCTTTCTTTATTTTATTATCCTTACTCGTATTGACAAAGAGATAGGTTGAGCAACTGATTCGCTAACAGTTCTCATAGAAACACTTCTGTTGAGGTAAACTCACCACTATCTAAAAAAACAATTAGGTTTAGACCAGGCAAGTCTACTATAGATCCAATTATAACCTTTATAATTTATAATTCTCCTTGCGTGGAAGAGCCTGCATCTATTTAACTATACGCTGGCGACCTATCTCACAGAAATAAAATAGCATGTATTTTATAAAACCCATGTAATATATTTAATTTAGTTTAAGTAATTCCTCCGTATAAAAGAGGATTGAGTAAATAAAAAAAATCTTTGCGGCCCGAACACATCATAATTTGTTTTAATTCAGCCCACTACAAGATAAAGGTTGTGCATGTCTGCTTTAAAACAAGAAAAAATGTGTCAAAATCCAAACATGTTAAAAGTTTTCTTGTTTTAAAGTTTAACGAAAAAAACTCTTGCGTCATTAACACACTTTTTTGGTTTTAAAGCATGCATATCCACTTAATTGTATGTAAAAGTTCTTATGTTACAGCTTACTAGAGATGTACCATTTTAACTTGACTGTGGCAGAACTCAGAACTAAAATTGTACCTAGGAGTCTAGGACGTGTCGACTATGGCAACGTTAATGATGCGATGGTAGCGCCCTCGCGGGCAATCAAGTTACGCTGGTACATCTTTAGTCACATGTAGGATAAAAACTTGTATCCAAGATTTTGTGTTCCATTTACTCTAAAGCAGAGTTTTCCAACCCTCACTATCCGCCACCTACATTTAAATATTTTTATCTCAATTCAAGTTACTAGAGGGAAAAAAAATAGGAAATTCGATCGCAGGTGGTTAAAAGTCTGATATTTGGTCTAAAATAATTTAAATATTTTTATTCATTTGATTACGTGCGGTGCCTATGATTTTGAGTGAATTATAATAATTTATTGCGTGGCTAGACAAAAATTCGGACTCAAATGAATTCCGAG
This sequence comes from Himalopsyche tibetana, assembly GCA_030503985.1. Taxonomy (NCBI): domain Eukaryota; kingdom Metazoa; phylum Arthropoda; class Insecta; order Trichoptera; family Rhyacophilidae; genus Himalopsyche; species Himalopsyche tibetana. The sequence continues at coordinate 3,757,169 of JAPJYX010000052.1, read as the reverse complement.
CCGAATCCGAAGTTTTCAAATTCGGTCAAGTCGTCAAGACATTAAATAAAATATGTTTGTGAGAGTATATATAAATGCTGACAAAGACATTGCTTTGTTAATAAAAATATTTATAATATACACCGGGGTGCAGACATACCCAGTATAAGAGACGCACGTAATATAATCGCGCATGACTGCGCCGCTGTGTATAACCTGCTAATATCAGTATATTGTCTATGGCTCTAAATCTAAATAAATGTATGTTGTCAAATAAACTAAACAAAACCGTCTAATATTCATACCAGAGACAATAATTCATACTATAAACGTCAAAATGGATAGTCAAGATGGAAATATTGAAATAGCGGCGTCTTCCGCTGACTTAAGTGAAATATGTATACAAAGCAAAAGAAAGAAACGGAAGAGCTGTATAAAAGCTTACTCTCGACACTACACCCACCTACCGCTAATAACCGAATTGCGGGAAAACTTTCCGGAAGACTTCAAAAATTTTTTACGGATGGATAGCTCGTGTTTTGACAGTTTGCTTAGCAAATTAAGGCACAGGATCAGTAAAAAAGATACCGTACTTCGAAAAAGTATCAGCGCAGAGGAACGACTTGCAGTAACTCTGCGATTTCTATCGTCGGGCCGTTCGTTTGAAGACCTAAAGAATAGTTCAGGGATATCAACTGCATCTTTGAGTATTCTGGTACCGGAAACCTGCAAAGCCATCTATGATGTTCTCAGGACGCAGTATATGAGAGTAAGTACAAATGGTTTGATAATTTACTTTTCTATCTTTTAAATAACTACTCGAAATCGGTGTACATGTTATTCTTTACAATATGCTATCATTTCTCCCTAAAAATTAACTCAATCCTACCAAAAGAAATGCAATAAATCAACGAAAATTGACCCTTAGTTGAATATTGTTAAATTAGAGATGTGGATAAAGGAACGAAGCTCGGAACAGCTATTTTATATACGACGTTTTCATACTAAAGGGGATTTCGTAATTCGCATAATTTATCAGTGATCTTCGTAATAATGTGTGATTTATTGCGAAAATTAAGTCCACAATAAAAGATTGGTACTTCACTTTTAGGGTGTTCACTGTCAATACTTGGTGGAAAGGCATTATATTAATAAAAACACAATAATCCTTTGTACTTCATTCCACTTTATTTAATATGTCAGGACCGGTTTCGCTCATTGCGAGCATTGACAATGCTTGACAATGCTCGCAATGAGCGAAACCGGTCCTGACATATTAAATAAAGTGGAATGAAGTACAAAGGATTATTGTGTTTTTATTAATAAAATGATTGGTACTTCGTTCAAAATCAACCAACGACATTATAACCAAGATTCAGAGGTATTTGATAATAGTATTCACTGAATTATAACATAACATTAAAATCTGCCGTTTTTATGTGTTCATGAACATCAACGTCAAGGCGTTAGTTGCGCGATAATTATCACAACGTTCATTCATTGTTTTTTCTTATAACCGGACATCGACTTATTTTTTGTTAATAGTATTTGTATTCAAGAAAAAGAATATATTTTATTTTTAATGAAATGAACAGAAATGCTCACGAAACATTCCCATTGTGTCACTTTTCGCAGAGTAATGTAGTTAGAATTGAGTGAATACTCATGAAATACTTCTGAACCTTGGATATAATGTACTTGTCTGATTTTTTTATTTATCGCGATTTTGAATTCTTAGTCAGATTGCCGCCCTTCTGAAAACGTTTCATTTCAAGCTCTGTTTGGTGGCAACAGGATAGACTATCTAAAACGATACGTATGGTCACATTTCATCTGTGTCATACGGAAAGGTTTCACTGCCTGGCGTATAACAATGAAGTACCGTGACTTTTTTAAAGGTATTGTTCCATTATTTTTCAGTTTCCACGCTTTAAAGAAGAATGGATCCAAATAGCACACGACTTTCAAGAGAAATGGCAATTCATCAACTGCGGAGGGTCGATGGACGGGAAGCATATACGGATTGTTCCGCCGTCGAACTCCGGAGCGAATTACTACAACTATAAGAACTATCACAGCATTGTTTTGATGGCGCTGGTCGGCCCGAACTATGAGTTCTTATTTGTAGACGTCGGTAAAAGCGAAAGGATATCTGGAGGAGGTGTGTTGGAATACACAGAATTTTATCAAAAATTATTAACTAAACAGCTCAATTTGCCTGAAAACGAAGAAACCGTTAGTAATTTAAATTTTGTATACCTTGGTGATAAATCGTTTGAATTAGATGAAAATATTCTTAAGCCCTATACCAATAAGCATAGAGAGCTGGACCATGCTAAGCAAGTCTTCAATTACAGGTTGTCACGCGCTCGAAGCGTTGTCGAAAACACTTTCGGGATAATCGCATCCAGGTTCAAAATACTTCGCACGGCTATCAAGATAAAAAATCCCAAAAGTATTTGTCACATGGTAATGGCGATTTGTACTTTGCATAATTACTTGCTGGTGTCTAGCGATTCGTATATAACCGATTCCGACATCGATATCGAAGACACAGATTCGGGCACGGTGAAAAACGGCGATTGGCGTGCGAGCCCAAACGAGTTGCTTAATTTGCAGGAATCCAACGACGCGTTTGCCACGCACGAAGCGAAGCAAAATAGGGAAAACTACAAAAAATATTTTATGTCTGAAGGAAAGGTGGAGTGGCAGGATTTGATGATAGCAAATAAGATAGCGTAAGTTTTCTCCAGTAAGCGTGACAAAAATGAGATCTGCTGTAATTTATTAAGGAAAACTTACTCACATCATGCCAAAAAAAAAAAATGCTCTGTTTTGATGTCCTTTGAATAACTTGATTTCTTATAAAAATTATAGTAAGTAATAAGAACTTGTATCATATTTTTTTTTTAAATATAAAAAACTAAAGAATGTTAAAAAAATACAATCTTTTTTTTAATACACAGTTTCTCAACATTTCCCCCGTGTCAGTATTTGAAACTTACTTACCATAGTTGGAGATGATCTAATAAAACTACCATCGAAAACATAAATACGCGTCCTGATTGCAAGTGAGCGTACACAGGTAAAAATGAAAACGATCGGTAGTAGATTAATATTATCATTATTATTTTTTTTGAGATTAACAATAATTATCCATTTGAGAGTTACTTACTATTTAAACGTTCAATAAGTTATAATTAATTGATAACAACTGAAAAAAGGTAATGTTAACACTTCTTAGGCGGGCCACGACCAAAGTCGTTTTTAGCGTATTGTCGGTAGAACGCGGCTCACGGCAAAAGTCGTTTTTAGCGTATTGTCGGTAGAATGCGGATCACGGCATAAAATGTTTTTTTTATATCGTCGCTTGTTTGCGGGACACATAATATCACGGGTTTGTTTGTCAGCGTTAAATAAAATGCCGCAACTAATTAACATTAGTCCTAATTCTTTGCTAGATTATAAGGGTGGAAGTTTGAGCTAAGAAACAAAAAATCAACTGTGTTATAGATTTATTTTGCGATCTCCATCGCTGGTTTAGATCGAGTCGTTTAACGAGTTAAACACTGCTTTTAAGACGTATTTTTATTGTTTTTATAGTTTGTTTACGCAATTGTTATTGTATTTATATAAAAGCATACACCATGATAAATATAAATGATACATGCACATATTAGTATATGATTATCAACCAATACACATGTTGCGTAGATTGGTTCATAAGTTTAATTCTTCAAAATAACTGTGGCAACCGCAAGTGACTTTTTTTTGACAAGAAGCAATAAAACTAATAAGTTATTATGCATTGAATGTTCGTATTTATTATTTACAAAGAGGGTGACACATGTGTCTCGAATATTTTTTACACTTCCAGTGGTAGTAAAGTTGTAGGAATGGCGATTATATATTATAATTATTTATATAATTATAAAATATTGATAAATATGCTATTTTGTTATATAGAATGTTTTGAATATTTAATATTTATAACATGCGGAGTGCTATCTACTAAATTGATAACAGGTTTTATATTCAGCTTTGAAACATAGTTAAATTATGATGATATCGAAATGTTCTAATTTTATTTTTAATGATTAGATGTCACGTATGATTTGTTTTTAAATTTCAATCGAAAATATCGTTTGGTTTAGAAGTTGTGTTGATTTTAAGAATGTAATATATTTGTGCGCTAATCACTAAAAAACGCCCGCTACAGGCTTGAGTCTATTTTTTGAAGCGCCCGACTAAGAAGTGTTAATACAGTAAAACTCCCATTTACACTAAAGTCGAGACAGTGTAGTTCGGGGTAGTGTAATTGGGGATGTGAATCTCATACAAAATTAGGGATTTGAATTTTTCCGCATAAAATGCAAAACTAAGATTGACGAAAAAAAAGTATTGACGAAATATTTAGTTACCAAGTGATAAAATGAAAAGCGCGCCAAAATTCAACACATAGACAGTCGGCCGCTATACGTGTATAGCCTGGCACGTGTTGAATACACAGACGCTAGCCAACATTTGACTATGCACGGCACAGACGACGGTCTCGTAGTAACGACAATGGAATGTGACCGTGCACTTGGGGGATTTGCGGCGAATATTTCAAGCCAGCGCATTATTCGGGGTAGTGTAATTGGGGGTTCCACTGTATTAATGCATTTCATTTTGTTAAAGTTTAACCTCTTCCCGGTCACGCCCGAGTATACTCGGGCATTGAAAGTCATCAAAACAGACACACAAGATAACTCAGGCAAATTCCATTAAAAAAAACAATGAATTCTATCACTAAATATGCATGTTTTATAATTGTGTTTGATATTCGAGCATAATAAAAAATACGTAATCCTTTTTGGAATATTTGCTTAAGTCAATTGGACCGGTAAGTGGTTAATAATGTTTTGAAAAATAAATAAGTTCTTTTGTTTTAGATTTATCAATTTATTGTAAGACAATAGACAAGAGGTTGCTATTTAACACACCACTGGATCCGTCTTTATTATATACAGTAAACTATCAGTGGAGTAGAAAAATAAGGAATGCCATTATCATTAGGAATGTTTTTAAAATTCTATTCATCTAGATCAGTGGTGTACAAGGACCATTAGTGTGTACTAGGGGCCTGTACGGGCCCAGGCCTGGCCCTTGGGCCTCTACCCCCCCTGGCCGGATTCGGGCGGATAAGCGCAATTGAGATTCGGGCTCGGGTAAGTAATATATTTCTTCAGAAAAATATTTCAGGCTATGTTAATAAGTCAGCCATGATCATTTTAATTCTAGTTCTAGAGTTGTATCTAAAGCAGCGGTCATCAAACTACGGCCTGCCGAAGATTTTCATCCGGCCCGCGAAAAGTTCTGGATTTTTGCATAGAAATTATTCGTATAAGAAATATAAATTTTCATGATTTAGTTGTGAATTCATGACAAATATTTATTTAAAATCATCAATTGTCATACAACTATCTGGTAGGGGACTCAAAAGTGAAGGAAGTTGGATAGAAATTGGAGGCGAGACGACCAGATGATCGTTAACTCAGAAATTTCTCGAATATTCTCATTTATTGAAATTCTAAGAAGGGCAAACTAAAAATAATATTTCAGTTGGGTTCCAATAAGAATTTGTTTGTCGTTGGCCCCTAAGTTATTAAAAAGTTCGATCCGGCCCGCTTCTCAAAAAGTTTGGCGACCTAAAGAATTGCAAATTGTTGTAAATTTGTAAAAAAATGGTTTTTTTTCGGGCTGTGGAGTATAAATCTGGACTTCGGGTCGGTAAAGAAGTGTGGTATTAGACTCGGGCCTGAGTCTTGGGCTCGGACCGGGTAATGTTGTAAAATTTCACCCCTTGCATACCACTAGTGTGCACGTAATAAAAATATTAATTAAATACAGTGTTTTAATAACTTGCGATGCTTTTATTATATTTCTCTATACGAAGAGAAACTTCAATAGATATTTACAGTTCAAGACAAATTCATAATATTATATTATTTAGCGGTGGAATCACGTCAGAACATTTGTTTTTTTTTCAATAAAGACCGTAGTGCTTGTGTGGGATTGCGTGGATGGTAGGTCCTGTCTTCTTGACGACAGCGTTGAATCCATGGACATCATCAGCGGTGTAATCTACCACGCGGACTGAACCGTCTGGCTCTACCAAGGAGTACTGGCCTGAAAAATAAATAAAAATATAAGTGGAAAGACTTTCCAGCGCCTATTATACATAATATAAAAAAAAAACGATCTGTTGGTTCTCTGCTGTCATAATATAGCTCAACAAGAACTGCACGGTTAATATGAGATTTTGCCCCTTACATCTAATGGAAAACCCATTATTAGAAGCACACGTAAAAATCAACCGACTCGCTCAAAAACTTTAATGCGCGTAGACACTTGCTCGTTCAATATTACTGCTTGGCTGCATTCTCAGTCGGTCTCAAAGAGCCATTACTCTTTTCGATAATGAGGTTAGCTGACCATTCAATATGCTGTTCTCGTAATACTGTTATGCTGTATTAGGTGTATGCTACACATTTGGTGGAGACATTGGAGAAAAACACTTGTAATTTTCCTGCTTGTCCTCACTAGGTTTGACAGTTTTAGTGGAATAGCAAAGTCATCATCGTACCTTTAACGACTCCGCCATCTCTGACTTCTTTTTGAGATTTAACGTCTCCTGTGTGACTATCGGAAACTCCATAGTTGTAAGCGTATTTGGGATATGCCTATGAAAAAAAACGAAACATATTATTAGCAAAACATTATATTAATACTCGATAATGTTAGTTTGTTTGTTAGTTAGTGTGATATGTCACTGACGGTACTATAATTAGTCTTATAACGTCTTCTAGTTCTTATAACGTCTAACTACTGTTTTTCTAAAATATCACTTGGCTTACTTCACCTCTCGTAGACTCATTTCATGTGTCGTATCATAAAGGAACAACGGTTTCAAAATTTTGGTATCTTTTTTAAATTAACAAATTTTTATATTATAACGACAGCAACAATGTCTACTCACGTAATGATCTTCCCCGTACGATCCAAGCTTTCCCCCACCATATCCCAAGCCGCTGTATCCGAGTCCACCGTATCCCAATCCATTGAGGCCTAAGCCATTGTATCCTAATCCATTGTGGCCGATGTTGTTATAGCCGATGTTGTTGTAGCCGATGTTGTTGTAGCCGAGACTGTTGTACCCCAAGCCGGAGTATCCCAATTCACTGAGTCCTAAGCCATTGTATCCTAATCCGCTGAGACCAATTTTGTTTTGAGCGAGACCGTTGTATCCCAAGCCGGAGTATCCGAGTCCCCCGTATCCTGCGTAGCCTGCGCCGCCGTAGCCGAGATGATTGCCTACGAGTCCCGAGGAATGGTGGCCTACGCCGCGCACGATATTACTGTGAGACACAGCGACTGCGTGGCCATTGCACAAGGCAGCTAATGCCACTACGCAGAAAGACATCTGAAAATGGCAAGACAGTTAATCAATTTTACGTGTCAGTAGTAAGTTTTCGCCACAAACACGTGGGACGAGGTAGTTTTAAAGACAAACATTAAGGTAAGACAGTAAGGAAATAATATAAAATTTAATTTGATAACTTTGTTACTCCACTCGTGTTACAAACTGCGACACGTATTTCGACTCTTTAGGAAGCATCGCCAGACAGAATTAATTTTCTCAGAGCGGTATCTACCACATGACCTGTCAAGACTGCCAAGTTACTTGTATAGGACAGACAGGTGGGAAATGTAAGTAAACAACACACAAGATATTTTTTTAGAGTTTGCGATACATTTGTTAGAAAAAGTTCTTAAGTTTAATAAAAATTTATATATTTTTAAATACTTTATCGAGTAAATAATAAATTAACAATTTGGGGTATTTGAAAATAAATAGTCATTTATAGATTTTTTTAAAACATTCTTGCGGTTATGTCTCTGGGGTTTTATCGGAACCTCGCTAGTCCTTTAAACCTTCATTCGTCTGTATTCTGGCAGATGGCGATAAATCAAAAACAATGTTGTAAGATAATAATGAAATTTTAACATCTCTATTTATGCACTTTAACTATTACTTATCGTTCTAAAAACTTCATGAAATTCGATAATAATTAATAAGTTCAAAAGTTTTAAGTTACTGAGCTTTAATCTGAATTATTAGACTTATTGCATTCTGAAATATATTTTGTGTAACAATTAAATTTTACAAAAAATAACAATAAATAATATGTTATATTTACCAAAATAAACGTCATTTTTTTTAACTGATATAACAGTGATATATTAGTTCTTCAAAACTGCACAACTGATAAATAATATTTGATTTCATGTCTTTATATACACATGCGTCGGTTACTCCAATATTCTGGTAGGTGGCCGTTTTTTTTATCAAATTAATAATAATTTTCACTTTTTACGCGCATAATATTAAATATTACTGAAATATCAATTAACACAGGTTAGTATAATCCAATTAACACGATTTTACAATTCTGGTAACATTGAATAGTTGAATTGTAAATGGACGCATTCTTTGGTTCAGTAGTGCTCAAATTGTATGCACTGCGGTACCTCTATTGACGGTTCTTCGTTATTCAATTACTGACAGCGTTTTTAGATAGAAGTAACAACAAACAAATGTGTAACTACCCCAATATGCACTGCTGTGGTACTATTTTTTAATCGTTTTAGACCGAGAGTTCTGCTCGACAAACCTACCATAGATTGTATGTTTCGTCTAAAATTAATAAACTACATATTTAAGAACGAACTTAATGCTCCTCATTTCTCTCTCTTCAAACTCCTTTCCTAAGGTGAAGCATTTGGCGTCTTCATGAAGGTTTTACAAGAACTGCTTGTAGTACTCAGTTGCTCAACCTCTCCCTTTTCCAAAAATAGTAATGATAGAAGAATAAGGTTAAGACAGGACTAGTGGTCAACTAATTGCTCTCGCTTTGCTTCGTACTGTGATTCGAATCTGGAAGATCTGGCATGAAAGCCAACAACGTTGTCGCGACTGTTGGGTAAAGGTATTGTATATAAGAGAATTTTGCAAAACAAAATAGTATATGAAGTATTAGACCCCTGGTTTTTGTCACAGAGTAAGTCTATGGATCTAGTATTGGTTTGAACATTATATTAAAAATGAACCTCAGATAGGAAAAAACAGTTTATGGTTTCCTTAAAAAAACAACATTTTAAAAGTAAAATAAAAATTAAATTTTACAAATATCGAAACATTAAAAATTGCAAGAAAAAAGGTGCCAGAACGCTGTTCCACCACGTTACATGGAAAAAAAAAGCACTGCATCTACTACACACGAAAGTTGTCCAGGACGTTGGGGTTTCACCATTGGTCTCGCACTATTTATACAGGGTGTATTCCACAAGTTATTTAACAGGAACTGCGTTACTCCAAACCGGGCGTAGGGAACCTGTGGCCTTTTGGCTCTCCTGGTGCGACCTTCTGGCCAATTCTGTAATTTTTTGTAAATTCGTAAATTCCTGACATGTTCTGACCGTAAATTCCTTTTTCCGGCCTAAAATTACCTAGTCAATGTTTACTGCGGCCTTATATCGAATCAGAAAAATGAATTCAGCCTTTAGAGAAGAAAAGGTTCCCCTCACCTGCTCCAGACTACAAAGCAAAAATTAATATCCGAAAACCTCATCCTCCACTTACACATTATTTTTGTCAATGTTGTTACTTACCGATTTCTGCCAGCAGGTGATGATATAAGTCAAAGAAAAAGGAAGATCTACAAAATCGTACATGTCACTGACGACAGGTTTAGAAACCTAGGTTAAGTTGTTATTATTGATTTAACAAAGCAAAACCGGAAGATGTATTTCCCGTCACGGATTGAATAATTTCTGATTGTTTTGATCAATATAAATAAAGACGTCCTTCGCGATCTACGAAAGTAATGCCAGACCATAAACACTCTTCGACTTCTTAATGATTGAGGACCACTGACACTTTAGATACCTTTCCTCTGTTATCAATATATTGTAGAGTTTTTTTTAACCATAGAATGTGGACTCTTAAAGAAGTTTCTTCTTCTTCTTTGCCCATATTCGCTGCCAATGTGGAGCATATGCAGTGCTATTCCTAGGCAATGTGCCGCCTCTAGGCAAGGTTTAAAATAGCGCCCTTACTATTTTTCAAAATAAACATACAAAACGCTTAAAGCCATAAGAGTATAAGTGTAATTTTATTCATTATTTCCGATTATTCTAACATTACAAATATAGAAATTTGAATACTCAACTCAATCTACATGCCTAAAAAAAAATTATCCCATAAAAGCTTTTGTGACACAGGCCATTTCCGCTCGCGTTGGTTAATTTACGCCAAAGCTGCCACCTATAGTGCCGCTTTTTTCGATAAAGTTAATTACTGTATACTCATAGTTCATAATATCATTGCCATTTAAAATGTATTTTACGGCATTTTTTAAATTTATTCTGACATCTTTTGCCGCTCCCTAGGACTTGCCGCCCCCAGGCAACTGCCTACTCGCCTATGCCCCGGGACGTTCCTGAGCACATGGCTGCCACGCGGCTTAGCCTTTCTTTTCAAAGATAGTAGGGATATGAGAATAGGGTTAGAAGTAATAGTTGACAAATCGATTTCATTAAGCGCCGTTAATTTGGGACTGAAATAGAAGGGAATGTTTAAATAAGAAACACGCATGCTTTCGAATGAAAAAATGCTGTTCGTACTGAAACTTGAATCAGTGAGATACGTCATGGAAGTCAACGACGTTGACCATTTCTCCACATACCCGACATATGAATAGTTGTATAAAACTCTATTGTATAATACTTAAAGCGAAAAGAGGTTTTCAATAATCCCCGGTCTGAAAACAGACAATAAACCGGTTTTGGTTAAGCCGGGTTGGAAGACTTCCATTAGGAGTCCGTATGGTCGATATAGGGAGCAGACATGAACAATAAAAAAAGATACGTTTCACAAAAAAAACGAAATAAAAAGTGATAGAATTCATATAAAAATTGAAGATTGGTTCCCTGAAATTTTGTAATTTATAACTTAACTCTATGGCTGCCACAGACGAGATGTTTTGTCAAATTTTTCGTGCTCAATACGCCAGTTATTTCGTTAATAACTAATTAAATTAATAATTGTAAATTATAGCCGGCGTGCTAGGTAAAGTCGTACTTTTTTCTTACCGTGAATAAATAATAGAATTCACATAAAAAATAGTAGATTGCTTCGCTAACATATTTTGTAATTTATAACTTAAAAGTTAGAATCAATTTCAGTTTATTCGTTAACATTGCGATGTTCTTTCAGATCATGTTGCCCAAAATACCAGCGTGACTCGTTTTTTTTTTAGATCTTCCGAGACTTTTGAATCGAAGTTAAATAGTTTTTTTATAAATTTCCGGGACAATTTAGTACTCATCCGGGAAACAGGACAGCGATTCCAATTCCAGGAAAATCCCGGCCAATCCGGGACACCTGGCAGCCCTATTTGTAACACAACAAGTGCAGTAACAAAATTATCAAATGTAATTAATTAACAATCTCTTGTCAATCAAAGCTTGAGGTTTCGGTCCGAAACCTGAAACCCCAACACCTGAGCTGGCTCTGTTTTCAGTTATGTACAGTAAAATTATAACATCCGTTAGTTTGACTTTCAAATACTACAGGATGTTCATTATCACTTTTTATTCACACGGTGATTAATATTAATGTGATGATATTAAGTAATAATTAAACAGTCGTTAATAATCTAAACTGAAGGATTATTAATAATTGTAACACTGAATAATGAATAAATATAACATTACCGCCAGTCACGCCCGGATGGACACGGTTTTATTCAGGATAGTGACTGCCAGACGCGAAATATTCATTAAAATTCTTACAAAATTAACGAAAAAAAATATTTGTCGGTATACTGGCAGAACACGATAAGTCAAAAACTCTTGTTGCAAGATAATTGCTCGATAGTCGTTGTCCTATGACGCAGCAGTTAGCGTTGTGGACCTCCGTACGAACAGCATTATTTCGATCGATTTCTGTTTGAAGGCATAGGTGTTTGTGATGTCCAAAATTCCCTCTCACCTTTACCGATCCCTTAACAACTGAGCGTAGCGAAAGCGATTAGTTAACCACTAGTACTGTCCTTATCCTTCTATCCCTAATACTCTCTTTGGAAAAAGAGATGTTGAGCGACTGAGTAACAATTAGTTTTCGTAGTAAAACTTCTGATGAGATGCTTACATTAGGAGGACATATGCTCCACATTGGGAGCGGATATGGGTTAAAAAAATATATAAATATATGCACTTTATCTCTTTCTTACACTCCATAAAATTTTATTCACATATTCAAAAGCATTATTTTTTGTTTTGACAAATTGAAATGTTATATTTTATTATGTCCGAATTAATGTAAAAATACACAGAATATGACTGAACATGATTTTTTTTACAGAATATAAAACGTGCTGAAATCTATCTATCAGCATTCATAACTCAAAACAGTTTTTTTTTTACTTTAACGCCTTTTGCTAGTATACCGACGAAATGCACCCGGATGAATGGAAAGAAATCTTTTCCAGAGATTTTTATTCCGGAAGAATATCTCAACACCGGTTTTTAATACGAAATGCATTATATTATTATTATAAATATTACTACCAAGCAACGTTCCCTCTAAGCTGCGCGCGCACGCAGCCGCGCAGCAGTCTGGAAGCCTCGCGCCCTCATTCTGGGTTGGCGCGCACTACAAGACAGTTATCCAATTAATATTTGATTGGTCCGCGCAGCCTTTGAAATTTGCGCGCAGCTAATCTCTTGTCTTAGAGCACGGGTTCCCAGCCTGGGGGTTGCGAAGGGTTTTCGCAACATTTTTCGATTTTGGATTTGAACAACAAAATAACGAAAAAGTATAGCAAATCGAGGATTTCAAATTCCTCGGGGGGTCGCCTAGTCACATGGCTTTATAAAAAAGGGTCGCCACCCGAAAAAGGTTGGGAACCTAGAGGGAGCATTGGTACCAGGCAAGATAACAAACACTAAAACCTGGTCCATGGCACAGTAGTAAACGTTGTTGGCTTCCGTGACATACGTCACGGGTTCGAGTCCCTTTACGAACAGCATTTGTAAGAATTAATAAAAAGACTATATTTCTTTGTACTTTATTCCACTTTATTTAAAAGGTCAGGAGCGGTTTCGCTCATTGCGAGCATTGTCATAAGTCTCAAATGTGCCCATTAATACAAAAAGGTGTCATAGAGCTAATTAAAAATGAGACGACGAAATGTTATTAAAATATTTTTAACATGTTATATTGACACCTTCTCATTTTTTTATAGAAAATATATAATATAATGGTCTTAAAAAAAACGCCTTGCATATTATAGATCAGATTTCTAACTAGTATTTATTAAATAAACCACTTGCTCGTAATGGAAATTAAAGAAAAACATAATAATCTAATGATTATTAAACATAACAAGGTCAGACGTGAAAAGATTCATCATTATGATTCAATTGATCAAATCCGCTCCAAAAAATATTAGTCTCACATCGACTCACACGATCAGACGATTCATTTCGATAGCCCTATAATCATAGTTTGCAATAGTCGAATTAAAGTCTTTGATTATTCGAATATTATGATGTATGGTGATACAATACTTTAGCTCTACACCAAGAAATATCAAATTTTCAAACGTGGCGATATCAGAACATTCACGCCCAGTTTAAAATAAGCCGCTCCCATTGGATAGAACAACATTTCAAAAATGTGCTGTTCAGAATAAATCGAAATCATTGGTCTGTACCTTACTGCGGACGTCCTTACAGACAGACCTTATCGGCTATTAATGTTAAGATTGTTTGAAATATATTGAATTTAGAACACCAGGTGACAAAATACGACGCGGATCTTCAGCTGTTTTTCTACGCGTGAAAATTAGTAAGGGATTGAGATAGGTCACGTTTGATTGTTTGTTTGAGTAATCTTTTTTTCGCTTGGGATCAACATCACTTATAAACTCAGTGAATTGTACAATAGCGCCATTGGTGACATTTAATTTGCATAACTATCAGGAGATATTTTATCCGGATATTATCACATTTGCGGGGATTGAAGTAACTCGGGTTTAAGAATAACAGTATAAAGGGTAACCCACTGATGTCCCAGGCGAAAAGGAAGACGAAACAACGGGAATTGAAAAGCTAAAGTTTTATTTGTTTATTATTTATTTGTAATTATTCGTGTAAATTTATTATTTTAATTTCGTGTATAAATTATTGAAATAATTTTTCATATTGTTTATTGTTTCGGCATCCGGTTGCTATGAAAATTCCGTTAAAAAAAATAGAATCAACACAGAACGCTTCTTTTCCTTAGCGGCAGTAGGCCGTAATGTTTTATGTTTAATGTTTTATTAGAATCTTTACATTTGTGATCGCAAATATTTTTTTATTTTGTTTTTCAACTGTGAGGGTTGAGAAATGTTATTTTGTTCAACTATGAGGGTTGATTGTAAGACACAGGTCTTATGTAAGGACTGGTTCATGTGTAAACCAGTGCGGATTCAATCACCGGAGAGTGTGTTTCCACCTCTATTTTTTTCGAATACGAGAGCGCCGTCATCCCTACTCTTTAGATGCGCAGAAGTATCTCGAGAGACCCTGGTCGCGGGGTTTAGCAATGGGATGAGCCGTGTCTCGTATACATAATATGTTAGTATAAGGTAGGTAGGACATCCTGAGATTTCAGGATGTGCCTACAGGAGTTAGAGCGTTTTACTATAGGTATAAAAATGTGACAACGTAGCGCGTATCAATTGGGGATACGGTTATAACACCGCGATCGGTTTCAAAAGTCGGAGTCAAAAATTGGGTCACATTTCTATACCTCTAGGACATAAACCTGGTAGCGTAACTATTGTAGTTTGAAGGTTGTGTAATTGGATCAGAAGCCTTGCTTGGAAATAATGATTGTTATAGAGCCTCCATCTCCGTTGAGGCCGTGCTTCTTGACTGGATGTCAGGAAGGGATCAGGGTGGTTGTATGCATAGCGTAGGAGGTGAGTCTCCGCTAAGCTTTATCCTTGGATCCGAGGTCCCTAAACAGCCGGAATCTATTCCAATTCACAGACAACCAATTAGAATTAAAGATTTTAATATTTGTATCGAATTGTTTCGTATCCTAACTGTGTATTAATTAACTTCGTGCATTGGTAAAGAGTAGTCCAATTTTGTGGATCAGCAGTAAGTTGCTGTACCCAGGACTATCTTTCTAATTATTGTTATCATCATGTTATCAAGCAGGAGGAAGTAGTCCTAAATTTTGAAAATATATTGTAGTTATCTAGTAACTGAAGTAGATAAGTCGTTAATGACATAATGTTGTATTTCAGTCAATTTATTGACAGTAATAACTTGAATTTATATGTAATTTATAATTGAGTTTAGAATTCAATTGCTTATACGAATACTTGGTATCATTTTATTATTATGTTATTACGACTTTAAGTCAATAATGGATTCGCCCCCTGAAACCCCAGAAAGATGAATGACATATTTTGTTTTATTTAGTTATATTATCATTATTAATAAATATTATTGTTTGTACTCAATTGAATACAGATTGTTATATAATGTACTACACATGTTGACTGAGACCGAATCTTTTATTGTTTATCTTCGCTTTCTTGTAAAAATAATTATGTAACCAGACTGTTAGGGCCACACCAAATCTGGAAGATCGTACTAGGGGAGGTTTCCTTCCCTAATTCTATCCAAAGAGGCCCTGGCAGTGTCGATATGTTTCTTTGAATCGGAATCAAATTTTATCCAGAATTAAGCTTCAAAGAGAATTGCATTTGTTCAGCGATGCGTACTATTTTGTACTATATGTATTACAAGACCCGTCACGGTTAAAGCTTGAAAATGAAAATCAAGACACTATTTGGAATGAATTTATTTAATGTAAGTATAAATAATTTGAAAAAAAAAATTATAAAAAGGGGGTTGGTGTTTACCAAGGCGCGAGCCGGTTGATAAAATTTTAGCAGCACATCCCTGCATTGCTCCCTGCAGGATTTATTAATTT
Source organism: Himalopsyche tibetana (assembly GCA_030503985.1). Taxonomy (NCBI): domain Eukaryota; kingdom Metazoa; phylum Arthropoda; class Insecta; order Trichoptera; family Rhyacophilidae; genus Himalopsyche; species Himalopsyche tibetana. The sequence continues at coordinate 3,741,085 of JAPJYX010000052.1, read as the reverse complement.
TTCGAGTAGAGAAAGATACGCATGTAAATAAACACATTCATTTTTTATATTTAAAACCATTTTATAAAAACGTAATCCAGGAATTAACCGTTTGAATACCGCGCAAGTAAATCATATGTCCCAGAGATGCTGCGTGTTTTTGAGAAAAATAATTTTGCCTAATACACACTCGAATTCGATATTTTAAAAACCTTTATTGACTCAGTATAGATGACACTACACATATTCATAAAAATATTGCTTTTATTCTATTAGAATACCAAGTATTTGATTGTTTTAAATGTCTTGGACATCCGTGTTCGCTTGCATATGTTCCGGACACCTGTGTCCGCTTGGGATTCAAGTGGTTAATAGTTTTGTGGCAAAGTGTGATAGAGTAGAGTAAAATGTGCGAAAAAAATGGTGTGAAGGAATTCGCCGAAGTCCTTATTATATAATAAAAAAACAAATGCTCAAAATACATGGCGATTATTTTATTGGAGCAATGATTTATACAAAAACTATAATACAAAATGTAATTATGTACAGCTGTCATTATCAAGGTCATTGGTTGGAGATTTTCGCAATAAGGTTGTGATGTCAACTTCTAATAGAGTCCGTAGTGGTTGTGAGGGATGGCGTGGATCGTGGGTCCTGTCTTCTTGACGACGGCATTGAAGCCATGGACATCATCAGCGGTGTAGTCCACGACGCGGACTGAACCGTCTGGCTCTACCAAGGAGTACTGGCCTGGAATGAAGAAGATAAATTATTCGATGTCACAATAAGAACGTAGTACATATTCATTATTTGAAAATTATTATCGTCAAATTGTTGGAAATACATTTTTCAATTGAAAGGTAAGTTACGAAAAAATTAAATAAACCTTAAACTGTATTGTTTTGGGTTAATCGTATTTTGTTTCACGCCTAAAATATATATATATATATATATATATTTACCATGTCCACTCCCAATGTGAAGCATATGGACTCCAAATGGAGTTTATCTCAACAGGAGTGCTTTTACGAGAACTGCTTGTTACTCATTTGCTCAACCTCTCTTTTTCTAAAAAGAGTAGGAATATAAGGAAAGGGCTAGGACAGGACTAGTGGTTAGCTAATCGATCTCGATGCGCCCCGTTCATATTATAGGATGGGTGGGTGGGAGGAATTCAAGACATCACATACATCCATGCCTTTAAACAAAAATTCATAAATCGATTGAAAAATCAATTTATAAAACTGCCCGTACTGGGATTTGAGCGCGTGACCTCCGCAGCGGTAGCCAACGACGTTGACCACTCGACCACACAGGCGGCAAATATTTTTTATACAAATAAAATATGTAGGTTACGAAGCGCATTGGTAAACGCAGTGCTTCCATGACGGATTTCAATGGTTCAAATCCCATTACTAACAGCATGTTTTCAATCGATTTATCGATTTCTGTTCGAAGGCATACGTAAGTGCTTGTGTTGTAAAAAAAAAACATTTTCGCAAGTTTTTTTGGTCTTAAAATAAGCGTAGCGTAACGACAGTGATTAGCCAACCATTAGTTCTATCATTTTAATCCCTTCACTCTTAAAATAAAATAAGGTTGAGTAACAAGCAGTTCTCACAGAAAACATTTGCTAAATTACCTCCAATCGGAGCTCATATGCTCTATATATTAAGCGGATATGGGTTGGAAAAATATATACACTCTGACATTGTATAACACGTGCCACAAAAATGTCGTGTAATTAAAGCCCGTGTTGTTCGGCGTTAATTTCATACAAAAATTATTGATTTCTGTCATGGATGTTTTTGATGTCCGAAAATTCAGTCTTCCACTCTTTCAAATTCTAAAATAACGGGACATAACAAGAGCAAATAGCCAACTACTCTATACCCTTAATCTTTTCTAAAAAAGTGAGACTGGGTAACGAGCAGTTCTCGTAGAAATAAAAATCTGCTGAGATACTCGATTACGTAGCTATATGCTGTTGATCGGGAACAGATATAGATTTTTAAAAACCCATCACTTGATCTGGCAACCGGGTGTAAAAATGCCCAATATCGTTTACCACTCAGTTAAAGCAGTGCTTCTCAAATGTTTTCATGGTAAGGCCCTCTATATCTAAAAAAAATACCGCCCCCGGAGAATACCTGCGGCCTCCAGTTTGGAAAGCACTGAGCTAAAGGATAGTCAACATTCTTTTTACCTTTAACAACTCCACCGTCTCTGACTTCTTTCTGGGATTTGACATCTCCGGTGTGACTGTCTGATACTCCATAGTCGAACGCGTACTTGGGGTAAGCCTAAACAAACAAAACGAAATCTCAATTCCATCATTTTTATTATTTGATACGACGTCGGTATAGTGCCAGAAAACGTTAAGTGAAAAACCTTGCTCTGAGAATATAAAAAAGTGAACTGTCAAAGTAGCGTGGCAGTAGACGATAAGACAAGTAAATAAACAACAACCGAAATGATCACAGCTCAAAAACGATTAGTCGTATAATCGTTTTTGGAAAGCTGTAGAAATAAAAAATATGTATTTTTAAAAGATTTTTTTACAATACATTTAATCTTATCAAAAAGTGTTTTTTTCTAAAATAATACGTTTCCACCTACAGTTGCTATACACTCACATAAAATCAATTGAAGTATTATATTTATTTTGTTCGACTATATTTCCATTTTTGAATATTTTTGACATGTAAGCTTATAAGAGAGCTTTCGTGATATTTTCGAGAAGATAACGGTTGGTAAATATATAACATTTTTGGCTTCAAAGCTTAAAATAATGTATTAATAAATTTTACTCACATAATGATCTCCTCCGTACAGTCCAAGCTTTCCGCTGCCATATCCTAAGCCGCCGTATCCGAGTCCACCGTACCCCAATCCATTAAGTCCTAATCCATTATGACCGATGTTGTTGTAGTTGAGGGTATTGTAACCCAAGCCGGAGTATCCGAGTCCACCGTATCCCAATCCATTGTACCCTAATCCACCGTGACCGAGTTTATTGTAGTTGAGACCGTTGAAACCCAAGCCGGAATATCCTGCGTAGCCGAGATGATCGCCTACGAGTCCCAAGGATTGGTGACCTACGCCGCGCACAATATTGCTGTGAGACACGGCGACAGCGTGGCCATTGCATATCGCAGCCAATGCTACTACGCACAGAGACAGCTTGAACAGTTAAGTATTATATTAAAATCAAATTAATTTAATAAACGTTATAAGATTATATTAAAAATATTATAAAAATGTTTTAAAAGTAAAAATTCTTACAACAAACTAATGAATATATAATAATAATACAAAATATAAATTGACTCAAAATTGACACTAATTAAAATGTTCAAAACTTCTTTTAAAAAAAGCTAATAACTTACAACAGGGGTTCTTAACCTATTGCAGTGACGGGCGCAGGCCGGATTTTTAAAAAACCAGACTTACATACATAGTATTAAAAAGTAGTATATATATGTATGTATTAATTTTATTATTGTTTCCTTAGCTGCTTTAAAATAACATGGATATGTTTATATTTTTGTGAACTCAATAAATCTATGAAAAATAATTTTATTAAAAAATATAATGATTTTTTAAAATTTTATTTGATACTTTGCCGGGAGCACAAAAAAGGCTCCGCGGGGTTAAGAACCCCTGACTTACAACAACATTAAAAACAATTCGCCAAGAAAGGTATAACTATATAAATTCAAATGTATGTCTTAAATTATCAATTAACAGAGAAACTGGTCTTGATCATAATAAATAATTGTGGAAAAGCGTAAAGAGTGTTTAATTATTTTTAAATATATTGTTGTTTCACCAGTTATTGGCAGTGAACATTTAAATGTTGAATATTTGTAAAGCAATTTTTATTTTTATAATAACATAGTTATAATATTCGAGGGTAAAATGTTTTTTACTGAATTCAAAATATAAAGCAAAAGTATTTATTAACAAGAATAATTTAATTATAAAAAATCACTTTTAACACGGTGGTGTAAAAACTTCTAAATATTATATTATATGTTAAATTTTCTATTCAACTATTTGTTTTTCATTCACTAATGATTGTTATCAATAAGTTTGTGCCTTTTGGCAGACATTCAAGCATTATATGCACCCAAAAACAGATTATTTGGTTTGAATATCACGACTTTTAATGTGTAGTTATACCAAAGAGCTTCGACTTTATAATATATCGAGCCCATGACAAGTGAAGTGAGCCAAGTGGTATTTTAAGAAAAAAATACGTAACAATATTTACCATATCGTAAAATTAAAATATTCCTACTAAATACACACTGGAATAGTCTTATCTCCATATAATAAAAATTAAGACGTGGTTGTACTTAAAAGTCCAATATGCTACTTGGTTCGTTTAAATTCTCAAGGGCTCGTGTTGTAATGTGTTTACAATAATGTATTTATTTGTTTTTATTTACCACGATAAACGCCATTTTTATTTTGAATTCACAACTTTGTTTTCTTGTTAACTTTAAATCACAAAGCACTTTGCTGAACTGATGCAATTAGATGGATTTCGTTTGTTTTTATAGCAACCCATCAGGTTCAATCAAATTAGTGCTTCCGTTGTTTTGCGTTAAATGTAACATGTTGTTATTTTCACTTTTTTACGAGCTCGATATTAAATATTCATTTAGTGGTATAAAGCAATAGTTAAACAGGCATTTATGAACTAAATTGAAGGATTTATAATAATAATTGTTCAATTGAATGATTAATAAAAACGACTTAACCAGCAGTCATAAACGCAAGAATTTGAGTCCTTTGTTTTTTTTTCAATTCATGTCTGTTCCCAATGTGGAGGAAATGAATTGATATGATATGATATTTTTTTCAGGCATCCAGGAGACTATTGATGGGTTAGGAATTAACTCAGGTCGCATTGGTCTAAAAATGAATACTAGTAAGACCAATGTGATGTGTAACCAAACCTGTCATGACTCTGATAGGACCCTTACCAGCCCGGGACAGATCATCGAGAGGATTGACAGCTTCAGATACCTCGGCGTACATATCCCCGAAGACGGTAGTACAAAAAACGAGCTCGTCATTCGTTTAGGAATGGCTGGAGCCACATTCAACTCAATGCGGACTGTTTGGGACACACAGCTGTACTCGATTAAAACCAAATGCCACGTATTCAACGCTTGCATTCTGCCTGTACTGCTTTACGGTTGCGAATCATGGCATCCGACGAAGACTCAGAAAAACCGTATACTGAGCTTCGAGAACAGATGCTTGCGTCGGATAATGGGGGTGATGTGGTTTGATTTTGTGAGGAATTCAGAGATAAGGGAGCGTACAAGACAGCGTCTCGTCACGTCAGTGGTTATGGAGAAATGTTGGAACTGGCTGGGTCACGTGCTGCGGATGCCTCCGGAAAGCGTCGATCCTGCCTGTCTCTTCTTTCGACCGGTGGGATTCTGGCGTCCCGGACGTCCGTCGGGTACTATTCATAGGATGTACTCGGCGGAACTGAGGGATGCTGGCATGTCATGGGAGGAAGCCAAGCAATTGGCGGGAGACAGGGAAACATGGAGGTGGTGTGTGGCGGCCATATGCTCCACATAGGGAGCGGACATGGCCAAAGAAGAAAAGAAGAAGATATTTTTTTATTACTCCTATGAAATTAAAGCCATTGCTAGCGAAATGGATCAGTACATGGGAATGCCTACAGATTTTAATGGTGAGTAATAATTATATTTATTTAGTTTGCTGGAAAATTTATAATTATATTTACTCACATATAGGATACAAAAGTGGGGGATTCGGCATATTCACCTGTTCATTTAAAATTGGAAAACTATTTAACTTTGATCAATTAATTTCTAAAATTTCCTGGAAAAATAATTTATGCCATCCGTGTTTGGGTGTAGCTCACACAACTGAATAGGAAATGATTTCATGACCGTTTAGTATCTGGCTACAGGCCATGATATTTACACCTAATTAAGAAGTAAGTTGATTTATTATCTTACATTTAAGTGATTAATGAATAATGCATCTTGCATTGCATAAAATACATATAATGAAAAAATGCATGGATGCACAATGTATATTTGGACCAAAAGTTAATAAGCATGAAACAGATTCAATTATCACAACATGAAATTAGCAAAATACTTTGAATAAATTATGCAATTGTTTCTCTTGCTCCTGCTAGACAATCCTCACGTTGTTTAAGATCTATAATAGACCAGGGGTGTCCAATTTGAAAACATTCGGTGCACCAAAAAAATATTGCATGTCTTTGTTGGGCCACTTTGTGGCTGAGTCCCAGACTGCACTAATTTGTGTAAAGATTTTTTCTATTGGCTCGTTTTCATTATTCATACGCATGCGCATATTGAACCTATTGGTTCAATATGCTATATTTCTCCAGAGTCCTTTGATGGAAAAATAGCCCTCTTACTCTAACTCTGCTCATTAGAGCGAGATGGCAACTGACACGTGCCACAGCAATGCAATAGAACTGCACTATATTTGCTGTCTTGCTCAGTCAGCTAGCGCTATCTTGCATAACACTTACATTGCTATAAACGAATGTCTGGCGACGGCATTTCAATCCAGGTAATGATTCGTCAGTGACGAATTTAATATACTTCTTTTTATCAACAACAAAACGAAAAATATATTTAGAGATAGACACCCCTTAAGGCTTAAGGAGCACACAAAACCTTCGATTGGGCCACTTCATCACATGATCTGGACCAGGGGTAGGGAACCTTTTATTCTCTAAAGGCGGCATTCATTTTTCTGATTCGACATAAGGCCGCAGTAAACATTGACCAGGGAATCTTTGGCCGGATACAGTACTTAACGGTCAAAATATATCAGGAATTTAAGAATTTACATACATTTACAGACTTACAGAATTGGCCAGAAGGCCGCACCAGAGTAGCCAAAAGGCCGCAGATTCCCACGCCTGACCTGGACACTAGTTTAGGTGTCATTTTCGTTTTTGGTTTTTATGGTTGGTATAACTATTAGTCCATTTAATTGCGGCTATTTTTGTTTAATTAAAACTTACATCTAATCATTTTCTCCCTCTTGCAGACATGCGTCGGTAGAGGAAGACTTTATTGAATTGTGGAACAACTAGCCAACCTCTTGTATCCGACGCAAAGCGTCTATGTTTCAAGTTTGGTACACAGTTTTTTTATTGGTAGCAGTTTGACTCCAGACCTGATAAAAAAAATGCATTATAACTCCATGCAGACTGTCTGAAGCACACAGTTGTACACAGTGACGTTCATAAACTATGTGCTAGAAATAAAATAGCGCCCATTTTATTTCATTCCTTTCCACTATTCTAGGAATAAATATACACGTATAGAATTCTCTACATACTTACAAATACTCAAACAAATCTTTTGTCACTTATTCCGTTTTGCTTTCAGGTGATTCATAGTATGTACCTCATTGACAAAGATCCTCACAAATAAATATGATCCAAAAGCCCACATTATTTATCAATAGTTATGAAAAAATAACTATTACCTTCATTACACATCATAAAAAATAATGTAAATTTTAAATGCACTTAAATAATAGTGTGTCGAATCTTGATTTGGTATTTTGTCAATCGAAGACATGGAGGCATCATATTTATTCTAAATCAAATTCATGTCAAAAAAAATTAGTCATTTAAAAAATATGTGATCATTTGCCGCTTCCTAGGACTTGCCGCCCCTAGGCAGCTGCCTACTCGCCTATACCCTAGGGACGTCCCTGGCTGTACACGATGAAAACCAAATGCTATTTCTTCAAGCCTTGCATTATATCAGTGCTGCTTTGCTATAGCGAATAACAGGACCTGACGAAGACTTGGAGAAGAAGTCGCGTCAGATATTACGGGCAAGGGAGCTTCAATTCGTAAAAAAATTCGAAGATTAGAGAATGTACAAGACAATGCAAATGCCGTGTCACGTCGGTGGTCATTGAGTGACGTTGGAACTGTCTGGGTCACGTGCTGGTGCCTTTGAAGAATCAAATTCCTGTCTACCTTTTATTCCAATTTGTGGGATTCCAGAGTTCTGGACGACCGTCGAGTACTATACATAGGATATTTTTGGCAGAACTGAGAGATGTTGGCACGCCATGAGAGGGTGCAAAGCGATGGGTGGGAGACAAGGAATCATGGAGGTGCCGCGTGATAGATATGGCTATAGATATGGCCACATAAGAAAAGAATATAGTGAAAGAAGAATAATATTGTAGAGACATGTCAATTTTATAAAGGAGATTCGACATGTGTTTTAAGCAGGGAATTGAAGCCGTGACGTTTTTTGAAAAATCGAAGTCTTGAAGCCCTAGCCACTTATTTTAAGTTAAATTAATTAAAATAAATACAAATAATACAATTGTGTATTGTATAAATATTGAACTTTTGGGTGCCTATGTCAGCGACATGAATGAGTGCAGTTTTGCGAGGAATATTTCTGTATTTTGATCGTGTTTTGGTAAAATGTACTTGATTTATTTTATTTATGCTGTAAACAAAAAATATTTGATATGTAAATAAATTATATAAGCTTATTATAAATATCGGAATCAAGAATTGTAAAAGAATATTAAGATAACATTTGGGTTGGCATTTTTAACAAAAGAAATCGGAGTTGGTTTGTGGGCTTTTTATGATTGCAAAGTCTTGGTTTTTAATGGTGCTTTAATTTCAACGAAACTATTTGTTTTACCATTAAAAAAACGGCCATTTTAGCTTATGTAAGAACTGTCATAATAAAGAAAAAACAGTTTCATTATAATATCATCACGATGAGTTTATTGGCTTGTTGCTTTATACAAATAAGTGGAAAATAAAAATAACTATGTACAGGTAAGCTTTTCATTGTCAACTGCGAGAGATTTCTTTCCGTTGATTCATGGTGTCGACTTCTAATAGAGGCCATAGTGTTTGTGGGGGATTGCGTGGATGGTAGGTCCTGTCTTCTTGACGACGGCGTTGAAGCCATGGACATCATCAGCGGTGTAGTCTACGACGCGGACTGAACCGTCTGGCTCAACCAATGAGTACTGGCCTGGAAAATAAATGTCAAAAGATAAGTTGTTTTAAGAAATCTGTGGCGGTGTGGTAAAAGTTCTCATGTCATTTTTCTTGAAAAATATTAAACATTTCAAACTGTTGTAAGTTGCCTATTTAACAGTATTTATAATTTTATTTCTTTAATTTATAATGGTGATTAAATTCTACAGTAAATCTATAGCTGCTTAAAAATTATTAATTTTACTTTAAATTTAGCGTCATGATTTTAGCATAAGATCATTTGTTCACCCGTTATATTTTGTTGTGGTTGTCAATGGAAAAAGCACTTTTGGCCACACGTAGAGTTTCTAGATTGTATGCAATACAATGACGTTAATTAAGAACTTCTACCTTAAAGCCACAAAAAAATGAAGCGAGAATTCTTAGTATAATTAAGCAGAATTCAAGTAGATGAAAGGACCAAACAGAGACTGGATTCACAATTCAACGGTAGGTCAAATAACTTATGACGAAGTGACAAACTTGGCGAGTAAACCAGAGTACCTAGTCTGTTGTTGATGATGGTGTCCTCGTCTATATCAAGGATGTGCAATTAAACTGCTTGTCCTTTTCATCTCTGTGAGTGGTGATGTAAGTGTTATTTTGTCAGTCTTTTAAGTCTGGGGTCATTACTGTTGGAATAAGCAATTAAATGAAGCTAGCTACGTGTAAAACAATTGGTTCGAAAGTAATGTAAGGTGCTCATCCGGTTAGCTGTCAACCGAACTTCATGTCAGTTAACACGCGGCTCACTTCTTCCCCTTTCTAGTGATAGAAGCCAAGCGGGCATCACGTATTTCTTAACTGTATATATACTGTCTTATCTTAATATACTTTTAACTTAAAACACAATCAAATAGTTTTATTACAAATCAGAAACTCAACAGGTTACGGGCCCAGGTACAATGGAAACTTTTGAAGAGGAAAAATACAAGATTGCATTATTTGATGGAAATAACTTTGACAATTGGAAATTTCGCATAGAATCATTACTAGATGAACGGGACTTACTAAAATTCACAATTAATACCGCTGCAGATATAAATGTGGGTATCAGTGAGGAAAAAATAGTGTCCGCGAATATTTTGTCAGAAAAAAAAAAAAATGCAAGTCACTAATTATTCAAAAGATTGCCGACAGCCATCTTGAGTGTATTGAGGTGGGACGGTGTATGTACGGTTAAGAAATGAGGCGGACAGGAAAGTCCTGGAAACTCCGGAGGAGGCGGACAGGAAAGTCCTGGAATCTCCGGAGGAGGCGGACAGGAAAGTCCTGGAATCTCCGGAGGAGGCGGACAGGAAAGTCCTGGAAACTCCGGAGGAGGCGAAATGGAAGTCTAATGGAAAAAAAGCTCTAGTGAAAGTGCAAATGAAAACGTGGCCATGAACAGTGTCACAAAATTACAGTTCAAATGTTATGGATGTGGAAAGTTGGGGCATAAACGATCAGAATGTCGCAACGGAAATTTAAAAAAAAAAAAAAAAGTTTGTAAAACAAGCTAATATATCGTCAAGGTTAAATGAAGTGCATAGCACAGAAAAAGAATACGCATTCTCAACGAACAGTAATAAACATAACCATAAAATTAATTCTCATATGGTATGGTATGTGGACTCTGGGGCGTCAGACCACATGGTAAATGATAAAAGACACTTTTATGAACTTAAGAAATTAGAAAATCAAATCACAGTCTCAGTAGCCAAAAACGGAGTTAACCTATATGCAACAGAGTTGGGAAAAATTAAAGGAGAAACAAAATTTAATGGAATAAATCGGAAAATAGATATTGGTAATGTTTTATATATCAAAGATTTAAAATGTAATTTACTCTCGATAAGAAGGTTAGAAGACAACGGTTGCAAAGTAGTATTTACGAATGGAAAAGTTCAACTATGTAAAGACAACGAAGTCTTTATGGAAGGAAAAAGGAATGGAAAATTGTATGAGCTGGAAATGGAAGTTGTGCAAGAACTAGCTGGAATGTGTGAAAGCAAAAACAGCTTGGAATTGTGGCACAGACGATTGGGGCACTTAAATTCTAAAGACGTTATTAAATTAATAAATAACGAAATGGTTTGTGGAGTGGAAAAAATCTCTCAAAAGGATATAAAAATATGTGAACCTTGTATAAAAGGAAAGCAAACAAGAAAGCAATTTAAGGAAATCAATGGAAGCCGATCTGAAAAGCCACTGGAATTGATACATAGTGATATATGTGGACCAATCACACCAGATGCTTGGAATGGAAAAAAATACATGGTCACATTTGTAGATGACTATACTCACTTCACGCAGACTTACATTTTGGCGAGAAAAAGTGAGTTCATAGAAGTCTTCAAGGAATATCAAGCATCGTCGACTACACTACTTGGAAGAAAAATTATCAGGTTTCGCTGTGATAATGGAGGCGAATATACTTCAAAAGCTTTTCGTAAGTTGTGCAATGAACTGGGAATACGCATAGAGTACACAGTGCCATACAGTCCAGAACAAAACGGAGTTGCTGAAAGGATGAATCGCACACTAATGGAAAAGGCAAGAACAATGTTGGTAGATTCTGGAATTACAAAGAATCTATGGAATGAAGCATTGCAGTGTGCAGCATACTTGACTAATAGAAGCCCTACACGGTCGCTCAAGTTGTCGTTAGCAAACAGCACACCTGCTGAATTGTGGTTTGGTAAGAAACCTAATTTATCCAAATTAAAAACCTTTGGTTGTATAGGTCATTTACACACACCAAGTGTAAAAAGAAGCAAACTGGATGAAAAATCCTCAAAACATATTATGGTTGGATATTCAACAAATGGATATCGTCTATGGAATCCTGAAACAAATCAAATTGTAATTGGACGTGACGTAATATTTGAAGAAAAACCATATAAATCAACGAATCCAGAGGTCTATACAGAAGAAAAAGAAGAACATCAACCTGATGAAGTTGAGGATTCTACAGAAATTAATTTAGATTCAGGTAATCAACATTCCGAATCGGATGAGGAAGAAAATTATGAAACTGGTGACGAGGATTTAAGTGAAACACGAACGAGAAGAAGTTCCAGAATTAGACAAAAACCTAAATGGATGGATGACTATGTCACAGAAGCAAATGCATGTGCATTGAACGCAGAAAGCTTTGTGGAAGATCTACCAAACACACTGGAGGAATCAAAAACCAGGAATGACTGGAAATACTGGTCAGAAGCAGTGCATGTTGAACTGAATGCACTAAAGAAAAACAACACATGGACTTTGACTAAATTACCTGCTGGAAGAAAGGCAATCAGCTGTAAATGGGTGTTTAAAATAAAACGAGATGATGTTGGAAACATAGAAAAATATAAAAAAATAGCAAAAGGCTGCTCCCAACGGAAAGGTTTTGATTATGAGGAAACGTACTCACCTGTAGCTAGATTGACCACATTGCGAGTAATACTAGCAATAGCAAACCAAGAAAATCTCATCATTCATCAAATGGATGTGAAGTCAGCATTTTTAAATGGAGATTTAAAAGAGGAGATATATATGAACCAGCCTGAAGGATTTGAAAAGGGTAATTTTGTTTGTAGATTAAACAAAGCTCTATATGGTTTAAAACAGGCACCTCGTATGTGGAACGAGAGATTTCATGAATTTGTGGTCAAAATCGGTTTTCAACGCATGAATTCTGATACTTGTTTGTATGTCAGAAATAAGACAAAAACAAAAATATACTTATTGCTGTATGTGGATGATCTGATGCTGGTCAGTAATCATATAGCTGAAATTGAAGAAATTAAGTGTAAATTAACACAGGAATTTGAGATGAAAGACTTAAAGGAATTAAAGCATTTCTTGGGAATTGTCGTGGAACGAGATCCAGAAAAAGATTTCAAAGCTGTGCAACAGAGGAACACTGGAACTACTTAAAACGAAACCTAAGATATATAAAAGAAACCTTAGATTTCAAACTAACGTTTCAACAAACCAAAGATGAGGAAATGGTAGTTGGATTTGCGGATGCTGACTGGGGAAATGACATAAATGACAGAAAATCTATTACAGGATATGTCTTTAAAGTGTTCAATTCAACAGTGTCTTGGACAACTAAAAAAACAAGCATCTGTCAGTTTGTCATCAACAGAAGCTGAATATGTTGCGCTATGTCATGCTTCATGTGAAGCAACCTGGCTGAGAAATTTACTTGAAGAACTCAATATGATGAAAAATACAGCAATAAAAATCTATGAGGACAACCAAGCTTGCATACGTATTGCAGAGGAACCGAGAGAACACAAACGTATGAAGCATATAGACATCAAGTATAACTTCATCAGAGAAGCTATTCAACAAGGGAGAGTAAAAGTAGCATACATCCAATCAAATAAGCAACTAGCTGATATCATGACCAAAGGACTATCAGGAGTATTATTTATGGAAATGAGGAGGAATCTAGGAATATTGAATTGAGAGGGGGTGTTGGAATAAGCAATTAAATGAAGCTAGCTACGTGTAAAACAATTGGTTCGAAAGTAATGTAAGGTGCTCATCCGGTTAGCTGTCAACCGAACTTCATGTCAGTTAACACGCGGCTCACTTCTTCCCCTTTCTAGTGATAGAAGCCAAGCGGGCATCACGTATTTCTTAACTGTATATATACTGTCTTATCTTAATATACTTTTAACTTAAAACACAATCAAATAGTTTTATTACAAATCAGAAACTCAACAATTACACCGTATTCTGGGGAGGTGAACCCATGCTTCAATTTCCCTTTCGTCTATGGTAGGGCGATGCTATTATATCACGCGTTCTGTCCCGGGTTTGCCGAGGCATTAGATTTTGATTCATATTTTACGAGAGGAAACATAGTCGACAGGAGGTAAGAATGACAATAACATGACTATATTGTCGTAGAATTACAATCAAATGCGATCAGCATACCTTTAACGACTCCGCCATCTCTGACTTCTTTCTGGGATTTGACGTCTCCTGTGTGACCATCAGATACTCCATAATCGAACGCGTATTTGGGATAAGCCTGTTAAAAAATAAAAAAAATGAAGTTACAATTAAATTTTATAATATTGATATTCTTATCAGGGATCTGGAGCGGAGCGCGGAGCAGTGGAGCAACAAGTTTTTAGCTGGAACAGGAGCGGAGCTGAAGCACGAAAATGTATTGTGCTCCACTGTTCCGATATATTTAATATATATTTAAGTTTTATTCAAAATTTAAGAATGTAAAAATTCATAAATCAATTTGTGATAATGCTCGTATAAAAATTCGAGGCATTGGACATTTCGACCGAGTAGAAAGAATCGATGGCCAATATTATTAATCGTAAGGCTACAAGACAGGCAGTTATATATATTCAATGTTTATAAATACCTTTAAATTGATAAAATGTACTCACGTAATGGTCTCCTCCATACAATCCAAGCTTTCCGCTGCCATATCCCAAGCCGCCGTATCCGAGTCCACCGTATCCCAATCCGTTAAGGCCTAAACCATTGTATCCTAATCCACTATGGCCGATGTTGTTGTAGCCGAGACCGTTGTACCCCAAGCCGGAGTATCCCAATCCACTGAGTCCTAAGCCATTGTATCCTAATCCGCTGAGACCAATTTTGTTTTGGGCGAGACCGTTGTAGCCTAAACCGGAGTATCCGAGTCCACCGTATCCTGCGTAGCCTGCTACGCCGTAGCCGAGATGATTGTCTACGAGTCCCAAGGAATGGTGGCCTACGCCACGTACAATATTGCTGTGAGACACGGCGACAGCGTGGCCATTGCATATCGCAGCCAATGCCACTACGCAGAGAGACAACTGGAATCATAACAAGTGAAATATTTATGGACATAGTGTCTAGTTATCTCTTCCAAGATTTTCAATTTCAAAGAGCCAGGAGTTTATGGAATTGCCAAAATAAATCTAAATTTGGGACCTTCTTATTTTTCAGCCCTACACCACTTTAATTTTCTCAATCCCGAAATTTCGGAATTAGTAATGTCACAATCCCGGGATTTCAGGATCACGAAATTGAACGAGATCCACAATAACTGTGTTAATGTCTTTTATGAGTAGTCTACATGAGAAGTATCGTATAAACAAAGTTAAGTTCGCAATAATTCCATTAGTTTAACTGTCATTTTTAGGGTGACATCAAAAGAGCACGTCCAAACATGCACGTGTCAAACAGGAGTATTTGTCGGTTACACAACGGAGTGCATCTCAAGGCAGACCCATGTTGCATTCACTTAACATTATACATGGTAGTAAATGTTTACAGTGAATTATTTGTGTTTCATAATTACCACAACAAATGCCATTTTCAGTTTTGTATTTTAATTCTGCACAACTGTCTTTAGTTAACGTAACAAGGTACACAACTGATAGTATTGATTCGATTGTGTTTGCTTATATAGCAACATATCAAGATAACAATCATTTTTTGTACATAATTGTTTGAATTAACGTGTGTATAAATTTTCACTTTTTACGCGCGTTTATTAAATTTCAGTTGAATATCATTTAGCAAGAATTAAGCAGGCATTTAAAATCGGAATTGAAGGACTCAAACGTATTTATTACGTACACAAAAACGCATTTTTATTTATCATAACATCTGAAGCGTGAAAAATCTTTTTTTCCATCCATAACCGCTTCCAATGTGGAGCACATGGTCTCTTAATGGAGCTATGTCAACAGAAGTTTTTCTAATAGAAATGTTTGAATAGTTAGTCGCTCAACTTCACTTTTTCAAAGAGAGTAGTAGGGAAAGAAGAATAAGGAAATACAGGACTAGTGGTTGACTAATCGCTATTGCTACACCCAGTTATTAAAGGATGAGAAGGATGGGAGGAGAGGAAATAATGTAAATTTACATCACAAAAACCCAGTCTTCGATCACAACTTTGAATTGAATGATTCTCAAATTCACTGTGATATTACCGGGAATCGAACCCAGGTCTGCGTGATCGGTAGAGCAACTGACCCACAGCAGGTGACCACTTAAATCTAATAGTAGAAAAATAAATACATTTCCACTTTATTACTGCAGTAATACCACCATGACAAAATTACGAAAAAGTTGAAAGTTACCATCGTAAGTGAAAAGTAGCACTTTTTTAAAATGTGAAATATACTTTTAAACTATGAAAATTACTGATTTTTGATTAGTTTTTGAAACCATATCGACTGTGGAAAGGAAAAAGGACGTAACCCACAGATTTTTCAAAACAGGTTTTTTCGATAATCACAATGTATCAAACTTGATACACGTTCTATCAAAAGGGTGCAAGCTGCAAATGCCGAATTAGTACCTAAATTTAGCTTTTAAGTTTGAAAAAGATGACCTTGTAAAAAATTAAAACCAATAAAAAATAGTGAAATAAAGATTTTTCCTAGACAAATTCTTGAATTAATATTAGATTATGTCAATTAAACACCAGCTTAGAAGTCTCCGTGCACTTCAATGTTGTGTATAATTCATAATTTGCATATGTCACAAAATCATCAAAACACGTTTTTAGCGCTTCCTGTAAAATTTGATAAGTGTGGGTTACGTCCTTTTTCCTTTCCACAGTCGATATCATATTACTCATTTAAAAATGTGAGCTTAGACAGCGATAGCAATATTTGCCAGCGTGTTAAACAGTGCTCAAAGAATATTTTAAAACCTTACTATTGTTTATATAATACGAACCTTTGAGAGGTGAAGTGACCCAACTAGTAAAATGGTTAAACTTTTCTCGTGGAATTTTAAGTACAATCAAGACGCTACTTGGTGTTTTGGTGGGTTGCATATTTTTATTTTACGGAGATAACACAATCGAAATGTATATTAACTGAGGTTACTTCACTTTTATGATACTTTAAGACAGGCATGGGCACCCTTTTCTAGGTCTGGGGCCAAATTATTATTCTGTCTCCGAGTCAAGGGCCCGGACCAAATTATTAAACACAATAAAGTAATATTAAATTAAATAAAACACGTTGCTACTTTTCATATATTTTTTTGTTCATATTATATAATGAAAGACATAATATTAATATTTTATACTGATTGAAAAATTTAGTGTGAAGATTGGCCTTGTACTTGAATTACGAGACTATCAATATTGGCGTTGGTATTGCTTAAGGATAATCAGGGCCGGACAAAATAGCTCGGCGGGCTGGTGGTTGCCCATATATGCTTTAAGACGTGTAGAATATTAAAACGCATATAACATACTTTTTCTTAAATACCACATGGCTCACGTCACCTCTAATGGGCCCATATATAGTGATTTCTTTAGAATTTTTGGTATACTTGTCTAAAAAATATCGAAAATGCATATTATGAGTGTCGATGAAAAAGCTTCTCATATGAATATCACGAAAGCTGTAATATAGGAGTTTTACCTACCATTTAAACTCTTATTGTGTTTCCAGCAATGTCCAAGATTCAATATGAGATAGGTCTTCCTCTTCATTCCTTACGCTGTCAATACTATTCTCTGCTCCCCCGGCTCTTTCCTCCTTACCCACGCCACCCAGGAGACGCCATCTTTGATTCATTATTGGCGCTTTTTTGACAAGCAAGCGGTAATACGAATTTAATATGCAGATAATGTGCCAAAGAAGATGTCGCCGAGTGGTTAAATTACTATGTGAACGATCATTGATTCTAAATAACGAATGATGCAGAAATAATTAAGGAAATATCTGCCTCAGATTAACAAAATCAAGAAGCCAAAGGGAAGATCTCGAAGGAGATGAATATTGGTGCTATATATTATAAAGCTTTTTAATGCTTAGCAGTGACGTTCCCAGGCTATGTGCCACCCCTATGCAGAGCCCTAAAATAGCGCCCATTTTTTTAAACTTACTATCCCATTATTTTATAAATACTTATACAAATGTAGAAGTTCAAATCCTCTAATTACCTTCATATTCAAACAAATGTTTTGTCACATATTCCGTTTTGCTTTCAGATGATTCATATATATGTGTTTATGTGTTTCTTATTGACAAAGACCCTCACGAATAAATATGATCCAAAAGCCCGTATAATTGCTTAATAATTATGACAAAATAACAATTATCTTCAAGTATCGATTCTTGATTTGTTATTTTGTTTGTCGAAAACATTGAGGCATCATATTCTAAACCAAAGTCGTGTCAAAAATATTAAGTCATTTAAAAAATCTGTGATCATTTGGCGCTCCCTAGGACTTGCTACCCCTAGGCAACTGCCTACTCGCCTATGCCCTCGGGACGTCTCTGATGCTTAAATGTCTCCATAGATGGTTTGAATGATGAAAGACACTCGAGACATTTTGGTGTATCTTTGAGATAGCTCCACCAAAATACAACATCAGCGACTCCTACATCTTATTTAAAATGTTATTTACTTATGCATCCTTTCTATTAATGACATAATAAATTTCCAAAGACTACAAACTATTCAAACTTAACCCTTTAATTATCAACATAAAAACAGCTGAAATAAACAAATGATTATATTATCAATTTAACAAATCAATTGGTAAGTGATACGCGTAAATAATTCGCCATTAGTTCTGCTTGACTGGTGGCAAACAATAATTCGTTGCTTAATATACAAAAATGCACTTTTCAATAAATATTTGTAGAAACGGATAATATCGAACCGATGTACTTATATATTTTGCGAAAGAAGGTCTCGTGATATATCGACTGTGGGAAGGAAACAGGACGTAACCCACACATAGCAAACATTACAGGAGGCACAAAAAACGTTAGTCTTTATTCTTGATTTCAACTTTCACAAGCTCATCTTTTTACAAACTTAAAAGCTAAATTTAGATACTAATTCGGCATTTACAACTTACATCCGTTTGATAAAACGCGTATCATGTTTGATACATTGTGATTATCGAAAAAAACTGTTTTGTATAGGTCTACGTCAGGTCTACGTTTTGTATAGGCCTGTCTAGGTCATGCGTGGGGAACCTACGGCCTTTTGGCTACTCTGGTGCGTACTTCTGGCCAATTCTGTCATTCTATAAATGTATGTAAATTCGTAAACTCCCGACATATTCTGACCGTAAATTCCTGTTTCCGGCCAAAGATTCCCTAGTCAATGTTTACTGCGGCCTTATGTCGAATCAGAAAAGCGAATGCGGTTAAACGTTTGCCGATACGCAGGTGACGCAGCGCAGAGCAACTTAGGGCAGCATAGATTTTGTAATACGTGTGCGTGCGACGCAAACATGCGTTTGCGCTGTGTTGCGGTCCGTTGTGATCGCAGCACAGATTACTGCCTCATTCTTGGAAGATTAAAATCATGTTCTTTTAACTGCGCCGCCAGACAATGACAGACAAATGACAATTAAAGTTATTGAATTCGTGTGAACTAAACTTTATTTATTCGATACTACTCATGTAGACTACTCTAAAAGAACATTGGTATTCTACAAAACCTGAATAGGTGTTTTGCAAACACACACATACCTTAAAAACCACTGTTTTTCAATTTATTCCGAAAATTATAAATTATTATTCCTTGGTTCGGAATCCATTTTCCTTCATAGCATCTGACTGGTTTTATCAGTGATTTTTATATGAATACCACTAAATTCTTTTTTGACAAATTTATCAGAAAAATTCCCCAATGTGTAAAAACAAGCTATTTTTGTTTTACTTTTTTCAAAGTCCCACAAAAATCACAAACAGTCCGCTCCCAATGTGGATCATATGGCTTCCTAATAGAAGTATCTCAACAGAAGTTTTTTCTACGAGAACTGTTTGTTACTCAGTCGCTCAACCTCACCTTTTCCAAAGTGAGTAGTAGGGAAAGAAGAATAAGGCTAGAACAGGGCTAGTGTGGTTGGCTAATCGCTATTGCTACACCCAGTTAATTATAGGATCAGAAGGATGGGAGGAAAGGAAATGATGTGAATTGACATCACAAACACCCAGTCTTCGATCACAACTTTGAATTGAATAATTATCATATTCACTGTGATCTGACCGGGAATCAAACCCAGACCTGCGTGATCGGTAGAGCAATTGTTATTTTGTATAATGTGCACAGTGACGTTCCTAGGCTTTGTGGCGCCCCTAGACAGACCTCTAAAATAGCGCCTGTTTATTTTCAATTATTTTAAATATAGTTCGAATCCTCTACTCACCTACGTACCCAAACAAATCTTTTGTCGATTATTCCATTTTGCTTTCAGATGATTCATTATATATTTATACTCATTGACAAAGATCCTAACGAATAAATATGATCCAAAAGCCCATATTATTGTTCAATAATTACGAAAAAAATAACTATTACTTTTACTACACGTCAAAAAAAATAGTCTAAATTTAAAATGCACTCACATTATGTATGTATCGATTTTTGATTTGGTATTTTGTTTATCAAAGACATTGAGGCATCATATTTATTCTAAATCAAATTCATGTCAAAAACATTTAGTCGTTTAAAAAATCTGTGATCATTTGCCGCTTCCTATAACTTGCCGCCCCCTAGGTAACTGCCTACTCACCTATACCCAGGGCTGGCGCCACCATACAGGCGAAATAGGCAACCGCCTAGGGCGGGTGAACGATCTCACGGGTTCCAATCCCAGTATGGACAGCATTTTCTAATCGGCTAAATAATTTATGGTATGAATGTCTGTGATGTCTACACATTCCCTCCCACCCTTCCAATTCTAACGAAATTCCAAAATAACGGGGTGTAGCAAAAGTGATTAGCTAGCCAATAGTCGTGTCCTTATTCTATAATTTTTATCTCTCTTAAAAAAAGAGGCTTAGCAAATGAGTTACATGCAGTTTTCGTAGACAATCTTTTGTTGAGATAAATCCATTAAGAGACTTTAAGCTCCACATTGGAAGCGAGCATAGATTTAACCAAATATAGTTAGAAAATTTTGTGATAATGTTATTCGAACTTTGAATTGGAAGTGTAAATGGACCAAAAACAGGTGGGGACTAGGGTATCTAATCCCTGACCCTTATTTTTGATCCCAGAATCTCAAGATTGATTATTCTCCATAACATCATACCTCAATTGCCTGAGATCTCTGCCGAAAAATCTCTCTCGAGAACCCAAAGTGACGATTTGACAGATTCGAAAGTCTTAAAAAGTTTGAGAACTTTTTTTTTGGATCCTTCCTTTGAAAAAGTTACGTCTGCCAGTGGGTGCAGCGCTATTGAGTTTTTTTTTAGATAAAATTAGCTCTACTTAGGGATTTTTACGCTGGATTACGGGATGGCAAAGTATGTCAGAATTCCGGGATTGGAGAACCTGGTACGGACATAAAATAAGAAATGAGAAGTAGTTTTTGAAACATATTGTTTATTTAGAGTTTTTTTGCAATATTGTTGGACAGTGGCAGAAACCTGTTATAAACAATTAAATTTTTACATTGTATTTACAATTCGAAGTATCTTAACAGCTTTCAGTCAATAAGACGATAAAAACTTTGAAAGTCATTTCATTAATAATGTCCAGGCACGTAATGCTTGGTTGGTAACGCGTGGATTGTTGGTCCTATTTTCTTGACGTCAGCATTGAACCCATGGACATCATCAGCGGTGTAGTCTACGACTCGGATTGAACCGTCTGGTTCCACTAGAGAGTATTGGCCTGAAAAAAGTATAAAAATATCATAAATATTAAAGAAATTAAAGATCGCTTAGAGAAAATACCGACACAGGCACTTCCATCACCGCATCAGCCACAGAAGCAATAACAAATCAGTTGTATAACTTTTAGAACTGGTGCGAAAAAATAAAGTCTTAAGTGAGGCGGCTAAAATTCCAGCGCCGGCACTGCTTAAACTTGGTTCACGGCTGTGTGATTAGTTCCAACATTTAACTATTATCACGGCCTTTTTTTTTATCTTATTGTAACTTTTCTGGCGGAAGTTGGTAAGTTACAGAAGTGACAAAAATGAATTAAGTATACAAAGAAATTATTTGGTATCGATTCTTTGTATGTACACAAACATCACAGACATCCACATCTTTGAACGCATTTACAGTAAAAATTCGATACATAAGAATAATTCTTATGAATCCAAAACGAGCTTTTTTATTTATAACATAAATAATTTTAAGTGTAGCATAACGAAGATGTGTTTATCAAATAGATCCGTTAACTTCGAGTAAATAAATTGCTGTGAATTGGTGACCAGCGTTGAAAGCAACAGAGAAACGTTCAGTCTACGAGTGGGACGGCATTACGATTCGAATTCAAGTGCAAAATGTTTAAAATGTCTGTCGAGCGCAAAAAATTGATTACACTTGGATATAAACAGGTATAAATCAAGGTTTTACAGTAAGTACTTGAATACAAGTCTTTGGGATGTATGTCAATCTTTTTTTTGTTTATTAAAATGAAATATCTTCACCTTTAACAACTCCACCATCCCTGACCTCGTGCTGAGACTTGATGTCACCGGTGTGATAGTCCTTTACTCCATAATTGTATGCATATTTGGGGTAAGTCTGAAAACAGACAATGTAATATTATATATATTAAACACATAATTTAGGACCAAACTATAAAATCACCATCGTCCCAGAGTGTTCAGCATTGTACCTGCTGCAGGTTAAGTCCCCATTAGTGGCGGACTACTCTTTAAGCCAGTGATTTCCAACCTGGGAGGCGCGTCTCCATGTGGAGGCGTGGACTATTGCAGAGGCAGGCGCGAAATTTTTATTTACCCTTTAAAACGTGTCTCTATTACTATAAGAAATAAAGGATAGGGAGGTGCGAAGATATTTTTTCTTCAAAGGGAGGCACAGTAACATAAAAGTTGGAAACCACTGATTTAAGCAAATCGGCGCGCGTTTGGGGTCTCCGAAACTTAGGGGCCTCAAAAATAGGTTATTAACTTAACCCATATATACTTTTTGTTCAGATTTTCATACATTTTACTTGGAATTTTTTGACGTTTTTATGTTATTCGTAACACAGGGCCTCTACGAATCTTTCGAACACGAATTATCCTGACAAAATACTCTGTACACTATTTTCCGTACAGGTAAACTCCGTACACGCGAGTGAAGTGAGCCAAGTGGTATTTTAAGAAAACAATAGTTTGATGCGCTATCATATTCTACATGTCTATACATATCGTAAAAGTGAATTGAATATACCCTGCAATAGTGCTTTCTCCCCAAAATAAAAAAAATATGCAATCCACAAAAACAGTAAGTAAATACGTTAATATACTTAAAAGTCCAATAGAAAAGTTTTTCTATTTTACCACTTGGCTCATTTCATTTCTAAAGGCTTCATATACATCTTGTGTTTAAATATAGAAATAAACGACTACTGAGTTTGTTTGTGCTGCTATAGTGTTTGAAACTATACAGTAAAGTGTCATACAAGAACAGTAAACAATTGAATTCCCTTCGCGATTAGTGTCAGCTTGTACTTATTTATGACAATATACCAGGGGTGGGCAAATCTTTTGAATGTCGGACCACATTGGGGATGAAAGTTTGACCATGTGCGACATTGAAAAACGCAAAATTAGGTAGCTTTTTTTTTAAATCAGGAAAGTTGGGTTGAAACAAATAAAAAATTTAGCCCTCCGAATAATCATTTAGTTTATAAATAATTCGGATCGCTGGCCACCATTTGCCCAGGCTTGCATAGACAATAAAAATAGCAAAAGAAAATATATGAATTGAGTCCATTTCGAAACAAAATTTGAACTTACGTGATGGTAGTCACCAGCATACAATCCAGATGGTTTACCGTGTCCGTATAAACCGTGACCATGGCCATACCCAAGTCCTGCATAGTCCAAATCGTTATGACCCAAGCCATGGTTCAGCCCGACATGTCCAAGACCACTGTACGCGACGTCGCCGTGCCCCAACTGTTCATACGCGAGGCTGTTATAACCCAATGCGGGATGTGCAACACCCTGGTGTCCCAATCCTGAATAGAGACTGTTGTGTCCTAATCCTGAATAGTGACTGTTGTGTCCCAAGCCATGGTAGACACCGTTGTGTCCTAAGTCAGAATAGATACTGTTGTGTCCCAAGCCACCGTGGCCGTATCCCAAGTAGTCCAAGTCACCGTGGCCATGTCCGCTGTACCCTAAGCTGCCGTAGCCCAGGGTATTAATTCCATGTGGTAAGACGTGGTGACCAACGTCGTGGACAATATTACTGTGCGATATTGCAGCGTGCCCATTGGAAAGTGCTACCAATGCAGATATGCACAAGGATAACTAAAAAAAATAACAAAAACAATTCAATCGAGGTAGGTTATTGATTTCAGGATTTTTTAAAAATACATTTTAATACATTAGGTGAAGTGAGCCAACTAGTAGAATGGCTAAACATTTTTCTTGGACTCTTAAGTACAATCACGTCTTTATTTGGTGTTTTGATGGATTTCATAATTTTATTTTACGGAGATAGCACTAATGCAATGTGTTTTAACTGAGGTTACTTAACTTAATACTTTAATATGTGTACAATATTACAACGCCTCCAACCTTTTTTGTTGTTGTAAAATACCACTTGGCTCACTTCACCTCTAGTGGGCCCAATATATGTCAACCTTTTCAGAATGTGTAACGATAGTTATATAGGACATGATGGAGACACAATTGTATACACTGATTTAAAAATCAAAAGGTTCTAACTATAGAAGAGCATTTTTTCGATTTTATAATTGTCTAAATTAATTTGTATTGAATAGAACTAAATGATAACTGCCTTATATGCAGTGGCTGATTACCCTATAAGCAAACAAAGCTCGCGCTTAGGGTCTCCGAATCTTAGGGGCCTAAACAATAACTTGTATAATTATAACCCATATACTTTTGTTCAGATTTTTATGTATTTTTAGTATTTTACTCTGAATTTTCTGACGTTTTTATGTTATCTGTAAAATAAGGTTTCCAAATTTTATTGAGCCTGGGATGAATATATTTTACATTTAAATCTCTTTCTTCTCGAGTGACTTAAACAAATTATGAATGAAATTTTAATTAGCTTTATAAAAAAAATCTTCAACGAAGTAAAGCATTGTACAATAATATTATAATAAAAAAACATGATTGATAAATAAATAAATAAATAAAATGATGCGGTCCTGGAGTAGTTTTTTTCTGTATCTCATATTTTCTCGGACCAATAGTTGTGTACTTAAAATTCTGCCTGAAATTAAAAAGTAACTGAGAATGAGCTTTCGGTCATTCGAAAGCTTTTACTTTACGCCGTCAATTTGATATGTAAAAAATAAACAAACTACCTTAATCATCGTTGTTTTTGATGTTCTTGTTATATTACCAGGAAGGTCCTTTACCACTTGGCCACGAAACACAACTGATGCTTACATTAGAAGATTGTGTTGTTTATATAGCGATTGGTGTATGAATGTCTTTTCCGGCCTTTCATCATTTTTGCAACCACTTTGTACGTTTCATTTGTGAATTCGATCCACGTCAACGAGGCGTGACAATGCAAAAAAATATTGTTTCCGATTAGATGCAGAAAGGATGTGTACGCAGGATGACGGTGGAGAATCGAAGGATTTCTAGGAGGAAGGTAAATTACGACAGAAAAACGTATCTGCAAATTAGCACGTGTGGGAAAAACATGTTTTTTCCAGATCAATTCGACTTTTGTCTTTAAAGATATTTATTTATTAGTAATACTCTTTTTTTTCAGTCCATGTCCGCTCCCGATGTGGAGTATATGGCCTCCTAATGTAGGTATCTCAACAGAAGTTTTTTCTACGAGAACTTTTTGTTACTCAGTCGCTCAACCTTACTTTTTTCAAAGTGAGTAGTAGGGAAAGACGGATAAGGCTAGAACAGGACTAATCAGAACGTGGTTGGCTAATCGCTATTGTTGCACCAAGTCATTAAAGAATCAGAAGGATGGGAGGAGAGGAAATGATGGGAATTGACATCACAAACACCCAGTCTTCGATCACAACTTTGAATTGAATAATTCACTTCTGTGAATCGTCTGCTGTGGCCCAGTTGGTTAGAGCTTGCTCTACCGATCACGCAGGTCTGGGTTCGATTCCCGGCCAGATCACAGTGAAATACTTTATATTGTGTTGTTAATCCATCCGCTTCTAATGTGGACCATATGGTCACTTAATGGAGGTATCTCAAAAAGTTCTTTTTACGCGAACTGCTTGTTACTCACTCTTTTTTTATATCTGCCATATTATATGGATACAAAACAAATCTCTTTGCTTTCTTCCTGGTCCATTACAGCTAGAGATTTCATTTTATATTATCCATGTATGTTCTTAATGTGGAGCACATCATATGTTGTGTTGGTGTTGTAAACTGTTTTTTTCTTAGTCGCTTAAACTCTCTTTTTCAAGGATAGTAGTAAGGATAGAAGGACAAGGCTAGGATACGACAAGTGATTATCTAATCGACCTCGCTAAGCCTAGTTATTGAAGAATCGGAAGGGTGGGATGGAATTATTTGACATCACAAACAGATGTAGATATTTGAGTCAATTTAGTGTAACTTATTCATAATTTTTACTGTAATTTGTAATTCTTTTTCAATGCCAATTGCTTTTACGTTTGGTTTTGTATAAATAACATTTTTCAATTGTATTTGTTATCAGTTAATAACGCTCTTCATGGACGAAACCGGTTCTGATCTTGATAAATAAAAGTGAAAGTAGTACAAAGGAGTATTGTTTTTTTTATATAATGTCTTTCCACCAAGAATTGAGAAGTTGGTTTCCCACCACCACCCGTTGTGTATATGTAGACAACGTTTAATGACCGCCTTCCACAACACTATCGACAGAAAAAAGGAGTCTACCCCTCACATTCATGGCCTGAGAAAGACTGCACGGGACTGATTTCGAACCATGTGCTTACCAAGTGTGAACACCCCAAAAGTGATCAAATAGTAAATTTGATTTGACAATATTGCTTTTTATAAAATTAGCAATGGGCTCGTCGGCCGTAGCCAAATGTAACAAGGAGCTCTAGCGAGCCTCTCCAAGCCCCCTCCATCCTACTACTGCTTTCGGGGAATAGACAGACTTGGGGTGACGTGTGGTGGCAATTGTTAATGGCCATATGATATGGATACAAAAATATTCGATGTCGAGACCTTGGGTAAGGAAATTTACTTTGTATGATAATATTTGCCGTTATGATCGTTTTCCTGACAAAATATGAATTAGTGAAATAATAAAACCCGATAAACGTTACAATTCGCATAATAATTGTTTTACAAGTGCGTATAAAAACGCGTCAAATGTAGCCATGCGTTAAGAGTTGCGTAAAAATTGTAATCGAGAAGGTCATACATTGTATTATACTTGTAGATATTTTATTATGAGAATTTCAAAAAAGAATTCAGTAATTCTTGACAATGTCAATCTTTTTGTTCTTCCGGCTGTGTGGTCGAATTAGTGCGTCCAATCCCGGGATCACGGCCAATTTTGCTATCCCAAAATCCAGGGACTAGTACTACAAGCTGGTTTTTGAGTATCCCACCACCACCCGTTATGTGTATGCAGCCACATTCTCACGGCCGCCTTCCATAACGCAATGCGAACAAGAAAATAAAAGAATATATTCCTCATATTATTGGCCTGATACAGCGCTGCACGGGACCAATCTTTTGACCATGCACTGTTGTGCTTAAGAGATAAAGATAGAAAGATAAAAAAAAAGTGCAGGGCTGTAGATTCGGAGTCGCGGAGTCGCGGTATTTTGGCCGGAGTCGGAGTCGTCAAAAATGAGCGGCTCGATTTTTTTTGAAAAACATATTTGATGATCTGTATTTAAACAAAATAGTCAAAAGTGTTGACATTTCATGCTTGGCTGACGA
Organism: Himalopsyche tibetana; assembly: GCA_030503985.1. Taxonomy (NCBI): domain Eukaryota; kingdom Metazoa; phylum Arthropoda; class Insecta; order Trichoptera; family Rhyacophilidae; genus Himalopsyche; species Himalopsyche tibetana. The sequence continues at coordinate 3,713,207 of JAPJYX010000052.1, read as the reverse complement.
AAGATGATCTGATGGTATATATAAATATAAGTTAAAATGAAATTATTGAAAAAAAATCCTCGGAATCGGAGTCGTTAATTATTTTAAATCTGTAGTCGGAGTCGACTTTTTTTTACACGACTCCACAGCCCTGAAAACGAGAATGTGACTTGCTCAGTCATTTAGTTTAAGACAATCTCGGGATTTTGAGATTCACAATAACAAGTGAAAAATCCGTTTATTAAGCTAAAAATATATTTTGCGATATAATCAAACCCCGAAAGCCCACATGCTGAAATAATTGTGAATCCACGAATTCTCCAAGAATCTCAATCAACTGTGGCATGATATTATTGTGAATGATCAATACTGGGATTGCAAAAACTGGGATTTGTTTGTAAACTGTTTTACTCACCCTAAAGCAGTTTTTTTCTATGCAACGTGGTTGAACAGCGTTCCGGCACTTTTTTTTTGAAATTTTTAATATTTTAAATCAATAATAGCAAAATTTTACATTGATTTTCCTTTGAAAACTTTAGATTGTATATGCCAAAAGAATATTTTTGAAATAATGACCTCACGATAAGAAATAGCATTAACATTTGAAATCAAACTCGATCCTAACCAAGTGATCTATCAATATAATGGAATATATGTCGTAGGACTTATATATGCGTCCGCGGCCAGCAACCATTGGTTTTCAAAGACTTAAATACGCGTCCACGGTCGTTAAGCTGTTAAAAAGAGAATCATCAGAACTAAGATTAGACCTACAATATCGATTTATGTTAGATGGCGTTGGTATTTGTGATATCTCTCCTTCCACTCTTCCAACCCTAAAATTAAAATGGTAAAACGAGAGCATTTAGCTTACCACTATTCTTGTACCAGCCCCATCATTCTATCATTAGTATCTTTAAAAAGGGTGGTTGAGCAACTAACTAAAAATCAGTTCTCGTAAAAAAAACTTTGTTGAGATACCTCAATTAGAAAGCCATATCCTCCACATTGAGAACGGTCATGAATCAGATAAAAAGCATGATACTTTTATGGCCAAAACATGTTTTTTGTCGATTTTTTGTCTTACTATTGAATTGATGTAGCGATATATAGATGTCACTATCTCAGAATCTGAAGCTGTTCATACCTTTTTAAGTGTTTTATTACTTACAATGCCCAAATTTTTTATATCTTTACTCCATTAATATGTAACTCTAAAATAAGTATTATTTTATATGCAGGGCCGGCGCCACCATACAGGCGAAATAGACAACCGCCTAGGGCGCAAATTATTAGGGGGTGCATAAATTGTGTAATCAAATTACTTTTTAAAATATTATGATAGATAATAGTCCTTTTTTATGCTTATATTTGTTCATTATAATTGTGTATCGTATTATATATACTTCGAAAAAGAGAGGTTGAGCGACTAAGTAATAAACAGTTCTTGTAAAAACTTCTGTTGATGATCCACATTGAAAATTCAGGCATACATATAAAAAAAATATTCCACAGTTTGCTAAAAATAGGGCGCCATTAACCGTTGCCTAGGGCGCCGAGTGACCTCACGCCAGTACTGTTTATATGGAATAAAACAAAAAGTCAGTTTCACTATAGAAATCGTATTGTTTATTAAATATCTGCTAAATCTAAAACATTAAGTAAAAACATTTTCTCATTCACGACCAATAAATATGTACAAAAATCCATGAGGGGCTCTGTTGTTTCCGTCTAGTAATGATGGCCGTAGTTGGTTGCCGGGACTTCATGGACGGTTGGTCCGATCTTCTTGACGACTGCGTTGAAGCCATGGGCATCATCAGCGGTGTAGTCGACGACACGAATGCTGCCGTCAGGTTCAACCAATGAGTATTGTCCTGGAATTGAAAAAAACAGTAGTCTTTATGGGTAATTCAATTTCTAATAATTGTAGTTATTTTTTACCGGTCCGCGGATATAAAAACGATGAATAACACTGGTCTAAAACAGTACTAAGTAAATAACTTACGTTTTGCTACATTTTCGGGACCGCAAACATACATTCTTTTGAACTTAAATTCATAAATCTATTTAAGAAAGTGAAATTAAAATGGTGACCATTTTACAATAACCACATTTTTGTTAAGTTTTTTGTGAATGACGTTAATATTTGTCGAAGTCCAGTTAAATGTATTTTATTTTAATTGTAAGCAGTGACAGATTAAACACTCGAGAAGTCTCAGGCGCAATCAAATTTGGAAACCCTGTTTTTCGAATGACATAAAAGCGATGCAATCTTATACTTAAAATAAGAATAAATATTTATAACTGAATTTGAAATAACTTAATAAAATATATCCTATTTTGACGCTCCTTAGATTGGACGCCCCAAGCGCGCGCCTCGTGCGCTTATGGGGTAATCCACCTCTGATTTTTAGGTTATTATAATATACCTTTTACAACGTCGCCATCTCTAACTTCTTCCTGGGCTTTGATGTCTCCGGTGTGGGGATCAGTAACTCCATAATTGAAGGCGTATTTAGGGTAATCCTGAAAAAACATCACACGAAATTATTTTATCAGTGTTACAAGCATATTTTTTTTATTGTTACTGTTTTTACATGTTACTGGCCCTTAGATAAACAAGTGAAAAAACTTGTTTTGACACCTACCGAAATTTGATGGAAGGTAAAAACTCAGGACGTATATTTAAAAAAAAAAAGTGTTTTATTATTTTTTAGCACCGTAGGGGAAGATGTAAAATTTTAAAAGGTTTTTCAACTTTCTTATTACACATGCAAACTGTTGTATGCATATATCATATTAAAAAAATCTTCTTTTATTTATTTTTTAACCATGTCCGCTCCCAATGTGGATCATATGGATTCCTAATGGAGTTTATCTCAACAGAAGTGTTTCTACGAGAACTGCTTGTTACTCAGTTGCTCAACCTCTCTTTTTCCAAAGAGAGTAGGGATAGAAGGATAGGGCTAGGACAGAATTAGTGGCAAGATAATCGCTCTCGATACGCCCCGTTCATAGGATAGAATGGGTGAAAGGGGGGAATTCAAGACATCACATACACCCATGCCTTTGAACAGAAATTCATAAATCGATTGAAAAATCAATTTATAAAAACTGTCCGTACCGGGATTTGAACCCGGGCCCTCCGTAGCCGAGGCCAACAACGTTGACCACTCGACCACACAGGCGGCATACTTAATACTTTTATGTATAATTTATGTTCGCAGACAGACACTACTGTGTTGAGTTAAAAGTACGTCAGTACTCCTTTACAGAAAAATAGCGCCAACGTACATATACGTCCATACTCCTCTAAAGGTTAAGTTTTAAAATAAGAAAGCATTTATATGTAATAAAAATACGCAAAAACTTGTAAGACATCATATTACTATAGTGAACTTAAAACTTTGTTTATAGATATGCCTATATAGTCTTTGGTTTTCGAAGTGTGAACTTATCTAACACTGAAAGTCAATAATATAAACAAGCATTAATGTTTTCTTACGTGATGTTCTTCTTTGTATTCTTCATGATTACCAGCGCCGTATCCGATGTGATTGTACCCTAAGCCGTTAACGCCCAAGCCATTGTAACCAACTCCATTATATTCTTCACCGTCGTAGCCGTATCCTGCGTAGCCAGCGGCACCGTGTCCAGGAGCCCCGTAAGCCCCGTAAGCGTAGGGTAGCGGAGCTGCATACGCACCGCCTTCGTAGCCTACCCCGCCGTAGCCGGGGGCAGCGTAGCCCAAGTGACCGCCGAGGCCTACGCCAGGGAAGGCGGCCCCTTGAATGATATTACTATGTGAAACGGCGTGCCCCTTACACAATGCAGCGAACGCTACGACGCAGAGAGAAATCTGAAAAAAATATCGATATTATTTGATTGGATATCGCTGTGAAGCGTTGATTAAATTTGTATTTACTTGTTAAGTTCAAAATACAGAGAACAATTTATCGGGTCCGTGGCATACGGATCTCACGGATTCAAATCCCAGTACAAACATCATTTTCCGATTTCTGCTTAAAGGCATAAGTGTTTTAGATATCTGAAAAACTCTCTTCTCACCCTCTTACACCTTAAAATTTATAAAGTGTACCGAGAATGCTTAGTTAACCACAAGTTCTGTCCTAGCTTTTTCCTTAAATCCCTACTTATGACGAGAGATTTGGCAGTTCTATTAGAAAAACTTATTTCGAGATATGCTCCACATTACTAGCGCACAGAGATTAAAAAATATATACATTGATTCTCTCAATCCACTATGTGGAGTTCACAGGGCCGGTGCCACTATACAGGTGAAAAAGGCAATCGCCTAGGGCGCAAATCAATAGGGGGGGGGCATTAATTGAGTAATCAAATTATTTTTTATAATCTAATAACAAATAATAGTACTTCTTTATGCTTGTAATTCTATTCTGTATACTCCGAAAAGGAGAGATTGGGCGTCTGAGTAAGCAAACAGTTCTCGTAAAAAATATGTTTAGATACCTCCGTTAGGAGGCCACATGATCCACATTATAAGCGGGCATGCGTATATAAAAATATTCTACAGTTTGTAAAAAGGGGGCGCGCCAATAACCGTTGCCTAGGGCGCCAAATAACATCGCGCCGGTACTGGGAGAGCACTCTGTCTGAATTCAGCAGTATTTAATTAATTATGAAAAGTATTATAGAATACATACGTTTATCAATTTCAAAGAGTTACCAAGACGTCATAGTGCTACACTAGATTCTAGTGCATCGAATATAGTCTTAATTGCTTTTTGTAAGTGACAGGTGTTTGTATTCCGAAATAATTTTCGTAATTAATCAAATACTGTCAAATTCAGACATAGTGTACTCTGAAACTATGCCATCGATATTTACTAATCTCTACAAGAGTAAATGGATTTACTTAATAGTTATTTCGACTCCACGCCACTATCATAACAGGAGTTCTGACTGACTATTCTTACATAAAAGTATTTAACTAACCATAGGATGGGGCTGAACTATTTAACATATCAAGTAAATATTATATTGTTTACTTATAACTTTGAAGAAATACATAGTTTTATCTTAATCAATGTCCGGTATTAATCTAGAGCATTGGACCCCGAACGGAGAACCAATTGTTCATTAACCACTTGGATCCCAAGCGGACACAGGTACAAGCGAACACGGATGTCCAATACATTTAAAAAATCAAATACTTGGTATTCTAATAGAATATAAGCAATATTTTGATAAATATTTGCAGTGCTATCTATACTGAGTCAATATAGGTTTATAAAATATCGAATTCGAGTGTATATTAGGCAAAATTATTTTTCTCAAAAAACACGCAGTATCTCTGGGACATATTAATAATTTACTTGCGCGGTATTCAAACGGTTAATGATGTCACTGGCTGGATTATGTCTTTTAATTTCTAATTATTCTAGTGCATTTAGATTAGAGCTTTTACTACAAAGCCTTTACGATTTTTGATTTGGTAACATAAGGCATTTCGCTTTAAGTCGGGTTCCTGGCACGGTGGTAAACGTCGTTGGATTCTACGCCAGACCTCAGGGGTTTGATTTTTTTAAATCAATTTATCGTTTTCAGTTAGAAGGAATAGATTTCAGTGATTTTTAAAATAATGGGGTGTAGTGAGAGTGATTATCAAATCATTAGTCCTTTCCTGCGTTACCATTTATATCTTTACTACTATCTTTGAAAAAAAATAGGTTTTGCGACTCAGTAACAAACAGTTAACGGAGAAAACCTTCTATTCAAAAAATACAATATTTATTTGTATTATTTCCGCTTTAATTAAAAAATATCATGGCCGGTTTCTCTCATAACGAGCATTACCAACTGTTACAAAACAAAATGAAATAATTAACACTGTAAAAATATTTTTTTTTATCAGTAGATAATGCTCGTAAAAAGCGAAACCGATCCTGATAAGTAATACAAATAAATATTGTATTTTTTTTAAATATAATGCCTTTCCACCAAGTATTCACAGTAAACACCCTAAAAGTGAAAAAACCTGTTGATATATATTTCTCTATTAGTAGGCCATTGCTCCACATTGAGAGCGGATATGGATTGAAAAACAACAACAACTTAAGGCATTGTACAAAAGCCATCTCTTTGATAACAACCCTTAACTGAATCACACGTATAATATAAACTATTGACATTTAAATTAACCACAGTTATTTCGGTAAACACAACACTTTTACAATAATTCTAATTTAATTTAATAATATTAATTAACACACCTTGACAAAGGCCATTTTTTAACAATTGAAAACGGAAAATAAGTCTTTACTGTTGTACAGTTGACAGCAGATGGATTACTGATAAAATCTACTCGAATTGGGCAGTTTATATACATTGATTGAAGGATAATTCTTCGATTTTGACTGTGCTTGTTTTTGGTTACGAGATACCGTTTTTTTTCAATTATTCCCAATAATGATATCGCTTCATTTTCTCCGTGCATAATTGAACGCGTCGTTCAAAACGAAGGACGCAAAATTAGAAACGCGTGCATAATAGGACAAGCAGTAATTAATTAAAACAAGCCAATGGAAATCCTCGTACAGTTACAGTAAAAAATGCTTCTAAATTGTGTTAATTATTTATCAATACTTGATAGAATGATATATATATTTTTTAATCAATGTCCGCTCCCAATGTGGAGCATATGGTCTCCTAATGGAGGTATCTCAACAGAAGTTTTTTTCTACGAGAACGGTTTGTTACTCGCTAATCGCTATTGCTACACCCAGTTATTAAAGGATCACAAGGATGGGAGGAGAGTAAATGATGTGAATTGACATCACAAACACCCAGTCTTCGATCACAACTTTGAATTGAATAATTCTCAAATTCACTGTGATCTGACTGGGAATCGAACCCAGGTCTGCGTGATCGGTAGAGCAAGCTCTAAGGATAGAACAGGACTGGTGGTTGGCTAATCGCTATTGCTACACCCAGTTATTAAAGGATCACAAGGATGGGAGGAGAGTAAATGATGTGAATTGACATCACAAACACCCAGTCTTCGATCACAACTTTGAATTGAATAATTCTCAAATTAACTGTGATCTGACCGGGAATCGAACCCAGGTCTGCGTGATCGGTAGAGCAAGCTCTAAGGATAGAACAGGACTGATGGTTGGCTAACCGCTATTGCAACATCCAGTTATTAAAGGATCACAAGGATGGGAGGAGAGTAAATTATGTGAATTGACATCACAAACACCCAGTCTTCGATCACAACTTTGAATTGAATAATTCTCAAATTCACTGTGATCTGACCGGAAGTCAAACCCAGGTCTGCGTGATCGGTAGAGCAAGCTTTAAAGATCAAACAGGACTGGTGGTTGGCTAATCGCTATTGCTACACCCAGTTATTAAAAGATCAGAAGGATGAGTGAGTAAATGATGTGAATTGACATCACAAACACCCAGTCTTCGATCACAACTTTGAATTGAATTATTCTCAAATTAACTGTGATCTGACCGGGAATCGAACCCAGGTCTGCGTGATCGGTAGAGCAATCTCTAAGGATAGAACAGGACTGGTGGTTGGCTAATCGCTATTGCTACACCCAGTTATTAAAAGATCAGAAGGATGGTAGGTGAGGAAAATATGTGAATTGACATAAAAAAAATACCCAGTATTCGATCACAACTTTGAATTGAATAATTCTCAAATTCACTGTGATCTGACCGGGAATCGAACCCAGGTCTGCGTGATCGGTAGAGCAAGCTCTAAGGATAGAACAGGACTGGTGGTTGGCTAATCGCTATTGCAACATCCAGTTATTAAAGGATCAGAAGGATGGGAGGACAGGAAATTATGTGAATTGACATCACAAACACCCAGTCTTCGATCACAACTTTGAATTGAATAATTCTCAAATTCAATGTGATCTAACCAACTAACCAACTGGGCCACAGCAGGCGACAATTACACTATCAATTGTGATAAATTTAGCCGCGCATTAGTTTGTTGGCCCACGCAGCCTTTGAATTTTTCGCGCACCTAACATCTCGTCAAACATTAAAGGCAAGTCGTCCATTTTTTTGATATCATATAACACACGTACGAAAACGAAATTGATAACATTGACTTTTGCATACAATCTAGAATAATGCCCGTTCAAAGTGTTTGACTTTGAAGCCTAGCATTGACCGGTGGTCCGATACGCAACGCTTGGACCGATTGCACAAGGAAAATTCATTTTTACTCTTTTTCATACAAAGTTAACGGTCGATTGCATTCGCTCGGCAAATATTTCATATTAAATAATAAACAACCTTAACGCGTTAACAACACTAACGCATTTCGGCATGTCAGCCAACAATGCGTGAAAACAGTGTTGAATAACGTTAACCCAGTTTCTAATATGATACAGATTGACAGTTCTGACAGATAATGAAGAGTTTTAGCTTTTGGGACACAGCCTTTAGCATCGACATTTATAATTTGACTGTGGAAAGGAAAAAGGACGTAACCTACACGTAGAAAATTTTACAGGAGGCACAAAAAACGTGTTTTAATGATTTTGGGCAATAAATATAATTCGCCGCCTGTGTGGTCGAGTGGTCAACGTTGTTGCCTTCGGCTACGGAGGGCCCGGGTTCAAATCCCGGTACGGACAGTTTTTATAAATTGATTTTTCAATCGGTTTATGAATTTCTGTTCAAAGGCATGGATGTATGTTATGTCTTGAATTCCACCCTTTCACCCATCCTATCATATGAACGGGGCGTATCGAGAGCGATTAGCTTACCATTAATCCTGTCCTAGCCCTATCCTTCTACCCCTACTCTCTTTGGAAAAAGAGAGGTTGAGCAACTGAGTAACAAGCAGTTCTCGTAGAAACACTTCTGTTGAGATAAGCTCCATTAGGAGTTCATATGCACCACATTGGGAGCGGACATGGTTAAAAAAAAATACACAATCTTGAAGTGCACAGAGACTTCTAAACTGGTGCTAAATTGATATTATCTAATATTATTTAAGGAAATTCTCTAGATAATTTTTTTTTTCAGTATTTTTTCATAATTTTCACAAGCTCATCTTTTTTCAAACTAAAAAGCTAAATTTAGACACTAATTCATCATTTGCACCTTACACCCTTTTGATAGAACGTGTATCAAGTTTGATACATTGTGATTATCGAAAAAAAAGCTGTTTTGAAAAAACTGTAGGTTACGTTCTTTTTTCTTTCCACAGTCGATATTATATTACGCTTAGTGATGCGAGGTGCGCTAAAGCCGGAATAATTGGATAAACTCATTGGAAGAATAAAATTGGTAAAATTAAAAAAATATGAATTTAATACAAAACTGATAATTGTATATATGTATTTTTTAGCGTTCGTTAACACTTAATATGAATGTTATGAAGAGCTATTAGTCTATGACTCTATGACTAGGGTATCCAATCCCGAAGCCTTGTTGTCATCCCGGGATTTCGGGATTGACCAACTTTCAATCCCGGGATTGGGGACTCAACATGAAATCGTGTATAAATTGGGGAAAGTTTTGGCGTGAAGGATTTTTTCATTATTTCATATCCAATTTCAAAAACCTAAGAATTTGTCGATCTGTCTTAAATGTCAACGTGATTCGTTTTTTATTTTGTTAGCTCTTCCAAGAATTTGAGAATCTCAAAACCCAGGAATTTGCCGATTTGCCCAAAATACCGGCGTGACTCGTTTTTTTTTTAAGTTCTTGAAATTCAAAGTCCTATAAATTTACTGGATTTGCTTAAAAAAATCTCAATGTATCGCGACTATACCAATTCCGGAATTTCGGAATCACAAAATTGGACGGGATCCTGGGATTGGAAAGCCTATCTATGACAAAGACTTGTCTATAGGTTTGACTTGTGACATCTACATAGGTATACTTGACTAAAAATATCCTGTTTTATGACACTCAGTGAAATGTACATGGATTTAGTTTGTTTTAAAAACATCGACAACTATGATTTGAGTATATCACTTTTAGGGTGTTCACTGTCAATACTTGGTGGAAAGGCATTATATTAATAAAAACAATAATCCTTTGTACTTCATTCCACTTTATTTAATATGTCAGTTAATAATCAGTTGACAATGCTCGCAATGAGCGAAACCGGTTTGACATATTAAATAAAGTGGAATGAAGTACAAAGGATTATTGTTTTTATTAATTTGAGTATATTATTCTAAATATTCTGTATTTTTTCGCCAATTTGCCTATTTTCCCCTGTTTTCTCTCATCTTCCGGGTGTATTTCAGCCATTTAACAATTTACAGGTTTTTGTATTTTTTTATTACGTTAAATCAGTGTCTGCCAATCTTTACTGCCAAAATTTACTTCACGGCCCACTGGTGAATGGGAATAGTACCGCGACACACCAAATAAAAATTCTTTAAATAAGGAAATGTACCCTTAAAAGATAAAATATGAAAAACGTGTCGCGTTGACCACTATGTATGAACGTGACAAATACTTGTTTGAATTCGTAGATGTTGAATTTATTTAAAATTGAAGACAATTTAAATGAATAAGCATCATTTAAAATTAGATTTTTTAATGCTTCTTCCACCGCGGCACACCTGAGACTTTTTGCGACACACAGTTTGGCAAACACTGCGTTACATAGATAATTATAATATCAAAGTATAGATGCGTTAATGCCGATCTGATTCGATATAATTAAGAGCTTAAAATTAATAGAGAGAGAAAATTGCCAGCACTTAAACAAGCATTAATAATAATTGCCTATAAAAATAAATACTTTAACCACTTGAATACCAAGCGGACACATGTGGCCGGAGCTTATGCAAGCGAACACGGGTGTACAAGACATTTAAAAAATCAAATACTTGGTATTCTAATAGAATATAAGCAATATTTTGATGAATTTGTGTAGTGCTATCTATACTGGGTCAATTTAGGTTTTTAAAATATCGAATTCGAGTGTATATTGGGCAAAATTAATTTTCTCAAAAACACGCAGTATCTCTGGGACATATTAATGATTTATTTGTGCGGTATTCAAACGGTTATGAATACTTAACACAAATTGTATATTTTAAAATCCTTTTTAAGCTAGAGTTTATCAAATATTCGAATGTCTGTAAATAAGCTATATAATATTTAAAACTCTCAAAAAAAAGCTTCTGTCGAGATACTTCTACATTAAGAGGCAATTTATATATTTTTTATTTCATTTCGTAAAAAATAAGTACTTTTCGCATTTTATTTTTACGCTATTAAATTTGAAAATAAAAAAATATATCCTTGGTCCTATTAACTGTATTATTGAAAAGAAATAAAAATATTTCTGCGTTTTGCGTCTATTAAAAGAAGCAATACTTTTATGACAGATTGATATCGACTGTGGAAAGGAAAAAGGACGTAAACCGTACACGGAAAATTTTACAGGAGGCACAAAAAACGTGTTTTGTTGATTTTGGGCCATATGCAAATTATGAATTATACACAACATTGAAGTGCATGGAGACTTCTAAACTGGTGTTTAATTGACATAATCTAATATTGTCGCCCGCTGTGGTCTAGTTGGTTAGAGCTTGCTCTACCGATCAGGTGGGTCTGGGGTCGATTCCCGGTAAGGTCAATGTCAAATTGGATTTTTTCAATTTTTAAATTGAGATCTAAGACATGGGTGTTTGTGACGTCAATTCTCCTTAAGTTAATCTCATGTGACTTACGAATTATATTATATATTGTTAATTCTTGAAACTGCTTACTACTCAAATCTGTTGGCATTCCCATGAGCTTATCCTTTTCGCCAGCAATGGCTTTGGACTCACTGATGCATTTATTTATTATATAAACACGAAACTTTCATTTACTAAGCGTCAGTTCAAGTTCATCCGCGCACTTGAATGCCTGAAGATGCCGAAAGGCATCCGGGTCGGGCCCGGGCCCGGGTCGTGAGTGACAAAATCCGTGAGAATGTACATAGTTTGAACGATTCAAATTTAATATTGAAATTCTACCAAGCACCTTCAGTCGAAATCTTAAATTATAAAAATTTAAATTGTCTAGGAAAAATCCTTTTTTTTCAGTCTTCTTTCTTGGTTTCAATTTTCACAAGCTCATCTTTTATAAAACTTAAAAGCTAAATTTAGATACTTATTCAACATTTACAGCTTACATCTTTTTGATAGAATGTGTATCAAGTTTGATACATTGTGATTATCGAAAAAAAATCTGTTTTGTAAAACTGTGGGTAACGTTCTTTTTCCTTTTCACAGTCGATATAATAAATAGATATTACATATTCAACTTAAATACAACAAAAAAAAAATATAAAAACATAAATAAATTAAAAGTAATAAAAACACTTTTTTATGAAGATATAAAAATGGGTAATTTATTGTGAGACACGAATGACATTGGTATTTTTTATATACATAGGCGCGCTAGGTTTTTTGACGGCATTAAATTAATTAATAATGGGCGTAGTGTGGGGCAGGGGCTGCGTGGACGGTCGGTCCGATCTTCTTGACGACGGCATTGAATCCATGGACATCATCAGCGACGTAGTCCACCACGCGGACTGAACCGTCGGGTTCCACGAGGGAGTATTGTCCTGAAAAAACATGTAATTTCATTATTTGTAATTTTCGGATGACGATGTCTTATTTTTGGTGACTAAACATACGCTCACATGATAAATGCGCACAAATGCAGCCTCGGAAAAAGTAATGGCAGCCCACCACTGCTATTGCAGTGTGTATTAACCAGGTCTGTGGAGTCGTGTAAAAAAAGACGACTCCGACTCCGAATTGAATACACATAATTGAATATATTTTTCAAAAAAATCGATCCGCTCATTTTTCACGACTCCGACTCCACAGCCCTGGTATTAACTGAGGTTACTTCACTTTTACGATACGTGTAGAATAATCTAACTTTTTTTTTCTAAAACGCCACTTTGGCTCACTTCCCCTCGAATCAGGGTTGCCAGCTGTCCCTATTTGAGCGGGACCATCCCGAGTTCAATAGACAAATCCCAAGTCTCTTTAAAAATCCCGACTTAAGAAAATGTGTACATGTATAAAAATCTCCGAAATAGCGAATGTCCCGATCTGTGATTTTGGAAATCTAGCAACCCTGTTTTTTCAAAACTGTTTTTTTTCGATAATCACAATGTATCAAACTTGATACACGTTCTATCAAAAGGATGCAAGCTGCAAATGCCAAATAAGTATCTAAATTTAGCTTTTAAGTTTGAAAAAGGTGACTTTGTAAAAAATTAAAACCAAGAAAAAGACTGAAATAAAAGTTTTTCCTAGACAACTTCTTAAATTAATATTAGGTTATGTCAATTAAACGCCAGCTTAGAAGTATCCGTGCACTTCAAGGTTGTGTATAATTCATAATTTGCATATGTCACAAAATCATCAAAACACGTTTCTAGCGCCTCCTGTACAATTTGATATGTGTTGATTACGCCCATTTTTCTTTCCACGGTCGATATATAAACTTGCCAAATTTGACTTACTTCGCTCTTCAGACTTAAATTTAAACCAAATTACCGATATTTTTTCCCGATGCAAGAATTTCAGAGCGTTCCGGTACACCAACCTCATGAATTCGGTTTTAGTGTAATTCAATGTCAGGTGGCATTATTGGCAAATTGGCAATTTTACTCGGCAGAAAAAGAGAAAATAATTATGCTTACCTTTAACAGCGTCTCCGTCCCTAACCTCTTGCTGGGACTTAACGTCACCGGTGTGTCCATCGGAGACTCCATAGTTGTATTCGTACTTGGGGTGGGCCTGAAATAGGGGTGGTTCTGTTTATTGTACATGTGTATTTTGATGAAACACTGAACTGCTTAACCCATTTTGCCCAGTGTTCAAATATATATATTGTTTTTTAGTATTTTATATTTTAAATTTTATAAAACAAATATTTGACATTGCAGCTTACGCCAATGCGTTAAATATTTTGAAGTTGAAAGATCATACGAGATATAATCGATGAGAATTTTTGAAAGTCATATGAGATTGACTCAAGGAGAATTGACTTCACAAACACCCATGTCTTAGATCTCAAATTAAAATTGAAAAACCTCCAGGTTGGGAACCCGTGATGTATAGCCAATGTGCCAAATATTTAAAGTTGAAAGATCATACGAAAAAACAAAAGTGAAATCTTCAAGTATTGTCTGCACTTCAATTAAAAATAAATATTACTCACATAGAAGTCAGCTCCGTGGCCGTCCAATCCGTAAGCGGGTGCTGCATAACCGAGTCCAGCGTGACCAAGTCCGGCATACCCGAGTCCAGCGTCACCGGCATGGCCGAGTCCGGCATAACCGAGTCCAGCATGACCTAGTCCGGCATAGCCGAGTCCGGCGTGGCCGAGTCCCGCATATCCGGGTCCGGCATATCCGAGTCCAGCGTGGCCGAGTCCTGCGTAGCCCAAGTGGTTGGGAGCCAATCCTACTGCCGGGTATCCGGAGCTCAACACTTGGTTGCTGTGAGATACGGCATAGCCGCTGCACAGGCTGGCGAGGGCCAAGAGGCACGCTGAAATCTGGAAATTGATGATCCATAAACTGTGGCCCACTTGATTGTTGTTGCGACTCTCAGAATTTTCATGTTAACCACTTGAATACCAAGCGGACACTGGTATCCGGGACATATGCAAGCGAACACGGATGTCCAAGACATTTAAAAAATCAAATACTTGGTATTCTAATAGAATAAAAGCAATATTTTGATGAATATGTGTAGTGCCATCTATACTGAGTCAATATAAGTTTTTAAATGATCGAATTCAAGTGTATATTAGGCTAAATTATGTTTCTCAAAAAAACGCAGTATCTCTCGGACATATTAATGTTTTATTTGCGCTTTATTCAAGCGATTAAAATTAAAATGTATAGCATTTTTATTGCTCCCAGTGTGGAGCATATGGCTTTCTAATGGAGGTATCTCAAAAGAAGTTTTTCTACGATAAAAATAAATCATTGAATGCAACAAATGTAAGCAAGATTCTTCGTTGGTTATGTAAAATAAACCGATTCATAGAACTATATTTACTGGTGAAATTCTAGAATCAGCATAAAATTTAAAAAAACGTTGAATTATAAAAACAACATATATACATTAATAATTCACAATATTAACATAAGGTGTATATACACCTTATTCCATTGGGCTTTGCCATACACAATGAAAGTAATATGTTGATAAATAGTACTATCTATGTTTTCATTTAACCCCCTCCCTGCGTTCAGTCGGAAAAAACAAACCCCGACCATTATTTTCTAATTTATGATATAAGATTTGAATATGTTTTTTTTTATTTTTCTGTAAACGTTGCGATAGTCTGATGATATATCTTCTCAAATAGGCAAAACACGTGCCACAAACTGTAGCACAGCAAGTAGAATAAC
This sequence comes from Himalopsyche tibetana, assembly GCA_030503985.1. Classification (NCBI taxonomy): domain Eukaryota; kingdom Metazoa; phylum Arthropoda; class Insecta; order Trichoptera; family Rhyacophilidae; genus Himalopsyche; species Himalopsyche tibetana. The sequence continues at coordinate 3,697,801 of JAPJYX010000052.1, read as the reverse complement.
AAAGTTATTAAATAAAATTGTAACTTTAATACACCAAAAGTAGTGAGAGCGATTGGCTAACCACCAGTCTTTTTCTAGTCCTATCCTTCTCTCCATACTCTCTTTAAAAAAGAAAGGTTGAGGAACTGAGTAACAATAAGAGATACCTTCAATAGGAGACCACATGCTCTACATTGGAGACGACACTGGTAAAAAAATACACCAAATCCTCTTTTTGCACTGTTTCAATATAACACGGTCCAACGTAATGGAACCTATCTTTCATTTAACTGTATTCACTTTTTAACACGTTTTTTTCGCATGACTATTTTCACATGTAACGTTAATCGCGTAAAAAAGAGTTTTGAGCGTACTTTAAATTTCATTTTTCCGCGGCCCGAAGCTAGGGTATCCAATCCCGGAATCTTTTTGTGATCCCGGGATTAAAAATTCAACACAAAATCGTGTATAAATTGGGATTCGGGATTGAGAAAATTTTTGTCGATTTTGAAATCCTGTGGTATTTCATGTCGATTTCAAAATCTTAAGGACTTTACGGTTTTTCTCAAATGAACAGCGCGACACATTTTTTTAGCTCTTCCATGTTTCATTTTCTCAATTCTGAGTTTTCTGGATTAGTACTGTCGCAATCCTGAGATTTCGGGATCACAAAATTAGACGGATTCCCGGGATGAGACACCTTACCCGAAACAATAAAAAAAATGTATTTATGCGTTACGCCAGAAGAAAACTGTTGTGTACGCCTGGACTAGACAATAGAGGCCGACATTTTGTTTTTTTTATTATACCGTCTTCGATTTTTGCAACACTAGTCCAGTGAAACCCCCGATTACACTACCCCGAACTACGCGCTGGCTTGAAATATTCTCCGCAAATCCCCCAATTGCACTGTCACATTCCATTGTCATTCTTACGAGACGGTAGTCTGTGCGGCGCATACAGTAAAATATTGGCTAGCGTCTGTCTATTCAACACCAGGCTATACACGTATAGCCGTTTGTGTGTGTTTTATCACTCAACTAAATATTTCGTCCATATTTTTGTTTTTGCAAAACTAAGGGAAATCTTAGTTTTGCATTTTTTGCGGAAAAAGCCAAATCCCTAATTTTGTATGAGATTTACTCCCCCAATTATACTATCCTGAATTACACTGTCCCTTTAGTGTAAATGAGGGTTTTACTGTATTATAAAAAAACAAATTTACATATTTGTCCGGTATTGCAACCCTTCCTGGATAAAATTGAAAAATATTTAGGTTGGTAATAATTTGTCTTACCTGTAAGAATTGCATTGTTGGTATGCTTGGATTGCGTGGCTATTTGTTATGGATAACTCTACCACTAGACCAGAACTGATATCTTTCATCTGGCCACCCTCTGTTTATATAGTTTCCTCGGTCGGAAGGCGTTGTCCACGACTTTTGTGCTCAGCACCATTACCTGTGTATTCAGATATTGTTTTTCTTATTTTTCGTTCACTTTAAGGTTGCTCGCCTTTTTCGATGTCGTGCTTTTATTACGCCCAGTGGCGTGCGGAATATACGAACACGCTAATGTTTATGCATGTGTTTCTTAACCATGTTCGTTCGGAATTAGAATCATATTAAAGGATTAGTGGAGTTGTCGGGTCCTATAGCGTTTAGGATTGTGGGCTTCCGTGCCGGATCACACGGGCTTGAGTCCCAGTACGAACAGCATTTTTTCGATCGATTTCTGTTCGATGTGTTTATGATCTCGAAAAATTTCCTCCCACCCTTTCCGACCTTTAATAACTGGGTGTAGCGAGAGCGATTAGTTAACCACTAGTCTTATCTGAGCCTTACCCTTTTATCCTCACTACTTTCTTTGAAAAATATAGGTTAAACAACTGACTAACAAACAGTTATCGTAGAAAACAAACTTCTGTTGACGTACCTCTATTAGAATGCCATATGCACGCATTGGGAGCGGACATGGATAAAAAAAAGTCCTGCCCCAGTCCTATCTTTCTATCCCTACTGAAATATCAAGCAGTTCTCCTTTAAAACTCTTCTGTTAAGAAACCTCCATTAAGAGGACATATGATTCGCTTTAGGAGCGGGAATGGAATAATAAATAATTATCGTACTGTTGTGTATTAAAATTGTTGTCCATATCCACTCCCTAGTCGGAGCATATGGCCACCACAAGATTCCTCCAAGATTCTCTGTCCCCTGCCAGTCTTCTTGCTTCCTCCCATGTCATACCAGCGTCCCATAGCTCCGCCGTGTACATCCTATAAATGGTCATCAGCGGCCTTCGACGACGGCGGAATGTATCCGGTTGGTAGAAGAGACAATTAATATTGGATATTAATCTTGTCCGTCGTAGATCCTCGGCACGCCACTGGCATCGGAGTAAGTATTGCGCACTGGTGTAAATGGCATTTCAACGTCCGCGGACATAAACGTGTGCTCCATTATTGTTGTTATTATTATTGTTACAAGTATATTAGGACACGCTGTTTCCCTTTTCAAGGTCGCGTATCTAATCGGAGCATTTGTCTCGAACAATCAGTAGCTAGATAGCTTAGACTACCGCTGCGTTTCACAAACGGTGGTTCGCTGAGATTTTAAAAAAATACGCCTCATTGGGCGTGAATTATATTCTACATTCATTTTACAATTCCCAAGCAAAAATGTAACACCGGTGTATTAAGCGATTACTTTTTTTTAATATGTACATAATTAACCGTTTGAATACCGCGCAAATAAATCATTAATATTTCCCAGAGATACTGCGTGTTTTTGAGAAAAATATTTTTGCCTAATATACACTCGAATTCGATAATTTAAAAACCTATACTGACTCAGTATAGATAGCACTGCAAATATTTATAAAAATATTGCTTTTATTCTATTAGAATACCAAGTATTTGATTTTTTGAATGTCTTGGACATCCGTGTTCGCTTGCATATGTTCCGGACACCTGTGTCCGCTTGGTATTCAAGTGGTTAAAAATTAATCCGTGTTAAATTTTTGCGGCAGCGCTCAACGTCGTTCATCTTTTGCGATGGCTCTCAGTAGGAACAGCATTTTTACAATCGATTTATGTTCAAGGCATGTGTGTTTGTGATATCTTATATTCTCTTCTACCTTTCGTATATTAATTATCGTGACGTATGAAGATCGATGAGTAAATCACTAACCTTGCCATTGTTCTATCCTTATATCCCTTTCACTCTCTTTGAAAAAAAGAGAGATTGATCAACTGAGCAACAAACATTTCTCGTAGAAAAAACATCTATTGAGTTACTTTCATTAGTGGGCTATATGCTGCGATTTTTTTGTAGGCACCGTTACGTTTTTGCATACATTTTTGATACTTTTTTACACGTATTTGGTACCGAATTATATTAAAATTAAGTTTTTTTTACGCGCCACTTTCTGGAACCAATGTATCGCGTAAAACAGTATTAGGTGTATGTGTAATTTTTGCTGAGAGTTATTTTATATTTTACAGTGAAACCTAAAATTCCAGAATTCATTTTTAGGCAATCCTTGGATTGTAAGCTCTCCTTTTTTCCGCAATAAAAAGGCTCCGCTGTGAAATATAATTGAGAATAACTGGCCTGACTATTTTGCAAACAAAAAACATATTGTTCTGTAACGATAATAAAACCATTACGCTTTATAATTAGGCTTACAACCGTCATAATAAAGTGGTTACGCAGATCACTATTATTAGATAAAAAATAAAAATAAATTACAATATTATGGTCAAATTTATGTATATTATAAATGACAACGTTATAGTAGACAAAAATTTACGGCTGTCAGTGACGTGGGATTGGAAGCACTAATTAGGTCAGTATATTATACTATCTTCGGTATTCTGCCATAAAACGTTAAATCAAAAATTGAATGTTTTGGGCTATGAATGCAAATATGTATATTAATTAAAACACGCTTTATTGTCTGAAAAAAAACAAACTCACAGATATTCAATTTATTTATTTAAATATTTAAAGAAATAATATGAACTTGGTTAATTTCGTTGGCAGTTATTACTGGTAGTATCCAGGGGTGGGCTGGAGGGGGCTAGGACTTGCTCGCGCGAACCCCTTGTTAACTTATGAGAAAACAATATTCTCAGATCAAATAAGTATATAACTGTAATTTCTAATTTATATATTATCTACGACAGCTTCAGTATGCACAGTAGTACATTTTTAGCTATTTAAATTGATAAGTTTACGGTAAATTGCATATTTTTACATATTATAAGTGTATTAAGTAACAATCAATTGTTTATTTAAGTATTGCATATAGTTGTACAGTAGTGATGAGAAAATTCACTCCTTTCTCGGGACACGTTAGCGTATTGGCAACCCACCGATGGTAGAAACCTACAAATGACTTAACGCTTTTTACCTGTACATGTTATAGCTACCCAAAAACGATTAAACGTTCTGGTCAATTGTTGTTGTTCATTTGTTTTATTTTCTACATTTAAACTACATTGACAGTTTGATTCGTGATATTCAAAAAAGTAGATTATCTCAAAACAAGGTTTTTTGACTTATCGCTGTTGTTGACAGTACACCGACGATATATCGTTTTTTGTCATTTATATAACCAGTGTTTCGGTATAATTTCGAAATAACGTAATTGCTGCTTCGATTTCGTACTCTGTAAACTCGCGATATGCATTCGCAGTCAAAGGGTCAAATTCTTTCGGATTATTATATTAAGCATAGCCATTGGAGAACTACGTGATTGTTTTTCCCACGGTAGCCGGGTTGGCCAGGGTAGTTCAACCAACCAGCAGGTCAGCTGTGGGCTGCGAATACATCAACAAGGGCTTCGCTGAATCTCAAAGCTATTCGTGGTATTCCGGAAAAGGGGTGATTTTTTTTATTACTTTTATACAATTATAAGTAATAATTATTAAAGCTATCAAAAGTTAATACATGTATTAATGTTATGTAACAATCATATTTAATTAATATCAAAAGCTGAAAAATGTATTAACCTACACTAGATTGCAAAAAGGAAAAGTTTGGAGATTAACACAGAATTGAGTTCTACTATTTTCGCTCCAACCAGTGGCGGCCGGTCAATGTGGCATTGGATCAATACACCCCTTGTATATGCAGGGGCGTTTATATTTCATGAAATAATATTCAAATATAAAATTTATACAATTCACTAATTTTAAATTCTTCATTTATTTATTGTCTAAAATAAAATAAAATATTTTTTTCTAAAAGATTTACGAAAGATAAGATTCTTTATTTGGGATAGTGCTAGGACAGGACTAGACTCTTGCTACGTCAAGACACTTAAAATCAACTCAATGAGAAAAACATCTCAGACATAAAATAATATAATTACTTACAGTTTACTTTGCTTAAAATTTCGCGGTAAAATTTAAGAACACGTCCAAACCTGCACGTGTAAATCAGGAATCTGAGCCGGCTTCACAACGGACCGCAGCGCAAGGCAGCTTTCCCGGGTCGGCGCTTCTTCGTGTAATACAAATTCTGCGTTGCGTCTCGGCATACGCCCAGTATATAAAAATGGCGTATAACTTAAAATGTCTTCAGTGACATTTTCTCAACGCAAACATCAGATTGAATACACCTGGTCAATTCCAAGCACGCACTCGCACGTGTCGAATTCGGTGGATAAATAATTACAAAGTTTTGCAAGCTTTTATTGCACGAAATGATATTTACCAGATCTCTACTCTTATTTTCTGGCCATGCCTCTATATTTTCAATGACTCACAATAATAGCAACAATTTCTAGAAACACTTAGCGTTGTGCGGAGTTGCGATAAGCGGAGTCGTTTATCAATCAAAACAGAATAGATAACGAAGCCTTATTCTCGATTTTCACGAGGTGGTCAAATCACAATGGTACACTAAATCAAAATCTATCTTTGAACATACTTTAAGAGCTTTGATAAAAAAAATCGACAGTCTCCATGTTTTGTCGAAAAATAATTAAATATGTAGATCTCGCAATTTCGCATTCAGTATTTTTTTGTTATAAGGTTCTAGAACAGAGGGGGGCAAACTTTTCGGATGAAGGGCCAAATTCAGGAATTCAAAATGAGCGGCGGGCCGCAAGGAAAATATCGTTTTTATATGTACATTATTTATTATCATGAAAGAAAACAATATGATGAGAGGTGTGGAACTGTTTTACGTCTTTTAATATGTTTTTTTTAATTCTGGTGTTAATTTTAATGCTGAGATTTAAGAAACTCTTTGTAAATTTTCATTGGTGATGTTTGATCGTAGAGTTTTTAAGAGGCTCATGATTGAAAATATTTGTTCACATGTTGATCCAAAAATAACAATTATTATATTTATTTTCAATCTTTTTTTAAAAAGACGTTAAAAGATAAAGACGTGAATCTTTTTCAAAATGCGAAAAGGTAGAATGCGGACCGCGGGCCACGGTTTGCCCGTACCTATTCTGAAATGTTCATTTTTAAACAAATAAAATCGAATTTGGCAATTTACATATCTTTTTTAAAATAATGTATTTGAAGATCGTTTTGTTGTAAACTTGTTGGTGCAGAAATTGGACCACTGCGTTAAGTGAGCATTAAAATATTGTAATGAATCAGAGCTCCCCGACTTTTTTAGTAAGCACTACACTACTGCCTGGAACCTCCCTCACAGCAGTCAATCCAGTCGAAAAACAGTACATAAGGATTACAACAGACCCTGTCAAGGATATTCATAACCAACTTAAGGTCAAATTCCATGAACAAAAATCATAATAATATATGTAATGGATATCGCTTGAAATTAATACTGCCATTATAATTATAATCACTGCTTCAATCTAACATCGAACTCACGTATACCTTATCATTAGAAGGAAGTTGTATTGTCTAGCTAATAGCAAAGAAACAATAACTACCTTACAAATGCACGCGAATCAAATGCCCCAACAGACAAATAATAATAATGCACGTCAGTGGCGCGCGGTCCGTCATTTAATACACCCCTGACAGTGTTGTCAGCCTGCAACATTACGATTGACGATGACTGGCGATGGCGCCATTGATTTAATTGGTATTTACTAGGTAGAACTCCGTTATAATAAGAGCAAAATAAAAATAAATCGTCCCAAAACACATTCGATAAACTTCTTCTTGAACATTAAATACTTTTAAAGATGTTCACTTTTTTAATGGAAGCTGTCAATTCTATTAAAAAAGAAACATGATAATCAACTGATTTCGATAATTCTCGTGGTGAGCAAAACCAATTCTGATCTATAATAACAATTAGGAATTATTAGTAATAAAAGTGTTTAATTTTTTCAATTAATGTTTTTGTTAATAATAGTCCCAATGTGGAGGATATGGCTCCCTAATGAAGGTGTTTCGGCAGAAGTTTTTCACGAGAACTGCATGTTGCTCAGTTGCTTAACCTCTAAGGATAGGTCAAGGACAGGACTAAAAAATAAAATGTTGATAGGTTTGATGTGAAACATTAAAAATGTTGCGAAAAAAAGTGCCGGAACGCCGTTCCACCCCGTAACATGGAAAAAAAACACTGTTTTTATCATATACATTATAATGTGTAGGTACAGTGAATAGATCAACGGTTGCATACTTTCAGATCACACAATTCTTAATCCCGCGGTCCAAAGTTGTTGTTGTCATTGAAAATTCAATCCTAATATTATGTTTTACTTTCTTCCTGTTTATATTTCTTTCTAACTTATCTCCTACATATGTTCAGAGTCACTGCACGCCATTGACGCCTATAGACCTTTAATTCAAATGCCAAACCCGTTAACATATGAATGACCTAGATCGTAAGCTCCATTTTGAAACCGTAATGTTTCACTAAATTCTGTTACATTAAAGACAAATATGCTTTGTATACTTGATCGATCGAAAAACACATTAAAATTAACCATTTTATAATAAATTAAAATAATGATCCATTAGAAACCAGTCCATATTGTTAAAATAGTTATAAAAAAACACACACAAAATAAAGGACCGAGATGTCAAAAGCATTAAAAGTTTCGAGAAAAAGGGTGTCGGAGCACCGTTCCATCGCGTTACATGGAAACAAAGCACTGAGTTTATGTGATACCAACCCAGGGGTGGGCTGGAGGGGGCTAGGAGGGGCTCGGGCGAGTCCCTTGTTGAATTTTACTAAAGCCGGCGAGCCCCTTGTTATCTCAAGAGAAAGTAATATTCTCATATCAAATTAGTATATAACTGCAATTTCTAATTTATATATTATCTACGACAGCTTCAGTATATGTACATTAAAGTAACTTTTTAGCTATTTACATTGAAAAGTTTACGGTAAATTGCATATTGTTGCATTAACATTACTCGTAATTTATTTTTGAGCGAGTTTCATTTATTGTTAGAAATTTCTACTATTGTTCACAATGCTAAGCCCCAAGAATAAATCCCCACTTATAAAAGTCATTACGACAAATACCGCTGGTCTAAACTCGGAGTCCACAGGTAGGTAGATATTAAATCAAACATCGCTCTACTAACACGAAAACGTTTATTTAAGAACTCGCAATCACATAATTTATTACATATAATATTTAACAAACAAAATTTTGAATTAGTACAATGTACAATAACTATTATACAAATCTATTATACCTAGCTTGCTCACGCGATTTTATAGATGTAAAAAAAAACTTGACGTTAAACTCTGCGCAGAGAACAAAATGGAATTTAATTTTCGTCGACATGGAAAAATATTATTTCTTTCATCTCGGGAAAAAAACAAAACCACAAAAGAAAAAGAACTGCAAGTGAATTTACAACTAAAGGTCTCTGAAACCACGTCCAGAGGCCGGGACACACCAGGTGTTCGCTTCGTGTCCCAAAGAGCAAGAAAGAAAAAAAAAAAGAAACACATCGGTATTGAAAAACAATGTTGCCATTTAAGGCCATTAACAATAAACAATGGATATTACGGGTTACTGATAACAAAATTCAAACACAATTAATTTATCTACACCTATTTTTTAAATCCTGCCAGTTTTCCTCACAAAAGTGCTAGTAGAAGCGGGTGCGAATAACCCCACCGTGTCAGTATATTATAAGTGTGCTAAGTAACAATCGATTGCTTATTTAAGTATTGCATATAATTGCATAGGGGCGATTTGAAAATTCTCTCCTTCTAAGAACACTGAGAATTGCTTCGAGATTAAGTTAGCCCCTTGTGAACATAAAGGCAGCCCACCGCTGTACCAACCTATCGATGTGTCTTATTCAAATGCGTTGTTTATGGGCTTGAGTCCTGGTACATACTTACATCTAATATTTTGACTTGTTGATTTCTCGGGGCATTGGCTTATGAGATTTCGAATTGTTATTTAAGAGGATATAGTACCTTTACGCCTGAAAACAGAGTAAATCGATCGTTTGCCATCGACGAAATCTCGTGAACCGTTCACTTAAAAAAAAAAATTTTTCAAATATTACATTTTCCAAACGCTTTTTTACACTATTACATTTTTTTTTTCATGAAAATAGTCATATTTTCAAGAATAAAAGGCAAACAGTTTACACAGAATTTTTCAACTGCTTTCGTTTTGATCATTTTCAGAGTTTATTGTAAGGTACCGAAGTTTAATGTCTTAGAAAGAAATGCAGATAAAGGTTTGTTTAAGAAAGTGATTTGAGCAGAATTTCCAATTTATGTAATATAATGATTGTACATCTATTTGAAATGTACCATTTTTCCCACTTTTTCTGACTGATTTTTAAAGCATAATTGGATCATAAATACTTCTAAAAAAAATTGGAATAATAAAACATTTTATTGTTTACATTTAAAAGCAAAAAAAAAATTAAAAAATTGTCATACCAATAAATAATAACTATTTTTCGGGGATGTGTTTTTCTTGCCGTAAATTTCGCAAACCCAGTCAGTGTGAGAAAGACGTTCGTACTGAGTGCACGTACCACATATTACTCTGCATTAACTTAAAACACTGGTCATACAAATGAATCGAAGAAATGTATTTTTTATTTTGCGATAAAAAAGGTGTTGCGCAAAATAGCGGTTAGGGTTAGGGTTGCTCAATGCGTTTACAAATAATATTATTATTTATAATACAATAATGTCTTTTCCAATAGCGATTATTTTAAAGACCAGTATTTAGCTTAATGGATAAGCATTTTGAAATATTTATTTGCTTTTAAAAAGAGATTCTATTCAATATAATAGTAGCAGTAGTTGAATAAAAAGATTTTTCACATTAGTAGTTTTGAATCATTTCTATATTTCAAAAGATTTTTGCTAAAAAAACAAAGTTCGTCATCTAAATCGAAAAAAAACTTGAAAATTATTAGATAAGGTAAGATATTAACAGTAAATATTTTTTAAGAATCATTATACAGATGGTAAACCATGTTTTTTTGCAACGTAGAGTTTTTATCAGGAATTTTTTCAATAATTTCATTTTAACTTATATATATGTGTACCATCAGATCATCTTTAGTCAGCCAAGTATGAAATGTTAATTCTTTTGACTATTTTGTTTACATACACATCATTAAATATATTTTTCAAAAAAAAATCGAGCCGCTCATTTTTCACGACTCTGGCCAAAATACCGCGACTCCGACTCCACAGCCCTGGTTTTTTTAATTGAATACATTTTTTTACCGTCAAACTTGTTTTTTTTAAGTTATAATTGAATAAAACAGAATGCTAGAAAATATTCGAAATTGATATATGACAAATATATATACATATGTATGGATACATAATAAACTTGTGAAATATATTAATTCATACATTTAAGTCATTTTTTGTACCACCCAACAAAGTTAGTCCGATGCAGCCGATATAACTTAACGACTTTAATTTATCTATTATATTAAATGATTGAAAACCATATTTTTTCGATAACTTACCAAATTATGTAACAATATTATACCTACAATACATTAATATTCAAATCAATCACATGGTTTGAATTACTTTTAATATTATTAGTATTATGTTTTTTTGTCACAGCCCTGAATGTCGAACTTGTATATTGGCGAGAGAAAAAAAGTTCCCAAACATTATACAAAAATACGAATATATTTATGCAATTGATATAAATTATACAAATAACTTTTTTTGATCAGGCATACTATTCATTTAGTTTCTTCCTTATTGAATTAGTGTTAGGCTATATAAAAACTTGAAGTAAAAATAAACACATCATAACATTTGGTTATGACTTTAAAGACATGCATGGAGTATGAATATTTTCGATAGTTTCGGCATTCACTAAAGACAAAATCATTTTATAACAAATTAACAAATAAACTTTGTCATTCCACTAATTGTTTACAAATTGTAACACGTTTTTGGCTTTTTCGAGAAGCGTCTTCATACCAACTATCTTAAAGCTATTATTAGTTAATGAAATTTACCTTTATTCTAAGTAATCAGTGGAATAACTAAGTTTTCTGATAGCAAACATGTTTTTATTCCGTGAATTCAGTATATATATATTTTTTTTTTGAAAATGATTACAAATATCCTCCAAGATAGCTTAGATGTCCAACAAGAAATATAAGACATAGTTAATATAATTTTCGGAAAATCCACTGTCAGAACTATGGCGTGAACCAGAAATAACTATCAACTGAAATTTATATTTATTTTAGAACTCAATACTTTTTCCATTTTAATCTTATGATGTCAATATTTTTTATTCAACAGAATGTTTTTAACTGTATTCATATTAAAATCAATATCATAACAAATAGGTTATACAAAATTAAAAATAAAAACAAATTCTTTCAATATATTAGAGAAAGTTTGAGAAATTTGTATTGTATGGTTTATCTTGTTTATTTCTTTTATTATTTCGTTTGACAAAACACCGTCTCTGATTTACATTTATTAAATACGATGGCTTACTGTTGCTATCAATAACTCATATGTAGCATTATAAGTCATTTTCACGGTATATATAATTAACGCATTGTTTCAGTTACATATAATTTTTGCAACAGATATTTGGGGAAGTAAATTAGATTGTCAGTCTTTGCTACGAAGATAAAAAAGTACTTACTGATTTTCGTCAATAACAAATTGTTTTATATGAAAAACCCTTATTACTGTCTAAATATCCATCCGTGTGTTAGGTGGTATTGCTATTTTTGTAATGAAATATACAAATGTTTTGCTTGTTTTGATACTGTAAAAATACGTATTGTGGTGGTTACTTATTTAAGTCAGTGCAATATTTATGCTGTAGGTCAAATTTAAGTTTTGCAATCCTACTGAGTCGCCTTAAGACCCCACTAAACAAATAAAATTTGTTTTTGATTATTTTCGCTGACTTTTGAAGGTTATAACTTAATGTCAAATAAATCTTTAATTAAACGCAAGATTTATATAGTAGAACAGGCGTTTTATGTGTTTTTTTTTTGGTATTTACAATGTTATCTAGTAAAAAGGGACGCCGGGGTGGAATGGGACGAGGATCAAGCTCTCGTTGTCAGAATAATAATATCTTCTAAAAAGACCATACAAATTACGTCGCACAATCATAGGATTTTTTATTAGTGTTCTAAGAGGCCACAGAGAAAATATTACTATTTTACTGGAGCCACAGCACAGTTTTGGGAGGTACACGGGCACTCTAGTTAAATCACACATTTTCTAATAGTGGGAAATCCGTAAATTGGCAAGTATTTGAAATCTGCCAGCAACCAAAAATTTTTGAAATGAGCCAACGAGCTTAAAAAAGCTTTCACATTTTTCTTATCAATCCCAGGATCCTGAAATAAGAAACAGTAGTGTCCCAAGTCTCAAAAAGCTAACAACTGGGAGTATGAGAGGCACGGAATCACAAAAGGCTGAGAAACTGTGGTCTGTACTCTATGACTTCGTGTATAAACAGATATCGTGAATACTTGAATGGGTTTGTTTTTTTTTTCATCGCATACAGCGTAGCTTATAAACATTATAATTTAGCTTTACAGCACATAACAAAATAAGCTCATCAGATATCATAGATAATTAACAGTAATTACCTAGCACGCCAGCTATAATTTGCAACTATTAATTTAATTAGTTATTGGCGAGATAACTCGACTCTGACGTGTTGAGCACAAAACAAAATACGAGATATCTCGTCTGTGGCAGCCATCTAGTAAACGTATTCATAGCTTTATGTGCACATTGGTGTTGTTATTTTCGCAGGAATATTAAATTAGTTGTATTTTTTTTAAACAATGTCCGTTCCCAATGTGGGGCATATGGCCTCCTAATGGAGGTATTTCAACAGAAGTATTTTCTACGAGAACTGTTTTTTACTCGCTCAACTCGCTCAACTCGCTCTGCTTAGGTCGATCAACCTTACTTTTTTCAAAGTGAGTAGTAGGGAAATAAGGATAAGGCTAGAACAGGACTAGTGGTTGGCTAATTGCTATTGCTACACCCAGTTATTAAAGAATCAGAAGGATGGGAGGAGAGGAAATTATGTGAATTGACATCACAAACACCCAGTCTTCGATCACAACTTTGAATTGAATAATTTTCAAATTCACTGTAATCAGACCGGAAATCGAACCTAGACCTGCGTGATCGGTAGGGCAAGCTCTAACCAACCGGGCCACAGCAGGCGACAGTTGTATTTGGTGGAACGTATCCACCGTTTCAATCAAGGTATTGCTGTATCCGACTTTTCTTAAATAATTTTTTCACTTATGATTAGTTGTAAGTGTAAACTGCCTCGTTCCAACTAGGGTTCCTCTGTCGTATTTGAATTTCTTTTTTTCCTTTATTGACGAATTCATTTTGTGAATAGCGATTAAATGACTCAGCAAGATGGCAAGGACGCTGGTCAAACAATAATACCAAAACTGTTACATATTGGTACATAAGTATCTTGTCACTTTATTTTGCGGACTAAACGATTGAATTGTTTTCTTACTAAAAAAAAACAGGGCTGTGGAATCGAAATCGTGAAGTTGAACTGCTTTTACCGGAGTCGTAGCTAGACAAAAATAACGAATTCAACTCACTAGAGTCCAAAATGGCGCCACTGCGTGCTCCTAAAGATGACCCATTAAAAACTATTAAACTATTTGATAAATAAATCGTTTAATTTCTGAATTCGTTATCGAGATAATGAGATAAAATACTAATATGAGGAATTCGCCATCCCCGTTCACCTAGGAAGTTGTAATCTTTGAGTAGTTACAGTATTAATATGACAAACATATTAAAAAATGAGCCGATTCATCGTATTGATTTGTAAAACAATGACCGCATGTACTAGATTCTAGAGGTGGGGAACCCGCGGCCTTCTGACCAATTCTGGAAAAACGAGGTTTGGAGATATCTCGGAAAGAAGTATAGCAAATTCAGGATTTCAAATTCCTCGGTGAGCTAAAAAAAAACGAGGTTTGGAGATATCTGGGGAAAAAGCATAGCAAATTCAGGATTTCAAATTCCTCGGTGAGCTAAAAGAAAAACGAGATTTGGAGATATCTGGGGAAAAAACATAGCAAATTTAGGACTTCAAATTCCTCGGTGAGCTAAAAAAAAACGAGATTTGAAGATATCTGGGGAAAAAGTATAGAGGAAAAGTAGGGTAAGGGATTAAATATTAATCAATCCCGTCCAATGTTTATTGCGGCCTTAAGTCGAATCAAAAAAATGAATGCGGCCTTTAGAGAAGAAAAGATTCCCTACCTCTGTTCTAGAAGATAGAGAAATGGTTGAAAAATTGTGCTAAATAATGTTCAATATTTAAAAAAAATTCAAGCCAGAGTTGGATTTGTTTCATTTTTTTAACGAATCCACAGCCCTGCTAAAAAGTTTTTATGATTCTTTAATTTTGAGACCTACATGTTACTCAGTTGTTGAATTTCTATTTTCATAAATATTTGAGAAGGATATGCGTAAGATAGGATTAGTAACCCCAAAAATTTCAACGCCTTCTTGTCATCCTCACCCTCTTTCATCCTTTTTTCAACATATCTAACCCAACCTAAACCTTAATGTCATTTTTACTCTGTCTAAGTTTCCCTGTCTACCACCAATTCTTTTTGATTTCTTCCATATCATCACAGAGTTCCGTTGTTCTGACGAGTACATCCTATGGATAGTCAAGAGTGGCCTTCCACGACGGCGGGATCTATCTGGTTGGTAAAAGCGACAAACAGAATTCAGGCTTTCTTGGGGCATCCACAGCACATGTCCGAGATAGGTCCATCGTTGCTTCTTCCCGTTGGACCTGATAAAGTGCTGTTTAGTCCGTTCTCTTATCTGCAAGTTGGTTGTAAACATATACTTATACGTTGTCAAGTCAAATTAAATGTGAATTGTGTAAGCTTTATCTAAAACTGCAATTCATTGACAAGATTACTCAATTTATCTGTGACATATGTTTATTTTTCTGGTAGAGTCATTGCAAAACATGACGATTACTTAAACAATTAATCTCAACAAAGATATTGTCGTGATGTAAATTCGTCTCACCATCTTGGCATTTGAGAACGAGACAAAGGTAATAATTAGCGGCAATTTTATTGTTTTATTGGAGTTCTTTCGTGAAATGTGAGCCAAATCAAGTAGAACAGCGAATAAATAAAACTGCAGGCATTGCGATTTGTCCCTGAACCTTACATGCCGATCGCAGAAGCCATTTTGTTCTCTACTTTGACACTAGGGTGACTACGTGTATTAAAAAATTAAGAATAAATATTTTTTATCTCATTTATATTCTACAATCTATTTTAATGATTCTCTGATACCACTTACACGATGATAACTGTCTTAATTCATGGTGAAAAGGCATTCAAGTAATGTATATTTTATACTTTTTTGACATCTTCAAATTGTCTTCAATGATTAGTGTCTTTCAACTTATTTCGTGGACCAGGAGATGACCCCTAGTTCTTACCATCTTGAGGAGAAGTGATGTTTTTACATATATGTTAAATACTGCTCTCCAGTGTAATGTATTTTTTTAATGAGGATATGATGGTGATGAGAGTGTAAATCTTGATAGAGGTGGTACTGATGGCTGAGACAATAACCTCGACCTTATTCTTTTAAAGATTTTTGTGAGGGGGTATATTTTTTGCAGGATTTTTTGTGCTCAGCTCTTTTTCCCTCTTTTTAATCCTCTAGAGGAGGTCAAACCATTAGTCTTTAGTAGGGTCGTGTGGTCGTCTTCATTTTCTTCATCCAGTCCAGAATTGGTGTGTTCAGCCAGACATGAAAGAACAGGTGAGAGCTTGTCTGACGGGAGCTTTTATAGGTTACTCCTGGTGCTGTCTCGTAATCTGGTTAAGTGTGTTCAGTGTGGTCGTGTATGAGTGTTTCAATGGTCGTGCTAAGATGCTGTCGTTGTAAAATTTCTTCAACAGTTTCACGGAATGATCAAGAACATAGGGATAGAAAATATTGGGTCAGGACCAACGTTACCTCTAAGCAGTTAGGAAGCTCATTGCTGGTTGGCGCGCACTACAAGACAGTCGTTCAATTAATACTTGATCGGTCCGCGCAGCTAGCCTCTTGCCTTAGAGGAAACATTGGTCACGACCCGCATACTACAAGGTTCTATGTGAAAAAAATTGACAAAACAAAAATAGCAATGTATTCAGATAATGGTACTTGGAAGACTGCCTCATTGTTACTTTTGTTTCGTCAAAATTTTTCACATAGAGCTTTGTAGGACTCGGGTGGCGTAATGCTTAAGTAATAGTTTTCTTATTTTTGGGTCGGAAGGGCGGAAGAGAAGAATAATAAAACATGCATTTTTCAATAATGGTCACACTGCAATTTACATCAGACTCATTGTTGGTATAGCGACAATGCTTTTGCACAATCAATAAAATAATGTAGGCAGTTATAAAAACATAAAAAAACGACCAAGAAGTAGTTTCTCGCAGTTAGTCAATTCACAATAGAAGGGTATTAAATAATAATATCCAAATATTTAATTTGGCTTGCGATTAACTTTAATCCGATTTTTATTAAGCATTAAAATACTACGTGCAACTCACTATATTTCAAGTACTTTGGTTCAATTATTAAAATTGCTGCAAAAACTCGAATATTCTTTCGTAATATCGTTTACGAATGCTTGGCCTAGGTCATTTTAACAAACTTATATTCTTGAAAAGAACCAATTCATTTGAAGTATATATTTAACATCGACGTTTATTATTTTTTTTTTCTATCTATGTCCGCTCCCAATGTGGAGCATCGTCTGTACACTGACAGAAGACGTCAAGTCAAAAACAGGCTACAGTAAAACCCCCATTTACACTAAAGTCGGGACAGTGTAATTATGGGAGTGAATCTCATACAAAATTAGGGATTTGGTTTTTTCTGCGAAAAATGCAAAACCAAGACACACCCTTTCTGCAAACAAAATATATAGATGAAATATTTAGTTACTAAGTGATAAAGTGCAAAGCGCGCCAAAACGACGACAGAAAACGAACACAGACGCTAGCCAACATTTGACTGTGTGCACCGCACAGACGACTCGTCTCGTAGCAACGACAATGGAATGCGCAATGGGATTTGCGGCGGACAATTCAAGCCAGCGCGTAATTCGGGGTAGTGTAATTGGGGGTTCCACTGTATTTTGAGTTATGAATGCAGATAGATCTTACTTAACACGCTGTATTTTTTGAAAAAACACCTTCAGCCATATTTTGAGTATTTTTATATATAGTCGACCACCCTTGTTGTTAAGATATTGGGACAACGCTATAAGAGAATACTACGTTATAAGGGACTATTACTTATAATCAGTTTCTGCTCGATGTCTAAATATTCCTTTCTGCCCTTAGAATCCTAAAACAAAGGGGCACGGTGAAAGTGATTAGCCAACCACATTTCTGTTTTAACTATATCCTTCATATCTTTACACCAGCCATATTCAACCTTTTTTTTTCCACCGGGCCGCATTCCGATTTTTGCTTCTCTACGTGGGCCGCAACATATTTATAGTAAACTGTAAATATAGCACATACTATACTTATAAAACTATTTATTTTTTATGTAAATATACATTTATGTATTCATGTATTTTTCAAAGTAAAAAATAACAATGAACAACAAATAAAAAATATGTAAAAAGTACACAAAAATAACAATGTATCCAAAATTTTAATCGTTTACTTGAAAATTAATGCGAATTTTGATATTGAGTCAAACTTTTAACTATCTTCGTTAAAAATATTTGGTGACTAATTATTTTGGGCCGCACATAAGAGCTGGTTGGGCCACATGTTGAGTATGGCTGCTCTACGCCATTCGAAAAAAGAGAGGATTAGCAAATGAATAAAAAGTAGTTCTCGTAGAATTTTTTTGTTGAAATGACGCCTCTAGAATGTCATATCGTTACCTTACTTTGAAAAGGTTCTATTTGCACTTTGCCATGTTTTGAGATACGAGCGCTTAAATATTTGACTGAGCATACGAATGTTTATAAATCGATTGTAAAAAGTCCTATTGTTTCTTAGAAGCTTGTAAAATTCCTGATAGAACTCTTGAATCCTGCTAACTTCTTTGTTTAAAAATGCATGACTTTGAAATTAATATATATGTTAGATTGTGGCAAATACAACATTTTCCGACCAAAGTGTCAGTTAGAACCTTTTCAAAGTAAAGAAACGATATGCTCCACACTGGGAGCGAACATGATTTTTTTTATATTTGTCAGTGAATTCTCCACTCAACACTCGTCAAACACCTGTTCACTTACACTGAAAACGTGTGCTTCATTGCTACAGGTGATGGAGATATACCCTCGACCAATAAAATATAAACGGTTTCCATTCATTCGATCGCTCAAATCACTCATCGGATCTCATGTGTCGCGTTCAGACTGTTTTGTATTTGACCGAGTTCACTCTCTCGGCCGCGTACTCGGTTGGTCTAAATAAGTCATAAGGATAGAAGGATAGGGCAAGGACAGGACTAGTGGCAGATTAATCACTCTCTCACTATTTTTAATATCAGGCTTGTGGCCGGAGGGATTTTAAGACATCACAGGTATCCATCGCCAAGTATCCAATTGGGATTCTAACACCGTAACTAAGCCCATCATTAACCAATCGGCTTCAAAAAAAGTACCCAGGGACGTCCCATGTGCATAGGCTAGTAGGCAGTTGCCTTGGGGTGACAGGTCCTAGGGAGCGGCAAATGATGACAGAATATATTTTTTTAAATTACCAAATATTTTTGACACATGAATTTGTTGTAGCATAATAAATATGACGCCTCAATAAAAAAAATGCCGAAAAATAAATTTTCAGTGTAAATAATATATTTATTTTTTATCCATATCCGCTCCCAATGTGGAACATATGGTTTCCTCAACATAACTTTTTTACGAGAACGGAAATGGTGGGAGGGAATTTTTAGACATCACAATAATATTTTGACAGTAACTTAACTTTATCGCAAAGTCTACTTTAAATATGTCATTTACGAATAAAGGTGAACGGAAATGTCCCGAATTATAAAACTCTACCCAGGGCCGGCCCATAGCCTAGGAACGTCACCTATCATTTCATAATCTTTGAAATGCTATATTTAATTTCATTTACCTAATTTCATATAAAAACAAAGGCAGACCAGCTAATTATCTTTTTAAGAATCAAAGTATTTTTATTGTTTTTCATCGCTGTTAGTCACCATTTCAAATTAAATAATCGAGCTATAAAATTACCGATTTCACAACCGTCCGTTACCTTTTTTCAATGCAATCGAATTCCTAAAAATCGTCCAAACATGCAAGGGCACACGGCGACATTGCATAATTATTACTATCAAGGATATTAATACCAACATGGCGAATGATGTAACAAATACGTGCTTCATAAACAGCTGTAAATAATAATATTCATAGATGAGCAATGAACTGTGTCTATAATAGCATGTTACCATTTTTTTCAATTCAATTGAATTCTTAAAAATCCTCCAAGCATGCAAACAGTGCCGTAACGAGGTTATTTAGCACCCCCTTTTTTTAGCATATGGCCTCCTAATGGAGTTATCTTTTAAGAAGTTTTTTCTACGAGAACTGTTTGTTACTCAGTCGCTCAACCTCACTTTTTTCAAAGTGAGTAGTAGGGAAAGAAGGATAAGGCTAGAACAGGACTAGTGGTTGGCTGATCGCTTTTGCTACACCCAGTTATTTAAGGATCAGAAGGATGGGATGAGAGGAAATGATGTGAATTGACATTACAAACACCCAGTCTTCGATCACAACTTTGAATTGAATAATTCTCAAATTCATTGTGATCTGGCCAGGAATCAATCGAAAACAGACCTGCGGGATCGATAGAGCAAGCTCTAACCAACTGGGCCACAGCGGGCGCCCTAGGCAACGGTTATTGGCAATGAAAAAAAACAATTCTGAATCATTAGAAATATGTTTTTTTAATATGTATATGTCCCCTTCCAATGTGGAATATATGGCCTCCTAATGGAAGTATCTCACCAGAAGTTTTTCTACGTGAACTGTTTGTTACTCAGTCGCTCAAGCTCTCTTTTTATAATCATATAGAAAAAGATGCATAATTACAACGAATAAGTACAAACATCAATATAAAATGTACTATTTATTATTATCAGAGTATATAAAAATAATTGTAATACTCCATTTATGCGCCCCCTAATGGTTTGCGCCCTAGGCGGTTGCCTATTTCGCCTGTATGGTGGCGCCGGCCCTGCCTGCAAGGACATTGCATAATATGTCAGTCAATCTTTAAATTGTGAAAAAAACTGACATTATCGCCAATGTTGGGCTGCCAATACGTGCTCAAAGCAATTTTCGGTGTGCTGGGGAAGGAGTGAGCTTTTTTATCACTCCTGTGCAATCAGGGGTGGGTTGGAGGTGCTCGCGCGAGCCCTTTGTTAAATTTTACTAAGGCCAGTGAGCCCCCTTTTTTTTTAATTCCCTAGGGTACTCAACGTTGTGCCCACCACCACCCGCTGCGGCTTCACACTCTTCTTATAGGGTGTATTCCGTAGCGTAACAACGTTAGTCGTGTTCAAAATGTTTCCAGAAATGTCCCGAGAAGAAATTTGTCAAGACTTTTTATCAAGAGGTTTTGCAAGAGGTTGCATGCACTACAGTGTGCAGAAATTAAAAGTTTTTAAATAAGCCAGGTTAGTTAGTGTATATAAATGCAATTTCTGGCTTAAAAGAGGCTTAACCACTTATCTGCCAACACGAAATATTCAATCTAGTCCTCCACGCCAGCGGTTTTATAACCATTTGAAATTGTTTAAAAAATTCTTTGAAAAATCACTATTTTCTTTACCATATCATCACGGGAACTATTAATATTTCTCCATTCAAATGAATATTAATGGTTCTTCTAAGCCTAAAGAATCATGTTTTGAATGTGCTCTTGAATTTTATAAACTGCAATCACGATTTGTGCATTAAAGTAGTTTTTTTTTTTTTTAAACCATGTCCGCTCCCAATTTGGAGCATATGGACTCCTAACGGAGTTTATCTTAACAGAAGTGTTTCTACGAGAACTGCTTGTTACTCAGTTGCTCAACCTCTCTTTTTCCAAGGAGAGTAGGGATAGAAGGATAGGGCTAAGACAGGATTAGTGGTAAGCTAATCGCTCTCGATACGCCCCGTTCATAGGATAGGATGGGTGAGAGCGGGGAATTCAAGACATCACATACATCCATGCCTTTGAACAGTAATTCATAAATCGATTGAAAAATCAATTTATAAAATTGTCCGTACCGGGATTTGAACCTGGGCCCTCCATAGCCGAAGCCAACAATGTTGACCACTCGACTACACAGGCGGTTTGAGTTTCAGCCACACAGAGTGTGTCGGAGTTTATTCAGTTGACTTCCTTGCCATTTTTTTCTACTGCTTTTGATATTAAATTGTACTATTTTTTTTTCTTTATTGTAAAAGTTTTCAATTTATAATTTGTCAACCTTGTACAATGTTATCTTGATAAAGCGGTATTTAACGCAAACATCAATTAATATAACGCCAAAATAGTCCGTTTTTAAATTTTCTTTATTAACAAATCGAAAAAAATAATAAATACATTTTAAGTCTCCTTTCTTAATTTTAAATCTTTTAACTAGACTCGCAACCATTCATTTGCTTTTTTTACAACATTTTAACAATACATTGTTCAATTTTATGAGAATGAACACAAAAAAAATTACATCTGATGAAGGAAATTTATTTTTGAATGGTAAGTAAATATAATTTACAATGTTATTTTTTTTCTTCTTGAAAACATAATAAATGTAAATAAAAGCAATGCACTTTTGTAGGAAATTTAACTGGTGATAGTAAAATACTAAAAAAGCAAACATTAGACTCGGCAATACCCATAATTAATTTAATGTACAAAATATTGTTATGGAAAACTTTTTTCGATCGTTTTTCTACAATAAAAGAACAAACCATTTGACATAAATATTATGGCAACTTTTTCATACTTATATAAATATATTATTTCAAGATTAGGATATTAGGGAATGTACAAGACAGCACCCTGTTAAATCAGTGGTCATGTAGAGACTCAATGCTGCTTGCCTGTTCTGTACGAATGATGGGATTTCAGCATCCCAGACGACCGTCGGGACTACCCATAGGATGTACTCAGCGTAATTGAAGGATGCTGGCATGTCATAGGAGGAAACAAAGCAATTGGTGGGAGACAGGGAATTTTGAAGATGTTGCATGACGACCATATCAATGGCTTAATTCCATAGAACGATAAGACAATTTTTTTATGTTTTGAGTTATATTACCCATTATATTCAACCACCTCTCTTCAACTAGAAACCATCTCTAGTTTTCTCTCGGTACGCAGAATTTTGCGTATGAAAATAATAAAGAAATATAAACATTCTTCTCTTTTAGTTTTTTATGAATACAACTTGAAATATTGTTTTACGGTTTTTTCAACGTTAAATAAATTTTGATTGAATAATTGAGACAAGTGACTGAATAATTCACTAAAACGATGAGACAAATAA
This sequence comes from Himalopsyche tibetana, assembly GCA_030503985.1. NCBI lineage: Eukaryota > Metazoa > Arthropoda > Insecta > Trichoptera > Rhyacophilidae > Himalopsyche > Himalopsyche tibetana. The sequence goes on along the minus strand of JAPJYX010000052.1, from coordinate 3,674,799 downwards.
TAATGATCATTCTACAGATGCGTCAAAACTTTGGTCAGCCTTATCTCAAAACTACCAATTTCTATAATAGTTGTAGAACAATGGAACTAAGCTATCGATATGATTCAAATAGGGAGCGAATGTGGACAAAGAAGAGATGAGTTATATTTGTTTTGCTTCGGGCATTGCCTCGTTCCTAAGTACAATAATTTGACATTTTCTTTTGCATTGTAATTAGCAACATTTGATACATTTTCAATAAAAAAAGAATGTTGTACAGAATTGTACAGAATAAAAAACAGAATGATTAAATTAATGATTATTTACTCTATCACAATAATTAAACTATTAAACCTAAAATGAGACAATGAAGCTCGTAACATTGATATTCATTAATCATCGGATAAGTTCAAGCTGTGTTTTCAGCGAACATATAGAATGAGCTTGAATAAGTGTTGAAATGTTATTAATCCCATTTTGATTTCTTCTTTTCGAACAATTCCTTTCCATCTTCTGTGATTGCTGAATAATAGCCCATTGCTTCATATTTTGATCTCATGTACGCAATGTAGCCTAGACAAACTCCAAATGCCGTTAGCCCTACTGTCATAATTGCAATATTCTGAAATGAAATAGAAGCAAAATTAAACATAAATACATTTTTTTTTGTCCACTCATATGTGGAGCATATAGATTCTTAATGGAGCTTATCTCAACAGAAGTTGTTCCACAAAAACTGCTTGTTACTCAGGTGCTAAATCCCTCCTTTTAAAGAGAGAGTAAGGATAGAAGGATAGAAGGATAAGGCTAGCATAGTTAGTGGTTAGTAAATAGCTTTCTATATTCCTGATTTTTAAAATCGGAAAGTTTCTGATATATAATTTTCACATGGAGAAGAAACATCACAAAAACCCACTTAGATCTCAAATTTAATTTGGAAAATTACAACTAAATTTGACACGACCTTACGGGACCTTATTGAGCCCAGACTTACCTGATCATTATGGCGTAACTGTTACCAATTAGACCACAGAGGGCGACACTGTTGTAGTAGTCATTCTATTCTAAGAGTGTTGACAATCCATCTACTGGACTGTATAAATTAAATGAATAATCAAATGTTTGCGAATTCCGCAGCTGGGAGACATACCTAGCACTGTCGGCATTCTAAAACGATCACTGCTTATTGCTATATTAATTATTATATTTTAAAATTAATAGATTAGAACACTCACAGCGTTTACATTCATAAATGAGTTACAAAATACAGTTGTGCATATTTGTTTTACTACATGAAAATGAACTTATCGTTGATTGTAACAATGCAAATATCTGAGAAATTTAATTGCAAATGGGGAAATGCCAAATAATTGGAATCAGGTAAACCAAAAAGTTGCGCAAAATACGAATAAATAATATTAGTATGAAAAAATCACCATAGCATGTCAAACGGAACTTCTTAGAGAAAACTATAGAGCAAATTTGAAATATGGCTACGAATTTTCGTAAATGTATTTCGTAATCTGCAAGAACTGTTGGTTTCCTTGATTCCACCTTTTGATTTATTGGTATTTTCCTATTCGCAATTAAATTTCCGAAATAATTGTATAGTTTGTTATTGGACTTGGTGAATTTTCGAGGAGAAGAATAGTAGCATGCTGTAAAACATATTATCTTTATTTGCCCTGTCATATTTTCTCAGTGTCCTACACGACATTTGACCATACGGTGAATTAGTATCACCGTAGTGTCAGGTTCGAACATTATGGGCGGGAAGGTACATTAAATAGAATTCTTGATTATTAGTATTTGAAAAAAATACTTACGGGTTTCACGTACAATTCAAAATTGACTGCTCTAAAAAGGTTTGTTGTTTTCACTGATCTTAAGCCATCTCCAGGAGTGGACGGCGGATTGGCTTCTTTTGACATTTTATAAAATAATTATATTTTTAACCTCACTTAATATGATGTACTTATTTTCATATCTGTCAGAATTATAGAAGAAAAACAGCTGTTTTGGTTACAATTGCTTTATGGCTTTTGAGAAATATTTTTACTAGGCGTCCTAAAACACATTGGGTTTCATATTTGTATTTTTTAAATTAATTAAATGTTTACAAATACTGAAATCTACAAAGTTAAGTTAGTTAAGAATGAATGTAATCTACTTTTAGAAAAATGAGCGCATACTTACTATCGTCAGTTAGTTGTCAGATAAATAATAATTTTCCATAATTTGTATTATTTTGTCCTCATAAATCAATTAATAGCTTGGTGATAAAAACAATTTTAATTTTTATGTATAGTGTCTTAATGGTATTTACATATACCAAATATCTGAATAATAACTTCATTGTAATAACCAACATATTTTTTAACTTATTATTATTTTTTTGAAAAATTTTAATTGTAGTTAAAATGTGGACCTTTAAATAGGCCAGCGACCTAATTAGAACACACCTCTTGGTTATAATAATTATTGTATCGCACTTTGCTGTTACAAAATAGCGCGATTCAGTGATTCAGCTTGTTAATAATTCATACAATTGTCCAACTTCTACCGAACCATACTCGGACCAAATAAATTACTCAGGCTCTTTTTACAGTCACTGCAATCGTTGCATAAAATATACAAAACGTCGAATCGATTCATGTGACGTGTTTACGTTAGAACTGTTTTCAGAACAGCAACATTTTATTGTTTGTCAAAAATTTTGTCTGCCCGGCAAGAAATATTTGAGGACAGGTTAGTTTAAAAATAGATTACGTAGATGTATGTTTTTAGAAACACAGTAGCCCAGTTACCTAGCGCACGCGATACGTTTAACAAAACGTATTTTATTTAATTCATAATGCTCGTGAGTTACATTCAGAGTTCTATTCCAAATTTGAATGTTTTGTCTGTGTTCCCATTGTTTGCAATTCATCAAAACATATGTTTCATTTACAGTTGTGATGAAAAGAGCCACCGAGGGATATCAGAGCGTCCGCAAAAGAAGTGTTAGAATGCCTATGGTGAAAATGAATTCGAAAAACAAAATGAAAATGGTGCAAAACTTCATCAAAAAATACGGCAGCTGGGATTTTGTAAAGAGTCTGTTTTTGAGTCCCGAAAAGCTGCCGTTCGTGGCCGTTCACGTGTTGATTTGGGAATTACTCATCAACGTTTTTGTCATCGAGCGGATACCATACACGGAAATCGACTGGAAAGCCTACATGCAGGAGTGCGAAGGATTCTTAAACGGAACCCTGGATTATTCTCTTCTCAAAGGCGACACCGGGCCTTTAGTTTATCCTGCAGGCTTCGTCTACATATATTCAGCGTTTTATTATTTGACGAGCTACGGAGAGAATATCAGAATAGGCCAGTACATATTCCTCGGCATTTATTTAATGCAATTAATGCTGGTTTTACGAATTTACAGTAAAACTGGTAAAGTGCCGCCGTATGCGATTGTTATAAGCATACTAACGTCATATAGAATACATTCTATATATGTATTGAGGCTTTTCAACGATCCTATAGCTGTGCTGCTTTTGTATGTAGCTTTAAACCTGTTTTTGGACTCTCGGTTTACTTTGGGTAGCATATTCTACAGTTTAGCAGTTTCTGTTAAGATGAATATTCTCTTATACGCCCCAGCACTTTTGTTATTTTATTTAACAAATATTGGCATCGTTTCGACTGCTGTTCAATTGTTAATTTGCGGCGCTATACAGATCGTTTTGGGGGCACCCTTTTTAATCGTAAACCCGCTTGCTTATTTAAAAGGAAGTTTCGATATCGGTCGAGTATTCGATCATCAATGGACGGTCAATTACCGATTTTTAGACGTCGAATTATTCGAAGATAGACGATTCCACATCGGTCTTCTGATAATACATCTTATATTACTCGCTGCTTTCTTCCCGATTACAAAAAAATACTTCGAAAGCTTTATTAAATTAAAATACGTTCAAGCGCAAATACAGCCTCAGATAGATGCCAAGAATCTTGAAAACAAAGCCAAAAAATTCAAACTTAAGTCCAATCCTAAGAAAGACAATATAAAACACCGTAGACACGTTGAAAACAGCAGCGTCGAAAACACCGAAGAAGAAACCTTGACTCCCGAACAGAAAGAATTCTTAAAGTCATTCGAAAACACGATGAAAAAGAATTCAGACAACAAAGAGATCGATAAAAAACCGGATAAAATCGTCAAACAATCCGATGCGCCGTTGTATAACGTAAAATTCAACCACATCAATAGGCTGTTTATTTTGCCGATGTTTTTGGCCAACTTCATCGGAGTTATATGCGCGAGGAGTCTCCACTATCAGTTCTATTCGTGGTACTTCCACACACTGCCGTATCTCCTCTGGTCCACCAGCTATTCGAACATAGTGAAATTTCTCATTCTCGCTTTGATCGAGTTCAGCTGGAATACTTACCCGAGTACCGTGTTCTCCAGCTCGATGCTGCACGCGTGCCACTTGGTGCTGCTGTGGGGTATCTACAAAAACGTCCACGCTACGTAAATCGACAGTCTATATATTTGGTGGACTCGGCGGTAACTTTGTGGAAACTCACGTTTAATATAAAATTCGTAACTTTTTTATTCCACCGGTTGCGCTTAAAATTGTGGCACGTGTTTCACCTTTTTTAAAAGTATCTACAGACAGTCTGAAGATGAAAAACACGTATCACAAGGGGAATTGCAATATGGCTGAGATCACAGTACCATGAATGAATAGATTATCATTAATACCGTTATCCCAGTTTCTTTAAAACTGATATTGCAATCTCTAGTCACTGCAGTCGATCCTAAAAAAAGCCACGTAATGCCAAGTACTAGTTTATAATTAATAATAAAATGTCCCATTTCAATTATATTGTGCTCAATTGTAGTATAATTTATTTATAATATTTAAAAATAACAGGTATCACCAAACATACCTTAATTACGACAAAATATTTCACCGTGTTGTCCATAGATAGGCAGGACCCTCTCATTTTTCTGGTTTCCACTTCAAATGCGGGCATATTCTTAACAATAAGTGTTTTGCAAAAGGAGTAGAATTAAAAGCTTCTCGGAAGATCAAAGAAGCACTTATTGGCTGACATGATTCACTCGTTGATTTCGTCTGAGATTATTGTCCAATATTTTCTGTTCAAATTGGCAATTGAATATTTGAGCACGGGAAATTATTGTCATTTTTACCTAATGTTTATGTTGAATCATTACATTGGGACGACTCTGTGTTTGGGTTAGTTTTACCAAAATAATGACGATGAAATCTTTTCTAATACAGTGAAACCCTGATTTTTTTTAAATATAGATGCCGACAAAAAATACGCTGTAACTGTAAATAGAGGTGAAAGACATTTATTAAAAAGTTAGTTTTCTAAGTATTTATAAAAAACTTTTTCAACACATTCGTCAACCTCTTTCGTCTTTTTGGTAAGAGCTTTGCCCCAGTGTGGGTTTAAGTCCCAGTAAAATAAAACTTGTACTGGAGATGCCCCAAGAGAGTCTGAACTCTAACAGCCTCTTCTAACAACTTAGGGGTCCACAAGCTTTACGTTGGAAGTGGACATGTTTCCAATAGACCTGCGGTCAGCAGAGTTATTACAGTAACATAATCGGATCCAAGAATTAGCCAACTGATTTCAAACACGCAGAAACAAAATTTGTCATTTAACGGCTGCAACTATTTTTTATAATTCAACAAGTGTAAATACTATTTCATTATAAAAAATAAATTTTAAATTGTAAGTTTAGTGGTCCGAAAGGTCGGCGCCTGGTAGACATGCTAAAATGAAAAATATTGCATGCCAATAGCGTAGCGGGAAAACGTTTATACCAAGCACCTAAAACCAGGGTTTCACCTTAAAAACTTACATATAAATGCATAATAGTTTGTTAGGGCTGTACTAGTATAAGAAATATAATTTTTCAAGCTATATTATGTATAATTCAATAATTAAGGATACTGTTGTCTTTTTTTTACCTAGTTTTGTAAAATGTGTGTGCGTTATATAAATATAACATGTTTTAGTGTTATGATGAGTGTTTATAAGATAAAATGTCAGGGTAAATTAGAAACTTTGAATAAAATTCCTGTGCAAACATTGTTTTATTATTATTTACTAACCTAACCTTTGATGGCGCTACAACTCAAGCCGAACAATCATTTGGTACAGTATTTCTTATTCTGTTGAGAAGGTTGCGTACTTGTACCTTTCTTACATGATTTGTTGGTTCCATCCGCATTTTATTGTGACACGAACGTTGAGAGCGGACTGCTGTCCATAGCGAAGTGAAATGTCACGAGCACGACATTTCGACACGCACGCAGACGGACTTAAGAATTCAGTTAGGCTTTCATTGTCATGCGAATAGCACACACGGGTATATAGCTTGTTAAAATAAACATGAACTTATAAGGGACTATCAAACATGCACAATGTGAGTGGAATCAAAATTATAAATAATACACATATTTTATTTATCTGTAGAAGACATTTTTTTTAAAATTTTTTGTTTTTAAATATTAAAAAAAAATCATACAATTATACCTAAGGGGTAATTTCTTCACATTAGTTTTTGTTCTTGGCCCGCTGCAAAATAAGGTTGCTCATCACTGTTCTGAATATATCAGGATGAGTGAAAGACTTCACACAAAGAAAAGCTCGACATTTACTAAGGAGTCGCTAATCATATGATGTTTTATTGGGTGAAAACAAAATTCCACTTGTTCGACGCTTGCAGTCTTATCAGTACTGCTCTAGTGCGCTTTTTGCGTAATGCGGATTTCATCTGCAAACCTCATGCGTGTTGTCGGGAGTATGGAGTCCGCACAAGACACCATTTTTAATGTAATCGACTGTGTGTACAATCAGTTGCATCATGATTGGGGTTGCTGTAAAAAAAACAATTATCGCCTACATACTTTTTAAGCGACAAAAGAAATGCAGCATGCATATGTGCACTCGTATCGTTAGAAACATATTTATTATGTGTGTACATTTTAGGAAGATTTCATCACCATCCAGTTCATTATAAATTCCCACCCATACTGCTAGACGAGCGTCTCTATTTTAGTATAAATTGTATTTCTTATCAAGTAACGCAAGTCGCAAATGAACTTCGTTCATAATCCGTTCTGTGTCGACGTTTGTTTTAAGAATCTGCATGTTTTAATTAATTCTCATTTAATGTTCTGTTACATAAGTTTATACCAACATAACTCCCTTTTCATATTTATTTTCGGGTTGTTAGCAATGCGGCCCTTACTGACTTGAATGTTTCTGTTTGGTCCGGTGCAAAACAAGTTTGCACATCACTGTTCTAAATATATCAGACTTCAGGGTGAGTGAAAGGCTTCCAGAAACATGCTGCAGATTAATCCACATCATAACATCGAATAGTAAGACTTCCACAGCAAAAAGAGCATAAAACCTTAAAAATTTATTGTCAATGCTTTACGAGTACAAATCAACCAAATAAAACAAATGTTTGATTTTAAATAATTTTAATAACACGGCATCCGAGTCCATCTCTGGAAAATAACAAAACAAGTAGAGAAAATACATCACTTAAGATCAATACTTCAATGATCTGTAGGCCAGGGTTAATACAAAAATTTACAAATGATTGATTACACTGCGGGAGATGTACATACATCCTTATATTTAAAATAGTTTATAGCAATAATTAATATATTTCGATATAACATATATTATATTTATCAATACAAAGGATAATGCTATATTTTTACAAAAAATATAATTAACTATCCTTGCAAATTAGTTTCCAATGGGGATATTCTCAAGTTTATGAGAGATCCTCACACTAATTAATAGAGTATATACAGGGCTGTGCAGTCAGACTCGAAAAAAAACTAATAACTTCCAGTCCTTTAAAATCAATTGTGTATTCAAATCGCTAGGGTCATAAGTGGCGCCACTGCATACTACTAAGTCTAATAAAATAATTTATGTCAAATTTTAAGCTAAGGTCGGAGTAGTCTCATTTCTTAACGACTCCACAGCCTTGATATCTAATACTTGACATGATTGGTACAACTTAAATGTAATAATTGTGGCTAAATTCACTGTAGTAATCGTTTATTATGATTTATTTGACCAATCGAAGGTGTGTCGGAACGAGGTTATTATGAAACAAACTGTCAAAATTGGCGCAAATTCGTCAAGTAGCATATCTATCTCATTACAATTACTCTAATATGTACAAAGAGTGGACATGATTAGTCATACTTAAATAAACTTGAACGAATAAAACAGGATTATGTGAAATGCTGGAGTTTGACAGAATAACTATAGTGAACATAGCTACAATTATCACATTTCAGTTATACCAACCGCAAAAAGCAAATATACAAAAATCACGTTGAGTATTAGACACCTCTTAATAAGTGTTTAATTTCTAATAAGTTTGAGAATACCCCCACTACTGATCATATTATAATAGGGGTACCTGAAATTAATGTCGTTTATTGTGTCATCCATTTTCAATAGTCATTTGCTCTCTGACCGCGCAACCTGTCAGTCGTGCATTGTGTTAACCTTATACTCAAACTTACTAGTAGTGGATTTTAGTTCATAAAATTCAAATTCCATAATCCAATTTGAAATTAATCAATTTGAACAGAGTGAAGAATTTGTACGAAATTTGATGCTGTCATTTTTTGAAGAAAGAGACAGCAACAGTTGCCCCTAAAAAGATTTGTGATGTTCTGGGGGATATTCTGGACATTCGTAAGTGTCAGAGATGGTTTTGTAAATTTCGATTTGAAAAATAGCCCTAGATGTGCAAGACCACTGAAGTGGATGACGCCATACTGGCTGCTGAAATGGAAAACAATCCAACTCATTCTATCGAAAAACTTAAGAACACAAATTGTTAGACATCCAACATACTCTCTGGACATTGCTCCTTCTGACTATCACCTGTTTAGCCCTTTACATTTTTCTAAACCTTACCAGAAAGATGAAAGAAGGTCATAGAGAATGAAAGAAAATATATACTGTAATTAAGCTTGTAAAATAAAGAAAATACGAATTTTTCATTTTTAAGACGACATTAATTTTGGGTACACCTATAACAACTCGATGATTTACAGCACAATTTAAAATTGATAAATTACAATTGATTAGAATCATTAAATTGAATTTTAAAGATTTTAGAGGGGTCTTTCCTCTTTCTAAACTCTAAACCGGTGAGGTATATTTTATTATTTGATATGATGGGTAAAAAAAATAATAATATCACAAACATTTAACCCTTTTTAAATTTAATTCTTTAACTATCGGTGAAATTGTATGCCTCCGTTTTGTCTATCAGAAATAGAGTAACTCTTAGGTCGGAGTTAACCCTCTGAGAATTAGGCAATAGATAATAAATGACGAAATACTTCGCCATACCGGTACAGCGATACTACCCAAAAGGTTAAAATACCGACATGATCTATATAAAAATTATATTTTTTTCGATTTCACATTCAATATCGTGGGCTTAGTTGTTTGTGATTTCTTTTCTCGTCGAGTTGATAGCATGACCTAAACAATTCTATACATCGTGGACATTGGAAATTAAATTTACTTGCATTTTTATATATCAACACCGTACTGGCAGAAGTAGGTATACAATGAGATTGAGATGAGAGTAAGGAACAACTCAATTGGTGTGTTTATCACAATCTTTTAAAATTGATTTAAAGGCAAGTAATTGTCACTGTCTAATAATTTATAAATCTTAGTTGTGTCAGATCAGCATTAATGCTTCTATATTTTGATATTATAATTATCTATGCAACATAAAATATTGAATATCCTCAAAGGTGAAATTTTTCATTTGCAGTTTACTCACAACTACCAATCATTTACTTACCAACTTCTGCCAATGCGGTGATATTTTATACAATCGCCCAGTATCCCCTCGTCACAAAACGTTACATTGAAATAAAACACATATTTAAAATCAGAAATTATAATTTTTACATTATAGAAAAATATTGTAGTAAGGTTATTTTTATTGTTTTTAACGAGTACAAAAATTATAACAATCTCTCCAAATACTTAGGGATAAATATACTTAGTATATTCCACTGTACAGCACAACTTTTTTATGAAAATTATTTACAATTATTATCTTATTTAGACAAGAAAAAAAAGGGAAATCATCCCTTGCCATCAGATTGTAGCTCTAAAATGATGGCCGCTTCCGCTAGAATAATGGCGGCGAAACATTTAATGTGCGCATGCCAAAAATACCCAAATATTATTTATCAACTCCCTGAATGATACCGCAGTCGTACAAGATAAAGTGACCAAATGTGTTTTTGACAAAAAGAGCTATATTATATTTGACGTACAAACATTATAGTTGACTGGAAAAAGTGCCCAATAAACTGAAACTAGAAATGCGACAACAATATTAACAGGTCTTCGATTGTTTTGATGGATTCGGCGACAGCTTGGTGGAAAGGCATTAATAATATATTAAAAAATACAATACTCCTTTGTACTAATTCCCACTTTTAGTTTTGTAAGATCAGGACAGATTTCGCTCATGAGCATTATCAGTTTATTACCAAAACCGATGAGCGAAATCAAAATTATCAAAAAAGCTTTCAAAATTAAAAGTGGAAATCAGTACAAAAGAATATTGTGTTTTTTTTATATAACTCGGTGGAAGTTTTTTTTTTAATATAAAATTAAATTTCATAACTTTGTTATTCCACTTGTCGCGTTACAAAATGTGACACATGTTTCACCTCTTTGAGAAGCATCATTGCACATAATATCGCAAAGTATACAAAGAAACTAAAAGTTGATTCTAATTTAATTTTATAGATTACAAATGTACCAACTGTTCCATTTAAAATTTTACTGTTATTTATACTTGATCAATTTCTCCTGTACGACGTTGATATATAAATAAAAATTAACTCGTAACCGATCGTCGGTCAATATATCAATAAGATTTTTGCTGTTTCACATTTGATCGGTGGCGTAGCAAGGGGGGGTGCGGCATTCTCAAAAATAAATACAATATTTTATTTATATACACAAACAAATAGAGCCACCTTTAGTGAAAACTGATGATTCATAGATAAAAATAGCAGACGTGATTTAAAAGCAAAATTATAGGAAATATTGGGGGCGGCAAATTCAAGGACCGCCCCGGACGGCAGGACCCCTTCCTACACCACAGCATTTGATACTGAATGTTTTATATCTTTCGATCGATATTTTTGTGATACTTGGTAAATCTTTACGAAGTTTATGGTGTATTCAAAACCTGAAATTAATTCATTGGAAGTAAAGAAAAAATGTTTATTTCCAACTATCCATCCATTCCATTCTCCCCGATCTTCGCCATTCCATGTATATCTTAACTCATATGTGAGCAATGCATCTATAAATTAATTAATACCCTATTATTTCCTGCACGGTACAGATAATCAATTGCCGGTCTTCAAAATAGAATGAGTAGTCATTCCGATTTATTATTACAAATTTTACATATGAGCTGACAAAAAATAGTTAACAACCCTTCAAGTCCGGATGACGTGCTGTGCACGGAGACCAAAAGCCACTCCCAGGGACGGACGCGAACAATGTCCTATTTTATATTCCATTTATAAGAACAACAGTAAGCCGATTTCGTTCAAATAACTTAATTACAATAATGAATAGATTCAGATTTGAGCTGTCATTATTTTTTAACTTACAGTCGAACTCGGTTATTACAATCACAGAAATAACGAGATCTCGAATGTCATGACTAAACATTCATGAATTTTCTCGTTATATCAGAGAATAGGTATTCTTAAATGCTTACAAACATACCCATCACACGAAGACATGAAGTATCTGGAGCGGTCACATAACACAAAAAGTCACAATTCAAACAAAAATACAAAATTAGAATTTTTTTACACACATATTACACTTTCCTGTCAATCCACTTTTCTTATAAGCATTTAAAAATACCTATTCTCTGATATGTCGAGAAAATTCAGTCGGTCCCATCTTCCTCATAATAACCAAGTTTGACTGTATAGATATATTGATTTTTAAGGTAAAAATAAGTGACATTAAAGTTTAAAAATCGGTTTCAGAAGAGCCGCAAACTGCTATGCAAAGAGCCGAGGTTTGCCGATCAAAGTTCGAGTGATATTTTTAAATAGAAAAATACTTGACAACAAATAATATTAATATCAACTTAACTGTTGTCCACATAAAAAATATATATTACATCATCATTACATCCCTCGGACTGAAAATCGATTTCAGGTTGCCGAAACTGAAGGATTAATAAAAGCCAACTGTTGACTTGATTAAACATACCCCTAAGATGAAGAGCTTTGCATGGGGTTTGTGGTGCAGAGTTCATAACCACCACTCAGGCTGTTTGCCTTTGCAAAGCAAGTGTTTAGTATGCACGTTGTACGCGACGCCATGCAAAACCCTGCCACGCCGTGTTGCCGCTGTTGTTGAGCAAAAATATGATTACAAATTTTTCTTAAATAACATAACGTAAAAGATGACATTCACCATTTGACATTATAAAGCTGACGCGAATATATAAACCTTAAACTAAGTGAGATCGGCATATTTATATATTAATTTGATTAGTATCCGAAAATTCGCAGAGATGTCTCCGCAATTCAATATTCATGTTTATTTTTTTACACATTTTTACAATTTAAATCATATTTCCTTTCTCAAATATGATTCAAAATTAATCTTATTAACTAAACATTACATCATATCGCCGGTATACTGCCAGAAAACGTTAAGTCAAAAACCTTGCTTTGAGAATACCGAAAAGCAAACTGTCAAAGAAGTGTGGCAGTAGACAATAAGACTAGTCATCTAATTGTCTTTGGGTAGCTGTAGAAATAAGAAATCTGTACAGTTAAAAAGCGTTGTTATTTATAAGTTTCTGCTAGTACTTCTTTAAATAAAGAAACAAATAAATTTAATGAGTTAGCGTGTTTAAATCAATCGATCTGCATTCATTCATAACTGAAAATACTTAATTTTTTGATATAACGTTTTCTGGCAGTCTACAGACTGTATAAGAACTGGTTGGAACATTTTAATATTTCCAATAGATTCGGTAGTTAACAATCATTTTAGTGAGTGGTGTTCAATTTGTTGGAAATTATAAAATACATAGTAAAAAATCTATATTAAGTAGTTGATTTAATTTTCTTTAGTATTTTTTTAGAAGCTTCTACATCTTATTCGGTTTCAAATGATTGCAGTGCAGGGGCACGCGAAAATAATGCAACACAATTTTAACCATTGTTTGAAGATATATATAAGTCACCGTGATTCTCTTGTCGATTCCCTCCGAGATCTTACAGTCTTAGTTTTCCAAGAGAACCAAGGTAGACCTAGCTGCCATCGCCTGCCATCTTTTAGATCCAGAATTCAGTATGATATAAAGTGCAGACAAAATCGTGCAGTTACGCATTTCAGATACGACATAGGGTACATCCGTGCCATGTACAGATGCCAAAACAGCTATCAAAAAAATCTTTGTCAAACTAAATACTGTATTAATTTAATAGAACTCCGTTAAAATAAAAACATCAAAGTATTTAATGAGAAAAGGATTGGAGGATATGGTTGACAGCTATTTCAGGCTATCTGTTCACGACCCGATTCTGAAGTAGATAATATGATCCCTCGAGAAGAGAAGTGAGACAAGTAAAACTTTTCTTAATAAAAACAATAATCCTTTGTACTTCATTCCACTTTATTTAATATGTCAGGACCGGTTTCGCTCATTGCGAGCATTGTCAACTGATAAGAAATATAATTTAACAATGCTATTTATACAAAATTGAAAAGTTATACACAACAGTTGGCATTGAAAAGAAATTGCCAATTACATTAAAGTGATTCTAAAATAATACAAAATTAAAATGTTCAACACAACTAACATATAATTAAAAAGTCATCCCAGATTCATAAATTCAGAATGCGATTGAAAGTAATTACAAACATAATTAAAATTTGGGAAAGATTTATATAGAATTTTTGTTAGAATTGATATGGTCTTTGAAAAATTTGTTTTTCAGAATCTTCCTGGCTGTCGATTTTGTTTAAGTGATGAATGAACACACCAACTACTTGGAAGCGGGGAAAACATAAAACTATCATTAAGCATATTCACTTTATTAATGTAGCATTTTATCACTTTGTCAAAAATTTCCCAAATTTTAATTATGTTTGTAATTACTTTCAATCGCATTCTGAATTTATGAATCTGGGATGACTTTTTAATTATATGTTAGTTGTGTTGAACATTTTAATTTTGTGTTATTTTAGAATCACTTTAATGTAATTGGCAATTTCTTTTCAATGCCAACTGTTGTGTATAACTTTTCAATTTTGTATAAATAGCATTGTTAAATTATATTTCTTATCAGTTGACAATGCTCGCAATGAGCGAAACCGGTCCTGACATATTAAATAAAGTGGAATGAAGTACAAAGGATTATTGTTTTTATTAATATAATGGCTTTCCACCAAGTATTGACAGTGAACACCCTAAAAGTGATAAAACTTTTCTATTGGACTTTTAAGTACAATCACGTCTTTACTTGGTGTTTTGGTGGATTGGATATTTTTATTTGAAGGATATAACACTATTACAGTGTGATTTATCGAGGTCACTTCACTTTTACGATACTTTAAGACGTGTAGAATATTATAACTAGTGCTTTTTCCTCCGTGTAACGCAGAGGTGCACAAGCTTTTTGAAAGAAGTGCTGATTTATTAATTTTCTAATCTTTCGCAGGCCGCAGAGGGTAAGTGTTAAAAAAATAATGATATCCACCCAATCCTTTTTTACACAGGCGTGGATTAAAAAAAAACTTAACAAGAAAGGAGTTCCGGCATTATTTTATTTTCAAAAAAAAAGCACTGATTATAACGCATTTATTCTTTAAATATCACTCGGTTCACTTCGCCTCTCAGGCGACCATATAGCCCTATCAAAAGTTAATTTTATTTTATTATTTTTCATCATCTTGTTTGTAACAATGGTGGTCAATAAAAATGACCATGGACCGAATTTCGTCAGTTAACATGTCGAGTTAAAATCTAATAAAAACACTTCTCACTCTGATAGGTACAAGCCTGAAAGAATACTACAATGGGAAGTGTTTACTTCCGACGCTTGCCAGCCGTTGAATTGATGAAATCTTAATTTTTATTGCACAGTGCGTGTCGGAACGGGAATAATAAAAAAAAGCTTGTTATTCCAATATTGGAACACCGAGTAAAAGTGAATTTATTCTACGAGTTTCTCACCGCTGCTGTAAGCGAAATGAACGATAGGAACTGAGCTTTCCGCAGAGCATATTGTGAAAAGCCAAAATACAATGGTACACACGACAGACTAGGTACATTTTTCAGATGGAAGACTTTGACATTATTCTCTAACTAAGCAAGCAATTGCTCATCGTCGTTTATTACAATAATCACAACATTCTTTCCGCAGTTTACAAATACACATATATATAATATAAGAGCAAGAAAATCAGTTATTTTTGAGCGATAGATTTTACAATTTAAGGAGCGAGTTTTTGAATTCTTCTACTATTAAAAAATAGCATTTAACCCGGGAAGAATATCAATTAGTAAGTTATCATCAGATTTATTTTAAGATAACTGCTTGTAGCTCAGTTGATTAACCTCTCTTTTTTTTCGAAGAGAGTAGGGAAAGAAAGGATAGCGTTAAGACAGGACAAGTGGTAAGCTAATCGCTCTCACTACATCACAAACATCGATGCCTTCGAAAAGAAATCGATTCATAAAATGCCAATCGTTTTGGAATTCAAACCCGTGAGGTCCAGCATGGAAACCAACGACGTTGACAACTGAGCAACAAGCAGTTCTCATGTAAAAATTCCATTGAGATACCTCTACTAGGAGGCCATATGCTTCACAATGAGAGCGGACGTGGATTACAAACTATATCAAGTAGTGCGTATTTTCAAAGACATTAATGTCGTGATGCTACGCTTCCAATTAAGGCCTTGATCTATAATACGTTCATCTGTGGTTCTGTTACAAACGATTCCAGCAAGGGGGTGCTATTCTCATGCGCAGACCTTCCAAAATAAACTCCTATTTTGAATTTCTGAAGTATTCTTTTAGTAGCCTTTGAAGGTTAGTACAACACAAATGTATTCTTCATTCTATTCTTTAAATAACCCAAAGTAATATGAATGGAATCGGTAAAATTGTACTAGTGTAAATGGACATTAAAACAAAGCATTGTTTTCACCCCATACTTGACAGAAGGGTAAAATAAAAATTACAAATGTAGCAAAATATAATATGACAGCCGAAAGCGAAACTCTTCCGCAATGGTGGGCGTACCCTCATTGACATATCATTATTCTTATTGTCACATATTTATCAGACGATTCCTTATACAAACAATTCTCACTCAACAGATCCTCACTATACCGATTTGAAACAAACTCATGTCTTTTTTACAGTTTTGAGCAGGATTGTGGAGTCATATAAAAAAAAAGATGACTCCGACTCTTTATTTTATGACTTCATTTTTTTAACTCGTATATATGGACTGTGAAAAAGGAAGAAGGACGTAACCCACACATATCAAATTTTACACGAGGCGCAAAAAACGTGTTTTGGTGATTTTGGGCCATATGAAAATTATGAATTATACACAACCTTGATGTGCACGGAGACTTATAAACTGGTGTTTAATCGACATAAATTAAATAAATTGTCTAGGATAAACCTTTATTTCAGTCTTTTTTCTTGGTTTTAACATTTTACAAGGTCATCTTTTTCAGACTTAAAAGCTAAATTTAGCTACTAATTCGGCATTTGCAGCTTGCATCCTTTTGATAGAATGTGTATCAAGTTTGATACATTGTAATTATCGAAAAAAATCCTGTGGCTTACATCCCTTTTCCTTTCCAGTCGATATGTATTCCATCAGATCATCTCTAATCAGCCTAGCATGCAATGTCAACACTTTTGACTATTGATTGAATACACATCATTAAATATATTTTTCAAAAAAATTTCAAGCCGCTGGTTTTTCACAACTCCGATTCCACAGCCCTGCTATAAAACTATGTCTCGCCCAGTTTTGCTTTGTTCGCACATGAAAAAATAATCAAATTGTGCTTGAAAATACATATAAGCAAGCGGTTTCCAAACTGGGAGGCGTGAGATATTGCGCGAACAGTTTAAAATATTTATTTACCCTTTAAAATGTGTCTTTATTATTATATGAAAAAAGGAACGAGGCGCGAAGATATTTTTTTCAAAGTGGGGCGTAGTAACATTAAGTTTGGAAACCACTGATATAAGCAGATCTATCTGACCTATTATGCAATACTCTTCAATACATCTATTATGCAATACTCTTCAAACTTGGAGCCAAAGCACAAAGTAAACTAAATGAAGTTTTCAGTATCAAACACGACCAGTTTCACCTTATTAGCCTGTTAGCTGCCGTAGATAATTAATAGTAATTACCTAGCACGCCGGCTATAATTTGCAACTATTAATTTAATTAGTTATCGACAAGATAATTCGTCTCTGGCATGCTGAGCACAAAATTTTTTACGAGATATCTCATCTGTGGCAGCCATCGAGTTAATCAGGAGAGCCGAATGTTTATTCGACTACTCTTTGATGCAAATTAACTAACAGCTACAAAAAATTGAATGAATGATTTATATTATGTTGAAATTATGTAAAAATGCACAAAATATGGCTGAAAATATTTTTTCAGAAGATACAGTGTGTCAAAATCTATCTATCAGCATTCATAACTCAAAACAGATAGTTTTCGAGTTAACGCCTTCTGTCAGTATACCGACGATATCATACATAATATAGGAAAGTTTTCAGAACTGAAAAGATCACTTTTTCACCAATAATGGATTAAATTTTTTACACATCCATTATTGGCTCAAAGCCTGTTTTGAAAGGTAACCATGGAGACAAAAATAAATCAGCCGATAAGTCGTTTTGTTTATCCGTTAATTTGTTAATAATTTATGATCCATCAATTCTTGTGGATATACGTATTATATACGTTAGATTACGTTAATGATAAAACTGGCTACATTGAATAATTTTTGGAAGAGCGTTGTGAAAGATTAAACATCGAAGACAAGCAATCCCTCAACATCACCACAAACATATTGCTTTGCATGCATTGTCGCACATGGAAGATTCAATGTGATGAAGTAAATTTTACAAAAAAAATGCTTTTAATATTTATGTTTTCATTTTCTTGGGCGTGGGCATCAGTTCGGTGAGGGTGGCCTGCCGTTTCGCTGCCGTTCTGACCGTATAACCCGTCGATATATTACACAAGTTATTCCCGCGCATCTGCCGCTGCAGTTTCTTGGCCAGAGCCAGATCCGACTTCTCCTGAGCTATCATCTCCTCGATCCGCTTCTGCTCTTTAAGCACGCTCGGATCGATCTTCTCGACAGAGAAATCTCCGCTCATATCGAACACGGAATGCCGCACTCCGTTGCTTTGAGTTTTTTTATTATAATTGTTTTGAGTATTTTCATTGCCGTTATTATCGCAGAGCGAGCAGTCGCATCCGCCTTTCGAATATTTTGTACAGTTTTTATTTACACCGTCGGTTTCAGACTCGGGAATAGATTTTCTTCGATTGCCGGTGTGGGTTTTTTTGTCAGGGGACGACACGGGCTCTTTGCTTTTTGAGATCTGACCGTTTCGCCTGAGCACCCGGTGATTTGCTTCGGGCATTTTGGATTGATTTCCGTTCACGTATCTGTGTTTCGATTTACTGCCGTCGTCCGTGACTCTCCAGTTGTAGTTTTTCTCAGAGCACAGATCGCTTCCGAACGAAATGCTCCTCTTCGATCTCGTGAGAACGCCATTTGAAACGGTGTCGTGACTAGCAGCGCCCAGCTTAATACAACTGCTAGACTTCTGAGCCTTCTTTTTCCTAGTTTGACTTGATTTTTTTGGCGTAGTTTCAATAGACAAATTACTACTTCTATCACGATTGGCTTTATTTGAATTACCATTGCTAAGTTCTAACTTTTTATTTCTCCTCTCGGAGTTGACTTCGTCTAGGTTATTATTATAGTGCGGTTTATTCTTTGCATCCATGTTCAGCTTCTGCGACACGCTGGACTTCGTGGGGTTTCTTTTTTTGCTGGGAGATGTTTTTGATTTAGACGTTGACGTGACGCCGGAAGGCTGCGAAGTTTTGACAGCAGCATCGCGGACCTATCGAATTTAAAATAAACAGTGTATTTAACATTTCGCATGATAGGCAGCGGCTCTACTAATGCAGCAATCGAAGACGAGTACAAACCTTGATATAGGAGGTGGGTACACTAAGTAAACAGACAAACGCCGACGTCTGCACGTTGTGCCAATAATCGCAACCTTTCAGCTTTTCCAGACCGCTGACGACTAGAGATATTTCAGGAACCCTGCAAAGAAAATAATATAAATAAACACAATACAGAAGAGTTTTTTGGTGAAATTCTTCTGAAGATGTTGCCGAAAGGAATTAATTTTGTCAAGCCACGTGAAGAAAATATAAATTCGAAAGAATACAAAAAAAAACACAACTTCATTTGGTGTACGTTTATATGGAACTTTTTTGAAACAAGATTTGATGGTCTCGTTTTATGCGTAATAAATTGCAGGGAAATATAACAAAAACGTAAAAACCAGTATTAAATAATATACTATAATGAATCATTCTTAAGGTGTTAGCTTACAATTCTTAATTTAAAGGGATTATATATCAAAAAACTTACTTTTCATTTATTGGACTGGCAGTTGAGAGTTTGGTTGATCTGATGGCAAGACATTTGGTTGATTTCCCGTTAAATCTGCAAGAAAAAGAAACAATCATATCTTCAAGCCGGCATGTATAAAAATTTCTAGATGCGGAGCAATAACGTCCTACGTCACTGTTGCAATGCCTGATTGGCTAAGTAAAAAAGGCGACCATTAAATTCTTAAGCCTTCAGATGATATTTCCCAATGGTTGCACCCAAGCGTTGTATATACAGTCGAACGCGGTTATTACGACCATGGAAATAGCGAGTTCTCGGATGTAATGAGAAAACGTTCACTGAAATTTTAGTTTATGGGTTTCTCCATACATTTATTCACTTTTATAACGAGCTACTTCCTGGGCATGCCGAGCAAATTTTTTTTACATTAGACACTTTCGACTACAAGCAATAAAATTATCATTTCTTCAAATTCTCGGGCTACTAGAGTATTCACCGACACATCGGGACAATCTCTAACCTATTGATAGGAGCAGGTTGAAGGGGCTTAAAGTAGCACAGCTCTGGGGCGAGGGAGTCTTCGCTGGCGGTATCCGGCTCAAAGTCCTTGTCGTCTTCGGCTGTTCTATCGTGGATAAGATCACGTTCTGCAAAGGCGGAGTTTCTCAGGGCCTGCCGGTGCAGTACGCCTCCCGAATGGACGGATAGCTCTTGGCCGGATCGAGCGTGCTGCGGCTCCCAAACCTGCAATAATTAAATCCTGTTTGTATATATGTTTCTACTAAAGGGAAAGAAAGATTATTTTGTATAAATTGTGGCATATTGCGTAAGCATTATAATGAAATACTAGCTGTAAGCCCGTTGACCTCAACGGGGGGGATTTTTGTCGCATTTTTAAGTATTCAGAAAATTTACTGGCGTGAAAAATAAATTACAAACCTATTTATTGAATAAGCCAGAAAATCTAAACGAAATCAAAATCAATTCTCTAAATGGATTTTTTTAGGAATACACCCAATTGTCTTAAAGAACTAAAATACAACGGGACTGCAAAATATACTAGATTATTTATCCATGTATTGTATTGGAAGGGACCGGATAGCCGAAAATTTGCAGGCTGCGAATTTTCAGCTTAAACGAAGAGGACGACCTTGACTAAAGGTTGTTGCCTTAGTTTACGGAGGTCAAGGGTTCAAATCCCAGGACGAATAGTTTTGATCAATGAACTTATGTTCGCATGGATGTATGTAATGTTTTAATTTCCTGCAACCCATCGTATCCTAAAAAAAACGGATGCAGCGAGAGCGTTTAGTTAATCACTAATCTTATCCTAGCCCAATCCTTTTATCCTTACTCTCTTTAAAAAAAGAGCCTGAGCATTTTATTAACGTGAAGTTCTCATAGAAACACTTCCGTTGAGATAAACTCTACTAGGAGTCCATACGATCCACTGCAAACTAACGTGTCACCTTGGAATAAATAGAAGAGTGACTGAGCAAACCCAAGATATAGGCCAAACTCAAACCTTCGGTTCAGTCTTGGTTGTGGCCGTCTGGCCGGCCTTTGTGGACGATCCCCATATCTTGGTATTGAGGAAATTTTTTAGGAAGCGGCCACATCGTCCAGCCGTAGATATCAGCTCTGGTGAGGGTGCAGCTTGAGGGGTCGAGCTCTCTCCCCCGCTGCTCTCGTCCGTTAACATTCTGAAATATCGAAAACATTTTACGCTACTGTTGCTAGACCTGTAGTTTATTGTAGAAGTGGGAAATGAGTGAACGATTGTGTTTTCGTTTTTTAATCTTAACCTTTAGAGGAGTATGGACGTACATGTACGTCGGTGCCATTTTTGTAAATGAGTACAAAAGTAGTTCAAACTCAACACAGAAGTGTCTAGTTGTAAGCATATATATGCTCTAAGTATGAATTACATATATTCATTGGGAAAAAGTTACAAAATTGTCATGTTAAGAAAAGGCAGTAAATTAAAGTAAGGTCTGTATAAATCTATTCACTCCTTTAAAGGTTAATTACTAACCATAACATAACTTTTAGTGGAGTATGAACGTACATGTACATCACCGCCATTTTTCTGTAAAGGAATACAGACATACTTTTAACTCAACACAGGGGCGACTGTCTGCGGGCATACATAATATCCTTTAGGTATGAAATACATATATTCATTGGAAAAATCACACAATTGGCATAAGGTAAAGTAAGGTCAGCATAGATCTATTCACTCCTCTAAAGCAGTGCTTCCCAACCTTTTTCATTCCACGGCCCTCCTCAATACAAAACATGTTCTGCGGCGGCCCCTAGAGAAATTCCGCAGCCCCCAATCTGGGAAGCTCGGCTCTAAAGCAGTTTCTCAACCAGGGGGCTCAGAATGTTCCAAGGGAGGAAAAATTATTTTAGGGGAGCCACAGCACAGTTATGGGGGGCCACGGGCAAATCCTGCAAGTACTAAAAAAGAAAAAGGTCTCCCGTATTTTCATTTTGGGAAATCCGTCAATTCCTGGGTAAAAATCTGCCAGCGAGCAAAATTTTCAATTTTCAATCTCTTTGTTTTGAAAAACTCATGCTTTTATAAAAAAAACAGGTAAGGGGGACCACGGGTCCAAAAAAAGTTGAGAAACTATGCTCCAAATGTTAAAAACGGTCAAGGAGCAGAATCGCTAAATTACAAAACATTTTATACGTATCAAATTATGCTATTCATATATTCGTGCCATTGCAAAAATCCCAAAGTTATCGAAATAACATTTACAAAACTAAAACATCGCTTACACTGTCCTGCGGAGTCCATATAAAATATTTTTTTAGAACATTTACCCGTTGAGGGAGCTGCCGTTATTTTTGGTGAGGTAGGCATCTAAGGTGTTCAGCTTGTGGCCGTTTGACGGGGGCGCCTTGGACGCAACCAACTGCTGGTAGAATTTCTTCGATGGGGCATGCTTGCTCGGCTGCGCACCGGGCGGCGCCGGCTTCTCTCTGGTGGACGCTCGGACATTCAAAGACAGCTCCCTAGCTAGCTGTTCGTCTTTTTTTAGTTTCAGTGCGATCGCTTCAGTCTCTTGCTGCTCTTGATCTTGGAGTTTTCTGAATATATGCAAAATAAAAACACTTTGAAATACCAATGCTATCGTATAATTGGAATACTTGGAACCAAACCTGTAGTCCAGCGATTTCCAACCTGGGAGGTGTGGACTATTGCAAAGGGTGGCGCGAACAGTCCAAAATATTTACCCTTTAAAACGTGTCTTTATTACTATATGAAATATAGGATGGGGACGCGCGAAGATATTTAGTATAGAGAGGCGCATAACATAAAGGTTGGAAACCTCTGCTGTAGTCTATATATTTTATAATATTAAATGAAAACATCCATTTCTATTCGATAAAAGTTCCAATGGAGGCCATTTGTTTCACATTGGGAGTGGACACGGATTAAAAAAATAAATATATAATATTGTTTGTCGCCTGAAAACCAGAATCCCAGACTGAAACCCGAATTTTCAAACGATTATAAATTACACTTTCGTACATATGATCACAGATGGCCATGTCTCGGTATTTTCACGACAGCACTAATATTTAGAAACCATGAAACCAATCTGCCAACTGATGATTTCGGGTATATTTTAGCAAACTTTTTAATAACGGAAAAAAACCACAAATCGTTCTGCTTCCTAAGCACTAGAACCTATCAGGGTCTCGCTCATTAATACTCTGAAAATCAATTATCAAGATTGAGATAAACAAACGATTAGATAGAAACAAAACAATTAAAAACAAAGAGTGATTATTACTGCATAAAAATACGAAAGTGAAAACGTTTATAAATTAAAAATTAAAATCCACTGATACAATTTTTTATCAGAATGAAAGATTAGATAGGCAGTTATTATGTCCACTATGATAGTGTGTAAAATGTAAATAACGCCGAGAGACCATATACGATGTAGAATTACTTAATTTATTATTAGCCCGACTATAAAGCGAGGTTTTTATTTAAAAAGGCAACACATAAATAGGGCGGTCAGATCGCTTTAAATTCAAGTCGAAGGTCATCAAAATGAGAAAACTCGTAACTACGAGGCGAGTTATTCTCAAATCTATTAGAATCTAGAAACTAATTTAGGGGGGTATCAAATATTCAACATGGTTTTTGTATTTGGTTTTTACGGTTGGTACAATTAAAATGTAAGAATTGCGGCTTTGTTCACTGTTGTTAACCCTTTGCCCGCGTCACCAAATTTAGCGAGCATGCCCTGTACGCGGCTGCTTTTTTGCAGATTTTGTTATCGCGTTTTCGACTATAAATATAAGTTGTAATATTTTTTCAACTAATCAAATATGTTAATTGCCACCTAAAGAAATTTTTTCAATAATAAAATACAATATATTTCTTGTATTTTCGGTTTAATTCAACAATAATCATTCTTCATACAATTGCGGCGAGACGTTACCATATTGCAAAATACCGCCACGCGTGACCGAGAACACTCCGCCACCACCGTACCATGCTTATAATATTAAATTCTCGGAACAATTTCAATTTTACCTGCACTCGATCGCTTTTTTACATTATCCAAAATCTTGCATTGGTGACGTATGTTCACGGCCTGTTCCAGAAATAAATTATTTTAGCCTATATTGAATCTTTTTTGACTAATGCCATCTATTGAATTTGGTAAAATATACATTTAGTAATATTTTCAACCAAGTTATACAATTTTAACACAATAAATAGCTCTTATATAGGGTTTGAAATTTCCAGGACATCTATACGTGTCACGCGCGCTGCATGCATAGCGGTCATACGCTTTGAGAAGGTTAATGCCGATATTTTATGATTGATTTGACCAATCAAAAGAGTGCGTTAGAAAGAGATTTTTTTTTACTGTCCAAATTAACGCTAGATTGTCAAGTAGCATGTTGTAAAGCGTGTTTATTTCATTACAATCACTGTAATACATATAGCGAGTGATTAATCAGACATTAAAAATTTGAATGGAGGCGAAGTAGTGAAAAATATTTCGTAATACGCATAATTTATCAGTGTTAATTATCAAGCTCTCAAAAAATAGATAAAATCGTGGCGTTGTTTGTAGCTCAGTTTGTGAGGATTTCGCCGTTATAATCCATGACTAGCTTTAACACACAATTACCTATGTTTTTCTGTTGGCTGCATTGACACGACGGCCATTTTTAATTAAACGACTTCCGTCTGGACCTTTACCCAACTGCCTACTCGCCTATGCCCTCGGATCGCCCCTGCTACCAGGATCCCGGTTTCAGTAAAACCGGAACTGCAATCCTGAGTTACTGCTCTAGGCTGGACAGTCTTTACAGATATAGTCTAGAAATTATGATTGCATGACTCACCTTATAAGTAATTCAGTATCCCTAGAGTGTTTTTGTTCTATTAAGAGCCTTTCATTTCTAATTTTATTAATTTCCGCTTCATATTCAGATCTTATTTCTCCTGGAGCGCTGATTTGACGTTCTTTGACAACTGTAAAACAAAATTAAAAATAAAGAGTATTTATTCAGAACAAAACAGAACACGACAAGCTCAAAGTCAAAATAATAACGAAACTCCATTGGGGTTATGAAAATCTAGGTTGACATAACGAAAAATAAAAACAATCTCGAGGAACCCACCGTCGGATAAATTCAGATCCCCGCCGCTTAATTTTGTATTTAATTCATCTGAGAATTTCTCTTTAATGAATTCCCACAGTCTAATGTTTACCAATTTGTTTTGTTTGGTCGCCGATCTAAGCCAAGATCCGATTCGTGTTCGACATAATGGACAAGACAGAGCGTTGTTTTCGATTGTACCATTAAAACAAGACAGACAGAAGACATGATCGCACGGTAAACTCACGGGTTCTACATAAATAGATTGACAAACGGTACAAATTAAATCTTTCACAGTTAATAAATCAAGTTTTAATAGCTTATTCTGATTTCCCGGCGGCCTCTTCTTGAACCAGGCCGCCATTTTTACTAGAAAACAGCTGGGAATATATTGTATACCTAGGGTAGGGATGCGTTGAACACTCGAGCTGAGGCGAAATGTGCATATCGAGTAACGAACACGGCTTAGAATCAATATCTCGTAGGAAAAAAAATCTGTAGCATCGCCAAAAGTATGTAACGAGTTTAAATTGCGTATATTATATTTAAATATTCAATAGAGTACTTTTAAAACGGTTGTTTATGGAAAAAATATGAACCGTGATGCGTAAATTATAGCAATTGCATGAATTGCGAAAAAATCTGTGAAATATAATTTAGTTAATAGAAAAATGGACTAACTAAATAACCACTAGACCTACCCCTGTGGGCTGGAGGGGGCTCGGGGGGGGGCTCGCGCGAGCCCCTTGTTAAGTTGAGAAAATTATTCGTTTCATATGAAATTAGTAACTAGCTAAAATTTCTGTAGAAGGCTAAATTTTGTTATGAAACATAAAACGACTTTGTTGCCCCTTCAATTTTGTCAAAAAACACATTTACTTTGGCTGCATAACAAAAAGAGACCCTTTGTTATTTATTTTCTTTTGTCTGACTATGTTTAAAATACCGATGTTGGATATTATATTGTTAACAGATGTCTAGCATAATATTTTATGAACTTACATATAATGCTTTACCATAATTATTTTGCAGTTTTGAGATAGGTTTTTTAAATTTCGTTTTGGTTTTATTATAGCCTTCTTCCTGGAACTACAAAAATATTATTTATCTTTACGTAAGATGATAAACCAAAGCAACCACTTTAAGACTTTTGTTTAAGAAAGCGATATTATGGGGAGCTGAGATTTTGAAAATTCATTACATGCTAATAACAATAGTTATTAGTAATGAAAACCTGTAAACGGAATTCATTTTGTTTTTCTACAATACTAATTTACTGCAAATAATTAAAACTTCGATTTGGCGTACTTATTTACGTATGCTTTCATTGTGAAATATTTAAAAATACATTTTGTTTCAAATAAAAAAGGGCCACGTGTTATGCATCGTCTAAAGCAGAGTTTCTCAACGAGTGGCCACAGCATGTTCTAATCGTTGAGTAGGGCTTTTATTGTGTCGTTTGGATGATCCGTCATGTCGCTGTAAAATTTCTTCGACAGCTTCATGACGTGATCGAGAATTGGGGCTGTGTTAGTGTCTCTATGTAACGTGGTGCCTCGCACGAAGCAGGGAGCACCTGTCATCGTGCGAAGCACCTTGTTTTGTATTGTCTGGATATGATGCATGCCTGTGTGTGCCCATATTGGGCATGCATAGGTCATGATTGGTCGTGTTATCGCGGTATACAGTAGTAGCTTGGTTTTCAATGCGAGTTGGTTTTATATACTGACACGATGAAATATCATGTATAACTAATGTTGTTCGTATTAGAGTAGTGAGAAGTATATCAAATATTTTGTTGAAATATCCCATCCCTAGCTGTGACGTTACCAGAACTAAAATATGAACTTGGATCTACCCAGAGACAACACTGAATCTACCGTCGACTACTAGTGATAGTAGCTGATAGTAGAATGCAGAGACAATACTGTAGAATGTGAGATGATTTGTTTCCCAATTTTCTGGAGAGTCAACGATCCGATTTACTATGCTGAAGAGTGTCATGGGAGGGAATTATTTCAAGGAAATAGATATCGGAATTATTGTTATCTTTTTAGTACATTTAAATAAAAGCTTATTTTTTAAAAAATATTTGATTATCTAAAATCAACGTCGTGAAGCTTTTGACGTTTAATTTAACATGGCCGTCGTGTCGGTGCCGCCAACACAGACATGAAAAAACAGAAATCGCTCGTGAAATTTTGTGGCGAAGTCGGTTAGTTTAGTAATACATTTTAGTTAAGAGACGATTGAATATACCTACATTTGTTTTGTTTCATTTATTCTGACAGTAATCAGAGATCATAACGTTTCTTAGATTTGTATAATTCAAAAAAATAATTCACGAGCGATTTGTTTTTTTCATGTCGTGTTGGGGGCACTGATACGACGGCCATTTTAGATTAAACGTCAAATGCTTCACGACGTCGGTCTTTAGGATTACCAAATATTTGTATTTTAATTTATTTTATGCTTTTTAGTCGTTGCGTATGTAAATATCATGCGAATGAATATTATGTTCAAATCATTTTTTGAAAATTAATTAATTGTAAGACTCAAAAGTACCATTTCGTTCCAATTTGAATTTTAACCTAGGGATCCGAACTAGGGCATCCAATCCCTAAATTCCTCGGTGAGCTAAAAAAAAAAAACGAGTTTCTGCGAGATTCTGGGAAAAAGTATACCAAATTGGAGATGAGGATTTCAAATTCCTCGGTGAGCTAAAAAAAAAAAAAACGAGTTTTGCGATATTCTGGGGAAAAGTATAACGAATTGAGGATTTCAAATTTCTCGGTAAAAAAAATCACAAGCCCGGGATCCCGAAACCCCAGTCCCGGGATTGGAAAAAGGCTCCGGGATTGGATACCCTAATCCGAACGGCCGCATAAACCTCTGCGTTTGAGATTTTGGTCAATCTTCAAGTTCAAGACGAGAACAAGTTAAAATAAGTGGTTTTGAGATATTAACGTCTTAAAATTCTAATAAGATTATGAAAAATACTGAAAAGCTAGAATTCTACAAAGAAACTTCTGCAATATCTTAGCTACAATACTAAATACGAGCAATTGTTTTATGAAGAAATGTAGATCTTGATTTGGCGAATCCATTGATGTTTATAACTCAAAAACTTGTTTTTTCGACATGTTCCAGTCTTAAATACTTTTCGTTTATTTAATTATAAAACATAAAACAGTGCAAAGCCTTTACAATTCACTCTTTATAAATGAACATCCTTTTAAAGAAAGCCACAAAATTAACCAAATCATATTACCACTTCTAACCACTGACAGTTTATAAATATCTACTGATCTTTTCACAAATAAATAATTACCATAAGCCTATTAAATCCTGACCAAAATGCATTTTTTTACTGATAATTAATGTTTTTTACTGATCAATTACTATTTTTAACTGATCGATTTATTTATTAATAACTGACAATTTTTTAAATATTTACTGACCGTTTATAGAATAAAAAACTGACCAAATAATTAGTTGCCAAAATAAATGTTATTATTTAAAACTTTTTTTTTTTTACTTCATAAACTCATTTAAGAAAATTATTTATCTCATTATGGTTTATTCGTATAGAATATGTATTTAATTAATAATTAGAGAGCTATATATAAATATTCATTTACACTAATGTACATATTTAGGTATATAACTATTATTTAGTTGAACGAATGAATATTTTTTTAAAGTGACAACATTCTGCCACTTTTCCCTTGTTCAGCGAAGCAGCGAAACAACGGCGAAAAGAACAATCACAAAAATCAGTCTTGCACAAACTTTGAATGGTTTGTCGTGCGCGGTCATAATAGTTTGTATTTTTATTTTCTACTTGAACCGTGGAAACAAGTAATAATATAATATAAATCATAACTTAAATAAGTGTAAAATATTTTTTTTATGGTACACATTTTTTTACAAGTTGAAAATAAAAAAAAGTTTTGGACGCCGGTTTGTTTACGATTTCAATCATTTATTGTGCGTGTGTGTTGTTTATTTAATATATATATATATTCAATATTATAATTGTGGAAATTAAAATCAACTAATCTCATGATGATAAATGCATTGGCACAATTAAAATTTAACATTGTTTGCAATAATAAAACCTAAAAAATCATAGGTAGGTTATTAATTCATTAATATGTTAACCAAATTTATTTTTAAAATATAGATAGCTAGGTAAATGTTTATTCATTAGCGCTTACAACAAGGCAAGAGTACAATTTGAAAGTTTAAAATTAATGATTCTAATCCATTTAAAATTTATACATGTTGACAATTTTATAAAGCTATTTGTTTTAAAAAATTAGAAATGAAAATTACCAAACATATTTTCTGCAATACGCCCCTGCCTCTACAGCCTTTTAGGTCCCTATTTTAGATTCTTCTGATTATGCTCGATTTTGATAAATAAAATTAGTAAATTAAAAAAAATATAGGTAACTTCTATAATTGTACTATTATCTTTACGTGTAGTTGATTTCAGTATTTATAGTAAGCACTTTAACTCTTAAGTGCTTGCACCTGTAACTCCATAGTGTCTTAAAGTAAACTTCAACAATATTACATAGGTGACAGACTATTAACGCTACTTTACACTATCACTTAATTTTACTCCCTTTCTAAATTATGCCAAAATTTTTGAACAACCAATATAAAAACATTTATTTTCAACCGTCAATTAATAGTCAAACAATTCCGTCGAAAATGTAGATTTGAGTTAAATATGCAGCTATGTCTAAAATTTATGCTCTGTCGGGTTCAGAAATCAGATGATTATAAAATGAAACAAAAAATGCTTATGCCACTAAACTTCTAATGAATTAAACAAATTGTCGAAACTGTCTGGATCATTACTCGAATGTTTATTAACATCCCACTAATGAAATAAATTGACCTAAGTATCTAATCTGTGAGCACCTGTTGATAAACTATATAAATCTGCACAGGTGAATAATACTTGATTTATGGTAACCATTTGAGTATTGCTTCTCCCATTATTTCAAAACGGATTATTTAGAGCTGTTTGACTAATGACCTCATAAAACCAGATCAATGAAATATGTGTATTCTATACTGTTTTGGTGTCACAGATTTTTTTACATTTTCTCCTTTTACATCTATAGTCACGTTTCCTAATGCCCCCCCCCCCTCTTAGAAAATGCGATGACACAAAAAATATCAACTTATTTTTCTGGCAACATTCAATATGCTTAATTTTTATAAATTACTTCCTTTTTTTTATTTCAGCGTGTTACGTAATTTTTATAAGTAAGTTTGTTTGTATGTAATGCGACTCATGTCATGTGAAGACAGTCCGAAAAATAGCTTAAGTGTAGCGACGCTATTTTATAAAAATATGATATTTAATTCATGTGATTTCTATAAGTTGTTAGGTTTTTGCGGCTATTTTATGTACTAGTAATATTTTTGAATTATTCAACTTGTATGGCTTTATATTAAAGAGTTCTAAAACTGTGGAAACTGATTTATTTTTATTTCCTTGACCAGCTTAGTAAAGATAAGTTTTATAAACAGTTAACTTATTACATAATATCAGATAAATGAACGATATTTAAATATAGGTGAACTACCAACAGTGAAGTGATAGTTGTACATTTCTCACCGAGATTAATTACTAGTGTCATCTATTGTGTTTAAAGAAAAAAATTAGAAACCGAATACCCAAGAATATTTTCCTGCAACCTAACAATGCGATTGATGAGCGAGTAATCCAATTGGTAAGTAAACATACTAAAGTTCTCACCAGGGCCGAATTTACCATTTGAGTTAAATATGTCAAAGCTTAGGAACTTAAAAGCCGATATGTATGTTTTATTTTTTTAAATACATATAATAACATATGTCGCCTGCTGTAGTCCAGTTGGTTAGAGCTTGCTCTACCGATCACGCAGGTCTGGGCTCGATTCCCGGCCAGATCACAGTGAATTTGAGAATTATTCAATTCAAAGTTGTGATCGAAGACTGGGTGTTTGTGATGTCAATTCACATCATTTCCTCTCCTCCAATCCTTCTGATTCTTAAATAACTGGGTGTAGCAATAGCGATTAGCCAACCACTAGTCCTGTTCTAGACTTATCCTTCTTTTCTTACTACTCACTTTGAAAAAAGTGAGGTTGAGCGACTGAGTAACAAACAGCTCTCGTAGACCTTCATTGGGAGGCCATATTCTCCACGTAGGAGCGGACATGGATCTAAAAAAAAAAGATCACGTATGTCCAACTCGTGGCCCAATTAAAGGATTCGTGGGGCTCTTTTAAGGCTTTCAACTTTATATACATTTTGAATTGTGTTATTCATAAAAAAGAATATTAAGTTTACCTGGGTGCTCACTGCCGACACGGTCATTCGTTTGTAGTAATGTGAGTGATGTGCGGGACAGCGCTAGCCGACTAAGAAAGACAGAGCGAATATAGTGCAGTCCTTTTGCATGGCTATGGAAAACTGGAGAAAAGTGGCCTATCAAAAACATACAATATTTTTTTTGACACACCAAATGATTTCAGTTGGACACCCTTCTGCTAGATGTTTGATTGATTACCACATGCTTTTCAATTAATTTATGGATTTCTTTTCAGAGGCATTGAATAATGTGATGACTAAAATTCCCTCCTACCCATTTTATCCTAAAAACCACTACTTTTTTAAACATTGCAAGAGATTTACAAAATTAATTATTTCAAATTTGCAAGGAAGTCAACTGAGTAAGCTCCGACAAACTCCACTTAAAAAATAGCATTCATCGGAACTCACCCACGTCCATGTGGAATATGTTGAGATCCAAAGCAAGCATCCCCAGTGGCATCTCCATTGGCAGGCTGTTCTACACATTGGGAGAGCAAACAGATCACGTCCACGATTTCTCAAAAAATAATCAGAAACATTTAGTTTCACATTCAATCCCTACTCTATTTAAATAAAAAGATAAGTTGAGAAACTGAGTAACAACGAGCAGATCTCGTAGAAACACTTTTGTTGAGATAGACTCCACATTGGGAGCGGACATGGATAACTTTTTTTTATTTTTTATGTTCATAGCTCACTTACAGCTAGACTGACTATACCAAAACATGCTCATATTTGGGTCATTTTTAAATAATTATCGTTAAGTGACCAAAATAGTCTTTACATAAAAGATATAGCTGATTACAATGTGGGTAAATTGAGCTTTTATCCTAAAACAATACTATAAATTTCGAGTGCTAAAAATTATAGCTGACAATTTTTTTTTATTTTTATGTCATAAAAATGGGTTTATAATATTTATACAAGCTCTATTTATTCCCGAGTGATCAGCGTTGTTGTCTTAGTGTGCAATGTCCATTAGGGCCTCCAATTCCGGGATCCCGACCAAATTTGAAATTCCGTAATCGTTTTAGCACAAATCCCGGGATGTAATGATTGGTAACGGTAACTTTTTAAAAGGATGTAACTAAAAAAAAGGGTAACTCGTAAGGTCCCAAGGCTTAGAGTAAATGTGAAATCCTTCAATCCGTAACTTTTTCTGAAGCAGGATCTAAAAAAAGAAAAGGTAAATATCTGTGGAAACTGTTTTTTCATTCGTTTACAGCAGTGGATCTTAACCTTTTTAGTGTCCCGCACCCCCTTGAATCTGAAAATATGTTCTAGCACCCTTCTTTAAAATTTATTTACCTATTTGTAATACATTAAATAAACATTTTTTTAATACAAAATAAAATAGCTTAGATTATTCCACGTATTGTGCTACAAACTCTGACATGTCTGAGGATGCCTCTGAAAGAGGCGAAACACGCGCCACAGTTTGTAGCACAATACGTGGAATAATCAAAGTTATTTTATTTTATATTAAAATGAACTTCCACAAAGTTACCGCCGAATCCATCGAAAGTATAAACATTTTTTTTATATATTCAGAAACTTCTCCCTCACTCCGGAAATGCTTTCTCGCACCCCCAGGTGAAGAAATACTGGTTTGAAGGGTAATCTGGCACTCTACTGAACGACTCAGTCATAAATTTTTTTTTTTAAATGCTTGAAGCTCACTACCCCATATTAAGTTATTTTATGCTTGAAAAATATCAAAACGATAAAATCACGGCATTGCAGGAAAAAAGCGTGTAAAAATTGCGAAACTGTCTGCATATCGTGTTAATTCTCTCGCTCTCCAGTTATGATAACCGTGTAATTACTAACGGCAGGCTAGGATCACAGTCTGGTCAATGTTATCTGGGTATTATTTATTCATAAGCTGGATAGAGTCAAACCCGTGCAAGTGTTTGGACAGTGCATGCAAACAAAATTAATTATTCCCCAACACAGACAACGCAACGGGAAGTGTGATTTTTTACAGCCCTACCCTGCCTGCACGTTTTGTAAATCCAGCGATAGTTAACTGTTTTATACAATTTGATTCATGATGAATAATTTTTGATGAATTTTAATCATGACGAAGTTCAATTTTTTTTAATCCTTGTCCGCAGGTAATTTGGAGAATATGGCTTTATAATAGAGAATTTTCAACAGTGGCGGATTTCCCTACAAGCCAGACGTGCACAACCTTTTTCTTGTAATGGGCTGCATAAAAATAAATTATCACGTGTTAAGGCAGCAAAGCAAATTAGCAGTTCTCGTAGAAACACTTCTGTTGAGATAAACTCCATTAGGAGTCCATATGCTCCACATTGGGAGCGGACATGGTTAAGGCAGCAAGGAAATTTTTAAATTAAATAATTTGGTATACATGTTTTATTTATTTGTAATTCAAAAGTGAATGCGTTCTTTTGTCCTTGTTAATGTCAAGATTTAAAAAAAAAAAGATTTTATATCTATGCATATTATTAACCCTTATAATTGAATCCAAACATTCATAAGTAAACCTAACTCTATGAACCGATTTTTTTCTTCAATAACGAAATTTTAATTTAACGAAGTTTTCTATTTTTAAGAAAAAATATTCGACGGCCATAAAACAATTTAAAACGGGCCGCATTCGGCCCGAAAAAATATGTATACTGCTGTTCATTTTTATATAACATTTTCTTTGAGTTATGTTTTCAGTTTATTGGAATTGTCAATAAAAATATCTATATTACTTAACGACCAATAATTTGCGTCGTCTGGATATTTTCAAAATTACTTAACGCGACTAATAAAAAAGTTGGCCGTCCCTTGTTTGTTTGTTGATAACATCCTGGTCGTCAGCACACCTGACTGCCCCATTTCTTTTTACTCCCAATGTACTCGGGTACCCACCATTCATTTTGTTTTAAAGGGTCGAGATCCGGCCATTAAGGTACTCACTTGCCTATGTTTTTTGCCGATCTATGACGTCATGCTTCGTAAGCAGGGGTGAATGGCAAGCAGTGGCGTAGCGAGGGTACATGTCACCCGGGGCGATCTACCGATTCGCTGCCAATTTAACCCTTTAGTTGACAATAGCCAACAAATCGAGAAAACCGACTTGTGCGCATGGGATACAAAATATCAATTGCACTGTATTGTAGTATTTTGTAGAAGAGTCATGCTCACAAAGCCGCAGTTTGTTGACCGCTGGGCTAGGAAGTTGTACTTTCGATGGTTTCGGCGGTAACTTTGTGGAAGTTCATTTTAATAGAAAATTTAAATTAACTTTGATTATTCCACGTATTGTGTAACTAACTGTGACACGTGTTTCGCCTCTTTCAGAGGCATCTTCAGACTTACTATCGCAAAGTTTGCTTAAGTAATGAAGCAAGATTGATTCTAACATTTTAAAATTATAAAATTACAAAATGGATTGGGTTTTTTTTTCCTTTTAAGAGGAGCAAGGAGGGGGGTGTAGAATCGAAATAAAGCAAACAGATAATGATACTAATTTTACTAATGAGTTGTAAACAATCAGAATGGGATTTTTCCTTTTTAATGGAAGTAAAGAGGGGATTATAAAATGCAAACAAATTTAATCATACTACTAATGACGTTAAACATTACAAACTATTAAAACTAATGAGCTACAATCAATCATCTAGGTTTGTGATTACTCTATTAATTGGAAACAATTTGAGTAACGGGGAACCGCCTGTGCTATTAAGAATATTATTTAATAATATTTCTTTTTTGTTAAGAGTTTTATTAATTTCTAAAAATTCTAAGCTATTCATCTTTAAACCCTTTTTATTTACTCGGTGGAGTATTTCTAAATTAATGTTAGAATCAATCTTGCTTCATTACTTAAGCAAACTTTGCGATAGTAAGTCTGAAGATGCCTCTGAAAGAGGCGAAACACGTGTCACAGTTAGTTACACAATACGTGGAATAATCAAAGTTAATTTAAATTTTCTATTAGGAAGTTGTAATCTGTAAATACATACATTGTTAAAAGACCAAATATATTCCAGAATATTTAGATTGAATAAAGCCTATTCATCTCATTGATTGGTGAAATAATAAAAGGAAGGAAACGATTGAACAAATTGATGACAATTTAAAGGAAAAATAAAATACTTTTCACTTTTTTAAGCCGAATTCGGAGTCATGTTATAATTTAACCCTCCAAGGACGAGCGTGACCATATGGTAACAGTTAACACCGTTGTCTATTGATCCCACTATTCATCCTTTTTCTAGCTGAATGTCGTTGCTTTTACTCATATTTGGTTAAGAAGGGTACATACTTCAGTTAGTCATCAGCCGCGGGGACAGAAACGGCCACCAAAAGCACATGCGATTTTTTGAATTTCCGTTTTTTTCAATGGTTTTTTTGAAACTGTTAGTTATTTTTTTATAAAAACATCAAATTATTTACAGTTATTTCGCTAATATATTTGTATTGAAATTATGTTGATCTAAAGAAGTCAAATTGTAAATATTTAAAAAAAAAATCACATTTAGCTATATTTCAACCCCGAATGTTTGCGAGCCCATACGGTCACTTTTGTCCTTACAACTGTCCGTACACAATATTACACGGTAATAAAAGGATGAGCATGGTCACATAGTCATGCGGGGTTTCTATACAACGACTTGGCGTTTTTTTTTAAAAAAAATATTAGGAATAAAAGTTATCCGTGACTTCAATATGGCTAAACAATTTTTTTTTTATCTAAAAAAAAGCTCTCGTCTCTGGAGGGTTTTAAAATCGGAGTCGTTGTTTTAATGACTTCACTGCCCTGATAGGTGTAACATTATGTTACTGAAAAATAATTACATCTTACTAAAGGTATTATATGTACATATTGAAAGGGCTCAATGTCCAAATAAATATTATCATAAATCGGTTTTACAATCCGGTCCAGTTCTAGTTGGATTATCCCCGATTCATTCGTTTTTTCACTCTGCCTTACTTTGATAAAGAAATATTAGAGCAGCAACACAAATATCATGCGGAACACTTCTAAGCAGATTCTCCGCGATTCACAGAAAAAAAACAATTGAATTTTGGATCAATTCTAGTTGAACTCTTCGTTTCATTTGATTTCTCATTCTGATGTCTGTTATTGTTAGAGCAGACCTGGGGAACATGCTGCCTTTTGGCTACTCTTGTACGGCCTTCTGGCCCCTGATATATTCTGACCGTAGGGTCGTGTTTCCGGCCAAAGATTCCCTAATCAATGTTTACTGCGGCCTTATGTCGAATCAGAAAATGAATGCGGATTTAGAGAATAAAAGGTTTCCCACTGTGTTAGAGTGTACAAGTAGGAAAGCAAGTGATCTGCGACTATTCTAATATTCCCAAGAGTCGAACGAGTGAGTGATTCGTCCATTACAGACATTAAATCGTTTGGATTCTCCGTTCGCGAACTACGCATGCAAAAACGGTCCTGAAATTTCGACAGTGACACATTGCAGCGAGCTATCGTGAGTCGTAGTTCAGCAAAACAATGAATTTTATTTGCATGTACATTAGAAAGTTGTGTCTCGTCTGAGAGAACATATGGGCTTCGTTGTTTTCCGTGTTGTATCATAATATATTCCTCATAGACAAAAGAGAAAGAAAAGAAATGATATGATATAAGACATTCATTGCCCATCCAATGCGAAAGAGCCACATTTGCTAATTTACAGTTGGCTTTTGGAATAAACACACGTTTTTCATGCATGAACAAATACGAGTCTCCAAAACGTCTCAGATTTATCTACTCCTATTGGAGCGATGGAAGATCACGACTTTACTGGATTTATTGAGTATCGCAAAGTAGTTTTGAGGATTAGTGATTGACGTCGGAAGATGAGTGAACATTACCCCAGAGATAAAGAAAATTCTTTCCATTTTAAATATTTATAAAGAAAGTTATACAATATGATTGTAGTAACATAGAACATGTCGTTAACCAGTGGCGGATTATTCTATAAGCGCAAGAGGCGCGCGCTTGGGGCCTCCCAATTTTAGGGGTCTCAAAATGAACTTATATTATGTAACCCGTTTTTAACATATCAGGAAAACAAGGCATCCGAATTGTATTGCGCCTGATGCCTCCCATGTGCTTAATCCGCCACTGTCGTTACCGTTCTGTCAAAAGTTGGCAAGAAACAAAACTGAAACAAATATAAGTTAAGTGTATACAAAGAGATCGATTGATTTATGTTCTCTGTCTGGAATTACTCAGTTGGTGCATTGATTACACCAGTGTGCAAAAAAGTATTTATTTTTATATGGAGTTATTATAACTACATAATGCTGATTTCAAGGCAGGCTATTGTTTCAAAATAGGAGACATTTTTTTTTTATCTCTTCACAGAATTTTTGAATCCAAGCTCCTAAGAATTTGGACGGATGTATGTTGTTCAAATAATGTTTAAATTGCATTTCCCCAACAATGATCGCATCAGAGCTACCTGGTTTGTAATATTGGGAAAGCTTTTTATTCTTCTCTTTGATTTCTTATATATAATTAAAACTAGGGCATTCAATCCCGCCCAATTTAGCGATCCTGAAATCCCGGGATTGGTAAGGTCGCGATCCCAAGAATTTTTTAGCAAATCCCGAAAATTTATAGGATTTTGGATTTGGAAGAGCTAAAATAAAACACGAGTCACGGAGATATTTTGGGCAAATCGGTAAATCACTATAGAGTTTTGAGATTGTCAAGTTGCTCGATGAGCTAAAACCACCAAAACTTTTCTCAAATTATAGACGATTTCACGTTGAGTGCCCAAAATTAATCAATCCCGAAATCCCGAGATCACAAAAAGGCTCCGAGATTGGATATCCTAATTAACACGGCAATTATTACATCCTACAAAAATGCTTTACCATAGTACAAAATGGCAATCTTTTTAACTAAAAAAGAATTTATATTGAGAAAGAATAAAATAACTCATCAGATCGAAACGATGCACTTTTACTTCAATCCGGTTCTAAAAGTGTAACTAACTTTTCAATCAAGCTAAACGACTTTGTATTAAAAAACAAAACTGATAAAAGTAAATAAGAGTTTTATTAAATCTATGAACGTAAAAAAATGCCGTTGGTTAAATTATAAATGAGTAATAATTATTAAGATATTAGACAACATTAATTAACTTTGTTTATGTCTGAAGATTCAATTGTAATATTTTTTGTTGCTCCAGATATTAGTTTTACAGTTAACAGAGATATAAAATCGTTGGTCTTAGATACTGTTAACGTTAATTTTATTACACACTCAGTTCGTTTATTGCACGGTAGATACGTTCCACAAAATATCTAGTAAAAGAGTGATATCATTGAATGTTGGTTCCCTTATTAAAGAAACCATGTTATTTGAAAAAAATAACAGCATTGTGGTATAGAAAATCATATACAAAATTAAAAATCAAAACCCTTTGTGTAAATTAGGAAAAAATGTGTATTTTAAGTTAGAAAAATAAAACATATTTATGAGGGACTGGATCAGTGCCGTAGGAAGAAGTCCTGCCGCCTCCAATATTTCCTTTATTTTGTGTTTAATATTTTTTACTATTTAAATTTGAACAAGAAGTTTTTGCTACAGGTAGGGTGGATTAATTTTTTTTTCATGAAAAAATATATTTTCTCAAAAAAATATTGTGTTTATTTTTGAAAATGCCGCATTACCTTGCTACGTCACTGGACTGAATATAAATCACTTGGATATACATTACTCTAGAATTTTCTGACACGTCTAGTGTGTTACGATTTAATGAAGCCTTACTGTTTCTTTATATCCCTACTCTCATCGAAAAAGAGAGGTTAAGGAATTGAGTATCAAACAGTTCTCGAAGAAAGCCCTCTGTTGAGATACCTCCATAAGCAGTACCGGCGCGAGGTTATTTAGCGCCCTAGGAAACGGTTATTGGTGCGCCCCCTTTTTAACAAATCGTGTTTTTATTTTAAAATAATGAAAAAAAACAACTCAGGATCATTCTATTTTTTTTATACATATTCATGTCCGCTCCCAAAGTGGAGCATATGGCCTCCTAATGAAGGTATCTCAACTGAAGTTTTTCTACGTGAACTTTTTGTTACTCAGTTGCTAATCCTCTGTTTTTCGAATCATATATAATACGATACATAATCACAACGAACAAATACTTACAAACATTACAATTAAGTAAAATTTAAATGTTATAGTACATAAAAATAAGTTGAATACTCCATTTATGCGCCTCCTAATGGTTTGCGCCATAGGCGGATGCCTATTTCACCTGTATGGTGGCGCCGGCTCTGTCCATAAGACGATATCGACATTGGAAAAAAAAGGACGAAACCCACACATAGCAAATTTTAGGGGAGGCAAAAAAAACGTGTTTTGATGATTTTGGGCCATATGCAAATTATGAAATATACACAACCTTGAAGTGCATGAAGACTTCTAAACTGGTGTTTAATTGACATAATCTAATATTAATTTAAAAAATTGTCTAGGAAAAATCATTTTTCATTTTCTTGATTTCATTTTTAACAAGCTCATCTTTTTTCAAACATAAAAGCTAAATTAAGATACTGATTCGGCATTTGCAGCTAACGTGTATCAAGTTTCATACATAGTGATTATCGAAAAAAAATTGTTTTGAAAAACTTTGGGTTACATTCCTTCTTGGGTTACAGTCCTTCTTCCTTTTCACAGTCGATATAATATACTATACATTGGAAGACAGACATGGGTTTGAATAAAATAAAAAATGGCTGCACTCGTTTGATATTTAGATGCGTACGTAAATTGTGAATAACCTGTCCCTACAGTTTTCTATCCCTGCCTTTTTAAATTGATTACATTCACAAATAAATGAATGGCTTAAAGATTCAGAAAAAATCTTTCCTTAGAATGTTTTTGACTGCTTATTTGTTTTTTTTATGGCGTGAAATTGATTTGAAATCATCGCGAACGTTCGGTATACTTGAAAAACCGCTGTCTAAATTTTAATAATTAGAAAGGTCTTCAAATAAACAATCCATTTTTTTTAACGTTGTTTATTTTTCATCAAATATAATTGAGTTTTTTTTAAATATTGAGTATTACTAATAAGTATTTAATTATGTTTTTTTTGTAGTACTATTTATTCACATAGGCAGGTTTTTGTATTTTATATTATTATCAGTTTTTTACAAGGTTGACTGATGTGGTCTTCAGCGATAGATGTCGCTGAAGACCACATATATACCACATATATAAGACCATATGTATACATAATTATAATTAAAAAAATAAATTAATTGAACTATTTAAAAATATATCGTTGTACTAATAAAATCTAGCTTAACAGGGTGTCGCCTGCTGTGTCCCAGTTGATTAGAGCTTGCTCTACCGACCACGCAGGTCTAGGTTCGATTCCCGGTCAGATCAGAGTGAATTTGATTGAGAATTATTC
Organism: Himalopsyche tibetana; assembly: GCA_030503985.1. NCBI lineage: Eukaryota > Metazoa > Arthropoda > Insecta > Trichoptera > Rhyacophilidae > Himalopsyche > Himalopsyche tibetana. Next base: position 3,633,541 of record JAPJYX010000052.1, on the reverse strand, counting down.
AATTCAAAGCTGTGATCGAAGACTGGGTGTTTGTAATGTCAATTCACATTATTTCCTCTCCTCCCATCCTTCTGATCCTTTAATAACAAGGTGTAGCAATAGCGATTAGCCAACCACTTGTCCTTTTCTAGCCTCATCCTTTTGTCCCTACTACTCACTTTGAAAAAAGTGAGTTTGAGCAACTGAGTAACAAAAAATTCTCAGAGAAAAACTTCTGTTGAGATACCTCCATTAGGAAACCATATGCTCTACATTGAGAGTGGATATGGATTTAAAAAAAAACAGGACTGTAAAAACGTTGGAGTTAAATAAAAAAATCTTTATTATATTACAATAATGTTTCACTGTATAAACTGAACAAGGAAGCTAGTGGCGTGAGCTCTTGTTGTTTTTTAATGAATCTCGTTTTTCAAAACTATTTTTTTGATAATCACAATGCGTACAACTCGGTGCACGTTCTGTCAAAAGGATTCAAGCTCAAAATGCCAAATTGTTATCGAAATTTAAAGTTTGAAAAAAAAGGCATGTGAAATCATTAAAAAACGTTTTTTGAGTATATTGTAAAAAATTATACATCGTTACCATAATGCATCAGTGAGATAAAGTGAAAGAGTCAATCTTAAGACAAGAATGACAATAAATTGCTGAAAAATAAGCCTTAAAAATGAAACACTGAAATATTTTAATTAAATGCTCCATTCAAAAGAAAAATCTTACATTAACATTTATTGATATTGCCCTGCAACTTCAATACATCAGTGAAGTTATTAAAATAACTAGATACAGATCTAGTATACAAAAAAAAACCTACTATAATCTTTTATCATAAACCGTAAAAGAAGCTAAATAAAACCAAAATTAACTATTTAAAAATACAACACAAATCTTAAAATTCAATTATCTCGAAAAGAGTATTTTCTATTTATCCAAAGATTGCTGTATGTTTAAAAGAGAAGTTTAATTGCCACAGTCGATATGTATTTGGAAAAATTCAGGATGCTGAGATCAATTAGGAGAAAGCAAAAAGGCTGGCAGGGGACAAGGAATCTTGGAGGCACTATCTAGTAGTCACGTGGTCCAAGTAAGGGTATGATGATACACATATTAGAGACGTAATTTTCATTCGTTGGAAATTAAAATGGCGTCGGTCGGGTAAATTATAATTAATAAGTTTCTTATTTAATTTCTCACGAGAATATTATAAATGTCGGTGGTTGGTCGTACCTAGGCTTAAATAATGATAACTTTGTCATTCGTTCGACGCGAAAAGTCAATGACGCGCTTCCGGCGTTTAATATGTTAATTTAATTTTTGTATGTTTTTTGTTCTTTGGTGAAGAAATCTTAACATTAATAGCCGATAAGGTCTGTCTGTAAGGACGTCCGCAGTAAGGTACAGACCAATGATTTCGATTTATTCTGAACAGCACATTTTTGAAATGTTGTTCTATCCAATGGGAGCGGCTTATTTAAAACCGGGCGTGAATGTTCTGATATCGCCACGTTTGAAAATTTGATATTTCTTGGTGTAGAGCTAAAGTATTGTATCACCATACATCATAATATTCGAATAATCAAAGACTTTAATTCGACTATTGCAAACTATGATTATAGGGCTATCGAAATGAATCGTCTGATCGTGTGAGTCGATGTGAGACTAATATTTTTTGGAGCGGATTTGATCAATTGAATCATAATGATGAATCTTTTCACGTCTGACCTTGAAAATCTGTTAGAATTCTTTAATACATTAAGAATATTCAAATTATGATATGGATATATGATAGAATAATATTTTGCTTTTTTCATACACTTGGACAAAATGTGCAACTGATTTTTTATTGAAAAATTGGATTTGATCTTTTGATTTTTATTGGAAATAATTGTTAAATAATTTAAAATCCGAAAAATAATTGTTGGCAAACTTAAACATTATTCCAAAAATTAAGTAATTTACAAAATTTCTGCTACTACGAAAGATGATTGTTAGCAAACTTTAACATTATTCCAAAAATTAAATAATTTACGAAATTTCTGCTACTACGAAAAATGGTTGTTAGCAAACTTAATCATTATTCCAACAATTAAATAATTTACGTAATTTCTGCTACTACGAAAAATGGTTGTTAGCAAACATAAACTTTATTCCAAAAATTCAATAATTTACGAAATTTCTGCTACTACGAAAAATGGTTGTTAGCAAACTTAAACATTATTCCAAAAAATCAATTATTTACGAAATTTCTGCTACTACGAAAAATGGTTGTTAGCAAACTTAAACATTATTCCAAAAATTAAGTAATTTAGGAAATTTCTGCTACTACGAAAAATGGTTGTTAGCAAATTTAAACATTATTCCAAAAATTCAATAATTTACGAAATTTCTGCTACTACGAAAAATGGTTGTTAGCAAACTTGGACATTATTCCAAATATTAAATAATTTACGAAATTTCTGCTCCAACGAAAAATGGTTGTTAGCAAACTTGAACATTATTCCAAAAATTCAATAATTTACGAAATTTCTGCTACTACGAAAAATGGTTGTTAGCAAACTTAAACTTTATTCCAAAAATTGAATAATTTACTAAATTTCTGCTACTACGAAAAATGGTTGTTAGCAAACTTCAAAATTATTCCAAAAATTAAATAATTTACGAAATTTCTGCTCCTACGAAAAATGGTTGTTAGCAAACTTGGACATTATTCCAAATATTAAATAATTTACGAAATTTCTGCTCCTACGAAAAATGGTTGTTAGCAAACTTAAACATTATTCTAAAAATTAAATATTTTACGAAATTTCTGCTACTACGAAAAATGGTTGTTAGCAAACTTAAACATTATTCCAAATATTAAATAATTTACGAAATTTCTGCTACTACGAAAAATGGCTGTTAGCAAACTTGAACATTATTCCAAAAATTCAATAATTTACGAAATTTCTGCTACTACGAAAAATGGTTGTTAGCAAACTTAAACTTTATTCCAAAAATTCAATAATTTACGAAATTTCGGCTACTACGAAAATTGGTTGTTAGCAAACTTTAACTTTATTCCAAAAATTAAATATTTTACGAAATTTATGCTACTGCGAAAAATGGTTGTTAGCAAACTTGAACATTATTCCAAATATTAAATAATTTACGAAATTTCTGCTACTACGAAAAATGGTTGTTAGCAAACTTAAACTTTATTCCAAAAAATCAATATTTTACGAAATTTATGCTACTACGAAAAATGGTTGTTAGCAAACTTAAACTTTATTCCAAAAATTCAATAATTTACGAAATTTCGGCTACTACGAAAATTGGTTGTTAGCAAACTTTAACTTTATTCCAAAAATTAAATATTTTACGAAATTTATGCTACTGCGAAAAATGGTTGTTAGCAAACTTGAACATTATTCCAAATATTAAATAATTTACGAAATTTCTGCTACTACGAAAAATGGTTGTTAGCAAACTTAAACTTTATTCCAAAAAATCAATATTTTATGAAATTTATGCTACTACGAAAAATGGTTGTTAGCAAACTTGAACATTATTCCAAATATTAAATCATTTACGAAATTTCGGCTACTACGAAAAATGGTTGTTATCAAACTTTTTTTTTCCAAAAATTCAATAATTCACGAAATTTCTGCTACTACGAAAAATAGTTGTCAGCAAACTTGAACATTATTCTAAAAATTAAGTAATTTACGAAGTTTCTGCTAATACGAAAAATTGTTGTTAGCAAACTTAAACATTATTCCAAATATTAAATAATTTACGAAATATCTGCTAACTATAAAAATAAAATATATTAAAATAAAATATAATTAAATTAAATTAAATTCAATAAAATAAAATAAAATAAAATAAAATGAAATGAAATAAAATAAAATAAAATACCATAAAATAAAATAACATAAAATTAAATTAAATTAAATACTATGCAACAAAAATCTCACGTTGCTGGGCAACGGGCTTACAGCTAGTAAAATATTAATTGATATATCGTCAGCTTGATGCAAAAAGTCATTTAGTGAAAACATGTTGATTTTGAGATAATTGACTTTTCAGTTATATTCAACCTTAAATTATAACAGTAAATTATAATTTTTAACAAAGTGAAATTTCACTATTTTAATTATGTTTATAATTATAAACTCAAGACGTATGGACCAGTAAAGAACTTTTAACTGATCAGTTATATATTATTGTGATAATCGAAATCGGTCCTGATCTTAAATAGTAAATTATAATTTTTAACAAAGTGAAATTTCACTATTTTAATTATGTTTATAATTATAAACTCAAGACGTATGGACCAGTAAAGAACTTTTAACTGATCAGTTATATATTATTGTGATAATCGAAATCGGTCCTGATCTTAAATAATAAATCATAGGTTTAATTCTTACATAGCGAAAGCAAGTTTACTCGAAGTGTTCAGGAGACAGTTAAAACTGAATATTTCAACATACAGAAACAAATTCTTATACTTTTAATTTTTGTGGTAGAATATTTTACTATTCCTAATTATACTTTTAAAAAATATTCGTCAAAAACATTCTATGTTTGTAATTGAAAAAAGCCGCATGTTGCTTTAGCTTCCACGCAGCTTTCCCCGCGTGCCCCAAGGGGTACGCGTACCACACTTTAGGTCAGTGCTTCGCAACTTTTTCTCTTTTTCAACTTTTCACACCAAAATTTTCTCCAGATTTCCGCAGCCCATTTCAAATATGCATATAATGGTATATGCCAAAATAGATCATTTTAAATTGTGTAATACATATTTTTACCTCAATACTACAGCTAGAAAACTCTGATTTGATAATTGTTTGAAAAAAATATTTGATCTTTTTTGTGCTGCTGCACACTTAGTATTGCCCCACGGCACACTACTTTAGGAAACACTGTTGTAAAGAATACGTTATATTGTGTTGTTTAATTTTTGACCACTTCCACTTGCAAATTTAGATATTAAACGAATGAAATAGATGCGTTGATGTGCTTTTGAACCAAAATCCTTTAAACATAAACTTTTAAAAAATGTTGACTTAAGTACGTGATATTAGAATTAAGCCAACAAAGTGTAGAATAAGTAGTCTTTTAATTTTTGAATACTTATGTTAATTATTGCCAAAACAGGGCGTGGATTGTGAATCCCTGCTTTAAAGCAACCACGGAATCATACGAAACGAATCAATCGTTTTAGCCCGCGAGGTAAAGTTCATTTTTGACGTTAATTGAACAATTTAACATGATCTAGAAAAAATAAAGAGAAATTTAATTCTGTGTTATATAAATAAGTTAAACATCACTTATTATTTTTGATTTTGTATACTGCTGCCGGTCAATGGGCAAATTATTCAGTCACGACTCGGAGAGAACGTAGAAAATATAATGGTTATCATTACATTGCATCGTCCCCGTGTTGGCGAAAAGCATTATATCACAAAAGTCGTGTTTTCAGTCATTTATTTCAACTAAAATTTTACTTCCTTAGCCACATACTTTGAAACAAAAATACACGCGAAAAGAGCGATTAGATAACAACTATTCCCTCGATAAACCATTGCTTAGTTCCTAAAATATTAATTCACGACCAGTTAAATTAAATAAGAAACATGCCGAGTCCTATAGCGCTGCGGTTAGCGTCGTTGGTTTCCGTGCCGGATCTCACAGGCTCGAGCAGTTACGTTTCTAGGCTATGTGCCGCCCCTAGGCAGAGCCCGAAAATAGCGCCCATTTTCTTTCATTCCTTTCCACTATTCTAGGCATAAATATACACATATAGAAGTTCGAATCTTCTGCTCACTTACACATACTCAAACAAATCTTTTGTCACTTATTCCGTTTTGCTTTCAGGTGATTCATAGTATGTACCTCATTGACAAAGATCCTCACAAATAAATGTGATCCAAAAGCCCACATTATTGTTCAATAATTATGAAAAGATAACAATTACACATCATAAAAAATAATGTAAATTTTAAATGCAATTAAATAATATAAGTATCGAATCTTGATTTGGTATTTTGTTAATCAAAGACACTGAGGCGTCATATTTATTCTAAATCAAATCCGTGTCAAAAATATTTAGTCATTTAAAAATCTGTGATCATTTGCCGCTCCCTAAGACGTGCCGCTCCTAGGCAACTGCCCAGTCGCCTATGCCATTAGGACGTCCCTGGGTTTGAGAACCAGTACGAACAGGTTTTTTTTCGATCGATTTCTGTTCGAAAGCATGGGTGTTTGTGATGTCTAAAAGAATCTCTCTCAACATTCCAATCATAAAATAATGGCTTAGCTAGCCATTAGTCCTGTCATGGCCCACTCCTTCTAGACTTGAATCCGCGAAACGGAAACTAACGACGTTGACCATTGCACCACGGACCCGAAATGTAGACTCTTGGTAAGTCATAGTTTAATATATCCTATCAACGTGCCAGCGCGAGGTTATTTGACAACCTGGACAACATTCACCAACAAAAATTCTTAAAATTTATGCTCGGCGATTTTGAAATCCTGGGAATTCACGGATTTCCTAAAATGAAATGAATGTGAGACCATTTTTTAAGCTTTCGCGAGGATTTAAAAAAAAATTACCCGCTACCCGATTTCAAAAACCTAGGAATTTCGCGGAATTCCCAAAATAAAAAAAAAAACTGTGACCTTTATTTTTAACTCTCACACAATATTTTGTTTCACTCTAAAGAGCAGTACCTTTTGTGATGGCAAAGATTTTTTAAGTTTTCGAGCTACTGCTTGAAGCTCCTCAATGCATAGATACATAATATTATAAAAGAATAAAAACAAAATACTCCTCCATTTATGCGCCCTCTTATGGTTTGCGCCCTAGGCAGTTGCCTATTTTACCTGTACGGTGGCGCCAGCCTAAAGAGTCTATTTACTTTGAAATAACATTGTGATCAAATACGATGGCAAAAAAACTCGTTTGAGAACCACTATACTAGCAGAGATTCTCTATGGATAGATTATTTTGATTTTTGATCGTTCAAGGATTTCGCGTGACCTCATCAAAGACTCACGCTTTGTTCACCTAATCAGATGGAGAGCATCCGTCCAGCATGTAGTCAAGGTCTCCAAATCTTGGAGCAAGCACTTAACAATGCTATGAGATGGATCCACTCATTGTCGTGGTTCGAGCCAGCGATGCACCGGGTTGATAGTGATTCCGGAGGTTTTGTATTTTTGTTGTTATTAAATTGGTAATGCAGCGAGGCGAAACCAATTTTAAATACATACCAACGTACACAAATTACCTTATGTAAGAGGTATAAATTATACTTCTGTGGGCTCTGAACAGTTTCCCAATAACTCAAGCATTCATGATGTAGATTTTAAATTTAATATTGCTGACGATCTGCCCTCATATTCTTGTACACAAGTTGTCGGTGTTGTCCTGGTGGTCGAGTCCCTGTACGTACATTTTCAGAAAAAACATATTTTTAATCGATTAATGGAATTATGTTTAAAGACAAGGTTGGTTACTTTTTCTCTCATAACGACACCGAACCCTCTTTTTACACGATGTATACGCAAGGCCTCCAATTCTGAGATTCCGTCTAATTTTGCGATCCCAAAATCCCGGGATTTCGAGATTGAGAACAAGAAGTGCAAAATTCTTGAAAATACTTAGCCAGACAAAAATTTTGAAATTCCTAGAAGAGCTAAAAAAGGTCTTGCGTCGTTTCATTTTGGGAATTCCATAAAATCCTGGCTTTTTGAAATTTGCCAGTGACTAAAATTTTAAAAGAGAGTAAGGATAGAAGAATAGGAGTAAATAAGGACTAGTGGTTAGCTAACCGCTCTTACTATACTCCGTAATTTAAGAATTTGAAGAGTGGGAAGGATTATTTAGGCAATGAAACAAATTAAATGGTCCGAGTTTTAATCAATTTTTGGTCAGAATTCAAATAAACTTTTGGTCTGAACAAAAATATGAACGTTCAGAATAAAAATATTGTACGGTAAGATTTTTAACCATTTTGGTCAGGTTAGGTTTTTTTTTCAATTTTATTTAAATTATGACTATTTTGTATAAATTCTGACCATAAATTATTTATTCTGCCCTCTGTACACTGACCGATATATTATAAATTCTGACCAATGTGATAAAAAATATGACCGAAACTGTACTAAAATTTAGACCGGAAAAATACGAGCCTTTAGACATCATAAACACCCATGCCTTTGAACAAAAATCGATAAATCGATTGTAAAATGCTGTTCGTACTGGGACTCGAGCCCGTGAGATCCATCATAGACCGGAATGTTACCGCTGAATTCATGCAAGATATTATTAATAATTTTCCCACGAAAAGTTCTTAGAAAACAAGTCATGATTATTGTCTGAGGAGTTCTAGACAAAAGTAGACGTAGATAAGGTTAAAAATGTTCAATCCTAACGATGGTTCAAATATGTAACGCCGATCTCCCATTGTATGCAAATGAGGCGTTGTTTTAAGTTCGTTTCCACTGCCGGTGAATTTATTACCCTCATAGTTATTTCCTACGGATACGCCAATGGTATTTTTTCAGTTCCTATGCAACGTTTTAACGATTATCGAAACAATAATTTGTTTGAACTTTAATTATATTCTATTATTTATTTATTTGATACAACAAAACGTTGTCGAGTCAATTTTCTGCGCAGAGAAACACAAATTTAGAAAGCTTATTGATATCTTGTGTTATTAGATGTAGTACTTGTTTTTATATACAAAATTATATTATATTCAACATTGTATGAACATCATTTCAATTGTTGTATTTGTTATATTTTTACAATTATGTCAACGGCCGGACAACTTTAAAACCTGTAATCAATGAACGCGTTTAATTATTTATTTAACCCTTTCCTTACTATGCAAAAAAAAGCATGCGCTCCTGCGCTGTGTATCCGTTGCACATCAGGCAAACAGGAGTAAATCATGAAAATTATATAACACTACTACAATATTTCTATTATTGTATTACTCAATGCCTAAATGTATAAGGGAGGAATACCTGAATTTTAGGCAGAGTATTTATTATATATAAAAAGCAATGTAAATGATTAGAAGATGATTAGAAGAAAAATATCTTTTTATATTCATAATTCACATTTCTGGCTAAGAACTGAAGCATCATATCAATATTGAGAGAACTTTATTTGAAAGTTTGCATCGATACAAAGTTTTTTAAATAATCAAATATACTGATTCGGTTTTTGAAGCTTTAATTATAGGGCTGGGAGCTGATTTAGCAAATTTTGTTCAGTGTCATTGATTCGATTATTGGAAGGTATAATTATATTTTGCATCCTGCTTTGAGAATCTTTTTAATTAATTACGGTATGGATATTTTATAGAACTATATTTCGACTTTTATTTTAACATCTGCTACTACGAAAAATAATTGTTAGCAAACTTGAACATCATTCCATAAATTTAATAATTTACAATTTAAAAACGGCAGGGCTGTCGATGTATGCGCCGAGGTCGATTTCTGCTACTACGAAAAATGATTGTTAGCAAACTTAAACATTATTCCAAGCATTAAGTAATTTACGAGGTCTATTTCTGCTAATACGAAAAATAATTGTTAGCAAACGTAAACATTGTTCCAAAAATTAAATAATTTACAATTTAAATGCTGCAGGGCTGTCGATATATGCCCCGAGGTCAATTTCTGCTACTACGAAAAATGATTGTTAGAAAACATAAACATTATTCCAAAAAATAAAAAAAATTACAATATAAATACTGCAGGGCTGTCGATATATGCGCCGAGGTCGATTTCTGCTACTACGAAATATATGTGTTAGCAAACTTTTTCAATTATTCTAAAAATTATATTATATACAATTTAAATACTGCAGGGTAGGGCTGTCGATATATGCCCCGAGATGTATTTCTTTTACTATCAGAATGTCTGGCTTATTCAATAAATAAGTTTGTAATTTATTTTTCACGCCAGTAAATTTTCTGACTACTTAAAAATTCAACAAAAACCCCCCCGTTGAGGTCGAAGGGCTTACATCTAGTTGATATTAATTATTAGTTGCTATATGATATTATATTTTACGGTATATAACGTTTTGCTACACAATAAAATCAAATAAATTAACATTCGATAGATTTAGTAATAATTGTGTGCAATTGTATAAGAATGATAGAAAAATCCGCCCTTTCCCGGCACACCGCAAATAGCTTAAGCGAGCCCTTTCTTCTCTTTCTTAACATATTGACAGCCCACCGCTGACCGTAGCTCTAAACAAAAAGTCACTCACTCTAATATTCTCGTTTATCATAGTACTATGTATTAACAACTTGATTTTAGTGTTTCTTGGAACCAGTGGTGGATTGTCCTCGATACGCGAATGAGGAGCACGTTTGGACCTCAAATATAGTTTATACTATATGGGCCCACTAGAGGTGAAATGTGCCAAGTGGTATTTTAGAAAAAAATAAATAAGATGCGTTGTAATATTCTATACGTCTTAAAGTATCGTAAAAGTGAAGTAACCTCAGTTAATTCACATAACAATAGTGTTATTTTCGTGTAATAAAAATATACAATCCACCGAAACATCAAATAAAGACTGATTGTGATTAAGATGTAAGAAAAAGTTTTACCATTTTTCTAGTTGGAACTCGAGGGCTCATATTACGTATATATATTTTTTTGTTTTTTTTTTAAACTTTTTTTTTGACTGTTTGAAACAATAAAAAAACATAGGATTGTAATTAGGGTATCCAATCCCGGAGCCTTTTTGTGATCCCGGGATTTTGGGATTGACTGATTTTCAATCCCGGGATTGGGCACTCAACATGAAATCCTGAATAAATTGAGAAAACTTTTGGTGTCATGAAAATTTTAAAATTCATTTCCAATTTCAAAAACCCAGGAATATGCCGATTTCTTAAGGATTTTTTTTAGCTCTTCCGAGAATTTGAAAATCTCAAAGCTCAGGTATTTACCGATCTGCTCAAAGTGTCAACATGACTCTTTTTTTAGCTCTCCCAAATCCAAAATCCTATAAATTTACGGGATTTGCTAAAAAAATCTCAATCCCAAAATTCCGGGATTGGTACGGTCACGATCCCGGGATTTTGAGATCACAAAATTGGATCCGGCGATTACGGGGTCTGGGATCAAGGGAATTTAAAGCTTAATTGTAATCCCATATTTCAAATATAAATATATGATTTTGATGCAAAAACAAGATCGTCCGCGGACGATCGGTTGGAAAACACTGTACTACACTACGATGTTATGCTTAATATATATGAGATTATGACATGTGGCATTGCGAAAGATGTAATTAAAAAAAGATATTGCATAAAGTGCAATTAATTACACAATTGCATACTTGATTGTTTTACGTAATTGCAATAATAAAAATTCAAAAAGGCGGGTATAAGATTTTTTTTTGTCGAGTGAAAAACATTATATCTTGTTCGTACATAAAGCGAAGAAAATTAATCAAGTATTTATACACTTCTTGGGAAAAATATTTGTCGTTTATTGCAAAACGTAACCGCAAAGAAATAGCTACTCGTTTTTACGTTTATTCGATTAAATAAATCAAATCATTTCACTCGAAGCAAATTATGAATAGGGTTGCCAATGGGGCCTTTAATCCAGAGATCTCGTCCAATTTTGTGATCCCGAAATCTGGGATTTGATAGTACTAATCCCGAGATTTTGGGATTGGTGACAAGAACTGCAAAGTTCACGAAAAGTTGTTGAAAATAGGCAATCGGATTATTTTATAAATTCGCGCAAGAGCTAAGAAAAGGCGTCGCGTTTTTTATTTTCGGGAATTCCGTAAATTCCAGGGTTTTTGAAATCGAGTAATTCTTTTTTGAAAAATTCCCGCACGATCTGAACAAAAACAATTTGTCATATTTTTTCATTTTAGGAAATTCGTAAATTCCCAGGATTTCAAAAGCGCCAAGCGAAATTTCTCAATCCCGATTCCCGATTTTTTGTAAGATTTTTTTGTGATTAAATCCCGGGATCGGAAAAATTGTGAACCCCGAAATTCCGGGATCACAAAAAGAGTCCGGCATGCATTGTTGTTATGACACGTTTTGACTCCGGGGCTTTCGATCACTCTTCGGAGTCAGTGTCAGAGGTCCGTGGCGCAGTGATGAACGTTGTTGTACGAACAAAATGTCTGTTCAAAGGCGTTGGTGTTTGTGATTACCATAAATAAAAAATCCCTTCTAATCCTAAAATTAATTAATCACTAGTGTTGTCTTAGCCACATCTTTCTATTTTTACACTCTTAAAAAATGGGAGGTCGAGTTACAAACAGTTCTTGTGAAAAATATATATATATTATGATCCAAATTGGGAACGGACATTGATAATAAACAAATAGCATAATGAATTCCGGCACCTTATTTTTTTTAAAAAGCACTGCATGTTCGTGGAAAACACATCCAAAACTCTCTTCTTCTTCTCTCTTAATCTTCAACTTTTGACAGCAAGTGTACCCGGAATCATATTGTTAGATAATTATATAATTTTGGCTTGTTAAAGCGTAGAGCAGTCTTTGCAAATCGTTATATACAGTACTACTTTAAGAAAATGAATTGAGCATGTCATAACCACACAGTTATGTCACACCCTGTTTATTTTGTTGCGGTACCTTACTGTTTTCCTCGGATACGTTTCCACTACTCGATGCATGTAAATACCATACTCATACCTATTTTTGTGATATATAATATTAATTATTTGACTATTTAAAAATTATCCGAATTTTCATTTGCATATATTACCATAGATTTTGTTTATAACTGAAATCAGAGTTTCTCAAATATATTTCGTCGCGGAACCCTTTTTTTGTATATGACGTCAAAATGATTTTTAGTGTATCAAATAAAATACGCGATACAATGTTTTCATACCGACTGTGTAATGATTTTTGTTAATTTTAGAAAATATTTCGTATTGCAGCTAATTTAAAGACGTCAGAAATTTTAAATCAGAAAACTGTATGAGCAAGCGTGGCCGCGCAGGAGTTTGAAAGCCCACGCGCACTCATTCAGGTTTGGCGCGCACTCCGGTACAACTGTCCAAATAATATATTTGAGTAGCCCAGTTCTAATCAACCGAAATAAATTGGAAAATGAAAATTTAGATAATTCAAATAGAATTAAATTCTATTTTTTTAAAATAACAAGAAATTGATATTAATTAATGGAGTAAATATATAATAAAGAATACGTTGTAAGAAACGACGTAAAAAGCTAGATTTTTTGTAAATAAATTAATAAAATATGTTAATATATATTTTTTTTTAAACCATGTCCGCTCCCAATGTGGAGCATATGGACTCCTAATGGAGTTTATCTCAACAGAAGTGTTTCTACGAGAACTGCTTGTTACTCAGTTGCTTAACCTCTCTTTTTCCAAAGAGAGTAGGGATAGAAGGATAAGGCTAAGACAGGATTAGTGGTAAGCTAATCGCTCTCGATACGCCCTGTTCATAGGATAGTATGGGTGAGAGGGGGGAATTCAAGACATCACATACATCCATGCCTTTGAACAGAAATTCATTAATCGATTGAAAAATCAATTAATAAAACTGTCCGTAACGGGATTTGAACCCGGGCCCTCCGTAGCCGAAGCCAACGACGTTGACCACTCGACCACACAGGCGACAATTATTATTTACCAGCGAATTATTGTTTGTTCATTCTGCTCATTTTACTAATTTGAGCTTGATTTTATTGTATGTAAAAAAATATAATCATGTTTTGTTATGTATTAATTTTTGTTTTATACACTAATACAATACAAAAATATTTATCAACTAACAAATGACTATATTTTGTATTATGCCAATCAAAACTATGCAAAGAAAACACTATTTTTTTATAAAATATGACAAATTATGCCGCACATTTGTTTGATTGGCCCGCGCAGCCTTTGAATTTTTCGTGCAGCTAGCCTCTTGATTACCTTCATATAAAAACAAATCTACTAATTCCATTTGGGTTATTCTCAACTTCTGCGCGAAACCCAGTTTGAGAAAAGCTGAACCTAATAAAACTAACGGCTTGTTTAATAATAATTGTTCGAAGAGATTTTATATAAATTAAAAAATATTGTTGTTTTGGTATGAGTCAATAAAAAATGAATTATTCATAAGCTTGTGAATGAAATAAAACTGTTACGTTTTTTTTTCGATGCCTACGGTGGATATTTCTAAGATTTTTTTTAAAATAAAAACAATAATGTCGCCTTTTGTGGTCTAGTTGGTAAAAAGCTTTGCGCTAGCGATCTGGTCAGTCTGGGTTCAATTTATATGTTAGTTCCGATTTTTATATTTACATTTGAGAACATGGACATGACAGTGTTTTTGAAGATATGTTTCGTTATCGAGATTGTCTCGTATGGTTTTACAATTTAACAATATTTGGCGTATACATATAACTCTGTTTACCTAATAATTGTTTCGATGTGTGTCACGTGTTTTGTCTTTTTGATGGCATCTTTAGGATAAACTGTTCGAAAGATTTTTTACTTTTAAAAAATACATTGATTTGTAATTATTAATATATATTAGAAATATATGAATCTTTAAAATGGAATGTTTTATTTTATGTTAGTAGGCGCGTGAGGCAAAAATATAAACAAATACAATATTTAAAAAAAAAACGCGCTTGGAGCAGCTAAAACATAGAAATTGATTTCCTAAGCCTGGAGGTCGCCAATTTATATATTAATATTATCCCGGGCAACTTATTGGAATTAAACGAATAAAAAAATGCGTTGATATGCTTTTTAACCGAAACATAAAAATGACTTGATGTTAGAATTAATCTTTGTATCAATTATTATTTTTATTTAGATGGTATTGAAGAAATTTGAGTACACGCTATTAATATGGTTTGAAATACTACTAGGTTTATTGCTATTGTTGTATTTTTCAGTTGTTAATGAACTTAAAATAAAATAATTAATTTTCAAATTGATCGCGGCGTGATAATTGTATTTTCCCCTCAACTTATAAAATGGACCGTGGGAATCCGTTCACGCCGAATTTCGGATCGAGTATCACTAATGACTGATGATACCATAGCTAGGGCATCCAATTCCGGACCCTCCTTGTAATCCCGGGATTTCAAGATTGACAATTTTTGTAATCTCGGGATTGAACATTCCCCACAAAATAGTACAGAAATCCGGGATCCTGATTGAGATTTTCTTTTGAGAAACTTATGTACATTCACATTAAGTTTCACTTACTGTCAATAATGACCCGGGTTTCGCATTTCGGCATCATCAGGCGTTCAAGTTCACGGATAAACTTGAACTGACATCAGTAAATAAATGCATCGTGTTTATGTAAGAAATAAATGTATCACTAAGTTTAAAGCCATTGCTGGCGAAATGGATTAACCCATGAGAATGCATACAGATTTGAATGGTGAGTAATTTCAAGAAATTTTGCTTGGCGATTTTGTTTTTTTTCCAGGAGTTTTATTAAAATTGTGTCACCGGCCAATTTAATAAATCCAGGAATTTGCAGTTTTTTTTCATATCCGATCCCTTGTCGGAGCATATGGCCACCACATAATAACTATATGATTCTCTGTCCCCGTCCTTGTTTCCTCTCATGTCATTTAAGCGTCCTGTAGCTCCACCAAGTACATCTATAGATCAGTGCTCCGCAACCTCTTCTCTCCCCCGGCACACCAAAATTTTCTCCAGATTTCTGCAGTCCACTTCAAATATACATATATATGTATATATATATATATATATGTATAATATATACATATATCCATACGGGTATATGCAAAAATAACATTAGACATCGTTCTCAATTGTGTAATATATGTATATTGCCACTTTAGTACTATTATTAGGCAACACTGATTTGATCACTGTTTGAACAAATTATTTGATCTTTTCTTCACTGAAGTAATGCGCTGTGGCACACTTTGCATAGCCCCACGGCACAGCGTTTGCGGATCACTGCTATACATGGTAACCAGTGGCCTTCCACGACGGCGGAATCCACCCGGTCGGTAGAAGAGACAAGCATAATTGCCAAAATTAAAAAAATGCGAGCTTTAAGCTCTTGCGCGAGTTTTTAAAAATCTGGTTTGCCTACTTTCAACAACTTTTAGAGAATTTCGCACTTCTTGTCTTCAATCCCGCAATCACGGAATTGGACGGGATCCCGGCATTAGAGACCCTTATCATAACGTGGAGTTGGCTCGATTTGTTTAAATTTTTACGACTGTGTTTTCACAAATGTCCGTTTGATGATGATGTCGTTAATTTGTGTCTGCATTGAGGTTGTAATGCTGAGAATAAATAACACGGATTGTGAAGAAAAGTCACTCCAGCGGGAGACGTCTTCATTCTCGCGCCAGTATCTCACGCAGTAATTAAAATTTTATTGCAATGTCTAAATAAATAATCGAGACTGCTTTCTCTGTACCTTGCTTAACAAGCATCGCTGTACTTTAAAAAGGTAATCAGCGAAGTCACTCGTTATTATCACTTGATTGCCGTGTACCCAATGCAGTGACGTTCCTAGGCTATGTGCCACCCCTAGGCAGACCCCTGAAATAGCGCCCATTTTCTTTAATTCCTTCCCATTATTCTAGAAATAAATATACACATATAAAAGTTCGAATCCTCTACTCACTTACACAAATCTTTTGTCACTTATTCCGTTTTGCTTTCAGGTGATTGATAGTATGTACCTTATTGACAAAGATCCTCACAAATAAATATCATCCAAAAGCCCACATATTTGTTCAATAATTATGAAAAAATAACTACTAGCTTCATTACACATCATGAAAAATAGTGTAAATTTTAAATGCACTTCAATAATATAAGTATCTTGATTTATTATTTTGTTAATTAAAGACTTAAGGCATCATATTTATTCTAAATCAAATTCGCGTTTTTAGTCATTTAAAAAATCTGTGATCATTTGCCGCTCCCTAAAACTTGCCGCCCCTGGGCAACTGCTTAATCGCCTATGCCCTCGTGACGTCCTTGCTCCAATGATTAAAACTGAACCAATTTATTAATAACAGATTGGCTAAAGACTTAACGTGTCATATTGGCCCCATTATAGGAGAAATGAGCCAAATGGTAGTTTATAAAACAATACGTTAAATGAGTTGTAATATTCTACACGTCTTTAAGCAGTGGTGGTCTGCCAATAGGTTAACAAGGGGGCTTGCTTAGTCTCAAAGCAATTCTCGGTGTTCTGGGGAAGGAGTATTTTTTTACTGTATTATCACTCCTATCCAATCATATGCAATACAATAAGCAATCAATTGTTACTTAATACACCTTAAATATGAAAAATATGCAATTTACTGTAAAATTATCAATGTAATGTCTAAAAATGTACTACTGTGTACACTGCAGCTGTTGTCATCAAACTGTTTAACATTAAACTCCTGATTAAAATGAAATGATCAGTAATGATTTTGTTACAATTTATATTTCTTTTTTTTCAGAATTTCCCGTCACCAGAGGCGTCGTGATAATGGATGTTAAAAAATCGCCGTAATGCCACAAACCAATAAATACAGATAGCATCTCAAATGCCTTTCCAGTGATATCTTAAGTGAAAAAGACTTTATCCAATTCGCCTCCGTCAGGATGATAACGGCTCGGCCCCGCACCACTGCGCTGGACTTCAGGGAAGTCTACCTTCGGATCCTGCTCATCCTCAAGATATGCATGCTGTTGCTGTTTGCGAAAGTTCTCGATGCCCAAGGTTAGTTGCTTTACCATGGTGGTAAGATTTTATGACGTACAGTTGGTTTGGACAATGTCCTCATGATTGGTGTCCACGGATATTTATCCCAATATAGACAGTTTTTAATAATTAATCTTCGTATTTGTATTTAAAGTCAATAGAAACGCGACACAGCAAGACAGATGGGTAAATTATTAGTCATGTTGTAGTCCAATCCTTCAATCATTACTGTTACAAAAAAATCGGGAGATTGATTGACAGATTAACAAACAATTCTAATAGAATATTTACTGTTGAGATATTGCTCCATATTGAGAATTAAAACTTTTGAAAACGGATTTTTTATTTTATTCAGGGACGTCCTGAGGGCATAGGCGAGTAGGCAATCGCCTAGGGGCGGAAAGTTATACGGAGCGGCAAAAGATCACAGATTTTTTATCTGACTGAATATTTTTGAAACGAATATGGTTTCAAATAAATATGATGCCTCAGTGTCTTTGATAAACAAAATATCAAATCAAGAATCGATACTTATATAATCTAAGTGCATTTTAAATTAATATTATATTTTACGATCTATAGTGAAAATTATCGTTATTTTTCCATAATTATTTAACACTAACGATCCGGGTTTTCCGTACTTAAGTTCATCCATGCACTTGAATGCCTGAAGATGCCGAAAAGCGAAACCCGGGTCGTTAGTGACAAGATTTGTGTGAATGTACAAAATTTGAACAATTCAAATTTAATATTGAAATTCCACCACCAAAAGCACCTTCAGTCGAATTTTTAAATTAGTGAACAATAATACAGGCTTTTGGATAATATTTGTTCGCAAGGGTCTTTGTCAATAAGGAACACATATATTATGGATCATCTAAAATCAAAACGGAATAAGCAACAAAACATTTGTTTGTAAAGAGTTCGAACTTCTATATTTTTATATGTATTCCTAGAATAATGGGAAATAAGTGAAAAAAATGGGTGCTAATTCAAGGTTCTGCCTAGGGGCGGCACATAGCCAAATAATGTTAGATATCTACCGGGTGCATTGTAATCCAATCATTGTAAAAAAATATTAAGCCCGACACCATTAATTGAAAAAATAACTTTGAAAGCTGTCCATACAGGGACTCGAACTCGTGACCTCTGTTACCAAAACCAACAACGTTGATCACTCGACTTTCCAGCCTTGTTTTATTATAATAGATTTGCTTAATCAGTCAGAATCAGTAATGTCCGTCAGTGATTCTTTAATTATTTTTTATTGCTGAGTTAAAAAATATGCTTGAAACATAGTTGAAAAAAGATTTATGGTATAAACTTGCAGTGCTTACAGATGATTGAATTGATTATTAAATTGCCGGATCAAGTTTCACTTTGAGCATATTTTGTTTTTAATAGTAAGCCATTAAAAACAACATATGCGAAACTATAATTTACATCAACTAATCAAAATAGTAAATAACTCAAATTTACCCATTAAGTTAATTGAATTTCGACCACACAAGATCTGAATCCGATTGAGGACCACTGATATCAGGTTTTCACTTAATTTTTCTATGACCTACGACCAGTGGCAAAGTATTCACTTTGGAGGCCCCAGGCACAATACATAGCGTGAAGCCCTGTTTTTCGAATGATATTAAAGTGCTGCAAAACTCTTCGTGAGTAAAAATGAATTTTGAAAACTGAAATAAGAGTGATGCTATTTTTGAGGCTCCCGAGATTTGGAGGCCCCAAGCGAGCGCCTCTTGCGCTTGTGAGGTAATCCGCCAGTGCCTACGACCCATAGACCACTCTGATCTGTCGTCTTGCGGACTAGGGCTTCCAATGCTGGGATCCAGACCATTTTGATGATCCCATAGTTCGTACTGATACCGATTCCAGAATTTCAAGATTTACAATAACATGTAAACATATAAATCACTTTTAGGGTGTTCACTGTCAATACTTGGTGGAAAGGCATTATATTAATAAAAACAATAATCCTTTGTACTTCATTCCACTTTATTTAATATGTCAGGACCGGTTTCGCTCATTGCGAGCATTGTCAACTGATCAGTTGACAATGCTCGCAATGAGCGAAACCGGTCCTGACATATTAAATAAAGTGGAATGAAGTACAAAGGATTATTGTTTTTATTAATATAAACATATAAAGTTTTAAATCTAAATTATTCCTGATTTACTACCATATTTAATAATTAACAGCTCAGTTCAGTTTGTCAATGAACATATTTTTTGTATAATAACTACATAGTAACGAGAGCTTAAAATCATAGGGATTTTTTTGTTTTGTTTTTTTTTTTATATATATATAGATATTTTTAGTTTAATTTTAAATTACTATCTATTATAAAACAAAACGGCGGAACGAAAAAAGTATTTATTTATTATAAAATTAAGCTTTCTAATTAATCGGCACATTTACTGAGTTCCCGAGAAGTGAAGTGAGCCAATTTTTATATTGGAAACAAAATGAGTTAGAT
Source organism: Himalopsyche tibetana (assembly GCA_030503985.1). Taxonomy (NCBI): domain Eukaryota; kingdom Metazoa; phylum Arthropoda; class Insecta; order Trichoptera; family Rhyacophilidae; genus Himalopsyche; species Himalopsyche tibetana. The sequence continues at coordinate 3,613,294 of JAPJYX010000052.1, read as the reverse complement.
GCGTAAAAATATTCTACATATCTTAAAGCAAGGTCTGTCAATCGAGAAAACTATTATTATCTCGTTTAACCCAAAAAAAAAGTTTGTTTTTAATAATGCACATGTAAGGAAATACGAAAATACTTAAATCAAATTAATTTGTAAGCACAAATTTAATGATATTTCGCATTTTAAACAAATATTTTTAATCATTTATAATTATTATTACATTTTTTTAATATATCAATTTATCAAATTATATGAAAATAAGGTTTTATTCATTTTTTATCCGCGTCAATTTCTGGCACAGTGTGTATATACGAAAATATCAGTCAGAAATTAACAGTACACCCTTTATACTGTATGTAAAAAAAATGTTTTTATTAAGCTTTAAAGTCAACCACTTGAATACCATGCGGACACAGGTATCCGGAACATATTATGCAAGCGAACACGGATGCCCAAGACATTTAAAAAATCAAATACTTGGTATTCTTATAGAATATAAGCAATATTTTGATGAATTTGTGTAGTGCTATCTATACTGAGTCAATAAAGGTTTTTAAAATATCGAATTCGAGTGTATATTAGGCGAAATTATTTTTCTCAAAAACACGCAGTATCTTTGGGACATATTAATGATTTATCTGCGCGGTATTCAAACGGTTAAGTACCTGATATTATCGTAAAATTAAAATTTTCCGATGCTGTTACGATTGCATTGATGTAAAGAAATGTATTGCCATTTTCAAGAAGGCTTTTCCCCCCCCATGCCCTCCTTTAACGATGAAATCAATCAGATTTATATTTTTTACCTTGTATAATTAGTAATTGATATTCTGTTACTTGCAACTAATCAAATAAACAACTTTTACTCGTCTTTTACAATCTACGATCAAAGCGCTTCATTAATTTAATTAATTGTTTTTTTTCCTTTCACATTTTTTGCTGACCATTGTACTCGAGAGCGCATTGGACGGGCGGCCACCATCCAACCAGTGGCGTAGCCTAGCCATTATTTCAAAGTATTAAAAAAACTAATAAACTAATATACATGGAAAATCGCCTGTCTTTAAATCAGCATAAATAAAAACTATATACACATATATATACACATATGATTGGAATTTGTAAATCGAAAAGTAAAATAATATTGTCTATTGGGACCAGGGTTGCCAGATTTCTAAATACACAGATCGGGACATTCACTATTTCGAAGACTTTTATACATGTATACGTCAGGATTATAGAGGGACTTGCAATGCGGGACTCGGGATTTGTCGATTGAACTCGGCACAGTCCCGCTCAAATAGGGACGCCTGGCAACCCTGATCGGGACGAAGGTCCCGGGTTCGAATCCCGGTACGGACAGTTTTATAAATTGATTTTTCAATCGATTTATGAATGTATGTGATATGTATATGAATGTATATGAATGTGAATGTATATGAATGTATGGATGTATGTGATATCTTGAATTCCCCCCTCCCACCCATCCCATCCTATGAACGGGGCGTATCGAGAGCGATAAGTTAACCACTAGTCCCGTCCTTGCCCTTTCCTTCTATTCCTACTCTCTTTGGAAAATGAGAGGTTGAGCAACTGAGTAACAAGCAGTTCTCGTAGAAACACATCTGTTGAGATAAACTCCATATGGAGTCCATATGCTCCACATTGGAAGCGGATATGGTTAAAAAAAACAATTCATAAATTGTCAAGAAATGACCACCGTAAGAGAGCAGGAGGTATCGAATGCCGAAATGTTGAGAAACCATGTCGATAAATGTTCAAAAACCATTTACATAGACAGTAGAGATGTTGACTCTTGAAATGTTGGGAATCCATGACCGATCATAAGACAGATGGAGGGTGTCGTCAAAATTTTGGAGCCCCATGATCATAGCTTGAATTTTTTTTTCAAGTTTATTATAAGTGAAGAAATGACGGACGATGTTGGGTAACCATGATTAATAATTCAGTCAGAGGGTGCCGTGTCCCTAATGTTGAAATCATCATCATCGGCGGAAAGACCACACTATTTAACGTTCAACATTATCGGCTATTAATTAATAATAATTATCGATTAAAAACAATGCTGTATTTACCAAACTGGTGTAATAAATGCACAAACTGAATTATTCCAGACAAAGAGTTGATATTTAAGAATTTCCTCTTTTATGTCAATTTTGTTACTTGTCAACTTTTGCCAATACGTACCGTACGGTGACGATTTATACGCACTTAAAATGGCCGCCAAATACATCTAAGATGGCCGCCATGTCAGTGAAGTTATAAGCATTTCTAAGTGAATCATCGGTCACAAATAATGCTTCTCGCTGAGATGCTATTAGCTATTCTAAAAATAATCACCAACATCTTCATTTCTAAATGTCAATACGATGAAATCGTTTCCTGTTTTTCTTTTTTCTTGTATGGCTAAACAACCAAATCGTTCGACCAGCTTGACGATGCGCTCGGATAAATAATTCACAATTAATTTCATAATAATTATATTATCAGATGTTTTTACTTTAAATTATTATAATTGAAAGTTTTTATTTTCAGTCAGCGAAAGTGAACATTTTTTAGCAAACTTTTTCTACTTTTAATTGAATTTGTTATTCCGATCAAATAAACATCTTATTATGTAAGTGCATCATATATATTTATGTACAGTGTCTTTATTTATATATTCTTTACGTTATATGTATCCTATAAATTTCAACTAAGATTTAACAATTTCATTTCAACGGAGATCCCTGGACCGTATCTTCCATTGAAAAAGAAAATATGATAAATGAGGGCATTACTTGCAAACCCGGCTTAATTCATAGTTGTTGAAACATAAACCATTAATGTATTTTTTTAAAATCCATGTCCGCTCCCAATGTGGAGCATATGGCCTCTTAATGGAGGTATCTCAGTGAAAGTTTTTTCTACGAAAACTGTTTGTTACTCAGTCGCTCAACCTCACTTTTTTGCAAAGTGAGTAGTAGAGGAAGAAAGATAAGACTAGAACAGGACTAGTGGTTGGCTAATCGCTATTGCTACACCCAGTTATTAAAGGATCAGAAGGATGGGAGGAGAGGAAATGATGTGAATTGACATCACAAACACCCAGTCTTCGATCACAACTTTGAATTGAATAATACTGAAATTCACTGTGATCTGACCGGGAATCGAAGCCAGACCTGCGTAATTGGTAGAGCAAGCTGTAACCAACTGGGCCACAACAAGCAACGAGCAAGTAATTTAGTAGATAAAAATACAATTTTAAAAGTACTTTAAGAAATCGGTCCTACACATGGCTTGAAAACATCCAAAATATCATTCCAAAGTAATTTAAAACTAAAAATACTTTTATAATGTACATTGCTTTTCAAAATGAAATTTAAGTTTCATGTTTTAACCATTTTGGAATAAGCCGTGTTTGCAAGCAATATATCTACATATAGATACCCTCAAATAATATATAGATATTTATGTAAATTAAAATTTCAGGTAATCCTGTAGCCGAATAATGAACGCTCATAAGCAATCATTATATGTAATTGTGGTGTTCATAGATTTAAATTTACTAAAGATATTTTCACCAATAGTTGTATGTATTTTTGTTCAAAGGCGTGACTATTTGAAGGAAAGTAACAAAAACGTTATGGTACTTTTCTATCCTTTCATCTTAACCCTTTAAGTACGGTAGACGTGCAGATCACGTCCAACCTGTAGGACGGCTGAATGAAGTCACTCGCCAACGACCATACCACGTTGAAAGCACCGGTTCTCGTCCGATCACCGAAGTTAAGCAACATTGGGCGCGGATAGTACTTGGATGGGTGACCGCTTGGGAACACCGCGTGCCGTTGGCCTTTTTTTTGCCATTTCGAAGACTGCTTGCTATAAAGGACTCCCCTGTCACCCTCGGTCGTTTTAGCAGCGTCGAGTGTGGCAGGTTGGGGGTGCAAACTTTTTACCTATTTATACTTGTTTTTTCTCGAAGAATATGCATTATATTTTTAAGATTTTTCTCATTTACAAATAAACGTCACTACTTAGGTATTTTTTTTAAAATAAAAAGTCTAAAATATAGACGCATGCGGTTTATTTAGTTTCAAGTTGTTATCTCTAAAAATTGCACAATTATTATAAGTATGCCTGTGTGGTCGAGTGGTCAATGTCGTTGGCTTCGGCTACTGAGTTCACAGGTTCGAATCCCAGAACGGACAGTTTTATAAATTGATCTTTCAATCGATTTATGAATTTCTGTCCGAAGGCATGGATGTATGCGATGTCTTGAATTCCCCCCTCCCACTCATACTATCCTATGAGCGGGGCGTATAGAGAGAGATTAGCTAATCAATAATTCTGTCCTAGCCATATCCTTCTATTCCTACTCTCTTTGGAAAAACTTGAGCAAAAACGTTGAGCAACTTAGTAACAAGCAGTTCTCGTAGAAATAACACTGTTGAGATAAAGTCTATTAGGAGTCCATATGCTCCACATTGGGAGCGGACATGGTAAAAAAATAAAAATATATATTTTGCATACACACCTACCTACGTGAATGCAAACGAATTGAAAGGGTTAAATTTTATTTAGCAGATTGAATACGCGCGTGAATTCTACCGCTTATATTAATAATTCTAGAATAAAATTTATATCGGATACTCCTATTATGTCCTATTATGCTATATTAATATTTTACTGCATCGTTTTATCCCCTTGTTGAGATAATGGCGAGCAGCCTCTGAGCATTATTAATGCGCCTTGTTAATCAGTTAACGTTGTAAGTAAATTTTATGCATTTTTTCTTACATTTTGTAGACAGCGACTTGGTTTTCCTTTTACGTGAAAATGTGTAATAAAATAAATATGAAGTTATCCGATTTACTTCCATGTGCTACCGGCAATGTATGAAATGAGTAATTGAGCAATGTGTATACTATCCGGTTGCAGTAATCAATTTTTACAATAAATATCACGTATACTTTTAATAATATTAACTGGAAAGGAAAAAGTACATAACCCACACATTTTTACAGATGGCACACAAAACGTGTTTTGATGATTTTGGGCCATATGAAAAATATGAAATATACACAACTTAAAGTGCACGGAGACTTCTTAACTGGTGTTAAATTGACATAATCTAATATTAGTTAAATAAATTGTCTAGAAAAAACCTTTTTTCAAACATAAAAGCTAAATTTATATACTGATTCGGCATTTGCAGCTTACATCTTTTTAATAGAACTTATATCAAGTTTGATACATTGTGATTATCGAAAAAAAGCTGTTTTGAAATAACTGTGGGTTACGTTCTTTTTCCTTTCCACAGTCAATACGAGTATATTGTTTTCTCTTAAATTAACAAAGGGGCTCGCCGGCCTTAATCAAATTTAACAAGGTGCTCATGCGAGCCCCTTTCAGCTCACCCCTGTCCTTGCTTTCGAACAGAAATCGATAAATCGGTTGCATTGCATTTAGGAATTTCTTGCGAAATACATTTATTTCGGGTGCTTATTGAAAGATACCTTCAGTTTTTTTTAAAAATATATTATAAATATGTATATACAAGTTTATTTTTTCATAATAAAAGTGTATAAAGTAACATTCGTTTGCTTTCATAATCATTACGAATCATCATATATAGGAGTGATAAAAAATCCACCCCTTCTCCGGAACACCACGAATATCTATCAGATTAACCGAGCCCCTTGTTAATATTTTGGTGGCCCACCGCTGGGCGCAGTGAGAGCGATTAGCTAACCACTAGTCCTATCATATCTTTCTATTCCTACTCTCTTTAGGAGAAAGAGGTTGAGGAATTGAGTATCAAGTAAAATAGATCCAACAAGAACTTGTATGATATGGTTAGCAAAAAAAGTAATCACAATTTAAATTTGTTGAATTTTTGTATACCTTTTGACGGTAACATGGTAAGCATTACTGATATAAACAGTTTTAGATTGACCAATAAAGATAAATGCAGCTAATGGTTTTTAACCTGTCCTGTGCCGTGCAGTATTAATATGGCCGTGCATGGGGAGGACCGTAATTTTCTTTCAAAAAATAAAACCTAATAAATGTGTACTTTTTGGACATATAATAATAGCACATCACAAACACTTAACATATAAATATACACGATGGGTTATTTCCGCCATCATTTATCAAAAAACGTTTCAAAAACGGAAATTACCAATCACTTCCTTTATGTACTGTTTATTGTCTCAAAGCGCGAAATGTTGCATACCACATTATTATTTTCTTTTCGACTTCTATCATGACTCGATACAAAAAGAACAAACATCATAAAATGGCTGACATAAGTTAATTAACCTGATCTGTGTCGTGCGGTATTAATATGGACGTTATTTTATTTAAAAAAAGTAAAACCTAATAAATATGTACTTTTTGGACATATAATAATAGTACACCACAAACACTTACCATGTCAATACACGATGGGTCATTTCCACCATCTTTATCGAAAAACGTTTAAAAAACGGAAATTACCACCAATGAATTATAGCGCCCTGTTAGCAACAAATTTGAACCCAACAAAAAAGCTTTTTTTTTTAAATCGATGTCTTATAGATTAACAAACAATATCTTTTAAGTTTAAGTATCACACTATGATTAAAAGGGATGTCACTATATGCATTATATTTTAAAATTATTAAATACGTTTATTGTGGCCTTTAAACCGCGTCTCAAGTGCTACGTGTAAACACGCACATTTTGTATGGCCGGCCCTACGAGTACGAAATTGTATGGCGTGTTAACACGTTCGTGGCAGATAACCGGTTTTAAAGGGGAACATTGTTGCATTATAAAATCTGATTTAATATGCTAGATGTCGCTAGTTGATACTATCTAAAATGAAATTTGATTTTATAACTTTTTTCTTCCACTTAATGAATACATGCGGATAGTGAAATCACTAAGTCATCAAATCATTCAAATCCTTATCACCATATCAGTTTAATAAAAAAGTTATCCAATTTACTTCGACATTAAAAATGAATTTCTACAAAACTACCTTCTAGTTACTATCACATTGATAATAGAAAAATTGGTTTTGCATAACATACCGCCGCCTGTGTGATCGAGTGGTCAACGTCGTTGGCTTCGGCTACGAAGGTCGCGGGTTCGAGACCCATTACGGGCAGTTTTATAAATTGATTTTTCAATCGTTTAATGAATTTCTGTTCGAAGGTATGAATGTATGTGATGTCTTGAATTCCCCCCTCGCACCCATCCTATCCTATAAACGGGGCGTATCAAGAGCGATTAGCTAACCACTAGTCCTGTTCTAGCCTTATCCTTCCTTAACTACTACTCATTTTGAAAAAAGTGAGGATGAGCTACTGAGTAACAAGCAGTTATCGTAGAAAAAAAATCATAATACTAATGAATTATACGGTCAGAACTTTACTTTCTTTTTTCAAAAAAAAAAAAACACCGCTAATTTTGCCAATTTACTGCATGCCGAATTTCATAATGGCAACATTAAATACTTAAAAATCCGAAAATTTCTTACAACTCGCTCGCATATAACTGATTTAAACTGCAATTTAACGTGTAGTCGAAGAATTAATTAAATTATATGAATAGTGAAATAGTTTTAATTTGATTCAGAGAATGTTTACATTAATTTGATTATTAATACAATCTCAAAATACTTAATATATAAAAAAAAACATTACAATAGAGAGACGGTTGTCTGATTTATGAATTTCTGTTCGAAGGCATGGATGCACTCTTCAATCCTCCCACCTGGGGGTGGGCTGGAGGGGGCTCGGAGGGGCTCGAGCGTGCCTTTTGTTAATTCAAAAAGAAAACAATATTCTCAGATCAAATTAGTATATAACTGCAATTTATGACATATATATTATCTACGGCAGCTTCAGCATACACAGCAGTACATTTTTAGCCATTCACATTGATGAGTTTACGGCAAATTGCATCTTGTTGCATAATATAAGTGTATTGAGTAACAATTGATTGCTAATTTAAGTATTGCATATAATTGCATAGGAGTGCTAAAAAAATCACGCCTTCGCCAGAAAACCGAGAATTGTTTTGAGATCAAGCGAGCTCATTGTTAACGCATTGGCAGCCCACCGCTACTCTCACCCATACATTTCTAAAAAAACGGGGCCTAGCGAAAGCGATTAGCTTACCACTAATCCTTTCTTAGCTCAATACTTCTATCTCTACTCTCTAGAGCAGTGTCTGCCAAACTTTTTTACTTCACGGCACACTGATGAATGGGTTTTTTCCGCGGCACACCAAATAAAGATGCATTAAAAAAGGTAATGTAAGGTACATTAATATGAATATATAAATTTTTGGTGAGGGTAACATTTTTAAAAATATTTATCAACATACATATATGTAAGTCCATAGGTAGTAATTATTTTACTAGTAAGAATAATGAAATTTATTTTAGGAAGAATTTTTAATTGAAAATTTAGGAAAATTTAAATGAATAAGCTTTATTTAAAATTAACAGTTTTTAGGCTTATTCCACCGCGGCACACCTGGGTCTTCTTGCGGCACACAGTTTGGCAGACACTGCGCTAGAGAGTTTGACCAACTTAGTAGCAAGCAGTTCGCATAGAAGCTTTTTTTTAGATGAACTCCTTAAGGAGTCCATTGGGAGCAGACATGGCAGAAAAATGTTGAAATACAAGTCAATTCGCAAATGTCTAAATATCTACAAAGGTCACATTAGTTAAGTCAACAAAGTTTAAATATGTGTTTATTAAAATACGTAAAAGTTACTAAGACCTTTGAATTTTGATACCAAAAAGGAAGGTTCACACAAAGCATTTTTTTACGCTGGTTTAAAACAAAAAGCTATCGTATTTCACATTCTTCGGTGTGGTTTAAATACATCCTGATTAACTTCACATGTGGCTTATTTTGTGTTCTCTTAAACATACATTGTGTTTAAGAGAACACAAATAAAAACTAAACCTTTTTTATAAGCATTTTCGCTCTTAAGGGTAAGAGTCACGGTCTACAGAGACAACCAGGGACGTTCTTAGAAAAGTGCCGCCCCTAGGCAAAGTTTGAAATTACATTACATAATATGAAGTTCTTTAAACCGTAAAAGTATAATAAATATTTTTTCATTATTTTCCGTTGCTCTAAGAATACATACAAAAATATGTTAATTCGAATCATCTACTCATTTACATACTCTCTTACGCGCTTTTATGAACTATGTCAGGGATGGCGAAGTGAGAAATTATTTAACTCACTTGAACTTTTAGAAATGATTTTTTTTATTTAAAGCTTTAATTACTCAATCTATATGACCCGCGACATTATTTTTTAAATGAAATCTGATCCACTTGCGAAAAATGTTCGCCATCCCTGACCTATGTCATTTCCGCTCAGCTTTATTAATTTATTTGCAAAACTGCCGTCATCGGTAAATTTCATATATAAAGATGACTTATGAGATGAATTTAAGTACTGTATACCAATTTTCATAATATTATTACATTGAACATATATTTACACTGGACCAAATTCGTGTGTCAAAAATATTTAGTAATTTTAAATTATGTGATCATATTTTGACGCTCCCTAAGACTTGCCGCCCCTAGGCAACTGCTTTCTCGCCATGTTCACGGGAAGTCTCTGGAGACAACTGCATATAATTAAGACAAGTTAATTGCTGGCGAAATGGATCAACCCATACTAGAACTCCTGAAGATGCCGAATGGCGAAATGGTCGTTAGTGACAAAACTTGTGTGAGTGTTCATAATTTGAACGATTCAAATTTGAAAGTATATTTATCAATAACGGAATATTTACAATTTAAATAATTAATGACAGTTCTCACGGGATTATTGAGAGAAAAAAACGTCACACTATTTATGTATATACAATTGTAACAGTCTTCAAGAGTGGCCGAGTAATTTTTAATTTAACGCTTTAGTTTTAAAAAGCGAGATTATTTAAATTAATTAATACAACAATACGTTTATGTTTATCGGATATGAATTATTTCACTTTCCCTGTAGAAGTACTGATAATGCAGATAAGTAATATTGTTGTTATGAAACAAATAAATAAATAGTCAAATTTGGTTGCAGTCGCGCAACGATGCATCTGATTTGTTTTAGATAACTTTCTTTTTATTTTATAAATATGAGATAAACAAATGTTTTTGACAGCTCGTCGGTGACCACAACAAGATGTTGTTTTATGGTGTAAAAGTCTTGCGGTTATGTTGCTATGATTCAATCTTTAAAAAACTGATTGACAATGTTGACACTTGTTAATTTATGGCATTTGTCTATAGTAAGATTTTCGTCTATGGTGTACCTATTCATGTTTATAAAGTATCATTGGCACTACTGTAGAAGTGACATAATATCGAGTATCAACGTCATACAAGATAATTAATTGACTAACATGTCAACAAAAACAACAGTTTGACGTATTACCAACATAATAGTTGTCATAAAAAAATGTCCAACATGACACACCGATGCACACATTAGTGTCAAAAAATTAAAACAATATAAATGAGAATGCAACATGAAACTTTTTAGATTGGTTAGAAATATTCATGCCATTCTACAAGTCCAAAAATTATACTACAGTGGAACCTCTCGACGGAACATAACGAGCTTAATTCGTTCCAGAGTCTTACTCGTTATGTGGAACACTCGTTAAGCGAAACAATTTTTTCCATATAAAACAATGTTAAATAAAATAATGCGTTCTATGCCAAAAAAAATATTTTTTTTATATTTTTAACGTATGTGTATTCAAATAAAATTACATACTAACAAACTTTTGCAAAAAACAATAAAAAAAATCAACTAGTTTATTATTTATGACAAATAATTAATTCTTTTTTACTAAAAAGCTGTCTAGAGACATGTTTTTGCCGACGCTTCAAAATTTGGTAAAAATGAGACAGCATTATCATTGAATAAATTTGTAAAACGCATAGCCATAAGGGTGATGCTTCTCAATGTGCGATGCAACAGTTTCCCATGCTTTCAGCATTTCTCTTATTGCACCAGAAGATTGTTGCACTGCTACTTCCTCCTCCCCCACTAACAAATTCTCATTCATAACTTCTTGCTGTGAAAAACAATGCAACTCCATAAGCTCTTCGATGGTCAGCTCTTGGTTGTTCTCTTTCACAAGCTTATCAATATTGTTGTTATCCACATCCAGTCCCATGGTATTGGCCAAAGATACAATCTCGTTGAATGTAGACCCCACCAGTATTACTTCAAACCCCTCAAAATTCATTCGCATTCAACATTCAACAACGCTCACTGGCCAAAGCTTCTTCCAAGCAGAAGTGAGGGTTATCTTGGTAACCCCTTCCCACGCCTTGTCAATCATCTTGAGGTAAGTAACGATGTGAAAGCCATCTTGGCAAAACTCTGCGTCACTCGTTATGCGAAATTTCGCTCGTTAAGAGATCATTTATTTCACTGTTCATCTGTTTTTCACGTTATGCGAATTACTTGTTATGAAAGGTTCCACTGTATTTTGGTCACTTGTGGTCTGGTGTGCAGACGATGTATTAATAAGTAACATATTACTTTATAAAAAAACATAACCTAATGGTATTATTGTTTGCATTCAGAAAAAGATACAATCATAACCTCCATTTTGAAATTCGCAAGTTAATTATAAGAATCAATGATTATTGATTCAATAATCATCGGGAGTATTAACAACTGACTGATGTAACGTCTTTCGATGGTTTCGGCGGTAACTTTGTGGAAGTTCATTTTAATAGAAAATTTAAATTAACTTTGATTATTCCACGTATTGTGTCACAGTTAGTTACACAATACGTGGAATAATCAAAGTTAATTTAAATTTTCTATTGATGTAACGTCGTTTATTTTCTAGAAACACGTATCTCAACGTTTTCCTGTTTTGAATTTTTTGATGAAATCAATTCAGAATTTCAATACATACAATATCCATTAGCTTATGGGTGTTCAACCGGAAGATCGCGATCGAACGGTCGATCTCAGAGCAAAATTAGGGCGATCCCGAAAGCTTCCGTGAATTTCGAAAAAATATATAATTTAAATACAAAATATACAAAAATACTTAAATTGAATTATTTTGTAAACACATACCTATGTATGATATGTATTTAAAATAAACACTTCTAAGTTTGAAGAAGGGAAAAAACCCTACTAAATAAAATTTCTTAGAAGAATCATGTTAGAAGTCGATCGCGAGAAAACTTAAGATTGAAAAGTCGATCCCAGGGCCAAAAAGGTTGGACACCTTTGCTTCAGCTCATATAAAAAATAAACCTAATACAAAAAGCTAGCTAGATAATAATTTAACCAATAACATGACCATGTGCTATGTTTAGCATGAAAGAGAAAGTGGCAAGGATGAAAATGTCTTTACTTTTTAACTTCCTCAAAATATTGAAGACAAAACCATTCCAGTGGTGTTTTATAGCGATATAAACTGACAGCGGTCGCGCTAGAATAAAGTACATTTATGTGTCTCCCGGAAACTTGTACTTTTTGAGATTCGAGGTTACAGACAATTAACAACCATGAGTTGATATTTTAAAAAAGATTGTTTCTTTAATTGATAAAAGTTAATACGGTTGTTAAAAATAGTTGCTAGAAGACATGACTTGTATTACTATGCCAGTATGACACGCTTGGTCTTTATGTTAACGTCATACGTTAATTCAATTGTCTAACTAGAATTACAAATTAAATACTAAGAATTTGGTCATTGTAAGATTCTCAAGATACGGCAGATAAGTGTTTTAAAATTAAATAAATGAGTAAGCACAGAATATTATATTTATAAGATATTTTCAGACAGGGTGATAGCCATAGCACATGGGTGTCTAAGCGGAAGATCGCGATCGACCGGTCGATTCCAAAGCAAAATTTGGTCGATCCCGAAAGCTTCCGTGAATTTCGAAAACATATATAATTTAACCGTTTGAATACCGCACAAATAAATCATTAATATGTCCCAGAGATACTGCGTGTTTTTGATAAAAACAATTTGCCTAATATACACTCAAATTCGATATTTTAAAAACCTATATTGACTCAGTATAAATGGAACTACACATATTCATAAAAATATTGCTTATATTCTATTAGAATATCAAGTATTTGATTTTTTAAATGTCTTGGATATACGTGTTCGCTTGCATATGTTCCGGACACCTGTGTCCGCTTGGTATTCAAGTCGTTAAATATAAAATATACAAAAATTGAATTATTTTGTAAGCACATACCTGTCTAATGATATGTATTTCGCATTTAAAATAAACATTTCTCAGTTTTAAGAAGAAAAAAACCCTACTAAATAAAATGTCTTATAAGAATCACATTAGATGTCGATCGCGAGAAAACTTAAAATTGAAAAGTCGATCCCAGGGCAAAAAAGGTTGGAAAACCTTGCCATAGATGATGAACTTAATTGTCTTCATCTTCTTGGTTCAGGTGTCACCAAACTTTTTGAAAAACCGGATGAATGAATTTTTAAATTACGTTGTGGATCCGTACGAAAAATATTCTTGATAGAATGCCATTAGATATATTAAAAATTATGGGCCGCATTAAAATCTTCGGGGGGGGGGGGGGGGCGAAGTTTGGTGACCGCTGGTCTAATTAGTAAGATCTTAGCACAAGCAATCAAGTAGGTGTAAGTTCAAGTCAATATCGAGATTTTGAAAAGTATTGAAACACATTTTTTTAACCATTTATCTGCCGTAGATAATTTATAGTAATTACCTAGCACGCCGGCTATAATTTGCAACTATTAATTAAATTAGTTATTGACGAGATAAATCGACTCTGGCGTGTTGAGCACGAAAAAAATTACTAGATATCTCGTCTGTGGAAGCCATCAAGTTAAGTGTTTTATTCATCATGTTGACCTTGAATGACTTCGCGTCAAGCCCATCGCGTAGTTAATTCAATATTTGGCGTATTGTCACTAACTGTAATGCCATATATATTAATCCATGTCCGCTACCCTATCAATGTTGATCATTTGTCATTATAACATAGGTATTTCAACAAAAAGTTTTCCTTCGTTACACAGTTGCTCAACCTCTCGAGAAACCCTTTTCGAGAGAATAAGGATATAAGGATATTCATAGAACAGGTACAGTGATAAACTAATTCTTTTCGAAACGCTCTGTTATTTTAGGATTGAGGGAGTGAGGAGAAAAAACTGTTGGACTAGAACCAGTGGATCGGCGACAATTTTAATAAAAGAAATTAATAAGAAAAATATACCCTTCGAACTATGGTTAATTATTGAAAATAAGATGTTAACTACATTGTGTTTTATTCTTTAATGAAACAAAAATATTGACGATATCTTAAAAAAATATTAAATCTGATATCTGTAATCAAATAATAAGCCGCATTAAAAGTAAATTAAGTTTAAAAATAATTCTTAAATATTCGTTTGCAAAATTGGCTAATAGGAAATTGAATAACTTAATCAGTGGTCAGATGGCGAAACCTGATATGTGTATTTTTGTTAGTTAATTCTCCAGAGAGTCGATTAAAATTAAGAGATTGTTTGATTCTTTCTGGTATAAATGTTTTTTTTATTTTCATAAAGAGCAGGGACGTCCCGAGGGCATAGGCGATCAGGCAGTTGCTTAGGAGCTAAGTCCTAGAGAGCGGCAAATGATCACAGATTGTTTAAATGATTAAATATTTTTGACACGAATTTATGATAAATATGATGCGTCAATGTCTTTGTAAAAAAAATACCAAATCATGAATCGATAATTATATAATGTAAGTGCGTTTTGAATTTATATTATTTTATATGGTGTATAGTGAAGGTGATTTATTTTTTCACAAATATTGAACAATAATATGGGTTCCCGGTAAATTGCTCGAATAACAAGATAATCAATTTGTTTCCGTTTGTTCTGTCTTAGCCCTAGTCTTCTATGTTTTCTGGAAATATATAGAAACAGTTTGAGTAACTAGTTAATAAGCAGTTCTCGTAGAAACACTTCTGTTGAGATAAACTCCATTCAAATATCATATGTTCAGCATTTGGAGCGAACACGGTTAAAATAAATACTTACGAAAATTATTTTTATATTTCACTCTCTAAACAAGTGTCGCACAAGATAAAAATGAAATTCGTAGAAAAAGTTGTGAAAAATCTTTTAAATAACCAAGCGATTCGAATAATTTGTAATTCGAGCAATTTCCATTCGAGCAATTTACCGGCTCCCAATAATATGAGCTTTTGAATCATATTTATTCTTGAAGATCTTCGTCAATAAGGAACTCATATATTATGAATCATCTAAAAGCAAAACGGAATAAGTGACAAAACATTTGTTTGAGTAAGTAGGTGATTAAATAATTCAAACATCTACATGTGTATATGTGTTCCTAACATAAAGGGAAATAAGTGAAAAAAGGGCGCTATTTTATGGCTCTGCCTAAGGGCGGCACATGGCCTAGAAACGTCACTGATTAAAGAGTTTCGTTTTTGTGTATTTCAAACGAATTTTAGATGTAGATTAAGTATTTCAAAGTTTTTTTCGTCCAATTTTGATCACAATGTGGTGATATATAATATATTATACAATTAGAAATATCAGGTTATACCATCTGAACAGTGAATTAATTTCTAAAGTAATTGACAAACATACTTTTCTAAACCGATATTATTATTATTTGCGTTTTTTTTTTGTTTGCACGTAAGTGACACAAAAAGCTTACTTAGAAATGCTTCGCAAACGTTTACACCGAATGACATATCTCGTGTTGATAACAAAAGAATCTAGGACTCGAACGGAAGTACGGTCAGTTGGTAGCTAAGGACTTCAGTGGAGCGTCACTGGGCCATGAAGTCACTGGTGAATCACTTCAAAATCTAAGAATGAATCAAGTTTTCGTTGTTAGAAAAACCTGATGAATTCCAGACATTTTGAAAATAACTGATATTATCATCCTCACCGTTTTATAATTTTTTAGCTGTGAGATGATCTGACAGTGAACTTTCTTGTTCTGTTTGATTTTCACTCGTGCACAGCAATTGGGATTCAAACGGTTTGCCACTCGGTTGAATTGATTCTGGGTTGTGAATTGCGACTCTAAATCAGTGCACATACAGCACACATAAAATAGTAGTAAAATTGACAGACAACTAATGCTGGCGATATACATTTGCAGAAAGCAAGATTGCACTTTTCCCGCCCTATTCATTTAATTCCCATAGGCGTTTAGGCATTGGCTGAATTTCCCAAGTAACAACATTGGAAATCAAATCATACAGATTATTGACGTGATAATAGCAAAATAGTAAATTACACATCGTACAAATAGTGCGTTAAAAGAACGAAGCTATGATTGATGAAATAATGTTGTCATCTGTCAAAATTAAAGCGAATATTGAAAAGTCGTTTAGCACGAAGAATTCGCGTTTGACAATGAGCTGTGGTATCAAAAATGGTATCCAACACACGCAATAATAGTATACAATAATAATATCTTCTATGGACAATAGGAAAGTTTCCCTTTTTACGGTATTTTGAAATAATTTATACAGCTGGCAGCAAGATATGCGAGATATTTCAAAGATGGTCTCGATAACGCTGTTTTTCTTTTATTTGGGTTATACGTTTGCGTAAATGAGTTAAGTATACGAAAATCGAGGGATGACTTTTCAATATTTGACATATTATTGCTACATTATTGTAATAGTACGACAATCGACAACACACTTGTTTTGAGCTATGAATGCTATTATAGACAATATATAATGATGAATCCAATCTTATGGTATGATACAATGTAATGCGGTTAAATCAGGGGTGGGCTGGAGGGGGCTCGCGCGAGCCCCTTGTTAAGATAAGAAAGTCATTCGTCTCAGATAAAATCAGCACCGAGCTGCAATTTCTGTAGATGATTAAAGTTTATTTTGAAACAAGACTTGGTTGCTCTTTATTTTTTTTTTAAATATACTGACTTCAGCTGCATAATAAAAGAAACCCTAGCTGACCGCATGTGGCTCACGGGCCACGGTTTATGCATCATCTATATTACATGGCTTGAAGGCATCATGGAGGAGATTTACCGAGCCCCTTGTTAAGATATTAGCAGTCCACCGCTGGGTTAAATGGATATAACCTTCTCAGTGGTGGATTAAGCCATAAGCGCAAGAGGCGCGCGCTTGGAGCCTCCAATCTGATGGGTCCTAAAATAAAACATATTCTTTAAAACTCATATAATATTTTCAATTAAGTTTTAGTAATTCGAAAAAGAGGGCCTCCAAATTTAATTGCGGGCCTTATAAATGTTTAATCCGGTTACTGATTACCTTCTAGTGACACGCCAAAAACATGTGTATACCAATAATGCAAGAGTATGTAACACAACATACTAATATTTCACTGTTTTTGATTTGATTGATACGATATTGTCTCTTTGTCCTATTACGACAAAAATATATTCAAAAATATCTTCTTGAATCGTATGTAATAAGAAATGTATTAGATTTTGCACAACACTTAACTGTCATTATCTCGAAATTAAGATTTTCAAATTTTCCTATTAGCATGTTGCAATATGTCGGCCACTGTGGTTGTGTGACTTGAGCAGTCATACTCAACTCACGATTTGTTCAGATTTTATGTGTATTCCATCAAAAGTTCTTTCTTACAAAATCTGCTCATTACTCAGTTGCTCAACCTCTCCTTTTCAAAGGGAATAGAGATAGACGAATAGGGACTAGAACAGGACTTGTGATTAAACAATCTCTTTCGCTAAGCACCGTCATTTTAGGATTGTAAGGGTGGGAGGGAATTTCTAGATGTCACAACATCCATACTTTTGAAAAGAAATCGATTAATCGATTGAAAAAATAGTTTTCGTTTTGGGATTAAACCCGTAAAACTACGACAACCTACGACGTTGAGCACTGCACCACGGACTCCATTAATTTTATCTTAAGACATATATATATATTTTTTAATCCATATCCGCTCCCTATACGGAGCATATGGTCACCACGATGCTCCTCCACAATTCTCTATCTCCAGCCAGTCTCCTCGCCTCCTCCCAGGTCATCCCAGCGTCCCGTAACTCTGCCGAGTACATCCTGTGGATAGTCATCAGTGGCCTTCCACGACGCCGGGATCCATCCGGCCGGAAGAAGAGACAGGCAGGGTTCAGGCTCTCTTCAGGCATCCTCAACACGTGTCCGTTTCTTTATTTTGGACGTATTTGGAGCTATTTAAAACACATTACCATATCAACTGTGGCAAGGAAAAAGAACGTAACCCACAGTTCTCTCAAAACAGCTTTTTTCGATAATCACAATGAATACAACTGGATACAAGATTTATCAAAATGATGTATCCTGAAAAGGCCAAATTAGTGTCTAAATTTAGCTTTAAGGTTTGAAAAAAGAAGGGCATTTGAACATTGCGACCAGAAAAAAAGATTTTTCTTGGAAAATTTATCAAATTAATATAAGACTAAGTCAATATGAAACTTGTTTATCAGTCACCGTGCACTTCAAAGTTGTGTATATTCCATAATTTACATTTGAATCAAAATCATCAATAAACGTTTATTATGTGCCCCTGTAAAATTTGTTATGTGTGAGTAACGTCTTTTTTCTATTCTCAGTCCACAGTCGATATGGTTAGAATATAAATAAGTATGTACAAACTTTTCCATCAAGAATTGACAGTAAAAAGTTATAGACTAAGTCTCGCGGTTTGGTTTATATCTTGCAAATTGATATAAAATAAAGGTAGACGAATTAGCCACCGTTTCTTTCACCGCTAGAGTATAAATTTAATTTTGTACCACCTGAAGCGAATCTTTCTGAATCTAGTTATTTCTTTATGGATTCTATAGCATATTATTCTTGGGTACACGCTAAAAAGACTTTTCCATATCATTCTCAATAACCTAGTTAGATATCAATTAATTAACCAAGCCCCAGTTTGTTTGCCGCGCTAAAATGGCAGAAGGCAGAACACATTAATGAATAACAGGACTGTGAAGTCGGAGTCAGGGTTCGTGGAGTCAGGTGTTTTTCCGGAGTCGGAATAGAAAAAATATTATTACTAAAACCGTGTTGTTACTATTCATATGTGCACAAGATTTATAGATTTCATGAAAACGTGTTAACAGTACTTACGCCAGCTTCAGTGGTGAGACATTAATAAATATTCATGTAATAACCCAGATAATGCCAACCCTTTGTTTGATTCTTTAGACCAGGGGTGTGGAACCTTTTCTTCTCTAAAGGGCGCATTCATTTTTATGATTCGACATAAGGCCGCAGTACACATTGACTAGAGAATCTTTGACCAGAAAAAAATAATTTCATACCAATTTCTAAAGTCCAGAAATTTGCGGATTTCCCAAAATTATCAGCGTATGACCTTTTTTTAGGTCTTTTAAGGGTTTTCAAATCCAAAATGTGCAGAATTTCAGAATTGACCAGAAGGCCGCACCAGGGTAGCCAAAAGGCCAGGGTCATAATATATCGGTCAGAATAAATAGTCATAATTTAAATGAAATTAAAAAAAATACCTAACCTAACCTAACCTAGCTTAACCAAAATTGTTACAAAATATTCTGACCGTATATATTTTTATTCTGACCGTTCATATTTTTATTCTCACCAAAAATTGATCTAAATTCTGACCATTTAATTTGGTTCCTTTTTTTATTATCTGATTACCAGACGCAAAATTTTCCACATAACTGCAGTTGTACCTCCATTTTTTTTGAGTTGCCTGACTAATGAACTGGAAGATCAATTTTTCTGAATTTGATCTTTGTGAATTTGTGGACAAGAAATTGTTCATTCTCCCGAAGTGTAGAATCAGCATGCCAATTGTCATGTGGTGACGATATTAAAATCTGCCTCGATGTTTGTTCTTCCAAAATATAGAGCGAGCCTGTCAATTGGTGATTCTAATGAAAAATTACTGCTCTCACAATAATATGAATATGAAAGTTTCTTTCATATCTCACAGAGAGAAGACATCTTGCCCTATTTCTCTTTGTTCTTGTGTATTTTGATGTTGTTATTTTTTATCCTCTTCCTTCTCTTTTTTCCTTTCTTCAGTGCCTGTTTGATCTTTATTACTAGCTGAGAAGCAAACATTCAAAAAGTGATGTGTCACAAATTTTGAGAAATGCCGCGTCGAAGTCACAATATGTGTTCAAAAAAGGTTTTTACTTTAAAAATTAAATCATAAAGTTGACTCATTTAAGCAAACCGTGATTTATCCAACACTCAATTCGTCATTTCCCAAGCTCTAAATTTGTGGGATAAATCTAAGGCAAGCTTAACTTTAATAGTTTGAACGTTCGAAGAGAAATGAATCTGGCCATATATTTCTTTCGACTTATACGAGGCCAAAATGAGAATTCCTCTATTCTTGAGAATGTTAATCTAAATGTTTCTGATTATTGTTTGAGAAATCGTGGACATGAATTGTTTGTTCTTCCAATGTGTAGAACCAGCCTGCCAATGGGAATGTCACTGGGGAGAGCTTTAATGGTGTTTAACAATATTGCTTCGGATGTCGACATATTCCACATAGACGTGGGTGAGTTCCGACGAATGCTATTTTTTATGTATTAAAGTAGAGTTCGTCGGAGTTTACTCAGTTGACTTTCTTGCCATTTTGTTCTACTGATTTAATATTAAATTGTACTATTTTTCTTTTCTTTATTGTAAAAGTTTTAAATTTATAATTTGTCACCCTTGTGCAATGTTAATTAAATAAATAAATCACTTTTTGAATGTTTGCTCTTCAGGTGTTGTCAGTATCCTTATCATCTGTTCGGGGTTTGACACTGCTATAAAGTGTTTTATTTTTAACGCATTTATGGCTACCCAGAATTATCGTCTGATGATTTGTTGAGTAGGTTAGTGTAGCTAACGTATTGCTGTACAAAATTGTATTTAATTAATTCCAAAGTAAAAGTGCACACAATTGTGGAGGAAAAGGAAGAACCGCGTTTATAAATGGCGACAGGCAAAGTCGCTGCAGTCATTATTCAAAAAAACGAAAGCGTTGATTTCGCAATAAGTCGGCGACGGCGAGGTTGATTTTTTCGTTTATTTCTCGACCAGAACACCTTATTTTTATTCAACTGTAGGGGACATTCTAGCGCAGGTGCTTCGTTGTCGATTGCCGCTTGGTTACTCTACCTTGAAGTCTATGGTAATTATGTAGGGTTGTCAGTTTCGGAATAAAATCCTGGTACGCATGTGTATCGTAGTTGGACGGTGTAATGCAATACTGCACTGCTTAGTGAATTCTAGGGCTGTAGAGTCGTCAAGAAATAAGACGACTCTGGACTTAGCTTAAAATTCGACTAATATTGTTTGTAAGTTTACTATCGTGCATTGGCGCCACTTTTCACAATAGCGGTTTGAACACGCGTTTTTTCCAAATACTGGAAGTTATTAGTTTTTTTCGAGTCCGTCTCAGGTTAAAATTGTCAGACAAAAACTACCGACTACGACACTTTTGTAAATTGTATTTATATAGAAATCGCTAGTGTCAAAAGTGGTGCCACTGCATGTTACTATGCATAAAAAGCATTATTGGTCGGAAGCTTGGAGATTTTTTTATTTGTGGCCCAGTTGGTTAGAGCTTGCTCTACCAATCACGCAGTTCTGGGTTTGATTTTCGGTCAGATCACAGTGAATTTGAGAATTATTTAATTCAAAGTTGTGATCAAAGACAGGGTGTTTGTGATGTCAATTCACATCATTTCCTCTCTTCCCATCCTCCTGATCCTTTAATAACTGAGTGTAGCAATAGCGATTAGCCAACCACTAGTCCTGTTCTAGGCTTATCCTTCTGTCCCTACTACTCACTTTGAAAAAAGTGAGGTGGAGCGACTGAGTAACAAACAGTTCTCGTAGAAAAACTTCGGTTGAGATACTTCTATTAGGAGGCCATATGCTCCACATTGGGAGCGGACATGGATTAAAATAGTTGGCCAAATTTTTCATTTTTAAGATTGGTGACATAATGACTATATGAGGGGTATAAAAGCATAACCGCCACTATCCATACCTGACCGTTTTTGAGATAATGATTGATTAATGATCCTTTACTCACTCTCTATGCCCTACAAACTTCAAACCAGTGCAAATTCATCTCCAAATCATTCAAAATCGACATCAAAAGTGTTGATTAAATGCATAACCGCCTCTATTACACTTCAGTGAAGTTCAAAAGCGCCACATTCGAAATTGACCAATCACGATACAGTAAACGCATACTAGCGCAAATCGTATATGACCGCCGTGCTTCGTTGCCATACAAATGTTTTGTGTTCGCTTTGCAAATAATTCAAAACTTATCATAGAAAATGGATGTTAATGTATCACCTGTGCCTAAAACCAGTGCAAGAAAGCGCGAAGTAAACAGGGATCAGTGGAAACGGAACATACAAAAGCGCAAAAGGTAATAATTATTCACTTTATAAAACTGATTTTAACTGTCATTTGTTAACACATTAAGCGCCGAGCCCTGGATCAATTTTTAATAAAATATTTTTTTTATAGATACTCACCGAAGACATTGCCAGATCTACGATTAATTGGGAATTGTCATCACAAAAACAACAAAAAGCTTAAGTGTAATGAAATTGGATCGCAAGATATTAGAAAATTTCGCAATGCATTTTATTCGAAACATGAAAAAGCATATCAAGATGCCTTCATTTTGAAATTTTTAAAAGTTAAATCGCCTCGACGACACTGCCAAAACAAAATATCAGAGCGTTGCAACAAACGCACACGAAGTTATACATGAGAAAGTCCACAAGGCCCCCGGATAAATTCCGCGGCCCCCAATCTGGGAATCACTGGTCTACAACTTTGTTTATTTGACAATAATTAATTATCGTTACACTATCTCATTTCATCAACACATAATTATTTTTTTGTTCTTGAAATTGTTACTTCTGTTTACGCTCACGACTAATGTTTTGATACTTTTTTTTTCAATGTTTTTAGTTTTAGGCACCATTTTATAATGCAAATAAATATTTTTTTTCCTTGAAAAAATAATATTTTTTTATAACTTAAACTTTTTTTTTATGTTTCAACATTTCAAATTAAGTAAGCTCAAAAATTGACGTATTTTTGCGTTTTTTTAGCTTGTAATATATTTTTTAAAAATTTTGTTTGTATAATATACTTTTAACCTGTTTATTTTGTTTTTTTTTATGAAGAATATAAAATAATAAATATTTTAGTCATATTTATTACTTTATTTTGAAGTTTTGGTCTTGAAGTGGTTAAATCGATAAATCACGCATTGTGAAGTGCAAATCCGCCACATTCACAAACCTTCAACGACAAAACCGCCACTTTGCAAATTTGAGCTGCAAAACCTCCTCTATTGAAAAAATGATTGTCTTTTTTGAAGTAACGAAACTAAAATTGCTTGATATAAAATTACCAAACTAAAAACAAATCTAAAAAGATGTGAATATAATTCGAAATCGTTCAAAAAAATGTAAAGGGAACATTTAAATCGTTTTTTTCGATTACTGAACAATTTGCATTTGTGCTTGTAGGCGGTTATGCTTTTATACCCCTCATATGTACTAGAAGAAAGGGAAATCATTGAAATAATTGAAGACCATTTCAAGGGACATGTTTTACTTACTATTGTTTTAAGCCGAATTTGGAGCTGGTTTCGGAGTCGTGTTTAAACTTGAATTTGGAGTCGGAATCAGAATCATCATATTCATTAACGTCTCCACAACTTTTGTAAAACCAAATGTTGACCAAGTACAAGCGAAGAAATGTTTTAAAATAGTCTTATATTTTCAATATTGTTTCCAATAAGTAGCGTTAATAGAATACCCGAGACAGTTGACAGCCCTACCGCCAACATTGGAAGGGCCGGAAATTTCTGTGTAGGGTTTGGTATATCATTATTTTAACTTTAATTATATACAAAACACCATCACCGATTATCCCCTGCAATCCGCTTCCAGTCGTAACGATCCCGGGTTTCATTAAACGCAGCATTGAGAGTTGTAGGGTTTTTTTTCCAGTAATATACTCCACTAAGTACACCTAAAGATCTTTGAGTATTTTTTATATAATAAGCAAATAAACAACTTTGTTATTTCACTTACTGCATAACAATAGTTGGCTAGAGCTTGCTCTAAAGATCAAGCGGTTCTGGGCTTGATTCCCGGCAAGATCGATGCCAAATTTAGATTTTTCAATTTAATTTTGAGACTCAATACATGGGTGTTTGTTATGTCAATTTACTTCCCAGTTGAACTCATCGAGTTTTCTCTTATGATCTTTGGCGGTATTTGCCGCATTAGCGTAAGCTTTAATGCCAAATGTTTTTATTTTTATTTAAAAAAAATTATAACATTTTAAGCAAAAACATTACGTTGAAATCTGACAAACATGAGCATATCGATGATTTAGTGTCAAGATGTTGTAACTACCAAAATGCCGGAAATGAATTAAGAACATAGTTAGCTGTAAAATGTTACATTTTATATAATGTCAAAATGTTGTATCTCCCGGAGACACAAAACTTTGACATTATGTAAAATATAACATTTTACAACCAACTGCGTTCTTAACTTATTTTCGACATTTTGGTAGTTACAACGTCTTGACACTAACCCATCGATATGTACTCGTAATGGAGTTTTTCTCAACAATTGTTTTCTATGAAGACTGCTTGTTACTCAGTTTCTCACTCCTTTTTTTTAGAGAGAGAAAGGATTAGGGCATCTTAATTAATCCACGGCCAAATGCTTAACTCGGTTCTGGAGTATTTTTTTGGGCTTACCAGAAGATTCTAGATTCACTTTATCACTGAATAGGTTTTGCGAACTATAAGTATATCCAGAGAATGTTGCACCTTGACAAGATTAAATATTAAATATGAATAAATCAAACTTGCATTTTATCACTTAGTAACTAAATATTTCGTCCATATTATTGTTTTGCAAATTTAAGGGAAGCATTTTTTGCGGAAAAAACCAAATCCCCAATTACACTACCCCGAATTACACTGTCCCGACTTTAGCGTAAATGGGGGTTGGAAAAAATCAACGACATTGACCACTGGACTACGGGCCTGACAGAATTTACATTACAGCTTTTAGATAATACAGCATAATAGCCATTCAAGCCAAAATGCTTTCATTGTGATAATGGCTCCCCAAACTTAGTGACTGTAATTAATTAATTAATTATATAAGTAAAACTAATTAAATACATAATAATAATTATTGTAAATGTCAGCCAACGTTATGAAACGTGAGAATTTTTAAAAATTAATATTCTGTTTTCAATTATTCTCTTGTTTTTAAAACAAAAGCTGGAGATCAAGGTCGGTGGTTTCACGCCCAGTCTATGTACATGTTAAGAAAACCGAAGGTCGTTTGACGGATCTCATGGAGGTTTTTCTACGCCATGGACAGCGTGGTATCATATCAAAAGGTTTTTCAACCTTTTGACAGTCGCAGCCTCTTCAAAAATTAATAACAATACTTATTAAAACTGAGATAGGTGTTGTCCTTTCCAACATACTTTATCATGAACCGATTCTCGACTTTCTACATTGCCAGTCATTCAAGTATTGACAAGGATTAAATTGATCTGAAGATACATTGAATTCACATGCGTAACTGAAAGTATGAAAGTCTCGCATTGGAAGCAGAAATTAAGCATCGTTAAAAAAGTTGTATTATTCTATTCAAATACATTTAGTTGTACAATAACGACCCCCCCGTTTTTCAGAAACGTCATAATTAAAACACATAGTCTTCATTTATCGGATAATTGTATTTTGTGATGAAAAAAAGTTAACCATTTGAATACCGCGCAAATAAATCATTAATATGCCCAAGAGATACTGCGTGTTTTTGAAAAAAACAATTTTGCCTAATATACACTCGAAGTCGATATTTTAAAAACCTATATTGACTCAGTATAGATGGCACTACACATATTCATCAACATATTGCTTATAATCAATTAGAAAACCAAGTATTTGATTTTTTAAATGTCTTGAACATCCGTGTTCGCTTGCATATGTTCCGGACACCTTTGTCCGCTTGGTATTCAAGTGGTTAAAAAATAACGATTTAATTGCAGGTTAAAATAATGCCGAAACACAACAAAGTGGGTCGCTAAAAATGGACATATCGATCGGGGTTGAATTAAGAAGTTGTGATACTTTTGCAAATGGTGACTCGGGTGTCTGACCGGAAAAAAAACGTCGTGTGTAAGGGCTAGTCGGTTTTCGAAAACCTGATTGAAATTAGCAACATTCTTAAACCGGTTATCTAAACTTGATAACACGGTTTCAAATATTAGAATTATTATTGTTTAGATAAAAAAAGTCATTAGTTTGACTTAAAACTGCATTGGGTATAATTAAAACGAGATGAAATACAGTAAAACCCCCATTTACACTAAAGTCTGGACAGTGTAATTCGGGGTAGTGTAATTGGAGGAGTGAATCTCATCTTTCTGCAAAAAATACAAAACCAAGAATTCCCTTTGTTTTGCAAAACAATAAATATTTAGTTACTAGGTGATAAAATGAAAAGCGCGCCAAAATCCAACACATAAACAGTCACCCGGCCGTACGTGTATAGCCTGGCACGTGTTGAATAGACAGACGCTAGCCAAAATTTGACTGTATGCGCCGCACAGACGACCGTCTCGTAGCAACGACAATGGAATGCGACAGTGCAATTGGGGAATTTGCGGCGAATATTTCAAGCCAGCGCGTAATTCGGGGTAGTGTAATTGGGGGTTCCACTGTATTATGAAGTGTAATGGTCATTGGCCATCTATGAATGCGTTAAAAAATATTATATTTTGGCTTATTTTTATGTTATTTGAATCTGATACACCTTCCGAGTACGGTAAAGGTATAATTACTTCACCGCCGAAGAGGAACGTATTCTTCAAAAAATCAGGGCTGTCGGAGTCGGAGTCAGAGTAGTGATTCGTGGAGTCGAACTCGAAGAAAAACGAGAATAATCATTAGTCTATTCACCATATTGATTGGTGAGATCTATTCGAAATATTCTGGTATCTAGAATGACCTGATATTATGCAGATATGTGAGTCAAACTGCGAAGTCATTCTTTTACTCCCTAACTCCACATCCCTGAAAACAAATTAGTATATTTTTGTGACATTGTTAATTTTTAACAATGTTTTAAAAAAATTGAGTAAACCTTTTAAAATATTTTCATGTTTTCAAAGTATAAATTCGTTTAAATTATTTTTATTTGTATTTGAGTGCATATTTAAATGATGTTCTATCTAATGTGTATATGTATGTCAGCGACCTTCCACACATTGCTATGCCCATCAGTGGACTGCGGCCACCCATTTAAGAACTACTGTGCTTGGAATCTTGGATGCATTTCTGCATGACTTTTATGACCGGAAAAATTCATACTGGACCTTCAATTGCAGAAGAATCTAATTTATATTCATTGAGTGGGACCTTCGCCGAGATGGTTTTTGTCAAGAATTTGTCCTTCTCTTCAAATAACATTTGTAATATTTATTTATGTTAAAAAGATACACACTATTTTTAAATGTCATTATCATCAATTAATCGGGGATTTTCTGGGAAAAGAATTGCTTTTTTTTTACAAACGTAAATATAACAGATACCGCGAAACATAGGCATTAAATTAGTCGCGGCACCGACTTGCTATGCCCAATTTTTCACTTTAGCATCGCTTCAATTTGCATCGAAATGAATTTAAAAATCTTCTCCGGATGATCAGCTAATTACCTACTCGGTTATCGAATCTCTTTGGGCTAGTTTAGGCCTGGCCAACCCAAGTTGCACCCCGGGCCGCATCCAGCGTTCCGTATCTACACCAAGTACATTCTGTGGTTGGTCAGTGGCTTTCCACGGCGACGGAATTCATCTGGTTGATAAAAGAAGCAGACAGGATTCAGGCTCTCTTGAAGAATACGCAGCGCACGTCCAAGCCAGGTCTGTCTTATTAGATGTAATACGGGGTTGGTGAACCCGCTCTCATGTCTCCGTGTTCCTGACAAAACCAAACTACTGCACATACAGTATTGACAGCTGGCTTGTTTTTTTTAAAGCACATGATACGGTTAATGTGTGTTTTCTTAAAATATTCGCAAGTTTAAACCAACACTGCAAAGATTAGGGCCTCTAATCCCGGGACCCCCGATCACGAAATCCCGAGCCTTAGGATTGTCTTGAAACTAATCCAGGGATTTTGGGAATTACTATAACAAGTAAAAATTCGTTTAATCAGCTAAAAGACTTAAATAATAAGTACAATCAGAGCAGGACAAACAGAGGAGACCGCCTGTAGCTCTAAATCTGGAGAGGCGTTAAATTTCTAGCGCCGGCGTTGGACTCTAAGATACTCCTCATTTAGTGAAAGGATCTCCAGATATTCCCAATCAGATCGCGAATTTCAACCGTAGTCAGTAGTGTGTGGCCCCAATTAATTGAAGCCGTCGACCCTTTATAATGTATTTAATTTGATTGTCTAATATTTAGAATTGGTACAAACCACTTCTCACGGAATATTATAATATGTTCCAGTTGTGGAGAAAAGATTATCAAACAGTATCAAATAACGATGGTCAGTGAGTCAAACAACAGTTTCTACACGCGGTTAAAATAATAGGCATATTATTTCATACTTATTGCAAATGTTGCCGTCATGCAATATTGTCATAAACCATGAAGCGAGAAAATTTAATATTGCGTAGAGTTTATCGTTCATATTTTAATATCATGTGTAACATAAAAAAAAACAACTGTAAGTCCCCAATTAGCACGCTTAGTCAAAAAAACCACACATGCTCATAATAAAACAATACATTTAGGTCTTGTGTGTTGTGTTGAGATGAATTGAGCCTCCAATAAGTGAAGTTGGCTTAGTAGTAAAATTGTAAAGCTTTTCTGTCAATCACGTCTTTTCCTGTTGTTTTAGTGGGTTGTATATTTTTATTTTAGGGATATAACACCATTTCAGTGTGTTTTTATAGAAGACACGTCACTTTTACGATACTTTAAGGCATGCAGAATATTATAACGCATCTAAATACTCAAAACATATTTAAAAAATCTATAGTCCAGTTACTACAGCTCGGTATTATTGTATTAGATACATTTAAGATACCCTCTGCATGACTTTGATACTTCCTTGAAATGCACCGATCCATTATTGTGTTATGTAATTCCTAAATGCATCTATTGTGCTGTCAAAGTTTTGGCGGCAAACGATAACTGCATGAATTATTCGCTATTTTGAAAGCAAGTTTAGTGTAAAATTTTCCGGCCGTGTCAGTATAAATTAAATGCTTTTTTTCGTTCCCACACAATTATTGCGTTGTAATAATTAATACCTGCCGATTGTATGATTATTGTAATTATTATCTAAAATATTATTATATATTACTTAAATTAATGTATACTTGAACATGGCATAGGTAGGGAAATTCGATTGTTATGTTTAACGTTCGTGTCAAAGACCTTTATTTATTATTAAATTGTATGCATTTAGGTTTTATATGTAAAACTTAATTATAAAGTATTATACTGTTTGAAATTGTCGCCAATTGTGCAACGACACTTATCTTGAATTTAAGTAAATTTGACAGAAAAGACAAAAAACTGCATGATGCACTGATGTAACTGCAAGACGGATAACTGAATGCATTTCAAGCCGAGATCGATACCGTGTTATGATTGTATGAAAGTCCTTTTTGCATAAATATGTTGTAGGAATCGAATAAGATTTTTCATCGCCTCTTTACTAAGCAAAAGTAAGGCTTGTCGGTTTTCATAAACGAGTCTATAAACAAAAGGACAGAAAATTTGGATCTTTTATTTGATGGCTTAAAGACCATATGCCCCACATCATTACCCACCAAATGGGTATTTTTAATATCAAGAAATTTTGTTACAAAACAATCAGTGGGCGCATTGTGTTTTCTTAAATCATATTTTCTGAATAGTAACACGAAATAATTTCTTATTGTACATTATAATGTATATAATATAACACAACATAAATTTTACATAAAAAATTGAACTTTTTCTCGCTATTTTAATTGAATTATCCATTTTTTGTAAAATTTCGACATTTGACAACCGGTTTTTTCAAAAGTCGGTTTTTGTATAAGCCATAGTCAAAAGGTATTCACTTTTTATGGAAAGCCAAAACTGAGGTCTTGATAAAGATGAATGGAATTTAACTTTGAGAGTGTCTTCGGATGAAAGATCGATGAAGCTTTCTTTTAGCTTCATGCATAAATTAGTATCTAGAATTTTCACTATAAACGGATTTATTATCCACATATTACCATGTCTAAGATTATTTTTCTGGTGGTAAGATTAGAAAATTATTATTCGGACCACCGAAATTTTCTCGCGGACCACACTTTGCCGACCGCTGCTATAGCACGTAAAAAAGCTCAACAGCGTTCGACTCTCTGACGTACGTAGCTTTTTCAAAGGATGGAGCTAAAAAAAAATCTCACACATTTGAATAATCTGTCAACTAGAAATGGCGAGATTCTGAATTCTGGAAAATTCTAGAATCTCTTAACTATTCACGTTTATCGACAATGATCTCAAGCAGTTGTGGCATGATATTATGGTGAATCATCATTATATTGAAAATTGATTAGATTAATACAAAACAAATAATCAGCATGAGTGCATTTCCCCTAACGGCGCTTTGACAATTCGTTCACCCGGAAAGCGAATTCAGCTGTAATTTGAAGTTATTTATTTCCTCGAAAGATCTAGTTAAATAAACATTGTATAATTATAATAAATTACCACAAGCAGCAGGTCAGAATCAGAAATTCAATCAGAATTTGACAGACAGGTGTGCACGTCTGCGCGACCGTCACTGACCTAAGCCGGATCTGTCTTTAGGGCAACGTTTCTTAAACTGTTCGCTACCGTGGTCCAGTAAATATTTGAAGCCCTCCGTTAATAAAATAGCAAAAATCATTATGTAATTTTATTATTTTGTTAAACTCTGTCAGCTCTCTATGTGGATCTAATCTCAACCGTTTTCTACCAGAACTGCTTGATACTAAGTTGTTCAACCTCCTTTTTTCAAAAAAACAGCGATACTCCACCTATTTTTTGTCTGCACCGTATGCTGGTTTTTGCTACGTTATCGCGGGCCGCAGAATATCAATAGTAATATACCATAGTGCTTCCTAAGCTGTGGGCCACCGTAGAACATATTTTTTGTTCGGTGGGATCGTTAAGGGGGTTTCTCTCACGCTTCAGACGAAAAAGGGTGGTTGAGCGACTGAGTAAAAAACAGTTATTGTAAAAAAATCTGTTAAGAAACCTTCATTAGAAAGCCATATGCTCGAAATTGGAAGCGGACGTGGATATATATTAAAAAAATCAAGCTGTAAACATTCTTCCAATATGATAATTGTGAGGCTATAATGTAAAACGTACTATTTCCGAAATTAGCGATAAGTATAAGTAAGTAAGTTAAGTATGCAGATGCAGTGTAATTCAAGCCTTAGGAATCGACTGGTCATATTAGTTTTAATATAAAATGTCTAAAAGACTGTCTTTTCAAATTGTAAAACATATTTTTATGCAAATGTTATATTGTTATAGTATTTGACTCCACTGAAAAGTTTGAGTTTTGGAAATAGTACGTTTTGCATTATAACCCCACAACTGTGAATGCAAAATTCACAATTAGCCATTACGTCTTCTGAGGTTGGCTTTTTTTATGAAACAATCATAGCATTATAATTCTTGACAAAGTCATATTACAACTAAATGATTGCTAATTAACTACAGATTGTTGGGTGGACATTTTAAATGTGTGAGCAGGCTTGATGTCATAATACAAAGCAGGAAACAAATGCCTTTTTTGTTCGGGTGAGCGGTCACGATGAAAGTGCATCACCCGCTTAATAAAATACACAATTCGAGCGGGTTGGGTTATCTGATTTGTAATTCAAATCAATCGCATACACTTGAGGATAATCTTATGGGAGCTGCCTCCGCCATTGGCGGATCCAAGGGGGAGGCCATGGGGGTCATGCCCCCCCCTGAGGAGAATTTATTTTCCATTTTTCCAATTGATTAACACTCTAATGGCTCTTTAATTGTTTAGTTTACAATGTTTTATAGAATACATAAATTATGAATCGACTATTTTTATATAGGTATATTATTTTGAAATCATCTATTTGTTATGTATTACTAGCCGATTCCCGACAAGCGTTGCAATGCCACTCAAAGAAAGAAAGTGTTTGTGTTTTAATTGTGCTTATTAAACTGCATGTCTTCTTTTTCTGTCAGTTTGACGTTTGCTGTCGATATTCTATGGTACGACACACGCGCCACCTAATTAATTTCATTGTACTACGCCTATAGCCTTCGCGCAAGTGCGTGAACAGTATGGCAGACATACAAACATTGATTTTTATATATAAGACCTACTGTAAGTTAATTTTAATATGCCTATAAACTTCGCGCAAGTGCAAGCAAAATTTTTGTCAAAGTTGTATTGCAATCGGATCAGCGGTTTGGCAGCCCATAGAGTACGAACAAACAAACATTCATTTTTATATATTAGATGTTTATTTTCGAATTGAATGGCCCCCTCCTTGGACAATTTCTGGATCCGCCACTGGTCCCCGCAAACAGTTTTCGAATCTAAAACTGATTCTAAAACTAAGATTACTGACGTTTCGTGAATTGCAGTGACGTTCCTTGGCTATGTGCTCCCCCTAGGCAGAGCCCTAAATTAACGCCCATTTTTTTCACGTATTTCACATTATTCTATGAATACATATACAGATATAGAAGTTCGAATCATTTACAAACAAATGTTTTGTTGCTTATTCCGTTTTGATTTTAGATGATCCATAATATATGTGTTCCTTATTGACAAAGACCCTCGCGAATAAATATTATCCAAAACCCCATATTATTGTTAAATAATA
This sequence comes from Himalopsyche tibetana, assembly GCA_030503985.1. Lineage (NCBI taxonomy): Eukaryota > Metazoa > Arthropoda > Insecta > Trichoptera > Rhyacophilidae > Himalopsyche > Himalopsyche tibetana. The sequence continues at coordinate 3,580,260 of JAPJYX010000052.1, read as the reverse complement.
ATGATTTTTGTTGCATTTTTAAATAGTCAGAAAATTTACTGGCGTGAAAAATAAATTGCAAACCTTTTTAATGAATAAGCCAGAAAATATAAACGTAAATAATTCTCTAAATGGATTTTTTAGGAATGCACCCAATTCTCTAAAAGAACTAAAATACACTGGGACTGCAAAACAAAATATCCAAATAGCGGATTCAATAAAATATATATTCATAAAAATCTTAATTGAGCTGCCCTGCTGAGCTGCTATATCCAATATCGACAGCTCTGCAGTATTAATATTTTATATTTTTTAGAATAGTTCCAATGTTTCAAGTATTCAAACAAATATATTTCGGAGAAGAAGGAGAAGACCCCGGGACACATATCGACAGCTCTGCAGTATTTATATGAGATCATGAAAAACAATTAACTTTTATTAGCTATAAACTAACGTTTTTCAATTTTACTACTGTTGTATTGATGTAGCAATATGTGATCATTGGCATTAATGTATAACCGAATCGTGAATATAATGTTTTGGCGTGAATTAATCGTAAATAACGTTATCCGCTTTATAATGGAGATTGGATCGTTAATTTTAGCGTTAATTGCCGTCGTGACAATAATAAATAATCTGATTTATTTTGATTAGAATTCGAGATAGTAGAGCAACTTTCTGGACCGCTTTCTAAGCATTGCGCCTCTCAAAATGGGGTCCGCGTTGAATTTACAATTACTTTTTGTATATCTTTTTAACTTCTTCCAGTGTGATATATATCCTATCATTTGGATATTCTAGACCAGACACAGACAAACTGAGGCCCACGAGCAATATTATATTTTTGAAAAAGATTCACGTTTTTATCTTTTAACGCCTTTTTAGAAAAAAATGAATATAAATGTAATAATCGTTATTTTTGGATCAACCTATATATGTGAACAAACATTTGCAATCATGAACCTTAATAAAAACTCTTTACGACTAAATATCACTGATGAACATTTACAAGCAGTTTCAAGAATCTCAAGTACATACAAAATTAGCTCCGGAATTTAAAAAATTGTTAAAACACGTAAATCAGTTACATTCTTCTAATTAGATTGTTTTTTTTCATGATAAATAGTGTACATATAAAAATGTTATTTTACTTGCGGCCCGCCGCTCATTTTGAATTTTAAAATTTGACCCTCTATCCGAAAAGTTTGCCCCCCCCCCCTGTTTTAGGCCAACTATTGTTTTTTTTCGGAGAAAGTAAAGAGAAAAGGTTAAACTAGATATAGCCCAGTTAGCTATTAGAACTCGTGTCTTGCTTAAATGATTGGTTAAATGGGAAAGAATGTATTATATACAATATGGACATGCATACCTTTAACACAAATCTGAATATTGAGCCAGGTCCGTGGCGTAGCGGTCAACGTCGTCAAGATCTCTGATGTTTATAATATAAAACCGGTACCACACGTGCCACACTTTTAGAACCGTTACATTTAATTGATTTACAATTTCCTTATCTGATTAGATGAAGTTTGGTAGATTAAATCTTTTAATTGCTATAATAGTATTAATAAGTAGCATTCTGTCACACCTTGAATGTTATTAAATTAAATAAGAAAACACCTGATTCCTCTTTATCATGATAAAGCTGTTTTTTATAACATAGTTTAAAGATTATATGAGTCCTCGAGATGTGAAGTGAGCAAACTAGTAAAATGGTAAAACTTTTTTCTTGGATTTTTAAGTACAATCACGTCTTTACATCATCAATTTGATGGATTGCGTATATTTATTTTACGGAGATAGCACTATTGCAATGTGTATTAAATGAGCTTATTTCAATTTAAAGATACTTTTAGACAGTGGTGCACAAGTTTTTCGAAAGAAGGGACAATGTATCAATTTTCTAACCTTTCGCGGGCCGTAGAGGGTAAAAGTGTTGAAAAATAATGATATATTAACAAATCACTCAATAAGCTCGTAGGATTACACATAGATGGCACCACTATTGATAAATCCATACGATTATTAGAAATTAATAACCTTCAAATAATACGAGACAAAATTTCATAACAATCTGACGTTTAGTTCGCATGTTACAGTGGTTTTAGTGACGCTATTTTTTTTAATTTTCAAAACAATTGAAAATATCTGATATTCCTGATATTTCGATCTCAATTAATCGTTGTTCTGCAAATGGGTGAACTTGACATGGTACGATTTATAGGCCGAAGCTCTTACTACCCCTTTTGTGATGACAACTGGCAGACATTTAAAAGTTTAGTTCAAGTAATTATGTTAATTTTTGTTTATCATGTTACCAGTACTATCGATTGTTTTTATTGTTTATGACCATAAATGGCAACACTGTTTTTTCGATACCCGAAGCGAATTTCGTTTTTTTCGTTCTTGCTTTGTAGTACGTCATCGGTACGTGACGTATGGCGACGCGGCCAGCTGCTGGGATTAATTCCCGGCGGTAGTGTTACCTTCACTTTTAATTTTTCTTTGGGTTTGTGCGATACGCGATTCATAAAATGACGAATCGGAAAGCCCGACGTCGAGATGAAAGAACTGATCTTTTTCCATCTCGGCGATAATTAAAATTAATTTTGTTTTCTGTCGTGCGCGGACTTGTAAATTCTATTGTTAATAATTGTGTGTAATTTAAAATAAAATGTTTGCAAGTTCCCAATAAAACATCTCCGTAACAGTTGAGCGATGTTCTTCTTTATTCCTACCTACTTGTTGTACCTTAACTATCATTCAAACTGCTGTTGGTCGTAATGACTTTTATTAGTGGGTATACAGTTAGTGTAATTAGGTATAGTTAGTTAGTGTAGTTAGGTAGTAGTTAGGTATTAGTGGGTATATAGTTAGGGTATAACGTCGTGAAAAAAAATACAAATTTCTCACAATAAATGAAACTCAATAATAACCTGTAATGAAACCATCTAAAAATGAGTTTATATATTAATATCACTACTACTGCGGCTTGACTACCCCTGTTCTAGTGTATAAATAAGCTCGGAACAGGAAAAGCAAAGGCTCTCCCTTCCTTGGCAAGGAAAATTTATTACAACTTCAATATATGACTGCAGTAAATTTTCATCAAATACAGCGTGTTCTGTAATACATTAATAATATTAAAAAGTTTACTTAAATCAGTCAACGTCGTTTTTGTATGTAATTTAAATGATTTTTTGTTAAATAAACACATTTTTCTACTAATTACACATTATTATTTTTTTATTCGATAAACTTTTTTCTTTTCTTTTCTGCATCACGCCGAAGATGATATCTCCTCAATGATACAGTTAAGATACATTTTATTTAGGTACAATTTGAAAGGCAACAATAAATAATAATTACAAATATATAGATATTAATAAAGGTTAATTAAATACAAAGAATTGGTATGATTACAAGTAAAAACAATTAAATAATAATATGCAAGAATGATAGTTAATGGCACTAATAAACAACTTTTAATTTTGAGACAGATGAAGACAAAAGAAGTAGCAAATTTCTTGAAGTGACAGAAATTTTCTGAAGACGAAACTAGATCTGGATGCCAGATAGGACCATCACGATTATTTCTACATGACAAAACAATATGCTTCTTTCTACTGACATAATCGGACAATTCCAGAGAATATGCTCTGAATCTTGATTACTGTCACCACAAGGGCAGAAGTTTGATTTTAAATTTATGTAACTTGGCATTAAATGCACCGTGTCCGGTGATAAATTGTGAGGTCCAGTGATCCGGAGAGAGCCAGGTTGCATTCTGACGAAAAGCAACACATTATTTATTAAAGATCAGGACCGGTTGTGATCATTGCTAACCGATCAGTTGATCATACCTTGGGTATCCAATCCCGAAGCCTTTTTCCAATCCCGGGATTTCGGGATTGATTAATTTTCATTTCCGGGATCCCGGGATTGAGATTTGCTCACCGAGGAATTCGAAATCCTCAATTCCCTATACTTTTCCCCCGGATTATCTCCAATCCTCGTTTTTTTTTTAGCTCACAGGAATCTGAAATTCACGATTTGCCAATTTCGTGTCAATTTTCGGGATTTGCTCAAAATTTCTCAATCCCGAAATCCCGGGATCGCAGCCGTATCAATTCTGGGATTTCGGGATCAGAAAATTGAATGGGATCCCGGGATTTGATGCCCTAATCATACACTAAAGGGTAATTATGTTTATGTCCACGTAATCAGTGGCGGCAGGGGTGGGCTGGAGGGGCTCGCGCGAGCCCCTTGTTAAAGTTTACTGAGGCCGGGAGCCCCTTGTTGATTAGTGATAAAAAAATATTATCAGATCAAATTAGTATATACATAACTGCAATTTATGACTTGTATTTTATCTACGACAGCTTCAGTATACACAGTAGAACATTTTTAGCCATTTAGATTCATAAATTTACGGTGAATTGCATATTGTTACATATTAAGTGTATTAAGTAACAATCCATCGCTTATTTAAGTATTGCATATAATTGCATAGGAGTGATAAAAAAATAGTTCCTTCCCCAGAAAACCGAGAATTGCTTCGAGATTAAGCGAGCCCCTTGCTAACGTATTGGCAGCCTACCGCTGAGTGGCGGATTATTTTATATGAGGCCTACGAATCATACGGCCCTCAAATTTGGCTAATATCATATAACCCATCTACTATTTGTCCAGATTTTGATATATTTTTATTATTTTAACTAGAATTTTCTACTGTTTCATGTTATCCGAAAAACAGGACCTCCAAATTTTATTGCGCCTGTGCCTCCATTGTTATTAATCCGCCAGTCCGATAGTCAGGACAAAACACCTTTTTGAAAATGCTTTGCTGCTCATGAATTATATCTTGAAAACTTTATGATTTAATATGACCAGAACCGGTTCTGTTCAACGCGAGTATTTCCAATGAATCTAAAATAAGCAAATAAGAAATATTGTTACCTTTTTCTTAAAAAAAGATGCCAAGTTTTTGAAAATTAACCAGTTTTTGTCAACTTTTGACATGCTCCATATTATAGAGTTCTGCTTGTTTTTTGGCGTGGGGAACCTGCGGCCTTTTGGCTACTCTGGTGCGGCTTTCTGACCAATTCTGTAATTCTGTAAATTTATGTAAATTCGTAAATTCCCGACATATTCTGACCGTAAATTTCTGTTTCCGGCCAAAGATTCCCTAGTCAATGTTTACTGTGGCCTTATGTCGAATCAGAAAAAATGAATGCGGCCTTTAGAGAAGAAACGGTTTCCCACCCCTGGTCTGACATATTGAGGAACAGACATTCAAAAAATGAACTTGTCACACAAATACAGAGCTTGGTAAATGATGTTTGAGTGTTGAAGAAATCACGGTTTCCTTGAATTTGTCAACTTTATGATTGAATTGTTACATGAAAAAACCTTTTTTGAACACTAATTGTGATATCAAACGGCATTTTTTTCAAAATTTGGGTGTTTTTTTTATATATCCAATTAAAAAGAAACAGCCCCTAAGGCCTGCAGTAAAATTGCAGAAGGGGTTGGTCTCTGGAATAAATTAAGAGGTCAGCAAAGCGACATACCGTCCGGGTCGTTCGTAGATAGGCTTGTAATATATTCTGGGGTCAGTAAACTGGCTATTTTAAATACAACCCTTATTGCAGGGGTCGAAAGTCAATCGTGACGAGTAGTATGTTATATGTATTATATTTGTAAGCAACTGTGCATTCAGACTATTGACACGGGGTAGTGAATGTGGGAAATTTTGTTGGCTTACATTCATCAATTTATTGATTGAATTGGCATTCATTGTAATTAGATGAACAATATCAACGTATTTAGTTCCACATTGTGTTTATAAAATGAGTTTATAGCTATTTCGGCGTGCGCCATCGTCAGAACTATGCGGCTCGTGTAATTGGATACACATAGGACAGACAGGGAGGAGTGTATCGACTCGAGATAAAGAGCATGAAAGATCGCTTAACAATGGTAAAATCAGACTCACAATTTGCAAACCATTTTATTGCAGAATGTCATGACATAAATTTGAATTCGACACCAATATGTTTACATTTTTGTAATAAAGGTCAAAAACTGAATGCATTAGAGCAGCGTTTACCAAATTATGGGTCGCGACCCGGTACCGGGTCGCAGAAAGCGAAATGCCGGGTCGCCAATTTCCTCAAATATCTGTATATTTACTATATAATTTCGTTATACCTCTCATTAATAAATTATTGATACATTTGATTTTTATAAAGGTTTATCAGAGTAAAATATTTTGTATTATAACATATCGACTGTGGAAAGGAAAAAGGAAATAACCCACAGTTTTTTCAAAACAGGTTTTTTTCGATAATCACAATGTATACAACTTGATATATGTTCTATCAAAAGGATGCAAGCTGCAAACGCCGAATAAGTATCTAAATTTAGCTTTTAAGTTTAAAAAAGATGACCTTGTAAAAAATTAAAACCAAGAAAAAAGACTGAAACAAAGGTTTTTTCTAGACAATTTCTTTAATTAATATTAGATTATGTCAATTAAACATTATTTTAGAAGTCTCCGTGCACTTCAAGGTTGTGTATGATTTATAATTTGCATATGGCCCAAAATCATCAAAACACGTTTTTTGCGCCTCCTGTAAAATTTGATATGTGTGGGTTACGTCCTTTTTCCTTTCCACAGTCGAATAAAGACAGTGTGGACATAAATATACTGTTTTGTTTTACCTATAGGCCGCTAGTATAAGCCATAACAAATTTAGTGGGTCACGAAGAAGAAATATTAAAATAACCGGGTCGCGGGGGTTAAAGTTTGGGAAACGCTGCATTAGAGCAATGAGAAATTAGCAGGCATAATAAAGGCTATACACGTATAGCCGGGTGATTGTCTATATGTGGGATTTTGGCACCCTTTGCATTTTATCACTTGGTAACTAAATATTTCGTCAATATTATTTTTTTGCAAAACTAAGGGAAATCTTAGTTTTGCATTTTTTGCGAAAAAACCAAATCCCTAATTTTGTATGAGATTCAAACCCCCAACTACACTACCCCGAATTACACTATCCCGACTTTAGTGTAAACGGAGGGTTTACTGGACATTCATCAATGCGTTATATATGTCCAGTTAACCCTTTCTTAACTAAGATGTGTAAATAGTACACATACCTTCTAATCATTTACATTTCTCTGTATATATGTATAATAAATACTGGCCTAAAATTCAGGTATTCCTCTCCTATACATTTACACATTGAGTAATGCAATAATATAAATATTGTAGTAGTGTTATATAATTGTCATGATTCACTCCCGTTTGGCTGATGTGTAACGGATACACAGCTCAGGAGCGCGTGATTTTTTTGCATAGTAAGGAAAGCGTTAAACGTGGGCGTTGAGTTATAATAAATTTGACAATGTCTGACTTTGAAACATCAGTAAATGAAAGTGTTTGTTCGGGTAGTCGACCACTGGGTACCGCAAACGAAGCAGACCAACGCCCACGAGCGGTGACCACAGAACTGGCAACACCACTCACATTACCGGTGTGCTATAATTGATTATTAATATTGGAAAGGATATCAATTAAAATCAACGAAAGTGACAGATAGATATATAGACGAATAATACAAAAACTAAAATGGCGTTGGGCGAGACAACGCTCGAATTCAGAGATCGCACTAGTTCGAAAAGTAGTTATATTAAATATTACTTTAATACAAACGCACTCAGCGTGAATGAGCGACTATGATACAAAAGTTTTCTAGAGTGAATCAAATTGAGTAGAATAAACCAACGATCGGCGTCCATGTTTGTATATCACATAATTCCAGAAGGTTCCACACTACGGCCCGCAATCCATAACTGACCCAACGGAGTGACTTTATTTAATAATGCATAGTAAAATGTTTTCATCAATTACTTACATATCGACTGTGGAAAGGAAAAAAAAACAAAACCCACACTTATCAAATTTTGCAGGAGGCGCAAAAAACGTGTTTTGATGATTTTGGGCCATATGCAAATTATGAATTATACACAACCTTGAAGTGCACGGAGACTTCTAAACTGGTGTTTAATTGACATAATCTAATATTAATTAAAGAAATTGTCTATGAAAAACCTTTATTTCAGTATTTTTTCTTGGTTTTATTTTTTTACAAGGTCATCTTTTTTAAACTTAAGAGCTAAATTTAGATACTAATTTGGCATTTGCAGCTTGCACCCTTTTGATAGAACGTGTATCATGTTTGATACATTGTGATTATCGAAAAAAGCTGTTTTGAAAAAACTGTGGGCTACGTCCTTTTTCCTTTCCACAGTCGATATAGTAAACGTAAAATTATAATTCAATGAGATTAAGATAGTTGTGTTTATTCGCGGATAACATTTTATTGGTTGAAGTTGTCAATCAAAAAGTGGCAAAGAAAAAAGAGGACTGGCACAGGCGGCACTTTTTAGGGGGAATTTTTGAATACAAATAAGAAAATTGCGGATGTAGTAAGCAAATCTTGGCGCGCCGATCAACTGTGACAGTCAGGGTAATCTTAAAGAACGACGTCGTGAAGCATTTGAAGTTTAGCACAGACATGAAAAAAACAGAAATCCTTCGTGAATTATTTTTCATGTCTGTGTTGGCGGCACTGACACGACGGCCATTTTAGATTAAACGTCAAATGCTTCACGACGTCTAACTTTCGATTACCGACCCTTGTACAAAAAAGCTTGGAAACTTCTGGCTTATTCGATCCGACATATCCGGCAGCGAAATCCAAAATTTTGAACTAGATCAAAATACATAATGGTGTGTTTTTAATTACATTTTTTTATTAGTGTGAAGACACATATGTGACGCGTTTTGGGGGTGACACGCAACACGCGAATCGCGACACTCTTGTGACGCCTTGTGGCACATCTCGACACACAAACTCAACGTGCTGTACCATAATGGTACCGTAGACCAAGAAACATAGACTATGACTAGAGACACGTATTTTTTCATTTCTTTTTGGCATTCTAGAGCAGTAAAAATGTTTAATTTTAGCGTCAATTTCATTTGATCTACCCGACGGATTTTACAAAAAAAAATAGGGAAGAAATCAATGACCGACCTGGTACCTATACCACTGATTGTGTGTACTGAACCTGTCGTAGATATTAGAATATAAGTCAGAAATTGCAGTTCTATACTATTTTTATCTGAGAATATTGTGTTCTTTTAAATGAACAATGAGCTAGCTCCCCGACCTTAGTAAAATGTAACAAGGAGATCGCGCGAGTCCCTGCGAGCCAGTGTTCCCTCTAAGCTGTGCGCGTGTGCGCGCACATGCATTGAAACAGAGCGCACAAAAGTTACATCAGCTATACCACCACCAGAATAAATTAATTGTCATTAGATAGTGTTCTTAGTTATTGTCATTATAAAAAAATAACCATTTCGTCAAGTAGGTCTAAAAACCGTTATGTGGCGCACATTTTTTTAAATTTCCTTTCAAAGTTGCACAAAAAATGTTTTTTGCGCCCATAACCTTTGGAAAATTAAAGGGAACATTGCTGCGGGCCCCCTCCAGCCCACCCCTGGAACTATGTAGTAAGATTCCTATGGGACATAACACTTTTCTATTTTTCACCTTATTAGAATAACTTTGCCATTCCTCTGCCGAAATCTACTGTCCTAACTCAACTATCATGAATAGCGCAAACTAGCAGTGTATGAATTGACATGAATAATTTTTCAGTTGTAACGGTATGCAATTAAAAGCGCGACTCCGGAAACTTACTTGCTACTTAGCTTGTGCACTTGCTAGTTACTATTCTTCATTGCTACTTGGCAGTAGAGTTATCACAGTCATTCTACAATTTCAAACAACACAGTGGCAGAGGTGTGTATTGGTCGGTCCGCGGCAAGATCTCGGGTCCATAAATAAACTTTTACTGTATCATACACAAGACAATATCTTCTCAATGATACAGTAAACACACATTTATATGTGTTTTTTTTAAACCATATCCAGTCCTAATGTGAAGAATATGTACTCCTAACGGAGTTTATCTCAACAGAAGTGCTTCTACGAGAACTGCTTGTTACTCAGTTGCTCAACCTCTCTTTTTCCAAAGAGAGTAGGGATAGCAGGGTAGGCTAGGACAGGACTAGTGGTAAGCTAATCGCTCTCGATACGCCCCGTTCATAGGATAGGATGGGTGGGAGGGGTGAATTCAAGACATCACATACAACCATGCCTTCGAACATAAATTTATAAATCGATTGAAAAATCAATTTATTAAACTGTCCGTACCGGGATTTGAACCCGTGCCCTCCGCAACCGAAGCCAACGACGTTGACCACTCGACCACACAGACGACAAATTTATGTGTGATTAGCAAAAGTAAATAGAATTGGAATAACTAAGTGATTAATGTAATGGCGGTAATATAGTAATTGTAACTGTGGATTTAATTGAGGGTGAAGGAAGATAAACTTTGTCTCAAAAAGAATAAGTAAGTTTTTTGAATTGATACAAATTTCCTGGAGACGAAGCCAGATCTGGGTGTCCAATACCTGAGTTATTTCTACAGGAAATTTGTTTCAACGGACATAATCGGACAATCTCAAAGAATATACAGTTAACCCCCCATTTACACAAAAGTCGGGACAGTGTAATTCGGGGTAGTGTAACTAGGGGAGTAAATCTCATAAAAAAATAGGGATTTGGTTTCCTTTAGTTTTGCAAAAAAAAAATATGGACGAAATATTTAGTTACTAAGTGATAAAATGCAAAACGCGCCAAAATCCAACACATATTCAGTCACCCGGCTATACGTGTATAGCCTGGCAGGTGTTGAATAGACAGACGCTAGCCAACATTTGACTGTATGCGCCGTATAGACGACCGTCTCGTAGCAAGGACAACGGAATGCGACAGTGCAATTGGCGGATTTTTGGCGAATATTTCAAGTGAGCGCGTAGTTCGCGGTAGTGTAATTGGGGGTTCCACTGTATTCCGAATATTGACGACTATCACCATAAGATCAGTTTGAGTCTGGTATAATTTTAAGCTTATGCACTTGACAATAAACAATAAGTGTCTGGTGATGAATTGGGAAATATAACAATCTAGAGAGAACCAGGTTGCATTCGACGAAAAAAATAGCATAGTCTATTTATAATTGTATAAAATTGATTTTTCAATCGAAACCGCATTTATGCATTTTGAAATTTGACTGGTTACAAAACCAGTAAAATTTAATCAACTACATCGACATTATATTCACAAAAATGAAATTATATTGCCGCGGCACTTCAGTTTTACAGCACTGCTTTTAATTTCATCTACACTTGCGAGTGGATCGGCTGAAGAATCGCTTTCGAGCTCTTTGCACTCGGCCCAGTAAAAAAATATAATCAATGAAAAAGCATTATGATTGAGAAACGTCGTTCGTTCTGCAGGCCTAGGTGGAAATTGCGAAAGAAAGACTTCAGAAATGAAAATTTCTCTATTTTGAAATAAATTGTTGTTATAGAAACGGCACACAGATTGGCATCAGTAATTAAAAAAAAATCACTTCCTTTATGTACTGTTTATTGTCTCAAAACGCGAAATGTTGCATACCACTTTATTATTTTCTTTTCGACTTCTACCATGACTCAATACAAAAAAAGAACAAACATCATAAAATGGCTGACATGAGTTAATTAAGTGTCAAAATATATTTAATAATATCGACTGTGGAAAGGAAAAAGAACGTAGCCCACACAAATTTTATAGTAGGCGCTAAAAACGTGTTTTGATGATTTTGCGACATATGCAAATTATGAATTATACACAACCTTTAAGTGCACGGAGACTTCTAAACTGGTGTTTAATTGACATAATCTAATATAAATTAAAGAAAGTGTCCAGGAAAAACCTTTTTTTCAGTCTTTTTTCTTGGTTTTAATTTTTTACAAGGTCATCTTTTTCTAAATTAAAAGCTAAATTTAGACACTAATTCGGCATTTGCAGCTTGCATCCTTTTAATATGACGTGTATCAAGTTTGATACATTGTGATTATCGAAAAAAAGCTGTTTTGAAAAAACTGTGGGTTACGTCCTTTTTCCTTTCCACAGTCGATATGATTTACATCAGGCATGAGCAAGCTTTCCTTGTTTTTGGGATCAATCATAATATATTCTGTCTCCATGTTATTAAATAAAATATATTTATATTAAATAAATGAAAATAGGGTGAAAAAATATTTTTATTTTATTCCAAGTCTAAGTTTTATATATTTTCGGTAATTTTCAGGTTTCAAGTTTTCAGGAGACACATAAATGTACTTTATTCTACCGCTATCGCTTTCTATCGCTATTGATCAGTGGTTCTTAATCTGGATGCGAAAAAACATTTTCGGATATATAAAAAAATGTATTTTCAATGCACTGAAAAAATAACCTAGTCATTAAAAATTGAATAAGCTTTTGTATTTACATATAATATGTGTAAATGTATGTAAATACAAATTCGTCGTGTCCTATGGCAGTGTTTCCCAACCTTTAAAGAAATTTATACATCAATTATTACTAATACAGAAATATAGACAAGATGTGACTATTGGTTGCCTCTTAATTCCAAAAATTATTGGCGTTACCTCTTATGATATACTGTAATAGTTTTTTAAATATATTATTTTAAGAATAAAACAAGCCATTGTATTGTGCAAAGTAATAGGTCTCGATCGAATTAACAATTATTGTTTATATTATTCCAGCGGTTTCGGACAGCAGGTGTTATTTGGAGAGTGGTGGATCGGTGGAGAGCTTCTTTGTCAGCGAGGATCTTCCTGTTGGCTCAGTCGTCGGTAAGTTTTTTACTCTACTCATCGTCAGTAATAAATATATCCAATACCAGTTACTTTCTATAATATGTGAATATACTTCTTGGCTTGCGCAATATGCAGCATCGACTTTATCAACACGAACCTTTGAAAAATTCGCATCATTAAACAACCAATTATAATTTTGTAGGTGTCAGCGTATAAAGTACAATAAATTCAATATGATTTTTCAATAGGAATACTCGGCATCCACGGGGACCCTCGAGAGCTGGTCGGTAACATTGCATTGAGTCTCAAAGAAGCTGATAGTCCTGTCAGAATAGCTCCTGGGACTAAAAATCTGACGTTGGCGAGGCCTCTGGATAAGGAAGGAGTCCTAGGGCCCTCTTCGGTGTATGTTAATGTTATATGTGACAGGAAACGAACAACAGATCCTGTAAGTGGTAGATTATTGTATTAATTTATAACAGTGGTGCACAAGCTTCTTACAAGACTCGCCAATTTTTCCTTTTTCTAATTTTTCATGGACCGCAGAGGGTAAAAGTGTTGAAAAATAATGATTTATTATATACTAGACGATATATACATTTTATGTATTGTTCTTAATTTGATGGTAACATAATTTTATCAGCTACTTCAATCACTCTCCACTGATGGAACTTAGTAGTTAGATTCCTGACACTGCATACTGGCAGCAAGCATTTCAATGTTGGGCTTAATGTTAGTGGTTGCTATCTTGAGTACAGCGCTGAGGTCATCATTGTTCAAACAGTTTCAAGGGCCACAGAAAATGCCGTTTTGAGCCGCAGTTTGTTCATCACTGATCTATAAGATCAGCCTTTTGTAATGCTCCTGGCGGCACTCGAAACGATTTTTAATTAGTTTTATATATATATATATTTATTGTTATAAATTATATTATTGTCAGGTTGGTAGTGCTGTTGTCAATGTAGTTGGCTTCTGTGACGGATCTCATGGATACAAATAGTAGTACGATTAGAATTTTTTCAATCGATTTATGGATGTCCTGTCCTAACTCTATTCTGTCTATCTCTTCTCTTTTTTAAAATAAGAGAGGTTGAGCAACTGAGTAACAAGCAGTTCTCGTAGAAAAAACTGTGTTGAGATACCTCCGATAGGAGGCCATATGATCCACATTTAGAGCAGCCAACTACACAATTCAAATAATATGAGATTAAGAGTTGCTGCAACACAAGCGCTGCAAAATAATATTGTGTAATCCTTTTTTGAATTTTTTAAAATGAGAGGATAAGCAGTGATTTGATGCTTCTTATTTGTTTCCAGGGTTTCGAAATTCCTGTGTCCATCCGTGTAACAGACGCAAACGATAACGCCCCTGAATGGATAGGTGCCCCTTACCGATTGCGGCTGGGTGAGGTAACAGCCCCGGGTACGAGAGCTCTGCAAGCCGCCAGAGCCACTGACAAAGACCAGCAGGGGCCCTTCTCTACTGTGGAGTATAGAGTGCTGCCAGGACCACATGCCGTAAGGACATTATATTTTTAATTAAGTATATTTACAGCGATTATACTTTATGAGCTGGGCCAGTTAGTGAATAGGTCAAGATGCAAATGTCGCTCTATGAAGCAGGATGCTGAACACACCCTATGGAAGTGTCTCTTAGTGCTCGAGGAGAGGGATGAGCTGCGTAAGTTGATCCAACTGACCATATCAAATAATGCCAATTACAAGGCCTCTAAGAAATTTTCAGTTTCATTTGGACAGCGAATTGATTTGAACTTATAGAAGCTATGGTTTATTAAATTCAGTGATTTCATATTTCTTTAAAATTGGTCTGTTGAATAAATTTTTGAAGGTTCACAGACCCTTTTATTAAAAATTAAGAAAAAAAATACTATTATTTCAAGAAAGTTGGGAGTGTTAAATAATTTACTTTCATTTGTCTTTAAATCATTTCTCTCTGTCTCCTAGGGCAGTGTTTCCCAAAAAAATTCATACCGCGGTCCCCTAAATCTGAAAAAAAAAATTCGCGGCCCCTCTCAATACAAAACATGTTCTGCCACATTCCCCGAAGAAAACCTGCGGCCCCTCAGGGGGTCATGGAGCCTAGTTTCAGGGTCGTTGATATAGAGCTATTAATTTTATGTATACTTAAGTGCACTTTGCAAAGTCTTGGGCAGATGCTCCTAAAACACTCTCAGTCAAGGAAAAAAGTAGATACACTTATCGTTTGATATGCCACTGAATCCTGTCGTGTATAATCAACAAATAGGAATGTAGTGGTGGTTGATGGAGGGCAAGTATGTCACTATATCAGCAAAATTTAAACGTACGTTTCCTCTTTCTTGTAAAAAAAAATGTAATCAATTTAACAAAGCAGTGTTGCTACAGCTAACATTTTTTACTCCCCACTGACTCTAATAATTGTAATATAATACATTAATGATTGTTTCAGGAATATTTCTCTTTCGTCAACTCACTGGAAGGTACGCTGGTTCTGCGGAAAGCCTTAGACTATGAGACCCTACCTAATTTTACGATAGCATTAAGGGCGCAGGACCAAGGAACACCGCCAAAGCATACGGACACACTCTTACACGTTGAAGTACTCGATTCTGACGATCAAAACCCAAAGTTCCTAGACGATAGATACTCTGCCGTCCTGCCTGATGGAGTCACTAAGGTAAGAAATTATGTGAATATTATACTCCTTGTAATATTACACGACAATCAATCTAACAATAATCTAAGCTAAGCTTCGGTTATGTCAAAGATTAGTTAATGTTTTTCCAACGACAGCCTGCTGCAGCTTCACATTTAGCTTGCTAAAGACATCATACATAACAGCAGCGTTAAACTCTGAGTCAAGTTAGAAAAGGCCAGCAACATATCGGATGTATTTTTTAGCACTGTAGGGGAAGTGTTAAAAATGAGAGATTGAGCAACTGAGTAACAAGCAGTTCTCGTAGAAAAACTTCTGTTGAGATACCTCCATTAGATGGCCTTTTTCTTCACATTGGGAACGGACATAGATAAAAAAAAAGTAATAAGATTTAGAGACACGTTGCCCACCTTTGTACTAAAGCAGTGCTTCCCAAAAAACTTCATACCAGAGAAAACCTGCAGCTCCCAATTTGGGAAGCACTGTACTAAAGTGTGAATATTGAAATGAGTAACAAAACGTTGGTAATGCGAGAGACAATATATGATGCAGCAAGTTGATAAATCCAATGTTATTCATCATTGTATTGTATTTGTCTTTTTTCCGAGTTGATCTCTGGCTACTTTAAGTTTATTCAAACGTGCTTAAAATTATGTAGTGTTATACTCAGATTTCAACTGTCAATTGATATTATTGTATTTGTACATTACAGGGATCGAACGTCGTCATATCTCCTCGTGAGATTTCAGCGATAGACCAGGATGTCGGTATCAACGCACCGCTTTTTTATTCCTTCAACATCGACCATCCCAGCTTTGTCATCAATCGCGACACGGCCAGGGTAACCGTCGCAAGAGACATCACCGACGATGACCTTCTTATGCCTGTCACATTGGTTGTCAGGGTAAGAAATTCTGCAATTAATAACATATTATTTAAATTTGATATTATAAACACTTACATTCAGTGGCGGCCGGTCAATGTGGCATTGGATCAATTCACTCCTTGTATATGCATTGGCGGTTATATTTCATGAAATAATATTCAAACATAACATTTATACCGTTCACTCATTTTAAAATCTTCATGTATTTATTGTCTATATATTTATTTAATTATAGAAAATTTTTAATATTTCTTATAGACAATAAATACATGAATAATTTAAAATGAGTGAATGGTATAAATGTTATGTTTGAATATTATTTCATGAAATATAACCGCCCCTGCATATATACTGTAAAATTTTGTTGTGTGGGTTACGTCCTTTTTCCTTTTCACAGTCGATATAGTAATCAGTTTTGAGATGTAAGTCGATTTTGATATTAGCTCTTGCGGCTCGGAGACTAGAAAAATACTTGTCAGCCGATGGGGTTCTTTTTTGACCCCAGTGGTTTCCTCATTATTGGCCTTATTCTTATGAATTTCAAAAAAAAAAAATAGTCCAATGGCTTAAAAATATCTCTTTGCGTCATTCCTCATACATTTTTTATAAAAATCTGTGTTTTTTTTAATAAATAATCATATTTTAAGTTGCGCGTAAAAAAGACGTCATCCCAGCTCACATATGAATTGACTACTGACGAGTGTTCTCAGCGTTCTAAGTTATCTTACGAACAATCGTTATCGCGGGCGCTAATCACCTGATAAGCGTTATCGCGTATTTATATAAACTACAAAAGGTCCAAAAAACTATGATATAAGAATACCTTAATTATAAACATTGTATCACCCATATTAAAATAGATATTTAAGAAAATGTTGGTATTGGGGTCGCATTTCTTGAGCTTAGAAACGGAGAAGTTAGATTGAATTTAAAAAAAATTACTCAATATATAATGAAACTGTTTTTTTACTTACGTTTGGAACATATTTCACATACAAAGTTCCCGAAAAACCATCACATTGCAAAATGTGACACTATTTACGATCACAGCGACGTCAAATCACCACACAGCCATAGTGTCCCATTGGCCTTGTAATGGTGAGTTGACGAACTATTGAGATGACATTTGTATAGAAGATAAAATTTTATGTTTGAAATTTAGCTACACTTCATCTCAAACATAGTTATTTTGGGTTGTGACACTTTTCTTACAGGGGTGTGATATATTGAGTTATTTAATTTTATATATTTGACATTACAGCTTACGCCAATGCGTCAAATACTTTTAAGTTGAAAGATCATACGAGACATACTCGATGAGAATTTTTAAAAGTCACATGAGATAAACTCAAGGAGAATTGACTTCACAAACACCCATGTCTTAGATCTCAAATTAAAATTGAAAAAAATCCAATTTTGACATTGACCTTACCAGGAATCGAACCTAGACCCACCTGGTTGGTAAAGCAAGCTCTAACCAACTAGACCACAGCGGGCGACTTATATAATAATAACACCTTCTTGAATTCAAGATGTGTTGAATAAACAAACTGTATGTAAAATATGTTGTTTCAGGCAACGCAATATGATAATCCAGACAGGTACGCCCTGGCAACTCTCACCATCAGCAAGCAATCAGTGGCACGGCAGGCCGTCCACTTCTCGCAGAAGAACTACTATGCGACAGTTTTGGAAAATCTACCTGTCAACTCGGTGCTAATGACACTCAACACGAATAGACCTAGAGATAGAGTAAGAGAAACTATTGTTTTACATATATTATATGGGCTCTCTAGAGGTGAAGTCAGCCAACTTGTAAAAGTATTTTTTTTGTATTTATTCTCCTCTCTCCATTTCAGAGTCTCAAATACTTTGTGTCCGACAGAAAGTTCCTAACAAAATTCGCCATCAACACGGCTGGAGAAGTCGTACTGCGGAAGAATTTGGATTACGAAGTTGACGACAAGTACACATTTCAAGTTATGGTGACCGATGGACAAGCTGTAAGTCAATAATTAAAATATTTTGAAGCCATCATATTCCATATCCCATATGAATTGAATGAATTTTTAACGACTGTATTTACCGCTTGAATACCACGCAAATAAATCATTAATATGTCCCAGAAATACTGTGTGTTTTTGAGAAAAATAATTATGCCTAATATACACTCGAATTCAATATTTTAAAAACTTATATTGACTCAGTATAGATAGCACTACACATATTCATCAAAATAATGCTTATTTTCTATTAGAATACCAAGTATTTGATTTTTTAAATGTCTTGGACATCCATGTTCGCTTGCATATGTTCCGGACACCGGTATCAGCTTGGTATTCAAGTGGTTAATGATCATTTCAATTATTAGTTTTTTTAAATCATAAATATTGTAGCACCATTCAATCAATGATTAATTAATGTAAACAACATTAAATTTATCAGATTCAATTAATTTTTTTCAAAAGATGGAATCTAAATTGGACAGCATTATTTTTTTTATTTCAATTAAATTAGTCAGGGAAATAATAACATCAACAAATACATTAAAACGCAGATGTGCATAAATTGTTTTACCAAGAAATTTTAGAAATTAATAGGGCACATCTAAGTAGTTTGTCAATTTTTAAATGAACATTTTCTTCTTCTTTGACCATATTCACTCCCTATGTGGAGCATATGGCAGCCTCCATGTTTTCCTTCCCTTCTGCTGTTATTTTGTTCGTACCTCCCTTGGCTATAGTCCACAAAAGTCTAGATGAGGAGGCAAGCCTTCTAGTTTGGAAATCGCTGAATTAAGCGCTATCAATAAAGTCATAAAGTACATATCACTGTTTTTTGTCAATTGTATCAATTTATTATCACTTTTTATTTCCAGAATGATACTGCCACCATCAATATAACCGTCTTAAACGTAAATGATTGGGATCCTCGTTTCCGATATCCTCAATACGAATTCTTTGTGACTCCTACGTCAGGGTTGGAAGAAACCGATGGCAGAAGTGTAGGCAGTCTCTCCAGTAGCGACTTAGGACGAACTGCAGGTTCAGGGGCGGCTGTGCGCATTGGTAAAGTTGAGGCAGCTGATGGAGACAAAGGAGATATTGTTTCACTCACGTTAAAAGGGGCTGATGCTAGGTGAATTGAAAAAACTGTATTATTTTTTTATTACCATGTCCGCTCCCAATTTGGAGCATATGGCCTCACAATGGAAGTATCTCGACAAAAGCTTTTTTACGAGCACTGCTTTTTACTCAAGAGAGTAGAGATAGAAATTATAGGGCTAGGACACTAGTGGTTATCTTATCGCTCTCATCACGCCTCGTTATTTTAAGAAAGGAAACTTTTCCTCCTACTTAGGAGGGAATCAAAAACATCTATGCCTTTGAATAAAGAAATTGATAAATCAATTGAAAAAGTGCTGTCACAGCCAAATAATCATTAAATATAATCAATCAAGTATTTGAAAAAAAAGGTAAGAAGTTGATTCAATAAAGTATGTAATGTTTTTAATACATATTGAATATAATATGTTACTTGAAGAATAACTTGTAATTCATCGGAATACCATATACCTATTAAATTTAACGAAATTCTATATCGACTGTGGAAAGGAAAAAGGACGTAACCAACACACGGCAAATTTTACAGGAGGCACGAAAAACGCGTTTTGATGATTTTGGACCATATGCAATTATGAAAAATACACAACCTTGAAGTGCACGGAGACTTCTAAGCTGGTGTTTAATTGACATCATCTAATATTAATTTAAGAAATTTTCTTTGTCTTTCTTCTTGGTTTCAATTTTTACAAGCTCATCTTTTTTCAAACTTAAAAGCTAAATTTAGATACTAATTCGGAATTTGCAGCTTACATCCTTTTGATAGAATAGACAGATACATGGTGATTATCGAAAAAAAATCTGTTTCCTTTCCACAGTCGATATGTAAAACATTTTGGCTTATTTATTTATCACATTAGATTACACATAATGATTATCCTATTT
This sequence comes from Himalopsyche tibetana, assembly GCA_030503985.1. Classification (NCBI taxonomy): domain Eukaryota; kingdom Metazoa; phylum Arthropoda; class Insecta; order Trichoptera; family Rhyacophilidae; genus Himalopsyche; species Himalopsyche tibetana. The sequence continues at coordinate 3,559,930 of JAPJYX010000052.1, read as the reverse complement.
CTTTTTTATTGCTTCTAAAATGTATCATTTTTAAATAACTCTGGGAAACTTGCCTTTTAATTAATACTGCGAAATTAATTTTCAGCCTCTTCCAAATTGATGAAAAAGGTGAAATAGTCCTACGAGAAAACGCGCTGGCCCTTGTAAACTCTTCTATAGTACACATCGTAGCTATGGCTACAGACTCCGGAACACCTCCAAGACAAGTAAGATACTGGTTATTACACTGATATAAATTTTGCATATTTATCGTTGGTTTAGATATCAAACAGCTATTCAATGCAAATGCAATGCATTATAATATTGACCCGTAATAGGCAGACAATTGTAACTGACTATTTATAAATTTTAAAAGAAGATTTTATTTAAATTAAGTTCGAAAAACGAATTCCTTAAATGCGGTTAGTAAATAGTAATGTTATATGGTCATTGCCTTTCCTAACATTATAATAAAATCGTCTAACTCAGTGGTTTCCAACCTTTATGTTACTGCGCCTCCCTTTGTAGAAAGAAATATCTTCGCGCCTCCCCATTCCTTATTTTATATAGTGGTAAAGACACGTTTTAAAGGGTAAATAAATATTTTGGACTGTTCGCGCCTCCCTTTGCTATAGTCCACGCCTCCCAGGTTGGAAATCGCTGGTCTAACTACTTTCAGTTCTCTAGATCAGTATTTCTCAACTGGGGTCCATATCGAACAAACGATGAAAAGTCAAAACACTAAAATGCAGAGGCCCTAAAAAAGCCAACGCTCTAAATTTTTGTCACTGACGTCTCAGACGACATTAAACTATTATTGACTTAAAACGCAATTCACTGAATTGTGTTGCTTATGTTCTTTTGCGGATTATGGGTCGATATATTATATTTAGCAAAAAGATATCACTAAACATTCTGAACTCCAGCCTCAGTATCATAATACGCAAATGTATGTGAGATTAGTCTTCGATTGAGTCAATTAATAATTTAAAATTTTCCAGTCATCGGTACCTGTGATAGTCCATTTCTCCGAAGAACTGATGTCTTCCACGAACGTGGCGTCTCTTCGAGGAAGTAGCTTACTGCTCATCATTACCTTCGGAACAGTCCTCGGACTATTAGCACTTGTTATTATACTGCTTCTTGGATATATTTACAAAGTGTAAGTAACAATTTTTTGTTGTGGCTTGAATCGTTGGCCATTTTGAGTTAAATATGTATTGTGCTTTTTTTTTAATCCATACTATTTTCAATACGGAGCATATGACCTACAAATAGATGTATCTCAACAGGAGTTTTTTCTACAAGACCTGTTGGTTAGAGCAGGACAGGTCTAGTGGTTAACTAATCGCTCTCACTATGTCCCGTTATATAAGGATTGGAAGGGTGTAAGCGAATTTTTAGACATCACAAACACCCATGCCTTCGAAGAGAAATGGATAAATCAAATCAACAAAAATGTTGTTCCTACTGGGACTCGAACCGTGAAAATCGTCACAGAAGCCAACGACGTTTACCATTGTGCCACATACCCGACTGGAATCATATAAAATAATAGGAAATTTATACCAAATAGAGACTGATTGATTGGGAAAGTGTTGGCTTTGATTTTGGAAATGAAGAAAAGTTTGCAGTGTAATGAATGAAACACACGCACGACAATACACCTATTCACATAGCTTTTCATATACATATTTAGGAGTGTCATTTATGTGTCGAGTTTCAACTGTTTTGCTTGAAAATTTTGAATACAAAAGTAGTTCAATAATACATGTGCTGAAAAATCTTTTTTATTAGTAACTAGCAAGTATCCGACATGCGTTGCAATGCCACTCAATGAAAGAAAGTGTTTGTGTTTTCTTCTGTTCTGTTTCTGTTTATTGAAGTACTTTTGGATACACCGGAACAGTATAAGAAAGCATACGACACAAACACACACATTGACATATTGGCAGCCCACCGCTGATTCATAAATCTTTGTGAGCGTCCGCACAACAACTCACCAAAATTTCATCGCAATCGGATGAGCGGTATAGGAGCGCATAAGGGACAAACAAACAAACATTTATATATATATATATATATATATATATAAGTATATCTTACGGCACTTTGTGGCACAACACGTCTTCAAATTACCGGGCGTACTTGATCATTTAGAATTACTGGCTCATTTGTCACTTATGTGATCATTGGTCAATGGAGATTTATATATGGTTGTGTTGCGCTTGACAAGCTGATACCGATGGTGTTAATATATATAATTGATGAAATAAGTGCGAATTTCGCGTGCAGCAAATATGCTACTATATACTTTTTTATCCCTGAATATAGAGTAGCATTTGAGTGATCGTGTCCATTCATTTTTTAAAGCGTTAACTTGATCTCACAATGCAACGTTGCCATAAATTTGCCCAATGAGCATGGGCTTTGGAGGGGGGAATCGAATCGCGTCATCAAACCAAGGCCGTCTGAGTATTTTTCAAACTGTTTTTTTAACTGAACAGTTTTGTACAACAGGTAGGTATAGAAGTGATATGTATCAACGTCGTATCGAAAAGATTATGTACCTTTCAAACGGTATATACGGAAACGGAAATTTATTTAAACTTTATTGTGAAATGGGCTCTTTTATTGTTTAGTTTACTATGTTTTATAGAATACATACTTGATTATGTATTGACTATTTTTATATAAATATATTATTTTAAAATCATCTATTTTTTAATGTATTATTAATGAATCATGTTTATTTTCAAATTGAATGGCGGAAAGAAGGGTCACTGGGACATTTTATGGATCTCCCACTGTATTACATACCTACCACATTGAAACAATTTCTTATCTTATAGAATCTTACTTGTATATATTATTTGCTGTATTTATTTTTTCGTTTTCTTTTTGACTATTCTTTTAGTTTATTTAGGTATTAATTTCTAAATTTAATATTTTATTGTAGGTATTTAATTGCCACCTGTGTGGTCGAGTGGTCAACGTTGTTGGCTTCGGTTACGGGCTCGAATCCCAGTACGGACAGTTTTATAAATTGATTTTTCAATCGATTTATGAATTTCTGTTCGAAGGCATGGATGTATGTGATGTCTTGAATTCTCCCTTCCCACCCGTCCCATCCTATGAACGGGGTATATTGGTAGTGATTAGCTCACCACTAGTCCTGTCCTAGCTCTATCCTTCTATTCTTTCTCTCTTTGGAAAAAGAGATGTTGAGCAACTGAGTAACAAGCAGTTCTCGTAGAAACACTTTTGTTGAGATAAACTCCATAAGGAGTCCATATGCTCTACATTGGGAGCGGACATGGTAAAAAAAAAATATATCACATGTTAATAATATTATTACTTTTTATGTTACTTACGATTTATAATTTTTATTTAATATTATAAAATATGACGATGAAACATTATATGCTCCACCCGCCCATCTTCGCCATCCTCAGATTCAGGTGATAATGACATAAATATTTTTTAAAAATCAAACTGAAAAATTTCTTGAATAAAATATTGTATTTAATAAAACGCTAATGTTTTTTCTTAGATTCCGAAAATTTAAACATCAATGAGGATGTTCCGTCAAATGATCAGCTTTAAATTGTTAAAAGGGTTGACGTTCATCCCTTGATTGAAATTCATTAAATCATTTGATAGTTATATTGTTTTTTGTATAATTATATTATTTATATTACAAGATATGTAGCTATATTTGTTTTCCAGTGTAAAAAAAATTGACATAGGTTTTTTTGCATCCCTTAGTCAAAACCCATAAAATTATTTGATAATTGAACTTTAAAATATTTTTATTCCATTTTTTGTAAATATTATCAAAACTATTTTTCCCCTTATCCGTGCATGTAGCCCCTTGTAAAATTTGACTGCATACGACAAGTCTTTTGTTAGTTAAAAAAGCAATATCATCAAATCAGTACATAATTGCAATTTTTATTAATGGTTTGATTATGAAATTGTATAAAACGTTGTGCCTGTTAAAATTTCTCGTAAAATACATGTATTTCGTGTGTCGCGTTTTTAGTGTTTACGAATACACTTTATTCGTAACTCTCGCAATGGTCTGATGATGCTTCTTAAAGAGGCGAAACACGTGTCACACTTTGTTACACAACAAGTTGAATTACAAAACTATCAAATTTTCTGTAAATAAATGCCGCATGTGTGGTTGAGTGGTCAACGTCGTTGGCTTCGGTTACGGGCTCGAATCGAACGGATAGTTTTATAAATTGATTTTTCAATCGATTTATGAATTTCTGTTCGAAGGCATGGATGTATGTGATGTCTTGAATTCTCCCCTCCCATCCGTCCCACCCTCTGAACGGGGTATATTGGGAGTGATTAGCTCACCACTAGTCCTGTCCTAGCTCTATCCTTTTATTCTTACACTCTTTGGAAAAAGAGAGGTTAAGCAACTGAGTAACAAACAGTTCTCGTAGAAACACTTCTGTTGAGATAAACTCCATAAGGAGTCTATATGCTCTACATTGGGAGCGGACATGGTAAAAAAAAAATATATCACTACATATTATTTATTTTTTTAAACCATGTCCGCTCCCAATGTGGAGCATATGGACTCCTAATGGAGTTTATCTCAACAGAAGTGTTTCTACGAGAACTGCTTGTTACTCAGTTGCTTAACCTCTCTTTTTCCAAAGAGAGTAGGGATAGAAGAACAGGGCTAGGACAGGATTAGTGGTAAGCTAATCGCTCTCGATACGCCCCGTTCATAGGATAGGATGGGTGAGAGGGGGGAATTCGAGACATCACATACATCCATGCCTTTGAACAGAAATCATAAATCGATTGAAAAATCAATTTATAAAACTGTCTGTACCGGGATTTGAACCCGGGCCCTCTGTAGCGGTAGCCAACAACGTTGACCACTCGACCACATAGGCGGCTAAATATGTTATTAATAATAATGTTATTAATTTTCATGTTACTTACGATTTATAATTTTTATTAATTATTTTAAAATATGACGATGAAACATTATATGCACCACCCACCCATCTTCGCCATCCTCAGATTCAGGTGATATTGACATAAATATTTTTTAAAAATCAAACTGAAAAATTCCTTAAATAAAATATTTTATTTAATAAAACGCTAATGTTTTTTCTTAGATTCCGAAAATTTAAACATCAATGAGGATGTTCCGTCAAATGATCAGCTTTAAATTGTTAAAAGGGTTGACATTCATCCCTTGATTGAAATTCATTAAATCATTTGATAGTTATATTGTTTTTTGTATAATTATATTATTTATATTACAAGATATGTAGCTATATTTGTTTTCCAGTGTAAAAAAAATTGACATATAGGTTTTTTTTGCATCCCTTAGTCAAAACCCATAAAATTATTTGATAATTGAACTTTAAAATATTTTTATTTCATTTTTTGTAAATATTATCAAAACTATTTTTTCCCCTTATCCGTGCATGTAGCCCCTTGTTAAATTTGGCTGCATACGACAAGTCCTTTGTTAGTTAAAAAAGCAATATCATCAAATCAGTACATAATTGCAATTTTTATTAATGGTTTGATTATGAAATTGTATAAAACGTTGTGCCTTTTAAAATTTCTCGTAAAATACATGTATTTCGTGTGTCGCGTTTTTAGTGTTTACGAATACACTTTATTCGTAACTCTCGCAATGATCTGATGATGCTTCTTAAAGAGGCGAAACACGTGTCACACTTTGTTACACAACAAGTTGAATTACAAAACTATCAAATTTTCTGTAAATAAATGCCGCATGTGTGGTTGAATGGTCAACGTCGTTGGCTTCAGCTACGGAGGTCACGAGCTCGAATCCCAGTATGGACAGTTTTATAAATTGATTTTTCAATCGATTTATGAATTTCTGTTCTAAGGCATGGATGTATGTGATGTCTTGTATTCCCCCCTCCCACCCATTCTATCCTACAAACGGGGCGTATCGAGGGCGATTATCTTACCATTAGTCTTGTCCTAGCCCTATACTTCTAATCCTACTCTCTTAGGAAAAAGAGAGGTTAAGCAACTGATTAACAAGCAGTTCTCGTAGAAACACTTCTGTTGAGATAAACTCTATTAGGAGTCCTATTAAAAATATAAACCACCAACCAATATGTTAAACAAGTCGCAGAAATATTTTCTACACTGATTATTAGAATAATAAAATAAAATGGTGGAAAACTTTTAATTTTGTAATTTTTTCAATAGTTTCTTCAAAACAAAATATGAGATGGTATGAAAACCTTCAACATGACAATCTATCATTTACTGCAAACACATTATGTATGTATGTATGTTATCGATAAGTAGTTCAACAAAAATAACTCTGCTGTGTTATGATGACAAAATTTCATATATAATTCTGGCAACGTTGCATGAGCCAATAAATGTGTTTATTAAAATGATCAACATAGCGACGTTAATAATAGATGATTTTTTTAAAAGTATAAAAATAATATTTATAGATATATAATAGCTGACTATATTTTAGGTGTAATGGAAAAGGTAGCAAGTTGCTACTACATCTGTGTAATTATATATGACATGTGAAAGAGTGAGCAACTAAGGTCGGTTATTCACATATGAGCCACTAAATGTGGTGGGATATAAATATATATATATATATATATATATATATATAGATTGATAAGTTAAGAACCCTGATTTTGGGCATTCCTTTAAGTATAGAAACATGGGAAACGAGTAGAAGTTAAGATACACTTAGGCGTGTCATTTATGTTCTGAGCCGCAAATTTGTCTCTATTACTGCAATTCTTGTTACAACTGTTTTGCTTCGAAATTTTGAATACAAAAGTAGTTCAATAATGCATCAACTGAAAAATCTTTTTTATTAACAATTGATAAGTTAAGAACCCTGATTACGGGTCTTCCTTTAAGTATAGAAAGATGAGAAACAAATAGAAGTTAAGATACATTTAAGTTTAAAATGAATATTGACAATTTGATAATAAATTAGTAGTAAGCATGTTAACATTCAAAAGTATTTCATATTTTTTACAGTAAGCGTCCTAAATCAACACTCGGTAACAAAGTAGGATCGTCTGGGTTTGTCCATCATGAGAAACTTCCACCACCTCACTCTGTTTCTGGTGCTGGAACCGGTATTCACACGCACACCGCAGCTGGTTCATTAGGAAATCTTACTTCACCGATGGGTATGTTTACAATCTCAATTCATTGATAGATTATTAATACTTAATCTATATAAAATGCAAATGATTGATGATTCCAAGTCCTGGAAGTTATAAATGTTGTGGGAAATTAAAAGATTGTTTGTCATTAGGAGGCACGTCAGGATCTTTGCTAAGCGTGAGCGCCGGAGCCAGCACGATCCTAGCAAACTCAACGAGCAGTCTGAATATGAATGGAAACCTTCAAGAGCATGATCATCATCAAATCGGTGTTGGTCCAGGGGCGGGGTTTTCAGAAGGCAGCGGCCCAAGCACACTTCCAAGAGGTAAACAAATATATGATTCTTCTTTGACCGTATTTGCTCCTCCATGTTTCCCTCAGTTCCGCCGAGTACATCACATGGGTGGTACCCGATGGTCATCCGAGGCGCCTGAATCCCAGGATTAAGTCTTTCTGGAAGCATCTGCAGTCCAGTCCGGCCAGTTCCAACATCTCTCCATAACCACCAACGTGACTGGGGCGCTGTCTTGTACGTTCCCTAATCTCCGAATTTCTCAAAAGATCAAACTATCTCACCTCCATTATTTGACGCAAGCATCTGTTCTAACCTCAGTATACAGTTTTCGTCATGATTTGCTACCGTAAAGCAGCACTAGTAGAATGCAAGCGTTAAACATATGGCATTTGGTAAAATATGATATAGCTCTATAAAAACTAGGCGTTTTTTAAATGCCAAACCGTTTCTCTGCTTGTTCGCTAAATGTACTTTACCCTTTCACGCTTAAAATTTCAATATTTAATTGGGCAGTGATAATACTGTAAGCCTCTGTCGTCGAGTGATGAAAGCTTTGCCTTAGCAATCTTACGGATTATGAATAATATGTATTGTATTGCATGAATTATTAACTGAAATGTTGTTGGTTCTGAAAAATATTCAGTCGGTCAGTAAATTTTTGATTTTTGATAATGCAGAAAAAATCCCCTGTCGAGGGCAATGGGCTTAGTAATAATAATACATAATTGTTACAAAATTTTAAATTGCGCTCTTTCCAGGTATAATGTGCCGCGCGTCGCAGCGTCATCCACCAAACCGACTTACTGCAGGCACGGCAAGCTCAGGAGGAGCAGCCAACGGAAACGTCGCCGGCGTTCACACCCACAATCAAAACTCGACTGCCCACAGTCACAGCCAAAGCGTGGGCCATAACAAAGTGGGGGTGCCGACTCCGCCGCCTCCCATGATGGTGATGGGATCGCCCAGTTCACAGTCGCACAGGGCAGCTCTGGCTTCAATGAGTGATCACCTGGCTGGGGCGGGGGGCGGCAGGTCGGGAGTAGCCTGGCCGGCAGCTACTATTCCTGCGAGGGTTAAAAAGCTCAGCTGGGATGACGATGATCCAAAGGTGATTATTAAGATGTTTTTTCTGGACTTTGTTCTTGAAGAACAGACATGTAAGGAACTGTATGCAAGGATGTGACTAGGAATTGCAATAGTTCAAAGGGATGGGTGTTTTTGATGTCTGAAAATTCCGTCCCGCCCTTTCGATGCTTCAATAACTATCCGTAGTGAGAGTGATAAGTTAACCACTAGTCCTGTTCTAGCCTTATCCTACTATCCCCACTACCCTTTTTAGAAAAGATAGGTTGAACGACTGTGTAACAAACTGGTCTCGTAGAAAAACTTCTGTTGAGATACCTTCATTAGCAGGTCATATACTCCACATTGGGATCAGACATGGATACAAAAAAATGTTATAATAATCTATTTTGATTTCCAGGGTGAAAATGGAGAGATCCTGAGTGACCCATCGAACCCTCTATCGGCAGAGCATCTTAACCTAACAGTCTACTTTTAGAAAATACATTTAACTAATAATTATGAGAGCAATTGATAAAATATACGCACAACTGTTATTACATAGATAATAATTACGATTGATAAATGTATAAAGAAGCTTTACATTATAACAAAAACAATTAGAAATATATTAAAAACCTTCTTCTAAGGAGTATTTTTAAGTGGATTTATGTGATTTATAATTATTACTCAATGTAATTTTATATAAAAATTTATTTAAAGATTTAAACATAGTAAAATGATGTATAAACTATGTAAATAATTGACTCATTTTAACAAGGTGTAGTAATAAAAAATACCTTGATGAAATATATATTTAAATCACTTTTAGGGTGTTCACTGCCAATACTGGGTGGAAAGGCATTATATCAATAAAAACACAATATTCCTTTGTACTTTATTCTACTTTATTAAAAAGGTCAGGAACGGTTTTGCTCATTGGCAGCATTGTCAACCGATAAGAAAAATATATAAACAGTGAGTGCTATTTATGCAAAATTAAATTGAAATAAAAGGTGTAAACAACAATTGACAATGAAAAGAGTTTACAAATTACAGTATAAGTGACTATAATTACACAAAATTAAAATGTTTAAGACCTGTACCGTCTAATTAGTTGACATGAGTGAAACCGGTCCTGACCATTTAAATAAGGTGGAATAAAGTACAAAGGAATATTGTGTTTTTATTAATATATTTAAATGTTTTCATGCATTACATAGATAATATTATATGAAAAGATAGATGCATCAATGCTGATCTGAAAAAAATAAAGTTTAAAATTAATAGACATGCGCTATTTTTCGAATTAATTAACTGTCGTTAATTGTCTACAAGCACGTATCTCAACTTTTGTCTTTTGATGTAATGAATTCAGAATTTCAATTCACACACATTCCTTTAACGCACGGGTTCCCAACCTGGTCGCCAAGGGTTTCCTGGGGGGTCGCCTAGGGACAATCCGGGGAAAAAGTATAGCAAATCGAGGATTTCAAATTCCTCGGGGGGGTCGCCTAGTCACATGGCTTTCATAAAAAGGGGTCGCCACCCGAAAAAGGTTGGGAACCTATGCTTTAACGCGTATCTAGGACTCCGATTACTCGACATCTCGAGTAGTAAAATTTTAAAATACTCAAGTAGTTTCAGATGTATCAAAATATATATTATTAATTCAAATTTTTGTGATATATATATATACATGATAAATAAATAAATAAGCTTATTTAATTTCATTAGTAAATTTATAAAACATATATTTAAAAAATAATAAAGAATTAAACGTCTCAAATTTTCAATTGGTTCGAAGTTTTGTTTTTATAATTCCTGCAATAGAAAATAAACTCTGCTGTGACGTCGGTTTTATAGTTAACTATGAATTATTTGTGCATCTAGTTTTTCTGTCCGTTGTTCGAATGATTACAACTTTTTAAAATCAACTTTGAAAGATACTCTAGCATCGAGTACTTGAAAAATGTATTCTCGAGTATTGAGTATTCGATACTCGAATTGGAGTCTCCACGCGTATCCCAAAGAAAAAATAAGTCATGCTTTATTTAACGTAATACAAAAACATTGGCGAAAAAATAATTTGGTAAATACATGGTCACATGCTATATCTAGCTTGAGGAGAGAAAAACATGGATAGAAACGTCTGTCTTTCTAAAGTGATAGCGGTAGAATAAAGTACATTTATGTGTCTCATAAAAACTTCAGATATGGGTTGTAGAAAATTACCGACAATATACAAATTTGAGGCTTCTAATATCGAAGGCCCCAAGCGCATGCCTCCGCTACTAATTGTACTTGCTTTTATTGGTCTTACTGTGAAAAAGTTTCATTGTAAAATGTAATATAATTACCACATGTGTCACTATTTGATAGTAATATTATCATTAAAATAGCGTATTTAATGTTACCGTATAATAAAAAATCCTTTGTTTACTTATTTAGATGTAAAAATTGTGAATAGTTTATAATATTATTTGATTGACTACAAAAACAACGAAGGTTTGTTTAGTTATTTAAGTATTGTATAACTGTAAAATATTTTGAATTAGATAGTAATTAGTTTGTATAATTTGGATAAAATAAATTTCTATAAAAGAATTCTATTACATGTAGAGTTTTACTTTTTATTTATTTATTTATTTATTTACATGGAGATTGCATTAACTCTGAGTTTAGTAAACATACGAGACAATGCCCTTTTACATCCATTGGTGGAATCAGGGGGGTCTTGGGGGCAATGGCCCCCACTTAAGGAGAATTTATTTTCCATCTATATATAAATAGTCGATATAATAATCACAATTCACAAAAATGTTCGTCATCATAATGTCCCAGGGTATTTTTCTTATATTATATACAATTTAAATACTGCAGGGCTGTCGATATATGTCCCAAGGTCTTTTTCTTTGTATACGAAATATATTTGTTAGCGTAGTTGAACATTTCAATTATTCTAAAAATTATATTATATGTTATATATGTTTATATATTTAAAAATGCAACAAAAATCCCCCCCGTTGAAGGCAACGGGCTTACAGCTATTTTTCCTAATTTATTAAAAAAATATTGTGAAATGGGTTTTTCAATTGTTTAGTTTACTATGTTTTATAGAATACATTCTTAATTATGTATTGACTATTTTTATATACATAGATAAATATATTATTTTTAAATCATCTATTTTTTAATGTATTATTTATGTATCATGTTTATTTTCAAATTGAATGGCCCCCTCCTGGAACAATTTCTGGATCCGCCACTATTTACATCAGTGGTCTTGTTGACTTTAAAACTGGCTGGGTAGTGTGCTGCGGATGCTTCTGGAACACCTTATTCCTGCCTGCCTCTTCTTCCGACTAGTGGGGTAAAATCCGCTCCCAATGTGGAGTATATGACCTCCTAATGGAGGTATCTCAACAAAAGTTTTTCTACGAGAACTATTTGTCAATCAGTTGCTCAATCTCTCTTTCTTTCGAAGAGAGTAGGGAATAGGGATAGAAAGAATGGGGCTAGGACAGGACTAATAAGTGGTTAATCACTCTCGCTACATCACATATTTTAAGGATTGAAATGGTGGGAGGGGTGGGTGGGATTTGGACATTACAAACATTCATGCCTTTCAACAAAAATCGATTGAAAAAATTCTGTTCATACTGAGATTAGAACCCGTGAGATCCGGCATGGAAGCCGACGGCGTTGACCACTGTGCCATGGACCAGTGGTGGCTGGTCAATGTGACATTAGGTCAATGCACACCCTGTATATGCAGGGGCGGTTATATTTCATAAAATAATATTCAAACATAACATTTATACCATTCATTCATTTTACATTCTTTATGTATTCGTTGTCTATAATAAATATTTTAGAACATATTTTATTTTAGACAATAATTACATTAAAATGAGTGAATGGTATAAATGTTGTTTGAATATTATTTCATGAAATATAACCGCCCCTGCATATACAAGGGGTGCATTGATCCAATGCCACATTGACCGACAGCCACAGCCATGGACCTGACCTTACTTAAAAATATTCAAATTAAAGTAGCTGAATCTGCGAAAAAAAAACTCGTCTAAAAGGTAAATTAATAAATTATGCAAGCATAAAAATTCAAATATTTATATGATATAAAACACGAACAAAAAAAAAAAATATCTTCCATCCAGTGACCCACAAATACGGAGTAATAATATTATTTATAATGAGGTCACAGCTTGAAACTTTCTCAAGCGACGAATTGTTAACGATCATCTGATTTGTGGCGCTCGGTGTATGCCACAGACAAAAATAAAAAATGAATTTAAACGCATAGTCACTTTTGAAAACAGAGACTTACATTTTGACGCTCCAGTGACGTTCCATGGCTATGTGCCGCCCCGATGCAAAGCTTATAATAGCGCCCTCACTATTTTTCGTATTCATATTTTTAAAATTACATTTCATATGACTCTTTTTAAGCCATAAGAATATAAGTGTATTTTTTTTCATTATTTCCTATTATTCAAAGAATACATATCGACTGTGGAAAGGAAAAAGGACGTAACACTCAGTTTTTCCAAAACAGCTTTTTTCGATAATCACAATGTATACAACTTGACACACGTTCTATCAAAAGGATGGAAGCTAAAAATGCCTAATGAGTATCTAAACTGAGCTTTTAAGGTTGGAAAAAGAAAGGTTTGTGAAAATTGCAACCAGGAAAAAGGACCTAAAAAAGGTTTTTCTTCTACAATTAATTAAATTAATATTAGGCTAAGTCAATAAAAAACCAGTTTATCAGTCGCCGTGTACTTCAGGATTGTGTATATTTCATAATTTGCTTTTAGCCTAAAATCATCAAAAAACATTTTTTGTGTCTCCTGTAAAATTTCATGTGTGGGCTACGTCCTTTTTCCTTTCCACAATCGATATACAAATATAGAAAATTGAATCCTCTACTCATCTACTTACTCAAAAACTTAACAGAAAAGTGGCTGCCTTTAGTGCCGCCGTAAATGTTATATTTAAGGTAATTTTTGCTATAAAGTACTGTACATCCATCGATCAAAATATTATTGCCATTGAAAATGTATTTTTTTTTTATCAAAAACATTGAAGCATCATTTTTATTTTAAACCAAATTTGTGTCAAAAAATCTGTGATAATTTACCGCTCCTTAGGACTCCGCCTCTAGGCAAATGCCTAATCGCCTATGCCCACGGAACTAGGGCATCCAATCCCGGAATCCCGTTCAATTTTCTGATCCCGAAATTTCGGGATTGATACGGCTGCGATCCCGTGATTTCGGGATTGAGAATTTTTAAGCAAATCCCGAAAATTGACACGAAATTGGCAAATCGAGAATTTCAGATTCATCGATGAGCTAAAAAAAAAACGATGTTTGGAGAATTAGTCCGTGGAAAAAGTATAGCGAATTGAGGATTTCAAATTCCTCGGTGAGCAAATCCCAATCCCGGGATTGGATATCCCACACGGGACGTCCCTGATTATACTTCGTTATTCCACTTATTGTGTTCCTAATAGTGGCACGTGTTTGCGTCTTTAAAAAGTGTCTTCAGACTTATGTCTCTTTTAGATAAACCGAGTTCTCAGCCGAAAGAGTGAACTCGGCCGAATACAAAATAATTTAAACGCGATGCTATTAGGGTATCCAATCCCGGAGCCTTTTTCCAATCCCGGGATTTCGGGATTGATTAATTTTGAATCCCGGGATCCCGGAATTGAGATTTTCTCACCGAGGAATTTGAAATCCTCGATTCGCTATACTTTTTCCCCGATTCTCACAGAACCTCGTTTTTTTGTTTTTTTTTATCTCACCGAGGAATTTGAAATTCCCGATTTGGTGTACTTTTTCCCAGATTCTCACACAAACTGGTTTTTTTTTTAGCTCACCGAAAAATTTCAAATCTTGAATTTGCCAATTTCATTTAAATTTTCGGGTTTTGCTCAAAATTTCTCAATCCCGAAGTCCCGGGATTGTGGCCATGTGCAGTACAAAATCTGTACTGCACTGCGCTACGTCGCCTGCGCTTTAGCTTACGTTTAGCCTATGTTTAGCCCCAGTGACAGATTACTCAAACATAGCCCATATGTCCTTTTCTGTTTCAAATTTATTTTTATTATTTTACGTTGATTCTTTGACGTTTTTATGTCATTCGAAAAAGAGGGCCTAACTGTATAGCGCCTGGGGTCTCCATGTGCTTAATCCACCACTGCTTTCACCCAACCAAGCACGCGCCTTATGTGCTGATGGCAGTGGTTTCCAACCTTTATGTTACTGCGCCACCCTTTGAAGAAAAAAACTATCTTCGCGCCTCCCATCCTTTATTTCATATAGTAATAAAGACACGTTTTATAGAGTAAATACATATTTTGGAGTGTTCGCGCCTCCCTTTGAAATAATCTACGCCTCCCAGGTTGGAAATCGCTGGCTTATGGGGTAATCCACTACCGACTAAATATTATAAAATATGTTTATCTTATCCAAACAGATTCAATTTGTTATACTTTTTGTTTTATTTCTATTGTATATTGATTGACTCATTTCCGGGAACTTCTTGGCAATATTATTGGCAACCCTTCTTTTGGGTCATTGAACTACATTTGTAACAAAAAAGTGTCGGATACGGTATTTAGTTTTGGGGGATTCCCATGCTATGATTTCATTGCGATGAGATTAACTGGTGATACAAAATTTATTTTGCTATAATAAATAGCTAGCCATTACGTGTCTATGACTGTAATTATTTTATAATGCAATTTTCTAAAAATTTCAGACCGCAGTAAAAAACCGGTGCTTTGTTAATAAAAAGGTTAATATCATTTTGATTTTATAATACTCATATGGCCCAGATCCCCACTGTCTTTTATTATGAAGCGCTGACTGTACAGGTTGTTTCGTATTTCTAGATAAAGTATTCACACCCGGAATGAAGATTTTTTCGAACAAAATATAAAGAGATGCCTTTATTTATGTGTAAGTAATATGAGTATTTTTTTAATGAAATATTAAAAAATGAATTGTATTTATTTGCTTATAAGACACACATGTATGTTGTTTTTTACCATGTCCGCTCCCAATGTGTAGCATATAAATTCCTAACGGAGTTTATCTCAACAGATGTGTTTCTACGAGAACTACATGTTACTCATTTTCTCAACCCCTCTTTTCTAAAAAAAATAACGCAGGAATAAAAGGATAGGGCTAGGACAGGACTAGTGGTTACCTATTCGCTATTGACAGTCCCCGTATTTAGGATAGGATAGGTAGTGGTGGGTGGGGGGGGGTGGTTAATTCAATATCGCAAAAGCTTGGTCACATTTGTTAAATTCAATGATATACTTCAAACAAATATGTACTTTATTTTAATTTTAAGATAAAACATTCGAGAGTTCATTCATCAAAAAAATCAAATGGGCCGCGTGGGCCTCGAATGCCTTGGGTTGTGTATCACTGCCATAATTTTGAATATTTCAGACATGGTTTTCGGTTCAGCTCGAATCCAAAAGACAAATAATTTGCCGATTTGCCCAAAATACTAGCGTGAAACGTATCCGGTTCCGGTTTTCGTTCCGGCAAAAATAACGGTTTTCGGTTCCGTTCCGATTCGAAGTCCCGGTTAAAACACTATAGTAACTGTTTAAAATATAATAATATTACCTTTGCTAACTTTGTTATTTCACAGGCTGTCATAATTTGAGGACGAGCAAAGTTAACAAATTCAATTAAATATTAAAAATGAACCTTAACAAAGTTAACACCGATTACCGAATCTATATAAAATATTATAACTGCTGTTAGTTATTAATAAACTGCAAAATAGATAATTTCATTTATGAACACCGCGTACCAAAGAGATCGAAGCGCATGACGGTATCGATAAAGAAATTCAGTTTGTCTTTGAACGTGAAAGTTGCAACAGTGAAATCAACCCACAATATTCCGTGACTCATCTCGCGCAGGTGAGAAATCCAATTTCGTTTGTTTTAACAATGCCATACCGGTTATTTACATATGAATATTGCATCAAGATGATAAATACGAAGTGTGTCAACAATTCGAGCCCTGGGTTGAATAGTGTCGTATGTCTAAAGTTGTCATGTGATAGATGTCACTTTGAAATGTTATATTTGTACATATTTGAGATAGCAACTAACAGTTATAGTTTGCAATAGATCTAACAATAAGGATAATAATAGATCTTCTAATTTGAGTCGTATAGTATCAAAAGTAGAATTATCCATTTTTCGAAGTTTCGAGAAAGACACGGAAAACGTATTATTGACTTTTTGAGTTTTATCAATTTAAGCTCAATTTTAAACATAGCTCATCAACGAGTGCAACTCAAAATTTGTATGGGACATCACTTAAAGTAATTCTGTGATTGGCCGAAATCCTGATTTACCAAACTGTTCTACTTCTGTTTCCAACGTCGTGGACAGTTCTGCTTTTGATATCAAGCATTATTTTCCTTTGCCCTTTTGTACCACATTTATTTGTTTTTTAAACATTTTGTTGATTTCTAGCCATACACTATAACCAACAGAATAATGTGACAGCGTTTGTTTAATTTCGACATATATTAGTTCTGCTTTTGATACCAGACGACTCATATATTAAATATATTGACATGGTAGGGTTGTATTGGCACCCGCTTCCACTAGCACTTTTGTGATGAAAACTGGCAGGATTTTTAAAAAAAGGTGTAGCTAAATTAATTGTGTTTGCATTTTGTTATCAGGTAACTGGTAATATCAATTGTTTATTGTAAATGGCCTTAAATGGCAACATTGTTTTTCGATACCGATATTATTTTTGTTTCTTTCTTGCTCTTTGGGACTCGAACCGCACATGATGTGTGTGTGGGATACTTCCCGGCCTCTGGAGAATACTTCCAGAGACCTTTAGTTGTAAATTCACTTACAGTTCTTTTTCTCTTGTGGTTTTGTTTTTTTCCGAGATGAAGGAAAAAATATTTTTCCATTTCGACGAAAATTAAATTCCATTTTGTTCTCTGCGCAGAGTTTAACGTCAAGTTTTTTTTTACATTTAAAAAATCGTGTGAGCAAGCTAGGTTGTATAATAGTTATTGTGTATTGTAATAATTGAAAAATTTGTTTGTTAAATATTATATGTAATTAATTCGGTGATTGCAAGTTCCTTAAATAAACGTTTTCGTGATAGTAGAGCGATTGTTTGATTCAATATTTACCTACCCGTTGACTCCGAGTTTAAGCCAGCGGTATTTGTCGTAATGACTTTTATTAGTGGGGATTTATTCTTGGGTTTAACATCGTAAACAATAGTAGGAAACTCGTTCTAAAATAAATTTCTAGTAATGTTAATATATTCATTTATTATATCCACAAATTATATATGGTTTGAAGAACTGTTAGTTTATGACAACGATTAGTCTATGAGTTTGCCGGTAACACTTAATTAATGTGACCAGACGTCCCGTTTTCAGACTGCGTGTCCTGGTGTCCCCGAACATAGGCTACAATGTCCCGCTTTCGAACAGAGAAAAACCCTCAGTAATAATTTAAAAAAAAAACACGCAAAATCAAAATTTTGACAGATTTTTTGCATGTCCAATTATAAAACATAATATTTAACATCATATAAAACGTTCAATTATATGTATAATATTAAAAGATCGAGACATAGACTAAAAATTACTAAAATATATCAAAAAAGTTGTTGGAATATTCGTGGATTTTTTAACTATTATAAACATTGACTATTTATTGGTATAATTGAGTAAAGTTACATGTCAATGATTCATACCGTGTATTGACATGTAAACGTTTTATTGAAGTGAATTTCAATGTTTGTATAACATTCGTTTGAATACCGCGAAAATAGATCATTAATATGTCCCAGAGATACTGCGTGTTTATGAGACAAATAATTTTGCCTAATATACACTCGATTAAGATATTTAAAAAACCTATTTTGACTCAGTATAGATGCACTACACATATTCATCAAAATAATGCTTATATTCTATTAGAATACCAAGTATTTGATTTTTGTAAGTGTCTTGGACATCCGCGTTCGCTTGCACATGTTTCGGACACCTGTGTCCACTTGGGATCCAAGTGGCTTCGGTTTTAGTTTGAGTTTTCTAAGATGGTGACAATTAAATTCGAGCCGTGACCTCTTCCGCTGCTTTCCTCCATCCGGATCGGCCCTGTAATTTGTGTACATACACAGTTTTACTTTTTATCAATATTTCATATTTTTTTACGGTTTTGGGAATTCCCTTCAAATTCAATGCTTCACAAACTTTAAACAGAACCGCACCCCGTTTGTTACTATTACGTACTAGTGTTACATTTGAAACAACTATTTATTATGTTCAGAAATCAGACTTAGTAATTACATGTCAGGTCTTATGGTGCACTATGAATAAGTGACACTAAATTGACTATAATTTAAACCTCTTAAAAATAATTTCAAAACTCATCAAATAATGACTAAGTTAAATACAGTAAAACCCCCATTTACACTAAAGTTGGGACAGTGTAACTCGCGGTAGTGTAATTAGGGGAGTGAATCTCATACAAAATTAGGGATTTGGTTTTCTCCGCAAAAATGCAAAACTAAGATTTCGCTTAGTTTTGCAAAAAAATAAATATGGACGAAATATTTAGTTTTTTTTTTTTTTTTAAACCATATCCGCTCCCAATGTGGGGCATATGGACTCCTAATGGAGTTTATCTCAACAGAAGTGTTTCTACGAGAACTGCTTGTTACTCAGTTGCTCAACCTCTCTTTTTCCAAAGAGAGTAGGGATAGAAGGATAGGGCTAGGACAGGATTAGTGGTAAGCTAATCGCTCTCGATACGCCCCGTTCATAGGATAGGATGGGTGAGAGGGGGGAATTCAAGACATCACATACATCCATGCCTGTTTATATTTAGTTACATAGCATATTTAGTTACTAAGTGATAAAATGCAAAGCGCGCTAAAACCCAACACATAGACAGTCGACATAGACGTGTTGAATACACAGACGCTAGCCAACATTTGACTGTATGCCCCGTACAGACGATCGTCTCGTAGCAACGACAATGGAATGCCACAGGGCAATTGGGGGATTAACGGCGAATATGTCAAGCTAGCGCGTTATTCGGGATAGTGTAATTGGGGGTTCCACTGTATGAGGCTAACGATAAATTCGAATGTTATTACAAGCTGGACTTTTTTTACAACATAATAGCTCTGTTCTTCTGCGTACTTGTGACGGTTTGCAAACTGTCTTCGAATTATAATCTAAAAGCATCGAATTAGATTCTATCTCGAAAACGGTTTGCAAACCGTCAGAAGTATTTACGCAGAAGAACAGAGCTAGTATATTACATAAGGGGGTACTCGGACCACTGTTTAAGAAACACTAATTCACGTCGGTTACGTCGGTGCATATAATAATTATACTGATTCTCAACAAGGATACGCGCATTGGTTAGCAGCGATGGTTTATTATGACCGACTCGCGGAGAAAGTGATTCTGCTTAAATATTTACAAATCAATTGACAGAAGACATGTGGGTTTTTAATATTCGTTTACCTACATCCGCCAAGTTGACGGCAATAAATTTACGAAACTGGCGTGAAATAAATTGGTCATTCACACAATAAAATATAACAAATATATTATATTTTGTTGTACTTTATAGGAGTAGTTTCTTGTTTTTTAAAATGTTAAATAACTGTTGTTAAGTCGTGTTTAGAAGTTTTCATATCTCGTACATGATATTAAAAAAAACACAATATTCCCTTGTACTTTATTCCACTTTATTAAAAACACTTTGTTAAAAATCTCCCAAATTTTAACCACTTGGATCCCAAGCAGACACAGGTATCCGGAACATATGCAAGCGAACGCGGATGTCCAAGACATTTAAAAAATCAAATACTTGGTATTATAATAGAATATAAGCAATATTTTGATGAATATGTGTAGTTCCATTTATACTGAGTCAATAAAGCTTTTTAAAATATCGAATTCGAGTGTATATTAGGCAAAATTATTTTTCTCAAAAACACGCAGTATCTCTGGGACATATTAATGATTTATTTGCGCGGTATTCAAACGGTTAATTACCATCAGTCACCACTTTGATGATTTTTTAATTATATGTTATAGGTGTTCAAAATTTAATTTTTTAAATGTCGTAATCTGTGTTTGCTTGCATATGTTCCGGACACCTGTGTCCGCTTGGTATCCAAGTGGTTCATAAATATCTTCTGCAACATTCACTTAGTTCTTTTCAAGTGATTTCAAATATTATATATGTTTGCACCACTTCAGTGGTTCACATCTTTTGCATATTTTACCTGGCATGCTGCCCAGGACACAATTTAATATTCGTAGTATTTTAAGGCCATCCAAGAGCACTGTGCTCAAATGCAACATCAATAATGATTGGTTAATTTGCCTCATTCTTTAAAAACAAGCACACCGAAGCTAGAATTTGTTGTTTAAGTCTTGAAGTACAAAAACTTGCAAACCGGAACTTGTAATGAAATATCTGCACATTTTGACCAACAATATAAACAACAATTGTTTTAAAAATAGTCATACGTTTATTTGACGAACCGGCGCGTCGCCATTGTACGTTCCGGTCAAATTCGGGATCTAGTGTAGTATGTACCCACAATAGTGTCGTTCGCAAATGACGTCACGCGTCATCTATATTCTCAAAAACATTATACCCATTGGTCATAATATTATTACTATTGAAAATGTATTTATTTTTTAGTAGCTTTTTATCAAAGATATTGATATCATATTAATTATTCTAAACAAAATTCGTGTGTCAAAAATATTTAGTCATGATCATTAGCCGCTCATCAGAACTTGCCGCCCCATGGCAAATGCCTTCTCGCCTATGCCTACGGGACGTCCCTGTTTCCGCCCCCAGGGCGTGCTGTCATACATTAACAGGACTAGATTGTAATGTTTTGAAATAAATACAGCGGTATGGGAACTTGTTAAAGAAAGTACTCCGCTGCAAGTAAATCGCGGATTAGCCACATTATAACACAATGGACTGATGTTCTGCCCACTGCATTTTCATTTTTTTTGTCGCGTTTTAAAAATCACATTTCTCTCAGATACTTTCTTATTTATTCGCATTTTTTCCTGTTTGTTTTGCTGCGATACGCGTAGGTGATTCTTGTACACTTACTTTTGTTTATTAAACTGTTTATTGTAAAAAATCTTGTGCAAATTAATAATTCAAATATTTTAGATGTATTTGGCGGTAGCTTTGTTATTTACTGGTTTGTGTTTTACAATATGTGACATATGCTTCGCCTCTTTGAGAAGCATCATCAGACAGAACATGTCAAGGTTAACGAATAAACTAAAAATTTATACTAATTCTTAAGTTATAAATCACATAAAAGGTTTGTTTTTTTGTCTTTTTTTACTTGATTAGAGGTAAGATACAAAAATGCTGTGTGCGCCCAGTGCCGACGCGAGGCTATTTGGCGCCCTAGGCAACATTCACCATAAAATGGTAAAGAATGTCGGAACTCGGGATTGAGAATTTTTGAAAATCCTTAGAATTTACTTACAGATTCCCTAAAATGAAAATTTTTCTTTTGTTAAATTGAAAGATCTTTTTTTACGTCTTCCCAGAATTTACAATTTCGAAAACGCAGGAATTTGCGGAATTCTCAATATTTTGTTGCACTTGAACAGCAGTACTTTTTGTGATGGCAAATATTTTTTAAATTTTCGAGCTGCTGCTTGAAGCTCACTACATAGATATTTTAATATTATGAAAGTATTAAAAAATATTACTCCTCCATTTATGCGTCCTCTTATGGTTTGCGCCCTAGGCGGTTGCGGTTGCTAGGCGCCAGCCCTGTGCGTGGAGCACTCTTTGTACACGTCACGAGCTGGCCCTGACCACGTTTGTTTTACAACGCCACATATTGACATGGATGTTTTGGATCTTTAAAGAAGATTCAAAACTTTCTTCCGAACCTTCTATAAAGAATATTACTAGAATACTGCACAGCATTCAAAATTAAAGATTTGAAAATATGAACAAAGCTTTCAATATTGTAATAACTTTCTTTAAAATAAGATATAACACTCAAATACGTTAACATACCAATATTAATTGTATTTTTAACGTTTCAATTTGATTTTTCAGAAGAATGACGCTAGCAAGTTGTTTCAGTTGGACATGCATCATTGCATTATGCATATCCAACGTGCAATCGATCTACGAAATGTCAAACACCTCCAGATCAGCCGCCATCTTAACTTCCAGTGACAACCCTGCCATATGGACGGAAGAAACCGGACCCTGGAGTTCACTCCTGGAGAACTGGGCTATTGGAAGTAATGGCGATCATAGGTTAGTATTTCTCTCTCCAAAATTGGACATCAAAAATTAATGTTTTAATACCATTCCCTACACCATTTAACAATGAAATCACTTTAATTCCCAGACAAGAAAGAATAATGAAATTACCCAACACAAGTGGTTACTACATTTCAAATCGAGTCGACACGACAGCAGCTCCTCCCACAGTCTGGTCGCAAGAATACAATCCTCCTGCTTCACCACCCGGCAAGATAGTCAATCATCACAGACCAGCGCAGTATATTAACTATCCAAACAAGAAGCCAAACTCAGCGCAACTCAATAACAGTCCATCTCGAAAAGAAGTGTCAGAGACGGATTTGTACTTGCTGGGGGCTATCGAGAAGCTGGTGTATCGAGTTGATTTCATGGAGAAACGATTGAAGAAAGCAGAAGAGTTGATTTACTATCTGATGTCGGGAAATAACAAAAATCCTGGTTAGTTTCATGTGATATTTTATAACAATAATAACTTTAAACTCTTTCTGTGCATCATTGAGCCCACCACGTCTTTGTTTGATTTCAACTTCACATGATGCAAAGAGAAGGTTTTTCAAAGAGATGTACCAACATACAGATTTATATCTTAAGTCATAGATATTTGTGATGTCT
The DNA here is from genome assembly GCA_030503985.1 of Himalopsyche tibetana. NCBI lineage: Eukaryota > Metazoa > Arthropoda > Insecta > Trichoptera > Rhyacophilidae > Himalopsyche > Himalopsyche tibetana. The sequence continues at coordinate 3,536,400 of JAPJYX010000052.1, read as the reverse complement.
TTTCATCAATCTTAAAGAATTAAGGAAAACTCCTGTAAAATCTCTTTCGAAGTGTTTTACTAAACACAATATAACGATTATAAATTTTCTGTGTTGTTTTCCAGAGCCGTGTCCTAAAAATTTTACAAGAGCTGGAATGAACTGCTATCATTTTGGAAACACTAAAGAACAGAATTGGAAGTTAGCTAGTGATGTTTGCAAGGGAATGGGAGCGACTTTGGCGGAGATGGAATCCATTGAAGAAAATCAAGACGTCGTTTCATATATTCAAGCCAATGCACCGCTCAGAGGTAAATAATTTCCGAGCTACTTAGCAAGTCCACGGTTGATGGAAGGCACAGCTCGACTGTCCAATTTTTAAACATATTAACTGTTTTTTTATTCAAAATTCGCCATTTCTGCAATTTTGTAGTTGATAGGTAATACAATATACACTGCTCTTGAAATTGTTTATTAAATCAGTGCACTTATGATTGCAAATTGTCGAAATGTTGTTGATGGAACGTAGACATGCATTATCATGTTTTTTGATTGTATAATATAACATTTACTAGGCTTAGAAATTGGACAGCCGATTTACCGTGGGCCTTACTTTAAGGGTAGACTAAAATTTGAACCACTTTTGACCGAAAATATTAAAAATATTGAGCCTTTGATTAACAAATATATTTTATGTTTTTATTATTTATTTAAATGTGTTATTATCATCCTCAAATTTGACATTATTTGAATGTTAGTCTATAAAACATTGAATGCTTCGAGCCTTATATTTTCTTTGAATTGTTCTGTATTGACAATATTCAGTATTTTGCATTTAATGAGATAAACATTTTAGAACAATTACTTTTTTCCTGAAGGACTATATTTGTCAAACCAATAGTGCTTATTTTCGGATAGCCATAAAGAATCAATAAAAATTCACCCAAATTTATTCCAGGCAAAGATTTCTGGACTGGAGGTCTAAACCCTGGACTTTTGTGGATCTGGTCGAACTCAGCGAGGCCGGTGACAACAGGAGACAAAGATGAAAGCCAAATAATAAACAATGCAGCCAATCAGAAGGATCCGATGAATATCAAAGGCAACGGGCGCTGTTTGAAATTGGCGTACAATCCTTCATTGAGGACGTATTCTTATTTAGGATTCGATTGCGCGGGACGACAGCATTACATTTGCGAAATCCTTGATAAGAGTCTTAGCAATCACATTCAGAGGATATCCAAAGAGTTAAAACTAGATTAGATCTATTGGGGGTGATAAAGTTGAATATGTCACAAAAATAGCTCAAAGGTTTTATGAGCCCCCGAGAAATGAAGTGAGTCAAGTGTTGTAATATTTTTATATGTCTTAAAGTATCGTAAAACGAAAGTGAACTTAGTAAATACATACTGTAACAGTGTTTTCTTCGAAAAATTAAAATATGAAATAAAAACGTGATTGTACTTAAAAATCTAATAGAAAAAAATCACTTCTCAAGGGGTAATAATTTCTTATATTTGAGTAAATCACGTTATTCACTCATAGAATAACATAATTTCTTCAAACATGGATGATACACTTATCTTTCTCTTCTTTTACTAGGCCCAGATTAAAATCCTGATGATCTCGTGACTAAAAACTCGCATACTTTTTTTTTTACATGTATGGAAGTATTGGTTATTATATATTTTTGAAAACTTGTTCTCACCCTCAGTCATATGGAACACTAGTTACTAGGGTTGTCCTACTGATGATTCACTAATGCATTGCTAAGAGAGGTGTGCACATTCAGCGATGAGCTTTGTGTATTGCTATTAGTTGTCACTATCTATTGTCAGTATAAATAATACTATTGTTGAGTTTCTGTTCTGTTTTTATCATCTTTATTAACCTTTTAGCTACCGTAGAAAAAAGTACATAATTACCTAGCACGCCGGCTATAAATTTTCAATTATTAATTTAAATAGTTATTTACGAGATAACTCGTTTCTGGCGTGTTGACCACGTAAAGTTCTACGAGATATCTCGTCTGTGGGAGCCATCAAGTTAATTGATTTATGTTTCATGTACTGTCTAGATCAGAGGTCGGCAACCTTTTTACTAGGAGAATATATATAATGGCATGCTTTTGAACAGACACTATATTCCTAATTTATAAGATGGGTATGCTGAAAGTATTAATTAACTACAAAATAAATTTTATAAATCGTTTTTACTTGCACACTGCGGCTAGGAAAATACTGTATATTTTAAACATATCGACTGTGAAAAGGAAAAAGGACGTAACCCACACATATAAAATTTTACAGGAGGCGCAAAAAACGTGTTTTGATGATTTTGGGCCATATGCAAATTATAAATCATACACAACCTTGAAGTGCACGGAGACTTATAAAATGGTGTTTAATTGACATAATCTAATATTAATTAAAGAAATTGTCTAGAAAAAACCTTTATTTCAGTCTTTTTTCTTGGTTTTAATTTTTTACAAGGTCATCTTTTTTAAACTTAAAAGCTAAATTTAGATACTTATTTTGCGTTTGCAGCTTGCATCCTTTTGATAGAACATATATCAAGTTGTATACATTGTGATTATCGAAAAAAACCTGTTTTGAAAAAACTGTGGGTTATTTCCTTTTTCCTTTCCACAGTCGATACGTATATAGTATAAAATGCAGGATATTTTGAATAAGCAATATGTATTTTCAATGTACTTAAGTGTGCACTTTGGTATGCGCTGGCTCCTGGTTGCCGACTGGTCTAGATTTTAGTTAATTCAAATGCATAATGTATTGGTATTAGTTGTAATGCTAAGCACAGTTGCTTTCATTTTGAAATAATTGACGATTCTCAAATCAAAAATGTACATAAAATGATGAAAGAATTGTCTAAAATAATTATGCTGTGCCGCACAAAAATGCGTTTAACTTTTCCGTTTCTAAGCTCAAGAAATGCTACCCCAATACCAACATTTTCTTAAATATCTATTTTAATATGGGTGATACAATGTTTATAATTAAGGTATTCTTATATCATAGTTTTTTGGACCTTTTGACGCTTATCAGGTGATTAGCGCCCGCGATAACGATTGTTCGTAAGATAACTTAGAACGCTGAGAACACTCGTCAGTTGTAAATTCACATGTGTGCTGGGATGACGTCTTTTTTACGCGCAACTTAAAATATGATTATTTATTAAAAAACCACAGATTTTTATAAAAAAATGTACGAGGAATGATGCAGAGATATTTTTAAGCCCTTGGACTATTTTTTTTTTTTGAAATTCATAAGAATAAGGCCAATAATGAGGAAACCACTGGGGTCAAAAAAGACCCCCATCGGCTGACAAGTATTTTTCTAGTCTCCGAGCCGCAAGAGTTCTTATTAGAGATTTTTTCTCAGTAATAATAATTTACAAATTTCGTTCTTCTTTTGTTTTCTACTATTCATTATATCTGTTGGTGATATTATAAATAATACGATTACGTCATAACCACTTGGTTTTGCTCATAGACTAGCATACTTTTGCACAACCAGAGCAGAAAGAGCTTTCCCGCTAAAAGTGTTAATGATTTTATGACCAGTATTATTATAAGTTGTAAGAATTGAAATAAAGTAATCACAAAGGTGGCTCATGGCTGCATTTACAATGTTTATTTGGATTAATATTTATCGAATGTATTCACCCAGTCTTAAATGTAATTAATATTTAAAATAAATAAAGATATTGTTACATATAAAGCAGTACATATTGTTTTCTTCGATGAATTTGACAGTCTCCTTGTGAAAATTTTATTATTTTAATTTTGGTTTATTATTTTTTAATGGTGGAAAGTAATTATGTGGAAGTAGGGTTGCCAGGTGTCCCGGATTGGCCGGGATTGTCCCGGAATTGGAAACGCTGTCCCATATCCCGGATGAGTACTAAATTGTCCTGGAAATTTAGAGAAAACTATTTAGCTAACTAATTCCTTTTGGATTTGAAAGTCTCGGAAGAGCTAAAAAAAGAGGAAACGAGTCACGCTGGTATTTTGGGCAAATAGTGTAAATTCCTGAGTTTTTGGATTCGAAGGTCAGCAAATCGGACAAATTTCCCGGATTGACTTGCAAGAAATCTGGCAACCCTAGGTGGAAGAGATATGGTATTTGAGTGCACCGTCGATTTGAAAATGGTGGTAGGTACCTACTGTAAGATTTAAAAAAATATCAATTCATATTATTATGTTGCTCTTAAAAGCAGGGCTGTGGAGTCGGAGTCGTGAAAAATGAGCGGATCGATTTTTTTTTGAAAAATATATTTAATGTGTATTGAAACAAAATATTCAAGTGTTAACATTTCTAGCTTGGCTAACTAAAGATGATCTAATGGTATACATATATATATAAGTTAAAATGAAATTATTGAAAAATTTCCTCGGAGTCAGAGTCGTTAATTATTTTAAAGCTGGAGTCGGAGTCGTCTTTTTTTCACGCGACTCCACAGCCCTGCTTAAAAGTCATTACGATTGTAATATTAAATGTTGTTTTTCACTATGCATTGATAATACGCAATCAAAGACGATTATATATTAAATTGAATTATTAGAAAAAAGTAGGCAACAATCACAAATCTTATCATTATCATAATATTCGTATCGAGATTCAAAATTTGAATTCCAAATACGGTAGACGTCAAAACATATTCAAAGATAATTTAGTGATCATTATCTTTATAACTACACGTTATACTTGACTACAGTTTCTAAAAACATTCCTGAATTTCATATACGCTGACGAAAAAAAGCTGATATTTTTTTATTCTTGTAAATTCTTAGAATTTTCATTAAAATGTAACTAAATTTCTTGTTAAACTAAATATATGTCGTATATTTATTTTCATATTTCACTTGATAGCCATACGCAAAATGCCAGAGTACAATTTTGTTTATGGTGTATTGCATTCAAGAGTACTAACTCCAAATGTTTTACCTGCTTCGTACTATTTCAAAAAAGTGTCTTAGAAGTGTATGTTGGTACAACATTATCGTGTATAGACCTCGAAGTTTTTCTATAGTTTTCGCGAAATTATTTTATTGATAATATTTTTATGTGATTGCTATTTGTCATAGACAATAATGCTCAAATTGTTCCATTGTATTTCGGATTTTTGTTCTGATTATTTTTCTGTTCTATGTGGAATTTGCACGTGTCCCTTTGCAAAATTTATTCATAGTGAGTGAGTTGGTGCGTTCAAAGACATTTAAAAATCTTCAGTATTATAGTGACTTTTTTAAATAACTTTAATAATGTTTGGTTTTGATCTCAAATGATTCAATTTACTTATTGTAATTATTATTTTTGACAAGTGACCTCGCCTCGTCGCTTTCGCTGTCTGTGGTCGTCAATGGAATCACAGAATGTCATTTGTACGTCAATAATATAAAATTGCTAGGCCTTTTTATTCAAATAAATCGCCGATGCCTCTTAAGAAAACATGCATTTTTGATAAAAATAGATCGCAAATAAAGAATGAAGGTTTATCCGTATTTTAACACTGTTAAATGTTGCCAACTGTTTATTATTTTCGATTAATCGTGTATTTCAGGTTAAGTGTTTGTAAACAATTGTGTGATATGGTGTAGAACAAGAGTGATTTTAAACGAAGTTATGATGGTGGCATGTCGAACTTGTCTCGTGAACTGCGAAGCGGAGGCTTCGAAAAATCTCTACATGAAATTACCAGAAAATATAGGTCCTGCATGTTGTGTAGCGGATATTTTGACAGAAGTTGCTCACGTCCAGGTAAATTATCAAAGTTATGATAATCTTTTGTACAAAATGAATTGAAGTAATTCACGAAATATAAATTAAAATATTTGGTAAATGTGCTTTAAACCAGTGTTCTTCAACCGGTGGTCCGAGAGTTAATTGGCGGTCCGCGAAAACTTTCATGTTTCGAAAATTCTTCGACATCCATACAGTAAAGTTTATCTTAAAGATCGATGTCCCGAAGCATTTGACGTTTAATCTAAAATGGCCGCCGTGTCAGTGCCGCCAACACTTAAATGAAAAAAGCAGAAATCATGAATTATTTTTTTGAATTAATTATACAAATCTAGGAAACGTAATCATCTCTTATTACTGCCAGAATAAATGAAAAAAAAAAATGATAAAAGTAGAGTATAGCTCGTCATGGATTATTACGGCGAAAAACTTCACAAACTAAGCTAAAAACAACGCCACGATTTAATATTATTTTTTGAGAGCTTGATAATCGCGTTAAAACCACATTATTACGAAGAACACTGATAAATTATGCGAAATACGAAACATTTTTCAGTACATCGCCTCTGATTTCCATTATGGCGGCACCGCGCGGCGTTCTTCGTAATAATGTGTGGTTTTAACGCGATTATCAAGCTCTCAAAAAATTATTTTAAATCGTGGCGTTGTTTTTAGCTTAGTTTATGAAGTTTTTCGCTGTAATAATCCATGACGAGCTATACTCTACAATTACCAAAAAAATGTATATTCAATCGTATCTTAACTAAGGCGTATAAGTCATTACACATAGCTTCCAATATTACCGAATATAACCGAGTTCACAGCGAAATCGATTGTTTCACTGTTTTCACCATCAGTGTTCTTATGTTTCCCCTCAAAGCAACCAACCCATCAAAAAAAACTCTTAAGGGGTCTCAGTGCACTGTGCAAATAATCGACTAGCTCATCGTATCATGTGCTCTGGATATCATAAAAATTTTTGATGATATTTTTGCTCGGTATGCCTGAGAAGTAGCTCGTTATAAAAGTGAATAAATGTATGGAGAAAACCATAAACTAAAATGTCAACGAATGCTTCCTCATTACATCCGAGATCTCACTATTTCTGTTTCAATATACTGTAGAACTCCCAATTACACTACCCCGAATTACGCGCTGGTTTAAAATATTCGCCTCAAATCCCCCAATTGCACGGTCGCATTCCGTTGTCGTTACTAAGAGACGGTCGTCTGTGCCGCCCATACAGTCAAATGTTGCCCAGCGTCTGTGTATTCAACACGTGTCAGGCTATATACGCACAGCTGGGCGTCTGTCTGTGTGCGGGATATTTACTACTACAAAAACTAAATATATCCTTTTTTTTGCAAAACTAAGGGAAATCTTAGTTTTGCGTTTTCCACGAAAAAAACCAAATCCCTAATTTTTTATGAGATTCATACCCCCCAATTACACGGTCCCGACTATAGTGTAAATGGGGGTTTTACTGTATATGGGACTTTGTATTTATTTTTACCTGTAATTTGTGTTTATAATAAATAACTAAATTTATGTTTCAGGTAATGGAATGTGACACTTTCTCCGGGATGATATGCGGCCAATGCTACGATGAACTATGCAATGCACAATCCTTTATCAGAAAGGCACAGGCAAGTGATCGCACGATGCGCGGCGTCAGTCACCTGCTCATTAATGACAACGAAGACGCCGCCTCCATTAAATCAATTAACACGCTAAACCCAAACATATCAGACTCAGAAGGAAACGATAACACCAAAATTGTGAATGAAATGTCGCTGAACAGTCCGAAGAAAAAATGTGAATTAGAAATGAATGTCAACTTAGAGATCAGTAACGTCACATCGCTCAACGTATCACATCATGTCGGTGAACTTTCTCAACACAGTCACAATGACTCTTTTACTATGGACAACGATGTACATGTCAAGGTGGAGATGTTGGAAGACTACGAAATTAAGCAGGAGCCCAACGCTGATGATACGATGGAAGCGGAATGTGTCGACGACTATTATTCAAACGGTAAGTGGATGCCGTCTGTTTCGGCGGCGATAACAAAGTTTTTACAGCGCAGATAGTCCTCGATTTACGACAATTCGACTTACTTTGAATTCAAAAGCATGGGTGTTTGTGATGTCTAAAAATTCCCTCCCACCGCTCTGATCTTTAACCCTCCAAGGACGAGCGTGACCATATGGTCACAGTAAACACCGTTGTCTATTGATCCTATTATTCATCCTTTTTCTATCTGAATATCGTTGCTTTCACTCATATTTGGTTAAGAAGGGTACAGACTTCAGTTAGTCATCAGCCGTGGTGACAGAAACGGCCACCAAAATCACATGCGATTTTTTGAATTTCCGTTTTTTCAATGAACTTTTTAAAACTTTTTTTTTTCATTAAACATCAAATTGTGTACAGTTCATTTGCTAATATATTTGTATTGAAATTATGTTAATCTAAAGTGGTCAAATTTATATATTTTTAAAAATTTCACATTTAGCTATATTTCAACCTCGAATGTTTGTGTGCCCGTACGGCCACGTTCGTCCTTACTACTGTCCGTCAACGTTCCCTCTAAGCTGCGCGCGTGCGCGGCCGCGCAGCAGTTGGGAAGCCCCCGCGCACTCATTCCAGGTTGGCGCGCACTACAATACAGTTGCTCAATTAATATTTGATCGTTCCACGCAGCCTCCACACAGCCTCCGCGCAGCTAACCCTTCGGCTTAGAGGGAACGTTGCTGTCCGTACACAATATTACACGGTAATAAAAAGATAAGCATGACCATATATTCGTGCGGGGTTTTTATACAACGACTTTTGGGTGTTTTTTTTAAAAATATTTGTTAGGAATAATTGTTAGGAATAATCCGTGACTTAAAAAATATTTTTTTTATCGAAAAAAAAGCTCTCGTCTCTGGAGGGTTAAATAACTGGGCCTAGGGACAGTGATTAGTTGACCACTAGTCATGCCTAGACTTATCCTTCTATCCCTGCTACTCAACGTCTCTTATTCAAAGAGAGAAGTAGGGATAGAAGGATAAGTCTAAGACAGGATTAGTGGTTCGCTAATCGCCCTCGCTATGCCAAGTTGATGAAGGATCGGAAAATGGTGGGAGGGACATCACAAACACCCATACCTTCGAACAGAAATTGATAAATCAATTGAAAAATTGCTATGGTCTGGCATAGAAGCCCACAGCGCTAGCCACTGCACAATCGGAACTGGCAAAACAATTTTTTAAAATATGAAATTTATGCAAAAATAGTGACGATAGAGCTGTTGTCGTCTCATGTAAAATTAGTGTTTATGAAATACGAGTTATTGTTTTATCATGTATTTTTTTTCATTTCAAATAAAAAAATGTATTGTCATCTGGCATGCAACACCGCGTGAGCGACAGTTTCGCCAAAACTTATTTTTATGCCAATTGACGCTAAATATATATTGCGCCTGGATTTTTTTCAATCACCGGGAAACACCGCGAGTGTGTCGCTGCAGCTATAGTGAATCTTCTGACAACGCAATGCTTGGACGCATTGCCGCTTAAGGTTAGCATATTTTCCATTTATTTTGTGTATACACACTTAATTTTCTTGCTAAATCATTTGTAATCAATAATAAATATAATTAATTAATATCGTCATGTCAACACGGACGCATGTACGCGGTGTTGCATACGAATTTGACTTTGATTGGCTGTGGTGCTATGTGGCTATTTTATTTCAATATTTTCTTTTTTTTATTGTTGCAGTTAGTTTACCTTCTACCAATATGGAATATAAAACGAGATCTGATTCCGATCGCCTATATTATTTGGATAGCAAAGTTTTGAAATCCATGGGACTCTCGAAGGCAATCGTTAAGCAATCAAAGAAAAGTACTGTAGATAATATTCAACATTTGAAGGTAGAATATTCGGATGATCATCCTGCGGATATTCCGGAATGCTCAATATCTACAATAATAGCAGAGAAAACTAGACAGCATAATTCAGAGATATCCCAGGAAAAAGACGGATCGGCGTTTATGATATTCGTGGAAGTACCATCTCGGAATACTATCAGCAATGAATCGGTTCTTGAATTGGATACCGAAAAACCGAATAGAAGCGCAGAAAAAAATAAACGTATGTTAGGAAATGCCTACGTTGGTTTTAGAAGAATCGACAGTAAAAGTATCGTGCAAGATTCGCCCAAAGAAGAAAGAAAAATGGGCCCAGCTTGCAACCTCACCATTTGTCAAAGACTCTCCACCAAGCACTGTCAAAAATTCGACGATAGCACTAGGCGGCAAATTTTTCATACGTTTTGGAAGAAGATGAACTGGGGAGAGAGAAAAACCTACATCAAGTCCATGGTTGAAACTAAACAGCCCAAAAGGCGGCGGAAGGGGAACGTCGACGTCTCTCGGAAGCGGGAATCAAGAGTTTTTCATTTGAAAATCGGCAACGAAAGAATTCCAGTGTGCATGAAAATGTTTCTTAATACGCTGGGTATCAAGGAATGGACGGTCCGATACTGGATGACCAAACATGAACATGTCATCGGTGACGGCGAAACTGCTAATCCAGGAACAGCCGTCTAAATACTACAAATATTAACACAGCGATCTGTTACTCTTTAAAATCAATTCGTGGAGTTGGTCTCGATGTAACTGACACTGGTGCAGGGTTCCTCAACTGAAGTCCACAGCGTGTTCCAATGGGACCACAGAAAATATAATTTTAAGAGAGACAATGTTCTGTTTTATCTGCCATTTATAAAAGCAATAGTTAACCGATTTCAAGTGACACTCGACCACGCAGCCGGCAAACTTGATTACTATAAATAAATGATTCAAATTTGAGTTTTGATATTTTTTTTAATCGTATTTGATGTGATTCGGAAAAGTTATCGACTTATAAATTGAATGAGTCGGCGTTTATATGTTGACATATTCCATGTGGACGTGAGTGAGTTCAGAGGAGTACTATTTGTTAATGGCTTTAAACTCGGTGATACATTTATTTATTATATAAACACAAAACATTCATTTACTAAGCGTCAGTTCAAGTTCATCCGTACACTTGAACGCCTGAAGATGCCGAAAGGCGAATCCCGGGTCGTTAGTGACAAAATCTGTGTGAATGTACATAATTTGAACGATTCAAATTTAATATTGAAATTCCACCAAGCACCTTCAGTCGAAATCTTTCTTAAATTATACTATTTGTTATGTTTGAAAAGAGACATCCTTTCCAACTTTTTTCCGCTATGTTTTTATTACATGTTATCTTATTATTACAGTGGAACCCCGATCTACCGTTCTCGCATTGTTCGTTTTCCCGCATGGATCGTTTATGTTTCATAGTCCCGGCCAACCACCCATAAGAACAATGTAAAAAAATCCCGCATTAATCGTTCCCCGATTTACCGTTTTCCTCGATCTATCGTTTAAATATTTTGGTCCCGTCACGAATATTATCCCGATTGACCGTTTTCGTTGAATATTGTTCAAAAATAGTTTTGCCTCGCCTTTCGTTTCGCGTTTTTTTCACTGGAACCCCGATCTAGCGTTCTCGCTATCTTCGGTTTTTTGCATGGATCGTTTATTTTTTACTCGACCAAGACCCCGTCATAACAATATTTAATAATTCCACGTTTATTATTCCTTGATTTACTGTTTCCTCGATCTGTCATCTAAATATTATCCTCCCGTCCCAATTATTATCCCGATTGACCTTTTTGTAGAATATTTTTTTTTCGCTCAAATAGTTTTATATAGCATTTAGTTACATATATAAATAAGTTTTTTGAATATTAAACATTTTTCTAAATATTATTTGAAGATTTCCCGCATTATCGGTTTCCCGCATTATTCGTTCATTTATTACGGTCCCTTGAAAAACGTAGAATCAAGGTTCCACTGTATATCATTACAAAATGTATTAATTGCAGTAATATTAAAATTTGTTTCTTTCTGTTATGCGTTTGTATACAAATAAACAAAAAACTTCTACATTTGAACTCTTGTTCAGGGTAAAATATAATTCCCTCATGGCGCTTGACTCTGGGAAACTAACAAAGCAAGTTAAATAAAAGCTTATAAAAGAAATGAAAATTGTTTTCAATTTAAATAAATCAGTTCTTATCGAAAGTGACAACTGTGTTTCCAATCAATTAATCCAGGGTTTCCCAACCGTGTCTGACTCGCGTACATTACGCTAAATTGTATCACCATGTAAAAATGATTGTGTTCCATGAAATTTGTTATTGTTTATACAGTAATAATGTGAAGTCATGGCGTACGCAATGAATGATCTGTTTTGTTGAAATCATTTGCGGAGTCACAATTATAATATGCTCAAAGTTTAATGAATTTATCTACTATTCCGTTATACTTATAGTACTGTTGAATGGTTTGCTTCTTTAGGTTTGGGGAAGTAGTTAGTAAATGTTCAGAATGAATTCAGTAATCACGGGTTGGGAAACCCTGAAGCAATCCATCAAACTATCAATCATTTGCACAGTAAAACCCCCACTTACACTAAAGTTGGGACAGTGTAATTGGGGGGTGTGAATCTCATACAAAATTAGGGAGTTGGTTTTTTCCGCAAAAAATGCAAAACTAAGATTTCCCTTAGTTTTGCAAAAAAAAAATATTGACGAAATATTTGGTTACCAAGTAGTAAAATGCAAAGGGCGCCAAAATCCCACACATAGACAGTCGCCCGCTATATGTGTATAGCCTGGCACGTGTTGAATACACGGACGCTAGCCAACATTTGACTGTATGTGCTGTACAGACGACCGTCTCGTAGCAACGACAATGGAATGCGACAGTGCAATTGGGGGATCTGCGGCGAACATTTCAAGCCAGCGCGTAATTCGGGGTAGTGTAATTGGGGGTTCCACTGTATTAAAATTCCATACTTGCATGCTCTTACGGTATTACTTCTTGTTGAATTCCGTCCATAGGCTATACTAGGCAAAGCTATGGTACACCGGAGGGAAGCAAAGAGGCTGGCAGGTGACGAAGAATTTTGAAGGTATTGTGGAGTAGCCAAATGTTTCACGTTGAGAGAAAAATGTTGGTGTAAAGTAGAAGTCTCCAAGCTAGGCACCAAATGGTTGAGTTCGCCATCATCCCTGCTTCAGATTTACAGCCCTTACTTGACGTATTTTATAAAAAAATACTGTTGACTGGAAGGCTGAGATATCTCGTCAAATTTTTCATGCTCAACACGCCAGAGACGAGTTACCTTGTCAATAACTAATTAAATTATTAATTGCAAATTATAGCCAGCGTACTTTTTTTAAGACAGCCAAAAGGTTAATACTTTAAATTTAAATGAATATTTTAACTTTGAAGAACTAAAAAAATAATCAACAAACATTCTTATAAGATTTTTATTAACCGGTTCTTTGCCAGCGACGTGTTAACACACCAAACAATTTCATGCTCGTAGGGCCGGCCATTGCGTTTACACGCAGTACTAGAGACGCGGTTTAAAGGCCACAAGAAACGTTTTTATTAATTTCAAAATACCATGCATATAGTGACATCTCTTGGAATCATAGTGTGATACTTAAACTTAAAAGATATTGTTTTATAACCTATAATACAACGATTTAAAAAAAAAGCTTTTTTGTTGTGTTCAAATTTGTTGCTAGCAGGGTTATAATTCCTTGGCGGTAATTTCCGTTTTTTAGATAAACGATGGCGGAAATGACCCATCGTGTATTTATATGGTAAGTGTTTGTGGTGTACTATTATTATATGTCCAAAAAGTACATATTTATTATGTTTTATTTTTTGAAAGAAAATCACGGCTCTCCATGCACGTCCATTTAATACAGCACGGCACAGATCAGGTTAAAACTCAATCGGCAAGAAATATTTAGATTAAAAGTACCCTTCAAAACTACAGAAAGGTTGGGTACCTTTATCGCAAAGGGTGGTAAAAATAATAATAAAATACAAAGTTACTGAATTTCATTGATGCATCTTTCTTGCGAGAAAACAAAAATTGGGCAGTGCGTGAACGTCTTGGCTATCATTACCAAGGTCTGTGGAGTACGAATGTCAAGATAAAACATTGATATTGAGTCAGATGGACGCTGATGACTGAAGGATACTGAAGAAACATAATTTTGTCTCCCGCTGTGGTTTAGTTGGTTAGAGCTTGCTCTACTGATCAGGTGGGTCTGGGTTCGATTCCCGGTAACGTCAATGTCAAATTGTATTTTTTTCAATTTAAATTTGAGATCTAAGACATCGATGTTTGTGATGTCAATTCTCCTTAAGTTAACCCTCCAAGGACGAGCGTCACCATATGGTCACACAAAACACCGTTGTCTATTGATCCCACTATTCATACTTTTTCTACCTGAATATCGTTGCTTTTGCTCATATTTGGTAAAGAAGGGTACGGACTACAGTTAACCATCAGCCGTAGGAACAGGAACGGTCTCCAAAAGCACATGTGACTTTTTGAATTTCCGTTTTTTTTAATTTACTTTTTGAAACTGTTAGATATTTTTTATAAAAACATAAAATTATTTACAGTTATTTTGCTAATATATTTGTTTTGAAATTATGTTGATCTAAAGAGGTCAAATTGTAAATATTTAAAAAAAAATCACGTTTAGCTATATTTCAACCCCGAATGTTTGCAAGCCCATACGGTCACTTTTGTCCTTACTACTGTCCGTACTCAATATTACACGGTAATAAAAGGATGAGCATGACTATATAGTCATGCGGGGTTTCTATACAACGACTTTGCGTTTTTTTTTTTTTAAATTTTGGATAGGAATAAAAGTTATCCGTGACTTCAATATGGCTTAGAAAATATTTTTTTTATCAGAAAAAAGCTCTCGTCTCTGGAGGGTTAATCTTATGTGACTAACAAAAATTCTCATCAAATATATCTCGTATTATCTTTCAACTTCAAAATATTTGACGCATTGGCATAAGCTGTAATATCAAATATATTTTTTTTTTAATTTAAAAAATCTAATAATAAGTTCGTGTCTAGGGAATCCAATCCCGGGATCCCGTACAGTTTTCGATACATTAGAAAACATGATCCCGAAAAATTCGAGATTTAATTTCGTATAAAACAGAATTGCTTGGCATTGTAAAATGAAATGCAGCCAATACAGACTGTCTTATCTTCAAATATAATAAACAATGTTCCATTGTTCATTATTTCACAATGCACAATTAAGATATCATATTCGAAAATAAATTCTGCCAAAGAAATCAATACAATGAAATACTAGAAGTCATTTATGGTAATAAATTACGTTTTAATGAATCTCAAAAATATTAAATTCTACAGCATATTATAGATTACTGTAAGAGGACACGTTTGTCGATAAGACGTTATTTTTTAGTATGAAATGTTTCTTGTTACTTTACCTGCATTGTGTATATTGGAATGTTGATTGACTTTTTATTTATTTTAATGCCACTTCGGCTTTGCTCTATCAAGAAATTTTATTTTGTTTGTTATCATTAAAGCGACTCAGTAGGAATGCAAAACTTAAATTTGACCTACAGCATAAATATTGCACTGACTTAAATAAGTAACCACCACAATACGTATTTTTACAGTATCAAAACAAGCAAAACATTTTTCTATTTCATTACAAAAATAACAATACCACCTAACACACGAATGGGTATTTAGACAGTTATAAAGGTTTTTCATATAAAACAATTTGTATTAATATTAGATATCGACGAAAATCAATAAGTATTTATTTATCTTCATAGCAAAGACTGACAATCTAATTTACTTCCCCAAATATCTGTTGCAACAATTATATGTAACTGAAACTATACGTTAATTATATATTCCTTGAAAATGCTTCATATGAGGTGTTGCTACATGTAAGCAACAGTAAGCTATCGTACTAATAAATTAAATCATGAGACGGCTTTTGCCAAAGGTAACAAGAGACGCTAAACAAACCATACAATACAAATTTCTCAAACTTTCTCTAATATATTGAATTAGTTTTTATTTTTAATTTTTTATAACCTATTTTTTATGATATTGATTTGATATGATTTGTTATGATATTGATGAATACAGTTTTGAAAAATAATTTTGTTGCATAAAAAAGTTTAAAACATAATAATATTGACATCACAAGATTAAAATATAAAAGTATTGAGTTCTAAAAGAATTATAAGCTGCAATTGATAGTTATTTCTGGTTCGCGCTATAGTTGACCATGAATTTAATCCGAAAATTATCTTAACTATGTCTTATCGTGTGAGACAAAAAACTTCAATATTTTTAAATCATTGTATGTTAAGTAATCGTTCTTAACAAATCGATTGAACATGTCGCACAGTGACTTCTTTACATTTTTTATTAATAGCATCTAAAATGTATTGCGGATTCTATTATATATTTCTATTGACCTTTTGAATCTAAGATCCAAAATCTCAGGATGACACATTGGTTTCAGAAAGTGGCGCGTAAAAAAAGCTCATTTCATATAATTTGATGAATCGGTTTCAAATCCGTGTAAAAAAAGTACCAAAAATGTATGAAAAAACGTAACGGTTTATCCAAAATAATCGAGTAAAAAAAGTATTGGGTGTATATTTTACTGAATGCAAATAGATTTACTTCAATATTCTATAGTCTAACTCAATAAGGAAGAAACTAAATGAATATTAGACCAGATCAAAAGTAGTCATTCAAATAATTTATATTGAATGCATAGATATATTTGTATTTCTTTATATAATGTTTGAGAACTTTCTTTACTGGCAATTTGCATGTTCGATGACATGCAGGGTTGTGCCATATTAACATCTTTTCCAATATTTTTTTGTTTCTAATAATAATGTTTTTTTTTTTACGTTTAAACGACTTTTTTTTTTTAGCGAAAATCTTCCCCATCTGTAAGCGGCATAAAACTTTTGAAACATAGAAATGATTCATAAATACTAATGTAAAAATGCTTTTATTCATCTATTATTACTATTAGATACAAATATCTATAGATAGAATCTCTGTTTAAAAGCATTGCCAAATAATTATTTTAAAATACTTATCCATTAAGCCAGTAGTTTCCAACTTTTGTGTTAATGCGCTTCCATTTGAAAAAAAATATCTTCGCGCCTCCCCATCCTTTATTTTCATATAGTAACAAAGACACGTTAAATAAATATTTTGGACTGTTCGCGCTTCTTTTTACAATAGTCCACGCTTCCAAGGTTGGAAATCGCTGCATTAAATTAAAGCAAGGGTGTCCAACCTTTTTTTTTTTCTTAACACTTCTTAGTCGGGCGCTTCAAAAAATAGACTTAAGCCTGTAGCGGGCGTTTTTTAGTGATTAGCGCACAAATATGTTACATTCTTAAAATCAACACAACTTCTAAACCAAACGATATTTTCGATTGAAATTTAAAAACAAATCATACGTGACATCTAATCATTAAAAATAAAATTAGAACATTTCGATATCATCATAATTTCACTATGTTTCAAAGCTGAATATAAAACCTGTTATCAATTTAGTAGATAGCACTCCGCATGTTATAAATATTAAATATTCAAAACATTCTATATAACAAAATAGCATATTTATCAATATTTTATAATTATATGAATAATTATAATATATAATCGCCATTCCTACAACTTGACTACCACTGGAAGTGTAAAATCTAATGCCGTAAAAATTACAGCGTAATTACACCCTTATAATCTAGCAAAGAATTAGGACTAATGTTAATTAGTTGCGGCATTTTATTTAACGCCGACAAACAAACCCGTGATATTATGTGTCCCGCAAACAAGCGACGATATAAAAAAACATATTATGCCGTGATCCGCATTCTACCGACAATACGCTAAAAACGACTTTTGCCGTGATCCGCATTCTACGTACAATCAGCTAAAAACGACTTTGGTCGTGGCCCGCCTAAGAAGTGTTAAGATCGACTTTTCAATCTTAAGTTTTCTCGCGATCGACTTCTACCATGATTCTTGTAACAATTTTTATTTAGTAGGGGTTTTCCCTTCTTCAATCTTAGAAATGTTTATTTTAAATGCGAAATACATACAATTAGACAGGTATATGCTTACAAATAATTCAATTTTTGTATATTTTATATTTAAATTGTATATTTTTTCCAAATTCACGGAAGCTTTCGGGATCAAACAAATTATGCTTTGGAGTCGACCGGTCGATCGCGATCTACCAGTTGAACATCCATGAGCTAAAGTAATACTGGTCTTTACAAGCGTCGCTATTGAAAAATACATTATTGTATTATAAATAATAATATTATTTGTCAGCGCTTTGGGCAACCCTAACCCCAACGCGTTTTTTTGGCAGAATAAAAAAACATTGCTTTGATTACCTCTAATATTCGTTGACCAGTGATTTAATATTTTTTAATAAAACATTTGATACGTCCACTCCATACCACGTACGATCTCAGACTGAAGCTCAAACTGATGCATAGTAGGTAAGAAAAGGCATCTCCGAAAAATGGTTACCATTTATTGGTATTATCATTATTTTATTTTTTTTTTGCTTTTAAATGTAAACAATAAAATGGTTTTTTATTTCAATTTTTTTTAGAAGTATATATGATACAATTATGCTTTAAAAATCAGTCAGAAAAAGTGGGAAAAATGGTACATTTCAAATGGCTGTATAATCATTATATTCGATAAATTAGAAATTATGCTCAAATCACTTTCTTAAACCAATCTTTATCTGTATTTCTTTCTAAGACTTCAAACTTCGGTATCTTATAATAAACCTTAAAACGATCTTCGCGTAAAGTAGTTGAAAAAAATCCAAGTCAATGTTTTACCGTGTAATCTTGACATTTTTACTATTTTCATAAAAAAAAAAATGCAATAGTGTAAAAAAGCGTTTGGAAAATGTAATTATTGAAAAAAAAATTTTTTTAAGTGAACGGTTCACGAGATTTCGTCGATGGCAAACGATCGATTTACTCTGTTTTCAGGCGTAGAGGTACTATATCCTCTTAATATTATCTGTCAAATCCAGTATGAGGTAACTAAAGTGATAATTCTATTGTTCTAAACATGTACATATATGACTTTTTAAAAAGTAAAATTTGAAAAGAGGTTTTAAAACAAAAACATAACTCTTTAAAATTAGACTCAACAAGAATTCACTCCTTTCAGCTCCTATGTAATACCAGTGTCAAAAAATATAGTTCTACGGTTGAATTTCCAAGAGACACCGAGTATTTTAATAAAATATTTTTACCCTTCAATTAAACATAAACAAGGAACAGAAATTTCGAGTTCATAAGAAAAATGATGATATAATTTCAATATGGAAACACTTTTTTACGCCTGTGGATGGAGCCACAGCTAAGGGTAAAGTGTATAGTTTGGTGTTAAAAACTGGAAAGAAATCTACAAAAGGTCTGCACACGCATTTATTTTCAATACACAAAATGAAAATTCAAAGATCAACTTCCATCAATTCATTTCCATCGAATAAAAGTGGTTCTACAACAAAAACCACAGGCTATTTTTTAACTAAAGAAGATCGATCACTCGACGACTCACTGTTTTTTCAGCAGCAGGCTTCCTGAGTACAAAAATAAGATCCAGACGAAATGACGAAACACTCGATGCTTTGGTGTTTCTTTGAGCATATTATTCAAATTAAAATTAAATTGTGAGGCGTTTTATTTTAAATGTACATGTTTGTTTCATTTTTTATATGATTTTTTTCACAATATCATTTATTTTATTTAAATATGTCTAAGATTGTATGTACATGGTATAAAATAAATGCTTTATATAATATAGAATAAGTTGTTTGATTAATTTTTGACCAATATTATAAATATCATTTAAAAAATTAATATGTGTAAATATTTTTAAAAAAAAAACTGTAATTTCGGGACTAGCCCCGGGTACCCGGGATCATAAGATTGACACTGGGTCATTAAAAATACACGACAATTTCAGAAATCTTTGCTCTTGAAGTCTGAAGTAGGTAGATACTTTTATCAGCTGTCAACATTAATTATTTTAAGTTATATTGCGTACTTTTACATAATGTATGCATATTAAGTTCGTTTAATAATTATGGCGCATATTTTTTTACGAGTAATTAAAAAATCTACTCATCAGAGCTTTTTGGTAACGTGTCGGCAGCCCACAGCTGGTTATACAATATAGAATAAATTGTTAAATTTATTTTTCACAAAAAAAAAAAAAAATATTTCTTAAAAAAAATTACTGATCCCGGGACCAGTCCCAGGATCCCGGGATCGAAAAATTTGAATCCCGAAATCCCGGGATCAACATTTTGGCTCGGGATTGGATTCTCTAGTCGTGTCAGGGCGTACAGTAAAAAATTGTCAAATAACATAACTGTACAAATAACTCACTCGGTGAATTTCTTCTTTTGCAGAGAACAGCATGCTTGCAGAATGTGATATTAAAGTTGAAGAATCAATGGAAAACATAGCTCTGCATATCCACCAGCACAGCGATTGCGATGAAAACCGACCTCCGCCAGATAATAATTCGGTATATCCCTACATGAACGGTCATAGCGATGGGAATAATGAAGATCTCAAACCCACCGAGGTAAGGAAATGTAATTTTCATTGTCATCATATATCGACCCGTAATAGGCAGAACATCGTAACCGACAATTTATAAATTTTACAAGAGAAAGTTTTTTTAAATCATGTTCGAAACAGGAATTTCTTGCGTGCGGTCAGTCAATAGTAAAATATGGTCAATGCCTATCCTGATAATATAATTTTCGTGACTACTTTCAGTTCTCTAGATCGGAGTTTCTCATCCGTGGAATAAACGATAACAAGTCAAAACACTAAAATGCAATTTTCGTGACTACTTTCAGTTCTCTAGATCGGAGTTTCTCATCCGTGGAATAAACGATAACAAGTCAAAACACTAAAATGCACAGGTCCTAAAAAAGATCGGGCGAATGAGATAACGCTCTAAAAATTTTTTCACTGAAGTCACACGCGATATTGAACAATTATTGGCTTAAAATGCGATTTACCAAATTGTGTCGTTAAAGTTCTTTTGCTGATTATGGATCGATATAATAATTTGTCACCTTTCTTCTTAACTCAGTTGGTGCATTGATTATACCAGTTTTTCAAAAGAAGTATTTATTTTTATAGGCAATTATTATTAATCTTGGTTTAAAGGTAGTAAAGGTCCCTGTCTATTCATTTTAAACTCTTATTTGTGTCAGGTCTCACCATCAATGAATTTATATTTTAATATTTAATTATCTATGTAAAATAAAATATTGATGCTAGAGGCTTTATCCTAAAAGCTGAAATTTTTAATTTTCTGTTTGCTTTGAACTATCAATCCGTTACTTATCAACTTCCAACAGAATAGTGACGATATTATCAAAAGTATATGTAATATCATACAGGTTTTTTGACTCGCTCGATCGGCCACCGAATAGATGATGTATGGTGTTGGAAATTAATGCTCGAGTCAACGGGCTAATGTTTATTTGTGAAACATTACAGGAAGAACTGAAGGCGTACGCGTCAAACTTGAAGCTGACGAAGACCTGCAACAGTGATTCGGATCAAACAAACCTTAGCGACACGTGCGAACAGTGCGGCATGGTTCTGGCATCCAAATACGCCAAGTACCGCCACATGAAACTACACAAAGCCGTACTCACGCACTGTATTCTCTGCTCGGAAGTCTTCAAAACGAGGAAAACGCTCAAGGTATATTTTTCCGCAAAAAATGCAAAACTAAGGATTTCCCTTAGTTTTGCAAAAAAAAAAATATGGACGAAATATTTAGTTACAAAGTGATAAAATGCAAAGCGCGCCAAAATCCAACACATAGCAGTCGCCCGGCTATACGTGTATATCCTGGTACGTGTTGAATACACAGATGCTAGCCAACATTTGACTGTATGCGCTATACAGACGACCGTCTCGTAGCAACGACAATGGAATGCGACAGTGCAATTGGGGGATCTGCGGCGAACATTTCAAGCCAGCGCGTAATTCGGGGTAGTGTAATTGGGGTTTCCACTGTATTCTGTTGAAATGCTTCCCATAACAGATTTTCCTAGGCTATTTCTGGTCAGCTAAAAAGTCAATGTTTGTGAATGTTTCTTTTTTTTTTTTTACAGAAGCACGTGATAAAATCTCATTCGTACGGGGAACCCTTGCCGTGCGAAATCTGCAACATGAGCTTCGCCACTTTCGAGGAGCTGACGCTTCATAAATCCGTTCACATGCTCATCCGATCTGATCTTAAGTGCATTGTGTGCAGTCAAGGTATGAATCGACCAATCATCACATGTTTTTTAATTGCAAGTTAACGCCCACTTATTTGATTCTCAAATTATCACTCAACACATCATGACTAAACTAAAGAGAGGTTGCAACATATTATATCGACTGTGGAAAGAAAAATGGACGTAACCCACAGTTTATTCAAAACAGCTTTTTTTCGATAATCACAACGTATTCAACTTGATACACATTCTATCAAAAGGATGCAAGCTGCAAATGCGGAATTAATATCTAAATTTAGTTTTTAAGTTTGAAAAAGATGAGCTTGTAAAAAATTAAAACCAAGAAAAAAGGCTGAAATAAAAGTTTTCCCTAGACAATTTCTTTAATTAAAATTAGATTATATCAATTTAGCATCAGTTTAGAAGTCTCCGTGCACTTCAAGGTTGTGTATAATTCATAAAGATGTATTATAAAAATTAAATTAGTAACGAATTAGAAATATCTGAATTCGGTGTTTACTCCCTTCGCTTGTATCATGAGGCTTATGCAAGTGATTTGACACAGTCAGTGGACTAATCCGTTGTGCGCGTCCACAGCTAATTTCAGCTCTACGAAGCAGCTGAAACTTCACATGCACCGTCACAAAAGCATACCGATTGTGAAGCAGCTCTCGTGCCAGCCGTGCAACAAAATATTCCTCAACAAATTCACGCTGAAGGCCCACAGGAAGAACAACTGTCCGGCGAGCGGCTCCTACAAAAGGCTGAACAACCCCCCAAAGGCCAACGGGGAGGACACGGCAGACTTAAAGTCTACAATCAAACTCGAGAAACAAGACTCGTCGGCGGACGGCAAGAAGGGGGGCTCCCTCCGCTGTGCTTTATGCCCCAGGACGTAAGTCAAACAAGATACTTAGAATCCAAGAGTTATGTTGTCTTATTATTCATATTGAATTATCGTCATTTCTTCATGCTCGGATACTAGAAATATCTATTGGAGATTTTTGGTAGTCATATTTTTATTATTCGTTTCAAATGAATTGAAAAATATGCAAATATTTTGGAAAAACGTATAAATATTTGATTACAAATCGGTAGCTACCGTCTTTTTCCGAAAATAAGACACTGTCTTTCTTTCTTGGTTCGAAATTCGAGCTAACGAGCTACGAGAAGTGGCAGCATAAAATCAACCCACTTTCTAATAACTGCTTGGGTGCTCCAGGCTTTTTCACTTTCAATGACATAAATTCCTGAAACGCATTCAATCTTGTCTTTCTTGCCCTTAGTGATGATTAACGGTGAGACTTTCTTGCCATCCAGACGAATCGCCAAAATATAGGTAACACGTGCACTTTCGTTACCAGTAGAAGGAACGTATATTGACGAGGAACCCTTGTGGTGAACCGTTGTTTGAGATCCTTGGCCTAGAAATACTGCAGTTTCATACATAGCAATCATTTTGGAGAGTTGGTATTTAGAAAAGTCAATGCCATCAACAAAAAGCTTAAATGCAAGTGGACGTTTAACAACTTCATTGTCTTCCAGTCTGAACATTGTTGTTGATCTTTTTAGGGACAGTTCATGTCGTCGATGGAAGTTATCCAGCCAGTGTGATGACGCTCTAAATTCTTCTGTGGATATATCAAATTCTATTGCCATTTCGAGGACAAATTTTTGGATATTAGCCCTCCGCACAACCAAAGCCATTGCTCTCCTATCAGCAATCCATTCCCAGATGTTTTCTTCCAGCTCAGAAAATTACGGTTGCCGACCTGATCCAACCTTGCGTTTCTTCTCATTTCCCTAGGCCCACCAATTGACACAGGTTATCGTAGTCTGCTCGCCATTTTCGAACCATACGGAGATCCAACATCTTCTCTTTACAGAAGGCTGCAAGATTAACGTCCCAGGAGTCCTCCACGATTCCCTTTTTGTACTTGATGGAATAGCTCTTTCTTTTTGCACTCATTTTCCGGGGAGGGCTTATATTCCAAAAAATCCTGAAAATCGTGCTAGGGCTTATTTTCAGAGGATGTCTTATTTTCGGAAAAAGACAGTACATTTAATTTTTATTTGATTTCTTTCTTGTATGGAATATACCATAATGGTACCACACGCTCAAGGATAAGATCAATACAGATTTAAGCTGAGGCTATTGTTTGCAAAACCGGCTCATTTCATTACCATCAATGTAATTTAGTAAGTAAATATATATTTTGAAAGTATTTTTATAAATCAATCTCAAATATGACTTGATGACAAATGAGATATCATTACCAAGTAATGTAAAACTAAATATACTTTCAAAATTTATATATTTTTACAAAATGAAATTCAAGATTCATTATTTAACCATTTTATATGATGCTGTCAACCCTCGATGGTCTTTTTTTATTTTATTAATCCATGTCCGCTCCCAATGTGGAGCATATGGCCTCCGAATGGAGGCATCTCAACAGAAGTTTTTTCTACGAGAACTGTTTGTTACTCAGTCGCTCAATCTCACTTTTTTCAAAGTGAGTAGTAGGGAAAGATGGATAAGGCTAGAAAAGGACTAGTAGTTGGCTAATCGCTATTGCTACACCCAGT
This sequence comes from Himalopsyche tibetana, assembly GCA_030503985.1. Taxonomy (NCBI): domain Eukaryota; kingdom Metazoa; phylum Arthropoda; class Insecta; order Trichoptera; family Rhyacophilidae; genus Himalopsyche; species Himalopsyche tibetana. Next base: position 3,511,780 of record JAPJYX010000052.1, on the reverse strand, counting down.
TATTAAAGGATCAGAAGGATGGGAGGGAGAGGAAATGATGTGAACTGACATCACAAACACCCAGTCTTCGATCACAACTTTGAATTGAATAATTCTCAAATTCACTGTGTTCTGACCGTAAATCGTACCCAGGCTTGCGTGATCGGTAGAGCAAGCTCTAACCAACTGGGCCACAGCGGGCCGCATATAACTTCTAGCAGATTTAAAAGTTTGAATTAATCGCGAGCAATTTTATTACAATATGTTATGGTTTCTATACAATTAAAATCAAACTTTAAAAATTCCAAAATGCTGGTATTTCCGGATTGAAAAAAAACATAAATACATATGTACCTGAATGCCGGTTTCAGTTACGTTATAGTACCAGTGTTGTATTAATATTGTAGGTAACGTGTCACGCCAATATATGAACTCGTTTGTGTAATTATTATCTTTAATGCGATGTGCGTGTCGTTTTCAGGTTCATGTACGAATACGCGCGAACCATTCACATGGAGCAGCACAAGATGACGAAATTCCCCTGCCACATCTGCAAGTTCAAGTTCAAACGGAAAGACCTCCTCGCCAGGCACATGTCCGCCACGCACGCGGAGGAGTCTGACGAAGACTACGCGTAGTGAATGCTGATGTGTCCTCTTCGACGGTTATTAGTAAAATATGTTTCACGTGGGCAAGCTGTCGGTCGGTTCCTCTTTCCCGTGTAGTATTTTTGTAATTTATATTTCGCCACCGTTTGCGATTGATCTCTTCAGTTCTGTCGTAAAACCAGCTAAATCTTTGGTTTACCCATTTGTATCGCTTCTACGATCATGTTTATTGGGCTAAGCGTATCTTGAGAGGCAGGCGATGCCCCGCAGTGCTCTCTGGAGAGATTTTGTAACTCACACATATAAAATTTTACAGGAGACGCAAAAAACGTGTTTTGATGATTTTGTGCCATATTCAAATTATCAATTATACACGTCCTTAAAGTGCACGGAGACTTCTAAACTGGTGTTTAATTGACATAAGCTAATATTAATCAAAGAAATTATCTAAGAAAAACCTTTATTTCAGTCTTTTTTCTTGGTTTTAATTTTTTACAAGATCATCTTTTTCAAACTTAAAAGCTAAATTTAGATGCTAATTCGGCATTTGCAGCTTGCATCCTTTTGATAGAATATGTATCAAGTTTGATACATTGTGATTATCGAAAAAAAGCTGTTTTGAAAAAACTGTGGGTTACGTCATTTTTCCTTTCCACAGTCGATATGGAAGCACTGCCCTGCGGTCCGTTGTGAACCTGGCATAGATTCCTACTTGATTCTTGAACATGTTTGTACTAGTCTATGGACATGTTATTTTAATTGCGCTGCGAAAATGAAAGATAAACTCACATAAACCTGTGGTCCATTCAAATTTTATGTGAGGCCCAGAACAGTCACAGTCAGCAGATGCTTTTTCAAACATCTGGTATTGTTTGCAACAATTTACGTAAACGAATGAGTATTTTGGATACATTTGTATTTTTGTGTACTTTCATTTAGGTTTTTTCACTGTACTAAGTTTGGTATATTAATGTATTACCATTAATATCGTGCGGCTCACTTAATGTAGCAAAAACCAGCATACGTGCGACCCAGACGAATAAAAGTTTGAGTATTGCTGGAATAAATCTTGTCATAAGATGCAAATGGGTTACAACATTGTTTTTCTGACGCAGTAATGGAATCAATCGCTTGCGGTGTTGTTCTGAGATTTGGCTTTCGTTGACAGTCATTCGTGACTGAAAATTTGTGTTAACGTTTCGACAAATTTAATTATGTATATATCCTGTAAAAGAAACGTGCCGAATTCAGGCTTCAGCATGCTTGCAAGCCAGGTCCATCTTTGTTTTTCGATTAAGAGATGTTAAGCCTGGTCTCCGATATCTGAATTCCCGACAATATAAAACCATCATACCCTATACATATAACAGCAGACTGCATGCGTTGGATAAGTGTTACTTCATTGTGCCGGAATCGTACTCCATTGTTTATTATCAGGATCCGAGTCCTAGAGTAGTGTTTACCAACTTTTTTACTTCTGTGAACTTCCGTCGTACTTGCGTTATGAACAAGCTCGCACAGAGCAAGTGTAACCTGTAATTTACGTGTTTTTTTTTTAACTTTATCAAAGCTCACTTTCGTACTATATATCAATCAATGTTTCAAGTTTTTGTATTGATACACTGAACGAGGAAATAGAGATCATTGTTTTTAGCGTACCACTCGTAGGCAGACTTTTTTTGATCGTTATTGTGTTATGGAAGGCGGCAGTGAAACAGCGTATACACATAACGGGTGGTGGTTGGATAATCATACACTCTCATACGTCTCTGCTTCGTCTGCACGTGTCTGAAAATTCAGTGCTGCCCTGTGACGCCTGCGTCGCGGCATACTCTTAACCTAACACATGAGCTGATGTATCTTGTGTAGCGATATGATACTCCTCAAGTGTGCTGCTGATTCCTCTCTCTGCTCTCTTTTCCGGTAGAATATGTTAATATTATCTTCTATATTATCAATTAGAATAGAAGGTGAGATATACTGTACTAGGAACTAGTATTGTTGCAGAGTTCACTTGCTGTCTGCGACCTGGTTTTAAACGTTAAAATTTATCGTATTATTTAATATTATACATAATTATGTCATAAGTCAAATCGTCACCGTACTGGCAGAAGTTGGTAAGTTACAAAAGTGATACAAAATTAGATAAGTACGCAATGTGATTATCGGATGTCAATGTTTTGTCTGGAATTGTCGAGGCTAGAGGCTTTATCCAAAAGCTCAAATTGTTCATTTGCTGTGTATTCTGAAATATCAATTTGTAACTCACCGAGTGCCAATGCGGTGACGATTTCTGAAAATCTTTTATTCCGACAAAAACGTTTGTATATCAAAGAACTGTATTGGATGTTTCTCGGAGATCTGTAAATCAATTGGTTATAGTTTTTTAACTGTGTCAAATAGTACTATAATTATCTAATATCTTAATTTTCTGAATGTCGGAGTCGGAAATATTTATTTCATCGAAATACATTTAACACTTTGAGGAGTGAGTCAATTTCGATTTAGATAAGGATCAATCTGGGAAGAATATTAATTAATATTTCAAGAATTAAATATTTTTTCTAGAAACTATTAAGTCTATGTTGGGATCAGATCTTTTTTGCTCTCATCTGTGTGCATGTGACATTCTGCTGACGTCGATTCCTGGGAGGAAATGTAATTTTACGCTCAATATTATATGGGTACCGATTTGTTTTCAAATATTGACCTTTTTAAAAAAATCTTTGTAACGAATAATAAAAATAGTGCGACTGCCAGAAATCGCAGATATCCAGTCGAACTCGGTTATTATGATCATGGAAATAGCGAGATCTCGGATGTAATGAGGAAGCATTCGTTGACATTTTAGTTTATGGTTTTCTCCATACATTTATTCACGTATATAACGAGCTACTTCTCGGGCATAGCAAGCAAAAATTCTTTTAAAACTGTTAATGTGTCGATCGTTTAAAAACAACATTTTCGACCATGAGCAATAAAATCAGAACAGGCAGTTAACTAGACCAGTGCTTCCCAGCCTGGGGTCTGCGAAATTTTTCATTCTTTCAACATTCTTTGTGATAAAATATGAAAATGTGAAATAAAAGAATTTCGGGGGTCCGCAGATTATTGTTTTTAGATTTAGAGGTCCGTGGCATTAAAAAGGTTCCGAAGCACTGAACTAGACCGATGCCGCCGGGATCAGATTACGTTTATGACACTAGTTAGTACCTAATTGATGGTTTTGCCGACAACATTGTAAAAGTATCTACACACATCATTAAAATTGCATGTAAAAAATTCAAGCTTTGTGAAGTCAGTAGGTACCTAAGGTCAGTCCTTTATATTTTATAAGAAAAGTGGATTGACAGATAAATGCAATATGTGTGTAATGGGTGTGTAAATAGATTCTAATTGTGTATTTTTGTTTGAATTGCGACTTTTTGCGTTATGTGATACTTTGTGTCTTCATATGATGGGTATGTTTGTAAGCGTTTAAAAATAAGTATTATCTGATATAACAAGCAAATTCAATCGGTTCAATCTTCCTCGTGCTAACCAAGTTCGACTGTGTGTGTTATTTCTCCATATGTGAAGAAATAAAGACAATTCAATAAAAAAACATGAGAATGGCAATTGATATTAGACTGCACAACATTTGTACTTACGTACGCGGCAATACTCCTCAAAGGGTTAAATCAATTAATTAAAACACATTGCATGCTACTGGTGTTTTTGGTGATGAGTTTTAACTTCATTATTCAATAAGTGATCAATACACTTGTAAGGTGCAATAAACAGGACAGATGTACAGAGGAGAAATACGACATAACTTTTTGCCTTGATTAATACAAAACTCTTTATTGGAGATTGGAAGCTGTTTCGAAATATTGAACTGCCTTGGGTTACCGACTATTCAATTGGATATTGGATGATTATAGTATTAAAACTGATCACAATTTTTAATGGATTATTTTTCTTTTTGTATACTTAAATGGAAATGTAAATAAATAATCAAAATTAGTATAATAAATGGATAATAATGTTTTTGTTTTGTGAGTTTGTTTGTATTCGTGAAGGTGTCAACGGAAGGATATCTGAACATAAGTTTTTTGTAAGTACTGCCTGTTACTCTTCTATCCATACACGAAGACTGTAGGGATAAAAGGATTGGGCTAGGGTAGGAATCAATGCAAGACGAGAGGTAAGCTGCGCACAAACTTTCAAAAGCTGCGCGGACCGATCAAATATTAATTGAATAACTCTCTTGTAGTGCGCGCCAACCCGGAATGAGTGCGCGGGGGCTTTCCAACTGCTGCGCGGCCGCAGCTTAGAGGGAACGTTGGTAGGAATAGTAGCTAATTGCCTTCATTACATCATTAAAATATTTGTAGCAGTGACATCAGTTGTAACTTAACTTGATTATTCAAAACAAATTAAATTTAACCTTTAGGTGGTTATGTTGAATTAAATTAGCTTATTGTAATGGTGATATTTGTTAGGTCATTAACCCCCCAGAGACGAGAGCTTTTTTTCGACAAAAAAATATTTTCTAAGCCATATTGAAGTCACGGATAACTTTTATTCCTAACAAAATTAAAAAAAAAAAAGTATAGAAACCCCGCATGACTCATGGTCATGCTCATCCTTTTATTACCGTGTAATATTGTCTACGGACAGTAGTAAGGACGAGCGTGACCGTATGGGCACGTAAACATTCTGGGTTGAAATATAGCTAAATGTGAAATTTTAAAAAATATTTACAATTTGACCTCTTTAGATCAACATAATTTCAATACAAATATATTAGCAAAAGAACTGTAAATAATTTGATGGTTTGATAAAAAAATAACTAACAGTTTCAAAAAGTCCATTAAAAAAAACGGAAATTCAAAAAATCACATGTGCTTTTGGTAGCCGTTTCTGTCCCCACCGCTGATAACTAACTGAGGTCTGTACCCTTAACAAATCTGAGTGAAAGCAAAGATATTCAGGTAGAAAAAGGATGAATAGTGGGATCAATAGACAACTGTGTTTACTGTGACCATATGGTCACGCTCGTCCTTAGAGGGTTAAGAATGTCACCTTATTGAAATATATACTTTTTTCATCAATCAATCACCATTGCTAAAACCCCTACAAGGCGCTAATGTAACTAAAAATAAATAATCACTTAAATTAAAATTTTATTTGCTGTGAAGAACTCTCTGGGAATTGGCATATAATACAAGTTTGAATAAAAATCATATTTATTTTCAATATTTGGCACATTACATTATTTACATAACAAATACATCAACTTATAATAATTACATCTATTTAGTGACTACACAAAACATTAATTAAGAATAGTTATACATAAAGCTCTGTTTCGTCGAAAATAAGAGTAAACTTGATTTGCAGAACTTGTCAGAAATTTATTTCTTTTTTTTGACACATAAGTGGTACTCAAACGGGACATATCATCACCGTACTGGCAGAATGTTGATAAGTAAAAAGAAGGCAAGTACCTAATGAAATTCTTGTATATCAATTATTTGTCTGGAAAAAATAGGTTGGTGCTAGTGGAGTAACCACTAAACAGGCCCTTGGACTCAGGGACCTCAAATTTATATCCATATTTAAATTTTCGTAAACTTCTAATGTCTACTGGAAAATAACACATTCAGAATTGTGGGGTTATAATTCAAAATGAACTATTTCCAAAAACTCGAACTTTTCAGTAGAGTCAAATACTTGAAAACGATAGTCTTGTAGACATTTTATATTAAAACTAATAGGATCAGTTAATTCCTTAGGCTTGAATTACCCTATCTGCATACCTAACTCAATATCGCTCATTTTGGAAATAGTATGTTTTGCATTATAACCTCACAATTTACAACTGTTTTACTTGGTGTGTGTGGTACAGATAATGAAAAATTTCATTTTCTTGTCTGTGATTTATTTAATGTTTAAAAACAATAGGAAGTAATGTGAATAATGAATAATTGTGTCCATACCTGAAGGACAAAAAATGCATATTAGAAATAGTATTTATATCATAATCTGATTGAATCAAAATGTATACGACAACTCTTCAATCAGCAGTCTATAGATCAAACCCAGTTTCTTAGGGCAATTGAATATTTCTTCACCCGCTAAAGTAAGAAAACCATCCCTTTTTTATAGGCTTGGGTGTAGTTGACGCAAACGCTGTCATGTTTTTTTTGTATATGCTTTTCAAATCGGTCAGCAAGAATCCCCTATCTTCGATTTTCTTCGGTGTGGTTTCTGAAAAACAAACATCATTATATAGTGTTCAATCAGATGGAACAGAACACCTTTTTTTTATCGATTTCTGTTCAAAGGCAATAAGTAGTAGTTGTAAGTAAAGTATAAAAATTTCCACCCACTCTTTCAATCCTAAATTTATATGGGTAGTGAGATAGATTAGTCTATTTTTGCAAGAAATAAGTGTTTTGTGAACACAATGTGGCCCGTAATTTATTTGTTTATTGAAAAAAAGTCTCATCTCTGGTTGGTTAACTCAACAAAGACCTGCATTTGCCCACCTCTTATATAGTGTATGGCTAATCGTATACCAACAAAGAAAGCAGTGATCAACCAAACAGCTAAGACGTAAAAGAAAGGGCAGGTATCTAATGATGGGTAAGGCCACATTGTAGATCTTCTTTTTTTTAAAAAAAGGTACCAGTTCAAAGGTAACTACTTTTTTTCTTATCTATAAATGAGCAGCAAACTGGCTTCCTAATGGAGGGATCTAAACATAAGTTTTTTTATGAGAACTGCTTGTTACTCAGTAGCTTTACCTCTTTTTTTAAAGAGAGTTAGGTTAGAAGGATAGGGCAAAGAGTAAGTGGTTAAATAATCACTCACTTTTCCCTGTAAATTTTAGGATTTTTTTTAGATATCACAACCAACGTTCCCTTTAAGCTGCGCGCGTGAGCGGCCGCGCAGCAGTTGCAGCGCACACATTCCGGGTTGGCGCGCACTACAAGACAGTTGATCAATTCATATTTTATCGGTCCGAGCAGCTAACCTCTTGCCTTAGGGAACATTTATCACAACATGGGTAGAAGTACGAGAAGGAGATTGAAAATTGTGTGGATAACAATGGGGACATCCTTAGCGGTTAGTCTAGAGGTTGTTTGATATTGTGTAACTTACCACAGTAAGGTTGCTTTGATGTTGTGACGACGTAGAACGAACCTCTACCTGGGAAGTGATCAGCTCGTATGCCCATCTCCGCACAAGTCATGTTTGTACAAGGGGCATTTATACTTGCGTTAACTCTACAAATAAACAGTTATTCAAGATAGTTTAACATTTTTTTTACTGCACCAGTGTTGGGTTCCAAAATAATTAATACTCCATTCATTGATTTTTCAGAACAAGATTCTTCTGTGCATAGAATTCTACGGATTCTGAATGTTTTATACAAAAATACATCTTTAAACTAAAATTACAAAATGGAGGTTAAAAAAACAAACATACAATAGTTTGCAAAAGAGTGTAAACACGTGTCACAATTTGTTACACAACGTGTAGAATAACTAAATTATCAATTTAAATTTTACATAAAAAATGATCATCCACAAAGTCACTGCCGAATCTGTCAAAAATATAAAATTGATAACTTCATAACTATTTCGACTGGAAAGGAAAAAGGACGTAACCCACACAAATCAAATTTTACAGGAGGCGCTAAAAACGTGTTTTGATGACTTTGGACCATAGCAAATTATGAATTATACACATCCTTGAAGTGCACGGAGACTTCTAAACTGGTGTTTAATTGACATAATATAATATTAATTAAAGACTAGGAAAAACCTTTATTTCAGTCTTTTTTCTTGGTTTTAATTTTTAACAAGCTCATCTTTTTCAAACTTAAAAGCTAAATTTAGATACTTATTCGGCATTTACAGTTTGCATCCTTTTGATAGAACATGTATCAAGTTTGATACAAAAAAAAGCTGTTTTGAAAAAACTGTGGCTGACGTCCTTTTTCTTTCCACAGTCGATATCAAAACAGTGAAATAAAAAACTTTCATAAAATCATCGCTGAATAAATATGTAATATAGATTGTTATAATTACCCTGTGTATGAAATATTCCATTTATGTCCGACCAATGAGCAGTTGTGCCGCTTCAAACTTTCGGTAAACAGTAAGTAAGCTCGGCCATGGTTACATATTGCTCGAATTAACTCTGTAAATAATAAATTTTAAAATCAGTAGATTGGCAATTATGACCATTCGAATTGCTTTTTAACGATGATCGAACCCAATGATTACATGTCCTATCAAAGACGTACAGAAATTGTAATTGTTTGTGCGATTACTTTCCCAATTGATTGATTATTAGTATCGAACCATTAGTAAAATTAATCCAGATCTTAATCAATAATTTCTATGTATATTTATTTTTTAATCCATGTCCGCTCCCAATGTGGAGGTATGGCCTCCCAATGGAGGTATCTAAACAGAAGTTTTTCTTCAAGAACTGTTTGTTACTCAGTCACTCAACCTATATTTTTGTTTCCAAAGAGAGTAGGAATAGAAACATAGAGCTAGGAAAATACTATTGGTAAGCTTATCGCTCTTGATATTGTGGATGGATGGACTAAATCAAGACATTCATCCCTTCGAACAGATATTCGTAAATCAATTGTTAATTCGGACCAGTGACCTCCTTAACCGAAGCCTCAACAGAAATTTTTCTACTAGAACTGTTTGTTATTCAATCGCTCAACCTCTCTTTTTTGAAGAAAGTAGTAGGGATAAACAGATAAGGCTAGGGCAAGACTAGAAGTTGACTAATCGCTCTCGCTACGCCCAGTTATTGAATGATCGGAAGGGTGGGAGGGAAACATTCACGCCTTCAAACAGAAATCGGTCGAAAAAATGTTATTTGTACTGGGACTCAAGCCCATGAGATCCAGCACAGAAGCCAACAACGCTATCCTCTGTGCCATAGAACCGACGATAAATTCCATCCATGGTAATTGGTGCTCCTTTGTTCGTGAAGAATCAATCTCTTTCTGAACTATTTAAAAAAAACATAGGATTCATAAAAATAATTATAAAATGGTGTCCATACTTGCTTTTGAAATTGGTATGTAGCTGTTCAAAAATGATGCTTTTCCGGTATGACATCCAGGTTGTTTCATACCGCCATTTGGATAGAAGTCTTGGTCACCTAAAATAATGCTTTCTTTATAATAATCTTTTTGCAGACTAGTCTTATGTTAATAGCTTTAATTGTGTGATAATTATGAAAGCTTAGAAACTTATAATCGGTATATTTTATACTGACCACATGTGTTAGGGACACCAAGACCCAATTTGGAAATCTCTCTTCCATTCGTATGGATTATATCAACAAAGTCAGCGTCTGATTTGTCGAGCAACATATCCAAGTCTGTTGTCACAAAGCATGGCTGCGCTGGATCTAGGCCTGAAAAAAACAAAACAGTTCTAAATGAGGAAGTTAAACACACCTTGAATTCAGAGAAACTAAAATAGGCAAAGGCAAAAAACTTTTACGGTATTAACACTTCTTAGGCGGGCCACGACCAAAGTCGTTTTTAGCTGATTGTACGTAGAATGCGGATCACGGCAAAAGTCGTTTTTAGCGTATTGTCGGTAGAATGCGGATCACGGCATAATATGTTTTTTTTTATATCGTCGCTTGTTTGCGGGACACATAATATCACGGGTTTGTTTGTCGGCGTTAAATAAAATGCCGCAACTAATTAACATTAGTCCTAATTCTTTGCTAGATTATAAGGGTGTAATTACGCTGTAATTTTTACGGCATTAGATTTTACACTTCCAGTGGTAGTCAAGTTGTAGGAATGACGATTATATATTATAATTATTCATATAATTATAAAATATTGATAAATATGCTATTTTGTTATATAGAATGTTTTGAATATTTAATATTTATAACATGCGGAGTGCTATCTACTAAATTGATAACAGGTTTTATATTCAGCTTTGAAACATAGTGAAATTATGATGATATCGAAATGTTCTAATTTTATTTTTAATGATTAGATGTCACGTATGATTTGTTTTTAAATTTCAATCGAAAATATCGTTTGGTTTAGAAGTTGTGTTGATTTTAAGAATGTAATATATTTGTGCGCTAATCACTAAAAAACGCCCGCTACAGGCTTGAGTCTATTTTTTGAAGCGCCCGACTAAGAAGTGTTAAGAAACCTAAAAATACACGACACTATTGTCTCAAAATGATCGGCTGGCCTAGCACTATTACTGTATGCTCCCACGAGTTGACCGTATTACCCATAATTGCCGGCATCATAATTCAACAATAATTTAAATATCAATAGCATTATTGAAAATACAGCAACATTGCGGGATACATCTATTGTATTCTTGCTCTACCCCATATGTGTGTCTCTGTTCAAGATCTGTCGATGAAATGGTGAAGAATTAATGACAACTTCACAGTTGGCCATTCTTACTTTAGTTTAACTGAAATTTATGCACTTCATTATTTAGAACTGAAGAATCGTAAATTAAAAATTAAACACAGTTCTCAAATAAAGTGATACAAACTTATTGATTACCAGAACTTGCTTTGCAGGCACCCACGTAATTCATCACAAAATTCATCAGTTTTGAATATTTTAAGCACATATTCTGGAAATAAAAACATAAAAGCCACTGATAACCTTTTGGCTGCCGTAGAAAAAAGTAGGTTTGTACCTAGCACGCCAGCTATAATTTTCAATTATTAATTTAATTAGTTATTGACAAGGTAACTCGTTTCTGGCGTGTTGAGCACGAAAAATTTGACGAGAGCAGCCATCCAGTTAAATGATATGTTAAGCTCTCGTCTCTAGAGGGTTAAGTTCAAATAGTCAATATGTTGTTTACCAGTGATTCTTCTTACACCTCCCAGAAGCATGGCGGCATACGAGCAAATGTGAGCTCCTAAGCTATGACCAACAAAATGGAAGTCTTTTGTCACCGCTCCCGTGGCGTTCATCAACTGTTGCAGAAATCTAGAAATCAAATATATGTGAGCCCTTGAGAAGCGAAGTGAGTGAGTCTTTTCACTTTTACGATACCTTGAGACATGTAGCATACCATAACAATTCACCTCTCAGGGGCTAATATTTAAGTAAATTTAAGGTTTCGAATCTTTAAGCACTGTCTGATTCTCATATATTTCAAACAAGCAATTCAAATAACAAAAATTGATGGAGTCAAATTTATATCGACTGTGGAAAAGAAAAAGGACGTAACCCACACATATACACGAATAAATGAATAACCATGCAAGTAGATTATGAAAACCATCTATGATCAAATTTCTCTTACGCTGCAAGATCAGCCCCAACTGTTCTCGTGTTGGCAACCGCTCTCCAATATTTCCAAGTGTTACCGCCCTTACTCCAATCCACAGTTATGACGTTAACGTTGTCCTGGAATGAAATGACACTATACAGTTATTGTATTCATACAATTCGAAAGCCTATCGGCACTAACCAGTTGTCTTAATTTCCATCTCACCCTTTCCGATCCTCTTATAATTGGGTGTAGCGAGAGCGATAAGCTAACCACAAGTAGAGAGGTTGAGCGACTGAGTAACAAAAAGTTTTCATAGAAAAAATCTGTTAAAATATCTCCATTAGGAGGCCACATGTTCCACATTGGGAGTGGACAGAGATAAAATAAAAATAGGTACAACATGATTCGTTAGGTAAAATTTTTAATAAATTAATTAACCACTTGAATACCAAGCTGACACGGGTGTCCGGAACATATGCAAGCGAACACGGATATCCAAGACATTTAAAAATTCAAATACTTGGTATTCTAATAGAATATAAGCAATATTTTGATGAATACGTGTAGTGCTATCTATATTGAGTCAATATAGGTTTTTAAAATATCGAATTCAAGTGTATATTAGGCAAAATTATTTTTCTGGAAAACACGCATTATCTCTGGGACATATTAATGATTTATTTGGTATTCAAACGGTTAATCTTCTCTTGAATCTTAATTGTTTTGCTTCTTCTCATTAGATGCAATGATGTAAGGTAGGAAAATTTCCGAGCTTATTCCCGGTATATATGTTACACCGGTGAAATGGCCTATTACACATAGTCGGCAGAAATTTTGCTGAATCAGTGGAATAGACAACAGGCTTGCCTATTTACATATACATATACATTAACATTAACTGACCTAACAGGTTGCTTCTCAATCCATTCTCTTATCTCTATGTTCATTAAAAAGTCAAACCACCTCACCGCCAATATCCGACGCAAGTATCTATTCTCGAAACTCAATATAGAGTTTTTCTTGGTAGGTGATAAGGTGATTCTATACTGTAAATCAGCACGAGTAGAATGCAAGCAATGTGCAAAAAATATTAGCTTTTAACTGTGTACAGCTGTGTACATAACATTTTAATAGAATTGTTAAGATAACAATTAATTCATTCAAACAACAACAAACAACAAACAACAAAATGGCATCGCTATTTTCTAGTATTACTCTTGTGATAACATAAATGCATTCATATAATATTTATCACTAATTTGACAAGCCATTAGATTTTATGTAATTTTAATCAGTTTATGAGTAATAAATAAATAATTAGACTTGGCATAATTAATGATAAACATTATCAACTGAATATTTATCATAATGATCGTCATGATCGGAACCGGTCCTGATCTTAATAAATAAAATTGGGAATAAGTACAAATGTATATTTTATTTTTTGAATACAATGCCTTTCCATCAATTATTGGCAGTGAACACCCTAAAAGTTATATTTTGTATAATTTATTTATTGGTTCTTCATTATTACCTTTTTTTACACTACTTTCTTTACCACCAGTGGCGGATTATGCACATTGGAGGTCCCAGGCGCAGTAAAGTTAAGAGACCATGTTGTTTAAATAACATAAAATTGTTGCAAAAGTCTTTACAAAATAGGAAGAAATATTGTAAACTGATAGTTTAAAAAAGATAGAAAAAAATAGTTTAATTTAAGCGCTTTTTGAGGCCCCTAAAATTCAGAGGCCCCAAGCGCGTGCCTCTTGCCCTTATGGGGTAATCCCCCACTGTATACCACACTGTTGTTCTATTTCAAATAACACGATTTTTTAAATCCAGGGAACCAATTTTTAATTTTTCTAGTTTTTTGAGAAACATATACAAAAATATCAGTCAGAAATAAACAATACTCTTCTAAAAATGTATAAGGTTATGCATAATGCTAAACTGTCATTATCTTGAAACTGACGTTTTTAAATTGTATTACTGTTGCATTGTTTTAGCGATATAATAAAAGATTTTTTTTAAATAACTGATACATACCCATTCTAAGAACGCCTTTGTCATATTAACGACCCACGACGCCTTGCTGTAGCTTAAAAACCCATGCACGATCACAATTGTAGGCTTTTTGGCGTCATAATACGTCCATTCTAGTCCGAATTGGTCTCCGTCCAAAACCTGGACTCTTGTTTTGTGTTTCCTATTATAGAAGAAGTAATCTGGCTGAATTTCATTGGAGAGCTGCGGCTTTAGGTTGAAGATCCAACTGAGTTTCGACGTGATACCTCCAAGGCCAAAGCAATCAGCGGACTGAGTAAACTGTGCTTAAAAAAACAGATGTCAAATGTAAATATATGTGCTTGATTAAAAGAAGGTAAGCAAAATGAAATAATAATTAAAATAATGTTTTTTAGGGTGTATGAAAAAGTCTACAGCGACATCTATGATTTAAGCAAATTATTAGGTGACTTTTTTACGTGTAATTGATAAAATATAGCTTGGTAAGATTTTTAAAACATCCCACATTCCTAATTATACTATCTCACTAATAGTCTATTGTATATTATAAACAGGAAGCCAGTGGTGTGCTTAAGCAGCAAATTCTTATTTTTTTTTTAAATACATTGATAAATCTTAAACAAAACAACATATTTATTTTTTTATGAAACGTTGGCAAAATGAAATTTATTAATATTAAGGGTGAGTTTAGCGGTCCACAGTGACATCTATAATTAAAACAAATTGTTAAGTGACTTATTTACAAACATTTGTGTATTTGATAAAGTAAGATTTTTAAAACATCCCAGTTTATTTAAACATTGCTATTATTCTATTGCACTAAGACTTATCTGTAGCAAAATAAATATCTCGATAAATATCTCGATTTTATTTTTTGAAAGAAAATCACGGTCCTCCATGCACGGCCATATTAATACCGCACGGCACAGATCATGTTAATACTACGAACGAATAATATCAGAATATCTAAAAATTCCGAATATTCATTTGGAGACCCTAATGACTATCTGATATTTGTAGCGTTTAAAAGTTGAACAGACCATTAATTACTAAACAATGTCAGCTGTCAAGGAAGGTCTGATTAATAATAAATATAATTATAAACCAATTTATATCTAAAATATGTAATACTGTGAATTAACAGATGTTCAATGCCAGTCGATTTAAATGTCGGATTCACCTAGCAATATCCGATGTGTACCTACAACATTAATCGTAACTCGTGTATCAAAGGTACTCAAATGTTAAAAATCAACGTTTATTATTAAATCATTTCAGAAATTCAACTGAAAGCATTTGATCTTTAACCCTTTTAATGCCGGAGGGCCGAAAAATCGGCCCTCCATACCTATGCGAAAAATACGCCGGGCCGATTTTTCGGCCCGGCATATCAACTTCGGACCAAAAAAGAAAGCAAGACAGTGTCTTATTTTCGGAAAAAGACGGTATTTGTTTAAATACATGACATGGTTTACGTCTTTGCACGTCAGTTTACGTCAAAATAATGTAAGTTTTTTTTACTGATGACTTACATTTTCCAATTTTCTTTTCGCTCCCTCTGAGAGAGAAACTGAGGTCTTGGACACCGATTCAGGAGAAGAGTTCGGAGGTTCATGTGTTGTTGACTGAATTCCGGACAAATAATCCAAATCATCCGGGTTGATGAAGTTGTCCACTGGATGGGATAAGAAAGTATCATTTTAATAATGTCATTCTCAAAATCTAAATCAGTGTTCTTAACGGGGGCGCTTAGAAGTCTGGGGGGGAGCGTTTTTAATTTTTCAGAATTTGGGGGGCGCTGTAGGATTGCGAGGGGCCGATTGAGGATTTCAAATTCCTCGGTGAGGGGAGGGCGTTAGATAATTTTGGATAATTTATTTCTGCAAAAGGGGGCGATTCTTTCAATACGGTTAAAAAAACTGATCTAAATGGTTCGACAATCTGGGAATCGAGGTTGTCCAACTTCAACCAAGCGATTTTGTCTACCAGGTCCCTTGATTTTGACACCTCAAATAAAAAACAAACTACAATAGTTGCGGATTTAGAATATTTTTTTAAAATCACTGATTTGCAGGTGATGTTAATTTTATATTAAAATGAAAAAGACTTATTATTTACAAAATTTATGTATGCTAAATTTCTTGATATTGATTAGTGGATAGGCAGATTTCGTACCAAGTTTTTTACTACAGACTTTTTTCTAATCTATGTCCGTTCACAATGTGAAGTATATGTATTTCTAATGGAGGTTTCTCAGCAGAAGTTTCTTACGAAAACTGCTTGTTACTCAACCTCTCTCTTTTTTAAACAGTATATCAAGCATAAGACCAGAGTTTCCCAAACTATGTTCCGCGAAAATTGGCAATGGTAATCTACGCTGCAAGACATTTAAACATCTTCTACTCCATATTCAAAATCGAGTGACGGTAAATCTCCACTGATGTTTAAAACGTCAAATATATAGGTACAGGTGGAGATTTTGAATCACTTAAGAGTTTTGTTTACTCATATCGACTGTGGAAAGGAAAAGGGACGTAACTCACACATATCAAATTTTACAGGAGGCGCAAAAAACGTGTTTTGATGATTTCGTATCATATGCAAATTATGAATTACACACAACATTGAAATGCACGAAAACTTCTAAACTGGTGTTTAATTGACATAATCTAATATTAATTAAAGAAATTGTGTAAGGAAAACCTTTATTTCAGTCTTTTTTCATGGTTTTAATTTTTTACAGGGTCATCTTTTTCAAACTTAAAAGCTTAATTTAGATACTAATTCGGCATTTGCAGCTTGCATCTTTTTGATAGAACGTGTATCAAGTTTGATACATTGCGATTGTCGAAAAAAGCTGGGAAAACTGTGGGTTACGTCATTTTTCCTTTCCACAGTCGATATGTATATGTAAAATGTTTTAAAAACAATTAATTAATACCTAAAAAGTGATATAAAACATATATTTTTACTATGTATTATGAATTACCCTGACTAAAAAATTAGCTGTGTTTCGGTAACATTTCCAGATTTGCGAAGTGTTTCATTGCACAATAAGTTTGGGAAACCCTGCATTAGACCATTGGTTCTGATCACAAAGTAAGTCTATGGACCCGGTATTGTTTTGTATTGTGTCATTATCTTAAGAGTGTTACGGTACACGTCACATAGCATTTAAAATGAACATTAGAGAAAGAGAAACACAGCTGATGGTTAACAAGAAAAAAAAACATTTTTTTTAAAGCAAAATATATATTAAATTTTGCGCATTTGATTTGAAGCGTTAAAATGACGAAACGAAGGAGCCGGAACGCCGTTTAACCGTGTTAAAAACACTGGTGGTAAGCTAATCTTTACTTTCCGTTTTAAGTATCGGAAGAAAACTACAAACATCACAAAAATCCATGCCTTCGATCCAATCAATTTATTAAACTCTTCTTTCAGCTTTCGAACACCGCGATCAAAACCAGATAATTAACTAACAATAATTGTACACACTCACGGTCGTCGAAATTGCAGTATCCCATATAATTCGAAACAATCACTGCTTCCATATAAAAGAAAAACAATTTCTTGAGCGTACACATTTTTTAAAATTACTTTTAATCGTAAAGTAAAAAATGATATTGTATCGCATTAAAAAACTGTTGTCAATAAACACTAAAAAACAATCAACTTGTTGTTTTATCTGTCAAATAAAAATTTAATATTTTATTCGTGATTTTCTATGCACAAAGTAACAACACGCCGGCAGTGAAGTTCGAAACTGAACTAAATTAAATTACGGACAAAATACCGTAGGTAGCAATAATGTTAATATTGTAAAATAACGTTTTTGATTAACAAACCAAACATGAACAAGGCTTGCTTACAGTGTGGTCGCAAAGTGCAAATTGGCACTGATATAATAATTAAGTATGTAAATGTTGTCAACTAGGTTTGCCTCACGGCAGTGCGTAGATTACTGTATCATCCAAGAACAAATAATATTCGCCATTGTGTTTTCCAGCAGTGGTGGTTATACGTACTGGGCTAGATGGACTTAGCCCGACCTGCATTATTCACCCAAAATGTGTAGAAAAAAAACTTAAATGAACAGCAATTCGGCCGCTGAACAAAATAAATACATTTCTAAACGTAGCTAACATGTCCCAGATTTATACAATATATTTGTTTTGATTTTCCTCTAACAATGCTTTGTCTACCTACAATGATACTGTCGATTGTATTTTGTATTACAATTTTAAGCCAAGCCGGCATAAAAAAGCAATGGCCCTATACATACTTCATACAGAACAGGCAACGTGACGTCAGTCGGGCAATACCTGCTAGGGTATCCAATCCCGAAGCCTTTTTCCAATCCCGGGATTTCGGGATTGATTTATTTTGAATCCCGGGATCCCGGGATTGAAATTTTCTCACCGAGGAATTTGAAATCCTCAATTTGCTATACTTTTTCCCGGAATCTCACGGAAACTCGTTTTTTTTTTTAGCTCACCCAAGAATTTGAAATCTCCGATTTGGTATACTTTTTCCCGGAATCTCACAGAAACTCGTTTTTTTTTTAGCTCTCCGAGGAATTTTAAATCTCCGATTTGGTATACTTTTTCCCAGAATCTCACATTCACATCGCGGCCATCTCAATCCCGGAATTTCGGGATCAGAAAATTGAACGGGATCCCGGGATTGGATGCCCTAATACCTACGTATTAATAATAATAATGAAGGCTCAGACTATTTTGAAAATAGACTGAGCTAAGACAAATGCTTTTTTGCAACACTGTGCCATACGGAAACGTCATCTAATCGTACACGACTGGGCCTCGGTATACAACCTGCAGTCATGCTCAATGAGTAAAAAACAGTTCTTGCAAAAAAACTTATGTTGAGATACCTCCATTGTGAGTCCATATGCTCCACATTGGGAGCGGACATGGATAAAAAAAGTCAAGTCCAGTCGAATGTATTGTATATTTCGTTTCCTATTACCTAATTGTAAAATCAGTATTATTGTACTGATGCTTTTGAACCACCGTGTGTTTGATATATACTCAGCGCACCGGAAAATACAATATAGGTTTGATGCATAAAATTGAAATTCCAATAACGCTAATAAGAATGAGTTATGTACACAATGACTAGATTTATCCGACGAATATGTTTATTGTTTAAAGTAAAATTATGTATTATACCTCCGGTATTGTGGGCGACCCTTTTAGGGGTTCATTGTGGCCAGTCACTGCGTCCGCGAGTCCGTGTTAAATTGATGTATTTAGATCAGTGCTTCTCAAACATTGTCATGCAACGGCCGCCCAACCGCTTGAATACCGGGCAAATAAATCATCATCAGACTATCACAACTGGACGCAGGAAGGTG
This sequence comes from Himalopsyche tibetana, assembly GCA_030503985.1. Lineage (NCBI taxonomy): Eukaryota > Metazoa > Arthropoda > Insecta > Trichoptera > Rhyacophilidae > Himalopsyche > Himalopsyche tibetana. The sequence continues at coordinate 3,492,479 of JAPJYX010000052.1, read as the reverse complement.
AAAGGGACTGACAGGTGGATCACCATTGTTGAGTTGATTTCCATTGAGAGTTACCCCACCTAATGAATGTGGTTAATATTCAATTAGTAAACTTCGTATGCTACCCTCTTCCTGTATCCAGTAGAAAAGGACAATCCCCAAATTTTATTTTGTACTTTATAACATCAGAATTACAATCAATTTTCAGTTTAACCGTTTGTATACCGCGCAAATAAATCATTAATAAGTTTCAGAGATACTGCGTGTTTTTGAGAAAAATAATCTTGCCTAATATACACTCGAATTCGATATTTTAAAAACCTATATTGACTCAGTATAGATAGTTCTACACATATTCATCGAAATATTGCTTACATTCTATCAGAATACCAAGTATTTGATTTTTTAAATTTCTTGTACATCCGTGTTCGCTTGCATATGTTCCGGACACCTGTGTCCGCTTGGTATCCAAGTGGCTAAATCTGAAAAAACTAATCCACGGCCCTCATTAAAAAAAAAGTTTTCTGCGGCGGCTCCTCCTTTGGAAAGCACTGACTTAGATAATACGTGAGGCATTTGGTCTGCAGTCATTTATTTCGTGGCGCAGCGGTAAACGTTGTTGGCTTCCGTCTCTGAAATCTCACGGATTTGAGTTGTAGAAAAAACAGCATTTTTTTAATCAATTTTTGTTTGAAGGCTTGTGTGTTTGTGATAACTTTATACTCCCTCTCGCCCTTCCAATCATTAAATAAAGGGATTTTGAGTGAACGGTAAGATAATCTCTAGTCTTGTCCTAGCCCTTTCCTTTTATCCTTACTCACTTCGAAAAAGAGAGGTTGAGCAATTGAAGTGTTCTTTTAAACCGGTATTAAAAACCCGACATAGAACCATTCAAAACAAAACAACGATATACATATTATTGTCTGGGCTCGGACTCTAGAAATACATATTACACAATGCACATTACGTCGTTTTTGCTCTGCAGTTTTGTGACGATATTACGGTATGTTATTATTGTATTCGAAGCCATGCCTCAGTTGTCAATTGCCACCATTGTTATGCTAATATTTTGCTTGTTGGCACTTAAGCTAATTGTGATTCTAGCAAATTTGTTTATAACCATCAGTATTGACTCGACAACCCGGGCCTCCTGGCGAAAAACGTTAAGTTTTGCATAGTTTGACGGAATGTCTTTTTCAAGCCTCTTTTGGTTGCCGTATTCGCGGGAACGAAATCCAATATGGCAAGGGTGCGCACTGGTCAATCGCAAAGCAAAATTGTTTCGTGTTGCTTTTAAAAAGTAATAAGTTGAAAAAATACGAAAATAATAAAATAAAATTATTTTTAACCTTTGTGTACCAATGGAGTAAATTCGCATTGCTTAATTCTTCTTATTTCAACCATTTGCTAATTACCAATCTAGCTGGTATTTGAAGAGCAAACATTCAAGATTGATTTGTCACAAATTTTGAAAAATGTCGTTTAATATTAGTTCTGATAGTCCATAATAAAATCTATGATAAAGAATCTTCAATAAAGGTTTTCCTATTAGAAAAAATCATAAAGTCGACACATTCAAGCAAACCGTGATTTATCCAACACTCGAATTATCATTTCCCTAGCTCTTTTTGAATGTTTGTTCCTCATTTATAACAATCTACAATGTGATGCCTATATCGAAGCAATGTAAATATGTTTTACGCGAATTTGTCTGGGGTCACTTTGTACCCCATCGCTCCTCGATCTTACATATTTTCGACGTTTTGGTACTCGAGTGTTAAACACATATCTGACGACATTTCGCATTTAAAATAAACGTTTTAAAGTATGAAGAGGGAAAAAAAGAGTCGAATCTCTGTTTTCGAATAGAATTAACGGGCCTCCAAATATTGGGGGCCTCAAAGATAGCATATAATATATAAACCCTTACATTTTAATTTTAGTTTTCAATATTCATTATTATTCCACGAAGAGGTTTGCAGCACTTTTATGTTATTCAAAAAGCAAGGCCTTAAACTAATTGTGATTCTAACAAATCTGTTTATAGCCATCAGTATTGACTCGACAACAAAGTGCTTAATCTGCCAATGACTGGTTCAAGTTCATCAGTGCAATTAAAAACCCGAAGATGCCAAATAGCGAAAATGGGTCGTTACCAGTGGCGGTTCCTGAACTAAAATCTTGGGTGGGCTAGAGGAAAGTTTAGCATTGTATACTATTTACGAAATTGTGTATTTTTCCACTTCACCTTATACATTAATCTACAAGCAAATTATCAAATACTACGACACTACTGCAAAGCATAAATTATAACATAATAAAATCAATGCTAATGTAAGTAAGAAATAATAGAATTATAATACTGGACCTTTAAATTCCTCTCTTTCAAAGTGAACTAACCAGTACACGAAGCCATACAGAGCTGTCACACATTAATCTATGACTGTCACTGAGAGACAATACCTGTCACTTTCATACAATACAACGATATTGGTATTTGTGTTTGAATGTATGGGGCATGGGCTGTGTAAAGAAAAAACTCGGGCTTAAAAGATTTAGCCTCCGAGTCGTTAATACGTAGGTGTTGCCAGACTGACGTCACGTTGCCTGTCCTCTATGAAGTATGTATAGGGTTATTGTTTTTTTTTATGCCGGCTCGTTTTAAAATTGTAATACAAAACACAATCGAGAATATTATTGTAGGTAGACATAGCATTGTCTTATATTGATAGAGGAAAATCAAAACAAAGATATTGTATTAATTTAGGAAAGGTTAGTTACGCTTATAAATGTATTTATTTTGTTCAGCGGCCGAATTGCTGTTCAATTTTATTCAGCCATCTAAAGTTTTGGGTGAAAAATGCAGGTCGGGCTTAGCCCACCTAGCCCAGTACCTAGAACCGCCACTGGTCGTTACCGACAAAACGTGTAGAAGTGTGCACAATTTGAGCGATTCTGATTTGAATAAGCTCTCTTAAAATTCTATTTATCCCCCACAAAATACGGCATAGAGTTACCCAGACCTGGTTTTTCCGGGATAAAGTGACGAATAAATTTAACAAGCGATTCCGATTATTTCAACCACAAATTGAAATTATAATAATACTATAACCTCTTCTGACATTGAAAAGTTGTGAGATAAAAATGCATGCAAGGACAAAAATTATGGCAGAAGGAATAAGGAAAATAGGCAATTTTAATTCCCAATATGATTTAATGTTGTTCATGGAATTAAATCGTAAATGGGGAATCTTTTGAGGAGTGAGTTGATTTATATTAAATAAAGATTTTTTTTACATTCTGATTATTAATGGGCTCTATAGAGGTGAAGTGAGCCAACTAATAAAGTGAATTGAAAATATAAACGTTTGGATCACTGCCCAGTGCTGGCGTGAGGTTATTTTGCGCTCTAGGCAACGTTTATTGGCGCGCCTAGGTCATCTAATCCTGGACCCTATTTGCAATACCGAAATTCACCATAAGATCGTGTAGTGATTTAGAAATCCTGAGAATTTGCAGACTTTTTGAAGATCTTCCCAGAATTTTTAATTTCAAAAACCCAGGAACTTGCGCAATCCCAAAATGAATAAAAAAGGACCTTTTTTTTAGCTCTCGCTCAATGTTTTGTTGCACTAAAACGAGCAGTACTTTTTGTATTGGCAAAGATTTTTGTAGTTTTCGAGCTACTGCTTGAAGGTTACTGCATACATATTTAATGTTATTAAAGTAAAACAAAATATTTCACCGCGCCCTAGGCGGTTGCCTATTTCGCCTGTATGGTTGAGCCGGACCTGGCACTGCCTTCAATGTGTTCCTTTAGTATTGTTCATAATTTTGTTAGAAACAATTATCATATACAATGACGTTCCTAGGCGATTTTTTTCATTATTTCCTATTATTCTAGTAATACATAATACCGACTGTGGAAAGGAAAAAGGACGTAACCCACACATATCAAATTTTACAGGAGGCGCTAAAAACGTGTTTTGATGATTTTGTGACATATGCAAATTACGAATTAAATACAACCTTGAAGTGCACGGAGACTTCTAAGCTGGTGTTTAATTGACATAATCTAATATTAATTCAAGAATTTCTCTAGGAAAACCCTTTATTTCAGTCTTTTTTCTTGGTTTTAATTTTTTACAAGGTTATCTTTTTCAAACTTTAAAGCTAAATTTAGATACAAATTCGGCATTTTCAGCTTCCATCCTTTTGATAGAATGTGGGTCAAGTTGTATACATTGTGATTATCGAAAAAAACCTGTTTTGGAAAATTGAGGGTTACGTCCTTTTTCCTTTCCACAGTCGATATACAAATGTAGAAGTTCAAATCCTCTACTCAACTACGAACTCAAAAAAATGTCTTGTCACTAATTCCGTTTTGCTTTCAGGTGATTCATAATATACGTGTACCTTATAAAAAACGAGCCTCACGAATAAATATGAATCGAAACCTCATATTATTATTCAATAATTATGAAAAAATAACTATTACCTTCCCTATACAGTATACACTATAAAAAATAAAAATACGCGTACACTACATACGTATCGATTCTTGATTTGTTATTTTGTTTATCAAAGACATTGAGGCATCAAGTTTATTCTAAATAAAATTCGTGTCAAAGATATTTAGTCATTTAAAAGAATCTGTGATCATTTGCCGCTCCCAAGACTTGCCGCCTTTAGGCAGCTGCCTACTCGCCTATGCCCTCGGGACGTCCCTGATCATATACAATCTAGAGCGGACTGTTTTTTTATTGTTTACGAAACGGCACGCTCCGGTCAAATTGGAGCCCTGGTTTTTTATTTTGTGATACATACTTAATATTGCAAATGTTTTGATAAACTAATTAGTGGCAATGCTTCCGCCAACTATTTTATCACAAATATTGACGCGCTCGTATCTAACATAACGTTGTGAAATTATTTAAAACAATAATTTAAATAAAGCAATTATTTTATTGTTGTTACATCCGCTGAAAATGCAATCTAGCATTATTTTTCATAATTGGCTAATTCTGTCAATCAATTTTGTAAGTTTACTATAATAATATGGCGCAGCGGTTATCGTTGCAGGCTTCCGTGTCGGATACCACAGATTCGAGTCCCAGCTAGAGTCGCCAGATGTCCCGAATTGGCCGGGATTGTCCCGGGATTAGAAGCGTTGTCCCGTATCCCGGATTGTCCCGGAAATTTAGAGAAAACTATTTATGCTGGTATTTTGGGCAAATTCCTGGGTTTTTGGATTAGAAAGTCTTGGAACAGCTAAAAAAATACTGAGTCACGCTGGTATTTTGGGCAAATCGGTAAATTCTTGGGTTTTTGGATTCGAAAGTCAGCAAATCGAACAAATGTTCCGGATTGAGTTGCAAGAAATCTGACAACCCTAGTCCCAGCACGAAACGCATTTTTTTCGATCGATTTCTTCGATTTATGTTCGAAGGCATGGGTGTTTATAATGTCTTATAAAATCCTTCTCACTCTTTCCGATCATTTGATAACTGGGCGAAGCGAGAGCGATTAGTTAACCACGAGTCATATTCATGTCCTAGTCTTAACCTTCTATCCCTACTACTCTCCTTAAAAAAGAAAGGTTTAGCGACTGAGTAACATTCTCGTAGAAAAACGTCTGTTGAGGCCATACGCTCCACATTGGGAACAGACGTGGATTATAAAAAATAAAATAAAAGATACAGTTATATGAATTTATTTCATTTTGACGACATCTATGATTTAATTATGAAAGTATTAAAAAAAAATTGAATCTGAATAAAAGCGGTTTGAGAACATGCTAAAAAAACATTTTTTATAAAAGAACAGATGGCAGGCAATTTATTTACACAATTATTTATTTAGAAAGCTGTTTTCGGCACACAACACTGCGTTACTGCGTTAGCGACAGGATTTTTTATTTTAAAAAAAATGGTGATTTTCTGTTTTTTCATAGATTTGGTTACTGGCTTAGAATAAACATTTTAAAGACTATTTGCAGCACAAATTTAATAGTAATTCAAACATTTAGTTATTAATATCAACTACATATTTTACTCTAATATAAAATCAACTTCCTTTTACTAACGCGTTGTTTTGCGTGTAGATCGAAGCACCGTTGGTATTTATGGTCGTTGACTTCGGGTATTAGAAGCTATTACATTCTTAACCGTTGGAATACCCCGCAAATAAATCATGAATATGTCCCAGAGATACTGCGTGTTTTTGAGAAAAATAATTTTTCCTAATATACACTCGAATTCGATAATTTAAAAACTTATATTGACTCAGTATAGATGGCACTACACATATTCATCAACATATTGTGTATATTCTCTTAGAATACCAAGTATTTGATTTTTTAAATGTCTTGGACATCCGTGTTCGCTTGCATATGTTCCGGACACTTGTGTCCGCTTGGTATTCAAGTGGTTAACAATGAGATATAATTACAAAGTCTGTCGTAAATATATGTTTTTTTTTCATTTAATTTGTTTTTTAATTGCGTATGTAGCCAGTGGCGGATTAAGCACTTTACAGGCCCCAGGCGCAATAAAATTTGAAGGCCATGTTTTTCGAATAACATAAAAGTGCTGCAAAACTCTTCGTGGAATAATAATTAATATTGAAAATAAAAATAAAAATTTAAGGGTTCATGTAATATATGCTATTTTTGAGGCCCTGAGATTTGGAAGCCCCAAGCGCCCGCCTCTTGCGCTTATGGGATAATCCGCCACTGTATGTAGCGGTATGGAGTCCACATTATTAACATTTATAGGCCAAACGGATACAAAATAAAATTAATTTTCATACACCTGTAGTAAGATTTTCAAACTGAAACGTTATTTGAATTGTAGGTTTTTATAAAAGTGCTAAAACATGACTTGGCCCTTTTTGATAATGGACGCCTTCATATAAAAGTATATCCAGTCCTCTTGTTACGCGACTTTGTTCCGCTATTTCGCTTTTACGCGCTTTGGGCCTCCAAATCTAAGGGCCTCAAAGATAGCATAAATTAAATAAAACCTTATATTTTAATTTCAGTTTTCAATATTCATTATTATTCTACAAAGAGTTTTGTAGCACTTTTATTTTGTCCGAAAAACAGAGCCTTCAAAACTTATTGCGCCTGAGGCCTCCAAATTGCTTAATCTGCCAATACCTGTTATAAAGGATCTCTACCAATGAATCAATGAATACAGAGAAAGCAAATATTATTTATCGTCAAAAGAAAAAAAAGTCCAAAATTTGACTACTATTTTTATTCGCCTTAACGACGTCAAGTACTTCTTCTGAAAATATAATGTAATAAATAAACTTGAAAAAAACGAACTACATTAAAGGTCTTCAAAATAAATGGCCTTAGGTCCATTGTTCCATTATTGTGTATATTTTGAGTGACAGTTGAAATGTAATGATTTTTTGATTTGATTTTCAAAACGTATTTTCACACTGTATAGAATTAATCAACTACCTATTACATGCCTACACCCAGTGCATTTGAAAAAAAATAGCTACCGGAACACACTTCTTGTCAAGCTTTTAAGTTATTTTTTTTATCTCTTTCCGTTCCTAAAGTAAACCATACGGCTTCCTAATGGATATATCTCAAAATAAGCTTACAGCTGGTTACTGAGTTGTTTAACCTCTGTTTTTTCATAGGAAGTAATGATATAAAGATAGGGCCCAGACAGTAATAGTGCTTAACTAATCGCTCTTGCTTTGCCCCGTTAATTTTAAGATTGAAAGGCTGAGAGGATTCTTTTAAGATATCACAAGCACCCATGCCTTCGAACATAAATCCCTCTTGCGCTTATGGGGTAATCCACCGATGATACATTTGTATATGAGAAGGAGAATGGGGCAGTCAAAAATGTGAAATGTCCAGAAGATAAATTGTAATTAATTGAACTGGTAAGCCATTCATTTATTGGAGAACTGTTTGTTACTCAGTCGTTCAACCTTTCTTTTTGGACTAACTGTCGTAGGATACGAAACTGTGACCTCGATGTTCTAATCCAAAATATTGACACTCCACCAAGCAGCCAGTGTGATAATTTAATTCAAGAGTGAATTAGGAATATTTACTTGTTCGTTATTAATTTGCAAACAACTTACCTAGCTGTGACATACTTATTTCTAAGATTTTTTTCTTCTTCTTTGACCATATTCGCTCCCTATGTGGAGCGTATGACTTAAATGTTTCTCTGTATCCCACCAATTGCTTTGCTTCTACCCATGACATGCCAGCATGCCTCAGTTCCACCGAGTACATCATATGGATAGTACCTACTGTCGTCCAGGACGCCGGAATCCTACCACGTGACCCAGCCAATCCCAACGTCTCTCCATAACCACTGACGTGACAGGGTGCTGTAATCCCTAATCTCCAAATTTCTCACAAAATCAAACAATTTGTGATCAACATGATGTATAATCAGGGGTGGGCTGGATGGGACTCCGAGGGGCTCGCGTGAGCCCTTTGTTAAATTTCACGAAGGCCGGCGAGCCCGTTCTTAAAGTAAAAAAAACTATTCTCAGATCAAGGTGATTTCTATGGATGGTTTATATGAATTATGAAACAAAAGACTTCGTTGAATTTTGAAATTTCTCTTCAAATACTTTTATTTCTGGTATACAGTAGTCCCCGACTTACGATGGTTCGACATACGACGATCTGCACTTACAACCGACAAAAAAATAGCAATTTTATTTTTTTTGCATTGGATCACGGGGCACATAGCCGACTTACTAAAAAAATATACATCATATCCTTGATTCTTCTTCAAGACTGCCGTGCTTTCCCGGAGATAATGTTGTATGTCAGACGTTGCTACAAATACCAGGAAATATGGTGTTTTCTCCGACCAAGTTTTGGCCTTCTAAAAATTGTGAAATATGTGCAGGAGATTTTCCGACTACAAAAAGAATTTGTATGCATCACTTTTAATTTTTATAAAAATCTTACTCCCATAGACTTGGCTTGACGTTGGTGTTTGCGATGTCAATTTACCTCGAGTTTATCTCGAGTGACTTACAATAAAATTCTCATCGAGTTTTTCTCGTATGAGGTGCAACTTTAAAATATTTTTGCGCATTTCGACTACTTTAAGTGAAATCATAGCTGTAAAATAGAAACCATATACCCGGTACATATGCAGTAAGCAGTGGCGGATTACCCTTTAAGCAAATGAGGCGCCCTCTTGGGGCCTCCGAATCTTAGGGGCAACAAAAATAGCTTATATATAATATTACTCTTATACTTTTTGTTCAGATTTATATATATGTTTATTATTTTAGTTGTAGTTTCCCGATGTTTTCGTGTTATCCAAAAAACAGGACCTCTAAATATAATTGCGCCTGGGGCCTCCCATGTGCTTAATCCGCCACTGGCAGTAAGATCACATGGTTCACATTTAAATGTTTTTTTTAAATGATGGCACATAGTTTGTTTTCTATCTCATTTATTATTTTGTATTGTTACATGGTTCATACTTGACAAAGCTAAAAGAAAAAAATCGAAAAAACTGTATATTTAGCTAATTTTCGTAAAAGCGTTACATCATTGGCGGATCCAAGGGTGGGGGGTGGGGCATGGGGGAGAATTTATTTTCTGTTTTTCTAATTTATTAAAACTTAATTGTGAAATGGGCTTTTTAATCAATATTTTTTATACTTTTATAGAATACATTCTTAATTATGTATTGACTATTTTTATATCCAACCAATCATTTTTTACGCGATAAACTATTTCCAGAAAGTGGCGCGTAAAAAAAATCGCGTGAAAAAATCTCACATTCATATAATTTGATAAATTGGTTACAAAATCAAAATATTGCGTAAAAAGTATGAAAAATATATGAAAAAAAAATTCGTGCAAAATTATTTTTTTTCATATCAAATTGAATTTCTTTTGATTATAAAAATACAATAAGAAACAAATACATATTATGTATACATAGATCAGGGTTTCCCAAACTTATTCTGGGATGGAACACTTCGTAAGTCCGGAAATTTCTACGGAAAACTTAGCTTAATTTTCGGGATGGATAATTCGTACTTAATATTTTTTTTTATATTATTAAAATACCTACTATTATACTACTGTGTTTGGATATCTATTTCGTTCTACTTCAATATTAATTTTGAAGGCAAAAGAAAACTTGTAAAAACTGTAGGCCTTTAATGACTGATGATTTTGAATCGTTAAATCAACAATCTTCTTGATATCAGGCACAATGCTAGTGAGTTGAAATTTATAAATGTAAATAAATATACATAAAGTGAGGTTAGAATTACGCGTCACTTTCTGAACCAATGTATCGCGTAAATAAAGGATTAGGTGTAGATGTGCAAAAACGATTTAATCTTCTTTTATGATATGAGTGACGAATTTACTGGTTACCTAGTACAGCTAGGCTACGACATCTCTAGATTCATTCCTTTGTAAGATGATGTTCACATCCAAGACCAAGTCGATTAATTAACTCTTTCTATATGCTAGAAAGATCTTAAATGCGTTATGAAACAGTATTATTTGACAATTGTATTTCATGATGCAAACTGCATGATGCCATTTGCATTTATTTTTTTATTAGCCTACTTAAGTCTTGATAAAAACATATGACACTATGTCTTTCGCACATGACTCAATGAGTGTCTTTCCAATTTGCTGAATATTTAACACGTATTTTCAAGCTTTCCTTATCAGATTTATGAACACTATTTGTAGTGTCAATAACAGACAAGACTTGTCGCTAATGCGCACGGAGTGTGAAAAGTTAATCCTTTTAACCCTTGACGATAGAAATTTGCAACAATTTGTAATGCCGTATCCAATTTCTATTCTCCACCTGTACTTGACGTCATAACATATGTAGAGATAGACCATCACTCGCTTTTCAATATGAAGTAGAGGATGTTTAAATTTAATGCAGCATATAAAACCATTCCATTTTTTCGTGGACCACCTCTGGCTACGCGGAACACCTACTCCAGCTCCGCGGAACATAGTTTGGGATACCCTGAGTCCATAGATAGCAAAGCAATTGGCGGGAGGTGCCGCGTGGTGGCCATATGCTTCACACAGGGAGCGAATATGGTCAAAGAAGAACAATAAGTTTCAGTACGCAAATATAAACAAGGAATACCAACTGTTTGCAATCACTGTCCCCGACCAGGTAGGCAATATTTTACAGTGAATTTGCAAATCTCAGGTGTGATGAGGCGAAACTTTTTGCTTTGGTATATTTTGTTATTTGCAAACGCAGTAAAAAGCTCTCTGCAAAGCCTTCCAATACGTTCGCCGAGCGTAGAGATGTATTCGGAATTAATCTTTCGCATCTTTCACATCATACTGTCAGACCTATTAGCCAGGCGTTTGCAACTTTTTCACACTCTCGGCCCCGGCCCAAATCAGGTAAAACTATCCCGTGTGCCCGGCTTGTTTTTGGAGAATTGAATTTATTCTTAACCACTTGAATACCAAGCGGACACAGGTGTCCGGAACATATCGACTGTAGAAAGGAAAAAAGGCGAAACCCACAGTTTTTTTAGAACAGGTTTTTTTTTCAATAATCACAATGTATCAAACTTGATAAACGTTCTATCAAAAGGATGCAAGCTGCAAATGACAAATTAGTATCTGAATTTAGCTTTTAAGTTTGAAAAAGAAGAAAGTAAAAAGTTTAAGCCAATAAAAATAGCTGTATTTGAATGCATAACGCATCACGTGAAAATACGGTTCCGGGACTCAACGCTGGATTAGCCTAGCACATGAAAACACGGTTCCGGAGTCCAGCGTGTTAGATTTTTTTTTTTAAACTAGGGTGCGGAGTTAAAACCGGAGTCACAATCGTGAAGTCGCACTGTTTTACCGGAGTCGAAAAAAAATTAACGACTTCGTCTACATGTTATGTTTTTGTTTCGAGTCAAAAGTGGCGCCTTTCAGAGTGTCAGCATATGGAGGTATTTAGACAGAAGTTTTTCTACGATGACTGTTTGTTACTCAGTCGCTCAATCTCTCTTTTTTTTGGGAAGAGAGTAGTAGAGATAGAAAGAATAGGGCAGACCCCTATAAATATGTAAACTCAAATGATTTATTAAAAACTAGCACTGTGGCTAAAACCTCAACTAGTTCTCGGGTCCTATGGCAGAGGGGCTAGCGTTGTGAGTTTGTTGTGTGAGTTGGTTCTGCAGCTCAATGATTCAATTCTTATATCGACTGTGGAAAGGAAAAAGGACGTAACCCGCACATATAAAATTTTACAGGAGGCGCAAAAAACGTGTTTTGACGATTTTGGGCCATATGTAAATTACGAATTATACACAACCTTGAAGTGCACGGAGACTTCTAAATTGGTGTTTAATTGACATAATCTAATATTAATTTAAAAAATTGTATAGGAAAAACTTTTATTTCAGTCTTTTTTCTTGGTTTTAACTTTTTACAAGGTAATTTTTTTCAAACTTTAAAGCTAAATTTAGATACTAATTCGGCATTTGTAGCATGCATTCTTTTGATAGAACGCGTATCAAGTTTGATACACTGAGATTATTGAAAAAAAACTGTGGGTTACGTCCTTTTTCATTTCCACAGTCGATATGGAAGAATCCATTGACCAAAATAAGAAGCATTTAGTTTTAAAAGAAAAATACGTTTGTCCGATGCCCGCCGAGTGTTGGACTTTTACAGCCCCTGCAACGTTCCGAGGTTTGTAATAAATTTATGATGCGCCCCTGAACAGCGCTAACGTGTTAACCAAACAGAAAACTCGAACAGCCTTGGACGGTAAGACGCCGTGTCCCTTACAGCGTAAATAATTCAAAGAGTACGTTTATTATGTGCTTCGGTGGCTGAAAAATCTGATTATACGATAAAAAGACGACAAATCGACGGTAATTTTCTACAATCTCGAATCTAAAAAGAGTAAAAAAAAACAGGAGACACATAAATGTACTTTATTCCACCGCTATCGCTTTCTATCGCTACACAACATCACTGGAATAGTTTTGCCATAAATTTCTTTGAAGATCGCTTAAGGGTGTTCATTGTTAATAGGCTGTTTGTTCACTGTAATTAATTTCCACAATAATTAATCAAGATCAAGACTGGTTTCGCACATGGCGAGCATTGTCAACTGATGAGAAATACAATATAACAGTTCTATTTATACAAAAAGAAATTTAAATGAAAAGGTGTAATAAACAAATGGTATTGAAAAGAATTTTTTAAAGAAAAAAATGGCATTGTTATATAGAAGAACATTGTTGTATAGAATATCGTGTAAAAAAAGGAATAATGAAGAAAAAATATAATTCATACTATATATAATACGTTTACGCTTTTGTGGTCGAGTGATCAACGTCTTCGATTACCGAAGTCACGGGCTCGAATTTAAGCCCGTACCGTTTTATAAATTGATTGTTGAGTTTCTTTTTTAATTAATGATTTTCAAGTACGTTTGGGTCAGGTTGGCGATCCCGTACTCCCGGGATTTGGGTATTTAATAAAAAATGTAAAAAATCGAATTTAAATATAAATTCTTCCCGATTTACTACCGTATACAGTAAAACCCCCATTTACACTAAAGTCGGGACAGTGTAATTCGAGGTAGTGTAATTGCAGGAGTGAATCTTATACAAGGGATTTTGTTTTTTCCGCAAAAAATGCAAAACTAAGATTTCCCTTAGTTTTACAAAAAAAAATATTAACGAAATATTTAGTTACTAAAAGAATGAATTTCTGTTCAAATCGAGAGCGATTAGCTAACCACTAGTCCTGTCTTAGCCCTTTCCTTCTTTTTTTTTTTTTTTTTTTTTTTAAATTTTTTAAAAAAAATATTTGACATTACAGCTTACGCCAATGCGTCAAATACTTTTAAGTTGAAAGATCATACGAGATATACTCGATGAGAATTTTTAAAAGTCACATGAGATAAATTCAAGGAGAATTGACTTCACAAACACCCATGTCTTAGATCTCAAATTAAAATTGAAAAAAATCCAATTTTGATATTGACCTTACCGGGATTCGAACCTAGACCCACCTGGTCGGTAAAGCAAGCTCTAACCAACTAGACCACAGCGGGCGTGTTGAATACACTGACGCTAGCCAACATTCGACTGTATGCGCCGCACAGACGACCGTCTCGTAGCATCGACAATGGAATGCGACAGTGCAATTGGGGGATTCGCGGTGAATATTTCAAGCCAGCGTGTAATTCGGGGTAGTGTAATCGGGGGTTTCACTGTATTTTAATTATAAAACAATTTGCGACAGTTTGTTTATAAAAATATTTTTGTAAAAAATATATAAATGAACTGTGGTCTGAGCCATTCTCATATTTTGTAGCAGTCGTAGACAGGAACAAAAAGTTTTTTTTTGATAATTTTAAATAAAAATCAGTTGCACTTTTTCTTTTTTGTACTCGATTTGCTGTCAAGCATTGTCGATTGTCGAGTCCCTTGGCGCAGTGGTAAGCGTTGGAGGCTTCCATGCCAGAACTCACGGGTTCGAGCCCCAGTACAAACAGCATTCTGACGTGAATACGTTTTTAAAAATGCTTCTATAGGGAGGCAATTCAAAAAAACGAATGATAACAAAATCGGGGGACACAGTTTGGTGTTGTAGCTTCATATCTATCATCTCTATCCATTTAATTGCACCACTTAATTGCACCACTGAAAAGCTGAAGAATCAAAGAATATTTTGGGCTTTGTAAAGTCTGTAATACACCGCGCTGGGCGGAGGGGGAGGCGCCGCCATTTTGAGGTCATTTGGCTGCGTATCGAGATTTCTATTTACTATAACTTTTGACTTGGAAAAGTTACGATGTTCGTTTAAGTTTCAATCGTTAGCTCTCGACAAAATCTATCGCTTATAGATAAAACATTTGTGTAATATATGTGACTATATTGTGCTTATGGTGTATATGGTGTTTGTAAAAAAATAAATATAGTGTCGGGATTATCGCGTCAAAAAGCCAAGTCAAAATACAAAGATCGCATACGGTTGGAAAGGGTTTCTCAAGAGCAATCGAATGGTACCATTAAAACACCATATGACCGAGTCAAGCAGTGCCGGCAACGTAAAAATGGGGCGTAATATCACCTATTACGAGACGTATTCACGTACAACACATGGCTGAGTCCATGACACAGCCACACTACATTTTTTTTAGATTGATTTATCGATTTCTGTTCGAATGCATGGAGGGTTTGTGATTTCTAAAAGTTCCGTCCCACCATTTCCGATACTTGAATAACTGGACGTAGCGAGAGCGATTAGTTTACCTCTAGTTCTTTCTTAATCTTATCATTCTATTCCAACTACTCTTTGTAAAAAATATAGATTGAGCGACTGAGTAACAAACGGTTCTCGTAGAAAAACTTCTGTTGGGAGCGGACATGGACAAAAAAAAAGCTGTGGCTTATTGAAAAAAATATACCACCTTGGCCGTAAGCTGTAATGCCAGTTATTTTTCTTGTATTAAAATTAGCGATATGTAAAAAATGAGAACATAAAACTATGATAAATAATCAATTCTCATATTGAATGTTTGCGAATCCCGAAATCAAGAGATTGTAAAAAGGGTCGAATGGATCCTGGATTTGACTGTTTTGTTCATTTATACTATGCAGTAATGCACAAGTGGGGAACCTTTTCATTTCTAAAGGCTACATTCAGTTATCTGATTCGACATAAAGCCACAGTAAAGAAAACGTTGACCCCCCCTTTTTTTCGACTGTCGAACATATAATGGGTTGATAACGCTCTTTTTCCAAACGCTAGCGTATAATTTTTTGATCAAAATGAATATTTTAATCAAGTCAAAATGCCGCATCAGAATAGCCAAGAGGCCGCAGGTTCCTCTACACTCCACTAGGTTATGCAATACCGGAGTCTTTTTGTAATCCCGAGATTATATTATAACACTCAGCATAAAGTCGTGTATAAATTGGGATTCGGGATTGAGAACAGTTTCGTTCGGTGATTTAGAAACTATGGGATTTTTAAAACGATTTCAAAAACCCATAAATAAATTACAGTTTTTTTGTTACTTTCAATCATTTTCGAATCCAAAATCCCAGTATTTTTTTTTACCATGTCCGCTCCCAATGTGGAGCATATGGACTCCTAATGGAGTCTATCTCAACATAAGTGTTTGTACGACAACTGCCTGTTACTCAGTTGCTCAACCTCTCTTTTTCCAAAGAGAGTAGGAATAGAAGGAAAGAGCTAGGAAAGGATAAGTGGTTATCTAATCGCTCTCGATATGCCCCGTTCATAGAATAGGATGGGTGGGGGGGGGATTCAAGACATCACATACATCCATGCCTTTGAACAGAAATTCATAAATCGATTGAAAAATCAATTTATAAAACTGCCCGTACTGGGATTCGAACCCGTAGCGGTAGCCAACGACGTTGACCACTCGACCGCACTGGCAGCATATCGCGACCAAAATCCCGGGGTATTGGGATCAAGGAAATGGACGGGATCTCGGGATTGGATACCCTACTATGCACCGCGAACGTTCACAATCGCATTAAAAGAAATTTGATTTTATATATACTTATAAATTATATTTTCAAAATATCTATACAACGTACATGTTACTCTGCAAGTTGCAATTTTTGTACCAAAGTAAAATCCACTCACAAACTGTCAAAAGAGCTCATTTTCCGCGCACCTCGCTTGTAGGGGAAGTATACAATCACGTCGCTTAGATTTGGTTTTCTTTTTAGCTCTCCACTAATAACACAGTAAAACCCCCATTTACACTAATTTTGGGACCGTGTAATTGGGGGTAGTGTAAATGGGGGAGTGAATCTCATACAAAATTAGGGATCTGGTTAAATAAATATGGACGAAATATTTAGTTACTAAGTGATAAAATGCAAAGCGCGCCAAAAACCAACACTGTATGTGTCAGAATTTTTTAGCGATGAAAATGATGTATGTCCAGTCCCTTCTAAAAGTCTCCGTAAATAATCAAGTAGCGATGAGTAGTATATTTTTTTTGTTTTTTAAAATACATATCGACTGTGGAAAGGAAAAAGGACGTAACCCTCAATTTTCCAAAACATCTTTTTTTCAATAATCATAATGTATACAACTGGACACACATTATATCAAAAGGATGGAAGCTGAAAATGCCGAATAAGTATCTAAATTTAACTTTTATGTTTGAAAAAGATGACCTTATAAAAAATTAAAACCAAGAAAAAACACTGTCTTTTCTTTAATTAATATTAGGTTTTGTCAATTAAACACCAGCTTAGAAGTATTCGTGCACCTCAAGGCTGTGTATAATTCATAATTTGCAGATGTCACAAAATCATTAAAACACGTTTTTAGCGCCTCCTGTAAAATTTGATATGTGTGGGTTACGTCCTTTTTCCTTTCCACAGTCGATTATTATGAATAACATTTTGTGTAATTTAATTATGTTCTTTTTTCATAAAATGTTTTTTTTCTTAATCTTTATTTTTTAAATGAATTGCAAACTGTTTTTTAAGTGAAACATATTGAGTTAGTGGCACTTTCCTGTACTCATTCCACATTTAATTCATATGCTCACTACTGGTTTCGCTCACCGCGTTGACTCCATGACACATTGGTCAATGTCGTTTTCTTCCATCCCGGACATCACGGGCTCGAATCCCAGTACGAAAAGCATTCTTTCAATCGAGTTCTCTTCGAAGCCATGAATGCTAGTGAAAATTCCCCTCCACCATTCTTATTCTAAAATAACGTGATAGGTGATTAGCCAACAACTAGCCCTGTTTAGTCCTTTCCTTTATATTCCTACGCTCTTTGAAAACAATGAACTGAGTAGCAAGTACGCCACTTGTCTTGTTACAAAATATGACACGTTTTTCACTTATTCATAAATCATCATCAGACTATCACAACTTGACGCAGGAAGGTGAAAGAGACTCATATGTGGAACACCATTGTTGAATTGATTTCCATTGGGAGTGACCCCACATAATGAATGTAGTTAATTTTTAATTAAGTAAACGTTGTATCCTACCCTCTCTCTGTATCCAGTAGAAAAGGACAAACCCCTTATGTTATTTTGTACTCTATAACATCAGAATTACAATCAATTTTCAGTTTAACCGTTTGAATACCGAGCAAATAAAGCATTAATATGTCCCAGAGATACTGCGTGTTTTTGAGAATAATAGTTTTGCCTAATATACACTCGAATTCGATATTTTAAAAACCTATATTGACTCAGTATAGATGGAACTACACATATTCATCAAAATATTGCTTATATTCAATTAGAATACCAAGTATTTGATTTTTTAAATTTCTTGTACATCCGTGCTCGCTTTCATATGTTCCGGACACCTGTGTCCGCTTGGTATCCAAGTGGCTAAATCTGAAAAAACTAATCCACGGCCCTCATTAAAAAAAATGTTCTGCATATAAAAAAGATAAATACAACTAACTCTTGACAAGTTTATTGTAAAAAAAATATTTTTTATCAAATAAAATTTTGTTTTTTTTTTAACTATGCTCCCAATGTGGAGCATATGGACTCCTAATGGAGCTTATCTCAACAGCTTTCTACGAGAACTGCTTGTTACTCAGTTGCTCAACCTCTCTTTTTTCAAAGAGAGTAAGGATAGAAGGATAGGGCTGCGACAGGACTAGTGGTAAGCTAATCGCTCTCGATACGCCCGTTCATAGGATAGGATGGGTGAGAAGGGGGAATTCAAGACAATCACATACATCCATGCCTTTGAACAGAAATTCATAAATCGATTGAAAAATCAATTATTAAACTGTCCGTACCGGGATTAGAACCCGTGCCCTCCGTAGCCGAAGCCAACAACGTTGACCACTTGACCACACAGGCGGCAAATTTTAAAGGACAATTTTTGGTGTTTTCAACATTCAACATTCGCACAGGTTTTCATGAACAAACTGTGTGCAAAAGCGGAGGTCCTCCTGTAATTGTTTTGTTTTCTTTGCAGCCCCGTCGAGAGCGCAGTGTCGTGCGACACCCACTGGCGTGATCGCAGGGCTTCCCCCGTTCGTTGCGGAAACTGCGGATTGCGGACACCAAAAAATATTCGCGAACACGCCAATCCGAGAGGCGCTTCGTCCCGCAGCCGCGAGAGGGAAGCAGTGTGTGGTCAGCCGCCGGCCGGGTCGGTCGTTCATCAACCTGACGTTACGCATCGCGGAGAGAGATTTTTTTAAAACAATTCGAGTTGTCACACCGCACCGCTGTCGGCTACCCCCAAAAAACAGCCCTTAATTTTTAACTCACATATCCCAAAATCGAAATACTGTTTTTTGTCAACACCACTTAACCACCCTCGCCGGAAATATTGTCACGAAGTAAAAGATGAAACCGGAGTGTTGTTTGTAATGGAACATTCATATATGAACGAATCACGATGAATCCGAGATTAAATTATTTCTGAGACAGTAACGTATATGATATACACTTATATATGACGCGGCGTATACCTACGTGACGGTGTGCTTGTGTTTGATCCGTATATGTTAATTATTCGATACAGTATATGTACAATTCAAATATGTATATTAAATAGTTATTACAAAACGAATATTTAAAATTTTACATACACATATATGTAGATTTGCAATTCATGCTGTGCACGCTGCGGCTCGAGTGAAAAAGGTTGGTATTCTGCTCTTATAACAAAAAAACTATCACATTTAAGATATTTACTGTCGGTAAAAGCTACTACAGTCAATCTTGGCTATTAAGAGAAAGATGGGACCGACTGAATTTGTTCGTTATAAGCATTACTCATTGTATCAGATAACAAGAATTTTTAAATGATCAGAAATATACATATCACATGAAGACATGAAGTGTCTGAAGCGGTCACATAACACAAAAACACAATTAGAATTTATTTACACACATATTACATTTTTCTATCAATCCACTTTACTTATAAAACTTAAAATTGATGCTTTTTTCATTGTTTTCACTCTCATTGTTTTTAAATATCTACTCAAAGCACTCAACCCATTAAAAGACTCTTAAATGCCAGCAGTGCTATTTGCAAAAAAAAATCGACTTGCTCGTCCAATATATCATGAGCTTTGGAGATCGTGAAAAATTTTGAGAAGTAGCTTGTTATAAAAGTAAATAAATGTATAGAGAAAACCACAATTTAAAATGTCAACAAATATTTCCTCATAATATCCAAGATCTCGCAATTTTCGCGATCGTAATAACCGAGCTCGACTGTATATACTCTTCTGTAAATAACATTTGTTTAATATTATCAGAACCGGTTTAACTATGATAATCAGTTGAAAATGAACGTGATGAGCGGAACTGGTCCTGATAATATGGTTACCTCAGCTCCAGAGTGTACCATGTCTGAATTTGGTAGTATCAAGTAATAATACATTTATCACTTTCAAAGAAAAAGCAAGACGTTATTGTATTGGAATTCTTGGATGCTTTTTGGAAGTAGATTTATGTATTTTGAAACATTTTTCATAATTGAATTGGTGCTGGTAAATTCAGACATAGTGAACTCAAAAGCTATGGTATTAATATTAAATAAATGTAGAATTAGTAAAAAAAAGTGTCTTATTTGTTAAATGCAACAACATGATAAGAAGAAAACTATACGAAGCATTATTATCGATTAGATAAGTTTTATGTTTAATAATTCAAATGTTTTTTTGCACCTTGATTAAATACAATATATTAATCAAATTTCATGTGTTCACTGTCAATTATTGGTGAAAATACGTCATATTATATTAAAAAATAAAGTAAATTTGTAATATCGACTGTGGAAAGGAAAAACGACGTAACCCACACATAGCAAATTTACAGGAGGCACAAAAAAACGTTTTTTGATGATTTTTGACTATATGCAAATTATGAAATATACACAACCTGGAAGTGCACGGAGACTTCTAAGCTGGTGTTTAATTTAGATAATCTAATATTAATTTAAAAAATTGTCTAGGAAAAACCTTTTTTTGAGTTTTTTTTCAAACTTAAAAGCTAAATTTAGATACTAATGCGGCATTTGCAGCTTACATCGTTTTAATAGAACGTGTATCAAGTTTGATACATTGTGATTATTGAAAAAAAGCGGATTTGAAAAAACTGTGGGTTACTTCGCTCGTAGTGAATATCCGTCGGTTGATAATAATTTTGACGAATAAAACCGGTCTACATCTAAAAATAAATAACGTGAGGTCAGTATTTTTTTAAATATAAATAAAATTCAAATAGATTGACATGAAAAGAAAGCTTAAATTGAACAATTTTTTATAAAGTGATCTGTATCGTTGAATTAATTAATTTTCGTTTATCTCAGTTGAAAATGTTTACGATGAGTAAAACCGATACTGTTTATTATGAAAAAATAGCTGTCTTTTCACTACAAATTGATATTAACACTCCTTTTTATATTAATATACAAAATATAAGTTTTATTTAGAGCACGATAGAGGAAATCTTGTAAAAATATGATGTATTTTATTTCTTGCGTACAATAGTTTAAAGCCAGTCTTTGAAATGAAATAAGTAATGATTGTTCCACAGTTTATGACAATCAAGTTTAAATTAATAAGCCACCAAAAAAATGTTTTTTTTTTGTGTATTTGATTTGGAGAATAAAATATACAATATTTGACGATCACACATGTAAAGCTTTTCCCTGTAAGAATGAAAATATAACAATTTTAATGTATTGCTATGAAAAACGTTCGTGTAGTTATCCATTTTCTCTTTTTCATTTAATGTATGATATATATAATATTATAACGTTTTCAGTAAACGTTTGGAAAATAAGTGTCTGTGGTGTTTAAAACAATTTCAGCAATGAATTCACAATAATTGACTGTAAGCCATATTACTTTAATGCATTCTACTGTGTGCCGATTTATAATATTCAATTGATTGTAGATTTTGACCAATTTGAATATTTTTATGATTAATTAACAACTGGGCATAAAAGTCACAACGTTGTTTAATTGTCGATTCATAAATTAAATCAAATCTTTTTTTAAACTTACGTCCGCACTCAATGTGTAGTACAGAAAAACCCCCATTTACACGAAAGTCGGGACCGCATTATTTGTAGTCGCGTAATTGGAGGAGTGAATCTTATACAAAAATTAGGGCCTACAATTTTTTTTCGCGAAAAATGCAAAAAATGCCAAAACTAAGAATAAATGAAAAAATATATATTTAGGAAATATTTAGTTTTTATGTAGTAAAATGAACAGCGCTCGCCAACGTTTGACTGTATGCATCACACAGACAGCCGCCTGGCTGTGTGTGTATAGCTTTGCACGTGCCGAATTCACAGACGCTCGCCAAAGATTGACTGTATGCACCACACAGACAGCCACCTAGCTGCGTGTACAGCAGCAACAACAGTGAAATGCGACCGCGTAATTGGAGGATTTGCAATTCGAGTTAGCGTGATTGGGAGTTCCACTGTACAAGAGTCGGAGTAAAACACTTCAAGGGTGCGTGTAAAAGCTATGAGAAGAATTCTCTTGGCAAATTGAAAGCATTAAACCCAGATATAACTCGAATGGTGACAGTTAATATATTTTTTAATCCATGTCTGCTCCCAATGTGGAGCATATGGCTTCCTAATGGAGGTATCTCAACAGAAGTTTTTTCTACGAGAACTGCTTGTTACTCAGTCGCTCAACCTCTCTTTTTTCAATGTGAGTAGTAGGGAAAGAAGGATAAGACTACAACAGGACTAGTGGTAAACTAATCGCTTTCGATACACCAAGTTATTAAAGGATCAGAAGGATGGGAGGAGAGGAAATGATGTGAATTGACATCACAAACACCCAGTCTTCGATCACAACTTTGGATTGAATAATTCTCAAATTCACTGTGATCTGTCCGGGAGTCGAACCCAGACCTGCGTGATCGGTAGAGCAAGCCCTAACCAACTGGGCCACAGCAGGTGATATAATTAGAAACGTTTATCTCAATAGACAACATTTATCCAAACCAGTAACGACCAGTAATCCCAATTAACAATTATTGCAGTACAGGTGTTGGGCGAAGGGCGGGACACCTCGTCCGTTTGCCAGGGCGGGCGTAACGTAACCCGCCTACTAATTCTGTCACTCCGCATCGCCGCCCTTCGGTTAACGGAGACGTCGAGCTGATTCGGATGGCTGAAGGTGGCGATTTTTACGGGTCACTAAGTTTTGATTTGTTTGTTTAAGCACCTTTACGAATTTGCACATATTCACTGTAGAACTTTGCATTGTTGTGAGGCTCGAAGAAGGTTCTGGTTGGCCGTGCTTAGGGGCCACCCTGCCATTGTTTGGTCAAATTTATGGCAAAGAATTCAAATTTGAATCGTTCAAATTATGTAAATTCACACAGATTTTGCCACTAACGACCCGGGTTTTGCCTTTCGGCATCTTCATGCGTTCAAGTGCACGGATGAAATTGAACTGACGCTTAGTAAAAGAGTCTTTTGTGGTTATATAAGAAATAAATGTATCGTTGAGTTTAAAGCCATTGTTGGCGAAAAATATTATACCATGGGAATGCCCACAGATTTGAATGGTGAGTAGTTTTAAGAATTTTTTTTTTTTTTTGGAAAAGGTTTTATGATTATATTTATATAGGGTATAAAAGTGGAGAGCCAGGCACTTGCAGCTGATCGTTTAAAATCGGAAGGCTGTTCAATTGCGCTTTGTTTGTTTCTAAAATTTCCTGGAAAAATAACTTTTGAGCGTCCGCATTTGGGTGCAACATTTGTATCCCTTGTTCTTGATTGAACACGTGTCTTTCTGAAATGAAGTGATAAGCAAAATTAGACGTGTCTTTTTTCAATCTAAAGGCTGTCATATGTTCTGATAATCTGGTATTCAATGTCCTTTCGGTTTTCCCGATATGAAATTTTGTACAACAAAAACATTGCAATTTGGGTCATGACATTGACAAAGAATTTGGACATATTTATGTGACGAAGACGTTCAATAGTTGCCACCACCCGACACATCTGCAGCAGACGTTTCTCGTGGCGAAAAAAACTATAAAACTTATTCAGTTATTGCGCTCTGGTTGTCACAGGAACGATCGATCATGACGTGGAGACTTGCCCTTTTTAAAAGTTAATAGTTTTTCTATTTTTGTTAATATGCAACTCTTAACGAGCGGAAATTGTTGAATTTGCATTTTTAATTGTGAAAAATGCTGGCTGTTTTCAATACGGAAGCGTGATTACAGAGTGAGATGAAAGCTCTGTAGCGCTGCCACTTGGTTACGGTAATTGAATTTAATAAGTTAAATACAAAAAAATCTTTCTAATACTGTGTTTGTAAGTGATTTTTTTTGAACATCCATTTAATTATGGCATATTTCAAAACTGAATTCAAGAAGAAGCCTCTATATCGATACAACTTACTACTCGGTTACGGCTAACGGGCTTATGAAGTTAATTACGAACACTTTCTACGACTGTAGTTATACGCAATGTTTTATAATTGATTTTTTTTATTTACATTTTTCATTGTAGAAAATTATGGCAGATTTTAAAACCGAATTCGAGATGAAGTCTCTATAACGCTACAACTCGGTTACGTCTATCGGGTTTATTATCTTAAATACGAATAATTTATACAACTGTGATTGTGAGCAATTTTTTTATGGCAGTTGTTGAATTTTCATTTTTTGTTGTAAAGAAATATTCATTTGTAAAAACGAAAACGAATTTACTGTATAAAAAAATATTCCTCAGAAGGAATCTGTATTAAAAAAAATGTTGAATTGAAAATTTCTTAATTGACCGATAATTGGCAATTTTCCCAGCTGCAAAGGCAGATTTTCACAATTCATAATTGCTTTGTTCAGCTGTGAAAAACTTAACGATATTCTTGTAGCCTTTTGATTCATTTTATGAATCTTTTTAAAAAGAAAAATTTAAAACTTCTTAGAAGTGAATATATTTTAACCACTTGAATATCAAGCGGACATGGGTGTTCGGAACTAGGGCATCCAATCCCGGGATCCCGTTCAATTTTCTGATGGCCGCGATCCCGGGATTTCGGGATTGAGAAATTTTGAGGAAATTCCGAAAATTTACACGAAATTGGCAAATTCAAGATTTAAAATTCGTCGGCGAGCTAAAAAAAAAAAAACGAGGTTCTGTGAGAATCCAAGGAAAAAGTATAGCGAATTGAGGATTTCAAATTCCTCGAAAGAAGTGAGAAAATCTCAATCCCGGGATCTCGGGATTCAAAATTAATCAATTCCGAAATCCCGGGATTGGAAAAAGGCTCCGGGATTGGATACCCTATCCGGAACATATTCAAGCGAACACGAATGTTCAAGAATTAAAAATCCGAGATAATAATTATGCTTAAAATCACCATTAGTCAACACTTAAGCTTAATTATTACTATTTGAAGAGTTTTGCAATTAAATTTTAAGGTTATCAAGCATTTCTATTTGAAGTCAATTTAGTCGTGTCACTTATTCATACTTTGTACATTTAGTTGTAAATTCTTTTCAATACCATACCATCATTTGTCACATTCAAATAATTTAATTTTGCTTTATATAAATCACACTGTAATAGTGTATTCTTTTATCAGTTGATAATACTCGGCATGAGCACAACTGGTTCTGATTCTAATAAATAAAAGTGTAATTAGTTCAAATGAGTAGTTTCTTTTTTGAATATCAATATATTTATCCGAGACTGTAATCCTTAATCCCCTATCTATTTGGAGAAACTTACTGTCAACCACTCTGACATTTAGACAAAATCTCCAACTAACAACTTCTCTGGTTAATTATTGGTAACGCTATTTGGATATCGCGACGTTAGTCCTTATTTCATCCTACTAATTAATTGGTTTATCTATAGAGCTGTCTTACTATTGAGTGGTATTGATTTTGTGCTCACTAATCACAAGAACACTCTACGATAGGATCGTGGAGGTCCACTTCATCTCTTCTGATGATAACATGAGGCTTTTTTGGACAGCAAAAAGAAGTGAAATCCTTTCGTTTATCAAGAAACACCAAACTTTGACTTTACACCAGTGCTCCGCAACCTTTTATCTTCCACGCCACACCGAAGTGTTCTCCAAAATTTTGCGGCACAACACAAGTAAAAATGTCCATAATATACAGAAATTACATGAGTGTTTATTTATTATAAAAACCATAGAAGAATCATATGTATATTTTTATAGCCATGTCCGCTACCAATGTAGAGCACATGGACTCCTAATGGAGATAATTTTAACAGAAGAGTTTCTACAAGACTCAGTAGCTCAATCTCTCTTTTTTTCAAAGAGAGTAGTGATAAACGAATAAAGATTGGTCAAAACAAGTGGTTATCTAATCGCTCTCGATATCCTGTGTTTTTAAGGATAGGATGGGTGGGAGGAAGGAATTTAAGACATCACATACATCCATGCCTTTGAACAGAAATCCATATATCAGGTATGTGCCGCGGCACACCCAGCATCACCTCGAGGCACACCGGTTGCGAAGCACTGCTTTACACAACCATCATAGAACCAGTATTAGCGTATGGGCTAAAAGCCTGGATGAGATTTTCAGAAGATAAAAGTGTTTGAGTGAAAGCTCCTCCAATTATATTAGACCATAATGTTTGGCTCCTCAACAATATTGATTGCATGAAATTACATTAAAGGGTAATTGCCACTATCAGGCCATCAAAGTCTTTGGAGCTTTACTCCTTTCATCTACATGGTCTTCCGATCGTTATTAATCAAGTCTGTCAATGACGCATAATCAATTTGTCGCCAGTTGTCTATCCAATCCCAAACCCCTTTTTGGACCCCAAAGATTTCGGTATCCACAATTTTTCAATCCAATGCAATTGATCATTTACTATGATTTTATGTTTTTATTTTTATACAATTCCCTAATTTTATTAAAAAAACATATCTGTCGTTACTGGTAATGACCAAAGTTATATTTTTTTAAACCAGAGTTGCTTGAAATCAATCCGAAGAGAAAAATGTTACAAATCTCCATGGTCCATTATTGGCTTCAATTGGATATGTTTTTTTTTAAATTTATCAAGAATCAGACAACTTTTAACGAAGAGAAAGATTTAAGTATTTAATAATAAAAACAATATTCAATTAAAAAACAAAAGGTGTAGTGGCAGGATGCCACTGATTGCACCCTAATTTTGAAATATAGAATTATGAAAAAAAAACTGACCAAAATCCCGGGATCTGTATTAATACGATCTCGAGAGTACAGAACCGCCAAATTGGTCTCGAATCCAAGATCCCAAAATCCCGGGATGGGATACCGTAGAGCAGGGTTTCTCAAACCTTTTCTGCAACGGAACATTTCGCGAATCCAGAAATTTTAACGGAACACTAAACTTATTTCTTACATAGGGGTAATTTTTAACAGTATAAATTATTATATTATTAAAAAACATACAATGCGTTAAGGAATTATTTTTAAAGCTTCACATTAAAGTATTAGCGTACTTAGATACTTGAAACTTGAGATCACTCACCTTTCAATACGATTTTTTTTAAATATGTTGTAGCGTATAAAACCATTCCATTTTTTTTGCGGAACACCAGTGTTCTGTGGAACATAGTTTGAGAAACCCTGTCGTAGACTCACACCGTTGGTATATTTATTTATTATAGAGGAGTTCTATGTTACATTGCCTGTTTTTTATTCCAGTTTTCCATCCCTTGAACACTTTTTAATATTAAGTTATGTTTTTTTTTAAATTATATTGACGAAAAATCATTTTTTTACAGCCTGTAAAGATTTACTCCCCTCTGCTTAATCACTACTAACTTTTCACATATTAAAATCATAATTATTAAGATTAGAGACAAATAACATTAAAAGATAATGTATTTCTTATACGCACGTGTCTGGTTCATCACCCGCTGCTGTCGATATAATAAAATACCAGACTGTCTAATGTTTTTACTATAAAGTCGTTGATCTCGTGCAGCATCAAAGGAGATTGCACCGAACCTTAAAACTATACTCTTTGGCAGTGGCCAGTAACCTTTTGACTGAGCCCTCGAAAAATGAAGTAAATCAATGAACAAAATAGTGCAACTGTAGTAGGGATAGAAAGATGAGACTAGTTATTTATGGATTGGAAAGGTAGTAAGGAGTTTAAAAACATCACAAACACCCATGCTTTCGAACAGAAACCGATCGATCTGGGACATTAACCCGCGAGATCCGGCACGGAAGCCAACAACGCTAGCCACTTAGCCATGGACTCAATACATGTGGGTAATCAACTTGCTTTATCAGTTGAAAGCGCTCATGTTGAGCGACAAAGGTCCTGATACTAGTAAATAAATGTAGAATTAGTACAAAGTCATTTTTTACATCACGTATTTCCATCAATATCGATAGACAAAACCGTAAAAGTGATTTTAACTTTTACGTGTTACATACTATATCTGCAAAATTTCTATGGATTAATTAACCCTCCAGAGACGAGAGCTTTTTTCCGATAATAAAAATATTTTCTAAGCCATATTGAAGTCACGGACAACTTTTATTCCTATCCAAAATTAAAAAAAAAAAAACGCAAAGTCGTTGTATAAAAACCCCGCATGACTATATGGTCATGCCCATCCTTTTATTACCGTGTAATATTGAGTACGGACAGTAGTAAGGACAAAAGTGACCGTATGGGTTTGCAAACATTCGGGGTTGAAATATAGCTAAACGTGATTTTTTTTAAAATATTTACAATTTGACCTCTTTAGATCAACATAATTTCAAAACAAATATATTAGCAAAATAACTGTAAATAATTTGATGTTTTTATAAAAAAATATCTAACAGTTTCAAAAAGTAAATTAAAAAAAACGGAAATTCAAAAAATCACATGTGCTTTGGGAGACCGTTCCTGTTCTCACGGCTGATGACTTACTGTAGTCCGTACCCTTCTTAACCAAATATGAGCGAAAGCAACGATATTCAGGTAGAAAAAGTATGAATAGTGGGATCAATAGACAACGGTGTTTTGTGTGACCATATGGTGACGCTCGTCCTTGGAGGGTTAATACTTGTTTTATCATGTCCGGAAACCTATCTTTACATTGTAATTTGCAGGAATTTCATACTTTAATTTACGTGGATTCTTTAAAATCATATTTGATGTCTTATCAGCTTTTTTTTCATCGTAGATGCGTTCTATTATACAAAAAAAAACTGTGTAAAAATGTGTTGGAACTTTTTAACAATTAAAGATAAAGAAAAAATACATATTATTTGAAATAAGGACACAACTCATCGATACTTGAATATTTACGGTGACTTATAGAAGGGACTGGAAATAAATCATTTTTATCGCTAGAAATTTCTGACACGTCTATTATATTGGGATCTAATGAAACCTTATATATTAAATATTTTTGATTAAAAAAAAATACAGCTAATGGAATATGCGTCAAATATTCAAAAGTTGAAAAATCATGCGAGAAAAACTGGATGAGATTAATTTGTAAGGCACTCGAGATCAACTCGAGGAGAAGTGACATCACAAACCCTTATGTCGAACGTACTAAATTTAAATTGAACACAATTTTAATTTAATATTGAGCTTACCGGGAATCGAACCCACACACGAATCGAAGCCGGATCGTTACGTTGAATATGAGCAAGTACGAACCAACTAGAAGACAGTTGGCGTTACTACTGTCCTGTGTTGTTGAAATTTGTGTTGTTAGAAAATCCGTCATTCGCTTCTGTGTTTTTTAATCATGTTAGAAAAAATAATGTGTGTAAAATATTAGTGGACTAAGTTACTTAAAAATCGTGTAAATAAAACCGTTTAAAAAAGAGTTGTGTGGTCATGGATTCGTTGTTTTTTCGGATACAATCAAACCTTAAAAATATATGTCTTCCACGCCTTAAAAGAGATATATTTAACCGCTTCTACGCCGCACGTATAAACAACATATAAATAAAGGTTTTCCAAACTATGTCCCGCGGAAAACTGGTGTTCCGAAAAAAATTGGAATGGTTTTATACGCTGCAACACAGTTTAAAAAAATCTTAAAAAATTAGCTAAGTGTTCCGTTATATTTTACGGACTTGTGAAGTGTTCCTCTCCAGAAAATGTTTGGGAAACCCTGTAAATATAAATGATACAGGCCGCACGTTTTTAATGGAAATAAAAAAGTGGGCAGTCCTGGTGTCATATATGTCAGTGTTTCCATACACTCGAAGGTTTTGGAAATCGAACAGCGACAAATTATTTAAAAAAATACGAAATCCATAAATTGCCAGGATTTCGGATTCTAAATTCTCGGAAAAGCTTAAAAAAAATGGGCTCGCATCTGTTCATTTTGGGAAATCCGTAAATTCCTGTGTTGGTTGTGGAAATTCGAAATTCTGTTGAGATCTAAAAAATCTTTTGGGGCAAACGGAAAAATATGACACTCAAAAGAGGCCACGGGCCCAAAAAAAGTTGAGAAACTATAATATTTGCGACTAGCAGGGAAAAAAATGTATTTTTTGCAAGATTTACGCAGAAAACATGTAATTTGTATGTCTTTACTGTTAATCAATATATTTCGTTATCAAATCAACCAAAGATTTCAGTTAAATTATCTTAGAACAGGAGTGGTGAACCTTTTCATTTCTAAAAGCCACATTCTTTTATTTGATTTAACTTAAGGCCGCAGTATAGAGCACGTTGACACCACCACTCTTTTCTTTCGACTGTCTAGCACAGTGGTCGGGGAACCGGGGTAAATTACCCCAAATGGGATAAAAATGAAATTTTTGGGGGCAATAAGGAAAAAAACAAAATCCGAAGGGGGAAAGTTTTCAATTAAATTTTGTTTGTTCCAATATGAGAATTTTATTTTGTTTGTCTATTACATACTTACTATTTTCATGCATCTTTTTTTATTTTCCGTGTATTTTTAAAAAAAAAAAATTAAATATATATTGATAATGAGGGGGTAATATTGTCTTACGCTTACATATTTTGGGGTAATGGTGAAAAAAGTTTCCCGACCGCTGGTCTAGCAAGTAATGGGTTGTTACGGTCTATTTCCAAACGCTTGCGAATAACGTTTCGATTAAACGAAGGAAAATATTGCATTATAAAATTGTGTATTGAATAAAAAATTATCCAGATTTACTTGAAGAAAAAAAAAATGGCATAAGTCAAAAGACCGCATCAGAGTAGCCTACAAGGTTCCCTACTACCGTCCTAGAATATGATATACTCTTTTCTTGAAAAAAGTTTATGCACTGATGCTTGCACGGCATTAGTAGTCTGTTTCAATCTAACGCACCGTTGACGGCGCGGCATCGAAACGGTTAATATTTGCTGAACCAACGAGTTAAGCGCTTTAAGTAACGTAATATGGCACACTTATGTAATTGAAATATATTTAAAGCAAGTGGAATTGAAACGGTGACAGTCTTCAGTTATGATCGGCCGAAGACCTCGTTGGTTGCTTTATTAAATAAACAAGACAGCGGTACAGCTTGACCCATATGCAAGAAAACGGCATCACTGCTATCTGCACGATGTATGTATTGTTAACTGTAAATATTTTTGTCACAATGCTATATTTTTCAGCTTCCTATCACTGACCCATAATCAGCAAAAGAGCTTAAACGACACAATTAAGTAAATTGCGTTAAGGGAAAAAAATGTCAATGTGTTTATTTCTACATTTTTTTATAAGATGAGTTAAAAGCTATTACGGCTTGCGACATCGTCATTACTATGTTTAAACTTGCATATATGTTCTCAGCTATACATACTGCCTTAGAAGAGATACACAATAAATCTTGCTACTTGCTCTAACCTCCTAACCTGCTAATTTTACCAGAAAATATTGGAAATAAATAGGGCTCAGTTTTCCAGTTTTCCAATCTTAAATGAACAGTTTAATCTCTCAAATTTCCCATTGTTATACTCCTTAATAATTAATATCAATTAATTCTAATAATATGTCGTTTTTTAAACTCCCAAAAATTATTCTATTTTATTTTACTTTGTTTTATTTTAGTATTATATTTATTTATTTTTCACGTTTACATTTTATTGTCTGTCAATTCATTATGCCCAATATTATAATCTATCCACTTGATTCACTACAATAATTCATATCATAAATTCTCGCTATCAATTAGGTTAACAAAACGTATAGAGCGAATGCACTTGTGTGTTTGTTTATAGACAATGCAAACTTTCCGCTGCCTGTTAGTTTTAGTGCATTCGCGCACTGATTAGCACCGAAGATGCCGAGAGGCGAAACCCGGGTCGTGTTTGACCAAGAATTTAATGGAAGTGTACAAAATAAAAAGAATTCTAAATTACTTCTAATTTGTATTACAATTATTAAATTAAATAAAATCGGCTTTAGTGTTTCTAAGGAAGATCACATCATAAGTATGGGGTTATTCAGGGTAAATTAAAGGAAAAAGGACGAAACCCACAGGTTTTTTTTCGATAATCACAATGTGTCAAACTTGATACATGTTATATCGAAAGGGTGCAAGCTGCAAATGCCGAATTAACATCTAAATTTATCTTTTATGTTTGAAAAGATGAGCTTGTAAAAAATTGAAACCAAAAAAAAAGA
This sequence comes from Himalopsyche tibetana, assembly GCA_030503985.1. Classification (NCBI taxonomy): domain Eukaryota; kingdom Metazoa; phylum Arthropoda; class Insecta; order Trichoptera; family Rhyacophilidae; genus Himalopsyche; species Himalopsyche tibetana. Next base: position 3,459,877 of record JAPJYX010000052.1, on the reverse strand, counting down.
CTGTTTTTCCTAGAATATTTCATTAATAAATATTAGTTTATGTCAATTAAACACCGGTTTAGAAGTCTCCGTGCGTTTCAAGGTTGCGTATAATTCATAATTTACATATGGCCCAAAATTGTCAAAACATCATTATTGTGCTTCCTGTAAAATTTGATATGTGTGGGCTACAGTCGATATGCTTGAACCATAGATTGCCGACCACTGCGCTAAGGGTAGACAGAAAAAACCTACTGTGCATTGAACGCGGTTTAATAGTTGATATGTGCGCAAAACGATGTAGCCGTAAAACCGCTCGGCGAGGCTGCACCAAAACTTCTCGAGCGAGGGAAATTTAAATTGAATCGAAGCAGGTAGAAGAATGGGGATGCGGCGGAGTGGGCACGACCCCTGACCTACGAAGGCTGCCTGCAATGGGCCTATGTTGGATGTACGTACAATTATCATGCGCAAAAGGATGTAATTTGGTTTTAATCAAAGTTAAGAACGGAGGAAAGCATTTTTTTGGATAACATCGCTCGCAACCAGTTTGAACCTTATGGACTGGTAACAAAGCATCTCAACAAATGTTTTTATTCAACATCAACTTCTCTGCTCATGTCACCATGCTTAGTATTAATTTTATGACAATTTATTCAACGATTTTCGGTAGTAATTAGGACTTCTAAGACCAATGTTCCCGTTAAGCTGCGCGCGCAAAAACCCCGCGCACTACAATATAACTATTCAATTGGTATTTCTTATATTGAAATAACCCTAATTGAACGAAATAAATAAAGAATTGAGCATTTAGATAATTTAATTGAATTATCATCTATTCAAATCTATCAAAAAGAAATCTTAATTAATTATATAATATAAAGATAAGCTGTAAAAAACGTCGTGGAAAAACTAGGACACTAAATTAAACGACCTTCTAGAAGAAATGTGTTTTGCATTAAATTAATTAAAATATATACATAATTTCTCGATTTTGTTTCAGGTATTTCTGGAGAGAGCCACAGTTGGAAAAAAAACAATGAATGCAGACAGCGCCGAGCTCCGTGGGTCGCAAATTATATTTCGGTAGAATAAATCATCGGCCGCGAGTGAATCCGCGCTAATTTAATTTAATCCCGCCTATCATTGGAACATTAACTAAGTTCACAGACTAATTATATAATTGGTGAACGAGGGACGCCCCTGGAATTAATACTCAAAAGGTAAGCGAGTGTTTAAATCCTTAAAACATTATTACGGCTTTGTTACTTCCATTGCGTTAAAAGCCAATACTTGTTCAATATCGCCTAAGGCGTCTGTAACAAAAATTTTAGACGTTATCTCATTCGCCTGATCTTTTTAGGGGCCTGTTCATTTAAGTGTTTTGACGTGTTATCGTTTGTTCCACGTGAACCCCGGTTGAGAATTGCTGATCTAATGAACTTAAATTTTATTTATATATTCGCAATTATTAACCGCACTTAAGAAATTCCTTTTCCGGACATAATAAAAAAACTTCTGTAAGGTTTATAAAATGTCTGTTACGATTTTCTGCTTATTATTTTGATAATTTATAATATTAAAATATATAAATATTTTGCATTACAGCTAATGCCAATGCGCCAAAATATTTTAGATAAACTCGATGAGAATTTATTGTATGCAAGTCACTCGAGATCAACTGGACGTGGGTGATTTCCGACAAATGCTATTTTGTATGTATTAAAGTAGAGTTCGTTGGAGATTATATTTTTTTTCAACTGCTTTTAATATTAAATTGTTTAATGTTTTTTTCTTCTTCAAGTCTTATGTTTATAATTTGACAATTTTATGCAATGTTAATTAAATAAATAAATAACTTGAAATAAATTGAGATCACAAACACCCATTTTTCATTTTACTCAATTTGAAATAGACATAACCGGGAATCAAACCCAGACCCGCTTGGTCGGTAGAGCAAGCTCTAACGACTACTCTAGACAATTGTTCCTCAACTGGTGGTCCGCAGAGACTCTCCGCCGGGCCGCAAACAGTATGCCAAATTTCAAGAAATTCGCCATGAAAAAATATTGAATATAGGATATTTTATCGCCTGCCCGTATTTTGTTCTTGGCCATTTTTGTGCGTTTACATATTACTCACACTTCTAAAATCCGGCTTCAAATTTATAATGTTTAGTTTATTGCAGATACTTATTATGTTGTATTATTTTTTCTGTGTGCGACGCGATTAGGGAATCCAATCCCGAGCCAAAATATTGATCCCGGGATTTTGGGATTAGAATTTTTTCGATCCCGGATCCCGGGATCAGTAAATTAAAAAAAAAATTAAAAGTGATAATATTGGGGAAAAATAAATTATTCTATATTATATTACCAGCTGCAAGCTGTCAATACGTTACCAAAAAGCTCTCATAATCTCAGTTATTCGCGATGTAGAGGTGAATGAGTAGATTTTTTAATTACTCGTAAAAATAAGCGAAATCATTATTAACCCTCCAAGGACGAGCGTCACCATATGGTCACACAAAACACCGTTGTCTATTGATCCCACTATTCATACTTTTTCTACCTGAATATCGTTGCTTTTGCTCATATTTGGTTAAGAAGGGTACGGACTACAGTAAGTCATCAGCCGTAGGAACAGGAAGGGTCTCCAAAAGCACATGTGATTTTTTGAATTTCCGTTTTTTTTAATTTACTTTTTGAAACTGTTAGATATTTTTTTATAAAAACATAAAATTATTTACAGTTATTTTGCTAATATATTTGTTTTGAAATTATGTTGATCTAAAGAGGTCAAATTGTAAATATTTTTAAAAAAATCACGTTTAGCTATATTTCAACCCCGAATGTTTGCAAGCCCATACGGTCACTTTTGTCCTTACTACTGTCCGTACTCAATATTACACGGTAATAAAAGGATGCGCATGACCATATAGTCATGCGAGGTTTCTATACAACGACTTTGCGTTTTTTTTTTTTTAAATTTTGGATAGGAATAAAAGTTATCCGTGACTTCAATATGGCTTAGAAAATATTTTTTTTATCGGAAAAAAGCTCTCGTCTCTGGAGGGTACTAACTTAATATGCAAAAATACGAAATTTAAATTAAAATGATTAATTTCGATAGCTGAAAAAGGCAATGACCTACTTCAGACTGTAAGAATGAAGATTTCTAAAATTGTTGTCTATATACAATACATACATTATTAATATTTTTATTGGAGTAAATAGAAGTAATTTAAATATTAAAATATCGCCAGAGTACCAGAGCATCGATTATTTCGCCATTTAGTCAAAGGTTTCGGTTTACGGTACAAAATGAATGTTTATGAACAATAAATTCCACAAAACAAACACCATTGATATCTGGTAACATTCATTGATGTAGAGAACAAAGCAAAAAATAAATTTAAAAAATATTGAAATGTGAAGCTTAATAATAACAAACAATAAATATTGTCGACAAATGCATTCAAATGCAGTACACGTGCGTGTAATACATTGAAGAAATTTAATATGATTGGCATCAAGTTACCTTTTCGGCTGCGACTCTCTCTTATCGCAAAGATAAAGTCTTAATAATAAAATTGGGCATCGTTTATTGCATATGCTTGAACTGACGACTTGAAAACTAACACGTTTCTGTTTTAAAACACAATCCCGAAAGATTCGGGATCATGTCTTCATCCCGGGATTGGATTCCCTAGACATGATGGTCACTAGTTTTTTCAGAATCGACAGTCATAAATATTTGCTCTTCGATAGTGAAACCCAAATGCAAAACCCTACCTAAATACACCAATAATTTCAAAATACATAATTGTTTTCACTTTTAGTGTGTTCGCTGTGAATACGCGGTGAAAAGGCATTATATTAATAAAAACACAATATTCCTTTATACTTTATTCCACTTTATTTAAAAGGTCAGGACCGGTTTCGCTCATTGCAAGCATTGTCAGCTGAAGACAGTTGTATAGTTATGTCCATTTGTAACAATATAAGATTAAACAAATTACGTAAAAACCATTTTTATTTCATTAATAGTGGTCGGCGATTTTTTTTGGGGTTGGAAAGGTTGGGGAACACTGCTTTAGACCACAGCGGACATTACGGGTCGATATGTAAATTATAGTAAGCACATTTTTTCTTTTCCTTTTAAATTGTAGCGGCATAAAAAAATAGATTTGTATACTCGCGCAAAAGTAAAACTGTTTACGGCCTCGTTGTTTGTATTTTCCTGGAAAAGCTTTCAAAAGTCCACGGTTGTATCATTATGCTGCGAGCTTAATTGTTCCGTTCGTAGAATTCTCGACTGACCTGATTTTCGGTAAAATTCCCGTGCTCGTTTTTTTTTGCGTTAAGCTTATTTAAAAGGTCGCCGGGGGACGATTTTTAATTACGATAAGCCTGCTTTACGCTCTCCCGTCGGGACTTTTCCGGGAACACCGTGTAGAAGCCTCCGATTCTTTCTTTTTTAAAGGATTGCTTTCCTATGCCTGCCGTTGTGAACGAGTTGTGTTTGTTGATGTAATGTTTTTGAAAATAAAACGCAATTCGTTCTCCTTATTTTATACTATATATCACTGTTATCAAAGTGGCGTTGTCCAGCAAGAGAACGTTTCGAATGTTTCTCTACCAATCAGTGACAGTTAGCGTTATTTAAACGTCTAATATTATGCTAATACGATAGATACAAGTTGAAGAAGTACAACAAAAAGAAGTAACAATACAACAGATTTCCATGTACCATTATTGTTATACATTTTTATTTTTGTTTCGTCAAAATTTTTCACATAGAACCTTATAGTACTCGGTTTGCGAACTGTGAAAAAGTTTTCGTAGAAAAAATCTGTTTAGATAGCTCTATTAGGAGACCAAATACTACAAGACATTGATTTTAAAATAATCTATATTTTCAAACCGTGATTGTGTTGAATATTTCAGATCGTCCAAAATAATTACTATACGATTGGGAATATTCAATACGGAATAGGATTGTATTATTTTATATGAGCTACGTTGAGATAGTAGATTAGGGTTGGGGAACCGTTTCTTCTCTAGAGGCCGGGTTAATTTTTCCGATTCGACATAAGGCCGCAGTAAACATTGACTGAGGAGTCTTTGGTCGGAAACAGGAATTTACGGTCAGAAAATGTTACGAATTTACATAAATTTACAGAATTGGCCAGAAGGCCGCACCAGAGTAGCCAAAACGCCGCATGGTTCCCCACGCCTGTTGTAACGTAAAATTGTAAAAGTGCCTTCCGAAATTAAATAAGTCGGACGAACAAGAGTGCTGACCGCACGGCCACAGGTTCAGCGGCGTTGCCATGCCGTGGCAAAAGAACGTCAGTGCTTTAGTTTCGTTCTGTTAACGTTTTGTAAAAAAAAAACAAATGGCCGGCAGGACGGGTGCCTCTGTGCAAACCGAACTCAACGTTAGCTTGTGTATACTTTGGGTTAGCAACACTCACCCGGCGTACGCTATGTGTACACACGCCATACCCCTGCGCCACGGCGGGACGGATCGGACCGAGCCTTTTAAATAATTGATTACACCTGATTCTCCCTTTGCGCGGTGATTTTTTTACACGGCCTTGAAACAGCGTGTTGTAAGACAGTCGGTTTTCCTTTTCACACTGTTTTATTTTTCTATCTGCAGCCATTTACGAAGCAGCGAACGGATTGTTCCATCAAAAGACTAATTACACGTTTATTTAATATCATCAGGACCGGTTTAGCTCAATATGAACATTTAAATCTGATCTAATTCTCATAATATTAACGGCTTGAATACCAAGCGGACACCGGTGTCCGAAACATATACAAGCGAACACATTACACAACACAAGACATTTGAAAAATCAAATACTTGGTGTTCTAATAGAATATAAGAAATATTTTTTTATAAATTTGTGTAGTGTTATCTATACTAAATCAATATAGGTTTTTAAAATATCGAATTCGAGTGTATATTAGGCAATATTATTTTTCTCAAAAACACGCAGTATCTCTGGGACATATTATTGATTTTTTTGCGCGGTATCAAGCGGTTAAATAAATCGTTGGTTTACTGCCAATAGTCATTAACTAAGTGCAGTGCCGACCGGTCAATGTGGCATTGGATCAATGCACCTCTTGTATATGCAGGGGCGGTTATATTTCATGAAATAATATTCAAACATAACATTAATACCATTCACTCGTTTTAAATTCTTCATGTATTTGTATTGAATAATTTAAAATGAGTGAATGGTGTAAATTTTATGTTTGAATATTATTTCATGAAATATAACCGCCCCTGCATATACAAGGGGTGCATTGATCCAATGCCACATTGACCAGCCGCCACTGACTAAGTGACATGTCGGTCAAAACTAAGTTAGCCCTTTGAATAGTGAGTTAATTTTTGACTAAATTAGGATGTTCACTATATTTACCATTGATACACATAAAAATGTTAAGGCATTTATTTTTGTTTACTGCTCGGTCAGTCTAGGAAGAATATGGAATAATATTTCAGGTGGTAATTTTTTTTTTATAATTTTACAACGCATATTTGAAAATGTAAATATTTGTTTTTGTCCATATCCACTCCCTAGTCGGAGCATAAGGGCACCACATGATTCCTCCAAGATTATCGGTCCCCTGTCAGTATTCTGTAAATGTAAATATACTAACTCATTCGTACTTGTCAATAATTTTCATAACGGGTCCTATGACCCAATCCCGGGATCCCGTCTAATTTTCTGATTCCGAAATCCCGTGACTGGGATTTCGGGATTGAGAAATCTTGAGCAAATCCCGAAAATTGATAGGATTTTGGAAAAAAATCGAATTCCGGAGATAAATAAGCTGTGAAAAAAGTATGGCAAATCGAGGATTTCAAATTTCAAATTTCTCGTTGAGCTAATCTCAATCCCGGGATTGGAAAAAGGCTCCAGGATTGGATACCCTAGTAGCGGTTAAAATCTTAATATTTGAACACAAATCTGTAGCCGTACAATATTGCGCGTAAAATTACATTTCGGTGAGATTCCCTTCCTGGAATCAACATCAGTAGAGAAAGACATGTATAAAGATGAAAGCAAAAAAAGATCTAGGCCCAAATAGAAAGTAATAGCTTCTTGATTTTATTAAATTTTATTATTCATATCCGCTACCAATGTGAAGCATATGTCTTCTTATTCCCGTGTATTAAAATTAGTTTAAAAGTTACGTTATTACAAACAGCATAATGTCAATTGAATAAATTACATTTAAAGAAATTGAAGATGATCATGTCTACCATTTTATTATTGTCAAATAAGTATTAAAGTTAACTGAAAGAGATTCAAAGTCCACGCGAGCAGTGTGATATATCAAATCCGGCACTGTTGGCTATCGCAGGGCCGGGGCAGTCGCTGGGCAAACATAGCGCACTCCTACTGAGCCTGCCACCTCTGTAAACAAAAGAGGGAAAAGATAATAATAATAATAGAAAAACTAAGCACACATAATATTGTAAAAGTGACCACAATGCGTGCTCATTCGACAGCCGACTAGTTTATCCTTTTCGGTTTATTTTACTTTTTATTTTCCTCGTCTTGAGAACACTGGGACGACTTCATTTTGTTTAATGTCTTTTTGTTTGTGGCAGTACTACGAAAGCATAAGGTGTGTTATTATATCGACTGTGGAAAGGAAAAAGGACGTGACCCACAGTTTTTTTAAAACAGCTTTTTTTCGATAATCACAATGTATCAAACTTTATACACGTTCTATCAAAAATATGCAATCTGGACATTCCTAATTTGTATCTAAATTTAACTTTTAAGTTTGAAAAAGATGACCTTGTAAAAAATTAAAACCAAGAAAAACGACTGAAATAAAGGTTTTTCCTGGAAAATTTCTTTAATTAATATTAGATTATGTCAATTAAACACCAGTTTAGAAGCTTCGTGCATTTTAAGTTTGTGTATAATTCATAATTTGTATATGGCCCAAAATCATCAAAACACGTTTTTGCGCTTCCTGTAAAATTCCTGTAAAAGCTTAATCATAGTTCTGACAGTGGCGAAACCCGAAACAGCTATCAACTAATAAATAAAAAAAACTGCAGAACTAAATACGTTGCTCTTTTACCTTATTATAATGGAGTTCCGCCGAGTAAATGCTAAGTCAATCAATATTCTGATTACAATTTTGATCCCCACATATTCTTGGCGAAACACTTGTCACAGTTAGTAGCACAGTACGTGGAATGATCTGAGTTATTTTAAGTTTTATTTTTTTTAAACCATGTCCGCTCGCAATGTGGAGCATATGGACTCGTAATGGAGTTTATCTAAACAGAAGTGTTTCTACGAGAACTGCTCGTTATTCAGTTGCTCAACCTCTCTTTTTCCAAAGAGAGTAGGGATAGAAGGATAGGGCCAAGACAGGATTAGTGGTGAGCTAATCGCTCTCGATACGCCCCGTTTATAGGAGAGGATGGGCGAGAGGGGGGAATTCAAGACATCACATACATCCATGCCTTTGAACAGAAATTCATAAATCGATTGAAAAATCAATTTATAAAACTGTCCGTACCGGGATTTGAACCCGGGCCCTCCGTAGCCGAAGCCAACAACGTTGACCACTCGACCACACAGGTGGCAGGCGTTTTAAATTTACATAATTTTAATTCTGCACAACTTTCAAGATAACTATTATTTTTTCGGAAAATATTCTTTAATGTATGTTGTGATTTTTCTGTACGAAAAAATATTTATTGGTGTTAAAAAAAGAGCTAATATTTCGTTTATTTTTATTGCTGGCTTGATTTTGGCAATAAACCAAACATTTTTGTCAAGAAAATTTATAAATTGCGCGTAATACGTAATATTTTCACGAAAAAGTAGCCATACTTTGAATAAAATTTGACTGTGGTTTGTATTTTATTAAAGATCGACAGATTCTTCAATTGTAATCAAATACTTCAATTGTGAAAGATAAAACATCCCTTTAGTCTCGTGATATTTATAAAAAATCAATACACAAGCTTATTAAGATATGGAAATCTATAATAGCCAACGATTGAGGTTACATAATTGATTTTGTCTTTGAAAAATACGTAAAAACTTTTGCATCAACGCATTGGATATATGTAGAATGCAGTGCACTTAATGGGCGCGGACTGGGACAACCAAATTAATTTAATTCAAAATAAAATATGTCCACCGTTTCTCAAACAATTACCGAATTAATTGAAAATATTTAAAGAGCCTTAGAGACGTTATTACTCGAGGTTAATCAATTTTCGCAGGTTGGCTTAATTGCCCGTGAAAATCAACTGAATAAGATGAACCCGGGATGAATTATTCACGAGTGACCTGGTCCAGTGAGTCCGGCAGGGCGGCTGGCTGGGAGTGGGCTGGGGAATGGGGCAGGCGCAGGTTTATTGCAAATTGAATTTTACCCGGTGACCTGTTTCTGCCACCCATCCCCTCCGACGTCCCCCGAAAAAATTATATTAAAATCTGACGAACAAGGCATGTTTAAAAAAACGGACGAATCACGTAGCTTTTCGACATAAATTATTTTTAAAAATACTCGAAAATTAATTGGTTTAGTTATGTAATTGTCAGCTATTGAACGGTGAAAAGACATTATTTTATAAGTTAAAAAAAACTTGTTTTTTAACAGTGAGTAGCGATCAACAGCGACATCTATAATTAAGTGATCTATTTATAAACATTCGTGTAATAAGCAATTGATACAATCAATCTTAATAGATCTATCTCAAAAATATCCCAATTGAGTTATGCATTCCTTTTTTTACAAATTATTTTTTTTTGGCATTACAGCTGTAAACACGCCAAATATTTTAATGTAGAAAGATAATACGAGAAAAGCTCGATGAGAATTTATTGTAAGTCACTCGAGATCAACTCGAGGTAAATTGACATCACAAACACCCACGTCTTAAGTCTCAAATTTAATCGAAATTTAACATTGAGCATACCGCGAATCGAGCCCAGACCCACTTGATCGGTAAAGCAAGCTCTAAACAACTAGACCACAGCGGGCGATTCCAAAAAAAAATATCTGTAAAAAATGAACAGGGAACCAGTGGCGTGCTTAATTAGTGACCTCCAATTTTTCCAAGCTCAACAAAAATACACTATTTATTTTTAAAAAAATTATTAAACGTTAAAAAATCAAAAACATTGATATCAAAATTATTTTTTTAAGTTAAGCACATTAAACGAGACAAAACAATGAATGTATAAAGGACGATTCAAATTATATATTTTATAATTTTTTCAACCGTTTTCAATCTCAATATTGAGCTTTCAGGCTTTTTTTTAAGAGAGTAAGGATAGAAGGATGTGTCTTAAAAAGGGTTAGTTAGTGGTTATAAAATCGCTCCTACTTTTCCACGTTTTTCTAATCGATTGAAAAATCAATTTATAAAACTGTCCGTACTGGGATTTGATCCCGTGACCTCCGTAACCGAAGCCAATGACGTTGACCACTCGACCACACAGGCGGCATAATAGATATATTTTAAATAAATACAAGATTTTTAAAAATGAAAGGTTCTCTGCATTCTCAGACTACATGTGTTTGTTGATTGAATTAACTCTACTTGATTATTAATTTGACAAGTCTCAATATTCAGGTTGAATTAAAATTTCCGAGAAATCGAGGCTGGCAAAAAGTGCCAATGTCCCGGGAATTTATTCCCGGGTTGTCTCGACACAGCGCCTCCAGACCGTACTAGAATTAGATACCTCGCTTAAGAATCTAACAAATCAAGGAAAAGATTCGAAAATCTTTTGAGCTTAATGAAACTTTTCGCGAGAGAACAGAAATTAATTTTGAAGTATTTTTCACAGCGGTCTCGAATTGAAAACATCCCTCAACATTGGCCAAAAAACAATGACCCTCTCTAATAGAAATTCCGCTGTAAATTGTCGACCCCAAAGGAGCTTGCGATCCTTGAGGGTAATTGTATTCTTCCTTTTGTTAAAGATTTATCTCTTAATAAAAGCAAATTTATGTTTTCACAATGACCTCGGCTTGGGCCCGCTACGACATCAAGTTTCTTAGAAGGTCTACGCCGGTGCTCTACGCCGCGGCAATATAATTTGTAGAATAGCATTTTCATTATTTGTACATGCGCAACTGAAGCTTTCGGTTCGAGGCTTATTTTAATAAATTGAATTGAATTTCAATGTTTTTTTATCAGAGTTATTATATTACGTGTTGTTTATATGTTTTATAAGTTAATAAACCCGTCCTGTAGATGAATGGTCAAAATTAATGACCGCTCTCTCTATAAGGTTGCGGATTATATGAGTTAACCGTTTGAATACCGCGCAAATAAATCATTAATATGTCCCAGAGATACTGCGTGTTTTTGAGAAAAATAATTTCGCCTAATATACACTCGAATTCGATATTTTAAAAATCTATATTGACTCAGTATATATCTACACGTATTCATCAAAATATGTCTTATATTCTATTGGAATATCAAGTTTTTGATTTTTTAAATGTCTTGGATATCCGTGTTTGCTGGCATATGTGGATGAAATATCTTATAAGAAGGCAATAGATCAAGGTTTCCCAACGTGGGGAAAACAGTCAATTTTATCCTTAAAAATAAAATTTAAATAAAAAATAATTGAATATTGATTTAAAACATGAAAAATGCTGAGAAAAGAGGTACCGGTTTCATGAAGAAGAAGCGCTGATTATTTGAATTAAATATCAATTTATTCTGGTGAGTTAACTTGATTGATAGCAAAAAAAAACAGGTTCCACCGAGATTTGAACTCGGATCGCTGGATTCAAAGTCCAGAGTGCTAACCGTTACACCATGGAACCGACGTTTTCGTGCGAGATAGATAAGCAATTAGTAAACATAAATTAATTCATGTGCGACAGCAAAATCATTTCACGTTTTGCTGACTTGTTAATTTTATATTACTGTCATTCGCTTGGAAGGTGTTATATGACCGTTAAAGAAATTACAAGATACAATCCAAATACAAGACTCGTGTCAGTGGCGCAGTGGTAAACGTTTTCTGCTTCCCTGACTGATTTCTCGAGTTCAAGTGCTAGGAAAATAGAAAAAAATCAATTTATATCAAACATTTTTTTACACTAAAAATATATTATGAATGTGGAGCATATGGCCTCCTAATGGAGGTATCACAACAGAAGTTTTTCTACAAGAACTGTTTGTTACTCAGTCGCTCAACCTCACCTTTTTTAAAGTGAGTAGTAGGGAAAGAAGGATAAGGCTAGAACAGGACTAGTGGTTGACTAATCGCTATTGCTACACCCAGTTATTAAAGGATCAGAAGGATGTGAGGGGAAGAAATAATTTAAATTTACATCACAAACACCCAGTCTTTGATCACAACTTTAAATTGAATAATTTTTAAATTCACTGTGATCTTACCGGGTATCGAACCCAGAACTGCGTGATCTGTAGAGCAAGCTCTAACCAACTGAGCCACAGCAGGTGACAGACGAACTATTTGTTCTAACAAAATTCTCAGACACAAATACAAAGAAACGGGTAACGGATTCCCTAACAACAAGGTAATTTATAAATATTTGTTTACTAATAAATACAAGTGTATTAAATAAAACATAAAATATAACATTACCTTTTTTTACCTAAAATAAAATCAAACACTATTAAAAAATAGGCAGTAAAAACAAATAATTATTCTCTAATAAATTCACTAACATATTTTACAGATGTATTTATAATGTTCTAGCATTTTTACGTCGTTCCTACTAGGGTATCCAATCCCGGAGCTTTTTTGCGTTGCCGGTGTTTCAGGATTGACTAATTTTCCCGGGATTGAACACACAACATGAAGTCGTGTATAAATTGGAATTATTTGGAATTGACACAACTTTTGGTCTCAACTATTTCATTTCAAATTTCAAATAGCCAGAAATTTGCCGATTTGCCCAAAAAATCAGCGTGATACGAATTCGCCTAGTTCCTACAACCAATGTAGTATTATATACATACTACATTTACATGAATTTCTTGTTTATTCTAGTTGAATTATTTCAATGTTCAATCTATTTCAGTCAATTAGGGCTATTACTGTATATTTGAATAATTTTACTGGAGCAGTGTCTGTCAAACTTTGTTACTTCGCGTCACACTGGTAAATCGGATGTGTCCCCCTGCACATCAAATGAAAATGCGTTTAAAAAGAAAATGTGTCGAGTCGACTACTTTAGTATGTATAATATTATATATGCAAACGCGACAGACATTTATTTGAATACGTAGATGTTGAATTTATTTTAAATTGAAGAAAATTTTAAAAAAGGCATTATTTAAAATGAAAAAGTTTGAGGCGTCATCCTCCGCGGCACACCTGAGACTTCTTGCAGCACACTAGTATGCCGTGGCACACAGTTTGGTAGACACTGTATTGGAGTTTGCGCCAACCCAAAATAAATTCGCGGAGGCTCTCAAAATGCTGCACGGCCCCACACGCGTGCAGCTCAGAGGGAACATTGGTTGGGTGTTTGTATTTTTTTTTTGTAAAATGAGATTTGATATTGTTAGATTCTTGATAATACAATATTTTTTTTATGAAAATGTATGTTCGGAGATTCTTATACATGATTGCATATCTGAAAACGTCAAAAAACACCAGGGTACAGGATGGTCGGAATTTAAATGCACTCAAATAAAATGCGTTTTTATTAAAACACTTTCCACGCACGTGCTGTCCCACTATTCTCATTCGACACACGAAAATGCGTAAAATTAAATTCTCCCCGAGATATTGTTACAGGCTGGAAATTCCTCCTTGGAATAATAGTATAATTGGGAAGTTATCACTTAGTGAATAATGGGGCAATCTGCGACAAACTTTTGCCGACGAAACCGCCCCCTACCCCTTGTGATGAAAACTTCCCATTAAACACATCTACCCTTAGCTTGCATGGGAGCTTTCAACCCCAGCGCTTCCGTATTACTTATTAATTGTCACGTTGTGTCCCCTTTATTGTGAGAATGTTTCAATGCCGGCAACCGCTGAGGCACAACGGGAACTAGTGTCTTATGTTTTAATTTGTTTCCACCAATATTCTTGCCTAAGTGCATAATGGATTCGGTAATTTCTCAGATTTTGTTCGCGAAATTAAATAATCAATTTAAGATATCTACTGTTAGTGTTTGATATCAAATCATGGCTGTTTGTGATGTCTAAAAAATCCTTAAATAACAGGACGTGACATAGTCATGCTCTAGCTTCTATTTTTATTTATTTATTGTTTAAAAATTAAGAGTACAGTACATGACATAACAGCTGACGCCAATTTGCCATGCACTAATATAATGAGAAAAAATAAATTAGCATAATACATCATACTGCACACAATACACTAAAATCAACATATTTTTATACTTATTTGATATAATATTGTACATTAAGTGTTAGATAAGTATTTTCGCTCGCTTTAAATTTACTTGATATTATATTGTACATTAAGCTTTAGATAAATATTTTCGTCCGCCTTTAATTTATTTGATATTATATTGTACATTAAGATTTATATAAATATTTTCGCCGCGCGCTTTTACTTTTAGTCATATGAGACAATTATTCCGAAATTAATACCTCTAATTTACCGTCGACTACTAGCGATAGTAGAATGTGAGAGATGGTTTGTTTCCCAATTCTCTGGAGAGACAACGATCCGACTTACTGTGCTGAAGAGTGTCATGTGGTCAGGATGTTGCTCAGACGAGGAAAAAGATATCGAAATTATTTTTACCTATTTAGTACACTTAAATAAAAGCTTATTTTTTAAAATATTTTTATTATAATTTTTATGTAGAGTTCGTCGGAGTTTACTCAGTTCACTTCCTTGCTATTATTTTTCTACTGCTTTTAATATTAAATTGTATCATGTTTTTCTTTTATTCATTGTAAAAGTCTTAAATTTATAATTTGTCAATCTTATGCAATGTTAATTGTATAAAAAAATCCCTACTCTCTTTGAAAAAGACATATTAATTAAGCAACTGTGAGTAAGAAGGGATTCTCGTAGAAAAACTTTTAAACTAGACACCCCTATTTGTAGGCCAAAATTGAGAGAAGACATGAATTTTAAAAGCACTCGATTTTTTCAGAGAGTAGAAATACAAACACAAAAAGAGGTCTAATGATTTACTAATCGCTCTCACTACGCCTTGTTACTTTACGATTGGAAGGGGCGAAAAGATTATTTTAGACATCACAAACAGCCGTATCTTTGAACAGAAATTGGTAATATATCGATTTTTAAATCAGTTCGTACTAGGCCTTGAACGCGTGAGATTTGTTACGGAAGTCAACAACGTAGACCACTGCGCCACGGATCCGCATTGCTACAACTGATAATTAGTAAACAGTTTCTAATCTCAATCTTTAACCTCTAATCAAATCTGTTATCAAAAGTTGTTTTATTATTGCCACTAATTATTTGCTTATTTGTCAATTATAGTTATTCCAATTTAATTTCATTTACGTTTGCTAATAAAATATTTTTTTATTTATTGTTTTTAATCAATGTGTGATACAAAAAGAAATAAAGTTTATCAAACAAAAAATACTTTTAAAAATGTTGAAACCACGGCCCAAAATCACCATTTGTGTCAAGCATATATTTTAAAATAAACCAATCAGCGATCTGTACTTTTTAAGAGTTGAAAATATATTTTGAATTTTATAAAAGTCTTACTTTTCACTCAGCATAAATATTTAATTTAATTATAACTTTTTTTTAAACTACAAAAAATAGTGCTCCTATGGTTTTTTTCAAAGCTCAATTTTCGTAGGATGTGAGTAATGACTCTAAGTTACGCATATATACATATTATATATGTACTAAATTTGAATCGTTCAAACTATGTACATTCACACAAGTTTTTTCACAAACGACCCGGGTTTCGCTTTTTGGCATCTTCAGGCGTGCACGGATAAACTTGAACTGACGCTTAGTAAATGAGTGTGTCGTGTTTCAATAAGAAAAAAAATATATCACTAGGCTTAAAGCCATTGCTGGCGAAAAGTATTAACCCATGGTAATGTCTACACATTTAAATGGTGGATAATTTTAAAAATTATACTTATTTTTGTTTGTCGGAGAATTGTTTATGATTCTATTTACTCAGATATAGGGTATAAGAGTGAGTGACAAAACTTGTGTGAATGTGCATAATTTGAACGATTCAAATTTAATATTGAAATTCGACCAAGCACCTTCAGTCGAAATCTTAAATTTTATATATCCAAAATGTATGTATATTTATTTTAAGCTATTTTTATTATCTCAAGATGACGTATTCTGTCTTTTCATAATATATAATGTAATATTAGTTTGAGAGCATTCTTGAAAAGACATGACTTATTCAATAAATACGTTAGACTATTGCTGTACTATTATGTAATTTTCCTACTTGAATATATCAATACATTTCTTCTAGACATTCAGCCAATGCTCAAAGAGGGTTGTTTGTGTTACTCGAATCCAAAAATAGCGTTTCTAAATACAGACCACTCTGCCAGATCCAACTAATAAAATATAATGCCTCGGAATCAAAATAGCCCGGCGACCGATGGACTATAAAAAATTAACATACTTCGTGGGCGGGCAACTGGCGGGACTCGAGCCGTAATAAGCAATACACTCAACTCATTTTTTACGCGTCAGGAACGTTGCACAACAAAGCGTATATTAACCACTTGAATACCAAGCGGACAGAGGTGTCCAGAACATATGCAAGCGAACACGGATGTCCAAGACATTTAAAAAATCAAATACTAATAGCAATATTTTGATGAATATGTGTAGTTCCATCTATACTGAGTCAATATAGGTTTTTAAAATTTCTAATTGGAGTGTATATTAGGCAAAATTATTTTTCTCAAAAACACGCAGTATCTCTGGGACATATTAATGATTTATTTGCGCTGTATTCAAGCGGTTAAAAAGGTGATAGAATCCAAAGATAAAATAAATATTTTTAAATACAAAATTAGCGCAATGTTGATAGTACTGTAAAATTTTGCATCTTACTCTCTCCACCCTTCTCGTTGCGTCCAGTAGAAGGGGACGACAAACCCCGACTTTTATTTCGCAATATATAAAATAAGGTTTGAATTATTTTTTAGTGTTTCGTAAACGTTGCGATAGTCTGATGATGCTTCTCAAAGAGGCGAAAAACGTGACACAGTTTGTAGCATAAAAAATGGAAAAACAAAGTCATCAAATGTATTAAAGTAGAGTTTGTCGGAGCTTAATTAGTTGAATTCCTTGCTAGTTTTAAATATATTTTTGTCTACTGCTTTAATTGTTAAATTTGTTATAAATTTATAATTAGTTACTTTTTTACAATGTTCGTGTAAAAATAAATACAATATTTTTTCTCAATTTTAGCAAATGAGCACATTAGTTTTAAAACCCACCTTACTCTAAAAACCAAAATTGTTGGCAAAGTGCAAAAAACTGTTGTGGGTTTTTTGGATGTGAGTAGGTTTTGAGACTAAACAGGTTTTTCTGTATTTAGAGAGGTTTTGAAATCGGAAATTTATTGATTGCGTAGAATATAGCTCTGTTCTTCTGCGTACTTCTGACGGTTTGCTGACGGCTTGCAAAATGTTTTCGAATTAGAATCTAGAAGCTTTCAATTCGATTCTAACTCTAAATCCGAGCTATTGAAATAAAGAACAAGTTGGCATCAAAATTTGAAAAAAAAAAAAAAAAAAACGGTCTTTAGGTAGATTTTGAAGTTGAGATCCTCAAGTGTGTATATATAGATTTTTGTATAATAACTAGGCGTGCCATGTCTGCTTCACATGTCCACATCTGCCAATTCTGTGCCACATTGCGTTGCATAACCAGCTCGGCACACGCTTAGCTTAATTAGCGGCATGTCCGACTGCAGGAAAGGTTCACCGCAACCGACACATTACACAACATGGCGTGCCTCACATTATTTCTGTAAGATAAAATTTTATGGGCAATAGGTGGAGACGAGGAGACGTTCTGAAATTTGGCGCATTGTTTGCCACGACAAAGTTGCGCGTGGGAGAGGCTCCAGCCAAGCAACCCCAGCCCCCAACCCTGCTGACGTGACGGAATTTCGTACAAACATTTGCGTAGAGATCGCTCCGAAAATATTATTCGAGAACTCAATACAGGCGAGATGAGATTTGCAAAAACTCTCACCCCATTGAAAAAACAAACGACTGTAATACTTGCAAAAAATCAAATTTTGGTTTTGACTAGAGCAGTTTTCTTCAACCTTATACAACTGCGGACCGGTTCGCCAAAAAATTCGCCGACCACTAATAATGAAATAAAAATGGTTTAATGTAGTATTTTTTTATTCTTATATTGTAACACCGCCTGTGTGGTCAAGTGGTCAACGTTGTTGGCTTTGGCTACGGAGGGCCCGGGCTCAAATCCCGGTACGGACAGTTTTTATAAATTGATTTTTCAATCGATTTATGAATTTCTGTTCAAAGGCATGGGTGTATGTGATGTCTTGAATTCCCCCCTTTCACTCATCCTATCCTATGAACAGGGCGTATCGAGAGAGACTAGCTTACCACTAATCCTGTCCTAGCCCTATCCTTCTATCCCTACTCTCTTTGGAAAAAGAGAGGTTGAGCAACTGAGTAACAAACAGTTCTCGTAGAAACACTTCTGTTGAGATAAACTCCATTAGGAGTCCATATGCTCCACATTGGGAGCGGACATGGTTTTAAAAAAATTGTTACAAATGGACATAACTATACAACTTTCTTCAGTTGACAATGCTCGCAATGAGCGAAACCGGTCTTGACCTTTCAAATAAAGTGGAATTAAGTACAAAGGAATATTGCGTTTTTGTTAATATAATGCCTTCCCACCGAGTATTGACAGTGAACAAACTAAAAGTGAAAACAATTATGTATTATTGGTATATTTAGGTAGGGTTTTGCATCTGGGTTCACTATCGAAGAGAAAAAATGTGTGACTGTCGATTCTGAAAAAACCAGCGGCCATCGTGTCGCACACAGAAAAAATAATACAACAGAATACATGTATCCGCGATAAACTAAACTTTAAAAATTTGAAGCCGGATTTTAGAAGTGTCAGTAACATGTAACCGCACAAAAATGGTCAAGAAACAAAATACGGAGCCGCATTATTGATGTCTTCTTGTTTAACATTAAAATACAAATAAACGTGCAGGCGATGAAAATTCTATATTCAATATTTTTGCATGGCGAATTTCTTTAAATTTGGCATACTGTTTGCGGTCCGGCGGAAAGTCTCTGCGGCACCGGGCCGCGAACCACTGGTTGGGGAACACTGGACTAGAGATTACAATCAGCGAAGGTCTGCCAATACGTTTACAAAAGGCTTAATAATTAATTCTGAAAGCTATTTGTAGTGTTTTGTGTTTTGCTCCCTGCTTGGCCAAGCAGTGGCAATATCGAATCCTGGTCCGGGCAGTTTTTATAGATTTCTGTTCGAAGGCATTTATGTATGTGATGTCTTTAATGTGTCTCCCACTCATACTATCCTAAAACGGAAGTAAATAGAGTAATAAGTTAGCCCAGGGGTGGGGAACATTTTCTTCTCTAAAAGCCGCACTCATTTTTCTGATTCGACGTGAAGGCCGCAGTAAACATTGACTGGAGAATTTTTGACCGGAAAAATATTCATGCCAGTTTCTTAAGCCAAAATTTTTTTTCGGATTTCCCAAAATTATCAGCGTGGGACCTTTTTTTTTAGGTCTTTGAGATCGAAAATCCCAAGAGTTGATACTACAAAAATTTACAGAATTCGAAAATTGCCTAGAAGGCCGCACCAGTGTAGCCAAAAGGCCGCAAGTACCCCAAGCCTGAGTTAGCCACTAGTCCTGTGCCATTCCTATCCTAACATCACTACTCTTGGTAGAAAAAAGTAGATTGTGCGTGTAAAAATAAATTCTGTTGAGATAAAATTCATATGTGTTTTCTACATTATGAGCAGACATGGTCAAAAAGAATGAAGGTATCTCCACAGAAGTTTTTTTATGAAACTGTTTGTTACTCAGTTCCTCAAACAATCTTTTTCAAAGATGGTAGAATGGATAGAAGGATGTTACTGTCGCGTTATTTAAGTATTGAAAACAGGAAAAGGAATTTTGGAGGAATTTTGAAGGAGGAGGAAGGAAAAGTTGTTCGTAATGGCGCTCGTACCCGTGAGTTCCGGCACGCAAGTCAACGATGATAACCTCCGCGCTACAAAGCCGTCAATAGATTGCAAACTTTAAAGCAAACGGCTTTTGGTTTTAGTAATATAAAACAGTGCGCCCCAGACGGTCCGCATCGAGTTAAATTCATTACAACTATTCCTAAGCTAACAGCGAGATCTTTCGTTGTGGTCTTTCAAGGTATGTGCGCCGCAATATGTTTATATCGACCCATATTCTGCAAAAGAACTTCAGCGACACAATTAAATAAATTACGTTTTAAGCCAATCATTGTTCAATATCGCCTAAGGCGTCAGTGACAATTTTTTTAGAGCGTTATCTCATTCGCTTGATCTTTGTAAGGGCGTGTGCATTTTAGTGTGTTGATTTATTATTGTTATTTGTTCTACATGGACCTCAGTTGAGAAACACTGATCTATGTAGACAACCGAAAGTGGTCAGACAATTGTATTATAATTTAAAAATAAGCATTCACCATATCGACTGTGGAAAGGAAAAAGGACGTAGCCTACAGTTTTTTCTCGATATTCACAATGTATCAAACTTGATACACGTTCTATAAAAAGGATGCAAGTTGCAAATGCCGAATTTGTATCTAAATTTAGCTTTTAAGTTTGAAAAAGATGAGCTTGTAAAAAATTAAAACCATGAAAAAAGACTGAAGAAATAAAGGTGTTTCCTAGACAATTTCTTTAATTAATATTAGAATATGTCGATTAAACACCAGTTTAGAAGTCTCCGTGTACTTCAAGGTTGTGTATATTTCATAATTTGCATATGGCCAAAAATCATCAAAACACTTTTTTTGTGTTTCCTGTAAAATTTGCTATTTGTGGGTTACGTCCTTTTTCTTTTCCACAGTCGGTATGGTTTAGTTAGATTGAATTGAGTTAAGTGATTGTCTAAAAAGATTAAACAAATATGCAGTGATTCTTTTCCCATGTAACGTGGTGCAACGGCGTTTCAGCACCTTTTCTCTCGCCATTTTTAATGTTTCAAATCAATATTTGCAAAAAAATATTCTGCTTTGAAAAATTTTGATTTCCGTATCTTATAATGATGTGTTACGCTTTCCGAGAATTGTCAGAACTATGTTTCGACCTACAAGATCTTAATATTTACGTTATGTTGCTGGTCTTTAAATAACCAAGTGAAAAAAACATGTTTTAACAACCCAGGACGAACATTTCAAAAAAAATACATGTTTTTCACTTGTTTCTTTAAGGACCAGCAACATTTCAGAAGTATTTTTTAACCTTAGGGGAAGTGTAAACTGTGATGTCAATGTAAATCTTTATTTATTACGAATCAAAAAGTAAAAACCCTAATTCAAGTTTTTTTAAGAAAGGTTACATAATTTAGAACCTTATGTTCTGCAGCTGCTGTGGGCGATCGGCGTGTTCGTGGAGTAACACTTCATGAGACAAAACAAGAGTTTGAGCAACTGAGTCACAAACAGTTCTCGCACAAAACACTATTTAAATACCTCTATTAGAATGCCATATACTTTACAAAAAGATCGGACACGGATTATAAAAAAAATCCTGATAAGAAGTGAGTTCCGAAACCTTTTTTTTTAAATAATAATGATCACTTTTGAGGCTATTACTTGCAAACCCGGCTCATGCCAAAATGGTTGAAAAATAAAACTTAAATTTCAATTTCGCCTGCTGTGGCCCAGTTGGTCAGAGCTTGCTCTACCAATCACGCAGGTCTGGGTTCGATTCCCGGTCACAGTGAATTTGAGAGTTATTCAATTCAAAGTTGTGATCGAAGACTGTGTGTTTATCTTTCTGATCCTCTAATAATTGGGTTTAGCAATAGCGATTAGCCAACCACTAGTCCTGTTCTAGCCTTATCCTTCTTTCCCTACTACTCACTTTGAAAAAAGTAAGGTTGGGCGACTGAGTAACAAACAGTTCTCGTAGAAAAAAAATCTGTTAAAATACCTCCAATAGGAGGCCAAATGCTCCACATTGGGAGCGGACATGAATTAATACATATATACATTTAAAAAGTATTTTTATTTTTAAATTGCTTTGGAATGATATATTGTGCGTTACCAAGCCGGTTTTTAAATTACCTTCTAAAAATACTTCAAAAGTATATTTGTATTTATTAAATTACATTCATGGTTCACATTTCACCAATTTCGTAATAAGCCGGGCTTGCAAATAATAGCTTTTTTTATACAATTCAGTTTAGATGTGTCAATACTTTGGTCAGCCATATCTCAATTCTACAAATTCCTAGTTGTACCACTATGTAACTACCCCATCGATATATTATTTAATTAAAAGCCAACCCCACAGGCACCGAAGCAATTTTAACGTTTTAATCCGCCCCGACTGGCAAATCTACAGGTTGATAAATGAGAAAAGGGGGGTAGCGATTAATATTTGATGTTCCTGCGCGCGAAGGGAGTGAGTTGGGGGAACCAAGTCGAGTGAATAATTCAACCCCCCACGGATGATCTTAATGGAGCTCGCTTGTTAAATTGGTGACGTGTTTACGCGTCATTACTCGGGGGGAGAAATGCTACTTTTTTAACCCCGTCAAAATGGGAGGCGGTTGGGTTGTAATTGTGTAGTAGAAGAAAGGTATATTTGCAGCTAATCAAGAAAAAAATAATAACTTAAATATTCTGCAATAAGGCTGATTCTGGACTAGTCAATTCATTACTGACCACGTTTACTTCGCTGCCAATCTCTTCCAGCTTGGCTGGTTAGTAAATAGTCCTAGTTGTAAATACGGGAATATGATTCAGGATGCTGATCACATCCTTTGTGAATGTCCAGACTTGAATAACGAACGGGAAACAATTGCTCAAGAAGATACGACTATCTGTCGGATCGCCGTATACATCTACCTCTATTCTATGTTAGTTCTCTATGACATACTTGTAACAATAAACCTTTCAACGGACTAAACCAATATCCAATTCCTTCTCTCCAAATCTATCTCAGTTACAATCGAAAGTTCAAATCGAAACGTCTAACTGCTTAGTAGAAACTCCTCAATACTCACAAATATATTATTTCGATTTAATAAGATTAAGTTATTTATTAAAAAGTATATAAATTATTATTATGGAATAAAGTTGAAACAACATTTAAATAATAATAAAGTGTTTTAGAAAAAAAATATCCATAATATCTCCAAGGAATTCACCGCGTCTTATGGAAAGAGAATTGAATCCAATATGAGGAGCAAACATTCAAAAAGTGTTTTGTCACATAAATACAAAGCTTGGAAAATGATGATTTAAGTGTTGCAAAAGTGACGGTTTGTATGAATGTGTCAACTTTATGATTTAATTTTAATATGAAAAAAAACCTTTTTGAACACTAATTTTTATTTCCATTCATAGGTTTTATTATGGGCTATCAGAATTGATATAAAACGCTATTTTTCAAAATTTGTGACAAAACACTTTTTGAATGTTTGCTCCTCATAATATGGAAGCTTTTATTAAAACTACACTTGATTTTTTTTCTGATCATTCTGCACACTGTAGTGCAGCGTTTCTCAACTGGGGGCCATGTGGCTCCCTTGGGGGCCACAGCATGCTCCAAGGGGGCCACAGAAGAAAATATCAGTTTTGGGGAGCCACAGCAGACTTTAGGGGGGCCACGGCCACTCAAAAATATAATGAACTAAAATTTATATTAAAATCAAATGTAATAAAGTAGCATAATAATACATTGTAGCAGAAATAATGTATTTATTATACATACTCTTTAATATTTTTTCAATGATATTTAAGGATACCATAATAACTGCATCCAAAAGTAAGTGTCGACAATATTGTATTGACTATCTTGTCCACGGATTTCTTTCGTCACCCCATGATATTATGAAACTCGTGTGCGTTAAATATGTTTTGCTTCACTAATGCTACTATTCATTTTATACAAAACACATAGACATGAAAGAAAAGCCATTTTAATAATTCAAAAAGCTTCAAGAAGTTTCCGCAACAAAAAAATAGGATTTATAGTATTCAGAGAAAAATTAGACACTGGTTTAATTAATAGTTTCTTACTAAATTTCTAAATTAATTGCAAAAGCTAGAAAAACGCATTATATTTTCAAATCTCTGATTTTGCCATTTCAAGAGTTATGAATCAGAGTGAAAATGCAATTATTCAGTTGATTCCTTTGAGAAATTCCATTCAGTACCAAGACGTATGTATGAGATAGCAGATGATAAAAAAACAACTAATTGAACATTTTGCCTTGCAAATTGACTAACCTAAAACGATGTGTCAGATTTTTGATGACGAAAAAGTTAGTTAAGATAACTTAATGCTCTTTACCAAAAATCTTAAGACACTAAAAGTGTAACGATTGAACAAGGAATAAAGATTTTTTATAAATAAAAAATATAACGCTTCAATTAATGGAAGTATTGAAGTTTAACTATTTTTTTTTGAATTCCCTGCGCGATTCATCGTCAACATTAGGTTGTGAAAAATGGGACCTTTGTGTAAAACCCTTAATATTGTAATAAACGGTAAATTTCATAAAATCCCATTGACTTCAAGAATGTCTTTTTCGAAATTATTTTTTTTAATCAGCTCGATGCAAATACCAAAACGCAATACTAAAGACCAAAACTGTACTAATGGGTGTCAAATCCCAGGTGAGGATAATACTTTGACTGTCTTCTTCTCGACCAGACCCTTCATTCTCAAGGCCCACAGAACTGTGGTGCACAGTATTGCTACAGACGCTGCTATGCGAATTTGGTAAAATTGATGGGAAATTATTTTAAGGACAGGCATTCTTATAAATTCTTTCAAAATTTAAAAATGCGAATGGAGAGCAACGCTTCGACTCAAAATTTTCGGATAGACCAATTTATAACTAGCCATGATCACTTCACTGCCAAGCTCTTCTAGGTCGGGTGATTAGTAAACAGCTTCAGAATTCTGATCGCATTTTGGAGAATGTCCAAGCATGAACAACGAACGGGAAGAACTGCATAAGATTATACGACCACAGTCGCATCTGGTGGTCCTGTTCGTCATGCCGATTTGCATCTAGGGAAAATTACATAGCACTCAAAGAGTTCACGGCGTCTTATGAAAAACGAAAAGAATTCATTTCATAAAAACTCTTTTGCTATTTTATTTCATTTAGCATTCTGCACCCTGCAGTGCATGCAAACTAGTTTTCAGAAATTTATGCATAATACGCGCCCGTAAGAATAGTGTGAACCATAGCGGGCTGTGATCGGTACAACGTTGGGTACCCTAAGGATTTACAAAAAAATGTAATATTATAAACTATTTTGTAAACATATTTTTTTTTAACAAACAATTTTATTGTATTGTATTTTTTAAAAATAAATTTACCTACTTTTTTTTTAATTTTTCCGAGCCACGAAAATTTTACTACTATGGTTAGGGGGGCCACGGAAAAATATGAGACTCAAAAGGGGGCCACGGGCTTAAAAAGGTTGAGAAACTATGCTGTAGTGCATGCAACCCAGTCTTGAGGAATTTCTTCTTGGGACAACCCTGCCAAAACTTTAAACACGACTAACGTTGTTACGCTACAGAATACACCATGTAAGAGTTTGAAACCGTAGCGGGTAGTGGTGGGCAATGTTCCCTCTAATTTTCTGAAGGTTATGTGCGCAAAGTATATTGACTGTGCATCTTTGAAAGAAAATTAAAATTTTTGTACCTACTTAAAGAAATGGTTCATTTTTACAATGATAATAATTAACAACACTATATACTGACAATTAATTTATTCCAGTGGTGTTGTAACTTTTGTGCGCTATGTCCTAATGCATGTGCGCGCACACGCGCACAGCTTAGAGAGAACACTGGTAGTGGGTACAACGTCGAGTAACCTAGGGAATTAAAAAAAGGCTTATTTGGTCCCATTAGTGTTGAAGTGAGCCAAGTGGTATTTTCGTAAAAAAATGTTAGTCGCGTTGTTATATTCTACACGCCTTAAAGTATCGTAAAAGTGAAGTAACCTCAGTTAATACACTTTGCAAATTGCAATAGTGTTATCTCTGTCAAATAAAAATATGCAATCCACCGAAGCACTAAATAAAGACGTGATTGTACTTCAAAAAGCCCAAGAAAAATGTTTTATCATTTTACTGGTTGGCTCACTTTACCTCTGTTGGTCCCATTTAATTGATTGAATTAGAATTTACTCTCTATAACTCTATTCTAATACAGTAAATAAATGAAAAATATTTTGCTATAATTTGAAACATTCCCTTCCACCTTTCCTATCCATCAATAACTGGGCGTAGCGTGAGCGAATAGTTAACCGCTAGTCCTGCCCTAGCCTCATTCTTCTATCTCTTTGAAAAAGAGAGATTGAGCGACTGTGTCACAGTTCTCGTAGAAAAGCTTCTGCTTAGATACCTCCACTGGGAGGCTATATGCTCCACATTAGGAGCGGACATACTAGATTCATTTATTTGTTGTAGTTGATAAAATTGTATATAATATTCGACTTTGGGTGATTTTTTGAGTTTATTGTTCTCGTTAACAGTATTCAAGAAAAAAAAATCAAAATAAACTTTTAACTATATATAATACACATATTCCATCTTGTTTTATTTGCTGCTATGACAAATAATCAAATCAAAATATTGTAGTTTTTTATTATTTATTTTTTAATTATTAATGCAGAAAACAAAATAAACTCTATGATTAGAAATCGAGTTACCATCTTGAAAAGGGCGAATTTCGAATGTCACATATTTTGCTAAATAAACGGCTTTTTATTCCCGGTTTTTGAAAACCGACAAGCCCTGGAAATGAGAATCCCTGAATTGTGTGATCTAAGTCAGGCGTCGGCAAACTGCGGCCCGCAAGATTTTAAAACTAAACAAATTGTCTACACATGTCATTACAGTGTAATGACTAATCCCCACGTAAAATATTTGGCACTTTTACGACAAAAGGTTACCGACCCTTGATCTACGTCAACGAATATGAAAACAGCGAAAAAAATATTAAGTACCTAGTTTAAGAATGATTTTTTAACCTAGAATCATTTATATAACAAAGTATTTAAGCACGTATTTAGTATGCTAAAAACATTATCAGTTAAAAAAAACGTAGGTTCCACCGAGATTTGAACTCGGATCGCTGGATTCAAAGTCCAGAGTGCTAACCGTTACACCATGGAACCGATATAACCTTGCGAGAGAAAGTATCAATTAATATCAACCATTATTTCATGTACATACCGAAAACATTCCACCTTTATTAAAGATTAAGATTGACATATACGGTCATGATAAGAGATTGTAGTCACTAATATCCCGGTTTTTATTGTGTTTTAAAATACCTGTTATAAAAATGCATACATACAAGTAAACCAAAATCATTTTTTGAATGGATAGAAACTCGAATTTGAATCGTTCAAATTATGTACATTCACACAGATTTTGTCACTAACGACCCGGGTTTCGTCTTTCGGCATCTTCAGGCGTTCAATTGCACGGATGAACTTAAACTGATAAAATCTGTGTGAATGTGCATAATTTGAGCGATTCAAATTTAATATTGAAGTTCAACCAAGCACCTTTCTTCGAAATCTTAAATAAAGATAGAAACTCACATATGTTAGTAAAACTGTTCGCTACAAATTGAAACATTAAGAATCTACTGAGAGTTGTGCTAATATTGACATATACGAGAACTGATGAGCCTTTAAATAATGTATCATTGCTTAAATAATCCGCTTAAACCGAAAATATCAGCTGTTTATGATAATAATATCTATATATTGATAGCCGATAAGGTTTGTTTGTTGGCTGTTTGTTTGTATGTCAGCGATTTCGCCTTTTTTTCGATGACGTATAAAGATTTGTATACATTTCGTTAACTATTTACTATTTGAATACAATATAAGAGTTTCCTTAAAATCAAAAATACTATTCACATAAAAAAAAATGTTTTTTTTTGCTAAGCATAATGCATTATTTTGAAAACAAAAAGCACCGGAACTCAATTATTGTCAAGACTTTTTTTAAATTCATGTCCGTTTTCAATGCGGAAAATATGGCTTCCTAATTGAGGTTTCTTTACCGAGTTTTTACGAGAACTGCTTGTTAGTCAATTACTCAAACTTCCTTTTTTAAATAGTAAGGTTAGACAGATAGCGCTGGTACATGACTAGTGGATAACTTATCGCTCTCGCGTCGCCTTGTTAATTTTAAGATAGGGGATTGATTTCAGAAATAACAACCCGTTCGAAATCGATCTTGTAGATCTAATCTTAGTTGTGGGATTTGTTTTAATTTTTCAAAAGAAAACAAAAAAAAAATCGCGAATATTGATTTGAAACATTAAAAATATTGAAAAAATGGTCCTTGAACGGCGTTAGATGGGGAAAAAGCACTGTTTAAACTTATCTATTTGTCACTTTTATATGTTAACTGAAAATGATTGATGAAATAGAAGTAAACAAAATCAGTGGCGGCCGGTGACAAGAATATTAAGATGGTGCAAAAAATGATTGACTTGACACGTGCTTAGACATCGCTGAATGTTTGAATATATACAAGGGGTTCATTGCCCAATTATCACCGTTAGCCGGCCGCCACTACAACAAACCCTTATTTATAATACAATAAATAATATTATTTGTCTGCAACTAAATCATCCCTCGCTGACTTAGATAACTAATTAATCTATCGCTAATTCGGATGTGCGCAAGTGCGCCTACTAACATGAGCGTTTGATGTACAATGCGTCCCAAAAACGTGTATCTCCAGAAGTATACGATTATTGAAAAAATATTTTAACTAAGTTCAAATGATACTCATAATTAGGGCTTATACAAAAACCGTCTTTTGAAAATAACGGTTTAGAATTAGAATATTCATTAAATTGAACCTAAATAACCTACACATTTTCCCCAAAATATCAACGTGACTGGTTTTTTTTAAACCATGTCCGCTCCCAATGTGGAGCATATGGACTTCTAATGGAGTTTATCTCAACAGAAGTGTTTGTTACTCAGAAACGTTACAACGAGAACTGCTTGTTACTCAGTTGCTCAACCTCTCTTTTTCCAAAGAGAGTAGGGATAGAAGGATAAGGCTAGGACAGGATTAGTGGTAAGCTAATCGCTCTCGATTTGCCCCGTTCATAGGATAGGATGGATGAGAGGGGGGAATTTAAGACATCACATACATCCATGCCTTTGAACAGAAATTCATAAATCGTCCGTACCGGGATTTGAGCCCGGGCCCTCTGAAGCCAAAGCCAACAACGTTGACGTTTTTTTTAGCTCTTCCAAATCCAAAATACTATAAGTTTTCAGGATTTGCTAAAAAATTCTCAATTCCGAAATTCCGGGATCGCGACCATACCAATCCTGGAATTTCGGGATCGCAAAATTGAACGGAATTCCGGAATTCATCACACGTAACATCACAAGGTTTAAATTTTAAGCTGTTGAATTTATTACCTTTGGGACTTTTACACTTTACACTTTTTTTATTATGTCCGCTTCTAATGTGAAGCATATGACGTCCTAATGGAGGTATCTTAGCAGAAGTTTTTCTTCGAGAACTGTTCGTTACTCAGACGCTTAACCTCACAGGCTAGGAAAGGATTAATGGTTAACTAATCGCTCTCGCTAAGCCTAGTTATCGAAAGGGAACAAGGGACAAACACGCATACCATGTGGATCCTATGGCGCAGCGGTTAGCGTCGTTGGTTTCCTTGCCGGATCTCACGGATTCGAGTCCCAGTACAAACAGCATTTTTTCGATCGTTTATTGATTTCTGTTACCACACCTAATGTCAGTAATCAATTTGTATTTAGTACTATCAAAGTTTGTATCTTACCCCTCTCTTCGTTGAGTTAAAAATAACAAATCTTGATTTTTATTTTGCAGTTTATAACACAAGAGCTAGAATTATTGTTTAGCTTAGAATTCGGCAAAAAACGGGACGTAGCAACAGCAGTTAGCTAATCATTTGTTCTGTCTTAGCCATATTCTTATATCGTAACTCTATATATTTGAAAAATATGGGTCGAATAATGACTCATGTTCAAATCAGCTCTATTATTAATCCATTCGTTCCACGTAGGGAACGGAATTGGTAGTAATATTAAGCAAACTCTTGAGAGATCATTGTTAGTAATTTTATCTAGTTACCCACGAATCGCTTGTCTTTCCTCTCTGTTTGTTAATATCACAGCAGTCTTAGATTTGATTATGTTTATAAAAGACAACAAGTGACTGTTTAATCACAAAGATTGAATCGTTTAGATTCGTTCGCTAATGAGCGACTCATGTCCACTCCACCGTTTTTTATTCTAGTTAATTTAACATATTTTTTCGGAACATTATTAAATCGAAAAACTGTTCAATTGCGCTATGTTTATTTCTAAAATTTAGAACTAGAAATTTTAAACTAGAAATAAACAGATTTTAAATGAACAGCTACACATGCCTGGCTCTCCAATGTTATACCCTACATAAATATAATTACAAAACCTTTTCCGACAAACAGAAATAAACATAATTCGTAAAACTACTCACCATTAAAATCTGTGGGCATTCCCATGAGCTAATCCTTTTCGCAAACAATGGCTTTAACTCAATGATTCATTTATTTCTTATGTTATATAAACACGAAACATTTATTTAGTCAGTTCAAGTTAATCCGTGCACTTGAACGCCTGAAGATACCGAAAGGCAAAACCCGGGTCATTAGTGACAAAATTTGTGTGAATGTACATAATTTGAACAATTCAAATGTTTTTTATTTTTTTGTAAAAAGAAAGTTACACGTTTTGGATTTACATCGAGTAAAGCATAATCAGCACTCATAATAAATGGTTTAACGTGTAGCGGCTATGCAATATTTCTAAGCCACGCTGTAGTTATCCTTTGGGGACTTCCATTTTGCGACCCATTAATATTTTGAGCGTTTTGCATAAAGCCACAACACTGAAGTATGCAAAATAGTCCCCGGTTGACTGCCTTAATAAGCGTAAGCTACTGTCAAACGAGCCAGGGATATCAACATAACAATAAAGCTTTTAACAATCGTCTTACAGTCCCGGATGAAGATTGGACGTTTCAATCAATATACTTGACTCTGCTTTGCCTGCCGCCTTTCAACGTTAATCTCTGACTCCCAGCACTTTGAGGTCTTGTGATACTCCTGGACTGATTCATTTCAGGACATGGCAGTTTCGCTTTCAAGCTTAGCTAGATAGACACATATGCTGATCACATCCTTTGGTACTGTCATTTCATGAATAATGACCAGCTGTTGGACGAACATGTCACGCCGACTTGATAGCCAATAGGGTAAACCAGGGTTTCTCGCCAGGGTACAGTTTTGGAAGGCCACGGGTAAATTTGTAAATTCTTGCGTTTAAGAAATTGGAATAACTGAGAAGATCTTAAAAAAATGTCTCGCTGTGATAATTTTGTTAAATCCACAAATTCCCTTGATTTTGGATCGGAAATTCTTGGTAGTCTCGCGGTGTTCATTTCGGGAATTCCAAAAATTTCTGGGATTTTGAAATTCGAGTCCACAAGAAATAAGTCTCGTGTCTTTTAGTTTTAGCTCCCAAAATTCCTTATAACACTTCAGTAGTACAAAACAGGTATGGGGGCTGAGCAAAAATAAGACACCGAAAAGAGGCCAAAGGATGAGAAATACTGGGAAATGTAGCATTCACTAAATTTACGGATTCATTCGCAGAAAGAGTAGATAAACACTCATAGCACCTGCGGACAACTTTTATAGGGAAAATTTTTGCACAATAAACTGCAAGTTTTTTCAATTTCTCCCGTGACAGTGTTAGTACAAAATTGAAAAACGCGTAACGCTCATTAAGCCACGGGTAACTTTTGCTCGACACAGATGTATGGCCATGGCGAGTGATGGTGTGAATTAAAAGACCATTCACCCAGCTTTTTAACACTCAGTTTCCCGTTATGAGTAAAACAAATGAAGTGTTTTCATGGCTTATACTCATCCGAGTGTAGTTTATGTGTGACCTAGCGTAAGTCTCATTTAGACCAACCGAGCACTCGATCCGACGAGTGATCTTAAGCTAGCGAGTGAATATAAACCACTTCTATTTCATCAGCATTATGAATACTCTCGCAAGTAGTATGCCTTTGCTCACGTTGTTGAACGAAACGCATGCAAAAATGAATTGAATCGCTAAAAAAACTTATATTACTGATTTCACAGTTACAGTCCACAGAAATCCCTTAATAAAAATGCATTTTTTTTAAAAGACGGTCACAAACAAATATAGTTTCACCTGATTTGAGCCAGGGCCGAACGAGTGACTTTGAAACGAAAAAACCCAATTTCTGTGCTTCTTTTTAAAAATAATTACTACGTAATTATGAATATAATGTGAATTATAATATATATAAATGGCAACTTGTCAACGTGTTGATATTATTTTATTGCATTTTTGATCATAAACTTATCAAATGTCTTATCAATGACCTTTTAACCCAACAAAGATAATATTTTGATATATACATGCTATCTAAAATTAAACGTGACTTTTCAGACTCGATTATTAACTATAATTATGAATTTGTTCAATGTAAATAAGTAAACAATCTCAGAGGTGTGTTATTCACATGGCAAATGTTTGCGGCCCACTTGGGCTTTTGAATGTCTTATGATGCATTGTCAGTAAATAAATAGTTCATTTTTCAGTATTTTACTAAGCAAATGGTCAACATCATTCAATATAAATGTTATGGATTTGATTGAAACACTTTATTATTATAGATATTTCACTTTATTGGCATAACATAAGTGTATACAGATAGTATTATAATAATAGGGTAAACATATTTTAGTTCTACAGTTACTGTAGAACTAAAATACGTTGATATTTTTACCTTATTATAATGGAGATCTACCAAGTAAATGCCAAATCAATAAATAAAGTATTATATGTAATAATTCACTTGATCAAAAATCAGAATATAGAGGTATCTTGGTAAGTTAAGCTATTGGACCCTTATAGCAAAAATTGCTTTGTCATTGCTGAAAGAATGATAGCGAAAATTTTATTAGACAAGGTTAGCTCTGGTTAGATAAAAAGGTCATATTAATAAAAACACAAAATTCATTTGTAAAGATGAGCTTGTAAAAAATTAAAACCAAGAAAAAAGACTGAAATAAATATTTTTCCTAGACAATTTCTTTAATTAATATTTGATTATGTCAATTAAACACCAGCTTAGAAGTCTCCGTGCACTTCACAATGTTGTGTTTATTTCATTAATTTGCATGTGGCCGAAAATCATCAAAACACGTTTTTTGCACCCCCTGTAAAATTTGATATGTGTGTGTTACGTTCTTTTTCCTTTCTACAGTCGTTATATACAAATATTAAACATTAAAAATTAATATTTTCTTCTTATAACATGTCAATCGTCATGAAACATTTCGACTAAAATAGCTTCCAATTTAAATAAGGTTGGTCACCCTTGCTTTAAGCTATTTTCATATTTTGAACCACGTGTTTCTAATATTATGCGCTAGCAAATTTATATGGATACGAACGACTTCTAAATGGTGCTCTGTCCGTATACGATAAGAAGCGCAAACATGGGTTCCTGTTTGCAACACCTTCCCCTATTTATTTTTCAATTTGGCCTTTCACCTGCATAAACCTATTTACTCTTTCAGAGGGTGTATTCTTGCATCGTATTTTACAAGTCATATAGAATTTATTTTATTTACATTATTTCAAATGAATATCCAATATTTTTTTAATTACCATTATTCGGCACTATCAATCGCCTGCTGTGGCCGAGTTGGTAGGAGCTCTACCGATCACGCAGGTCTGGGTTGGACTCCCGGTCAGATCACAGTGAATTTTAGTTTTGTTCAATTCAAAGTTGTGATCGAAGACCGGGTGTTTGTGATGTCAACTCACATCATTTCCTCTCCCTCCCATCTTTTTGTTTCTTTAATAACTGGGTGTAGCAATAGCGATTAGCCAATCACTAGTCTTGTTCTAGCCTTATCCTTCTTTCCCTACTACTCACTTTGAAAAAAGTGAGGTTGAGCGACTAACAAACAGTTCTCGTAGAAAAAAAATTCTGTTGGGATACCTTCATTAGGAGGCCATATGCTCCACATTGGGAGCGGACATGGATTAAAACGACATTGCAGCTAAAGTCAGTTATTTTTAATTTAAAAGATCATAAGACATAAATTCAATGAGAATAAACACCCACGTCTACCCACGGTGCCAAACTTGTTCTAACCATGTACGCTCCTAATGTGGAGCATATGGACTCGTAATGAATTTTATCTTAACATAAGTGTTTCTACGGGAACTGCTTGTTACTTAGTTGCTCAACCTATCTTTGTTTCCCAAAGAGAGTAGTAATACAAGAATAGAGCTAGGACAAGACAAGTGGTTAGCTAATCACTCTCGTTACGCCCCACTTTAGAGATAGGATGGGGCATGACAAACATCCATGCCTTCGGACAGAAATTCATAAATTGTTCAATTTATAAAACTTTTCGTACTGAGATTCGAACCCGTGACCTCCGTAAATGAAGCTAACGACGTTGACCACTCGTAATCATAAACACCCACGTCTTAAATCTTAAGCTTAAATTGAAAAAATCTAAATTTGATCTTACCGGGAATCGAGCCCAGACCCATCTGAACGGTAGAACGAGCTCTAAGCGACAACCACAGCAGGTGACAGTGCTATACGTGTTATTATCAGGACCGGTTTCGCTCAGGGAAGCAGCATTTTAAACGCCAAATCTCAAATATTTCTAAAAACCAAGAAAAAACTAATCGCTCTCACTACGCCCCGTTATTGAAGGATGGCAAGGAAGGTAGAGGGGGGGGGGGGGATTAAGACATCACAAACACCCACGCCTTTGAACAGAAATCGATAAAATGACGTTCGTACTGGGACTAGAGCTCGCGAGATCCGGCACATTATACAAAAAAATTTTAGTCCAACATTTCTTTAACACTTTGCACTCTCACTAGATTTACTCAATACCAATAGTCTACTCTGGGTCCAGATTTTACTCGTATTACCAGCAAATTGAGTACGGTTTTAAACAAAAAGTCAAACGTATTTTTGAGACAATCTGTGTAGCTCCAATGGTGACCATAATAACGCGTATCATATTTGGTATAATTTTCTTCGAAAACGTAATTAAATTCCACTAATTTGAGCTAAAATATTCACTAAGCTAGCACGGATTGTAAAATAAACCATTCTTGTATTATTTAAGGCGATATTTTGAAAAAAATGGGGTTTTATTATCGATTTACTTTAGAAATATTTTAGCATGAACGTTTTTACGACCACCGTATTGTGTGAGGGTCCAAGAACAGACATCGCCCGTCTTTGGGGTAATTAATTTTACAACGTACCGACATTCCTACCCAATCGCATTATGCTAGCAGTCCTTCTTAAAAAATATAGTACCTACAGTTTGCTATTATTGGTTAAAATTTTGTTTTATATTGATTACTTCCTCGAAGTCAATGTTGGAAACAATGTAAGATCATCCCAAAAGGCTGGAATAGATAACAATATTGATGTTTAGAAATACTCGGTGTTTCTGAAAGTTTTTCATATAAATAACGTTGCCATAAGTTTTACAAAAATACAATGTCCCTTTTCATTGTATTTTATTCGAACACACTCACGCTAATCGCTCTCACTCCGTTTTGTATGATGTGATAGGTGATAGGTAAGAATTCAAAACATCATATACGTTTATGTCTCCAAACAGAAATCCATAAATCGATTGTATAAAATTAATTATTGTCCCAGTGCTGACAGCTTATAAATTTTATTAGCTGTCAGTACTGGGATTCGAACCAGTGACCTCCGTAACCAAACCCGAACATTGACCACTTACCACGCAGCCGGCTCTTTTTACAATATTATCGTTATTTTTTTACATGGTAAAAATTCGTTTTTCATTTCAAGCAAGAAGCATTTGATTATTTTTAGACATGAAATAGTTTCTCCCGTCTTCAATTAAAGCTTTTTTCTCAAAGTGGAATTCAGCTCCCGGAGTTGGATTAGATAAATTATTAAATAAATTGAAAACAATTCATGATGTAATCATGAATCAGGTCAGAACGTATACAAATATGTATCGTTAAGGAAGCGAAATGTGAAAAAAGCGAATTAATATACCCATAGTCTGACTTTGCTCAAATATGTATTTTTATTATTAAAATATATATGATGTCAAAATTATCAAATAAAAAATAAATCATCATTATAGCTGTGATTTTGGAAGCTTTCTAAAGTATCATAACAGAAATTTAAAAATGACCAACATTTTTATTTACTATGTCACCATATAGTGCACTTATATCAACTGAACGCATCGTTATCACTATATTCTGTAAAAATTTGTTCAAGTGATTCATGGTAGTCAAAAATATATTTCGTTGAAATTGCTTTTTCCTTCACTTAATAAAATGATGGTCACAACACTTCATACAACTCTAACGCCCACAAGATGTGGATACAGCCTTTCCAGATAAAACAACTAACTTATTTATACAAAGCAGGTAAAGACTTCAAATATTATTAAAATCAACATATAAGGCAGCTCTCTACTGTAATTTTCATATTTAAAAAAATTATTGCATTTTTTAATCCCTTAACGTCTTGCGCTCCATTAGCCAGGATAATACCATCTGGACAACTAATAGCACGGTCCAATCTCCAGGATAATGTCTTTTGTAGTCGGTCTCTTTGAAGCTTTATTTTTGGTATTTCCCGAAATATTTCCGGGGCATAATTTTACAATAGTGCACTTAAGGGATTAAAAAATGCAATAATTTTTTTAAATATGAAAATTACAGTAGAGAGCTGCCTTATATGTTGATTTTAATAATATTTGAAGTCTTTACCTGCTTTGTATAAATAAGTTAGTTGTTTTATCTGGAAAGGCTGTATCCACATCTTGTGGGCGTTAGAGTTGTATGAAGTGTTGTGACCATCATTTTATTAAGTGAAGGAAAAAGCAATTTCAACGAAATATATTTTTGACTACCATGAATCACTTGAACAAATTTTTACAGAATATAGTGATAACGATGCGTTCAGTTGATATAAGTGCACTATATGGTGACATAGTAAATAAAAATGTTGGTCATTTTTAAATTTCTGTTATGATACTTTAGAAAGCTTCCAAAATCACAGTTATAATGATGATTTATTTTTTATTTGATAATTTTGACATCATATATATTTTAATAATAAAAATACATATTTGAGCAAAGTCAGACTATGGGTATATTAATTCGCTTTTTTCACATTTTGCTTCCTTAACGATACATATTTGTATACGTTCTGACCTGATTCATGATTACATCATGAATTGTTTTCAATTTATTTAATAATTTATCTAATCCAACTCCGGGAGCTGAATTCCACTTTGAGAAAAAAGCTTTAATTGAAGACGGGAGAAACTATTTCATGTCTAAAAAATAATCAAATGCTTCTTGCTTGAAATGAAAAACGAATTGTTACCATGTAAACAAATAACGATAATATTGTAAAAAGAGCCGGCTGCGTGGTAAGTGGTCAATGTTCGGGTTTGGTTACGGAGGTCACTGGTTCGAATCCCAGTACTGACAGCTAATAAAATTTATAAGCTGTCAGCACTGGGACAATAATTAATTTTATACAATCGATTTATGGATTTCTGTTTGGAGACATAAACGTATGTTGATGTTTTTTCATAAATGATGTTTTGAATTCTTACCTATCACCTATCACATTATACAAAACGGAGTGAGAGCGATTAGCGTGAGTGTGTTCGATTAAAATACAATGAAAAGGGACATTGTATTTTTTTAAAACTTATGGCAACGTTATTTATATGAAAAACTTTCAGAAACACCGAGTATTTCTAAACATCAATATTGTTATCTATTCCAGCCTTTTGGGATGATCTTACATTGTTTCCAACATTGACTTCGAGGAAGTAATCAATATAAAACAAAATTTTAACCAATAATAGCAAACTGTAGGTACTATATTTTTTAAGAAGGACTGCTAGCATAATGCGATTGGGTAGGAATGTCGGTACGTTGTAAAATTAATTACCCCAAAGACGGGCGATGTCTGTTCTTGGACCCTCACACAATACGGTGGTCGTAAAAACGTTCATGCTAAAATATTTCTAAAGTAAATCGATAATAAAACCCCATTTTTTTCAAAATATCGCCTTAAATAATACAAGAATGGTTTATTTTACAATCCGTGATAGCTTAGTGAATATTTTAGCTCAAATTAGTGGAATTTAATTACGTTTTCGAAGAAAATTATACCAAATATGATACGCGTTATTATGGTCACCATTGGAGCTACACAGATTGTCTCAAAAATACGTTTGACTTTTTGTTTAAAACCGTACTCAATTTGCTGGTAATACGAGTAAAATCTGGACCCAGAGTAGACTATTGGTATTGAGTAAATCTAGTGAGAGTGCAAAGTGTTAAGTGCACTATTGTAAAATTATGCCCCGGAAATATTTCGGGAAATACCAAAAATAAAGCTTCAAAGAGACCGACTACAAAAGACATTATCCTGGAGATTGGACCGTGCTATTAGTTGTCCAGATGGTATTATCCTGGCTAATGGAGCGCAAGACGTTAAGGAATTTTTAAAGATCTTAGATTACGAAAAAGGTCCTGTGGCTTAATATCTTAAGGAGTCCGAAGACAAACCTCTAAATCCTCACTAATGTGTACGTATTTATGTCGTGTCAAGGCTATAAAGTTGTGGCATGACACCCTTGCTGGAGGCTGTGTTTTGTCAGTCTAGTTCAGATATTATCAAACTGTTTGAATGAGCTCCCCTTTCAAGAATCGCAGAACATCAAAAATATAATACACACACTTTTACTTATATACATAATATAAATTATGCAGGTTGTAAGTTATTGTCGAGTCCATGGCACAGTGGTGAATACCGTTGGTTTCCATGCCAGAGTTCGCAGATTCGAATTTCAGTACGAGCAGCATTTTATCGAGTTCTGTTATTTGTCATTTTCTCTTAGGCATGTTAAACTTAAATCTAATGTTTTCAACGTTCGAAGAGAAATGTATCTGGCCATACATTTTTTTCGACTTATCGAGGCCAAAACGAGAATTCCACCATTCTTGAGAATTTAAAGCGAAGTCTACTCACTTATTTACCTAATTTACTCTGAAAAATCCCATATTGCCTATCATTCTTCATAATATGAATTAGGATGTTAGAGTGAATAACAAGATGTATCGTGTATCTCTTCGGAGACAGTAAATATAGCTGAACAAAATATAAGTTTAAACATAGTTCTGACGATGGCGAAAGCCAAAATAGGCATCAACTAATATTATAAAAACTTTAGAACTAAATACGTTGCTATTTTTACCTTATTATAACGGAGTTCTACCAATCACTAAATTTTCCTGATTATTTTTTGAGGTCTTGTGGACATAAATTCTTTGTTCTCCCTATGTGTAGAAACAGCCTGTCAATGGGGATGGCACTAGGGATTAGGGATTCTGTTCTCGAGACTTGTTGAGTTTTTTGCTGTCTTAGTCCCGGGACTTTTTTGTAAAATGTCCCGTGAATTGTGACTGTGATTTATAATGTGCTAATAACATGTACATTTTAATTTTGAAAAAAAACAATTCTTGTGGTTAAGAAACCCTCAAAAGGACTGA
Organism: Himalopsyche tibetana; assembly: GCA_030503985.1. NCBI lineage: Eukaryota > Metazoa > Arthropoda > Insecta > Trichoptera > Rhyacophilidae > Himalopsyche > Himalopsyche tibetana. The sequence goes on along the minus strand of JAPJYX010000052.1, from coordinate 3,419,911 downwards.
TGTGTATTGAATGAAAGCAGATATAAGAGGGGTGCCCCAAGAAAACGGACATGACATGGTCGGGACGTGACACTTACCCGGGGTTTTAACAATATTATATAAAAAGGATCCGATAGAAAACAGATGTTTGGGAATTATAATTTCGTAGAAGTTTCAAATACCATGTGTTTATATATTGTAATAAAGCTGTCACAAAAGCAAATTACAAAATATTAAAATTAAATGTTTGTACCCAATGTCTCAATAGGACAAAAAAAAGGTCTAAAAGCTGTATTGTGAAGTTACGGTCATAAATTTACTTCTGACGGCGGCTTCATTGATATTTTGTTATTACATGTACCGTTATAATCCTTTCTTAGTAAAAATGAACCACAAGCGTTGCACACATCCATTACATAAGAAAAATAACAATTATTAAACATTGTATTAAAAAAACGCTATTTTTACTAGTCCGTACTTTCAAAAAAGCGCCAGTGTATGTAATACATAAATACATACGTTCAAATATTTAATTTTAATAAAATTATAATTTTATGTCCCGGGACTTTGATTTTATCACGCCTCGAGACCCGGGAATTTTAAAACCCCGAGACTTCAGAATCCCTACTGGGGATTGCTTTAATGGTTTTTAACAATATTGCTACTGATGTCGACATATTCTACGTGGGCGTGGGTGAGTTCCGACGAATGATATTGAGTTTTTCAGTTGACTTCTTTGCCATTTTTTTTCTTTCTTCAGTTTTTGATATTAAATTTTTAAATTGTTCACTGTAAGCGTCTGAAGGTTAAAATTTGTCAATCTTATGCAATGTTAAACAAATAAATAATTAAGCAATAAAGATGTTCTTCTGCTGAAAATAACTCTAAATGTGTGTGGCTCTTGAATTTCGCGGCCCACATATTTAGAAACCTTAATAGTGTAACTGCCGAACTAACTGTTGACAAAGCCCACTTCCTGGAGGTTTCGGAAACTTTTCCGGGAATATTATACTGTGGCGGAACAAGACAATACATTTGTGAAGTATTAACACAATATTGACCTTTCAGGAGTGACTTTAACTTTTCAGGTCAACAAACGAGTCGAGAGTAGATCTCTTAATATTACGAAACATTAGGTCAGGAGTCGGAAACCTTCTTACTAATATGGTCAACCAGAATAGCTTGCTTATAATAAGATTTTTTTTTATCTCGATTCCACTGCATGAAGGAATTGAGATCCTAGGGCAGAGATGGCGAACCAGGGACCCGCGTGAGAAATTATCTGATCCGCTTGAACTTTTAAAAGTGACTGTTTTTTATTAAAAGCCTTAATTATACAATCTATGTGTCCCGCGACATGATTTTTTAAAAAAATTAAATCAAATTTGACCCACTTGCGAAAAAGGTTCGCCATCCCTGTCCTAGGATAAAAATAGCGAATAATTTTATCGACAATAAATGCTGATATAATTTAAGATTTTGTCTATAGTTGCCTGGTGGAATTTCAATATTAAATTTTAAATCTTTCAAATTGTGTACATTCACACAAATTTTGTCGCTAACGACCCGGGTTTCGCCTTTCGGCATCTTCAGGCATTCAAGTGCACGGATGAACTTGAACTGAAGCTTAGTAAATGAATGATTCGTATTTATATAAGGAATAAATGTATCATAGAGCTTAGAGCTATTGCTGGTAAAAAAGATTAGCTCATGGGAATGCCCACAGATTTGAATGGTGAGTAGTTTTAAGAATTATATTTATCGCAAGTCTGGGTTCGATTCCCGGTCAGATCACAGTGAATTTGAGAATTATTCAATTCAAAGTTGAGATCGAAGACTGGGTGTTTGCGATGTCAATTCACATAATTTCCTCTCCTCTCGTCCTTCTGATCCTTTAACAACTGGGTGTAGCAATAGCGGTTAGCCCACGACTAGTCTGGTTTTTGCCTTATCCTTCTGTCCCTACTACTAACTTTGAAAAAAGTGAGATTGAACGACTGAGTAACAAACGGTATTCGTTGAAAAACTTCTGTTGGCATACCTCCATTTGGAGACTATATGCTCCACATTGGGAACGGAAATCGTGTGATTCAAATATTGTGTTGCGTTCGATTGATGCGCCGCTAGTGGAAATATTCGAAACGAATCAGCGAAATGGAATATTCGGAAATAAGGCGGAATAAATTCTCGAATTAAAGGAACCAATTAAAATGTCCCACTTTGATATTTCTGAAGACACAATCGGTCGGCGGCTGTGGGGAAGAAAGAGCCTTTGAATAAGGCACGAAAAAGGACGCCAAAGTTGCCAGCAATAATAATAATAATAAAGGGAAAAGAAAAAGAAGAGGAGAGACCGAAAAGAACAGTGCGTCGCCGCTCGAGATGAAAAATGCGAACGCGAAATGTACAGCGCGCCCCCCGAAGTAGGGATGTTATTTCCTGAGTCGGGTAACAAAAAGTAACGACTCCGGCTTTAACCACTTGAATACCAAGCGGACAACAGTGTCCGGAACATATGCAAACGAACACGGATGTTCAAGACATTTAAAAAGATCAAATACATGGTATTCTTATTGAATATAAGCAATATTTTAAAGAATATGTGTTGTCCTATCTATACTGAGTCAATATAGGTTTTTAAAATATCAAATTCGAGTGTATATTAGGCAAAATTATTTTTCTCAAAAACACGCAGTATCTCTGGGACACATCAATGATTTATTTGCGCGGTATTCAAGCGGTTAAATTATATACCGACTCTGTCCTAAGATTTTCAATTCCGTATGTCTGCATACTACATATCTGATCATTTTAGTTATGACAATAATTTAGTAGACTTCAAAATCAATTTGAAGTGTTTTTTTGTATTCTATTTTTTTCTTTTGTATCACACCGAAGATAAAATTTCCTCAATGATACACTTGAATTACATTTGTATAACAATTTGATTCTTCTTCTTCTTTGACCATATTCACTCTCTATGTGGAGCATATGGCCGCCACGCGGCACCTCCATGTTTCCCTGTCTCCCGCCAATCTCATTGCTTCCTCCTATAAGGGATAAAAAAGATGAAAGGGAATTTTTGGAAATCACAAACACCCTTGCCTAGATAGACAGAAATCTAAATTAAGATTTCGACTGAAGGTGCTTGGTGGAATTTCTAAGCCTGAACATCCTGAACGCCTTAAGATGCCGAAAAGCGAAACCCGGGTCGTTAGTGACAAAATCTGTGTGAATGTATATAATTTGAACGATTCAAATTTAAGACAGAAATCGATAAATCGACTGAAAAAATGTTATTCATACCTGGACTCGAATTAGTGAGATCCGTTACGGATGCCAACGGAGTTTATCGCTGCGCTACGGACCCAAAAAACAGTGTTTACGTGCACTTCGAAAACAGTTTTTATACTAGCTCTACTCGAGACCGGTATTGGTAATATTCGACTACTCGGGTATGGAGAATTTCGCATCTCTAATCGGAACTCTATTCGAGTGTTTACGCTTCTGTCAAAGTTTACCACCCTACCCGTCGTTCACCATCCCTCACCCTGGCGGCGAGCCTACCCACCGTAAAAATGACAGTCGCCCATTTACCCCTGAATATTTTTTACGCTTTTTTATTCTTTGTCATATTAGATTTGTTTTTTTTTCTTCTCCAAAAGCGTGCATTTTTTTTCATAATCAGCGTGACTCAATTAGACAAAATTATTACGCATTAAGAGTATGTCCACAAGCGAGTTGTTGCTATTTATTTTACGCATTCATTATTTTATTTATTTAATTAACATTGCACAAGGTTGAAAAATTATAAATTTAAAAAATTTTACAATGAAGAAAAAAAAAATTGTGCAATTTAATATTAAAAGCAGTAGAAAAAAATAGCAAGGAAGTCAACTGAGTAAGCTCATACGAACTCTACTTTAATACATAAAAAATAGTATTCGTCGGAACTCACCCACGTCTACGTGGAATATGTCGACATCCGAAGCAATATTGTTGAACACCGTTAAAGCTCCCCCCAGTTGCATCCCCAATGGCATGCTGGTTCTAGACCTTGGGAGAACAAACAATCCATCTCGATTTTAATCGAGTAATCAACGTTTAGTGATTTTGTTATATTTGGTTGCTCGAGATTTATTTTTCAATTGATATATTTTTTAGGTTTATTTTCATGTACATCACAAAAAAAGCTTTTCAAACGTACATATCGACTGTGGAAAGGAAAAAAGACGTAACCCACGCATAAAAAAAATACAGGAAGCGCAAAAAACGTGTTTTGATGACTTAGAGCCATTTGCAAATTATGAATTATACACAACCTTGAAGTGCACGAAGACTTCTAAACTGGTGTTTAATTGACATAATCTAATATTAATTTTAAAAAATGTTGAGGAAAAACCTTTTTTTTTTAGTCGTTTTTCTTGGTTTAAATTTTCACAATCTCATCTTTTTTAAAACTTAAAAGCTAAATTTAGATACTAATTCGGCATTTGCAGCTTGCTTCCTTTTGATAGAACGTGTATCAAGTTTGAAACATCGTGATTATCGAAAAAAAAACTGTGGGTTCCGTCCTTTTTCCTTTCCACAGTCGATATGTATCTGTTTTTCATTGTACGTTCATATTAAATAATGAAATTAATGGTTATTACGTAAAAAAAGAGTGTTTTAGTTTTTATACATTTTTGTTACTTTTTTACGCGATATTTTGATTTTTTAAACCAATTTATCAAATTATATGAAAATAAGTATTATTTTACTCGTTTTTTTAAGCGCGTCAATTTGTGGAACCAATGTATCGCGTAAAAAGAGAAAGGGTCTAATGTATTTTTCACCCTCGGCTACACTATAGTCAAACAGCATTTTTTCAATATTCTCTATTTTCTAATTAAATTACCAGTGAAGTTTTGCATATTATCTCTGCAATGTTTTTGTTTCTTACCATTAGTTTGATCCCAAGAATGGGAAAAGCGATTAGTTGATTACTTTGACTTTCCTGACCTAAAAATTGAGTCCTTACCCTCATCGAAGAAGAGAGTTTTAGCCATTGAATTATAACTAGTTGTGGTAAATGAAACGTATGTTAAGATGCTTCGTCTGCGTTTAAAAGCTCTACATTGCCTTCCATAGCATAAAAAGTGAAACTTTTATTAAATTGAAAGGGAAATGAATGATGAGTTGTGCTTTTCAGATTTGAGTCGAAGGATTTTTTTTGCGTTAACTCACTTCCGTGGATCCGACCCTGTCTCTCAGCCCCGTATTGAGTTAGGGCAGGGCGAACGGCAAAGAGGACGAGGAATAAGGGCCGAATCAACCCCGCGTCAATAATTAATCAGGTTTGCGAGGAAAACGCTGTAAAAGCGGAAAAAAAACTTTTGAAACGCCAGTCACAGGTAGTCCTGCCTAACCGGCCGAGCCAGCGGCGTGCGTAAGAAGGATATCAGAATAATTCTGAAAGTCAAACAATATAAATTTGCTTTCTGACAAATTGTTGTTTTTAAATCAAAGTCACTTTCATTTAAGATTTCGACTGAAGGTGCTTGGTGGAATTTCAATATTAAATTTGAATCGTTCAAACTATGTACATTCTCACAAATTTTGTCACTAACGACCCGGGTTTCGCCTTTCGGCATCTTCAGGCATTCAAGTGCACGGATGAACTTGAACTGACGCTTAGCAAATAAAAGTTTCGTGCTTATATAAGATACAAATGCATCACCGAGTCCAAAGCCATTGCTGGCGAAAAGGATGTGCAATGCTCTTGTTGTACAAAGTTTTATATCGGCAAAACAGAAAGAACATTGAACATCCGAGTTTTAGAACATATGGCAGCCTTTAGATTGAAAAAAGACACGTCTACTTTTGCTAATCACTTAATTTCGGAAGGACACGTGTTCAATCAGGAACAAGGGATAAAAATGTTACACCCAAATACGGACAGTCATAAGCTCTTTTTCCAAGAAATTTTAGAAATCAATAAAGCACAGTTGCAAAGTCTTCCGATTTTAAACGAAATAACAAATTTTCCCACATCTCCTCTTCTATACCCTATATAACCATAAAATCATATAATCATAAAACCTTTGCCGACAAACAGATTATATAATTCTTGAAACTGCTCACTACACAAATCTGTTGGAATTCCCATGAGCTCATCCTTTTCGCCAGCAATGGCTTTGGACTCGGTGATGCATTTGTATCTTATATAAGCACGAAACTTTTATTTGCTAAGCGTCAGTTCAAGTTCATCCGTGCACTTGAATGCCTGAAGATGCCGAAAGGCGAAACCCGGGTCGTTAGTGACAAAATTTGTGAGAATGTACATAGTTTGAACGATTCAAATTTAAAGTCACTTTCAATCATTGAATTATCAAGACAAATACTATCTCAAAAGTGTCTTGTTCATAACTTTCTTTTAAAAACTGTATTTTTTAAATGTAAAGCATATCTGACAGAAGTTGATAAGTAAAAAAAACAGATCAAAATACTTGAGTACACATTTTTTTGTATCAGCTCTTTGTCTGAAATTAATCAGTTGGTGCATTGATTATACCAGTTTGTTAAAGAAAGCATTTACTTGTACAGGAAATTATTATTAATGACTAGCCGGTACCCGGCAAGCGTTGCAACGCCACTCGAAGAAAGAAAGTGTTTGTCTTTTAATTGTGTTTATTGAAGTGCATACTTTCTTTTTCTGTCTGTTTAACGTTTGCCGCCGATTGTCTATGGCACAATACACGCGCCACTTATTGCAACCGCGCCATTAACACCTTTCGAGTTCATAGAGACCGAAAAAAACAAACATTCATTTATATATATATATATAAGATATGATATAGGATTACAATTGTATTTGATTTGGCTGAATAGCTTTGTCAGGCTCGTGGCAAAGAGCTCAACTTTGTTCACATCCGTGATGAATTTCACGAGTTCAAGTCCCAATACAAACACAATCTTTTAAATCAACTTATCGATTATATTTAAAAGTGTATGTTTTGTCTGTTTAATACCGGGGCGTAGTGAGAACTATTAGTTTACTTCAAGTCCTATCCTACCCCTATAACTCTCATCAAAAGAGAGAGGTTGAGAAACTGAGTTACAAGCAATAGCTTTCGTTGACATTAAGCGGTCATATGCATCACATTGGGAGAGGACGTAGCTTAAAACATAATAGTTTCACAGCTTTTAGTCCACGTAATTCGATATAAATAAGACAGACAGGTAGAAGTATGCCAACTCTAGCTAAAGAACGTATAAGGCATATAAGATCGTTTAACAATAAAAAATCAGACTCATAATTTTCAAACCATTTTATTACAGAATCTCATGATATAAATTTAAATTCAGCAATAATCTGTTTATATCGAAATTATAGCAAATGCCTTAACCTAAAGACACTTGGTCAATTACGTTAATTAGCAATTATCAATCCATCCCTGCTACAAAAACCCCTAATGTAACTAATAATAAATATCAGTTTAATTTAAAGTAATACACCTTTAATAATCCCATATTTGTTATCGTTCACAGAAACATTATTTTTTTAAATCTATGTCCGCTCCCAATGTGGAGCATATGGCCTCCTAATGAAGGTATCTCAACAGAAAATTTTACACGAGAACTGTATGTTACTCAGTCGCTCAACCTCACTCTTTTCAAAGTGAGTAGTAGGAAAAGAAGGATAAGGCTAAAACAAGACTAGTGGTTGGCTAATCGCTATTGCTACACCCAGTTATTAAAGGATCAGAAGGATGGCAGGAGAGGAAATGTTGTAAATTGACATCACAAACACTCATTCTTCGATCACAACTTTGAATTGAATAATTCTCAAATTCACTGTGATCTGACCGGGAATTGAGCCCAGACCTGCGTGATCGGTAGAGCAAGCTCTAACGAACTGGGCCACAGCAGGCGACTAAACACTATAGTCGTGTTTAATAAATATTATACTGCAAATTGAAATATAAGTTAGGATGTTGGAGTAAATAAAAAAATATATTGTGTATCTCTTCTGAGCCAGTATATATATATAACTGAGTAAATGCGATTCTGAAAAAAAAATTCTTCTAGCAAATTTCGATTCGTATATATCTATCGCATTCTTACATTTAAAGATCGATAAATCGATAAGTGCAATACAATTTCTATAATTTTTTACAAAAGGCGTAATATTTTTGAATTTATTTATTTATATTTGGATGTAAAACTATTTTATCTAGAAACACCTAAAATGATGAATAATTATTGACAATATTAACCTTTAACTCTCGAATTGTTTTTCGTATGTCCATAACAGCAACTCGACGGTTTTTACACACAAAAATCATATTTGCACTATGAAACATTTATATAGTAAAAAAAATGTATATAGATCAAAAAAAAAACATTATTTCTGGAAAACAGATTCGTAATGAATAAAACGTACTTATTTTTATTTTATTTGTATTTTTTATTTTATTTTATTGTGGTATTTCACATAGCAGTCGGCAATATGCAATCCTGCATTATTTTGCAGAATAGTTGTGTTTTTGATCTCTCGCCTGATTTTTTTATATTTGAGCATACTGCACAGTCCTTCTTAGCTCCAGAACCTAGGATATGTAACTTATTCTTACATAAAAAAATATTACTTAGCATTTTACCATCAATCTAGCTGGCGTCGCAAGATTCAGATAACAACTGTTGTTGAAATTATGCACTCTCGATTTTTTTGGAAACTTGTTTCTCAGATTCATTGTAATTTGATTGAAATCGCAATTGCTTAAAATACTTTAAAATGACGCCGTAGTGGTAGCACTCGTGTAATACGACTAACTTCCAATGCCGTCAATATGGCGGCACTCGAGTGGTAAGGGTTAAAAGAAATGTTTATTTTTTTTAATGACTCGACTGGCTATGCCTGTATCATGGCCACGGAGGTGTTAAAAAGGCCAATTTTTGTTTCTGTAGACCTTAACTAAGGACGGCACTGCGTCTATCATTGGGTATAGTAGGAAGAATACCTATCGTTAATTTGGGTCTTTCGTGGCTTTATGAAGATGGTTTTCTAACAGAATACCTTTAGCGGAAAGCTTTCAATAAGATTTGTTTTACTCAAAGCCAAGAGTTCATAAGGTTGAATAAATAATAACATAAAAAATACACGCTTTTATTGAATTTAATCTATCTTGGAAGCTTTTCAATTCGATTGTATTATCTGTGCCTTTGGTTTCGTTCGTTAAAAAATCACTCATTACGTTGTCCCTTCTAACTGTCAGACTTTATTTTCTTACTTCCTTCTTCAAGATTTCCAATATCTTCTTCTTCTTCTTTGACAGGCGTTCCTAACCTTTTTCGCTCCACTCCGCTTGCTTACTTTATGTCTTACGTGGACGAAATCAAATCGAAGCAACTTGGTGCAGCACGAAAATGTCAAATGATCTGATAATAAGCATAAAATAGTGTTTTACTGTTTTTTAATTCAATTTATTTAAATGAAATAATAACTATTATAATATAAATATAGATTCCGTGACACAGTGGTTAAAATCGTTGGCTTTCATGAGTTTTAATTCCACTACATTTTACACATTCTACAACAGGACTAGTGGTTGGCTAATCTCTATTGCTACACCCAGTTATTAAAGGAACAAAAGGATGGGAGGAAAGTAAATGATGTGAGTTAACATCACAAACACCCAGTCTTCGATCACAACTTTGAATTGAATAATTCTCAAATTCACTGTGATATGACCGGGAATCGAACCCAGACCTGCGTGATCGGTAGAGCAAGCTCTAACCAAATGGGCCACAGCAGGCTATATATATGAATATTTTAATATATTATCATTTTTTAGTATGACTGAAGTGTTCTGTTACCTGAACCACGTTAATGGTGGCAATTTTTGCTGCTTATGATGTTTCAAATGTTCACTAACGACCAACGTAGGTGGCACAGTAACGGCTTCGTTGCAGAGATAACGGCCGTTAGACGATTCGTTAACTTTGCGGTACTCAGTGGCGTATCGTACAATTGGTTATATTGAGTATACTCATTTCTAAACGTTAGATGTGATCCACTGAAAAAATGATTGAATTCATAGATTTGCTCCCTACATTTAAAAACAACATGCTATTTGGTAAAAAAACAAAATATTAGGGTATAAGAAATTGTATTAATAAAAACACAAGATACCTTTGTACTTCATTCCACTTTATTTAATAGGTCAGGACCGGTTTCGCTCATTGCGAGCATTGTCAAACCGGTCCTGACCTATTGAATAAAGTGGAATGAAGTACAAAGGAATATTGTGTTTTTATTAATATAATGCCTTTCCATCAAGTATTTGACAGTGAAAACCTTAAAAGTGAAATTGTGTTAAATAAAGAATAGTCAATAAATAAAATGCCAAAAATATTATTATTGTAAATAATTCTATTCGGATCGGGTCCTATGGCGCAGCGGCTAGAGTTGTGGCCTTCCGTGTCGGACCTCACGGGTTCAAGTTATGTTCGAAGGCATGGGTGTTTGTGATGTCTTAATTTTCCTCCCATCATTTCCATTTTCAATAACTGGGCGTAGCGAGAGTGATTAGTTAATCAATTGTTCTGTCCTAGCCTTATCCTTCTATCCCTACTACCCTCTTTGAAAAAGTCATGCCAAACGTCCATGCTTTCAAACAGCTGTCGCAGAGTAAGTCTATGGACCTGGTATTGTTTTGTGTTATGCCGTTAGTTTATGAGTGTAACAATACTCCGTACATTACATTCAAAAGGGACCTTACATAGGAAAAAACAACCAACGGATTTAATGAAAAATATCAACTTTTTTCAATTTATTTTTAATACTGATTTAAAACATCAAAAATGACAAGAACAACAGTTCCGAAACGCCGTTCCACCGCGTTTAATGGTAAAAAAAACACCGTATATATTATAAAGGTATCAAAACAAACTTAATTTTGTAATAATCTTCTATTCTCAAATTTGATTAAATACGTATATGGTTCTAGCTCACTCGCGTGTGACATAAAAAAATCTGAGACCTGCTTGGAATTCACCATCACTGATTAAGGATCTGCTGATCTATGATCAGCGTTTCCCAAACTATTTTTTTTCGCGACCAGGTTTTATGACCTACCGGCTTATAGGTAAAATAAAACCGTATATTTATGTCCATACAGTCTTTATATGTCACTTTTAAGGTGTTCACTGTCAATACTTGGTGGAATGGCATTATAATAAAAATAATAAAACATTTTTAGTACTTTTTCCACATAAAATTTATTAGATCAGGACCGGTTTCGCTCATGATGAGCATTGTCAACTGATAAGAAAAACAAATTTGATAAGAAAAACAAATTTAAATGCGTGCACTTAAATCAATTCAATCGAAATCAAGAATTAATAATTTAGTAATTTCTAAAGCTGATAAAGGTAATACGACCGTTATTATGAATAGAAGTGATTATGTAACAAAGATGAATGATGTTTTGTCAGGCCCTTCTTTCGTTATCTTAAAACGTGATCCCACTGCATCAAGTGCTGAGAAGGTTAAAACTGTTATCGATGAGGCCAATGCGTGTTTCCCGACAGAACGAATGAAAAAAATGTACAAACTTATGAACCCCCAGTGTCCTAGACTTTATGGTTTGCCTAAAATTCACAAAATTAATACTCCCTTAAGGCCAGTAGTTTCATTCAATTCAGCACCTTCCTATAAACTAGCTAAAAATGCGAACCTACTTTTTAAATATAAATTAAATTTCAGTCCTAAATTTAGTATTAAAAATTCGATTGATTTAGTAAATAAAATTAAAGATATCTCAGTGCCTTTAAATTCTAAGCTTGTTTCTTTTGATGTAGTAAGTTTATTTACGAGTGTCCCTATACCTGAGTTAAAGTTAGCTTTTTTAGACTTTATAGATAGTAAAAATCTTAATCCCTTGTTAGTTAATGATATTAAATCTATTGTCAATTGTTGTATTGACCAAAACTTCTTTAAATTCAATGATAAAATTTACCAACAGTTGAATGGGTTGGCAATGGGTAGCCCTTTGTCTCCTATTTTAGCTGATTTTTTCATGGATTTTTTAGAATCTAAAATCAGTAATTTTGATCTCTTTAGAAATGTCATTTACTGGTATAGATACGTAGATGACATCTTAGTACTTTGGGGAGGTACAGAGAGACAACTTAATCAATTCTTAAAACTTATAAATAACGTTAACCCGCATATTCAATTTACAATGGAGTTGGGGTTGAATAAAATAAACTTTTTGGATTTAACGATCGAGATTATTAATAATCGGCATTGTTTCAGTATATTTAGAAAAGATTCATACAGCGATAACATCATTAACAATTCTTCCAGACATCATATCTCTCATAAATTAGCAACCTTTCATTGCTTTATTCATCGTCTCTTGTTGATTCCGATGACTAAAGCTAGTTATGATCTTGAGTTAAATACGATAAAACAAATTGCGTTGAATAATGGTTATGATTCGGATTTAATAGATCGTCTTTTATTTAAAAAACACAAAAAACTAGCTTTGCTAAATGTAAGCTCTAGTTTGGTGATTAATGCACCAGCTGTTGAGAAACAATGGGTGAAATTGAGCTACTTGGGTAGTGTTTCAGAAAAGATTTCAAGGAAATTCAACAAAAACCTTTTTAATGTCACTTTTTATAATTCTTTTAACTTACAACGCATTTTAGTAAATTCTAAAGATAAACTCAACATTCTTAACCAAAGTGGCATATATTTAATTGATTGTGATTCTTGTGGAGCCAGGTATATTGGTCAAACGGGAAGAGCTTTTAATATCAGATTTAAAGAACATCTAGCCTGCTCACGTAAAGGGAATGAATTATCTTCATTTGGGAACCATTTGTTCCTAAATAAGCATACATTTGATATCTCTAAAAACTTTAAAATCCTGCATGTTAACAATAAATCTTTAAAACTTGATAAACAAGAGATTTTAGAAATAAATAGACATAAATTCTTGCCGGATTCTAATTTATTAAATGAACAGCTTGTATTTGCATCATCACCCTTGTTATATCCGTTTCATTAACATAATTCTAGCCTATTATATTTCCTTTTTTTTTTTACTGTTTTATTTCTTTAGAATTTTAATTTTCTCAGTTTGATTTTATTTTGTAAGAATTGATATTGCCTTTATTCTTTTCGCAGGAATCAACTTTGCTGGATTAAACTCTACTGGATTTTCCAAACTCAATTTAGATGACAGACATTAAGATTTATTTATTATATACACTAATTGTTGGTTTTTACTTTGGTAATGATAATTCATACCTAATTGGTTTTTGTCATAATAGTTTCATTTCTAAGTGGTCTTCAACTTTTTATTTATAGTTTATTTTCCTTGTATTTTACTTCAATTCTTTTGCTAGGTTGTAATACCAATTGTTTGTCATACCTTGTTTTTATCACTTAAAATTTGTATAAATATCACTGTTTTATTGTTTTTCTTATCAGTTGACAATGCTCATCATGAGCGAAACCGGTCCTGATCTAATAAATTTTATGTGGAAAAAGTACTAAAAATGTTTTATTATTTTTATTGTCTTTATATGTTATAATAGAAAATAATTTTCTATGATAAACCTATAGAGTCATCAAATAATTTACCAATAATTTATTAATGAGATATGTTGTGCTGTTTCTTGTTTACTAAAAGCTGCAGGTTTGGAGAAAAGGATGCTAGCTTTATTCTTCGTCCGCTACACTAACTGACTACAACACGACTATTTTTGACCATACACAGCGTTACGTCATTTTCGCTTATAACAAAGTAATATAGTAAGTATTCAGATTTATTTTATGAAATTGGTGACCCGGCATTTTGCTTTCTGTGACCCAGTACCCGACCCATCATTTGGAAAACGCTGACATAGATGATTCCGTGTTATGAACCAAAATACAAATCAAACAACTGGCGTTGTCGTATGGACAAATTTGTTTTTCCGTCGAAATGTTATCAGGAATAACTTATTCGGACTTTGAGTCAAATCAGCTATATCCGAATATAATTATTCGTTGGACATATCTGGCTATTATCGCCGTTTGACAATCGGCTTTGTCACTGTTGGACGTTGTCTGATAGATAACAAGTAATACATTAAACGATTAAACGAACGTTTTAAGATATTCGCCAGCCGGATTTGGACAGCCAAGTTGAGGGGTGTTTCTAGTGTTGGAAGTTAGCATTTTGCAAGCTGATACTGGGATTTGAATACCAGGGTATCGTTGCCTTTCCCGGAAGTCGAGCCTGCAAGCACCACAGCTGAAGCCAACAACTTTAACCACTCATTCTTCCAAATAAGATTTTCAAAATCTTTTCCGTTTGCTGGGACTTGAGCCCATAGCCGTTGTTTTGATTGGGTACATCTTTTGTCTTTATGACAAATATACAGGGCTGTGGAGTCAGAGTTGGAGTTGGAGTCGTTGTGGCAGAGTTGCGGTATTTTGGCCGGAGTCGGAGTCATGATTTTTTTTTTTGAAAAATACATTTACCGATGTGTATTCAAACAAAATAGACCAAAGTGTTATAACATTGCATGCTTGGCTGTCTAAAGATTATCTGATCGAATACATATATAAAAGATAAAATTAAATTATTTAAAAGTTTCCTCGGAGTCGGAGTCGTTTTTTATTTTAATGCTAGAGTCAGGGTCGGAGTTGTCTTTTTTTAAACGACTTCACAGCCCTGCAAATATACAAGGGGGGTGGTTGGAGAAAGCTTAGAGGAGCTCGCGTGAGCGCCTTGTTAAATTTGATGTAGACTGTCGAGACCCTTAAATCAAATCATTACCTAGCTGCAATTTTTGACATATGAAGAGCCTATATCAGGCGTGGGGAAACTGCGGCCTATTGGCTACTCTGGTGCGACCTTCTGGCCAATTCTGTAATTCTGTAAATTTATGTAAATTCCTGACATAATCTGACCCTAAATTCCTATTTCCGATCAAAGATTCCCCAGTCAATCTTTACTGCGGCCTTATGTCGAATTTTAAAAATGAATGCGGTCTTTAGAGAAGAAAAAGGTTCCCCAACCTGGTCTTGATTCATAAATCACATTCTCAAAACATCAAATATTGAAAAAATCGCAAAAATACTACAAAAGCACATTTTTTCGTAAAACAACGTTAGCAAATGTAATAAATGTCAAAAGTTTAACTTTTTTAAATTCAGTTTCAAACTCAAATTACCCAAATTTCAAAATAGTTTACTCAACAGATAGGATGCAATTTTAAACAACCACCCGCTTTACTAGATAGAATTTAAGCTGGAGAAAAATGATACGTTCAAACGAATAGTTCAGAATAGGTTTTGCAACTCAATGATTTAATTCAGCAATTACCATATCGACTGTGGAAAGGAAAAAGGACGTATCCCACACATATCAAATTTTACAGGAGGCGCAAAAAACGTGTTTTGATGACTTTGTGACATATGCAAATTATACAATCCACGAAGTCCACGGAGACTTTTAAGCTGGTGTCTAATTGACATCATCTTATATCAATTAAAGGAGTTGTCTAGGAAAAACCTTTATTTCGTCTTTTTTCTTGGTTTTAATTTTTACATGGTCATCTTTTTCAAACTTAAAAGCTAAATTTAGATACTAATTCGGCATTTGCAGCTTGCATCCTCTTGATAGAACGTGTATCAAGTTTGATACATTGTGACTATCGAAAAAGCCCTATTTTTAAAAAACTGTGAGTTACGTCCTTTTTCCTTTCCACATTCAATATACAATGAGTGAGTGTGATTTTTTATCCATTTCCACTCCCAATGTGAGGTATATGCCCTCCTAATGGAGGTATCTTGTTAGAAGTTTTTGCTCAGTCGCTCAACATATTTTTCAAAGAAAGTAGTCGGGATAGATGGATGAGGCTAGGACAGAACAAGTGATTAACTAATAGCTCTCGCTACACCCCGTTATTGAATGATGGATAGAGGGGGGGGGGGGGGTTATTAAGACATCGCAAACAACCATGCCTTCGAACAGCTATCACAGAGTAAGTCTATGTGTACGTGTATCAAGTTTGATACGTTGTGATTGTCGAAAAAAACCTGATTTGAAAAAACTGTGGGTAACGTCCTTTTTCCTTTCCACAGTCGATATCAATATAAAAGAAACACAAGTCACAATTGAAAAGAAAGCTTTTAAATATTTGATTAATAAAAAAGCTCGGTATATTTGCTATACAAGTACAACCGCTTGAAAATGTATCGAATTACGTACAATACATTACAAAAAAGCTTCAACTCTCTTTGTGGCATTACTCGAAGTGGTTAATTCCACAATAATGTCGTATATTAAGTTGTATTCCTCAGCAATTCCAATAATTACAACTCTACGCCCGTACCTTCTACTTTCAGTGATTGGCTCTACGATTTACATATATCTGATGAAGATAAATACTGCCCCAGATTTGATGTATGACAACACCAGCGGCGTAAATTGGAGTGGGGTGGTGCTATGTATATTTTTAATCCATATCCACTCCCAATGTAACGAATATAGCCTCGCAATGGAAGTATTTCAACAAATATTTTTAACATTTTGTTACTCAGTTTCTTAACGTCTCTTTTTGTGTGAAAAATGTGATTACTTTTGACTAAAATTTTGGTTTTTTAATTGAAACGGAAATAATTTTAACTCGATGGCTGCCGCAGACGAGATATCTCGCTAATAACTAATTAAATTAATAGTTGCAAATTTTTGCCGGCGTGCTAGGTAATTACTTTTAATTATCTACGGCAGTTAAAAGGTTAAGAAATCTGACATGAATAATGGCATACATATTTTATGTTTATTTTTACTGAGATATGAAAATTAGTGATTAAATAATCTCTAACGACACGTCTTACCTGGGTGAAGTCACTTCGAACGCGAGTGGAAAACAGTTTAAAGCGAACCAAAATATCAAACAAACTGATCGCGGCGTGCGTTTTGTCACGTAAAACACACCATAGTGGTGTGGAGATCATTTGATATTTTCGTACTACACCCATTTGTTTTGCATTCGCTTTGATTTCGTTCACGTAAGACATACAGTTATACTTCATGTAAATCCTGGTTAATTTGACGAGAAGATGAATTTAATTAGTAGAACTTGAATTTAATATGTTATAAAACATCGAAAATCAGCATAAACCAAATTTTAAGATATATTTCAATTCGAAGACCGGTTTTGGGGATTGGCAATCTTCCAATGGTTTTGAACCTTGTTCCAAGTAATTCGCAACGATTCTGAAATGTCAATAGAAGCGAACGAGTGACTCGTTCGTAATAAAGATTGCTTCGATTTAAGTCGTTGGAAGGCTGACGACACACTGAAAAAAACATTCGCACGCCGCTGCAGAACTAAATTACTGGCTTTCTATAGCAAATAATCATATACTTTCGTTCATTGCTGACGAAAATTACTGTATTTTATATCGGAATGAAAAACAGGCATTTTACTTTATCTGATATACAGTATTAAATTGAAAATCGGTTATTTTACAAATTAAATGATAACAAGGCAAATCGTTTTTGTGTATATTAAAATTAAAATGACAAATATAAATAGTTTCTTTGATTATTCCACGTATTGTGTTACTAACTGTGACACGTGTTTCGCCTCTTTCAGAGGCATCTTCAGACTTACTATCGCAAAGTTTGCTTAAGTAATGAAGCAAGATTGATTCTAACATTTTAAAATTATAAAATTACAAAATGGAGGTTTGGGTTTTTTTCCTTTTAAGAGGAGCAAGGAGGGGGGTGTAGAATCGAAATAAAGCAAACAGATAATGATACTAATTATACTAATGAGTTGTAAACAATCAGAATGGGATTTTTCCTTTTTAAGGGAAGCAAAGAGGGGATTATAAAATCGAAAGAGTGCAAACAAATTTAATCATACTACTAATGACGTTAAACATTACAAACTATTAAACTAATGAGCTGCAGTCAATCAGCTAGGTTTGTGATTACTTTATTAATTGGAAACAATTTGAGTAACGGGGAACCGCCTGTGCTATTAAGAATATTATTTAATAATATTTCTTTTTTGTTATGAATTTCCACAAAGTTACCGCCGAAACCATCGAAAATATAAATAGTTTCATTTAAGACTTCGACGGAAAATGCAATTATGGTGGAATTTTATGTATTAAATTTGAATCGTTGAAATTGTGTACATTCACACACAGCGATGGGCTGCCAATATGTAAAAAAGGACGCTCGCTTAATCTCAAAGCAATTCTCGATGTTCTGGGGAAGGAGTGAATTTTTTATCACTTATATGCAGTTATATGCAATACTTAAATAAGCAATCGATTGTTACTTAATACACTTATAATATGTAACAAAATGCAATTTACCGTAAACTAATCAATATAAATGGCTAAAAATGTACTACTGAGTATTATAAGGCTTTTCGTAGATGTTATATGTCAGAAATTGCAGATACATATAAATTTGATCTGATAATATTGTTTTATTTTTAAATAACTAGGCGCTCGCCGGCCTTAGTAAAATTGAACAAGGAGCTCACGCGAGCCTCCTCCAGCCCACCCCTGTTTTCACACATTTTGTCATTAACTGCCCGGGTTTTGCCTTTTGGCATCTTCGTGTATTTAATTTAAAAAATGAACTTGTTGTTTTAAGAATGGAAGAATTAGAAGGAACTTTAAGACATCCGTGCTCCGTAAAAAGGTCGATTGAAAAAAACCGTTTTGTACCGCTTATGTAGTCGAGTGGTCAACTTTGTTGGCTTCCGTTACGGAGGTCACGGTTCGAATGCCAGTACGGACGGTTTAATTAAATTGATTTTTCAATCGATTTATGAATTTCTGTCCGAAGGCATGGATGCGTGTGATGTCTTGAATTCCCCCTAATTATTTTTTTTTTCGGGATCTCTGGATTGCTGCCCTTACTATCAACTGCATATCGACTGTGGAAAGGAAAAAGGACGAATCCCACAGTTTTTCAAAACAGGTTTTTTTCGATAATCACAATGCATCAAACTTGATACACATTCTATCAAAAGGATGCAAGCTGCAAATGCCAAATTAGTATCTACATAAATTTAACTTTTAAGTTTGAAAAAGATGACCTTGTAAAAAAATTAAACCAAGAAAAAAGACTGAAATAAAGGTTTTTCCTAAATAATTTCTTTAATTAATATTAGACCATGTCAATTAAACACCAGTTTAAAAGTCTCCGTGCACTTTAAGGTTGTGTATAATTCATAATTTGCGCATGTCCCAAAATCATCAAAGCACGGTTTTTGCGCCTCCTGTAAAATTTGTGTGTTACGTCCTTTTTCCTTTCCACAGTCGATAGTATATAAATAATATTTTCAGAATATAACTAAAATGCATAGATATTATTAGTTATTTATTCACATCGGAAAAAGGTTAAATTTTAACCAATGGAGAAAAGTATTTTGAAGTGTTTTACTCGCTTCCAAAAACAAACCCTTCTGGCATGATAATAAATTGTTTTTGCAATCCTTAAATTGTAGTGAGAAAAATATTGATATTATTCTGCTTTGCTTAAAGAGTTTTCAAAACTTCCGGTATACAAGCTTGCACCTATTGTCTCTGGCATCAGCCCAGTACGGGTGGGTTATTTTCGTTTTGAAGCAGTATTCACTCTTGTAGGGTGGTACTTAACCCAATTGGGAGTGCTCGTGGTTATACTTTAGTCTGCATAATGCGACGTGACGCGGCCGGCGACGTGATATGTAGACGTTTTGCAAAAAGCGCTTCCGCGACAAAACACTGCATCAAATACATAGAGGGATGTTATCTTATATCGGTGGCGCACAGGCTTTTTGAAAGAAGGGTCAATTTATCCATTTTCTAATTTTTCACGGGCCGCACAGAGGGTAAAAGTGTTAACACTCGCGGCTCGGAGACTAGAAAAATACGTCTCTGCCGATGGGGTCCTTTTTTGACCCCAGTGGTTTCCTCATTATTGGCCTTATTCTTATGAATTTCAAAACAAAAAATAGTCTATGAGCTATACAATATCTCTCTGCATCATTCCTTATACATTTTTTTTATAAAAATCCGTGGTTTTTTAATAAATAATCATATTTTAGGTTGCGCGTATAAAAGACGTCATCCCAGCACACATATGAATTGACAACTGACGAGTGTTCTCAGCTATCTTACGGACGATCGTTATCGCGGGTGCTTATCGCCTGATAGCGTAATCGCGTTATCACATACTTATATAAACTACAAAAGGTCCAAAAAACTATGATATAAGAATACCTTAATTATAAACATTGTATCACCCATATTAAAATAGATATTTAAGAAAATGTTGGTAATGGGGTCGCATTTCTTGAGCTTAGAACCAGAAAAGTTAAACATAAAATATCAATCCATCACCGTTTTTCAAACCCCTAATGCAAGGGTGTTAAACCTTTTTTGTCCTGGGATCTACTTTTCCAATCTTAAGTTTTCTCGCGATCGACTTCTAACATCATTCTTATAAGGAATTTTATTTAGGGTTTTTTCTCTTCTTCAAACTTAGAAATATTTATTTTAAATGTGAAATACATATCATTAGACAGGTATGTGCTTACAAATAAATTCAATTTTTGTATATTTTATATTGAAATTGTATATTTTTTCAAAATTCACGGAAGCTTTCGGGATCGACGAATTTTTTTCTTTGAGATCGACCGGTCGATTGCAATCTACCGGTTGGACATCCATGGATTAGGGCAGGCGTGTGGAACTTTTTCTTCTCTAAAGGCCGCATTCATTTGTCTGATTCGACATAAGGCCGCAGTAAACATTGACTAGGGAATCTTTGGCCGGAAACAGGAATTTACGGTCAGAATATGTCGGGAATTTACGAATTTACATAAATTTACAGAATTACAGAATTGGCCAGAAGGCCGCACCAGAGTAGCCAAAAGGCCGCAGATTCCCACGTCGTAACGTCGTTATGACACCGGGATTTCTGAATTCACAATTTTACGGAAGAATCCCTCCAATTTCTTATTGATATATTATCTACGAAAGCTTCAGTATACACAATGGTACATTTTTGGCTGTTTACATTGATAATTTTACGATAAATTGCATATTGTTACATATTATAAGTGTATTAAGTAACAATTGATTGCTTTTTTAAGTATTGCATATAATTGCAGAGAAGCCATATTAAAATTCACTTCTTCCTCAGAACACCGAGAATTGCTTCGAGATTGAGCGAGCCACTTGCTAACGTATTGACAGCTCACCGCTGTGTTTAATGCCAAGTTGCATAAGTTTGAAATTGAACTAGATTCAAATTAAGTTTTCGGTGACAGTAATCAAAATTCTTTGGGATTATCTGATATTATCCGTTGATAGAGATATTGTAAAAATAATCACGATGGTCCAATCAGACGTATACATACGTAATGTATAACATAATATTTGATTATTTTTTTTAGTTTATTCGATAGTCTGATGATGCTTCTCAAAGAATAAAACACGTGCCACAAATTACATTTTATATTTACTCATCAGCGCGTATTTTGTCATTTTTTTCGGTCACCGTTAACAAAGTCATCTTCAAAATAAATTACCGGCTAATTTGCGAGATTTCGAAATTTCATTACGAGACCGACGTTAAAAACAAAAAAAAAACCACCCCACCCACCCCATCCATGCGCCTGTTACCCTTATCGCGTTACAGTCACGAACCTCTACGAAAAAGACATGGGGCCGTAGCCAAGTTTGACGGTATATTGCGGCAAAGAGGCCGACAACGCTGATAAAATTGACCTACTAAAAACTTGTAATTATTATCGTCGCTGAGGTGGAGTTACTGCCTCTCATACTTAAACCTGTGCGGAAAAACACAAAATACAGGCTGTTTTCTTCTCTTGTCGTAACGTTACTACTGAAACTGTCGCCCGTTGTGGTCTAGATGGTTACAGCTCGCTCTGCCGACCAGGTGAGTCTAGGATCTATTACCCGTAAGGTCAGTATCAAATTTAGAGATTAAAAATTGAGACCGTGGGTGTTTGTGAAGTCAATTTAATTCAATTTGATCTTGAGTGACTTACAATCAACTTACCCTCTAAGCTACGCAGCAGTTGAAGCACTACAAGACAGTTGGTCAATTAATATTTGATCGGTCAGCGCAGCCCTTAAAATTTCCGCGCAGCTAACCTCTCACCTTAGAGAATAGGTTCCCAATTTTTTTCGGGTGGTGACCCCTTTTTATAAAAGCCATGTGACTAGGCTACTCCCCCGAGGAATTTGAAATCCTCGATTTGCTATACTTTTTCCCCGGATTGCCCCGAAACTCCTTTTTTTTTTTTAGCTCACCGAGGAATTTGAAATCCTCTATTTGCTATACTTTTTCCCCGGATTGTCCCCGAAACTCCTTTATTTTATTTTTTTTAGCTCACCGGGGAATTTGAAATCCTTCAAAATCGGAAAAAGTTGGCGACCCCCAGGTTGGAAACCCGTGCCTTAGAGGGAACATTGCTTACAATAAATTCTCATCGAGCTTTTCTCGTGTGATCTTCCAACTTTAAAGTATGAATGCGTATTAATTTAAAGTATACAAGCTGTAATGCCAAATATTCGGACATCCAATTAACCGAACAAATCAACTAACCGGTTTTTTTTTTCAAATAAAAAACCGGCTTACCGGTTTAAACCTGTTTTTACCCCGAAATACAAATTTCACTACCATACATAACAACGTTCCAAAATATTAAAATAAATAGTGCATTTTGCTTACTTAAATATGATATAATAGTTGCATGCGTGGATTAACTTTTTTTCCGTTTTGTCTAACCAAAAGTTTTTTCTACGAAAACTGCTTGTTACTCTGTTACTCAACCTCTTTTTTTCAAAGAGAGTAGATAAAAAAGGATAGGGCTAAGATAGGACAAGTGGTTAACTAATCGCTTTCGTTGCGCTCTTTTTTATTATACGTGTAGGAAGCATTTGAATGATAAAATGCTGTTACTACAGAGACTTGAAGCTGTAAGATTCGTCACGGAAGACAAAGTCATTGACCACAGCGCCACGGACCCGAAAGATGAATATTTTTCTAAAAATACATTATATTCAAGGCGGAAAAGGAATGTCAAATAAACCCCGGGTAGCCGTGCAAAATAAACTCGATTTCGGTTTTTTAAAACCGGCAATAATTTGGTTTACCGGTTCCGGCTTAAAACGGGGTGGAGACCCTAACTGTAACTGATTGGAGATTGCCAGAAACGTATGTAGATCTAATTCGTTTAGTGGTGGGAATTGTAAATTAGGTACTGTCCTTCAGAACACGGGGTATTTTAAGCTCTGCTTGGTGACAGCAAGATACACAACCTAAAAACAGGACGTGTGATCACATTTCATATAATGTGACGTGCCAAATGGAAAGGTTTTACAACCTTTCGAAAAACAATGACTAAGAACCAATGGGGGGTTTCTGGTCGTTTTATTTATTTAAAGGTGAGCTAATTAAAATTATTTTTTAATCCATGTCTGCTTCCATTGTGCAGCATATGGACTCTTAATGAAAGTAATCGTAGACGGACATTGTAAAACAATAATAATTACAACATGCTGTATAGAATAGACTCTCAAAATGATATAAAAGTTGATGGGAGTCCGCTGATACTTGCGAAACCACTTTTAGTCACTACTACTGTGTAATAGAGGTTGTTTGGGGAACGGAGTGGCTCTCAAACTATCTTCTCAAAGTAGCCTCTCCTCAAAACGTATGAATAATAATTATGAATAATAATTAATATAATACATACCACGACCTAAATAAATAAACCTTATTAATTGATTTGGCATTTACTTGGGTAATAATATCCATTATAATAGGGTAAGAATATCAAGTATTTTAGTTCTACAGTTTTTAATATATATTTTTTTTATGCGTTGATAGCTATTTCGGCTTTCGCCATCGTCAGAACTATGTTTAAACTTATATTTTGCTCAGCTATATTATACTGGCTCTGAAGAGATACACAATGCATCAAGTTATTCACTCTTGCAACCTAATTCAAATTATAATTACAATATTACACTTATTAAATGTGATTCTAGTGTTTCAAAGAACGATGAGCAATCTGGGTTTTTTTCATTAAAACATTAATTAGGATAAAATTAAACTGATATTTATTATTAATTACATAACATTAAATTTATTAACTATGGCTTCAGTGTTTCGAAAAAAAATAAGCAATATGGGATTTTTCAAGGTAAATCAGGACAAATTATACTAATATTTATTATTAATTACATTAGGGGTTTTATAAACTAACTTTCCTTATCTTTTCTTTATGCCTTACTTTTTTATTTTGTAATATCAACCCGTTATATTCAGGAAATCGTAGGTTTTTTTATATATTAAATTAGGAAAAGGATTTCCTTAAGTGCGGTTAGTAGATTGTCAGGTCATATGGCGTAGCGGTCTGCGTTCTGGGCTTTCGTGCCAGACCTCGCGGGTTCGAGCCCCAGTACGAACATCATTTTTTCGTGTTTGTGATGTCCCTCCCACCATTTCCGACTTTCTTTAACAACTGGGCGAAGCGAGAGCAATTAGTTTACCGTTAGTTCTGTCCTAGCCTTATCCATTTCTCCTACTACTCTCTTAGAGTTTAGAGAAAAGAGAGGTTTAGCGACTGAATAACAAATAGTCAAATACTTGGCATTTCAATCTAAAATAAGCAATATATGTATGAATATGTGTAGTGATATCTATACTGAGTCAATATAGGTTTTTAAAATATCGAATTCGAGTGTATATTAGGAAAAAATATTTTCCTCAAAAACTCTCAGTATCTGGGACATATTATTGATTTATTTGCGCGGTATTCAAACGGTTAAGTGTAAGAATTCCTCACGTTTTTTCGTAAAACTGGCATTATGCTAAATAATTAGAAATTAGTATTCTCTAAATTTTCGGCTCTATGACACAGTAGTCAACGTCGTTGTCTTCCATGCCAGACCTCACGAGTTCGAATTCCAATCCGAACAGCATTTTTTCAATCGATTTATCGATATCTGTTTGTGATGTCTAAAAATTCCCATTTTTTCAAATAAAAAAATGAGATGTCACGCGAGCGATTACCTTCAGCATTTCTCGTAGAAAATTCCCGTCAAGACACCTTCATAAAGAGGACATGTTTTTAAAAAAGTTACTCATTTTTCCCGAGCCACAGTTTGACAAGGTGTGCCCGATGACATGATACCGAGAGGTGAATATAATATAAAAGTAGTAGTGTACGAGCTGTGAAGTACAAATGGCCTGGTGATGGGGCAAAGATAAACGAAGGACGATCGATCGCGAGGGATGGTGGGGATGGGCAGCGAGGAGTTGGGGGCGGCGGCGGGGATGAGATCCCTCGTCATCTGTACTATTATATTTGACCTCAGGAGATTCCAGCTAGATTCTTCTTTTTCTTTTTTTTTAACTTAATATTGTATGGCAACATTATTATCGCTGCGAAATAATGCCCTGTCAAGATACGTTACAGTAATCACTTTTACGGAGTTTACTGTCAATTTTTCGTGGAAAATAAACACATTCAATTTATTATATAATATATTATAATTATGATAAAACTCTTTGAATTTTTTTAAATATCGACAGTGGAAAGAAAAAAGGACGTAACCCACACATTGTCAATTTTACAGGAGGCAGGAAAAACGTATTTTGATGATTTTCGGCCACATGCAAATTATAAAAAATACACAACCTTGAAGTGCACGGAGACTTCTCAGCTGGTGTTTATTTGACATAATCTAATATTAATTTAAGAAATTGTCCAAGAAGTAGAAAACCGTTTTTTCAGTCTTTTTTCTTGGTTTAAATTTTCACAAACTCATATTTTTTCAAATTTAAAAATTAAATTTAGATACTAATTCGGCATTTGCAGCTTACATACTTTTGATAGAACGTTTATCAAGTTTGATACATTGTGATTATCGAAAAAAGGTGTTTTGAAAAAACTGTGGGTTACGTTTTTTTTTTCCTTTCACAGTCGATATGAACCATGAATATAATTTATTAGATAAAAATAAATTCTATAAATACTTTTAATAATCAGTCACAAACATGGATTGATAACATACAAAATATCATTTTAAAATAATGTAAAACTATTATTTTTTTTTAATTTTATTTTTTAATCATTTTACAACGAGCCGTGTTTGCAAATAATACCTACAAATACTGGTTTCACACTTGCCGAGTATTTTCAACTGTTGAAAAATGAATCCCAGAAATTCGGGATTGAAGAACTGCGAAATTCTCGAAAAGTTGTCAAAAATGGGCAACCAGAGCTTTCGCGCGAGAGCTAAAAAAAGCTCCCAATTTTTTTTATTTTTTTTATTCTGCAAATTCATGAGTTTCTTGATTTGGAAGTTCTGAGAAGATCTAAAAAAAAAAGCTCTAAGATTTTTTCATTTTAGGAAATCCGTTAACTCCCAGGATTTCACAATTTCTCAGTCCCTAATTTCTACACGATTTTGAAGTGAATTTTCAATCCCGGAATTCCGGAGTTGTAAAAATCGTCAATCCTGAAATTCCAAGATCACAATGCCTTCCTCACTACTAACAGCATTTTTAAATTAATTTATCACGCGTATTTAAAATGTCTTCAAATTTTTCTCCAGCTCTTCCAATCCTAAAGTAACGAGGCATAGAGAGAGCGATTAGTTAACCAATAGTTATATTCTATCTTTCTGTCTCAGCGCTCTTTGAAAAAGAGTGGTTGCAGCAAAACAACATAATTTTTTTCGATAAAATTAGGAGGATTTGAAAATACACGTGATAAGCGAAAGTGGTCCTGATCTTAATTAATAAATGTGGAATTGTTACAAAGTATTGTTTTGTTTTTGTAAGCTATACACTAATGGGAGCAAACAGTGATTTGTTACACAAATACAGAGCTTGGCAAATGATGGTTTGAGTGTTGAAAAAATCACGGTTTACTTGAATGTGTCAACTATATAATTTAATTTTTCTAGTAAAT
Organism: Himalopsyche tibetana; assembly: GCA_030503985.1. Taxonomy (NCBI): domain Eukaryota; kingdom Metazoa; phylum Arthropoda; class Insecta; order Trichoptera; family Rhyacophilidae; genus Himalopsyche; species Himalopsyche tibetana. Next base: position 3,392,908 of record JAPJYX010000052.1, on the reverse strand, counting down.
AACATTTTTTGAACACTAACTGTGATTTCAATTCACAGATTATATTATGGACCATCAGAACTGATATTAAACGTCATTTTTCAAAATAATCTAAATTTAAAGGCAGGCGTTTTTTTAAATTATCTATGTGATATTAAATATTAACGGTTTATCCTAAAAGCTCAAATTTTCAATTGATATTTACTCAGAACTATCAATTGTAATACTTACCAACTCCTGCAAGTAAGATGACGATATTATACTCCACGTTTGGTATAGGACAGTGGCCGGCAAACTCAATAGTCAACTGAGCCAAGTATTATCAACTTTACAACGATTGAAATTTCTTTTGAGAGCCATTTTTTTAAACGTAAACTATATAGGTAAGTAAATTGTTATTAACTTGATTCAGGTACTCCTAAGCTGGCTTTTGTTTAAAATGTTCTCAATCTGATTGAGGTACGTTCCCTGAGATCGCTTTTTCCAACTCTAAGTCTTAATGCTGACTTTTTCGTGTAGGACGCGAATCTTCAATTGCACTGTATTAGTGAAAAGGCCACAATCAATAAGCAAAAAAGCCGCATGTGGTTTGCCCACTACTTGAATAGTACATGGTATAAAAAAATACATGGCAGAGGTGTGAATTTTTTTAATCGCAAGGTACGATTTTCATCAACATTGCCTACGGCGTAGACCCCATTATGTAAATTCATCATTCTGCATCTATAACCCTTTATTGTTTTGCAATTTTCAAAGTAGTGACAAGCACTTGGGGCTCTGGCTGGTACTTGGAAAGCCGGGGATGGGGCGCGACCGGTGACCTGCCCCGATCACGCTACCGGGCGCGGATGAGCCAATCAATGGGGGCTCTTTTTTACAATCGATTTATTTTTATATTTGACAAAAACACACACAGTTAGTTTTTTATTAACTGTAAAAAAATATTTACTAGTAAATATTAATGCACATGTTAGTAAAATGGCGACAAGGTGGGAAGAGGATCTCCACAGCTTTTTTTTACTGGAATGTTTAATAAATTTAATAATTGTAGGATATATTATCGAATAACAAGATGTATTGTGTATGTCTTCTAAGACAGTGAGTATATACAAATTTAAACATAGTTCTGACAACAGCACACGCCGAAATAGCTATAAACTCACCTTTTAAAAATTGTAGAACTAAATACGTTGATATTGTTTACCGTATTACAATGGAGTTCTATCAAGTAAACGCCAATTCAATCAATGAGTTGCATAGTCCTGTCTTAGTCGCTATCCTTTCTTTCTTCACTATATTTGAAAAAAAGGGAAGTTGAGTAATTGAGTAACAAAAAGCTTTTGGAAGGGGCCTTGCTTTCGAACAAAATTACATAAATTGACTACGTACAACTGTCTGAGATTTGAATCTATGAACACATTACACAAATTGACGCCCGTAACATTGACCACGCGACCACGGACCCGACAGCGTGAAGTGCAACTAAACATCATTTTAGGGTTGGGTTAAACTTTCCTTCATGGTTTATATATTAAGGTTTTTTCCTGTTCTAAGAATTTTTCCTTAGTCGTTTGAATATATAGCACTGGCTTATCTCAAAGCTTTTTAAGCTCCATTCATTTGTCGCCCGCTGTGGTCTAGTTTGTTGGAGCTTGCTCTACCTACCATGAGTCTCTGGGTTTGATTCCCGGTAAGGTTAGTGTCAAATTTGTTTTTTTTTAATTTAAATTTGAGACTTAAGACATGGATGTTTTTTTTTTAATTTAACATTTCGACTGAAGGTGCTCGGTGGAATGTCAATTAAATATCAATATTAAATTTGTCAGTTCGAGTTCATCCGTGCACTTGAACGCCTGAATATGCCGAAAGGCAAAACCCAGGTGGTTGGTGACAAAATTTGCGTGAATGTAGCATGGTTGTTTGTGATGTAAATTAACCGCCGAATCCATCGAAAGACCTACAATGAATTATCATCGAATTTTTCTCGTATGATTTTTCAACTTTAAAATATTTAGCGCGTTGGCATTAAGCTGTAGTGCCGAATATATATAAAAAAAAACGGCTGCCAGTTACTTCTCCTCAAAAATAAATGATTTGACGATGTTTTCACTTCTAATCATTAATCCCAAAGTCACCGTGTTGAAACAAGCTTAAAAGCTCGCCTTGATTCCCCTAAAAAAGGGCATGTTATGTTACAATAGCCATCGATTCATTTCGCATATTAGGTCATACTTACTTGGTAGTGATTCAATGTTAAGGCCGCCTTCCACTTATTATCGTGATATACGTACGTAATGATTGCAAGGAGAGTAGAGTTGATCGGGTCGGTGGTTCAATTTATATCGACCGGCCTTTATGTTTGCCTTAGCGAAAGGCCCGCTTCGTGAAATATACATGGACGCACCGGTTGCCTTATGGCTGCGATAAAACCACAAGGGGACGCAGGGATGAATCGGGTTGTTTTAATAATAATGTTAAATTAATTACATTCAATATACTTTGTGGAAAGGCATTGTATGAATACAAACACAATATTCATTTGTACTTAATTTCCACTTTATTTAAAAAGTTCAGGACCATTGCATCAGGCGAGCATTGTCAACTGATGACAATCATGATGATCAGTTGACAATGCTAGCCATGAGCGAAGCCGTAAGTTAAAGTACAAAGGAAAACAGTGGAACCCCCGATTACACTTCCTCGAATTACGCGCTGGCTTGAAGTATTTGCCGCAAATCCCCCGATTGCACGGTCGCATTCCATTGTCGTTACTACGAGACGGTCGTTTGTGCCACGCTTGCAGTCAAATGTTGGCTAGCGTCTGTGTATTCAACACGTGCCAGGCTATACACGTATAGCGGGGACTGTCTATGTGTGGGATTTTGGCGCGCTTTGGATCACTTGGTAACTAAATATTTCGTCAATATTTTTTTTTTGCAAAACTAAATCTTACTTTTGCATTTTTTGCGGAAAAAACCAAATCCCTAATTTTGTATGAGATTCACAACCCCAATTACACTACCCCGAAAACGCTGTCCCAACTTAAGTGTAAATGGGGGTTTTACTGCATTGTGATTTAATTGATAAGTTAAATTAATCGCTGACCAACACTAGTTCTTTAATAAAAATAATAAAACATTTTTAGTACTTTTTCCACATAAAATTTATTAGATCAGGACTAGGAAAAGAATATTTAAAAGTAGTAGAAAATAAAACTAATAACTTGTATTTGAATCGTTCAAATTATGTACATTCACACAAGTTTTGTCACTAACGACCCGGGTTTCGCCTTTTGGCTTTTTTATGCGTTCAAGAGCACGGATGATGGTGTGTGAATGTACATTACTTGAACGTTTCAAATTTAATATTGAAATTACAATAAGCACCTTCAGTCGAAAATTTAAATTAATAATAAGTAAGCTCCGATAAATTCTACTTTAAAAATTTCATCAAAAAATAGTATCCGTTGGAACTCATTCATGTCCTCGTAGAATATATATATAGACATCCAAAGCAATATTGTTAATCACTGTGAAAGCTCTCCCCAGTAGCATTTTCAGTTGTAGACTGATTGTACTTATTGAGAGAACAAACAATGATCATACCACCATTGCCATCAATCCCACGTTGTTTTCACTATTTCACGCTGTCGTTGGCACATTGCTACACTGGATCCGGCCCTGACCCACCGGTGCCACAACTTGGGCATTTATTATTCATAGATGTGTTCATGTATCGTAAAACGTCCGAACTCGGTTAAAGTTGGAGTAACGTCAAATTTTCTTCACATTTTCCGCCTTTCTTGGCGCGGCGGACCCCGAAAACTCACAACGCCCGGACGCCCGGTGTCTGAATGTATTATATCGTATTTCCAGTTATGAATACACTTCACGCGTGCTGAATTAAACATATATTCATATTTAAGGGTAGTCCATACGGTAGAGGGGTAAAATAAAACAACGTATTTAGAAATATATTTTTCTTACCATGACTGCTCCCAATATTAAGCATACTGACTGTGGAAAACAGGGCTGTGAAGCCGGATTCGGAGTCGGAGTCGTTAAAAACGAGCAGCTTAAAACATTCAAAAATATGTGTATTCAAATCACAATAGTTCATATAATTAAGTATTTTGACTGAGGGTGCTTGATGGAATTTCAATATCAAATTTGAATTTTGTAATTCAAAGGCTTAAAAACAAATCAACTCATTAATAATAGGTCGGATAAAACCCTAGATTTATTTTAAACATTCCTATGTTATTATCTGGTCATTAACATTTTCAAAAAATCCTCAAAAACTATAACAAACCCACTTAATTCATTGAAAATTGTATACATTCAATTTACATTTTAATAGCTTTTTAACTTAGTGATCTACTTATATATTTGTATATAAACGATACAAACTGTTTACTACGCGTCAGTTCAAGTACATCCGTGCACTTGGAATGCCTGAAGATGCCGAAAGGCGAAACCCGGGTTGTTAGTGACAAAACTCATGGAAAAGTACAAAATTCAAACAATTCAAATTTCACAATAGTTCATAGTGTTGACATTGCATGCTTGGCTGACTAAAGATGATCTGATGGAATACATATTATTTATTTATTGTTTAAAAATTAAAAGAATAGTACATGCCATTAAAACTGACGCCAATTCGCCATGCACTTGATAAATATAATATGAAAAAAAAAATTACAGCAGGCACAAAAAACGTGTTTTGATGATTTTGAACCATATGTCAACTATGAAATATACACAACCTTGAAGTGCATAAAGACTTTTAAGCTGAATGGTGTTGAATTGGCATAATGTAATATTTTTAACGAAATTGTCTAGGAAAAACCTTCTTTCAGTCTTTTTTCTTGGTTTCAATTTTCACAAGCTCATATTTTTCCAAACTTAAAAGCTAAATTTCGATACTTATTCGGCATTTGTAGCTTACATTCTTTTGATATAACCTATATCAAGTTTAATTCATTGTGATTATCGAAAAAAAGTTCTTTTGAATGACCTGTGAGTTACGTCCATTTTCTTTTCCACAGTCGATTTTAAAAAAAATACGATTTTATCAAAACAAAGTCTTGAAATTTTGTTTTAAAAGCACCGAATTATTATTCTTGCATAGGAAGTAGTTGCTGAGGAAGTAGGCATTGACGTTCCCGCATACGAATGCGAAAATTTTCCGGCGCAATCAATCGGAAAATGGAGAGAAAATTTCACTTCCCTGCAACAATAGCAAGCATTTCCCGGAAACAGAACTAAAGACGTATTACTCTGTGTGCGCCAACGTTTTGTTGTTATGTTTCCTATTAACTATAAACGAATATGCAAGCTCGCAAATCGTTACAGTACAGATGTCGTCAAGTAACGAATTGACAGTTCTGAGTAAACAAAAAATAAAACAAAGACATCGTTGGTATTTTAAAATAGAGTTAAATATATTTTTACTTGCTTTAATGCAGGGGTGAGGAACCTTTTCTTCTCTAAAGGCCGCATTCATTTTTCTGATTCGAAATACGGCCGCAGTAAACATTGACTAGGGAATCTTTGGCCGGAAACAGGAATTTAGAGTCAGAATATGTCGGGAATTTACATAAATTTAGAGAATTAAAGAATTGGCCAGAAGGCCGCTCCAGAGTAGCCAAACACCGCAGGCTCCTGGATCTGAATCAAAAGGAGCAAAATCTGGAGAATACGGTGGGGGTCTTTGGTGACTTGGTGATCCAAATTCAACTCATTAAACTTATCACTTTTAAGGTGCTCACTGTCAATACTTGGTAGAAAGGCACTATTTAAAAAAAAACACAATATTCCTTTGTACTTTATTCCAATTTATTTAAAAGTTCAGGACCGGTTTCGCTCATTACGAGCATTGTCAACTGAAGTTGACCAGTTGATCAGTTGACAATGCGGCATATAAATAGCATTGTTAAATTATATTTCTTATCGGTTGAAAATGCTCGCAATGAGCGAAACCGGTTCTGACATTCTAAATAATGTGGAATAGAGTACAAAGGAATATTGTGTTTTTATTAACATTTAACTTATTTTGAGTCATTATCGCCATACGTGGTCGCATTGCTAGTCGACAATTAATGAGGAACACAAACTTCGTACCGCAAAATCATCCCCATACGTTTCAAATGTCTCAATACGGGTGATTGGTTGAATCCATCAGCAACATAGTACTCCTGGTGGCTTGACGTGCATTGGTTGCAATTATGACGTTTGATTTGTCATCATCAGACACAAAAAAGTCACATGGTACGTGGTTTATCAGACTGTGTAAAATCTCTAGTTTGAAATTTTGTAAAACCACTTTTGCGTTAGTCAAACTTTGATGACATCGGCTCTTTACAAATTTTAAATGTGTTCGGTTGTCACAGTTGCAGTGTTGTCTTTACAGAATTCATATAGTAAAGTAAACAATGAGTAAATGCACTTTTTTCGACCGACATTTTGAAACAACAAAAGGGCTCTTCACTGTATTCTGGCTAGTTCAAAACTGAATAGAAGGTAGAAAAAAAGCATTCTTTATACAAAATTAATATTTCTTAGTAGATTTTATTCACCAGTTCCTAGATTTTTTTTCCCAACCTCAAAACTTTTTCACCATCCCAATGTATATATATATCGACTTTGGAAAGGAAAAAGGACGTTACTCTCAGTTTTTTCAAAACAGCTTTTTTTCGATAATCACAATGCATCAAACTTGATACACGTTCTATCAAAAGGATGCAAGCTGCAAATGCCGAATTAGTATCTGAATTTAGCTTTAAGTTTGAAAAAGATGACTTTGTATAAAATTAAAACCAAGACAAAATACTTAAATAAAGGTTTTTGCTAAACAATTTATTTTAGTAATATTAGATTATGTCAATTAAACACCGTTTTAGAAGTCTCCGTGCACTTCAAGGTTGTGTATAATTCATAATTTGCATATGGTCCGAAATCATCAAAACACGTTTTTTGCGCCTCCTGTCAAATTTTATATGTATGGGTTACGTCTTTTTTCCTTTCCACAGTCGTTATTTTCAGTGCTTTTTTTTAAAATTAAAAGTACCGGAACTCACTTACTTTCACCCGTTTCCGTTCCCAAATCAAGGTATCTAAACTGAAGTTTTTTTTACGAAGACTGATTGTGAGTCAGTTTATCAACTTCTCTTTTTTCCGGAGATAGTAAGGATAGAAGGATAGGGTTTAGACATGAGTGACATGACTAGTGATTAACTAACCAATATCACTTTTCTTCGAACTGTGATTCGAGCTCATGAGATCCGTCACGAATGCAAACCACGTTGACTACTGCGCAATGGAAAGGTGTTGTAAATAAGAGAATTTGCAAAAAAAAACAATATATGAAGCATAAGACCCCTGGTTCTAATCACAGAGTAAGCCTATGGACCTGGTATTTTTTTAACATTACATTCAAAAGGGACCTAAAATAGAAACAAACATAATGGTTTTCATTAAAAAAAATCAACATTTTCTTAACCAAAATAAAAATAAACTTTTATGAATATTGATTTGAAACATTAAAATTTGCGAGAAAAGGGTGCTGGAAACCTTTTCCAACAAAACAAAAATAAATATAATTCTTAAAACTACTCACCATTCAAATCTGTGGGCATTCCAATAGGCTAATCTTTTTCGCCAGCAATGGCTTTTAGCTCAACGATACATTTATTTTTTTACATAAACACGAAACAATTTATAATTATTTTCATTTTGATTTTTTAAACTTCCATAAAATTCTTGGTCGAACACGACCCGGGTTTCACCTCTCGGCATCTTCCGGTGTTGATCAGTGCGCGAATGCACTCGAACTAACAGGCAGTGGTAGGTTTGTATTGTCTATATACAAACACACAAGTACATATATATGTAATATATATAAGTACATATATATGTATGCATTCGCGCACTGATCAACACCGGAAGATGCCGAGAGGCGAAACCCGGGTCGTGTTCGACCAAGAATTTTATGGAAGTTTACAAAATCATAATTAAAATAATTCTAAATTATTATTGAATTTCCATCAAGCGCCTTCAGTCGAAATTTTAAATTATAAACACGAAACATTCATTTACTAGGCGTCAGTTCAAGTTCATCCGTGCACTTGAATGCCTGAATATACCGAAAGGCGAAACCCGGGTCATTGGTGACAAAATCTGTGCGAATGTACATAATTTGAACGATTCAAAAATTATACGTTTTGATGAAAGCATATGCCGAAAAAGCTATCAACTTCAAAAAAATTAACATTTGTAGAACTAAATACTTGTTATTACTTTGATTTAAAATTCATATCGGTTGGCGTGAAGGTTATGAGTAAAGGTAAAATTAATTTTATTTCAAAGAGCTCCGGGTGACATTTAATTATTGCTCGCTTAGCGCCCAGAGTCTTTAATTGGCCACAATCTTGATAACCTCGATTTGTCGGACAATCATTTCAATTCATTTCCCAGAGCCACTTATTTCCAAAGTTTTTCACGAAGCCTACCCTTGTCGCTGAAATGTAAAATCGAGTCCTATTAAAAATGTACAAAACAATAACCATAATAACTTGGGAGTTTTTGTAAATTAATAAATTCACTAAAAGAAAGAAAACAATAGTAAATAACATTTTAAACGAAACAAGCGGTTCAACATTGCTGAATTTATTTCCAATTGTATTTACCGCACTTAATGAAAGTGATTAGTTTATAATTGTGGGGTTATAATGCAAAACGTGCTATTTCCAAAATGAGCGATATTGAGTTAGATATGCAGATAAGGTAATTCAAGCCTAAGGAATCGACTGGTAATATTAGTTTTAATATAAAATGTCTACAAGACTGTCGTTTTCAAATAATAAATCATATTTTTATGCCAATGTTATTTTGTTTGTGTTCATCGTTCGAAAAGTTCGAGTTTTGGAAATAGTACGTTTTACATTATAGCCTCACAATTAGTACTATCAAATTTTGTATTTTACTTTCTCTATTGCGTCAAGTAAAAAAGGACAAATCCTGAATTTAATTGTGTAATTTATAACATAAGAATTATAATCAATTTATTTTAAAATTAAATTAGTCTTTTAAGTAACATTCGATTGCTTTAACAACAATCAGCGTGTACACTTCAGGGTTGTGGAGTCGAAGTCGTGGTGTAGGATTCAAAAAAAACTAATAACTTCGAATTGTTTGTAAGAAATTGTGTTTTCAGATCGCTATGGTCAAAAGTAGTGCCATTGTATGCTCCTAAAAAATATTTAAAGTAGTGTTTTAGGCTAAGTTTGAAGTCGGAGTCGTCTTATTTCTTGATGTCTTACAAATCCAACCCTTCTCCACTCCGCCAAAAGCTCTGAAATTAAACGAGTCGCTTGATAACTTATTGATAGCCTACCGCTGGATATAAGACTGAAAAATGGAGCTTTTTACTAAGGCAAGTTAGTTGTTGATTATGCCACCACCATCCGTTATGTGTATGTTGCCACTTTTTCACGGCCGAATTTCATAACGCAATACGATTAAGAAAAGAAAAAAATACTCCTCATATTGATGGCCCTATACAGAACTGCACGGGATTTATCTTTTAAGTGTGAACTGATGTGATTAAACAAATAAAATAAGAAAAAAAGAAAAAATTTGACTTCTTCGGCCATTTAGTTTAAATGATATCAACCGTTTGAATTAATTGATTTATTTAGATCAGTGCTTCTCAAAAATTGTCATGCAACGGCCGCCCAACCGCTTGACTACCGGGCAAATAAATCATCATCACAACTGGACGCAGGAAGGTGAAAGGGACTGACAGGTGGATCACCATTGTTGAATTGATTTCCATCGAGAGTTACTCCACCTAATGAATGTGGTTAATATTCAATTAGTAAACTTTGTATCCTACCCTCTTCCTGTATCCAGTAGAAAATGACAAACCCCGAATTTTATTTTATACTTTATAACATCAGAATTACAATCAATTTTCAGTTTAACCGTTTGAGTACCGCGCAAATAAATCATTAATATGTCCCAGAGAAACTGCGTGTTTTTTGAGAAAAACAATTTTGTCTAATATAAACACGAATTCGATATTTTAAAAATCTTTATTGACTCAGTATAGATGATACTACACATATTCATCAAAATATTGCTTATATTTTATTAGAATACCAAGTATTTGATTTTTTAAATGTCTTGTACATCCGTGTTCGCTTGCATATGTTCCGGACACCTGTGTCCACTTGGCATCCAAGTGGTTAAGTATCCTGTGTATTCGTATACTGAGAATCCACCGTGGCGGAAGAGTTAAATCTTCTCAGCGTTGTCGACGAATGTCTGTGAATCGCGGTTTTCTTGCGCATAACATATTTGTATATTGAATTGTTTACTACATTGACTGTAACTTAAAAATCGTAAAACATTATCTGCGCGCTACATTCAGTCATAAACCGTTCAATTATTATCTGTGGCGTAAAAAAGTTACGTGGTCCGTACGGTTTCCAAAGCTCGCGTTAATTTAAAGCACGTAGATCGCAATCGCGAACACAATTACGTAAGACGGCCGCGGCGGTCGCGTGTCGGGGCGCCATTACCCGCGTGCCGCGACCGCCGGCCCGCCACTTTCTGACACTTTTAACTCGGTTAGTGGGGAAAACGGCGCGGGAAAATGCAAATTCTCCGGCGCGGCCATTTTTTGGCGGGAAAGGGTTTTATTGTCATAGACAACACAGCTGATAAGAGCGAAACATAATAAATGTTTATTTTTTTATTGATGGTCTGGCGCTTCGTCGATGTAACATAAGAAATGGCGTGCAAAACAATATTATGTGCCCATATTAAAAAAAATAAGGGAAAAAATTAAATTAATAAAAACACAATATTCCTTTGTACTTTATCCCACTTTATTTAATAGGTCAGGACCGGTTTCGCTCATTGCGAGCATTTTCAACCGATAAGAAATATAATTTAACAATGCTATTTATACACCATTTATATGCCGCCAGTGTGGTCGAGTTGTCAACGTTGTTGGCTTCGGCTACAGAGGGCCCGGGTTCAAATCCCGGTACGGACAGTTTTATAAATTGATTTTTCAATCGATTTATGAATTTCTGTTCAAATGCATGGATGTATGTGATGTCTTGAATTCCACCCCTCTCACCCATCCTTACCGCTTACCACTAATCCTGTCCTAGCCCTATCCTTCTATCCTTACTCTCTTTGGAAAAAGAGAAGTTGAGCAACTGAGTAACAAGCAGTTCTCGTAGAAACACTTATGTTGAGATAAACCCCATTAGGAGTCCATATGCTCCACATTGGGAGCGGACATGGTTTAAAAAAAATTATACAAAGATTGAAATGAAAAGTTGTAAGCGACAATTGACATTGAAAAGAAATTACCAATTAAATTATAAGTAATTCTAAAATAACACGAAATTAAAATGTTTAACATATCATTTAAAAGTCATCCAAAACTTTTGTCTACAAAATTGTTTGTTACTCAGTCGTTACTGAGTAGTAGGGATAGATAAATAAAGTTAAGACAGGACTAGTGGTCAGCTAATAGCTTTCGCTACGCAAAGTTATTGAAATATCGGAAGGGTACGAACGAATTTTCAGACATCACAAACACCCATGCATCCAAACAGAAATCGATCGAAAAAATGCTGTCCGTACTAGGACTCAAACTCTTGAGATCTGACACGGAAACGCACAATGCTCACCTGTTTTATATACCATAATGATGTCTTTTGTTCAAATAACACGGTTTATTAAATTTGGGCAACCAATCTACACTTTATGGAATTCAATTAGTGTAAAATATAGTGCAATACACAATATTCCCTCGTACTTTATCTCACTTTATTTAATAGGTCAGGACCAGTTTCGCCCATAGCGAGCATTGTCAACTAGGGTATCCAATCCCGGAGCCTTTTTCCGATCCCGGGATTTCGGGACTGATCTCCTTTTTTTCGGGATCCCGGGATTGGGGTTTCGGGATCCCGGGATTGTGATTTTCTTACCGAGAAATTTGAAATCCTCAATTCGTTATGCTTTTTCCCAGATTCTCACAGAACCTCTTTTTTTTTTTTTTAGCTCACCGAGGAATTTGAAATCTCCGATTTGGTATACTTTTTCCCAGATTCTCACAGAACCTCGTTTTTTTTTTTTTTTAGCTAACCGAGGAATTTGAAATCTCCGATTTGGTATACTTTTTTCCCCAGAATCTCGCAGATCCTCGTTTTTTTTTAACTTACTGATTTACCAATTTCGTGTAAATTATCGGGTTTTCCTCAAAATTTCTCAATCCCGAAATCCCGGGATCGCGGCCATCTCAATCCCGGAATTTCGGGATCAGAAAATTGAACGGGATGCCCTATTGTCAACTGATAAGAAAAACCATTTAAACAGTGCTATGTATACAAAAATAAAAAGGTGTAAACAACAATTAACATTGAAAAGAATTAAAACATTACAGTATAAGTGACTCTATAATTACTCAAAATTTAAATGCCTAACACCTCTAACATATAATTAAAAAATCATCCAAGATTAATAAACTTCAAGTGTTGAATGAAAGTAATTACAAACATCATTTAAATTTGGAGAAATTTTTGACAAAGTGATAAAATGCTACATTAATAAAGTGAATAGGCTTAACGATAGTTTCCTGTTTTTCCCCCCACTTCCAATTAAATAAAGTGGAATAAAGTACAAAGGAATATTGTGTTTTTATTAATATAATGCCTTTCCAACAAGTATTGACATTGAACCAATTGAACGGTCAGAATTTAAATCATATTTTAGTCAGAATAAAAATATTATACGGTCAGAATATTCTATAACCATTTTTGTTAGGTTAGGTTAGGCTTTTTTTAAAATTTTATTTAAATTATGACTATTTATTTTGACAAATATAAATATTATGACCATTTACTATAAATTCTGACCAATTTAATATAAATTCTGACCGGAAAAATACGAGCCAAAAAAAAATCCCCGTGAGTTGTGAAATAGTGAGTCAAGTCCTATGGTGTCGATAGCGAAACCGGTCCTGACCTATTAAAGAAAGTGGAGTAAAGCACAAAGGAATACTGTGTATTTATTAATATAATGAATTTACACCAAGTATTGACATTGAACACCCTAAAAGTGAAATATAGTGCACATAGTTAGGACGTAATAATTTAGTTTTGCCTGATGGACACTCTATACTGAAACGTAGATAGGCAATTTGCAAATTAGGCTGGTGTGTTTTTCGGTTAAGCGTGCACTAGCGACAGTGCGGCCGAAGGAGTGTATCGAGCGTTTGTAGGCCCTGGCAACCCGCCACGGCCCGTCGCCCTTCCCGTTGAATTTGGCAGCGACGTTACGCCAAAGCTACGCTACGCCAAAGCTCCGGGCGCCGCAGCCCCTGCCAGCGGAGGCTCCGCTACTGCGTCATGCGCCGCGCTGCGCCATATTGCAAGCTTAATTGGTTCATTATCATTATGCATTTGCCACACAGGAGCTTTCCAAAAGCTCCCGTTTAAGCCCCCTGACAAACATAAGCTTTTCCTTTGACGTGCTGTTGTTAGTTTCGCATTACGTACACATAACATCGTTACACAAAATCATATCTTTTAAACCACAACTAGGGCGGAACGTAACCACTTCTTTATATGTTTTTTTATTTAAAAAATCATCATATTTTGTCGGAAACAACTACGATAAAAAAATAAAGGAGCTAGAACAAGAATAGTTTGAATAATTCGCTTCTGTTACGTTAACTTTTAAGTGGAGGATACCATCTCAATCGCAAAGTAATTGAATATATATTTATGTTGGTTGATAGCTATTTTAAAATCATGCCATTATCAGAATTAAGAACAGTAAAGTTTTTCAAAAAATGGTTGTTTAGTTACATATACACATAATAATACATAACAAAAAATATTTGGTTTTACTCTTCAGAAAATATGATTTAAGAAAACACAAAGCCTCCTGATATCGAAAACACCCTTTCGCTGAGTAATGATGTGGGGCATATGGTCTTTAAGCCATCAAATAAAAGATCCAAATTTTCTGTCTTTTTGTTTTTAGACTCGCTTAAGGAAAATTCAACACAACCCGTTACGAAGTTGAAAAACCGGTTTTCGAATGTCACAAATTAAGCCAAACCGGTTTTTAATACCGACAAGCCCTAGTAGCAGCCATCGAGCTAAATTATTTAAACTTTGATACGCATAGGTCACTCGTATTTGCCAGAACTCATGCAATATTATGTTATATTATATTCAGTTCAAACCACTAGACTACAGTCTACAGGGGTCTATAAAACTAACAAACCATTCTCGCGAGCACGCCAGTTCGATTCTCCGTAACCTAACTTATTATATTGTAAAAAAAAGCACAAACTTTTTGATTTTAAGACAGTGCTGAAAATGTAAAAACGTGATCACGCCATGGCAACCTTCAAAGTCTTCTATGGGAAATATTTGAAAAATAATTTCCTGCCAATGTCGTGATACGAAGGAATTTTTCATAGCGAAGTCGTACAGGCTGGTTCAAAAGTTAGCGATCTATATAAGTACAGTATTTCGACCTTCACTGTGACAACATTTTTTTTCACAGTGTCATAGCTCAATATTAGAGTGTTCACTGTCAATACTTATGGTGGAAAGACACTATATTAAGAAAAACACAATATTCCTTTGTACTTATTTCCACTATTACTTGCCAAAATCAGGAATCGATTCGCTTATGGCTTGCATTATCAACTGAATTGTTGTCAGTGCAAAATATAAAATCTAAGATTTCCCTTAGTTTTGTAAACTATGAAATGTTTTTAAAAAGTTTTTTTTAATATAATGCCTTTCCACCTTTGCCACAAGTATTGACAGTGAACACACTAAAAATGATAAATAATCAAATATTTGGGCCCATCAGGGGTGAAGTGAGCCAAGTAGTATTTAAAAAAAAAAGTTAGATGCGTTGAAATATTATACGTCTTAAGGCAAGGGTGTCCAACCTTTTTTGCAATGGGATCGGCTTTTCAATCTTAAGTTTTCTCGCGATCGACCTCTAACATGATTCTTATAAGAAATTTTATTAAGTAGGGTTTTTTCCCTTCTTCAAACTTAGAAATGTTTATTAAAAATGCGAAATACATATCATTAGATTGGTATGTGCTTAAAAAATAATTCAATTTTAGTATATTTTATATTTAAAATATATATTTTTTTAAAATTCACGGAAGCTTCCGGGATCGAACGGTCGATTGCGATCTACCGGTTAGACACCCATGTCTTAAGGTATCGTAAAAGTGAATTAACCTCAGTTAATTCACACTGCAACAGTGTTATATCCAATTTGAATTATATTGAATATTGAAATTCCATCAAGCACCCTCAGTCGAAATACTTAATTAAGTGTTATATCCGTAAAATAAAAATAAGCAATCCACAAAGCACCTAGTAAAGATGTGAAGATTTTTTAAAAATAGTTGGCCCACTTCATCTTTAATGGACCCATTTAATAGTGTACATAAATTAGTGCAAAACAAATCATTGAGTGGATTACTAAAAACCGACGCAAATTCAACGGACACGTAAATACAAAAAAAAAATCGCGGTGAATGCGAAATTTTATTTTGTCAGTAAAATCCTTCCTAAACACCGTGTGATTTGAGCTTTTCATCGAATTCAATCAGAGCTGTCAGCGAAATTGTGAGGCGTGTCTCGGGCACGAACGCCACTCAGAACGGATTAGGGATGGCAAAAACCGTGTTACTTAACCCGGGATCCCGGTATTTCAACTTTTTTTTTCAAATATTGAAATACCTGTTTTTGAAATGCACAATACTGCATTGGGTCGTTGACATCCGTGAAAAATCTCCTTCTCTCTATTCTGAGGCATGGATGTTAGTGATGTCTGAAACTCTTCCTGCCTTTTCAATTTTTAAATAACGGGGCAAATCACGGGCGATTAGCTCACCACTAGTACACTTCTAACTCTCTCATTTCTAATGTTACACTCTGCAGAAAAAGAAGGTTGAGCAACTGAGTAACAAACTTTTCTCATAGGAAAACTTCTGTTCAAATATCTTCATTAGGATGACATATGCTCCACATTGAGAGTGGAAATGGATTTTGTAAAAATGAAAAATCAGAGATTTTAGTGGCTTAAATTATGAATGTATAAAAAATAGTATTTTATACTACAAGCACGTATCTCAACTTTTGTCAGTTTTAAATTGTTTGATGTAATGAATTCAGAATTTTAATACACACATATTCATTTAAGTTGTATCCTATAAAAAAATATGTTATGCTTTTTTTAATCTAATACAAAAACTTTGACAAACAATATGGTAATTTTAGCAAAAAAGATAGGCATGGATAGAAACGACATGGTTTCCTTTTTTATCAACTTCCTTTATTAAAGATATTTAGGACAAAACCATTCCAGTGGTTTTTTTTTATATCGATAGAAAACAGTAGTGATCGTGGTAAAATAAAGTACATTTATGTCTCTCCTGAAAATATTCACCTTTTCGAGGTTGCAGACTATTCGTTGTATGGTTCGTGGTTGAGTTATATGTGTACCGTGTACCGGGCTTTATTCCCAAGAGAGACAGTCTTATATTAAATTCTTTTCAATTGGTTTATGTATTTATCTTTAAATGCATGGATGTTTGTGTTGTTTGAATTCTCTCCTAAGCATAAAATTAGTAGCGAGCACGTTTAACTAACCACTTGTTTCATCCTAGATCAATATCCGTATATCCTTGATTGGAGATTGAGCAACAAACAGTTCTCATATAAAACTTCTATTGAGATAAGCTCCATTAGAAATCTTTCATTCATACTATAAACAGACGTGGTAAATAAAAATAGGACAACATCAACATCACAATCCCGGTATTGGCTTATTCATCTATGTAGATAATAGTATAATAAATTATTTTTTAAGTAAACTTTTGTTAGTTTTATCTATTAAGATCTATTTTTTTTACCGGTATTAACATCTTAAATTTGGGTATTTAATACATTATTTATTATACCGGCTTTGATTTATTCGCCATTTGCTGTATTCTCCTGAATAAGCAGTTTTAAAAACTTTCACCGACTTTTTTTCGTTAATATATTATATTGGCCTAAACAAAACAAATCATTAATTAATCGGTTTAGCCGGAATTTTTTTGGTACACTTTTTTTGCTGATTAGCATTTAAAATTAAATATCGAAATACCGATAGTTTGATAATTATATTTGTCTTGTATTGCCACCCCTGTACCGATCGATTGTAGGTTGAAAAAATGAACAACATTATACAATTATTGGACGAAAAGGTTGACTATCTCACAATATTCAAAAATACATAATTAGAATTAAATCAAATTAAATAAAAATTAACTAACAGGTGAAAAATCGATTTTAAAATAAGTTAATTGTGTATAACAATCACCGGGCTTGTAATCGAGTCTTCAACGTCGAACATGTTAATTGTAGTGTCAATGGACTTAAATCCTAGAACGGTGGCCTTCGTTGATTGATTTGTCAATCTGTTATCAAAGGTATGGATGTCAGCGTTGTCCATGTAATCTATCATCCGCCATTCACTAGGGAACAAATAATTCCAGAACATGTCCTGGAAAACAAAATTTACGTGTTCACGTCATATCATGGAACATTTCACGTGACCCGAGATAGGTTTCCATTTTCACGGTCTGTAAACGACTGCACACGGAACATGCGATGTGCTGTCAAAGTCATATTATTATATTTCATCATTATTATTCATATTTCAACAATATATATTGCGAGAATATATGCGTAGACGGCACTAATCATTATAAACTCATCGGGCATCATTTTCTACTTGAAATGTCTCTTTATGGTGACAGCTGTCAAAACAAACGCCTATTCATAGGTTATATTACTCTATAGGCTATATTTTATTGTCTATGGTGTATAAGTTGTCATAGTCGAAGATTAAATAACTGTATTTTCATTGCAGGAAGCTTATAAACATTAGTAATTAACTTTACGCGCATTGTTTGCATCCAATAAATCAAATAACGTTCGTTCGGACGCACCACTGATCAACATAACCTCAACGGGTGACATTTCTGTGACCCCTCGTGTGTTCAATAAATGTTCTGGGACATTGTTCCCGAGACATGAACGTAGATGTTCAGGATTATTTGTTCCCAGGTGAATGAATGGCCAGGATATATGCACAAATACACCGATTACACCATTTAGCCTAGAAAAGCATTAATTTATATAAACAATTATTATTAATGCAGATCAAAGGGAAGCAGTTGCCTTTGACTATATTTTAATTACTGTTATTTGTGTCAGATTGCCATTAATGCAACTACATATATTTTGATATTATAATTTTCAGTAACATAAAATATCGATGCTAGACGCTTTATCCTAAAAGCTGAATTTGCTGTTTACTCAGAAATATTAGCGGTGTTTCAACACTACTTAAGTATAAACGTGCTATTTTAAATATAATAACTTTTTAAAGGGGAACTATATTCTGAACAATTGTAAAAGGGGGGGAACGGAGCGTAAACGATTGAGTACCAGTCCTTTTTTAGTCTCATGCTAATTTTTTCAAGAATGATTTTTTCAACTTTGAGCAATGAAAGTTCGAAGTAATGAATTGATATTATACATTTGTTAATCACTTTTTTTTTATTTTTCCAGGAGCTGATATAAAATTCTAGAAAAATTCAGAAAAGTCGGAATTTATTCATGTGAGTATTTCTTTAAATAAAAAAATTAAATAAGTGTAAAAAAACATCTTTATTATTTTTTTTAACCATGTCCGCTCCCAATGTGGAGCATATGGACTCCTCATGGAGTTCATCTTAACAGATATGTTTCTACGAGAACTGCTTGTTACTCAGTTGCTCAACCTCTCTTTTTCCAAAGACAGTAGGAATACAAGGATAGGGCTATGACAGGACTAGTGGTTAGCTGATCGCTCTCGATACGCGCCGTTCTTAGGATGGGTGGGAAGGGGGAAAATTCAAGACATCACACACAAACAGAATTTCATAAATCGATTGAAAAATCAATTTATAAAACTGTCCGTACTGGGGATTCGAACTCGCGACCTCCGTAACTGAAGCCAACGATGTTGGCCACTCGACCACACAGGTGGCAAAATCTTTATTTTAATTATTATTTATTCACTGAAAGAACACTTTTACAAAATACCTCGACCAAATTTGGAGGTAATTTTACCAACAAGAACACCTATTTTTGCACGGTTTTGAAATAACACGGTAAAATATAATGAAACTCATCTTTCAATGATCTATATTCAATTCATAGTTTTTCAAAGGGTTTTTTGTGCGGCTATGTTACATGAAATATTGTCTCTGCTTAAAAAAGAGGATAGATCGTAAATTTCATTTATTCTTGCGGCCCGAAACCATCATATTTATTTTATGCGGCCCGCTAGAACAGAAAAAGGTTGTACATGTCTGGTTGACAATAACTTGTCAAACATTGTTTTACTGATACTAATAATCCCACCCATCCTATCGTAAAAAAATTGACGCAGCGAGAGTGATTAGCTAACCACTAGTCCTAGTTTAGCCCTATCCTTTTATTCCTACTCTCTTTGGAAAAAAAGGTTCAGCAAATGAGTAACATGCCATTCTCGTATGAACACTTATGTTGAGATAAACTTCATGAGGAGTCCATATCGACTGTGGAAGGGGAAAAGGAAGTAACCCACAGTTTTTCAGAACAGGTATTTTTGATAATCCCAATATATCAAACTTAATACACGTTCTATCAAAAGGATGAAAGCTGCAAATACCGAATTAGTATCTAAATTTAGCTTTTAAATTTGAAAAAGAGATGCTTGTAAAAAATTTAAACCAAGAAAATAGACTGAAATAAAGGTTTTTCTAAGACAACTTCTTTAATAAATATTAGATTATGTCAATTATACACCGGTTTAGAAGTCTCCGTGCACTTCAAGGTTGTGTATAATTCATAATTTGCATATGACCCAAAATCATAAAAACACGTTTTTTTGTGTTTCCAGTAAAATTTGTTATGTATGGGTTGCGTCCTTTTTCCTTTCCACAGTCGTTTTGCACCACATTGGGAGCGACGTATTAAAAATAAAATTTAAAAAAATAATACCATGATTTATTTAATTGACATTTATTTGGTGAAACTCTATTGTAATAAGGTGAAAAAATAACGAAGTATTTGTTCTGATGAAGGCATACATTGAAATAGCTATATAAAAAAAATATTAAAAAACTAAAAAGCAGATTTTTTTAAAAATCCATTGCATGATACGTTAACACTGCTTGAGTTAGTAAAAATATATTTTAACCAGTGAAAATGTAGTTTCGATATGTCTGCAATAAATTCATGGTAAATATTTATTATAGTTCCTTCCTGTACACACATCTTGCAACAGAACTTAACGACTCTGTTAAAAAATAAAAGCTTTCTTGTATATATATACAAACAAAAACTTAAATAATATTCTATAGACCTTCTCGCTGGTGTTCATGAGCACTTTTGATATAGAGCCTTCAGCCTGGTTGTACAATAAAGTGTAATTTCACATAAAACGTTCACGTGAATAAGGCAACTTCAGTAAAAGAATTTGAAAGCGGTTCTCAAACATTCATACCAATAAGAAAACTTAACACGAACCCATTTTTGATGATAAAACATTCAAAAAGTGATTTGTTAGAAATTTTTAAAAAAAATTCCGTTTAATATCAGTTCTGATTAGGGTATCCAATCCCGGGATCTCATCTTATTCTGTGATCCCGAAATCCCGGGATTGCGACAGTACTTGGGATTTTGGATTCAAAAATTCTGGGAAGAGCTTTTTTTTTTTTTATTCGATAACCTTTTTCTATTCTTTTCTGCATCACACCGAAGATGATATCTCCTCAATGATACAGTTAAGATACATTTTATTAAGGTACAATTTGAAAGGCAACAATAAATAATAATTACAAATATATAGATATTAATACAGGTTAATTAAATGCAAAGAATTGGTATGATTACAAGTAAAAACAATTAAATAATAATAAGCAAGAATGATAGTTAATGGGACTAATAAACAACTTTTAATTTTGAGACAGATGTGATTAAGGATTGAATGGTGAGGGACAGGGAAGGTAAACTTTTTCTCCAAAAGAAGTAGCAAATTTCTTGAAGTGACAGAAATTTTCTGAAGACGAAACTAGATCTGGATGCCCGATAGGACCATCACGATTATTTTTACATGAAAAAAACAATATGCTTCTTTCTACTGACATAATCGGGCAATTCCAGAGAATATGTTCTGAATCTTGATTACTGTCACCACAAGGGCAGTGTGGCTAAAAAAAAAGTATTTTTTCCTTCATTTTTCGTTTTTTTCTGAATTCACCAAATTTCTGGGTTCTTAAAACTGATTTGAACCCACGCCAATCAAAAAACTGATTACGGCGCAGCGGTTAGCGTTGTGGGCTTCCGTGCCAGACCTCACGAGTTCCAGTTCTTTGAGAATTTTTCGATCGATTCACCGATTTCTGTTCGAAGGCATGGGTGTTTGTGATGTCTCTCCCACCATTTTCGATTCGTCAACAACTGGGCGTAGCGAGAGCGATTAGCTAACCACTAGTCCTTACCTAGCCTTATCCCTCTATTCCTACTACTCTCTTTGAAAAAAGAGAGGTTGAGCGACTGAGTCACAAACAGTTCTCGTGGAAAAGTTTATATTGAAAAGTTATGTCTCCATTAGAAGGCCATATTCTCCACATCGGGAGCGGACATGAATTAAAAATAATGAAGTCTGTTAATTCCCAGGTTTTTTTAAATCGGCCCGCGAGAGGGATCCCGGAATCTAAAAAATGTGAATCCCGAAATCCCGGGATCACAAAAAGGGTTCGGTATTGGATGCCCTAGCCCAACATTCCCTGCGTCACCTTCGTCTCAGCATTCGCTTTGCCCCACAGTTTGACACTCGCCGTTTTCTTGTATGTAAATTCTTGCCCATAAACTTGGCATGCAATAATATCCATTACTGTACAATATAGAGGAGCTAATGTCGTAACTTGGAACATTAATAATGATTTCCATCGCCGCTCCCGTCCTACTTCCCGTGCTTCCCGTTTAGGCGCATAGGACCTTTTGCAACCGCCTCTCAGCCGTAATATGCAGAGTGGCTTAGTGCTCGAATTCATATTCAATGAAGGACTTAAGGGAAGGCCTGTGCATTTTTTTGACTGAAGGGCCGCATAAAAAAAATGGTAAAGATCTGTCAGGCAAAATATTTTCGATGGATACGTCGGTTACTAGGGTCTCCAATCTTGGGATCTCGGTGAGAATAAGAAGTGAAAAATTCTTGAAAAGATTTTAAAATTGGTGAGCCAACCAGGCAAAGTTTGTAGAAACAAGCCAGCAAGCTAAAAAAAAGCTCTTACATTCTTATCATTTTGGGAAATCCATAAATTCCCAGGTTTTTGAAACCCTCGAGAGAGCGAAAATAATATTTCTTTTCATTTTGGGAAATCCGTAAAAAAATGAGTTTCACCTTCTTTTGTAGATTATTTTGAAACTTTTCAATTCTGACTTTTTCTCCAGTGATCGATCTCGGAATCCTAAAACCCACATTTGTAAATAATAAAATAAATTGTATTACAAAACACAATTTATTTTTTAAAGACTTTATTTGTCTTTAATGTGATCGGTATATTTAATATTTTTTTAGTTTTAATAACAGTTAGTGGCGTTACTATTGAATCTAGCGATTTGTATACACATTTTTTTTAAGGTGACTGGGTCGTAAGTTTTTTCTGGCTCCGACTTTGGTTGAAACAGTCTGAATCTACGACTCCGACTCTGACATTACAACCCTGGTAATTTCTCTATAAAACTCGTGTGTTGATATACAATATAGCTTGCGGGCCTTAGTTTTCCGAGGGCTGACTAAAGGGGTTGCGCATCGATGGGGGAAATGCTCCTGGAGGAGGCTACACCTGCCATATATTTATTTGTCTTGCATAACAAAGGAAAGTAATGCGGAATGATTGATATTTTGAGAGACGGAAATTATATGAAATTCAATCATTTCAATTTAGGGGACTATTACTAAAGCCTTACAATTTTGAGAATTGAACTTTTTCTGTAATCGATTAGTTCTTTTTTGATTTGTTTTCAATCATGTAACTGCGACACATGTGGATTTGTGATGTGATGTGTAAAATAATCTCACAGCGATTGTTGCATTTTTATACATAATTTAAATCTTTTTCTTTAATTTTTGTTAATTTTCTTTTTTATAATCAACGCTATGGTAAAAGAAATTACTGTCATATGGTATAAGGTAGGGCATCCAATCCCGGGATTTCGTTCGATTTTCAATCCAGGATTGACACGGCCACGATCCCGGGATTTCAGGATTGAAAAATTTTGAGCAAATCCCGAAAATTGACACGAAATTGGCAAATTGAAAATTGAAAATTCCTCGGTAAGCTAAAAAAAGGTAGGTTTGGGTTAATCTGGGGAAAAAATATAGCGAATTGAGGATTTCAAATTCCCCGGTGAGCTAATCCCAATCCCGGGATCCCGGGAAAATTAATCATTCCTGAAATCCCGGGATTTGAAAAAGGCTACAGTATCGGATACCCTAGTATAAGGTATATGATATTGCACATAAATGCATTACAGTATACCCTTTTCGCGACTTCAGCACTGCTGATTCAAGATGCTGATCACATCCTTTAGGATCAAATTTAGTCGGATCTGTCGGCCCCGTCAGTCATGTCGACTTGGTTTCAACTAAGGCAATCATTGAGTTAACAAAAGCTTTTTATAGTTACTTGATTATTTTATAATTGAAAACATTCATCTTTTTAATTTTGTTTGTTTTTTATAAGATAATAGCCGGTACCCGGCAAACGTTTCAATGCCACTCAAATAAAGAATGTGTTTTAATTGTGTTTATTAAAGTGCATGCTTTCTTTTTCTGTCGCATTTTTGTTTTGATCGACTCTCAGTATTTAAAACGTCAAAAAAGACGTATTGATATTTTAGTTTTTTCGACACTGTAAGTAAATTTGAATATGCCTATAACTTTTCCGGAAGTGAAAGCTAAAAGGTTGTCGAAGTTTTATTGCAATCGGATCAGCGGTTTTCCAGTCTATGGAGACCGAAAAAAAGCAAACAAACAAACATTATATTAATAAAAACAATAATCCTTTGTACTTCATTCCACTTTATTTAATATGTCAGGACCGGTTTCGCTCATTTCGAGCATTGTCAACTGATAATAAATATAATTTAACAATGCTATTTATACAAAATTGAAAAGTTATACAACAGTTGGCATTGAAAAGAAATTGCCAATTACATTAAAGTGATTCTAAAATAACACAAAATTAAAATGTTCAACACATCTAACATATAATTAAAAAGTCATCCCAGATTCATAAATTCAGAATGCGATTGAAAGTAATTACAAACATAATTAAAATTTGGGAAATTTTTGACAAAGTGATAAAATGCTACATTAATAAAGTGAATATGCTTAATGATATGAATATGCTTAATGATATGAATATGCTTAATGATAGTTTTATGTTTTCCCCGCTTCCAAGTAGTTGGTGTGTTCATTCATCACTTAAACAATTATATTTATATTTCTTATCAGTTGACAATGCTCGCAATGAGCGAAACCGGTCCTGACATATTAAATAAAGTGGAATGAAGTACAAAGGATTATTGTTTTTATTAATATAATGCCTTTCCACCAAGTATTGACAGTGAACACCCTAAAAGTAAACAAACATTAATTTATATATATGTATATATAAGATTAAATATAAAAAATAAGTGTATGTGTGCAAAAGATTCTTGTTTGTAAGAATTGTTGAACGGAGTTTTCTTGCACAGAGAAATCGTGTTTGGAAGAATCGTAAAATCGTTCGACAGTTCAAAATAAGAGTATCACTAGATATTTCACTAGACATTAGCAATTAAACAAAAACACATCATTTTGTCGTCGCCATCGTATTATTTTTAGCACCATTTTCGTCAGTATACTAACAAAAGACGTTAAGTCAAAAAACCTTGTTTTGAGATAAATGTCATTTTCGATAATCATGAATTTTTAACATTTCTATGTATGCACTATAACGATTACTTATCGTTCCAACAACTTAGGAACAACTTAGGAAACTTTAATTAAATAGTAAAGATAAGTTAGAATCATTTTCTCAGAGCGGCATCTATCGCCTTTTCTGTCAAGACTGTCAAGCTGCTTATATTGGGCAGACAGGTAATTTATTTTTATAATAATTAAAAAAAACACGTAAGATGTCTAAAAAGCAATAATTTTTCCGAGTTTACAAAAAATTTGATAGAAAATGATCACAATTTTGATAGATACAATACTCCATACAGTAAATAGTATAAGGCAGGGGCTACCAACCCCGTGCCCGCGGCGCCATGACGCCTGCCGACTGATTACGATGCGCCCGCCATCTAATTTATCAAATCGTTAAATCGGGTTTTGAGATTTTAAAATTCCTCGTTGAGCTAAAAGTTTAAAAAAAAAACGAATTTCGGAGATATTATAGGGGGAAAATATAGGGAATTGAGGATTTAAAATTCCTTGGTGAGCTAAAAAAAAAACGCGTCACGGTGATATTTTGGGCAAATCGGTAAATTCCTGGGTTTTGGGATTTTGAAAAATATGTGGTGCTCGCCGTTCTAACAATATTTTAGATTGCGCTCTAGTGTCCAAAAAGGTTGGTAGCCCTTGGTATAAGGTTATGAATGAATAAATACAGTCAATTGTGGAAAGGAAACATTAGTAAATGTCATTTTAAATAAGAAAGGTGGATCACAGTTCTAGATTTTATTTCCATTGAAATTTACCGCATATAATGAAAGTAATAATTTTTTAATTAGTTCTATCAAAGTTTGTTTATTATTCCATCTCATTGTGTGGTAAAAAAAAGGACAAACTCCGACTTTTATTTCGTAATTTAAAACATAATATGTAAATGAATTTGTAGTTTATTTGTAACCATTGCGATCGTCTGATGATGCTTTTCAAAGAGGCAAAACACGTAGCACAAATAGTAACACAAGTAATTGTTATTTTAAAAACAACCGATTTTTTACAACGCCTTCTTCCAGTATACTAACAACGTTACATCGACTTATGTTTGATGAATCACTTTAACCTTACCATAATTTCAAAGCCGATTTTTAAATACACAAAGTTTCCTAAAGAACATTTAAAAAAAGCAATATTTTCTTGTGCTATATAATATAAAGTTCCAGACATTTACAATTTACATTATCGCGTAAAAGTCATTTGTAAGTTACGCAACAAAATAACATACTATTACTTTTCGCTATAATAGGAACATAGTTGTGTTTTGTATCGCACATAGACACGAACCACCTTTTTCGAAACATTGTAAGTGATAGACACAGATAATAATAGTTCTCAAACTTTAAACTCGTAAACAACTGTGATTTATTTTTGCGTATAACCGTGGCGCAACATTGAATGCATATCTTTATGGTCGGTATGGTAAGATTGTATACACAATGTAAGATCCCTCAATATTCTTATTGCAATAATATTGTACTAGCTGTAAGCCCGTTGCTCTCAACGGGGGGGATTTTGTTGGATTTTTAAATAGTCAGAAAATTTACTGGCGTGAAAAATAAATTCCAAAACTATTTATTGAATAAACCAGAAAATCTAAACGTTATTAATTCTGTAAATGGATTTTTTTAGGAATACACCCAATTCTCTAAAATAACTAAAATACACCGGGACTGTAAAACAAAATATAATAATAAAATTCAACTTGGTACTCTCCCTCTCTACGCCCAGTTCTTTAAGTATCAGATGGGTAGGAACGAATTTTAAACATCACAAACACCCATGCCTTCGAACAGAAATGGAAAAAATGCTGTTCGTGCTAGAACTCGAACCCGTGAGATCCGGCACGGAAGCCAACAAAGTTAACCGCTACGCCGTAGACCAGAGTTTTTTTTTTATTTATATTCATTGAGTTTTGACAAATCTGAAAATGTTTTGCTCATGCTTGTGATGACGTCAGTCATTGGACTTGTACTATATAAATCAGTGCTTTCCAACCTTTTTATGCCACGGACCCCTGAATCTGAAAATAATAATCTGCGGAACCCCGATTTTTTTTTATTTCACATGTTCATATTTAAAGCCGCCTGTGTGGTCGAGTGGTCAACGTCGTTGGCTTCGGCTACGGAGGTCGCGGGTTCAAATCCCAGAACAGACAGTTTTATAAATTGATTTTTCAATCGATTTATGAATTTCTGTTCGAAGGCATGTAAGTATGTGATGTCTTGAATTCCCCCCTCCCACCCATTCTATCCTATAAGCGGGGCATATCGAGAGCGATTAGCTTACCACTAGTCCTATCCTAGCCCTTTCCATCTATTCCTACACTCTTTGTAAAAAGAGAGGTTGAGCAACTGAGTAACAAGCAGTTATCGTAGAAAAAAAATCTGTTGAGATAAACTCCATTAGAAGTCCATATGCTCCACATTGGGAGCGGACATGGTAAAAAAAATATTTTAACACAAAGAATGTTGAAAGAATGAAAATTCGCGAAAAACCTGCAGACCCCGGATTGGAAAGCACTGGTACAAACAATAATTTTCACCGCACCTCCATGGACGGTTTTTGTTTCGTATTTCTCTTGTATTAGCCGAAATATCGTAGCTGTTCGCTATACATATAAAGTTTGAGAAGTTCTGCTCGAGGCGTACGTGCTCTGTGTAAATTTTATTACTTGAAATATTGGGTCAGAGCTTACACAATAACTACAGGGTGTGCCAAAAGTGGCTAACGATTTTCTGATCGTCTTAAATGTATATAATATAAAATATCACTATACATACCTCGAATGGAAAAGGTGGCGGGGTAAAACTCTTTTTGTTACACGGTTTTTTAAAATAATTTTGAAATTACACGTGTTATGTATACACAACATCTACCTCTATGCTTTGTTAATTCTCTATGACATAATTGTAACAATAAACATTTCAACGGACTAAACCAATATCCAATTCCTTCTCTCCAAATCTATCTCAGTTAAAATTGAGAGTTTAAATCGAAAGATCTAACAGCTTAGTAGAAACTCCTCGATACTCACATCGATATTATTTCGATTTATTAAGATTAAGTGATTTATTTTATAAAGTGTATAAATTATTATTATTGAATTAAGTTGAAACAACATTTAAATAATAATAAAGTGTTTTAGTAAAAATATATTCATAACACAAGGTACATTAAGAAGTACAAATACAATAGTTTTACACGATTCCCAGACACAACAAACACAGGACTTATAAATAACAAGGAGTCAACAAAACAATACATACAGTAATATCAAACCAAAATTCACATTAGATGTGTCAATAAATGTATGCCCTGTGCCTTATAAAAGTCCCCTTATATAGTCAAGTAACGATGAATTTTACTAATAATTTGATTTTTATAACGTTCAATTGATTGGAGATGTAATCACATAAACAAATATAATTAATGTATGTCTTTGATATAACATGTCGACTGTGGAAAGGAAAAATGACGCAACCCACAGTTTTTTTTTCGATAATCACAATGCATCATACTTGATACACGTTCTATCAAAAGGATGCCAGCTGCAAATGCCGAATTAGTATATAAATTTAGCTTTTAAGTTTCAAAAATATGACCTTGTAAAAAATTAAAACCAAGAAAAAAGACTGAAATAAAGGTTTTTCGTCGACAATTTCTGTAATTAATATTAGATTGTGTCAATTTAACACCAGTTTAAAAGTCTCCGTGCACTTCAAGGTTTATAATTCATAATTTGCATATTTCACAAAATCATCAAAACACGGTTGTGGGTACGTCGTTTTTCCTTTCCACAGTCGATATGTACAGTGCTTTCTTCTCAAAAAAAAAAAAATTCTCACCCGTTTCTGTTCCCAATGTCAATCATGGTATCTAAACTGAAGTTTATTTACGAGGATTGCTTGTTAGCCAGATTCTCAATTTCTTTTTCATTCCGTAGATAGTAAGGATAGAAGGATAGAGTTTAGACATGCCTAGTGATTAACTAACTATTATCACTTTGCTTCGTACAAGGATTCGAGCATCAGCGAAACCATCAAAACACGTTTTTTACGCCTCCTGTAAAATTTGATATGTGTGGGTTACTTCCTTTTTCCTTTCCGCAGTCGATGTGATTACCATTAATGGGTCACAACATGGGAATGCCTACTGATTTAAAGGGTGGGTGGGTATATACTTCTGACATATCTTGTATTTGGATTGGCTAAATCCTAAAATACCAATAGGGTATATTTTGAGCACATATATCCAAATTTCAGTTACACGCGAACATCCCTTCACAAAGAGCGATACGTGAAATGCGAATGACAGCTTTAATTATCGTTACACAATAAATATAATATACAATTGGTTGCAGTGGTTGGTAAACTTTTCAACAAAATGAATAGCTTTATTGTGATAAATGTTGTCTAGTGTGCAGGGCCAGCGCCACCATACAGGCGAAATAGGCAATCGCCAAGAGCGCAAATCATTAAAGGGCGCGTAAATGGAGTATTTAAATTATTTTTACATCTATAATAATACATAATATTACATTTTATTTTATGTTAATGTTTGTAAAAAAACGAGCTCGCCATTCGTTCAGGAATGGCTGGAGCCACATTCAACTCAATGCGGACTGTCTGGGACACACAGCTGGACTCGATTAAAACCAAATGCCACTTGTTCAACGCTTGCATTCTGCTGGTAATGCTTTACGGTTGCGAATCATGGCACCTGACGAAGACTCAGGAAAAACCGTATACTGAGCTTCGAGAACAGATGCTTGCATCGGATAATGGGGGTGAGGTGGTTTGATTTTGTGAGGAATTCAGAGATAAGGGAGCTTACAAGACAGCGTCCCGTCGCGTCAGTGGTTATGGAGAGACGTTGGAACTGGCTGGGTCACGTGCTGCGGATGCCTCCGGAAAGCCTCAATCCTGTCTGCCTCTTCTTTCGACCGGTGGGATTCCGGCGTCCCAGACGTCCGTCGGGTACTATCCATGGGATGTACTCGGCGGAACTGAGGGATGCTGGCATGTCATGGGAGGAAGCAAAACTATTGGAGGGAGGGAGGGAAACATGGAGGTGCCGCGTGGCGGCCATATGCTCCACATAGGGAGCAAACATGGCCAAAGAAGAAGTTTGTATTTTTTTTTTGTAAATATGTATCTTTTTCTATTTGATTCTAAAAAGAGAAGTGGTGCGACTGAGTAACAAACAGTTTACGTAGAAAAACTCCAATAGGTGGCCATACCCTCCACATTAGGGACAGGGCATGGATATATAAAAAAATATTTTGAACTGTTTATTTTTCATTATTTAGAAAGAAAAATTAGACGATTTGTTAAAACGGGGGCGCGCCAATAACCGTTGCCAAGGGCGCCAAATAACTTCGCGCCGGCACTGACAGTGTGTTCTCTTTGGTTGAATATTTTCCCCAGCAATCAGGTTAGTCTGAGTTCAATTTAAATTTGAGATATTGGAAATAGGCATTTCTGATATTTTTCATCTTGAGAAGATCATGAGTGGCCTATAAATTTCTCATTGAGATAAACTTATTCATTAATTAATTAATCTATTCGATGTTGACATTAGCTGTAAAGCCGATTTTTTTTTAAAATTATTGCAAAATGCTCTATATCTGTAAATCTTAAAAATTGTAAACATACATAAATTTTTAAGAAGCTAATAAACAGAAAAAATTGCTTTGCCTATAGCAGGGATGGCGAACCTACGGCACGCGTGCCCGAGGTGGCACGTTCGAGAGTTTGGATTGCACGCGAACGATTTTCAAAAATTTTACAAATTTTACAATTTACAAAAAATAAATTTTGATTAAATAATCCGTGACTTAATTTTCAAATGTTTCCCAAGATAAACGACAATCGTTTAAAATAAATCATTTTTTATAGAAAGGATACGATTATTCTGAGCATATTACGTATTAATATTAAAAAATAGTTGTTTTTTCTGTGAAACGCTTCGATTTACGCGATTTTTTTTCTGATAATACTTACCACTTAAATCAAAGGACAAGTGTTTACTCAAATGATTTATTTTTTTGATAAATAACTTATATAAAAGACAGTTGGTGGGAAACTTCTAATTGACACCTCGAAGGGTTTGTTAACTTGCTATTAGTAAACACCTCAAGCTAAATGCACTTAAACAATTAGAAATTAATAACCACAATCAATCAAATAACATCCTGAATGACCAAATATCAATCAATCACTATCACTAAAACCTTTACAAGACGCTTATGTAAATAATAAAAAATAATCACTTAAATTTAAACATATTTTCTTTCAATAGTTCCACATTTGTTATCGTCTAAACTCTAAAGAAACAATAAAGTCAATTTATTGAATACAATACAACAGTTTGTATTATAAATTAGGATACTAGCGTGGGTGACAAGATATATTGTATATCTCTTCTATATATTATATCGACCCTAATTGGCAAACAATCTGTTATAATTGATGTAGCAAGAACGATTAGCTCATCACTAGAACTGTCCTAGCCTTCTTTATCTTTCTATCTCTACTACTTTCTTTAAAAAAGAGAGATTGAGCGACTGAGTAACAAAAAAATCTGTTGACTTAGATAGTTTTAAAATGCATTTGTTTTCACTAAATTACATTTATGGTTCATGTTTCACCAATTTTGGAATGAGCCGGGGGTTTGCAAGTAATATTCACTATAGAAAATAATATTTGTAGAACTGAAATGCTTTGTTATTTGTTCACTTTATTGATGTAGGCATTCGGTTGAAAAATAAATTTCCACAGTCATAAAAAGACATACTGCCGGGGCGGGCTTTTATACATAATCAGTAAAATTTAAATCCCTCAGAACGGTTAGCGAGAAAAAAAATATTCTTTAATGCCTTTGTACGCATGGAGTAGCTGAAGCGTGCGACCTTTCAATTTTTTTCTGGGAAAATATCTTTTGTCATTTTTCCGCAAAGAAAATCATTTTTCGCCTCGCGTCGCCAAACCAAATGTCAAACGCAAAAGCGGTCGCCAAGGGTGTCACGTCAGAGTAACGAGTACCGACTTACTCGCGACTACTAAACAAAACATCGATACATTTATAAAAACATATATCGATTAATAATGTGGAGCAAACTAAAAAGAAGAAAGGCGGACCTCTACTTTCACACAATTCACTATTTCGCACAATTGAAAGTGGGGAAGAATAACCGGAAAAAGTCATCAAGGCTTAACAGTAAAAAATATCAACGAAGCTTTTATTCATCTCATTACATTTTTGAATATTATGGAAGAATTTGATCCCAATGGAGAAGGCATATCTCAAGTTCGTAGGG
Source organism: Himalopsyche tibetana (assembly GCA_030503985.1). Classification (NCBI taxonomy): domain Eukaryota; kingdom Metazoa; phylum Arthropoda; class Insecta; order Trichoptera; family Rhyacophilidae; genus Himalopsyche; species Himalopsyche tibetana. The sequence goes on along the minus strand of JAPJYX010000052.1, from coordinate 3,360,460 downwards.
TGATACGTAAAAGTACTTAATGTTAACAGAACTCCATACGAAGAAAATAGTAAAATACAACTAACTCTTGACAAGTTTATTCAAAAAATTATAATTTTTATCAAATACATCTGAAATATTGATAAATAAAATCCTTTAAAGGACAATTTTTGGTGTTTTTTTTTTGTTTTTCATTAGGACACCTTTTCATGAAAAAGTGGAGGTCTGCCTGTATACAGTTTCTTTCCAATCTCTATGCGCTCTCTAATTTTTAGATTGGAAGGTTGGGAGTAAAACATCCGATCCCGGGGTTGCGGGATTTAATATTACACGTTCAAATCTTTAAGCAAGGCTTAAAACAGTCCTGGAACACTTCGCTTCCTGTCAAACGTCACTTTTTAAAATGATTGAACTAAAAATAAAAGAAAGTTCTCGAAGTTCCGAATAATTCTGGAATCAGTTAATTTGATAGTATTTTTAATGACTTATATTTAAAAAAAGGTCTTTGAGTCGACAATAATTGTTGAATTTAATATTTTTACATCTTTGTCAACGGTAAATGACCTCAAAAGCTAAAATATTGAAAAAACTGTGAACGAAAACCCGGTATCAAACAAAATGTGCGGGATTGGATGCCCTAGTTAGGAGAGAATTTTGCCATCGCAAACATCCATGCCTTCAGACAGAAATTAAAAAAAAAACGTGTGCCTACTGGGACTCAACCCGCAAGGTCTAGCATGGAAGCCAACGACGTTGACCACAGTGCCATGGTTCCGACAATGCATTAATAGTATGCTGATATTTTTATGAGTGTCACTATTATATGATGCCCCTGATGGTGGTATTTTAAAATGACGGTATATCCTCCAACTGAATTGGATCCATCATTATTTATTATCTATAATGAGATTAATAGTTGTGATGTCTAAAAATTCCCTTCCACTCTTTCGATCCTTCAATAACCGTTCGTAGCGAGAGTGATAAGCTAACCACAAGTTCTGTCTTAGTCTTATATTTCTAACCCTACTATTTTTTTGAAAAAAAGATAAGTTGAGCGACTGATTAGCAATCAGTTCTCGTCGGAAAACTTCAGTTGAGATACCTCCATTAGAAAACCATATGTTCGACATTGGGAGCAGACGTTGATAAAAAATTGCATGTTTAGTTCCTACTCAAAGTTCGAGTACCGATACTCGACTACCCGAATACAAATGGGTATCGATTGAACATCCCTAGTTGTCACGGCCTTCTTCACAGGCACGTCGAATGAACAAATTGATACCTGTCACCAGCAGCACACCACCATCTCGGTTTACTAGCTTTGATGCAATTTTAATTTGTATCAATCTAAGCTTTGGTAATATTACCACAGAGTTTGCCGAACGGAATTAAAGGGGGAAACTAAGGGCTCTCGGGTTCCTATTAGAAATTAAATAAATTTGATCTGAAATTGTCAAAATATCTGTTATTACAGCTTACAGACGACAGATATTTTTTTTTAAAACTACAGTTGCTTGAAGTCAATTCGAGGAGAAGATAAACCACAAACACACGTGTCCAAGATCTCATTTTTTTATCCTGCCCTAAAAAGCCCCATAATTGTTGCCATTATCAACTGCAAACACCTCGGCAATGTTACTACCGGATTTTCAGGGTCCCAACCAGGGTCAGTCAGGTCTGCGTTTAAGCACCATTTCTCTTTATCATAATCTCTGATTTCATTCTGTGACAGTCAATTCTACCTGAGCGATGTGTAGCCGTTGCTTCCGATCTAGGATTTTGTGACAATTGGTCGACCGAAAGCTGGTTTATCAGTCTCAATAATTTCCCTTCGGTCCAAAATCATCAAAAACGTCTTTTGTGTCTCCTGTAAAAAAAATATGTGTGGGTTACGTGCTTTTACGAAGTACAAAAAAAGGAGCTTGCCATTCGTCTAGGAATGGCTGGAGCCACTGTCCACTCAAATCGGACTGTCTGGGACACACAGCTGTACTCGATTACAAACAAATGTCATTTTTTCAACACTTGCATTCTGCCGTTACTGCTTTACAGTAGCGAATCATGTTATCTGACTAAGACTAAAAAAAACCGTAAACTTAGCTTCGAGAACAGATGCTTGCGTCGGATAGTGGAGGTGAGATGGTTTGATTTTGTGAGGAATTCGGAGATTAGGGAACGTACAAGACAGCGCCCTGTCACGTCAGTGGTTATGGAGAGACGTTGGAACTGGCTGGGTCACGTGCGCAACCCTGCCTGCCTCTTTTTTCGACCGGTTGGATTCCAGGACGTCTGTCGGGTACTATCCATAGGATGTACTTGGCAGAACTGAGGGATGCTGGCATGTCATGGGAGGAAGCAAAGCAATTAGCGGGAGACAGGAAAACATGGAGGTGGTGTGTGGCGGCCTTTTTCTCTATTCCACTTTCGAATTATTAAATAAAAGTGTAATTAGTACAAATGAGTATTTTATGTTTTGAATTTACACTGGTTTTAAAATGGCAGATAGAGGATGAATACGGTCAACTTTCTAAAACCAGCCTATATTATTGTTTTGTCTATGAACTTGTATTTGTATAACGTTAGCAAAAATTGCAATATTACTAAATTCGCTATAATTTGTAAACCAATTGAGATATCTTTACCAAATTTAATTTTCTTAACTTCCAGATACTTCGTCTATGCGCATTTATGAGTCAGACGGCCAGCTACCTTTTGTTTTTCAAAGACTCAAATATGCGTCCGCGGTCGTTAAGCTGTTAATACTTTTCCGAATGTCTTTCATGTAAAAATAAATCAAGCGAAATTCCTGTGAACACACGCCGGGCACTTAAGCCTTTTATCGTATGTAAATATGCGGATTATTGTGCAATGGGGGCATTGTTAACACGGTTAATCGTGCAAAGTCATCTATGTAAACAAACCCGTCGACTGGAATGCCAACGTTGATTTTTTTCATCCGATTGATCCTGGCCGTGTCACGCCACTGTCGAAGTTCAGCCCTGAGCATTACGGTGACCATTTTGCAAGCGAAAAAAAATATTAATTAATTTCACCGTGCCTGTCTTCGGCGGTCAAATATTTGGACCCGACATTAGACAGGAATAATAGGCAGAAAGTCGTAACCGACAATTTAAAAAAATTACAGGAGAAAGTTTGTTTTAAATTGCTATCGTAATAAGTTTGAAAAAAGAATCCCTTAAAGTAAAGGGATCCAAATAGTAAAATAGTAAAACTTTTCTATCGAAGAAGTGCGTACAATTACATCTTTACTTAGTGTTTTCATGGGATGCATATTTTTACTGTAGAAAAATAACAATGTGGGTTGACAGAGCTCACTTAACTTTTATAAGGCATGTAGCAAATTATAACGTATCTAAGTATTTTTTCCTTAAATACCATTTGGCTCACTTCAACTCTCACGGTCAATGCCTATCCTGACAATATAAAACTTTCTGACTACTTTCACTTCTCTAGATCAGCGTTTCTCAACTTGAGTCCACGTGGAACAAACGATAACATGTCATAACACTAAAATTCACAGGCCCTAAAAAAGATCAGGCGAATGAGATAACACTCTTAAATTTTTGTCACTTACGCCTAAGGCCAGCGATTTCCAACCTGGGAGGCGCGATCAGTCCAAAATATTAATTTACTCTTTAAAATGTGTCTTTACTACCAAGTGAAATAAAAGATGGGGAGGCTCGAAGATATTATTTTCTTCAAAGGGAGGCGTAATAGCATAAAGGTGGGAAACCACTGCCTTAGGCGATATTGAACAAGTATTGGTTAAAAACGTAATTTACCTAATTGTGTTACCCAAGCTATTTTCCCGATTATGCGTCGATATCCTCCTATACTCTTCAAAAAAAAACAGGACTTAAGCGATTGAATAACAACCACCTCTTGTTAAAAAACAGATTCTGTTGTAACGCTTTATTAGAATTGCATGTGCATACATATCACAGCGGTCAACATCGTTGGCTTCTGACGTGGATCTCACGGGATCGAGTCCCTGTGGGAACAACATCTTTTCAATTGATCCGTCGATTAATGTTTGATAACATACGTGTTTGTAATATCTTAAAATTCCCTCTCACCCTTTCAATTCTGAAATAACGGACCGTAGCTAGAACGATTGGTTGACAACTAATCCTGTATTTATATCCATCGAAAAATATTTTTAAAAAATCTGTAGGGATACATACAATAAGATATAAAAAAACCTCTTGATCGAGTCGTGGAATTCAAGACATTAAATACATCCATACCTTCGGACAGAAATTCATAAATCGATTGAAAAATCAATTTATAAAACTGCCCGTACTGAGATTCGAACCCGTGACCTACGTAGCCGAAGCCAACGACGCTGACCACTCGACCACACAGGCGGCAGATTACATGCTTTGAGATTATTGTATTCAAGTAATAACAATACACTATTTTTAAAAGACATTTTTAATTAAATAACGAAACTATTCATAAAAACCCTATATTTTGTTATTGAGAAAAAAGTGTTGTAACAGAAATCCATAATTTGATAGTACCGATTAGGTTATTAATTATTGCTTGAATAAAAAAAGATTCGAAAAAGTAAATTGCTTGTTAATAAAAAAAGTCGACACGGACTGTAATTGATTTGTTACTGTCGATATAATGTGTACCCTATACTTTTTAAATTAGTCGGTCATCTTCGTGAGCACGCATACACGCCGGCGGTTCGTGAGGGAGAACTTCACGTTCACGTCAATAGCGGCACGCAGACGTTAAAGGGTCAATTGTGCGAACGAATAAACTATGATATAACCTTCCTTGTTGCGAAAAAAACACACAACGGAAAATAGGGGCGGGGATGTGTGGCTTGAAATACTCGTTACTCAATATCGGTTCTTAGCACAGTTAACATTTTACATCTTAACCAAACCGTCGTCCGGTCCGTGTGAATTATTCATAGAACAACAATTTCGATCATAAATTGTTGAAGTTTTGTATATTTCTATAAGTTGTTGTCACCCGAGTTTTACCATTCGGTATTTTTAGACGTTAAAATACAATCAAACTGACCGGCATTTAAAAGTTTTTATATCGACTCTAGAAAGGCAAAAGGATATAACTCACACAGAACAAACTTTACAAGAGACACAAAAAACGTTTTTTGACGATTTTGGGCCAAAGTCAAAATATTAAATATGCCTAAACGTAAAGTGTATGAAGACTAATAAACTGGTGTTTTATTTAATGAATCAAATATTAATTTAATAACTTGTTTAAAAACCCATTCTTCAAGGCCTTAACGGCACAAACTTAAAAGCTAAATTATGATACTAGTTCGGCATTTGCTGCTTACAATCTTTTTGATGTGATTGTGATTTTGATTGTGATCGGTAGAGCAAGCTCTAACCAACTGGGCCACAGCAGGCGACAATATAAAAACAATACCGTATGCGATTGGTGGCAAAATCCCAAACGGTTACTCTGGTACTCTAAAAGTAACGACTGACATCTCTAGTAATAAGTTTTTTTTCATAGGTCACAGTGCAAAAGCTCATAAGTGAATTACGCAGAATTTCGCATGATGGGAACATATAATATAATAATTAAATTTCACAACGTATACATCTGTGATAGTGAAATTGTTATATATAATATGACAAGACATTGTTTTTTGTGTTTGGATTTCTTCATGCATGTCCGCTCCCATTGTGGAGTATATGCACTTTAAATTGAGCATATATTTTTAAAAAATCGGTATCTGTTTGTTAGTAAGTCGCTCTAGCTTTATTTTGTCTGAGAGAGTAGGGAAAGGGGTTAGAAGAGTACAATAAGTTTTCTAATCACTGTTGTTTTTATCGGTTTTCTGGATTGAATTGGTTGGAGGGAATTTTTAGACATTTACGAAACATTCCGTGTCGGGATTATTGCCCTCCACAGAAACCAACGACGGTAACTACTCGAAGAGAGTAAGGATCAAAGAATTCGGCTATTGGTTAGTTAATTGCCCCGGGTGTTTAGGACTGAATATGTGTAAATGGATTATAAAGATAAATACTTTAACGCCATCTACTACAGTTATTATACTTATATCCGAAATAGGACTTGTACAAAACCGGTTTTCAAATTTCAATATTTTTTGGTTTTGCAAACAATGAACCGGTTTCAAAGTTTTACAGAAAGTTAAATTTAATTAAAAGAGGGAAAGAGTGTTAGTTTTTAAACACTTTTTATTATTCATTATAAACACTGTTACAACAAAAATACATAATAATAAAAATATAGTAAAATATAACTTAGTGTTTCTTGTCGGCAAAAAACTAATTAGACCTACTCTATAGGCACTCAATAAATTTATCCAATTAAAAATTTAATTAACAAAAAAAAATTGGAAAAAGAGTTTATGAGCATCCGCTTTTGGGTGCAAAATTTTTATCCCTTGTTCCTGATTGAACACGTGTCTTTCTGAAATTAAGTGATTTGCAAAAGTAGACGTGTCTTTTTTCAATCTAAAGGCTGCCATATATTCTGATAATCTGGTATACAATGTCCTTTCAGTTTTCCCGATATATAATTTTGTACAACAAATACATTTCAATCTATTAATCTGGTTTCTTGGCGGTCAGCTGTAATGTCAGATATTTGTTTGTATTTAAAGAATTTTTATGTAAATATATAATGATAAATGATCAATCCGGGATCAGAATATTCTAGATCGCGAAATCTTGTGATTACAAAATGGGTGCGGAATTCAACGCCATGTAATCGAAGTCTACGTCGTTGATGGCGCAGCTTAAGACCATCTCTACTGTATGACGTTGATAGGAAGTATTTCAACGGAGGATGGTTTTTTTCTTCTTTTACTTAGTGGTTATAGCCAGGTCATTACTAACATTGAATACATTAAGAAGCACGCGATGTTTTATTGTGATAATTTTATTGCAAAAAACTAGCGTAGAATTTTTATAACGAGGCCTGCTTTTCAAAGGAAGAGGGCAAAAATCAAGTTTAACTAATTTTATTATGTAGAAATATCTGATGAGGAAATTCTCCGAGACTACGGCTCGTAGACTTAATATTGTGATTTAATATAAAGAAAAGGACATGATTTTTTTTTTACAATATAATAATAAACTATTTTTTATCCATGTCCTTTAACAATTTGTATCATATGACTTCTTAATAGAGGTGCCGCAATAGAATTCTTCTACGAGAACTGCTTGTTACTCAGTTTCTCTACATCTTTTTTGCAATGGCGTATTAAGCACTTTGAAGGGCCAAGGCGCAATAAATTTTGAAGGCTCTGCTTTTCCAATAACATAAAAATGCTGCAAATCTCTTCGTAGGTTAATAATAAATATTCAAAACTGAAATTAAAATAAAAGAGTTTTTATACTATATGCTATCTTTGAGTCTCCCAAAATTTGGAGGCCCCAAGCGCACACCTTTTGCGCTTGTATGGTAATCTGCCACTGCTCTTTTGTTTCGAAGAGAGTAGAGATAGAAAGGGTAGGATTAAGACAAAACTAGAAGGGTAACTAATCGCTTTTGCTACGCCACGTTATTTTGTTATTGCAAGGGTGGTAGGGAATTTTTAGACATCACAAACATTCATGCCTTCGAACGGAAATCGATAAACATAACCTTTTTGAGGTCCAGTAAGGAAGCCAACGGCGTTAAATACTGTGCCATAGACCCGGCAAAAACGCGTTTAAATATTATGAGTACAATGGTGGTTATTCTGCTATTTTAACCATATTCTTCCCACTCATTATATTCTTAAAAAACGGGCGTAGCGAAACAGATTAGCTAATCACTAGTTTTTAGCCTTATTCTCATCCCTACTTTCTATCATTCTACTTTGTCGCCTGCTCAAGCCCAGTTGGTTAGAACTTCCTTCACCGATCACACAGGTCTGGGTTCGATTCCCGGTAAGATCACAGTGAATTTGAGAATTATTCAATTCAAAGTTGGTATCGAAGACTGGGTGTTTGTGATGTCAATTCACATCATTTCCTTTCCTCCCATCTTTCTGATCTTTTAACTAACTGGGTGTAGCAAGAGCGATTAGCCAACCACTAGTCCTGTTCTAGCCTTATTCTTCTTTCCCTTCTACTTACTTTGAAAAAAGTAAGGTTGAGCGATTGAGTAACAAACAGTTCTCGTAGAAAAAACTTATGTTAAGATACCTTCATTAGGATGCCATCTACTCCACATTGGGAGTGAACATGGATTTAAAAAAAAACTTTCTATCAAAAACGCGTGGATAAGCAACTAAGTAACGTGTATTTCTTGTAGAAACACTTCTATTGAAATAAACTCCATTATGAGTCCACGCAAACATTTTTCTTGACTACTATTATATTCTTAAGATTTCAAATTGTTTTCGTAAAAAATGTACTTGTTCAATTTACCTTGTATGTCTAAGATACTAAGATTTTCCTGTCCGCCACCGTCAACATACTCTGGCGTAGCAACTTCGTAGACCCTCTACGAAACTTTCGAGTTATCGCCGCGTTTATTGTATAATTAATTATTATCATTGTCTATTGAAGGCGGGTTGATTGAAAGGCATTGTTGGGTTGATGAAAAAGTTTCCCACATACATACACACATTCTGACGGGCGGCGGGCTACAAATTGAAAGCAATTACATGGAAACCGTTTAGGGGTAAATAGACCCACCCTTTAATGAATAAAATATGATGTATTGCTCCATACAATCTCAATAATGTGATGCGGACTGGGCGAAATGGATGGAATGCGTCTAACGTGAACAGGGAACGTATTTTCAAACAAATATCAACCAAAGTTTTGACTGACCACTTTTAGGATGTTCACTGTCGATACTGGATGGGATGTAATTATATTATAAAAACACAATATTTCTTTGTACTTAATTCCACTTTATTTATTTTTTTAAGTTCACGACCGGTTTCGCTCAGTGCTAGCATTGTCAACTGTTTTTTTTACTGAGTTTTGACTAACGATCTGTTATACATACATCAATACCTCGATTTGCGCGGTAAATAGGTAACAAAAAAATCGTTTATAGTTTACTCATACAATTATATATTTTATAGATGTAAGATAATTTTGCATAACGACTGTGGAAAGGCAAAAGGGTGTAATCTATACATAACAAATTTAACAGGAGGCTCAAAAAACGTTTTTTTACAGATTTTGGGCTTAAGTAAAAATATTAAGACAATCACTTTTAGGGTGTTATTCCACTTCCACTTCCATCAGTTGACAATGCTCGCAATGAGCAAAACCGGTCCTGACCTATTAAATAAAGTGGAATGAAGTACAAAGGAACATTGTGTTTTTATTAATATGAAGTATACACAGCCTTCGGGTCCTATGGCGCAGTGGTTAGCGTTGTTGGCTTCCGTGCCGGATGTCAAGGGTTCGAGTCCTAGTGCGATCAGCATTTTAACGATCGATTGTCGTTCAATGACATGGGTGTTTGTGGTTTTCGAAAATTTCCTCGCTAATCTCTTTGGAAAAGAGAGGTTGAGCGACTGAGAAACAAACAGTTCTCGCAGAAAAACTTCTGCTGAGATACCTAGGCCAGGCTGGGAGGCCATATGCTCCACATTGCGAGCGGAAATGGATTTAAAAAATACACAACCGTTAATTGCACAAATACTAATAAATTAGTGTTTTATTTAGTCAAGCCAATATTAATTTAGAAAATTGTATAATTTAAAAAAATGCAAGTCTTTTTTTCTGGTCACAATTTTCACAGCTCTTTCTCATTAAACTAAAAAGAAAAATTGACCCTTTACACTACGCCCCGTTTTAACGATAGGATGGGTGGCAGGTGGGCATTCTAGGCATCACAAACATCCATGCCTTCGATCAGAAATTTACAAATCAATTTATAAAACTGTCCGTACTGAGATTTGGTTCCCGGTAAATTGCTCGAATACAAATTGCTTGAATGCAATTGCTCGAATGGAAATTGCTCGAATAACAAGATCCTCGAATAACCAATTCCTCGAACGTCAAATGTTCGAATTACAAATTGCTCTAAATTTTTTATAAAAGTTTTATAAAAGCTTAAACATTAATTACTCATTCTTTAAAAAAATATTTATGCAAGTCGGGAAATAAAAACCATAAATCAAAAAAAGTCATAATAAAAAAATATTTTTTGTTTAAGTTGCCAGTGGTCGAGTGGAAAAGGTCGTTGGTTTAGTTTTCGGAAGTCACGGGCTTGAATCTTAATACTTACACTTTTTAATCAATTATTTATGGATTTCTGTTTAAAGGCACACATATATGTAATTTCTTGAAACCCTCTCACCCATTCTTACTAAAAATTGGGTCTAGCGATAGTGATAAGCTAACCGTTTGTTCTGTCTTAGCCTTAGTCTTCTATGTGTTCTGGAAAAATATAGAAACAGTTTGAGTAACTAATTAACAAGCAGTTCTCGTAGAAACACTTCTATTGAGATAAACTCCATTAAGAGGTCATATGATCCGCATTTGGAGCGAATACGGTTAAAATAAATATTTATTTCATTTCGAGCATTTGACGTTCGAGGAATTGGTTATTCGAGGATCTTGTTATTCGAGCAATTTCCATTCGAGCAATTGCATTTGAGCAATTTACCGGCTCCCCTGAGATTCGAATCCATGACCTTCTTAAGCAAAACGTCGACCACTCGACCATGCCGACGGGTGTATACCACATTATTTCATGTGTGCTTGTTCAACATACATCATGAACGGTGTCGCTCTTCGTGATCATTTTCAACTGATAATATATATACATTAAAATCAACTTTCTTGCCTTTGTATGAATAGCTCTGCATCAGTATATTTGTTGAGTCATTTTAAAATTCTTGGTATAAGCGGTGCCATTCCTGATCTAAATAAATAATTCTGGAATAAGTACAATACTACAAGCATACATAAACTGTTGATTTTTATTGAAACACTTAAATAACATGTTAAATTTTCTTTTTCTCGGCAACTCCCCTCTACGTCTCATTGTCAGGGTTGAAAACGGTAGATAAAAGGGGCTGAAAACACTTCAGACATATAAGGGAAAACATATTTTTTAAATAACATGCGTTGGGTATGAATTAAAAAGAAATATTATTTTTGAAACGCTGTCTTCTCAAAATAATATTTATTGTCTGAATTAGCATCCACTTGGAAGTCAACGACGTTGACCATTCATCCACAGCCCCGACATATGAATACAGTGGAACCCATAATTACACTACCCCAAATTACGGGTTGGCTTCAAATATTCGCCGCAAATCCCTCAATTGCACTGTCGCATTCCATCGTCGTTGCTACGAGACGGTCGTCTGTGCGGCGCATACAGTCAACGTATATACACGTATAGCCGGGCGACTGTCTATGTGTTAAATTTTGTCTCGCTTTGCATTTTATCACTTAATATTTAAACTTAGTACTAAATATTTCGTCCATATTTTATTTTTTTACTCTCAATTACACTACCCCGAATTACACTGTCCAGACTTTAGTGAAAATGGGGGTTTTATTGTAGTTGTTTACAGATCAATTGTACTAAAGGCAAAAAGATGTTTTCAATAACCCCGGTTTTCGGTTTTCCTTAAAACAGGCAATAAACCGGTAAACCAGTTTCGGCTTAAGCCGAGTTGGGAGCCCTAGACCTGGACAATTACGCGCACGTTTATTACTGTGATATCAAACAGATGCATCTCATTTTCGTAGTGAGCTTTAATAAGTACACGTTAGATTACAATGACCCCAGTTGAACAATCGCAGTTTCCCACAAACGCTCAGTCAACAGAGGCGCCTTAAGCTTTTGGCATTGTGTAAATAAGTAAATAAATTAATTAGTTAATAAATAAACAGCAGGAGGATGTTTTTTTCTGGGGAGAAACCACACCGCGTTGTGCTCTGCGGGGATCGATAACTGGGGAGTGGGGGAGAGGAACCGAGGGGCAGACAGGGACAGTACTCTTCGGTATGTCTTTCTCCCTCTCTGGCCGTGCGGTGGGGTCACCATATATCGAAACATCTGTAGAAATGGTGTTGATTTTTTTTACTTATAAATTGTAACAATAATTGCAACGGTATATATCGACTGTGGAAAAGAAAAAAGACGTAACCCACACATAGCAAATTTTACAGGACGCACGAAAAGCGTGTTTTGATGATTTTCGGCCATATAAAAATTATGAAATAATCATTACCTTGGAGACTTCTAAACTGGTGTTTAATTGACATAATCTAATGTTTATTTAAGAAATTGTCTATGAAAATCTTTTTTTTCAGTCTTTTTTCTTGGTTTCAATTTTCCATCTTTTTTTAAACATAAAAGCTAAATTTAGATACCAATTCGGCATTTGCAGCTTACATCATTTTGATAGAGTGTGGATCAAGTTGGATACATTGTGATTATCGAAAAAAAGCTGTTTTGAAAAAACTGTGGGTTATGTCCTTTTTCCTTTCCGCAGTCGATATAATAATATATCGTCACCTCACATCAGGACCAAACATAGCTTATTATAGTTTGTTTAAATAATCGTTTAAGAAACGAGGATATCTGATCAGTGTCTTAGCTATTAATTGGTGGCCCCCATGCAAACGCTACGCAAGGTTCACCCGGGCATTTTGTTATATATCTACGCTTCTGTGTGTGTGGCTACACTATGTTTAAATTATACCAGTACTTTTTCTTCCATGTAACGTTGTGGAACGGCGTTCCGGCACCTTTTTTATTGGCATTTTTAATGTTTCAAACTTTTCAATCCTTTAAGATACGTTGATTGGAGGTCACTCAGAAGAACCTCCGAGACAGGTCTCACAGATTCGGGTTCCAATTACAAATAGTTTTTTCTTCAATTGACAACTGTTTGAAGGCATAATTGTCTGTGATATCTAAAAAATCTTCTCACCCTTCCAATACTAAAATAAATAGAGCAAAGCAAGAGCGAATAATTGGCTACTAGTTCTGTCCTATCTCTAACTTTTTTAACTTTACTCTCTTCGAAAAAAGACGGAGATTGAGCAACTGAGTATCAAACAGTTCTCATTGAAATATCTGTTAAACTATTAGGAAGCCATATTCTCTACATTGGAAACGGATATGGATTAGAAACAGGCTTTAAAAGAAGTGAGTTCTGCCACCTTTTCTTTTCTTTAAAAAAAAGCTCTGAATAATAATTAAACACAACTTAAAAAGCTTTTTGTTGCCTCCATAACAAAGAAGGTATTGTTTTATGTCCTTACTATCAAACTTTACTGTAGGACTTATAACTAAAAGCTTAAATTTGTTGGGTTCGGTTGCTGTTTTCACAGCTCCATACCCAATACGTACAGATTCTTAATGTGGACTATCAATCGATGGATGGATTTGTGTCCGAAAGTATGGAAGTCAGTAGTGTCTTACTTCTTCCCATCCATCAGATACTGGCTCAACGATTGGCTCTCCATTAGTCTTGTCTCATTTTTAACCTTCAAATCTACAATAAAATAATAATATGATATGTAATTTCGTTGTACAATGAATTAGTTGATAGCTTTTCGAATTCAGGGCATTGTCAGAATAACATATGTTTAAATTTAATTTAGTGTAACTATATTGAACAATTGAAAGTTGAAGTGAGCCAAGTGGTGTTATAGGAACACATATGTTAGATCATTTTAATATTTTACATGTCTTAAAGTATCGTAAAAATATATTGAGCTCATTAACTACAAACCGCAAAAGTGTTATCTTCCTAAAATTAAAATATTCAATCCTTCAAAAACACCAAGTAAAGACGTGCTTTTACTTTAAAATTCCAACAGAAAAGTTTCACTATTTTACACTTCACTTATTGAGAACTCATATATACAATAGTTGTAAATAGATGAACTTTTAATCATTTCACTTACTAAGAATATTTTTTATTTAATAAATATAGATTCAAATTATAAAAATAGAGTCCTGCTAAGTAACTGCATACGCTCTCGGAAGGTGAAGTGAACCAACTAGTAAAACGGTGAAACCTTTTTCTTGTAATTTTAAGTACAATCACGTCTTTATTTGGTGTTTTGGTGGAATATATACTTTTATTTTACAGAGATAACACTATTGCAATGTGTATTAACTGAGGTTACTTAAATTTTACAATACTTTAAAACGTGTAGAATATTACAACGTATTTAACTTTTTTTTCTAAAATACCACTTGGCTTACTTCACCTTTAAACAGTCCATATGTAGTCTCTTTGGAATTTTACTGTGTGGAAAGCATTTACGTAGAAAAAAAACTGCTGAAATAAGCTTCAATATGAGGTCATGTTGTATAGCAATATCAGATAAGTATAATTTAAGAAAATCAATAGTCGGCAGGAGATTTTCACAAATAACTTGTGGTTTCTTCAAATAATAATACATCATCAAACGACTCATTATTTCTGAAACTTGACAACGTTGATACAACTCTTGGTATATTTAAAATATTTAAATTTATCGCGAACAATTTTATGGAAATATTTGATTGTTTTTATACATACAAAATTCAATTACGGTTAATTGTAGATACCCTGAATACCGGTTATTTTGTATTTTAAACATCGTGAGTTTCAGTATACCGGTTTTGCTATATCCAGTCATGTCTTTTATATTGGAGACATGTCAAAAAAAAAATTAATGTACACTTATATAATAAATCACTTTATATTGGCGTATATTTACTTTCTCTAAAAAATACATGTTACGTTGTCTATTGGTTATCTCGAACAGCTGACGCGGGCGCGGTAATTATCTATTGTGTTGGCTCTGGGAAAATCGTGGTGTCCCCATCAGCGGCGGTACTAAAAACTTCGAGTCTCTCCCCCCCACCTCCACCGTCCTCCATCCCCCGCAGAAGCGGTCGTATCGATTCGCGGGCGAAATGTGCCTTGCGATTGTAGCTATAGGGCGGTCGGTAGTAGCGACTGTAGTACGGGCGTATCAAACCGGCGGCCCGCGGACGGAAGCGAGTCGTTTGTTCAAATAATTAAAAACAACTAACTAAATCAAGTGAATTTTGTCACATGAATTAGCGAAACAAAATGTTTCCCTCTGTGATCTATTAAGTAAAAAACTTCCTTCTAGCATTTAAGTTAAAGTAGGGTTTATATCATTGCCGCCTGTGTGGTCGAGTGGTCAACGTCGTTGGCTTCGGTTACGGAGGGCAGGAGTTCAAATCACGGTACGGTCAGTTTTATAAATTGATTTTTCAATCGCTTTATGAATTTCTGTTCGAAGGCATGGATGTATGTGATGTCTTGAATTCCCCCCTCCCACCTATTGAGATCGATTAGCTTATCACTAGTCTTGTCCTAGCCCTATACTTATATCCTTACTCTCTTTTAAAAAAGAGAGGTTGAGCGACTGAGTAACAAGCAGTTCTCGCAGAAACACTTTTGTTGAGATAAACTCCATTAGGAGTACATATTGGGAGCAGACAAATTAAGATTTCTAACACACGTGTATAAAATAGGACTTGATTTTTTTTATCAATGTCCGCTCCCAATGTGATGGATATGGTCTTCTAATTAAGATATCTTAACATATTTTTTATTTATATGTTACTTAGCTTTTCAAGTAGAAGAGTTGTAGGTATATAAATATAATGCTTAGATTGAAATAGTGGTAAGCTAATCGCTATTTCCAGTTATTAAAGGATTTGGACGGAAATCTTTAGACAAAACATCCACAAACAGTTACTTCTTCGAGCGGAAATCGATACATTGATCGAAAAAATGTTGTTTGTTCTGGGACTCAAACCCGTGAGATCCAGCACGGAAGCCAAAAACGCTAACCACTGCGCCATACGACGTCTTGCCGGGACAAGAACTATAAATTTTAATACTGTATTTTTTTACAAGAATTAACGAAATGAAATGTCACCGTTTGTGTTCTAGTGAGAGATTTTCTCGTAGCGAAAGGGTAAATATACAGGGTATATTTAGAGCGAAGTTGAACAGTCTTCCGATTTTAAATGAACAGCTACACATGCCTGGCTCTCCACTTTTATACCTTATATAAATATAATCATAAAACCTTTTCCAACAAACAAATATAAATTTAATTCTAAAAACTACTCACTATTCAAATCTGTGGGTATTCCCATGGGCTAATTCTTTTCGCAAGCAATGGTTTTAAACTCAATGATTCATTTAATTCTTATATAAACACGAAACATTCATTTAATAAGCGTCAGTTCAAGTTCATCCGTGTACTTGAACGCCTGAAGATGCCGAAAGGCGAAACCCGGGTCGTTACTGACATTTGTGTGAATGTACATAATTTGAACGATTCAAACATAATAGTCAAATTGTTGTTGAATGAAAAAAGATCCACCTAAAAAACAGTGACCTTATTCAACTGCGAGATTTGATTCTGTCACATATTACTACAATATCCAACTGTTTTCAAAAATGAATTTTCCGCAGTCGTTGAAGAGAAGGCATCGGTGAGAAATACTTCAACCACTCCGCCGTAGTAGCACATAGTACCTTTGGGCCCCTTCCCAGGGTCCCGATCGGCCCGCCGGCCACCCCGGCCCGCCCCAGCCCCTTCCGCCCGGAAACACCCCAACCCCCAGCGCCCCGCCAAGGTCAGCGCTGGACTGTTTGTTTACTTCACTATTTGCACGCATGTAAGTGTGTTTGTGCGGGCATATATACACATACATGTATATATCAACTGTGGAAAGACAAAACGGCGTAACGCAAACACATTTTTTTTACAGGATGATTTTAGGCCAAACACAACTCTTTTTTACACGATTTTGAAATAGCGCAGTCCACTAAAAAGGACGAGTTCTATATCTTTACACAAATTTTGTATTCTAACCAGGTCTGTGGAGTCGGAGTCGGAGTTGTGAAAAATGAGCACGGTATTTTGTGTTACGTATCACCCGTGTAAAAAAAATATTACAGTTTATGATCATTTGTACCATTTTTACAAGATTTTTGAAACTACAATGTTGTTCTTTCATATAACACGGTTTGTTCAAATTCAGGAAACCAATCTTCATTTTAATTTAAATCATTCAAATTATGTACATTCACACAAGTTTTGTCACTAAAAACCCGGGCTTAACCTTTCGGCATCTTCATGCGTTCAAGTGCACGGATGAACATGAACTGACGCTTAGTAAATGAATTTTTCGTGTTTATATAAGAAATAAATGTATCATTGAGTTTAAAGCCATTGCTGGCGAAAAGGATCAGCCCATGGGAATGCCCACAGATTTTAATGGTGAGTAGTTTTAAAATTATATTTATTTTTGTTTGTCGGAAAAGCTTTTATGATTATATTTATATAGGGTATAAAAGTGGAGAGCCAGGCATGTGTAGCTGTTCATTTGAAATCGGAAGACTGTTCAATTGTGCTCTGTTTATTTCCAAAATTTCCTGGAAAAGGAGTTTTTGAGCGTCCGTATTTGGGTGCAACATTTTACATAGTTTGAACGATTCAAATTTTATATTGAAACTCCACCAAGCACCTTCAGTCGAAATCTTAAATTTAATCTTTATTTTTTTTAAGGAATTTTTATATTCTGTTTTATTGTGGAACGTTTCTACCTTGTAAAAAAGATATGATTGTATTCAAAACCTTAAAGTACACAAAGACTAATAAACTGGTGTGGTATTGACTAATGTGAATTTAATAAATTGTTTAAGAATAACCTTATTTATTTTTATTCATGTTTACTCTTAATGCATTTGGCCTCCCAATGGAGGTATCTCAACAGATGTTTTTCCACGAGAACTGCTTGTTACTACGTCGCTCAACCTCTCTTATTCAAATAGATTAGTAGGGATAGAAGGATATGGCCAGGACAGGATCGGAAAGGGTGGGAGCGAATTTTTAGACCTCACAAACACCCATGCCTTCGAACAGAAATCGATCAAAAAAATGTCGTGTTCTATGGCGCAGTGGTCAACGTTGTGGGCTTCTGTGCTGGACCTCGTGGGTTCGATTCCGTTCTCCTGTTCGCTATTTTCACATGCCCTTTTTTCCAAACTTGAAAGCTAAATTTTGATACTTATTCTACATTTGCAGCTTATATCCTTTTGAACTAACATTTATTAAGTTGTAAACGTTGAGATTATCGAAAAAATTGTTTAAAAAAAACTGTGGGTTACGTCGTTTTGCCTTTCTATAGTTGAATACAAAATGCCGCACAGATAGTGCCTCACTATTTCGGCTCCGTTAAAACGACGAGCGCTTGGTTGCTTGCGAAAAGTTTCACATGTTAGTTAACAGTTCGATTAATTCGGCGGTGAATTGGTGGAAATTCGTTTTTACCTTATATGCAATCAAGCTCGCATAAATCAAGGGGTGGACTGGAGAAAGCGCGGAGGGGCTCGCCGGAGTCCAATATCAAACTTAATTGTGTTGATATAATTGAAGATTTCGGCTGAAAGTGCTTGGATGAATTTCAATCGTTCGATTGTTGTACACTGCCACACGCAGGACCGGCGCCACCATACAGGTAATATAGGCAACAGCTTGGGGCGCAAACCATAAGAGGACGCATAAATAGGGCGAGGAGTAAAATATGTTTTTATATTTTATTAAATATCTATGCTGTGAGGTTCAAATAGTAACTCGAAAAATGAAAAATTCTTTGCCATCACAAAAAGTACTGCTCTTTATTGTGTAACGAAATATTCATCGAGAGCCCAAATTCCTGATTTGAAGAGAAAAAAAAATGGTCTCGCGTATTTTTATTTTGAAATCGGGGAGAGACTAGTTTTTTTTTTGAAAAATTCCTGCGAGAGATACAAAAAACTTCTTACATTTTATTCCATTTAAAGAAATCCGTAAATTCTTAAGATTATTAGATTGCCGAGAAAAAAAATCTTAATCCCAAAATTCGACACGATTTTTTGGTGAATGTTACCTAGGGCGCTAAATAACCTCGCGCCGGCACTGCTAACAAGTTTTTTATTAACAACCCGGGTTTTGTTTTTCGGCATCTTCAGGCGTTCAAGTATATGGTCTATAATTATTGTATATGAATTAAGCTAATTGCCATGAACAACTTTCAGCTTAGTGGCAATCAATTTAATTCTGATATATACGCAATAAACTTATATACCTTATGTTCAAGTATATCCGTGCACTTGAACGTTTCAAGATGCCGAAAGGTGAATCGCGAGTTGTTAGTGACAAAACTTTTGGACGTGTACAGCATTTGATCGATTTAAGTTTAGATTTTTTGAATTAATGTTTATATATGATGTCTTTTCTCTAAAAGTTTTTTCTTTTGACAGTATTGCCAATTTATTATCGAGTTTATCTCGTACGATCTTTAAAACCAAACTATTGGGTGCTATGGTATTATTTGTAATATATGCTTTCGTTGAATACTGGGATTTAGTTGATTTGATTTCGTGAGGGATTCTGAGATTAAGGAACGTACAAGACACCCCCCGTCATGTCAGTGGTTGTGGAGAGACGTTGAAACTGGCTGATGCCTCCAGAGAGCTTTAATCCAGCCTGCTTTTACTTGCGACTGGTGGGATTCCATTGTCCTGGACGACCACCGGGTACTATCCATAGGGTGAATTCGGTGTAACTTAAGGATGCTGGCATGTCATGAGAAGAAGCAAAGTAACTGGCTAGAGACAGGGAAACATGGAAGTGCCACATGGCGGCCATATGCTCCACATAGAGAGCTAATATGGTCAAAGAAACCGAAGAAGTAATTCTTATTATTTGCTAAGCCATGTCCATTTCCAATGTGTAGCACATGGCCTCCTAATGAAGGTATCTCAACAGATTTTTTCGACAAGAACGGTCTGTTACTCAGTTACTCAAACCCTTATTTTCAAAGAGAAATGTGATACAAGGATAGGATAAGCACAAGACTAGTGGTTAAGCTTATCATTCTCGGTACGTCCAATTTTAGGATAAAATGAGTGGGAGGGAATTCAAGACATCACATACATCCATACCTTCGGATCCATAAATCGATTGAAAAAACAATCTATAAAAACTGTCCGTGATGTTATTCAAACCCGTGACCTCCTTGCTCTAAGTCAACGATATTGTCAAAAACAAAAAAAAACCCTACTCTATTAGTGTCTGAAAGCTAATAAATTTGAAAATCACCCTGCTGGAAATTTTTCGTTAACTGGATGGCTGCCACAGACAAGATATTTAGTCAAATTGTTTGTGCTCAACACGCCAGAGACAAGATACCTCGTCAATAAATAATTAAATTAATAATTGCAAGGTGCATGCGTACTTTTTTCAATGGCAACCAAAAGGTCAAGCAATATTCACTTTATTAAATGTAACAATGCTTGGGTGAAAAGTCTCCGCCATTTTTCCGTTTGATATTTTGCAAAAATATGTACATTATATTTTCTCGCGAGCTTTTCTCCGCTCCCAGCAGATGATGCTGTAATAGCATTTTCAGATAGAGACAAATATTACTTCTCCTAGATTCGACTAGGGCATTTCAGGTCTCGGAAGGTATTTTCCGAGGGCTTGGGCTGGGATTACATCGCCTTTCGGCGGGGGCTCGTCGCATTGAAAATTTACGAATTTCACTGTGGATAACAACCCGTTTATATGGTTTCTACTGATGCTTCCAAGGCCGTTCAGAGTGTGAACACAGCCTCGCAAAAGCTTGCAGATACAAACCGGCAAATTCAGCGAAAAAGCAGTTACTCATTTTGCAATTATTCTGCAGGAGAATAAATGAATAATTTCTCAGAATTTAAAATTACAATATGTGCATTTTCATATCGCCACAGTTGAAAATTGATATTTCTGAGTAAACAGCTACTGAAAAAATTCATCATTACTGAGAATGTTACATGGATAATTGTAGTATCAAAATATATATGCATTAGTGCCGATCTGACACAAATAAGAGCGAACAAATTATATATGCAGAGACAATTGTTTGCCGTTGAATCATAGTTAATAATACAGTGGAAACCCAAATTACACTACCCCGAATTACGCGCTGAAATATTCGCAGCGAATCCCCCAATTGCACTGTCGCATTCCATTGTCGTCGCTACGAGACGGTCGTCGGCGGCGCATACAGTCAAATGTTGGCTAGCGTCTGTGTATTCAATACGTGCCAGGCTATACTCGTATAGCAGGGCCACTGATTATGCGTTGGATTTTGACGCGCTTTGCATTTTATGAATTAGTTACAAAATATTTGACCATATTTTATTTTTTTTTGCAAAACGAATGAAAAACTTAGTTTTGCATTTTTTGCGGAAAAAAACCAAATCCCTAATTTTGTACGAGATTCACACCCCCAATTACACTACCCCGAATTACACTGTCTCGACTTGAGTGTAAATGGGGTGTTTTACTGTAATATAAAATATACATTTGTACTAATTACCAATTTTATATATTAAGGTCAGGACCGGTTTCGCTCGTGACGAGCATTATCAACCGATAAGGTAATAAAATATCTCTAAAATTTAATTACAAAACTCATCAATTAC
The DNA here is from genome assembly GCA_030503985.1 of Himalopsyche tibetana. Lineage (NCBI taxonomy): Eukaryota > Metazoa > Arthropoda > Insecta > Trichoptera > Rhyacophilidae > Himalopsyche > Himalopsyche tibetana. The sequence goes on along the minus strand of JAPJYX010000052.1, from coordinate 3,339,012 downwards.
TTAAGTAATTAAGCTAAAGTGCAGACTAATGGTAATTTCAAACAAAATATATTTTTTACAAAATAAATTTATAATGCTGTTTAGTATTTGTAATCAACATTTTATTGTTAGTCAATTTGATGCCACTTATTCATATTTTGTACATTTATTTGTAATTTCATTTCAATTTTATTTTATTTTTTAATCCATGTCCGCTCTCAATGTGGAGCATATGGCGAATATTCAATATTCAATATATAATTGGCGAATATTCAATTCTGATATATTTTCTACGAGAACTGTTTGTTACTCAGACGCTCAACCTCACTCTTGTTCAAAGTGAGCAGTAGGGAAGGAAGGATAAGGCTAGAACAGGACTAGTGGTTGACTAATCGCTATTGCTACACCCAGTTATTAAAGGATCAGAAGGATGGGAGGAAAGGAAATTATGTGAATAGACATCACAAACACCCAGTTTAGTTTATAAAAGACTGTCTTCAAATTGGAAATCATATTTTTATGCAAATGTTATTTTGTTTGTGTTATTCGTTATAGTGTTTGACTCTACTGAAAAGTTTGAGTTTTGGAAATAGTACGTTTTGCACTATAACCCCACAATTATTAGTTTTGTTTTGAAGTCACATTTATAAAATAATGTTTTCCTTTTAATTTATCCTACAATAATTCCAGTTTGCTAAATACCGATGACAAAAATATTTAATGCAAACTTGAATTGCAAATTTACTAAATAGAGTTAAAACACGTCGAAAGTTGACACTGTTTTCTTTTGTCAAAGACTGCGCGCGAGTTAAGGGAGGAAATCGACATGGGGATGCTACGCAAGTTAACTCTACATGAAAATGTAACAACAGATTAAAAATTGAATACCTCCGGCTTTACGGTCTTAAATACCGAACTCAATAGAGGCAATATATTTTTATTATACCTAAGTAATAAATAATTATATAATTAAGGATTTCGTCCAAAGGGTCTTGATGGAATTTAGATCGTTCAAATGTTGTACTTATCCAAACGTTTTGTCTTTAACATTCGTCTACTTTTAAAAGCCATGTCCGCTCCCAATGTGGATCACATGTTCGTGCTCGACACGCCAGAGACGAGTTATCTCATCAATAACTAATTAACCACTTGAATACCGCGCAAATAAATCATTAATATGTCCCAGAGATACTGCGTGTTTTTGAGAAAAATAATTTTGCCTCATATACACTGGAATTCGATATTTTAAAAACCTTTATTGACTCAGTATAGATGGAACTACTTATATACATCAAAATATTGCTTATATTCTATTAGAATACAAAGTATTTGATTTTTTAAATGTCTTGAACATCCGTGTTTGCTTGCATATGTTCCGGACACCTGTGTCCGCTTGGTATTCAAGTGGTTAAATTAATAGTTGCAAATTATAGCTGGCGTGCTAGGGAATTAATATTAATTATCTACGGCAGCTAAAACGCTAACAAGATTTTTCCTGGGAGAACTGTTTGTTACTCAGTTGCTAAGCCTCTCTCATATTTTTCGAAGAGATTAGACTACAATTTATATGCAATTATGTATTGAAAAAAAAATAAGAGGTCACTGCTTGAGCACGTCAATAGTCAGAGTTCATTTTTTTACAGATAACTGCAGCGGTGGGCTGCCAATATCTTAACAAGGGGCTCGGTATATCTCATCCATAATGCCTTCAAGCCATGTAATATAGATAATGCATACACCGTGGCCCGCGAGCCACATGCGGTCAGCTAGGGTCTCTTTTATTATTCAGCCAAAGTCTTGTTTAATTATAAACTTTAATCGTCTACAGAAATTGCAGTTAGGTGCTGATTTTATCTGAGTGACTTTTTTATCATAACAGGGGGCTCGCCGGCCGCGCCAAAATTTAACAAGAGGCTAGCAAGAGCTCCCTCAAGCCCCCTCCAGCCCACCCTTGGATAACTGTCAGTGAAATAGAAAATAAAAGGAATGCTTAACTCAACTGGGATGTTTTAAAAATCTTATTAAGGGAGACTTGATTCAATTACAGGAATGTTTGTAAATAAGTCACTTAGCAATTTGTTTTAATTATAGATGCCGCTGTAGACCGTTGCACTCGCCATTAAAGGAATCACTTTATTTTTATTTAAATCGTTTGTTGTTTTCCGAGTTAAGGGAGAAGGTATTCAACAGGTTAAGTTTTTTTATAGCAAAAGATAAATTCAGGGAGTCGTATCAGCAAAGCGCTGAAAAAGCGTAAATTTTGCTCCTGAGCCGGGCTTAGAATGCAGAGGAAAAGCATTGTAATAAAACAAATGTTCTACCTCTGTAAACATTATTACCATTGATTGAATTTAAATTTACTTAGTTAGGTACTTCATTGAATATTGAGGTGGTTTTTGACCCTTTCGGAGTCATAAATATATACTTATGGTGGAGAAGATTCAGAAGAATTTTTTGAGACTTCTCTATATGAGGGTGTATGGATATTATCCATGGCCAACGTTCCCTCTAAGCTGCGCGCGTGCGCGGCCGCGCAGCAGTTGAGAAGTCCCCACGCACTCATTCCGGGTTGGCGCGCACTACAAGACAGTTGCTCAATTGATATTTGATCGGTCCGCGCAGCCTTTGAAATTTCCGCGCATCTAAACCTTCGGCTTAGAGGGAACGTTGCCCATGGCTTTATCCAACTGACTTTCTCTTAGGCATGCTTAACTTCAATAGCTTGAACGTTCGAAGAGAAATGTATCTGGCCATATATTTTTTTCGACTTATACGAGGCCAAAATGAGAATTCCTCTATTCTTGAGAATGTGAATCTGAATGTTCCTGATTATTTTTTAAGAAATCGCAGACATGAATTGTTTGTTCTCCCAAGGTGTAGAACCAGCCTTCCAATGGGGATGCCACTGGGGAGAGCTTTAACAGTGTTCAACAATATTGTAAGTAGAGTTCGTTGGAGCTAACTCAGTTGACTTCCTTGCCATTTTTTTCTACTGCTTTTAATATTAAATTGTACTATTTTTTTTTCTCCATTGAAAAAGTTTTAAATTAATAATTTGTCAACCTTGTGCAATGTTGATTAAATAAATAAAATAAAGCACTTTTGATTGTACGGAAAAAATGCAAAACATAGAAATCAACAAAGACAGAAAAATATTTTTATTTTTTTAAATTTATATATGTTTTCAATGTGGAGGATATGGTCTTCAAATGAAAGTATCTCAACAGAGTTTTTTCTACAAAAACTGTTTGTTATTCAGTCACTCGGCCCTTCTTTTTCGAAGGGATAGAAATGATAAGGCAAGACAGAGTCAATGGTTGGCTAATCGCTCTCGCTGCACCCTGTTATTTTAGGATAGGAATTGTGGGGGGATATTTTTAGATATGAAAAACATATATTCCTTTGAACATGTCTCGATTAATTGATTGAAAAAATGCTGTTCGTACTGGAATTCGAACCCGTGAGGTCTAGTAATAAATCCAACGACGTTGACCACTGTGCCATGGACCCGGAAAAGTTTTTTTCTACTTTTTTGACTATTTAAACAACACACATATACACATTTTTTTTTATTATGATGATAACCGATTTTGCTAACTAAATCAACTTAATTACTGATATTTATAAAAATGTTTAAATAGTACAAAACCCATATGTATTAACCAGTGCTGTGGTGTCGGAGTCGGGAGTCGTGCAGTAGGGAGTTTTTTTTCCGGAGTCGGAATAATCGATATATTTTTAGTCTATATATATCATATTAATTGGTGAAATGATGACCATGTGCTTCAATAACTGGGCGTAGCTAGAGCGATTAGTTAACCACTAGTCCTGCCCAAGCATTATTCTTCTATCCCTACTACTCACTTTAAAAAAGAGAGGTTGAGCGACTGAGTAACAAAAAGTTCTCGTTGAAAAAGTTCTGCTGCCATACCTCCATTATGAGGCTATATGTTACACGTTGGGGAGGGGACATTGATTAAAAAACATTTATATATTTTAAAAAAACTGGACCGGTATTACAATTCTAAACGAACTCACAAAAATATTGAAGATATTACCTGGTACACAGAGACCTCAAAATCGATCCCATCCTAGATCATATCGTAAAGCTGTCGAAAAAAATTTACAGCGACATTATTGATCATCTTAATACAACGCAATACTTGACGATTACATAGACTATCCTCATACATACAACGCGAGGCCACGGAGGGTTCTTTTGCTCAAACCTCCCTTAACCGTTTGAATACCGCGCAAATAAATCATTAACATTTCCCAGAGATACCGGGTGTTTTTGAGAAAAATAATTTTGCCTAATATACACTGGAATTCGATATTTTAAAAACCTATATTGACTCAGTATATAGACATATATTATCTACGACAGCTTCAGTATACACAGTGGTACATTTTTGGCCATTTACATTGATAAGTTTACGGTAAATTGCATATTGTTACATATTATAAGTGTAATAAGTAACAATCGATTGCTTATTTAAGTATTGCATATCAATGCATAGGAGTGATAAAAAATTCACTCCTTCCCCAGAACACCGAGAATTTCTTTGAGATTAAGCGAGCCTTTTGTTAACTTATTGGCAGTCCACCGCTGGACATTGACTACAACTAATAATAAAAAACAAACAGGCACCGAAGAAGAGAAAGATCACAATACAAGAGAAATACAGCAAGTGCTCTTATCTCTCTAATATATGAAAGACGTCAGTCAGTCATTGTCGACTCTGTTAATAAAAGTAAAATATTTTCAAGATCGACACAAAAGAAAAGGAAACATTCGATTAATTTACGATATCGGCAAATTGAATTGAATTTTCGGTGGGCGAATCTAATTATCCGTGGGTAAATGATAATTATTTTTTCCCGGTTGCCTCGCTATGGCTGTGAAGTGGAAGGTTTATTGAAACGCAAAAGCCGTATTATTAAAGCTTCTCCGCGTGCTTTAGGTGGGGACTTTATCTCTCCGAAATCTCAAATTAAATTTCTGCGCCATCCCGCAAACGGGGCGCCATACACCAGCTGTCCATAAAAGCTCTGAAGCTTACCTGTATTGCAATACAACTGAATTTTTCACAGCCTAGTATCTCAAAAAGCACCAGTTTTTTGGAGACATATCGATGGACGTTGATACGGTATGATTTATAATCACACGCTCCTACTACCTCTTATGTGGTGAAAACTGGCAGACATTTAAAATTTGTGGCTAAATTAATTGTGCTTAAATGTTTGTTATCATGTAACCAGTAATATCGATTGTTTCATCGTTTATGGCTTTAAATGGAAACATTGTTTCTCGATACACGATGCGATTTTTGTTTCTTTCTTTCTTGCTTTTTGGAACACGAACCGAACACAACGTGTGTGGGAGACACTTCCCGGTCCTGGAATTTGCTTTCATAGACTTTTAATTTAGATTCACTTGTTGTTTTTTTTTTCTTTTGTGGTTTTTCGTCCGAGATGAAAGAACTGATATTTTTCCATCTCGACGAAAATTAAATTCATTTTGTTCTCCGCGCTGATTTTAGCATCAATTTTTTTAACTTTTATAAAATCGTGTGAGCAAGCTTGGTGTTATAATAGTTATTGTGTATTGAAATAATTCAAAAAAAAATTGTTAAAAATTGTATGTGATTAAGCTTTGATGATTGTAAATTCCTAAATAAACGTTTTCGTAACACTTGAGCGATGGTTTTTATTTAATTATACCTACCTGTTTTACGTCTAGTTCATTCCAACTGTTATTGGTCTTAATGACTTTTATTAGTGGGGATTTATTCTTGGGGTATAACATCGTGAACAAAAGTAGAAATTTCTCACAATACATGAAACTCGCTCAAAAATAAATGACGAGTAATGTCTACGTTGACAACACGTAACCGAATTTTTTTCATAAAATGAGTTATGCATATCATTTTTCAATTTCCAATAAAATATTGATATCTCGCAATTAACAAAAAATATTTTTCATTGAAATTGTTCTAAAGTTGAAAACACCTAACAGAAAAAAAGCCCACCAAACTGCCAGAATATAGTAAAAGAGCTGTATCGTTTTCCTACTATTTGAAAATAGGTGAGAAAATATTCCAACATATTAACTGCAAACTAAAATAAAAATTTGCCGGAACCCCGTTCCACCACGTTACATGGGAAAAAAGCACTAGATAAACCATTAAAATATTAAAATGTCCTATATAGATACATTAATGCAACAGTAAGACAATCTGGAAACCTTAGTTTCGAGATAATGACAGATTAGTGTTTGCCAAAATCCTATACACAGTTTTAAAATAGTACTGCTGATTTCGCCAAGAAATAGCATGAGCTTAAGAATATATTTTTAAGTCTGCGAAAAGTTTCGCTATTGTGTGTCTTCATATTGAAAACACCGTGGCGCTCTGGTGGTATCTCACACAATTTCATTATGAGAATTTACTTTTTGCAATGCATTATTACTTGAATTAAATACTAAGTCGTGAGAGATGATCGCTTGGTTGGTTTTAAAAAAAAACATCGCTATATTAAAACGCTCACAATCAGATATCAATCTGACTAAAATTGGAGTGAAACCCCCAATTACACTACTCAAAATTACACGCTTGCTTGGAATATTCACCGCAAATCCCCCAATTGAACGGCCGCATTCCATTGTCGTTGTTACGAGACGGTCGTCTGTGCGATGCATACAGTCAAATGTTGGCTAGCGTCTGTGTGCTGGATTTTGCATTTTATCACTTACTAACTAAATACTTCGTCAATATTTTTTTTTTGCAAAACTTAGGGAAACCTTAGTTCTGCATTTTTAGTTCTGCATCTTAGTAAAAATCGATACAAATATATTTACAATACAATATTGTAATCTTTTGCAATATTAAATGTCAAGTTAACAACAGTGTTTATGCATGGAAACATTCGTTTAATTATTTTTTTCGTACTAACTATAACAGAACTACAGTCTGACAACGTGAAAATATCCCGGGACAATTTATGCCTCGTGTCCCGGGACATGAAAAAAGCCGAGACTCTCTTTTTCGAACACGTCTCTGGACTACGCTCAATTCATCATCTGTGTTGAACCAATTAAAATATAACACCAGGAAGGGAAAATTAATTTTAACAGCGCAAGTCAATTAATTTACTAGCGTTTAAAAAAACATGTCCCCCAACTGCATTGTCTCTACTTTATAGGTCAATTAATCTAACACTGCTGTAATTATCATGAGAGTTTTATTTGTACAGTGGCGGCCGGTCAATGTGGAATTGGATCAATGCACACCTTGAATATGCGGCAGGGGCGGTTATATTTCATGAAATAATATTCAAACATAACATTTATATCATTCACTCATTTTAAAGTCTTCATGTATTTATTGTCTAAAATAAAATAAAATGTTTTAAAATATTGCTTGGTGATGATTTTCAAAGCGGCGGAACACGTGTCTAATGTTTTCTATCTATTCGCGACTTTATTAATTTATTTATTTAGTATACCGAGTATTTCAACATTTTGTAACACAACATGTGGAATGACAAAATTATCAATTAAAATTGTATATAAAAATGAACTTTCACAAAGTTACCGCTGAATTCATCAAAGATATATACAGTATGTTCAAAAATCTAATCGTTAAATTCTTATTAAGCATTCTTCTTAATGATTTGATTAGTAAATTGTTATAAAATGTTGCATTTGTGTAGTGATATATATATACCTATATATCGTACAAGCATGACCGATGTAATATGTCGGTTTGGTGTGACACCCCTTTTACGCTAGCCGTACAGTGAGTAATATTATCTCGGGTGGCGCGTGATCTTAGATACGGCGCCATTTTCCGCAGGCCTCTGTCAACGTAAGCTGGAAGTTTTTCTCACTTATCTATGCAAACGCCACCCGTCGGCCGACAAAGAAAACTAATTTGAATAATTAATTCAAGATGGCGGAGGTCGTTTCCCGCCAAGTCGCGCGACTCGTCTTTGTTGTGTTGCCAACGCTGGAAAATTTTATCTGCCCATTAAATAAAATATACATACGTATTTACCTATGCGGTGCTGCGTGTTTGTGTGTGTGTGAATGATCATGTGAAGGTTTAGGTGTCAGGCATGCCTAAACACATTGCCGATTCTATATTAGAGAGTATATATGTGACAGATCCGCTTTTGAAAAACTTTTTTTCTCATCATTTGAGCAACAATTATTCAACAATTAAACAGTTAGCCGACTTCTTGGCGGAGTGTTCAACGTCGTTGCCTTCTGTTACGGAGGTCATGGGCTTGAATTTCAGTACTGACAGTTTCTATGAATTGATTATTTGAAGATTTCGGTAACAGCACTTACACATTCACAAATTATCACATCATTGTAGCAAAAAAAAAAAAACATCATGTAAACTTTAGGGTAGTCAAAAATTGAATCTGAAAAATATTCTTGTTAATATCTACGACGGAGGACTCAAAATCAGCAGTGTTCTGTTATTTTTGTATTCAGTACTACACCACTTGTAGAAACTGCAACCAAACATTATTTACAACCACGAATGATAAGTAACTGGATATAACATATAATAGATATTATTCAATCAAAATTAAATTAAAACAAACTAGTTCTTTATATAAATCCCTCTTGCGCTTAACACGGCTGTAAGTATGCCAATGGTTTCACCTATTTAGATTGTATTATTAATAGCTTAAAATAATATAAGAGATTAAAGTTAATGTGTTTAGCACATTTACGACAAAAAGAACGGACGGAAAAACTTTGTGGCAGAAAATACTATTTAGATATTTTGTTGGCCATTTTTTTATATTTATTATTCTTACTTCCGGTGGGTGGTATTTATGACGTCGTTGAACTCTCGGTCTAGTTTAACCGAAATATTGTAATTCAAAACTGTGCTGTTTTTCAATGGGTTACTTGCTTTTCTCTACCTACCAATGCTTTTTCCATCCGTTCTTTTTTTCGTAAATGTGCTAAATACATTAACTGTTTTTAGACGGAATTATCTCAGCAAAACATTGTTTAAAAAAAATCAATTACTTTAGATTATGTAATGGTTCTTAGTTAACCCTTCCTTTACTATGCGAAAAAGCACAAGCTCCTGAGCTGTGTAGTCGTTACACATCAGGCAAACGGGAGTGAATCATGACAATTATATAACACTACTACAGCAGTACTACATAATAAATAATTGAATCACCTAATAATTTGGAGCCATGACCTTGATTATCTCCATTTGCTGTGAATGTTTGGTAGTAATAAATAGGTCTACCAGCCGTTGGCAGAGGTGTTTTTCTCACCGCTCTGCCAAATCTTGCTAGGCTCGTGATGGTTGTGTCTAAGCCACGGATTAAAGTTACCTATATACTATTTTTTAAACGTTGATGAACTGTAGATATGGTATATTAAAATATTTTCCACATAGAAAACTTCTACGGTATCTTTATTTTACAAAAAGTCATAGCTAAAATCGCTAAAATGCTAGGAGAAATAGTCATAGAAGCTTTTTAATCCTCTGTGATATTTAAACATTCGATGAGAAAGCATATTGATTATTACAAATTCACTTTATGTGTAAATGTTATTTAAGTGATTAACGTAAGCACACTAAAATGTGACTCTTTCAACCAACCAACAAGCCATTGAATAACAACTACATTGTTGATACATTTGACGGTAACATTGTGGAAATTAATTGTTAGCATTAAATTAAATTTGATAACGTTATCTTTCTACTGATTTTGTTTTGAACTGTGTTTCGCCTTTTTTAAGAAGCATCATCGGATAACTATTTATTTATTTACTGAAAAAAACACGTGTCAAAGTTTGAAGCACATTCAGTGGAATGACAAAGTTATCAAATTTAATTATAGAATAATAACCAGTTCTTTTGAACCAGCTTTTTTTGATTACTCCAAATTTTATATGACTTTCTTTTATAAGAATACACCGAATAATATTGATAAAATAAAGTGTGCACTGATAGATTGACGGTTTAAATAAAAATGCCTTTAATTGAAAGAAAAATGATAAATTATATTACTGCGTGTGTCATTTAGTAAATTTATTTCCCTAAACACTGTGTAATTACCATTTATTAAAAAAATAACTCGATAACTTGCCATAAAATACCAAGTGTGGTAAAATTTCGTTTGTTCTGGCAGCACTGTTCGAATTTCAATTTATTTTAAAATCTGACGTTTATCCGACGCGTTTCGAAATGTGCAATATGCTCCGCATATCGTTTGACAGGCCGATAACAATTCATCAAAATAAATCGCATTATTTTAATATGTAAACTGGCTGTGTTCAGTTATTTCCGTGTTTGTTTTTAACATTTCGTAATTATAACTCGCTTGGTGCGAACACACAAACGAATTTGCATAACAAAGCTGTTTCGCGTTACTTTAATAGCAATATAATATTTCAGCTTCGCGTATAAAAGGTGGAACAATACGAATTATATTCCTTATTTAAATAACGTTACTGGCTACATTCGTGAATATACTTTATTAAATACAAATTTCATTTCTAATGAGACACATGCTAGTCAATAATCATTTTTTAAGTGTTAACTGGCAACACTTGATGGAAAAGCGTTAAGCTTAATAAAAAATATATATATAATTACATTCGATTTTTTTTTATTCGCCACTGTAACTTAATTGTTCTTTGATATTTTTTAAATTATTTTTAAGAGGTGATAAAACTCATTTATATTTTGTATCTTCGTTTGTAAATTTCTTATATTACTAATTGTTTTCTACACAATAATAATTTAATTTTGTTTTTTTATAAAATGGCACTGTTGTAGTGTATTCTTTTTCCGTTGATAATGTTCAAATAAACATTATTACATATGATAATAAGGAATGCTTACTCAACTGGGATGATTTTAAAATCCTATTAAGCTAGACTCTATCAATTAAACGAATTTCGTGTAAAGCAATTTAGTAATTTGTCTCAATTATAGATGTCTCTGTAGACAGTGACTTACCCTTGATGTGTTTTTGCCAATCCGAGTGATCCAAAAAGTTTGACATATTGTGACACTGCCATCTGTTAATTTAAATTGTAGTATAGCAGAGTAAATTTTGTTCGATCTCGAAGCTTGCATCGGGGTAACTTCTGCAGAGTTCAGTTACGTTTTGTCTTTTTTGTTGCATCGAAGGGGGTGAAAGGGGATGAACTGGTTGACCGGGTGATTCGTCGCGTACGTCACTGCTGTAACATCAGCTTCAATTTATTTATATTCATCGCCCGGACACTTTTCATACATTAATTGGGTCACCGGGGATGCCCGGATTTTTTTATTGCCCATATTACTAGCCGGCCGCAGTATCGTATATATTGCTATATCACGTATCATGAATTTGATACGTTAGTTGCTGATTTTGTTAAAAGGATGCTTCACAGAATTTTTCGCCATAGAAACAATTTTGAAAACAAAAATATTTGGCGGACTTTAAGTACTTCCTGTTTTTAAAAAGCATCAGAAAAAAATAACTTTAAATATATTTAAATTTTATAAACATGAGACTTATTTTGGAATTGTTTGTTTGAAACTATATCCTGCAATTGAGGTACATATCTGGTGATGCGAACAAACAAAACAGATTTTTTTATCCATGTCCGCTCCCAATGGAGATCTCAACAGATTTTTTTTACCAGAACTGTTTGTTACTCAGCCGCTCAACCTTTCGTTTTCCAAAAAGAGTATTAAGAATAGAAGGATAAGGCTAGGACAGTACTATTGGTAAGCTATACGTTTTCGCTACGTCCAGTTATTTAAGGAAAGAGAAGGTAGGAGGCAATTTTTAGACATCACAAACACCCATGCCTTTGAACAGAAATCGACCAAAAAAACGCTGTTCGTACATGAGATCCGCCACAAAAAGCAACAACGCTAACCGCTGAGCAATAGGACCCGACAAACATATATGATTGTCTGCTAATTAAGCGCCTTAGTTTCAAAACCTACCTAACTCCAAAAACAGAAATTATTGGCAAAGTGCAAACAACTGCTGGGGGATTATTGGATTTCAGTAGGTTTTGAGACTAAACACGTTTTTTTAAATGCGATTTTTCTGTATTTAGAGAGGTTTTGAAATCGAAAATTTATTGATTGTGTAGATCAGGGTTTCCCAAACTATGTTCCACGGAACACTGATGTTTCGTGGTACCTAAATAGGTGTTCCACAATAGTAATATATGTACGCTGCAATTCATTTAAGCATATCCACTTCATATTAAAAATCGAGTGATGGAAAATCTCCACTGATCCTTAAAACGTTAAATATCTAGGTTCAGGCGAAGATTTTGAATCACTAAGAGCTTCGTTCACTCATTTCTCTGTGTTACATATTTTAAAATAATTAATAAGTGATTTAATAACGGACATTTTTCCAATATTATAAATTACACGGTATAAAAAATAAGCTGTGTTCCGGTAACATTCCCAGATTTTCGGGGTGCTCCATTGCAAAATAAGTTTGGAAAACCCTGGTGTAGATATTTAAATAGAGAACAAGTTTGCATAAAAATTTGAAAAAAATCAAAAATGGTCTTGAAATTAAAATTGAATCCTTAAAACGTTAAATATCTAGGTTCAGGCGAAGATTTTGAATCACTAAGAGCTTCGTTCACTCATTTCTCTGGTTACATATTTTAAAATGAGTAATAATCAATAAATAATAAGTGATTTAATAACGTACATTTTTTCAATATTATAAATTACCTGGTATAAAAAAATAAGCTGTGTTCCAGTAACATTCACAGATTTTCGGGGTGCTCCATTGCAAAATAAGTTTGGAAAACCCTGGTGTAGATATTTAAATAGAGAACAAGTTTGCATAAAAATTTGAAAAAAATCAAAAATGGTCTTGAAATTGAATTCCTCAATTATGCATGCTTTGTTAAACTCGTTGTAAAAAATATTTTTTCACAAAAGACTCAAAATAATCAAAAAACGTTTTTTGTGTCTTCTGTAATATTTGTTATGTGTGAGTTACGTCCGTTTTTCTTTTCACAGTCGATATATACATCGCAATTGATTTTCAAAAACACACCATGCTATGGTAGATTCGTGACAATCGTGGGTCGTAGTTTATGAACACATATCCCTTTCCGCTTCCACACGGTGCAATCAAAAACAATGCTACGCCGAATTGTTCAGCTCCGCTACGCTTCGGTACGTAGCTTATTCGTTTCGGGCTACGAGACCGACTGCATCGTAGCGCAACGCTACGGCAATGCAGTTAATTCCATTTGGTATTAGATCATCTCTACGTGGCCTGGGGATGTCCATACAGCCACGTTTATCATATTATCATATCATGCCACAATGTTTATCGTGTTCACAGGGCCGGCGTCACCATACAGACGAAATAGGCAACCGCCTAGAGCGCATAAATGGGGTACTACAATTATTTTTATGTACTCTAATAATAATAAATAATAAAAAGTCCTATTGAATTGTTGCCTGTGTGGTCGAGTGGTCAACGTTGTTGGCTTCGGCTACGGAGGGCCCGGGTTCAAATCCCGATACGGACAGTTTTTATAAATTGATTTTTCAATCGATTTATGAATTTCTGTTCAAAGGCATGGGTGTATGTGATGTCTTGAATTCCCCCCTCTCACCCATCCTATCCTACGAACGGGGCGTATCGAGAGCGATTAGCTTACCACTAATTCTGTCCTAGCCCCTATCCTTCTATCCCTACACTCTTTGGAAAAAGAGAGGTTGAGCAACTGATTAACAAGCAGCTCTCGTAGAAACACTTCTGTTGAGATAAACTCCAGTAGGAGTCCATATGCTCCACATTGGGAGCGGACATGGTTAAAAAAAATGAATTTCGACGTTTGTGTTTGTTCGTTATTATTTTTAATTATGTATCGTATTCAATACGATTCGAAAAAGAGAGATTAAGCGAACAGTTCTCGTAGAAAAAACTTATTTTGAGATGCCTCCATTGAACCACTTGAATACCAAGCGGAAACAGGTGTCCGGAACATATGCAAGCGAAAACAGATGTCCAAGACATTTAAAAAATCAAATTCTTGATAGTCTAATAGAATATAAGCAATATTTTAATGAATATGTGTATTTCCATCTATACTGAGTCAATATAGGTTTTTAAACTATCGAATTTGAGTTTATATTAGGCAAAAAAAAAATCTCAAAAACACGCAGTATCTCTGGGACATATTAATGATTTATTTGCGCGGTATTCAAACGGTTAAAAAATATTTCTTATGATCCTGGATTGTTTTTTTTTCATTATTTTGAAAAATAAATGCGATGATTTGTTTAAAAAGGGGCGCGCCAATAACCGTTGCCTAGGGTGCCAAATAACCTCACGCCGGCAATGCGTGCTCATATCAAAGGTATCAAACAGGTCGCAGGCAAATTGTGTTGTGAACAGGACCGGCGCCACCATACAGGCGAAATAGGCAACCGCCTAGGGCGCAAAACATTAGGGGGCGCATAAATGGAGTATTCAACTTATTTTTATATACTCTAACATTAACATTTTATTTTATTGTGATGTTTGTATTTGTTCGTTCTTATTATGTATTGTATTATATATGATTCGAAAAACAGAGGATGAGCGACTGAGTAACAAACAGTTCACGTAGAAAAACTTCAGTTGAGATACCTCCATTAGGAGGCCATATGCTCCACATTGGGAGCGGACATGGATGTATATAAAAAAGATATATAATGTTCCTGAATTGTTTTTTTTTTCATTATTTTTACAAATGGGACGATTTGTTAAAAGGGGGCGCACCAATGACCGTTGCATAGGGCGCCAAATAACCTCGCGGCGGCACTGGTTATGGATATTGTAGATTTCATACATTTTATTTCTACGTTTAGATCACATAGACCTTGTTCATTTTGAAAGATTTCGGCGAGGGAAGATTATGGTAGTAGTTATAACAAACCCCCTGGGAATAATGGGAAAAAAGTAGAAATAATGTTATAATTTTAGAGGGATAATTGTGAACCATTTTGGGCATTCGGTACCACCTATTTAAAAAGTGCGACCTGTATTACTTGTTCTATCCATAAATTAGTAGTTAATATGAATGTTATGATGTTATGAAGAGTTAATGTAAAGTCAGTAGCGTAGCAAGAGGGGTACGGCAAGGGTGAACCACCCGGGAGGCACATTTTTGGAGGCGACATTTTAAAAATACGTACTACTGTAATATACTTTTTGCGAGAAATTATATTTATGCATAAAAAATAAGGCCACCTATTTGATTTTAAAAAATGTAGAAATGATTTAAAAACTAAATTACGCGACAGGACCCCTTCCTACACCACTGTGTAAAGTATTATTATTAAATTATTCGTCTTTGAATAAGCCCGTTTACCCGCTGTGGTCTAGTTGGTCAGAGCTTGATCTACCAATCAGGTGGGTCTGGGTTCGATTCCCGGTAAGGTCAATGGCAAATTTGATTTTTTAAATTTTAATTTGATATCTAAGAAGACATGGGTATTTGTGAAGTCAATTCTCCTTGAGTTAATCTCATGTGACATTCAAAAATTCTCATCGAGTATATCTCGTATGATCTTTCAACTTCAAAATAATTTACGCATCGGCGTAAGCTGTAATGTCAAATATTTTTTTTAAATATTTAAAAAAAAAGACCAGCGAAATCTAGGTAAACTTGAATCCGACACAAAATATTAAAGGAAGCGTTCCTGTTTTTATGCATGCAATGACACTCGGCGAAACACACATAAATATGTATGCAATCAGGCCGGCCCGTGGCGTGTGCAAAGTGTGCGGCGCATAAAGATTTTAGCACTACCTACTCATTTGGTTATAGCTTTGAGAGGCGCAGAAATCCACGAACCGGCCTTGAATGAAATGGACTACAATATGTTGAAAAAACGACGGAAAATAATTTCTTAAGCTATGCGATTTTTCCAATCTACCGAGTTTCAAAATTACCAGATAATTGTGATGCGAGGCTGGGAGGAAAACCCGGCTTTTTTCGGGCCTTAAGCCGGGAAAATTGGGTGGGAATAAACTTCTAGAGTATAGGGAAATTGAAAAATAGCAATATGAAATCAAAGTGACACAGATTTTAGCATTTGATACCACTTGTTTGAAAATCGCGACATGTATTATTTATTCTATCCACAGATTAGAAGTGAATATAAATGTTTTGATGTTAGAAAGAGCTGTTATTGTAAAATATATTTGTTATCTACGAGTTTTGACCTGTGACATTTCATGTATACATTCATACAGTCGAACTCGGTTATTATGATCACGGAAATTGCAAGATCTCGGATGTAATGAGGAAACATTCGGTAATGGATTTCGGGATTGACAATTTTTTCAATCCCGTAATTGAACATTCACCATAAAATCGTGTATACATTCAAGATTGAGAATTTTTTTCTTTTTTTCAAAAAAAAAATAGTCGATTTCAAAAACCCAAGAATTTACCAAATTCTCAAAATAAAAAGACGCGAGACTTTTTTTAGCTCTTTCAAGATTTCCAATTTCAAAAACCCAGGAATTTGTGGAATTGCCAAAATTGGACGGGATCCCGGAATTGGAGACCCTATTACGGACAGATTCATTTATTGATGTTTTCGATCAATTTACAGATTTGTGTTCGAAGGTGTGGGTGTCCATAAGGTTTAAATATATCTCCCACCAAAACTAGGTGAAGCGGAAGCGATTAGCTAACCACTTGTGTTAACCTTTCCGTATCCCAACTCTCTTTAAAAAATGAGGCTTTATAACGAAATAACAAGAAGTTCTCGTAGAATTAGGAAATTCAGAAATATGTTGCATAATAAACTGATTGAGTTGTTTTTTGTTTGCAGATTTCCTGCTTTGGTGCTCCGATAGCACAACTTACCTGAGCGTCTCACCCCAAAGCCAAGATGGCGGTGGGCGTTAGCAGGTGCAACCGCGCTGCGTGCCTTCTCGTGATGGCCCTCGCAGCGGCCGGTGCACTTGCAACGCCGAGGGACAGGCGTCCGAGGCATCGTCCAGACCTCGACCAGGAACCCTTAGCGTTACCTCAAAGAAGACAAGAGTCCCGAGGCTCGAAGCAGAGAACCGAAGATCCATTCGAGATAGATTTACCCGACCAACACAGAAACCAACCCATCGACGACCACAAATCTAGAAGTGAAATGTTAAATAAGCACTTACAAGAACCAGCCAATGATAAACCTCAAGGATTCCACGATAAAGTATACCTAGGACACGGTGATACGGTAAGATATAATCCTGAATTGGATATGATTAACAAAGTAATGGAAGAAGATGCAAGTGTTTCGTATGATAAAGATTCAACGATTCCTGATGATAAGTTGGATTTCGAAAAGCCTCCACAGAAGAGAAGACAATTTAAAAGAAGAGAGTCACTATCAGATCCTGATGAATTGCTTCCACAGTACAGATATCCTATGGCAGACGAAGCTGTGGTGCCAAGACCGATAGTTCCAGAAGAACCGGAGGAGAAAAAGGATCCAAATGTAGATGAAGATGATCCACTTGTCGTGCAAACTATGAAAGGAAAGGTTAGAGGTATTACATTAACGGCTGCGACAGGAAAGAAAGTGGACGCCTGGTTGGGTATACCTTATGCGCAGAAACCGTTGGGTGCTTTGAGATTTCGACACCCAAGACCGGCTGAAAGATGGGGTGACGATATTATCAACGCAACAACTTTGCCGAACGCTTGTATTCAGATTGTAGACACGATGTTCGGGGACTTCCCCGGAGCCACAATGTGGAATCCAAACACCCCAACTTCAGAAGACTGTCTTTATATTAACGTAGTGGCCCCCAAGCCGCGACCTAAGAATGCTGCCGTGATGCTGTGGGTATACGGTGGTGGATTTTATTCTGGTACAAATACCCTGGATGTTTACGACCCGAAGATACTGGTATCAGAAGAAAATGTCATAGTGGCTTCGATGCAATATCGAGTGGCGTCATTGGGTTTCTTATTTTTTGATACTCCTGAGGTTCCCGGTAACGCTGGACTCTTCGATCAATTGATGGCTTTGCAGTGGGTTCATGATAATATACACGCTTTTGGCGGAAACCCTAACAATATAACTTTGTTCGGCGAATCGGCTGGTGCCGTGTCTGTTGCGTTGCATCTTCTTTCACCTCTGTCGAGAAATTTGTTTTCTCAGGCAATCATGCAATCTGGATCACCGACTGCCCCCTGGGCAATAATCTCTCGAGAAGAGAGTCTTCTTAGAGGTTTGAGACTTGCAGAAGCTGTCGGATGTCCACACGAAAGATCAGACGTTTTGGCTGCTATCGAGTGCTTAAAGTTGAAAGATCCGATGGACTTAGTCAACAACGAATGGGGTACGCTTGGTATTTGTGAGTTTCCCTTTGTGCCCATGATTGATGGAGCCTTTTTGGACGAGACCCCACAACGGTCAGTCGCCATGAAGAATTTCAAAAAGACAAATATATTAATGGGATCCAACTCTGAAGAAGGACATTATTTCATTATTTATTACCTGACTGAACTGTTTCGTAAAGAAGAGAACGTGTACGTCAACCGAGAGGAGTTCCTGCAATCTGTCAAAGAGCTGAACCCCTACGTGAACAACATCGCCAGACAAGCCATCGTCTTCGAATACACGGATTGGATCAACCCTGAAGATCCCGTCCGCAACAGAGACGCTCTGGACAAGATGGTCGGTGATTATCAGTTCACTTGCAATGTGAACGAGTTCGCCCACCGTTACGCAGAAACAGGGAACAATGTTTACATGTATTACTACAAGCACAGGAGTGTTATAAGCCCGTGGCCATCGTGGGCCGGAGTCATCCACGGAGACGAGATCAGCTTCGTGTTTGGAGAGCCTCTCAATCCAGCCAAAAATTATGCACCACAGGAGATGGAGCTGAGCAAGCGGATGATGCGGTACTGGGCCAACTTTGCCAAGACAGGGTAATTAATCTTAAAAATATTTCAAATAAGACGAGTTGAATAGTACTTCCCTTATTCACTCTAATACGCGTTGCACTTATCGGGTAGAGACGAAGGAAAAAGATTATCCATGATCACTTCCTGAGATCTAAATTGCACATAGAATAAAATAAATAAACATTAAAGTTAATTATTTTCAGCTAAAATTTGAGTTTACCAATATTGGTATTTGCAATTTCATTTTTTAACTTATGATGATATCGGTTTACTTTATAAAGATTTATTGTGCAAAAATAATAAATATTTCTCAATTCCAGATAATCTCTCTCATTGTATTGTTAATGTTTAATTGTCAACAGCAACCCCAGTATGACCCAGGATGGCACCTGGGCCGGAGCATATTGGCCGGTGCACACCGCTTACGGGAGAGAATACCTCACCCTGGACGTGAACTCGAGTGCGACGGGGCGTGGTCCCCGACTCAAGCAGTGTGCCTTCTGGCAGAAGTATCTTCCGCAGCTCATTAGTGTTACCAGTAAGTATCAATACACTAATTGGGTTGTGTTAAACAAAAGGGAACTAACTGTAAATTTCCAAAATGGAGATATTGAGCTTCGAAATTTGAAGATGTTTATAGATATTTGATGTTGTGAATGTTCGTGGTTTTGTTAAAATGTTATCCATCTTTACATCACATGTTAATTATTAAGCATAACGAATACGTTTACTTGGTTCATTTTACATAACAAAAAATATTACTTTTCGAGAAGTTGCCCGCTAAGCAAAAAGGAAATGCAAATAAAACAGAAACTACGCTGAATTTCAGTATGATCAGTTTATCAAATTGAAATTTTGAATAGTTCCCATTCACAACTCAAAAAACCTAAGCACGTCAGTTGGTTTCTATTTAGGTCAACTCTACCCAATTACAAAAATTTGACGCCCCCGTTTGAAATAGTAAAGTAAAGGTAAAAGTAAATGACAGTAAAAAGAATATCAACGTTCCAAAACAGGGAAAACCGTAGAATTGATTTTTTAATACTGGAGTTTATCAATATGCTGCAAAAGTCATCTAGGATATTAAAGGGATAATTTACATAACGAGATCGCAACTGAACGGACGAAAATGAAAAGATTGCCGATGAGCACGCTAATATATCAGTTCAGTCTTATGTTGTGGACCGTTAAGGGCGATTTACGAAACCTTGCATTGGTTGGCCATGGGTATCAACTATGGTTAGGGTGCTGTTTGAGGAATTAGGCTCTGTCCACTGCTTCTTTTCTCCGTTTACATTCTTAGGATTTAGTAATTTAGTTCTAGTGAACCTTACTACAAAAACATAGTTTTAAGTCGAATACAATAAATATTTTAGTGTCTAATATGTTTATTATCAGATTATTTCACATATTTTGTCACCATACTGGCAGAAGTTGGTAAGTAACAAATTGATAGTTTTGAATAAACAGCAAATGAAAAATTTGAGCTTTTATAGTAAAGCTTTAATAATCAATATATTATGTTACATAGATAATTATAATATCAAAATATAGATGGATTTATGCTGATCTGACATAAATTAAGTCTGGAAGAAATTGACAGGGATGATTGCCTGTTTTTAAATATTCATCAACCCTTTCCTGCGTGAATTAATGATGACAAATACACTTTTTGTTTTCAAGCATTTCAGTTAGATTGAACACCTAAATTCATTTATTTAAGATAATGTGTTTTGTTATTGGTAAATATAATAAAGGCATTCCCAAAACTTGGCTAAACTCAATACATGTATTATTGAATTATAGTTACGCCCCTGTTGTTCTAAGCTTCTGAAATATAACAACCTATTCAAGTTCTGAAAACCACTGTCAGTCCTGTATTCCTCCTGCGATAGATTGTAAACATTTGTTTGTAATCATTTTCAGGTAACCTGGAAAAGAGTGGCTCCGTGAAACAGCCACAGACGTGCGGTGCCAGTGCCATCTCGCTCAGGCATTCAGTCCTATTGTCTACGATGGCGGCAGTGTTCCGCACTTTAACCACATCCTTGTTCGGCCGCTCCTAGGAAATCGGCGCACGCTGGCCAAACTAAAAACGGGGCTACATTCTGGTAGTGTCCCCATAAACATATCATTATAGAGAAGAAAGAGGGAAAACGAAGACGCAGAAAAATCAAAAGTCCTCTGTCATCATATCAATATAACAAATGGATAGAAATGAAATTAACCAACAAATAAATAGTTCGTAATATTATATAACGATTAAAAATTATTATTACACAAGTAATATTGCAAACGCAGCAGAGTAACGTTTAAATTAACATAACATTAATTATTTTAATCAGCTATTATATTAAATAATATTATCATGATTGTCAAGCAAACGAGAGATTTATATAAAAAATATTGTATATTTAAATACACCTGCACTGTCATTGTTAATCTGAGTCCGTTACGAGTGTAAATTATTCTGTTTGAACAATGATACAGTCGTATACTTATGAAATTGCACTGACATAAAACAATATCGCTATAAGACATTAAGAACACAGTAACTACCTTCTTCTCCTGTGAATTCAATCATAAATTGCAGGCCAGCAGGTAATGAATTTTTTTTTTATGTGTAAATATCAATGACAGTGGTTTATCATTGCCTTCTGTCATTGCAGTATTGAAGTATTTTTTGTTTATACATATTCGCTCTCAATGTGGAGCATACGTCTTACCAATGGAGGTGTCTTGATAAGAGTTTTTCTACAAGAGCTGTTTGTTGGTCAGTCGCTCAACTTTTTTTTTCGAAGAGAGTATCAGGGATAGATAGGATGAGACAGGACAAGACTAATGGTTGGCTAATCACTCTCGCTGCATTTATTTAAGATTGGAATGGTAAGTGGAATTTTTAGACATCACAAACATCCATGCCTTTAAACAGAAATCGAAAAATCAATTGAAAAAATGCTATTCGTACTGGGGTTTGAGCCCATAAGGTCCGGCATGGAAGCTAACGACATTAACCACTCATAGACCCGACATATATCTTTTTCACTTTCAATATCATTCATTTTTTTCAGTAAAGTTGACAGTTGGTGCACATTGCATTAACATGGAAATGTTAATGACAGTGGCTTATCATTGCCTTCTGTCATTGCAGTCTTTTTTATTGATCCTTCTCCACTTGCGTCAATTCAATTTTGAGCTCACCCAATATAATTAATACATCTTCAGTCTCATGTAAGTATTGATAATGCTGTGACTCGCAACCGGCATACCACTGTCATGTATAAACAGATCTACTCTGAATGGCATTTGGTAATTATAACAATAATGGCAATAAAATAACTAGGAGCTTTTTTGTGAACATATAATTGATACACATTGCACAATGAGTAGTGGAAGTCTAATGGTTAGTTAATCTAAGCAAAGCAAAGTTTCTCTCATTCGATTTAGACCAAGACTGTGCAATAATTACATAATCTGTGACTAAACAATTAAAGTGGAATTGATAGGTATACATTGAAACCTTGATAAATCAATTTTTAAGGGCCTTATATGCTGGAAAGTCTAAAAACCCTTATAATTGTTAATCTTTGGGGACAAGGGTTGTTGCAAATATAGTAAAAATGTCCAATATTTCTACATTATTTTCAACAATCCTTGCCCAAATTTACATTTTAATAAGACTGCGAAAATCTAGGCGTATCTAGATTTTCGCATTCTTTTTGAAAAGTAAATGGAAATACGCTGTTAAGTATGCAAATAAAGCTTACGACATGTCAAAACAGTAGTGATTAACATACTGATACTTCTTTCTTCGCTCTATCTATCTACCTTACCCTCTCCAAAAAGATAGATTGAGCTGGTACTAAATAACCTGGAGTTCTTGGAAACTAATTCTTGTTCAGATGCTCCATTACACGAGTCTTGCTCCGCATTAAAAATAAACATGGTTGAAGAAGATGTTTACAATGCAAGAATGTATGATATTTTCTGTTTAAGGTATAAATACAGAATTTTTCAACAGAAACATGGTCGGTGGCGTAACTAGAAATATGGGGCTCTTATGCAAACGTATTGAGTGTGTAGAAATTTGCCCCTCCCTTTCCGCTGGGTCCTCATGCATTACTTGACTATGATATGAGGTAACTACGCTGCTGATTATGATGTTATGCAATTCTAAGTATATGATTTATTTTTGATTAATCATTATATGTGTCTCAAGGTATAGTTCTGTTAATAATAACTTTAATATGAGTCAGTCACGTTTAAAATAATGAATATAAAATATATGACATGCAGTATTGCTAAATACTGTCATGTTATTACAAAGAACAAATGTTTTTTGTTTTCTGTCATGATGAAGGTATCGTCTACATTACTGTACCTGAGAATATCGCTAGCCTTAACGACTCAAGCTTTCCTGTCTTTTGCACTAATTGCAGAATCGCTGATAAATTTTATACCAAGTATTGAATTTGAGTTGGTTGTAAATGTAATTAGATCACTGCTTGGCGTTTGGACACTTGATGTTTCTTCTTTAATACTGTACTCGTTTAGTTTCCAATGATCATTACTCTATCAATCGCTGAATGGAGATTAAAGCTAAGTTTATTAGCTTAACACACGTATGAATCGAAAGAAACGAAGTCGGCAACAAAATGGCTGATTATTGTGATGTAAAAATGTGCCATATACTATTTAAAATGACAGATGAATACAACCTAACCTAACCTAACCTTAATTTTTTATCACTATCAGTGTACGCATAATATGTCAATCTGACAGCTCTTTACCAATTGTTAGAAATGTACAAAGCAGTTGTTTGAAACAAAAGCACATTTGAATTCTATTGATGCTCAATATTTCAGCGTAAATAAACGATAAATTGTTTTTATGTCAATAGTGCAACTTAAAAAGGCTATATCTATTGCTAAATCCAATTCAGGATTACGTATAATATAATGATGTAATATAATTTAATCTTGAATTACAGCATAATCTGAAAATGCTGTATTATTAACGAGTTCTGTTTGTCATATAAGATAATGCAGATAGCAATTTTAAGCCAACAGTGGTCTAATGTGTGACTATTTAGAAAGTTGGAAACATTGCCCGTCCTAAGATATTTATGATTTATATTGCAAGAACTTGTTAAAGTTGTTTTACCCCATTTAAAAAAGCGAATTAAGCTGTGTAATTATTGATTTATTGAACGCATTATGCGTAGTTTTTACAATTACGTATTTATTATTAGTTTGAATAGTAAAAATTAATTCTAAGCTATCGAAAAATAACGTGCATGATCGGCGAATCTTTTCAAAAAGAGAGTACACGATAATAACCATTATCGACTGTGAAAAAAATTTATTGAACCAATTTATTAAACATAACGAATTTGTAAGATAGGTTTTTGAAAAATTATAATAAAAACTGCGACATTTTGTGACAAAAAAAATACACAGTAATCATGACTTAGCGATGATTTGTTTGGATTAGTAATTAGTGTTTATATCAGTGCTCCGAGAAACAATCTTCTCGGGTATCGTGTAATTAAGTAATGTAATATATAATTTTTTATTTAAAAACAGATGGCAAGACATCACTTCAATATGACAGATCGACGGAGCATCCAATCTTCACGTTTATATTATAAAATAATTTGTTTTAGTCTTATCCTCTCTTGGCTAGCTTTCGAATACTTCAAAATTTAAAACGAAACCTTAAACACACACGACACTAATATTCTGAGAGTTTGTTTTTATTCATGCCAAAACAATTGACATGTTTAGTTCACAGCTTTATCTTATTCCCGAAATAATTAATAACCGCTAGACCATACATTTGCTGCCTTATTAAAAATTACTGCAAAATAGGAATAACTATATTGTTGCCTTTTAATTTTGTTTTATCTGTTGCCATGACGATATTTACATAAAATAAATGAGTGGGTAAATAACAATCAACATGAATAGTTTGAAACATAACAAATAACAACTGTATTTTAGCCAAATAGCGGTATGTTTACTGATTTTAGGTGCTATTAGACAGATTGATAAGTAGGCATGTATATAATGCGCAATTTATATAAACAAAGATTGTTAAAAACGTAACAGATGGAGGCATATACTGGCAGAAGGCGAAAAATCTTGTTTAGAGATAATCATAAAATTGTAACATCTCTTTTTATGAACTTTAACTATTCTCTATTCAATAATGATTAACGAATTCAATTCACTTATGCATTCAAGTTTTAAGTTTTTTTTTGCCAGAATAGCTTTAATCGGAATTGACTCCATGTATATTATGTTCAAATTATGTAAAAAAACACAAAATATCTATAAGCGTGTTATTTTCTGAAGATACAGCGTGTTAAAATCTATCTATCTGCGTTCATAACTCAATACAGCTGGTTTTTTGACATAACGCCTTTTGCCAGAATACTAACACATAGATACATATATGTATTCAACTGAAGGCATAAAAAGTCATCTTTAACACATGATTTATGGTAATATTGACTTATGTTTTGAAAAGAATTATAAATATATTTTTTTTATTTAATTCAGGTTTCGTATGCTTAAAAGAATTTAACAGTTTGTTTTACGATAATATGAAAATGATTTCATTCTTCGAACAATTCATGGCATATTTTAAATTTATTTATAACATTCCTAACATAAATTTAACCATAGACAAAAACATTTATTACAAATTCTCTTTGCTTTATATTTATGCCTACTTATCAGTGTCCAAATGTAACTATATAATTCCTTATTGATTGTTTCCATAAAACCCTGATTTTCTTGACATATAACCCATTGCTATCGCTACCATTTGAAAACAAATTATAGTTTATTTTTCGAATAACAAATGTTAATGGAAATTATACATCTGTCTAAAACAAATAAACAATTATTGTATGTTCACTCTCTTTCAGTATAATATTATGTTTTATATTGAAAGGAATAATTCATTTTCACATTGTTTTAAAAGGCATTCAACTACCGGTAACGTTTTGATGTAAATAACATAAATATTTTATCTTTGAAAATAAAATTGAGTAATATAAATCCAACACCCACATATGTTGAAAATCAAATATTATAATTGAAATGAAAATGAAGTTGTGTGTTTGAATTAGTTTTCTACTTGTGCAAATAACTACCAGCTTCAGCTTTTCCTGTGGTTTCATGCTACTTCAGACAGCGTTCAATATTTTTCCTTATACTAAATATTTAAGTAGCTTGTAATTTATAAAGGCAATGTGAGCAATTATTGATAATAAGCCTTTTCCTTATGAAAAAAAACTTTAATTATAACTATTATTACAAATACTTATCTAATATATACATAATTATTATTAAATATTGTAAATAATAAAGTTGCCATGTTTTTTAACGATTTGTTTTTATCGTGTTCGTCGTAAGACAGACTGCTTCTACGAGGCCAGTGGTTAGTTTTTCGTTTTGCTAAATTCATCAGTAAACTATCCATGGCTGAAGAAAGAATAAATTACTTATTTAAATAATCAAAAATTTTCAGCTTAAGAGACATGTTGTTTTTACCATTAAAGAAAACGACATAAAACTAAAACAGACAATACTATATTAAAAATAAATTTTCACAATGTTCCCGCTGACTACATTTGAAACAGTAAAGCAATTTATTAAGTTGTATTGCAGTGAAAGGCTATACTCATTAAGTACAGCAAAAATTGAGACTTGATGAATGTCACATATCTTGAAGCATACTTTCTAGCCAGCGTGCTAGTTACAGACGTACTTTTTTCTACGGCATCCAAAGAGTTAAAAGAATATAATACCTGAGGAGCAATGGTGAAGACTTATGTTTATTTATAAGCCATTTTGTAAGAAACATCGTTCTTCAATTCAATTTTTAAGACATACTGAGCATATTTTTCAATGCTTTCTACCACAGAGGTATGCCTTTATGTCTCAAGGTGGTAAATTAAAACAGAACCTTTTGAAAACTCACTTCTCAATTGTTGACAACCGCATTTAAAAAAAACCTGCTATAATATTTATATCACAGATAAGTGTTTGTGACTTAATTTTAAAATCATTCAAAACATCAATTTCGAATTTTTACCATCAGTGACAGATTACCCCATAAGCGCAAAATACGCTCTCTTGGGATATCAAAAAGCATATTATATAAAGCGCATATATTTTAAATTTAGTTTTCAATATTTCTTCTTATTTAACATGGAATTTTACAACGTTTTTATGTTGTTCGAATAAAAGGGCCTCAAAATATGATTGCGTCTGGGGCCTCCAAAGTGCATAACCGCCACTGCTTACCGTACAATGTATCCGATGGAACTACTTAAAAACTTACATGGGTTGTGGTAAAAATACTGGCAAGGATGAGGATATGGGAAGCACTGTTTGGTGGCCATATTCTCCGAATAGCTGGTAGAGAAATTCAAAATATAGTTTACAACAATTCTTTATAAATACTACGGCAGGTCGAGCTATAGTTTGACGGTTCTGTTTAATGGTTGCGTTTTGTTTGTAATTTTTGCAATACGTCTTTCAAATACATCCGGAAGTTTCTCAACACCATACTGATGTTTTACTGATTTAATTATAGCAACCTACACAAGAATACGGTAAATATATAATAAAATATGTGAACTGTAAGTATTATAATGGAGACATCTAAAATATAAAACGATCGGTTACCAAAGAAAACTTCCACTGCCTCTCGATCACGTAATCTGTTTTGCAATATTTACTTTTAATATGTTATAATTATAGATCAGTGGCTCTTAACCAATGTGTCGTGACTCAAAATGGCGTCGAGTCGATTGACATAAATATGCCAACAGTGTGTCGCAAAATATTTTCAACAAAGCAATACTCATGAAATAATTACATACACAAATAACCGATTGAGATTTATACATTTTATTTATATATTAAATAAGATATTTAGTTACGCCAATGCACCAAATACTTTAAAATTACAAGATAAACTCAATGAGAATCGTATAAGAGCACTCGATACCGACTCGCGAAGATGAGAAATCATAAACACCCAAGTCTAAGATCTCAAATTTAAATATAATAGAAAAAATCTTAATTGTGTATTGAACTAACTCGAACTTAAGTCCAGATCGGCATGATCGTTAAGGTAAAGTTCTTATCAATTAAACCACAGAGGGCGTTGTCCACATGTAGGATATTATCAGGTGTAATTTGTATTAAATTAGATGGACTTACACAGCACACCCTATCCAAGGCTTACATTAATAAAATCTCACAGTTTTTCGATTACTAGTGTATTTTGTGTTGCCAAAATAAATACTATTATTTTTGTATGTATTTATTATCTTTAGTAACGAAACCAAAACAATCAACCCAATTTGGGTCACGGCCCAAAATGGTTAAGAAGCGCGGTTATAGATCAACTGTTTTATCCGACTTGTTTTAGATAAAGGCTTAATATTGTTCTTAAATTTCTATAAACTGATATATTTAAATTGATAAATGTAATTTTAAGATATGTATTAGCTGGTAATACCATGGTCACTAAAACAATAATTTTTCACGACTTTGAATATTCTAATATGCTATGTAGAAATACCTATTGAAAACCTATATAGTGCCTCTCTGTCACATTTCTATTTTTAACTTTTTCAAGTCCATTGATATAGGTATGCCTAAAAAGATTAAAAAAATATGTATTGGGTGTAGTAGGTTAAATAATATTAGACATATAAGTTGTCGTCAAATATTTTATATTCTAAAGCTTTCCAGTTTATTGTTCCTTATGTTGTCAGACGAAATTGTGATTTAATTTTATGCCCATATACGCAATTAAATATCTAATGGTTGACAGTTATAAATTAACCTTTTAGCGAGGAATCTAACTTACGTGAAGAATGCAGCTATGTGATCCACAGATTTATTAGTTGAAATTATCAACTATCACCGAGTCTTTTTGTCTTTATACAGCTAACAAACTCACAGCGTTACCTTCTGAAGATTGCCTTGAATTGTTTTCAAAGCATATGATATATCATTTGCAGATGACTATCATATATATTACTACACTCAGTGGCGGACTATCCTATAAGCAAATGAGGCGCGTGCTTGGGGCCTCCAAATTTTTGGGGCCTCAAAAATAGCTTATATAATACAATCCATATACTTGAGGTTCAGATTTTTACTATTTTAGTTGGAATATTCTGAAAATTTTATGTCATCGGTAAAACAGGGCCTCCAAATTTGATTGCGCCTGGGGCCTCTTAAGTGCTTAATCCGCCACTGACTACACTCATGTAAGAGCTTACACTCGACAGCTATCAGCCATATATGGATTTTTAGTATCGAATTCGGCCAGCAGCCACGTTATAATAGTCGATCTTTATAATTTTGGGATATAAATAAAAGGAAATATGAGTCAACGAAATACACACTATAGCCTTTAGCTGAACATTAAAGCAATTTTATAATAAATAAGACAGTTTTTACTGTATAATATATCTTCTATAAATAAAATGATGTTTTAATTTAAATGCTTAAGCGTTGAATTTTGGTTTTGGTTGGTTTATGATGTCATATTCCTGAAAGTGTTAATATATCAAAAAACACCACAATAATAACATTGACAGACTGCCATTAAGTGTTATTGGTACAAATCAATACTCTATTGTGTATAGATGTATCAATTTAGATCTGTTTGACACTCATTTATAAGTCGTATCCGATTACATGACACAGATGGTGTCGTTTTTTTGAAAATATAAAACAATTCTCACCGCACATATTCTTATATGTGAGCGAGTTTGAAATAAATGTGGCAATAGATAATTTCTTTTTACCATGCTTTTTGAATAATATAGTATTCACGTTATTCACTTATAACTGTAACGGAGACAAAGAGAACAGCTATGGGTATAAAATTAAATATAATTATTTTTTTGTTTACTCTGAATATATTAACAAAATGAATATTTTACAATTATGATGATTATAATTGTTGAGTTTCACAGGTTCAATAAAACATTACATTTTTCTTGCATAGTTATTTATCTGCCGAATAATTTTATTTTACATTGATTTATATAACAATTATTCTTCGAGGACTTCAGATGGATTATGGCCTAAATTTTTATCATGTATGCGTGACTATCATGGATTCGCCAATAATTGAAAGATGTGTATTGGTCTCAGTCAAGAACACAAAATACGACCATTTGCAGTTTATCAATTTGTACTATTTACATTAAACTTTGGTAAATTATTTACATAAAGAAAGTTTTGATGATGTTTGTATGAGCTTAAATATTAAGAACATTTTAACTGTAATTGTTAATTACAAATATACCATGGAAGCCCTCAATTTAATATTCTTTCGACCGACTTTGGCAATTTTAATTTATTTCCTTTAGGTATTCCCAGTGTTTTGATTGTAAATTTATCGATAAATTGCTGTTGAATTGTTATAAAGATTCTAATTTCACAAACCATTAACAGCATTAAACATCGTCAAATAATTATTAAAAATATAATTTATAACAATCTTTATTGTTTTTCAAATGTCAAAAATGGTAACCATCTTTTCATATTGTGACATTTGCAATTTCTATCACAGAAAAAATGAATTCGATACACGGTTTTTTGTCTATGATAATTGATTTGATAATACCTCTGAATGTGTAAGCAAAAAAGTATTTAAAACACAGATAATTGACTGTTTTTCAATCATTCACGATTTTTTAAATGCTTTAGCTCAACAAAAAGAATATTTAACAGTTACTTGAGATCAACTCGAGGTGAACTTACGTCACAAACATATTATGTCTTACAAATTAAATCATTTTTTCAAAAATGCAGCCTAGACAAACATTTTAATTGAAATTGCTCGGCTTCTGATGTCTCCATGATTAACAATTTCAATTAAAATACCATTATCGGCTATACAAAACTGTGTGATGACAACAGCTTTTAAATTACTTTATTCTGTTGGTTAAGCTGTTTTCTTAACTGAATCCTCATATGTTTTATCACTACGCTAATGTTTTCTATGGGAACACTTTTTTAGTTAAAAAAAATTGTTTTGTAAATTATTACATATAATTTATATATAAACCATTAACATTTGTACTGACGTGAGATCTCCAGTACACTTTGATCGATTCAAGAGGCATTTTCTGTCGAAGATGCATAGATATTAAAAATGATTAAAGTAAAAAAATTCTTTGATAACAATAAAATAAATAAAAGATAAGAATAATTAGCAAGGAGATTAAAAAATTTAAAAAAACACTTCATTACTTATTCTAAAATTGATATGTTGCAAATCTCTAAGTCTTTTATATGTATTTATAAAGTAAAAAAGGCTACCTTTTGTGAGCAGTGATTTCTTAAAAAATTATAATGAATAAAATCGCTTTGGACAGCTGTAAGGGAGTGTATTGCTTCTAAAATAAGAAAAATCAATCATTATGCGACTAATTTTATTCCTAAGGATACTCAATATTGAACCCGCCGCAGAGACATATTACTTTTCTTACAGGGTGTGTTCCACAACGTTTGTGTTTCAAACTTTTCCAGGGATATCCATAAAAAAAGCTTTCATAATATCGTTTTTATTCTATACATGTTTGTTCTCTGTATGGAGCATATAGACTATTGTTTTCTACTAGAGAAATACTTATCACTTGTTGTTCAATCTCTCTTTTTCTAGACAGTTGAGACAGAAGGATAAGGCTAAGACACAAACGAATACTGGTTAGCTTGTCACTCTCACTTTTTATTTTTAACTAGGATCAGATGAGCGGGAGAAAATTTTAGACATCCATTTTTGTGATTCAATTTTTCTTTTTAATCTTTCTCCGCTCTCAGTGGCATAGGCATATGGCCTCTTAATGGAGGTGTCTTAACGTAAGTTTTTCTACGAAAACTGCTTCTTACTCAGTTGCTCAACCTCTCTTTTTTCGAAGAGAGCAGGGATAGAAAGGATAGAGTTAGGACAGTACTAGTGGTTAGATAATCGCTCTCGCTACTCCCAGTAATTTAAGAATTGAAAAACAATTTAAAATTGGAAGGGTGGGAGGGAATTTTTAGGCATCACAAACTATCATGCTTTCGAACGGAAATCAATTCAAATAATAATATTTATTCTGGGATTCGAAAATAGAGGAAGTATTCAAGAATCCAATTGTAAATATGACTCGAAAATTAAAATTTCGGTAATGCAAAACGATTTTACTTCATGTAATATAATATTTTTAAGAAATCACTGCTTTAAATTGGTAGGCTGATAGGAATTTTGTAACAATACTCTATTATTTTTATAGTTATTACACCTAAAACTTTCTCTTTCACAGGTTCTTCTTTGGTTTCATTCAAATATGCATAATCTTAAAGGTAAAACATACATATCTGAGCTATGGTGCAAAACTTGTATCTCTGGAGGTCGAGTTGTACATATTGGGCAGTATTTGTAGCTTTATACATATTTTATAACCGAAACAATTACGGAGGAATGATTTTAACTTTGTCTTCTCCAGCCCATTCAGCCAACTTTCTTTCCCCTGCTTTTATTAAACTCGAGGCGTTGCAAACGAAGGTGGCTCAACCCGACACAACATACACGAAAAGTAGATAAGGTAGATGGCCAGTCAATTCTAGATTTTGTATTTCCTCGACTATTAGACATTGATGGTGTCTTACAAAAACGCATAATTTGTGATGTTAAAAATGCAGAAAACGTGTAGTTACAGTATTATCAAAAATAACTGAGTTAAATCAAATAATTCAAAGCAGGCATTTTAGCTTTTGGAGAGTCTGTTTTTTAACACAAAAAGTGTTTACACCTTCATTAATAGTAATATTTTTTTAAAGATGGCCAATTCTGAGCAGCTGATTTTAATTGTATCTCAATGGTGTAATTAAAATCAATATTTTTTCCGTATTCTACTCAAATAAATAAGTAATATCTTGCGTTGTATTTAATATTGTGGTGAGTTGAGCCATTTTGATTTTCAAAACTTCAATTAGGATTAGAAAAACAACAAAATATGCTACAGTGAAAACAGAACTTTTACAATTTGATTCAAACCTAAATGGTATAAAAAGCGAGCTAAGTCATCATTAATAATGCATTTACTTTTATATTTTAATGTTAAACCAAAAATCTGTGTTATGTAATAACAATTAGTATGGGACTGCTTTCAAAGATTGTGTTAAATTGTATCTTAAAGAAAGTGTCAACAGTTTGTACAAAAACGTTTATTGAAAGCAGTATGAAGTCAGTTAAATTAAACATTCATAAATGGAAGATGCTCGAAACGTTATATTGAAGTATAAATGACAAGCTTATCGACTAAATTGATTAATCACAATGAAATAAAACATATTTCAATACAATAACTTCATTTGTGTCAATGTAAATTCAATTTCAATGTAAATCAAATGCTGTTGACTAGAGTCTTATAATATTTTCACTCGATTTCACTGTGGCATATTTGTGTAGAAATAAATTTGTTTCCCCAAATAAGACAGCTTTTCAAATTCCAAAAATAATAATTATATTAAATAATTCGAATTTGTAAAATTTCTACCTTTGACGTTAACTTGTACAATTAAGACAAAAGTGTAATGATAATTAATTAATTTAATGCTGTATTCACAATACAAAATATAGACACATTGATAAATTATTATTAAATAATTAAATCTTCGAAATGGTTATTGAAGTCATATTTATTTCGGTTTGTATTTTGTAAATATGCAGGCAACTCTGTTTAATTGTTTCACATTGTTTACTAAAACATTTATTGTTTGTATCATAAAGGAACAATTCCTAAAGTACCACATTTACAATCTAGTGAAACATGATTTGAATTAACTTAACCTAACTAACAAATGTCTTATCGGTTTGCTAGAAGAATCCATTAAATGGCATATTGGTCAAAGCTGAGTTAGATGTCACAATCTACGCATTTTGTCATGCTTTATCTAATAAATAAGTCATTATGTCGAAAAACACGTTTTTTAAAGCTAACTTGAACACCCGTATACTCACTCAGTGCATTCGTTGTTACATAATTTTTGCAAAAAGTCACTATGTGCGGTAATCTACAATTGAAAACTTCTCTGGAATCGAGAGAATAAGTATTTTTGAGACTTTTTAGAAGCTTTCAGATTATACAAAGCAAAAAACTTTGTTATTATTTTTGTTTGAATATGACCGATAAAATGTAGTTGAAGCTTTAAAGTCGATTATCAACATTCTGTCACTTAATGACTTCTTGCATTAAGCCGACGTTGTATTTGTGTGAAGAAGCATTGATTATTTCATGTTTTGATAAATGGTTTTAGGCCATTTTTCAGTAAGAAATATTATACAAAGTAAAATAATAATCAATCAAAAAATGCAATAATGGAACTATAAAAGTATTTTTCTGTTTAAAAATACATTATTATTAAACAAAATAGGTTGTTTAATACATTTTATCATCCACAATGAAATATTGATTCAATCAAACATATATTTTAACGTGCTGAAAACAGAGTTGCCAATATATTAAAAAATATTATGTAAAGTATGAAGAGGGTGTGAAAAATTACTACCTAGATATTAAGACGTAGAACTCAAGCACTATTAAATGTAGCAAGAGTGTAAATAAATTATGTGCAGATGTTTTTGTATGCTTTTAAGCTTTCGATAACTTGTTCACGGTAAAAGAATAATTCATGGTTTCACTTCAATGTTGTCTTCAATTTATTAAAGAAGGAGCTGTGCTTATCGCTGAGTTTGCTCGCAATCTGTACTCATTTAAAAAAATATTATAAAACATAAGGAAGGATTATAATTTGACAGTTATTTATGAATAATGTTGCCATAAAGATAAATCAATTCAATAAAAACTCTTAACAACAAATGTCAGGTTATAAATTATCTCTTTGCTTGCTCATCATTCATAATTATTGTCTCTACAATCCAGTGAAATTTGGCTACTGATAATAAATACTTTAGAAGATATATTAATTCAAACTTGCTCAATAATTCGGGTCTTTCAATTATTTCTTGCAACTACAAATTGTTTCGGATTGATATCATACATATGCTATCGTGCTGCCAATGCGCTGTTCATATTATGATAGTCTTATAATAAATAATCCATTACCCAGGGTAAAGCTCGAACAATAATGATTGTTAGTTTATCACTACTTCTAGATTTCTGTGGCTTAAAACTTATGCCTAGGTTATGGGGGATAATTAGCAGAATGTTATTGTAACTTTATTGTAGGCCATCATACTGTTTATCATCTACAAATGAAGAAATCAATGATCTGTCAAAAGTTTTATTTGGTATATGATAGCAATGTAAAAACGTTCCCTGTACGTGACAGTCAGTTACAGGATGCTGACACATCCTTTGAGAATGTCCACCAACATTAAATAGAAGAATTACTCGTGTCAACTAGATACTTGATTGGACTGGTCGGTCACATTAACTTCATAGCTTCAAAAGCAGATTATAATGCAAATAATAACTGCACTCTTCATTTCAGCTCACTTATGTGCATAATAACTAAATTATGGATACCTCTAAGACATTTCTGCCAACCATTCGATGGAGCATACTGTAAAAGCGTTTTAAGCGATAGCTGATAACGGTGGTCACAGAGAAGAGTATTCTTAAGATGATAAAGATTCGGTTGTCGCCACATTACCTGTTGGGCATTTAAAAAAGCAATCAAAAATGTGTAGGCTTCTCTCAAGAGATTGTCTATAGTGGGGTTTCACAACTGTGCCTACCATGAACCATTAAATATTAACGAAAAAACACAATTGTTTGAAGTGTTACTGTGAGGGTATTTACAAAAACACACTGTGTTGTAAAAACCCTCACAGGTTTATTAATAAACAATAATTTTAACCTAACCTCACTACTTTTTCAATCTAAAATGTGCCCGAACCGCAATTAGGTTAGGAGCCTTTGCTCTATTGTGTTATTGAAGTTAGTCGACTAAAGGAAAAAACAGGAATGTGTTTAGTAACTTAAAAATAAAACTAAACATTCCTCATTTATAACGTATTAAATTATTTATTTTGATTACTAAATGATATGAACAGTTGTGTATATTGGCAAGACGTATGTTCTCACATCAGCTAGGCAGTTGTTTCAACGCCACAAAAATAAATATTACTAGGCAATCATCTTAGAACTAAATTATTATATTATAATGGGAGGCTATAAACGGAAATATATTGCCTCAGTCTAAATCAAAACGCCGTCGCCTGCATACTGCATTACCTGACGCTAGGCGTCTAGGCATCTAGACGTAACGTGCAGCATGATCACACTAGTTAATTTTCATAGGAAGCAATCATTGGTGCCACATTCGTCATTAATTGTAGACGGAGGCTTAAGACACTTACCAATTTACATCAGTCTATTATTTCACCCCCCTTTCATATAATATTCATTGAAATGAGCACAGATTTTGGGCGGAGAAGCTCACCTTAAATGTTTCTTTACGACACGTTGAGCGCCTAAAAAGTAACAACACCTATTGAGATTATTATGTTACAATAATATTTCTGTAAGTTTTACATTAGAAATAGATGCATTTGTACGGTGGAATGTAAGTAAGTGTTTCAGTTTGCTGTCAGTATTTTACTAAAACTTAATTATTACTACATAGATGGCCTAAGTCTTTGGTGATGTTTATTGATATTGTTTGACAATGTATGTAGCATGTTTTATATTTTAAAATGTATTATTATGATTATAACATACTAAAGAAGCTTTGTTGAACGCATAATGTTGAGTGTTGTTAAGGGAATAAGTGTCAGTCAGTGTAAGACGATTGCTAAACATATGGTTGCATTACGAAGAGAAACTAATAAACGCTTGTAAATAATATTTGATGGTATTTTATTGAGTACACCCAGTGCTTTTTTTCCCATGTAACCATCGGTGTGCTGCTAAAATTCTGTCAATTGGCTCGCACCTTCGTAAACACCAACCCCCAATTTTTATACATTTAAATTTAAAAAAATATATACATTACAAGGGTTAGGTTAATTATCCGATTGTAAAAACCTTTTATTGTTTTCTACTTTCTAAAATAATTTTGTATTCTGAACGGTTCAGTATTAAAATGGATGGGATCAAGAAAGTAAACTCATATTGTCTTTTACAAGTAATATATTTATATACATGAACGGAGGCTGCCTCGCAGCCATCTCTCCAAGTCTCCCGCCTGATGCTTTAAAACAAGAATTGAGTGCGTCTGTTATCATCTATATATTTTGTTTCACTTTCGTACAAATTATTTGAAGCTTTGAATTACCACACTTCTTAAAAAAACTTGGCACATACGGTGACAGTAGACCACTCCCACTGATTTCCGTATTAAGTTACCCACAGAGGTCAAATGTTTGTCCACCCATGATACACATTAATATACATTATGTACAGGATACACAAAATCAACTGAATAGATCGGCAGAAGTCAGTCTGAAATTTCTTCTTCATCGCTGAAGTACGTATTCTTTTTTATAATTTTCTTGTGGCCGACCACCTGCGATGTGGACTCGGTGCCGAGCTTTCCTGAATCTATCAGCTGTTGGTATTCTTCGGTCTCTTGTTTTACTTGCTGAAATTACACGATAAACGTATTTCAGTATGTATGTCTTCGAGCATCAGAGCGCTGTTACTCCCTGACTTTGATGTATTATTTGAAAAAAATAACTAGTAAATTAAAGATTGCGCTGATAGACGCTACAAGAATTTTAACAGAAGTAGGCATGTCGATGTACCATCATCACCTTGCAGTTAGAAGAAGAGAGTATATGAAACATTACGGCATATTTTATTTTAAAGCAAGAATTTTTGCAATGTGGTCTATTGCAGCGGTCGGCAGAGTGAGGTCCGCGAGAGCATTTTGGTGGTCTGCAGAGAAATCTAACACTATTTTATGAACTTGATCATTTCATCACTTTTATTTTAATATGTAACATTTAACACATAAGTCCTGTTAGTGGTCCACTGGACTAAAATTGTGAATTTAGTGCTCCGTGAGTCCGGAAAAGTTTGCCGACCGCTGGTCTCTTGGACTGTAAAAAGCCAACTCTTACAGTGTCCACTGTCAATACTTGGTGGACAGGCGTTATATTCATAAAATAAAATACTCATTTGTACTAATTCCACTATTGTTTAATAAGATCAGGACAGGACAATGATCATTATCAACTGATCAGCATAATCAGTGGACAATGCTCGTCCTGATATTATGAAATAAAATTGGAATTAGTGCAAAAGAGTGTTTTATTTTTTGAATAAGGACAAATAATAATTAACACTTTTTTACAACTCAGTTTAGATGTGTCAAAACTTTGCACTAAAGAACTAAGTCATCGATATGGTTCATCGTTAAAAAAAAGTACACACCTCTAGCTGTATGGCAGTGCTGAGAGTTTCAAGGTCTGGTTCTTCGAACGTTTCATCACCACCTCGCTCATCTCTCACCTCATCATCGGACCCATAATAATCCTCGTACTGAAAACATGAAACAAAAGTATCCTATTTATTCATTTACATCTACATCACAAAAGAATTACAAATTATTATACTTTTGCAATTGTAAAAAACAAGTTATAACACGATATTTTAAAACAAATAGTAGAAAACAGGGACGTTCCGTGGGGATAAGCGAGTAGGCAGTTGCCTAGGGGCGGCAAATGATTGCAGTTTTTTTTTAAATGACTGAATATTTTTGACACAAGAATTTAGTTTAAAATAAATATGACGCCACAATGTCTTTGATAAAAAAAATGTTGACAAAAATCATTTTAAATGATAATAATATTATGACCGATTTATCGCAAAAATCTTCTTTAAATATGAAATTTACCGATCTCAGCACTAAAGGCAGCAGACAAGGTAATTTCACAAAAAATAAATTAGAAAAAATAGTAAAAGCGCTGTTTTTAAGCTCTGCCTAGAGCGGCACATGGCCTAGGAACGTCACTGGTAGAGAAACAATATAAGCATTTAAAATTGGCATGGTTGTCAACTGAGTACGCTCCAACAAAGTCTACTTTAACAGCTTAACGACCGTGGACGCGTATTTGAGTCTTTGAAAAACAAAGGTTGCTGGCCGGCGGACACATATATGCGTATAGGCGAAGTATCTGGAAGCTTAGAAAATTAAATTTTGTAAAGATTTCTCAATTTACTTACAAATTATAGTGAATTTAGTAAAATTATAATTTTATTTCGCCAGGTGAAATTTTATTTAAAAAAACGTGCGGTCGTTAAGCTGTTAATATATCCATGAGGAATATGTCAACATCCGAAGCAATATAGTTAAACACTGTTAAAGCTCTCCCCAGTGGCACCCCATCGGAATGCTGGTTCTACACCAAGGGAGAACAAACATTTCATGTCTATGATTCCGCAGAAAAATTAGATTAGGAACATTAAGTTTCACATTCACAAGAGTGGGGAATTCTTATTTTGACCTTGTATAAGCCGAAAGAAATATTTATACCCAGGGACATTTCTCTTTAAGCGTTTTAACTATTAAAGGTTGGTGTGTGTAAAAGTTAGTTGGATAAAGCCATGGGTAATATCCATACACCCTCATATAGAGAAGTCCTAAAAATTTCTTCTGAATCTTCTCCAGCATAAGGGTATATTTAGAACGTCTTGGGACCCAAACAATCGACCCACTATCAAGTCTGCTTCGAACTGCAATGCGCATTGAAATATTTGAAATGTGCCACTGAAGCAATTATTTACAGGAGCGTATTTTTTCATTCGCTAGTTATATTAAAGCGGACTGTTGAATCTACCACCCAACAGCATTAAGCGCTTTCGAATGATGTGCCGCCCAATACTTGGTTACTGTGCATTAAATGTGCTAAAATAAAGTTACCGTCGGGCATTATCCATATGGTGTGTTCGGCAGAACCAAAGTTTACTGGCGTGTCTTGGGAGGAAGCAAAACTATTGTCGGGGTGACAGGGAATCTTGA
Source organism: Himalopsyche tibetana (assembly GCA_030503985.1). NCBI lineage: Eukaryota > Metazoa > Arthropoda > Insecta > Trichoptera > Rhyacophilidae > Himalopsyche > Himalopsyche tibetana. The sequence goes on along the minus strand of JAPJYX010000052.1, from coordinate 3,299,058 downwards.
AGACGTGGCATGGCGGCTACACTCTCTACATAGGGAGTGGATATAGTGTAAGAAGAATTATACAAAAAGTCGAGTTATTAAAACAAAGAAGATAAGTGTTGAATTTCTACCTTTCCGTCGGGCTCGTCATTTTTTCTGCGGACTCTCTGCTTTTTAGGCGGAGGCGACCGAGGACCAAGGGAATTCTTCGGACAGCTGTAACTCAGGTGGCCTTCCTCTCCGCACTGATAACATGACGATTTATCTGGGTATTCTCGCCTGTCGATAATATTTGGATTATTGATAATAACAACTTTCCTCCGCCGAAAGATTTAGAACGCCTCCAACAAGAACTTGCATGTCTCTCCAAGTCAAAACACACAGTTAGAAAAGGATTAATTCAAGGACGGGGAACTTTTTCACTTTAGAAGGCCGCATTAAGTTAGGTTTAACCAATGGAGTAGTGCCAACTAAAAGTCTAAAATTATAATATTTTAATTCTCTCTAATCGCTGTGATTCCAATAAAACCAACCAAGTTTCCAATAAAACGATCTTCCAATACATTATGACTAAAATCATTTTATTATATCTACATAAAAATAAACAGTTATGGCTGAACCCACGCGCTCCCGTCCCACTTCACCGTTGATTGAAACTTCATAAGGCATTAATAAACGTACCCTATTTTTTTTTTAAATCAAACTAATTTCGATAAAACTAAAGAGTTGAAGAAAGATTACTCTACAATATTTACAACAGAAGGAGAATCTTAACCTTTAGAGGAGTGAATAGATTTATACAGACCTTACTTTAATTTACTGCCTTTTCTTAACATGACAATTTTGTGACTTTTTCCCAATGAATATATGTAATTCATACTTAAAGCATATATATGCTTACAGGCAGACACTCCTGTGTTGAGTGTAAAGTACTTTCATACTCGTTTACAGAAAAATGGCGCCGACGTACATGTACGTCCATACTCCTCTAAAGGTTAATATTGAGAGAGATAATGAGTTTGGCAAAATCAAAATCTATATACAGCTTTAGAATAGTACTGGTATTTTTGTGGAGCTATAGATAGCTATAGAGATGTTTTAATATAATGAGTAAATATAACTCAAAACCGCAAATTTTGACGTTCGATGAAACTAGGCCGATATGAAACATCAATATGAAACATTTTTGAGAACTATAAATCAATGAAAAACAAAAAGCTTAATCCATAACTCCTTGATTATAATTTCCTCACTTTCTTATGAATTCCACAGCTCGCCCATTATCCCGTGCGATGGAGCAGAAAAGTTTCCTGCCGAACATTTCTTTTTTGTTCAAATCTTGGATACATTTCTGGGCGTCATCTTTGTTCAAATATAGAATAAAAGCCACTCCTTTTGATGTCCTCCATTTTTTATCTGTTACTATGGTAACCCTAAAAAATTAAGAAGACATTTATGATTTGTAACAAATATATTATTTATTCTAGGTCGGTTAATATTAACCAATCTATTCAATTACTACTCGGTTCCCGGCAAGCCTTGCAATGCCACTCAAAGAAAGAAAGGTCACTGTTTCCCAGGGAACTCCCATGTGAAGATCGAGAGTGTGTTGTTCATGTGTGCGTTCAACACGAATCCATGTATCCTTATATCTAAAATAACGGAGAAATTAATTCCCTACATTGATTTCGATGCTGTATTTATTACCTACCATGCATTGCCACTCAAAGAAAGAAAGTGTTTGTGTTTCAATTGTTTATTTTGTTTATTGAAGTGCATGTCTTCTTTTTCTGTCTGTTTGACATTTGCTGCAGATTTTCTATGGCACAACACATGCGCCACCAACGTTCCCTCTAAGCCGAAGGCTTAGATGCGCGGAAATTTCAAAGGCTGCGCGGAGGCTGCGTGGAGGCTGCGCGGACCGATCAAATATCAATTGAGCAACTGTCTTGTAGTGCGCGCCAACCCGGAATGAGTGCGCGGGGACTTCTCAACTGCTGCGCGGCCGCGCACGCGCGCAGCTTAGAGGGAACGTTGTGCGCCACCATATGTTATTTAATTTTACTACGCCAATAACCTTTGCGCAAGTTGCATGAACGGTATGGCAGACATACAAACATTGATTTTTATACATAAGACCTTCTGTAAATTATCTTTATATACCTATAAATTTCGCGCAAGTGCAAGCAAAAAGTTTGTCAAAGTTTTATTGCTATCGGATGGGCGGTGTGGCAATGCATAAAATATGAAAAAACAATCACACCTAATGCACGGAACACATGACAGTTGAATTGCATGAACGGTAGACATACAAAGATTGATTTTTATATATAAGACCTACTGTAAGTTAATTTTAATATGCCTATAAGCTTCCTGGAAGTGCAAGCAAAAATATTGTCAAAGTTATATTGTAATCGGATCAGCGGTTTGGCAGACCACAGAGTACGAACAAACAAACATTAGATATTAATTACAACACCTTTATCTGTTTATTAATGGGAAAATATTTTTGTAATTGCTTAATTATATTAAATATAGAAAACAAGCCATTCCAAGTCTTTTGCTATTAGTTCATTATATATCTCTATGAAACGAAAACAAATGAATTGCAGTGTATGTTTTCTCACTCTGCTTGTTATTGAGAAAGCAGTGTCGCGAATCATTTGTTTTCTCACTTTATCAGTCATTGACAACTGAAAACTGTCAAAGGTGGAAAGTAAATGATTTGTGTCGATTTTTATATTTCGTTTACAACAATAAGGTCAATTGGAACGAAGAATGTCCCTTAAATTAATATTTGTTAACAGAATTGAGTTCGTAGATTAGTTTCAATAGTAAAATGGTATATTTTTTATACTAACTTAACAATTTTCCCATATTTCTCAAATTGCTTGTGTAAGTCATTATTGGTGAGAGAGAAGGGTAGATTAGACACATAAACTGTACTTTTACTAGGCGCAATACCTCCACTCATTGTTAATTTTGTAATTGTATTTTCTCTGTTGTATTTATAGGTTAATAGATTTGAGGTTCACTATCTATGTTTACTAAACAGTCCAATCATTAATTGCCATGTGCAAAAATATATAATAAATTAAGGCCTGTATTTAATGGCAACTAATTATTTGGTCAGTTTCTTATTCGGTAAACGGTCAGTAAACATTAAATAAAATTGTCAGTTATTAATAAATAAAACGGTCAAATCAAAATAATAATTGATCAGTAAAACACATAAATTATCAGTAAAAAAAAACATTTTGGTCAGGATTTTATCGGAAAATGGTAATTATTGTTTTTTAAAAAGAACAGTACTTAGATTAAATTTGAATCATTCAAACTATGTACATCATAGTTTCTCAACCTTTTTAATCCCGTGGCCCCCCTATCCATAGTAATAAAATTCTCCAGGCTCGGGAAAAATGAAAAAATATACATTTATTTTTAAAAAAATACAGCACAAATTATTATTTAAAAATTTAAGATTTCGACTGAAGGTGCTTGGTGGAATTTCAATAAATTTGAATCGTTAAAATTATGTACATTCTCACAGATTTTGTCACTAACGACCCGGGTTTCACCTTTTGGCATCTTCAGGCGTTCATGTACACGGATGAACTTGAACTGACGCTTAGTAAATGAATGTTTCGTGTTTATATAAGAAATGCATGGATACTATATGTCCTATTTTCTTTTATGTGGAAACTTCTTAAAGCTTTTTAAATTATTCAAATGGTTTTTCTTTCATTCACATGTGTTTTTTATAAAATGGATATTAGTATTAGCGAAGCAAAACATATTAAGCACATGAGTTTCATATTGTCACGGGGTGATGAAAGAAATCCGTGGACAAGATAGTCAATACAATATTGTCGACACTTAACTTTTAGATGCAGTTATTATGGTATCCCTAAATACCATTGGAAAATAATAGTATAAGGATGTATAATACATACATTATTTCTGCTGCAATGTATAATTGTCCTACTGTATTCTATTTCATTTTAATATAAATTTTAGTTCATTATATTTTGGGTGGCCGTGGCCCCCCTTAAGTCTGCTGTGGCTCCCCAAAACTGAAATTATCTTCTGTGGCCCCCTTGGGACATGCTGTGGCCCCCCAGTTGAGAAACGCTGATGTACATTCTCACAGATTTTGTCACTAACGACCCGGGCTTCGCCTTTCGACATCTTCAGGCGTTCAAATGCACGGATGAACTTGACTGAACGGTCAGTTCAAGTTCATCCGTAAATGAATTTTAGTCATATGAGACTTTAGTCATATTCCGAAATTAATAACTCTTATCTACCGTATAATAAAATGTGAGAGATGGTTTGTTTCCCAAATCTCTGGAGAGTCAACGATCCGACTTACTGTGCTGAAAAGTGTCATGGGGTCAAGATATTGCTTAGAGGGAATTATTTTAAGGGAATAGATATCGGAATTATTTTTATCTTCTTAGTACATTTAAATAAAAGCTTATTTTTATTATATTTTTTCCTAATAATTTTTAAAAAGTTGAAAATGGACAAGGTGAATTTTGGAAATAGGTGACTCATTTATTCCTACACGAATTATCTAACGTTGATAACTATTTCGGTATCATTACATCACCAGAACTATTCAGAGTAGTTCTAACGATGATGTTATGCAGATTTGTTTAATAGCTATTTTTATAAATATGTTATTCTTGCACTTCTATTTACTATTTTCTTTACCTTGAAATAATATAATCTCACTTCAATATGCATTGATATTGTCCATTATAATAAAAATACGATCTGTTATAAAAATACGACACTTGAGAAACTTCCAACTCATTTTTGGTTATTGCAGACTATTTTTATCATACAGATTATGAATTTTATCAAATTATAAACAAAAGAAATGTGCTGTAGGTATTTTATATTAGATTAATTATATCGATTGTAGTATAAGGTGTAAAATAAAAGAATTTTTAAAATCTAAGACTGTTATTATTCATCAAGATTGTGTATAGCAGGGAATACCAACCCCATGCCCATCAAAAACTTATGGAACATATCCACAATTTTTGTATCGAAGTCAATTCTTTTTTTATGCGATTCTGGGTATATTTTTATTTGGTGTTTCAAAGTTATGCAGATTTTAAAATTCATGGAACGCATCCCCACTTTTTGTATGGAAGTCAGGTCTTTTTGTATACGATATTTCGTGGAACGCATCTACCACATAAAAAGAGGATTGACTGTATAGTTTTATTATTGTTGTAACATCAATACTAGGGATTCTGAAGTCTCGGGTTTTTCAAAGTCCCGGGACGCGAGACGTGATAAAGTCAAAGTCCCGGGACTTCCCGGGACTTGGGACTTTTATTTCCCCTTTAATAAAATTATAAATTTATAAAAAATAAATATTTGTATGTACTTATGTACTAAAAAAGGATGATAACGGTTCATGTATTGAAAAAATAACAATGAATTGGGTAAAATTATGACCGTTACTTCACAAATCACAATACAGGTTTTATATCTTTTTTGTCCTATTGAGACATTGGTAACTTTGTAGAATAGTGAAAAACATTTGTAAATAAAACAGCATCAGGTATGAACACTTAATTATAATATTTTTTAATTTGTTTTTGCTACAGTTATATTTTTAATACGATTATGAATTGATTTAAACCAATTTCTAATAACATAAATGAAAATATCTTTCTCCCAAACGTTTTTTAATATTTCGTTTTAATTAAACTATTTTTTTTTTAGCGTTTTTTACGCAGTTAGACGTATTTTTTTTTCATGCGTACTTTAAAAGGGCGGCGAAAGTATGCGTCAATTAAAAAAAATACATCTTTTGAACACATTTATTTATTAATAATAAAAATATTAAATTAATTCAATAATAAAGTCACAACCTCAAATCATACATAGTATGTATTATTTACACAAAAGTTAATATTTTATTCTTGCTTATCAAAATATGCTTTTAAAAATAATAATGAATTTAATGACGAATCAGACAGCCGATTTCTTATTTTTGTAATAAACGTTGTTGCTCATCTTCATTGTAAGTCGATGTCGCTTTAATGTAATATATAAAAAATAATCTTTGTTTCCGTTCTCCAGTTGATTTTAAAATCTTAAATTCGTTTTGTTTTTAATGGAGAAATCTTTTGTTTTTTTGTAATCTGTCTATTTAATTCTTCTTCCAGTGACAGTTCTGCAATATTTTTCTCATCATCGATATTTTCTTCAGATACCTCGATATCTTTTTCCACGGAGAAAAGACGTAGTAAATTATCTCCGTATTTCAAAAATATTGTTTTGGAGCATTTGTCAAAATCTTTCGTGTATTCTTTTCGAAAATCAATTAGTTCTAGCGGAACGGTTGGTAATAAAAATTTATAAGCCGCCTTGATTTATAACATAATTTTTTAGAAATAACTATTGGTTCCATTAATTCTTGGAATTCTGTGCGATTATCCCATGCTGCAAAAATAGTTAAGCGAACACGTGTCTAAGTTTTTTTGTATTTCTGCATGTCTCTCTCTACCCATTAAAAATGGTTGTTTCGTATTACAATATATAAATAGATGTTATTTGAAACTTCAACAATTATAAATCCAAACAGCTGTTTCTTTTATAAGATTCCTGTTATATATGCATATGTACTTAATTTTGTTAAAACCCCGGCCTTTAATCCTTAGCCTAAATATAATGCATTTTTTTCAAAACTGATCCCGCGGATAGACACCAATGTAACTTTAAAATTAACTTTTTAGGTCACATTAGCGATTGCTTGCATATTTGTTAGAATGGTTTCTTCAAAATTAAAAATGTACAATTTGGCTGTCTTAAGTCCCGGGACATGGTTGTTAAATGTCCCGGGACTTAAGACAGCAAAAAACCTTAAAAGTCCCGGGACGTCTCGACACAGAATCCCTAATCAATACAAACTCTATATTTGTTTAGGGATTAAACATTGACATTTCAAAAGATATGTTTTTCTCTGCTTTTACAGTGGTGGTTCTACGTACTGGGCTAGGTGGGCTTAGCCCGACCTGCATGTTTCACCCAAAATGTGTACAAAAAAAACTTTAGATGGCTGAATAAAAATGAACAGCAAATCGGCCACTGAACAAAATAAATACATTTCTAAGCGTAATTAACCTTTCCCAAACTTATACAATATCTTTGTTTTGATTTTCCTGTCAATATAAGGCAATGCTATGTCTACCTACAATAATACTCTCGATTGTGTTTTGTATTACGAATTTAAGCCGAGCCGGCATAAAAAAAGAAAACATACTTCATACAAAACAGGCAACGTGCAGTCTGGCGATGCCTACGTATTAATAATAATGGCTCGGTCTATTTTGAAATTAGTCCGAGGTAAGACAAATGCTTTTTGCAACACTGTTTACACTGGGGCGCAATCAAGCACAATTAGAAAATGTATGTATTTTATACCTGTTGGCCATACGGAAACGTCAACTAATCGTACACGACTGCGCCTCTGTATACAGCCTGCAGTCATTACGTCAGACGGGCTGATTCAAACTAGCTCATACATAAAAAATCACTCATACCAATCTCTGTTCGTTAAAAAATAAACGACAGTTTGTTGTTCACTGTTAATACTTTATAATAAAATTAATAAAACATTTTTAGTCCTTTTTCATATAATTTTATACAATACTTTTTGTTTCATACAATACAACAAACTCTTAAAAAAAAAAAACATTTTTAGTACTTTTTCCACATAAAATTTATTGGATCAGGACCGGTTTCGCTCATGGCGAGCATTGTCAACTGATGAAACCGGTCCTGATCCAATAAATTTTATGTGGAAAAAGTACTAAAAATGTTTGTTTTTTTTAGAGTTTGTTGTATTGTATGAAACAAAACAGTTCCGTCTGGCTTTAATACACAGGTTTTACTATTCTATTATTTCATACTTACATTAGCTTTGATTTTATTATATAATAATTTATGCTTTGCAGTAGTGTCGTAGTATTTGTTAATTTGCTTATAGATTAATGTATAAGGTGAAATGGAAACATGCACAATTTCGTATATAGTATACAATGCTAAACTTTTCTCTAGCCCACCCAAGATTTGAGGTCACGAACCGCCACTGCTGCTATAGTATTTATTGTTCCCATGGTGTTAATTTTGACCCTCATAAATTAAAATGGTTTTGAAACGGAACTCGAAAATATAGATATGATTTTCTTTCCTTTCAACACAATAAAATTTGACAAAAAACCTTTTTTCTTTTTTTTTATTTAGTGTTTTTTTAAATAAAAATATAAGTTATAGTTAAACCTACAGTGGAACCCCAATTACGCGCTGGCTTGAAATATTCGCCGAAAATCCCCCAATTGAACGGTCGCATTACATTGTCGTTGCTACAAGACGGCAGTCTGTGCGGTGCATACAGTCAAATGTTGGCTAGCATCTGTGTATTCAACACGTGCCAGGCTATACACGCATAGCTGGGCGACTGTGTGCTGGATTTTGTGCGCGCTTTGCATTTTATCACTTAGTAACTAAACATTTCGTCTATATTTTTTTTTTGCAAAACTAAGGGAAATCTTAGTTTCGCATTTTTCGTGGAAAAAAAAACAAAATCACTAATTTTGAATGAGATTCAATCCCCCAATTACACTACTCGTAACTACACGGTCCCGACTTTAGTGTATATGGGGGTTTTACTGTATATATTTATTTACCAGTTTTTATATTGTACAAGTTAAACATAATAAATACTTTTATGTGCAGTTTAAGATTACATTTTATTCTCAAAGTTATAATTTATGTACTTTGTATTTTAACTGTCGCATTTTTTTTGACTTGGTTTAAATGGAGGAAGACATGATCTTTCTCCAGACACATTAGAAATTGGCAAAAAACCCCTTGATATTTCTCACATATTTTAGCAAATTCGGTAAGCAAAGGGTTAATAAATCTATTTGACGAATGAATAAATTTTATTATTCACCTGGCAAAAGATATAATACCACCCAATGCACGATTGCTGTACTCTTAACAACCATACCACTCAGAGTTCATGTAGGATATGGCAATTAAAAAAAACTTTAGAACTCGCCTAAAATAATTAAGGATAATTGTTGGCAAATGAGAAACGAAAAAATTACAGTTATAATTTCATTTATTTGTTTTAATTTTGAATCACGATAGAAATTAAAAGGTCACAAAGACATTGAAGCTAAATACAACACCGAAATGAAAAGGTTTGCTATTACTGTTTGGAATATTATGAAAACATTGCAAGAGATTATAAAATATGAAAAAAAAATGTTTTTATTACTCAAGTATTAAAAAAAAATTGATAAGCGCGAGTTGCTCATTTTTCTTCACACCACTCGTTTTCCTTACGCACTTGTTCCTCTTCAGCGGCTGAGAAATCATTCTTAATGTTAAATGTCTTCCTAATTTCTTCGGGCGTTTTCCCTTTAATCATATTGGCGACCGTCTTGCAGGTCACGTCCAGCAGACCTTTAATGTCAAGATAATTAGCAGCCAAAATCAGCTCAAAAAGAGTACCCTGATCGACTTTCAAAAAATCAGCATCCCATGATGAGATATCGTCTGTGCGCTTTTCTTTGCTCTCGTCGTCTTCGGGTAGCGGCGGGTCATCTTTGTGGTACGTCGCCCACTGGATGACCTTTTTGAGAATTGCGGAGTTGACGTTGGGAAGAGGCACAATCTCTTCGTCGTCTTCATCCATTCCCAGATCTTCCAGCATAGTCTTTATTGTGACGGAACATTTTGCTATTTCTACATCGATATTGAACACCTCGCTGTCGGACGACTGTAGTTTAATGTTAGGCATCTGTGAACAATTTAATAACATATTAAATCGCAATAGTTGACTTGAAAACTGGCAGACATTGGTAACAATACTAAAAACAATTAGGTACATTTTTAATTATGCGTAAATATTATTCCATATTCTTCCCAGACTGACCAATGAACAAAAAAATATGTTTTTATATTTTGGGGTGCATCAATAGTAAAAATACACAAAAAAATTCTAATTTAGTAATGATTAACTCACTACTCAAAGGATTAATTGTAGTGTATAGGGCTCATTAGACATAAAGTGGTATTTTAGAAAAGAATAAGTTAGATGCATTATATTCTACACGTCTTAAAGTATCGTAAAAGTGAAGTATCCTCAGTTAATACGCACTGCAATTGTGTTATCTCTGTAAAATAAAAATATGCCATCCACCAAAACACCAAGTAAAGACGTGACTGTACTTAAAAGCCCAAGAAAAAAGTTTTACCATTTTTCTAGTTGGCTCACTTCATTTCCTGAGGGGTCATAAAGGATAACCATGGATGTGACGATATTAAACCTTAAAAATGAGTTATCTCGCCTGAGCTTATCACTTCAAGCACGTTATACAGTTTTGATTAGTTTTAAATGTTTAAGTTAAGCAGGACTTATCGTTTATATTATATGATGTGACAAAGCCATTCAAAATGCATGGTCAAATGGGTAAGCGAAGCTTTTCAGATATATATTGATACTTTATAAATAAAGAATTGATCACATTTATGAAATTCGTGTCCACATCAGGTAAACTATTTTTTTATCCAAGATTATCATAGACAATTTGCCATATAATATGGCACGGTATATCAGCGAAAAATTTCGCAATGAAGCCACAAACAACGCTATGATTTTAAATCTTTTTTTGTATTTGATGTTTGCAATAAATCACACATTAATATAAAGATCACTTATAAATTATGCGAAATACATTTTAGTATGAAAACATTGCCGTTTACCTTATTATATATTTTACGTTCAAAAGTTGTATTGTAAACAACTATTTTATCAACAAAAAAAACAATGAAGAGAATGAAATTAAATATTATTTTTAGTTCATAGTCATCCCAACAGAACTGTCTATGATTACATACTATTTATTGTAAATTCAAAATATACTGTATTGTATTTTACTATAACTGTTAAAGCTATATGTGTCATGCCTTGAGTCTTGTCTAATGTCAATCCATCATTGCCTTAAGTTCAGTGGTAAATTGCAAATCATAAACATAAAATGAACTCAAAATCACATTTCAATACTTAACCGGGTTGTAATGTCAATATCCAATTATTTTTCAAAAAATCAACTGTAATGGTACACATTTGAATTCGTAAAGTATGGTATTCCAGTCTACATATTTCCAATTTAACGAAACCGACATTCGACTGGAAACCAATGATAAAAGATCTGTCGTTCAACGCATAATAATATTCTTCGTATTGACTGTAAAGAAGTGAGGTCATTCTCAACAAAATATATGATTGAACAGATGCGAAGCTACAAGAAGTGATACGGTCTACAGATTTCGAGAAAAGTCTGTGATATACTACGATCAGGACAACAATGCAGCAGCATACTTAAAGACACTCGGAAGATACCTTTCGCGCGATTTATCTTGACGAACCAAACAATATTGTAGAAAAAAATCATTTGCCACTCACTGCCGCTGTCACAGCCATGTAATTTTCGATCTAAACAAAGAATGTGCTTTAACAAGTAGTGCAAAATGGACAGTCATCTACCCCAGGAAGAGCACGAGGTTTAAGCATAAGAAAACTTCACATTGAATACATACCTTAATAGTATTAAATCCGGGCTAATTTTATGTTTTAGCTCCGACCATTCGAGAATTCAGCCTCCAGCAGCTAAACAAGAATAGAAATATAAAATTTTGTAATAGACAATAGAAAAAGTCAACAAGAAGCGTCTATGGTAGTGCTGCCAAATGAAATATCTAATCCTCAATTTATAATGGCAACTAATTATTTGGTCAGCTTCTTATTCGATAAGCAGTCAGTAAATATTTGGTTTTATTGGAAAATACAAGGCTCCATTAGTAATACACTCTGAAAAAAACATCCCGTCAAACGTGTATTATTTATTTTTCATGAATGAATCAACAATAATTTAAGCCAATGTGTGTTTAATCAAACAGTTAAAATAAACATTCTAGTATTTTAGAATTATTAAAATAGTATTATCTGCTTTAAAGTACTTTAACTTAAGAAATCATTATATTTCATGTGTTTATTTTTCATAATACTGGTCATAATTTTGACCATCTTTAACTCTCGCGGCTCGGAGACTAGAAAAATACTTAGCAGGCGATGGGGGTCTTTTTTGACCCCAGTGGTTTCCTCATTATTGGCCTTATTCTTATGAATTTCAAAAAAAAAAATAGTCTACGGGCTTTAAAATATCTCTCTGCATCTTTCCTCATACATTTTTTTATAAAAAATCGTGTTTTTTTTAATAAATAGTCATATTTTAAGTTACGCGTAAAAAATACGTCCTTCCAGTACACATATGTAATCGCAACTGAAGCCATTTAGCCAACCAATCATGGCAAATGCAATTTTACGAGCTGCCGCTTATCGCTCCTTCACATGTTGCCAGAACTTATATAAAATTAGGCATCGACGAAAGATATTGTGAATTTTTTGAGAATAGTATTTAAGGATACATAAATTATTATCTTTAACTTCGAACGCATCAATCCGTTTTTTGTTCTACGTTGAAGATCTTTTTTATTTATTTGAATTTTTTATTTAATTTTGTTCTAAGACCGTAATTTTGTTCAATGTAAAATATATATGCAAACTATTTTTTTCGCTTATAAAGAACATATTTATAAATTGTTTCGAAATAAATACCTACACACATATGAACATATTAAAAAACATAAAACCCTATACTTTTTAACAAAAAATATGATAGTGCTCAAAGCAAAATTTGCTGGAAAAGGTCAATGGTCAATTTATTAATTAAATTTAAAAAAAAAACTACATACCCGTCTAAATAGTTTTCTATAAGAAACATGATTTGCTTTAATATTTATTCATATAAAATACTGACATTTTTATTTAAAAATATATTATTTGGTGAAAAAGTATTTAGGCTATATGTAATAAAATATATTTAAGTATTAGAAAATTTATCCCACATATTGCATAATAGACCATCACAAATCATTTTTTTACACAGTTGTGTGTTTTTCATAAACAATCGTAAAAAATACTATTACGTGTATCATATTATATATTATGCTTTGCCCGCAATAATCATTCGAATGCAAAAGTTTCCCACAGAAATAATCTTGTAAATCATTTTTTAATTAACGCCGATGTCAATAAACGAATGAGTTGCAGTTAAAATGCGTGTTAGTTTCCGTTCCGGGTCGTTTGTTTTTGGGTTTGAAACTCCATTTATCCATGAAGCCCGTATAAACATGAATATAGCTCTACGCATGTTTTATTGAAAAAATGTAAATATGTAAGATGTACATACATAATAATATAATAAAACCACAACCTGGCAATAGCAATTGCACTCATATTCGCAAAATAATCTGTGATTGGTTGTTTTAATTCGACGCCCAGTCAATTAGAATTTTTTCTAAGCACGGTGTTTCATAAATATTTCACCTTATAAGTAAAAGTTATTTAAGAAAATTTTCAGACTAACATTAATCAAAATAATAAAGCAGTTGTGTGTTTTTATATACGCTAACCAAATTAATGATAGCATAATCAAAGATACTCAAATTATGGTAGAGCTCCTTCCTTCCTATACACTTAGTTGATAAATATATATTTTTTTAATACACAAATGAAAGTAAATTAGGAAGGTTATTAAAAATAAACCATTTTAAAACTCGACAAGAAGTAATAATTTAAAAAATAAATATAATATGCTGAAATATTATGATAAATTCTGAATGTAATAAAACATGATTTGTTTTCGTTGGGACTGCTTTTTCTTCCCCCTTTTTAACAAAGAATATCAGAAAGGAATGTATGTTTTTAAATCTAGCGATAAGGTTGTAATTAAAATTCTCCGAAATGGATTTTTGAGACATCACGGCTCTCATAAAATGAAGTTTATGTGACAGAAGAATTATGAAAATAAATTGACTTACCAGAATTGCATACGTTTAAATGGAATACTAATTCTTTCGAGATTTTATAAAGAAATGTTTGTTTATTCGTTAACATGAGTAGGTAAATACTTTTAAAAAGGAGTACATATGAAATATAATTACCTATACAACATACGTTTTAATGATTGATTTTTTATCAGTAAAGTATCGTTACGGTATATAACGTTTTTACCTTTTAGTATCCTATAGTTATTTTTCCTTTGAACAATTAGTTAGCTTAGTAGAATATTAATAAATATAAATGGAAATTAGTACAAATTTATATTTTATTTTGTTGAATATTTTATTTTACTAACACTAAATTTTTATACTGCGTTCATCGAAATCATTTGAGAATGTTCGCAATAAACGAAACCAGTGTTTATTACTGGATTTTTATAATGTTAGTAACGGATTGTTTACATATTAAAAGAAGGCGAATTATAACATATACATGTTAGAAGTATTACAATACATGACAGTTATTTATACAAAAAGTAAACTTACGATTATGGGAAATGTTTAGTTACTCAGTCCGCTCTGCAAGTTCCGGTTTACTGCAGATTGGACAAAACAACTTTTTTTCTTCATACCCATGTACTTTACAAACAAAACTTTTACACTTTGAACATTTTGTATTCATTTTTTTATCACAGCTTCGAGGGCAAAATCCACATCTTCCTCGTTTCAGGGTGTGGGATTCAATACCTGTTCTAGAGCTTGGCCCTGCAACACTTTCAGTAAAAAGATTAAATCCATACTTTTGATCTTTATGGAAATGTATACCACTATTTTTTCTGTCTTCCACGTTTTTTCTTGTCAAATCAACTGACAATTCCCGTATAAAAGATTTTCTCCTACTACGGTCATTTGACTTCCATTCCGGATATTTGGCAATCCATAAGAGATATGCATTTAATGCAGCCATGTCCAAAATTTCCATAAAAATTCTTAATGGCCACCGTTTTGTTGACCTAGCACAGGAGTACTCTCTCGTCATTTTGTCTCCTGTGTCGACCGCCCCTTTTGTCTCATTATAGTGTAAAATCATATGTGGCTTTTTGCGTTGAGTGTTTTCTTCTATTTTTTTGTCGTGAAACTCCGAAGACAATAAGCACACGGCACGTCGTTTTTTTGCAACATATGAAAGAATAGTAAATTTGTCCGTAAACCCAAATAAAGATGAAAACTCTTCTCTTGATTTAGAAGGCAAAAATTCTTTGGGTATCTCCCGTTTGTTTGCGCGAAGAGTGCCCGTTAGTGTAAGATTCTTTTCTAACAATAATCCTGCTAACGGCACCGACGTGAAAAAATTATCCGTTGTTACTCCGCGCCCAGATCCATAATACGGAGTCGTCAGATCCAACACTACTCTTTGGCCCTGGTTGACTTCTCTAATATTATTCATTTTTCCGGTGTACACTTGTACATTTAATATATATGCTGTCTTAGAGTCTGCAGCTACCCATAGCTTAATGCCATATCGTCCCGGCTTACTCTTCATAAAAACTCTGAATCCACAATTACCCTTATACGTGGCCAAACGTTCGTCAATTGTAATATTTAAATTCGGATTAAAATTCCGCACACAACCCGCGGAAAATTGTTCAAAAATAGATCTAATGGGAAGTAACTTATCACCAGTTTGAGAAAAGCTTGCCTGCCTCGTTGTTTTATTATCAAACCTGATATTGCTATAAATATAAATAAATCGGTCTCTCGACATTGCAGCAGTGTAAAAATATTGACGAAACAGTTCTTCAGTGCTCCACAACTCTTTCATATTTATTCTTCGTCCACGATTTCTCCCCGATGCCAGTAAAATTCCCATAAAAGCGTTAATTTCATTTAAAGTGATGTCTTTATCTGCCCGTAATAGTTTTCGTCTATGATTATTTGTATTTAAACAAATTTCATCCAACATACCTGCCGTGACAAAAAGTTCAAATGAACTTCTGATTGAGTTTATTTGTTGACTATATGCAGTTAGCCCTGGCCGAGAAGTCACAATATTGTGCAATCTACTGCGAGAACGAATTGGTGGTGACGAATTCCACTCAAAGCCTGATTTTGAAATAAATGATGAACTATTATAGTTACCATTATCACTATCAATATTATCAACATCAATATTATTATCATCACTTTCATTTTCATCTTGATTCTCAATAAAATCTTCCACGTCCGTAATATTGTCAATTAATTCAAAATCTGTATCACTACCACTTTCTGAATCACTATTGTCTCTTGAATTTAAGCCTTCGGAAAATATTTTTTCTAATTCCGCATTTGATAGAAAATTCGACATGTTGCTAGTTAAAAAAATCTTTCAAAAACAATAATTACACAATTAAAACACACTCCACAAAACGTAAGCAATATTGTTTTTATAAATACGTATTAATTATAAGAACACTTTAAAAATTGAACTAATATCGAAAGACCCGCTAAAACCGTCCGTTAGATTTGGAACGTACTGTAACACTAAGGCGGGTTTAAAAATGGGGTCATAGCGATAACACTACAAAGGCGTTGACATATATGGAATACCACAAATTTGTAGCGCAGAAAAAAGTTTTTCGGATGAAATTTATCCGATTTCTTTTCTGTTTTATTTAATAGAGACGGAACTAGCAATTGAACATATTTTTTTTCTTCTACAAAAGGTTCAAAAAACTATGATATAAGAATACCTTAATTATAAACATTGCATCACCTATATTAAAATAGATATTTAAGAAAATGTGGGTATTGGGGTCGCATTTCTTGAGCTTAGAACCGGAAAAGTTAATAAAATTCACCAGCTGTTAAAATAAAACTAGCCATTTACTTAAATTACTACTACTTATTTCATTTAAAAAGTTATTAACCGTTTCATTTAATAACCAACCACATTCATACTGATACAGCGGATACGTACCGTTTATAATATTAATTAATCATTTTGATATAGTACTGACCATTTATTTTATCTGTTGACTACACTTCAAATTAGATACCGACCATTAAATACAGGCCCTTTATTTAACATATTATCATTCCCGATCAGAGATCTGTCAGCCGTTCAGTACACACCTCGCTACTAACGCTACCTTCGCCGATACTCAACTCGTAAAACACACCGACCGCCTCTATTCTCCTTTGACCACCGCTTCTAGACATCATACCGACCGTGCTATTCACCATTGACCACCGCTTCTAGACACCTGTAACCCGTACAACCAACAACTTTACAGACCCAACACCAGCTTTCTACACCCGACCAAAAATTGCAACAATAAAAATGGAACATAATTACAGCCGCTCCGCCTCGACCATCGATACAGATTTATCAACAGTACTAACGCCGGAGGAATTTCAGAAAGCGACGGAACCGATTGAAATCACCGATGAGACCAACCCCAGCTCGGTACTATTTAAAATAAAAAAAAAGGACTGATTTCGGTAGAATCGCTTCTGACACTTTACCAACTTCTTACGCTTGCCTTCTCACCACACACGGAGAAGAAGGACCAGCCAAATAGTCTGAAAAAAATTATAGATGAAAAAAACACTCCCATAGCTGACATGGCATGGGAGGACATGACCTGCGATACAGACTCAGACGACCATCTCAACAACAACATCGCCTCCAAAATCCCGAAAAAAAAGAGAAAAATGAGGTCCGAAGAAGAGGAAGAGCCTCGGAGCGAAAATTTAAAAATAATAACTGCCAGAGGCACCATAAAAAGAGAAAAAAGAAATCAGCCGTCACCCACAGCCGTCACTGCTGTAAAACAAAAAAAGGAGACAACAACACCCAACACCTCGGTATCACCGACCCCGAAAAACCCAGCACCCCCTGCAGAAGGAAAAAAAACGATAAGATTCCGCCAATAATCCTTCACCACAAACGGGACTTTATCACAATAGAGAAAGACCTAAAATTGGCAGGAGTCAAAGGATTCACCGCCACAGACCAAAAAGATACAATACGCCTTAAGGCGACTCAGTAGGATTGCAAAACTTAAATTTGACCTACAGCATAAATATTGCACTGACTTAAATAAGTAACCACCACAATACGTATTTTTACAGTATCAAAACAAGCAAAACATTTGTATATTTCATTACAAAAATAGCAATACCACCTAACACACGGATGGATATTTAGACAGTAATAAGGGTTTTTCATATAAAACAATTTGTTATTGACGAAAATCAGTAAGTACTTTTTTATCTTCGTAGCAAAGACTGACAATCTAATTTACTTCCCCAAATATCTGTTGCAAAAATTATATGTAACTGAAACAATGCGTTAATTATATATACCGTGAAAATGACTTATAATGCTACATATGAGTTATTGATAGCAACAGTAAGCCATCGTATTTAATAAATGTAAATCAGAGACGGTGTTTTGTCAAACGAAATAATAAAAGAAATAAACAAGATAAACCATACAATACAAATTTCTCAAACTTTCTCTAATATATTGAAAGAATTTGTTTTTATTTTTAATTTTGTATAACCTATTTGTTATGATATTGATTTTAATATGAATACAGTTAAAAACATTCTGTTGAATAAAAAATATTGACATAATAAGATTAAAATGGAAAAAGTATTGAGTTGTAAAATAAATATAAATTTTAGTTGATAGTTATTTCTGGTTCACGCCATAGTTCTGACAGTGGATTTTCCGAAAATTATATTAACTATGTCTTATATTTCTTGTTGGACATCTAAGCTATCTTGGAGGATATTTGTAATCATTTTCAAAAAAAAATATATATATACTGAATTCACGGAATAAAAACATGTTTGCTATCAGAAAACTTAGTTATTCCACTGATTACTTAGAATAAAGGTAAATTTCATTAACTAATAATAGCTTTAAGATAGTTGGTATGAAGACGCTTCTCGAAAAAGCCAAAAACGTGTTACAATTTGTAAACAATTAGTGGAATGACAAAGTTTATTTGTTAATTTGTTATAAAATGATTTTGTCTTTAGTGAATGCCGAAACTATCGAAAATATTCATAATCCATGCATGTCTTTAAAGTCATAACCAAATGTTATGATGTGTTTATTTTTACTTCAAGTTTTTATATAGCCTAACACTAATTCAATAAGGAAGAAACTAAATGAATAGTATGCCTGATCAAAAAAAGTTATTTGTATAATTTATATCAATTGCATAAATATATTCGTATTTTTGTATAATGTTTGGGAACTTTTTTTCTCTCGCCAATATACAAGTTCGACATTCAGGGCTGTGACAAAAAAACATAATACTAATAATATTAAAAGTAATTCAAACCATGTGATTGATTTGAATATTAATGTATTGTAGGTATAATATTGTTACATAATTTGGTAAGTTATCGAAAAAATATGGTTTTCAATCATTTAATATAATAGATAAATTAAAGTCGTTAAGTTATATCGGCTGCATCGGACTAACTTTGTTGGGTGGTACAAAAAATGACTTAAATGTATGAATTAATATATTTCACAAGTTTATTATGTATCCATACATATGTATATATATTTGTCATATATCAATTTCGAATATTTTCTAGCATTCTGTTTTATTCAATTATAACTTAAAAAAAACAAGTTTGACGGTAGAAAAATGTATTCAATTAAAAAAAACCAGGGCTGTGGAGTCGGAGTCGCGGTATTTTGGCCGGAGTCGTGAAAAATGAGCGGCTCGATTTTTTTTTGAAAAATATATTTAATGATGTGTATGTAAACAAAATAGTCAAAAGAATTAACATTTCATACTTGGCTGACTAAAGATGATCTGATGGTACACATATATATAAGTTAAAATGAAATTATTGAAAAAAATTCCTGATAAAAACTCTACGTTGCAAAAAAACATGGTTTACCATCTGTATAATGATTCTTAAAAAATATTTACTGTTAATATCTTACCTTATCTAATAATTTTCAAGTTTTTTTTCGATTTAGATGACGAACTTTGTTTTTTTAGCAAAAATCTTTTGAAATATAGAAATGATTCAAAACTACTAATGTGAAAAATCTTTTTATTCAACTACTGCTACTATTATATTGAATAGAATCTCTTTTTAAAAGCATTGCCAAATAAATATTTCAAAATGCTTATCCATTAAGCTAAATACTGGTCTTTAAAATAATCGCTATTGGAAAAGACATTATTGTATTATAAATAATAATATTATTTGTAAGCGCATTGAGCAACCCTAACACAAACCGCTATTTTGAGCAACAACTTTTTTATCGCAAAATAAAAAATACATTTCTTCGATTCATTTGTATGACCAGTGTTTTAAGTTAATGCAGAGTAATATGTGGTACGTGCACTCAGTACGAACGTCTTTCTCACACTGACTGGGTTTGCGAAATTTACGGCAAGAAAAACACATCCCCGAAAAATAGTTATTATTTATTGGTATGACAATTTTTTAATTTTTTTTTTGCTTTTAAATGTAAACAATAAAATGTTTTATTATTCCAATTTTTTTTAGAAGTATTTATGATCCAATTATGCTTTAAAAATCAGTCAGAAAAAGTGGGAAAAATGGTACATTTCAAATAGATGTACAATCATTATATTACATAAATTCGAAATTCTGCTCAAATCACTTTCTTAAACAAACCTTTATCTGCATTTCTTTCTAAGACATTAAACTTCGGTATCTTACAATAAACTTTAAAAATGATCAAAACGAAAGCAGTTGAAAAATTCTGTGTAAACTGTTTGCCTTTTATTCTTGAAAATATGACTATTTTCATGAAAAAAAAAATGTAATAGTGTAAAAAAGCGTTTGGAAAATGTAATATTTGAAAAAAAATTTTTTTTAAGTGAACGGTTCACGAGATTTCGTCGATGGAAAACGATCGATTTACTCTGTTTTCAGGCGTAAAGGTACTATATCCTCTTAACACCGATACAAGTGACATATACCGCAAAGCTATATCCTACCTGGACAAGAGGAAAATAGCATTCCATTGCTACTTAACTCAGGACGAAAAGACCTATAAGATTGTCCTCGAAGGAATCCCCGAGGACTACGAGGAGGACGAAATCCTGGCGCTCCTGAAAGAGGAAGGCCACCCCGTCCAAAGAGTCCAGCGCATGAGAAAGGGGCCTCTCAGAACTCCGCTCAGACTCATGCTGCTGGACGTAGAGAAGTCTGAAGAAGGCCGCAAGACCTTCAACATCCAAAGACTAGGAAACATCAATGTCTCAGCGGAAACGCTGAGACGAAAGACAGAACTGGGGCAGTGCCACAACTGTCAAATGTATGGGCATTCCCAGTCTGGATGCCACGCCCCAGCACGATGCGTCAAATGTGGCAAAGATCGTCACACTGAAAGCTGCACCAAAAATAGAGAGGATGGCCCAGCCACTTGTGCCAACTGCACAGGACCACACCCCGCTAACTATAAAGGTTGCCCGAAACATCCCCGGGCTGGAAAGCCAACGTACCGCGCCAGTGACTGGCCAGCACTACCCTGGAGGGTCGAACAGGACTCCCACTGGACACCCACCCAGACGACACCAAAACACTACCAAACCCGACCGCAAAATAAGACATGGGCAGCAACCGTGCCCAACACTCCGCAGCTGAGACTGACAACCAGTCATGTAAGTACCGCCTTCCCACCTCCTCCACTCCCACGCGTGGCTGCGCGTGATCAGCTTCTGGACGAGCTCGTAAGAACTCTCCAGGAGTCCATTGCAACCAGCCAGGCAACGCTACTTCGCGTATGCGAAACCATACAAGCGAACAACGCCCAACACCATTATGGCTCGCGCTAAAACACGACCTACTTCACTACAGATAGCGTTCTGGAACGCAAACGGATCAATAAAACACGATAAAATCGAGGTGCAAAATTTCCTTAATACACACGACATTGACGCCCTACTCGTCAATGAAACGCATCTCAAACCCGCGACACCGCTTAACTTTGCGAATTACGTTACGCATCGAAACGATCGATTGCACGCGCGTTGCGGCGGAACCGCAATCATAATAAAATCACACATTGATCACTGTGCCATCTCTCAACAGCCAAGACATAACTCCTGCCCGCTAGAATCAACCGCGATATGCGTTATCACGAAAAACGCCGGCAAAATTAAATTAGTTTCAATTTATTGCCGATCAGGAAATCATCGCCTGAATACAGCAGACTTAGAAAGTCTGCTAACGAACGGCATACCGGCTACCGTCATAGCAGGTGACTTTAATGCAAAACTTTCAGCATGGAACAGTCGCCGAGCAACCACCCGCGGAAAGATGGTACACAAGTTTGCACTCGATAACAACGCCGTCATATCAGCTCCTTTTGTGCCAACAATATACCACACACAATCAAACACAGCGGATGTGCTTGATTTTGCGTTACTAATCGCGATGTCGCATACACCGCAAATAAGAGTCGTAGACGAACTAAACTCAGACCACCGGCCGGTCCTTCTTTAACTCGGTGACCCCCTAGATCCCCTCGCTATTGTGCCGAATAATACCAGGACCAAAGTATCCTGGGAAGACTACAGCACACACATTATAAATAACCTTCATAGCCCAATTAATCTCGCCTGTGCGGCGGATATTGATAAAGCAATTACCGATCTGACGGATTCAATTCGCGCCGCGAAAGAATCCGCCACGACCACCGTTCCCGCGAACGAGTATAGACCCGATATCCCGATTAGAATTAAAAACTTAATCAGGGAAAAAACCGTGCAGCAAAGGAATGGCAAAAACGTGCCAATCCGATAGCGACAACGCACAAAAACCGACTCATCGCGGAGATTAAAATGTTGTTAAAAGAACACAGTAATTCTTCTTATAACACATATCTCGTGGGCTTGGAAAAAGGAGGCGACCCCTTCTGGACCCTCAGCAAGGCAATCAGACACAAAAAATGCCCCATTCAACCGCTTAACGGAAGGAATGGCCCGGTGTATACAGCCGCGGAAAAAGCAGAAACCTTCGCGGAATCACTCGAGAAACAATTCTCTCACACAACATCTCTCAACATTCATCACAACATCAATCACAACATCTCCATCCGCGACATCTATCGAACCCGCAACCACGGTCGAGATAGAAACTAGAATCAAACTTTTATTGAATCGCAAAGCCCCCGGCAACGATGACATAAAACATAACGAGCTTAAACACCTTCCCGAGAACGGTGTCGAAGCACTCAAATCGATCATAAATGCATGCCTACTCGTCCAACACTTTCCGAACGCATGGAAAGCCGCGGACGTCATTTTCATTCCCAAACCAGGCAAACCACCTGCAATTCCAGAAAATCACAGACCCATCAGCCTACTTCCAACGATGGGTAAGCTTTTGGAACGTGTAATTAAATCCCGACTGGAAGAATTTGTATCGGGAAAAAAAAACTCATACCGGATGAGCAACACGGCTTCCGAACCAAAAATTCCACAAATCACCAATTACTCAGAGTTGTTGAATACATCACCGAAGGCTTTAACCGCCTGGCCTGTTTCTAGACATAGCCAAAGCCTTCGATAAGGTTTGGCATGAAGGTATGATTGTTAAACTTTCCGAGGCCGGCCTCGAACAACCGATGATTAAACTAATAAACTCATTCATGTCAAACAGAACTTTCCGCGTGAAAGTTAACGGCGAAAAATCGACGACGCGAACGCCAACAGCAGGTGTGCCTCAGGGATCCGCCTTATCACCCCTGTTGTACAACCTTTATACTCATGATATTCCTATTCCAACATACATACCCGGCAGCAATGAAACAATCATTGCACAATACGCCGACGATACAGCTATCCTAGCAAGATCGCTAAATAGAAACAGAGCCACCGCGCTTGTACAAAAGGCAAGCGAGGACATACACGCCTGGTGCACCGAATGGCGCATTAAGATCCATCCGGAAAAAAGTACTGCAGTGACCTTCAGTCGCAGAACTAACAGACATGATAAGAATATTAAAAGCATTCGGATGCACAACACAAACATCCCGTGGGCCAAAAAGGTTAAATACCTTGGACTCACCTTAGACTCGCGACTTAACTTCAGCAGTCACATTACTGCAAAAAAAAAACAGGCATCAACTATCATGGGCCAACTCTATCCCATGCTAGGACACAATAGTAAACTCGCATTGAAAAGCAAGCTACTACTGTATACCGCGATAACACGACCAATCATGACCTATGCATGCCCAATATGGGCACACGCAGGCATGCATCATATCCAGACACTACAGACAATACAAAACAAGGCGCTTCGCACGATGACAGGTGCTCCCTGGTTCGTGCGAGGCACCACGTTACATAGAGACACTAACACAGCCCCAATTCTCGATCACGTCATGAAGCTGTCGAAGAAATTCTACAGCGACATGACGGATCATCCAAACGACACAATAAAAGCCCTACTCAACGATTACGTTGAGTACCCGCACACTGACATAGCGCGGCCAAGGAAAGTTCTCCTCCTAAAACCGCCCTAGCTCCCCTCCGATCCCACCACTGACATGCCTGGTTGCCGCAATCGCGCGGCCGAAAAGAAGACAGAAAAAGAAAAGAAACTTTCTTTTTTATATTATATTACTGTAAATTGTAACCTCCTCTTACCCTTCACTCCCCCTCCTCGCATATATGCTACCTTCCTTTTCCCTCTCCTCCATCCCCCTATCACTCTGTATAAAAAAAAGCACAATGGATAAACCCAAAACAAAACAATTCTAAAAAAATAAAAATAATAAAAAAACTGGGTCCACAACATTTAAAAAAAACAAAACCAAAGATGAAAGGGAGATTGGAGCTAGGCTCCATAGTTCCCCATATAAAATGAAAAGACACTGATGATGATAACATATCATCAATGGCAACTATATTTTTAAATACAACAATATGTCAGTTTCAACAATACGAAATAATTGCCGAAATCTCTTTTTAAATAGATTTATGGATTATAGACTGTTTGATAAATGTATCAGAAATAATACCGCCAACAATTCGCAAGCTTTTCAGCCTCTAGGTAACGACATCAGTGAGTGATTTCATGATAACTTACCGTAAAACTACATAACCTAAAAATATTATTTCCGCGAAATATGCGGCCTTCTTTCAGTCGTCGAAAGCAACACAGTAAAATCCAGATGTATAGTTTGTGCATAGGTAATAGCGTATAAATTTGTGCCCCTGTAGTTAAAAGCGTCTAAAAATATATTCAATTTTTCACTATCTTGTTTCAGATGAACCCACCAAGGAGAAGAGTAAGTTGACATTTGTGTTGCAAAACACGGACAACCGTGTCGAGAAACAAGTCTTTGAGCTCGTGAAAGTCCTAGAGGAGTTCAACATTGACAAAAATGAAGCTTTTGAAGCCCCGGGCATGTTTTATAAGCCTCCGAAAATTGTACGCTACAACGGCATAACATTCCTTGAATGCGGTATTACTAATTTCACGGCGAAAGACTTAGTATTGTGAGTAATAAAAGTATTATGTATTTTTGGTAAAATTGCCATACTCCCTAGCACGGACTATTGGGGCGAAAAACTTCACAGACTAAGCTAAAAACTACGCCACGATTTAAAATATTCATTGAAGCATCCCGGAAGCACGTTAAAATCACACATTATTATGAAGAACACTGATAAATAAATTGGTAAATATGTCATTTAGTAGCACCAAAACAAAATTAGAAAACATAAAAGTTTATTTTTAACCTACAATTGCTTATATTTTGGTGGACAATTTTTTTAAGTTATATTTTAACTGTCTGCTGATTTTTCATCGCCGAAATCACCGAATAAAAAAAATATTTGTGCATATATTTCAATATTTTATTTTTTAAATGATGCATCAAACATTTGTTACGCCATCTCTGTAGAGAATCTAAAACATTTGTTGCATTGGATGTACATATGACGTACGTAGTAATGGTAAAAAATATATTAGTTTCATATTTTTTAACAGATGTCAGCCGACGTCAAGCTTATGACGATGATATCCTAATCGATTGGAATGATAATCATCCACCTAGAAACAACGAGCCGTTTGAAAAATAATCTATCAATTGGATTGTCTGAGAATAACTAAAAAAAAGAACTCTCACTTCATTTCATTTTGGGAAATCTGTAAATTCCTTGATTGTAGAAATTGGAATACTGTGGAAAGACAAAAAAAAAGTCTCACGTCTTGTCGTTTCCCAAAATTCCTTTTAAAACTTTAACTTCAATATTACAAAGCAGGTATAGAGGCCACGGAAAAATATGAGACCCAAAAAGGTTGAGAAATAATGTTTTAGATTTTGGTTATCACCAATAATTTTTCTCGTTGACACCTACTTCATTCACTATCCAGTTGTTAAAAACAAAAAAAAACAATGTCATTTCTTTCCGTTTTACCTAATACAATACAGATGTTATTATTAAAATTTAAGGTTTTTCTTAATTTATATTAAAATTCTTTCAGATATCATACATACATGAAAAAGAAAACAGTATCCAACCTACAGTCGATGAAGTTACTCCCGGAACAACTGGACATCCGATCAAAGCTGTGCGAATGCTTTTCGCTGTGGCCAAAGAATTTACATCCTGCAAGTTGCAAGTCGGACAATCTCAAAACTCTGAGTAAGCCAGATTCTTCTTAGATATACTTGAAGGCGTGGATGTCTGTGATGTATTTTTCCCTTCCCTCACCCATCCGATCCTAAAAAATGGCGTTACGAGAGCAACTACCCAACCATTAGTACTACGCAAATCCTATCCTTCTATTCTCAAAAAAAATCTTCTATCCTTAGACAACTAAGTAACAATCAGTTGTTGATAAACTTTTTTTGTGATAAGCTCCATTAGAAGTCCAAAGGGTTGGGAATAGGGAATCCAATCCCGGGATCCGGGATCCCGTACAGTTTTCGATACATTTCAATCTCGGGATTAGAAGACATAACCCCGAAATTTACAGGATTGATTTTAATACAGAAACGTGTTGGCTTTTAAGTCGGCAGTTCACACTTATGCAATAAACAATGCCCAATTTAAATTCTTTGCGATTAGATTTACTGCAAGAGTTATCGCAGAAGATAAGGTAATTTGATGCCATGCCATATTTACTTTTACCTTTGTTTTCAACACCATAATGAATGTTATCAGATATCGATGGCAGTGTTTGTTTCAAAGTGTATCAATTATGTAATAAAACACGTATCAACTAAAACATATTTCGGTCAGCTTTCTATGCGAACAGTATGAGTAGCGCGCGTTTGCTGCACTAATATTATTTCGAGAGTTGAAAATCTATTCTCACTCTGACTATTTCTATTGAATGTTCTTATTATTTTCACTATAAAAAATAATCTTACTACAAAAGCACGGATATGGTAAATATAAAAATATATTTTACTGGTTCTTTGCACAATGAAACCGTACTGTTCGATACATAATGTATGGAACAGCTCTGCTTTTTATACCAGACAAATCTTATGTACATGAAAATTTTAGAAATCTTCGCTCTTGCAGTCTGAAGTTGGTAGATACTTTTTTTAGCTGTCGACATTAATTATTTTAAGTTATATTGCGTATTTTTACATAATGTACGCATATTACATATTTGCCGCCTATGTGGTCGAGTGGTCAACGTCGTTGGCTACCGCTACAGAGGGCACGGGTTTGAATCCCAGTATGGGCAGTTTTATAAATTGTTTTTTCAATCGATTTATGAATTTATGTTCAAAGGCATGGATGTATGTGATGTCTTGAATTCCCCCCTCCCACCCATCTTATCTCATGAACAATGCGTATCGAGAGCGATTAGCTAACCACTAGTCCTGTATTAGCTCTTTCCCTCTATTCCTACTCTCTTTGGAAAAAGAGAGGTTGAGCAACTGAGTAACAAGCAGTTCTCTTAGAGATAAACTCCATAAGGAGTCCATATGCTCCATATTAGGAGCGGACATGGTAAAAAACCCACTCATTCACCCGTACATGGCGAATAACTTAGATAAAGAAAGCTTTTTGGTAACGTATCGGCAGCCCACAGCTGGTTATATAATATAGAATAAATTTTTTAATTTATTTTTAACTAATATTACCAATTTTTATTTCTTAAAAAAATGTACTGATCCCGGGACCAATCCCGGAATCGAAAAATTCTAATCCCGAAATCCCGGGATCAACATTTTGGGTCGGGATTGGATTCCCTAGTTGGGAATTTCCACAACCTAGTATTTCAAAAAGTACAAGTTTTCAGGAGACACATAATATACTTAAAAAAACAATGAAACTTTCTTTAGCCCCATATTTCATTTAAATCGTTCAAATTATGTACATTCACACAGATTTTGTCACTAGCGACCTGGGTTTCGCCTTTCGGCATCTTCAGGCATTCAAGAGCATGGAGGATCTTGAACTGACGCTTAGTAAATGAATGTTTCGTGTTTATATAATAAATAAATGTATCAACGAGTTTAAAGCCAAAAAGGATAAGCCCGTGGAAATGCCCACAGATTTGAGTAGTGAATGGTTTTAAGAATTATATTTATTTGTTTGTTTGAAAAGGTTTTATGATTATATTTATATAGGCTATAGAAGTGGAGAACCCGGCATGTTTAGTATTTCATTTAAAACCGGAAGGCTGTTCAATTGTGCTCTGTTTATTTCCAAAATCTCCTGGAAAAAGAGCTTATGAGCGTCCGTATTTGGGTGTACTAAGTGTCAGTTCAAGTTCATCCGTGCTCTTGAACGCCTGAAGATGCCGAAAGGCGAAACCTGGGTCGGTAGTGAAAAAATCTGTGTGAATGTACGTAATTTGAATGATTCAAATTTAATCTAAGTACCTTCAGTCAAAATCTTAAATTAGCCCATATTTCCAAATTAATATTGACTTATCCTATTAGGTGTACTGAGGTTTGAAGTAATGCAGCAGTACCTCGAATGGAGAATCCAGATGACCGAGAAAGAATTCACCAAGGTAACACAAATTTACAATTTCTTCAAGCACAGACCTCTCAGACACATTGAGGAGAACATCACGATTGCAAAGGAAAGATTAAAGATGTCTGTGGAGCAGATCAAGAAATATCCGTTCGTCGTGGCCGTTGACCCGGCAAATACGCGACAGATTCTTGATAAGGTTAAGATCCTCGCCGGGACGGATGCCGCTCAAATCATGAACATCTATCCCACCATCATGAGATCCAGTTGGGAATCGATAAATATAATTGAAGGCATTTTAAAAGTACAGTACCGCTTCTTTTGTTTTTTAAATATTTTCGTATCGATCTGCCATTATAACTTGGCTGGAGTTAGGTGTGGGAACCAAAATAATCACTCTAGGGCAGTGGTTTCCAACCTTCATGTTACTGCGCCTCCCCTTGAAGAAAAAAATATCTTCGCGCCTCCCCATCCTTTCTTTCATACAGTAATAAAGACACGTTTTAAAGAGTAAATAAATATTTTGGACTTTTTGCGCCTCCCAGGTTGGAAATCACTGCTCTAGGGCTTAAATGTTAGTTATCTTTATTAGTCATACTGTAGAAACAATTTCAATAATTCGTGAGAATTTTTGGAAGGTCATTCTAAAACTCTGATTCTTCTATGCAGAATGCGAGTCTCCAAGAAGAATTGATGATTTGAATCGATAATGCTGCGAATCTCATGACAGTTAAAGTAGTAGGACAACATTAGTACCGTGACATTAGCGCCCTCCTTAAACAGACAAGTTACAATGGTTGATTTATAACACATAAATTTAAGGTTTTAGAGAGATATCAATTGACCTATGTTAGGATGTAGAATAAGGCTTATAAAAATTCTGCTATTTAACCTTTCCACCGCGTATGACCGCTATGCATGTCCTAGCAAACAAGCCCTCATCGCGCATGACACGTATAGATGTCATGGAAATTTCAAACCCTATATAAGAGCTATCTATTGTATTAAAATTGTATAACTTGGTTGAAAATATTACTAAATGTATATTTTACCAAATTCAATAGATGACATTAGTCAAAAAAGATTGAATATAGGCTAAAATAATTTATTTATGGAACACGCCGTGAACACACGTCACCAATGCAAGATGGCTGCCGTTGATTCATGGCGTTTCTCGTAAGAGCTGTGCGCCACGTATTTACAAAATATGCATATATCATTATATTATTTGGGATAATGTAAATAAGCGATCGAGTGCAGGTGAAATTGAAATTGTTCCGAGAATTTAATATTATAAGCATGGTATGGTGGTGTCGCAGTGTTCTCGGTCGCGCGTGGCGGTATTTTGCAATATGGCGACGTCACGCCGCAATTGTATGAAGAATGATTATTGTTGAATTAAACCGAAAATACAAGAAGTATATTGTATTTTATTATTGAAAAAATTACTTTGGGTGGCAATTAACATATTTGATTAGTTAAAAAACTATTACAACCTATATTTATAATTGAAAACGCGATAACAAAATCCGCAAAAAAGCAGCCGCGTACAGGGTATGTTCGCTAAATTTGGTGACGCGGTCAAAGGGTTAAGATTGTGAAATTTTAGATGACGCACATGGCAAAGCAGACATATGCGACCAGAGTATACTGTGACAGCTGCATCATGTTAGTGACATATATGAAGGACTTAATGCTGCGTCGCTTGGGTCTTAAGATACACTTAGTCATATATTTTTGATTATTTATTGAGGAATCGTGAAGGTGGATTGCCACTTTCTTCCTAATGCCATTGGTGATCTCACTGTGAGGGCTTTACTAATATTCAATGGTATTTCTTTGGATGTCGGTATATTCTGCCTGGACGTGAGTATGGTCAGACGAATACTTCCTCTTAAAGTAGATTATAAAGAAAATTTACTTGATTGACTCGCTTGCCAATCATCAATGCTTAATATTTATCTTTATTCACATTTTTCAACAATGTCCACTCCCAATGTGGAGTGTATAGGCTCCTAATGCAGCTTATCTCAGCTTTTTTCTACTAGAACTGCCTGTCACTTAATCCATCATTTTTGAAGAAAGTAGGGATGAAGTATAATGCTGGGACAGAACTAGTGGTTTGTATATTGCGCTCGCTACCCCCTGTTTTTGTGAACATCCATGCTTTTGAAAACAAATCTGTAGTTTAATAAATTATCTTTACAGGCTAATAACATAACGCCTGCTATGCAGAGACGGGCGTACCTCATCTACACTCTGAAGCCGGAGACCTTGGTGAAAAGGTTCAACGAACTGCAACAGATACCGGAATTCCAGGCCCAGTCTTCCAACAAGAGAGTGAGTTTTGTGTTGATAAATTGATAACCTATTGAATCATCAATAGAAACTTCCATCACAGTGACATCGGCTGCGGTCTTGTGGTGAGAGCATTACGCTAGCGATCAGATAGGTCTCGTCTTAAGTCCTAGCAAAGTCAGTATGCAATTAATACTAATCAATTTAATCTTGGGATCTGGACATGGGATGTCTGCAGTGACCTCTCATTGAGTTTGCCTCAGCGGGGCTATTCTCATATCTAGCGGGGCTATTCTAACACTTATTTTGGACGGTTTGAAATAATATAGTATTAGCTTTTGACGGCTGGTATAACACTAATTCATTAACTGCGACTATGACCATTGTTGTTTTCGTCGTGAGTCGAAGCATACAATGTTAGGAAAACGACATTAGATAAGAAAAACATAATTATTTAAAAAAATTAATGTCCATGCAATGAATGTCCATTTTCTCCCGACATCGTATTTGTTTAACACACGACTTCTCAACCAATTCTCAAATTGTTTGAACTCTGCGCGAGAGATAAAAAAAGGCCCATATTTTTGGCAATTCTGGGTTTTTCAAATTGAAATTCCTGGAAGAGCTACAAATAAACAAAGAGCTAAAAAGGTGTCATCTTTTGACAAAATTATTTTGGAATCTTTTAATTTCTCACTTTTTTCCCAGTCATCAATCACAAAATAATTGTGTCCCTGAGTCTCGAAAAACTTGCTATGCAAATAAACTATGCTTATATAAAAATACAGGTATGGGGGCCGCGGAAAAATATGAGACTCAAAAGTGGCCACAGGCAACGTTTGCTTTAAGCTGTGCAAGCAGTTTGAAAGCCCCCGCGCACTCTAAGCGCCGTCTTAGAGGAAGAGCATTGGCCGCAGGTCCTTTTTTTTTAAGCATTCGAGGCCAGTTGCAGCATGGCTCTACCAATTGCGGTGTGGACATGTAGGCGCTCGCTCAAATCATGACAAGATCATCTGGGTCCCGACTCACATCGTAGTGAAGCTTTGTTAAGTTTACAGCTGCGTCACTCAACTGTCATATTATATGAATGACACATAATGAAATAATTTGAAAATGAATCTTTACAAAATTACGTTCAAGGTTAATTTTAACGAGTAATTTAAAGTTCTCAGTAAATGTAAATAAAACTTCAATCTTCTACCATAGAAAACCTACCACCGCTCAAAGAAACACACTATTTGAGCTCTGTAAATCACTGGCCAAGCAAGTGATACATGAATAACACATTGATTAACAATAACTTTTAAAAGTAGTCCACATGAGTAGTATCATATAAATAAAGTTCAGTTCGGCACAAATTCAATTAGTTAAACTGTCATTTTAGCAGCGCAATTAAAGGAACACGTCCACACCTGTAGCAGGAACCTGTACCGGACACACAGTAGACCGCAGTGCAGGGAAGGCGCGTGTATGCGTCACATGTCCCTGCTTATTAGCGTACGTGGCTCTGTGCTGCCCTGAGTTACACTGCGCTGATTCTATAATGTCTTATAGAGGACATTAGTGAATGATGACTTGGGTGCTCAAATAATACCATTTTTTTTTTTACTCTCCAGGCTCTTTTGATGGTGCTGTACATGAACAAAGTGATAAAGAGACTTGATCATCTTCAGACCCTTAACAAGCAGTGTACGGTGCTCCACAAACTCATTCACACCGACAACAACTTTGACAGGTATAATTTTCATATACAGGACCAGCTCGAAGATTTCTGCGCCTGTGTGTGAGCGCTTTCGGCACCTTGAAAAACTAGGTCTCGATGAGTGGATGCTGCTAAAATCTTAATGCGCCTGTGTACACCACATGTGAGCCGCACTCTTTGCGCACGCCACAAGCCGGTCCTGGTCATATATATTTAAATTGGTTAAAAAAGGGGTTTTTTGTGTTACATATTTGTAACCATCACATATGAATTTCGATATATTTGAGATAATGACCAATAAAGTTTTTTCTAAATTTGAATGATGTAAAATTTTTTGAGGTGTGAAACACATTTACAATAATTTTAATATGGTATTTTATTACTTGTAACATTTATATTACGCCCGGGGTATGCTATGCCAACGACCAACAATAATCACAGATAAAGTGTCTGACCTTATAAGTTTGAGCACGGAAATGCGTTGGCCGTTGAAACTAAATATGCACCCCGCCTCCGCAAAGCCCATTCTACCTACCTCACTTAGTCTACGCGTTTAGTCTGCATTGAAAAGTCCTGCCATCATCATTCTGATTATCGCTTCAATCATGCCTAAACCTTTGCGCTCTCAAGCTAAAAATATCATCGCCAGTGTAACTAAGTTTTGTGAAGAAGAAAAGCTAAGCGGATCACCATTAATTCCTCGGGAAAAAGCAAATGAACGAATTGCAAAAATGACAGGTATGAAATCGCTGTATTACCAACATCTAAAAATAAATCCCCAATTTTAAAAAATGGGGAAAAATTATAAACTGTTTTTTTTTTAAATCACAATAAAATAACTGTTTTTTTTAAACACACTTTGTATATGAAATATTTTTAGCAATATATAAAAGGCTTATTTTAAAATACGAACGAATCCTAAGGGTCCTTTCCGAAACAGCTCTCTTTATGTTATTCCATTTTTGTTTGTTTGTAGATGTGAGTGTAAGAACAATTCAAAATATAAAAAAGATGGTCAATACAGGAGAAAAGCTTATCAAATCACCCGCAAAACACAGGATAAGAAAAAAAAACTATCATAATAGACTATTTTGATATCAGGCAAAAAGTTCAATCTTTTTACAAAGTACAAAAAGAAATACCGACGCTCCAAAGTCTTTTAAGGGTTTTAAAAACCGATATAAATTATCAAGGCGAACGAAAGCATCTACGTAAATTACCACACAGCATGGGATTTGAATTCAAAATGAGAAACGTCCTATAATTTACTTAGATGAAACATTTACTCATCCATCATGTCATGAAAAAATGTTGGCAAGATGGTAAAGAAGTAAAAGGCGTTATGACATAGGATTCTGTTCAGAGATATATCGTTGTTCATGCTGGCGGAGAATCTGGTTTTATAAAAAACGGTTTATTATTTTTTAAGTCAAAAACTAAAACAGGCGACTGCCATGACGACATGAATACAGAGAATTTCACACGTTGCGTGAATACTCAGCTATTGCCTAACTTACCGCCGAATTCCATTGTAGTTATCGACAATGCTCCTTACCACTGCAAACAGTTAAACAAAGCTCCAACTAAGGCAAATTTAAAACAAGATATGCAAAAATGGCTCAGAGAAAATAATCTGGAATATACGACCCTGTTAATGGTGAAGGCAGTGCTATGACAGATAATAAACAGTAATAAAGGACCGAAAAAATATGAAATAGACGAGTTATTGGCTCAACCCAATCACATTGCGAATGAAATCCAATCGAACTAATTCGGTCCATGGTTAAAAAAAGGGCTGTGATGAAAATTATCGATGGCAGACGAGAAGACATTGAAAGAATCACCAAAGAAGCATTTGAAAGCATAAACGAGTCCGACTGAAAAAAAGAATGTGGTCACGTTGTGCGAATGGAAGAGGAATATCTGAGCCATGGTATTTGTTTGGACAGAGCCATGGATTCTTTGATTTTGAATATAAACACCGGTAGCAGTGACGAGAGTGTAACTGATGACAGTGGTGAAGAGAGCGTAGACAATGATGATTTTTGAGGTGAGTTCCCCGAGTCAAAAATTCCAACAATAATGCTTATTTACGAGATACATAGGTAATTTATTTGTATCCGTAAATTAAACTTCTAGTATAATATAGTGTTAAATAAGACTTCGTCTTAGGCCATGTTCGCTCCCTATGTGGAACATATGGCCGCCACGCGGCACCTCCATGTTTCCCTGTCTCCCGCCAATAGCTTTGCTTCCTCCCATGACATGCCAGCATCCCTCAGTTCCGCCGAGTACATCCTATGGATAGTACCCAACGGACGTCCAGGACGCCGGAATCCCACCGGTCGAAAGAAGAGGCAGGGAGGATTGAGGCTTTCCGGAGGCATCCGCAGCACGTGACCCAGCCAGTTCCAACGTCTCTCTATAACCACTGACGTGACGGGACGCTGTCTTGTACGCTCCCTTATCTCTGAGTTCCTCACAAAATCAAACCACCTCTCCCCCATTATCCGACGCAAGCATCTGTTCTCGAAGCTCAGTATACGGTTACAATAAGACTTTCTACTATGAATAACTATGTTATTATTAAAATATTAAAACTCATTTACTATTCATATTAAAAACGTTTATTTTGTTGTAAAATCTTTTTTTGGAGCATTATTAGGGAATAAAATTTTTCAAATTTTGGCGATCTTTTTTTTTCGATGCGTCATACAGGAAATGCATGCAGCGCCACGGTCCCACACGCACAAGTATAGCGGTTACGCAGTAGTCATATTGGGTATATTAATTCCAGTTCTGAAGGGAACCGTTCTTAGTATGAATAGCATATTAACAGTTGTGATATTCTGGATATCACTCAGGGAGCAGATGTACCAGTTCATTATTCACATGAATGCATATTTAACTCCAAAACATCGAAATTGGAGTTCATTATGAAGTTTTGTGTAAAACACTATCAGCTCCAGTAATTAAACAAAACATTGGTATTGATTGTTGTGGCATTACACGAATATTTCATAATGTTCTACTATTGAACCCGACCTAAGTTTCAAATCTGTAAATGCCTGTTAATGCGAAAAAATGAAATTGTATAAAAATCTCGGGCAACAGATGAATAATACTTGATTTATGTTGACCATTTGAATATTGCTTTTCCCAATAACTCAAAATAGGTTATTTAGAGCTGTTTGACTTATGAACTGAACAATCGATATACTGACCCTACCCTACTTGATTCACAGTTATCATAATACATGAAAAAAAAATAGTTCATTCATTTCACATCGAATTGCAGCTACGCCCAAGACTTTGGTGACAGATCGTCCATAAAGGATCTGGCGCACGCTATCTCCGGAGGACTCACCAATGGAAAAAATATGAGTTCCGAGGAGTCGATTGCCGTCTTCAGATATGTGAAAAATCAAATCGAGAGGCACCAGCACATCAAATGTGTCCCGGTTGTCACGGTGTACAACACGGTCAAAAAATTGCTGGACGACTTTACAAAGGAAGACCTACTGGCGAACTGTCAGCTAGTTTTGTACCCATTGTAAGTTTTAGCGCTAACTTCTGACAACTGTCTCTCCATATTCAAGTAATGTTCATGTTTCAGACTATGATGCTTCTTAAGCCTTTGATGAGTATTGCCGTACCCGTACGGCGGCGTAGGCTGTCATCTATTATCTATTACCATTCTCACAATTTTTTTGTTTCTTCAGATATGGTTACTAGACACATCCACCAGTGACTTTGCAAACGAAGAAAAGATTTTTTTTATAAACTTGTAAACAAATCGTTAGCCATATAATATTGAGCGTAAAATTCTATTTGGGATCGATTCCTTCCTGGAATTGACGTCTGTAGAGCGGCACATGTACACAGATGAGAGTAAAAAAAATCTTTACACAAAAGCGAAGTAATAGCTTCTAGAAAAATATTCAAAAGTAATAAAGAACTGATTTACTTTACATTTTTAACTATGAGTTTTATAATTTTAAAAAAATATTTACCTCTTGAAATAATAACTAATATTCTTCCCAGATTGGTCCGTATCAAAAAAAAAGGTTTTTATATTTTTGTGTGCGGCAATACTACAAATAATCAATACATATGAAAAAACCTAATTTAGTAATAATTAGCTCACCACTCAAAGGGTTAAAGACGTATCACAACAATTGGAGTAACAGACAGGGCTGAGGAGTTGGGTAAATAAAAACAACTCTGACTCCAAGTTGATTGTTTTCATCATATCTGTTGAACTTGGATATGTGAATATCGTCATATCATCATTAGTAAGTCTAGCATGCAGTAGCAACACTGTGGATGTGGTTTGAATACACGTCGAATATTTTTTAAAAAGTGGGTTTTAGTCGTAAGATTTTTCAGACTTTAAAAAAAAGTACCTGCTTACGCGTCCCTGACAGCAATGTTATCAAATTTAATTGTATGCTACCTATTCTATTGATTTTTTTTGTTTTATTTACAGGGGAACAATAATGAAACATTGGGAATTGCTGTCGGAAAAGATAAAACATCCTACTATAATTGATTCATCAAGGCACTCAGACAGCAGCAGTGATTCGGACGAGGCGACACCCTTCATCAATGACGAGAACGATCCTAATTTCGCTCCGGAAGTAGACAGTGTTGAGTGCGAGGAATCGAATCAAGGCGTCGATGTGTTCGCCGGAATAAATTATGAATCGATCAACACGAAACAGAAACTATCGTTATTGCTTTATTCGTTAGAGAAAGAGCATTATTTTTCAGGTAATGGCATTTGGGATGGATTCAAAGTAATCAAAGATAATTCATGACGTAATTAATTTGATTCAATTATTGAGATATTTAATTAACCACTCTAAAGCTAACGACCCACCGGTGTGTCGCATACCTACTAACCACACACTCTACCCACCAGTGTGTTCTCATAATTACGACGTCAATACATATTGCTTAGAGTTTGCATCATTGAAAAAGGGTCCGACATCTCTTAAGGACTCACAAAATGTATATTAAGTTTTCTTTTATTAGTTTTAAGAAAATTGCTAGCTTACAGGACATAAAACGTTATTTTTTTCTAGCTGTTAACGGGTTAAATTAGAAAGGCTGGGTCATAAAAATCAAAAATTAACCTTCTCAATAGTCATTCAATTTAGAAATGCTTTTTAAAGCAACTTATTTGGCCATTTTGTCAACATTGGTCAAATTTTGTTACTTACCAATTTCTGCCAGTAAAGTAGCAATATTGTCTCCGTGTATAAACCCTGTTTAGAAATGTAAATAGATAGGTAATGTAAATAAATTAATTTATTAAATAAAAATATGCGTTTGTTATTTATTTCATTTGGTTTATATAGCATTAAAAAAATACATAAAAAATATTACACTCACTGTACACTTAGATTATAAACAATTGTAACGTAATTTATTTTCAATTAGCGCCGTTATTTGAATTCGTTGTGCGTACATATTTAATATAAAAAATTAAAAGACAATTAATGAAAACACACGTATAATAATTTTTCTACAATTTATTATTAAAACATCAGAATAAGATTTTTTATAATTAAAAAATTCGACTGAAGGTGCTTGGTAGAATTTAATATTGATTTTGAATCGTTCAAAATTTGTGCACTTCTATATCAACGGCTTAGTTCCGTAGAATGATTAGTAAAAAAATTTATGTTTTGAGTTATATTACCTATTTATTATATTCGAACATCTCTCTTCTATAGCTCCACAAAATTACAACAAGAAACAATTTCTGGTTCTCTCTCGGTAGGCAGATGTTTACATTATATGGAAATAAAGAAATAATTACAATCTCTCAGTTCCATATCGACTGTGGAAAGGAAAAAGGACGTAACCCACACAAAGCAAATTTTATAGAAGGCACAAAAAACGTGTTTTGATGATTTTTAGCCATATGCAAATTATGAAATATCCACAACCTTTAAGTGCACGGAGACTTTTAAACTGGTGTTAAATTGACATAATCTAATATTAATTAAAGAAATTGTCTAGGAAAAACCTTTTTTCCAGTCTTTTTTCTTGGCTTAAATTTTCTCAAGCTCGTCTTTTCTCAAACTTAAAAGCTAAATTTAGATACTAATTCGGTATTTGCAGCTTACATCCTTTTGATAGAATGTGTATCAAGTTGGATACATTGTGTTTATTGAAAAAAAGCTGTTTTGAGAAAACTGTGGGTTACGCCATTTTTCCTTTCCACAGTCGATATAGATATCATATATTCGAAATATCATTTTAACCCTTTCCGGTCCACAAAAAAAAAAAACATTCCACCTGATCATGGCAATGGTCAGAACCGGTTTTTCCCATTGCATCCAATTCACACAATCCACAGATGAAATCTAATCCTTTACTTGTTTTATATATACCAAATTTAAAGTGGAACTTTTCCTTTTACTAACCGAACAATCCTGTGATAGAGTTAGTCTGATGATGCTTTTCAAAGAGGTTAATCACACGTCACACCTAGGTACACAAACAGTGGAATGACAATGTTTTAAATTTGTATTTAGTACAATAAATGAACTTCCATGTTGAGGTACGAGTATCAAAGGAATTAGGTCTACGGTACCATGAACTATGCCGTGAAATCGAAATATCTATCAACTATATCGACTGTAGAAAGGAAAAAGGATGTAACCCAAAATTTTTTCAAACAGCTTTTTTTCGATAATCACAATGCATCAAACTTGATACACGTTCAAAAGAATGTAAGCTGAAAATGCCGAATTAGTATCTAAATTTAGCTTTTAAGTTTGACAAAAGATGTACTTTTGAAAATTGAAACCAAGAAAAAAGACTGAAAAAAAGGTTTTTCATATAAAATTTCTTAAATTAATATTAGATTATGTCAATTAAACACCAGTTTAGAAGTTTACGTGCACTTCAAGGTTGTGTTTATTTCATAATTTGCATATGGCCCAAAATCATCAAAACCCGTTTTTTGCGCTTCCTGTAAAATTGCTATGTGCAGGTTACGTCCTTTTTCTTTTCCACAGTCGATATCTTGTTTTTCTAGTACATACAACTGAATACTTTTATGATTTATTCTTATTATAATGGAGTTCTTACAACTAAAAATCAATTCAATCATTGAATTTCAACAAAGTTTCTGCCGAATCCATTGTAAATATTTTTATATGTGATCAGCCAACCAAATCTATTTTTGATTAACTTATTATGTAATATTCTTATTTCTATTGGTCCTCTATTAAAAATTGACACCTTGGCAAGAAATCAAAGCATTTTATGTACAAAAAAAATAATTATTCTATTAAATTTAAGCTTGAATTATATGTAGTAATAAATTTAAGTAAAGCATGCTTCACAAATTAATAATATTTCTAAAATATCGACTAAAATATCTTTAATAGGAAGTTCAAATGATTTTGTTGGTTTACAACGTTGGCATATTTTTTACACTGTTGCCAACGTCGCCAATTAAATTAAACAAAAATAAAATTTAAAACAAATTATGTACAGTGACCTATTTAATGTACAGACAAACATACCGTAAAGTAATATTTTAAGTTTTTATTCTTTATAAAATACATTTAATATTATATTATAGTTTTGTAGGCTTCTAGTAGTTTTAGAGTAATCAACTTATACAGTAAGAAAATCAAATCGGGGTAATTCCACTTTTCAACAGAAAATCATTAATTTAGGGAACAGAAAGACTGCTCTGATATGAATTTACACTCTTTAGTGAGGGGTTCAAACAGTGCTGTACTCACTGCTGGGAATATAAACAACAATATTATCGTGTCAAAATGGCAAGACATTACAGTATAAAATATGATGTTGCTAACTTATTATAAAAATATTTATTTATTATGAAATTTGTATTCCTCTATAATTATTTTACACAATCCAAGTTATACTCTTTTTGCTTATCAAGAGCTTATTACTTATGGCAATAAGTATAAAAATACTCTGAAAGGAATACCGAGTCTATGAATTTGACGGCAGACAATTGCCTATAAGTAAAATTGATTGTGCAGACAACTAACTCACCATGGGAATAGCAAAATCTTCAGCCAATCAATTGCAAGATCATTTTTAATTTAATATTTTAAATTCCTTATAGATTTATACAGAAAGAAAGCCCACACAAACTACTGACAGAGATGTAAGTATTTTTGGTGCTTTGTGTACTCAATATTTAAAAGCAGAAACATCTTTAGTGACACCGAAATTGAAGATTTGACAGGTGAATGAGTAAGCCATAATTTAAAGAAGAAAATTTTGAACAAGTATTTGTTGTATAGAAGAAACTTTGAATGTAGTTCAGTAGGAAAATCAACTTCAAAATCGATTCTAGTTACAATATAAATTTATTACAAATTGACCAATAGGAAAAATGTGCATTTAGAAAAGTATAAGTTTTAATCGTACATCAGCTTAATAAATATTGTGGTACAAAAGGTGATTTATTTTAAATTTAACTTATTCCAAGTTTCAGTATGAAAAATTAGTAAATAATTATTTATTGCAACACTTGCATAGTTCTTTGTTACACTGCAATACAAATAACACAATTAACATTTTTTGGTATCGGCCAAAAATTTGTTAAAGAGGAGTAAGTTCACTTTGGAAACGCAACTTTCAATATTAATGTTGTGTGGTGGCTTTCTGCAGAATATTTGAAATTCATTGAACATTATTTCATAATAAAATTCAACTAAAAGTACAGAACAATAATAAATTTCATATATTGTGGTTAATTCTACCATTTAGTTCTTCTTTAAGCTTAAAATAATATTTTTTCACACTTTTACTATATTGTCAATAAAAAATTCACTCGTTAAGGCACACTGGAATGCGGATGTAAGAGTTTATATAGTATATAAATATTATATTACATTTTTTTACAATAACAAAAATAATTATTTAATTTATCTTAAGAATAATAAGAAATTAGGTCCAATACAATAATATTTAACAGAATCTACAGATATCGAAATTTTGAAACCTGTTTTAACATAACACAGAATTCAAATTATCCCACTATTTGCATACTATCTCTGCAGTCTGTTTTATTGTACTACATTTGAACTCCTTAAAAGTGAAGTGAGTCACATGGTATTTTAGAAAACATCGAGTTTGATGCGCTTTAATATTATATATGTCTTAAAGTATTGTAAAAGGGAAGTAAACTCAGTTAATACTCACTGCATTTGTTGTGTCTGTCCTCGCGGATGATGAATAGTCCGAAATTGACTTGACAGTAACAATATTCAGGCAGAAATAGGATGAATAGTGGAATTGATAGACAATGGTGTTTACTGTGACCATATGGTCAAGCTTGTCCATGGAGGGTTAAAAGTATGTAGCGTATTTGGCAATCTGTGAAATGTCCAAATCTATTCGAAGATGGTTACATTAACCATTCAAATAGAGCCAATAAGCTACAACTTCTAAGTCAGTCAGTACTGATTTTCACTGCCTCATATGAAGAACATGTAGACCTAAACTCAGAGCTTTTCATTTATCTTTCTAGATATAATCAATCTGTCTAGATTCTTCTAGAAAGATTGATTTTCTCTACACTTAAGTGCACGCCACCAAGCTGCAGGCAGTTGTTCTTAAAACACTCCCAGTTAAGATTTTTAAAAATAGATGCACTGAATGTTTTCTATACCATTGGAGACTGAAAAGCAGCGGGGGCAAGTAAATAACGTAACATTCAAATTGTACGATGTTTATCATGGATAAACCGTTATCATATTTTGTTATATTATTGTCTATTGGCCTTCTGCTATATTAAACTAATATTTTAATACTATGGCAATTCTGTACAGTCAATTCGTATTTATTTTATTGTTGAATTTATTATATATAATATTTGGCACTTTTTAAGACTAATTATTTTCTAATCTCTGGTTTTAGAATGAAAAAATGAGATAGAATTTATCGTACATTTCTTTTGCATATATTTCCAGACATACTTATCCCCAACCAGAGCCAGTTAACATTGATCGAAACGGTTCAGATTGTAAAACAGAGACATCTGTTTATTTGAAAAAATATTAAATGATTTTTTTCACAAAAATCTGTGTTATTGATAAAATACAGTTTCAGAGATGTCAGTGTTGTACAATATGAACAATAGGACTTGTAGGGGTAATTACGCTCCCCAAGGATTATAATATGCTAATGATATCTCTTATACTCTAAATCTGACAGGCATAATCTACTTCTTTATACTTTGGAATTTGACATGTACAGTTTCTAAAACGTAACGACTAATTTACAGCAACTCTTCTCCTCTGTTTACGAGTACTTCAGAAAAGAGTTTTTCAATTCAAAAAAGGGGGCAGCGCGACGTACGTTTGGTTGACATTACCCTCCATCTTGATTCCGCCATCTTTGCTGGAGATCTGGATGACGTTGCCGTGTCGAACAGGCGAGCCGGAACAGTCTCCGTTATTATTCATCATGGAGCCTTCACTCTCGTACTTTACAGGACTCATGTGCCCTTGATACTTGGGTGACATATTACTAGATGAATATTTGTTATCATCGCACGACATATACTTTTTATCGTCGCATGTCGTTACATATTTCCCGTCGTCCATCTGCGTGACGTATTTTCCATCGTCTAGATGAGATTGGTAAGAATCTAACTTCCCGGCGTCGTCACTGGAGAGAGAACTGACGTGATTTGGAGAGTGAGAAGAAACCATAACCGGGTAATCCCGTACGCCCAATTGCGGAGGACTATCTGTGTTGACAACGCTGTAATCCGAAAAGCCGTGGCCTCTAAACATTTGCGGTTCGTGGCCGTTCAACATGGTCGTGTACGAAGAGTTAGGACCACCTTGTGATGGATTAAAGTTATAATACGCTCCCGGGCTCGGTGACATCAGATTCATATGCGGAGACAGCTCGTAAGGGGATTGATATGTAGACCAAGTGTCTACAGGCGTTGATGTTCCCATGACAGCCTGCGAGAAGTTGCCGATGTTTGTGTTGAGATTTGAAAAGTTGTTCGGGATCGTGGTGGAGCTCGGTGAGTTCGATCCGATGTATCCGGTCTTCCTTGGAGGTTCTCGTTTGCGCCACTTTGCTCTGCGGTTTTGGAACCACACCTGAAAAAGAAAGGTTTGTATTTAACTATCGTCATTCATTTTTATCCAATCGTCCACGTTCCACTTTCTTTCACACATGACATCAAAGATGTCTCTGTAGGTTGACAATTTTTAGTGAAGAAAATGTACGACGTGATTTCTTAACTTCATAGTTTCCAAAATACTTCTCTATGCTTGAAATAAATGAAATGGAATCAAAAGTGATTGAAATGGACTCCAATTGAATTT
This sequence comes from Himalopsyche tibetana, assembly GCA_030503985.1. Lineage (NCBI taxonomy): Eukaryota > Metazoa > Arthropoda > Insecta > Trichoptera > Rhyacophilidae > Himalopsyche > Himalopsyche tibetana. Next base: position 3,254,815 of record JAPJYX010000052.1, on the reverse strand, counting down.
CGGAAGACATGTAGACCAGTCCATAATAGTACCATCTCAATATTAAATTCAATTGAATTCATTAGGTAGATAAATTTCTTTTTTTTAAATTTTTTACCACCTCAAATATTTTATTTTCTCATCCCATTTTGTCAATCCCAAAATAATTGTGTCCCCGAGTCTCAAATAACTTATTATGCTTATATAAAAAACGGGTATGGAGGCATCGGAAAAATATGAGACTCGAAAGAGGCCGCGGGCTCAGAAAGGTTGAGAAGCTATGATTTAGAAGACAGAAAATAAAAAATAAATCCAAATTCTGCACATTATTGAATATTGTATCACTAGTGGCATCTATGTTTGCTTGAATCAAACACAAACTATTTGCGAAAACGTTAGGCACTTATTTTTTGTTGTTGTATGAAATGACTTATGTGTACACCCGGTCTTCAATATATGGAAGAAACGACAGCAAATTGTTTCTAATATTCTGTGTTTTTTCGCCCAATTTTCCAGGCTTTTTCCGCCATTTCAAAATTCCCACGTTTTTTGGACCAATAAAAATGACACAAACATCTTTGTTATCGGATTTTTACAATATTACCAATCTTATCTACAGTACAGTCAAAGTCTTTATATTTTTGTAAAATCGGCGGTCTCCTTCTTACCTGGACACGTGATTCACTGAGGTTGAGCTTCAGCGCGAGCTCTTCCCTGGCGAAAACGTCAGGATACGGCGCCCTCTCAAACGCTCGCTCCAATTCCTCGAGCTGATATGCGGTGAAGGTCGTCCTGGGTCAAAAGAAACAGATCATTAATCAATGTTTTTTTTACAATTTCGCTTGAGTCCTCCGAATCTAAAGGGTCTCAAAAATAGCTTATATTTTTATGTAGCCCATAAACAGTTTTTTCTGAATTAAAAATATATTAATTATTTGACTGCCGCCTGTTTGGTCAACGTCGTTGGCTTCGACTACGGAGATCACGGGCTCGAATCCCAGTACGGACAGTTTTATAAATTGATTTTTCAATCGTTTTATGAATTTCAGTTCGAAGGGATAGATGTATGTGATGTCTTGAATTCCCCCCTCCCACCCATCCTATCCTATGAACGAGGCGTATCGAGAGCGATTTGCTAACCACTAGTCCTGTCCTAGCCCTATCCATATATTCCTACTCTCTTTGGAAAAAGAGAGGTTGAGCAACTGAGTAACAAGCAGTTCTCGTAGAAAAACTTCTGTTGAGATAAACTCCATTATGAGTCCATATGCTCCACATTGGGAGCGGACATGGTTTAAAAAATATATATATTTGATATGGAATTTCCTGACGTTTTTATGTTATTCGAAATACAGGGTCCACAAATTTTGTTGCGCCTACGGCCTGTCATTTGTTTTTACCCGCCACTGGGTTGAACAATTGAGTTAAAAGCAGTTCACGTAGAAAAGCTGTTAGATACCTGCATTAGGAAGTTATATTATGCTTCTTATTGCGAATGGACATGTTTTTTTTTAATGAAAAAACAGTCGAATCAATGAGCCTGAAATAAAAGTTTAATATACACTTTTGTACCCTAAAAAGTCTATTCAGATATAAAAAGCAATATACGACATTTAACTAGCCCCCTACCCCGTACTGCTGGTCTCAAATGTCGCCCTAAATATTATTATAATGTACTTAAAAGAATGCAAAAAAACAGCAACAATTATTACCTACATATATAGACTTAATAATTCTAAACAACAATAAAAAAAAACAAATTCGTTCAAGTTGTTTACTATAAAGGGGTGAGGGGCTGTTTCAACAGCCTCAGCTATCATAATGACGTTTTATTGGAATTTCCAGTGGTTCCCAAGCCGCACAAGATAATCTTACATATCGCTACCCTAAAGCACCGTGGAATAATTCGAAAATATTAGTTTCGAGATGATTGAACTATAAGGTTTTTGTTGTACTTTTCGAATAGCGAGTTATTGTTTATTTAGTTTCTTATACCATTATCTGTATATCATTATTTTACTAATCTCGCTGATCCTTTGATGGCAATATCAATACTTGTTAACCCTCCAGAGACGAGAGCTTTTTTCCGATAAAAAAAATATTTTCTAAGCCATATTGAAATCACGGATAACTTTTATTCCTATCCAAAATTAAAAAAAAAAAAACGCAAAGTCGTTGTATAGAAACCCCGCATGACTATATGGTCATGCTCATCCTTTTATTACCGTGTAATATTGAGTACGGACAGTAGTAAGGACAAAAGTGACCGTATGGGCTTGCAAACATTCGGGGTTGAAATATAGCTAAACGTGATTTTTTTTAAAATATTTACAATTTGACCTCTTTAGATCAACATAATTTCAAAACAAATATATTAGCAAAATAACTGTAAATAATTTTATGTTTTTATAAAAAAATAACTAACAGTTTCAAAAAGTAAATTTAAAAAAACGGAAATTCAAAAAATCACATGTGCTTTTGGAGACCGTTCCTGTTCCTACGGCTGATGGCTAACTGTAGTCCGTACCCTTCTTAACCAAATATGAGCAAAAGCAACGATATTCAGGTAGAAAAAGTATGAATAGTGGGATCAATAGACAACGGTGTTTTGTGTGACCATATGGTGACGCTCGTCCTTGGAGGGTTTTAATGTAAGATTTTTCTTTAAAATGCGGCAATAACTTTTTAAATAAAATATTTCAGTGTTTCATTTTACACGTTTACCTTTCAGCAATCGATTGGCATTCTTTAGGTTACGACTAGGGTATCTAATCCCGGAGCCTTTTTGTGATCCCAGGATTTCAGGATTGATTAATTTTCAATCCCCGGGATTGGGCACTCGTCGTGAAATCGTGTATTATTGGAGAAGAGTTTTTAAGAGTCGTTTTTTTTTAGCTCACCGAGGAATTCCGAAATCTTCGATTTCCTATACTTGTTCCCCTGAAATTTCTCAATCCAGAAATCCCAGGATCGCGACCATACTGATCCCGGGATTTTGGGATCGCAAAACTGGATTACGGGATTCGGGATCCCGGGATTGGAGACCTTTTTTACGACACGGGAAACGATTCTGTTCCGTTATGTTGAACACAGATTTACAGCCGTGGCGAGTGGTGGAGGCTAATCAAATTCGTAATTAAATAACTGCTTAAAGTTTAATTTATCCGAACGATGATCAATTTGGAGAATAGGCAGTTCCGTGAATTAATTAAATTCTCTAATGTGACTTCAATGTCCAATATCAAGAATTACTTTCGAGACCAATGTGCCAGAGAGAAAAATATCCGTCTTGGAAGCGCACGTATCAATTGTAAAATTGAGGACCGCTGTGCTCGGCACACGCCAGGGGTATATTGCCAGGGGTGTTTATGCATTTAATTTCACGCTCGATATAACTTTACAGCGGCAACTTTTACCCTATCTGAATTCCGACACAATATGCTGAATTAAAAATATGCAGGTCAATGCATGTCTAATTGCAACGTAGATGAATGGGTAACCCTACCCTCAATATTATATTGACGTATTGAATTAGGTGGTTAACATAATGAAGTGTGTACTTTTTGACCTTGCACAAAAATGGTAACAGTGAATAATATTTTGTGCTGCAGTTTTTTGCCAGGAATTTCCAAGCGATAGTTAGTTGCGTGCACTTCAGGGGTAGGCTGGAGAGGGGTCGGAGGGACCCTCGGGAGCCTCATGCTAAATTTGACATAGCCCGGCAAGCTCCTTATTAAATTTAAAAAATATATATTTTTAGGTTAACTTCAATTTATAAAATAAAAAAACCAGCTTCAAAAGGCTACTAGTATTTACTTTATTTAGTTAATTGTGTCTAGGGCAGCGATTTCCAACCTGGGAGGCGCGAACAGTCCAAAATATTTATTTATCTTTAAAACGTATCTTTATTACTAATATGAAATAAAGGTTGGGAGGCGCGAAGATATTTTTTCTTTAAAGGGAGGCACAGTAACATGAAGATTGAAAACCACTGGTCTAAAGTATTTTAATTATCGTTAAAGTTTATATATTTATAAGTTATTACGGAAAAATCGGTCGTAGAGACACCACACTCGGAAAAAAAGTTTTAATAACTATTGTACTTTTGTTAAAAAGTCACCGCGCTCCACTGGTATTTAAATATGCACTTTATAATTTACAAGAATAAAAAGAATAGTAAATTATAATTTTTGCTGAATTAATATTATATTTCAATCCGAGATTTTGAACCAACCTGTAGCCGAAGAAAAAAAAGAATCACTTGAACTGTTACACGTTACATTATTGTTTGACGACGGTCACAATTTTTAGTTTTTAGTCATGTTTTAAATTCAATTTAAATTTTACGATCATGAATATTAGTGTTTGGGATGTCATCTATCATCGAGTTAGTCTTGTGCTAAAGGTTCAAAATATTTGGCGCATTAGTAATTTTATACATTTTACATTTTAACAATAATAATAGAGGTACTGTTAAATTAGTCTTATTCGAATAGTTTGTAGTGTTTTAAAATTTGAAAATAGAATGTATAAATAAATGAAAAAACGATATAATTCCCTTCAGACTACAGTGCCAGCGCGAGGTTATTTGGCGCCCTAGACAACGGTTATTGGCGCGCCCCCTTGTTAACAATTTTTTTTTTTAAATAATGAAACAATCAATTCGAGATCCTTAGATTTATGTTTTTCATTAACCCATGTCCGCTTCCACTGTGTATCATATGGCCTCCAAATGGAGATATCTCAACAGAAGTGCTTCTACATGAACTGTTTGTTACTCAGTCGCTCATTTTCGAATCATATATTATACTATACATTATTACAACGAACAAATACAAACGTCGAAATAAAATTTTATTTTTAATCCATGTCCGCTCTTAATGTTAAGCATATAGGCTACTAATAGAGGTATATCAACAGATTTTTTTTCTACGAGAACTGTTTGTTACTCAGTCGCTCGACCTCACTTTTTTCAAAGTGGGTAGTAATGAAAGAAGGATATGTCTAAAACAGGACTAGTGGTTGGCTAATCGCTATTGCTACATCCAGTTATTAAAGAATCAGTAGGATGGGAGGAGAGGAAATGATGTGAATTGACATCACAAACACGCAGTCTTCAATCACAACATTGAATTGAATAATTCTCAAATTCACTGTGATCTGACCGGGAATCGAACCCAGACCTGCGTGATCGGTAGAGCAAGCTCTAACCAACTGGGCCACATCAGGCGACTTATTATTATTAGATTATATTATTATTAGAGATAAAGAAATAGTTTTAATAATCTATGCGCCCCTTAATGGTTTGCGCCCTAGGCGTTAGCCAATTTCGCCTGTACGGTGGCGTCGGCCCTGCCCAGACAATAGGGTACATTAAAATTTACCCCTCTTTACAAACTAACAATTATTTAACGGAATTACAAAGCCAATTTTAAAACGATATCATAACGCGTTGAATTATCAGTGTCGCAATCTCGATGACATCTACCGATAAACGCCATTGATATTAAGGTGAATATTCCCGACTAATGAGGCATAGGGGTAATTTTTATTGCGCGGTAGCAACTCTATTGGATTTTTCACACGGAAGTGTTATCTTTACTCTAAAACATTCATGGTAAACCCGTAGGTTAAATTGAATGATTTCGCCACAAAGATAAATGTATTTTATTATATCATTTATGTGTTTAGTGTTGCAAATTTGGAGGGCAGTAAATGGCATTAGAGTTGACGCCAATTCGTTATGCACTTTGACAAATATTATTAAGACAGTACACATTATTAGTACACAAAAACAAAATATTGCTAGCCATAAATTTAAAATAAATATATATATATGTATTAAAAAACAGTTCACAAAGTTTCTTGCTGAAAATATTCACTTCTCCAGGCAATGTATTGATCAGCAGAACAGCCTTTCAAACTGGCGACTCATGTATAAATGACTGGCCGCGTATGTATAAATTTGTAGTGTGTAGGCTTATTTTCTTGATTGGTATGGTTATCAACTCGGCCCTAAAGAAGAAGAGATAATGTCAACTATTTATACTTAATACACTTATAATATGCAGTGGCGGACTAAGCACACGAGAGGCCTCAGGCGTAATACAATTTGTAGGCACTGTCTTTCTGATAACATAAAAACGTCAAAAAGTTTCGTGTAAAATATATAAAAATCTAAACAAAATGTATATGGGTTATTTAATACAAACCATTTTTGAGGCCCCTAAGATTCAAAGGCCTCAAGCGCGCGCCGCATGCGCTTATAGGATAATCCGCCATTGAATTAATATGTATAAATATGCAATTTACATTAAACTTATCAATGTAAATGGCTGTAAATGTACTACTGTGTACATATACTGAAGCGATCGTAAATAAAATATATGTCAGAAATTGCAGTTATATTCTAATTTGATCTGAGAATATTGTTTTCGCTTAAATTAAAAAGGGGCTCGCAGGTAGTGGTGTAGTGGTAAATAAATAGGTACCAGGTCGGTCGATGATTTCTTCCCTATTTTTTTTTTGCTTTTTTCCGTCCGAAGTTAAAAAACCACAAGTTTGAACAATTAAATCAAAACAAAAAAAACGCGCAATCGACGCAATTAAATTTAATAGATTAATTTATTTCTTCACGTGTGCTGTAGTGCGACCTGGCTCCACTACAGCACTGCTCGCAGGCCTTAGTAATATTTAACAAAGGGCTCGCGCGAGATTTTCCGAGCCCCCTCCAGCCTACCCCTGGTATACATTATACGGTATTTTGCAGTAACGTAAAATACTACTTTGTATTTGACTCAAAAGTTTTACCCTCGTGTAAATACTAGCCATCAGATACAACTAGATTTGAAAAATAATTTGCTTTATTTTATTCTGCCACGCTTCTGTCAGCAAGTATTATTATTTAAATAGGGGTAGGTGAGTGCTTGAAATTATACGGGGCGCGTGTCGACCATATGTTAGCGGTCCACCATCTTTTGTTTGGGGTGGTCATTATTAAAAAATTCGATCTGTCAGTAATAGCTGAATATTGATAACTGACTATCTACCGGCAGCTTTTTTGGCCACGAGATAGGGGTTATTTTATTTCATATTATGAATGAAAGATTTGAAAGCGAGGGTGTGCGAGAAAGTATTGTCATTAACAGAGGTGTGCTAAATTTAAAAGTCCCAGGGAGCTACACATTCTGATCAGGGCCGGCGCCACTATACAGGCGAAATAGGCAACCGCCTAGGGCGCATACCGTTATAGGGCGCATAAATGGAGTATGAAAACTATTTTCATATACCCTGTTTATTTTATAATGATGTTTGCAACTATGCATCGTACTCTAAATGATTCGAAAAAGAGAGTTTGAGCTTTTGTTGAGATACCTCTATTAGAAAGCCATATGCTCCACGTTGGAAGCGGATATGGATGTAAAAAAAACTGTTGATTCTGAATAGCTATTTTTTCATTATTTCGAAAACAAATGGGACGATTTATCAAAAAAGGCGCCCGCCAATAACCGTTGCCTAGGGCACCAAATAATCTTGCGCCGGCACTGATTCTGATAAACATTAAGGTTACGGGGTTAACCATCCCCCCTACCCATATATATCAAATTTTCCCAACATAAATGAAAAACGAAAACGTAAGAATATTTTTCGGATTCAATTTTTAACTTATCCATAGTTCTTGTTCCATTCTCTGATTACGATTGTGTGATTTTAATTTCATGTGTTAGACATTTTTTTCGTATTCGTGATTTTTCTATGACTCCCGTTTGATGTAACTTAATTGAACTCCATTAACACCTTAAGACAGTGGTTTCCAACCTTTATCTAACCGCGCCATCCTTTGAAGAAAAATATATTTTCGCGCCTCCCCATCATTTATTTCATATAGTAATAAAGACACTTTTTAAAGGGAAAATAAATATTTTCGACTGTTCGCGCCTCTCTTTGCAATAGTCCACGCCTCCCCCGAGAGGTGCGCTTCCCAGGTTGGAAATCGAGAAAAGACTCTTTACCTTAACAACATGATGATTGACTACTGATTTTTCCAGATTTGCACATGATCTAAGTCATTTTATAAACAAAGAACTCACTGAGCTGTGAGACTACATAGTAAATGTATTCAACCATTTCGGGATGAAATATTCTTTTAAAAATCAAAACGTATGTAGTATTAATTTGTCAATACGAACGAATACTTATTGGAATAAGACAAAAACCTCAAAAATGAAGTGCCGACCCCACTTCGCCCCTGGCCGTTTCCATGGAATGCAATCTTCTTAAATCTACAAACGAAATATTGACGCAGAAAACTGATATTTTGCTAAAAAAAAACAACATTCATATGCAAAAAAACTACATTTTGTACATAGTCATCCAGATATCATTTCTGATATTTGTTTGGGGCTTCTAATTTGAATTCAAGATTCAATATCTCTTCTATTAAAAGTGTGTAAGCATAAAGGCAGTATCTGATTTTAAGAATGTTTTGGAAATTTAATATAATTCAAAATTATTACTATTGTCTTAACAATAGTATAAATGAGTATTTCAATAAATAACCAACAAATAGCAGTATACAATAATTATAATAAATATTTGTACATCTGTAACGCTGCACACACATACACATACTGTGTCACCGCTTGCGCAGAGAGAGAGGGTGTGTAAATAAATGTAAGAGCGAAAGTTTTACACAACATATACACACAATCGTTCTCTCTCTTTATCTGTGCATTAAGTGTATTAAGCGAATGCTGATAGATGGCTCTATCACATGGTAATAAGCTACGTTTTTTACTACATTTTCGCTTACAATAAAGGAAGAGTATATTAAGTAATCAGTTGATCAACTTCTCTTTTTAGAAGAGAATATGTATAGAAGGATATGGATAAGGCAGGAGAAGTAGTTAACTGATCACTCTCGCTCTGTTCCGTTATTTTAGGATTGGAAAAGTAGTAGGGAATTGTTCGACATCACTTATTAGTGCCCATGCTTTCGATCAGAAATCGATTGAGAAAAAGCGCTGTTGGGAATCGAACCCGTAAGATTCGTAACGGAAGTTAGCAGCACGGACCCGACAACAGTTATGGTTACACTTATAAAACTGTAGGTTAAGTAGACGTTTGTTTTTAGAGCACCCCTAGTCTGCAATAATTATACCAGGGTCACTATCAAAATGTTTTTCAACAATAAAAACATGACATGTTTGCCAAAAACCGGAACTAATCAAAATTTCAAATTAGGTATTGACAAGCGTGAAATAAAAAATATGCTTCTCCCTTTTATGTATATGTCAGTGTATCTCAAACTGTCCATCGTCAGGGACACACTTAACAAGGGAACGTCATCAAAAACCAAAATATTTTTCATTAAAAAAAAGCTTAAATTTACAACGCAAATAAACTTTTTTGTGTTGTTACTTCCATCGTTTTACTTAGTATGTTAACAGAACATTTTGTCGGTAAGCAAGAAGTTGCGTATTGACAATTTGGCCAACAGCGAGTTATATTAACAAAATTACTTATTTTTTCATTTTGGTTTTATTAAGGACCCACAATTTGTGGATACAGACTGTCCAAATAAAACGACTAACTTAATAAAAAAAAACAGCAGGTAAAGACAGTAAATATTATTGAAAACATCATTAAAGCAGCTCTCTACTATAATTTGCATATTTTAAAATTTCATAGCATATTTAATCCTTCAAACGCTTTTGAAAAATGAAATCCTAGATATTGTCGGAAATACCAATTTACCACAGCTGTTATATTGACTATTCGAGTTAGATTTCCCTGATGCCAGTATATTGGCTATCGGAGTGCAAGACGCATCGAACAATATTATCCAATTTCATACCCTTACAATTATTATGTTGTATTTCATGCACATAGCGGAATAAAAGACAAGAACAATGCAAATGTCATTGTTACGAACTATATTTAAATGACTTCTTAAATCGAGCCGACGATTTATTAAGAAAAATAATCTTGACAAACATTAACGAATCTAGATATTTTAGAAGTTAGTTGAAACAAATTTAAAAATTAGCTGACACAAAGAGAAGAATTTTGTAATATACAAAATGGGCCAAATTTCCAAGAAACAAAAAACACAGAAGCGGATGAAGAATTCCCTAATAACAAGAAATTCAACAACATAATACAGTAATATCAAACAAAAAGCTTCATTAGATCTTATCACATTAACGCGTGAGACATTTCTAATAATGGAAGCGATTTATGTTCAATCCCTCATACAAGTCACCGTGTATAATCAAGAAGGTATGATTAATATGTTTTTTTTTTCTAAAATTACAATACATTTTTTGTGTAAGTTACTTATTAGGTCTACCTTTGTTACGCAATTTTTTATACCACGATGTTGATATTTTTTCAAATAACACGGTTTTTGAAATTCAAGGAAACAGTTTTTCATTTTTCTATGAATTCTATCATTTTTTTAATACTCAGTTTTTTGTGGAAGGGCTAGTGTTAAAAAAAGGGTTGAGTGAATATTTCTAATCTACATTTTCTCTCTATTTATGATTTTTTTTCGTTAATCCATTCAGAAACATAAAATTTGGGATTCAACGTAGCTTAGAAAACTAAAATAAATAATCAACATTATCCTGCTATTGAGAGACAGTTTGTTAATCAACGAAAGTATTTGAAAAATATTTATATACAGTATCAAATCTTGCATTACATATAGTTATATTTACAAAAAAAAAACAATTCTTATAACTACACTTTTATAAATAAATAATCTAAATCAATGAAATTTCGCATCCATTACCGCATTAATCGCTTTTTCCACGCGAAATTTAAAAACAGTTGTTTCATAATAACAATAAATAATGACATAACAAAATACCTCGTCTTCTTCTTTTTAATTCCGTTGCTGTCGTTCTTTTTCTTGGACTCCGATTTCTTACTGGATCCGGTCATCACGATGCCTTCTCCCCCACTGTTCACGACAACAGACTGCAGCATCAGGCCATCGTCAGATTTACCCTTAGCTCCGCTTCCTGGGCTGTTCATGGCTGCGTTGTGAAACATAACGTTCAAATCGTGTTGGTTCTGCATTGCGGAGTTTTGTATCGTACTGTGACACTGGTCAGACATTTTGCCATGCGGAGGGCTTCCGCTCATCGGAGAAACCCCTAACATCATATCCGGGTGGTGCTGCATGCCTAGCATCACTTGGATCGAATGCATGTTGCTTTGGCTTGAAGATCTGTCTCCCGGATGGTGAAGAGTATTTTTTCCAACTAGCATTGAACCGCCGGCAGTTTGTAAACTTGTTAAACTTTGATCCGGAAAGTCAGGAAATATTTGATCGTCAAATCCTTCTGTTTCCATTATTTTCGTAAAGTTCTGAATGGTTGTTTATTTAATTTAATTGTTTTAAACACACTGCGTTTTATTATCGACAAATTATATTTGAATAATTATTGCCAGCTCGAATAATTTCAATTGGTGTTCGATTATTTCAAATTAGATTGTTCTTAATTTGTTATAAGCCTGTTAAATTATTATTAACCGGTTCGTCAATTTTCTTTAATTAATTATCGCTGTCATCGTCACTTCCACGGTCCTTTAATTGAATCAGATCAATAAAGGAATAACGAACTGCAATTGAACTTCACAATTATTAATAATTAAGTCCCTCGCGCACCAGTGTCGAAAACCTCCCCGCCGCCCGAGATAAAAAATAAACTCGGTTGATTAGTGCAAATAACTTAACCGATCTTGATTAAATTTGTGGTTGATTGAGTAAAATTGCTATAACACCCTATCAGGGCCACCGGCACTGGCTTAAACCCAATTTATTAACTTCAATATAAAACAATTTGGCTTCATTTAGTCCTCGATTGATGAAGCGAGCGAACATGCGGACCGGGCTAAATGACTTTAATCAGTGTCCAACTAACCAAAATCATCCTTTAGTTAGCCAATTTATATTTTAAGTGACGGAGAACTGCGCTCGTCCGCTATCAGTGGACGCAACCAATGGAATACGTCGGGGGGCAGCCATTTCGAAACGCCGCCGAGCAAGATGGACGCCGAGTCGCGACACAGCGCGGGAAAATGCACGCCGGTGGATAACTCGCGCGTATGGTGGGGTGGATGGGTTTTCAAATCAAACCAGCTTCCGCTTACGGCGTTTTATATTTAGGTGCGCATAAACCAATAGGAAAGAGAGGCGTATCTTTATTTTTCAGGTGGTATGACCCATGGTTTGTTGAACAATGTTATAATTTTGATAATGTTTTTATGTGGGCGGTCGCGTGGCAATCCTGTGCCAAGTCATATGGGTCCAAAATGCGGGATGGGAAATTAAATCTTCTTCGTAAACACTCTTTTTGAAACCCTTACTTTTAAGGGTTGTTTTTTATATTGTGCAGGCCACTTTTAAAATCAGCTTCTCATGTCCTTTTCGGTTGATGTAACACAGCACGCGTAATTTATCAATTCATATTAAAAATTCCAATTACTTTTTGTTGCCAGTTGCAATAAATTTTAAAATAAACAAATTAAGAATTAAAAATGATGATTTTTAAATTCCTCAACCCACCATCGACTTTCCAATTCTTTAACAATGCGTAGAGAAAGCGATCAATTAATTATTATTCCTTTACTAACCCTCATCGGAAAAAAAACGCTAGTCAACTGAGTAACGGCCAGTTTTCGTCAAACATTTTCTGTTAAAATTCTCCATTATGAGTCCATATGTTCCGCATTACAGGTGGACATGGTTATTATCTTGATATTCATATGAAAAATGTGCAAATTTGATTTATCCAAAATATATTGTAATTATAAAATCTAATGACACTCGGTAAGGTTTCCAGAAGACTCATTCCTGACAATGATAATATTTAAAAAAAAATGGCTGTTTTCTTTGAAAACATAACATTATATTGAATTTGTAATGTTCGCCTAATATTACTTTAAAAACATTATATTTAATTAGTCAGTATTTTAATAGCTAAAAACTGAGTATTTTTTAAGCGAATGGTAAAGTGGTGAGTAAGAATTAATGGCACAGTAAAATAGATTTTCAGTCCCTATAAAAATGCGGTTGGGTTAGGTTGTCAACATAAAACAAACCTTTAGGTTAAAATACAGACCGTATAATACAAATACTGACCAGTCATTATTTATACTGACAGCTATAATACTGACTGGCCTAAAACGACCAAGTTATATAAATATTGATCGTCTTATATTAAATGCTTCCCAAAACTTGGTTTCAACGTTGACCAGATACATACAACGCCCTTAAAAGTTGATTAATCTTCAATCTTTAAAAGCAACATTAAAGATATATCTCATTTTTAGTTTCTTCAACCTCCCCCCTTCCCTGTTATATTGCGGGGAATAAAACTAACAGTGACGATACCTTTAAACATAATAATTTTCTCGTTGGGATTCACAGCTTTAAATCAATCACAATAATCTTATCACCGAATTAATTGAAAACATCGATCTGTCTACAATCACACACACACAGATCTGTCCGGTTGAATAAATACAAATTATTAATTAAGATTTTATAGTTTTGACATTACGCTAATTTGGTTTATTTTTTGCGAACTTTTGAAACTGCAAATAGTGTTTTAAAAACAATATCGTGTAGCAGCAGGATATAAATAATATACCAGTAAATTGGGATGAATACTCATTTTATTTCAAGAATAATTAACCAAGAATATGTGTATATGACACCCACTTTAGTTATTTATTTAAATAAAAAATTCTACCTTCCTTTTTGTTAGATACTTTTCTTGTACTGTTCAATAAGAATTTTGCTTGTTTATATTTTTTATTTAAAAAAAAAACATTTATGATAAATTAATAGTCAAAAAATTTACTGTACAACAGTCTTGGTAAATGTATTTATATTTGACTATCTCTAATTGTATCACAACCAGTCATCATTGATTTTTACTTTTGTTATATTTGAAGCAACGTTGTCTAAAAACCAACATTCGTAAGCTTTTCCTCTGCGCCTACCTTCACGGAAATGGACGATGTAACGATTTATTCACAACTAGTTCATGTCAAATTCCTAAGCTGTTATATTCCATAATATATGAGCCATCGTGTACTATTTTATAACACAAAAATAGGTAAAACTTTGGCTCAAAACACAATTAAAAAATGTGTATTAATGTTTTTTTTTTTATAACCAATATGCCTGATTTACAAAAAAAAAGTCAATTCAAATATATTTCTAAGCATTATAAAGTATTATATATTGTTATAAATGTTTACCTGATTCTCATGTTTCCGGAACTAATCCATTTTTTATCAGTATCCACAATAAATTCACACACTTCCAACATTATCCATTATCAAACACAATGTATTTATAATAAACGAGAACGCACGCCATTTAATTATTATTTTTCATAAAAAAAAAAACACTGGCCAATAAAAAAAGAATACGACAGCCATAAAGTCAAAATCCTACTCATAAATTTCCCGCCAAGAAAAATAACTGTCACATTTGAACATTGCAAAAAATTGCAAGAAAAACACTGCGCGAATATTAAATCAACTACTGGACAACTTGAAATGAATGTCATTTATTGTTTATTAAATCTTGATTGATAATATTACTATTTGTTTTAATGCGGATTTTGGTTTGCAAATTTTCCGAATGACATTTTCACTTGGCCGCCATTTTGCGTTTTCCACGACGATCTGTCACAATGCTTGCCACTCAAATGGAGGCCAAAAACAAATAAGAGTCACGGCTATCCTTAATTAGAATCAAACTGTAAACACTGTGGAATTATTACTAATAATACTTAATAAAAAAAGGAGTTTCAATTTGCCGATAATGACTTAAGTGGCTAAATTGTTCGTTATTGTTATTTCAGTTGGAATAGGGATGGGTATTAGATGTTCGGGCGGGTGTATTTATTTCAAATATAAACGTGAGAACTGTCAGATATTTGTCCCTGCTGAGTTGTATTTAGATTGTTATTATAATTCTCGATTAAACTTTGATTATTATTAAAAAAAACAGCAAATTGAAATGAAAGCTTGATGCAATTTAAAAGGGTGCTTCAGAGTATACTTTTTTTTAATTGTATAAACATATGATTTAACATGTTATTAGTTTTAAATTTGACTAATAACATTACAAAGCATGATGTTGCCGTAAAAGAGTGGTATGCTCTAAAGCAAAGTTTCTCAACCTTTTTAAGCCCGTGGCCCCCTTTCGAGTCTCAATTTTTTCCGTGGCTCCCCTATCCATTGTAATAAAATTCTCGGGGCTCGTGAAAAATGAAAAAAATACACATTTATTTTTTTAAAATACAACACAATAAAATTTTGTTCACAAATTACTTTATATAAGAAATTCCTGGATACTATATGTCCTATTTTCCATGTGTTTTGTATAAAATGGATATTAGCATTAGTGAAGCAAAACATATTAAGCACATGAGTTTCATATTATCACAGGGTGATGAAAGAAATCCGTGGACGACATAGACATAGTCAATACAATATTTTCGACATTTAATTTTAGATGCAGTTATTATGGTATCACTTAATATCATTAGAAAATAATAGAAAAAGTATGTATAATACATACATTGTTTCTGCTGCAATAATAATTTTCCTACTGTATTCTATTTGATTTTAATATAAATTTTAGTTCATTATATTTTGGGTGGCCGTGGCCCCCCTAAAGTCTGCTGTGGCTCCCCAAAACTGAATTTTTCTTCTGTGGCCCCCTTGAGACATGCTGTGCCCCCCCCAGGGGGCCACATGGCTCCCGGTTGAGAAACGCTGCTCTAAAGAGTGGTAATGCGAGGTTATTTTGCACCCTAGGCCACGGTTATGGCCGCGCCTTCTTTTAAAAAAAGCGTCCCATTCTATTTCGAAATAATGAAAAATTAAACAATTTGGGATCAAATATTAGATCATATAAATATTTTTTTATATATTCATGTAACTGTTTAATACTCAACCTCTCTTTTTCGAATCGTAGAATACGATACGAACCAATACAAACATGAAAATAAAATGTACTGTTTTGTATTATTATTAGGATGTATAAAAATAGTTTTAACACTCCATTTATGCGCCCCCTAATGGTTTGCGCCCTAGGCGATTGCCTATTTCGCCTGTATGGTGACGCTGGCTCTGGCTCTAGGAGTGTCTTTGCGTTTCTTGGTGATGCATTTCTGTCTGAAGCTCGATTTGCTTGTATTAAAGTCAAATTCGCACTGAAGAAATGACACTTCTTGGCATAATGGTAATTTACACAGTGCAGTGTTCAGAGTCGTTGACTTCTGAAACTGATCTCACTGATTCGAATCCCAGTACAAACAGCATTCAGTTGATTTATCAATGGCTGTTACAAAGTATGGATGTTTGTGATGTCTAAAAATTCCCTTTTAACCCTTCTTACACTAAAACTAGTGGGGTATAGTGAAGGCTATTAGTTAATCACTAGCCCTGTTATTACCTTTTATTTTACATCTCTACTCACTTAAAGAAATAGAGAGTTTCAGCAACTAGATATAGTTAATATTATCAGGGCTAGTTTCGCTCATTAAATGCATTTTCAACTGATAATAATCTTTTGATCTTTCATATCTCATCATCCGGCCCTGATCATATTAAATAAATGTAGAATTAAAACAAAATAATGTATTATTTTTTAAACATCTTTTTCATGTTGTGATGCCGAAAAACACATTGAATTGCATTCACCACTATTTTTATGTAACTGTTATTTTCGACATGAATATTATCCGGTATGTTCAAAGCGACGCTCCTTAATAATCAATCCCTAAATTGTGCTTAATGAATTTTAACGAGACCCAATCTAACGGTCTGTTATAAGAAGAGCATTCGGGTATTGTCCATTCAGACGTACTTTGACGGATTCGCATTTGGTACACCACGCACTTGCACTGTGTTTGTAAGCAAAAATATAACTTTAAAATATAAGCAGTGACTTTCACCCTATTTTACGCGGTGAATACAAAAATATCGCCATGATTTAAAAAAAAATGCAGTCTTTTGCATTCAACTTGCCATGGTCGGTTAGAAGCTGACAACCCCCAAAAGGATGTTGTTATTAATTTTCATGCAAGCTCACAGGACACATATTGATGATACATGATATACACAGTGGCGGATTACCCTATAAGTGAATGAGGCGCAGGCTTGGGGGCTCCGAATTTAAGAGGCCTCATAAGTAGCTCATAGCAGTGGTTTTCAACCTTTATGTTACTGCGCCTCCCTTTGAAGAAAAAAATATATCTGCGCCTCCCCATCCTTTATTTCATCTAGTAATAAAGACACGTTTTAAAGTTTAAATAAATATGCTGGACTGTTCGCGCCTCCCTTTGTAATATTCCACGCCTCCCAGGTTGTAAATCGCTGGCTTATAGTATATAATATAACTCACATACATTTTTGATATATATTTTAAATGTTTTACATGGATTTTTATGTAATCCAAAAAATAGGACCTCCAAATTTTATTGCTCCTGGGGTCTCAAATATGCTTAATCCACCAGTGCTTCTGATATACATAATTTGCCATATTACGGCGAGAATTTTATTTGAATGCTTACTTACAACCTGTTCTCTTTAACAGTGGCGACCGGTCAATGTGGCATTGGATCAATGCACCCCTTGTGTATGCAGGGGTGGTTATATTTCATGAAATAATATTCAAACATAACATTTAGACCAGAGGTTGGGAACCTTTTCTTCTCCAAAGGCCGCATTCATTTTTCTGATTCGACATAAGGCCGCAGTAAACATAAGACGGGATTGATTAATATTCAATCCCTTAACCTATTTTCCCTAGCTATACTTTTTCCTCAGACATCTCCTAGCCTCGTTTTTCCAGAATTGGTTAGAAGGCCGCACCGGAGTGGTCAAAAGGCCGCGGGTTCCCCACCTCTGATTTAGACCATTCACTTGTTTGTCTATAATAAATATTTTAGAACATTTTATTTTATTTAATTATAGACAATAAAAACATGAATAATTTAAAATGAGGTCTAAATGTTATGCTTGAATATTATTTCATGAAATATAACCGCCTCTGCATACACAAGGGGTGCATTGATCCAATGCCACATTGACCGTCCGCCACTGCTTTTTAAGCACCTTCTGCTTAAAAGATCTCTTAGAAATGCATACGCTCGGATTAGAGGTCTGCACGGGCCCGGGCCTGGCCCTCGGACCCTTACCCGGCCCGCGGGCTGGGTTCGGGCGGGTAAGCGCAATTGAGATTCGGGCTCGGGCCGGGCCCGGGTAAGGAATTTCTTCATAAAAATATTTCAGACTATGTTTGTGTCATAAATCAGCCATGATGATTTTAATTATTACCAGTTCTATAGAGAATTGTAAATTGTTGTAAATTTGTAAAAAACGGGTTTTTTTTCGGTCTGTTGAGTATAAATCCGGGCTTCGGGTCGGATTCGGGTAACAATTGTGGTATTAGACTCGGGCCCGGGCCGGGTCGGGCCTGAGTCTTTCGGGCTCGGGTCGGGTAATTTTGTAAAATTTCGGTCCGTGCAGACCTCTAGCTCGGATACATAAATTTTAAGCTTGGCTTATTTGCAAAAACATAAAACTCGTGTAAGTCCAGATGAGTTTTATTCGTTATTAAATCTAATAGATACAAGTCTATATTGATAAAATAAATAAAAAGTTATTTAGAAAAATACTGATATTAATTTATTGAGATCAGTGGCAGATTAAGCACTTTGGAGGCCCCAGGCGCTAAAAATTTGGAGGCCCTGTTTTTCGAATAACATAAAAGTGCTGCAAAACTCTTCGTAGAATAATAATTTATATTGAAAATTAAAATAAAAAATTAAGGGTTTATATAATATATGCTATTTTTGAAGCCCCTTAGATTTGGAGGCCCCAAGCGCACGCCTCTTGCGCTTACGGGATAATCCGCCACTGATTGAGATAACTAACTGGCAAGTGAATAAATGTTGAGATAATTAGCAGACGCAAAAAACAATGAATGACCTACGCATCGTTTTAGTCGAAAATACTACTTTAGGAGAACGGTCCGCCGAAATGTCGTCAACCGTTGGCATCTGGGTCCAGATTATTATTTAAAAATAAGCATTAGTGCGTCGAAGTCGTGGAGTCGTAGTTGGAAAAATCTTACAACCCCAACCCTTTTATTAATATTTAATGATGTATCTTCACACCACAAGAGTGCATAGTATTGCCACTGCATGCTAGACTAACTAACGGTAATATGATGGTATACATGTCGACTGTGGAAAGGAAAAAGGACGTAACCCACACATATAAAATTTTACAGGAGGCGCTAAAAACGTGTTTTGATGATTTTGTGACATATGCAAATTATGAATTATACACAACCCTAAAACGGACGTGTGGGCGAAAGTGGACGGAGACTTCTAAACTGGTGTTTAATTGACATAATCTAATGTTAATTAAAGAAATTGTCTAGGAAAAACCTTTATTTTAGTCTTTTTTCTTGGTTTTAATTTTTTACAAGTTCATTTTTTGAAACTTAAAAGCTAAATTTAGATACTAATTCGGCATTTGCAGCTTGCATCCTTTTGATATAACGTGTATCAAGTTTGATACATTGTGATTATCTAAAAAAAACCTGTATTGAAGAAACTGTGGGTTAAGTCCTTTTTCCTTTCCACAGTCGATGTGTATGTAAGTTAAACGGAAATTGTTCAAAAATCAATCCGTAGTCGGAGTCCTTTTAGCTGACTCCACATTTTATTGACATGATTTAAAAACATATATTTTCCAGAGTTTACTATAGTTTTAAATGTCAAATTATTTGATACATTAATACAGCCGACATTAACATTGTTAACCCGTAACATGCCATCTTAAAAAATCACGTTCCCTGCTATGATGGCATCTCAGTTTCACTGTTTATTGACAGTATTTAAACCTAAGTTAGAAGCTAAAAAATAATTTAAAAAATGTATATATGCTTGAAAATATATTCTAGGTCTAATTTTCACCCTCATTTTATTTATAAGTGCTTAAAATGCTTGAATGATTTAATGGCTCAACTAGCTATGAACGCATCATGAGCATGGAGGTGTTAATTAAATTTTGAAGTATACTAGAGTTTGTTACTATATCTCTCATGCGTTCTTGCATGTATGAACGGCCCATACACATTATAATTATGTTGTAAAGATAATTACAGTAAAACTCGGTTATTACAATTACGGAAATAGCAAGATCTCGGATGTTTTGAGGAAACATTCGTTGAAATTTTAATTTATAGTTTTCTCTATACATACATTTGTTCACTTTTAAAACGAGCTACTTCTCAGGCATACCGAGCAAAAAAATCGTCATTTTTTTTTATTAAGCTGTTAATGTGTCGATTAGGGCATCCAATCCCGGGATCCCGTTCAATTTTCTCATCCCGAAATTCCGGGATTGAGATGACCGCGATCCCGGGATTTCGGGATTGAGAAATTTTGAGCAAATCCCGAAAATTTACACGAAATTGGCAAATTCCGGGAAAAAGTATACCAAATCGGAGATTTCAAATTCCTCGGTGAGCTAGACAAAAAAAAACGAGGTTCTGTGAGAATCCAAGGAAAAAGTATAGCGAATTGAGGATTTCAAATTCCTCGGTGAGAAAATCTCAATCACGGGATTCAAAACTAATCAATCCCGAAATCCCGGGATTGGAAAAAGGCTCCGGGATTGGATACTCTAGTGTCGATCGTTTAAAAATATCATTTTTGACTCTAAGCAATATAATAAGGCAGTTAACTAAACCTATGCCGATGAAAACAATGAAATAATCATCAATTTTCAATTTTATAAGAAAATCGGATTGATAGAAAAATGTAATATGTGTACTATAACGAGTGTGTAAATAAATTCTAATTGTGTATTTTTGTTTAAATTGCGACTTTTTGTGTTGTGTGACCGCTCCAGATACTTCATGTCTTCATGTGATGGATATGTTTGTAAGCATTTAAAAAAGCCTATTCTCTGATATCACGAGTAAATTCAGTCGATCACTTCTTCGAAATAACCTAGTTCGACTGTAAATTATTTCGTAAAATACAAAAGGTTTGCCATCTCCCATCATACGAGAAGAGGAGAGACAACAGAAAAGTGCGTACTTAAATTTACGATCATTTTAATATTTATGTTTGAAACATGATACGAACGTTTAGTAGACATTTTTTGCGGATGTTTCAATTAACAAATTTTATAAATTTAATGTTTACTCATTGTTTATTCCAGTCCGTTTACATTCGTGGGAACTTTCAGCAGAAAAGAGATAAAGGTATATTATTGAAAAATGTGACGTATAGGCAAAAAAGAATTAGCATTTTTTTCACCATGCCCGCTTCCAATGTGGAGAATATGCACTTATATAATGATAAGTTTACGGTAAATTGCATATTATAACATATTAGGTATAAGTGAGTCATCTGGTATCAAAAGCAGAACTGTTCCATGCATGATTAATTTAAATAGGTACAGTTCTGCTTTTGATACCAGACGACTCAAGTGTATTAAGTAAAACTCGATTGCTTATTTAAATATTCCATCGGAGTGACAAAAAAAAACACACTCCTTCCCCAAAACAAATGAGAATTGCTTTTATATAAACTGAGACTTTTGTTAACGTATTGGCAGCCCAGGCAGGCTTGTAATGGAAGTTATCTATTTTATTTGGAAATTATTCCCTGTGTAAAAAGAGATGTCGCCTGCTGTGGCCCAGTTGGTTAGAGCTGGCTCTTTCGATCACACAGGTCTGCGTTCGATTCCCAGTCAGATCACAGTGAATTTGAGAATTATTCAATTCAAAGTTGTGATCGAAGACTGGGTGTTTGTGATGTCAATTCACATAATTTTCTTTGCTCCCGTCCTTCTGATCTTTTAATAACTGGGTGTAGCAATAGCGATTAGCCAACCACTAGTCCTGTTCTAGCCTTATCATTCTTTCCCTACTACTCACTTTGAAAAAAGTGAGGTTGAGCGACTGAGTAACAAACAGTTCTCGTAGAAAAAAACTTCTGTTGAGATATCTCCATTAGGCGGCCATATGCTCCACATTGGGAGCGGACATTGAATTGAAAGCTTTTAGATTCTAATTCGAAAACAGTTTGC
The DNA here is from genome assembly GCA_030503985.1 of Himalopsyche tibetana. NCBI lineage: Eukaryota > Metazoa > Arthropoda > Insecta > Trichoptera > Rhyacophilidae > Himalopsyche > Himalopsyche tibetana. Next base: position 3,232,681 of record JAPJYX010000052.1, on the reverse strand, counting down.
AAATCGTAAGAAGTACGCAGAAGAACAAGCTTAATGATGACGACTCTGTAAAAAGTTTGAAAAATTATAATAAAGTTCTATCAATGAAGTGCTTATGTATTCAACTGATTTCTTAGAGCTTTGTGACAAAATCTTCCAGTGATTGTGGCCTGCGAATATAAAATGATATTCTGAAGGAGTACGTCACAGCTACAATTGTTATTGTTCTGTCGGGAGTGAGTTTGGTTCAGCCACTCAATTGACTCCAATTGACCGTCGGAGTCCTCCCGCAGGATATGACTACAAAACTTAATTGATCTTAAACGGTTTCAATTGGTGGACCACTGCGCCGACATTCACAGCAGTTACGTAACGCATCGAAATGTCACGGCTTGATAAATTGTTAGAAATAAGCAGTGTTTTTTTTTACCACGAAACGCGGTGGAACGGCGTTTCTGCACCTTTGTTCTCATCTTTTTATGTTTCAAATGAAATTTTATTTTTATTTAAAAAAAATGTTTTTTTTTGCCGAAATACGTTTGAAAATATTTCTTAAATCATGACTTCCCATAAAAGTAATAGCGGTAAAAAGAGAATTATCAGAACTTGGATTAGCTCTACAAGATCTATTTCTGTTCGAAGGCGTTGGTATTTGTAATTTCTATCCCTCCCACTCTTCAATCTTAAAATCAACAGAGCAAAGCGAGAGTGATTAGTTAACCACTAGTCCTGTACCAGTCATATCTTTCTATCCTTACTCTTTTTAAAAAAGGGAGGTTGAGCAACTGAATAACAAGCAGTTCTCGTAAAAACTCTTTTGATATATATCTCCATTAGGACGCCATATCCTCCGCATTGATAACGGGCAAGAATTAGAAAAAAATCTCGACAAGATTTTAGTTCTGGCACCTTACAATGAGTAAGTAAAAAATTATCTCATTGATTTTATGATATTATGTAAATACTAACCTACATAATATACAAAAATAAATGTATTTAAAAACCACTATATCGACTGTGGAAAGGAAAAAGGACGTAACCCTCAATTTTTCAAAACAGCTTTTTTTTCGATAATCACAATGTATACAACTTGGCACACATTCTATCAAAAGGATGGAAGCTGAAAATGCCAAATAAGTATCTAAATTTAGCTTTTAAGTTTGGAAAAGATGACCTTGTAAAAAGTTAAAACCAAGAAAAAACACTGAAATAAAGATTTTTCCGAGACAATTTCTTTAATTAATATTAAGTTATGTCAATTAAACACTAGTTTAGAAGAATACGTGCACTTCGAGGTTGTGTATAATTCATTATTTGCATATGTCACAAAATCATCAAAACACGTTTTTGACGCCTCCTGTAAAGTTTGATATGTGTGGGTTACGTCCTTTTTCCTTTCCACAGTCGATATGTTAAAAATTATTAATAATTAACAATTGTTAAAAAAATAATCGCAAATTAAATTTAAAAACTATTTAATAAATATAATGATTAGGTAATTCTAGCACCTGGGTTATCATCATCAGTTCATTATTAGTCGTTCTAAATGTTATCAACGGTAAAACCATTTATATTCAAGATGTGGATACATGCTTAGAAACAAATGTAGTGCTATTTATTAAGATATAATTTATCTGAAGCTTTTAAAGGATATTTTAAAATACAAAATTTTCGCAAGGTGCGCGAAACATTCTTGCGTGGACTGTATTACTTACTCAGTATATTGATATGATGAACAATTGAAAGGTGTGTACTTTAATCCAGTGCTCTGCAGCCGCTGTGCCGCGACACACTAGTGTGCCGTGTGCCAAAGCGCATTACTTCATTGAAGAAAAGATCAAATAATTTGTTCAAACAATCATCAAATCAGAATTGCCTAGTTGTAGTACTGAGGTGGGAATATATATTACACAATTGAGACCGATGCCTCATGTTATTTTTACATATAACCTTATGTATATACAGTGACGTTCCTAGGCTATGCGCCACCCTAGGCAGACCCTTAAAATAGCGCCCATTTTCTTTCATTCCTTCCCATTATTCTAGGAATAAATATACACATACAAAAGATCGAATCCTCTACTCACTTGCACATACACAAACAAATCTTTTGTCACTTATTCCGTTTTGCTTTCAGGTGATTCATAGAATGTAGCTCATTGACAAAGATCCTCACAAATAAATATGATGTAAAAGCCCACATTATTGTTCAATAATAATGAAAAAATATTTTTACCTTCATTACACTCCATAAAAAAGATTTAAAATTTTAAATGCACTCAAATAATATAAGTATCGAATCTTGATTTGTTATTTTGTTAATCAAAGACATTGAGGCATCGTATTTATTTTAAATCAAATTCGTATCAAAAATAATTAGTTAGGCAACTGCCTACTCGTTTATGCCCTTGGGACGTCCCTGTGTATATATATATATATATATATATATATATATATACATATATCCATATTTGAATCGTGCTGCGGAAATTTTGGTGTGCCGTGGAGAGAAAAGGTTGCGGAGCCCTGCTTTAAGCCATTGATATAGTGAAATATCGATCGCTATACCTTCTTTATAGAAATTGCACAAAAAATTTAACAATTAACCACAAATAAGTCATTGAACAAAATATGCATTTTTGTTTGTCAATCGGCGCACGCGTCTGTCAGTAGCATAGCACTGTCAGCGATAAAATTGAGCTTACCCGCTGAGTATAAACTCCTACAGACAATCAGCTAACATCGCATGACTATGAAACGTTCCTAATAACAATAACACTTACTCACAGCTTCTAAAATATAGTGTTTTTCTTTCAGGCCTGGTAAGTAAATATTGAAGAAATTAATTGATTACTGACGTGATCTGAGATACATATAAAGGGTTCCCGGTAAATTGCTCGAATGGAAATTGCTCGAATAACAAGATAATCAATTTGTTTGCGTTTGTTCCGTCCGTTTGTTCTGTCTTAGCCCTAGTCTTCTATGTTTTCTGGAAATATATAGAAACAGTTTGAGTAACTAATTAATAAGCAGTTCTCGTAGAAACACTTCTGTTGAGATAAACTCCATTAAAAGATCATATGTTAAAATAAATACGAAAATTATTTTTATATTTCACTCTCTAAACAAGAGTCGCACAAGATAAAAATGAAATTCGTAGAAAAAGTCGTGAAAAATCGTTTAAATAAACAAGCAATTCGAATAATTTGTAATTCGAGCAATTTCCATTCGAGCAATTTACCGGCTCCCCATATAAAGGACTTCTCAGGACAGATCAGTTTAGACAGGGATTCGTTTAGATTCATTCTTACGGAATCATTTATACGTAGAGATACGTGATTAACGCGTTTTGCGATAAATACAACATAGAAGCGATAAATAATATATATGCAAAATTATTGCAAAATGATAGATGTAAAATTTTATCAAATTCGATGTCCGCTCCCAATGTGGAGCATATGGACTCCTAATGGAGTTTTATCTCAACAGAAGTGTTTCGAGAACTGCTTGTTACTCAGTTGCTCAACTTCTCTTTTTCCAAAGAGAGTAGGAACAGAAGGATAGGGCTAGAACATGACTAGTGGCTAGCTTATCGCTCTCGATACGCCTCCTCCATAGGATAGGATGGTTGGGAGGGGGGAATTTAAGACATCACATACATCCATGCTTTTGAACAGAAATTCATAAATCAATCTATAAAAACTGTCTGTACAGGGATTCGAGCCCGTGATTTCCGTAGCCGAAGCCAACGACATTAACCACTCGACCACGCAGGCGATTATGCGAAAAGCAAATACTCTTATGTTATTACTTGCAACAAAAATGAAACATTTAGAAGTCGGCAGAACTGCCATTCATCAAGTGTAGATGCAGAACGTTTCTTCAGCGCGTTTTTATAAGTGCTCGATTTACCTTTTTCGCAGAAGTTACAAAAGCACTAGTACAGATCAAGGTTAACTTTTTAGCTTAACTAGGAGTGAGCTGGAGGGGGGTTGGAGGATCTTGCGCGGGCCCCTTGTTACATTTGACCGAGGGTGGTGAAACTTACTACTAAATGTGCAATTGCAGGGCTGTACATTAATTATGCCATATCGAATTTATTTCCAACAAAACATGGAGGCTGCTGCCATTGATTTCAGAGCCCTCAACTAAACATCGACAAATTTAATTATACAAAAAAAACGAATTTCTCAAAAGATTAGTCCCAAAGTTATCAAATTTCATTTTATATTAAAAATTAGCATCGACAAAGTAACTAGTCCTTTAGCAGGGGTGGGCTGAAGGGGGCTCGAAGGGGCTCGCATGAGCCCCTTGTGAAATTTGACTAAGGTCAGCGAGCCCCTTGTTAATTTAAAAGAAAACAATATTCTCAAAACAAATTAGTGTATAACAGAAATGTCTGACTTATATGTTATTAACGACAGCTTCAGTATACACAATAGTTCATTTTTAGTCATTTAGATTGATAAGTTTACGGTAAAATGCATATTGTTTCATGTTATAAGCAGTGATGTTGTGGTAAATAAATAAGTACCAGGTTGGTCATTGATTTTTCCCTATTTTTTTGTTGTTGTTTTTTTATATCCGTCCGAAATTAAAAACCACAAGTCTTAACAATTAAATCAATAAAAAAAACGCGCAGTTATTCAAAAAAAAACTATACTCACTTCTTGTACGATGCATTTGATGATAAAAATAGAAAAATGCTTTTGAATTTCGAATATTCACATGAATAGTATTTCGAATATATGTATGTACTTAAAAATTAAGTTAAAAGTCAAAAAGGTGGTAGGACCTGGCCCCACTACACCGCTGGTTATAAGTGTATCAAGTAACAATCGATTGCTTATGTAAGTATTGCATATAATTGTATAGGAGTGATACAAATATTCACTTCTTCTCCAGAACATCGATAATTGCTTTGAGATTAAGCGACTCCCTTGTTAACGTATTGGCATCCCACCGCTGTCCTTTTGTATTTGCCTTCTTTTTGACAAGGAGAGGAAAAACGACTTCATGATTAGCAGTACCATGAACAAAATTTCCGTTTAGATAAATCCTTGAAAAAAATAATAGGCGATGTCATCTGATTGCAAACGGTCGACACCAAATTACCCTTCGCAGGGAGCCACGCTTTGAGGGCTCCCTCTCCACAAGTGGCCATACTGTTAGCGATGCGGGACAACTCATTTTATCTCCATCTAACAACAGATACTATTGGGAGATAAAAACCATTGTATCTTTTTTATTATATCTCCTTATTCTGTATTAAAATATACTGCGTATCATAGTCGATGGATTGTCTTAAAAATTCGGCCTGAAAAAACTACCCCTGCAATTCCGGTAGACAATATTACATTTTAAAATACAGTCAATTTTCGGATAAAAAAATATCGTCTTTGGAAAGGAAAAAAGACGTAACCCACACATATAAAATTTTACAGGAGGCGCAATAAACGTGTTTTGATGATTTTGGGCCATATGTTAATTATGGATTATACACAACCTTGAAGTGCACGAAGACTTCTAAACTGGTGTTTAATTGACATAGTCTAATATTTATTAAAGAAATTGTCTAGGTTAAACCTTTATTTCAGTCTTTTTTCATGGTTTTAATTTTTTACAAGGTCATCTTTTTCAAAAATAAAAGCTAAATTTAGATACTAATTCGGCATTTGCAGCTTGCGTCCTTTTGATAAAACGTGTATCATGTTTGATGCATTGTGACTATTGTAAAAAACCTGTTTTGAAAAAACTGTGGGTTATGTCATTTTTCCTTTCCCCAGTCGATATAATATATGATATTGTTAGTATAATAAGTATAATCAATGATGTTTTCAAACACACAATGATACAACTACCGTCCAGGTCGGTGGTCAAGTAATGAATGTCGTTGGCTTTTGTTACAGTACTCAAAGACTCGAGTCCCAGGACGGACACTTTCATAAAATGATTTTTCATATTGTGGATTTCCGTTCAAAGGCACGGGTGTATGTGATGTCTGGAATCATCCCCCACTTATTCTAAGACTCGAGACGTAACTAGATTGATAATCTAACAACCAGCCCTGCTTCGGCAACATCACTTTATACTTTCTAGCCTCGTAAAGATCGATATCAAGTTTAGATTTCTCAAATCTAGTATTTTAGATATTGTATCTTTTCTCCTTGACTTGATTTCGATTAATACAGAAAATATATATAAAAATCTGACCACTTGAATATAATATACATATTACAGTGGAACCCCCAATTACACTACCCCGAATTACGCGCTGTCTTGAAAAATTCTCCGCAAATCCCCCAATTGAACGGTCGCATTCCATTGTCAATGCCACGAGACGGTCGTCTGTGCGGTACATACAGTCAAATGTTGGCTAGCGTCTGTATACACGCATAGCCGGGCATGTGTTGGATTATGGCGCGCTTTGCATTTTATCACTAAGTAACTAAATATTTCATCCATATTTTTTTTTTTTGCAAAACTAAGGGAATTCTTAGTTTTGCATTTTTCGCCGAAAAAACCAAATTCCTAATTTTGTATGAGATTCACTCCCCCAATTAAACTACCCCGAATTGCACGGTGTAAATGGTGACTTTAGTGTAAATGGGGGTTTTACTGTACCTAGAATTACATTATGATTAATTAAGGGTGGGCACGCGCTATATACTCTCGTTAAATTTGACTTAGGCCATCGAGCCTTTTGTTAAATTAAGAAAAAAAAAACAATATTCACAGATTTATCAATTTTATAATTAAATGTAATAACGTAGCAATGAACATTTGGTGTTTCTGACATACATATATTCAGTGGCGGATTACCTTTTAAGCAAATGAGGCACGCGCTTGGGGCCTCCGAATCTTAGGGGAATCAAAAATAGCATATATATGTAATATACTTTTTGTTCAGTTTTTTAAATATTTTTTTATTATTTTACTCGGAATTTCCTGAAGTTTTTATGTTATCTATAAAACAGGGTCTCCAAATTTTATTGCGCCTGTGGCCTCGTATGCGCTTAATCCGCGACTGCATATATTATATAATCTACGACGGCTTAAGTATTACGATTAAAACATGGAATTGGAGCAAAAAGAGTGTCAACTATTTCTGTGTCAATCTTGGAACTCTTCACTCTTACAATCCAATGTAGGTAAATACATTTTTCAGGTTTTGATATTAATTTATATTACGTTGCATTGCATATAAGTATAGTAGCATTCGATAGATTTAACAATTATTGCGTATAAAGAGTAATGAAAAAAAACCCTGTTCCCCAAAACACCGCGGATACCTTTGATATAAAGCGATCCCCATATTAACGCACTTGAAACCCACCGCTGAAATAAGGTCAAAACAACAATGTGCGATATATTTTTCACAATAATAAAATCTCTTTATAGTTCTGACGATGCTGTGAAGCTGAAATACCTTTCAACTACGTTATATAATTCTTATGAAATTAAATAATTTTTGTTTTGATCTTATTAGACATGAATTTCTTACCCCAAAACTACAAATTAGTTAAAATAGAGATGCCCGCATAACGCAAATTTGATTCCGACTCTCCCCCAACAAAAGTAACATCGTTGTAAAAACCTTCCATTTATTTACACCGAAAATTATCAGTATTTTGTAAGGGGGGCGCGAAAAGTAAATAATGTTATGGAATATTGCCGGGATGCGGGATTCCCATGATCTGTCGATGATCGAGAGGAATCAATCAAATCCCGTGGAAGTTTTATTTTCAATGGCACCGCCAATGGTTCATTAACCCAAGGATTTTATTTCAGATTTTTTGCAACCTGAAGGGCGTGGGAAATGGGAATACAGCGTTTTGTTCTTTTTAAAAATATATTTCAGCCCGTTAATCGTGTGCCGACTGTTTGTCGGGCATGTAATCTAGTGGTTATCGTTGTTTTCTTCGGTTGGATTTTGGGTTTGAGTAATAATAGGCTGATGAAATTGAAGGATGTCTTTCTATTTTGGATCAGAGTCAAATCACAAACTCCTTGGACACTGCATCATCTGCAGAGGCTGCATAGTCAAGAGACGCTTTTTCTACCGAGGCCTCTAATGTACTTTAGATTTTTTTTAAACTATATATATATGCTCTCATTGTAAAGCATGTAAACAAGGGGCGAGCTGGAACGGGCTCGGAAGGGCTCGCGCGAGCACTTTTTTAAATTTTACCAAGGCCGGCTAGCCCCTTGTTGATTTAACAGAACATAATATTCTCAGATCAAATGAGTACATAACTGCAATTTCTGACATATATTATCTAGGACAGCTTCAGTATACACAGTAATACATTTTTGGCTCTTTACATTGATAACTTTAATGTAAATTGCATATTGTTACATATTATCAGAGTATTAAGTTACAATCAATTGCTTATTTAAGTATTGCATATAGTTCCATCGGAGTGATAAACTCACTGCTTCCCAAGAACACCGAGAATTGCTTTGATATAAAGCGAGCCCCTTTGTTAACTTATTGGCAGCCCACCGCTGATAATAAGTATGGATCCTTTCATAAATAAATTGTTCTTTTAGTCGATTTATGGATATGTGATCATAAACGGGGCATAACGATATCGATTTGCTAATAACAATTCTAGTCTGTGTCTTGTCTTTACTCTCTCTGAAGAAAGACGCTGAGCAATTCATTTACAACCAGTTCTCGTCGAGCAACTTTCAATTAGTTGCCTCCACTAGAAATCTATATCAGTGGAGCCCAAACTTTTTATAATTTTACAGATTCTATTTGATCCACTTCGGGAGAGGACGTATTACTTATGGACAACATTGTATCTAATGGGGTAGGTGGCGTAAAATGAGACTTACTACTTTAAAAAAAAACTTAAATTTGTCGGTGTATAGTTTAGTAAAGGTCTTTGGAAACAATAACAGCAGTTTTCGTGTTTTGTTAGAAATTAATTAGATATGTCATCATCAATGTTCCCTCTAAGGCAAGAGGTTATCTGCTCGGAAACTTCAAAGGCTACGCGGACCGATCAAATTTTAATTGAACAACTGTTTTGAAGTGCGCACCAAAACGGAATGAGTACGCGGAGGCTTCCCAACTGCTGCGCAGCCGCGCACGCGCGCAACTTAGAGGGAATGTTGGACTCATCACGTACAGCTTCCAATTGCGCATATAGTAATAAGTTAATTTTCAAAAAAATAATGCATTAACATACACATTTTGTCATGTGTACCAAACACGGCTGCTATTAAACACAATTTATGTTAGGTATATTAAAATAGCAAGATAAATACTTACAAGAATATTTAACATAACTTTTTTTAGAACATTTATTTATAAAAATCAACAAAAAGCATGTACTGATTTGCCAACATTAAAGGTTTATAAAAACTTCCGTCTTTTTTCCTAAGTTTTCAGGTATAAATCATGTTAATTAATTTGTAATGGGTAAAGGGCAGCAGTTTCCAAGCTGTATGTTACTACACCACTTCTTAAAAAATGGCGACCTTCTTCATTATTTACGAAAATAATAGTCCCTTTCTAAATTATTTTTGCCTTCCTCTAATATCGTTTTTTTATACCTACATAACTTTATAAGTAATTCTTGCAATTGAAAACATTAACAATTAAATACTCGACAGATTTATCCATCAGCGTACATGGGCAGCAGTTGTAAACCATTCGGACTTTACGGATCAATAATCTCAAAATTCGCCTTGAAAAATTAGATCTAAACAAGTGGATAGTGCTCAAATCTTAGTGTGGCGCCTATGCGCCTGTGTGCGCCGCACTCTTTGCACACGCCATGAGCTGGCCCTGCGCCTTAGTACATTATTACAAGAAATCAATATCCAAATAGGTTAATGAATGCTCGATATCTGATTCTAACAAACTATTGAATTTGTAATTAATGGGCTCTACTAAGCAGGGCAGTTTTACTTATATTTTTTATAGTGGTATAAACATATTAGTAGTCCGTAGTCCACGGACTTAAGGTTGGTGACAGCTGATCTAGGGGCATATATTCCATTAGGGGCAGCATTTCATTAAATATTCTCTCTAAAAATATTAACATACTTACAACTTTCATTTATCCCGTTGAAGCTGAACAGTGGCGTAACATTATTATTAGTAACATAATTCGTAACAAAGAGTACTAAATTAAAAAATGTCAAGCTACGAATATTTATCGATACCTTGGCAGCATTGTCAAACTAACATTTGACAGCTAACCTCAAAATACATTCAAAGATGATTTGACAGTGATGTAATAACAAATAATTTTCGTAAATCTTGACTGAAAACCAATCCAAAATGACGATCACCGAATACTTCTCTACGCTTAGTGACAATCCTTACTTCGGGGCAGGTTTTGGCCTGTTCGGACTGGGTGCCGGCGCCGCAGTGTTGAGGAAGGGCTTACAAGGGGTTTTGATCGTCTTGCGGAGACATTGCATGATAACTCTCGAGGTCCCTTGCAGGGATAAATCTTACCAATGGCTCTTGCAATGGATGACCATCAAAGGCGCGAAGCAAACTCAGCATTTGAGTGTAGAAACATCGTTCACTTTGAAGGAAACTGGACACGTTAATACGAAATATGACTTCATTCCAAGTATCGGAACGCATTTCTTTAGGTAAATATAGGTGGACGTAAACATGCTTTACGGCATTCTACTCTTTTTCTACCCGAAAATATCTAAATGTTGCATAAAAACAATACAATTCTCTTGGAAATTTAATTGCGGATATGACAATATCAAAAATCAAACGTTGGAATCGAGGACACCGTTAATTCATGCGACATCTTTGTACAAAAATTCGTAACCATATTTCAAACTGTCTCTTTCGTTAGTTCTTATAAGTTTCATTTGACTTGTTTTGGTGAATTTTCCATGTTAATATAACATTCGTATTTCACGTAAATTATCGATTTCTCCTGTGTGATAGTTTGGCATTATCTTATTTGTTATTAAATTAATTATATAAATGCATTGTAATTCGCTGCATTTAAATATTTTTCAGGTAAAAAACGAGTTGCATGTTGTAAGGCATATTTACTTTTGAATTGAATTGGAAATAGTGTCTAATGATTGTGCAATCACTAGTTATCTTTAAATTATACAAAATTAACGTGAGTAATGTGGTATTTCATTGGTTCTGGTGTATCTTAATGATACGAAACGCGTGTAACGCCTAGTTACCAAAGCAATAGGATAATAAAGTTACCGATTTTAATATCGGAAAAAACACATGAATATAATTATATTAGTTATTATTAAACGACATCTATCTATGCCGGAGATAAACTTTTTTTCTTTGTTCGGATAAATCCTACTTGTATAGTGTCGTATATTATCTAATATATAAAAATGAATGTTTGTTTGTTCGTATTTTATGCGTTGCCACACCGCTCATCCGATTGCAATAAAACTTTGACAATTTTTTTGCTTGCACTTCCGGGAAGGTTATAGGCATACTAAAATTAACTTACAGTAGGTCTTATATATAAAAATCAATGTTTGTATCTCTACCATACAGTTCATTTTGACAACGTATGCTTGCAATTGCACGAAGGTTATAGTACAATTAACTTACAGTAGGTGGTGCATGTGTTGTACCATAGACAATCGGCAGCAAACGTCAAACAGGCAGAACAAGAAAACATGCACTTCACAATAAACACAATTAAAACACAAACACTTTCTTTCATTAAGTGGCATTGTGAGTAATAAATGCAGCATCGAAATCAATGTAGGGAATTAATTTTTCCGTTATTTTAGATATAAGGATACATGGATTCGTGTTGAACGCACACGTGAACAACACACTCTCGATCTTCACATGGGAGTTCCCTGGGAAACAGTGACCCTCACGGCAATCGGCTGGGACAAGTCAATCTACTTTGGGATTCTTGAAGAGGGTAGGTAGAAATTACGTTAAATTCCCATTATTATTTAGTTTATTCGCATATACTCAATGGAATTCTTTTCTAGCTAATTTTTCCTTATTGTTTGTATTTAAATATAATTTTATTGTAAGGTTGGTAGCTATTTCGGCTTATGCCCTCATCAGAACCATGCTTAAACTTATATTAACTTAGCTATATATACTGGCTTAGAAAAGATACACAATACTTTTCCCATCCACTCTAACATCATAAATATATTGCAAAATATGGTATTATATTTAATAAATTGATGTTAGTGTTTCCTGGAACGATAACAAATATCATATTATTCAAAGCAAATTAATTTAACATTTAGTCATTCTTCATAATTAAATACATTAGCATCTTAGAATCTCGTGTAAAATCAGGCATTAATGTTAGTGATCAATCAACCTGGATTGAATTCGTGGCTTACAGCAATCGTTAATTTATTTACCTTTTAAATGTCATCCATTCCTAAATTCGTTTTTATCCAGCTCGGCATATGGCGCTGAAACAACACGAAGGAAAAACAATAATGTACACAGCGATGGGCAGCGAATGGCGACCGTTCGGTCATCCGAGACGCAAGCGACCCCTAGACAGCGTTGTTCTGGACGATGGAGTCGCTCAAAGGATTCTCGGAGATTGCAAAGAGTTTATCAGTAATCCTACATGGTATACAGACAGAGGAATACCATACAGAAGAGGTATGTATCATCATTTTTGTTATCCTAGACGTCTCGACTCAAATTACACCAGCAATATGCCGCTGAAAATATTCCCAATAAATAAAAATGAAGTGAAAGAAAATTGTGTCTGCCTGTGAGGTACTTAACTGTTTTTTTTTGCCACGGATGTGTTAACACGCCATAAAATTTCGTGCTCGCAGGGCCGGCCATACAAAATGTGCGTGTTAACACGCAGTACACGCGGTTTGAAGGCCACAAGAAACGTATTTAACAATTTTAAACTATCATGCATATAGTGACATCTCTTGGAATCATAGTGTGATGCTTAAACTTAAAAGATATTGTTTTGTAATCTATAATACATCGATTTAAAAAAAAGCTTTTTTGTTGTGTTCAAATGTGTCGCTACCAGGACTATGCTAATGTGGCGGTAATTTCCGCTTTTGAAACGCTTTTGGATACATGATGGCGGAAATGACCCATCGTGTAATTATATGGTGAGTGTTTGTAATGTACTATTAATATATGTCCAAAAAGTACATATATTAATAGTACATCACAAACTGCACGGCCATATTAATCCCGCACAGCACAGAACAGGTTAATGACGAAATGACAATTCTTTCAATACACTTAAATGATAAAATCGTATTCTAAGTCATCTATATTATTTCATTACAAAAAAAAGAAGCCATCAGAAATAGATACATTCAACATGTGATTTAGAAAACTTGGAACACTGGCTTTTTATTAACTCCAATATTCTACCACAGGTTACCTTCTCCACGGCCCTCCTGGATGTGGAAAATCATCGTTCATAACGGCCCTTGCTGGAGAACTGGAGTTTGCAATATGTGTACTTAACCTGTCGGAGCGAGGTCTTACAGACGACAGACTAAATCATCTTATGAGGTATAAACGTGTGGCCGATGGTAGATCTGTCTTAATGGAAACGTGTTTATCAATTTTTATTGACTCTTAAACAGACGTTCACAGACTCGAATTTCACCCAATAACAATAGAAGAAAATAATAGGGCTATCTGGCTTTTTCTCTACATCATTTGATTAACTTTATGCCTGCATCCAATGTTTAACATTCGGAGATATATATTATTTTAATTTATGATAATATTGCTAACCAAATCAAAGAAATAAATTCGCTGGACCTAAAATGACAGTTCAAATTTTGTTTCTTAGATTAGTTTGCCTTTTGCTATAAGCCTACTTTTTACTTTCATAGATTGTATAAAGCAAGGCTTCCCAAACTTATTGTGCAATGTAACACTTTGCAAATCTGGAAATGTTACTGGAACACAGATTATTTTATAGGTCTGCTAATTAGTTTGAGTGTTAGTTGTTAGTTCGAGTGCATTCGCCCACTGATCAGCACCGGAAGATGCTGAGAGGGGAAACCCGGGTCGTGTTCAACCAAGAATTTTATGGAAGTGTACAAAATCAAAATGAAAATAATTCTAAATCAGTAAAAATATTGAAAAAAATATTTTATTAAATCACTTATTGTTTTCAAAACATGTTACATAAAAATGAGTAAATAAAGCTTCTAGTGATTCAAAATCTCTGCCTAGATATTTGACGTTTTAAACAGCAATGGAGATTTATCATCACTTGATTTTGAATATGAAGTAGATGTTTAAATGTATTGCAGGCTACTAGGCTTGCAACTTGCAGCGTAGATTACCATTCCAAATTTTCACGGAACACCTCTTTAGGTCCCACGGAAAACTAGTGTTCAGCGGAACATAGTTTGGGAAACCCTGGTATAAAGTATTTTATCAAGATTTGAAGAGATGACCTAAGATTACGACGATACGTTTGATTGTAATTTACAATTTAAACTTATTTAATGACATAATAAATGCGTCTATTCACTTTCAGTAAATAAATTAAACTGCTGTGTAGCTGTATGAATCAGCAGCCAGTGTTGCAAACGTTAGTACTATGTTCGGTCTACGTGCAGGACGGCATTACGACTTAAATTTGATTGCATGACGTATAGCGTGATTGCAATGAACATTGTTTACGAGCAGATTTAAAAATATATAACATTGACGGGATGATTTTAACAATTTTCGCATATGGTTAGATATCTTGTCTGTTTTAACCAAAGTACGTATATCTAGGTTTTACTATATCATATTTTCAAAACATGATCTACTTTCTGATAATGGAAAAAGTTCGCAGCACATATATTCTTGTCAAACGCTAGGAAACGTTAAACAAACAACCACTGTTAATACTCATGATTTCCTTGCAGCGTTGCTCCCCAACAATCGATAATACTTCTTGAAGACATAGATGCGGCGTTCTTATCTCGAGAGGACACGTCTCAACAAAAATCTGCCTTCGAGGGCTTGAACCGAGTCACATTCAGCGGCCTACTAAACTGCCTCGATGGAGTGGCTTCTACAGAAGCCAGGATGGTTTTTATGACCACAAACTATCTAGAAAGGTTAGGTTTATATATTTTAACACTGACACTACGTTTAGTATAGATGATCCCTAGTCAAAAGGGCATTAAAATCATGCCGCTATAATTCTGAGTAGGTGCTATTCTATTTTCTTAACAATGTCACTCACAGTATATCACCTACAATATTGAATTCCTGGTTCACAATTTAGAGTGGTGATACAAATATCCATTAATTCATACACGAGCATATTCCGCTTAGTAAGCATTAAAAAAATAAGATAAAATAATGCTAAACAAAAAAGAGCAATAAATTATAAATCAAACTATTTGAAAGCATCGGGCGGGCTATCACAAAGTGTTTTCACTTGAGCATCCCTGGTCTAGATCCTAATTAAAAGGGCTCTCTAATAATCAACATGATCTTTGCATTTGGTTTGTACGACTTAAATATAATAATTGAGGCTATCTTCACTACTGTTGTAGTGGATCTGTCAAGCTCCAAAGATTAACAGTTTTTTATGTATGATTAATGATGTAATGAGATAAACATTTTGTTTCAAAATAACTTCTCTCTAAAGCACTCTTTTGATTGATCTATAACAGGTGTGTCAAAATCATTCACCACCAAGGGCTAAATTAAATATAGCACATCAAGCCGCCAGCCGCATTACAAAAAACTCAAATTTACTATAAAACAACGATCATCCAAATACAAGAATGTTGTGAATGAAATATTGTCGCGTATTTGACATAAAATCTATAAAAACAGTGAACATAGTCACAATTATGTTTATGTTTAAGTTATACCAAACATAAAAACCATATTCAGTATTAGTCACCCCTGTTAATAAGTGTAGATAATAATAAATTTGAGAATAGAGCAGGGCTGGTTTTTAAACTGAGTTTGAAAGAGTAAATTTGTATTTTATGGGAAGATTGTCTTCAATTATTTTATACTCGATTCAGTAGAACTTGCGATCAATGTGTATTCTGTGCTAAGCTGTATTTATTTTTTTAGACTGGATCCAGCCTTGATACGGCCCGGCCGCGTAGACATGAGAGAACACGTCGGCCACTGCACTCCTCACCAGATCAAGATGATGTTTTTGAGATTTTATCGGGGACAAAATGCCGAAGACGAAGCCCTAAAATTCGTTGAGCAGTAAGTTTGGCATTTTGTCGCTATTCGGGCAACTCCGTCAATTGAATCTATCTTCCCAGGGTACTCAATGTCATCCCGCTACAGACTTACAGCAATACTGATCGTATCCTGTAACAAATCAGTTTTAAACGCTTTCAAATGATTGCCAAAATGTCTGAAGAGAATTCATCGAAAAACTTGATTGTCATGCACTAAAACAGGTCCGCGTAAATACGTATTGCGGGCATCATGTGCGCTGATGTGTACTTTTGTGCTGCTCAAAACAATTAGAATAAAGTTGATTATCTATGGATCAAACCACATATACGCACACATTATCTATCTTGAATCTTAATAAAAACTCTTTAAGATCAAACATTTACAAGTAGCTTAAGAAAACTCAACGACAAAATGAATTGTGTATTGAAGGATGTAAAACAGTTCCATTTGTCTTTATAAACTGTCGGTTATTAACACTCATGTACCGAAACGTCAAAAATAGAATTGAGAAGCGATGGGGTACAAAGTGTCCCCAGATAAATTTGTGTAATATTTGCATTGCATTGATTGTGATATCATTGTAGATTATAATAAATATCAGCTATATATTATTAACGAATGGTTGAAATGAGAATGTACCCCATAGGAACCCAAAGATTAAAGAACCTACTGTGACCCGTCAGTCAAAAAGACAGTTGTGATATACTCCAGCTCTGTATAATGCTGCAAACCAATTAAATGCCCCTGTTGCATCCAGCTTTGAGTAACTCTTCCCATACATTGTTTACCTCCAGATATTCCAATAAGCTACTAAACAAAACTAAAGTAATATGTTATATTCTGTTACTGACAAGCCGACATTTCATTCCAGGATCACTTCCTTCAAAAGACCGCTGAGTCCCGCCCAAGTCCAGGGCTATTTCATGTTCCACAAAAATTCGCCAATGGAAGAAGTCGTCGCAAACGTCTCAAAACTCTGGGAGCTCAGTTAGGTCTGTGAATTTCACCTCGTATTGTTAAGGTTTAATATTGGTAATAGATTGTAAATAAGAATAGTGAAAACGGTACCAATAAATGTGTAATTTTTACTTTTATTTAAGTAGATTTAATGAAGATTTAAATAAATATATGAATTAAGTATAAGGTACACCTTATTGTTTATATTATATATATGTTAATTAATTTATTATTAAAGGTTCCAGTTTCCAAAAAAATATATTTTCAACACTTCCTTATATTTTAACAGTCGTAAAGAATTATTTCAACATCGAGCGGTTTCGGGAAGGCGTTGACAGATTTTGGGATGGGCTCTACAAGGGATTATTTGATTTTCTTTTTTCTAGAAGACTTTTTCATTGACCTAAGTGCAAATATGTAGTGTTAATATATTTGAATGATTGAATTGGTATTCATCGCATACTAAGTCAGTCAGTTGTACAATATGAACCAACTATTTAGCCATAGTTCCAACTGGTCAAATTGCTAAAACTGCAGAGGGCAGCAAGAGAAAAAAAACTTGTGTCACAATAACCACTCCTTGGGTACCTCAGATTTATTTTTTATGCCGCGTCTGCTCTGCGTTCTTATTGGATACATCTGAACATAAATTATTCTAAGAGAACTGTTGTTATTCAATCACTTTTAAGGAAAGCAAAGATAGAAGAAAAGGGTCAGGACAGAAATCGTAAGTTACACCTCGCTTTTAGAAACAAATGGTTGGGATAGAATTTTATGCATCACAGACATTTATGCCGTCAAAGTTAAGTTACGTTACCGCACTGTGATTCGAACCAAGAAGCACAACACTCGGTGACTGAATCATACTGTCGAAAAGTGTGACTATTTAACCTTTTGGCTGCCGTAGAAAAAAGCACGTTTGCACCCAGCACGCCGGCTATAATTTGCAAGTATTAATTTAATTAGTTATTGACGACGTGACTCGTCTCTGGCGTGTTGAGCACGAAAAATTTTACAAGATATCTCGTCTGTGGTAGCCATCCAGTTAATCACGTTCGCTGTATGCGTAATAGTAATAAATTTCATTTGAAAAATCATTTCACGGCTACTTCTTTTTCTTGGCCGCCTTCCCTCTCTCCTTGGCCTGCTTGGCTGCGAGCCGCCGCCTGAACATGATCCCTCTCCACCACGCTTGCAGGCGTATCGCGCTGCACTGCAGAAGGTTTTCCAGCTCTTGCTTCTTGGCGCGTTCCGTAACAAAACGTGTCCAATCTTCGATATCTTTCTTGTGCTTTGCAAACTTATGGAAAAAATAATTTATAATTACTTTTATGAAAATAGTAAATTCAAGCATCTATCAATGAAAGTCTGTCTGTAGAAATAAAGCAATATACATTTTTTCTACTTCTTTTATGAGAAATAGTTCTAACATAGGTTAACCTTACACTTATTGTTGAAAAAAAAACCATGATGTCAATTCACTTTACAAATTAAATTTCATGATCTAAAACAAAATATCAACACATCTTAGTCATTGTTTGTATATTCATGTCAAATTTTAATTCATATGATGGTCTCATCTGCAGAGACCCTACAGAAATTATTCATCTCAAACTCTAGATGTGAAGCAAGAAGATGAGTTGTAATATTAGTTAATCCTTTTCGCTACGCTCTGTTTTCAGTATAAGATAGAAGTAGGAATGAAAACATCACAGACATCCATGCCTTTGGACACTATTTGGCATGGGAGCTTCTTTTTTCGAAATTCGAAACCTGACCTCACAACCAAGTAAACGATAGACCAACAATATTGGCCACTTTCCTGCCGGACCGACAATGTACAATATATGTTTGCATATTTCTGAAAAAGTAGCGTGATGCTTAAAATGTTACGTTGTTCATCTATTTTTCTTCGCACGGATTCGAGTCAAGTATTTTTTCGATCAATTTACCGATTTCTTTTCAAAGACATGGGTGTTTGCGATGTCTTAATTTCCCTCCCACCCTTCCTATCCTTCAATAACTGGGCGTAGCGGGAGCGAATAGTTAACCAATAGTCCTGTCCTAGGCTTATCCTTCTATTCCTACTACTCTCTTTGGAAAAAGAGAGGTTGAGCGACTGAGGAACAGTTCTCGTAGAAAAAATTCTGTTGAGATACCTCCATTAGGAGGCTATATACTCCACATTGAAAGCAAACATGGATAAAAATGTATATATATATCAATAGCGGAATATGCAATGAAACATCATTCTTACCAATGCCTGTAATGCAGCCGTCTCGTCCAGCTGCGCTTCCCTCTTCTCTTTCATGACTCGAATGTCGATATCGATCTGCTCAGACTCATTGTCATATCTATTCATCAAGTTTTCGATTTGGTCCCGCAAATCCTGTCAAAAGAATTCATTTTGATTCGCGCCTAATGACAGTTTCTCATAAAATGTAGAATTTTGAAGTGCTGGAGTGGATTAGGCGTGTTATTTGTAAGAAGAAGTTCAATAAAATACAATCTTCTTTCACCAGAACTGTCATTTTTTAAGAATGTCACAGAATTTTACGTGCCATTGAATGAGAATGATGAAAGGAGGGAGGTGTTAAGATACAAACATTAGTGCTATCAATTATGTATTAATTACTTATATTTAGGATTACCAGGCGTCCCGATTAACCGGGACTGTCACCGGTTTTGAGTTTCGTGTCCCGGTGTCCTGAACAAACCTCTCGGGACGCCCAAATGTCTCGGTTTACGACCCGCGCTGATTATTTGGTAAATCTTGGGATATTGGATTCGAAAGTCTTGGAAGAGCTAAAAAAGTCACGCTGGTATTTTGGGCAAATCGGTAAATTCCTTGGTTTTTGGATTGAAAAGTCTTGAAGAGCTAAAAATGTCCCCGTATGACTTGCAAGAAATCTGGCAACCCTACTCATATTAGAGACGGTAAATTCCAAACGAAATAAGTTCAGTAGTGGTGAGCCTCTGATAAACTAAATATTACTCATTTTATTTTATATCAACCTTACTTCGTTTTCTCTCTCGTGAGAGAGGTTAGACAAATTAATTAAATCAGTCATTTCTCTCTTTGCAGTACTTATAATTTACACTATAAATATATATCAGTGAACCTGTGTTGTCTGCTTAATGAATTCGACAATTTCCGAATTGATTCTGCACTCCTGCTCAATTTTAATTTTGGTGCTGGCGATGCTGTGCACGTGCACATTCTCTGTTTCATCAATGGCCAACGCGTGCTGCTCGATTCTTGCCCTCTGCCACCCGTCAATGTAGCGGACCTTCATGTCGCTGTTCTGTGTGCTATCCTGAACAAAAAATACTTCATATTTTCAAAGGATTTGAGTAAATTTCTATCGCTAAAAATCAATTTAAATACGTTCCATTATTTCTTCATTAACACTTCCCCTACGGTGCTAAAAAATACTTCCGATATTCTACTGGCCCTTAAAGAACCTTGTAAAAAACTACGTCCTGGGTTTGTACCGTATTTTTTTGCACCGTAGGGGAAGTGTCAACCATATTTGTTCCATGTGAAGACAATCAAAGACTATATTTGAAAGTGGCCCATTTCAAAAACAGTTCTTGTTTCACGATTGATTTATAATTGATACTATGTGAGGAGCGACTTACGTCAATTTCATCTTTGAGCATGTGAATGCTTAAGTCGCAGTCAAACAGTGTTGTGTGATGATCTCGGGTGTTCTTTATTAATTTGAGATGAAGTTCTTTTAATTTGCTGAAATAATCATTGAAATTAACATTAACTTCTCAATGATATAAATTAAATTTGAATCGTTCAGATTATGTACATTCACACAGATTTTGTCACTAATGACCCGGGTTTCGCCTTTCGGCATCTTCAGGCGTTCAAATGCAGACTGTTCAATTGCGAAATAAGCAGAGCGATCTTAAACGATCAACTGCACATGCCGTACAGAACAACATTTTTGTTATATTACAACCGCAAAAGAGAGTTAACAGATTAAGTGTCAACAAATCTTAATTTATAAGAATAAATTCACTGTGATTAGCCATATCAACGGCTGCTACCTAAACACTATTCAGTAGATTTTCAAATTATTACGATGACATACTTAGTGTTTTCCTTGTGACGCAACTGCAAAGCGATCGACTGGTAAGTCCTCGCTGCTAAATCGGAAAGCTGAGCAGCCAACGATGCAAAGCTTTTGTTGTTCCTCAGATCCAAATAAATCCTTGAAAACGTCTCAGTGATGTAATGCCTACAATACATTGCGACGAATGAGGTCAATATTTGGACTAATCACACGAATCCTTGTGGCTGTTTTACAAATTTGGAAGCAGAGATAAAATGTCAATATCGTTTATTTATTTTAAATATTTGGCACTAGACCTGATGCATCAAATATTTTAAAGTTAAAATATAATACAAAAAATCTGACATGACGGTTTTACTGTGACATAAACAACAGACAGTGTCAAAATAAACCTGTCGCTGTTCATCTTGGCAATTTTGTGGCAGTCGCTGGCCAGATCCGCAAAGTCGATCGTCTCCAGTCTGTCATCGGTTCGGGGAGTTTCCATATTGTTGTTGAGTGCGCCGTCATCCTTGCTCAAGCCTCTGGCCATCAGATCACGATTACAGCTACCTGAATGGCAACAGTGTTAGGCTTAACCCGGTGAAAAATTTACTTCACAACTAACGGAAAGTATCTTATTGTTATATACGTTACATTAATCGCTCGATATGTGAACATTTGCAAACATACAAGTTCACTGGTTAATGGTATGTGTGTACCTAAAATAAGCATTTGACTAATGGCATCTTTGAGGACGGCAGCTAAAAAATTGCACTCGTGTTTGAATAATCTGAAAACAATAAAATCGCTTTGTGTCAATAAATTTTATATTATTTTCTGTTAATACTTGACAGAGAAGAAAATAGTGCATTGTTTCAATATATCGATAACTCGAGATACATTATTCAATTTTCCAGCATTTTCTAAGTGAATATTTGAGGAGCCTGCAATCAAAAATGACCAGGTCCACTTTATCCTGAGCGGAGAAAATCACTTTTCTTATTAAAACTTAGGCAGTTTAGATTATAAGGTTACATTTTGAACTTTTATTATATAGAAACTAAGAGGAATTTAGCAACGTTTAAAAATAAATCCAGTTCTTTTTAATGAGTTAATACTATAGCGATATCTCATTATTTCCAACAATCGGTTTAGATTCATTTGAACAACTTTACGTTTTGTGGAAAACAGTGAATAAATTAACCACTTGAATACTAAGCAGACACCGGTGTCGGGAACATATGCAAGCAAACACGGATGTTCAAGAAATTTAAAAAATCAAATACTTGGTATTCTAATAGAATATAAGCAATGTTTTGATGAATATGTGTAGTGCCATCTATATTGAGTCAATATAGGTTTTTAAAATATCGAATTCGAGTGTATATTAGGCAAAATTATTTTTCTCAAAAACACGCAGTATCTCTGGGACATATTAATGATTTATTTGCCCGGTAGTCAAGCGGTTAAATGAATTATGTATCTCGATTTATCAATATATTCATGACATGCATGAATATAAATTTTAAAAAATATTGATAACGTTTCGATTCCAGTTTCTCGCTTATACATTGGTTTACTGAAACTACTTTTTACCCCAATAATCTAAGATGTTTACAAGACGAAAGATAACAAACTGACAACGAAGAGCTGTCATGAAATTTTTAACAAAATGCTATTGTTTCACTCTCTTGAATGTTAAAGAGCATTTTTGTCTTCATTACGGGGCCCAGTAGACAATCCTGAATGTTTCAAGGTTATCAATCAAGTCTACATGTTCGATATCCTTTTTATAATCAACAATAGCAAAATGTTGTAAGCAGACAACCTTATCTCTTCGGCGCTTTTAGCAAGTTCATTGTGTCCAGCCGCATCCCAGGATTCCGAATCGGGCTCGAGGAATCCATCTTGACCGCTGAATGCTGACGCCTCGGATCGGAAAGTCTTCGGATAGTCATCTATGTCTGACTGCAAAACAAAATATCTTTTGAATGACAATTATTTGTGAGCGTGATGTGATACATATCAAGTATCTTATGAAATAACACATTAAGTCAGACATTCCTTAAAAAATTGTTCTGGGATTAGTGTGATACCACAATACCTATTAATGTTAACAAATGCTTACTTCTAGGAAGCCATTATTATTATTACTTTTTGTTTACTTACTACGTCGGCTGCAGGTCAGGTGTCAACATCGTCAGCTTAGAAAACGGAGGATACAGATTCGAATCACAGTACGGTCAGTTTTTATAGATTGATTTATCAATTGGCTTATGGATTGCCTTTTAAAGGCATTCATGTATATGATGCCTTGAATTCCCTTCCACTCATAAGTTTCTTAAATAGCCGTAGAGAGAGCGATTAGCTATCTACGAGTCCTATCCTTCTATCCAGGGCTGGCTCGTGGCATGTGCGATGTGTGCGGCACATACAGGCGATTTTAGCACTATCCACTAATTAAGTTCTGGTTTGCACACAGGCGCAGAAAACCTCGAGCCATGCAGCTGGCAAATTGTATTGTATAATGAGGAGATAGGCCTGTTTGCATTTTAAACATATACCAATTTGCATCTTATAATAGTTTGATATTATTTTTATATCTAAAACTCATGACCATAAATTTTGTAGAATGCTGTTAAAACACATAATTTACGAATAAAGTCATCGATGTATAAAAAGCTCTCACCTCCTGGAGACTACCAATCTCATCATCAAACTTATCAGGAAGCGATTCCACCTCACATTCTGATCTGTCTTCATTACTTTCTTCCGCGTACGTGTCTTCGAGAACTGAACATTCTTCACTCATTGTCACCTGTTATCTGTAATAAGTTTATTTATTTTATTATTTTTAATCCGTGTCCGCTCCCAATGTGGAACATATGGCCTCCTAATGGAGGTACCTCAACAGAAGTTTTTTCTACAAGAACTGTTTATTACTATAGTCGCTCCACCTCACTTTTTTCAAAGCGAGTAGTAGGGAAAGAAGGATAAGGCTAGAACAGGCTATTTGGTTGGCTTATTGCTATTGCTACACAGTTATTAAAAGATCAGAAGGATGGGAGGAGAGGAAATGATGTGAATTGACATCACGGACACCCAGTCTTCGACAAGTCTTTAATAACAAGATTACAATCATGTTGTAATTTGAATAGTATTTTCATTTAAGATATCAAGTTACTAGTATTTCTAGAGAATGACGTTCAATAATGTTATGGTAAAACCGAAATCGTGGAACTGCTCAATTAAAATTCACACAGAAAATGTTGCTGAGCACTTAAAATTACATTTACATATTAATGCAGAAAACAAATGAAAATTCTATAAATCAAAGAATGAAAAAATATTTTATTTTATAAATAAAATAGAACGTAATAGATATGAGGTTTAGGTCAATCAAAATAAGTAGCATCCTGGCACTTGTTAATTTAGCACTACACCACTGTTCAGGATTTGATATTAGAAGAGAGGTAATTTAGTTGCATGAGGGTCTCGGAGCCATGTACTGCGGAAGCCTCTGGGGATACTCAACCCTGCTTGCCTCTTATTCTGATCGGTGGGACTCGGGTACTATCTATTGCAGTGGTCAGCAAACTTTTTGGGCTCACGGACCAAGAAATTCACAATTTTAATCCACCGAACCACTAACTGGAGTTTTGTGTTAAATGTTACATATTGAAATCAAATGCGTCTAAAAATGCACCAAGTTCATAAAATAATGCCAGATTTCTCTGTGGACCACCAAAATTTCATCACAGAACAGGACAACATTTTGCCGACCGCTGATCTATAGTGCTACATTGTATTATAGGATGCTGTCATGCCATACGACGAGGCAAAGCGATTGATGGGTGATGGGGAATATTGGCCATATGCTCCACACAAAGAGCAAATATTATAAAAGAAGCACTGAATTATATTGGTAAATACTTATTTCTTGATGTCAGATTAAAATGATTTATCATCTTGTTTGTAAAGAGGCTTAGTGGAAAATAAGTAAATATTTGTTACCATTATGTACCTATCTAATTGATATTGTAAAATCTGATTAAAACAGCAACATTGTATACCTTTTTTACCATAATATTGACTCGGTAATTGAAATGGACAGTTTATCATTTGTTTTGCAGAATATTTTCTATAACACTGAAAATAACAGGAAAAACGTTGTCATAGCAACGCTGCATATATTTTTCATGTTTAGGAAAATTTTTCACAAACTCCAACAGTGAAGACGTTGTCATGGAGTTTAAAAGGAGGTATGTAATGTAAAGAAAACAATTAGTAAATTATAAATTTTATAGCATGCTGTTATTTTATTCAAGATTCATGCTACTGAACTAATTTTTGTGAATTAAGAATTCTTAACCTTTAATAAACCGCGCAAATAACTCATTAATATGTCCCAGAGATACTGTGTGTTTTTGAGAAAAATAATTTTGCCTAATATACACTCGAATTCTATATTTTAAAAACCCATATGGACTCAATATAGATGGCACTACACATATTCATCAAAACATTGCTTATATTCTATTAGAATACCAAGTATTTGATTTTTTAAATGTCTTGGACATCCGTGTTCGCTTGCATATGTTCCGGACACCTGTGTCTGCTTGATTTTCAAGTGGTTAATATATT
The DNA here is from genome assembly GCA_030503985.1 of Himalopsyche tibetana. NCBI lineage: Eukaryota > Metazoa > Arthropoda > Insecta > Trichoptera > Rhyacophilidae > Himalopsyche > Himalopsyche tibetana. Next base: position 3,206,851 of record JAPJYX010000052.1, on the reverse strand, counting down.
TTTTTTAATCCCACAATGAGAAAATATAAAAAAAACCTTATATAGCTCATCTCAAAAGTAGTTTTTTTTATTAAAAACTGCACGTTACTCAGTTGCACAACCTCTCTTATTTGATGACAGTAGGGATAGAAGGATATGACTATAACAGGACTAGAGGTTAGCTACTCCTTCTTGGTACACTGTTATTTTAGAATTGGAAGGGTGGAATGACTGAAACTATTATGTTTCACTCACGTTGTAGAAATAATTATGAACAGTGGTTTATATTTGAGTTAAATAATTTATAAAATATCGAATAGAATATTCATCCAATAAGGTCAGGTAAGGACACTCCTTCGAGGAATCCATTGACGATATCGACTAGATTCTCCCCGATGAATATTGCGAGGGCTTCTTTCTGGCCTTCGAAGAAGTCGTCACTGAGCTGATCCAGGATCCAGTTCAAAACATTGTTGAAAAATTCTATGTCTAGTATATTATCCAGTTGTACCTGAAATCATGAAGTGTAAAAGCATTATGCATGAAACGGTTATTTTTATTGTTTTTATAATTTGCCCATTGTTGGTACAGTATACATAATTATCATCATCCCAAGTAGATATGATGATCATTGATTCGTTAATTATGTGTCCATATTAGACATGGGAAATGAGTCCTTCGGATGCAGATTGAACACGTAAACTCGATTACCCTCTCTTTCTGATTCATATCATTGTGTAATGAAAACAAATGATTTGCTGTTCAATTCCAATTGAGTATTTCAAGATTTATTTTTCCTCTCAGTTTCCTATGTAAGATTGAGAAAGCAGGTAAATCTTTTTCACTTTAAGATTGAACTAGCTGTAAGCCCGTTGCCCAGCAACGGGAGATTTTTGTTGCGTTGTGTTTAATTTAATTTAATTTAATTTTATTTTGTTTTATTTTATTTTATTTTAATTTATTTTATTTTATTTTATTTTATTTTAATTTATTTTATTTTATTTTAATTTATTTTATTTTATTTTTTTATTTCATTTCATTTCATTTTATTTTATATTATTTTATTTTATTTAAAAAAGTGGAGACTGGGAGGTCGAGGACACCTTACACTCACTCATACGGACCTTATCGGCTATTAATATATAGATGATTTATTTAAATGGCAGGACTAATTAATACAATTTTGATTACCTTTGTGCCGTTAACATTAAATTCCATGTCAATGGTCTTGACAAACAGAAATCCTCCTTCTTTTGTGGCCAAAGCTGCTTTTCCTGTGATGTTCAGACCCTTCAATCCAATGCTAGAGTCATATAAAAACAGACAAAAAATATTTTAAGCCAAGCACAGGTTCTTAACCAGTTTTTTAGTGAAATCTAAATATAATCAGTCAAAAAATAAGAGACAATTTTATAGTAAAATCCTGGAGATGAATTTTAAGTACGAGTTTAACTATAAGAAAAAATATCAACATAAACTATTACCTAATATCCCCATTGGGCTTGAAAGGGATGATCACAGCGACTTTTCCATCCACATCAAATTTAGCTGAAAACAAATAAAATAATTAGTCCATTCCAATACACTTTTAAGGTGTTCCATCATTCAATTCTTGATAGAAAGGCATTGTTTTAAAAGATAAAACACTTTTTCATTAAATAATAATTTAAATAAATCATTTTGGCTTTCGCTGAAGTAGTCATCATTCAAGCGCCATTGATTCAGTTGCATTTTGAGGGTAGCGATATGGCTGTAAATATATTCAATACAATATCTCACAAAGTGGGCGTTACTGGATACCCTCTGCAAAGTTATCAACTAGAGCACTGGTCTAAGCCCAACAATGATTGTAATTAGTGTGAGAGATATGACATGATTATAATGCACAAAACGGAATGTATTTAACAATTTTGTACCAATATTTTGTCTGCTATATTGAGAATCTTCTTTACTTATTTAGTTAAAAGCGGTGTTTTTTTTTAAAAAAAAAAATTCCTAATCCACGCCCGTTATCAATGTGAAGCATATGGCTTCCTAACGGAGGTTTCTCAACTGAAGTTTTTTAAGAGAAATTCTCGTTACTCAAGTTTGCTTTTTTTAAAACAATATATCAAGCATTATACCCTTGATTCTGGTTACAGAGTAAGTCTACCGACCTAGTATTCTTTTGTATTGTGAAATTAACTTATCAGTGTTACAGTGCACGTCACATAACATTAGATAGGGATAAACAGCCAATGGTTTGCAAAAACAAAAACATAAGTTTTTAAAGCAAAATAAAATTTTGCGAATATTGATTTGAAACATTTATAATTTCGAGAAGAAGGTTACATGGAAAATAAAACCCTGGTTAAAAGCATTAATATTATGAAACTTACATGTAAAACTGAGATCAGGTACCAAGAATTCAAATTCAAGACTCAATCCAACGATTTTGAATTTAATTTTTTCAATTATAAATGTTGAGGCGCCTTTTAGCAGTATATCTTCCAGTGTGACGTTAGCTCTAAAATGATTGCATTATATTATAACCAAAATGTCAACTAAAAAAATGTCATTGGGTACAATTGTTACATAAATATTTTAATAAAATTAATAGGCCACTGCTTAAGATTGAGCAATGAGATTGATTTTGATACACCAATATAAATTTAGTATCTTTTTACACTCGCTACGAATATAAAATTAAATAATATCCTTCAAATTACTTGAAAATATTCTTTTCTCCAATATGAAATGTAGTATTGTCCTTAACAAATGGATCTAGTGGAGGAATCCCTGCATCAGGAAAGCCTTGAGTAAAATTGACACGAAGTTCTTCGAGGAAGGCAATAATCTTATCGTCAACTATATTTCTTGATGGTGCATCAAAGATTTTAGCATCTCCAGTTTTGTAAGTGAGGCGATTCCAGCCTCCAAAGCGCTGGTTCAACCTGGCATCTGTCAATGGAAACAAACAAAATGAATTGCAATATATAGTGGAAATAATTTATTAAGAAACTTTTAAAGAGAAGAGCAGTGCTAAGTTCAAATGAGTATCGTACACGTATGTTCAAGTATTTTGTTGTCTATTATTTACAGCCATTTTTAATTGAATTATTATCATGTCTTCACATATGGATATCACACACATCTATCAGTGAGTTTTGGCAATCGCATTATTTTTTTATTTGTTGGAAACGGACAAATCGGTAGCCATGTATATTGAGAATACAATTCCATTCCGTCATAGAATCAACATCACTAGAACACCACATGCCGCCTTTATCTCCATTCGCCACTTAAGAATTTACCCATTGATTCTGCCAAATTTGCAAAGCAGCTTCTATCGCTATAGTGCGATTACATACATATAAATTGAAATAGCTTGCTGGCTAAGACTTACTTCTCTGCTAGTCTAACGAGTACAGCTCATATCATTTACAAACTATGATTCATTTATGTAGAATAAATATACTTACCAATAGATTTATCCCCCGTATGAAATTCTGCACTAGCAACCGCGACAATTGCAAGAACAGCCAAAAATATCCGAAGAAATTCTGCAAAATATTACAAAAATATAATTTAGCACTTCCTTTTCATTACGTTATTAATTCTCCTAGTGTAGTCCACATGGAATAAAAATTAAAAATAATTTCCTTCTGAGTAATCATTGAATCCTGTAGAAATGTCACAATCATAAATTATATCTACTTCCCTTTTCTGAAATTTTTAATGATGGACAAATGCTGTTTTTTTAAGCATGTTTATTCTTATATGAATTCGTTGTTATATAGTAATTCAAATTTCAAAGTAAGAATGGGGCTTGGATAGCATTAGTAGCTAACACAAAACGTGCACAAAACACATTACGAACAACACTTTTGTGTTTGAATTTTATTTAACTGGTCCAGATTTTCATTTAAAAATTAGTATGTAAAAAAGTGTGTTTTTATTAAATATAATGACTTTCCACAAGAATTGAAAGTGATTTCTGATTGATTACTTGGTAAGACTGTTTTATTACACTCATGTAAAGTAGATTGAAGTTAATCTTTGTCCGCTACCAATGTGGATCATATAGCCGCCTAATGGAGGTATCTCAAGAGAAGTTTTTTTAGTTCCTCTAACTCTCTTTTTTAACTTTCGGGTTCTAATAGGGTACATTCACATCAACGTTCCCTCTAAGCTACGCACGTGCGCAACCGCGCAGTAGTTGGGAAGCCCCTCTTTCCGGGTTGGCGGGCACTTGTTGTTAAATTAATATTTGATCAGTCCGCGCAGCCTTTGAAATTTCCGCGCAGCCAACCTCTTGCCTTAGAGGGAACATTGATTCACATTGCAAAATTCTTCTTATTTCAACCATTCGCTAAACACCAATAACATCTAGCTGATATCTATTGTAATCTACAATGATACCTCTATCAATGCTATGCAAATATTACGAAAATTTGTCTGGGGTCAGGTAGTACCCCATCGCTTCTTGATCCTATTTTCGATGTTTTGGTACTCAAATGTTTAGAGTTAGGGATAAGAGAATAGGGCCTAGGACAGAACTAGTGGTTACTAAGCTCCGCTATTTTACGATTAATAGAGAGGGAAGGAATTTTTAGAGATCACAAGCACCCATGCCTTCTAACAGAAATCAATAAATCTATTGAAAAAGTGCCGTTTGTACATGGACTTCAACCCGTGAGTTGCGTGACGGAAGCCAACGACGTTGACCACTGCACCACGGACCCGAAATAGTAAAGTTACATTTCTATTATTCTATAAATTAATTATCGTGTGAAAAATCTTACCCATGTTGCTTAGAAGTAGTCACTACCAGATATGAAATCACAGTGTTTAATATCTTTGTCGAAAACGCTGAATTCAATTTAACATTTATTTTTGATTATAATCTACGACACAATCTAATCGAATTTTATTTATTCGGCATTCACCAGAGTGGGATGAGCAGCAGTGTCAGCAGGTGGGACATATGTTTGCCTCTTTGAGGTTCATCTTCAGACTTACGCTATGGCTATTTTTGTTTTTACTACAGAGATAATAATCAGGTACATTTAACTTCACATTCTTAAGAATGGTAAAATTCTCATTTTGGCCTCGTATGAGCCGAAAGAAAATATGGCCATGTACATTTTTCTTTGAACGTTCAAACTATTAAAGTTTAGTATGTATAAGAGAAAGTTAGTTGGATAAAGCCATGGGTAATATCTATACACCCTCATGTAGAGTTTAACAATTATGTTGCAATAAAAATAAGTTATTTCAATAATAAAAACTCACTGAGTAATTTCACCCATACTTAGAAATTGATTTATAAAAAAAAAAAACACTGAACAACTAACCAAAAATGTAAGTTTGGATGTTTTTCTATCAGCATTTGGCAATAAACTGATCAGCCTTTTTAATAATATTATTTATTAAACAATGGCCACTAATCGAGTCTGGAATGCTTCAATGAATGTCTAACAGTTGTGCAATATTATTTTTTGACTTTAGTAGTTGTATTAATTTCAATCAAATTCCAAATGTTTGAGAGTGATAGCTTAATCGCCCGGCATGAGTGCTCTATTGATTTCGATATCAACATACCATTGTGGCGTGTTTTTTTTTTATCATTCTAACGAAAATAAGCAATAAAGTATTGCATTAGTTACATGGTTTCTGTTCATAATTGATTGTCAATCATAAAAAACAAGATTTTATAAGGCATGGTTTTTATTCAATTAGTGTCAAGAAAATAAAATTTAAAAAATGTATTCTGAGAGTTATTAACTATTAATGTCGACTATAGCGAATGATGTCCAAGAGACGCGGATTCCACTTCTCCCGGTGGATTGAGTTAACACATTACAAATATTCATGCCGTCAAACACAAATCTTTCAATTAATTGCTCTGACTAATTAGCAGAAATGATAGAAAACAAATATTTTTTGCCTTCTTTCATGTTCATTAACAAGCTTATAATGCTGTTTTTTCAATTACTTTACGTGAACTGCTCATCTTCTTAGAATGGGCTTTCAGATGCAGTCCTGGCTCTTTTCATTTTTATATGACATAATCAATCATATAATTTAATTAATTCTAACGATTGTGTGACAAAATGTTTTGTTATTGAAGTATTTTAATCTGATTTTCATTATTATCTTAACACTGATAAAACTATGTACGTATTAAGAATTATCTTCAGAGATAAAAAAAACAGGACATTTTTTCTAATAAATTAGGTAAAAAGAGGCAATGGACCTGACATGGATATGCAAACGTGGGACATGCCTCGGAGAAGTTTAAATCTCACTAATCTCTTCTTCTAATGGAATCAGTTGGTTTGCTTCGTAATGCTGATGATTCACTTTGTTTTAACCGCTCCCAATGTGGAACATATTGACCCATAATCGACAAAAGAACTTATGCAACACAATTCGGTAAATTGCGTTTTAAGTCAATTATAAGTGATTTTTCAATATCGCCTAAGGCGTCAGTGACAAAAATTTTAAAGTATTATCTCATTCGCCTGATCTCTTTTAGGGCCTGTGTATTTTAATGTTTTGACTGTTATTGACCCTGATTGAGAAACGCTGATCTAGAGAACTGAATGTTGTCAAAAAAAAATATTATATTCCTATTTACTAATCGCATTTAAGGATTTCCTTTTTCGAACTTATTACAAGAAAACCTTCTCCTGTAAAATTTATAAATTGTTGGTTACAATTTTCTGCCTATTACTGCCTATTAATTGAACTGCCTGTTTTGTATTGTAAGTCCATTTTTGGTAATAACAGTTGTTTTTATTATTTTTTTAGTTAGGCAATTACCTAAATTATCTATGATGGCAGCACAGCAACAGCTGTCGTCTAGCTGTCACATACAATCCTATTGCTGTCACAGTTGTGACGAGATTGAAAACATTGTATCAAATAATACAAAATATGGATATTAAAGAAGAACCAGCAGACCACTTGTCTGATACTGATATACAGGCACCAACTCCATGCCTTAACTACGCTCCCGCATGCCATTTAGATGTACTCTCAAATCATGTAAAGACAGATCATGACATCAAAGTGAAGCAAAATGGCGATGACATTCGTGTAAAGATCGAGGTAAATTGTCACAAATTATGATACTGCAATGAAGTATCAGTAACCAATTGCGTGGGATATGTTTCGAGTACTTTCACCGTAACATCCTGGTGCCCTACTTGATCCTAAATATCAGCACGGGATTAGCTCATGCGGAGTGTAAAAATTATCAATAAAAGAATTCCTTGCATATTTCCGAAAGATGCAAATTTGAAGGCTTTCGCAATATCGGTCGGCAAAATTCACTCTACCCGTCGTATCTTAAAACCGGGACTTCTATCTTCTATCCCTACTCTCTCTGTGTCCCTACATCTTTCATCATCGTCGAAAAAGAGAGGTTGAGCAATTGAGCCACAATGAGTTCTCGTAGAAACACTTCAGTTGAGATAAACTTCATTCAGAGTTCATATGCTCTACACCAGTTCTTCCCAACCTGGGGTCTGTGAAAATTTTCATTCTTTCAACATTCTTTGTGATTAAATATGAACATGTGAAATAAAAAAAATCGGGGATTATTGTTTTCAGATTCAGGGGTCCGTGACATAAAAAAGGTTTGGAAGCACTACAAGCAGACATGGGTAAAAAAAAGATCAGAAATATGCTTTATGGCGTAAAACTTATTTTATACCTAAAAAAATACCAAATGCCGCTTAAAAGAATAAATGATTGAATGGAGAAAATTATGAATGCACGAATAGTAGATCAGAGTTATGGTATATAAGGATGGACTTAGTAGACGGCTAGTAAATTAATCATGTTCTCTTTGCCGACGGAAGAAATAAAACCATTTAAAACATCCAATGCCTCTGAAGAACGCTTGTGGACAAATCCATAAGTGGATTATGAATGTTTCTATTGGGGGATTCAAAAATATACAATTGAGTAGCTTAGCTTCAAAGTAGGTCAAACGTCATCTGCAAAAGTAGGAGGCGATTTTTATAAAACCTTTCCGTACTGGGATTCGAACTCGTGACCTTTGTAGCCGGAGCCAACATGTTGACCACGCAGCCCTTGTTACTATAACCTGTGTCATTTTATATTATTAGTATACTGATGGAGTATCAAATAAAAACACCATATGGCATTTAAGACATACTCGTAATTGCGGCGTGCACACACCAGATTTCTGAAAAAAACACTATTTTGATCATGTGTTATATTTACTATATTATAACTGAATTGTTATTAGTCGGTAAATTAACCCTTTGATGAGTATTGCCGTACCTCTACGGCGGCGTAGCTTGTCATCTATTAACTATTGCCATTCTCATAATTTTTATTGAACTTTTGTTATTTCTTCAGATTTGGATACTAGACACATCCACCAGTGACTTTTGACCGCCACATTATTTTTATTGTGTGCTGCAAATGAAGAAAAGGTTTTTTAATAAGAGTAACACTTGTAAACAAATCGGTAGCCATATAATATTGAGCGTAAAATTCAATTTGGGATCGATTCCTTCCTGGAATCGACGTCTGTAGAGCGGCACATGTAGACAGATGAGAGCAAAAAAGATCTTGACGCAAAAGCAAAGTAATAGCTTCTAGAAAAATATTCAAAAGTAATAAAGAACTAGTTAACTTTACATAATAACTAATATTCTTCCCAGATTGGTCCGTATCAAACAAAAAGGTTTTTATATTTTCGTGTGCGGCAATACAAATAATCAAAATATAAGAAAAAACCTAATTTAGTAAAAATTAGCTCACTGCTCACCGCTCAAAGGGTTAAGAGGCATTAACAAAATAAAAAGATTCATTTTTTTTTGCATTTCCGCTCCCAATATGGATCATATGGCTTCCTGGAGGTATATCAACAGAATTTTTTGTATGAAAACTGTTTGTTTCTCAGTCGCTTAGCCTCTCTTTTTCCAAAGATAGCAGTAGGGATAGAAGGATAAGGCTAGGACAGAATTAGTGATTAACTGATCGCTCTCACTTCGCCCAGTGAAGGATCGAAAGTGTGGGAGAGAATTTTTAGCCATCATAAACACCCATGCCTTGAAACAGAAATTGATCGAAAAAATTCTGTTCGTACTGGGACTCGAACCCGTGAGATCCCTACAAAGCTAACCGCTGCTCCATAAAACTCGACAAAATATCTTAAAATACAAAGAAGCACAATTAGTGGGATCTTACTAATTTCTTAAATTTGGAAGTGTAAGATGATAATCTAAGTAGTAAACAATGATCATTTTTTTTCTATGACATACTTTGTAAGGTCGTATGAAAATAGCTTTGCGGGCACTGGGTTAAGTATCACTGCCATATGATTATCCTCTTTCACATCAGTATGATGTAATTCAAGTCGTTTCATATTTTAAAATGTCAAAAATATTCCCAGTGCAGTCTCCTACGTATTGACTCCATTTGTCAGAAATGTATGTCTTATTTTTACAGGTTGACGTAAAATCAAATGAAATCATAACCGGCTTCGACAGAAATTGGAGCAATTTTAAAAAACACTTTTACGATGACCAAACAATCAATCTTTACCAGAAAAATTTTGAACTGAGTGGATGCTCAAGTGTTCGGAAAAACAGACATATAAAGGTATTTAAAAATTTGATACACTGTTGAAATCAATTGCGTTTTATATAGGTGCAGCAAATGACGTCTTGTATTGAGCCAGAGGCGAGTTATCTCGTCATTAACTAATTAAATTAATAGTAGCAAATTATAGCTGGCGTGCTAGGTAATTACTATTAATTATTTACAGCAGTTAAAAAGGCAATCGAAAGAATCGTGGTTCTTAACTTTACCACAATAGTGTAAAAGTGGATCTCCCACTTATTGGTATTATATAGATATTCAGTTAAAAGATTAATATGAAGGGCTCGGACACAGCTTGGGTTTTTATTCAATTTACAGAATTTCAGTGTTCTGGTAAACATTTGTTGACCAAGAAGCAATAATACTGGAGAGAAACACAGTATCCTGGATGTCCGTGTTTTTGCTGTATGCTTTGGTTTTATATAGAATAAATTCAAGCTTATTATAATGATGGGTATTAATTATATACAGAATGTTACCACAGAGCTTGGAGCAATGGACTATACCTCTAAATTTCGTTTTGAAGTAAAATAAATATATTTTTTAACAATTTTCTGTATTTTAGTCGTATTTGACGCTTCGTTACACTGAAATTATTATACATTTTATAATAAATACCAGCTCGCCTATTACTCAAGCGACTATTTTCTGCTCTGAAATTAATTTCATCCTAAGCTCACGAAGAAGGATCACTTTCCGTCAGCCATTTAATTCTGTAGAATCGATAATGACACCAATTAATAAAGCTTAGCTCAAAACTATTTTTTTCATTTGTATACATTATAATACAACCAAATCTTTTTATCCAAACCATAGAGGAGAGCTGGAGCAAGAAATACTTAGTTCAGTTAGTAATTCAAAAAGTGGTCTGCTTCAATAATCTTAGATTTTTGAAGCAGACCACTTAGATTGTAATGTAGAAATTGATTCTCACTCTTTAACTTAAAATAACCACAAATGCCATTACCATGTTAGCCTCCCATCACATCTGCGGCTTTTTAGTGGATTTATCTCCTTCTGAAATCCCTCCGAGTGGTATATGTGGCTCTGATGTACGCTTTACGTGGGCCGTCCAGATGAACCTCTGCGGCTTTATGAATGTGTATTACTTATTTAATATATCTAACCCTTTTCTTTACAGATATCCCCAATGAGAAACAAAAAATCATCCAAAGACACTAAGACCGAATTGGACCTGTCATATTTTAGAAATTTAAACAAAGAGCTTCAAATAACAATCGTTAACAATACAAAAAATACAGAAATATTTAATCATAGTAATCCATCATATGCGGCGGATGATTTCGACACGCCTGAATTTATCAACTCGGATGCTGTTTCTGACTCTCGTGGAGTGCTACTGACAGGATTATCTGAAGCGTTCTACGAGGACAACACCGAAGAAAGCTTAAACACTTGGATGAACCATAAATTTGTAACAGAAGAAGGTCTTTTCAATTATGAAGATGATCAATTCAGATCCGATCGCGTTTATAATACCGGTGACTTTTTCGCTTGCGGGTTGTGCGAGTTTACCTGTAAAACTCCGGCGCAATTAAAGTCCCACGACGTGATACACACGCAGCCTTTTCAATGCAACGAATGCCCTTACAAATTTAGATACCTCAGCCATTTAAAGCAGCATCAATTGATTCATAATAACATTAAACCGTTCTCTTGTAGCGAGTGTAACTTTAAATGTAAACGCACCAGCGAATTGCGCACGCATAAAATAATTCACAGCGACGTGAAGCCTTACGTTTGCAGCGTTTGCCAATTCCGATGCAAGCGTTTGAATGAATTGAAGAAACATAAAATGATACACAACTCCGAGAAGCCGTTCTCTTGCGACGAATGCGATTTTAAATGTCGGCAATCCTGTCATCTTCGACGGCATAAAATGATTCACAACGACGAAAAGCCATTCGCTTGCCATCTTTGCAGTTTCAAATGTCGAACGTCGAGCAATCTGAAGACGCACAGTTTCATTCACAACAATTTGAAGCCGTTCGTTTGCGGGACCTGCGAGTTTAAATGCAGAACGTCGGGTAACCTCAAAAAACATCAGACGATACATAAAGCGCCGATTGCCGCCGATTGAAGAGGTCAAAGTTCGAATTGGAGTCGAAGATATCTTGTACAACAGTTACTGTTTCGATAACTACCATTTATATCTGCATCAGAAGTAATTTGGAACTCTTTTTAAACGCCATCAGTGCTGAAAATTGGCATCATCATTAACCTTTGGAGGAGTGAATAGATTTAAACAGACCCTACTTTAATTTACTGCGCTTTCTTAACATGACAATTTTGCGACTTTTTCCCAATGAATATATGTAAATCATACTCAGAGCATATATATGCTTACAGACAGACACTCCTGTGTTGAGTTTAAAGTACTTTCATACTCATTTACAGAAAAATGGCGCCGACGTACATGTACGTCCATACTCCTCTAAAGGTTAATAGCAAATCTCACTGGTTACTTTATCCCGACTGTTTCAATTGCGTTATCATGAAACAGCTCAGGATTGTTATTCTACTAACATGATTCTTGCGAAACTAAATACAATTAATATACTGGAGTACTACAAGTAAATGATTATTCAATCAAACAAAGTTATATAATGAATATAAGCCATCACTATAGTTTTGTACAATAAATGAAATATTACCGATGTTATGGAACCAATTCATAATAATTACTCACATACGATTTTTACCTTGTGGAGGCGGTGAAATACATATCGACAGTCGGAATCGGCTACTCGTAACCTAGAATCATACTAAAGTTAACCACGTATGTTTCATCAATAACTTCTATGTTTTACAAATATTTTACCATTTTCTAATAAATAATAAGATTGTTTCACTATTTAAAGTGTTTTCTTGATACCTAATTTTATTCAACACTCCCGTGTAAAGTAGTGAAAATGATGGTTACGAATTGTCAACTTTAACACGAGAAGGTTACGAGAAGTCGACTTCTAACCGTCGATATTCCATTTACTTTTTTAAAAATATCTTCAGTTTTACTCGGCAAGTAAGCCACCAATGTAAAGTGTTACTGGTTTCTCGAAACCATTTTCCATCCTTAAAAATATGTAAAAGAAATTGTTGAATATATATCATGCATAGTTTATTGCCATAAAAGAATGTTGTTGATACCTTGTAATAAATTTATAATAAATATATATTTTGTTGAACAAATCACAGATTTTTATTTTTCCTTCCTTTCCACTTTAATCTTGTATGACGTGAGAACAAACCATGTTTGAATGTCAATTTATAATTTGAAAATGTAACCAATTTCATTCAAATATTTTGAATTCTATAAATACTTTTGTTTTGTATTTTACTAATCCAAAAAAACAGTAGAATTTTACAAGAATATCTATATATTAATAGCCGATAATGTTTGTAAAACGTCCGCAGTAAGGTACAGACCAATGATGACGATTTATTTTGGACAGCACATTTTTGAAATTTTGTTCTATCCAATGGAAGCGGCTTATTTTAAACAGCACGTGAATGTTCTGATATCGCCACGTTTGAAAATTCGATATTTCTTGGTGTAGAGCTAAAGTATAGTATCATCATAGATCATAATATTCGAATAATCAAAGACTTTAATTCGACTATTGCAAACTATGATTATAGGGCTATCGAAATGAATCGTTTGATCGTGTGAGTCGATGTGAGACTAATATTTTTTGGAGCGGATTTGATCAATTGAATCATAATGATGAATCTTTTCACGTCTGACCTTGAAAATCTGTTAGAATTCTTTAATACATTAAGAATATTCAAATTATGATATGGATATATCATAGAATAATATTTTGCTTTTTTCATACACTTGGACAAAATGTGCAACTGAATTTTTATTGAAAAATTGGATTTGATCTTTTGATTTTTATTGGAAATAATTGTTAAATAATTTAAAATCCGAAAAATAATTGTTGGCAAACTTAAACATTATTCCAAAAATTAAGTAATTTACAAAATTTCTGCTACTACGAAAGATGATTGTTAGCAAACTTTAACATTATTCCAAAAATTAAATAATTTACGAAATTTCTGCTACTACGAAAAATGGTTGTTAGCAAACATAATCATTATTGCAACAATTAAATAATTTACGTAATTTCTGCTACTACGAAAAATGGTTGTTAGCAAACATAAACTTTATTCCAAAAATTCAATAATTTACGAAATTTCTGCTACTACGAAAAATGGTTGTTAGCAAACTTAAACATTATTCCAAAAAATCAATAATTTACGAAATTTCTGCTACAACAAAAAATGGTTGTTAGCAAACTTGAACATTATTCCAAATATAAAATAATTTACGAAATTTCTGCTTCTACGAAAAATGGTTGTTAGCAAACTTGAACATTATTCCAAAAATTCAATAATTTACGAAATTTCTGCTACAACAAAAAATGGTTGTTAGCAAACTTGAACATTATTCCAAATATAAAATAATTTACGAAATTTCTGCTTCTACGAAAAATGGTTGTTAGCAAACTTAAACATTATTCCAAAAATTAAATAATTTACGAAATTTCTGCTACTATGAAAAATGATTGTTAGCAAACTTGAACATTATTTCAAATATTAAATAATTTACGAAATTTCTGCTTCTACGAAAAATGGTTGTTAGCAAACTTAAAAGTTATTCCAAAATATAATAATTTACGAAATTTCTGCTATTACGAAAAATGGTTGTTAGCAAACTTAAACATTATTCCAAATATTAAATAATTTACGAAATTTCTGCTACTATGAAAAATGATTGTTAGCAAACTTGAACATTATTCCCAAGATTTAATAATTTACAATTAAAAAACTGCAGGGCTGTCGATATATGCGCAAAATTAAATAATTTACGAAATTTCTGCTCCTACGAAAAATGGTTGTTAGCAAACTTGAACATTATTCCAAATATAAAATAATTTACGAAATTTCTGCTTCTACGAAAAATGGTTGTTAGCAAACTTAAACATTATTCCAAAAATTAAATAATTTACGAAATTTCTGCTACTATGAAAAATGATTGTTAGCAAACTTGAACATTATTTCAAATATTAAATAATTTACGAAATTTCTGCTTCTACGAAAAATGGTTGTTAGCAAACTTAAAAGTTATTCCAAAATATAATAATTTACGAAATTTCTGCTATTACGAAAAATGGTTGTTAGCAAACTTAAACATTATTCCAAATATTAAATAATTTACGAAATTTCTGCTACTATGAAAAATGATTGTTAGCAAACTTGAACATTATTCCCAAGATTTAATAATTTACAATTAAAAAACTGCAGGGCTGTCGATATATGCGCAAAATTAAATAATTTACGAAATTTCTGCTCCTACGAAAAATGGTTGTTAACAAACTTGAACATTATTCCAAAAATTCAATAATTTACGAAATTTCTGCTACTACGAAAAATGGTTGTTAGCAAACTTGAACATTATTCCAAATATCAAATAATTTACGAAATTTCTGCTCCTACGAAAAATGGTTGTTAGCAAACTTAAACTTTATTCCAAAAATTGAATATTTTACGAAATTTATGCTACTACGAAAAATGGTTGTTAGCAAACTTAAAAATTATTCCAAAAATTAAATAATTTACGAAATTTCGGCTACTACGAAAAATGGTTGTTAGCAAACATAAACATTATTCCAAAAATTAAATAATTTACGAAATTTCTGCTAACTATAAAAATAAAATAAAATAAATAAAAATAAAATAAAATAAAATGAAATAAAATAAAATTAAATTAAATTAAATTAAATTAAATTAAATTAAATTAAATTAAACTAAATTAAATACTATGCAACAAAAATCTCACGTTGCTGGGCAACGGGCTTACAGCTAGTGTGATTTTAATGATGTAATTTGTAAAGATGGTAGTGTTTGAATTTGACACATTCTAATCTCATTTGTGAATAATTTTTATGAGGCTATATTTATAGGTGTTACTTAAAATGGTGATCGGAGGCCGGCTTTTTAGAGTTGCTATATAGCATTGGTAAAGCACCAGTCTGAGAGAAATAACTTTGAATAAAAAAATTGACAACCAATGGTGTCGAAATTATATGCCCAGAATGTCACCAGAAATGTTTTTTTTTCCATTTCTGATCAATTTCTATTTTAATTTATTTTGTTCATGAGCGACTCATTGTATTTGGCATTGGGAATTTTTTTGGTGCTGCAGTCCAGGGTGAAACTTGGTCATCCCAATTAATCTCCTCTACTGCTCTTAGTTCTCTGCTTTCCTAAACTAAATACAGACGTCTAGCACTTGTAAGTCTTGTGACACTCCAGCCACCCAGGGTAGTGGCGATCTTTCAACGCTCCTCATAGTAATGCTTAGACTAGTATGCGGTCTACCTTAGCTTGCCATCTGCCGTTACGGTCTTCCTTCGAATCTCAGTCAAATACTTTTTTTATTTGTATGGTATTGTAACTTCATTCATTCTTCTTCATTCTTTAACGCTTTCCAGCAAATAACCTAACCTAACCTAACGGAACGATACGTTTGGCATCCTTAAGGAACACATTCCTGTACTTCAATGGTGTTCACTGACAATTAAAGTATATTAGTTTATGCTTAAATTATATAAATTTTATCAACGCTTGCATTCTGCCGGTACTGCTTTACGGTTGCGAATCATGGCACCTGACGAAGACTCAGAAAAACCGTATACTGAGCTTCGAGAACAGATGCTTGCGTCGGATAATGGGGGTGAGGTGGTTTGATTTTGTGAAGAATTCAGAAATAAGGGAGCGTACAAGACAGCGCCCCGTCACGTCAGTGGTTATGGAGAGACGTTGGAACTGGCTGGGTCACGTGCTGCGGATGCCTCCGGAAAGCCTCAATCCTGCCTGCATCTTCTTTTGACCGGTGGGATTCCGGCTTCCCGGATGTCCGTCGGATACTATCCACAGGATATACTCGGCGGAACTGAGGGATGGTGGCATATCATGCGAGGAAGCAAAGTAATTGGCGGGAGACAGGGAAACATGGAGGTGCCGCGTGGCAGCCATTTGCTCCACATAGGGGGCGGACATGGCCAAAGAAGAAGTTTATGCTGAAAATTCTCAATGGATAATTGGAAAAGCTATTTTGTAAAAACAAAACACAATTTTCGTATCAACTTCTCAATTTAAAAAAATGATCAACAACGATTTCACTCATCACTAAATTTTTGTCGGCATCAATTAAAATTGCTCCCCAATTGTGGATAGAGTACAAAATAAAATGTTTTATTCTGATTAATATTAGTATTTTTTTATAATTTTGTGATTTTGATCGATACATTGATCTACAATGCATTTATTTATTTCATTAAATATGTAAAAAATAGGGAGATCAATAACACAAAGAATATGATTGTGTAATTCGAAATATTCAGATTTTACCGCCCTTGAAAATTGACTTACAATATTTTAAAATTAAACAAAAAATATTTAATGAATTTTGATGACAATCGATTTTTTAATCCTCAGATGATTTTGTATTATAGACGTAGATTTCTATGCCCTTGTAAGCGCAATGCTGAAAACTAAGTAAAGAATCTGAATGATCTTTTTATTAATAACCTTTCTGAAACAAGAAATTGAACATCTAACTTATTATCAGTTCTCATTAGGTGGATTGTTTTAATTTCGATCTGAGTCTAAATGCCTCTATAGAGAATGAAATCGGCCATGAATGTTTAGTTTCAAGAAGTTTTAAAGAACTGTGGGGAGGCCTTCTTATCAATAGACTTAAAACTGCTCCCGAGCATGATACTCTATAAATACAAGTGTCTGCTGATATTTCGTTTGAAAAAATATGCATAATATTCTCATTAACAGCGATTTCTTAAAAATTGTTTCGGAACTCTCAAATAGAAATCACAATACCGCGGCATTTTGTTATTTATTTTTTTTGTTTTTATTATTAGCTATTTTAGGAACGGCTGTTGAGTGCAACTGTCATAATAAACCCACGTGTGTTCGTAGGTGTAACATAATTTGTACTTTGCCGAAACGGCTTGAAGTTTTAGGGGAAAGTGAGTTATTTATAGTAGTTTTATCACTCGTGTTTCTAGAGAGCTCTATAAAAACAGTAATTAAAATATACACTTACAAAGGGTTAAATTCTGCCTCAAATAACATTGGTAAAGTGACTTTTTAGCCTAAATTAAATCAGTTCTAACTGATTTTTTAGCTGAAAAAAATATTTTTAGCATATGTTAATATTTATTTTAACAATTATTAATATTTTATTTGTCTGTGTAATACTGATGTGTATATTATATTATTAATTTTCAAATTATGTTTTTGCTTGTTCTGAATAACCAAATTTGAATCTATTTACATTTTGTGCCAATGTAATAATATAAACTCATAATGAAAAAAAAACTAATGTCTATCAATGTAATTTATTCGCGGATTCGCAGTGCTGTTGGCATGATTATAAGTAAATCATTACATTTTTACTTGCAATATTCGTATAATAAATTTCAGATAGGTAATATATATCATTTTTTTAAATTAATATAATGATTTATTTTACTTTATACCAAGAATGCAATTGTAACGCTTTTATAATAAACACGCAGAAATTTCATTGTTTCTCACAAACCTTCCGCACGAATGAACTGAAAGGATGTCGATTAAAATTTGAAAACATTATTATAAATAGTTTTCATTGAGACAGAGGTAAAGTGTATGTTTTTTATACGATGTATTTGTGCCAAATGCTAATCTATTACAAAATCGACGACTGTCGCCTACACTATTTCCCATTCAGTATACGGTCGCCTTGATATTATAATTTGAAATTCGCATCCGGTTTTACTCAGAAGTTTTTTCCACTTATTTTTATCCCGACGACGCTTTCCTGAATCAAAACCGCGACGGCTGAGTCTAAAAATCCAGATTCCGATCGCACAGTTATTTTTGTCTCAATGTCATAAAAAGCATTATAGAGATTATACATGTTCATAATTTTGACACATTGCAGGCTGTTTTTAGGCTTTTTCACTGGGTGTGTGGGGGTTGTAATTCATAACAATCACCAAAAAGCCTACGTGTTCGCTAATGTCTCTCTTTAATATACGCAGAAGAGAGTGACGGCCGTATCGCACGTTCACTTTGATAAGTTATTCTGTCAATATCACGCAATGGCGGTTAGTCACTGTTATCTGAGTTCTTTTGAGAGTGAATTCGTGCATTTCTTCTGATAAGTGATGAGTTTTAGCACAGATAACTGCAATTTTAATATGGACATACGTATTTTATAGTGATTCTCAGTGATATTTCACGCATATTTCTTATGTGAGTATGAAATTGTTCGGCCAGGAAGTGTCAGAATCCGCGACTGCAATGTCGGAATATTTCTTGACGCATAGCTCCGGTGGAAGTCGGGGCGCGTCCGCAGTAATAATTATACATGTCACATACGCGTCCATTTAAGGGCATGCGGTATCGTTCCGATCAGGAGACATCCTTAAACGTCTCCACTTCCGCTGGTGTTGCTATTTTGTGAGTGTCCGTGACCCGTGCGTTGTTTTGTTTCAGCGTTTGCCTCGGTGTCTCGAGCGGACGGGAAGATGTCGAGCGACGAGGAGAAGCCCCCGGCGCCCCCTGTCCGCCTCACGAGCAATCGGGGGGCCGACAGAGCGGACTCCGCGCCCCCCGTCGACATGCGACCACTTCCCAAAGGTACTTTATTATTATTTTCTACTCGCGAAATATCGTCTTGATATCCTCCACTGACTTGACCACAATTCTACTGAATTTTTGACATTCTGTCTACTCTAAAAACTAGCAATACCATTGCACACTTCTATTAGTAAACTTAAATAAAGTATAACATTAGAAATGATTCATATCCTAGTGTTAATATTACATGTATTCCTATCTATGACTGAAAAACAAAAACAAATAAATACAGAATTTTCAAATTACTGGCTGGCAAGACAATACATTACGAAATAATTTTAGCAGGCTTTAATAGGTTCTGTTCTTGTATGGCAAATTTTTAACCCAAATTCCAACCAATAACTGGCTTTAATCGGTTTGTAACACCATAATTCAAATTGACTGGTCCATAAATAATATTTATTTGTAAAAACAGCTAGTTTTTTAAAGTTATCTGAAAAAATTCACCATTCAAAACAAGTAGCTCGCAAATATATGAATAATATAGTAATTTTTATGATAATTCACAATGCTTATCGAAACATTCTTGATTATACTACTTCTATGATAAATTATATAAAAGAAATTGTATCAAATTTACAATTGTGGTTATCATTTTCAAACCCGGCTTGTTCCAAAATTAGTGAAACATGAATGTAATTTAGTAAATAAAAATACATCTTTAAAGTATTTGTAGAAAGCAGTCTCAAATCTGGCTTAATAACATACAAAATATCATTCCAAAGTAGTGTTAAACTAAAAATTCTTTTAACCCTTTGGCTGCTGTAGAAAAAAAACACGCCGACTATAATTTGCAATTATCAATTTAACAGCTTAACGACCGTGGACGCGTATTTGAGTCTTTGAAAAACAAAGGTTGCTGGCCGGCGGACACATATATGCGTATAGGCAAAGTTTCTGGAAGCTAAGAAAATTAAATTTTGTAAAGATATCTCAATTTGCTTACAAATTATAGTGAATTTAGTAAAATTATAATTTTATTTCGCCAGGTGAAATTTTATTTTAAAAATCGTGCGGTCGTTAAGCTGTTAATTAGTTATTGACGAGATAACTCGTCTGCGGCGGCCTTCCAAATTCAAGTTTTATTCTTCAACCATTTTGGAACGATCCGGGTTTGCAAATAATAGCCTCCCTTATATCAAATCGTTGGTAAACTGGCTGAAGGTGCTATTTCAAAACCTGGCTGTTCTGAGTTTCGTTGCAAAGATAAGTAATTGTTATACACAGTTAGTGATGTTAAAATTTCATGATTAACGCTTTCTGCTGTTATACCGACGGAATGCACTAGTTGCACATTCATTTGTCAATTTTTTTTTATTATCTGTCTGTAATTGCTGGGTTCACGGTCAAGTGGTTAAAATCATTGCCATTTGCTGTGCTCACGGATTCATAAATTGATCAATGGATATCTGTTCGAAGGTGTGGTTGTCTGTGATGTATCGAATTCCCTCCCACAAAAAAATATCTTTCACTTGGACAGAGGCATATTGATTTGATGTTTAGCTTAACTCGATGGTTGCCACAGACGAGATATCTCGTAAATTTTTTCATGCTCAACAGGCCAAACAATTGCAAATTATAGCCGGCGTGCTAGGTAATTACTATTAATTATCTACGGCTACTAAAAGGTTAAGTCATTTCGAGTGGTTTGGCACCCGTTTGTTGCAGTGTAAGAACCAAATCGAAGCAAGCAATGTGACCATAGCGGAACAGTCCACAAAATATCACAGAAGAACACTACTCATAGCATGATTATTATATTGTGCTTGCTGGCCACCCTATGTTGCAGGTTTCATATTAGGTGATCCGAGAACACTGGGATATGAATGATAACCACCAAACACTACACGGCGTCTTTCATTATACATATAATAACCAAGAAAGCTGAAGAATTTACGTAATTAATAGCTTCTGACAAAATCTTTGGTCAATATGCTTTATCCCGTGTCTGTCTCCGTGAAAAATTTCTTAATTCTCTTAAAAACAATGCGATTAATTAGAAACTCATAGCGTGCTTAATTTTTCAAATAAGTGACACATTCTTATTAGGAAGTCTTCGTCGAGTAAAAGAAAAATGATAAATTTGCGAAATACGAAACGTAATTTTAGTAAGACAAATTCTCTACCGTGTGTAAAATGTTCTGTGCCTTCATTCTTTTATCTACACGTTCGAGTTCGCCTTTTGTGCGGCTAGCGGCAGTAAAATTTACGGAATAATTTTTACTAAATATGAAGTTTTGTTATAGACCTTATATAACTAATATAAGGTTACTTTAGTTTAGTTTTTTTAATATTATCAGGACCATTTTCACTGTGAAGTGTCGTGATTTATTGCCAAAATCGAATCTGCAGTAAAAGTGTTCTAATAATAGTGTTGTTTTTAACAGTATCGTTTAGTAATTATCTCTGAGAAACATGACAGACCCTCGGATAAATATTTATCAAAATTTTAATAGCGCCTATACTTCAAGCCAGATTGCTAATTTTTTTTTTTATTTCTTTAATTAAACTGACTAAGAAATTTATAATATACATTATGAAGAGATTCGCTATTTTTTTATTCCAAGATGAAGTGTGTTCAGTAAGAAAAATTCTATTTGATTTCGATGAAAAGGGGGAGTAGGTTAAGGGAACGACCTTTGCAATAGAACGATTTGTACCTGTTTGTCGGTGTCTGAAAACGAGGATGAGATCTTTTACGAATTTTTATTTTTCTCTAAACTCGCTTCACATTTTCTCAACTTAATAATTTAACAATATTTCGATCGACACCAGGAGCTTCTGAGGCTCTCAACTTCAGCCTAGTTAGCTTATAGTTAAATCCGGCTCTGTATAACATATATCAGTGATGAGCAACACACAGATGGAAGCGGCCCACAGGCTCCCTAAATGTGGCAAACAAACACTTGTATCGATAAGAACAAAATGATTATATCAAAATCGAAATTTTATTCAGGTAGAGAAATATTATCATAATATTAGATATTTTGAGTTAGGTTAAATACACCTTACTTAACTAAGTATATTTGCGCAGTGTGGGAGGGAGGAGAAAACTTAAATTATAAATATTTGACATATTTTCGTCATCTGTAGCTTTTTTTTTCTTGTAGCAAAACTCTTTTCCTGTTCATAAATTTATTTCTGACCACCCTTTTTTTCATATTTATTTATTGTATCACTATCATAGATTACAATAAAATTTTACAATTTGTTTTAACATGGCCTAACAATGTCAATTAACCTGCTCGCTGCCCACTACATATACGCCATATGGTCGTGAGGGATAGACTCCAAACCCTGAACATATTTATATGCATCATCGGATATTCAGAAAACAAATGAATATTCAAACGCATTGTTATCTATTTTCATGTTATCACTGTAAAATTCTATTTTTGTATTATCGCTACCGGATAATTTAACAAATTCTAGTTGTGAGAGGATATAATTAATTACATTTGGTGACTGGACACGGAAAAGGTTCAGAAAAAAAGGTGACGATATTTGATATATAAGTCCCTACTTGACAAGTTAGCTTATTAGCTTATTGTCGAGCTTAGCTTAACAGATATCGCTAACTCAACACCAGTAACGCACAGGGCATTGATAATTAATCCTTCGTACTCTGCAGATTCTAAAAACATGTCGCACCAAAGGCGATTAGCTGACCGCTAGCTCCATCCTTGTTATAATATCACTGTATTTCTACTTTATTAGAAAAAGAGAAGACGAGTAACTTAGTAACGTGCAGAAAAACTCTACATGCTGGGAGCAGACATGGTCAAAAAAAGACAATTCCGACTGTATCGCCTTTTTAGTATTTAAAAAAAACTCCAGTGTAGTTTGAAAAACAAAAGTATGGGTTGATCAAAAATAAAAATCAGCCAAAAATATTTGTTTGATTGAATACATAATAATAAGTGAATTTAATACATGAATAATTGTGTTCTGTAGAACCAACATACTGTTCAAGACAGTTTTGATTGTGTTTTGAATGTATACTCATTGAGCGCGACATCCTGACTCGCATCTTTTTTAAAGAAATAAACTTGCACTATTTAGAAGCGTTGTTCTGGCGTAAGTCTATTCGCGGTGTAATTATAAACCAAGCAGCAACTCAAAAAAACAAACACCCGTTAGAAAACAGGGCAGTGTGAAAGTTGCCGATTATAGTTATTCAAACTGTGATATTGTTCAAACATCAGAACCAGGGTTCACAATAAGGTCATGCTAATGTTGCAACTCTCAACATCTTTTTTTTGTAAGCGAGCATTGTCTTGGGATGAATTTTTCCTTTCCGCTCGCAACAATTCTTGGAATTTTATGTTACTCACCTCCATTGTATTATGCCAATTCGATCAGTTATCAATTGGTTTAAATTTGTCGGAAACCGAAACAGATTGAGAAACAGTCGCTGAATCAACACAATATGATTTATACGCCGGTGCTTGTCTTGTTCACTTCTTGGTATTATAGATTACGAACCTAATTTTAAAAAAAGTGATAAAATTAATCAACGCAATAGAATTGACATTTATAAAACTCCTTGCAGAAATGCCGTGAAAAAATGTAAGAATTTTTTTCTTCACTTATTAAACTGTAATAGGTAATGATGTTGTTTGGAGCCACCTCTTTTGCACTCGATAAAAAAAATCAACGTTAATTTTGCATATCTTATAGTAGTAAAGAATTATAATCAACATATACATTATCACTTTTAGGGTGTTCACTGTCAATACTTGGTGGAAAGGCATTATATTAGTAAAAACACAATAATCCTTTGTACTTCATTTCACTTTATTTAATATGTCAAGACCGGTTTCGCTCATTGCGAGCATTGTCAACTGACATCAGTTGACAATGCTCACAATGAGTGAACAAAGGAAACTAATGTTTTTTTTAACTCGATTTATAGTAACAATAAAATTTATTTTCGAAATATATACAATAGTGACGTTATTATTTATACTTTGAAAACTTCTAATGTATGATAACGGTGAAAGCATTCATAGCCCAGGATTTTTCTCACATGCTATACATATCGACTGTGGAAAGGAAAAAGGACGTAACCCACAGTTTTTTCAAAACAGATTTTTTTCAATAATCACAACGTATCAAACTTGATACACGTTCTATCAAAAGGATGCAAGCTGCAAATGCCGAATTAGTATCTAAATTAAGCTTTTAAGTACGAAAAGATGACGAAATGAAGACGATGAAGAAATAAATTAAAACCAAGAAAAAAGACTAAAATAAAAGTTTTTTCTAGACAATCTAGTCTCCGTGCACTTCAAGGTTGTGTAAAATTCATAATTTGCATATGGCCCAAAACGTGTTTTTTGCGCATCCTGTAAAATTTCATATGTGTGGGTTACGTCCCATTTCCTTTCCACAGTCGATATGTATGTATCAAGTTTCTTTTTTTCACGATTTTTTTGTAATTTCAGGCATTTTTGCAAGGTTAGAATTAATAGAAGAATAGTTAATATCGGTAATAATTTTCAAGTTGGCGCGTGCTAGTGTAAATGTTTTGGAAAGAAGAATGCAGAACTCAGCGCGCGTGCCGTGTGGGCCGAGCCAGCCCCTAATACGACCCTTTCGTACTTTTTACACATTGTAATGTTCATAACAACCATTTGATCCTCTGCTCAGAATACCGTTGTAATAGATTTTTAACATCAAATATGACAAATATGCCTCGCATTGGATTGTCCTGCGCAGCCTTTAAATTCTCCGCGCAGCTAACCTCCCGTCTTAGATGGAACATTGATTATAAGCAAGCACTGAATATGAAATACAATGGATGCTTGCTTTATCGATTGAATCGTTGTATCACAGACAACCTGGGTTTCTCCTCTGCACTTTCAAGGCCCAAAACACTATCTTACGTTGGGTCATTTTGTAGGATTTTTGCGTTCTACTTCATGAATCTGGATAATTGTATACAGATTTCTGCCTGGTTTTTCTTAATCCTTCAGGCTCTTATACCTTAAATAGTCCGTCGCAGGGGTGAATTGATTTTTTCAATAAATACTTGATATATTGATATTAAAATATGTCTTATGGAAAAATTCTATTC
Source organism: Himalopsyche tibetana (assembly GCA_030503985.1). NCBI lineage: Eukaryota > Metazoa > Arthropoda > Insecta > Trichoptera > Rhyacophilidae > Himalopsyche > Himalopsyche tibetana. The sequence goes on along the minus strand of JAPJYX010000052.1, from coordinate 3,181,437 downwards.
ATTCAAATCAACACTTACAGAGTCACTTAGTTGAAAAAGAGTGTTGTTTTTCCCATGCACGTAATCCATGCCTGATGAATGTTGGGTTAAGTAAGTGATGATAATAAATACATTTATTTTTTCCAGAGCCGGACGACGGCGGTGACCGTAAAAAGAAGACCCTCAAAGTGAAGATGAAGGGCTCGAAGAGCGCCTCCTCGCACGAGACTTCCAAGCCCAACATCGGCTACCCGACCAACTTCGAGCACACTGTCCACGTTGGCTTTGATTCCGTCACCGGAGAATTCACCGTAAGTCTACAGCGTTATTATAATCTACTCCTTCATGTGCTGTGCGCTTCGTGACTTATTTCTTTCGTTTACTTTTTTTTTTTACGGAGATGGCTTGTTTTGTTTTGATTAGCAATTGATATTTGAAGCGTTTTTGGACGGGAATTGTCATCGAAGTGATCAATCTCATAACTAAGTAGCCACGCCAGTCCCGTGTACCGTGTATTGTTAGCAACGTGCATATCGCTTTCAGCCGTGATTAAACAAAAAACAAAAGCAAGTTTTTTCTAGGCGCATATAGAGTAATTTTTCATAACCTTATTGAATTAAGCCTACGTCAATAAAATAAATAATTATATGCCCTCTAAATAAAAACCAACGGACAATTTATATTAAACTGATTTTAATGCAGAAGAGCTCGGATACCCTAACGCAAATTAATAAACACACCCTTTTCGCAGGAATTGAATATAGCATCATTGCAATGATGTGATGTAACCCACTCGGATTTCAACAGCGCCCTTCAAATGACAAAAATCTAACACATTAAGAATTACTGTCAAATGAGTGTGTTTATAAGTTTTTTAAGTGTTGCTCAGATCACTTCACTTGGAACTCTTTTTTTTCTAGCATGCACAGCACTTGTGAACTATTGTTGTGAATTGGCTTAATACGATTGTACATCAAAGGGAAATATTTATGTTGTTACGTTGCAGATCCATCTGTTTTCTAGAATCTTTATTCGGAGTCAATTTGTAATAGCACAGTTGCACGGCTTGTGAATTCTGAAGTTACTGTAGAAATGCATGGGCGTATCAAGCAATCTTGTTTTAGCTCGATAAACACTGAACGATTTGATTAGTTTCCGCACGGGTTGCCAACCGTCTCGTCAGGTTGTTGTTACTCTCTTTTACAACCAATTGAACAGTTTGAGTAGGGATTTATTTGGTGTTTTTACTGTTATCTTTCAATTTGGGAAGAGTTTTACTTTTGCCTCCTTTAGACCAACCGAGTACTTCGCCAAGTATCCTCGACCGATATTATAAGCGACAATATTAACCAAGTAAGAGTCTACACCACGGTATCTTAACTGCGTCCCTCCTGGAGTCCACGGCACGTTCCAAGGGATCCACAGAGAAAAAATAGTTTGAGGGGAGTCACGAGCAAAGCCATAAATTCCCAGGTTTTTTTTTTAAATCGGGCAGCGAGTAAAATTCTTGAAATCCGCAAGAGCTAAAAAGGTCCCAGATTATTTCGTTCTGTAAAAATCCGTCAATTTCTGGGTTTTTAATGTCGGACAACGAGCAAAATTTTTAAAGAGTTGAAATCTTTCAATTTCTCGCTTTTATCCCCAGTCATCAACCCCTACATAATTGTGCCCCCGAGTCCCGAAAACCTTATTTGTACGCGTTTGGGGGTCATAGGCCTTTAAAAAGGTTGTGAAACTATGGTCTATATACACGCGTGTAAGTTTTCTAAGCAATTTTGTTAATTTTATGTCAATCTATAATTTGAATTTGGACGTTGCAAGAGGCTGGTTAATCCACTCTCTTAACTCTGAATTTGATACTACCGTATCCCTAGTATTCGATCTTAGAGGTGAAGTGAGCCAAGTGGTATCTGAGAAAAAAATAAGTTAGATACTCACAGATTTTGTCACTAACGACCCGGGTTTCGCCTTTCGGCATCTTCGGGTCGTTAGTGACAAAATCTGTGAGAATGTACATAGTTTGAACGATTCAAATTTAATATTGAAATTCCACCAAGCACCTTCAGTCGAAATCTTAAATTAAGTTAGATACGTTGTCATATTCCACACATCTTAAAGTATTGCAATAGTGTTTGTTATCTCTGTAAAATAAAAATATGCAATCCACCAAAACACCAAATAAAGACATGACTGTCGAAGAAAGATAGATTTACCATTCTACTAGTTGGCTCACTTCACCTCTAGAGGGCCCAATTATTCATTATGAGATTTCAAACTAGTAGAATTGATTTGACATACCCAACCAAAACTGATTTTTCTCTCATTTTTAAAACTCGAGCAATTGATTTATTCAGAACACTAGTACTCAATACAACCTGTCATTGAGTTTTAAAATTGAAAAAAATAGGCCATGCGTAATTTTTTTCAGTATATAATATTACATATTTCATACTAAATATAAGGCTAAGATTTACAATGAATTCCAAGAAAACTTCTCCGTTGCTGTATTTTTCACGTTCGAGATAAAATGAATGAAACGCGAAAGCGGTTGCTCCAGCTATCTCTGGTCAGAAACATTAGCTCTTTACGTAAAATGCCATCTCCTGTGATGTGTACTCTCCGTTTACTTGAGCCGTCAACTCTGTCGATGTCTGAGTCGGCACCGTTACCGTTTTCCTCGCATTGTTATTTTTTAGTTTCACTGTATTTAAAATCTAGAGTTTGTACTCGGAAAAATGTTATGATTTAATTTATTGATCACTTGTGGAATTATCGTATGTATATCTTAATTTAATTTTTATTTTTGTATCGTTAAGAAAAAAATATTTTTGTTCGTAATATCTATATATATATATTATACAATTATCTTTATATACCTACATTATATTCAGCTTCTGTGTCGTATTCTTTTGTTTCAAGCTGCCACTCACCGTAAGTATCGCTTTTGATAGCCATTTTATTTTATCGTAGTACGTTTTCATTGTTATTGTTAATCTGTAGCACATCAAACCACAGACAACCGAGAGACAGCGGCTAGAAGCTTCGCAAACACAATTCTAATATACTTACCCTCGCTTACTGACCGCCACTCAAAACAAACATGGCAATTCAAGAGTTAATTTTATATGACGGTGTCCAGTAGCATTATTGCATAGGTTAATTAATCCTTTAGCAATTTGAAATCAATTTTCAGTCCCGGGGACGGATCATATGTTTTTTTACGGATCAAATACTTAGTATTCTAATAGAATATAAGCACTATTTTAATGAATTTGTGTAGTGCTATCTATACTGCGTCAAAATAGGTTTTTAAAATATCGAATTCGAGCGTATATTAGGCAAAATTATTTTTCTTAAAAACACGCAGTATCTCTGGGACTTGCGGTATTCAAACGGTTAATATTATGTTTTACAATAAATTTTTATTCGTTTACCACTTAGAATGTTACTGGAATTTCATTTTCTTAGTTTCAATGAATTACATAATGTGTCCAGCTTGAACACTTGTGATATAAAAGGATTTTTTTTGTTTGTAAAACATTTGGTGACATTCAGACCAATCATTTTACGACACCGGTGGTTGTCAAGTATTTTTCTAATTAAAAATATTATTCAAACCGCCGAATCGCTAACTCCAAAAAGCTCCAACCGCCTTTATTTTCTTTTTGTTTTGACTGGATATCATCTAAAAAATACATGATTACCTTTCAAGTATTATTGTAGCAGCTAAAAAAGGCATGTATTGGTTTAATCCTTACAAATTATGTACATAAAAAAAGTCTAATTTATCAGTTGATAACATTGCCGAATCAAATAAAATATGATAAAAAACAATCACAGCTTAAGCTTGAATCTATTTGAATCGAATCGGTTGACTATTGCCCTTTTAAATGGTAGATAAAACAGGGCTTTGGGCACGTGACCGTCCCTGGGATTAGTTTTTGATCCACTTCACACGGGCTTGAAGGGGTAAGCATGTCTTCAGTTTTTCCCACAACCTGGAGTGTCGCACAAGCAACTGCCGATGACTCGGTCGCATGTAGTTAAGTGTGCAGAGAATCAACGATTCTACTAGCTGGGGGTCTACTCGTCCTCAGTTTAGGCCAAAGCGATGCATGTTTTAAGGATGAGACTACGTTGGTTGATAATAGATATTGAGTAATATAATGTATAACATAACAATTACGCTGCAAATGGTTTGCCTTACTGTATTCTCTTTGGTGACGTCTCATTGGTTGATTGAATTATGCACAATATTGTAAATATTTCAATATACTACAGTAAGCTTTTCAAATTGTATGGACAGTAAAAAGGAAGATTCGCCCGCTCCAATTTAGCTACGACGAAGGTGAACTATCCTGCTCAATTTTTTTGCAGAGCAGCCAGTGAACGCTTTTCAAATCTCTTACCATTTCTTTAGCACACTTTCGTGTATATCATCCGAGACTCGGGAAACTGCGATTAGATATTCCTGGCAATCATTTGAAAGCGGTGCTGTGCTGCTGAATACACCCAGTCAGGGTTGCCTATCCGTAACTGAAGACAATGGATACGATGACGAGCACTTTGGAAAGATAGACCTTTTGTAGGCGACAATGCATTACCGTGACGGGGTTTTCACTGAGATTTGTTCTCAATGCCATACTTCACATTTTCATACACATGATATTTGTTTAGACTAGTGCATGGATGCAACACCAAATGTATATTTGTCCCCTGCACTCATTTTTCTTTATGCACTGACTGAAAATTGTGAAAATGTTTTGTTGGGCAGAACACGCATTTCATTACTTTTGCCAAATCGCATTAGATGTGTTATCATGGAGGTTGGTTTTTTTTTTTGATTCTTTTCCCTATAACTTATCAAAAACCGTATGCGCATCTCTCAAGCGCCTTTTTAATTGTTGCGGACGTCGGTATTAATGACACGTCGGTTATTGTCACCAAAATTAGTCCGCTAGCTAAAGGCGCTATACTTTTGACACATGTTTGAATTAATTGCCCGTAGCTTAGATACGATTCAGTATTATTATGTTATATGTCAACCTGGCGAACGTGTATGTATTTAAATAAGTTTGTTACAATAGTTTCTGTTTTAATTTTGGTACGGAGGAACTAAGTACACGAGAATAAATCTACAGCTCATTTAGTTGTATTTAACTAATATAACGCTAACGACCCACCGGTGTGTCGCATACCTACTAACCACACACGCTACCCACCAGTGTGTTCTCATTATTACGACGTCAATAAATATTGTAAATATTGAGTTTGCATCATTGAAAAAGGGTGCGACATCTCTTAAGGACTCACAAAATGAATGTTAAGTTTTCCTTTATTAGTTTTTAGAAGATTGCTAGCTTACAGGACAAAAAACGTTATTTTTTTCTAGCTGTTAACGGGTTAAAGAAAGTTACGACTCGAAATCTATGTTTTTTTAAAACTATTTCTGATCCTAACGGAGGTTTATCAACAAAAGTTGGATAGAACTTTAGGGATAGAAGGGTGTGGATGAGGCAGGACTTACAGTTAGCTAATGGCACTCTTTTACGAAGAGAGAATATTCGACATCCATAAATAGATTTATAAGTGTCTAAACTGGCATTCAAACCAGTAGACTTCCACGCCATAACAGTTCAGCAGGATATGTCAGTCAGACAGATAAAAGCTTGACTTTTAAAATTTACGAGCCTTTAAGATAGATATCTTCAAAACAATTATTCTATAACTTGGGGACTTCCATTACAAGAAATCACTAATGTTGATATCTTTCACCCGTCTGTGCCTGGTAAATGAAGAAATCCCACTATTTTCACTACATGACGTGCATAGTTTCAATCTTATGTACTGTATTCTCTTCCCTTATTTTTAACGCTCTGAGTAGTATTGCTGTGTCAGTACGGCAAAGTATTTTACTATCCATTGCCATTCTCATATTTCGTATTGATTTGTTATTGTTATTTCTTGAAATATGGGTACTACACACATTTTGAATTATCAGCGATTTTTGGCAGACACAATATTTTGATTATTTGTAGCAAATGAACAAATGACTTTTTTAAAAAGGTTAACATTCTTAAACAAATCAGTAGCCTTGTAATATTGAGTGTAAAATTCCGTTTCGAGTCGATTTATTTCCTGGAATCGACAACAGTAGAGCGCGCCACATGCTCACAGATGAGAACAAAAAGGCCCGAATAGAAAATTATTTAAAATTAATAATGAAAATATCTTCTTTTGCATTTTTCATAGCGATTGTAATACGCCATTGATTAAAAGATGCACAAAAGATGAATTCTTAAATAGGAAAAAACACGCAGCTTTTATTTGAATAATTCATAACGACACTGTAAATTTCGTTAACATTTTTCCTTTGTTTATAAAAACGTCACATTGATAGCGCATTGGTGTTTTGTGTTCTTATTATTCCCACTTTACTGATGAAGTGCTTCTCTCTTTTTTCTTTAGGGAATGCCCGAGGCGTGGGCGCGGCTGCTGATGTCCTCGAATATCAGCAAGCAGGAGCAGAAGAGCAATCCTCAGGCTGTGCTAGACGTCCTCAAATGGTACGACGCCAGCAGCAATCAACCCCCGCTTTCCAAATACATGACGCACGCGCATGTGCATCACACCACACACTCTGGTAAGTTGGATTCCGTTCATCTATTACATTATATGAATAATATTCTATTTACCAGGCATTTTTATTGTATACATGTGTTTTTTTAGAGGTTGGTTTTTTGAACACTGTTTTCCAGTGACAGCCAATTTGGCAGCTCACAGCTGATTGGTGTTCAGTGTGGTTTGCCATTTCACCATGAATAAACTTACGCCATAATAACGCTTGCAAATTTATTTTTAAAATCAAAAATTGTATTCAGCAATTAAGCTCATGGCTGGCTGTGCAATAAGCGAAATTGCCACATTTGGAGCGAAGAAGTCATTATTGAGACGGTGCTACATCCACAAGAGTCATCGCTTGGTATGCTTTACGAGCCTGTGGAATCATTGTTCCAGCCAGAAAGTTACAGTCAACGGAGAGTGCTATAGATCGATGGTTACTGACACTTTCATTACCCAATTGAATGGCATTGTTGTGGAAGAGTGTGGTGGTTTCAACAAAAGAGGTGTAATTATCATACGACAAGGTTTTGTTGAAACGCTGATTATTGTATCAATGAAATGTCCGAGGAAAAATTCTTCAACATAACATATGTTGAAAGTAAGATAAAGTTGATTGAAATAGATCCAATCGTTCCCTAAGAACTCCTTGAACTCGTTACATGTCATGTCTCTTGATTCACCGTAGATGCAATCATTTTGATGTGGTCAACAGATCTGACTGATGGTTGTATTGTCTTAAGCAATTCTTCCTGGTCATTGAATGGCATTAGCATCCTCAATAATATTGCTGAATTTGCACGCCGAACCGTCTAATAACCGCCGTGTTATGTTTCAGGATCGTCCCTCTCGAGAGTGTCATCGAGCAGTCCGAGCAGCAGTACCCCCACCGACTCGGAGCAGCATCCTGACCCCCCGCCACCTCCTCCCCCCTCTAGGCCTGATCGCACCAAGAGTATTGTAAGTTGTCGATATTTTCATTTTTATTTGTTGCAGACCACCGATGCGGGAATTTTTTTTTTTTTTTTACCTTACAAACTGGATGCAAGATACTGCGCGGGGCTTTTCGCATGTGCATAAAGATGTAGACTTATTTTTGACGGTCTGAAATATGCAAACACCGTTTAGTACAAGCTTTTGCGATTGGTATTGTACAATTGCATCTATGTTCATGGTTGTCATATTTCATCTGTCAAACGCTTCACTGTTGTCATTATAGAAGACATTTTGGTTCTCTGTTAAATTCATACTGTTGTTCTTACCTAATGCTGTACCAGATCAAGTATATTAATCTATGACAACAGTGAATATAGCCGCAGTTTATGCACTTGTGATGCTGCATTCCTTTCACGTCGTCGGTTCAACTCCATCCTCAAAAACTGTTTATTTTTCAGTATACCAAACCAATAGAAGAAGAAAGTGGCCCGCCGAGTGCCGTCAGCGGCGGCCAGAGCCCAAGACACGCCCCGCCAATCCCGCAACAGATTAGTACTTCGCCTGGACCCCAGGTAATATATATTTTAATTGATTTAAAAAACTATCAATTGGGTAATCCCACCAAACAATATTCTGCACAATTTATTTTACAATTTCAGCTAGCTAAAATTAAAACCCCAAAGTATACCTACTAATAGAATTTTATTTTTTATTTTTTTTAGTGCACTAAAAATAGATAGTTTGATCTAAATTTTGCAACAATGATGAAGCTTTAAAGGAATATATTTTTTTATAAGTGTAATAACGTGTCGCAGGTGGCGGTGAACAATAACAATAGCATCGGTCAAGTGTCGCCGGTGGCGTGTCCGCAGCAATCCCTACTCCAGGAGAAGAGCGGAAGCAAGATCACCCCGTCTCCCACGCCGCCTCCCACTTCACCGCAGCCTACCAATGGAGCCACCGCTACGACGACTCCGCACCAGGATTCCAGGTTTGTAAAACATAAACTATAATCATTTACAGCGCTAAAGCTGCATTCAACTAAATATGAAGATGAGAACGGCAGCAGTAATTTTCGAGCTAAATTTGTCATAAATCTTTTATTAATATTTGTTACATGCTTGTAAAAATTATAATGATTAACACATTGCCCAAAAACATGCCCACCGTTGGGGCGTACACCCCACCCCACGTTGGTAAACACCATACCATATCAGTTTTAATACCATAAATATTATCACATTCTTTATTATTGCAAATAATATTTTATTGTCGGGGGTGCAATTTCACAAGGCACTAGATGAGGGAATATTAAGATGAGGCATACTGTTTTATTAAAGAAATTGTTAGTAGTGAACGAGCCAGTTCATTACTAGACAAAGTGTTTTCACTTCCAAAAATTTAGGGTTCGTTGATATGTAAATATGGCAACATCAAGCAGGATACTGAACACATCCTGTGTCATTTGTTGCATGATGAAAGGGAAGAACTACAGAAAATTTCAGTTGATGTATCAGTCACTGTTATTGCGATATTTCATATTGTTATATTTGTTCTTCCAGAGCTGCCGCACAAAGAAAGAAAAAGATGTCCGACGAGGAGATCCTAGACAAGTTGAGAACAATCGTCAGCGTCGGCGATCCTAATAGAAAGTATACCAAAATGGAGAAAATTGGACAAGGGTAAGTCAAGGCAAATAATCACTGTGATCTTTTAGTAATTCTATTTTATTCTAAAAACTATCGCGATAGCTTCATGACAAGGGATCAAGCAATTCGGTTAGAATTACAGAAATTCTGGTGGACGCCGTTTGCAAATCTTCAGTTACTCTGACATATTTTTTAGACTCGATATGATACTAACCTTCACAAGTATTCAGAAGAGCTAAATGGTTCTAGTTTTACATGGCAGGAAGCAAAGTTAATGGTAGGTGACGGGTAAACCTGTTTTTTTGAAGAAATAATGTTAAGGTATTGTAATTTACTACATTATCATTTTACAGTGGAACCCCCAATTACACTACCCCGAATTACGCGCCGGCTTGAAATATTCGCATTCCATTGCCGTTACTAAGAGACGGTCGTCTGTGCTTCGCATACAGTTTTTTTTGTAAAACTAAGGGAAATCTTAGTTTTGCGTTTTCCGCGGAAAAAAATCAAATCCCTTATTTTGTATGACATTCACACCCCCAATTACACGGTCCCGAATATAGTGTAAATGGGGGTTTTACTGTATTGCAATCGATATTCTTTCATTGCAGGGCGTCGGGTACTGTGTACACGGCGATCGAGACCTCAACGGGAATGGAAGTGGCCATAAAGCAAATGAATCTTGGACAGCAGCCCAAGAAGGAGCTCATCATCAACGAGATCCTCGTCATGCGGGAGAACAAGCACAACAATGTCGTCAATTACCTCGACAGCTATCTCGTCTCGGAGGTACGTTTATCTTTTCAACCATATTCAACACGATATCTTAAATGTTAAACCGCGTGTCAAAATTTTTGTACAATTACTTATAAACTGATGTATATTTGGCCTTTCAGTGACTGCGATGTTTTCAATTCGTATAATGTAAATTGTACTCGGTGTTTGTCGTAGAATAAAACGTAGGTTTTAGAATTGTTTTGTGTAATGAAGAATAATCTGTCTAATAATTTTAAACTTCCTTTCTTATGGCTGGCTTACAATCACTGCTGCGCTCAGACTGAGGTAATAAAAATCATTAATTTAAATAATTGGTTCAATCGTGTATTTCGTCAGTAATTTTTTACAACCTCGTATATCGAAAAAGTTTTTAAGAGAATGTATACGTACTTTATTCTATTGCTTACCGAAACGTTGGCAAAAAAATAATTTGGCTAATAGTATGTTTGTGTACTATGTTTGGCATGAGAGGAAATATCTTTGTTCCCTGCCTTTTTAACTCCAGATATTGAGGACAAAACCACTCCAGTGGTGTTTCATAGCGATGGATTTGAATGTTGTAAGCTGGTAGAATAAAGTACACTTTTGTGTCACCTGAAAACTTGTACTTTTTGAGTTACCAGGTTGTGGAAAATTCGGGACGATATTTAGGCATGAAATATTATATCCTCTGTAGTTGGTTGATCGATGTTGGTGGTGTTTTTCTTGTCGGTTGCAATGGCAACGTGCTTGATTTATGGATTTGTGTTGATGACATAGATGTCTGTGGTGTTTTACGAACCCCCAATCCAATTCACTCAACGAACGCTCATTGAAGCCATCTGTCAGTGATTTTTCGAGAATGTCACTAAAACATGATTAACATTGCGCCCATTGTCATTTCCAGGAACTCTGGGTGGTGATGGAGTACCTGGCGGGCGGTTCGTTGACGGACGTCGTCACGGAGACGTGCATGGACGAGGGGCAGATAGCCGCCGTTTGCCGAGAGGTGCTGCAAGCGCTGAGGTTCCTCCACGCCAACCACGTTATACATAGGGATATCAAAAGTGATAATATTCTGCTAGGATTAGACGGCAGCGTTAAGCTGAGTGAGTATTACTGGTTAAAAATCAAGCATATCAACATTATAATCAGCAGAGTATTTCAGTAGAGCGGAACTCCGATCTAACGTTGTCGAGTGCATCATTTTAATAAGTATTCTTCTTCCATGCCACGATCCACTACCATGGAACAAATGGTATTTACTTTTAACCACACGAGTCTCCAGTTATTAACCCTTTGATTAGTATGTACGGCCAAATATTTTGTCACCTCTTCTCGTTGTTATATTTTTTTATTAACCCTTTGCAGTCTTTAATTGAAATATATTTTCACTTTAATTCGTCTTTAATTAATTTATTATCGTATAATTATAATAAAAAACATTTTGAATGTTTCAGTATAGCAATCTTGCGCACAATGCGTATTGGTAATTTTTTGGATGAAAAATACTTATATTATTAAAAAAATCAGTAAATAAAAAAACATTGCCAAATCTGTAATGTCGAGTCCAGCTCGACATAGGACTTATAAGAGTTAAATTGTTATCATTTCTTCAGAGATGGATATTTTAGTTAAAAAAATGAGTAGTCGTATAATATTAAGAAAAAGGTACGTTTGTACCTAGCACTCCAGCTATAATTTGCAGTTATTAATTTAATTAGTTATTGACAAAGTAACTCGTTTGAGCACGAAAAATTTGACGAGATATCCCGTCTGTGGCAGCCATTAATTAAAATGCATTTTTTTCTTTCTTACCCAATACATTCTGCACATTCAATGCCTAACACAAAATATTTATTTTCTTTCTAGCCGATTTCGGTTTCTGCGCTCAGATATCGCCGGAACAGTCGAAAAGGACAACAATGGTGGGCACTCCTTATTGGATGGCCCCCGAAGTAGTTACTAGGAAACAGTATGGACCAAAGGTGAGGAACGTCGATGATATTACGATGATGATCCACACGTTTCTGTTTTTGACCAACGATACTGTAACCTTTTAACTCTCCATAAAAAGAATCTCAATCCGTAGGCCTCTTTACGGGTAAAAAATACAACCCTGCGCTGCGCCGCTTGTATTTAAAAACATCCATTTATTAACAATTTTCAAAGTTGATTGATTATTTGTCCGTTATGTCCTGAGTGGTATTGACATCGGTTATATAAAGATTTTGCTGTTGTTTCTCTTTCCAGGTTGACGTGTGGTCGCTGGGCATTATGGCGATAGAAATGATCGAGGGGGAACCGCCGTACTTGAACGAGAACCCTCTGCGAGCGCTGTATCTGATCGCGACCAATGGCAAGCCGGAAGTGCGGGAGAGAGAGAGGCTGAGCTCGGCTTTTAGAGATTTCCTCGATAAGTGCTTAGAAGTCGAAGTAGACGCCAGAGCGCCTGCCCACGACCTCCTTAAGGTAACCGAACTTTGTGACTTGAAAAGATTAATGATCGACGTCGAGGACTATTTCAATTATGTACTGTTATCGTGCTACAACTGGTGAATAACATTTAGCGTCTTGTCAATGAATTTCACGGTAGTAACCCACATTCATCTGTCTTTAAAAGTTTAAGATTCTGTTTAATACCATATTTCCTCGATTATAAACCGCATCTTTTTGTCCTATTATGGTGTCTCTGAATTCGGAATGCTTCTTATAATTGATGTAGTGGTAGTAGTCAATTCCGTTTTGGGAAAAAAAGAAACTATAAAAAACTTGAAGCTTTTGAATATATGGATCAAATTTCATAAAGTGTTTGTAACGATAAGTAATATATTTAAGAAAGAGATGTTAAAATTTCAAAATTATCAACAAAGGCAGTTATCTTGAAACAAGAATTTTTGACTTCCTTCACCTTCCTTCCTTTGATCACCTTCTGCCAGTATACCGATGATTTTATTCAAATGAAATAACAAAGTATACAATTTAAAAAAAATAAATTATTCATGACTTAAATGTTTGTCTTCAATTTACCGATGGTTTCGCAAGAATGGCAACACCATTACGGATTGTATACCTGTTGATTGTACTATGTTTTAAGATTGCTATAAATTTTTCTGACGTGATTTGTTTGCCTTGCTTGCAGCATCCGTTCCTGAAGTTGGCGAGGCCGCTGGCCAGCCTCACGCCTCTGATTATGGCCGCCAAAGAAGCGGCCAAGAGTCACTAGTAACCGCTAATTTAACATATCGCGCGCCTCCCCCCCCCCTGTCGTCGAACAACGCTCGCCCACCGAATGACTGCACTGCCGCGTAACAACACTTAACGGACGTCTAGAGAACTCTGGAAAATGCCTTCCGACACGGATATTGGTTAAACTTGCAGTATTGCTCATCATCTACAGACGTCTACTGATTCAGACTGTGACATAACTACCTGACATCGAAATAATATTCTGTGTTTTGCTGCTTCAATTTTTGATTATCAAGAAATACCGTGGAATGTTTCATATCATGTGATTATGTGTCGCATGAACTATCCAGAATGATATCACAATGTTTCGTATAAAGATTTTCGATGCATTCAAAGAAATTGTATTAATCGCTGCAGATTCAGCAAAGCATTTTATAATTTTTTTAAATTTAAAATTACATTATTCCGCAACTCATCGTTCTGTTTAAGAAATGCTGTGACGTAATTCCTCAATCACAGATGTCAAATGATTAGTTGTACATGATTTTAGATAATGTTGCGAATAAGTGTCGTAACTAATTATAAATGACAAATGGCACCTTATATAAAAAACAGTTGGAGAAAAAGTAACACGGTCAGATAGCAAAACTTGCTTTGGCCGCGTATTTCTTTACTCGTCTCGACTGCAATGTTACAGCTGACATTTGGACCAGCAAAATCGAATGTACACTTTGAAGGCAAAAATCGTTACATTTATTTTAAGCAAGAAAAACAGTGGAAATACAATCAGATCTTCTTTCTCCGTGGCGATATTGAATCTAAGCTTTTTTTTTATCGTGTCACGTTGAATCACGTCCCTCCGTTCGTCGCTGGATAATATTGTGAAGACATCCGACACCTACTGTAAAACAAACTACGTTAACTTTCGGATATATATGATGAAGAAGAATTGAAGTGAATTTGTTGCCTAAAATGCGTTTTATTATGTAGTAATGAATTTGATACGTTTGTTTCAATTCTGTTATATGTCATTTCATAATACCTTACTTACGATATATAAGTCAGCTTAAATAAGCGACCGTGCAAGAGAATATTGGTTACAACAGTAGTGATACTAAATATTTGCGATCACGGTGAATGTTAATGAAATTGGTTAAATTTTACATTTTTTCATAACACGTGAAGTTCGGTTGAATTCATTTAGTATTAAAGGTACCGTTGTTGATATTGCTTTGATTCAGTTGCACTGTCGGTTAGTCAAGCTGACTTTACCAACCTTTCTAAACCGAGACGGGTGATTAAATAAATAGCTGACAATTTTAACACTAAGAAAATAACGACGCCCGCCTCGGAATAGAATCGAAAGGTTACCAATGAATATTCGATGGCTCATAACAGAGCAGTAGCCGAACATCAAAAAAAAAAAAAGTGGGAGGTCGCTGCTGTAACAATAATTGTAATTGACTATTTTTTATTTTATTTTACTTATAAATATGTTATTTTTAGTAAGTTGGTAGTGCTTTTTAAATTAACGATTATTACTTATTATCATTCATCGTTGTGACGATGTCGGCAGCAGTGATTTTTGTGGTCGTATTTTGAGCCAAACGGACTGTCCTCTCGGTGTGTGCACGCAATCAATAAATAATCATTGCCGGAATATGAAAACGGCTCACGTTTATTCGGTCAGTGTGTTATCGATGTCGAAGTCTGTTAATATATTTGAATTATGTCACTTTAAAATTCTGTCAGCCCGTAGGTAGGAAGCTTTCACACATTGATGTATTTATGCCTTCCCATCTACCTCGTATCTGCTCATCAAAACCAAACATAGAGAGAGTGATTGGCTAACTGTTTCTTAATTCATTTTTATTTTATTTACGACCTTGTCACAGAGCTGTGGACTCTCAACCAGTACTTGTTAAACAGGTCTGTTGTAATACTACATTGGCAGTCCGAACACTCCATATTGGGAGCCATCGTTGTAAATAAAATACTGCACTCGATTTGACATAATCGACGAGCTAGGTGACTAATTATTCCAATATCTAATACACGAATTAGGTATGAATTAAAAAAAAATATCGTTTCCAATACAGTCATGCCGACACTAACTGTTTTATTTTGAGAGTTATGAGACGGGAGAGATACTCGAATGATGTTAAACACTGAAACTTTCAAATACTTACTGACCGTGTAAACTCGAGCCGTGTATAAAAAGACGGCAGTTGTTCATTATATGTTAAAGATAAAAATATGAAGGCCTTCGCCAGTAAAGCCTACCATTGCATAATATAATGTACATTATATTATTAATATAAATATTAAAGAAAAATAATTAATAATTCGTAAAAATATAATTATAACTAATAATCAAAAGGACTTAGACAATTTTCTTTACATTTTTTTAGAAGAAAAAGTAAATAAAAAAAGAAAACTATCGACTTATAATTAATTATACGATGTATTGTGATTTTTTTTTTTAAATTTCGGCGAGGCTTTTTGTGATACATTTATATTCCAGTGCTGCTAATAATTTAAATTTGCTTTTTTGACAGTACACCGAATCCCCTATTGTTGTTACCGATGCTTTAATTTCATCGCCATACTGCTAAGTGTCTAATTTACCAAAGTGTCTTAACTGACCAAGGTGTCTAACTGAAAAATGAACACAGATTTTGTCAGTTATACACTAGCGGCATGGCGACGACTGTCTTATTGTGTGGTCGCGAATCGTATAGCAAAAACCTACATTCAATTATGGGCGTCAAACGTAAATATTGTACATAAATTTTTGATCGAAGAAAATCTTTTTTAATTGCCGTCGGCCGAGGTATAATTTTTATAAAGAAACGTTATGGTGCCATTTTTAAAAATGTACTCGTTTGAAGTTATTGACTATGTTATTCGAAATTAATATTATTTTATTACACGGTGTAGATTTTTAATTTTATCTATTTTAGTTTGTCGAGCTTTTTTCAGTATTTTGTTTAATTTTAACCACTGATTAAAAATTTATTTTAGTTTAATGAAAATAAAATATTAAAAAAGAAGACGAATGTACGTTACCTTTTTTTTCTATTGCTTGATCAGCCGCTTCACTTGAGCAGTCATTTACAACCATTTTGTGATTGTGTGTGTGTTTCGTCCGCTTTTTCGTTTACATAACAGACTACGTTCTGCTTAACGCGGTATTCACCTTCAATAATGCAATGTAACTTGTAATGACATCTATATTTTCACATGTGAAATTTTGATTGTGACTATGACGCATTATTTCGTTCATATTGCTATGCAGAAACCAAATTTATCACAAAATGGTGCCGCTGACAGCGAGAATAAAGTGGCGTGGCCTTATATTTTTGTAGTGTGTAATTTTTTACGCTATTTTTGTTTTTTTTTTATGATAGTTTTTGATTATTGTAAAAAAAATGGTGAAGAATTTATGCTTCTCATTTCGAACGAGGGTGCTCTCTTGTATTTTATTCTACTATGAAGGAGGTTTCCGTTTGCAATAATTCTAGGGCTTAATTCTGATAATGTTATTTTTCATTCTCGGCTACATGATAGTCAAACGAAGGTTTGTCAATTTTTGCTAGTTCCTTCTTAAATCGCCCGTAATGTTTACCTTTAAACTGTGTAAAGTTAATTAATATTTTCAAGACCATACCTAAAAAGTTCAGCATCAACATAAGCAATAAAAACTGACAATACACAATAGATTATCAAATACGAACATTAGGTTTCAGATAAACATTGCTTTATAAAGTTACAAAATAATAAAAAAACATTTATCGGCTCTTCTGTAACATTACACTATTGCAGATAGTCTTGTTTGCCTTAAACCCCTTGAATTATTGACTGTTGTAGCTTTTTTAGCGTTAGCTTTCAGTAATAACAGGATTGAACTGATTTTTTCAATCAAATATCCAAGTAAAACAGACAAATTGATTGACGCCCTTCAAATCATGTCTTGTATATGCGGTGTCTTAATATTGTCCTGCTGGGTGTAGCTATTCTCAAATTTAGTATTATCTAGTCGCTAAATAAAGAGTGATTATTACTTCAACATAATTTTTGTATTTGGCTTAATACTGACCAATAAGTGCGTTGTCCACTCATGACTCGTGTCACTACAAAATTGCAAAATAAGTTCTGAGTAAAATCTGAAATTAAATGTGTTTTGATTTTTCCTCTAGCAAAATTGAGGTAGATTGCCCATAAAGAAGCCATTCGTCTTGGTAAAAAATATTGCCGACTGCCGCTTTCCACGTAAAAGCTGAAATTCCTTCGTAGTAAAATGAATAATAGATTTTTTTTAAATATTATTTGTATGTAATATAATACATTTATTTTAATTACGTTAACTGATAATTTTCTTTGCTATATTTTTTCTAATTTTAACACACGTTGAACAGTATTGAAATATATATATTTTTTTTTAACTTTGGCTAAAATCTACGCTTGTATATTTTTTTATTTCAAATTTGTCTGTCAAAAAATGTATTTTGTTAATTAGATTTAATTTCGTTTTCGCATTCTCCAAACAGTAAATATATTTAGATTGACAAATTGTAAATAAATAAGGCGAACTTGAAAGTGTTACATTGCTATGCCTTGTAATCTGAAAATGTTGTAATGAATGACACACTTTCGATGGTTTCGGCGGTAACTTTGTGGAAGTTCATTTTAATAGAAAATTTAAATTAACTTTGATTATTCCAAATAATAATCAAAGTTAATTTAAATTTTCTATTGAATGACACACATTTATGACATTGTGATTGATTACACTAAAATGAATGTAAAAAATTTGGCCGCCCTGAATGACGGCTAATTGATTCTGCATGATTTTATCTCGTTTCCACTTGTATATTCTTTATTTTAATCACATCCATATAATTTTATTATACACTATTCATTGTCGATTTATTTTGTACGGGAGTCATAATAAAACATTTTCATACATAAAATTCCTCACAATACAAACTATTAATAAATATCATTCCATTTTTGTTTTTTTCTTCAAACACAATCTTCCACTGGTAGAATGTTATAATTAATTATCGACACACCTCGACTTGGGTTTTATTATTTTTTAGCTTTATAACTTTTAATGCCATTTTTTAAAAAGATTTTTTTAATTATTGTAAAATATACTTATTACGTTATTAATTTTGGCAGCCATTTTAGTTTTTAATCTTAACTCGTGATTCGATGATCAAATGGAGGCTAGACTTGGGTCATTTGACGATTATTCGAGTCATTAATCATGAAAATGTCACAAAACGGTACGCTGTCATTGCAGATTACTTTCTACGAGAAATATTAGCTGTCGGAACGTACATAGTTTATTTTGGATGAATCGGACTGCTAATACAATCATTTTGATTATTTAATTTAATACGTGGTATGTACACATTCCCAACATCGCGACTAGGGATTGAAATATCAGAATTGCTGTATTCGTAATTAACGGTAATTTGGCATTGAAAATCCTACAAATGTAATAAATTTATGATTTATCATAAAATTCGCAGTGCTTATGAGTCCTTCGATGGCAACTTCCTGTCGTATGCGTTATTGATGACAAGCGTATTGACATACAAGTCATTGACACATTGTTTTTTTTACAATTCGAATTTAATAGCACTGTCCTTCGAAAATCACAATTATATAAACTAGTTTTGTAGGATCGGTTTTGACGTATAATGCCGGTGTTGCAATCCTATTGCGTGACTGTCAAACATGACAGCAAAAGGATTTAGACACTTATTTTGGACGGTCTGAAATATGCAACACTGTTTTGCATTAGCTTTTGACGATGTACATGGTTGTCATACTTTATCAGTCAACCACTTCATTGTTGAAGGAACTTTTGTTCTTATAGTGGATCTATTAAACACATACGATGTCGGAAAAGGTGAATCATTCACTGCTTAACATTAAAAGATTCAAATAGTAAAACAATTCTGTTTTTCTTGACTAATGTTGTAGATTACGACATCGTTTGTGTTTGACAGATTGATCTAAACAACCAAATATATTACTCTATAAAAACAACAATGAACGTAGCCGCAGTTAATGTATTTGTGTTATACCAACCTTCAAAAGTATAATAATAATATTCTTGACCATCCACAATAAATTTCCTCACTCCTTATGCACTAGTTTATCTGAGAAATAAAAATAATCAAATGCAAATTGACGTATAAAAAATACTTAATTGTACCCCTATTTTTACAATTTCCTGGTTTAGATATGCGGTACGCTTGTATGTTGTACAGCCTACATGCAACTTCCATCAACACGTAAGTCATTGTATTGTATTGAGTGACTGCACATCAAATCTTAAACAATGTATATTTTTATTGTTAATTTTAATAAAGTGAATAATGTTTCAAAGAAATGGTCAAATCGCAAAGTGAAGAGCCTATGTGAAAATTTTCTCTCGGCGCTTCGCCAACTTCTGAAATGACTCAAATAATCAAATGACCCGTGTGTAATAGAGATAGTTCTACTATGTAGCTATTATTTTGTATTCATATAACTTATTGTAACGATTATTATCATTTACCTAAACGGTAGTATAGATTTTTTCATTAAATATTTTTTATGAAGCCTATTTTGTTTTTTTATTTTCATTCTTATTTGTTGAAATTAATTCTTCAAAACTCTTGACATCAACACACGAGCCGGTTCTTTGATTTAGCGGTTACTAAATCGAGGGACTCATATTCACTCACATACTCAAACCGTAAACATAAAACTTCTTCATTATAGGGTGTGACACGTTCGAATTTTGCACGATTCTGAATTTGTCACTGACGACTCAAATGTCACAGGGTACAGGGTAGAAGTCTGACAACAGCAAATGATAGCAATCTGTTACCCGGCAGCCCTATTCTCAGTTTTATTACTGACACTTCAGTAAGGCTCAACGCTGAGTGTAATGATTTTTGTATTTGCTCTATACGTTGTCATTAAGTTGGTTCTTAACAAAACCAAAGTGTCCGGTCACTAATGAGTCTAAGAATAAGTATGTAGATGTGATATATTTTATATTGACAATGAATTTCCACAAAGAATCAACTAGATATGACATTAATTGGTGGAAAAAGTAAGTAAAAAATATGAATCTTCGCTTATATCTGCTCTTTATTCCGAGAATATGACCAATGTTTATCAGTTTTCTACGAATCTCTTTGCTTCTTCCATCTTCATGCTGGCATCTCATAGCTGTACCGCGTATAGTATAATGGATGATTATTAATGGACCTCTGGTATGAAAGAATCCATAAGGAGTGGAATGTTAAAAAAACTCTCCTGACTTTGCTTCTTCTGATAGTTATTACAAAATTTCATCGAGAATAATTCAAACAAAATGTCTTTTCAACACTTGTATAATTTTACTTCTATCAAATCAATTAGCGAGTTGAAAGATTGAATAATAGTAAGTATATGTAGATAAAAGCTAGACTATCGACTGGAAGAATAATGATTTGATCTCAGCTTTCTTTTACTTTGTTAATTAATGTATCAACTCCAGTGGCACATAAAACCACATCGCTCACGACAAAACAATACCCCATGTCCCACAATATTGACCAAATTTTATGGTATAAAACACGATCTAGCAAAATTTCGCATCGCAAAACTGATTGATCTTAATCACTTGCTTTCCAACTTGAAGCAATACGATTGATTTCATTTATTGTTACTTTTATAAATATATTTCTTATCCCACAAAAGCAGAGCAAATGTATTATTGTATTAAAATAATGTTTGGTTAATCGTTTGAATACCGCGCAAATAAATCATTAATATGTCCCAAAGATACTGTGTGTTTTTGAGAAAAATAATTTTGCCTAATATACACTCGAATTCGATATTTTAAAAACCTAGATTGACTCTGTATAGATGGCACTACACATATTCATCAAAATATTGCTTATATTCTATCAGAATACCAATTATTTGATTTTTTAAATGTCTTGGACATCCGTGTTCGCTTGCATATGTTCCGGACACCTGTATTCAAGTGGTTAATGATGATATATCAAAAATACAGAATTTCTGTAATAACAGTGACTATTGAATACACGATATTGTTTTATCATGACCGTAATGTATTAAAATCAGTGACTTGTGCTATTCACTACAAAAATTCAAAGGTTTGATAGTAGATTTTCAGGTAAAGGATTAAGAGCTCGGACATAGATAGCCGTGAGGTACTTAAAGACTGTTGAACTTTGGTAGGACATTGTTGAACGGTAGATGTTATTCAGTGAACTACAGAAAACCGACATGCAAAAGAAGGGATGTGGGAGAGGAATACAGATTCCTTTAAGACTGGGCTATTGCTATATGCTCTGTAAATGAAACAGATTTGGTCAAATTGAAATCAATTACTTTGTTACCACTGATGGTATCACAAATAGTAGAGAAAATATGTTATCAATTTTAATATATAAAATGGATTCGTTGACAACTTTGTGGAAACTCATTTTCTACGTCGATTCGAAAATAGGCGATACCTAGTGACCAGTTGAATAGCTAAAAATTTGGGGTCCCCATGCAAACATCACGCAAGCAGTGGTGGGTAACCCCATAAACTTGCTTGGGGTCTCAAAATAGCATATATTCTATAAAACTTATATAATATTCGATAAACAGAGACTATAAATTTGATTGCGCCTGAGGCTTCCCAACAGCTTAATCTGGCACTGCTGACAAGGCCCCCTAACATAATTTGTTTTGTTGGGGGGCCCTGTCCCCGTTTTTGCCGGGCCCTCATACATTGCACGATGCTGCTATGAGGTGGCTTCGCCGCTGACAGTAACAACAGTTTTAAATTGAAAACGAACGACAATTACACCATACGAAATAAGACAGGAGTGATTTTAAATGTTTTCAAGGTTTCTAGCATGTAACAGAAACTTCACCGCCAAAATTTATTCTTTTCGATATAATATTAAGCATTGTGGATTTGCAGTATTTGAAGATAAGTGTTATTGATAAAAGCTACTCGTGAATGAAATACTTTATCCAAATATCTAGTAAAATTAAGTGACACGACATCTAGTGTCACCATATCAAACTCGTATTTTTACCAATCCTTAATTCTAATTTTACGTTTCTCATAAATCATTTTGATTTTTGTTGTTATTTCTTCACATTTTACAGTCTTATGTGAGAATATTGATTGGGAAAGATATTGTTTATGACTGGTGTAGGGGTAATCATCATACGTTTTAAAAATTGTTGTAGGTTTGTATTAAAACAATGAAAAAATATTACGAATGATTGAATATGATGAGAACCTTCACCTTTCGAGCAGTATTGCCGTACAGGTACAGTAGAATATTTTAATTTATTATCAATTGCTATTCTCATATTTTTTTGTGACGTGGATACTATGCATATTGATCAGTGACTTATTTTGTTTCATGTTTATTTTCAAATTGAATGGCCCCCTCCTGGGTCAATATCTAGATTCCCCACTGCCTGTTGTGGTTTTGGGGACCTCACGGATTTATGACTTCTTTTACAAGCTGCGAAATAAATCTTTATTTTGGCTTAGTATTTTAACTTTGAAAATGAATGCTTGGTATTATCCGCTGAAATAGTGTAAAGGCGGAAACATACTGCCGACACTCGACGCCACGTAAGCGTGTTGGATGAGATCACAGCTACATATTTGCCATTGTATTGTAGCTATGATCTTATCCAACACGCTTACGTGGCGTCGGGTGTCGGCAGTATGTTTCCCGCTTAATGATTTCATGATTATGATTACAATGATACAAATCAAAGAATGATTTGTATCATTCTTTGATGACAACTATTAACAATGAAACCTGCAGGATTTTTGACGCATGATTACCATAAATGGTGTTTTCCAAAAAAAGCATTCTTACAGAAGGCCTCCAAAACTTACGATTTATTTAAATAAACCCAATTCAATGATACGAATATTATTACATCCAACAAAATATCACTAAAGCAAGCCGTTTTTAAATATGTGTTATTGTTTAAGAAATGCCTTTGTTAAGACAATTTTAGCACAATATCAAGTGCAATTTTATTAATTAGACGATAATTTTTAGCTCAATCTAGATCATTGTTTATTGAGAAGCTTTTTATGATTTTTTAGATATTAATCTATGTTTATTTAGAGTTTATAATTCGGAGTGACCAAAGTATTGTATCGACTGCTAAGAATATGAAAATAATTCGACGCAACTAAGTGTGTACACTTGTAAAATAGTATAACCAGCTTTTGTGAGAGTGACGAATGTATTATGTTGAATTAAAGAAAATCCATTTCAGGTCGAATGAGCACCTTCAGATTCAGTGACAGAACTATTCAATATTTGATTTAGTAAATAAATGCTATGTGCTGGAAATCAAAATTGTTGGGAATAAATAAAAACCTCTTATGTGTTGACAACATGCATTCGTTCCACAAGAATCATATGAATTGTTTGATTGCTATTTTGGCTTCTGCTATTGGAACTTTATTTAATGTAGATGCATATAATTCCGGGTCCGTAGCGCAGTGATCAATGTCGTTGGCTTCTGTGACGGATCTCACGTGTTCAAGTCCCAGTACAAACAACATTTTTTAAATCGATTTCTGTTTGCGATGTGTAAAATCTATCCCACACTTCCAATCCTTAAACATCAAGGCGTAACGAGAGTAATTATTTTACCATTAATCCTGTCCTAGCTTTTATCTTCATATGCTCCACATAGGGAGCGAACATGGCCATGGCCAAAGAAGAAGCTTTTATCCTTCTATATTAAACACACAAAATTCCAGATTTTCTACTAAACAATGCATAAAATCAATGAATTAATGTATCCCGAATTATATTTATAGTTATTAATGTCTAATGGAAACATAGAAAACTTTGTCACAGAATCTGAAACTTTCTGTTCTCGAGAGTAACATAAAAATGTACTGTATTCAACATAAATTCAACATAAATCATTTCGAGTTGTATTGGTAATTGATTGTTTTAGTTAATAAGTTAACATATTATTTGAAATGTATAAAAGTAGATGTTTTCATGTAACTATTGTTTTATAAATGCAATCCTAATAATATTATATATTGCTCATTTTAAAGTAATGCCTTATATCCCACAACCTTGACAAATATGAGATTTTTTTACATATTTAGCTTCACAATAAAAAAAGAAAATCTCGCATCACAAAAATGATTTGAATTACTTGTTTTACAACAAGAAGCAATACGATAAATTGCCTTTGTTACTTTTACAGATGTAATATTTCTCATCTCCCAAAAATAGATCAAATGTGATGTCAGATTAATGATAGTAATTTTTTTAAATGATACAGAATTTATACTATAAACAATAGTGTTTTTTCATCTCCTGTAAAATATGTGTGGAATACCAGGTATTGCTTTATCATGAGCTATATGCTGTTTTGTCTAGATTTTTTAAGCCAAACAGAGCCTCTTACATATGACATCAAAACCAGAGTGGAAGGTCTAACAAACACGATGATTTAATTTAATGTTACAAAACCAATAAAAAATTTAACTGATCAAGAGTTTGGCGGAATTTAGTCAGGGAAGTAAAGTATTTCGTGACGAGGGTTAAAAAATATTCAAAATGTTGTGATGTCATTTACGAACGGTTACTAATTGAAAGGTTCTGTCATAAATATAATAGTGACATTTATATAAACATGATTCTAATAATAAAGTAACCTAACCTTAACTTCCAAATAGTATTGAAAAAAGTTATGGCGTAGAGTAATGGACGGTGACATCTATTTTTAAAAAAATTGTCAATTGAAATTTATACAACTTTTTTGAAAGACTTTGGCTGTTGCTATAGATAACTTTTTTGATAGAAGCGTTGATTGAAATTTGATGGATTTGGCAAAAACTGTGTTGAAACTTTAGATATTAAATGAAGACTGGTGCATTATCATTTTACTGGTCATGTGATAAGATTCGAAACGTTTTCTGCCTCTTTGGAATGTTTTTTAAAGAAACACTTTTCATACTCAAATAGACAACCAGTAGTAACACCACTGGCACTCTACCCACCCTGTACAGCAGACGGTCAATAGGACAGTTCTAAAAGCAGTACTAAAATCAACCACAGAATTTTTTACAACTTGAGCTAGCTGGTCTATTTCATCATTAATTGTATAATTAATTAAACAGATTTCAATTAATAAATTTTCGCATGAATAGATGTCACCGCTGTAAGCTTTCGTTTTTATCTTCTCCTTAACGGTAATGCTTAGATTTTTTTAAATATCTAGCTGTTGTTTATAACAGATTTCTATTATATCATAACGTCCTAATAATAAATTAAACCTACAATCCAAAAACAAAACAATAACAAGGTAAAATTATGGCGACGTAACAATCGTCCTACTCCTTCCAATATACTATTTTTTGCACTGTAAATCGGGGGCACTCGCTTCAGTATCGAAACGACCACACGGGGAGGCACAGCGGTGGGCTAGTAGCAGCTTATGGATGATAATATATTCAAACATTTGTAAAGTATTCAAGAGCTGAATGTAAAATACCGATGAATATCATTTAATGGTTGCATTGTATTACTAGTCATAAGAGAAATACTAAATTAGATGTAATCAATTTATCTGTAATGGATTATTCTTGTGTTTTTTCGTATACTTTTTTGCATAACGCTGTACCCATCATTGCTGAAAACACTGTTGACTCCTTTTATTACTTCATTATCTGTGAATATTATTTTGGTAATGCAAGACACAATTTTGTGGTTCATCAAAGTCGCGTAACAAAAGTGTTACAACTTAATGTGAATGTAGTGAAAAAATATACATTGTACAAATGGCACGGGCCAGTGAACTTGAGACAAGATCAAAAAAAAAAATGTTGACTGATCAGATAAGCATAACCTCAATTAACTGCGGCTCGAGGTTACTGAATAAATTACCAGTGTCACCTGTAATGCCTACAAATGAGAACTAATACCACCAAATACACAAAACAAAAACCAAAGACCGCGCACCCGCCTATCTCCAGGTAAATTCAGGACGCTACGCGGGAAAAGCAACACCTAAATACACCAGATGAAAGGGAAATTGGTTCTCGGCTCCACGAGCCCCAGAATTTGATGTATAGATATCAATCACTTAAGACAACGTAAATACTCAAAAATTACACAATATTTGCAGTCGTCGAACTCTCCGTGTATATTGGCTTTATGCTTAACTTTTACCCCACAACTGCTTTAGAAAACTGTAATAACTCGTATGCCGTCAATATGGATGATGGGTCGCATTTGAATACATCATGGCTTTCAGCAATTGCTTGGATCTTAGAAATCATGCGCAAAATTGTCACTCATTCTACAATCTATGTTTGACATCAGTAAGGGCCCCATATTTAATACCAATGATCATTTCTAAGAGCAGCTATTATGAATTCATTCATTCATTATAATTCCTGACTGTTGGATTCAAACGTCCGGTCACACAGTGTCTTCCCAAGATAATATTCACAGACAATCTATAAAGAGTCAATGTGAACCTCATTAAAATCAGACACGGTTAAAAACAATGATGGCTAGAGCGATATGTTCATGTATTATATTTATACTATAAAGCAAAATATCTTCAATTGAACATGTCTAAGATTATTCTTATAATCTTCATAAAATTGCTTAAAAGCTGTAGAACCAACATTTATTACTCATTACATAATATATACTGTGGAGCGCTGTCTGGTAGATTCTCTAATCTTACACCAGTGTCCATGTAACGGACTGGGCACATCCTGCGGATACCCCTGCAAAGCCTCAGCCCTGCTTGCTTCGTCTTCCGACCGGTGGGATTCCGTCGTCCTGTACGACTTTCGGGTACTGTCCGTAAGATGTATTCGACGTAACTGAAGAATGCTGGTATGTCACGGGAGGAAGAGAAGCTATCGGCGGGTAACATGTTTGAATATGCTCCACAGAAGATATACAGTGTAACCCTGGTCTATCGTTTTTGTTAGCCCTGAAAATTGTATTCATCGCTTTTATTGAGGGGCCATTAAAAAACGATATTTCGGGTTTCTACTGTGATATAAGTATTGCGTTTTGGTTTGTTATTTTGCTGAATCAATTTAAAAACAATGTTCAATTGATAAACCTTTTAACGTGTCTGTATAAAATGACATACATTGTATATATAACTTTTGATTTGTATCTGGTTTAATAGTTCATTATTGGTAGACAGCGTCTTATGAACAATGATGTGTTTCTATTGTTTAATGGAACAATGTAAATCGTGGCCTACACAAATTAGACTCTAAACTAGATTATATAGCAGGAGAATAAAATGTGTGACGAATGAACCCAAAATTATACAAAATAGTTTTATTTTTCACTATGATGAAGTAACAAATCAATAATATGATTCTCCGCTCGAAAACTAGTAAGTTATTTTGTTTACTATAAGTATACTCGTTTGAGCTAGTAAAAATAATGACAACTGTTGAAAACATAGCAAAGCAAAGAGGTTCGAAAAAGAACTAATATACTTTATAGATATGAATTTATTTAAAAACAGTATTTAATAGTTTCAATGGATTAGCGGTGTCTTTGTGGATGTTTATTTTTAATATAAAACCAAAATTGATTAAATAGTTATTCTACAAACAAATTGTGACGTACGTTTCAGCTTTTTAAGAAGAATCTTCAGTCAAACTATCATTAGGATATTTACGAATATACTAAAACTTGATTCTAATTCTTAACTTATAAAATTACAAAATGGAGGTTGGGTTTTTTCCTTTCAATCTGGGCGTAAGTAAGATACTGGGCGAATAGTACTAATTACTTATATGAAGACAGGTAAATCTCAAAGGAAATAAATTGAATAAAATACTAATACTCACTGGAAATTGAACCCATGAGATCAGTCACGGGCGCCAACAACGTTGACCACAACATCACGAACCCGACAATGTAAATTTTTTGTCAACGCTCTTGAACGTTCATCGTTTCAGAAGTGGTGTCCATGGGCTTGAATTCTCGTATTAACAAGTTCATAATCGAATTCCGGATTCGTCTCCAAAGACGTGGATGTCTGTGATGCCTACATTTATTTCCACATATCCAATCCTCAAACAGGGTAAAGTGATAGCAATTGATTAACTTAAAGTCCCGTCTATCCCCATTTGGATAGAAAAACGACCCTTTACGAGTGAGAAAAATTGAGCGCCTGAACAACAAACAGTCTCTCAGAACAACATCTGCTGATATACTTACTGTATATTCCACATTTTGAACGGAAATAGTTGAAAATACTACTGAACGGTAGTATTTTCGATATATCAAAACAGGAATGATGTCTTGTAGCCAAATTTTCAAATCAAGTTTGTTTTCTATATCAAATATTATAAAGTAAGCTAACACTTCACTTACACTTAATCACTTTGCTTTGCGATGTTTTCAACGATAAGTTGCGCTTAAATAAATTGATGTAAATTTTTAACTAACAATTATAATATATCTCTCTTTTTAATTTCTACATGTAAACTATCTCGTGCCATACATAAATGATAAGTGCATTTAAATTTAGTTAATAACGGCCAGTTTATAAACAAAAGATATTTCAAATAGCTTAGGATAGAGTGGCCTTGTATTGAAAGAACGCTAGAGTCGCTAATTTAAAAATGCATTTAATGTAAATTTGTTCTGGAAATTATAGATTGCAATTCAGTGGAACCTCGATTATTTGAAATTGTAAAAAAAAAATATAACGGATTTGAATGTCTGTGATGTCCCTACGTTCTCTCCATCTCATCTGATTTAAAAAAAACGTGGTGTCAAAAGCAATTATTAGCTAACTTCAAGCTGTTTAAGCCACTGAATACCAAGCAGCAGTATAATATATCAGAATATAAAACATTACCCGTTTCAAAAGACTTATATATTTATTTTAAATTCATAATGAACAGGTTTTTTTATTATTTAGACAATCTTAATCTAAATTTTGATCAAAAAATTGAGGTTCTACCGTATTCCGAATGAAATACAACTATGGATACAACATAATAATCTCTTTTTTATTCATGACATATTCTCGACAAACAATAATGTGTCGTAGCCCACTATTTGCGATATGTGGGCTATGACACGTTGCTTTCGGTCGATCGTATTCCACTTTGATAAGTCGTGTCGTATTCTGTCGGTATACACGTAAAATACTTTGTCATCGTCCCTTTTCACATGTAATATGACATTTCCCACTTCAACGTTAATATTATTTAAAAGAAAGCAGAAATGGAAAAACCCAAAGAGTGTATTTGTCAGTAGCATTCGAGTAGAAGCAAAATTTAACGGTAACGGTAACAAAAGGTAACGGCATACTATTTGTTAGAATGTGCCAGAGATGGTTTTCAAAATAACGCGCAAGAAGTTGTGACCATGCTGATGGTTTATGTCCTGGTTGTCTGTAGAAGTTTGCAACCTTCACATGTGTAAGTAAATTGCACGAGATAGCTCATTCATTCAACAGTGTTTGTATTTTGAAAAAGTCACATCTTTGCTTAGTGTTTTTGTGGATTGCATATTTTTATTTTAATTAAAATAATTAAGTTAATTTTTTACAAAGCTTACTTCATTTTTACGATACATTAAAACATGGAGAATATAACGCATTTTACTCTTTTCTTACTTTTCTAAAATACTACTTGGTTCACTTTACATTTCATGTAATATTTTTAATTTCAAAAGCATGTTTAACATTTACTTAATTACGACCGCCATTTTATACAAGTTAACGGAAGATTCCCAAGGTTTTAATCATTAATCAATTGATGAAGAAACAAATTACGCCGATTGAATACGACATTACTTATCAAAGGTCATCTTTGTCATAAGGTAACCATTTGAGGTGTCTGTCTTACTAAGCAAGATTCTAACCACTGTCCTCTGGAGGTTTAATATAATCTATACAAAATTAACATATAAATTCCTTTAAAAATCACAAGAAAATAATACATCGCACACCTAATGCAACAACGTCGCAAGTGCTAAATAATGAAAAATGAGATTAATGTCTCAGAGCATATCTAATAATTGTGCTTCTATGTCACAAGTGTAGATCTTAAAATAGGAATTGAAATAGAAATTGTAGCACAATGAAACCATGCGACACTATCAAATTTAGAATCATTAATTGCTTCTCCTAAAAAAAAAAGAAATTTGCATTTATTATGTTGTTGCACCGGGTGTGCAATATGTGGTTATCCTTCATTGATAATATTGTATTTAAACATAGAATTTTTGTAAAAGGATTGTCCATTTATGACATCATACTTTTAGAGTATTCTTTATCATACCTCAGGTTTAAAGGGGGCAGGGAAAAAGCGGTACTCCACAAAACCAAAAGATACACAGATTAACATTCTAGCAATTAATCAGTTGAGGCATCCAGTATCAAACATGACCAAGTTGTGTTTTCGCCGATATACACTATTTTATTAGTTCAGGTAGGGAATTTTAATACCTACAATTCAATATATGTTTCCGTTTTAAAATTGTACTAGAAGTGTACGAAAATCAACTTTAAATAATGATACTTCTATCAAAAGTGGCCAAGTCATTGAGAGCCAATCAGATTGCAGAATTCGAATCATCTGACCGAATGTCGATCATTATTATGTACAGAATGTAAACGCTTCACGTTTGACCGTTAAAGGTGTATGGACTTACTTCGGCGCCGTTTTTCTGTAAAGGAGTACAGAAGTACTTTAAACTCAACACAGTTGAATACTTCAAGTATGAATTACATATATTCATTGGAAATAAGTTACACAATTGTCATGTTAAAAAAAGCCAGTAAAGTAAAGTATGGTCAATATAGATCTATTCACTCCTCTAAAGGTTATGTTGATGTTTAGTGTCTGTTTTTGGGTATTCACTGTCAATACTTGGTGGAATGGCATTATATTCAAAAAATAAAATACTCAATGGTACTAATTCCACTATTATTCAATAAGATCAGGACCGGATTCGCTCTTGAATTCAACTGAATTAGCACAAATGAGTACTTTTTTTTTAAGTTTATTAAATTTTCAGTTTTCTTAAGAAATAAAACTGTCATGGCCTTCTGTTTTGATACCGAACGCCTCAATTAATTAAAGGGTGTCCAAAAATGTAACGTGATTCAGACAGCGAGTAAACAATTTTGTAACGAATCACGACAATGAGTGAGGGGTATCAAATATCAACTGAAATTGTGTAATTTCATTTATGGACAACACTGAAGCTACATTCCTTATTCTGTAAAATATTTGATTTTATGTTGGCTTAATGATTTTAATTGTAAAACGAGTAAAAGTTCTGTTCAACGTTTTTATATAATTTTGTATAAAATATCTAACAATAAAAGGGAATTATTTATTGCTTCTCTATTCTCTCGCCTTGTTCAATATTTATAATTATATTATCTTTGCTAAAACTGCGTATTTAATATTATATATTTAAAAAAAGATTGTAAACAAAAACCATAAAGAAAATAATAGATTTTGAACAGAGGAAATAGATTTTTCTATCTAGACTAGAATTGCCTATGGATAGATTGCAGAGACTAATTATTAAAAAAAATGTTAAAAAGCTAGTTTTTGGTATTTATCAAGTATAAGCGTTAGCCGTAGGAATATTGTGAAATAATTATAATGGAAAATAATAAACATGACAACAATTCTTGAATATAATTATAATGCAATTGTGACAAAATGGTGGACGGTCTTGCCTCGTTCACCGACTCCATCTCTCGAATGACTGTACATAGTATAATATTAATAATAAAAAAAACTTGTTATATCTGTGTTTTATTTCACTTACTTGAGACAATAATTGGTGGGTTACGACATATTGCTATTTGTAATAATTTTAATTAATAGCTCAACCCTCGAGAAGTTCTGCCCCACACAAAACACATAAGGCATCGCATGCTACTTTTTTACGATCACAAAATAATATACATCCATATTTGGACCAAATTGTGACAAGCGACAAAATATGTATATTACACGAGAATGTGACCCGAAAAAAACAATAGCTTTCAACGGACGAAGTACCTGTCCACACTCCTAGGCCTGGTCTTACCCTCCGAAAGGTCCTTTGATTTGTCTGGTAGGATGTTCGAGGAATTATCTATTATGAATTGTTAAAACCAGGAAATACAATAAATGCAGAGCTCTATTGTCAACTACTTGAAAGATTGAACGAGAAATTGAAAATTGAAACGTCCGAGTTTGGCCAATCGAAAAGAGATAATTCTGTTGTACGACAATGCATAATGCCAAGATGACCCGTGAAAAAATTACTAATTTAAATTTTGAGGTTTTAAAGTATCCTCCATACTTGCCAGACCTTGCCCCTTCTGATTTTTATCGTTTTCTGTTGACAGAACAATCACTTAGGGAGAAAAAATTGAAAAAAGTCGAAAATTACTTGAATATACAATATTTCAGCTCAAAACCTGTATGTTTTTACAAAAGGGGAATTGGAAAGTTGCCTGAAAGATGCCAAACAGTCCTAGATAACGATAGAGCTTGTATACTATAACATATAATTTGTTAAAAATAAAGTGTGCATAATGTTAATAAAATGGATTTCTTTTCAATTCCCCTAATATATTAACATTGCCAGGGCCTCTTTGGATAGAATTAGGGAAGGAAACCTCCCCTAATCCGATCTTCCAGATTTGGTGTAGCCCTAACAGTCTGGTTACATAATTATTTTTTTACAAGAAAGCAAAGATAAACAATAAAAGACTCAGTCTCAGTCAACATTATACAACAATCTTTATTCAATTAAGTACAAACAATAATATTTATTAATAATGATAATATAACTAAATAAAACAAAATATGTCATTCATCTTTCTGGGGTTTCAGAGGGCGAATCATTAATTGACTTAATGTCGTAATAACATAATAATTAAATGATACCAAGTATTCGTATAAGCAATTGAATTCTAAACTCAATTATAAATTACATATAAATTCAAGTTATTACTGTCAATAAGTTGACTGAAATACAACATTATGTCGTTAACGACTTATCTACTTCAGTTACTAGATAGCTACAATACATTTTCAAAATTTAGGACTACTTCCTCCTGCTTGATAACATGATGATAATAATAATTAGAAAGATAGTCCTGGGTACAGCAACCTAGTGCTGATCCACAAAAAAAAATGAATAAATATTTCAATAATTTATACACGAAATTAAAATAATAGATTTACACGATTCTCTTTAAAATAAATAATAAACAAAAAAAAACTTTAGCTTTTCAATTCCTGTTGTTTCATCTTCTTTCTCGCCAGGGACATCAGCGGATAACCCTTTGTATTATTATTTTTAAGCCCGAGTTTCTTCAACCTTCACAAATGTTATAATCATTTGGATAGAATATCTCCTGATAGTTATGCAAATTATATGTCACCAACGACGCTATTTTACAATTCACTGAGTTTATAGGTGATGTTGATCCCAGGCGAAAAAAAGATTACTCAAACAAACAATCAAACGTGACCTATCTCAATCAATGCCCTTTGTATACTTATTTTCACACGTAGAAAAACAGCTGAAGATCCACGCCGTGTTTTGTCACTTGGTGTTCTAAATTCAATATATTTCAAACAATTCTGTTTAATAATCATTAAATTATTATGTTTTTTCTTTAATTTCCATTACGAGCAAGTGGTTTATTTAATGAATACTAGTTAGAAATCTGATCTATAATATGCAAGGCATTTTTTTTAAGATCATTATATTATATATTCTCTATTAAAAAAAATGAGAAGGTGTCAATATCTATTTATTTGTTCATTCGCAGCTCATTCTACTATTTATTAGAAATGGTCACTATTTCAAATCAATTTCAGGTATCTATTCCTGAATGGTTAATTGCAGGTAAATAAAACAATCAGATGAATATTTTATATCATATATTTTATATTCAATGACAAATATTTATAAATTCTCTTTTTTTTACTGTTATATTTTACAAGCAGTGTTTACATAATATCAAAAAATGTGATATACTTCTGCAAATATTTTCGATGGATACGGCGGTAACTTTTTAAAAGTTATTTTTAATATAAAATAATGTATAACTTTGTTAACACACACGTTGTGTTACAAATTGTGACACTTGTTTTGCCTCTTCCAGCTTGACCTGGACAAAAATCTGCATCCAGCAGAAAAGGAAAAAACCCTAAGCTTCATTTTGAAAGTTATTTAATGCTCTTAAAAACAACACAAGAATTTTAAGAAAACTGATAAATAATGCAAATAATAAAATGTTATAGTATCACAATGTCACCAATGTTCTGTGACTTTGTTCTTTTAACTAGATCTTCGAGACAGGATTTTGTGCTGCCGAAAATAACGGAATAATTTTAGCTAAGCATGATTTTTTTATACTATAGTAATATCAATATTAGATTATCTGTTAATCTTTTTATAAGAGAACAAACCATGGAACAATTTTTGAATTATGACAGCTTCTTCATTATAATAACACAATATTGTGTGATTTATTCCTGAATAAAGAATATTTACCTCATTATTTTGTCGTATTTATTTCTGTATACGTCATGAATAGATAGATGTCTCCATTTCATAAATTGGCAAATGGTTCCTTTAACGCTATCCAAAAATGAATGCGTGTAATTAATGTCAAATTATATTTCTACCTTCAGAAGTATACCACATATTTGGTGAATTTAGCGTAAATTTTATATCTATTTATACATTAGACAATCGTTTTAAACCTAGTGTTTATATATATCAAAAATGAACACAAAATAACATTACAATTATAATTATACTGCCTTTATAAACAACGCCTTTTAAGCCACTAAAAATGCCAAGGCCTATTTGATTGGCAAGACCAAAACTGTAAACGTTTGGTGCCAATTATCGCTTATATACTACATATATTTTTAATCATGACATTTCGCTAAATCGGTATGAACGCAAACTATTTCATAAAATGATAATTTTGAGTTCTGAATTAACTGGTATAAAATATTTACCACATTGTTAAAATTAATTATTTTTTTCATATATTATTACCAAGCTTTTAATCCAAATGATTCGATTAACAAGTACTCAAATATTACTTTATTATACAGGTAAAACACACTTTTTAAGCCAAATGACTTTATTCATAAACCATTACCAAATTAAACTCAATAACAATTTAAATAAAGTCACCATAAGCTCAACCAAGGAGAAGTCATCACAAATATCCATGTATAAGATTTAGAATGTTTAATTAAGAAAGGAGACTCAAATCAGATTACTAATCACCAAACAAAACTCTTCATTTCTCATGGAGGCCAATGGGGTGACCAAAATCGCATGGTGTACCATCCTCAGGATTAGAAAAATATGTTCTCAAAATCGTAATATTGCCTACAGTAATTGCAATCTGCAATACACAATTGACATAAAAATAAATGTCTTACTTAATCTACACTCGCTGACACCTGCAACTTGATATCGATTAAAACCCACGTTTCTCTAAAGTGTGATTTCGTATTAATTGCTTCATCTGTTTGGAAATTGGCTTATAATAATGAACAGATGTAAATATCAACTTTCTATCGAACTTCGTTGATAATAAGTTTCTCGAATAATGTACATTTGTACCAAGACAGCGATTCCTTCACTTAAAAACAAAACCAGTCTATAAAACGTAATATAATTGCACATTTTGACAGCTACTACCTACTTAAAATAAGTCCTGATTTGACAAAAAAATATCATTTATATTTGAATTAAATACGAGTAAAATATCATAACAGCGAACAAAGTAAAAGATACAACAATGTTTCAAGCAGAATGTCTAGTCATTAGAGATTACAGAGGTTGGGCCTAACAGAATGTTGGTAACTAAATATTCTGTCTCCTGGACTTATTCTTGCAATAATCGGCCATCAAAGTTACAGCCACTCTCGAAATCGGTGTAAGTTTCTTTTCTTCTCTGAAACTTATTTGAGAATCTCTTTCAGGACAATCTAATTATAATCAGGATACGGATAATCTGTCTAACATGATGCTGATCACATCCTATAGAAGCGTTCGAAGATGGGTAATGAATGGAAAGAATTACTCAAATCAGTCCGGCTAAGTACCGTACCAACAAGGGCGAATTATATTTTATTTGTTAACCTTCCGGCATCCATATAGTGCATGGTTGGCCAAACTTTTGACTCCTGCGGACAACTTCATACTGAAATTAGAAGTAACTGTAGAAACTAACACAACAACTCAAAGCACAATATAATTTGTATGAAAGGGAAACAAAATGGAAGTTTCGAAGCATCAGGCGGTCAAATTAGCCAACCACTGATATAGTACGAGTCGATCTCAAATCACAAAAGCTTTCTTATTACAAATTGTCTTTATTTCATCACACTATAATGCAACCCAAGTTTTAGTTTTAGCCACTCATTATTACTCAATAATTTAAAAAGTTCAATGCTGCATGTTTAGGGCTGTAATTTCGTGGTGGTGGGTTCTCCGTGGAAGGTGATGAGGTTGGGAGAAATGGTTGTTAATCAGTCACTCAATACTCCATGTTACGTCTACGTGCAAAAAGAAAAAGGCGTTTAAACTTAAAAATTAAAAATTAGTTGAATATTCCATAATAACTACAATACGTATATGCGTAAAGGAGAAAAAGGACCAGTCTAAATCAGCATTGCCGAATCAATAAATTTCACGTTGGAACATCATATTTTATATCTAAATTCATATAAATGTATATCTTGTTTTGGCTCTCCTGAAAAGTACCAATTTAAGACTTAACACATTCTTTTTATGCACTTTCATATATGAGCTTAGTAAAATGTACCCAAAAACATTACAGTCTTTGGATTTGTTCATTTATTATTAATTTAAAAATCAATAACAATGGAGCCCAGATGAGCGTCACCACGGTCACAGTAAACATCGTTGTCTATTGATCCCATTATTCATCCTTTTTCTACCTGAATATCGTTGCTTTCGCTCATATTTGGTTAAGAAGAGTACAGACTACAGTTAGTCATCAGCCGTGGGGACAGAAACGGTTTCCAAAAGCACGTGATTTTTTGAATTTCTGTTTTTTTTAATTTACTTTTTGAAACTGTTAGTTATTTTTTTATAAAAACATCAAATTATTTACAGTTATTTTTCTAATATATTTATATTGAATATATGTTGATCTGAAGAGGTCAAATTGTAAATATTTTTAAAAAAATCACGTTTAGCTATATTTTAACCCCGAATGTTTGCGAGCCCATACGGTCACATTTCTCCTTACTTTACTTATTACACGGTAATAAAAGGATGAGCATGACCATATAGTCATACGGGGTTTCTATACAACGACTTGGCGTTTTTTTTTTTTTTTAATTTTGAATAGGAATAAAAGTTATCCGTGACTTCAATATGGCTTAGAAAATATATTTTTTATCGGAAAAAAGCTCTCGTCTCTGGAGGGTTAAGCTCAACACAGGAGTGTCTGTCTGTAAGCATATATATACTCTAAGTATGAATTACATATATTCATTGGGAAAAAGTCACAAAATTGTCATGTTAAGAAAAGGCTGTAAATTAAAGTCAGGTCTGTATAAATCTATGCACTTCTCTAAAGGTTAAGAGCTTCTTCAAACAAACGATGAATGCAAGAACGATATATCGGTAATACGTAAATGATAACGTCTGTGATTCAGAAAGCAAAATGGTGGCACCGAATTTTACTGTATAGGGCGGTTTCTGGCAATTATAAAACTACCAATAAGTTTCTGTTACCATTTATAACAAGATTGTCTCATACCATCGACAAATTTTACAGTATTTTATAATGAAAAGAAAAAAAAAGATTTAAACATTGTTGTATATTTTGTTTCATTAGCTCTCAATTATATTTCACAAGGTTAGAACATAAATTTACAATATTTCTTATTAATACACAAGGTCCTTAACAAATGAATAAAACAAAACAATGAGATGCAAATTGTGAATTAATCCTTTGAGTAGCGAGTCATTTTTTGTAAAATTTTCTTTTTTTTCGTTTATTTTACTATTACTACACACAAAAATATAAAAAAAGAAATTTTTTGGTAATAGGGAAAAATGTTACTCATTATTTCAAGTAGTATTTTTTTTTTTTTGAATGTTAGAATGCACAGTTAAAAGTGTAAATGAAGAAGTTTTTGATTACTTTTGAAAAACTTTCTAGAAGTTATTTCTTCTAATTGAAACCGAGATCTATACTGTTTTCACGTGTGGGTGTGTTGACTCTACTGATGTTGATTCCAGGAAAGGATTCGAGCCAAAATGAAATCACAAACTCAATATTAACCACTTGAATACCAAGCGGACACCGGTGTCCGGAACATATGCAAGCAAACACGGATGTCCAAGACATTTAAAAAATCAAATACTTGGTATTCTAAGAGAATGTAAGCAATATTTTGATGAATATGTGTAGTGCTATCTATACTTAGTCAATATAGGTTTTTAAAATATTGAATTCGAGTGTATATTAGGCAAAATTATTGATAGATGTGTGTAGCATACATATTTGAAGATATCATAATAAATATGAGAATAGCAATAGATAATAAACAACGTAATACTTGAACGTAAATATACGGCGTTCTTATTCAAAGGGTTAATGTCTTTTAATCACTATGCGTGATTGGCCATGTCGTTACATTCAATACAGTAAAAAATATTTATGAAATCAATATGATGTAAGTATTCATCTACTTAAAATATAATCATAAATAAAAATTAAATATAATATAACTTATTTATTATAAGACTATTTTATTCTTCGCTTCACTAGTGGCTACGGTGATTCTAATACACTGGTTCCCAACCTATGGGTCGCCAACTTTTTTCGATATTGGATTTGAACAACAAAACTAAAACTAGTCAACTAAAATTATCTTATTAAAAAAAAAATGCCCTTTTCAATTGCACCGGGGCCGCGGGTCACATGGCTTTTATAAAAAGGGGTCGCCACCCAAAAAAAGGCTGGGAACCTATGTTCTGATACAATAAAAAAATTAAAAATAATTTAGGGTACCATCAAAAAACACTGTAAATGTAATTAAATGATAAATTAAATATAAAATATCTCACTAAATACATTTCTAATATCAGTATAATCACTTATTTTTATATTATTCATAGAGAAATCTGTTTAACTGGATGACTGCCACAGACGAGATATCTCGTCAAATTTTCTGTGCTCAACACGCCAGAGACGACTTGCAGACTAGGTACAGACGTACTTTTTTCTACGGCAGCCAAAAGGTTAAGGCTGAGTGCAATGGTCTACACTGACATCTATAATTAAGACAAATTGTCAAGTGACTTATTTATTTGTGTAATTGATAAAATATAGCTTAATAGGATATTTTAAAACATCCCAGTTGCGTTAAGCATTCCTTGTCATTATATTCCACAAACAGTTAACTATAAAACAATGAACAGAGAACTATTGGCGTGCTTCAGCAGTGACTTTTTTTTTTTTTTAATATCTCGACCAAAATACACTATTTTTTTATAGCAATAAGTAAAAAAAATATATCGTCATTTCTTTTTTTTACATTTCGTTACCTTACTTTGAAAAGGTTCTATTTGCACTTTACGATATTTTGAGATACGAGCGTTTGAATATTTGACCGATCATACGAATGTCGTTTATAAATCGATTATAAAAAGTCCTATTGTTTCTTAGAAGCTTGTAAAATTACTGTATGAAAGAAAGTGTGTAGATAGAACTCTTGAATCCTGCTAACTTCTTTATTTAAAAATGCATGACTCTGAAATGAATATATATGTTAGATTGTGGCAAATACAACATTTTCTGACCAAAAGGTCATTTTATGCCAAAGTGTCAGTTAGAACCTTTAAAAGTAAATAACGATTTAACAACACTGTTTCAGCATTTAATTAACAACTAATGTTCAATAAAAGCTAAAAAAAATAAAAAAGCTAATATTAATTTATTATTTGACGTATAATAAAATGTTCAAAAATTAATACATAGCTTGTTTTGTATTGTAGGAAAATAAGAGTTTAGGCACGCCACTGCTTACCTGTTTATTATATACAGTATACTATCAGTGGAATAGTATATTAACCACTTGAATACCAAGCGGACACAGGTGTCCGGAACATTTAAAAAATCAAATACTTGGTATTCTAATAGGATATAAGCAATATGTTGATGAATATGTGAAGTGCTATATATAGCTATAGGTTTTTAAAATATCGAATTCAAGTGTATATTAGGCAAAATTATTTTTCTCAAAACACGCAGTATCTCTGGGACATATTAATGATTTATTTGCGCGGTATTCAAACGGTTAAAGAATGTCTTATGAGTTACAATAATGTTTGCACATAAGCCACTTGATAATTTTCTTATTAATAGATGTCACTGTGTACCGTTTCACTTACCCTTAATATAAGAGTTTATTTATGTTTTGACGAATGCAGTATTTTATTATCTTCTTTCATCTGACATTTAGTCATCTATGATTTTGAATTGATTGAAGTGGCATGTACTCGGTAACTCCATAGTAACATTACAATAGTTTAGTGCAAGGATATCATATTTCCAGTTTCTGTCGAAATTGAGCGTTATATCTTTATGCTATAGAATTGTTATTTTACGTTGAAAAAAGTATTTGATTTCATTCAAAAACATAATATCATTGGTTTCCTGCAAGAAGTCACTAAGTGAAATTTGGTCAAAACTGAGTTAGATTGTATAACCAAAGTGTGCATTTTTTCATTTTGCATAAATTCATCAAGTCACTTGGCATCTAAACGTCAACCAAAATTGTCAAATGACAAACTTTTAAAATCATTTTGTTGTATTTCATGCATCTTTAACACGCTGCAATTCTTGCATTTTAGAGACCTCTTGCATCAAACTGACAATAAGTCCATTTACCATAATTTAGCAAGCAAAAAAGTTCTTCATATTCGATGTTTTCAAAACACACAAAACTGGACGTACAATATCTTTGCACTAAGCCACGTCTCCAAATTTTTTAGCCTAAGGGCCACACCCTAGCTAGCTCATTAAGCCAACATACTGTATTATTGAATACCGGCCAGTTTCTGCGGGCCAGATTGATGGTACTCGCTGGCCGGTGTTGGCTCGCGGGCCGTAGTTTGAACACCCATGGACTAAGCCATCGATAAGATCAAAAAGAGCACTGTATTTACTTCTACAGTTTATTTATTAATATGATAGCTATTTCGACTTCACTTCATCATCGTAACTACAACCGTAGTTATGACAATGGTGTAAAGCTGAAAAATCAATGTATGACAGCATGACATCGAGGATTTGACATAACCGTTAATTAGGGTGACAATCATTAAAATAAATTTGAAATTCAATTTTGTTTAATTACAGTTTGGACGTAAGTGCTCTGTTTAGCAATTGTCAAATTAAAATCTTGTTTAGATCAAATAACAGCGTTACCATTCTACTACAAACTTGACAGATAACGTAAATCTATAGTCTGTATCTAGAATAATTGAAACACTGAAAAAAAATGTTTTTTTGTTATACAATTGAAAGGCAAAATACGTTGAAAGTCAGTGAATGGCAAAATCAATATGACTGTGGACAATCGTGACCGTGGCTTGCGTCGGACATTTTGAATGGGACATCTAGGTCTATGCTAAAAACGATCTCTAATACTTACAAATCATTTGGTTATACGTTAAAATACATTTTAAAATCTTACAATATCACAAAAGCAACATGACACACATATTATAATACTGGATATACATTTCTTAACTAGATAGATTGGATATTCATTGGATACACGGTTACAGCTCATTTAAGATATCATTTGAACATAGCTTCTATAGCACATATATTGTTAAGTATTTTAATACAGCCAAATGAAAATATTGAAATAATAATAATTATTTGTTATATAGTGGATTCTTGATCTATTATTTTTCAAGGCACTCGGAAAATGAACAGTACAAATCATCGGTATGTTGGCAGAAAATCGTTATGTCAAAAATTGCCTGTTATGAGTTTCTGAATACATACATATTTCAATGTACACTATCTTCTCAAAGAAACTTGTTCAG
Organism: Himalopsyche tibetana; assembly: GCA_030503985.1. Lineage (NCBI taxonomy): Eukaryota > Metazoa > Arthropoda > Insecta > Trichoptera > Rhyacophilidae > Himalopsyche > Himalopsyche tibetana. The sequence continues at coordinate 3,139,115 of JAPJYX010000052.1, read as the reverse complement.
CCATATTGTATATATTTTGACATTAGTAAAAACTTTAAATAAACTAAGTTACTTCTTTAATCATTTAGTGTCAAACCAACATCTGTATAGTGTAGAAACAATCATTGAATACATCAACAACTCATACTTGAAAGTGAAGAGTTGCATTTAATCATTGTCTAGTGCTCATTCCAACCACTGTATCACATCAAGTACCACTCATGCTTCTACATAACCTCAATAAAATTAAGGCAAGATTATAATAACAAACGAAGGTGTGCTTCAAACACAGTTTATAGAAATGCTATTCCTCTTTAGACTGAATTTAAAATAACTATAAAGGCAAGAGTCGGCAAATAAGCTGTGACCGAATATTCAATCTTAAATCATCACAATTATCACTGATTATAGTGTTATTATTATATATAGTTTCAGGGTTATGTTTGAAACAGTTGACAAACTGAATCCACTCTAGAAGGCCTTTGTATGTTCCAACGAAACGGTATTAAATCAAAATCTATGAAAGTAAAATTTACAGACTATTGACAGCCATGTAATTTGGTAAACCTTCACAGTTCCGTTGTATACGTGTTTTTACTGAAACCCATTACGAAATACCCCTAAAAACAACGCCAATCACAAGTAAACTGTCTGTATTCAAGAACGGCAAGTCTAAATTATCATATCTTAGCACAAAATAATAATAAAATGCCTCCATGACAGGAGCTTTATATTGTTAGTTAAATATGTAATTCTTTTATTGGTTTGAAAAATATCTTATTGGTAATGATTTTAGTTATAGATTGTAATTCAAGATGTAATCAGTTGGCTCGTTTATGGCCCAATTCTATTTGAGAATAATTGGCAACGCTGTCATAATAATACTTTGCAATTAAAAAACTTTCAGTTTGATTGATTCGTTTTTATAATTGTTTGACCTTTCAGTTCATAAATAATAAGTTACATTGCGAACGGCATCGTAAAAGGTATTTCATAATGTTTTCGAGCGGAAAACAGGTGCGGTAGTCATAGAGAATCAGATTGTCAAAGGCAAGTAGCATTTTAAGCTCTAACACGAATCGAGACTTATTTTATTTCATGCGAGATACCATTTTGTGCACACTTCGGTTGCGTTTGTAGCCTGTTTGTTGCGCAATGAAATATTTAAGCACAACAAACGGATAACATATTTCCGTAACATTATGTGCAATATAAATTGATTTGTTTACAGAAATCAACCTTATCGACTCGTCTTAAGAACGGAGAGCATTCCGGTGTATTTCAAACTATAATAATATTTGATACACCAATCTCTAAATGTTCTAGAAGAAATAGTACGTTTTTAGTATAATAACAATTTCCAAAATTCACCACATCATAGATTATTATAACAGCTTATTTTTAAACAAATTTTCGAAAGAGTTATATAATAAAATTAATTATCATCTGTAAAAGACGCTGGAGATTCCATTATAATATATTTTGATTCATCGAATCGCCATTTCCTAAGGACAATAATCTGACGTGAAATCCACTCGAAGCTTTACTAGAGAAGTTTTCACATTTTTGATTGTTTGATTGCATTCACTTAATGATTATTCTAAATTAGATTCAGTAGCGGCCTCTGTGCGAATAGTCGTGGCGGTGCCTCATTCTCTCCCGCTCCCGCCGCGATAAACTCCACGGCTTGCGCTTCCTCCACGGTCTGGAATCATAAAAATCACAATTTAATACATAAACATGAAACTTTAACCTTTATCATCTCATGCGCTGTGAGCAGAGTATTTTACTGCCTTAGCATTTTTTCACATTGTTGATGTTGAAATTTGGTAACTTATAAAAAGTCAATGAGACGTAAATATTGATTGAAATCCAAAATAAAATTATAATTCGTTATGTTGAAGGCTAATATCTATATTTGGTATACTATTATTGTAAATCAGCACTAAACTTAAAATATTATAATATACATTCACTTGAATGAATTAATTATGAAGATTAAAAACTGACAAGCACCACCCAAAGTAGAAATTACCTTACGGTTTAGGTTAGGTTAGATATGTTGAATAGAAAGAGAGAGAGAATGACAAGACGTTAAAATTTTTATTTTAATTAAATCGGTACAGTGGAACCCCCAATTACACCCCGAATTACGCGCTGGCTGTAAATATTCGCTGCAAATCCCCCAATTGCACTGTTGCGTTCCATTGTCGTTGCTACGAGATGGTCGTCTGTGCGGCGCATACAGTCAAATGTTGGCTGGCGTCTGTGTATGTGCGCGCTTTGAATTTTATCACGTAGTAACTAAATATTTCGTCCATATTTTTCTTAATCTTAGTTTTGCATTTTTTCGGAAAAAACCAAATCTCTAATTTTGTATGAGACTCACTCCCCCAATTGCACTACCCTGAATTACACTGTCCCGACTTCAGTGTAAATGGTGGTTTCACTGTATTTATCTTTTCTCTAAAATATTTTCATCACTTTTTGTTCATTTGAAACATATTGTAAAAAAGTGTGTCAGCCAAAAATCGCTGATAATTATATGTAGTATCTGTTTAGTTATATGAAAAAATAATAATAAATTAAAAAACATTACGAGAGTGGCAAAAGACAATATACAACACAAGCTGCTAATTAATATTAGATAGATTAAAATTTCCACTGTCATATTTCGTCACTGTTCTTAAAGAAGTTACTAGCTCACAGATTGATAGTTGTGAGTAAACAGCAAATGAAAAATTTCAGCTTTAACCTTTATAGACCTGGCGGTCCCGTGCGAGACCAGTGATTATGGTACATTTTGCTATCGGATTACGCTGATTTATGATAATAGTATTCGAAATATGAATATAAGCTTACATCAATAATGACTTTGAGATACCGATCTATAATTTTATTTTCAGTTTCGATATATATTTTTAATATTTTTGTCATATTGAGTAATATAAACATCTGCGTTACAAAGTTGACTCTTGGAATATGCATTGTGTTAGGCGGACCGTAATAAATCAGCTTTATCCACACCATACAACATATTTCAATGGGGATACAGATTTCTTTCTATACCTAGAAAATTCTCTATTTTTTTGTAATTTTATGGATTAAATTTTTAAAGTTTTGTCTAATTTTTATCGTTTTAATTCTATAACTAAAAAATAAAATAAAATGTGAAAAATTGTAAATAAAGCTTTTTTTAATTATAAACATTCTTTTATTTTGCTAATGCTTTTTATTTTACCCGCATTGGCTGACTAGTTTTAGAGATATAATTATTTTTATAAAAGCTACGGGTCGTGCAAATATTTCGCAAAAAGTCCACGGGCGTTTAAAGGTTAAAGATAAAGCTTCTAGCATCGATATTTTATGTTACATAGATAATAAAAATATCAAAATATAGATGCATTAATGCCGATCTGACACAAATAAGAATTAAAATTAATCGACATGGAAAAATGCCTGCCGTTAAATCAGCATTAATAATAATTGCCTGTAAAAATAAATGGTGGTTTTGGCAAACTGTACAGACCCATTTATTCCAAACAAAGAATTTACATCAATTGTCTTTGTTAGTTACCAACTTCTGCCAGAAAGGTGACGATTTATTAGTATTGGTGTAACGAAAGCACTTACTTGACAATTTTGCCCCTCGAGTTAACATTCTTCTTCTCAGTGGCGACCAATCGTAGAGCGGAAGGGGCAGCTGATTGGTTAGTGATACAATACAATAAAATATTAGTGAAACGGCAATTAATTGAGTTACATTTTTATTAAATTCAATGCGTATTTAATATGGAAAACAAAAAAATAATATTAATTAAGGCGCAGTGGTAAAATATTTGAGAAGTGTCAAAAGCCATGAGTTTATTTCTCGATAAGGTCAGTATTAAATTGAGATTTTTTCAATTTAAATTTGACATCTAAGACCGGATTATGATGTCACTTCTTCTCGAGCTGATCTCGGGTGAATTATCTCGAATGATCTTTCTTACATATTCAAAATATTTGGCGCATAAACATTAGCTGTACTTAATGCCAAATATTTAAAAAAAAATCAAATTAAATTATTGTTTCCGTAGTAGGCAGATGGCACAGACAAGCGTGTTTCTATTGAATTCCTGAAAAGTTTTTTTTGACCATATCCGCTCCTAATGTGGAGCATATGGACTACTTATAGCCGGGCCTTTAGCCGAGCGGTCAACGTAGTTGGCTTTAATAAAGGCGCTGACGGGGTCGAATTCCAGTATCTAAAGTTTCACAGTTGCTACACCTTTTTTTGTTCAAAGTGAGTAGAGTAGCTAGATAAGATTTTTTTTTTTTAAATCCATTTCCGCTTCCAATGTGAAGCATATGTCATTCTAGTGGAGGTATCACCACAGAAGTTGTCCTATGAGAAATTCCTATTACTCAGTTTCTCAACCTCTCTTTTTTTAGAATAGGGTTAAGAGAGGACTAGTAGTTAGCTAATCGCTCTCGCTACGCCTCGTTATTTGAAGATTGTAAGGGTGAGAGTGAATTTTTAGACATCAGAAACATCATATGGATTTTTATTCCATGCCTTCGAACAGCTGTTTGTACTGGGAGAGCCCGTGAGAGCTGTCACTAAAACCAACCATATTGCCCACTGCGCGGCTAGTTGTAAGCTAATTGTTCTCGCCACGTCCCTTTTTTGGAATATGAAAGTTGGAAGAGAACCTTCAAAAATCAATTTATGAAACTGCCTGTACTGGGATTCGAAATTGAAACCCTCAACCTCACAGACCAGTTAAAGGACACTTCCAAAATGTTTTACCATTGAATTATCAAGCAAGGATACAGCAAATAAAACAATAATGTATACCTAAAGAAAACCATTCCTCACACCGATGCAATATTTAAAAAAACGAATGAAGTTACATACAATAAAAATGGAGGTTAAAAAAATCATAATTTATAATTCAAATTAAAAAAAAAAGAAAAAACTACTTCAGTACTACAGCTAAGTAAATTGGTTTTTAATGATTGTAGATTTCATTTTACAAAATTCAATTGAGCATTATCAAATCATTGTTTCCAATTTACAAACTCTTCGAATTTTATTTAAACAATAATTATTATAACATTCATGATTCATGCTCATCAAACAAAGATTAACCACTTGAATACCAAGCGGACACAGGTATCCGGAACATATGCAAGCGAACACTTATATCCAAGACATTTAAAAAATCAAATACTTGGTATTCTAATAGAGTATAAGCAATAGTTTGATGAATGTGTAGTGCCATCTATATTGAGTCAATATAGGTTTTTAAAATATCAAATTCGAGTGTATATTAGGCAAAATTATTTTTCTCAAAAACACGCAGTATCTCTGGGACATATTAATGATTTATTTGCCCGGTAGTCAAGCGGTTAAATTAAATATTCCAACTGTGACCGAATCAGAGTTATCAGAGATGTATTATTTTACTAGATTTTAGTGTATTTCCAGGCAATAAAGCAAGACAAATATTGCATAAGTGTAAGGGGTTTTACAATCGAATATGGTGGACTAGATGGTTTAAAAATAATCTAAGAAGAAAGAACCACAGGGAATGAAAATAAAATATTAAGTTGTACAGATAAAAAGCCATTTTTAAATGTGTAAGCAACCATAATTTTTATAATAAAACTACGGTAAGAATATTTACATACAAATTGCTTTATTTGGTTGAGATTATACTACGACAACATTGTCCTCTTATCTTGCGTAACACGCAACTACATTTGAGAAGTTTTTTCGTGTCATATCAGCTCAAAATGTGATATATCGATCTTTCTGGATATGAAATTAATGGAGCATTAAGCCCTAGAGGCGCATAAGCGTGAAAGATCTTCAAGTCTCCTTCATCGGTGATGAGTAACAGCTCTGTTAGTAAAGGATGTTGATAATGACGCCTGCATGGCCTGTTCTTAAATTTATTAGTTACCAGACACTAATATAATACTCAACACTTACACAGTGAATGTATTGACGCTTGTATTGGTTGCCTGCAAGCTTTTTTAGGTTGGTATATTATATATGCCGCTATGTATACAATTTTCAATGGATTAAGTGGGTTTGTTATAATTGTGGGGATTTTTTGAAAATATTAATGACCAGATAATAACATAGGAATGTTTAAAATAAATCTAGGGTTTTATCCGACCTATTATTAATGAGTTGATTTGTTTTTAAGCCTTTGAATTAATATTTAATGATAGCAAGTGCTTGAATTATTAATAAAATGACAATTATTTAAAAGGGGTACAACAATAGAGAATTTGGTAGATAATATTGCTTGTTTGAAATTGGCAAACTGTTGAGCTGAGCTCGATTAATCTCTAAGATTCAATTTTCGCTAATTTACATTTTAATAACCTTTTAACTTAGTGATCTACTTATATTTTTGTTTATAAACGATACAAACTGTTTACTACGCGTCAGTTCAAGTACATCCGTGCACTTGGAATGCCTGAAGATGCCGAAAGGCGAAACCCGGGTCGTTAGCGACAAATCTCATGGAAAAGTACAAAATTCAAACAATTCAAATTTGACAAGAGCCAAGTTGTCGAGGAAACAGGATAGCAAAGGTATCAGAGAGCTATAAATATTCGATATGTGTTATGTATAGATCTTTCAGGATAAAAATGTGATAAATTCAAGAGTTGATATCTAAGAGCTGCAAACACCTATGCAAAGAAGTGTGGACTGCCAATTACTGTAATATACCACAGATGTGATTTGAACTATTGACCGAGTAGCATGAAAGCTGCAGAGTTAATACTGTTCACCAATAGAACCAATGTTGATGTAGTGTAATCAAACCATTTTGCAAAATAAAATCACAACGTCAATTTTCTTTACCTATGGACATAGCAGCGGCCGCCGCGGCAGTGATGGGGCTTACTTGATCAACAAGTGACCCCCCTCTATAAGGACTGGCCGACGGCGGATTCCTGCCATTGGCCTTCCAATTGCTGTGATGGTTACCGCCTCTGCCATTCTGGTTGGCCCCGCCGATATCTGTTGGATTGTTTTGATTGGTCCCCACGGTGCAAGAGCGGCCTTTGCAGCGTTTCAGCTCTTCCAGCTGATCGTGCAGGAAGGATTTCTCGTCGGGCGTGAGGTATTTTTCACGGTTTTGTGTTTCAAACGGATCTGTAATAAATTGATCACATGGAAAAGTTTGTTTGTCTTCAATATTTCAATTTATTCTGATATCACAATGCAAAACAACTGAGTAAGTTTGACATAGTCACTAAGTACTGCGACACTAATTTGGAGTGTACAATAAGAACCATATCTTAAAGTATGAGAATGGTTTATGATACCTAATAATTAACCATGATGCAACCAAATGTTTCAGTGTCTGTCAATAGTATTCATAACTTTAAAATGAAATATTGTTTTTCTTTGGCCAAATCGTAAAAAGCATATGGCCAAGATTTCTAGTATGTCAGAGCACCACAGATCGGAAGAAGAGGGAATCAAGGTTAAGGCTCTCTTAATGCTGACTTAACAGGTTACTGCTTGGTACATTCAGTAGTTTCTTAAAAAGCCTACAGTCTTCAACTCAGTATTTAATGCAAGCATTTATTTCCGAAGTTATCATATTTATCAAATGCAGTCAGTCACAAACTAGCCATTGAGTTAAATATGACTCCAGCTATGCCTTTTCTTTACGATGCACTAAAACCAGGGTTGAGCTGGTCTTTAGAACCCTTGTGACCCAGCCCTTAAGAGTGTACTGTTAATCACTACGTCCCTTTTAACCTTTTGACTGCCATAGAAAAAAATATTTCTGTACCTAGCACGCCGGCCATAGTTTGCAATTACTAATTTAATTAGTTATTGACGAGATAACTCGTCTCTGGCGTGTTGAGCACGAAAAATTTGACGGGATAGCTCGTCTGCGGCAGCTATCCAGTTAGTCAAAAGATTATAAAGCCACGTCAGAATTATATTTACCTATTCGTAAGTTGTAGAAAGTTACAAGTCCTGTAACAAACTCGCAGTACAGGAAATTGTGAGTGGAATTGATGGTCCGCAAGCATGAGTAGGTGTTGTTGTTAGCGTTCATGCAGAAGCAGAACGGACCGTGGGTCCAGCGCGGCTCAGTCCTCCAGTGGTCATTGTCGTGGCTGAAGCAGTTCATCCTCTCCAGCAAGCATTCCTTAACAAGTTTAGCCTGGAACAAACCATTCGAGCATGTTTCGCTAGATAAATTTATCCATGTTCTGAAAAAATTGACCAGCCAGGTAACAGATAGGGTAGGTCGGTGGTCGGCAAACTCATTAGTCAACTGAGCTAAATATCAACTATACAATGATTGAAATTTCTTTTGAGAGCCAATTTTTTTTACACATAAACTATATAGGTAGGTACATTTCTCTTGCTTAACACTTCCCCTGTGGTGCTAAAAAATACTTCCAATTTGTTGCCGGCCCTTAACGAACCAAGTGAAAAAAACATGTTTTAATGCCCTTTGATGGATGGTAATGATCCCAGAATGCATAATTAAAAAAAAAGGTTTTTCATATCGGACAGTAAGTATTTTTTAGCACCGTAGGGGAAGTGATAAAAGGTTCTCAATTTGATTGAGGTACGTTAGCTAAGATCACCCCTTTCGACTCTTAGTTTTAAGACCGAAAACCGACTTCTGCACATGGAATACAAAGTTGTAATCGCACTGTATTTGGTATTTTGTGGAAGAGCTACAATCTAGGGGCCAAAGAGCCTAACGTGGCTCGTTAAATTTCTTTTCAAAACCTAACCAATATTTTTTTCAATCTTACTCGTGGGGTTATTCTCAAATTATTCACAATTTACACACTAATTAAAGGAGGGTTCTTTTTTACACTTTGTAGAAAGTGTAATAATTGCGGCTACGTTCACTATTGTTATAGTCGATCTATCAAACGCCAACGATTAACAAAATTTTGTGTCATTCTTTCAAGTTTTTTTATGTCTGATGAATCATGTCCACTCGTTATACTTATTAGAGTGATTGTAATGAAATAAATATGCTTTACAACATGTTACTTGCCAAGCTTGTGTTAATTTTGACATTTTGTTTCAAAATAACTTCATTCTAACGCACACTTTTGATTGGTGCAATAAATCAATGAACATAACCGCAATTTTAAATTTAAATTTGAGAATTGCCCTGAAGCTCGTCTTCTAAAAAATATATGATAACTTTAGATATCATCCGTTGCTTTTTTTATTACATTGAAATTATCTAAAACAGATGACAATTTTGACATGGTGTATACTGTCTTGAGATGTTTGTCATATAAATTTGATCATATCTTTAATCAATATGTGACATTATGTGTAATAACATTTCTTACCTTCTTCCGAGCTTTCCTTTGTCTCTTCTTGATCCTTTCTTCCTTGAGGCGCCTTCTTTCTTCTCTGGCCAATTCCTCTGCTCTCGTCAGACCACCAGATCCTCGCCAGCGAGGTCTGGACAGCAAACAATGAAAAACTAACATTATCAATACATTCATAAACACAATGAAACTGATATTCAATTCAGTGTGTTGAATGCTTACGTAAAATATCACAGTCTTATTGTTCTATATATGTTCAAGAGAAATTATTCTATAATTAATTGAATAATAGAGATAAATCTAGCAGAACAGAGAAGTTGAATTATGCCTCACCTGTCCTGTTCACAATAGCACATATGCTGGTCTTCATTATCGATATAGTAAGGTGGCAGTCTATCTGGAACTTTTCCGATAGCTTCCGTCTCATCGACAACCGGATTAAATCTATCCCCTTCGTTAACCTTTCTCTGCGATTCCCTAAACGTGGAAATATCAATCCTGGCAGGACCCAGAGCGCTGCTGACTCTGTTGGGGTCGTACTTATCAAACTTGTAGCCATTGGAAGTCGTATTAGTCGGAGAGAACGAAGGTAATTCTGTTATAACCTCAACGGAGATAAAGTATTGAGATGTGTTTACAGGTTTCTCAATGCTTGGCCCGATTGTTGTCATATTGAAGTCGCTGCGATCAGTTAACTCGTCTCTACCGAAGCTTTGACCGGTTTCAGTTATATTACCGTACAATCTCTCGTAATCAATATCAGTTTCGTTTCGTAACGTCGAATCACTATCGTCTCGAGTAATTGAATTCTGTGTCGTGATTGTTGGACGTGTCGCCTTAGCATAGCTGACGGTTGAAGAGTGATGGCTTTTAGGACTGCTGCCCTTGAATCTGGCGTTGCTTTTTTGATTGTGGTGATGTCTCGGAGAATGTTCTGTCGACGTTGTAATCTTAGATTCTTCATAATCTGTATAAAAAGTACGATTTGCTAATTCTTCATTATTTAAAGACTCCGTCGTTCGTCTGTCTATAGACATATCTTCACGGTTTCGATTCCTTGATTTACCGCTAGTCTTTCGTACACCATTCTTCAACACTTCTTCGATATCTTCAGGGGTACTTTGTTGTGTAGATCTTGGATAGTTTTGTTTCGTTGTACTTTCCGTATTACTATAAACAGGGACACTCTCTCTAGCCGATTCTAATTCATTCGAATTCCTGCCGGCGTTTTCCGAACTGGTACCGTGATGTTGATTCCCGTTTATATTGGCGACATTGCCGAATGCCGGATCGAAACCTTCATTAATGACACGACTACGATTCACTGTATCATCTTTATCGCTCTTATCTGGGGAATTGACACTGGAAAATATATCAAACGAATCAGCACTCTTTGAATCGCCAGCCGAATCCGGTCTCGACTCTTTTAAGTGCCGTCGGATCTCTTTCAAATCATCAAGTCGGACTTTTAGCTTACGGATTTGCTCCTCAATCGACAACCGATTAGCGTGCCAAGTCTTAAGATCTTTATAAACAGATTTTGAACAATTCACCATACCGTTCGATTCGACTTTACATTCCATATCAACAGTCTTATTATTATAGAAGATCTTTTTTTTTTGTCCATCGAGACCGTCTGTAGATCTCTGCTGCACATTCTTCGGACTCCTCTTAACTCTTTTGAATCGCTCGTCTGATTCGTGAGATCCTAACTCGGATTCATAAGTACTCAAAGATTCCTCTGTTTCAAGAATGTGTTTATCGATAGTTTTTAGCATGGTATCCATGCTTTGTTGTTGATTATCCTGACCCTCAATGTGGTCATCGTAGAATGGTGTCAGATGCGCTACGCTAGGATGTTCTTTAAGGAAGTCTTCAACAGACATCGAATCGTCTTCGAGCCCATTGTCTTCTGGGATATCTCTTTTGTACCTGACAAAGGAGTTGGAGAAATCATGCTTGTTTTGGTTGGGCGGATTTCCATATTCTCCGTCCGTTTCCAGCCTTGTGTACACAACACCTCCTGGTGTGAAGCAAGCGCACTTTTTACTACTTGCTTTGATTTCAGCCTGGAATAAAAGAAGCATAACTAATAATTAATTCATTCATATGAAATCTATATTAACCCTTAACCAGGCCGCGAGAAACTGGAAATAGTAAAGTGATTCCAATTACTGATTTGTACTTATGAAAGGATTATAAATGAAACTTAGAACAAGTTTTTCTAAAATTATATCATTTTTACTGAAAAAATGTGTTGGAAATATATTCCCTATGCCACATAGGGACTTTTTCTTGTGGGAAACACTTATCCCTATGCCCGGTTAGAAAAAAAGCATTAACTATAACATAAAATATAACTGTAAAAATAAATTGAAAATTGGTTGGAACTCAAAGGTTGTAGAAAGTTTCAGAAAATGTATTTCGTTCATTCATTACATGAATATTTCTCGATGTCCTAATAGTGAACCCAAGTATCTAATCTGAATCATGTATTGAAAAGTGGCACTTGGTTCGGACTGTGAGTTCCGAATTTCCCGCTCAGTTACAAATTTAATAAACAGAAGAAAAACAAAAAACATTATTTTGAAATAGTTTGCTTTGCAATTATGACATAATTCTAGTAACCTCATATTTGCATTTGTGACGCCTCCACCGGCCACCGACGAGAACACAGCGCCATCTCTGAGTTTTAGCGCACGGTCTACGGAGGGCGGGTGACGCGCAGGCCTGAGCTAGACGAGCGGCTCGAGCCCCGCCTACCACACGAGGAAGTGTGTTGTCTAGCTGCTCTCCTGTACCTGAAATCGAAGAAGACAGTCAATATTGATGTATGGTAATATCGGGGATAAAACGGAACATAGTAAAGTGATTAGTCAACCATTAGTCCTATTATTTTTGATACACCTAAGGTCTGCTTTCTGCGACAAACATTAAGCCCAAACTTCATATTTTTGCAATGAAAACATGTGTTGGAAAAATTCCCACTGGATCACCATAATTCATGTTGATTTTTTTTTCATCCATATGCATTTCCAATGTGGAGCATATGGCCTGCTAATGGAAGTATCTCAACATTTTGAATACATCATAATTTCACTGAGCTAAGCTAAGCTGTATATAAAAACCTGTTATTAATTTAGTAGATAGCACTCCACTTGTTAGCAATATGAAATATTCAAAATATTCTGTATAAAAAATAACATTAATCCATACCATACAATTATATAAATAATTATAGTATAAAATCTTCATTCCTACAAATTTACAATCACTGGAAGTGTGAAATCTGATGCCCTAAATATTCGAGAAACATGTGCACCTTTTTAAAAATAATACTATGTGTGAACGAACATTCAGGGCATAATAAATTATGAGGTTTATTGCTTATTGTCAAATAGGGTCACTTGCCGCGGAAGTTATTTTGAACTATTAAATTATGAGTCAATATACCAACAAAACTGACAGTATGCGATAACTGGAACTTGAACCCAAAAGATCCTCACGGAATCCAACGATGTTGACCATTGCACAGTAGACCTAGACTTGATTGATTAGTTAGTAAATAATAACTCTTTATAAAACAGTTAAATTTTCAAGATATAGCTTGCATCAAGATTTGAGCCTGTAAATACCACAACCAAAGACAATGAACTCGATCACTCGTCTAAGGCCAAACGACTGGTGCTTAATGTAATAATTAATTGCTCACCTATAGGCATTCCGTCGATGGGCGTGGAATCCTCGAGCTCTAGAATGTCATCATCGTCTAGTTCATCGTTCAATGCGTCAAGTTGTTCGTCATCGATCTGTCAAAACAAAAGAGAGCATTTTAGGGTGTCCACTGTCTATGCTTGGTGGAAAGGAATAATATTAATGAAAACACAATATAAGAAAGAAAAGGTGTCGCTCATGGCGAGCATTGACAAACCGGTCCTGACCTTTTTAAATAAAATGGAAATAAAGTACAAAGGAATATTGTGTTTTTATCAATAGAAGAGAGCATAATGTAATTCAAATAAAAGAGATTATACCATAATTGTAGACCCCTGCGGTCTAGTGCAGTGTTCCCCAACCATATCTGTGACATGCCCCACATAAACGTTTAAAAAAAACCTCTATGCAACACTACCCCAATCAAAATTTTATGGTTACCAAATTCAAATTGATTTTTTAAATCGTTTTCGTATCAGATCATTCTAGTACATTTCACCAATCAATATGATGAATAAACTAATAATTTAACTAGCAGTTCATGTCCATCCGTGCACTTGAACGCCTGAACATGCTGAAAGGCGAAACCCGGGTCGTTAGTGACAAAGTCTGTGTGAATGTACATAATTTGAACGATTCAAATTTAATATTGAAATTCCACCAAGCACCTTCTGTCGAAATCTTAAACTAATATTTTTTTTGTATCTTTAAATTATTTTTCTTCGATTTTTCTGACTCCGACTCGACAGCCCTGGTTTTTTGTCATTTGGTTGATTTTGAGTAACATGAAAAAAAGTCTGTAATGCTAAATAATTAACAGCTTAACGACCGCGGACGCGTATTTGAGTCTTTGAAAAACAAAGGTTGCTGGCCAGCGGACTCCTATATGCGTAAAGGCTAAGTATCTGGAAGCTAAGAAAATTAAATTTTGTAAAGACATCTCAATTTGTTTACAAATTATAGTGAATTTGGTAAAATTACAATTTTTGCGCTAAATTTTATTTCGCCAGGTGAAATTTTATAAAAAAACGTGCGGTCGTTAAGCTGTTAAGAATTAAAATATTTATTTTAATTTAAATGCTTTTAAATGACGTAAATTAAGGGTGGGAATTTTTCTTTTTACTAATCGCAGGGACAGCGGTAGACACAAACAATAACAGTACCAACTATAAAATTAATAACATGTGTTTGCAGGGGAAAATTTCATGGGAATAGATGTTATTTTGGAGATATCTTATGATAGTATCTCTGAAGATGGTCTGAAGCAATGTTCCCTTTAAAACAAGAGGTTAGCTGCGTGGAAATTTCAAAGGCTGCGCGGACTGATCAAATATTAATTGAATAACTGTCTTATAGTGCGCGCCAACCCGCTACCCAACTACTGCGCGGTCGCAGCTTAGAGGAAACGTTGGTCTGAAGATAGTCTGAAGATGGAAAAACAAAGTTATCAATCATAATTTGATATCAAATAATATGTTTATTTTTAAAATTTGAAGCCAACCTCAATTTCTCCGTCATCCCCTTCAATGTACAAATCATCATCGTCCTCTGCCGAGTCCTGGTTTGCAATGATAGCTTCTATTTCTGACAAGCTCTCTGTCCCATTGACACTAAAATGGTTTCTGAAGCCACCGTTTTGATGGTCGAAGGGCGTGACACCAGCTGTGAAATTAATCCCGGGCGATGTGATTCTGTTGTTGGAGCTGTGTGAGAACGGATATTGAGTGGTGGCTCGGCCGTTGTTGGCATTTTGGGAGTATTTGTTGGCAGCTGCCCTCACCCGCGCTTCAGCCATTTGCTCAGGGGTCTCCCGACGGCCAGAACTGTAATTAAGAAAATGGTTGATTTCGGATTAAAATGAATTCCACTGAAAGATGGAAAACAATAATTGTTTTGTATATACTTTTTGCCATGCGTGCAGCCAAGATATCAATATTGTGCTTTTTTGGTGCGGTGTCCATGGGTTTGAATCTCAGTATGAATGCTTTTATGAATTGATTTTAAATGCAGAAATTTTAGATATAAGTCGGGTGTTCCACCACTACCTGTTATATGTATCGTCTGTAGAAAGGAAAAAAAAAGTAATCCACGCATAACCAATTTTACAGGAGGCGCAAAAACGTGTTTTGATGATTTTGGGCCATTTGCAAATTATGAATTATACACAACCTTGAAGTGCACGGAGATTTCTAAACTGGTGTTTAATTGACATAATCTAATATTAATTAAAGAAATAGTCTAGGAAAAACCATTATTTCAGTCTTTTTTCTTGGTTTAAATTTTTTACAAACTCATCTTTTTCAAACTTAAAAGCTAAATTTAGATACTAATTCGGCATTTGCAGCTTGCATCCTTTTGATAGAACGTGTATCAAGTTTGATACATTGTGATTATCGAAAAAAAACCTGTTTTGAAAAAACTGTGGGTTACTTCCTTTTTCCTTTCCACAGTCGATATGTAAATTGGTGTTACACAGGTATTAACCATAATGCAATAACAATCTAGAAAAAAAAGTGAATTTTCAGAATGTTCTTGGCTCGGTACAGAGTTGCACATGACCGACCATTTAACCATGCACTGTTGTGCTTAAAAAAATATAAATGTGACTTGGACGGTCTCATGTTAAGTGATATTAAGTATCCATATGATGGACTGAATAACAACCAGTTCCTGAAATAAAGAAATCTCTTATCAAGGTGCTCTGTCAGAAGTTTGCATGATTCAATATTAGGAACGGCTTTTGTATGAAAAGAAATGAGAAATTACTATTGCACCTTTCGATGAGGAACGTGTGAGGTCTGGGTCTGGCGCGAGCTCTCGGCGCAGACAGAAGGGGTAGAAAAGATCTTCCGTCCATGTGTGTCGGTTGTGGTACTCCAGCCATATGCAGGAAAGTCGGAGCCATATCGATGTTCAGGACAATATCGTCTACACTAGAATGGGAAAACAATATAAAAATAATGCCTGTAGAAGGATGGGTTTTAAAAAACTTATCAGGAGGGTCTCGACTAGGGATTCTGTGTCGAGACGTCCCAGGACATTGGTGTCTATTCTCGGGATCACTTTTGAAAAAAAATGCATTATATTCAGGCTGAAGGACCCGGGGTTTTAAATAAAATTATTTATGCATATATAAAAGGGATCTGATAAAAAAACAGATGTTTGGGATTTAATTTATGATTTCGTAGAAGTTTCAAATACCATGTGTTTGTTGTTATATATTGTAATATAACTGTAGCAAAAGCAAATTCAAAAATATTAAAATTAAATGTTCATACGTCATGTTGTTTTATGTACAAATGTTTTTTCACTATTATACAAAAGTACCAATGTCTCAATCGGACAAAAAGGTCTAAAAGCTGTATTGTGAAGTTACGGTCATAAATTTATTCCTGACTCCTGAGCCGAATTCTTTGATATTTTTTCATTACATGTACCGTTATCATCCCTTCTTAGTAAAAATTAACCGTAATCATTCCATTACATAAGAAAAATAATAAATATTAAACATTGTGTTAAAAAACGCGGTTTTTTAGTAGTGCGTTCTTTCAAAAGGCGTGTAAGGCATGTATGTATTACATAAATACATGCAAATATTTAATTTGAATACAATTATAATTTTATTGAAGGGGAAATAAAAGTCTCGAATCCCGGGACTTTGAAAACCCCGAGACTTCAGAATTCCTAGTCTCGACAAATGACATGGCATACAAATAATATCAACACTGATTACAATAACTAGTTCTATTAAGGGTGGATTATTCTCTACTTACACAGTCCCGGGTTCGACTCCAGGGCCTCTCACAAGGAACGGCACCCTTACGTCAAACTCAAACGGGAAACTCTTCCCTTTGATGAGGCCGAACTGTCCGAGATGATAGCCGTGGTCCGACGTGTACACTATGAAGGTGTTGTCCAACTCCCCTAGTTGTTTTAATTCCTGATAAACCCGTTCCACGGCCTAAAAAGAAGAAGAATTTTATATTAATGGATTATAAATCAAATTCAATAAAATATACAGAAAAACCTCATTACAACGGACTAATGCTGATGATGGAGTAGGGCTTATACAAAAACTAACTTTTGAAAAAACCTGTTTTCAAATTACAGTGTTCTCTTAAACTTGGTTAAACTCGGTTTTCGAAATTTCACAAAAAATAATTATCAAATTGAATTAAAATAGCGAAAAATGCAAAAAATCGTTTGAACAACCGGATGGATTCCGCCGTCGTGGAAGGCCACTGATGACCATATATAGCAGGGTTTCCCAAACTATGTTCCGCGGAACACTGGTGTTTCACGGCGAGTGATTTTTATGACGTCAAGTATCTAGGTAGGCTTATATTTTTATGTGATGTCTTAAAAATAATTACTTAATAAAAAGTTTGAAATAATACATTTTTACTGTTATTATTAATTCTTCTTCTTTGACCATGTTCGCTCCCTATGTGGAGCATATGGCCGCCACGCGGCACCTCCATGTTTCCCTGTCTCCCGCCAATAGCTTTGCTTCCTCCCATGACATGCCAGCATCCCTCAGTTCCGCCGAGTACATCCTATGGATAGTACCCGACGGACGTCCAGGACGCCGGAATCCCACCGGTCGAAAGAAAAGGCAGGCAGGATTGAGGCTTTCCGGAGGCATCCGCAGCACGTGACCCAGCCAGTTCCAACGTCTCTCCATAACCACTGACGTGACGGGATGCTGTCTTGTACGCTCCCTTATCTCTGAATTCCTCACAAAATCAAACCACCTCACCCCCATTATCCGACGCAAGCATCTGTTCTCGAAGCTCAGTATACGGTTTTTCTGAGTCTTCGTCAGGTGCCATGATTCGCAACCGTAAAGCATTACCGGCAGAATGCAAGCGTTGAACAAGTGGCATTTGGTTTTAATCGAGTACAGCTGTGTGTCCCAGACAGTCCGCATTGAGTTGAATGTGGCTCCAGCCATTCCTAAACGAATGGCGAGCTCGTTTTTTGTACTACCGTCTTCGGGGATATGTACGCCGAGGTATCTGAAGCTGTCAACCCTCTCGATGATCTGTCCCGCGCTGGTAAGGGTCCTATCAGAGTCATGACAGGTTTGGTTACACATCACATTGGTTTTACTAGTATTAATTTTTAGACCAATGCGACCTGAGTTAGTTCCTAACCCATCAATAGTCTCCTGGATGCCCTCAATGGATTTATCGAATATTACAGCATCATCGGCATATTCAAGGTCACACAGCTTCAGACCGGGACCAACAGCTACACCTCGATCAGGCGGAATTGACCTGCGAAGTATGAAGTCAAAGATAATAATAAACAGGAACGGTGCAAGAACGCACCCCTGTCTCACTCCGGTTGTGACCCCGAACCATTCGGTATTTGAGTCACCGATTCTCACACAACATGCACTATTCTCATGTAAGGATTTGATAATGGCCACAATCTTTGGCGGAATCCCGTAGGCATCCAGTATCCTCCACAAAGAGGGTCTGTGCGGACTATCAAATGCCTTCTCATAGTCGACGAAACAACAAGCAAGAGCACTGTTAAATTCATTGCTCTGCTGGAGGAGACATCGAAGATTGTGTATTTGGTCCGCACATGACCTTCCAGGGAGGAAGCCCGCTTGATTTTTCCTAAGTATTTTCATAATGGGACCTCTTATTCTCGCCAAGAGAATGTGTGCCATTACCTTCCCAGGAATACTGAGAAGAGTTATGCCTCGGTAATTGTTACAGCTGAGGGGATCACCTTTTTTGTGGAGTGCTAACACCTCACCGTCCACCCAGTCCCTAGGACAACGCTCACCGTCCCACACCCTGGCCATCAGGTGATAGAGAGGATGTAGGACGGCGTTAAGACCACATTTCAGAAATTCAGAATGTATTCCGTCTCCACCCGGTGCTTTGCCGTTTTTAAGCCTCTTCACTGCCAAGATGATTTCGGCATGTGTGGGCGTACGGTCTGAAATACCGGACACTCGGGGGAGGTCCATAGATGTAGCCTCTTCGGTTACGTCAAAAGGGTCCTGGGGGGGCGGTCGGTTCAGCACCTCGCAGAAATGATCCTTCCAAATCTTTTTAACGCTTTCTGCGTTTGACTCTATTGCTCCATCAGGGCCGCGAATTGGCCCGGGAGTCGGTGGTCGCTTTCCGCAGACCTCGCGCGTGATTTTAAATAACTTCTTGGTATCATTTCTGCGGGCCGCCACCTCAGCTGTCTCAATTTGCCGATCCAAGAATCGGCGCTTGTCAAGTCGCGCAGACTTCTTGACAACTTTGTCCTGATTACGATAATCAGCGCGACGTTCTTCAAATCTTTCAGGGTCAGCTTCACTGTCCTTCAGTGCTTTAAGCCTGGCCCGCTCTTCAATTCTCCTCCACGTATTTTCGGACATCCATTTTGGTTGCCCCTCCCTCCGGAATCCGAGAACATCTTCGGCCGATGATGCAATAGCACGTTTGATACAGCACCAGTCCGCCTCAATGCGATCGGACCCGGATATAGGTCCCACGGAGACACGATCTATTTCCTTCCTTACAGCAATCTCGAATCTTAGTTTCGTATTTACGTTTTCTAGCTTCTCGATGTCGATCTTTTTCCGCGCTGGATTTTGAGCTATGCGACTTAGTTTCAGGCGGATTTTGCCGACAAGTAGTTCGTGGTCGCTATAAATGTCGGCACCTCGATATGTGCGAACATCGAGAAGTTCAAATCTATGTTTCGTGCTGTAAAGAAGATGGTCAATCTGCGTCTTCGTGCGACCATCAGGAGAGGTCCATGTGTATTTATGGATGTCTTTATGCGGGAAGATAGTTCCGCCAATGGTGAGCTCATTCATGATAGCGAACTCAATCAGTCTCCCACCATTGTCGTTTGCGGTGCCCAGACCATGCCGTCCCATCACTGAGGGCCCGAGAGCCGGATCAGCCCCTACTCGCGAATTATAATCCCCCATTACTATCACGCGATCCCTACGGGGGATTGCTGCAACTGCCGCGTGAAGGGAGTCGTAGAAGGCGTCCTTTGCTTGCTCGTTGGCGTCCTCAGTGGGGGCATAGCACTGAAAGACAGTCACAGAGCTGTCACTAGTCCTGAAGGTGGCACGTATCAATCTCTCAGAGATCGGTTCCCATTTCACAAGGCAACGGGCCGCTCTCCCAGACATCAGTATTGCCACCCCCTGGCGATGATATTGACTCTGGCCAGAAAATATCAACGTGCACCCCTCCAACAGCTTCTTTCCTGCGCCTTTCCAGCGTATCTCGCTCAGTCCTAAGACGTCAAGGCCATACTTTCGCAAGATACGGGTAGCATGCAGGTCCTTTCCAGAAGTGCGCATGGTACGGACGTTGTACGCACCAATGCGCATAATGTATTTGTTGGAGAGGATTTTTTTTTTCTCGGTCCATGGTTGTGCTGGGTTGTCTATTTTGGCTTCCGGGAGTCCGAGGCGCTTGTGGCGGTGTTTTAATCGGTTTTGGGTTTAAGGATGCAGGGTGATTAACCCTGCGCTCCCGAGGCCTGGGTCACAAGGGCTCTAGGGGTCGGCTCAACCCTGGTTTTTCTGTCAGGGATTTCCTTCCCTTAGCCAGTAGCCCAGTTTTGAGGCGCCGGACGTTCGCCTTGCGACCCCTGCTGTTAGCTACAACATTGTTGCATTGCCCGATGGACGCCACGGGGAGGCCAGCAGATGGGACTTGCTGGTGTGCGGCATTTCCCACCATTTTAGCGTAGGCACGTCAACTGGCATTGACATGCCCACGTGGGACCCCCAGCCATTGACCACCATATTATTAATTACCCAACCATAAAAATAAGCTAAGTGTTCCGTTAACATTTCTGGATTCGCGAAGTGTTCCATTGCTGAAAAAGTTTGGGAAACCCTAATCAATAGGATGTTGAAGAAGGAAATCTGCATCATGGGGTAAGAGAGCAAAACCAAACCTTTTGTTCTTCAAGCGCAGCGAAATTGATGATGTTAATGTTTTAGTGTAGTGTTTAAATGGTGAAGGTATACCTGATCGACACTCTGCAGCGTCTGAAGTCTTTTTGTCATGAGTAGGTCGGTGAACTTTTTGTGTATAGGTTGCATCTTATTGGTCACCTGCAGGATCCACTGCTTGTCAGGATTCGGGGCATGGTCATACGTTGGTGTGCTGTAAACAAAAAGAGCAAACAATATTCATCTATTCTTGAAACAATCTTTTTAGACCAGGCCTGTCAATTGATAGTCATGTAGCTAAATAAACTCTTTTATGAGTTGGTTCTATTCCGTTCCAGTGATCATAATTTCCTCGAATTTATTTATCCATTTATGAACATGTGTTCAAAGCCATGTATGCATTGACGTTACTAGGAATATTGTGCACCCGGTGACAAACTACAATGATGTAACCCCTTTTTTTATATTATTGATCAGTAACATTGTTTTCATTGTTTGAAGTTATTGTCTACTTACAAAGGGACTATTATTTTAGGTGATTGTGGAGGCGCTAATTTTTGTTTTTTGAAAAAGTGGTGTGGTAACATAAAGTTTTGAAACCACTGCCTTAAGCCCATCAAAAAGACCGCTGATTAAGAATCAAAAAAAATCTTTTAACATCAATTTAGTGGTTAGTAAATGTGATAAATTTATACAATATTTCAAGTAAATGTTTATTGTAATGAAATATTCAAATGATAAATGAAACAATAAAAATGCAATGAATAAAAAAATAGTTATGTTCAAATATATTAGTTTTTTTTTTGGCACTCTGCCTGACCGACGCCTGGGGATCTATGCACCTCCCCCCCCTCACTATTTCAATTCATAAAGCTGAGGAAATATGTTGACCACTTGAATACCAAGCAGACACCGGTGTCCGGAACATATGCAAGCGAACACGGATGTCGAAGACATTTAAAAAATCAAATACTTGGTATTCTAATAGAATATAAGCAATATTTGGATGAATATGTGTAGTGCCATCTATATTGAGTCAATATAGGTTTTTAAAATATCTAATTCGAGTGTATATTAGGCAAAATTAAAAACACCCAGTATCTCTGGGACATATTAATGATTTATTTGCGCGGTATTCAAACGGTTAAATACACAATGAGATTCTTGTATATTAATTCTTTGTCAAGAAAAACTCATTTGGTTGATTTATTATACCAGTTTGCCTAAAACCGCAATTTTTTATCATTAATAATTATCAGTGTAGATTTAATTTAATGGCAGGCAATTGTCTTTATTAATTAATTACTTTATGTGTCCAAATCGACATAAATGCATCTTTGTTTTGATGCTATATAATAATTATCTATGTGATTTTTCTAAGCTGTTCACTGTGTACACTTGGTGGCAATAAAACACTCATTTGTACTAATTCCACTTATATTTTACATGATCAGAACCGGTTTCGCTCATGACGAGCATAATAAACTGTTAATAAAATACAGTATTACAGGGCAGTGGCGTAACCACCATACAGCGGAGCCTTAGCAACGTCAAAAAAAGCTATAATATTCAAAAAATAAAACACTCATTTGTACTAATTCCACTTATATTTTACATGATCAGAACCGGTTTCGCTCGTGACGAGCATAATCAACTGTTAATAAAATACAGTATTACAGGGCAGTGGCGTAACCACCAAACAGCGGAGCCTTAGCAACGCCAAAAAAAAGCTATAATATTAAAAAAATAAAACACTCATTTGTACTAATTCCACTTATATTTTACATGATCAGAACCGGTTTCGCACGTGACGAGCATAATCAACTGTAAAATACAATATTACAGGGCAGTGGCGTAACCACCATACAGCGGGGCCTTAGCAACGCAAAAAAAAGCCTTAAAATTTAATAATTTTTAAATGTTGTTACCAAACGAGGTGAGAGCCTTTTTCATCTGTACGTACAAAATGAAAGTAAGTGTTTGTATATTGTTATTATCGCTAGCTAAAAATCCATATTCCACCGTAATCTGGCAATTTAATTACCAACTTCTGCCAGTATGATGGCGATATGTTCTTTATTAGAATAGAAGCTGATTGAAGGTTGAAAAAAAATAATGAGTTCAGCTGTCATATTGATATTTTGTAAAAGGCGCCGTGTAGCCAAAAGTTTTAAAACCACAATTATACCATTAGATAAAAAAAATATTGTTTTTTTATTTAAATTTACACGGAATTTTGTTTTTAAATTGATTAGTGATTGCAGACGTTTTAAATAATTTATGTTCAGCGGTGATTAAACGCCTCACAGAGTCATTAAGTGTTTTTTTTTTATTTATTTATTTACATTATCATTATGATATTACATTTGTAAAAAAAAACGAGTGGGCGGTGATATATTGCTTCGATTACTGGCAACACCACCGGTGTAAAATGAAGAGAAACAGTTCCGTTTTCAAAATTGTTTTGTTTTGAATCCGTAGCAATTTTTTGACAGATATATATAACATACTTGGATGATTTTAGAATATTTTAAATTACGTTTTATTGTAAATATAATAACTGTATTGGTAAAAAAGTTTAAATAAAGCAAAAAAACAATACAACCAATTACGATAAATAACTTCAATTCTGACACCTGTCAATATTTATACAACTATTAGCAAATTTATAATAGTTCAATTGATCGAGCACGGATCCTATGGAGCAGCGGTTAGCGTTCAACGAATGTAATAAATGCATTGTATTTAAACAAGTTTTAGAGCAGAAATACATCACAATGTTCCCGCTAAGGTGTGCGAGCATAATGAAACATTGCAAAAATAAGCTTATTTCACCAAATTTTTATATTTGCGCACATTTTTTATTTTTATGAAAATTTACTGCTTGCAGAAGTTGATGGTCCGCACACACAATAGAAAAATTAGAGGCAACGTTGGTCATCACTCTTCTGTAAAAAAAATCGCATAACATAGAGTAAATCGCGTAAAAAAAGGAACGGTGCCGTCAAAAAATCGCGTAAATTCAGAAACGCGTAAAAGGGAGGTGAATATTATATTCTTTAAAACCCATATAATATTTTAAATTCCGTTTTAGTTATTCGAAAAAGACGACCTTTTAATTTCTTAATCCGTCACTGCTTCGACCATTCCAATCCTAAAATAACATGGCTTAGCGACATCGACTAGCTAACCACTAGTTCTACCTTAACCACATACAGTAAAACCCCAATTTACACTAAAATCGGGACAGTGTAATTCGGGGTAGTGTAATTGGGGGTGTGAATCTCAAAAACAAAATAACGGATTTGGTTTTTTCCGCAAAAAATATTGACGAAATATGTAGTTACCAAGTGATAAATTGCAAAGGGCGCCATAATCCCACACATAGACAGTCGCCCGCCATACGTGTATAGCCTGGCACGTGTTGAATACACAGACGCTAGCCAGCATTTGACATGCGCGGCACAGACGACCGTCTCGTAGTAACGAAAATGGAATGCGACAGTGCAATTGGGAGATTTGCGGCGAATATTTCAAGCCAGCGCGTAATTCGGGGTAGTGTAAATGGGGGTTCCACTGTACTTTATATTCCTAGTCGATTGAAAAAAAAGTTGAGAAGCAACCGAATAATAGCTATCGCAGAGAAACGTCTGTAATAGATACCATCATTAGGAAGCTATGTATATGCTCCACATTTGGGGGATATGGATTTTTAAAATAGTCTAAAACAACAGTTTACAAAAACACAAATGTGACATCTCGTTAACCGTGTTACATCGACATCGTGTTGTACGAGTCTGAGTGTAATTGAAATTAGCTACCGAAGTGAAGGACCTTCCGTAAAACAACTTATTTTCCGGCTGAATAGAAAATGACCTTTCTAGATACGAAGCAACCCCATCTGTTTGGGGATGAATAAATAAATATGCGAAAGTTTTTACGCAATTTGCGTAAGAGGGAAAAGTGGCAGTGAAGCAGAAAAAATGACCCCATCCCGCTGTAGATTATGTTTTTGAATAATAAATTATTCCCTCGGTTTTAATCCGGTAATGCAGTTAGGGAAAACTCAGTGGATCTAAACCTCGTGCAGTGTTGGAGCATATTTTATTGTATACAGTTTACACTAACAGTGAGTAGACATATTGACATGTCTCGTAATTTATCTCTGAATGAATTTATCTAATTGTAAGAAATATGTAAGTGAAACACAATGCTGTACCCGACGAACAAGTCAACACCAATGAAAGTCAACGGAGACCGACATTAATGTCGAACGATAAGTCGGGCAAGCGATGGTAGGAACTTTATTTTACTTAACACTTTATTTAAAATCATACAAAAATTTTACAAATAGAATTTACCTTAGGCAAGGTTGCCAAAAAAAATGGGGTTGTCACGGTATAATGCTAAAAAACGTCTATTTTTCTTTTTCAGAAAAGGTGCTAGTAGTGTACTAGTGGTTAGCTAATCACTCTTGCCGAGACCTGTCTATAGGATCGGATGGGTGACAACCAACACGGGCACCACACGTACAGGAGGCACGAAAAACGTGCTTAATGATTTTCAGCCATATGAAAATTATGAAATAAACATAACTTTGAAGTGCACGGAGACTTCTAAACTGATGTTTAACCCTTCACCATATGGTCACAGTAAACACCGTTGTCTATTGATCCCACTATTCATCCTTTTTATACCTGAATATCGTTGCTTTCGCTCATATTTGGTTAAGAAGGGTACAGACTACAGTCAGTCATCACTGACAACTGACAATGAATTAAGACATCACAAACAATCATCCCTTCGAGAAAAACTTCATTAATCGATTTATAAAAGAGTCCAAACTATGGTTCGAACCCGCGGACAGGACAATCGAAGACAACGGCGTTGACCATTAAAAGGCAACACGCTCGGAATAAAATATTTTTTCATTTTTTCTGCCGTAAAGTTTCGTTGTGTAAATTCAATAAAAATAAAAATGTTTTGGAGCACTGTAAATGGAAAATAACCAAGAGTAAGGGTACATCTTATAAAAAGGATAAAAATGTTTCTCAATTTATAAAGACTGACAGATGTAAATAGTCCGGTGGGCCGCATAAAAAATCTCTGAATTATTTATCGAAACTAACATCACTGTTTACTAAATGAGATTATAATGTGGGTCTTCTTGCTATACATCTTATCAGACCACCACGCTGCCAACAGCGGTACTGGGCTTGAATCAACTGCTTAACAAGATAGCTTTATAACCATGTCCACTCATTGAGTAGAGCAGGGTTTCCCAAACTATGTTCCACGGAACACTGGTGTTCCGTGGGACCTTAATAGGTGTTCCACGAAAATTTGGAATTGCAATATACACTGCAACATATTCAAGCATCTTCTACTTCATATTCAAAATCTAGCAATGGTGAATCGAGTGGTGAATCGAGCCAAATGAGTGGTTATTTACTCATATTTATATGTAATAACGTTTTAAAAATAATTAGTCGTAAGTAATAAGTGATTTCATAGCATATATTTTTTTTAAATATTTTTACTAATATCAATTATCCGACCTAAAGAAATTCGCTGTGTTCCGGTGACATTACCAGATTTGCGAAGTGTTCCATTGCAAAATAAGCTTGGGAAACCCTGGAGTAGAGCATATCATCACTGTTCTGGCAGAAGTTCGTAGGTAGCATATTGATAGTTCTGAATAAACACTAAATAAAAAAAATCTTCTATAATAAAGCTTCTAACATCGATATGTTACGTTACATAGATAATTATAATATCAAAATTTAGATGCATTAATGCCGCCGACCTTACACAAATAAAGGCTTAAAATTAATAGACAGGGACAATTGCCTGCCTTTAATCAGCATTAATAATAATTAACTATAAAAATAAATGCTTTTTTGGCAGACTGGTGTAATCAATGCACCAACTGTGTAATCCAGAAAAAGAATTTATATCAAAAAATGTCTTTATTCACCTAACTCATTTTTGTAAGTTATGTTACCAAATTCTGTCAGAAAGGTGACTATAATATCGACTGTAAAAAGGAAAAAGGACGTAACCTACAAATAGCAAATTTTATAGGGCGCACGAAAAACGTGCTTAATGATTTTCAGCCATATGAAAATTATGAAATAAACATAACTTTGAAGTGCACGGAGACTTCTAAACTAATGTTTAGTTGACATAATCTAATATTAATTTAAGAAATTGTCTAGGAAAAACCTTTCTTTCAGTCTTTTTTATTGGTTTCAATTTTCACAAGCCCATCTTTTTTCAAACATAAAAGCTAAATTTATATACCAATTCGGCATTTTCAGCTTACATCCTTTTTATAGGACGTGTATCAAGTTGGATACATTGTGATTATCGAAAAAAAACTGTGGGTTACGTCCTTTTTCCTTTCCACAGTCGATATAGACTCGATAAGAAATGCATTTCTTTGAACACAAATTCGTAGATAGATTGTTCATATTTTTTAATAAAGTTTAACGTTCGTGGATTCGAGCTCGTGGACACTGATTGGATAAGAAGAACTCCCAAGTACGTTTGTTGACCAATCGACATCTATACCAGTAAACTTTTTTTTTTATTGATTTTACCTAATTTATTAATTATTGTTCATCTTAATGACCTCGAGGGAAGCTTTGTGAATTTTCCGCCATAGCGTTTGATTGTGAGACCATAGTGAGCGAAGAAGAATAGTTTAAAACATATTTGACTTCATAGATTGTTGACTCGAGGAGATATGTCGACCAGAGTGATCAACTCTAGGAGAAAAGATGTGTCAAAAACACACAATATGTTAAAAAATATCATAAGATAAATATTCCTAATTAATAATTACACACATTTTCTCAATGAAATACTTTTTTCATATTTTTCCCCCCACTCAAAGCTTTCACCTGACAAACTGGAATTTTAACTGGATGGTTGCCAGAGACGAGATATCTCGTCAATTTTGTCGTGCTCAACACGCCAGAGACGAGTTACCTCGCCAATAACTAATTAAATTAATAATTGCAAATTATTGCCGGCGTGCTAGGTACAAACGTACTTTTTTCTACGGCCGCCGAAAGGTTAATAATAAAGTATGTACCTGTTAAGCTAGGATACATGCGGTAAGGCGTTAAGAATTCATGAAACTCAGAGCCCGCTTAGCCGGCTCCAGACAGTATCAGGTAAATATAAATTGAAAAGACAACAAAAGCTTAAATAAAAAATCAACATCAAAGAACTCGACACCTTCTGATCGCAATGTTATGGTAATGTCACGGGAGTGGAGGAGGGGGGGGGGGGGGTTTCAAAGACCTCCAAAGATGAGGACCCACTTATTAATGCAAAAAAACATCGAGAGCTAATTTATGTGAACTCGTTTTTAATCAGCATAAAACATTAATACGGTGACCAGGCGTCCTTCATTTTAAATGGACAGTCTTGAGTGTTTTATTTATTTTCTTACATTCTCTGTTTGTCCTGTAATTTGAGAATCTAGACCAGGTATGTCGGGTTAGCGCTGTTTGGGCATGGGTGTTTGTGATGTCTTAGATGTCCTCCCCTCCCACCCTTTCGATCTTTAATAACTGGGCGTAGCGAGAGCGATAAGTTAACCACTAGTCATGTCCTAACCTTAACCTTCTTTCCCTACTACTTTATTTGAAAAAAAGAGAGGTTAAGTGACCGACTAACAAGCAGTTATCGTAGAAAAACTTCTGTTGAGACACCTCCATTAGGAGGCCATATGCTCCACATTGGGAGCGCACATGGATAAAAAAAATAGGTACGCAAAACCTACGGTCCGCATTCGGCTCTTTTAAAGTTTCTTGCGCCCCTCAACAAAAAACATTTTGAATTCAAATATTGAAAGTGTCATTTATTGTATAGTGGCTTGTAATAATAACCGTTAATTAATGTTAATAAAACTCTAAATAATTAGCTCAGACAATTAACAAAGACAAATATCGAATAACTTTTTGAATTGTATTATAAATAGTTTTTTTTGTGTGTTCCTCCGGTTTAAGCAGTATGACTCCTACTTCACATCCCTTATTAAAATTAGGGATGTGGAACTTAACCTGATCTGTGCCGTGCGATATTAATATAGCCGTGCATTGAGGGCCGTGATTTTCTTTAAAATAATAAAACCTAATAAATATGTACTTTTTATACATATAATAATAATAAATCACAAACACGATGGATCATTTCCGCCATCGTTAATCGAAAAACGTTTAAAAAACGGAAATTACCGCCACGTTAGAATAGCGCCCTGCTAGCAACAAATTTGAACACAACAAAAAAGCTTAATAAAAACACAATAATCCTTTGTACTTCATTCCACTTTATTTAATATGTCAGGACCGGTTTCGCTCATTGCGAGCATTGTCAACTGAAGTGAAGACAGTCCATCAGTTGACAATGCTCGCAATGAGCGAAACCGGTCCTGACATATTAAATAAAGTGGAATGAAGTACAAAGGATTATTGTGTTTTTATTAATATAATGCCTTTCCACCAAGTATTGACAGTGAACACCCTAAAAGTGAACAAAAAAGCTTGTTTTATAAATCGATGTATTATATGTAGATTACAAAACAACATCTTTTAAGTTGAAGTATCACACTATGATTACAAGAGATGTCACTATATGCATGATATTACGTTTCTTGTGGCCTTTAAACCGCGTCTCAAGTACTGCTTGTAAACACGCACATTTCGTATGGCCGGCCCTACGAGCACGAAATAGTATGGCGTGTTAACACGTCCGTGGCAGAGAACCGGTTAAAAGCTAAGATTGGAGTCAGAGTCGTCTTATTTCTTAACGACTCCACACCCCTCTGCATTGCAGTACCCATCGGATTTTTATTTTAGTTTCTCGGAAATATTACGGTCACCGTAAATATAATATGTATAAGCCAATAGGGCCGGAATCGATGAAATACACAAGTGCCCAATCCCGTGCATATATAAACTAAGGTCAAAAATCGTGCAATGTAGTTTGTATTATTTGTTTTCCCCGCTAGCAACCGCCGCCACAGTGACGTCCGTTTGGGTTTTTTTTTCTCTCCATTCCGACTCGTTTTATTTTGCCGCCGACTCTTTTTTCGCTTTACTTCTTTAGATATTTCGTTTGGCGGAATGCACGCCCTGCCTGGCGCCACCTCTGTGATGTCTGTACGTACTTACAGTGTGGTACAAAAAAACAATACAGAAAAATATTTAGTAAATATTAAATTGTCGGGGTTTATGGCGCAACACCATTTTCTCGATCGATTTCTGTTGGAAGGACATGACAGGACAGGACAGAACATCGAGACGTATGCGAATATATTAAAAATTGATTATAATTTGTTGGTATTAAATTGCAAAATAAGGGTTGAGGTTTTACTGGACGCAGAGTAGTATGATGCTTATTTTTTGACTGTGAAACTTTTTTTATTATTATTATTCGATAAACTTTTTTCTTTTCTTTACTGCATCACACCGAAGATGATATCTCCTCAGTGATACAGTTAAGATACATTTTATTTAGGTACAATTTGAAAGGCAACAATAAATAATAATTACAAGTAAAAAAAACAATTAAATAATAATAAGCAAGAATGATAGTTAATGGGACTAATAAACAACTTTTAATTTTGAGACAGATGTGATTAAGGATTGAATGGTGAGGGGCAGGGAAGGTAAACTTTTTCTCCAAAAGAAGTAGCAAATTTGTAAGAGACTACTCAACATTTCCACTTTTCAAAGAAGAGGGTAGAAAACTATTAGTTGTTAGTTGTCCCCTCGTAAAGCCCCGTGTATGGTAGCGCACTAGTGGAAAGAAATGTACACATCATCTAAATCCGTGCCTATTTTTATGTATATAAATCGAATAAAATAAATAATTTACGGTATTTTTGGTTTAGGAGTTTCTACTAGTCGTGTAGGACACTGCAAATGCAAATTATGCAAGTATGTAACAATCTGCCTCCTGTAGCCCAGTTGGTTAGAGCTTGCTCTACCGATCACGCAGGTCTGGGTTCGATTCCCGGTCAGATCACAGTGAATTTGAGATTTATTCAATTCAAAATTGCGATCGAAGACTGGGTGTTTGTGATGTAAGTCCACATTACTTCCTCTCATCCCATCGTTCTGATCCTTTAATAACTGGGTGCAGCCATTAATCAACCACTAATCCTGTTCTAGCCTTATCCTTCTTTCCCTACTACTCACTTTGAAAAAAGTTAGGTTGAGCGACTGAGTAACAAACAGTTCTCGTAGAAAAAACTTCTGTTTTGTTCTGGAGGCCGTATGCTCAATGCTATTTGTTTTAACATTGATTGTAAAATAGTACGCAAACACGAGAAAACAAATGACTTGCGAAGAATCCAACTTACGTATAACTCATTGTAATTTGTTTTCTCACAATTCCGCTGATTTTCTAATAGTAGACGTAGTGAAAAACCAAATGACTTCAGGAGAATATAACGAGAATTAAGCCGCAAGTCATTTATTTTTCGTTGCGCAGACAATCAGTAAAGACCAATCTGAGAGTTACCAAGTTACGCCACTTAATTAAGATGCGTTGTTGAAAATAGTTTTAAATTGTCATTTAAGATTATTCTAATATATAGTGACATATTTTTGCGCGGACACAGTACAGAGTAAATTTCCTTAATGCACTCTTTCGTATACGTAACCTTAGTCAGGAATCGACAACATATTTATTTTAACATACTCAATCGCAATACAGCAAAACATACTATAATAAATATAGACAAAAGGGATAGTAATAAAGTTAAGAAAATGGAAAAAAGCGAACCGTTCCACAACACAATAATAATATTTGATGCAAAAGTTTTAATAAAATTAAACCCATACTCATGTGATGCTTACTGTATGTACGTATTTTTATATATATATATATATCGACTGTGGAAAGGAAAAAGGACTTAACCCTCAATTTTCCAAAACAGCTTTTTTTCGATACTCACAATGTATAATACTTGACACACATTCTATCAAAAGGATGGAAGCTGAAAATGCCTAATTAGTATCTAAATTTAGCTTTTAAGTTTGAAAAAGATGACCTTCTAAAAAATTAAAACCAAGAAAAAACACTGAAATAAAGGTTTTTCCGAGACGATTTCTTTAATTAATATTAGATTATGTCAATTTAACACCAGCTTAGAAATAACCGTGCACTTCAAGGATGTATATAATTCATAATTTGCATATGTCACAAAATCATCAAAACACGTTTTTAGCGCCTCCTGTAAAATTTGATATGTGTGGGTTACGTCCTTTTTCCTTTCCACAATCGATATATATCTATGTCCACTACCAATGTAGAGCATATGGCTTCCTAATGGAGGTGTCTCAAAAGAAAAAAATTCTACGAAAACTGTTAGTTACTCAGTCGCTCAATCTCACTTTTTTTCAAAGTGAGTAGTAGGGAAAGAAGAATAAGGCTAGAACAGGATTACTGGTTGACTAATCGCTGTTGCTACAGCCAGGTATTGAAGGATCTAAAGGATGGGAGGAGAGGAAGTGATGTAAATTGACATCACAAACACACAGTGTTCCATCACAAGTTTTAGTTGTGATGTGATCTTACCGGCAATCGAACACAGACCTGCGTGATCGGCAGAGCAAGCTCTAAACAACTGGGCCACAGCAGGCGACAAATGTATGCGTTACGTGGACGAAAACAAAACGTATGCAAAGCGACTTGGTGAAGCACGAAAATATCAAACGGTCTCCGCCGCTATAGAGTGTCCTACGTGACAAAAAGCACGCCGCTATCAGTTGATTTGATATTTTGATTCGCTTTATTTCGCTTTAAGCCGCGTTCCAATCGTGTTCGCAGTGACTTCGCTCTAGGGAGAAAACAGCGTAATAAAAAAAAATACTGCTCGAAAGCAAAGTTAGCATCCTAGAAAAACGTCTTGCATCAATTTGTCGTAAACCGTATTTTTACTAGCGGTAGCGGTACGCAAGCCAACAGTTGTCATCATATGCGATAAGACATACTCACACATTGAAAAGTACAGTGTGTATCAAGAGTCGGCCGCCCCACAAAGTTCGTTTCCAGCAGGGAGTGCAAATACCGGATTAATATATATATTACCGGTATAGCAAATATTGATAATTGATAAAATTGTCAAATAAATTTTTATTACTAATATT
Organism: Himalopsyche tibetana; assembly: GCA_030503985.1. Taxonomy (NCBI): domain Eukaryota; kingdom Metazoa; phylum Arthropoda; class Insecta; order Trichoptera; family Rhyacophilidae; genus Himalopsyche; species Himalopsyche tibetana. Next base: position 3,105,974 of record JAPJYX010000052.1, on the reverse strand, counting down.
GCAATGCTGAACGAATACATCAATACCAGTAGTTACATATTTCAAATTAAACATCTTAATTAGTATAAATATGTTGCATTGTAAAGGACTTCACTGCCAATACTTGGTGGAAAGGTATATTCAAAAAATAAAATACTCATTTCATTTATATTTAATATTATCAGAACCGGTTTCGTTCATGTCGAGAATTACCAACTGGTAATGGTCAGTTTGATGGCCTGGTATACTCAAAACAAACCAGTGCATGCACGCAGAAATAGCACCACATGAGTGGCCAGTCGCGGACCTATAAAATGAGTTTGTATTGTTCTCTTGCAATATAATTACAAACGATATCGGTCGGCAGCCATCGATAATTTTATCAACCAGTCGCGAAAGAAATAAAAAGTGTTGCCACCTCTGATATATATATATATATATATATATCGTGTCTCAGCTGAAAGTTATCTAAGAGAACTGATAGTTACTAAGTTACTAGAGCTCTGTGCAAGACTAGTTTATCGCTCCTATTACGCTCTTTTTATAATAGTATGAGTCAGTGGCGGTTCCTGACCTGAAATCTTGGGTGGGCTAGAGAAAAGCATAGCATTGTATACTATTTACGAAATTTTGCATGCTTCCACTTCATCTTATACATTAATCTACAAGCAAATTAACAAATACTACGACACTACTGCAAAGCATAAATTACTATATAATAAAATCAATGCTAATGTAAGTAAGAAATAATAAAATAGTAACCTTAAATTTGTCTTTCAAAGTGAAATAACAAGTATAAAAAGCAATACAGAGCTGTCACAGAGAGCTGTCACTTTTATACAATACATCGATTTGGTATTTGTGTATTGGTAATTGTGTATGGGTCATGGGCTAAATCATTTTAGCCCCCAATGAATGACAGAAGCCAGTAAATTTGAAACACAGTCCTGTGAGTTTGATGACGTTTCCGTACATACAAATACAAACAAAATCGAATCGTGCTAGATTGCGTTCTAGTGTAAAGAAATATTGTCTATGATTGCGGGCTGGAAAGCTTTAGCCCCTGAACCTTTAATACATAGGTGTTGCCAGACTGACGTCACGTTGAATGTTTTCTATGAATTATTTATAGGGTTATTGTTTTTTTTATGCCGGCTCAGCTTAAAATTGTAATACAAAACAATTTCAGATATCACATACATCCATGACTTTATTTAACTCAATTTATGCAACTGTCGGTACTGGCAGTCCAACCCGCGAGCACCGTAACGAAAACGTTGGACACTCAGCTTCAAGCCTGGTAAAATATGTGATTCTTCTTTACTTTTAACCCTTTCTTAACTATGCAAAAAAAAGGCACGCGCTCCTGAGCTGTGTATCCGTTAAACACCAGGCAAACGGGAGTGAATCATGACAATTATATAACACTATTACAATATTTTTATTATTGCATTACTCAATGCGTAAATGTATAAGGAAGGAATGTTATATATACAGAGAAATGTAAATGATTAGAAGGTATGTGTACTATTTACACATCTTAGTTAAGAAAGGGTTAATATCAATTTTCTAAAATCCACGTCTGCTCTTTATCCCAATCATATGGCTTGCTAATAGAGGTATCTCAAATGAAATTTTTCTAGGAGAACTACTTGTCACTCAGTTTCTCAATCTCTGTTTATTTTAAAGATAGTAGGGTTAGACAGGGTAGATGCAAGACAAAACTAGTTTTGAGCTGATCTCTTTCGCTACACCCTGTTAGTTAAGGATTTGAAAGGTAGGAAGAAATTTTTAGACAACACAAACATTCATGACTTCGAACAGATATCGGCAAATCGATTGAAAAAATGCTGTTCATACTGGGATTCGAACCAGTGAGATCTGTCACAGAAGCCAACGTCGTCGACGACTGCACTACGGAACCGCAAATACCAAAAAAAATAACAAAGGGATCCCGGTTACTGTCGTGTCGGTATTGCAATCCCTGGTTCTCAGAGTTCGGAGTGTTTGTGAGCGCTCGCTGGCGTTCCATCAAATGAACCGTATTATTGCAGTGCATTTGAAGCAGGGCCGAAATAGTATACGGTGCAATAAAACCGGGTTCACTGCACCCGTAGATAAAGGAGGCGCCTGCACATGATTAGGGATGCGACAAGATAGGGGTGGGATCCATTGCCACGTCATAGTGAACACTCGAATATGTGAGATTTAAAAAAAAACACCGTATACGTTACTTGTGTAGTCGATACACATTAGTTATTAAAATCAGAAAAATAAGAATATTCGTTGGTATGGCTTAAATTAATTACAATGGTAGCTATTAAAATTTAATACAACAGTTAACAACTAACAGATTTTTCATAATAATCATTGCCAGCATATCTTATCACTAAGATTATCAACTGTCATAATTTTCGCTTTTATCAGTTTAACATTTTTCGTATGCATGGACGACTTTATTTTCGTTATTACTTCCCACCCAACTGATAATAAAAAATGGCATAACGACAGGGCCGGCTCGATAATTTCTGCGCCTGAGCGCAAGACACCTCATAAAACTAAGTCTTAATAAGTGGACGGTGCCAAAACGCACGCAATCTTTGCACACGCTACGAACCAGCCCTGCATAGCGAATCATATTCTAGCCAAAATCATACTATGTATATTTTAAAAGATGAGTGGTTGAGCGACACGTCGACAATCAGTTCTTGTAGATCAACATCTGTTGAGTTAAATTCTATTTTTTTTAACAGGACCAATAAAAACTGACTCCGAATTGATTTTTTTTCAATCATTCCCGTTTAACTTACATATCCATCAGATCATTATTGCAATTATTGCAATTATTGCAATTGGCAATTTCTTTTCAATGCCAATTGTTGTGTATAACATTTCAATTTTGTATAAATAGCATTGTTAAATTATATTTCTTATCAGTTGACAATACTCGCAATGAGCGAAACCGGTCCTGACATATTAAATCAAGTGGAATGAAGTACAAAGGATTATTATGTTTTTATTAATATAATGCCTTTCCACCAAGTATTGACAGTGAACACCCTAAAAGTGATATTTAAATTATATTTTCGGATTATCCGACTCCATATCCACAGCCCTGATTTTTAAGCAATGTCCCAACTGAAGTAGCCCAGTCGTCGACGTAGTTGGCTTCCGTGACAGATCTCACGGGTTTAAACCTCATTACGAACAGCATTTTTTAATCTGTGAAAATGTAGATTTATTTAAAATACACTTTTTCTGTAACACGTTTAGCTATAACTACATTGATTAATTGAAGCGGGGAAGCAATTGGCAAACCCGGGGTTTATTTGCATGTCAATATTATGAAAATACGAATCCTCAGTGCGACTCTGGCGCTCACCATCTGTCATAACATATCGTTTTTTTTTTTACTTTATTTACAGAAAAAGGGGGGAACAATGCCGACAAAAAATGGCATCGTGCAATTTGCCGATTCGATAAAACAAATAAAAAAACATAGTTTTTATTCGCATTTCTTTTATTGTAATTAATTGCAATTCAAACTCAAGGCTCACTTCGCGGTACAATAATATTTTAGTAAAATAATATCATTGACGTTGACTTGCTGTTGATATCAATTTCATTTTTAATGAGGAACAATGAAGAGAAAAATTACGCATCAAATTGAATAAGGAAATATGTAATTTAAATATGAATTATATCTTTACGGACTACGCAGAACAGGCAGAATCATCAATCAATACAATATCACTTTTAGGGTGTTCACTGTCAATACTTGGTGGAAAGGCATTATATTAATAAAAACACAATAATCCTTTGTACTTCATTCCACTTTACTGATCAGTTGACAATGCTCGCAATGAGCGAAATCGGTCCTGACATATTAAATAAAGTGGAATGAAGTACAAAGGATTATTGTGTTTTTATTAATACACTACAATATCGATTTTGGAAAGGAAGAAGGACGTAAATTACAGTTTTTCAAAACAGCTTTATTTCCACAAATTTATTCAACTTGATACACGTTTTATCAAAAAGATGTAAGCTGCTAATGCCGAATTAGTATCAAAATTTATTTTTTAAGTTTGAAAAAAGATGAGCTTAAAAAATTGAAACTAAGATAAGTTTCTGAAAAAAGGGTTTTTCCTAGACAATTTCTTAAATTAATATTAGATTATGTCAATTAAAAACCAGTTTAGAAGACTCCGTGTACTTTAAGGTTGTGTATAATTCATAATTTGCATATGGTCCAAAATCATCAAAACACGTTTTTTGTGCCTCCTGTAAAATTTGCTATGTGTGGGCTACGAGACTTTTATGAGGGACTAGACATACATCGCTTTCCTCGATAGAAATTTTCTACACGTCTAATGTGTTAGGATCTAACGATGCCTTTTGTTTGATATTGCTTTCTTGTGTTTTTTTAATTTCTTGATATTAGTAAATACGTTATCCGGTTCCGTGTTTATGGTGTCGGGAATCATTTTAGAACAAATAATTCGTGTGAAAATATAGTATTTGTTATTTTTAGCGGACCGTGTTGTAAAAAGATCGTGTAAAATAAGAGTTGAGTGTACATGCAAAGCATGTAGCACCGTGCTATTTCTAGAAAGTCTAGCTAGTGTTAAAAGATGTGACGGTTTGAATAAGTAATTTATTTAAAGTATAATGGAGCTCCACAAATCAAATACCGGTTAAATTTTCTATTGTAGAGGTGGGGAACCTTTTCATTTCTAAAGTCCAAATTCCTTTATCTGATTCAACAAAAGGCCACAGCAAAGAAAACGTTGGAAACTTTTGACGATTGTTTTGATCAAAGTGAATATATTGCATTATAAAATTGTGTATTTATTAAAAAACAGATTTATTTTTTTAAAAAAATAGCACTAGTCAAAAGGCCAACTCAGAGTAGCCAACACGCTTCTCATGTGCACGGTGGTCCTGCAACGTGGTTTTCCTTGGAAAGAGAGTCGGGTATAGTGGTGTAGTGGGGTCAGGTCGGCGACCTGGCACCCGAAAATTACCCAGAACGCCATTTTAACGTTTTCTGTATTGATTTAATAGTTAAAACTTGTGATTTTTTAACATCGGACGGGTACAAAAAAAAAACAAAAAAAATAGGGAAGAAATCAATGACCGGCCTGGTTCTTGTTTATTTACCACTACACCACTGTGTATATATAAATTAAAAACTAATATTGTTTACATGATTTAAGTTTTAAAAGCAATAAATACAGATAATCGACACAAAAACAAGAAACTGTGGAACGGTATATTAATCTTTTGACAAGGATCTTTCAATTTAAAGTTTTAGCACCAATTGAGAATAACTTTCTCTCCGTTTTCCGACCCAGTTCTTAATTGAGCGCTATTCTCGAAATGCTCGATTGATTTACTAACCAAAGTTTGTGAACCACTTAGTAATAAATTCAGAATAATTAAATTTAATCACGCTTCCGGTTGTAAATGAATCGGGCGCCGTGGCGCAATGGTAACGTTTGTGCGTGCCTTGGGTTTGGTTTGCAATACCGGACCGTTATTACGATATTTCATATAACACTGGTAAGGAAATACAGTCTGTCACGGAAATAGCAAGATCTCGTATGCAACGAGAAAACATTCGAATTTGAATCGTTCAAATTATGTACATTCACACAGATTTGACAGACTGACGACCCGGGTTTCGCCTTTCGGTATCTTCATGCGTTCAAGTGCACAGATAAACTTGAACTGACGCTTAGCAAATTAATGTTACGTGTTTATATAAGAAATAAATGCATCACTGTGTTTAAAGCTATTGCTGGCGAAAAGGATAAGCCCATGGGAATGCCCACAGATTTGAGTAGTGAGTAGTTTTAATAATTATATTTATTTTGTTTGTCGGTTTTATGATTATATTTATAAAGAGTATAAAAGCGGCGAACCAGGCATGTTTGATATTTCATTTAAAATCGGAAGACTGTGCAATTGCTCTCTGTTCGAAAACATTCGTTGACGTTTATGGTTTTCTGCATACATTTGTTCACTTTTATAACGAGATGCCTCTCGGGCATACCGAGCAATAATATAGTAAAAAAAGATAAAATGAAAACTAGTTCTGTCCTAGCCCCACTCGTTTATTCCGACTCGTTTTGTAAACAAAGAGTTCTCGTAGAAACATTTCTGTTGAAATATACTCCATTAGGAGGCAAAATGCTTCACATTCGAACATGTATGATAATGAAAAAAAATACTTTGCTCGCGGTACAATTAATATCTATTGGTTGTCAAAGACAAAGCAAGCATTAATGTTTCAAGCTTCAGGCAATCCGCGAAGCAATGTAGCTCCACATTAGGATAGGACATGGAAAAAATAATATGTAAATAAATTAGTCGCCTGCTGTGGCCCAGTTGGTTAGAGCTAGCTCTACCGATCACGCAGGTCTGGGTTCGATTCCCGGTAAGATCTCAATGAATTTGAGAATTAATCAATTCAAAGTTGTGATCGAAGACTGGGTGTTAGTAATGTAAATTCACATTATTTCCTCTCCTCGCATACTTATGATCCTTTAATAACTGGGTGTAGCAATAGCGATTAGTCAACCACTAGTCCTGTTTTAGCCTTATCCTTCTTTCCCTACTACTCACTTTGAAACAAAGTGAGGTTGAGCGACTGAGTAACAAACAGTTTTCGTAGAAAAAACTTCTGTTGGGATACCTCCATTAGGAGGCCATAAGCTCCACATTGGGATCGGACATGGATAAAAAAATAGAGATAAATAAATAAAACAGCGTTTATAAGCTGATCAACCATATAATTAAAATAAGCAATGTGTGTGCTAAGGCTTGTCGGTTTTTTTGCTAAATTTGTGACATTCGAAAACCGGTTTTTCAACTCCATAACCGGTTGTGACGAATTTTCCATAAACGAGCCTATAAACAAAAGGACAGAAAATTTTAATATTTAATTTAATGGTTTAAAAACCATATGCCCCAACTCATTATCCAGCAAAAGGGTATTTTCGATATCAGGAAATTTTGTAACAAAACGATCAGTGAACGCTTTGTGTTTTCTTAAATTATATTTTCTAAAGAATAACACCAAATGATTTCTTGTTGTGTATTACTATGTATATAAATAAACAACATGAAACAATTGAACTTTTTCTCGCTGAATTATCCATTTTTTGTTAAACTTCGAAAACCGGATAAAACCGGTTTTCAAACAATATTGACATTCGAAAACCGGTTTTTTCAAAAATCGGTTTTTGTATGAACCCTAGTCGAATCGTTTTGGGTCCGCGTGCCAACAATCTTTAAATATTTTTTCTCGATTGACTGACGCAAAAAAAATTAACATAATAGAAAAAAATGAAGTGAATTTTTTAAAAGATTGTCGTTTATCTTTTTAAAATCAATAATTCACGGATTATTTTATCGAAATTTTAATTTTTGAAACTTGGAAATCGTTAAGCGTGCCATCCAAATTCTTAAACGTGCCACCATATGTTCGCCATCCCTGCCCTAGTGTGTACTGCATGAGAACGAAACATTTTAGCATTATTGACAAAAGATATTTAAAGAATGATATTTTTAATATGCGAAATAGCGAAACGTGCGAAAGTCGAGGGCCGGCTGTGTTTATAACAGAGTGTGTATATGTCGCTTTTTGTAACTAGACGCCTCATATAAACATAACCATTTACTGCGTCGCTAATAAATGAGCAAATAGCGTAAGGTCACCTCGAGCGCGATTGTTATTATAACAGAAATGCAGCGGGTAAAACATGTGCCAGGCATGTATGGGGTCAAAACAATCGTTAAGTTTCCACTGTTAACCTTTACTGCTGCCATCGACACTCATTAACGTCTATGAATACGTACATCAAAAAATACACATACGTTTAATTGGGTATTTTTATTTAATTGCCATTATGTCGCACGCTGTGGTAAACGCTGTTCATTCTTTGTGATAAAATATAAACATGTAAAATAAAAAAAAATCGGGGGTTTGCAGATTACTGTTTTCAAATTTAGGGGTCCGTGGCATGAAAAAGGTTGGGAAGCACTGGTCTTCTTCATTGTTTTTTAAGCCGGTGGTCCGCAAAAATTTTCTACAGTTCAAAAATAGTTAATATACGCTACGAAAGCTTATTATTGGTGGTTCGAAAAACATTTTTTGATTTTTTGGTGGTCCGCGGATGTGAAAAGGTTAAGAAGCATCGTGTCTCTAGTTCAGTGCTTTTTAACCGGTGCACCGCGAAAAAAATGTTAAAAACGAAAAAATCCGCAATATAGTAAAAACCGAAAAATCCGCAAAATAGCGTAAACCAAAAAAGTCAAAAAAAAAACAATATGTCCACATATTTTTTTCGACCTCTTAATTCTGGTGCACCGCCACTTTTTCCCATGGTCAAAAGTGTACCGTGATTTCGAAAAGGTTAAGAACCACTGCTCTAGTTCATGGTTTTTCAACCTTTATTTGAGTCTAATATTTTTCCGTAGCCCTCCATAACCGGTTTTATATAAGCATATAAGTTTTTCGCGATAGATATTTCCAAAATAGTTAAAAATACCGCTCACGTTACAATTAATATGTATTCATTTATTTATTTGTCAAAGCAAGCATTGATGTTTCAAGCGTCAGGCAATGAGCTTAACCACATAAAACCAGCACCGGACAGGTTAACGTCTTAGGAAATACAATAAAATTGAACTCGGCTGTAATAACAAACTTTTAACTGCTTGGCGGCGAATGACGGTTCGCAAAACGCAATATAACAATATTAAAATACGCACGTTTCCTAGCATGCATTTTCATTTTATGATTTACATCTTTATTTATGGACCTTAATAATTACACACAACTGCATGACGGCGGAATATTATTAACTCATTCTGTGTTTTCTTCATAGATGTAACTCACTTTACTTCATTTGCAATTTTATGCATTTCTCGATTCACTGTACAGTGGAAACTCGATTCTACGTTTTTCAAATGAACGAATAATGCGGGAAATCTTCAAATAATACCAAAAAAAATGTTTTCAATAAACCTATTCATTTATTTCAATATTTTTATTAAAGAATGAATAAATAAATTTTAAATTTTTTTAACAGCTTAACGACTGTGGACGCGTATTTGAGTCTTTGAAAAACAAAGGTTGCTGGCCGGCGGATACATATATGCGTATAGACAGAGTATCTGGAAGCTAAGAAAATTGAATTTTGTAAAGATATCTCAATTTGCTTACAAATAATAGTGAATTTAGTAAAATTATAATGTTTGCGAATTTTTCGCAAAATTTTATAAAAAAAAACGTGCGGTCGTAGTCTATTTGCAGTTTGGCACTTAAATTTTAATAAACACCCTTCAAAATCACGTGCATTTCTAAGTCAACCCTTTTTTTGCTATGTCGACTCGTTTTTTTACGGTTTTTTTTGCCAATGTCTTGATCTTTTTTCCAGTTTCTCGGCTAGAGTTCTACTTTTATTCATTTAGATATTTCAGTTTTGACTTTAGAGTTGTGGTGTAAGTTTAAGAGTGTAAAAAAATATTCTACAAAAACGGTCAATCAAGAGCGAGAACGGTAGATCGGGGTTCCACTGAAAAAAACGCGAAACGAAATGCGAGGCGGGACTATTTATGAGAAATATTCAACGAAACAGGCCAATCGGGATAATATTTGTGACGGGACCAAAATATTTCGATAAAACAATCCATGCGGGAAAACGAACAATGCGAGAGCGGTAGGTCTGGGTTCCACTGTATATGGGCGCCCTAGAGGTGTGGTGAGCCAACAAGAACAATGGTATAACTCTTTTCTTGGACTTGTCTGTACTATCGTCTTTATTTTGTGTTTTGATGGATTGCATATTTTTATTTCACGGATAAAACACTACACCGAATCCTTTTTTACGCGATTTTTTGGACGCACCGTTACGTTTTTGATACTTTTTTTACGCGGTTTGGAACCTATTTATCAAATTATATGTTTTTTTTACGCGCCACTTTCTGTAACTTATGTATCGCGTAAAAAAGGATTAGGTGTATTGCAATGTGTATTGACTGAGGTGACTTCACTTTTACGATACTTCAAGACGTGTAGAATATTACAACGCCCTTAACATTTTTTTCTAAAATACCTCACTTCACCTCCTATGGGCCCATATGATTCCATATGTTTGTATGTGCAAATAAAGAAAATTTTAAGAAATCATTTTTTTATATATTTCCGCTACCAATGTGGCGCATATGGCCTCCAAATGCAGGTATCGCAACAGAAGTTTTTTTTTCTATTAGAACTGTTTGTTATTCAGTCGCTCAACCTCTCTTTTTCAAATATATATATATATATATATATATATAGGTATATTAGAATAAGGCTAGAACAGGACTATTGGTTAAAAATTATTAAAAAAATACTTACTGATGCGTGGTGACATTGAAGAATAGGTGTGTAAAGTGAGGGGCAGCGTCTTCAGGCCCATGCGGAGCAGGAAATGAGAGAACAAGAAGAACTGGTTTCCTTGAAGAACGCTGTTTACTATGCCGCAAGAAGGCCAGCGAATCGTTGGTGATCAGGTCAGGATAGTAGTCCTATAGAAATGGAAATATATTTTTATAAGTATCAAAAATAAGAGGAAACATCGCCCCGGTAGCGAATTAGGAGTCGGAGTCGTTCTTTTAGAACGACTTCAAATTCTTTTTAACATCTAAGCAGTGGCAGCCGGTCAATGTGGCATTGGACCAATTCACCTCTTGTATATACAGGGGCGGTTATATTTCATGAAATAATATTCTAACACAACATTTAGAGCATTCACTCATTTTAAATTCTTCATGTATTTATTGTCTATAATAAATATTTTAGAACATTTTATTTTAGACAATAAAAAACATGAATAATTTAAAATGAGTGAATGGTATAAATTTTATATTTGAATATTATTTCATAAAATATAACCGCCCCTGCATATACAACAAGGGGTGGATTGATCCAATGCCACATTGACCAGCCGCCACTGGTTACTACAAACAATGTTTACGGATATACGAGTTTGAGTAGAATTAAATAAATACCTTGTGATAGTCGAAACCGTGCTTGATCTTCTTTCCATTCATGTTGATGCTGTAGTTGTAGTACTTGCTGTTCATGATAAGCCCACCCCACTCGCGCCAGCCGGGAGGGATGTAGGACCCGTTGTACTTGTTGAGGTATTTGCCGAAGTATCCTGGAGATCAGACAACAAAACAATGATTTAGTTACCAAATGTAATCGATTTATGGAACAGTCTGTACTGGGATTCGAACTCGTGAAGACAGCGATCAAACACGACTACGTCGACCTCTCGGCCAGAGGCAAGGTTAATAAGTTATTTAATTGAGAATAATATGTACACTCTACACCAGTGGTTTCCAATCTTTATGTTACTGCGAATCCCTTTGAATAACAAAATATCTATCTAAAATATCAAAATAGCAAATTTCATTTTGCTCAAAGAAAAAATAATACTCATAAGGTAAAAAATATCAACGTATTTATTTCTACAATTTTTCTTTTTTAATTGCTTAGTTCTACCAAGTAAATACCAATTCAATTAACAAAAAAATAATAATATTCATTGATACTTAATTATATACGAGGACCTTTATGGGGGACTAGGCATAAATCATTTTGATCGCTAGAAATGTCTGACACGTCTAATGTGAATCTAATGAAGCGTTTTATTTAATATCACTGTCTTGTAGAGGTCTGCACGGGCCCGGGCCTGGCCCGCGGGTCGGATTCGGGCGGGTAAGCGCAATTGAGATTCGGGCTCGGGCCGGGCCCGGGTATGGAATTTATTCTTCAGAAAATTATTTCAGACTATGTTCGTGTCATAAGTCAGCCATGATGATTTTAATTATTACTATTTCTATAGAGAATCGTAAATTGTTGTAAATTTGTAAAAAACGGGTTTTTTTCGCTCTGTTGAGTTTAAATCCGGGGTTCGGGTAACAATTGTGGTATTAGACTCGGGCCCGCGCCGGGTCGGGTCTGAGTCTTTCAGGCTCGGACCGGGTAATTTTGTAAAATTTCGGCCCGTGCAGACCTCTACTGTCTTGTGTTGTTGAATTTCTTTTTATCAGGAAATCCGTAATCAACTTGTGTTTTTTTTGTGTCTATGAATCATATAAGAACAAATAATTCGTGTAAAAATATAGTATTCGTTGTTTTAAGTGGACCGTGTTGATTCAATAACGTGTAAAAAGTGAGTTTAGTGTAATTTGTCTTCGCTGAAATGATTCAAGTACACCCCATACGAATTACGAATGTTAATCTATTAATAATTAAATTATCTTGGAATCTTTTTTACGTGACATGCTGCATGCATAATGTCCCTCATTACAAGAATTCGTAGCAATTAGGGCGTGGGACGAAACCATTATACCACAGCTTCTCAAATGATGCGTCACGTAATGGCGACAGATGTACATCCAGCGGGGCACGTAGAAAGCAAACGAACGAAATTAATTAATAAAAGATCAGTCGTGCATCATAGATAGCTATATATCGACTGTGGAAAGGAAAAAGGATGTAACCCACAATTTGTTCGATAATCACAATGTGTCAAACTTGATACACGTTCTAATTAAAAGGATGCAAACTGCAAATGCCGAATTAGTTTATAAATTTAGCTTTTAAGTTTGACAAAGATGAGCTTGTAAAAAAATAAAGCTAAGAAAAAAAAACACTGAAATAAAAGTTTTTCCTAGACAATTTCTTTAATTAATATTAGATTATGTCAATTAAACACCGGTTTAGAAGTCTCCGTGCACGTCAAGGTTGTATATAATTCATAATTTGCATTTGGCCCAAAATCATTAAAACACGTTGTTTTCACCTCCGAGATTAAACCAGATTCATCTCAGAATAAATATTAGATTATTGATTGAATCGGTATTAACTTGGTAGAACTCCATTGTAATACGGTAAAAATATCTACACTTAAAAAATATATATTTTATAGCTATTTCGGCATGCGCCATCGTCAAAACTATGTTTAAACCTGCATTTAGTCAGCTATATATACTGGCGGCCGGTCAATGTGGCATTGAATCATATTTATTGTCTATATATTTATTTTATTATAGACATTTTTTAATATTAAATATAAATACATGAAGAATTTAAAATGAGTGAATGGTATAAATGTTATGTTTGAATATTATTTCATGAAATATAACCGCCCTTGTATATATATACAAGAGGTGAATTGGTCCAATGCCACATTGACCGGCCGCCACTGCTTAGAAGATATACACAACACATCTTGTTATTGACTCTAACATCCTGATTTATATTACATTTAGAAAGACTTAAGTCATGTTTAATAAATAAATTTGATATTGACATTACAGTGAATCGAACCCAGACCCGCCTGGTCGGTAGAGCAAGCTCTAACCAACTAGATCACAGCAGGCGATAAGACTCTCTAAATTCTCAAAAAAATAGTCAAGAAAATTTCGTTTTACACATTTTGAATCGTTCAAACTATGTACATTCTCACAGATTTTGTCACTAACGACCCGGGTTTCGCCTTTCGGCATCTTCAGGCATTCAAGTGCACGGATGAACTTGAACTGACGTTTAGTAAATGAAAGTTTCGTGTTTATATAAGATATAAATGCATCACTGAGTCCAAAGCCATTGCTGGCGAAAAGGATGAGCTCATGGGAATGCCAACAGATTTGAGTAGTAAGTAGTTTCAAGAATTATATTATTTGTTTGTCGGCAAAGGTTTTATGATTATATGATTTTATGATTATATAGGGTATAGAAGTTTTACACTATCAAGTATGGTGGGATTCTCATTTTGGCCTCGTATAAGCCGAAAGAAATGTATGCCCAGGTACATTTCTCTTTATAACTTTGCCTTCCCTCGGAAGAATTGTTTTCATCGATTATCCGGGGCAGCTTGTCGTAAAGTCACTAGTTAAGAATATACATACAAGACCCCCAAGTTTATAATTATCCCTGATAATTGAAGGGTTACTCTAATGACTAATACGTCAAGAACTGGTAAGTGTCATGGCACCCTCCGTTAGTGTAGTATTGTTCTCCACTGCTCTAATTAATGCATCAAGGAGTCGCAGTAAAAAAACCCCCGTTTGATTCACTTAAAAAAAACAAAGGAAGAATTACTTAAGCCATTAATTATCCAATTAAAAGTTCCGGCGAGAAGATGGCGTTTTTTTTTAATTCTATTTTCTTTTTATGTGCGTTTGTGAATGAAATGCGCGTAGGATGCCATCCTGTCTCGCTTCGAACTGGCTACATATTCCTAATAACGCGGTGTTAATATTTTGATGGAATGTACAGATAAAGGGTGGATCAGGTTCAACCGCAAAAAAATAATCATTTTTGAAAAGTTTCGTAGTACAGTGGAACCCCCAACTACACTACCCCGAATTACGCGCTGGCTTGAAATGTTCGTCGCAAATCAACCAATTGCACTGTCGCATTGCATTGTTGTTGCTAGGAGACGGTCGTCGGCGGCGCATACAGTCAAATGTTGGCTAGCGTCTGTGTATTCAACACGTGCCAGGCCATACACGTTTAGCTGGGAGATTTTGCATTTTATCACTTATTAACAAAATATTTCGTCCATATTTTTTTTTTGCGAAACTAAGGAAATTCTTAGTTTTGCATTTGATGCGGAAAAAACCAAACCTAATCTGGTATGAGATTCACACCCTCAATTACACTACCCCGAATTACACTATCCCGACTTTAGTGTAAATGGGGGTTTTACTGTATTTTTAAAGAACATAATACAAGAACTTTTTTCTAAAAACTGAAAGAAAATATCAGAGTTGTCTTACACTTTGAATGACATTCTTTGCATTTTTAAGCAGTATAACATATTATCAATAAATATCATTTTGTTTGGGTACTATGGCGCAACGGTAAGTGGTGCTGACTTCCGTGCCGGATCTCACGGGTTCGAGTCCCAGTACGAACAGTATTTTTTCGATTTCTGTTCGAAGACACGGGTGTTAGTTGTGTCTTAAAATTTCCTCTCACCCTTCCGATCCTTCAATAACTGGGCGTAGCGAGAGCGATTAACTAACCACTAGTCCTGTCATAACCTCATCCTTCTATTCCTAATATACTTTCTCTTTGGAAAAAGAGGTAGAGCGACTAAATAACAAACAGTTTTCGTAGAAAAACTTGTGTTAGGATACCTCCATTGGGAGGCTATCTGCTTCACATTAGGAGCAGACATGATTAAAAAAACCAGGGCTGTGGAGTCATGTAAAAATAAAACGACTCCAACCCCAGCTTAACAATAATTATCGACTCCGAATCCGAGGAAATTTTTCAATAATTTCATTTTAACTTATACATATGTATACCATTATATCATCTTTAGTCAGCAAAGCATGACATGTCAACACTTTTGACTACACATTATTATACATATTTTTCAAAAAAAATCGAGCCGCTCATTTTTTACGACTCCGACTCCGGCCAAAATACCGCGACTCCGCGACTTCGACTCCACAGCCCTGAAAAAAACTTTCCCACATTGATTGCTGTACGAGACTATATACAGTTTTTTGTTTTACTTGTAAAAATATTTTTTTATGAAATATGTAGGTTTAAGAAATAATCTTTTTTTTAAATTTAGCATTTTCTGTATTAATCTTTTCTGTTTTATTCCATTACAATTCACTCGAAACAATATATGTACTTTGCAAGACCTCTTATTTGTTTTAATATACTGAAAATCTACTGGAGACATTTTACCATCCGAACATCTATTTGTTGTCTGAACACAGAAACATATAACTTGGCCAATTTTTTCGATAACCGATTGTATTTATCGAAACTTGTTTCAAGTAAGCCATTCATTTAAACTTCTTGAATATGGTTTTGATCGTTTTCAGGAATTGTAAATAAAATAGAAAATTGTTTTTTACGTCTCCTGTTTTTTTATGTAAATGATAAAGATCTCTTTTTGAAGGATATTATAGAAATGAATGATATAAAGCGATTACTATCATTGGAATCATTATAGACAAACGTCAACATGAATTTGAGTCCTCGAATAGCACAAGTACTTAAAATGCAACTATATGAAATGAGTGGAAAGTTAAATACAGTATTTCTTAATGGTGAAAACATCGTCGTTCGCCGGTGTGTTGCAAAAGTTGAATGGTAAAAAAACATAATTTATCATTGAACGTAGTATGTATAAAACATATGCTGCAACGTGAATATAAAAAAATGTTTCTTTGATAAGATAATAATATAAATATTGACATTGAAACACCCCAAAAATACTGAAAGAAAAGCGTGGGCGTCCACAATATTTTGAACGTTGGCAGCTATTATAGAAAGCGTGCGCCGTGTGGCAACACTGGATTGACACTGACAGCGCGGGAAATTGCCGAGACGACTGACAGCTGGCGCGCTTTTTTACAAAAAACGAACGGCGCTCTCATGTCCATAGAAATTCTCCAGAAGACGTGTCATTGCATTACTTTTTTTATTTATAGAATAATTCAGTCGAACAACCTTGAACAATATTTGCCTGTAGGTAGGTAGGTAGGTAATAATTATTTATGTGAGTAATAATACATTTAAAATGGGATTATTTGACGCAGATATCTCGTTTTTTTTTGGTGCTGAATAATCAACGATATTTTAAACAGTGGCAACTATCCAACAAGTCAATTATTTTTAAAAATACACATTCCCTGATTTATTTAGTAAATACATATTCGTTTTTTTCACTCCACTTTCAGAAATTTCAGAATCAAAATTTCTACAATAAATGGGGAATATGTAGACACCTATTGGCTGTTTAATTTTTGAGAACTGGTTGTTGTTTAGTCGCTGAAACTCACTTTTTCTAAAATAATAAGAATAGTTTCTGTGGTCGGATGAGTAGATTCTAGCGGCGGATTACCCCATAAGCGCACGAGGCGCGCGCTTAGGGCCTCCGAATCTCACGGGCCTCAAAAAGGTTATATTTTATTAACATTTGATTCTGTTATCTGAAAAATAGGACTTCGGGACCGTATTGCGCCTAGAGCTTAGGGTCCACGAGTTAGAAAACCCGAACGGATGTATTCACAAATTGATTTTTCATCCCAATTTTGGATTTGTGTTCAAAGACATGGATGTCTTAGATGTTTACATTCCTTATTACCAATCCGTTCATAATAACGAAGCATATCAAATGTGAGAATTAACTCACAATTAATTCATTACTAGTTCCATTTTTATCATGTCAGAAAACAAGAGACTGTGTACCTTAATGTTAACAATCGTTAAAACAACTTCTGTTGGGATTCGCCATTAGGAAACCATATGCTCCACAGTAGGAAAAAAATAGTAGAACAAATCACGCGTCGAGAACTTCAATCCTTTTTGCCGAAATCCCAATAAAAATCATTATTCATTATAAAACACTAAATTAATACTCAAAAAAATAAAATTTATGATTTATGTGGACATTTCTAAAAAAATGTCGGTGGGTGGATGAAAAGGAGCTATCAAATTATGCCGACAAATCATCTCTCTAAATGATAGGTCATGAAAGAATCCAAAAACAATTTTAACATAATGTTTATGGCAGTGTACGATTAGTCAATTGACTATAGACAAATCCGACAATCGGTGTTACGCCCATAAAATTATTATCAGGTATTATTTATGACCGTGTCATTTTTTACGAAACTATGCGAGTCTATGGTATTCAGCTGTTGCCACGCCATGATTGTCTATACGGGTTCTCAACCTTTTTCACGTTAAATAATATTATTTTTTAAACCAAAACCAAACCGTACAAAACTTGCTGACCTAAACTTAAAATACAATGGTGATTTTAATAAAATACAAAGCTGTTTATGACAATATTTTAACTTAACATAGCGGCACCGCCCGTAACGACTATGGTATCCAATCCCAGAATCCCACTACATTATGTGATCCCGAAATCACGGGGTTTCAATAGTACTAATCAGGGGATTTCGGAATTGAGCAATTGAAACACGGAAGCGCTAAAAAAGATGTCGCGCTCTTATTGTTGGTAAATCCGCAAAATCCTGGGATTTTGGATTCGAAAATTCTTTGAAGAGCTAAAAAAAGGTGTCGTACTGTTCATTTGGGGAAATTCGAAAATTCTTGGGAATTTGGATTTGAAAATTCTTGGAAGAGCTAAAAAAAAAAGCGGTGATTGACATGAAATTATTAAGTATTTCGACTGAGGGTGCTCGATGGAATTTCAATATCAAATTTGAATTGTTTTAATTTTGTACTTTTCCATGAGTTTTATCGCTAACGACCCGGGTTTCGCCTTTCGGCATCTTCAGGCATTCCAAGTGCACGGATGTACTTGAATGAAATTGTTTGAAAAATCCCAGGATTTCAAAATCGCCGACCAAAAATATTCCCAAACTATACACGATTTTATGTTGAGTGTTCAATTCCGGGATCCCGGGATGCCGTGATTGAAAAATTGTCAATCCCGGGATCACAGAAAAGGTCCGGGAATGGATACCATATCTAAGACTTCACATTCTTCTAGCAGAGTGTATCGATCCCAAATTCATTAGTGAGACAATTTCGAAAAAATGTCAACAGAAATGCTTGTAGTGGATGGGTTATCACGATTATTTTTAGTACTAATCCTGAACCCAAAATAAGTACCTAGTCTATGAACAACTGTTGATAGAATTGTAAACGTCTTGGTCAACAGATGAATAATACTTGATTTATTGTGACCATTTTTAACATTACTTTTTACATTATCTCAAACAGGTTATTTGGAACTGTTTAAATAATGAACTAGGCAATTTATTATATTATAAAGCAGTGTGATTTCATGTACTTGCGCAGAACGTAAAAAACTGAATGACAACCCTTTCACATGTTTAATTAAAAGTCCTCATGCAACGCATTGGGATCGGGCATCGTTTTTTTTAAGCACGGTAATAATATAAATAAAATAATTGAAGTAACCCCGTCGAGAGGTGTTAATAAAGATGGCGGAGGTGGGCGCTCGACGCCAGGTGTTCCCAAACTGTGGGAGTGTAGTGCCGCCCACGTAATTATCAATAAAAGATAACACAAAAAGTTTTTTGAATATTACCATTGAATTCACACGTGGGATTGATTCACTTAAAAACATCAAGAGGTGATTAAATCATAATTTATAGATATTATGTTTTCACCGACTATGCGGGAGTTTTAAATGATATTGAATAGAGAATAATAAAAATAATGATTGTATTTCATCTTTTTAATGCCCGATAAAGAGTAAATTATTATGATATTCAAATGCTTTCGGCTATGAAGAAAAAGCTTTCCTTTACCAAAACTTGTACATGCCTTTTATTGGATAATAGTTCGCTTAACAATGAGAGGTTTCAGAGTTATACTCCTGGAAAGTTCTTTACTATTTTAATTAGCAATGTTTTATCAAATATTTGACATGGGACCAATTTACTTTTAGGGTGTCCACTGTCAATACTTGCTGAAAAGGTATTATATTAAGAAGAACACAATATTCCCTTGTACATATTTCCACTTTTAATTTATCAAGATCAGGACCGGGTTCACTCATGTCGAGCATTGTCAACTGATAAGAAATATAATTTAACAGTGCTATTTATACGAAAACAAATTGTAATCAAAAGGTGTTACCACTACACCGAGTTCGATAATTATCTGAACAAAAAAGATTGGCTAATATTTCAATTAATTGTGGATGAAATTTTGAATCAAAGTCATCTACAAGAGTTGATTTACAAATTAGTATTTTTAATGTAAATCGACTACAATTAGAACTTTTCAACAGAACATTATGTTCATCGATAACATCGTTAATCAGTTACACGACGTGTCTTTCTATACAGGGAAAGGGTAAAAAAGTGAATTAATTACTAAATAGATATTGAGAAACTCAACAAGAACTTGTTATGCAAGAGTTTTTAAATAGTAACTTAACGACATCTAGTAGTTATATCACAGAGTGATGACAAGTGCATATTTAGGCTAAGATAAATTAATAAATATCACATACTATTACACTTTGGTTTCTATAAGTTGGCCAATGCGTCTGTGCGGCCGTTTAGGGAACTACAATTTCCCTTCACTTTATTACATCGTGCTTTAAGCGTGTGATAGATATCACGCTCAAATATAGACCGATAATCTGTATTAAGGCGAAAAATCATTTTAACTGGACGCTATGATGCATCGGCCGTCGTATAGAAGACACCTACAACCATTATATGTATATTTGATATACGAAATATTGTCGACCGCGATCGACGCAATGACAACGTCAGTATTCTCTTCTGCACGTGGGTTGATAATGCCTGAACGATTAAAAGTCTCGTTGAACGAACTTTGTCCGATGACAGATTGTTTATGTTGGTATCGTTAAGTATAATTGATGAATGCCTCTAACAGCTTACGCACCGAGATAACAGCATTCTTTACAGTTCGAGTCGGAGATTGGTATGTTGGTATGCAGAATGGGATTGCATAAGATTAATTTTGTGGCATATTAGTATTGTGGCTAGGGTAATTATGTTTTTTTTTTTTGAGGAAAGAGAAGCACAAACCAGAAGTGTTCTTTTACTAATTACCACAGGGAAATAACTAAAATGAACTTATGTTTTGAGGTTAGCTCGGTTTTGGCCATGCCATAATCGTATATAATAATGACACAAAGCTATACCTCGTATGTATATAATATAACCGATAACAACAGTAATGCGAACGGGGTTTCAAAAGAAACCGTATACGTGAACGCCGCGTAAATTGAGGTATTGGATTCATACAGAATTAAAAGGTAGGTTCCAGAATATCCACAATTATTCGAAGATTGAAAAAGATTTATGATTGGTTCTCTGGATTTAAAAGACCGTTTCAAAAAAAAAGAAATCATTTTGGCATAGAAAATCGTGCACAAAAAGGTAAAAATGAAGTAATAGGGTAAACATAGCAACGTATTTAGTTCTACAGTTATTATATTTATTATTTGATAGCTATTTCGGCGTTCGCCATCGTCAGAACTGTAGTTCTTTTGATGTATTTTTGGCTTCGAAGGGGTACACAATGCATCATGTTATTAACTCAAAATCCTAATCAACTAATAAATATAAAATCTGTTGAACTGAATACGTTGCTACTAGGGATTCTGAAGTCTCGGGTTTTTCAAAGTCCCGGGACACGAGACGTGATAAAGTCAAAGTCCCGGGACTTCCCGGGACTTGGGACTTTTATTTCCCCTTTAATAAAATTATAAATTTATTAAAATTAAATATTTGTATGTACTTATGTACTAAAAAGGGATGATAGCGGTTCATGTATTGAAAAAATAACAATGAATTGGGTAAAATTATGACCGTTACTTCACAAATCACAATACAGCTTTTATACCTTTTTTTTCCTATTGAGACATTGGTAACTTGGTAGAATAGTGAAAAACATTTGTAAATAAAACAACATCAGGTATGAACACTTAATTATAATATTTTTTAATTTGTTTTTGCTACAGTTATATTTTTAATACGATTATGAATTGATTTAAACAAATTTCTAATAACATAAATGAAGATATCTTTCTCCCAAACGTTTTTTAATATTTCGTTTCAATTAAACTAATTTTTTTGAGCGTTTTTTACGCAGTTAGACGTATTTTTTTTCATGCGTACTTTAAAAGGGCGGCGAAAGTATGCGTTAATTAAAAAAATACATCTTTTGAACACATTTATTTATTAATAATAAAAATATTAAATTAATTCAATAATAAAGTCACAACCTCAAATCATACATAGTATGTATTATTTACACAAAAGTTAATATTTTATTCTTGCTTATCAAAATATGCTTTTAAAAATAATAATGAATTACAGCCGATTTCTTATTTTTGTAATAAACGTTGTTGCTCATCATCATTGTCAGTCGATGTTGTTTTAATGTTATATATAAAAAATAATCTTTGTTTCCGTTCTCCAGTTGATTTTAAAATCTTAAATTCGTTTAGTTTTTAATGGAGAAATCTTTTGTTTTTTGTAATCTGTCTATTTAATTCTTCTTCCAGTGACAGTTCTGCAATATTTTTCTCATCATCGATATTTTCTTCAGATACCTCGATATCTTTTTCCACGGAGAAAAGACGTTGTAGTAAATTATCTCCGTATTTCAAAAATATTGTTTTGGAGCATTTGTCATAATCTTTTGTGTATTCTTTTCGAAAATCAATTAGTCCTAGCAGAACGGTTGGTAATAAAAATTTATAAGCCGCCTTGATTTATAACATAATTTTCTAGAAATAACTATTGGTTCCATTAATTCTTGGAATTCTGTGCGATTATCCCATGCTGCAAAAATAGTTAAGCGAACACGTGTCGTAAGTTTTTTTTGTATTTCTGCATGTCTCTCTCTACCCATTAAAAATGATAGTTTCGTATTACAATATATAAATAGATGTTATTTGAAACTTCAACAATTATAAATCCAAACAGCTGCTTCTTTTATAAGATTCCTGTTATATATGCATACTTAATATTGTTAAAACCCCGGCCTGTAATCCTTAGCCTAAATATAATGCATTTTTTTCAAAACTGATCCCGCGGATAGACACCAATGTAACTTTAAAATTAACTTTTTAGATCACATTAGCGATTGCTTGCATCCAATTTTTATTTGTTAGAATGGTTTTTTCAAAATTAAAAATGTACAATTTGGCTGTCTTAAGTCCCGGGACTTGGTTGTGAAATGTCCCGGGACTTAAGACAGCAAAAAACCTTAAAAGTCCCGGGACTTTTGTCCCGGGACGTCTCGACACAGAATCCCTAGTTGCTACTTTTACCCTATTATAATGGAGTTCTACCAAGTAAATTCCAAGTCAATAAATAAAGTAAAAATGAAGACCCAATATGTAAATTACACAAAATACTATTCATAAAATGTATTTTAATTAAGAAAAAAATATGCTATTCATCACTACTTGATTATAAACGGGGACTTTTATAATGGACAGGACATAAATCGCTAGAAATTTCTGACGCGTCTAATGTGTTAGGATTAGGGTATCCAATCCATGAGCCTTTTTGTGATCCTGGGATTGACTAATTTTCAATCCCGGGATTGGGCACTCAACGTGAAATCGTGTATAATTTGAGAACAGTTTTGGTGTCGGAATCTTTTATGCTTTTAGACTATGTCAATTAAACACCAGTTTAAGAGTCTCCGTGCACTTCAAGGTTGTGTGTAATTCATAATTTGCATATGGCCCAAAATCATCAAAACACGTGTCATGCGCGTCCTGTAAAATTTGATATCTGTGCGTTACGTTCTTTTTCCTTTTCACAGTCGATATGTAGATATTTATCATATAAAAATATAGATGCATTAATGCCGATCTGACACAAATAAAAATTAAAAATTAATAGGCAAGGACAATTGCCTACCTTTAAATCAGCTATAAAAATAAATGTTTTTTTTTGGCAAACTGGTGTAATCAATGACTGCACCAACTGAGTTATATCAAAGAATCTCTTTATATACTGAGCTATTTTTTGTCAGTTCACTTACCAACTTCTGCCAGAAAGGTGACGATATTATGCTCTACGTTTGAAGTTCGCATGGTTGAAAAACAATGCATAGTTTTAGCGCAGTCGTATCACTCTAATTGCACCGCAAAACAGCAAGATTATTAATTGTAAGGGTCATACGGGCTGGCTTGCTTTCTCTCGCAAGTTGTTTATGGTGAACCCAGTAACTGTAGAGTTGTTGTCTCTGATTACCCACTTCCTGCACTGACTGCTTCTAAAGGTGCGCTCACACCTCGACAAGATACTGCGCCATACTCTTAATTCAACGGATTACAATCAGATAAACCCCTCCTTTAACACCATTGATTTGCTTAAAACCTTCCAGAGACGAGAGATTTTTTTCGATATATATTTTTTTCAAGCCATATTGAAGTCACGGATAACTTTCATTCCTAAAAAAAAAACGCAAAGTCGTTGTATAGAAACTCCGGTCATGCTCACATTTTTTTACCGTGTAATATTGTGTACGGACAGTGGTAAGAACGAGCGTGACCGTACGGGCACGCAAACATTCGGGGTTGAAATATAGCTAAACGTGAAATTTTTAAAAATATTTACAATTTGACCTCTTTAGATCAACATTATTTCAATACAAATATATTAGAACGGCAAATAATTCGATGTTTTGATAAAAAAATGACTAACAGTTTCAAAAAGTAAATTAAGAAAAAACGGAAATTCAAAAAATCACATGTGCTTTTGGAGACCGTTTCTGTCCCTGCTGGTGACTTACTGTATTTTGTACCCTTCTTAACCAAATATGAGCAAAAGCAACCATATTCAGGTAGAAAAAGGATGAATAGTGGGATCAATAGACAACGGTGTTTACTGTGACCATATCGACTGTGGAAAAGAAAAAGGACGTAACCCATACATATCAAATTTTACAGGAGGCGCTAAAACGTGTTTTGATGGTTTTGTGACATATGCAAATTGCGAATTAAACACAACCTTGAAGTGCACGGAGACTTCTAAACTGGTGTTTAATTGACATAATGTAATATTAATTCAAGAATTTCTCTAGGAAAAAACCTTTATTTCAGTCTTTTTTCTTAGTTTTCATTTTATACAAGATCATCTTTTTCATACTTAAAAGCTAAATTTAGATACTAATTCGGTATTTTTAGCTTCCATCCTTTTGATAAAATGTGTGTCAAGCTGTATACATTGTGATTATCAAAAAAAACCTGTTTTGGAAAATCGAGGGTTACGTCCTTTTTCCTTTCCACAGTCGATATGGTGACGCTCGTCCTTGGAGGGTTAAATAATATAACTTGATCTTGATTTGGTATTTTTTTAATCAAATACATTGAGGCATCATATTTATTCTAAATCAAATTCGTGTCAAAAATATTTAGTCATTTAAAAAATATGTGATCATTTGCCGTTCCCTAGGACTTGCCGCCCCTAGGCAACTGCCTACTCGCCTATGCCCTCGGGACGTCCCTGGTTAAGTATCCATGAGTCTGTATACTGAAAATCCTATGTAGCAGTATAGTTTAATCTAGTATAAGTAGTATGTAGCTTTTCTACTGAAAACGTCGAAAGTCCACCGCGCACAAGCTCTCGACATATTTCACGTTAATTCGGCAAGATGTTGCCGCAGTGTAAAGACTCCATTGCGATCTTTCGTGCATACTTTGTTCCTGATTGTGACAACATTATTGGGTCTTCCAGACTAGTGACGTCACCGTGGAATGCTGCCAATTTAAGATTCTTATTTACTCAATTATTTGGCTGATGATATTATTTGATCAACGATATAAGACTTGGCGCTGTCAGGCTGCATGGACTGGCCAACTCGGGCGCTCAATATTATTTGTTGGCCTTTTCAGACATGATGAACCTATGGTAATTATAAAACCTGGGAGGTGAACTCTTTATCTCAACATTTCTTGTCTACGAGAGCTGCTTATTATTCGATATTGAACGTAGAAAGGAAGAAGGATGTGACACACACCTAACAAATTTTACAGAAGGCCCAAAACACTTTTTTTGATGATTTTGAGACAAAGGCAAATTATGAAATATACACAACCTTGAATTTCAAGGAGACTTGTAAACTAGTGTTTGATTGACTTAATCGAATAGTAATTTATTAATTGTTTAAGAATAACCCTTTTTAAGTCCTTTGGCCTGGTTGCAATTTTCACAGGTCCAACTTTTTTCGAACTTCAGATACTAATTCGGCATTTGTAGCTTTAATCATTTCGATAGAAAGTGTATCAAGTTGTATACATTGTGATTACCGAAAAGAAGCTGTTTTGAAAAAAACTGTGGGTTACGTCTTTTTTCTTTTACTCAGTCAATATGTCAAACTTTCTTTTTCGGAGAGTAAAGAAAAAGGATGGGGCTAATAGAACTAATAATTAAGTAACCACTCTCATTTGCGTAAGATGGACGCAGGGAGGGAGACATAACAAACATCCATACCGTCGAGCGAAATTCAATAAATCAATGCGCCAAATATTTTCTAATCGGAAAATCATACGAGATTAACTCATGATAATTTTATACGTCACTCGAGATAAATTTTAACTGGATGGCTGCCACAGACAAGATATCTCGTGAATTTGTTTGTGCTCAACACACCAGAGACATTTTACCTCGTCAATGATTAATTAAATTAATAATTGCAAATTATAGCAGGCGTGCTATTACTACTTTTTTCTACGGCAGACAAAAGACTAAGCGAAGCGGCAACAAAAATTAATGAGATCTAAAATTTAAATCTAAATTTTATATTGACCTTAAAAGGAATTGAGCCCAACTCTGCCTGATCCTTAACCGTTGTAGCTCTTACCAAATAAACAACAGAGGGTAACAAATTTGAAATAGCCATCGCTAAAATAGAGTCCTTCACAAAATGTTAAGGGAACCCAAAGAATTCACGGCCTATTTTGGATGGCGATTACTTGATCTTCACACCCGAATCATGTGTGAAAAAATGTTACAGTCCCCGGATTGGTGTATATCAATATTTTACCTGTACGATATCCAGCGTTGGAGAGATAGGCAGCAAAGGATCTTGGTTCGTGGTCAGCTTGCCATGCAGGTCCACTGCAGTTGTCGTTGTTGGTGTAAACATTGTGGTTGTGGACATACATTCCTGTCAGCAGGGAACTCCTAGAAATCACCAATAAGTGAAATACGATGATCAATATGGATTAACAAACTAAAATTGAGTTGTCATGTTACCAGCGGGGGGCTATTCTAAAATTTATTATGAGTTCTTACAGTTTTACACCATTGTTCAGAATATAATACCTCCTCTATCCAAGATAGTATATTCGTTAGTATGCAGTAACTCAAAAGGTATAGTCTTGATAATGATTTTTTACTGATTATTATTAAAAATTTACTAAGACAGTCTAGACCAGTGGAGGAGAACCTGCGGTATGTTGACTACTCTAGTGCGGCCTTTTGACTTGATCAAAATATTCACTTAGATCAAAAAAATATACTGAAGCGTTATAATATACTCAGATTATTGAATGTGGCCTTCAGAAATAAAAGGTTCCCCACCACTGGTCTGAACTGTGGATATGCTTTTCAAAGGGGCGAAACACAAGTCGCAATTAGTAACACTGTCTGTGGAAAAATAATGTCGCCCGCTATGACCTAGTTGGTTAGAGCTTGCTCTACTGACCAGGCGGGTCTGGGTTCGATTCCCGGTAAGGTCAATGTCAAATTTAGATTAAAAATTTGAGACATAAGACGTGGGTCACTATGATGTCAATTTACCTCGAGTTGATCTCGAGTGACTAACAATAAATTCTTATCGAGTTTTTCTCGTAAGATCTTTCAACTTTAAAATATTGAATCAACTTTATTTTAATAGAAAATTTAAATTAACTTTGATTATTCCACGTATTGTGTAACTAACTGTGACACGTGTTTCGCCTCTTTCAGAGGCATCTTCAGACTTACTATCGCAAAGTTTGCTTAAGTAATGAAGCAAGATTGATTCTAACATTTTAAAACTTTATTTTAGACGAAAAGAGATATAAAAAGCTGTACTTGGAGAAGAAATCGAGGGTCTGAATAACACAAAGAGTGATACATCGATGATGGTCAACATGATCAAAAAAATATATATTTACCTTGAAGGACAACACATGGGTGTCGTCGTATAGGCGTGCCTGAATTCAGCCCCAGCATCTCTGATCAGCCGCATCGTCCTCGGCATGAAGTTGAGACTCCCCAACTCCACATCCTGGTCATCAGTGAGAATCAAAATGATATTAGGCTTTCTTTCCTTCGGCTGCGGCAAAGTCGGCGAGCTTCCGCGCCCTCCATTTTGTCGATGCCTCGCTAAATGGCCGCCGTCTTCATTTCCGTTCGGCGCTTTCCCGCCATTCTGAGAAGTGCCACTTCTTCTTCCACTCAAATCCACAGTTCCTGATCTGGCGTTTGCATACTCTTCCTGTGTATGTCGAGAAGTGTACGGATTATAACCCACATCGCTTCTTATATCTGTAAAATCCCTTAAAATTTCTTCAGAACTCCTACGGATGTTCGTAAAGTCATCTGTATTCGTTCTTGTAGTTGTTATATCCCCGGCTTTTCTGCGTATAATTCTATTTTTGTTTTTAGAACTTTCTCTGATGTTATCGAATTGAAAATCAGGCGTGAATCTCTCAGAACTCTGGTGAGCACTCTCGGAACCTTGTTCGTTTATTGAAAATCTCCTATCATTTCTACTCGTCTGCCTTCTGTCATTGCTATTGTATATTCTGTCATTATTTTCTTCCGCTATTTTTCGACTGGCAACACTCAATATGAAGTTTGACGTTAAAATCAAGATGGCGGTTCGTAAATTCATTTTGGTTAAATGAACTCGACTTTTTATTGCGAATTCAGAACATTATTTCATTGTTTACTGAATCTATTTGAATCTGTTATGAGTAAGATAACATATACAAAGCGTGGGATGTTTTCAAGGCATATTTTTCAACTGAAAATACTGATGCTTCTGGAAAAAAAGAAAATAAACATATGTTAGTGGTTTGGCATTTAACAACATTCGAGGAATTGCATGGTGGCGAAACTAACTTATTGATGTAAATTACGTGTACGTACAATTATTTGACATTTAAAACACAATTTACCACAGTTGAGCGGATTACAAACTGTGTGGCTTTTGTCACATAATTGTTAAGATTGTTGTTTAGTCCATGTCCGCAAACAATATGGTCTCATAATAGAGATACTGGAGAACTGCTTGTTACTAAGTTATTACTGGGGATGTGAAGTCGGAGTTGGAGTTGGAGTCGCGGTATTTTGACCGGAGTCGGAGTCGTGAAAAATGAGCGACTCGCTTTTTTTTGAAAAATATATTTTAATGGGTTAATCTGGGGCTCCCGAGTGCAGTTTGCCGACCGCTCGGAAGTTCGTAAGTATTTATTTTAGGTATTAAATCTTAAACGATCGTTGTATTTAATATTACCAAGAAGTCCGTCATTGTGAATTGTGTTTGTACTTCACACTGACAAATTTGACAAAGTTTAAATATTAACAACTAGGGACAATATTTGTGCCAAAATAAAAAAAATTAACCCTATTTTCCAGGGCTGTGGAGTCGGAGTCGCGGTATTTTGACCGGAGTCAGAGTCGTGAAAAATGAACGGTTCGATTTTTTTTTTGAAAAATATATTTTAATGATGTGTATTTAAACAAAATAGTCAAAAGTGTTAACATTTCATGCTTGGCTCACTAAAGATGATCTGATGGTATAAATATATGTATATAAGTTAAAATGAAATTATTTTCAAAAAATTCTCGGAGTCGGAGTCGTCTTTTTTTCACGCGACTCCACAGCCCTGATGAATTCATTTATTTTAACATGACTCCGAATATTATGAATGTAACTTATTTTCTTGTAACCACAGTAACTGCGGGCCATCATTTTACCCAAGCGCGCCAGACAGGTATTTTGGTGACATATCGAGAGGAGAAACTAAGTACATACATGTTTATATGAATAGCAAACATGGCGATATATTAAAGTATTTTGAGTGACCTTAAGTGATTTGTATGTTTGTTGTGAAATTATAAGCCAAATATTTTCGCTGCCATTTGTCTTCATCGTTCACCTCTGCGGCCAGCGTCTACGGCCAAGTGCGCGAATAAAAATTAAAACTATTTTCGTTTCGACGGGGAAATAAACATAAATCTCACTTGCTGCATGTCTTTGTTTCTCGTTTTTATTTTTTTGAAGAAGCTCCCGCAATTGACCTAAATTAAGCAAAGGTCAGAATCACTGCACTTGTCTAATTTTGTGTAGACATCAAATCAAACTTAGGTTCATATTTATTAAAATATTACGTACATTGTACAGTATTCTCCGGAGCTTTTTTGGTATACGGTTACAAGTAGGGCTCCAACCCGGTTAACCGATTTTTTGTCTGTTTTAACCGGTTCTCTGCCAGCGACGTGTTAACACGCAAATCAATTTAGTGCTCGTAGGGCCGGCCATACAAAATGTGCATGTTTACACGCAGTACTTGAGACGCGGTTTAAATGCCACAAGATTTTAAAATATCATGCATATAGTGACATCTCTTGGAATCATAGTGTGATACTTAAACCTAAAAAAAATCTTTTGTAATCTATAATACAACGATTTAAAAAAACTTTTCTGCTGTGTTCAAATTTGTTGCTAGCAGGGCTATAATTCCTTGGCGGTAATTTATGTTTTTGAAACGTTTTTCGATAAATGATGGCGGAAATGACCCATCGTGTATTTATATGGCAAGTGTTTGTGATTTACTATAATTGTATGTCCAAAAAGTACATATGTATTAGGTTTTATTTGTTAAAAGAAAATCACGGCCCTCCATGCACGGCCATGTTAATACCGCACGGCACAGATCAGGTTAAGAAAATAAATTACCAAGGGTTATTAAAAGTACAAAGGACCTTTAAACAACTATTCTTATATCGGGTCCGTGGAGCAGTGGTAAACGTCGTTGGCTTCCGTAACAGATCTCACAGATTCAAGTGCCAGTACGAGCAGCATTTATGCATCCGAAGGCAAGGGTTTTTGGAATATAAATATTCCTTATTTCCATTCCAATTCTAAAATAACGGAGCGTAGAGAAAGTGATTTGTTAACTATCACTTCTTTCCTAGCCTTATTCTCATATCTTGACTCTCTTTAAAAATATAGCCTTAACAATTAATAAACAAGTAGTTCTCGTAGAAAAAATCTTTGCATATAAAAAAATCATGAAATTTACTCTTTTATGTCTCTTTTTAGTTCATATTTAAGTAAGCAAAATTTTCTATATTTTTTTGTTTTTGAATACTGGTTTGTGTGGTACTAAAATAAGTTTTTTGAAGACAAACACTGGTTTAAACCGGTTAATTTATTTGAAAAAAAAACCGTTAGTTGCTTTGGACGGTTATTTAAATGCCCTAGTTTCAAGTATACAAGACTGGTAAATCTGACACAATCATAATTTAAAATTACGCGTGAAGTGTCTACGAACAATTATTTCATTTTGACATTGAAGAGTTTAATGATGTTGTTGAGATTGGCTAAAATGAAGCAGCAATTTCGCCTTTAATTGTTCATAGCTAGATGTAGTGATCGAGATTCAGCTGTGTTGTGCAGAAAATAGAGATGATTTCATCGACCACTCTTTCCCTGATTTGACCGAGACTCAAAATATTAAAGGTAAGAAAACTCAGGTGGAAAAGTCAAGTTGCTGGAAGGATCTACAGTTTTCCTGATGGTAGGATGTGATCGAACCATACATCGAGCAATTAAGGACCGATATGGTCAAGGTATGGTCAACACTCGAGAAATCCAAGACAAGAAACTTCAGATGGGTAGTAAGATTGACTGGATGCGAGGAATCTAAAGTTCACCACAAATTTAAGGAGGTGATTGATAAAATGAAACATTACACACGAAATAACGTTGAATGAAAAAAAACAATAAGGGCCCGATATGATCAATTCTCAAAAAGATATTGAAGGTAAAAAATGACAAATAAGCATATCTACCATATCCACAGAGAGAAGCTTGTTATATATAGAGTTAACTGTACTACACAGTAAAAAGCGCTGATTTCATCGAGCAATTAAGGTTAGATATGGTCAAAAACAAGCCCGGCGCTATCATACAGGCGAAATAGGCAGCCGCCTAAGGCGTACACTATAAGAGGGCGCATAAATGGAGTAAAATGTTTTTTTTTAATAACATTAAATATCTATGTAGGGAGGAGCTTCAAGCAGTCGCTCAAAAACTTTAAAAAGTATCTACTTTTCTTTACAGTGCAACAAATTATTAAGCAAGTGATTAAAAAAGTCTCGCATCTTGTCATTTTGGGAATTCCGTTAATTCCTAGGTTTTAGAAATCGGGCAGCGAGTAAAAAAAAATGAAAAATCTAAGCGAAAGCTAAGTCTAAAGTCGCTTTTTATTTGACGATATGTATTACCTAGTGTTATGTATCCGCTAAGTCAACCCCTGTGAAATCTGGATTGCCCCTGACATAACATAATTTAAATTTGTCCCATTTTATTACATTCTATATTGTATATAATTTCAATGCAACAATAACTTTTCAACGGACAAATATTATATATAAATTGATTTCTTCCAGTTCAATGTTCAAATCGAACGGTCGTCAACTTAGTAGAGACCTCTTGATACTCACGTCGTTATTATTTTGATTATAAGATTAAGTGATTTATTAAAGTGTAAAAAATATGTTATTCGAATAAAAGTTGAACAAACATTTAGATAGTGTTTCAGTAATAATTAATCCGTAAAACTACAACTATGCAACTCTGGATTACAGTAAAACCCCCATTTACACTATAGTCGGGACCGTGTATTTGGGGGTAATGTAATTGGGGGTGTTAATCTCATAGTGTAATCTCATAAATAGTGTTTTCGTAATAATTATATCCGTAACGGCTAAAAGTTCTTACGAAATGTGCTGTGTAATTATCTGATTACATTTTTGGAAAATATGTCAGTTCATCTCAGCTCATGTACATTCGTCCTTCACGTGGAACCAGTATTTACTGAGACTCTTCAATTCGCATCAGATCTGCTGAAATCGATATCAAGATGTGGTTACGGGTAGGGTATCCAATCCCGAAGCCTTTTTCCAATACCGGGATTTCGGGATTGATTTATTTTGAATACCGGGATCCCGGGATTGAGATTTTCTCACCGAGGAATTTGAAATCTTCAATTTGCTATACTTTTTCCCGGAATCTCACGGAAGCTCGTTTTTTTTTTTAGCTCACCGAGGAATTTGAAATCTCCGATTTGCTATACTTTTTCCCGGAATCTCACGGAAACTCGTTTTTTTTTTTTATCTCACCGATTTGGCATACTTTTCCCAGAATCTCACAAAAACTCGTTTTTTTTTTTTTAGCTCACCGAGGAATTTTAAATCTTCAATTTGCCAATTTCGTGTAAATTTCGAGAATTTGCTCAAAATTTCTCAATCCCGAAATCCCGGGATCGCGGCCATCTCAATCCCGGAATTTCGGGATCAGAAAATTGAACGGGATCCCGGGACTGGATGCCCTAGTTACGGGTTACCCGCGAGAACTGTGTACACAAACCCGTTCGAGAAGTCACATTCGATAGCTTTAAGTGGCCTGAATCATGTAGTTATAAGTTACTCGAGCCAGTATCTATATCGATCATACGGAATGTTTATAATATGTACTTAAAGCAATATCTTTTGTAATTAAATTTTAAAATAGCAAATAATCGCCGATTCAATCACTCTGGTGCGCAACAGGTACAGTGAGAGATCAAGATCGGAAATTATCCGCAAACCTTTCGTCGGCACGTAACTAGCAACCGCGTAATATAGCCCAGCGTCTTTTGCAATCTGGCAAGTGACCCGAGGTCGCGCCGCAGAGCACTGCGGGTCATACAGCGGGGTCCAAAACGCCCGAGCGCGCCGTCACAGCGGCCGCTTCTCGACTTATATTCGACCTACATAATTTGAAATTTATTAACCCCGAATTTATTCCACATTGACCCCGTATTGGAAGCAATGAAACAATAAACACCGGCCGAGACGTTTGCGCAGGCCGCGGACGCAAACAAACGGATAACATATGGGTGCAATATTTTTAGACAACACTGTAGACATTTTTATTTGGTAATTTAGAATGTATACACGGAGGAGCAAAAAAATCGCCGGTCACCGTAAAAATACGGCTCTGGAAGTGATAAATAAATATTTTGATATAATTAATTCTGTAAGTGATGCAGTGAAATAGCTATATGTAATCAACTTGCACCCTATTCAAATTGTATGTGTCAATTAGGGCATCCGATCCCAGGATCCCGTTCAATTTTTTGATCCCGAAATTCCGGGATTGAGATGGCCGCGATCCCGGGATTTAGGGATTGAGATATTTTGAGCAAATCCCGAAAATTTACACGAAATTAGCCAATTCAAAATTTCAAATTCCTCGGCGAGCTAAAAAAATAAAAACGAGTTTCCGTGAGATTCCGGGAAAAAGTATACCAAATCGGAGATTTCAAATTCCTCGGTGAGCTAAAAAAAAAAGAGGGATTCAAAATTAATCAATCCCGAAATCCCGGGATTGGAAAAAGACTCCGGGATTGGATACCCTAGTGTCAATGCATGATTAATGTGACCAGACGTCTCGTTTTCACCCACCAGGACAGTCCATTTTTCTTGGTGTCAATTGGATTGTATGAAAGTGTGAGGCGCCTAAAAATGGTGCCTAAAAGTACTATTTTTTTTAGATGTCCCGGTTTAGGGGGAAAAATAAACGGTTACGTTATGGATGATACTTTTTCGGACATTTGGTATTGTTTTCAAAACATTCCGAAAACGCGAATAAATATTTTGAATGTACATATTTCTATTTTTGTGTACATTTATGTATTTTTTTGTTGTCTCGATTCAGCATTTTCGTTTAAGAGTTTATAGCTGCACAATTGTGTGTTCCTATTTTGACATAACTAAGTCGTCGATATACTGGGAGATGGCGATAAGCAGGGACGCCCAGAGGGCATAGGCGAGTAGGCAGTTGCCATGGGGCGGCAATTCCTAGAGAGCGGTTAATGATCACAGTTTTTTTAATGACTAAATATTTTTGACACGAATTTGATTTAGAATAAATATGCCTCAATATATTTGATAAAAAAAATACCAAATCAAGAATAGATACTTACATAATGTAAGTGAATTTTAAATTTACATTATTTTTTATGATGTGTAATGAAGGTAATAGTTATGTTTTCATAATTATTGAATAATAATATGGGTTTTTGGATCATATTTATTCGTGAGGATCTTTGTTTATAAGGTACAAATATATTATGAATCATCTGAAAGCAAAACGGGATAAGTGACAAAATATTTGTTTGAGTACGTAGGTGAGTAGAGGATTCGAACTTCTGTATGTGTATATGTATTCTTAGAACAATGGGAAGTAATGAAAAAAAATGGCGCTATTTCAGGGGTCTGCCTAGGGGCGGCACATATCCTAAGAACGTCACTGGCGATAAGTAAAAAAATCTTGGTTTAAAATGATAATGATTAAATTTTGACATTTGTTATCCATTTGTGCGCTAAAGGCGTTAAGTCAAAAAAACTTTGTCTTGAGATAATCGCAATTTTTGATAGTCATACATAAAAGTTTATGCACTATATATGTGTATCATTGTTCCAAGCTTCTTCGTGAAATTCGATAATGATTAACAAATCCAATACTCAATAGCGTTAAGTTACTCAAAAGCGTTAAGTTATTTATAGTTTTTTTGCCAAAAATAACTTTGAACGGAATTAACTTGTAAACCCTCCTATAGCGTTCCCCTGTAGATAATTTTCTTATAGCGTATACGGCAGTACCTCGAATAGCGCTCCCTCCTATTGCGTAGTTTTTAACAAAATGCAATTTTTTTAAGGTCAAATTATAATTTTCATGAATACATTATTCAGGGGTTACCAACCTTTTTGGACCCAAGAACGCATTCTAACATTTTGCTAGGGCGGCGGGTAACACATTTTTTTTAAATTATTCATAACCCAGGAATTAAACGGTTTGACCAAATTATCAGCGTGACACGTTTTTTTTTAGCTTTTCTGTGAATTTAGAAATCCAAAAACCAGGGAATTTAATTTGCTGTAGGCCAATGTTGGCGGGCTCACCGAAATCGGTTGGCGGGTGCCATGGCAGTGGGTCAATTGTTTGGGCCCCAAGATGCTCAAAATATACCCTTATGGTGGAGAAGATTCAGAAGAAATTTTTGAGACTTCTCTATATGAGATATGGATATTACCCATGGCTTTATCCAACTGACTTTCTCTTAGGCATGCTTAACTTCAATAGCTTGAACGTTCGAAGAGAAATGTATCTGGCCATATATTTCTTTCGACTTATACGAGGCCAAAATGAGAATTCCACCATTCTTGTGAATGTGAATCTAAATGTTCCTGATTATTTTTTGAGAAATCGTAGACGTGAATTGTTTGTTCTCCCAATGTGTAGAACCAGCCTGCCAATGGAGATGCCACTGGGGAGAGCTTTAACGGTGTTCAACAATATTGCTTCGGATGTCGACATATTCCACGTAGACGTGGGTGAAATCCGACGAATACTATTTTTTATGTAATAAAGTAGAGTTCGTCGGAGCTTACTCAGTTGACTTCCTTGCCACTTTTTTTTTACTGCTTTTAATATTAAATTATACTATTTTTTTTTCTCCATTGTAAAAGTTTTAAATTTATAATTTGTCAACCTTGTACAATGTTAATTAAATAAATAAATATAAATAAATGGCGCCCGCAGGCACGTGGTTGGTAACCACTGCATTATATTATAGGTACACAATACGTTCGTATCACTTATTATTACCCATTCATGTCAGAAACATTCCAATGTTTGCAGGAATAATGTAGAGTCTGTCTATTGAAAAAGATCCATTATTTATTTATTGGCGATTTAATGAACCGGCGTTTCGTTTTTTTTTTGTGATAGCCTCTTCTATTGTTGTCGTTTTGTTTGTTTGGAATTAAAACGATATCGGTTTTCGAATTAAGCACAACAACGCGCTTGCGACAGGTTGATAAACCCTGGCCGACACGCACCAGCCGTGCCAAACCATTGAGAATAAATCGACTAAGATTTTTTTTATTGCAAATACACTCAAATCTTTTTTAGACGGTTTTGAAAAATGAAAATCCACTAAAAAGAACAATTCAGGGCTGTGAAGTTGGAGCAGAGTCGCGGAGTCGCGGTATTTTGGCCGGAGTCGCAGTCGTGAAAAATGAGCGGCTCGATTTTTTTTTTAAAAACATTTTTAATATGTATTCAAACAAAATAGACCAAATTTGAATCGTTCAAATTATGTAAATTCCCACAGATTTTGTCACTAACGCCCTTGCCTTTCGGCATCTTCAGGCGTTCAAGTGCACGGATTAACTTGAACTGACTCAATTTTAACGATTCAAATTTAACATTGAAATTCCACCAAGCACCTTCAGTCGAAATCTTAAATTATAAAATAGGCCAAAGTGTTGACATTTCATGCTTGACTGACTAAAGATGATATGATGGAATACACATATATATATTAGTTAAAATGTAATTTTTGAAAAAATTCTTTGGAGTCGTCAATTATTTTAAAGCTGGATTCGAAGTCAGAGTCGTCTTGTTTTTACACGACTCCACAGCCCTGGAACAATTAATTCATTAATACTATACTTTTACAAGAATTATTTAGTCATAGTAGAGGGCTACGAAATATTGCGCTGAACGCAAATTCGTTTGATGCTGCAAACATCCATACAAAGTTTGTATGGAAGCAGCGTTTAACGAGATTATTTAAATCACGGTTTCTCAACCGGTAGCCAGGTGCCTTTCCCTGGGGGCCATAGAGAAAAACTAAGTTTTGGGGATCCACGGACAAATCCGGCAAGTATGTGAAACAATATTTTCGTCATTAAATTTACTAAAAAATAATCACATGTCATGCTGTTCGACAGGAATTTTGAAATATTCTGTGCGAGTCAACATTTCTGACATTGAATCAGATATTGATTTGTTGAGAAAAACGTGAAAACAGCATCCATCTCATTAAATTGTTTTTGTACGCCTCTGATAAGTGTACATATTTGTTTTTTTCAAATTTGTTTATAAGTGGGTTTATATTTATCGTGAAAAAATATAAACATGTATGACTCAGGGTTTTCCAAACTGTGTTCGGCGGAACACTGGTGTTCCGTGGGACCTAAATAGGTGTTCTGTCAAAATTTGGAATGGTTATATACTCTGGCAACAGATGTAAACATCTTCTACTTCATATTAAAAATCGATTGATGGTAAAACTCCACTGATGTTTAAAACGTCAAATACGTAGCTACGTACAAGCGGAGTTTTGAATCACTAAGAGCACTGTTTACTTTTATTTGTATGTAACATGTCTTAAAATAAATAGTAAGTGATTTAATAACATATTGACACGGTGGGGTTATTGGCACCCGCTTCTACTAGCACTTTTGTGAGGAAAACTGGCAGGATTTGAAAATAAAAGTGTAGCTAAATTAATTGTGTTTAAATTTTGTTATCAGGTAACCCTTAATAAAAATTGTTTATTGTTAATGGCCTTAAATGGCAACATTGTTTTTCGATACCGATGTAATTTTTGTTTTTTTCTTTCTTGCTCTTGGGGACACGAACCGTACACATCGTGTGTGGGGATTACTTCCCGGTCTCTGGAAAGTGGTTCCAGAGACCTTTAGTTGTAAATTCACTTGCAGTTCTTTTTCTTTTGTGGTTTTGTTTTTTTTTTCGAGATGAAAGAAATAATATTTTTCCATTTCGACGAAAATTAAATTCCATTTTGTTGTCTGCGCAGAGTTAAACGTCATTTTTTTATTTTACATTTATAAAATCGTGTGAGCAAGCTAGGTTTATAATAGTTATTGTGTATTGTAATAATTCAAAATTTTGTTTGTTAAATATTCTTTGTAAAAAAAATCTGTGATTTCAAGTTCTTAAATAAACGTTTTCGTGTTTAAAGAGCGATGTTTGATTTAATATCTACCTACCAGTGGACTCCGAGTTTAGGCCAGCGGTATCTGTCGTAATGACTTTTATTAGTGGGGATTTATTCTTGGGGTTTAACATCGTGAACAATAGTAGAAATTTATAACAATAAATGAAACTAGCTCTAAAATAAATTACGAGAAATGTTAATATATTTGTATAATATATTTTTACAATTATGAATTACCGGACCTAAAACATAAGCTGTGTTCCGGAAACATTTACGAAGTGTTCCATTGCACAATATGTTTGGGAAACTCTGATGTATGTAATGATAGTAATAATTAATGTCAAATAAAGACTTTTTCAGTGGATCTGTAGATTATTTTTTTAGATTTCGGAGGCTGAAGCATGAATAGGTTTGAGCAGCACTGTTCTAGGTGATTTTATCGAGCAGAGGGGACAGAAATACAAACAAAAAGTTTGATCGTAGTAATAAAGAAATGTTCACCACGACACCATAAATAAAATGCTATAAATGAAGCACGCATACAATAAATTTATGATTGTCTGTGGTCACTGATCAGAGCTGACAACGTAAATCAATGAATCGGTAGTTCAGTTGTCACGCGATATCACAAATCTATTGTTTCCTCGATATTGTCTATGGTAATCTATTTGAGGGGGAGGGATAGATAAATATTTATAATAGATTAAGGAGACACACGACACATTTTATAAATGCTAGATCAATTTAATTGAACTTATGCCAGAATTAGTTGAAGAGTAGGCTGGAATTATTTATTATACAGGTCTGTAGAGTTGGATCCGGAGTCGTGAAAAATGAGCGGCTCGGTTTTTTTTGAAAAATATATTTAATAATGTGTAGTCAAACAAAATAGTCAAAAGTGTTGACATTTCATGCTTGGCTGACTAAAGATGATCTAATGGTATACATGTCGACTGTGAAAAGGAAAAAGGACGTAACCCACACATATCAAATTTTACAGGAGGCGGTAAAAACGTCTTTGATGATTTTGTGACATATGCAAATTATGAATTATACACAACCTTAAAGTGCACGGATACTTCTAAACTGGTGTTTAATTGACATAAACTAATATTAATTAAAGAAATCGTCTCGGAAAAAACTTTATTTCAAAATGACAAAATAAATATTAAAAATTGTCTATAATAAAATAAATATATAGACCATAGGTTCCCAACCCTTTTTCGGGTGGCGACCCCTTTTTATAAAAGCCCTGTGACTAGCGACCCCAGGAATTTGAAATCCTCAATTTACCTTTTGCCCGGGTTGTCTCCGAAGCTCCTTTTTTTTTTAGCTCACCGAGGAATTTGAAATCCTCGATTTGATTGTTAAAATCTAAAAAAAATTGGTGACCTCCAGGTTGGGAACCCGTGCTATAGACAATAAATACATGAAGAATTTAAAATGAGTGAATGGTATAAATTTTATGTTTGAATATTATTTCATGAAATATAACCGTCCCTGCATATACAAGAGGTGCATCGATCCAATGCCACATTGACCGGCCGCCACTGTACATGATAGAAACTTTGCAGATATAACCGTGAAAAAATAGTAATAGAATGCATAGAAAAATTGACAATGGTTTGTTAAATGTAAATGAAAACCATGCGGCAAAAAAGGGTACTAATGAAGACCCCCACAGTGAATAATTGATGCTATGTATTTTAATTTAAAAAATCTATTTATCGCTACTTGATTATATACGGAGATAAATAATATCTCAGAAATACTAAGTAAAACCTTTTCCCAGACTATAGCCACAATCTTCTTTCTCACGGTCTACCGATTCATCGACCAATAGCAGCATAACCTGTCCTTTGCCGAGATGTAAAGGTAGGCAACTCTTCCATAACTGAACATCTTGCACACGTACTGGCACAAAGTACTAACAAAGATACTGCACATAATAAAACATCAAAAGCACGTTTCTCAAACAAGGCT
The DNA here is from genome assembly GCA_030503985.1 of Himalopsyche tibetana. Taxonomy (NCBI): domain Eukaryota; kingdom Metazoa; phylum Arthropoda; class Insecta; order Trichoptera; family Rhyacophilidae; genus Himalopsyche; species Himalopsyche tibetana. Next base: position 3,065,382 of record JAPJYX010000052.1, on the reverse strand, counting down.
CCGGCAGAAATTCAAAAAAAAATATATAGCATATACATTTTTATTGAATCCATGTTCGCTCCCAATGTGGAGCATATAGTTTGCTATATAAGCTATCAAAACAGTTATTCAACCTCTCAATTCCTGTAGAGAATATGGATAGAAAGGATTAAGATTTTTTATCCATGTCCACTCTCAGTGTGGGGCATATGGCCTCCTATTGAAAAAATGCTGTTCGTACTGGGACAAGAACCCGTGAGATTCGGCACGGAAACCTACAACGCTAACCGCTGCGCCATTGGACCCGACCAAAACCTGGAATAAAATATTTGGATAGGGTTAGCTCAATATGTTTTTGGATTGGAAAAGTGGGAGGGATCTTTCAGATATCACAAACACAGCGAACGGAAATCTATAAATCGATTTTTAAAAAAACTCTATTCGTACGTTAACATAATACAAAATTTAATTTAGAATTTCGACTGAAAGTGCTTGATATTTTTTTTAATTTAATATAAAATCGTTGGCTTAAAAATAAAAATTCAAATATTATGGTAAAGTATTACGTTAAGCATGACAGCCGCCATTCACTAAGTAACAAATTGTTCCAGAACATGTCCTGGAAGCTCGAGATCATAAACACATCGGGCGTCATTTTAGAGATTTATTTCCGATTTTAAAATGTATCTTTATGGTGACAACTGTCAAAATAAACGCCTTTGCATAAGTTATATTATTCTATGGCTTATATTATAGTGTCTATGGTGTATAAGCAATCATCGAAGGTGATAAAGTAATTGTAGAAAGCTTATAAACATTAGTAATTAACTTTACGCGCATTGTTTGCATCCAATAAAATCAAATAACGTTCGTTCGGACGCAACACTGACCAACATAACCTCAAAGGGTGACGTTTCTGTGACACCTCGTGTGTTCAATAAAATGTTCCGGGACATTGTTCCAGAGACATAACGTAGATGTTCACGATCATTTGTTCCCAGGTGAATGGCTAGCATGTAGGGTAAGGTGAGGTGAATAGAAACGTCTTTGCTTACTTCCTTATTAACTAATTAATAAATTGACGATAAAACATTCCAGTGGTGTCTTATAGCGATAGAAAGCGATAGCGGTAAAATAAAGTACGTTTATGTGCCCCCTGAAAACTAGTTTTTTTTTAAAATAGTAAGCTGTAGAAATTTATCGACGTTGTGGGGGACTTCCAGCTTTCTACAATTTTTAGTTTTGCTCTGATCACGGAAGTTACAACTTATTGACGGATTTCTATAAATTATATTCAATGAAAGAAAATTATATAAATTATCAGCTCCATTCATATGTCCTTCCTCTACTCACAAACAAAACTGAAATGCAACAATTCCTCGGAGGAAAATCCGCGTTCAGATGCTGTATTATTATTAGATGTAAAATAAAAACTGGGGTTCTAATTCGGCGTACACAATATAAAAGGGTTACGCGACTTAATACTGTTGGGAAACGCTGTAATAAAGCATACTCGATCCACCACTCGGCAATCATGTAATGCGAGACGAGCACAAAAACCAAAAGTGGACAGGTCCATTTTTTATATCTTTTTCTACATCGTCAAGTTTAACTTCAACATACATTTATATATTTAATTCGTATTACACCCGATCCTCTTATTGCACGGGTGATAAGTACCATAGAATACCGTGCAAAAAAAAAGACAAGGTGCCTATACGAAAATGGTAGATAGGTAGTTAGTAAAATCAACTCAAAAAACTAAATTCTCGAACTCGAAAATAATTCGAATTTCTTAATAAACTGTATGCAAGATTTAAGCAGAGCTGATAAGTCGGAATCAGAGTCAGGAGTTGGAAAAATTATGTAAAGATTTGTATATTTAATGATTTGTATTCAAACCACAAGAGTAGAAAGTCAATAGTGTAGTGTTTACTTAAAAAGTCTGGGAGCGCTGATTAATTATAATATTATAATGCTCACTAACCGCTGTGATTGAAATTTCGCACCAACAAGTCTCCAACAAAACGTTTTTCTGATACATAATTACAAAAATAATTTTATTATATTGACGTAAAAGTAAAAAAATATCGTAAAATTTCCAAATCGTCCATAAAAAGTGTGGGAGCGCCGACCCCACGCGCCCTCGCCCCACTACACCGCTGTCCATAGTGTTGCCTCTGCACGCTAGACTGATAAAAAATGATCTGATGGTATACATATATGAGCGCCTTAGTTTCAAAAACTACCTAAATCCAAAAACCAAAATTGTTGGCAAACTGCTGTGGGCTTTTTGGATTTGAGTAGGTTTTGAGACTAAACACATTTTTAAGAATGCATTTACTCTGAATACATAAATCTCTAAATATAGAGAAGTTTTAAAATTGAAAATGTATTGATTGTGTAGATCAGTGGTTGGCAACCTTTTGAGAGACTGGGTAAAAAATATATTTTTTGCAAAAATAAATTTGGTTAGTGGATAATATTAAAAATATTTGTATACCACTCATTCCATAAAAAGTCATTTTTAGAAAAATATATATATATAATGCATAATATATTTGCATGATATATATGTGTAAATACAAAACACACATATAATATTGTTATTGGTGGCTTCCGTGGTCTTATTAAATAAGTAAATTGATTAAAAAAATATTATCATAATTTCTTGGCGGGTAACTCAAAATGTCGGTAAAGTGGTTAATTCAATTACCCGCGGGTAGTAGGTTGCCGACCACTGGTGTAGATATTGAAATAGAGAACAAGTTGGCGTCAAAATTTGAAAAAAATCAAAAATGGTCTTTAGACTTTAGATTTGATACTGAGATCCTCATAAATGTAAGTTTACGTAAATTAAATTTAAATCGTTCAAACTTTGTACATTTTCACAGATTTTGTCACTAACGACCCGGGTTTCGCCTTTCGGCATCTTCAGGCGTTCAAGTGCTTTTGCTAATCACTTAATTTCGGAAGGACACGTGTTCAATCAGGAACAAGGGATAAAAATGTTACACCCAAATACGGACAGTCATAAGCTCTTTTTCCAGCAAATTTTGGAAAGAAATAGAGCACAATTGCATAGTCTTCCGATTTTAAATGAAATATTAAATCTACCTGGATCTCCACTTCTATAGCCTATATAAATATAATCATAAAACCTTTGCCGACAAACAAATAAATATAATTCTCGAAACTACTTACTACTCAAATCTGTGGGCATTCCCATGAGCTTATCCTTTTCGCCAGCAATGGCTTTAAGCTCAATGATACATTTATTTCTTATATAAATACGAAAATTTCATTTACTAAGCGTCAGTTCAAGTTCATCCGTGCACTCGAACGCCTGAAGATACCGAAAGGCGTAACCCGGGTCGTTAGTAACAAAATCAGTGAGAATGTAATAGTTTGAACGATTCAAATTTAATATTGAAATTCCACCAAGCACCTTCAGTCAAAATCTTAAATTGATTAAAAAAATATTATCATAATTTCTTGGCGGGTAACTCAAAATGTCGGTAAAGTGGGTAATTCAATTACCCGCGGGTAGTAGGTTGCGACCACTGGTGTAGATATTGAAATAGAGAACAAGTTGGCGTCAAAATTTGAAAAAAAACAAAAATGGTCTTTAGGTAGGTTTTGAAACTGTGATCCTCATTTTTTTTTTTTAAACCATGTCCGCTCCCAATGTGGAGCATATGGACTCCTAATGGAGTTTATCTCAACAGAAGTGTTTTCTACGAGAACTGTTTGTTACTCAGTTGCTCAACCTCTCTTTTTACAAAGAGAGTAGGGATAGAAGGATAAGGCTAGGACAGGATTAGTGGTAAGCTAATCGCTCTCGATACGCCCCGTTCATAGGATAGGATGGGTGAGAGGGGGTAATTCAAGACATCACATATATCCATGCCTTTGAACAGAAATTCATAAATTGATTGAAAAATCAATTTATAAAACTGTCCGTACCGGGATTTGAACCCGGGCCCTCTGTAGCCGAAGCCAACACCGTTGACCACTCGACCACACAGGTGGTAATTTTATAGTTTAGGTGATCCTCATTAATGTAAGTTTACGTAAATTATTAAAAAATCAATTCGTTGTTGGAGTAATTTTTTACACTGCTCTACAGCTCTGGATTTAACCGGCGATTTTTGACTTGCACCTTTATTCCCCGCCGTGCGATACGCCGGCGAATTGTCTTGATGTCCAGACGGCGGATGTAAGGCGAGAGTACTCGATATTTTTTTATCGCCCGCGGTACGAAATTATCTCAAAAAGCGGTTTTCTGTCTGGTGTATGGACGATAACCAGTTTTCGACGCGATGATTCACATTGAATTGTGAAGAAATGAAATATTGCTTCGTCGGTGAAACATGGAGTAGCACATGAATTAGGCAACGGCCGCCGCTGATAAGTAGCAGAGCACCGGGTCGGCGTAATACCGTCACTGCTATTAAATAACGGGCGGGCCAATAATTCACACATTGGTAATCAAATCACATGTTCATTTTTTTTCTCCGTTCGGCCTGGTAAAATTATTATTGCAAAAAAAAAAAATCTTTTTACGGTGGCGAATCATAGCACCTGATAAAAACTAAAAAAAAAAAAAAAAAACGAGAATAGATACTTGCGTCGGATAATGGAGGTGGTGTGGTTTGATTTTATGAGGAAATTCAAAGATAAGGGAACGTACAAGAAAGCGCAGTGGCTATGGAGAGATGTTGGAACTGGCTGGGTCACGCGCTGCAGATGCCTCCGCAAAGCCTCAATCCTGCCTGCCTCCTCTTTCGACCGGTGGGATTCCGGCGTCTCGGACGACCTTCGGGTACTATCAAAGCCCCCTATAGTGAAAGCCATGCTATAGAGCTGAAAACAGGTACTTTTTTCAGATAAGCGGGCCGGCGTCATAATTTTCAAAGTAATATCACATCATTATGAAGCCATTTGTTTCTAATATATTGTAGGAAATACATATTTTTCAAAATAAGAAAAAATCACATTTTCAAGGTTTTTGAAGAAAAATCTCGGAGAACAAAAGCAAACAGCAAATCATTTTATTAAAATTATTTTTTTTACAATATTTCAATACAGAATATAAGGTTGGATAGTTCATTAACAAAATCAACGTCATTGTTGGAATTTTAATCAATTAATAATTAATCTCAAAATTTATTTGTGCACACTGGTTCGTTACTCAATCTTTCCATATGATTTCTCAAGTCATATCAGTAATCAAAAATCAGTAAGTCAAACTAGGGTAGCACATTTCACTATTTTTTAAATCTTAACATTGATTAAATCATCATTTACTTGGTATATTGCCATTATTATATGATAAGACGCAGCATTTATTTCATAATATCACAATAGGCGTCAAAATCGTATATAATATAATATGGATTCAGCTTGTTACTGTTGTTTTATGTTATTTATAATCAATATTTTATATAACTGTGATATTTAATAGTGGGAAGTTAAATTTTATTTGTTTTACCGCACATCGCATTTCTTGCCATTCGCTATATTTCTTACAATCATTACTTAATTTGCATATATGACCCTTCCGATGTACCGTAAATTGTTAATTAATAACACCAAAGAATCACAGAATATCCATACAAGAAATCTTTCAAACATACATGTTATATTCAACGAAAAATAAGCTCATAAATTGGAATTTAGAGTTGATCTACGTATAAACGCCATACAATTTGTTAGGAGAGGTTGGATGTAACGGCCCGGTCTTTTTTGCTGTTTTTTCTACGACACTGCTTGGAACTTAAGACTGCTATGGTACTATCCATAGGATGTACTCGGCGGAACTGATGGATGCTGGCATGTCATGGGAGGAAGCAAAGCAATTGGTGGGAGACAGGGAAACATGGGGGTGGTGAGTGGCGGCCATATGCTCCACACAAGGAGCGAATATGGTCAAAAAAGAAGAACAAGTCGCGCATTTTTCGCGAAAACTCTCTTCGTATTGGGATTCGAACCAGTGAGATCCGGCACGGAAGTCCACAACGCTATCCCCTGCGTCATATGAAAATCAGTATCATAGGCGACAGTGCAACGCAATTTTTCTCTTTCGTCCAGCGATTTCCAACCTGGGAGGAGTGGACTATTGCAAAAGGAGGTGCGAACAGTCCAAAATATTTATTCTCCTTTAAAACGTGTCTTTATTACTACATTAAATAAAGGATGGAGAGGCGTAAAGATATTTTTCTCTTCAAATGGTGGCGCAATAACATAAAGATTGGAAACCACTGCCTTAGTCGGTTAGTTTATGGAAAAATTCCAAAAACAAGTTAATACATTTCTACGGGAATGCAATAATTTATAAAATTTCATTTTTATTTATTTTTTGGTTTAAAGTTTCCTATTCTGTTGCTATAGATCTATACTTACTATACTTTGAAACAATTCTCATTATTTTTTTTAAATTTATAAAAAAAATAACACCTTTATTAACACGATGGCGTCATAGCTTAATTTTTTTGAGTAATTTCTCGATTTAACTCGTATGTCGTTATGTTAATTTGTCAAAATTCAAAACTTTTACCTGTGTTCATTGGAGTAACGAATAAATTCTTCTATGAAATATATCAAAAATAATTTAATTATAGTCTATGAGAAATGACGTAAAAACAAGAATAAAAAAATCACCATGCGGACACGTTATGCATGAAGTCGATAGCTAATAAATTTTTATTGATTTAGTGCTGCGTGTTTTAAAAACAAAAATAAATTGATTATACATAATTATCACACAAAGTAATGAGTGCTGGCAAAATGACGTATCTCGGTAGTGTGTTCGGTCCTGACGACATTAATATGGATTCCCAATGAAACACTTTAACTTGCTTTTAAGACACAATAATGCATGGATGAAAGATGGGTCAGATTCGTGGAGCAGTGGTCAACGTCGTTGACCTACGTCTCAGTTGCTCTCAGTTTTTAATCCTAATTTGGACAGTTTTATTTGTCAAACCACAAACGGATTTATATGTAAAGCACGTGTTAATTAATGTCCAACAAATTACGTCTCACCCAATCCCTTAAAAGAAGAGCAGCTAGACAGATTGACTAACCACTAGCCAACTTTTAACCCTATCCTGCTGTCTGTACTCTCTTCGAAAAATAGAGGTTGAGCAGTTGAATAATGAATGAGCAGTTCTCGTAAATATTGATATACACACCATTTTGGAAGGAGACAATATTTATTGCACAAAAAAAAATGTGTTTTAGTTGAGTTTCTGAAATAGCAAAGCAACGTGTGTTTCGATACATTGCTCGGTGTATGTTACAAGACTGACGCAAATGGAGGACAGACATAGTCTATATGAATTTGGGCATCTCTGGATGAGGGCGACGCGACAATTTCCCGCCAAAAAGTGTCACGACAAAATGGCGGTGTAGCTGGTCGCGCAAGATGGACGACCTGTTCGAAAATAGAGCACCGACGGCGGGTGCTTCCGCTGCGGAAAGCGTTACGAGATATTTACGGACGTACCTGCCTCGCCATTGTCTGTGTAAGTTCCATTTAGGAACAGGTAAGTTTCGGGACGGACGCAGGTATTTTTTGCCATATCCATATATTATGTAAGTATTGCTTTAAAATTGGCTATAGTTTTTTGTTGCCTGCTGTGGCCCAGTTGGTTAGAGCATGCTCTACCAATCACGCAGGTCTGGGTTGTAGCAATAGCGATTAGCCAACCACTAGTCCTGTTCTAGCCTTATCCTTCTTTCCCTCCCACTCACTTTGAAAAAAGTGAGGTTGAGCGACTGAGTAACAAAAAGTTCTCGTGGAAAAACTTCTGTTGAGATACCTCCATTCGAAGGCCATATGCTCCACATTGGGAGCGGACGGATTAAAAAAAATAGTTTTACGATAAATGACTGATAAATATTCATCTTGATCGATTATGTGCGCTCACGATGTGAATCACATTGAGTATTTCATAAGTTGATATTTTTATGTGAACTGGTTGTTATCCAGAAATTATTTAAATTATTTTTTTGAGTCAGTTTTTTTCTGTCCAAAAAATCTTGCACGGAAGAAACCGTTTACCGTTTTGTAATGACAATAACTAAGCGTGCTATAACTGTCTTTATATCACAAAGTGCTAAGCACCGTGCAGCTATTCATGATTCTTAAATCAATAATAACATACGTATTGGTTCAGTTAACATTTACTTGGTATGAATCTGTCATATAATGTCTATGAGGTAAATAAATAGCAATAGTTAGCTCCACTCTATTCATAAAATATATTTCGTTGATAACTATTTTAGAATTTTAAATTAAATCAATATAATTGACTCCCTTTGATGTATTCGATATACATTCTATCGGTGGAAATAAAACCCGAAGCAGCCCTGAAAGGCGACAACCATTAAATGGTGGTACATTTTAAAATGGCGCACGGCCTGAAATGGCGGGAATTCACGTTGTGCCTGTTCACAAAAGGAACACGCAGAGCGAGAGAGAGAGCATAACCCCGTAGAATTTAATAAAGCGGGACTTCGGAGTTATGTCATTCATTCATGCCTTCGGTGGAATGCCCTCGTTCGGGAGTTATATATGCTATATACATGCTCACTTCTACCAGCGTTTCAAATAGTGTGACTAAGGTTTTTTTATTGTAGTGACGTCACACCGCTGAGGTGGTGTGACAGGGAGTTATACTTAAATGACATGACTGGTGGGGTTGATCCGGTGACTAGTGAATAAACCCTAAAGAGGGCTTACATTGTCAGTTAAGTTTTGCGATTAAAGAATAAAGCACTGTTTGTACTGATTTCGCATTTATTTATTATTAATATTAGGACTGGTGTCGCATTTTCAGTTGAATGATACATATTGTATTAATACAGGATTATTAATTATACAAATCCAAACGACACTAACAACCTTAGTGGTGTATTAAATAATCCTGTAGGAATAAACATTTTAATCAGTTTTAAATGCTAGTTATGAGCGAAACCGGTTCCGATTCTAATAAATAAAAGTTGAATTAGAACGTTTAGTGTTATATATATCGACTGTGGAAAGGAAAACGTACGCACCCTACAGTGTTTATAAAACATATTTTTTCGATTATCACAATGTATCAAACTCGGTACACATTCTATCACAAGGATGCAAGCTGCAAATGCCGAATTAGTAGCTAAATTTAGCTTTTAAGTTTGAAAAAAGATGAGCTTGTGAAAATTTAAGCCAAAAAAAAAGACTGAAATAAAGGTTTTTCCCAGACAATTTCTTTAATAAATATTAGATTATGTCAATTGAACACCAGTTTAGAAGTCTTCGTGCACTCCAAGGTTGTGTATATTTCATAATGGCTCAAAATCATCGAAACACGTTTTTTGTGCCTCCTGTAAAATTTGTTATGTGTGGGTTACGTCTTTTTCCCTTTCCATAGTCGATATGTACATAATGAATTTTCGCCACGTATTGACATTTATAATAGCAAAAGCACAGCGATTCATTCAAATATGTGACTTCTTTACTTATCACAAATAGATTGGTGTTTTAGTCATTCATACTTTTCATCATATGTTTTTACATCTAAAAGAAATGATGACCGTTTGTATATAATTGTTTTATTTTTAATCAATAAGTAGTTTTTAAAGGTAGTATACTATTTTTAATTGACACATTCTAAGCACAAGACTAAATATTTTTATAAAGCTATGTATATATCCAAGAGGTATTAAAAATGTTAAAATATATATATATATATATTCAAAACTATGGTCAGATATTTTAAGTGGATAATTCATAATTATATTTTTGTGTAAATATATATCCTATATGTAAGTTAATAAAATAATAAAAAAAAATCCAAGCAAACAAAATAAATATAATTCTTGAAATTACTCACAATTCAAATCTGTAGGGACTCTCATGAGTTCATCCATTTCGCCAGCAATGTCTTTAAACTTAGTGATACATTTATTTACTAAGCGTCAGTTCAAGTTCATGCGTGCACTCGAACGCCTGAAGATGCCGAAAAGCGAATACCGGGTCGTTAGTGACAAAAACTACATAATTTGAACGATTCAAATTTAACGATTTGTTTGATTTTTATTGTCAATTTAATGTGTCTATTCATTTCAAGATAATAAATTAAGCTGCTGTGCAAATGTGCGAATCAGTGGCCATCGTTGCAAATGTCAGAGTTAGGCGTTAGGACTTGAGTTCGTATTGGAGACGTATGCCACAATTATACGGCTACACTTATATTTAGACATTTCGACTGAATATTGAAATTCAACAAAGCACCTTCAGTCGAAATCTTAAATTAAAAAATTCGCCGCAAATCCCCCAATTGCACGGTTGCATTCGATTGTCGTTACTACGAGATGGTAGTCTGTGCCACGCATACAGTCAAATGTTTGCTAGCGTCTGTGTATTCAACACGCGCCAGGCTATACACGCATAGCTGGGCGTCTGTCTATGTGCGGAATATTGACTACTACAAAAACTAAATATTTCTTCCGTATTTTTTTTATCTTAAATTTATCTTATTTTGGGATTTTCCGCGGAAAAAACCAAATCCCTAATTTTGTATGAGATTCACACTCCCAATTACATTACCCCCAATTACACGGTCCCGACTATAGTGTAAATGGGGGTTTTACTTTAATCAGAGTTGCATAGTTGTAATGTTACGGGTTAATTATTACTGAAACACTATCTAAATTTTTGTTCAATTTTTATTCGAATAACATATTTTTTTTTACACTTTACATAAATCACTTATCTTATAATTAAAATAATAACGACATGAGTTTCAAGAGGTCTCTACTAAGTCTTAACGACCGTTCAATTTTAATGTTGAATTTAACTGAAGTAGAAGGAATCAAATGTATCTATTTGTCCGTTGAAAAGTTATTGTTGCATTGAAATTATATACAATATAAAGTGCAATCGAATAGGACAAACTTTAATTATGTTATGTCAGGGGCTATCAACATTTCATAGTGGTTGATTTAGCGTATCCATAACGAGACGGCGAATCGTTATCTGTAGGTCAACTACAACAACGCATTGTTTTCCGTCTTTCAATTGACGGGTTGTTGGAAAAATGCGTGTTTCTTGGCAAAAAACAATTTGCTGCAAAGGATGCATGGCCACTCATCAATTCAACCCCGTCCATTTTTCATTATGTCCAACTACCCACTGTGCAGCGCATTTACTATCTAATTTCCTCAGCCCTTAATAAAAGAAGGGCAGACGTTGTGGCAAGAAGGCAAATAAGGCCCGGGATCCGGTGATCAATTTATGGTGAGCCTATTTCCACGCGTGTCCGCGTCGTGAATTTTCTATTTCGGAAAGCGATACATCACGTAGCCTGATGTACAATCTAGAGTGGCCATGATTTGATTAAAATAAGCCGGCACCTTTCTGGCAAGAAGTTGGTATCTTACAAAACTGACAACAATTTATGTAAGTACTTATAAAAAAAATTCTTTGATATATATTCTTTGTCTGGAATAACTCAGTTGGTGCATTGATTACACTGGTTTTACAAAAAAGGGAATATATTGTTATTGCTGATTAACCTATTGCCCGCGTCATCAAATTTACCGAGCATGCTCTGTACGCGGCTGCTTTTTGCGGATTTTGTTATCGCGTTTTAGACTATAAATATTGGTTGTAATATTTTTTCAACTAATCAAATATGTTAATTGCCACCCAAAGTAACTTTTTCAATAATAAAATACAATAATATTTCTTGTATTTTCGGTTTAATTCAACAATAATTATTCTTCATACAATTGAGGCGTGAAGTCGCCATATTGCAAAATACCGCCACGCGCGACCGAGAACACTGCGCCACCACCATACCACGCCTATGATATTAAATTCTCGGAACAATTTCAATTTCACCCGCACTCGATCGCTTATTTACACTATCCAAAATCTTGCATTAGTGACGTACGTTCACGGCGTGTTGCAGAAATAAATTATTTTAGCCTATATTGAATCTTTTTTGACTTATGCCATCTATTTAATTTGGTAAAATATACATTTAGCAATATTTTCAACCAAGTTATACAATTTTAACACAATAGATAGCTCTTATATATGGTTTAAAATTTCCATGACATCTATACGTGTCACGCGCGCTGAGGGCATGTTCGCTAGAACATGCATAGATGTCATACTCGGTGAGAAGTTTAAGGGTAATCAATTGTCCCTGTTTATTAATTTCAAACTCTTATTTGTGTCAGATCGGCATAAATGCATCAATATTTTGATATCGATTGTAGAAAGAAATGGGGACATAACAAACAACAAATTTTACAGGAAGCACAAACAACATTTTTTGATGATTTCGGGTCAAATGTAAATTGGGAAATATACACAACCTTGAATTTCACGGACACTTATAAACTGGTGCTTAATTGGTGAAATCTAACATTATTTCAATAAATTGATTAAGAAAAAGCTTCTTTAAGACCTTTTTTACGATCTTATTTTTTACATGTGCCTTTTTTTGAGACTTTAAAACATATATGGGCAATCACTGGCCCGCCGAGCTATTTTGTCCGGCCCTGATTCATCTCGGCGAAGTATTAGAGAAAGAAATTAATAGTTCCAGGAAGGGATTAAATAATGGAGATGACACGGGCGCTTGCAGTGGCTCCACTCTACTAGTTCATGATCACCACCATATAAGAAATAGCAGCGTGTTTTATTTAATGTATTATTACTATATTATGTTTAATAATTTGGTCCGGCCCTTGACTCGGAGAAAGAATGATATTTTGGCCCCAGACCTAGGAAAGGTTGCCCATGCCTGCTTTAAAAGATAAATTAATATACTTTTTCGGCATTTCCAGCTTACACCATTTTGATAGAACGTTTGTCAAGTCTTATCCATTGTACACCCTGATGGGCATAAGTTGTTTTTCCATGAAAATTCAGAAACAAATAGAGCACAGTTAAATAGTCTACCGATTTTTGAATGAGCAGGTAAATCTGCCATTTTTTTTTTAATACAAAAGTCATTTTGAGTATTACAAACCCAGTTTAATTGGTTTCTAGATCGTAATAATTATGAGAATAGACCCAGCAGACATAAACAGAATTTAAATGAATGAATTATATACTTACCATTGTCACCCTATTCCGATGTGCCCCAAGTACCGAGGGCTCGACGTTTCACGCAAAATCGAAGGGAATTAACTCAACAACAATAATATCCTACAAAATTACCCTTTCGCATGCCATCCTAAAAGATTCACCAAGTTTACCGACCACCACAAAAGTCGGTCTATCTTTTTTGTTATTTATAAATCCACTTTTGGTCTTTTTGGTCTATTTTGGAAACGATTTATTGCTTATACTTAATACAATTTTGGTTTATTGGCGGCCTAAATTATCTTTCCAAGTTCGATGGATCGATTTGATATAAACACAATCACAATTTACCCTTCAAGCCTGGAATGGCGTGCACAGCAAACAATAATGTTTTTGATGTCCATTTATAATTACAAAATTTCACTGATTTCATTCAAATGACTTGATTTATAATTTAAGATTTCGACTGAAGGTGCTTGGTGGAATTTCAATATTAAATTTGAATCGTTCAAACTATATACATTCTCACAGATTTTGTCACTAACAACAAACACTGACAAAATCTGTGAGAATGTACATAGTTTGAACGATTCAAATTTAACTTGTTTTATTATAAAGATTAGATCGAAAAATTGTCTTCGATTAAGGAACTTAGGAATTTACTGAATTCCCGAAATGAAATGACGCATGACTCTTTTTTAGCTCTTTCCAGAATTTTCGAAACCAAAAACCCAGTTAATTTTAAATTCCCAAATAAAAAAGATGCGAGAGCTTTTTTTTTTAGCTTTTCCAAGATTTCTAATTTCAAAATCCTAGGAATTTGCAGAATTCCCAAAATAAAAAAAAATGGAACCTTATCTTTAGTCTTCGCGTAACTTTCTCATATTTTCTCACTCGAGAAATCCCGGGATTTGTACTATCACAAAATCGGACGGGATCCCAGGATTGGAGGACCTAATGAGCAGCCTTCCGCTGCTTAATACCGCAAACAGATGTACAGTAAAACCTCCATTTACACTATAGTCGGGACCGTGTAATTGGGTGTGCGAATCTCATACAAAATTAGAGATTTGGTTTTTTTTTTTGCGGAAAAAGCAAAACTAAGATTTCCCTTATTTTGTAAAAAAAAAATATGGATGGTATATTTAGTTTTTGTAGTAGTAAATATCCCGCACACAGGCAGACGCCCAGCTATGCGTGTATAGTCTGTCACGTTTTGAATACACAGACGCTAGCCAACATTTGACTGTGTGAGCGGCACAGACGACCGTCTCTTAGTAACGACAATGGATTGCGACCGTGCAATTGGGGGATTTGCGTTGAATATTTCAAGCCGCGCGTAATTCGGGGTAGTGTAATTGGGGGTTCCACTGTACATCGAAAAGAAAACAAAGGGCATTTTGGGGTACATCGAAAGTGAAGGATAATAGACAAGTGATACAATAACTAGAATAATCTAAATGCGGTACAAAGCACGGAATTGTTTATGACGGCGGCATTCGGAGCGCTGATTGAAGGAAAAAGTGCATAGAATTCATTTTTTTTCGCCAAGGCTAACAAACAAAAAAACTCACACAGTAAAAGCCCGAGTGCCCAATGTATAAATTTAAAAATAAAAAGTTAACATGATCGATATTAACTGTCGCACAGTCGAGTGGTCAACGTCGTTGGCTTCGGTTACGTAAGTCGCGGGTCCGAATCCCAGTACAGAAAGTTTTATATAAATTGATTATTCAATCGAATCATGATTTTTTGTTCGAAGGTATAGATTTGCCCAACTTAAATCACATGGTGGGCCAAATAAAATAATGCATGTCTCTGATAGGGCGCACATAAATATATTTAACCTTTTTTTATCTATTTATGAGAGTAGACCCCAGTGTGGAGCATATGGTCGGTGTCTCAACAGAATTTTCTACGAAAACAGTTTGTTGTATCTTTATTTATTTTATTATTTTATCCATGTCCGCTCTCAATGTGGACATTGTTACTTAATTTTAATTAAGCTTAATTGTTGTCGAAGTTTTATTGCAATCGGATCAGCGGTATTCAAATCCATAGCGACCGAAAGTTAAGCAACATTCATTTATATATATATATATAATATAAGATATATATATATCCATTTCCGCTCCCAATGTAGAGCATTTGGTCTCCTAATGGAGGTATCTCAACAGAAGTCTTTCTACGAGAACTGTTTGTTACTCAGTCGCTCAACCTCTCTTTTTCCAAAGAGTAGTAGGGAAAGATGGATAAGGCTAGAACAGGACTAGTGGTTTACGAATCGCTATTGCTACACCCAGTTATAAAAGGATCAGAAGGACGGGAGGAGAGGAAATAATGTTAATTGACATCACAAACACCCAGTCTTCGATCACAACTTTGTATTGAATAATTCTCAAATTCACTGTGATCTGATCGGGAATCGAACCCAGATATCTATCTTTCCTTATTGTTGATTAATAATTTGATTATGGAGTTTTTACATTTTTAACAATATGCATGTACAATTTTACAATTTTAAATCTGTAGGAATTCCCATAGGTTGGTTAATCCTTTTCGCCAGCAATGGCTTTAAGCTTAGTGATACATTTATTTTTTATATAAACACGATACATTCATTTACTTAAGCATCAGTTCAAGTTCATCCGTGCACTTGAACGCCTGAAGAAAGGCGAAACCCGGGTCGTTAGTGATAAATCTTGTGTGAGTGTACATAATTTTAACAATTCGAATTTAATATTGATATTCCACCAAGCACCTTCAGTCGAAATCTTAAAATGCATACATGCTTATTGATTTGTCAACATTTTAGGATTATGAAAACAGGCGCATTTGTTCCCGATTGTAATAAATATTCGTTGTGGGGGAGGGAACAATAGTTACGAAACTTGGGTGTGAGCCATGTTTAATGTTGTCACAGCTGTGATCACATATGATGAGAAGATCTTTAAAATTCGTAGTAAAATTACGTCACGAAAATTCTCCAATTAATCAAGTAAAAACAAAAAAAAAACATTCAGTTATGACAGTATACTGTCCGCGAGAGTTGTGCCAAAAAAAATAGTCAAATTATGAGGAGTCACAGTGACTCGGCCGCTTTGGCGTTCCCAGAAACGAAGGCTTAAAATTACAAAATTACAAATTGCAGAGGTTCCCAAACTGTTAAAAACTGGTTTTCCGAAAAAAACTTTTTTACACACTGCAACGGCTGCTATAACGCGTTTGACTAGGTAATTTTAATAAAAAAAACACAATATTCTTTATTCCACTTTATTTAATAGGTCAAGACTAGGGCATCCAATCCCGGGATCCCGTTCAATTTTCTAATCCCGAAATCCCGGGATTGAGATGGCCGCGATCCCGGGATTTCGGGATTGAGAAATTTGAGCAAATTCTCGAAATTGGCAAATTGAAGATTTCAAATTCCTCGGTGAGCTAAAAAAAAAAACGAGTTTCTGTGAGATTCCGGGAAAAAGTATACCAAATCGGAGATTTCAAATTCCTCGGTGAGAGAATCCCGGGATCCCGGGATCCCGGGATTCAAAATAAATCAATCCCGAAATCCCGGGATTGGAAAAAGGCTTTAGGATTGCGTACCCTAGTCAAGACCGGTTTCACTCATTGCGAGCATTGTCTACTGATTTGCATTGTCAACTGACGACTTGTAATTTTGATAGCCCATTTTTAGATAGATAATTTTATTTCCTTATAACAAACGTATCTAGATGTATACCATCGAATCACTCTAGTAACTAGAAGATTTCAACTATTAATAAGATGATAGACCAGTACTACGGTTTTCTTTGGACATTTTTCAGATTTAGGGGGCCGTTGTACGAAACGTTTTGGAAGCACTGGAATAGACTAATAATTTTTCAATATCTTTAAATTATTTATTTCAGGTTTTTCCGACTCCGACTCGATGGTATTAGTAGTCCAGTGGTCAACATCGTTGGCTTCCGTAACGGTTCTCACGAACAGAGTTTTTAAGTTCGATCTCTGTTCGAAAGCATGGGAGTTTGTGATTTCTAAAAATTTCTTCCCATTCTTCCAATCATTCATTTAACGGAGCGTATCGAAAAAGATTAGCTAACCATGTCTAGCCCTAACCTTCGATCTACTTCAATACTAATAGACCTGAGATGTAACAACTATGTATCTTATTATAAAGGTAACCAATTACCTTTTCTCCCAACACGAACTCTCTCTGAAGCATAGCTATCATCATCTTAGTGTTTATCGAGAATGTTGCGATGGTCTTAGAAAATTGGTGTGCTTAACACGAAGTAATCTATTATAGGTAATCATATACAGACAAAGCACTAACAAGACACCGGTTCAATATTGGTTTGTCCTATATCTATAGTTTCGTAAACAGTGTTTTTTTTTTAAAAAAGATGTCGGAACTCACTTCTTGTCGAGCTTTTTTAATCTATGTCTGATCTCTATGTGGAGCATATGGCTTCTTAATGGAGTTATTTCAAGAGCGGTTTTATACGAGAACTATTTGTCACTCAGTTGTTCAAACTCTCTTTTTTGTGTCCAGAAGTGTAACTTCATGAAAACCTAAATCGCCTACAGCAGCTGTATAACAATCGTTACAGGCAGTGGTGTAGTGGGGCCAGGTCGGCGACCTGGGACCTGAAAATGAGGAAGGCGCCCTGCCACCTTTTTGACTTGTAACTTAATTTTCAAGTACATACACATATTAAAAATCGTTTTTTTATTGATTTAATTATTAAAAATTGTGGTTTTTTATAACTTAAGACGGATATAAAAAAAAATAGGGAAGAAATCAACGACCGACCTGGTACCTATTTATTAACCACTTCACCACTGGTTATAGGGTCCAAAATCATGTTCCCTCTCTTCAAAAACTTGAACTCGTGCATTTATTTTTTTGGATTTACAATAGAAAGCATGGGTGTCCAACCGGTAGATCGCGATCGACTGATCGATCCCAAAGCAAAATTTGGTCGTGAATTTCGAAAAAATATATAATTTAAATGTAAAAATATACAAAAGCACATACCCATCTAATGATATTTATTTCGAATTTAAAATAAACATTTCTAAGTTTGAAGAAGGGAAAAAACCCTATATAAATAAATTTCTTTTGAGAATCATGTTAGAAGTCGATCGCGAGAAAACTTAAGATTGAAAAGTCGATCCCGGGGCTAAAATATGGACGAAATATTTCGTTACTAAGTGATAAAATGCAAAGCAAAATCCAACACATAGACAGTCGTCCAGCTATTCGTGTATAGCCTGACACGTGTTTAATACACAGACGCTAGCCAACATTTAACTGTATGCGTCGCACAGACAACCGTTTTGTAGCAACGACAATGGAATGCGACAGTGCAATTGGGGGATTTGCGGCGAATATTTCATTATTTCATTAGAATTCGGGGTAGTGTAATGGGGGGTTGCACTGTACACTCAATTTTTTTTATACACAGTTTTAAAATAGCACAGTCTACCAATAAGAACAATTGATTTTCTCACTTAGTATTACGTTCCCAATTGTGCGTTTTTTACACTTTATTTTGTGATACGCAATACCAGCATTGATGTATGTGTCAAAACTTGTGTAAATGTGTTCGGTATTGCAATGCTTGATAATTACGTATTATCATCAAAATGGATATCGAACAAACCATTTTTGTTCGGGCTGAACGTTGGCTCGCACAGGGTCACTGCAAACGAACATTGATTTTTTCCAAATGTCAGCGGAGAAAATTTGATGCAAATGTCAAAGATTCTAAGATAATTTTATTAGAGACAGTAATTAGAAACCTTTTGGGAATTTGATGCGATATCGCTTCAAAGCATATAACAGCCTAAAACAGGTTTCACAAAATGAGGGGGTGTCTGCTATTCCAAAAGACTTTACATATAATAAGGGTTTTTGGATTACGTTACGATAGTTATTTTCTGTTTGTACATACATATCGACCGTGGAAAGGAAAAAGGACGTAACCCACACATATCAAATTTTACAGGAGGCACAAAAACGTATTTTGATGATTTTGGGCCATATGCAAATTATGAATTATACTCAACCTTGAAGTGCACGGAGACTTCTAAACTGGTGTTTAATTGGCATAATCTAATATAAATTAAAGAAATTTTCTAGGAAAAACCGTGTATCCGTTTATTTTTTTTACAATGTCATCTTTTTCAAACTTAATTTAGATACTAATTCGGCATTTTCAGCTTCCATCCTTTTGATAGAATATGTATCAAGTTTGTTCGAAAAAACCTGTTTAGAAAAAAATGTTTCCTTTCCATAGTCCATATGTTAAGGGTTTGTTAACGATTTGATTTTAATTTACAATTTCTTAATATGTCTATTCATTTCAAGTCAATAAATTAAACTGCTGTGCAAATGTGCGAATCAACGGCCATCGTTGCAAACGTCAGAGTTACGTTCAATCTACGAGTAGGGCGGCATTAGGACTTGAGTTCGTATTCGAGAGGTATGCCACAATTATAATGCGCATAACCCTGGATTTTGACATGTCAACTGACGACAAAAATCAAAAGGATGTAACCAATAGGCCCTTGTTTGCAAGAAGCATTGATATACCCAAAGAGATGGGCATTCTTATACCAAAACACATTTTAAAATACGGCCCTTTATTTGAAACTTGTGGCACGCCAAAGTGTTGATAATAACGCTTCTGTTACCAGACCAATGATCAAATAAAAGTAACAAAAACGGGTTAAGACGATACAGTATATTTATTTATTTATTTACTGAATAAGTGAAGAGGTAATATGTATTCAAAATAAAAGAAAAAAATAATAAACTTACTCTAGAATTACAGTGGTACGAAACCTTGGTAAAGGTACGCGTGACATTTTGATTTTTTTTAGTATGTATAAGTACTGACTTCGCCTGCCGTGGCCCAGTTGGTTAGAGCTTGCTCTACCGATCACGCAGGTCTGGTTTCGATTCCCGGTAAGATCACAGTGAATTTGAGAATTATTCAATTCAAAGTTGTGATCTAAGACTAAGTGTTTGTGATGTCAATTCACATTATTTCCTCTCCTCGCATCCTTCTGATCTTTTATTAACTAGGTGCAGCAATAGCGATTAGTTAACCACTAGTCCAGTTCTAGTCTTATCCTTCTATCCAGTGGCGGATTATCCCATAAGCGCAAGAGGCGCGCGCTTGGGGCCTCAAAAATAGAATAAATTATATAAAACCTTATATTTTAATTTCAGTTTTCAATATCCATTATTGTACTATGAAGAGTTTTGCACCACTTTTATGTCATTCGAAAAACAGGGCTTCCAAAATTTATTGCGCCTGGGGCCTCCAAAGTGTTTAATCTGCCACTGCTTCTATCCTTACTACTTACTCACTATTTATGATTTTCTGTTCGAACGCATGGATGTATGTGATGTCTTGAATACCCCCCTCCCATTCATCTTATCCTATGAACGGGACGTATCGAGAGCGATTAGCTAACCACTAGTCTTGTCCGAGCCCTATCCTTCTATTCTTACTCTCTTTAGAAAAAGAGAGGTTGAGCGACTGATTAACAAACAGTTCTCGTACAAAAACTTATGTTAAGATACCTTCATTAAGAGGCCATATCCTCCTTATTGGAAGCAGATATAGATTTTTGAAAACATGGCAAATTAAAATGATCAAATGCCGCTGGCTGTTTCCCGCTGCTTTTTTCAAAGGATATGTAAATATTTGACAGGAGCTGCATTCCTAGATTCAGGCAGCGAGCGTCGAGGATCAACATTCTTGTGCGGACCCTAAGGGAATTATTATTGAAGAACATGGGTTTTAGATTCCTCGGAATTAACTGAAAATTCACTGCTTCCAATACACGTCGCTTGGGTAACGAGCGGCTTGATCAAGACTTAATGATGATAGAAAATTTTACGCTTTTAAAACAACGACATCTGTTAATGAAAACGATTAAAAAATATTTTTTTTCAATCATTCGCGAATTTGACAAAATCTAGCTAGCTAGAATTAAAAAACAATCTCAGTTGATTAAGGCATCTTTTCAGTGGCGGCCGGTCAATGTGGCATTGGATCAATGCACCCCTTGTATATGCCTTGTATTTATTGTCTTTAATAAATATTTTAGAACATTTTATTTTTGACAATAAATACATGAAGAGTTTAAAATGAGTGAATGGTATAAATGTTATGTTTGAATATTATTTCATGAAATATAACCGCCCCTGCATATACAAGGGGTGCATTGATCCGATGCCACTTCATCTCCTGGTATATAAATCTACAACCTACCAATTCCGGGTTCGTGGTCGTGGTCAATTTGTGAATGCCAATGCGCCAAATATTTTTTTAATTAGAAAATTCTACGTGATTAACATGATAATATTTTCATTAATCACTTTAGTGTGTGCACTGTCAATACTTGGTGGTAAGGCATTATATTAAGAAAAAACACAATATTCCTTTGTACTTAATTGCCACTTTTATTTATCAAGATCAGGACCGGCTTCGCTCATGTATGCGAGCATTTTAAACTGATAAGAAATAAAATTTAACAGTGCTATTTATACAAAAACAAATTGAAATGAAAAGGTATAAAAAACAATTGATGTTGAAAAGAATTTACAAATTACAGAAGAAATTATTCATAAGTGACTCTAAAATAATACAAATTGAAATATTTAACAAGGTGTTAATCACAAATATAGTGTAAGTCGAAAAATAAAAACAAAATCATTAAAAACTTTTGATTTGTTATGCCTAAACACGTTTGAAAATATACAAATTCTATTTTAAGGCGTTGGTATGTGTGATATCTATCCCTCTCACTCTTGCAGTCCTAAAATTAACATGGATTAGAAAAAAAAAGAATTAAAAAATTCATTAATTCTGGAATATATCAATATTGATACAAGTATTAGCAGCTTTAAAATATTTCAATTCATCATGTATTAGTGTTTCTCAACCTTTTTGGGAGCGTGGCCCCTTTTGAGTTTCTTTATTTTTCTGTGGTCTCGATACCATTGTTTTGTCTTCCCATGAAAATTAAAATTTCAAAAACCCACCTTTTTTTATAGCTTTTCAGAGATTTTCGAATCTAGAATGCCAGTAATTTATTTTATTTACGGATTTACAAAACGCTACGTCCGCCATTATGCTCGTCCCTGTATCGTTTTATCAATACCCGTGGCCCCCCTAAGCTGTGTTGTGGCTCCCTAAAACAAAAATAAATCTCTGTGTCCCCCTGGGCGGCCACATGGCCCACCGTTGAGAAACCCTGATGTATTGTATAAAATCGTTATGTGCATTTTTTTACTTAGGGGTTGGGCATTGAATATTTTGGCTGTGGTTAATAAGATGTCCTCAATAACGATCAAAAAAATGATCTAAAAGAACTCTTGTAATACTATGTGAATTGTTGTTTTTACCCTATGTAAAATAACTCACAAGTAATCCATTACGCACAAGTATAAGATGGATATGTTTCAGCCAAAGATGGTATCGATTTGTAATCATCAAATAACGTATCTGTTTCGCTTTTCACCAGATTTGTGGTAATTAATTGAACGTCCCTCCCGAAACGCAAACAAAATAAGTTGACAGGTCCGAACCGAGGATGATTAATGGCCCCGCCGAGTGAACCGAGTTACTTAACCAGAGGGCGGCGGCAACGCGAAGAGTATTGTAGGAATTTTATACGCCATGCCAATGGCGTGCACAGAAAGTAATTATTAATTAGATATTCCATTGTACAGTAAAACCCCCATTCACACTAAAGTCGGGACCGTGTAATTTGGAGTAGTGTTATTGGAGGAGTGAATCTCATACAGAATTAGGGATTTTGTTTTTTCCGCGAAAAATTAAAAACTAAGTTTTCCCTTAGTTTTGCAACAAAAAAAAGGGACGAAATGTTTAGTTACCAAGTGATAAAATGCAAAGCGCGCAAAAATCCAACACATAGACAGTCGCCCGGTTATGCGTGTATAGCCTGGCACGTGTTGAATACACAGACACTAGCCAACATTTGACTGTATGCATCGCACAGACGACCGTTTCGTAGCAACGACAATGGAATGCCACCGTTCAATTGGGGTATTTGCGGCGAATATTTCAAGCCAGCGCGTAATTCGGAGTAGTGTAGTTGGGGGTTCCACTGTATTATTATTCATATGTACTTAGGTCGGGTTCAGTAGTAGGTCATTTAGAAATATTAGCATTTCTTAGGTGTCGTTTTATCTAATCACTAGACCCGATTGTGAGCAAAATTTTACTCATCTCTGCAAATTCGATGTTTCGTAATTGTCTAACCAATGAACTGGACAACCGATGAAAAATATTTACTAACCGTGAGTTCATGCCGTACTCGAATGTCTAATGATCCCGAAAGGCTAAATCCGGGTCGTCAGTGACAAAACCGTCACCCGCAGTGGTCAAGTTGTTAAGAACTCAATTCCTGGTAAAGTTAATGTTAAATTTATTTAATTTAATATTGAGATTTAAGACATTAGCTTTGTGACGACAATTCTCCTCGAATCACAATAAGGTCCCAAAGAATTTATTACATATTATCTTTCATAACGCTAAATATTTTATTTTTAAATAATAATATCGAATTACTGATGCGGTTTAAGTCACGCCACTGGCCGTTTATGTGGGATGATGAGTGGAGAAAACGTTGAGAAACCCAACCGACTGGAAAGGAAATCTAAAATCGGAAAATCAACCCTCCGGAATAATATTTTTCTGTTTTTCTTTTATATTCATTCATTTTAGAAAACTCACCACTAACCAGTGGTAAACTATTTTTAAATCGATTTACGGATTTCTTAAAATAATAATCTGTAAATAAAATGAATTTATTTTACTTATAAGGAAAAGGAAAGGGAAAAAGACGTAGCCCCCACACAACAAACAGGAGGCACAAAAAACGTATTTTGATGATTTTGGGTCATATGCAAATTATGAAATATAAGTACACAACCTTGAAGTGCACGGAGACTTCTAAAATGGTGTTTAATTGACATAATCTAATATTAATAAAAGAATTCGTCTAGTAAAAACCTTTATTTCAGTCTTTTTTCTTGGTTTTTATTTTTTACAAAGTCATCTTTTTCAAACTTAAAAGCTTAATTTAGATACTAATTCGGCATTTGCAGCTCGCATCTTTACAACCGATTACTTTATTATTCTACTGGGTGTGTTATGACAAGTGTTTCACCTATTTGAAAATGATCGACCAGAATAACTATCGTAGATTTTTTCTTATATCTGGACGCAGGGAGAAGTAGTGCTGAAACTTCGGGTGAAACCTATGAGGTGCATTCGCATTGCAAAGTTCTTATTATTTCAATCATTCGCTTAATACTAATAATATCTAGATGGTATTTATTGTAATCTACAATCATGCCTAATTCAATGCAATGCAAATATTACGCAAATTTGTCTGGGGTCACTTAGTACCCCGTCGCTCCTCGATCATATTTGCGACGTTTAGGTACACGAGTGTTAATATATAACCTTATGGTAGTTAGTCTAAAAATGCTTTTCAATTAAAAGAAACAAGTGTCACAATTCGTAACACAATCATTGAAATAAAAAAGTTATCAAATTAAAATTTAGTCTAGGATACAGTCATATTAGTGCTCGACAGTATGAAGATGATTTTAAACAGACGAAACAGCAATCACTTGAAAAGCAATGTTTTAAATTACGAGAATAAATTTACGGGAATCTGTCCACCTATATCAGCTCTGTAAATATTGACCGAGATGAAATGAATCTTTCCCAGAAGAGGGGTGCGAAGTAGTGGAAGAATCGAGAGACGTCGGGGGAGTGTTGGCAAATGCGTTTTCCGCAACCGATGCATGAAGATGCCGGCAGTAAAAAGAAACCGGCAAACAACTCTAAACATACATTTACCAGCGCTTCTACAACTGTGTTTGCATTTAATATGCTTGAATCGGGTATAAATTTAGATCTACGCCGGATCCATAGCGCAGTTGGCTGATCGCAATCTTTACGCAACTTTTACAGGATCATGTAAATGGTTTGTAGTGGCGAGTCCTAACATAAATTACTTCCGGACTTTTGAGCACAAAGTCATAAATCGTTTCATAAATTAATGTATTATATGAGAATTTCCGTTCAAGGAGTTGAACCCATTGCCAGGTGTACAGGACGAACGTCATACAGCAATAGCCACCTAACTGCATGTTTTGGAATTCTACTTAGAATATTATGCAATATCTAATATCAATATCCCAGTATGAACAATATTTTTCAATCAATTCATCGAATTCTGTTTGCCATGGGCGTTTTTGATGTCTAAAAATTCCCTCCCACCCATCTAATCGTAAAATGGCGGGCTTGGCGAGAGCGATTAATTAACAACTTCTCTTGTCATAACCCTATACTTTATATCCCTTATTCGTAAAAACTTATCTTGGGATAGCTCAATAAAGGTACCATATCGACTGTGGAAAGGAAAAAGGACGTAACTCACACATAGAAAATTTTACAGGAGACACAAAAAACGTGTTTTTATGATTTTGGGTCAGATGCAAATTATGAAATATACACAACCTTGAAGTGCACTGAGACTTCTAAACTGGTATTTAATTAACATAATCTAATATTAATCAAAGAAATTGTCTAGGAAAAACCTTTGTTTCAGTCTTTTTTCTTGATTTAATTTTTCACAAGCTCATCTTTTTTTAAGTTAAAAGCTAAATTTAGATATTAATTCGGCATTTGCAGCTTACATCCGTTTGATAGAACGTGTATCAAGTTTCATACATTGTGATTATCGAATAAAAGCTTTTTTGATAATACTGTATGTTACGTCCTTTTTCCTTTCCACTGTCGATATGGTATGTATGGTATTTGAAGAATACAGCTTTTAGAGAAACATTGTTTGAGCTGCAGAATATAGTAATTCGATGAAGTTATTAAACATTTGTTAAAAATCCTAAATAAACGAAATATTTGTTAAAAACTGGCAAATATTAGATAGCAAATAAACATCGTTGTGTGATTTAAATATGATACATCGAAAACTGGACAGCAAAAATCATTGAGAACCTCTGATCGTGAGATGCACACAATCTTTATTTACGTAAACATAGGTTCTTAAATTAGCGTACCTCTGGTATACAACGCTTACAGAAATAAATAATAAATGTGCATACAAGATTTTCTCAGAAGGATTTTAGCATACGAGATTTTCAATGTTTTCTTGTTTATATAGGAGCTGTGTTTATACAAAAAAAATAAGTATTTTAGTGTAAATTTACAGCCAGAACGAAATCTTGTATAATATAAACAAATGAAATGGTTATTCCTGGCTTGATTCTTATTATACAATAATCGTTTATTTATACTGTACTAGACGGCGGCTTTAATGCACTCAACCTTTTTTACATGATTTAAAAATTACACGGTTGACTAAAAATAACAATTAATACTGTATTTTAAACGGATTATTTATTTTAACACGATTAACAAAAACACAGAAGGGGATAATGGATTTCCTTACAAGAAAAAAATCATCAACACAAGACAGTAATAAAAGTGACAGATATTTCTCAAACACTTTTTCGTGATGGAAGGATAAGGTACAGGACAGGACTAATCGCTGTCGCTACCGCCCAGTTATTGAACGATTCGAAGTGCGGGAGGGAATTATTTTAGACATCACTAACCACATACCTTCGAACAGAAATCGATAATTCGATCGAAAAAACGCTGTTCATACTGGGGACTCGAAATCGTGAACCAAAAAAAAATACAAAATGCATAGAATGTTGCAAACCTCGAATGGGCCACACAAAACCTTCATTTGAGACACAGGAGGAGTCTAGTTGGACATGCATGATCTAGGTATATTGTACCTCAGAAAAAATCCCTCTCTTTACCAATGTGTAGAAACGTTTTTGTGGGGGTAATCAAGAAGTATTCAATATTCTTCAGTTATAAATGTTTCGACCTAAAAAAATTCGCACATAATAATAAATTTTAGTATTTTTTAAGAATTATGTCTGCGGTAAAGTTGAAATAAATTTACACACAAAAAAAAAATGTAGAGCTTCCAATTCTTGCTACCCTTAAAAATTCTCAAGGGCTGCACTTTGTAATTTTATTGTGCGCATTGTTTTCGATTCCTAGAATATCCACCTGACTAAAAGTGTTCAACTTTCATAAACAGGGGTACACGCGCGTCGGCGAGCGAGCTAGAAATAATATTTTCGGTCGGATTGAAAGCTCATTTCATGTTTTGTATAAAATTGAATCTTGACGAACTTAATAAGATGTGCATATTCAATAAATAAAACAATCTTGTACCAATTACACATTTATTTAATATTATCATGAACGGTTTTACATTAATACAATGGTATTTATACTGAACCGAGTAAAAATATTAATAGTGAAACAAACCACAAGTAATATAAATGTGAAAAATTGTATATATTTTTTCTAATCCATCCCCACTCCCAACGTGAAGCATATCGCCTTCTAAAGGAGGTATCTCAACAGAATATTTTTCTACTAAAACTGTGTTATTCAGTCGCTCAGCCTTTCTTTTCTAGGGAGAGTAAGTAGTAGGGATAGAAGGATAAGGCTTGGAAAGGACTAGTGGTTATCTAATGGTTTTCGCTACGCCTAGTTGTTGAAAGATCGGAAAGGTGGAAGGGTGTTTTAGGCATCACAAACACACATGTAAAGCTATTACTAATATTCACTAACATCTTATTATTATCAATGCTGGTTTACAGGGAGGCAATTCTCTCTGTATGTTTATTTTTAATTTTTATCTGTGTCAGATTGGCATTAATGCATTTAATTTTGACACTTATAAGTATGCAATTTCGATGATACAGACTATTCTAAAATCAAACAATTTTCATTTGCTGTTTACTCAGAACTATCAAATTGTTACTTAGTAAATTCTGCTTATATGGTTACGATTTAAATGCTCTACATACATAAGTAACAGAGGTGGATTTTTTTAAATATAAAAACGAATAATGGAAACTGTTTTTAAATCATCTTTCGGTGACAAACCTGTACCCAACATCGAGCAGTAGATTTTTAGCAGTAAAAATCAATTTCACTTAGGAAAAAAAGTTGATGACTACTGGTCATATACTGTTATAGCGCACGGAAAAGAAAGCATTTCGGGTCCTTTTGAAAACGCCGAAGTTTAAGAAAAAAAAAACATTCTCTCACATCTTATTCCAAGTAAATACAAAATAATGATGGATCTGTTTTGGGCAAGTGCCAGACTAATCTATTTTACTCTATTTACGTGAAAAAATCAGTATAAAAATAAACACAAATACGTCACAACGTGTTTAGATTCTTTAAACAAAGAAAATTAATAAAAGGTTAGAATAGTATTACCAAAAACCGGATCCCGGCATTCATAGTGTTTTTTCAATACTAAAATACATAGGGTAAAATATTTAGGGTTAAAAAAAAATGGATCAAAATCGAATTCTGATTGTATTGAAACCATCGCATATTTTAATAAAATTGGTCGCGGTGAATTTAAATATTTTAACTCTGCTAATAGTTGTTTCAATATTGATAAATATCCGATTTTTACCACGTCCGCTCCCAATGTGGATCATATGGACTCCTATTGAAGTTTTTCTCAACAGAATTGTTTCTACGAGAATTGCTGGTTACTCAGTTGCTCAACCTCTCTTTTCGCGAAGAGAGTAGGAATAGAAGGATAGGGCTAGAACAGGACCAGTGGTTAGCTAATCACTATCGATACGCCTCGTTCATAGGATAGGGTGGGTGGGAGTTAGGATCAAAACTGTCCGTACTGGAGCTCGAACCCGTGACCTCCGTAAGCGAAGCCAACGATGTTGACCACTCGGCCACACAGGCGGGATACATATTAAGATTATTATTTAACATATTTTCAATTTGGTATTTAGATAGTAACGGTGTTGGCGACTTCAAATCCCAGAACGAACAGCTTCCTAAATTGATTTGAGTTTGAAGGGTTAAACGGAATTTGTTCCACACACAAAAACTTAAGTATGTACATTGAAAATTAAAACCGTTAATTTTGTTATTTCCCTGATTGTGTCACTAGATGTATTTAAATTATTTGAGAGGCACTTTGACAAGACTTTCTATCATTAAAAAAAAATGTTATTAATTTATTCGAATTCCTCAGTATTTCAAATGAGAAATAAATATAAAAAATAATCAATATTAACTAGCTGTAAGCCCGTTGCCCAGCAACGTGAGATTTTTGTTGCATAGTATTTAATTTAATTTAATTTTATGTTATTTTATTTTATGGTATTTAATTTAATTTAATTTTATTTTATTTTATGTTATTTTATTTTATTATATTTTATTTTATTTTATTTTATTTTATTTTATTTTATTTTATTTTATTTTATTTTATTTTAT
This sequence comes from Himalopsyche tibetana, assembly GCA_030503985.1. Taxonomy (NCBI): domain Eukaryota; kingdom Metazoa; phylum Arthropoda; class Insecta; order Trichoptera; family Rhyacophilidae; genus Himalopsyche; species Himalopsyche tibetana. Next base: position 3,035,880 of record JAPJYX010000052.1, on the reverse strand, counting down.
TTTATTCCATGTTATTTTATTTTATTTTATTTTATTTTATTTTATTTTATTTTATTTTGTTTTATTTTATTTTATTTTATTTTATTTTATTTTATGTTATTTTATTTTATTTTATTTTATTTTATTTTATTTTATTTTATTTTATTTTATTTTATTTTATTTTATTTTATTTTATTTTATTTTATTTTATTTTATTTTAATTTATTTTATTTTTATAGTTAGCAGAAATTTCGTAAATTATTGATTTTTTGGAATAAAGTTTAAGTTTGTTAACAACCATTTTTCGTAGTAGCAGAAATTTCGTAAATTATTGAATTTTTGGAATAATGTTCAAGTTTGCTGACAACCATTTTTCGTAGGAGCAGAAATTTCGTAAATTATGTAATATTTGGAATAATGTTCAAGTTTGCTAACAACCATTTTTCGTAGTAGCATAAATTTCGTAAAATATTTAATTTTTGGAATAATTTTCAAGTTTGCTAACAACCATTTTTCGTAGGAGCAGAAATTTCGTGAATTATTGAATTTTTGGAATAAAAAAAAAGTTTGCTAACAACCATTTTTCGTAGTAGCATAAATTTCGTAAAATATTTAATTTTTGGAATAATTTTTAAGTTTGCTAACAACCATTTTTCGTAGTAGCATAAATTTCGTAAAATATTCAATTTTTGGAATAAAGTTTAAGTTTGCTAACAACCATTTTTCGTAGTAGCCGAAATTTCGTAAATTATTGAATTTTTGGAATAAAGTTTAAGTTTGCTAACAACCATTTTTCGTAGTAGCAGAAATTTCGTAAATTATTGAATTTTTGGAATAATGTTCAAGTTTGCTAACAACCATTTTTCGTAGTAGCAGGAATTTCGTAAATTATTGAATTTTTGGAATAATGTTCAAGTTTGCTAACAACCATTTTTCGTAGGAGCAGAAATTTCGTAAAATATTTAATTTTTGGAATAGTTTTTAAGTTTGCTAACAACCATTTTTCGTAGTAGCATAAATTTCGTAAAATATTCAATTTTTGGTATAAAGTTTAAGTTTGCTAACAACCATTTTTCGTAGTAGCCGAAATTTCGTAAATTATTGAATTTTTGGAATAAAGTTTAAGTTTGCTAACAACCATTTTTCGTAGGAGCAGAAATTTCGTAAATTATTGAATTTTTGGAATAATGTCCAAGTTTGTTAACAACCATTTTTCGTAGTAGCAGAAATTTCGTAACTTATTTAATTTTTGGAATAATGTTGAAGTTTGCTAACAACCATTTTTTGTAGTAGCAGAAATTTTGTAAATTATTGAATTTTTGGAATAATGTTCAAGTTTGCTAACAACCATTTTTCGTTGGAGCAGAAATTTCGTAAATTATTTAATATTTGGAATAATGTCCAAGTTTGCTAACAACCATTTTTCGTAGGAGCAGAAATTTCGTAAATTATTTAATATTTGGAATAATGTTCAAGTTTGCTAACAACCATTTTTCGTAGTAGCAGAAATTTCGTAAAATATTTAATTTTTAGAATAATGTTTAAGTTTGCTAACAACCATTTTTCGTAGTAGCAGAAATTTCGTAAATTATTTAATATTTGGAATAATGTTTAAGTTTGCTAACAACCATTTTTCGTAATAGCATAAATTTCGTAAAATATTCAATTTTTGGAATAAAGTTTAACAACCATTTTTCGTAGTAGCAGAAATTTCGTAAATTATTGAATTTTTGGAATAATGTTGAAGTTTGCTAACCATTTTTCGTAGTAGCAGAAATTTCGTAAATTATTGAATTTTTGGAATAATGTTCAAGTTTGCTAACAACCATTTTTCGTTGGAGCAGAAATTTCGTAAATTATTTAATATTTGGAATAATGTCCAAGTTTGCTAACAACCATTTTTCGTAGGAGCAGAAATTTCGTAAATTATTTAATTTTGCGCATATATCGACAGCCCTGCAGTTTTTTAATTGTAAATTATTTAATATTTGGAATAATGTTCAAGTTTGCTAACAACCATTTTTCGTAGTAGCAGAAATTTCGTAAATTATTAAATCTTTGGAATAATGTTCAAGTTTGCTAACAACCATTTTTCGTAATAGCATAAATTTCGTAAAATATTCAATTTTTGGAATAAAGTTTAACAACCATTTTTCGTAGTAGCAGAAATTTCGTAAATTATTGAATTTTTGGAATAATGTTGAAGTTTGCTAACAACCATTTTTCGTAGTAGCAGAAATTTCGTAAATTATTGAATTTTTGGAATAATGTTCAAGTTTGCTAACAACCATTTTTCGTTGGAGCAGAAATTTCGTAAATTATTTAATATTTGGAATAATGTCCAAGTTTGCTAACAACCATTTTTCGTAGGAGCAGAAATTTCGTAAATTATTTAATTTTGCGCATATATCGACAGCCCTGCAGTTTTTTAATTGTAAATTATTTAATATTTGGAATAATGTTCAAGTTTGCTAACAACCATTTTTCGTAGTAGCAGAAATTTCGTAAATTATTAAATCTTTGGAATAATGTTCAAGTTTGCTAACAATCATTTTTCATAGTACCATAAATCGACCTCGGCGCATATATCGACAGCCCTGCAGTTTTTAAATTGCAAATTATTGAATTTTTGGAATAATGTTCACGTTCGCTAACAATCATTTTTCGTAGTATATATATTTTATTCAAATAATTTTCAAATACGCTAACAAATAAATTTCGTAAAAGAAGAAAAAGACCCGATGACATCAGTACGCACACATTTGTGAAAAGTGAAAAGTAAAAAGTGATTATTATCTATATATTAATAGCCGATAAGGTATGTTTGGACGTCCTTTTCACACCTTACATTTCTCCACTTTTTTATTCATACTAAATTTATATATTAAAAGTCGATAAAATAATCACTCGCTTTTCACTTTTCACAAATGTGTGCGTACTGATGATGTCCTCGAGACATCTTCTTCTTCTACGAAATGTATTTTGTTTGCGTACATTTTCAAATTAATAGATAATGAAATGAAATAAAATATAATTCAATAATTTGCAATTTAAAAACTGCAGGGCTGTCGATATATGCGCCGTGGTCGATTTATGGTACTATGAAAAATGATTGTTAGCAAACTTGAACATTATTCTAAATATTAAATAATTTACGAAATTTATGCTACTACGAAAAATGGTTGTTAGCAAACTTGAACATTATTCCAAATATTAAATAATTTACGAAATTTCGGCTACTACGAAAAATGATTGTTAGCAAACTTTAACATTATTTCAAATATTAAATATTTTACGAAATTTCTACTCCTACGAAAAATGGTTGTTAGCAAACTTGAACATTATTCCAAAAATTAAATATAAACGAAATTTATGCTACTACGAAAAATGGTTGTTAGCAAACTTAAACTTTATTCCAAAAGTTGAATAATTTACGAAATTTATGCTACTACGAAAAATGGTTGTTAGCAAACTTGAACTTTCCCAAAAATTCAATAATTTACGAAATTTCTGCTACTACGAAAAATGGTTGTTAGCAAACTTAAACTTTATTCCAAAAGTTCAATAATTTACGAAATTTATGCTACTACGAAAAATGGTTGTTAGCAAACTTAAACATTATTCCAAATATTAAATAATTTACGAAATGTATGCTACTACGAAAAATGGTTGTTAGCAAACTCAAACTTTATTCCAAAAATTGAATATTTTACGAAATTTATGCTACTACGAAAAATGGTTGTTAGCAAACTTAAATTTTATTCCAAAAGTTGAATTTTTTACGAAATTTATGCTACTACGAAAAATGGTTGTTAGCAAACTTAAACATTATTCCAAATATTAAATAATTTACGAAATTTATGCTACTACGAAAAATGGTTGTTAGTAAACTTAAACATTATTCCAAAAATTCAATAATTTACGAAATTTCTGCTTCTACGAAAAATGGTTGTTAGCAAACTTAAACTTTATTCCAAAAATTGAATATTTTACGAAATTTATGCTACTACGAAAAATGGTTGTTAGCAAACTTAAACACTATTCCAAATATTAAATAATTTACGAAATTTATGCTACTACGAAAAATGGTTGTCAGCAAACTTAAACATTATTCCAAAAATTGAATATTTTACGAAATTTATGCTACTACGAAAAATGGTTGTTAGCAAACTTGAACTTTATTCCAAAAGTTGAATATTTTACGAAATTTATGCTACTACGAAAAATGGTTGTTAGCAAACTTAAACATTATTCCAAATATTAAATAATTTACGAAATTTATTCTACTACGAAAAATGGTTGTTAGCAAACTCAAACTTTATTCCAAAAATTGAATATGTTACGAAATTTATGCTACTACGAAAAATGGTTGTTAGCAAACTTAAACTTTATTCCAAAAGTTGAATTTTTTACGAAATTTATGCTACTACGAAAAATGGTTGTTAGCAAACTTAAACATTATTCCAAATATTAAATAATTTACGAAATTTCTGCTACTACGAAAAATGGTTGTTAGCAAACTTAAACTTTATTCCAAAAGTTCAATAATTTACGAAATTTCTGCTACTACGAAAAATGGTTGTTAGCAAACTTAAACTTTATTCCAAAAGTTGAATTTTTTACGAAATTTATGCTACTACGAAAAATGGTTGTTAGCAAACTTAAACATTATTCCAAATATTAAATAATTTACGAAATTTATGCTACTACGAAAAATGGTTGTTAGCAAACTTAAACTTTATTCCAAAAATTCAATAATTTACGAAATTTCTGCTACTACGAAAAATGGTTGTTAGCAAACTTAAACTTTATTCCAAAAGTTGAATTTTTTACGAAATTTATGCTACTACGAAAAATGGTTGTTAGCAAACTTAAACATTATTCCAAATATTAAATAATTTACGAAATTTATGCTACTACGAAAAATGGTTGTTAGCAAACTTAAACTTTATTCCAAAAATTGAATATTTTACGAAATTTATGCTACTACGAAAAATGGTTGTTAGCAAACTTGAACATTATTCCAAATATTAAATAATTTACGAAATTTCTGCTCCTACGAAAAATGGTTGTAAGCAAACTTGAACATTATTCCAAAAATTCAATAATTTACGAAATTTCTGCTACTACGAAAAATGGTTGTTAGCAAACTTGAACATTATTCAAAATATTAAATAATTTACGAAATTTCTGCTCCTACGAAAAATGGTTGTTAGCAAACTTGAACATTATTCCAAAAATTCAATAATTTACGAAATTTCTGCTACTACGAAAAATGGTTGTTAGCAAACTTAAACTTTATTCCAAAAGTTGAATTTTTTACGAAATTTATGCTACTACGAAAAATGGTTGTAAGCAAACTTAAACATTATTCCAAATATTAAATAATTTACGAAATTTATGCTACTACGAAAAATGGTTGTTAGCAAACTTAAACTTTATTCCAAAAAGTCAATAATTTACGAAATTTTGGCTACTACGAAATATGGTTGTTAGCAAACTTAAACTTTATTCCAAAAATTGAATATTTTACGAAATTTATGCTACTACGAAAAATGGTTGTTAGCAAACTTAAAAATTATCCCAAAAATTAATTATTTTACGAAATTTATGCTACTACGAAAAATGATTGTTAGCAAACGTGAACATTATTCCAAAAATTCAATAATTTGCAATTTAAAAACTGCAGGGCTGTCGATATATGCGCCGAGGTCGATTTATGGTACTATGAAAAATGATTGTTAGCAAACTTCAACATTATTCCAAAAATTAAATAATTTACGAAATTTCTGCTACTACGAAAAATGGTTGTTAGCAAACTTGAACATTATTCCAAATATTAAATAATTTACAATTAAAAAACTGCAGGGCTGTCGATATATGCGCAAAATTAAATAATTTAAGAAATTTCTGCTCCTACGAAAAATGGTTGTTAGCAAACTTGGACATTATTCCAAATATTAAATAATTTACGAAATTTCTGCTCCAACGAAAAATGGTTGTTAGCAAACTTGAACATTATTCCAAAAATTCAATAATTTACGAAATTTCTGCTACTACGAAAAATGGTTGTTAGCAAACTTCAACATTATTCCAAAAATTCAATAATTTACGAAATTTCTGCTACTACGAAAAATGGTTGTTAGCAAACTTGGACATTATTCCGAAAATTCAATAATTTACGAAATTTCTGCTACTACGAAAAATGGTTGTTAAACTTTATTCCAAAAATTGAATATTTTACGAAATTTCTGCTACTACGAAAAATGGTTGTTAGCAAACTTCAACATTATTCCAAAAATTAAATAATTTACGAAATTTCTGCTACTACGAAAAATGGTTGTTAGCAAACTTGAACATTATTCCAAATATTAAATAATTTACAATTAAAAAACTGCAGGGCTGTCGATATATGCGCAAAATTAAATAATTTAAGAAATTTCTGCTCCTACGAAAAATGGTTGTTAGCAAACTTGGACATTATTCCAAATATTAAATAATTTACGAAATTTCTGCTCCAACGAAAAATGGTTGTTAGCAAACTTGAACATTATTCCAAAAATTCAATAATTTACGAAATTTCTGCTACTACGAAAAATGGTTGTTAGCAAACTTCAACATTATTCCAAAAATTCAATAATTTACGAAATTTCTGCTCTTACGAAAAATGGTTGTTAGCAAACTTGGACATTATTCCGAAAATTCAATAATTTACGAAATTTCTGCTACTACGAAAAATGGTTGTTAAACTTTATTCCAAAAATTGAATATTTTACGAAATTTATGCTACTACGAAAAATGGTTGTTAGCAAACTTAAACATTATTCCAAATATTGAATAATTTACGAAATTTATGCTACTACGAAAAATGGTTGTTAGCAAACTTAAATATTATTCTAAAAATTAAATATTTTACGAAATTTCTGCTACTACGAAAAATGGTTGTTAGCAAACTTAAACTTTATTCCAAAAATTCAATAATTTACGAAATTTCGGCTACTACGAAAAATGGTTGTTAGCAAACTTAAACTTTATACCAAAAATTGAATATTTTACGAAATTTATGCTACTACGAAAAATGGTTGTTAGCAAACTTAAAAATTATTCCAAAAATTAAATATTTTACGAAATTTCTGCTCCTACGAAAAATGGTTGTTAGCAAACTTGAACATTATTCCAAAAATTCAATAATTTACGAAATTCCTGCTACTACGAAAAATGGTTGTTAGCAAACTTGAACATTATTCCAAAAATTCAATAATTTACGAAATTTCTGCTCCTACGAAAAATGGTTGTTAGCAAACTTGAACATTATTCCAAAAATTCAATAATTTACGAAATTTCTGCTACTACGAAAAATGGTTGTTAGCAAACTTAAACTTTATTCCAAAAATTGAATATTTTACGAAATTTAAGCTACTACGAAAAATGGTTGTTAGCAAACTTAAAAATTATTCCAAAAATTAAATAATTTACGAAATTTCTGCTCCTACGAAAAATGGTTGTTAGCAAACTTGAACATTATTCCAAAAATTCAATAATTTACGAAATTTCTGCTACTACGAAAAATGGTTGTTAGCAAACTTAAACTTTATTCCAAAAATTCAATAATTTACGAAATTTCGGCTACTACGAAAAATGGTTGTTAGCAAACTTAAACTTTATTCCAAAAATTGAATATTTTACGAAATTTATGCTACTACGAAAAATGGTTGTTAGCAAACTTAAAAATTATTCCAAAAATTAAATATTTTACGAAATTTATGCTACTACGAAAAATGGTTGTTAGCAAACTTTAAAAATTATTCCAAAAATTAAATATTTTACGAAATTTCTGCTCCTACGAAAAATGGTTGTTAGCAAACTTGAACTTTATTCCAAAAATTCAATTATTTACGAAATTTCGGCTACTACGAAAAATGGTTGTTAGCAAACTTAAACTTTATTCCAAAAATTGAATATTTTACGAAATTTATGCTACTACGAAAAATGGTTGTTAGCAAACTTAAAAATTATTCCAAAAATTCAATAATTTACGAAATTTCGGCTACTACGAAAAATGGTTGTTAGCAAACTTAAACTTTATACCAAAAATTGAATATTTTACGAAATTTATGCTACTACGAAAAATGGTTGTTAGCAAACTTAAACTTTATTCCAAAAATTAAATATTTTACGAAATTTCTGCTCCTACGAAAAATGGTTGTTAGCAAACTTGAACTTTATTCCAAAAAATCAATTATTTACGAAATTTCGGCTACTACGAAAAATGGTTGTTAGCAAACTTAAACTTTATTCCAAAAATTGAATATTTTACGAAATTTATGCTCCTACGAAAAATGGTTGTTAGCAAACTTAAACTTTATTCCAAAAATTCAATAATTTACGAAATTTCGGCTACTACGAAAAATGGTTGTTAGCAAACTTAAACTTTATTCCAAAAATTGAATATTTTACGAAATTTATGCTACTACGAAAAATGGTTGTTAGCAAACTTAAAAATTATTCCAAAAATTAAATATTTTACGAAATTTATGCTACTACGAAAAATGGTTGTTAGCAAACTTTAAAAATTATTCCAAAAATTAAATATTTTACGAAATTTCTGCTCCTACGAAAAATGGTTGTTAGCAAACTTGAACTTTATTCCAAAAATTCAATTATTTACGAAATTTCGGCTACTACGAAAAATGGTTGTTAGCAAACTTAAACTTTATACCAAAAATTGAATATTTTACGAAATTTATGCTACTACGAAAAATGGTTGTTAGCAAACTTAAAAATTATTCCAAAAATTAAATATTTTACGAAATTTCTGCTCCTACGAAAAATAGTTGTTAGCAAACTTGAACATTATTCCAAAAATTCAATAATTTACGAAATTTCTGCTACTACGAAAAATGGTTGTTAGCAAACTTAAACTTTATTCCAAAAATTCAATAATTTACGAAATTTCGGCTACTACGAAAAATGGTTGTTAGCAAACTTAAACTTTATTCCAAAAATTGAATATTTTACGAAATTTATGCTACTACGAAAAATGGTTGTTAGCAAACTTGAACATTATTCCAAATATTAAATAATTTACGAAATTTCTGCTCCTACGAAAAATGGTTGTTAGCAAACTTCAAAATTATTCCAAAAATTAAATATTTTACGAAATTTCTGCTACTACGAAAAATGGTTGTTAGCAAACTTAAACTTTATTCCAAAAATTGAATATTTTACGAAATTTATGCTACTACGAAAAATGGTTGTTAGCAAACTTAAAAATTATTCCAAAAATTAAATATTTTACGAAATTTCTGCTACTACGAAAAATGGTTGTTAGCAAACTTGAACATTATTCCAAAAATTAAATATTTTACGAAATTTATGCTACTACGAAAAATGGTTGTTAGCAAACTTAAACTTTATTCCAAAAAATCAATAATTTACGAAATTTCTGCTACTACGAAAAATAGTTGGTCAGCAAACTTGAACATTATTCTAAAAATTAAGTAATTTCCGAAGTTTCTGCTACTACGAAAAATTGTTGTTAGCAAACTTAAACATTATTCCAAATATTAAATAATTTACGAAATTTCTGCTCCTAAGAAAAATGGTTGTTAGCAAACTTGAACATTATTCCAAAAATTCAATAATTTACGAAATTTCTGCTACTACGAAAAATGGTTGTTAGCAAACTTAAACTTTATTCCAAAAAATCAATAATTTACGAAATTTCTGCTACTACGAAAAATAGTTGTCAGCAAACTTGAACATTATTCTAAAAATTAAGTAATTTCCGAAGTTTCTGCTACTACGAAAAATTGTTGTTAGCAAACTTAAACATTATTCCAAATATTAAATAATTTACGAAATTTCTGCTAACTATAAAAATAAAATAAAATAAAATAAAATAAAATAAAATAAAATAAAATAAAATAAAATAACATAAAATAAAATAAAATTAAATTAAATTAAATACCATAAAATAAAATAACATAAAATTAAATTAAATTAAATACTATGCAACAAAAATCTCACGTTGCTGAGCAACGGGCTTACAGCTAGTAGATTTTATTTTATTTAAAAAAGTGGAGACTGGAAGGTCGAGGACGTCCTTACACTCAGACGGACATTATCGGCTATTAATATATAGATTTTATATTTACTTTATAATCATTAACATTTCAATGTTATGTTGTTTGCATTGAAAATATTTATAATTGTATTTATATGTTAATAAACATTTATTTTCTTTTGATGTTTAATATAAGAAATTTATTATCCGAGCAAAGCTGATAGTTTGTTTGACTAATTTTTAACGAGATGGCTAATTTTAATATCTGTTAAAGCTTACACACTGAATATCAAGCTCTTATATTCCGTAAAAAATACTAAATGACATTCAGTTAGCTAATTAATATTCTGCCATCTGATTGGCTCTCTGTGATTCAGCTAATATGATTTATTTTGTTAGTAAAATTATTATTTCAAATGAATTTTAATACATTTGTAGTACGATGTTAAAACTAAAACATATCGCCCCGTAATTGGCAGAACAGCGTGACAATTCATAATTTTTACAAGTAAAGTCAGGTTATCATCCTAGCTTGGACATATCATCGGTGGTTTTCTACAACCTCGTATCTCAAAACGTGCAAGTTGTCATGAGACACATAAATGTACATGATTCTACTTCTATCGCAATAAACAGTGGTGTAGTGGTAAATAAATATGTACCATTTCTTCCCTATTTTTGTTGTTTTTTTTTATCCGTCAGAAGTTATAAAAACACAAATTAATTAAATCAATAAAAAAAACGAACATTTTTTTTAAAACTGTACTCACTTGTATGTATTGAAATTCTGAAAACTCAAAACTGTAAGTTGAGATACGTGCTTGTAGAAAATTAACGAAGGTATTAACCATGTTTAGCGGTAATTTTACAAGTTTACTCAGAAGTTTTAATAATTATCATGTTATGTTTAAAATAAATTATAAATTCTTTTTTAAAAATATAATAAAGCAAACACTTGCATTAATTTATGGGACCAGATAAATACAAGACATTTACATTAAACGTTTATGACATTGAAACAAGTTTTTTTTGCCGAAAATGCTGTTTTTTTTTATGTGTAACAAAAAAAAATATTTCAGGAGTTCTGCGATGAAATATTACGTAAAAATCCGAGTCTTGATAATTTAATTAAATAACTTAACGCCAATGGTTTTAAAAATAATCAAAATTTTCACACCAATTTATAAAGGGTGTTTAATATACTAAGTACCGTACTTATAAAACCAATTAAAATCAAAAGTAATTAATAGATTATGAAACTCGTCAATTGTTAATCTATAACTGATTAGCTAAATTGAGTGGTGGCAGGTAGTAATGAAAATTACTTAATTTTATATTTATATAAAAGGTTTAAATTTTAAATCACTCACTAACAATTAAAAAAAACCCCATCGACTTCACAAGAAAAAATAGTAATGTTTAAGTGAACTAATCCAAATATTTTAAAAGGTGTTTCTCTTCCGACTAACTTGTTTTAATTTATTCTGGATAGGGTGAAAATATCATTATTGGCCAATCAGCTATTGTAACATTAAAATGACTAATAATAATTAGTTTTATAGGATTCACTTATGCTCTTGGATCAGGTCAGGGGTGGGCTGGAAGGGGGCTCGCTTGAGCCCCTTGTTAAGTTAATAAAATCATTAGTTTAAGATCAAATCAGCACTTAACTGCAATTTCTTATAAATTTAATGCGAAACAGAAGACTTTGTTGCTCCTTCAATGTTTTAACTGAAGGAGCAACAAAGACAACCAACGTCCGCAAAAAATCCAGAGAGCCACGTCATATGCATCATCCATGGTATGAAGACGTTATGGCTGAGATTTACCGAGCCCCTTGTTGACATATTATCAGCCCACCGCTGGATCAGGTGTTCGGGTCGTTATACCTAAAAAATACGGTTCTATGGCATTTGTCTACGATACAAATTCACACATGATAACTGGACAAAAGACTGTTGCGCACATGTTCGCTCTCAGAGTGGATCATGTGGATTACTAATTGATTTTGACGTTTTTCTACATGATCTACTCGTTACTTAATAACTAAACCTGTCTTTTTCGAAGGGAGTAATGGTGAAAGAATATGACTAGCATAGGACCAGTTGTAAGGTTTATGCCCTCAGGTGGTTGAAGGGAATTTTAATAAATACAAAATGTTAAGCGGCACAAATAAATACATGTTAATATTCTAGTGAAATTGTGTGTTTTACAAGATAAAAAGCTTGAAACTGTATCATTTTTTCAGAGTTAAGACACTTGGTTGATAATACTTCACTTAGTAATATCGAATGTGGAAAGGAAAAAGGACGTAACACACACATACAGGAGACACAAAAAACGTTTTTTGATGATTTTGAACCAAAGGCAAATTATGCAATATACACAAAATTTTAGTGCATGGAGAGATAAACTGGTTTTTAATTGACTTGACTGATGTTTATTGAATATATAATATTTAAAAAAAAACTTTTTATTCAGTATTTTTTCTTGATCGCAGTTTTCACAGGCCATTCTTTTTTAAACTAAATTTAGATACTAACTCGGCATTTTCAACTTACATCTTTTTGATAGAACGTGTATCAAATTGGATACATTGTGATAATCGAAAAAAAACTGTGGGTTACGTCCTTTTTCCTTTTCACAGTCGATATGTAATATTTAAAAAAAAAACGTGTTATGCTTGGATTATCTATAGAAATAAATCAATTTAACACATGTTTTTTCAATCAAATTTATAAAATCAAACATCTTTCATAAACATAAAACTGTTAACTAAGTAATCCTCGACAGAAATATTTACTGTAAATATAAAAAAACAAAATAATGTTTTCAGCGACCGATAATGTTTTTTACCCGTGGCCTGAATAAGTACACGTTACCCGATTCGATAATTCAATAATATTGTAATGGCATCTATTCTGGTCGGCCGCAAGGGTCAGATGGTTTTTGAGGTGTCGTTGGGCAGATAAAGGGTTCACACAACGAAGCGATAGTGGTTCGAGGAATGAAACTAACTGTACATTGTTAACGGGTTAATCTGGGGCTCCCGAGTGCAGTTTGCCGACCGCTCGGGAGTTTGTAAGTATTTATTTTAGGTATTAAATCTTAAACGATCGTTGTATTTAATTTTACCAAGAAGTCCGTCATTGTGAATTGTGTTTGTACTTCACACCGACAAATTTGACAAAGTTTAAATATTAACAACTAGGGACAATATTTGTGCCAAAATAAAAAAAATACCCTATTTTCCAGGGCTGTGGAGTCGGAGTCGCGGTATTTTGGCCGGAGTCGGAGTCGTGAAAAATGAGCGGCCCGATTTTTTTTGAAAAATATATTTAATGATGTGTATTCAAACAAAATAGTCAAAAGTCTTAATATTTCATGCTTGGCTGACTAAAGATGATCTGATGGTATACATAAGTTAAAATGAAATAATTAAAAAAAATCCTCGGAGTCGGAGTCGTTAATTATTTTAAAGCTGGAGTCGGAGTCGTCTTTTTTTACACGACACCACAGCCCTGATTTTTTCACTATATCTAGTATATAAACATGAATTTTTGTTTGTTCGTACTTTATGCGTTGCCACACCGCTCACCCGATTGCAATAAAACTTTGACAAACTTTTTGCTTGCACTTCCGGGAAGTTTATATGCATATTAAATTAACTTACATTAGGTCTTATATATAAAAATCAATGTTTGTATGTCTGCCATACAGTTCATTTTGACAATGTATGCTTGCACTTGCGCGAAGGTGATAGATAGTACAATCAACTTAACATAGATAATCGGCAAAAGACAAACGGCACAAGTTTACACATTATTATCATCAGTGCCGATCTATTTATTCGCTTCGGTTATGATTTATTCGCATACGCACCTGGCAGAAAAAGAAAACTTATTGTGTATCCAAAAGCACTTCAAAAAACACAATTAAAGTCATGAACCCAACAAAATGAAACGTATGTACTGTGTAAAAAAAAAGGTTGTGCGTATTTCACATTTTTTGACAAACTAAGTAAGTACTATGGTATTTTTCTTTCTAACAATGGAGTAAAAATTATGAAGTCAAACTTCAATGTTGCATTAAAGAATCTGGAAATTATGCGAAATGCAGTTGAACATTCGCAGTGTGTCAATCGGGTGTCAATGTTTGTGTTTTTATTTCTATAAATCGCCCGCTTTGGTCTAGTTGGTAAGAGCTTGCTTTACCGATCAGGTGGGTCCGGGTTCGATTCCCGGTAAGGTCAATGTCAAATTTGATTTTTTCAATTTTAATTTGAGATCTAAGACATGGGTGTTTCTGAAGTCAATTCTTCTTGAGTTAATCTCATGTGACTTTCAGAATTTCTCATCGAGTATATCTCGTATGATCTTTCAACTTAAAAATATTTGACGCATTGGCGTAAGCTGTAATGTCAAATATTTTTTTTATAAAAATCTATTCAAAAAAAAAAAAACAAATATTTAATCATATCCGTTCTCAAATGTAAGCATATGGATTCCTTAATAGAAACATCTCAGTAAAACTATCATTTTGGGGACTGAGACAGCGGCGGGGTTAGGTGCTCGCTTAATCTCAAAGATATCGACACAAATTCGACAAAAGAACTTAAACGACAATTCAGTAAATTGCATTTTAAGCTAATAATTATTAAATATCGCCTAAGGCGTCAGTGAAAAAAATTTAAGAGCATTATCTCATTCGCCTGATCTTTTTCAGGGCCTGTGCATTTTAGCAGTTCTCGTATGAAAAAAAACTACTTCTATTGATAAACCTCCATTAGGATGCCATATGCTCCACATTGGGAACGAACACGGATAAAAAATGTATACATTATATAATGTGAATATATGAGAATATGTTTTTTTTTAATTAACAAAGGGCTCGCCAGCCCCCATTAAATTTAACAGCAAGAGTCCCTACAGCTGGCCCCTGGACAGAGATAAACGTCAATTATACAACTGACTGATTTCTGTTTCGTTATGTTCAGAGATGAAATTCACTTTGAATAGAGGGATGAAAAAAAACAATCTAAAAAATTTGCCTATAAGGATGTTCAGGCATTGTTTGTTATTAAATTATATATCCAACGTCGCAGGTGTCTGTGATGATTTTAACCCTCGCTGACTTAGTCATTTCGTAAAGCGATTTCAACCCCCATGCCTCTTAGCTATGCCTCGTCCCTCTTGCGAAGGGAGATTTGGTGAAGTACCTAACAGGATCAGCCTTCGAGCCCTCATAAAATTAATGGTTTGGATTTAGCAAACAAATTCATGATTCATTCTTTTACTACTACTGTGTCTATTATAATACCAACCACTACGTTTTCTCAATCGTATTGCAAGCAGGGTTGTGGAGTCGGAGTCGAGTGTTTTTTTTTTCTGGAGTCGTTAAAACCTTCACGACACATTTGTTTCATATTGATTGGCGGAATGATGACTATGTACCACAATTATTCTAGTAACTGGAATTATCTGATGATATACAATGGTTCCAAGAATTGACGCGTATACAAAACTTTACTTTCATATAATTAAGTACTTTGTTAAATTGGTTACGAAAATCAAAATATTGCGTAATTGTGTTTTATTACATATTAACCACTATTTTTTTTCATTTAATATATAAAATTACAATAAAAAACATATTTTGTACACACGCAAATTTGTATTTACTTTTAAATAACGGAATTATTCGCTGCTGTCACTGTCGGTTGCGAAATATGATCACTTTTAGGGTGTTCACTGTCAATACTTGGTGGAAAGGCATTATATTCAAATAATGAAATATTTAAAATTTAAAATTTGAATTTTCTGAATGCTGTACTCTTCCATTAATATTGTCGTTAACGACCCGGGTTTCGCCTTTCGGCATCTTCAGGTATTATCAAGTGCACGAATGCACCATTCAGACAAATCAAATTTGAAATTCCATCAAGCACGTTCAGTCGAAATTCTGAACAAATATTTTATATTATTAAAATACTCATTTGTACTAGTTTCACTTTTATTTAATATGATCAGGGCCGGTTTCAGCTGATGAGAGAATGCAATATTACAATAGCTCTGTTCTAAATATTCTATTTCGTTCATTTCGAAGTTCATTTGATTCAATGAGTAAATCGCGTAAACAAAAGGAACGGTGCCGTCCAAAAAAGGGTTTAAAAGCATAATCGCAATAGATGACTGGATGTATATATTATTATTTAAGTTAAATGAAAAAAACAATTCAGAGTCGGAGTGCT
The DNA here is from genome assembly GCA_030503985.1 of Himalopsyche tibetana. Taxonomy (NCBI): domain Eukaryota; kingdom Metazoa; phylum Arthropoda; class Insecta; order Trichoptera; family Rhyacophilidae; genus Himalopsyche; species Himalopsyche tibetana. Next base: position 3,019,585 of record JAPJYX010000052.1, on the reverse strand, counting down.
TATTTTTACAAGATTTCACAACCTTGATTATTGTACTTCTCAGAATGATAGCATAATTTGTGATTCAAACTTTTGCTTGGAAAGACAAAAAAAATCTACATACAGGGAATGTCAAATAGAATATTTGAAAAGCTTTTATGAGTCGAATTCATGAAACGTAAGAAAGCCTTAATATTATACATGAAATTTTTTTGTTTAAATATGTTTTTAAAGAAACTAACAATAAACAAGACGAACAAAAAACATTCATAGATACGTTGTTTATATTTTCAATTGGTTTGACGGTAACTTCGTGGAAGTTTATTTTTAATATAAAATTAAAGTAACTTTGTAAGTCTACTTGCGTTATAAATTATTGTGGCACGTGTTTCAGCACAGCATCATCAGACAGAACATCGCAAAGTGTACGAATAAACTAAAAAAATGCTGATATTTCTAGACTTAATTACATTATGAAAAGCTTGTACGTGTATGGACTCGTAATGAAGCAATTCAACAGAAGTTGTTCTACAAGAACTGCTGTTATTCAGAAGCTCAGCCTCTATTCTTCGGAGGCTGTAAGAAAGAAAAGTATGGATAGAAAATGGATTGTAATAAGTTTATCTCTGTTGCTTCGCTCTCGATGAGGCATTTAAATATAAGCTATTTTACGAAAGCTGCTCATAATTCAATCGCTTTTCAATGAGGACTGGGAAAACGTAGTTAGTTCATGCTCACTGTGTTATAGGAATATTTTTTTGATATTATTAATATTAATATTAATATAAACAATATTAATTTGAATTTTTACCCAAATCTAACTAGCGATTGACTTCGGTTCAAATTTCTGTAATAACGGTTTCATTTTTCAATCGATTTGTGTATTTATTCTCACCCGTATTATTCTAAAAAGCGAGAGCGATTAGCTAACCACTAGTCTTCTGTAAGTGTTTTTTTATATATATATAAGTACATGCGCTTTTAAAAAAAGAGTGGTTGAGCAACTAATAAACATTAAGTTCTCATTAAAACATTTAAGTTGAGATAAACCACATTGAGTGTCTATTTGTTTTACACTTGGGGCGGACATGTCTATATGTTATATTATAATAATATGGTGAATACACTAAACCGTGAAAACTATAAAATAATTGATCTAATTGAAAGATATGTATACTTTAAACAATTGTTGAAGTAGTGCTTGAATTATATAATATAATTACCAGTTTCGTAAAAATTCTTTTACTGCTGTTAGTTGAGCAGCCTCCAAACGTCAAACGTGAAGTACCCAACAAAAAAACTTTTTATCTCACAAAAAACACAGATTTTATCACAGAAAATTCTACTTTTTCCGCGAAATACCACTTAAATAACACTGACACAATGTCGAGTAACGATTAATATATATTTCCGCGTATAAATAGTGTTTTATTTGCGTTCAAAAACTAACCAAACACAAAGATGAAAAAGTTGGCTTGTAAGTTCTGTGTAAAAGCAGGGGAAAATGACTACAGAAACTCAAAAAAAACACAGATAATTCTATCGAATATTAAATCATTTGTATTGTTTATGTGTTTAACTTTTGTAATTATTGTTTCTTTTATAAACTGTCACTTTTAAATAAAATTTAATTGTACAATCGGAGTGTAATGTCAACTTTTAAATTGTATCGCTATTACATACTCATAGGACAACTTGCCGTCACGAATGTCGCGGCAACACTGAGAACTACAAAAAAATCAGCTCTCAAGAGAGCTTCAGAAAGAAGCAAGATACAGAAATAGCAAAACGCTGTGGAATATTTTCAAATAACTACGCGCAAAATGCACGTAAATATTTTATATTACATACATTTATTTTATGTTCCTGTTAATCAATTAAAACACAAGTGATATGACGTGTGTCAAATAAACAGAGCTTTTAATAGTCATGTCACGGCACAGTTATGTAAATTACTTAAATTGTTTGAATATGTAAATAAAGTATAAAAATAAATACGATTCTACTTTACCAACTGAGCATCTGTCAATGAGGCTGCATATACGGTAGGAAAATGCTCGGTTTTTCTCATAGCTATTCGCGGAATTCCGGGGAAGAGGTGGATCTCTTTGTCACTCTTATTTAATTATAAACAATTAAATATTACATGCTATATGTTTAAAAAAAACAACAAAGTGTCTTATCTTTACCCATCGCAACTGAGTTTTTGTTTCACTATACACTTGAGCTGTCTGTAAAAATTTCAGTTGGTTTGAGAATATTTTATTTTTATTTTACAAAGAGCTCGATGAGGTCTCGTGAGCCCACTTCAAGTCCCTTTCAGACCACTATTGCTGTATTCATATTATTAAATAAATTAGTTATACTATGTTTCATGTGTATATTATTAATTTCATGTATAAGGCGTTATATTAAGAAATAAAACACTTTCCTTGCTAATTTAAGTATTACAGTTATTCAAAAAAAAATGCACGATAATGCTCGCGATGAACGAGACCACACAACTCTCATGATCTTATTAAATAATGTGGAACTAGTATACAAAGTATTTTATTTTTAAAGATAATTTTATATACTTTTTCAAAACATCTTTTAAGTTAAAAGTAGTAAAGCTGATAGCCATTTGAGTTTCATCCATGTTTTTGTAGGCTTTAAGATTCTAATAAGCGAATTTCGAGGTATAAAGAACAAACTTGCATTGCAATTGGCAGCATTCAAATATCAAATATTTTTTTAAAAGCCATCTCAATCGATAATTTCTATTTCATATACTTAAAATGGAAGTCTAATAAAAGCATTTTTAAAGGAGATTTTCTTCTAGAACGTGTCTCTGTTTAGATCAGGGGTCGTCAACCGCCCATTTTTGCCTATTTTTCAAGAAATTATTTTTTTACCGCCCGCTAACATTGCTATATGTCAATATAGTATATGGGTGAAAAAAAAATCCAGAAGAAATTTAGGAGAAATAGAAATCCCCCACCGCCTACTGGTGTGTGGTACGGACCGGTGTGACGACCCGTGGTTTAGATGGTAAGGAAAGAATGATGAATCTGATGTTAGAGTCACAGTTAACAAATCGCTTTTGCTATAACCCGATGTTTCATGTCAGAAAATCGTTTTATGAATACATATCAACTTTGGAAAGGAAACAGGTTTTTTTCGATAATCACAATTTATCAAACTTGATACATGTTCTATCAAAAGGATGTAAACTGCAAATGCCGAATTAGTATCTAAATTTGGCTTTTAAGTTTGAAAAAGATGACCTTGTAAAAAATCAAAACCAAGAAAAAAGACTGAAATAAAGGTTCTCTATAGACAATTGCTTTCATTTATATTAGATGATGTCAATTAAACACCAGTTAAGAATTCTCCATGCACTGTAAGGTTGTGTATAATTCATAATTTGCATATAGCCCAAACTCATCAAAACACGTTTTTTGCGCCTCCTGTAAAATTTGATATGTGTGGGTTACGTCCTTTTTCTTTTCCACAGTCGATATTTCAATACTCCGGTCCAAGCGCGGGAGTCATGATATTGAGCACTTAAGTCTGACAAAACCTAGATATTGTCACTTCAATACTAAAAGTAGGATACTATCATTCGATCATTATTGGGAAAATTATATTTAACCAATATTTGATTAACAAATAACTAAGCTTGTTTAGTGAATTTTGTAAGAGAAAAATTGAGATTATGTTTAATGGCTATCTCAAAAATGTTATCGAATTATAGTATTGAAGTGACGATATTATTAAATGAATATATTATGAATCGTGCCCTTCTAAGACCAACTTAATTTTCAATAGAACGTTGACTGTCTGCACGTAGAGCATGATTATGAAGAGAAGTTTTAAATGCACAAGTTCATGTTAGAAATATAAAGATATATTACGTAGTAAGACAATCTTACAAAAAAAATCCGTGTTTCGACGTGCATCTGAGGTATACGGTTTTGTCTTGTAAATCAGAAAAAGCTCACAAAAAACTATCTTATGCAGGCGAAACTGATAATATGTACGTAGTCGAGATACGGCACTGTAAATAATTGGTTACAAGTTTTTTTTCTATAGTAGTTCATTGGACAAAGAAAATTTTCTACGAATATAAAAATTGATATTAATTCACTACGACTCTGTTTGAGAGGCCCCCAAGTTTTTTTTTATTTAACAGGAATTAACCAGTCGTTTCGATTACTACGAAAATACATTGTAGCAATAGATTTTTGGATTTGGGTAAAAATGAATGATTTTTAAATTGCTCCGCCAATCCAATCTGAAAAAGGGGAAACATCAGGAGTGATTTTCTGACTACTAATTCATTTTTAGTCACATCCTTTCAAATTACTATCTACGAAAGAAAAGACATTCAGAGATTTAATAACAACTGGTTCTTGTAAAATTTACTTAGTTTCAGCTCAGTTAGCACTCCACTACGGGAAGGAATGTACAAGGATATTCTCAGCAAGAAATTGAAAAATGCTTAATGTTATTTTGTACATTTCTATTTCATTTTTTATTGGTTTCGCCTGTGGCCATATTCGAGGAATTCAAGTGCACGGATGAACTTGAACTGACAGTTCAAGGTCATCTGTGCAAATGCATGGAAATGTAAAAGAAATGATGTTCAATACAAAAATATAATCTTCTTAAATGGATTGTTATCAAACAATGAATGAATTGTATCATTAACTCTGTTCTTTTGCGTATTTCTGACGGCTTGCAAACCGTCAGAAGAACAGAGCTAATGAAAACGAAACATGCAATGGCTTACAGTCGTCGAATATGAATTACCCGGAATATTAACTTTTTTTAACCCATCTCCGTCACCAACATTGACCATATGGCCTCTTAATGAAGGACTCTTCATTTTTTTTAAAAAAAAGAACTGTCTTATTACGCAGTTTCTCAAATTCTCTTTTTTGTGTTGAAGAGATTAAGGATATAACAAATAAGGGTAGTACAGGATAACTGGTTAGCTTATTACTCTCGTTAAGCCCCGATATTTCAGGATTGGAAAACCGGGATGGAATTATTTGTCATTACAACCATCAATGCTTTCAATCATAACTTTATAAGTCTATTAAAAAAACGCTGTTCGTACTGGAACTTGAACCCGTGAAATCCGCCATGGAAACCAACGACGTTGACCAATTGACAACAGAATTTCATTCTATAATAATTGTATGTAGATGAATTTGCCAAAGTTCGAAAAGCTTTTGTCAAAGCATTTATTGAATAAATATTCAAAGCCAATAAGCGTAAATTTAAATTTTATATATTTTTTTTTTGAATTTTGTTGTTGGGTACCTAATAAACATCATTAGCTATGCGTATTCATTTTTTTATTAGTTCTTGACTATAAGCAATATTACGCCACTATAGCCTTCGCATTATGCCATACATAGCCATCGAGAATAAAGTTCCTAAGCCACAGACAATAAGGAAACATGGCGGCAAGGGGAAGTTCTTGAATTGAAGTACTCTTCATACAATTTAGCCTGGATAGGGCATTGTGCACAAAATTTATTACTCCTACCGATCGCATTGCTTTTGGAAATAATGTATTTATATCGCCACCTCGTTAGCGTAGGGGTGGAACGCCATAACCCATATATCATCACAATGGAACCAAAGGCGCGAAGGTTCGTTTTGGAGTATTTAACTGGATAGCCTAAAAGTATTGCCACTTCAGTCAACAAAAAGTCGGCATTTAAAAATTGCCTGACACCGACATCAATTTAAATACATATTTTTAAATTGTAATATATTTTTTCTACGAATACTGTTTGTTAGTCAGTCGCTTAACATCTCTTCTCTGAAAAGAGTATGGTTAACAGGATATGGGGTAGGACAGGACTAGTCATTAACCATATACTCTCACTACGCCTTTATTGTAGGATTGGAAGGACGCGAGGGCATTTAAGACATCACTAACACCCACGTCTTCGTACAGAAATTGATTGAAAAACTGGAATTTGCTCATGCTCCAAATTGTGGGGTTATAATGCAAAACGCACCATTTCCAAAATGAGCGATATTGAGTTAGGTATGCAGATAGGTTAATTCAAGCTTAAAGAATTGACTGGTCCTATTAAATTTGAATCGTTCAAACTATGTACATTCTCACAGATTTTGTCACTAACGACCCGGGTTTCGCCTTTCGGCATCTTCAGGCATTCAAGTGCACGGATGAACTTCAACTGACGTTTAGTAAATGAAAGTTTCGTGTTTATATAAGATATAAATGCATCACTGAGTCCAAAGCCATTGCTGGCGAAAAGGATGAGCTCATGGGAATGCCAACAGATTTGAGTAGTGAGTAGTTTCAAGAATTTTATAATTTGTTTGTCGGCAAAGGTTTTATGATTATATGATTTTATGATTATATAGGTTTTCGCCAGCAATGGCTTTGGACTCAGTGATGCATTAATGTCGTTTTCAAATTGGAACTCATATTTGTATGCAAATGTTATTTTGTTTGTGTTATTCGTTTATAGTATTTGACTCTACTGAAAGGTTCGATTTTTGGAAATAGTACGTTTTGCATTATAACCCCACAATTGAGAGCAGACATGCATACGAAAGTGCATAGCTTTTTGTTATTTATTTTAATTAAATTTGAAAGGAGACTTCAACACCACAGCCCTGGTTGAATTAAAAAGATGTGATTATTTTTAATTTCATGTTGAAATGAGTAACTTGCTAATATGTTCTTTCAAATAGCAATCGCAAAAACAAACAAGTTGGCCACTCCTGTAAAATAGAGGGCATTATTCATTCGACTTCCTGTCGTTATAATATCATAACATAATAAAAACAATTGTATTGATAAGCTCAACAATAGAATTATTGTTAATTGTTACAGACAATGGTTTTTAATCAATGTGTGCTTATATAATAGTAATATGATGTAAAAAAAACTTTTGAAACAGTCTGCAATGGTGTCCCTAACGTCCGCAACATTTTGGTTACCTTTGACATCCTACAAAATCAGTCAGGGACTTCGCGGACTTCGTGTTAACCCCTAGAGACAAGAGCTTTTTTTTTCGATAAAAAAATATTTTTGAATACCATTTTGAAATCACGGATAACTTTTATTCTTTACAAAATTAAAAAAATAATAATTTCAAAGTCGTTGTATAGAAACCTCGCATGACTATATGATCATGCTCATCCTTTTATTACCGTGAAATATTGTGTACGAACAGAAGTAAGGACGAGCGGGATAGTATGGGCACGCAAACATTCGGGGTTGAAATATAGCTAAACGTGAAATTTTTAAAAATATTTACAATTTGACCTCTTTAGATCAACATAATTTCAATAGAAATGTATTAGCAAAAGAACTGTAAATAATTTGATGTTTTGTTAAAAACAGTTTCAAAAAGTCCATTAAAAAAACGGAAATTCAAAAAATCGCATGTGCTTTTGGTGGCCGATTCTGTCCCCACGGCTGATGACTAACTAAAGTCTGTACCCTTTTTAACCAAATATGAGTGAAAGCAACGATATTCAGGTATAAAAGGGATGAATAGTGGGATCGATAGACAACGGTGTTTACTGTGACCATATGGTCACGCTAGTCTTTGGAGGGTTAAGTAATATATCTGATAAAAAATATTCTTATAAAATTTAATCAAATATCTTTCGATTTTTTTCTCTAAAGAAGTTTTCAATAGTAGCTGCTTGTGGTTGTGACTCACCATCTTCTATTTTTTCTAACACAGAATGCATTAAGGTATAAGACTAGGGGTTAGCAGGGTTAGTTCATCGCGATCTCGACATCTCGTTTTCGGGATCGGATAGGTGGCCAGTAGGGCCTCCTATCCCGGGATACCGAAATACCGGAAGTGTGTCAATACTAATGCCGGGATTTCGAAATTGAAGATAAGAAGTGCAACATTCTCGAAAAATGTTTTAAAGCAGACAACCGGACATTTTTGAATTTTTTTTAATGAATCTAAGAAAAAAGCTTCCAATTCTTGGGTTTTTTTCGACTATCCGGATTCTTCTTTATCCAGACTACATTCATCTCCAATAATTCCGGATAATCGAGGTTCTACTTTATTTCAAATTATATTATTTTAATACAACGACAGTTGATATTTGAGTCTTATCCAAAGTCGTGTCGTTTGGGTTGTTTCTTTTATAATTTTATCCTCGCTTGTGTTCATTTGCAGAAGCTGTGGTTTTGAAACCAAATGTTTTATCTATCTGCTCATTGTTGTTCGGGATTAATAATTAATAAAAATAGTATCTTATTATAAAATTCAAAAACAAAAACAGACATTCGTCTTTTGCGATTCAAAAATGAAAAACGCAATCTCGCTGATGGTTTTGGCAATCAAAAAATAACGGTAGATGCTGAATGTTTATAAAAATACATTGAAGTTCTGGTTATTTGATATTTAACCTCAATTGACTTTGAAATCGGTCACTATAACAAAATGAAAAAATAACAGAACAAACTTCTAACCTTTTAAATGTTTTCAAAACTAATTTAACCGTGATTTAAGTGGAAAAAAATACGTAGTTCCAAAAACAAGCCGGTTGTCGCAAATTTTTAGTGAGAAGCGTGAAAAATGTCTTTGATTTTAGGTAATAAAGAAAATATGTCAATACTAGAATACAGTGTCGGCCGGCCGGTCAATGTGGCATTGGATTATTGCACCCCTTGTATATGCAGGGGCGGTTATATTTCATGAAATAATATTCAAACATAACATTTATACCATTCACTCATTTTAAATTCTTCATGTATTTATTGTCTATAATAAATATTAAAAATTGTCTATAGTAAAATAAATATAAGTGTTAAAAGATGTTTTTCACTTGGTTCTTTAATGGTTAGCAACATATCGGAAGTATTTTTAGCACCGTAGGGGAAGTGTTAAAAAAGTGTTCGGGCAATATTTAAAAAAAAGTGCAATATCGGTATTTATATATTTGTCCGGTATTGCAATCCCTAAGGGCCCTAAAAAATATATATTTTTTTAACTTCAGTTTTAGTAATTCAAAAAACGGGCCCTCCAAATTTGATTGCGCCTGAGACTTCCCAAGTGATTAATCCGTCACTACCGTCACGGAAGGCAACAGCGTTGACGACTGCACTACGAACCCGACTTTATTTAAACTTAATACTAATTTATAGAAATGACAAAAAAGTATGTGTTTTAATTTTCTTCTGTTCTGTTCTGTCACCGAAATAAAAAAAAAACAATCAATATACTATACCATACTGGGCTTCGAACTCGTTCACACCGCATCCGACCAAGAGACTTGACCACTCGGCCGGAATAAATGATAAAATTCATCAATGTTTAATAATTGATTTATATAAGAGCTTCACCCTTATTTCTTTGAATAATTAATCATAAACGACTCACTATGCCAATATGTGTCTCGTTCACCCTAACCTTATCCGTGTAAAGCTATAATTCACAGGATCAAGGATTAAAGGATAATATAATATAAGTTCAGTTATACTAAGAAACAATTGTAACAGTTAAAACACAATATCGAGTTAATGGTTTGAAAACTAATTATCTCACTTTACCTGCTGTTGCAAATTTAATTTAATTTTGGAGAGGGATTAAACAGCGGTGGCGTTCTGCGAGGGGATATATTATAAGAAAAAATTCTGGTCTTTGGATTAGAAAACTACTTATTTAATAAAAATTGTAAACATAACTAAAAAACTATTGCAGTTTTTTTCAGTTATAGGGTATAATTACAAAACGTATGATATTTTACAGTTTAACTATACACATCGTCTATTTTGAACAACTAAAGTATACACGAAAGAACAAAAACACTTTAACTAAGCTACTCTCTCCTCTACCCGCCATGGCTTTACAACAGACGTTTCCCGTGACGTTACGTTTTATGTTATTCTAGGATTATCTCGGGAGCAATTAACCAATAATTGGTTGCTTGCTCTATAATCTCTAACTGGTCAATGTGTACATTAAAAACACAAACTGAAATTGTTTACAGACAAAAAAATTATCACGCGTGCATTCATGGTGTTGCCAGCCATTTTTCACTGCTATGTGCGCGCAGTCACGCAAAGGTTAACTGTCATCTGATGTTTCTCATAACCTCAAAAATGTCAACGCTTTGTTGTCATTCTCTACATCTCGGCTCGGACATAGATCACCTAACCTAACCTCAATTTAACAGTAGCGTTCTTCTCTCAGCTATACTTACATAACTTAAGCCGCAATATCATTTCTAGTCATTCAAGCGCTCGTCGGTGAGATTGTACACTTCATAGTTAATTCATTCATTGACTAATCAATGTGAATTGGAATCGTATTTTATTATTTATGCTTTAAGTAAGGCTGCTAGTTAATGTTTACATTGAAAATATGTTGGCATTTTAATTGTGACATATGCAAGGAACGATAGCTAAGTTTATAATGAATTCATTGAATTCAAGACATTACAAAAAGGTGAGAAACAGTGATGTTCCTAGGCAATTGCCGCCCCTAGGCAGAGTTTTAACTGGCGCCCTTACTATTTTCGAAATAAAAATATGAAATGCGTAAAGCCATAAGAGTATAGGTGTCATTTTTTTTCATTATTTTTCATTCTTCTAAGAAAAAATATAGAAATTCGAATCTTCTACTAATCTACTTGATCAAAAGAAATATTAAATTTATCCCTTGACTGCTTACATGGCCCAGGTTATTTACGCTCGAATTTTACGTAAAAACTGCCACATATAGTGCCGTCATCAGTATATGTCATATTTAAAGAAGGTTTTTGCTACTGTAAATTGGTCATAATATTATTACTATTGAAAAAACATTTTTCGGTTGTTTTTACATTGAGGCATTTTATCATATTTACAATCAAATACATTGAGACATTTTATTTATTATAAACCAAATTCGTGTATTCAAAATATTTAGCCACTTTAAAAATGTATTCTGTGATCATTTGCCGCTCCGTAAGACTTGCCGCCCCTAGGCAACTGCCTACTCGCCTATACCCACGGGACGTTCCTGGTGAGAAATCACCCATTTTACTTTATTTACATAGCCATAATATCATCACTGTTCTGGCAGAAGTTGATATATACTAGATTGAAAGTACTGAGTAAACAGCAATTGAACAATTTCAGCTTTCAGGATAAAGCTTCTTGCATCGATATTTTATGTTTCATATATAACTATAATATCAAAATATAGATGCATTAATGCGGATCTGACACAAATAATATTTAAAAATTAATAAACAGGGACAATTGTTTGCCTTTATTCAGCATTAACAATAATTGCCTATACAAATAAATACTGACAAACTAGTTTAATTAAGGCACAAATACTGAGTTATTCCAGACAAAAAATTGACATTACTATGCAAAAAAGCACAAGCTCCTGAGCTGTGTATCCGTTACACATCAGGCAAATGGGAGTGAATCATGACAATTATATAACACTACTACAGCAGTACTACATATAATTGTCATGATTCACTCCCTTTTGTCTGATGTGTAACGACTACACAGCTCAGGAGCTTGTGCTTTCTTTGCATAGTAAGGAAAGGGTTAAATCGTTGTCGGTGTTTTTACTAACTTACTTTTCCCCGAACCGTGTCGATATATTTCCATACGGCAGATTTAAAAAAATTAACTTAAATGAAAAATATTACAATATTATTTACAGAAAATGCATTTTATTTTTAGTCTGACGTTAGTTTATTTCATTTTTACCGAAGGGTTACGCTGTTTCTACGTATATATAATAGTTTTTACGGCACGGTTCGTACGCCACTGCTAGGATTAACACTTTTAACATAATCGTACTGGGTTGGATGTTATTTCAGCACGCTACCAAGAAATGGATGATTTTCCCGGGATGCGGGGTCTTGGCTATATTGCTGTTTCAACTGTAAACTTACTTTTCAAAACCTATGATTCAGATGTTGTCATCATCGTCAGACTTGTCCATTTAATATAGTGGTCGACTGGAGAAGGCTCGCGAGATCCAGTTGTTAAACTTTACTTGGGCCGGCGAGCCCCATGCCATTATTCGCCGGCTGTGGTCTAGTTAGTTAAAGTTGGGTTCGGTTCCCGGTAAGATCAATTTAACATTTAGATTTTTAAATTTAAATTTGAGACTTGGGTGTTTGTGATGTCAATTTACCACGAGTGACTTACAATTAATTATCATCAAGTTTTTCTCGTATAATCTTTCAACTTTAAAATATTTGGCGCATTGACATTAGCTGTTATGCCAATTATTAAAAAAAAAAACTAACACTATCAGACAATAGACGAACCCGTTAACGCACATTGCTTTCATCACTTGAGACTTCCAGAGATTCTGTAAATATAATATTTCTTTCCAAACTTTCGGTTTTACAGGAATAAACCTCTTTGGGCATATAACTGAGAAGTGAGCACACGATAGGGGTGTAGCACCGTGCTATTTGAAAACCGTGTAAAAAGAGAGTCCAGTGTAGTAACATTCGATAGCTTTAATAGTTATCGTACACATGTTATGAAAAAAACCACCCCTTCCCCGGAAAATCGCGAATAACTCTGAGATTAAGCGAGCTCCGTGTTAACTTATTGCCAGCCCACCGCTGATCTTCTATAAGCTTCTCCGCCTATGTTCCATTTACATCGGCTTAAAACATTTCTGACAATAGGGCTGGCAAACCACAATGTCGCCGGCTATATGAGGTTTCATTTTTAAAGTTGCGACTAAAACGAAAAACTGAAAAGGTTATGCCCATTACCAAGTAGAGTGAATAAACTTCTAATGCAGCTTATTTTAACTGATTTTTTTATATGAGAACTATTCGTCAGTCAATCGTTCAACAGTCAACGTCGTTGGCAACAGTTCATCGATTTCTGTTTGAAGCCATGGGGTGTTTTTGATGTCTATAAATTCTCTCCCACCTTACCAATCCTTAAATAACGGGGCGCAGCGAGAGCGATTAGTTAACCACAAATCCTCTCGTGCCCTATTCTTATACCCCTCTTCGACAAAGAAATATTGCATAGCTGAATCACAACGAGTTTATTAGAAAGCTATATCGACGGCCATAAGTTGACAACACGTAGCCGACATTTGTTCAATTTTACAGGAGAGCCAAACAACTGTATAAATAAATAAGTGTCGGGAAATCAATGAAAATGAAAGACACTTTGGAGTAAAATAATTATTATGTTTATTTAAAATAATCTGTTGACACAATATTAATTAAATAAACTTTTTATTAACAATAATGTTTGATTCGAGTTAACAATTTTAATTTTGTTTCTTATTTTATGATGATACTAGGAAACAATTTCAAGTATTTTGATCAATTCAATGCACCTGTTGAACTTCATCCATATAATAATAGAAAAATTATACATAATTGTTGTATATATATTTTTTAATCCAGTTACGGATTGTCCACTCCCCAATACAAAATGTTGCAGTAAATATGTTGGAATTTTTCTCACCTATTTTCAAATAGTAGGAAAACGATGTAGCTCTTCTACTGTCTTATGGCCGTTTGGTGGGCCTGTTTTTTCTGTTACGTGTTTCCAACTTTAGAACAATTACAATGAAAAATGTTACGAGATGCCAATATTTGAATAGAGGTTGAAAAACAAAGAAAATTATATGAATAACTCATTTTATGACAAAATGTCGGTTACGTGTTGTCAACGTATAACCATCGATTTGCTCCACTTTGGGAGCGGACGTGGATTTAAGAAAAGTGTTTAGTAAACCAATTAAGCAAATTATTTGTTTTGCAGTCACACCCGCTATTCCGTTATTCTTGTAATTGTAGAATTGCTTGTAATTTAGTGGTCCAGTTTGCTGGAGAGGGAGCAATGGTACACAAGACCGAAATCCTTACTTTAAATACAAGGCTTTTAATTAAATATATAAATGTCCGTTTACTATCCGGCTACAGGTCCGGAAAATTAGTTATAAGTGTTTATAAAGGAGTAATGACAATTATACTTCCGGAAATGGATTTGTCGGAAATGTTGGCATCGGTGGTTGCGGAAAGTAAATAAGTAAAACAGGCAGTATTGGTATGCTATATTTATATATACCTACAGTATATGGTTAGAATTAGGGTTGGCAATACTGGAAAAATACAGCAATACCGGTGTTACAAAAAAAATAAATAAAGCAAAACAAGATGTCAATTGCGATCACAATCGAATTAATCATAATCGGTATTTTAATAATTTATATAAAATATCGTCATTAAAAAAATAATCATGATATTGGACGAGTGATTTTTATAAATAACTTAGAAATACATCATATTCATGAGAATTCCACCATTCTTGAGAATGTGAAGCTAAATGTTCCTGGTTATTTTTTGAGGAATCGAGGACATGAATTGTTTGTTCTCCCAGGGTGTAGAACCAGCCTGTCAATAAGGATGTCACTGGGGATAGCTTTTTGCTTCGGATGTCGACATGTTCCACGTGGATGTGGGTGAGTTCCGACGAATGCTATTTTTTATGTATTAAAGTAGAATTCGTCGGTGTTTACTCAGTTGACTTCCTTGCCATTTTTTTCAACTGCTTTTACTATAAATTTGTATAATGTTTTTTTTCTTCATTGTAAAAGTTTTGGTTTAGTTCTTGACTAGTCAATATTGACACAACTGTTAGCAGAATTAAAATATTTTATATTTATTGGAGACAATTTTATTAAAATATGTTTTTTTAAAAAAGAACACACCCTGAATCTAGCGGCGTTTATACTACGTACGTCACATCGTAGGGGATGTCTTTAATGTAACGAAGGGGTTGTGAATTGTTTGTAAAAAAAATGACACAATAAAACCAATATTATTTTAACTCGTTTCATTTATAACGGCTGATGGTAAATGTTTCCGTTATTATTTTCATTAATCCACATCCGCTCACAATGTGGAACATGTGGCTTCGTAATGGAGGTATTAGGACTATTGGTTAACGTATCGCTCTTACTGATCAGATTGGTGGAAGAGATTTTTTAGGCATCACAAACACCCATGCCTTCGGACAAATGTCGATAAAAAAAAATGCTGTGCGTACTGGGACAAGTATTTTAATTTGCTGTGAACAATGCCGCCTGCTGTGGCCCAATTGGTTAAAGCTTCCTCCAAGCTTCCAAGAATTTGAGAATTATTCAATTCAAAGCTGTGATCGAAAACTGGATGTCTGTGATGTCAACTCACATTATTTCCTCTCCTCCCATCCTTCTGATCCTTTAATAACTGGGTGTAGCAATAGCGATTAGCCAACCACTGTTCTAGCCTTATCCTTCTTTCTCTACTACTCACTTCGAAAAAAAGAGTAACAAAAAATTCTCGTAGAAAAAACTTCTGTTGAGATACCTCCATTGGGAGGCCATGTGCTCCACATTGGGAGCGGACATGGATGAAAAAAAAATAAACAAAAATTCGATTTTGTTTATCTTTTTAGTACCGAAATACTGGTATGTTTGCATTTTCAAAACCAGTATTTTGGTACTAAAAAAAACATGAATACCGGAATCCCGGTTTCGGTAATACCGGTTTGCCACTCCCTAGTAAGGATATACGTTTTGGCGAACTGAAATGTTATTAGAACACACGACAAGGAAAAGCACTTCTCTAACCTAACCATCACTACTTACAGTGGCTGTACTATACAGTCGGTTCCACAGCTCCTTCATCTTTAAGTTTATGTTTATTTTTATTACGATTTCCTGTTGTCGAGGGGTCAACGCTCTTGTGTTCGTCTTGATTGTGGTTGATATTCTCATGAAATATTTTTTCGATAGATTTAGTAATATTAATTTTGTTAATGACTAAGGTTTTTAATGTTTAATAAGCCACCTAAAAAAAATCGGGTCTTATGGTGGAGTGGTTAGCATTGTTGGCTTCCGTGCCGGATCTCACGGGTTCAAGTCCCAGTACGAGCAGCATTTTTTCAATCTGCTCGAAGGCGTGGGTGTGTGTGATGTCTAAAAAAATCCCTCCGACCCTTCCGATCCTATCCTACAATAACTGGACGTAGCGAAAGCAATGAAGCACTAGTTCTGTCCTAGTCTTATCATTCTATCTCTACTACTCTCTTTGAAAACCTTTAAGTAACCAACAGTTGTCGTAGAAAAGCTTCTGTTGTGATACATCCATTAGGAGGCCATATGCTCCACATTGAAAGCGGACATGAATAATAATAATAAAAAATGTGAATTGATATAATATTGGTTTGATTGTATCATATCTTTTATAACCCCTTCGCCTTACACCCCTTAAGATGTGACGTCTTGTATGGTATTATAATCTCCACCGTTTGAGAACCGCTGATCTGCAAGGCATATTCTAACTTTATTTACAGCTTTTTGTTATATTTGTTGTGGAGCCGCTGTGAAGCATACATATTTTTTTTCTTCATTCATACAGGTTACAAAAATGCATATTTTTTATATGTATTAAATATCTCATAAATCATATTTCAATTAAGTATTTTTCCGGGCTCGTGTCAACACTGTCAACTGATATAAACAGTGCTATAATTTAAGATTTAGACTGAAGGTGCTTGGTGAAATTTCAATAATAAATTTGAATCGTTCAAACTATGTACATTCTAATAAAAATAATAAAAGATTTTTAGTACTTTTTCCACATAAAATTTATTAGATCAGGACCGGTTTCGCTCATCGCGAGCATTATCAACTGATAAGAAAAATATATAAACAGTGATATTTATACAAATTTAAATTGAAATAAAAAGGTGTAAGCAACTATTAACAATTTAAAGGATTAGCAAATTACATTATAATTACACAAAATTAAAATGCTTAACACCCATAACAATTAAAAAATCATCATCAAAGAATAATCATCATCAGTTGATAATGCTCGCGATGAGCGAAACCGGTCCTGATCTAATAAATTTTATGTGGAAAAAGTACTAAAAATCTTTTATTATTTTTATTATAATGCCTTTCCACCAAGTATTGACAGTAAACACCTTAAAATATGTACATTCTCACAGATTTTGTCACTAACGACCCGGGTTTCGCATTTCGGCATCTTCAGGCATTCCTGAAGATGCCGAAAGTTGAAACCCGGGTCGTTATTGACAAAATCTGTGAGAATGTACAAAGTTTGAACGATTCAAATTTAATAAACAGTGCTATTTATATAAAAATAAATTGAAATACACACCTTTTACACATTTTTATTTCAATTTTTTTTTTTGTATAACTGGCACCAGTGGTGGGCCGGAGGGGGCTCGGGAGGGCTCGCGCGAGCCCCTTGTTAAGATAAAAAAATCATTCGTCTTAGATCAAATCATAACATAATTGCAATTTCTGTAGATGTTTAAATTTTAATATGAAACAAGACTGCCCTTTCATTTTTCATTTGGCGTTGTGGGCTTCCATGCCGGACCTCACGCGTTCGAGTCCCAGTACGAAACAGTATTTTTTCGATCGATTTATCGATTTTCTGTTCGAAGGCATGGGTGTTTGTGATGGCTAAAAAAATCCTCCCACCCTTCCGATACATCAATTCAACTGGGCGTCACGTTAGCGATTAGTAAATTACTAGTCCTGTTATTCTAATCCTACTACTTGTTGAGATACCTTCATTAGGAAGCCATATGCTCGACATTGGAAGTGGTCATGTATAAAAAAAATGTATACGATTTACCGAGCCCCTTGTTAAGATATTGGCAGCCCACCGCTGACTGGCACTGTTTATATATTTTTCTTATTTGTTTGTAATGCTCGCAATGAACGAAACCGGTTCTGAACTTTTTAAATAAAGTGGAATAAATTACAAAGGAATATTGTGTTTTTATTAACTAAGCTATATGCTTGACATTAGAAGCAGACATTGAAAAAAAAAAAATATTGGTTATTTATAAACTGTTAAAATTATTATTGATTCAGAAAAAAAAGTGAAGATCACCGTTTTTATGATAAATTTATTTTATATCTTTGCATATTTATTCCATAAGGAAGCAGTTTTTAAAAATGTTCAAACGCATTATTCATTATGCTAATATTAATTTATCGACTGTGAAAAGGAAAAAGGACGTAACCCACACATATAAAATTTTACAGAACGCACAAAAAACGTGTTTTGATGATTTTCGGCCATATGCGAATTATGAAATATACACAACCACGAAGTGGACGGAGACTTCTAAACTGGTGTTTAATTGACATAATCTAATATTGATTAAAGAAATTGTCTAGGAAAAACCTTTATTTCAGTCTTTTTTCTTGGTTATAATTTTTTACAAGGTCATCTTTTTCAAACTTAAAAGCTAAATTATATACTAATTCGGCATTTGCAGTTTGCATCCTTTTGAAAGAACGTGTATCAAGTTGTGATTATCAAAAAAAAACTGTTTTGAATAAACTGTGGATTACGTCCGTTTTCCTTTCCGCAGTCGATGTTCTAATATTGATTTATGATGCGAGCAAAAGTATGCCGACAAAATAATGATGGTTTAATATCGACCTCCCAGTTCATTAGTCAGACAATTCCAAAATTTTGGACTCTACCGGTATTAAGGATTTGAGTCCCAGTACCAACAGCATTTATTCGATTTCTGCTTGAAGGCATCGGTGCTTGTTATGTCTAAAAAAAATCCCTCTCCCCCACTCTTCCGACCCTTTAATAACTGGGCGTAACGAGAGCGATTAGTCAACCACTAGTTCTGACCTAGTCTTATACGTACTTCTATTCCTTCTACTCTATACGGAAAAAAGGCTGAGCGACTGAGTAACAAACAGTTCTCGTAGAAAAGTTCAGCTGAGATACCTGCATTAGTAGGCCATTTGCTCCACATTGGGAGTGGACATGAATAAAAAAAAGGTGTGATCAGGGCATGCAATCCCGCACACTTTTTTGATCCAGGGATTCCGGTATCCACAATTTTTTCAAGATTCATGCTGATTTGATCTGAAACAAATGTTTTTAATAACTTAACAGTGGGGGTTCGTCAGCCCAGCCAAATTTTAACAAGGGTTTCGAGCAACGTTTCCTCTAAGCTGCGTGCGTTTGGGAAGCCCCCGCGCACTCATTCCGGGTTGGCGCGCACTACAAGAAAGTTGTTCAATTAATATTTGATCGGTCCGTGCAGCTAACCTCTTGCCTTAGAACATTGGTTACGAGCAAGCCCACCCTTGTGTGTGGAGTAGGCTCTCCAATCCCGGGATCCCGTCCAATCGCGACCATTCCAATATTTCGGGATTGAGAAATTTTTACAAATCTCGAAAATGTGTAGGATTTTGGAAAAAACGAATCAAGTTGGTATTCTGGGCAAATCGGAAAGTTCCTGGGTTAAGAGATTTTCAAATTCCGGAGAGGATCTCGGGATGACAATAAGGCTCCGGGATTGGATACCCTAGTGTGGAGTAACCACCGAACCGCCTCTGAAATCTATCGTGCAACAAAGCAAGATGTTGCGTGCAATATTGCGTTTGCGGTCTGCGGGGTCACCATTACTTTTCACCTGTCATAAGAAACTAGTCATTCTTATCAGAAGCCACTAACTTTTGATAGTTTCTTGTCAGGTCATGTTGATAAACTGTCTCACCGCAACTTTCTCAGCGATAAGACACAAACATGGCCACGCGGTTAAAATTTGCATTTAAAATAGTGTCTCGCGTGACACACCGTTATTATCGTGGATCCTTAGCTATCTATACAACACAACTTAGCGATGTCGCCTTAAAAATAATAATCGTCTACTGACAGTTTTTAATCCATGTCCGCTCCCAATGTGGAGCATACGTCCTCCTAATGGAGGTATCTCAAAAGAAGTTTTTTCTACGACAACTGTTTGTTACTCAGTCGCTCAACCTCACTTTTGTTCAAAGTGGGTAGTAGGGAAAGAACGATAAGGCTAAAACAGGATTAGTGGTTGACTAATCGCTTTCGCTACACCCTGTTACCATACTGGATCAGAAGGATGGGAGGAGAGGAAATAATGTGGATTTACATCACAAGCACCCAGTCGCCTGCCGTAGCCCAGTTGGTTAGAGCTTGCTCTACCGATCACGCAGGTCTGGGTTTGATTCCTGGTCAGATCACAGTGCATTTGAGATTTATTCAATTCCATTTTTCTACTTTATTAAAACATTATTGTGATTGTTTGGTTTACTATGTTTTATAGAATACACACTTAACTATGTATTGACTCTTTTTTTAATGTACATATCGACTAGGGCTTGTCGGTTTTCAAAAACCGTTTTTTTTTGCAAAATTTGCGACATTCTAAAACCGGGTTTTTCAAAATCGTAACCGGTTGTGCTGAATTTCCATAAACGAGTCTTAACAAAAGGACAGAAAGTTTGGATCTTTTAACTGATGGTTTAAAGTCCATACGCCCCACATTATTGCCCAGCGAAAGGGTATTTTCGATATCAGGAAATTCTGTTACAAATCGATCAGTGGACGCTTTGTGTTTTCTTAAATCATATTTTCTAGTAAGAGTGACACCAAATAATTTCTTGTTGTGAATTATTATGTATATTAATAAACAACATAAAAAAGATGAACTTTTTCTCGCTATTTTAATTGAATTATCCATTTTTTTACAATATATATAATATATTCGACAATCGGTTTTTCACAAGTCGGTTTTTGTAAAAGCCCTAATATCGTCTGTGAAAAGGAAAAAGGACGTGACCCACAGTTTTTTCAAAACAGCTTTTTTCGATAATCACAATGTAAACAACTCGATACACGTTCTATCAAAAGGATGTAAGCTGGAAATGCCAAATTAGTATCTAAATTAAAAAAAAGTATGACCTATGGAAATTGTAATTAGGAAAAAAGACTAAAAGTAAGGTTTTTTTGAAAAAAAAATATTAAATACATATTAGATAAAGTCAATTAAAAACCAGTTTATCAGTCTCCATTCACTTCAAGGTTGTGAAAATTTCATTATTTGCCTTTGGCACAAAATCATCGGAAAACCTTTTTCATGTCTCCTGTAAAATTTGTTATGTGTGGGTTACGTCTTTTTTCCTTTCCACAGTCGATATGTTGATATACTATTTTTAAATCATCTGTTTTTAATGTTTTATTTTCAAATTGAATGCCCCTCTCCAGGGTAATGCAATGTACCGCAAATTAATTAATAGCAATAGAAATCCATGATTAAATAGAGCAGGGTTCCCCAAAATATGTTCCGCGACGCCAGCGAAGGTGTTCCGAAAAAAAATGGAATGGTTTTATACGCTGCAACACAGTTTTAAAAAAATTTAAAAATTGTTCAGTTATATTTTCCGGACTTGTGAAGTGTTCCATTCCAGAAAATGTTTGGAAAACCCTGAAATAGAGTATGGATGATAATAAATAGATAATAAGGATAGAACTAGGCTAGGACTAGTGGTGAACTAATCGCTCTCACAACGGCCGTTTTTTAGGATAGGATAGGTGGATAAGAATTCAAGACATCAAAAGCATCCATGACTCGGGATAGAAATCAATAAAACGATTGAAAATCAATCTATAAAAATTGTCCGTACTGGAATTTGAACCCGTGATTTCGCTGTTGTAAGTCAACGACACCTGACTTAGACTACACGTCCCTGCTTTTATCGCTCTCCTGGAAGATTTTCTTTTAACAAAATACGCAGCAGACAAAATATTCATTCCGTGAACAATCTTCATCTAAAAATTCAAAATGTCGGCTACGACGCAAAATTCGCTCAATCAGTGTTGCTGGCTGTTTATAAATTCTATTAATAAATAATGTGCATTTCAAATTTTGTTTTGTTTTGCATGCGAAGTAAAACGTAGTGAAGCTAAGAGACCAGAGCGGACATTATGACTAGGTTTGTCTAGAGCAGGGTTTCTCAAACTACGTTCCGCGGGAGACTGGTGTTCCACGGAACCTAAATACTCTCATTTCTTTTTTTTACAAGGTTAATTCGTTCCACAAAAAACCGTGCATGAGGACCCAACGAAAAAGGCGGTCCAAATTTCTACACAAACTCAATTCTTTGTACTATATTTTATACGAATTATTTCATCTAACACGATTTCCAGAAACGAAAAACAAATTTCTTGATAACAATAAATTTAACAGCACGAGACAGTAATAACAAACAAAAGTTTTCATTATATATCCCAACACATTAGACGTGTCAAGATATTTCTAGCGATGAACTTGATTTAAGTCTAGTCCAGGGGTAGGGAACCGTTTCATTTCTAAATGCCATATTCATTCCTCTGATTCGACATAAAGCCACAGTATAGAAAGCGTTGACACCCCCCCCCCCCATAAACTAAATATTTTAAATTCACAATGTAAATAAGCCAAATCGCAATTTAAAAAATCAGAGTTAATATAATTAAAAACTTAATATAATTATCTAAATATTAATGTATTTAACTAAATATAATTAAAATGAATACGACGTGAGTTTCAAGAGGTCTCTACTATGTCTTGACGACTGTTCGATTTTAACTGAAGTAGAAGGAATCAAATGTATCTATTTGTCCGTTGAAAAGTTATTGTTGCATAGAATTATAGATTGCAATCAAATAGGACAAACTTTGACTATTTTATTTCAGGGGCAATCAACATTTCACAGTGGTTGATCTAGCGTATCCATAACATAGCCGCAGATTCCCCACCAATGATCTAGTCTATCATGCAAGTCTACAATAAAAGTTATAAAGAAGCGACGAAAAGTATTATTTCACGTCACGATTTGTTTTACTGTTATAATGTTATTTTTTCAAAAATAAAATCGTTTTTTTAATGCAGGTAACAAATCTTAAACTATTATATGAATTCTTTTCTATAGACGGTTTTTGGAACGTATCTACCGTGTAAAAAATAGTGTACTCAATATACCGCATTGCGAAGGGTGGCTTTTCGGACGTTTTCACGAGGGCCTCAAATTTCTAGCCACGCCACTGGTCCCTAGTCTAGCATTTCCATGTGTCCAGCAATAAACCGTATAAAATGGCAGCCATGTCCCAGCAGATATGGGCAATATGAATATATTGTCATTTATATATGCACAGAGTGCGGCGTATTCAATAAATCACAATAATGTATTTATAGAATCAATTCTGAAATAAGCTCGGCGAAATTTGATCCACGCGTTTGCTGTCTACAGACACTGCATCAGGGATACCAACAGGTTATATGTTCACTTATTACAGTATATTTGCGTATTAAAAAAGCGTGACGATATTTAAGGGGTGTTCAGAATATGGGTAACGACCAACGTTCCCTCTAATTTTTCTATTGTGTGTGCGGACCAACAATTGTGAGCAATAAGTTTTTAGCAAAACAAAAAGTGTGCGCAAATATAAAAATTTCGTCAAACAAACTTATTTTTACAATATCTCTTTGTGCGGCCTTGTGCGGGGATGGAAAAATGTGTGCGGGCACATTTTGGGAGGTGTGCGCGTGCACACGCGCACACCTTAGTGGGAACATTGGTAACGACCAGGGGCGTAACCACCATACAACGGGGCCTATGCGACGCTCTTGGTTACACTGGGCCCCGAATATTTATCCATATTTAAGTTTTCAAAAAGAAATTAATAATAAAAATTGAAGTCCCTGCCAACCGAGTAAATGGTGAGGGTCTTTTTCGTCTATACGCAGCGGTGGGCTGGCAATACGTTAACAAGGTGCTCGTTAAATCTCAAAGCAATTCTCGGTGTTCTGGGATGGAGAGGTTTTTTTTTTAAACTTTTATGCAATTATATGCAATACTTAAATAAGCAATCGAGTGTTACTTAATACACTTATATTATCTAACAATATGCAATTTACCGTAAACTTATCAATTTAAACGTCTAAAAATGTACTCTTTTGTATACTGAATTTACTGTAGATAACATATATGCCAGAAATTGCAGCTATATACTAATTTGATCTGGGAATATTGTTTTCTTTAAAATTAACATATGGCTCGCTGGCCTTAGTAAACTTTAACAAGAAGCTCGCACGAGCCCCTACAAGCCCCCTCCAGCCCACCTCTGCCTATATGTGCGAATTAAAAGTAACTGTTTTTTGTTATTATTGCCTTCTTAAAATTCTCGAGGAAAGACTGCTGTCCTTTATTTATCAACAGCTCAGAATTTACAACTCAAAGTCGTCCTTTTTTTGTAACTGTATTTTTTTTTTTGTAGATATATTTAATTCATAAATATTATTTTTTTCAGTAATACAAGAGGTCTTCTTCTTCTCTTCCCAATTCTTCTTCATACGGCCTCTTAATGGCGGTATCTCAACCGAAGTTTTTTCAACGAGAACTGTCACTCAGGTTCTCAACCTCTTTTTTTCAAAGAGAGTATTAGGGATATAAAAATAGGGCGAGGCAATTAATAGTAATTTACTTTTCACTCTCGTTGCGCCCAGTTATTTAAGAATTGGAAGCAGCGGTGATCTGCTAATATCTTAACAAGGGGTTTGGTAAATCTCAGTCATAATGCCTTTACACTATAGAATATAGATGATACATCTTCGTATTACAATTTAACAAAAAATGGAAGTTAGGTGCTGATTTGATCTGAGACGAATGATTTTCTTAACTTAACAAGGGGCTCGCTGGCCGCGCCGAATTTTAACAAAGCCCTCCAGCCCACCCCTGATTGGAAGGTTAGTAGGAGTTTTAGACACCACTAACACCCATGACTTTGAACAGAATCGATTGAAAATAATAGTGTTCGTGCTAGAATTCGAATTCGTGAGATCAGTCACGGAAGATAACAACGTTGACCGCTGCTCCACGGATCCTCATTATAGGGAATTAAAGTAATTTAATCTTTAAAAAAGTTAACTTTACTTGATGGAAGTGGGCATTGCGAGCTAACCTGCTGTGCATAGTTATAACACAGCTACCGTAATAAAATAACGTTATTTACTATGTGGGCCGCTGTGCCACACGCTAACATAATTAAATAATGACGCCTTGCAACACTGCCATCGGCCGCCATCTTGACGTATATCCGGCGGAAGCGCGCGCGCGCCGCCATGTTTAATTCGCTCTCCCGCCAAAAGTGATTTATGGCGGCTGCGTCTGACTCTTCATCTTGGTGACATTAAGAATGGTGTCAACACAAGTAACGACAACCTAAATACTCGTTATGTTCTTCGGTGTTTCGAGCAGTAGTCGGCATTTTTTTTTATCAAATCATGATGAGAAATTGATACACAACTCGTAAGTGATTGATATATACATTGGCGGATTATCCCATAAGTGCAAGAGGCGCGCGCTTGGGGCCTCCAAATCTTGGGTGCCTCAAAGATAGCATATATTACACATATAAAACCTTACATTTTTATTTCAGTTTTCAATATTCATTATTATTCTACGAACAGGTTTGCAGCACTTTTATATTATTCGAAAAGCGGGGCCTCTCGACAACTACTTTTATCATCAAAGTTTGCTCTGGATATGGATTCGTGATGTAGCATTTCTACACACGGTGATTTACGTTAACTGGTTTTTAAGTGTTTGCTAGACTTTTCTCCAGAAAGGGTAAATAATGAACTATTTGATTAGTAATCGTATTCAGATCGCATGGTTCGGAGGAAATATAAATACATCAATTCCCTTGAACACAACTACTCAAATCAATTCAAAAATCAATGTTAGAAAGTGTCCATATTCGAATCAGTGGACACCGCAGCTAAATAAGATCAAGGCTCAATAGTATTTACTACTCTGTGACAGGGCTGATATTACTTGAACGCAATTGGATTTTTAAAGTTTGCCGTTTTGGGAAAGCAGTCGGCATCCAGTGCTGTAGTGGTATTATATTTCACAGAAGGTATACGGAAGGGCATTCTTTGTGCAATATCTTATACCCACTTTTTTGACATATTCACATTGACTTTTAGGGTAAATACTGTTTGTATTTAAGCAAATCTTCGATCTATGTTTCTATTTAGGTTTGAAGTTGAAATACATTAAACTCTTTTTTTACACGACTTTGGATCAACAAAGTCCACTTAATAGAACAAATACTATATTTTTACACGAATTACGTGTTTTTACACGATTTAAAGGCACAAAAAACATAGAAGCGGATAACGGATTTCATAATAAAAATAAATCCAACAACACAAGACAGTAATAACAAATAAAAAGCTTCATTCGATCGTAACACATTAGACGTGCCACGACATTTCTAGCAATGAAAGCGATTTATGTCTAGTCTCAAATAGTATTGTTTTTCTGTGGCCCAGCTTGCTCTACCGATCACGCAGGTTTGGGTTCGATTCCCGGTCAGATCACAGTGAATTGGAGAATTATTAAATTTAAAGTTGTGACCGAAGACTGGGTGTTTGTGATGTCAATTCACATCATTTCCTCTCCTCCCATCCTTCTGATCCTTTAATAACTGGGTGTAGCAATAGCGATTAGCCAACCAATAGTCCTGTTCTTTCCCTGCTACTCACTTTGAAAAAAGTGAGGTTGAGCGACTGAGTACACAACAGTTATCGTAGAAAAAACTTCTGTTGAGATACCTCCATTAAGAGGCCATATTTTTCCACCTTGGGAGCGGACACGGATTAAAAAAATATATTTTATGAATAATATTGTTTACTCATTAGGTCTTTATTATAACATGATTTTCTATGACATTATGTTGTTCTTCATTCAGGTAACACGGTTTTTTAGATTCAGGTAACCAATTTTCAATTTTTCTATAAATTATATCATTTTTTTGCACGGTTTGTTTTGACTTAGCAGCTCGCGTAACTCCGTTTGCGAAACACTGGTGTTTACTCTCGTTTATGGTTATTCTTGTTAAAAACAATATTTACCTGCAGTATCTAAATACTCGAATACAAGTATCGGTTCATGGTGTACTCGGGCACCGAGTATGACAAAAATTCGAGCGATTCCAGCGACGTCGCGCCCTTTCAATTGCCAATTAGGAGCTCGAGCATAAATTAGTTATTCGTACACACCAAACCAAACTAGTCCTGAGCTTGCGGCTGCTTATTTTGTCGAATTGACACGTGGGTAGGAAGAATTTCGGACGCGTTCTGGCAGCGACTAACAACTGAGGGGTCGGGATATAACCGCACGACAGAACACGAGAGAAAATATCGACTATGAAAAGGAAAAAGGACGTTTTACGTAACATGGCAAATTTTACGGCAGGCACAAAAAACGTGCTTTGATGATTTTGGGCCATATCCAAATTATTAAATATACACTACCTTGAAGTGCACGGAGACTTCTAAGCTGGTGTTTAATTGACATAATCTAATATTAATTAAATAAATTGTCTTGGAAAAACCTTTTATTCAGTCTTTTTTCTTGATTTCAATTTTCACGAGCTTATCTTTTGTCAAACTTAGAAGCTAAATTTAGATATTAATTCGGCATTTGCAGCTAACATCCTTTTAAAAAAAACGTGTATCAAGTTTCATACATTGTGATTATCGAAAAAAAGCTGTTTTGAAAAAACTGTGGGCTACGTCCTTTTTCCTTTCCACAGTCGATATGTAGTTGGCCAAAGTTTTTACCTATGATATACGGACCGGCCAATTCTGAACCCAGGTCATAGTCACTTGGCCTCCATCTAACCCATTTTTTTAAGCCTTCCCAGAACTTCCAATTTATAAAACCAAAGAATTTATGGATTTCCCAAAATGAAACGACGCGAGACTTTTTTTTTTAGCTCTTCTCAGACCCAGCAATTTACGGATTTTGCAAAATGTGTAAATAATTGTCGCTGCTTGATTGTCAAAACCTGCAAGTTTATGGATATTTATTTGCCTTGGGCTCACAAAACTGTACTGTTGCCACCTTAAAAAATAAATCTCTATGGCCCCCTGGAACATGCTGTTGGCCACCTAGCTCCACGTTGAGAAACACTGATCTAACCAGTAGAAAGTCCAACATGTAAATGCAGCAATATAATTCAGGATGCAGATCATAAGAGTTATAGAATAATGAAACCTTTATCACTTGAATTCGGATATGGTTGGATTCAGTGGTGTAGTGGGGCAGGGGCGCGCGGGGTCGGCTACTCTACAGCTTTTTAACACCATTTGGAATTTTTATTTTTACGTAAATATAATAAAATGATTTTTTTAATAATATATTGGAAGAACCTTTTGTTGGAAACTTTTTGGTGCAAAAATTAAGTCACTGCAGTTAAAGCGCATTTAAATTCAGCGCTCCCAAACTTTTTTAGTTAACACTTCATCACGGTTGTATTAAGGGTAAGCTTTGAGGCAGTCGATGGGCGTATGGTATCATATGGAGAGCGAGTGGTTTACATTTAATAAAAGGTCTTGTAATATCTGAAAAATTCCAGTAACAAGGATTTTTTTGTATTCATTTTAAAATATTATATATTTACACTGATGATCGGTCATTTCGATTTGATATTCTGGAGAGAAATTTTCTATGTCGGTGTTAAAAAGGTTCTACAAAATATTTATTTCTTTTTGGTTTAAGAGAAGTTACGGTATGTTGGTATGGTGTACCCCCTTCACTTAGTGTAGTGGCCATTAGACCAAAAGCTTTGGCGACACTTGATGTACCAAATTATCATTCTGTTTCAGAGTCAAGTAACTGCCTGGTTAGCGGAATGAACGGTCGATATGTTACAAAGCATCAAT
This sequence comes from Himalopsyche tibetana, assembly GCA_030503985.1. Taxonomy (NCBI): domain Eukaryota; kingdom Metazoa; phylum Arthropoda; class Insecta; order Trichoptera; family Rhyacophilidae; genus Himalopsyche; species Himalopsyche tibetana. The sequence continues at coordinate 2,991,012 of JAPJYX010000052.1, read as the reverse complement.
CGGTTCCATCATAAAAATCTTCCTCGATTTAAGCCATGCAATAAACAAGAAAGGTTGTAAAGCACTGTCTGTGATGATTCTATTCTTCAAGTGCATGCAGTTGCATTTTTTTTTAAATTACATTGATATTAATGACGTGTTCTTTTTTTACTAAATTACATTATATAATATTGAGCAATACAAAAACAGATCAATTGAACATTAGTTCTGCGGTAACAATAAATAATAGGGGTTATATACAATACACCCTAATGAAGGGAACCCCCCACTATAGCTTCACACAATTATTACAGGGTGTATTCCACAGCTTAACAAAATTATCAGTTAAACACATTTTTTCGCTACAAATCAGTTGATAATTCTCGTGGCTTGTACGATGAGCAAAACCAGTCCTTTTTTTTTAAATATGTGAAATTATAGCAAAGTGTTCCGTTTCAAATCAGGTGAAACTGGCCCGTATGCCAGGCTTATTTTTAACACTCAAGTACCAATACGTCATAACACATATATACCAAGATCAAAAAAAGGATCTGAAATTAAATACCCTAGTAGAGCCCAACAGTCATCCAGGATGTCAAAATACCACAGGTGGGAATAAGAGAAAAAACAGAGCTGAGGCTATCTGGAGGGAACCCCAGCACATGACCCATTCAATTCAGTCTCTCCATGACTGCTGGCAGAACAATGCCCTGCGTCATCCATTCCCTAGCCCAGAGTTTCAATTTTTTTTTCTGCAATGGAACACTTTTTTAGGTTGGGTTCTACTGGTTTAGAGGTATACTAACCCAACTGGTGTAGCAGTCACAGAAAATGGATTCTATACCCTGGAATCATCCTTACTGATTATCAAAAAATATTGCATAAGAGGTGTTTTCAAGTTATGTAGGTGCTCGCGAAACACCTTTTCAGGTTCCGTGGAACATAGATTGAGAAACCCTGCCCTAACCTATGCATTTTCCACAATATTAAAACACTTTACTCCCAATCTCCGACGTAAGCATCTATTGTTGAAACACAGTATGTGATTTTCGTCAAGTGACATGATTTGCTACTGTAAACCAGTGGTGGTAGAATACAAGTGTTACACCTGGCATTTGGTTTTGACCAGAAAAATTCTTTCTTCGTGAAATCCCCTTTGGGATGTGCAATCCTAATGGATATTACCAAGCATACAAAACAATTTTTATTCTGGCCAAAGTTACCCCTGAGTTGTTTCTTTTGCATTCCATGTATAGCCCAACATGTATAAATGATTGACCAAGAGGACTAGAAGCTAGCTAATCGCTTTGTCCCTTATTTAAGATCGGACAAGTGGGAGAGATTATAAGAACGATTCCATTAATTGATCATTAAAAAATCAACTCGTCAATGTGTTCCTTTGGGGATTTGACCAACAGCAAATAGAATTAGCTCTGTTCTTCTGACAGTTTGCAAACTATTTTCGAATTAGAATCAAATTGAAAGCTTTTAGATTCTAATTCGATAACAGTTTGCAAACCGTCAGCAAACCGTCAGAAGAACAGAGCTACTGTGAACTTGGTTCTAGGAGAGGCATGTTGTTATTGAATGAAACTAGTCATCTTGGGATTTAATAAAAGACAGATTTATAGTTTTCACATAATTTTTATTAGAAATAAAATATCACAGTATTTGTTATCACTTTTAAAATAATTCATTATTACTTCTAAGCAGGGCTGTGGAGTTGGAGTTGTGTCTTAAGAAGATTTAGAATCGGAGTCATAAAAACTGAGCGATTCTTTCAGTACTTAGTACATTAGTAGACAGCCATGTTTAAGGTTCACAGCATGCTCAGTTTTGATATATAAAAGCAAAATTTGACCGATTTCATTGAAATAACATGATTTCTTACAGAGATTAAATTGAAGTTTTAGTTATATGCTTGGAAAGATAGAAGAAATTTTAAGTTTGAAACATTCTAATCCCATAAGAACAACTGCTGTTTAAAATGGTTGAACAAAATATATATTCGATACTAAGGTTTAAGAGTTTTAGCTTACAGCAATGACAAATCACTGGTTTGAGAGTAATCCATTTAAATAAAAAACATTACAACCACTGATGCCAAAATTATTTGTCCAGAATGTTCTTCAAAGTGAAGAAATCATTTTTTACAAATATTAATTCGTTTATCTGCGGCTCGTTCAACAAATATAAATCAGTCGCTATTCAAAATCTATTTTAGGCGTCCGTACCTAAAAGGTTAAGTTATCAATATTCTGTATTTTGATATATCAACAGTCTCAAGCAAAAGGTTGAGATTAATGCATTAACAAAGAATCAATTTTAATTCATTTGTGATGTGCCTTTCGTTGTGCTATTCATTGGCCTAATAAGTCGCTATTTAAAATCTATTTCATTCATATGTGCCTAAAGTGTTAAACAAATCCACAGCCCTGCTTCTAAGACAAAACAAGAAAACCTATACGAAGCACTGTTCATTGAACGTACTATATTAATTATTATATCACATTAAGATGCACCCTTAATGTTTACCCTTATTTATTTTATTATAATACAGCTATCAAAAGACAGTAAAAAAATTATTTAAGTTGGTATATTCAAAATATCAGAGTGGCAGATTAAGAGGCCTGGTTTTTTGGGTCACATAAATGCATCATAAAACTCCAACGAAATGTTTCACATTTACTAGACTAAGAGAAAGCGTTGGAAGACCACGACTTCACTGGATGGACAGGTGTTACAGGACCTGCGAGTGCTTGAGGTCAACGACTGGAGTAGGAGGACGGAGGATCGAGTAGAGTTGAAGAGATCAAGGTTCACCCTAGACTGTAGCGCCAAGAAGAAGATTCGAATGCCACAAGTGCACGCAAAAATGAGTCAAAATTCTTGATATTAAAATTGTCTAATTATTCTAAATGATATTCAGACCCATTTTTGTCTTCAACTTCGTATAAAATATTGTCTACGAGAAAGAGTATATCGTTATTTTTTTCCAATAAGGTGACACCCTTCTGCCATTTTCAACTTCTGGCGATTGTCAGGAGTTACTTTTAATTTGCATGACAATCGATTGATGGAATTTCAATATTAAATTTAGAAAAAGACCATCAAAAGATTACTAAATCTCTATCTTACCAAAGTATTTAAGTCTTCGCTGGCCACCGGCTGCTGCCAATTTACCGACTTTACTCTAGTCAGTAACACAGCAATAATGCAGGAAATATTCTCTATAAGAATAACACACGGGAAGGCAGTGATGGATGGTGAAGGACAGTTAGTAGAAAGCACGATTCCAGACCTAGGCAGACCACTTTACCTGAAGTAAGATACTTAGACCAGAATATTGGGTTCTTTGGTGTAAATGACATTTTGCATTGGCTGGTATACCAGACAAGTTAGCCATTTTGTCAATTTGAAATTGCTGTACTCGAATGTTGTTTTCGGGACTCAAATCATGATCACAGAACCATTGACATTTAAATGCTGAGAAAGAAGGATTTTTTTTATGAATAAATTCTTTCGTTAGAATTGTTGCATTCAACTTGTCCTTCCTGAAATTGGAAAAAAAATAAAATTAGTTCTCTATCAGAATTAATAATGTTCACAGATACAATTATATATTAGACGTGATCTTACAGTTATTTATTTCGATATTTAGCTTTTCCACCGCGTATGACCGCTATGCATGTCCTAGCGAACATGCCCTCAGCGCGCGTGACACGTATAGATGTCATGGAAATTTCAAACCCTATCTAAGAGCTATCTATTTTATTAAAATTGTATAACTTGGTTGAGAATAATACTAAATGTATATTTTACCAAATTCAATAGATGAAATTAGTCAAAAAAGATTCAATATAGGCTAAAATAATTTATTTATGGAACACGCCAAGAACATATGTCACCAATGCAAGATGGTGCAAATGCAAACCGAAAATACAAGAAATATATTGTATTTTATTATTGAAAAAGTTACTTTGGGTGGCAATCAACATATTTGATTAGTTAAAAAAATATTACAACCCATATTTATAGTCGAAAACGCGATAACAAAATCCGCAAAAAAGCAGCCGCGTACAGGGCATGTTCGCTAAATTTAGTGACGCGGGCAAAGGGTTAAAGAAGTAATACTAACTGACTCAATTTGATCGATAGTTATTACTGGCAGAAAACTATAAATAACTTCACGCTTTTTAGCTACACAGATTTCTTAATTCTAACCAAAGACGACTAGGCGACTAAACGTTTTTGAGCTGTAAACATTTTAGTCAAAATGGATTAATCTCATTGTTAAGGCCTCGCTACATTTCAGTTTGTTTCATATTTTCAAAACAAGGTTTTTTGGCAGTATACAAACGATATATGAAGCAGGGGTTCACAAACTTTATCAAACATTTTGAATGGCCACAATTTTTAGTAAATGTTTATAGAAAACATTAGGCAAAAAATAAAAAAAACATTTCATTGTATGATTAATATTTTTGACTAAATATACATTTTTATTTAACTATTTTTTTACCATCTGATTTATGCAATTGTTCATTTGAAATTAAGTCCTGCATTTTGATCTCAAATAGTGTGGTATGAAGAGCAAAACAAATGCGATATGGTTATTTGTTATAAATTTTAAACTTCAAGTTTGATTTGAATGCTCATTGAAGAAAATGTTTTTTTCGCAAAGTACTTCCAAAGAAAGAAGTCTGAGTATGATAGGAATGTCTATATCAGGGGTGGGGAACCTTTTCTTCTCTAAAGGCCGCATTCATATTTCTGATTTTACATAAGGCCGCAGTAATCACTCCCTAATCTTTGGCCCGAATTAGCAGTGTCACCATTTTTTAGGTCTTCCTGGAATTTTCAAATTCAAAATCTCAGGAATTTACAAAAATTTACAGAATTACAGAATTGGCCAGAAGGCCGCACCAGAATAGCCAAAAGGCCGCAAGTTCCCCACGCCTGGCCTATATGATAGTAAGTCTGAGACTGAGTAAGATTAGTATATTCAATTTCATTCATAATAAAACAAAATTGCATCTAACAGCTTAACGACCGCAAGTTTTTTTTATAAAATTTCACCTGGCAAAATAAAATTTGCATTTGCAAAAATTGCAATTTTACTAAATTCACTATAATTTAAGATTTCGACTGAAGGTGCTTGGTGGAATTTCAATATTAAATTTGAATCGTTCAAACTATGTACATTCTCACAGATTTTGTCACTAGGCATTTTGTCTAAAGGCAAAACCCGGGTCGTTAGTGACAAAATCTGTGAGAATGTACATAGTTTGAACGATTCAAATTCACTATAATTTGTAAACAAATTGAGATATCTTTAAAAAATTTAATTTTCTTAGCTTCCAAATACTTCGCCTATACGTATATATGAGTCCGCCTGCCAGCAACCATTGTTTTTCAAAGACTCAAATACGCGTCCGCGGTCGTTAAGCTGTTAAAAACGGTTTAAAAAGTGAAAATGCTTTAAGTGATTTTTAGCTCGAATATAAGATTTTTTATTGATCTTGCTATTTTTTTCTCTAATGCAGTTTATTTTTATTTGATCACTTTATTTATGGTTAAAAATGCATAATTTGCACATATTTGACTGTATTTCTCTATTCAATGAATTCAATTACTTTTAATTGAAATAATCTGTTTTGAGTTATATGGATTCTGTCGAATTTAAGGAAAAAAATTCACTTTATTCAACTATAAATAATAATGGCGTAATATCAATTGAAATTTATATATTTTGGGATCGTATCCAACACGTTTTAATGCCCTTGACATTTAACAATTATTTAAGTTTGTTTTTTTTTATTCCTACAACACTTTTTTGGAGGCATTTTCAACAATTTATTATGCCTATCCGAATCTATTTCTTTCATATTGAGTAATCTACAGGTGTTGTCTGATTCTGAAAATATAATATTACAATTGTCTCAAGCAAAAGGTTGAGATTAATGCATAATTTCAATTTGGTTTTAAATGAATTAAAAATGTATTCTCAATATACTAAATTCAATCCCACATAAATTGTTTGGGTAATTTAGAAGTAGCATTTATTTTAAGTTGTAAAATTAAAAAAACGTTTCAGTTATCTAGTTCAAGAATATATAATGAATAAAATTCTTTTGAAATGTAAAAGCTCAGAGCTCACTGATTGAATTCTGAACAATTATAAGCGACAATTATCCCATTATTTAAAATGTTATTATTTAAAATGTTATGATTTCAAAACGACAACTTGTATTAACTCTGATTGATATCCTTGATGATTAATTGACTGAAGTATTGTTCGGTTTAATACATTTCAACCGACAATTTTTTTAAGTCAGATACAATTGTTTGAAGGAAACTTTTTTCCAGTTCAATTTGCTTGTTTACAATTGCAATTTGGGGTTTCTATAGCTGCACGATATAAATAAGAATTGATATTTTTCACTATTAAAGATGTAGATTTTAATTTGTTCTCATATTGGTCAATAATAATTTAATTTTAATGGAAAATAATATTTTTAAAAATACTATAACATTCTTTACTCCAAAGCGGTTGCTTATTTTTACAATAAATAAATGGTTCAATGCTATAAATGTTGATCTAAAATTATGATTTTTTTTCATGTCAGTATAGGTAGGAACGTTTTCAAATTGTTTATATTGTGAATTATAGTCAAAGTTACTGATTTCTTTATGAGATATTCACTTGGAATAGTCGACAGACTATTTAAATAAACTTCTTTTCAAATTCAACAACTTTTTCAAAATTTCTATGTATATGAAAACGAAAAAGTTTACTAATAACTGAATGACTATATCACAAGGATTTTATTCAACTAATGTGAGTATCGAATGATTTGAATTATAAGTTCATTATCAATAAAAATTGCTCTGTATTCATAAACCAAAATTTACTCACAAAAATGGTTGCACAATTTTCTAGTAATCAATTTAGCCATATTTTCAATAAGCATAATTTGCTTGACAAAATCATCGAGTAAAATTGGTTTCTCTTAACTTTCTCAGATATACATTTGTAGACAAGAATTGATTGTAAAAAAATATTCAATTTTAATTGATAAATAAATTCCGTATTCTATCTGTCATCCAATCAACTGTGACACGTGTCCGTCTTCTGTTAGTATCGTACGACTAATATTCTTCCTCGCAAACGCTAATCATTCTTATCCTAAATTCTTAACATTTACATATAGACATCTGTCATATAAAATTACATCCACAGATTGAATTCAATTTGTCTTAATTGGAACTTCTCGATTTTAAATATTATGTAATAATCAATCGTTTTTTTGAAACGTTTTTAAAATAATATTTTCAGTCAAAACTATAACTTGACTATTTAATGACTTTAAAAGAGTATTAAAAAAAATTACAGACCTGTCCATTTTAAACTTTTAGGGATTGTGGAATAACCCACTGATTCCAAATTTGTTTATGAATAAATTAGTATTTTTTTTTTTATAAATTACTATTTCTTTCTTAAATTAACTAAAACAGAAATTCCTATTTCTGAAAACTTTTCAGAATTTGGTGATATAACTGATAAATTAAATAATGTTATATTTCATGTAATGTATAAGGAGATAAATGTTATAATATCAATTTCTTTATTATTTTATTCAAATATTTCTGATAACTTGGAGTGGGAATGTTTTTTTTTAATGAAAATTTTACTATTGTATAACATTGAAATTGAAAATTTTACTATTATATAACATTGAAATTGAAAATTTTGATATTTCTACAAGAACAATATATTTTATTCTGCATTTTTTGCAGTCAAACCCATCTTATAAGATAACACTAGCAGATTTATTAAGAATTTAATAGTGATTTTTTCACACATGAATATCTGGAATAAATAAGGCACGATCTGCCACAAAAACTAGCTAAACGTGTAAAAATTATCTTTGTGCCATCGCCAATACCGTTACATCATATATTATCATTAACTTGGATACAAAAAATATTTCTATTGTATTCGTAAATAGTTAATTTGGAATCAACTTAATATTTTTTTTAATATTACTTAATATTTAGGACTTAATTGAAATATATCGTCACACAATTCTCTAGCCATGGCAGCAATATTTTTTGTCTTTTAATAGGAATAATTTTAAAAATACTGATTCTTCGACAGGGGGGGGCGTGAGTTTTCGTCTGTCATTAGGACACTATTATTCTTTACAAATAGTATAAAGTGAGGTGGCAAATGAGACTTTTGCATTACTTAAAATTACTTAAAAAGATTTGGACTGTCATTTATTGTACCAATACTGAATATCAGTTAAAAGTAATCATATTTGAAAATTACAGTTTAAGTATGAGAATCATTCATTATATATTACGTTAATTGAAACAAGTAATTTATCTCATCATCATTATTTATATTCTGCACCGGTTCTGGCGAAAAATATTAAGTTGAAAAAGACAAGTTCGTGTAATTTATACCATAATTTTTTTAGTACCCTTCAATCTGGGAAGAATGATATTTATTTTCATCAGTCGGAAATTTTAAATACATTTTTTTAGAAGACTTTTAAAATAATTAATTCATTAATTATTATATTGTCAAAGACTTCAATCTCAGAACTTTTACTTCCAATTCAGATCATAGTATTTATGTTCATCTGTGGGTATGTGGAAAAGAAAGACTTTTATTGTATGAAAGCTCAATATTGTATCCCTGCGGATTTTTGTTTAAATTCTGGATATTTTTCAAAATTTGCATTTTTTTTTTAAATATTTAAAACCAATAATATGACTGACAAAACCACTGATTGATAATACTAGTATTTGTAAAGAAATGATGGTAATTGAATAAAAAATTATCAGCCAGCCAAAAGATTTTTCCTTTTATGTAGCGATACCACTTCACAAAGGGTTAAAAGATCGCCTATATGAAAAAAACATGCAGTGAAATAAAAAAAAAAATCGTTTGAAATATCAAAATATACATGCATTTAATTACTCGACAATTATTATTATTGTCAATCTTCAATTGAGTACACAAATATTTAAAAGTTAATTTACTCGAGTACACGTCAAGTGTTAATTTTTTTGAGTACTGATATTATCTATGATTTAAAATTTTGCCAAAACAATGACGGATAATTGCATGAGATCAAAAATTTGTTTGTTGTAATAGTTTTCATTGAATCAAAACACAAAATATCATTCGGTCGACACCCAAACGTAAATGAAATTATTTTAATGACAACTGCTGACACATGCAACAAATTCAGCATAAATTAATTAATTATTCAGCTTAAATGAATTAAATAAGATTAAAATTAATTACTTGTACTCGAAAAAAAATATATTTCCAGCGTCTACTGCACAGATAAAAATAAAATTGATCAAAGATAAATTATATTCAGGAAGAAAATACTTTGGTGAAAGATTAAACAATTTGGGTGCCAACGCGGCAGGATTTTTATCAATATTCCTGTAATTTTTATAGCTGATTTAGAATTTAAAATTGTAAATAAATACATAATTTTGTTTACTTACTCTCAGACGCTTCATAAATTCTTCTTAATTCCATAACAATGCGGTGAATTGCTTCAATTCAATAATATAATTAAACATATGTTTTACATCTTTACAGCATATTACTTTTGCGTAATATACTATGGAGAATTCATTAATCTTACAGTCTAGTTTGAATAATAGCGCATGAGAATTGAACTTTATTATTTGATATCCTAAAAATAAATTGAACACTGAAATCGTATTTGAAAATTAACTTTTATAGAATCTAATAAATTTGTATTTCTTGCTGCTTGGTTGTGCCAAATGCCTGGTTTATTCACCATAACGAAGATATGTTTTCTTCTACCTTTAACTCATCACAAGCAGCTGTGATCGTGCAGTATGTTATCAATATTGCATTTTGATTAATTGAAGTAAATTTATAACTCTCTTGATAAATTTAGGTTTATTAACCATTGTATTTGTGGTTTGTTTAACATTCTCAAAGATCTAATGAGATCTGACACAGCTGTTGAAATATTCGTGAGTGACGAGCTTTTTATCGCCATAAACTTCAATTAAAAAATATATGTATACTGTAATTTTATAAGTTAGTTAAAATATCAATAATTTATTATTATTATTAAGTTTTTTCTTTCAATTTACGTATATATTGAATCCATCTGTGGGCACATGGTTTTTAAATTGACATTGATTCGAGTAAGGGAATCGAAAAGAAATAGAATTGTATGTTTAATATTATATTTGCTACAGATTACCAAATATTTAACTTCCAATTTTATTTATTTAAAATAAATAATAAAAATAATGTGACTTCTTCTTTAACAATGTTATTTAATAAGAAATTCTTTATTAAATAATGTGGAATTAGTGGTTTATTTCTTTAATGCCTTTCCACCAAGAATTGACAATGAAACTACGAGAATAAGATTAAAAATTGTTAAGAGTGAAATTACTAGCCCATCAAAAATAAATAGATTACACACCACCTGGCCGTACCCGTACGGCAATACCGACCATGGGGTGATCAATACATATTTAACCTTTTTTTACCAAATTAAGGTTTGTACTATTGCTACACTTAAAAATGAAAAATCATTGTTTTTGAATTGATCGATACCTGGAAAGAATATTAAATAATATTTCAAGAAGTAAATATTATTTTTTCAATTATAAAATACAAAAAGTAAACTAATTCATTATGGCTATTAAATAATTTTCAAAAAGCTATTAGGCCTAGATCTTTTTTTGCTTTCATCTGCGGGCATGTAACCTCTACTGTTAACAAAAATAATTTGACTGCCAAAAATCACTGATAGATTTGTGTAGTATCCATATTTAAGGAAATAACAATAATTCAATTTAAAAAATTGAGAATGACAATAGATAACAAAGTAATTTGCCGTACCGGTACGGCGAAACTACTCAAAAAGTTAAATGAAAATCTCTATTTATACCAGCAGCTCGTGTTATATCACCACAGAATAATATCTTTGTTTGAAGTAAACTAGAAGACCGAAAAATGTATTTTTATCTGCATTACATAAAACTCTTTTAGCCATTTTATCTTGAAATGTAATTTTTTTATATTAGACTAAACATTAAGAGTTCTAACGTACAATATATCAATTTATGTTTCCAATCGACTTGTATGTAGAGTATGTAATTAAACCAAATTTCTACAGTACTTGGCTGTAGATAGCAAAATAAAATAATAACATATTTATCAATCTCAAAATACTGGTTACCTGATCGTGGTAAATAAAATATGAATGCTTTATTTTGTACCAAGCGTCCACCGTGTTCATAAATTTGTAATCCAGTGGCGATTTTACAAAGTATTTGCATCTGAAAACACGATTGGCTGTGAATTTGGTAGCCATGGGCGTGGTGAGCAGTAAACTATATAAATATAAACAATGTCTTGACCACCATACCAAGTCGTAAGCCACAGATAAACTATTTAACAAGAGATTGAAAAGTAAACTGTATTTGAAAATAAAAAATCGACATGTCTTATTTGAGCCCTCGAGAGGTGGAGTGATGAAGTGAGCTAACTAGTAAAATGGTAAAACATTTTTCTTGAACCTTTAAGTACATTCACAATTTTACTTGGTTTTTTGGCGGATTGAATATTTTTATTTTACAGAGATAACACGATACTTTTACGATACTTTAAGACGTGTAGAATATTACGAGTCTAACTTACTTTTTTCAAAAATACCACTTAACTCACTTCATGTCTAATGGGCCCATATGCGTATCTCAAGTATATATCAGACAAATGCACTAACTCACTTTCTCGTGAATGCTGTGATAAATTTCTAATAAAAATTTTAGCGTGTTGGGCAAAAGGACTTAACCCTCACAGAACAAAATATACAGGAGCCAAAAATTAGACTATTAAATAATTAAATTTTAAAATAAAAATAAGGAATATAATCAATCCAATAGTATTTTATTTTCCAGGTCAAATTTCCAGGTCAAAGAAGTAAGTTATGCATAAAAAATTATTGAAATTTAAATGCTTTTTACTTTACCAAATTTTATTTTAATTAGAAATTACAATTAGATAAATAGTGTATTTAGTTGTTTATATATGATTTTTCAAGTAAAAGCTATTTTTTATTAATTGAGGGTTAATCCATTTCATCCGATATATTGTGGTTTACGACATGTAATGGCTGCACGGACACTTTTCTTTTATACACATACTTTTTCATTACTGTTGTGTTATTATAATATATAATATAATCTCCTTTCGAAGCAAAAAGATCCAAGTGCATCATGGTTCGTCACGTGGATCTTTCTTGCTCAGATTTCTTCGTTTAGTTTCTACAGTTTGTAGGGTAAATAAAAATATTTTTTAGATAGATAAAGAAATGATATAACTGGCACAAAACTATATTTATTTTTTTCATATTTTGTCTGCTATGTAATTATAAACTCGAAAAAAAATGTAGACAAAAACAGTATTGATAAAAATGAAAATTAATTACAAAACTGATCTTTCTTACTATGTTTAATTATTATACCATACATTGGAAGGTAAAAGGGTATAAGCATCAGCATCTTGTCGATTCTAGTATATTTTTATTAATATTCTGTAAAAATAATTTAAGAGCTTTATATAAGAATGTGGAAATGGGCATAACTCACATTTTATTGACTTTTTTTCAATAGCTCTTAGCAATAAATAGTGTATTATAAACTTTAGCATTCAACATTCTTTTTTTTTTCTTTCTATGAATATATTTGTATAGCATGAAAATTTTCTGTTGTATATTTTTGGATATGTTAGATACGCCCTCTTACCATTCATGATCAATTTAATTACTTAAAATATGTGAGATATTTAATTTTAGAATTTTTAAACCACTAAATACTTTAATAAATTCATTTAAAATTTAAATTACACATTTACCCTACACAACCATAGATCTTTTTTTCAGTTTTAAGTTATCGTCAGTGTTGTAACATACGGTATTGAAGGATTATTCTCGTTTGGGTATTTCAGTAATAAATTATTCCAATCTTTTAAAGTTCACAATTTGAACAATTGTCATTTATTATGTTCACTTTTAAAAAGTCAATTTCCAAAGATTAATTACATCCAAAACACAGACATTTTTATCTAATGCATACCGTATAATTTTATTTCAAATCATAATTACGGCTACAACACTATCAAATAGAAATTATTGACAAAAAGATATAATTTTTATTTCAGTAAATAGATCTAGATATATATATATTTTTTTTGTTTTTTTTCTTCATTAGTAACATAACTCACATTAATAATATGGAATTGAATAAAATAGATCTAACTGACACGATGAACATATTCGTTTGTAAATATTAATTTTATTCTAGTGTTAAGCTCAATGGGGTATCCACATTTTTAAAACAGTGAAGAAACAACACAATTTCTTCGTTTTATTTAAAATTCGCAGTTGGGTCACGTTTTCAGGATTACATCCAAACAATTTCACGTATCTACGTGCAAATAGACAATATTTTCATTAGAAATTTTAAATATTTTAAACTTCTTTCATGCAGGGTTGTTAAAGTAACACATGTAACAGTCGACACATCTTCTGAAGAGCTGCAGCTTTTGAAGAAATCAACGACACCGACAATGAAACAGTTCCAGGCAAAAAAAAAATGTTTTTTTTTTCAATGAGAAACTTTTGTTTTTCAATTGATATCTTTCGTTTAGAAAATGTATGGTAGATTTTTTACATATCGAAATACAACATTTCATTATATTAAAAATTACAGGGGTAATATGTATTTAATATTTTTACAATGTAAGTGATAAATAAACATTATCGACAATTACTAAAATGATCCATTAAAAAGGGTATTATTATGCAATAGTCAATTATCAAAAGTTATTAATGATGAATATTATTGTCGTAAAAAAGACCCTCGTGAAATATAACTTAATGCTTTATACAAGATAAAATGTCCAAGTGACAAACCATACTCTTATTGTTTTTTAGGTACTTAAAGGTAGTGTTTGCGATGAAGTGTATGCCTGCAAGAAACTTTTTATTGTGTATGTATTACCTGTTAGATCTATCAATTGAATTATAAAAAGGTACTATGTGTATGTATATCAGTTTCACAACAAAAATTTAGTGATCTATTGTAAATCGTGTACAATGTCAGATAGGTCTTAGATAAAAAACAAAATTGAAAAAAGTGCAGTATATATTTGTTTGGGCACATAGACCATCTGTCCACAGTCAACGTGACATGGAACATTCTGCACGAAAATGACATAAAGACAGTTTTACATAGTGTAACGTTTATTGGATATCCATTATTACATTTCATAGATTAAAAGCACTTTAAGAACTTTTACAGTGGTTCATTATAAATTATAATATAGTAGATATTTTAAATTCTAATGATTTTTTTTTGTCGCTTAAGTATATATTATTCTATCTCAAACAGAAACATGTCAGCATACTTAACAACTAAGACATTTATATTTCGGATTGTACTCATTTTATACAGATAGCAAACCGACAAAAGGTTCTAACTGCTGTTTGTTTCTTTCGTCCAATTATCCAAAAATCAAAAATGATTCATTTAGACATTTACCAATATCTGAAAATTAAAATCTTGTGTTTTAAAATTATAAATCAAATCTATTAAATAAATGACATGTGTAGATAGTTCTCTTTCATAATTGCAGCATTATTTTTCACATCAAAAATTGTATTCCTAAATTATATTGTCACCTTAAACACTAAATAATGAAGAAATCTTTTTCAAGAGCGAGGAGAATGTACTAAATTAGAACATCACCTTTCACTCTTTCAATCCCAAACATTTTTAAAAAGCTGAAACAGGAATCAACGAAATCAACTAAATATTTCGTGTAAATTTCAACCAATCAATGGATGAAATGTAATTCACAATTTGCAGCTGAAACAAAGTGCTGATTTTGTACTTGGTGAATTTTTTTTATAAAGTGAATATATGTCGTTTGATGAATTTACAAAAGAACCAAAAACAATAATAAAATTTAAACTAAAGCTCACAAATGAGTCGTGAGGACCCAAAAGAAGACTGCCATAAACCCAGCATCATCACAAAAACCAAAAGTTTATTAGAAATTATAATCTATACTTAAAATACAACAAAGATTTATAAATAGTATTTAAGTGACTTATCATTCTTAAAACAAACGTCCTAATATTTATTCCAAAACATTTATTACAATTTCATTAGTTTTATGCCAATTTTACATATTTGCATAAAAAGGGTGTACCTGCCAAATTAAATCGACTATATTTATGTAGTTAGGTCTTTGTATCATCGGACTATCAAAACTGCAGTGGCTATCGGGAAACTTGAGACAAATATTAAATTGTATAAATGTACAGACGGGGCTCTTAATCTATTTGGGTTACCAAAAGTACCAAAAACCAAAATCGGAGTACATGTTATATTGAATTCGGAAACATCAACAGTGGGACATTACAATATATGACTTACCATTCATTTTCCATCAGTTACATAGTGTTGACGATTGTTTTACGGAGTTATTTAGTAGTAACTCTGAGGTTGCGAATCCAAATAATCGGGTTTAGCTGCGTAACTCGTGTTAGACCCGTAACCTTGCGTATCTGCGAGAAGAGGAGAAAATGATAAAGTTTATTTTTTTTTTTTTTTAACCATGTCCGCTCCCAATGTGGAGCATATGGACTCCTAATGGAGTTTATCTCAACAGAAGTGTTTCTACGAGAACTGCTTGTTACTCAGTTGCTCAACCTCTCTTTTTCCAAAGAGAGTAGGGATAGAAGGATAGGGCTAGGACAGGATTAGTGGTAAGCTAATCGCTCTCAATACGCCCCGTTTATAGGATAGGATGGGTGAGAGGGGGGAATTCAAGACATCACATACATCCATGCCTTTGAACAGAAATTCATAAATCGATTGAAAAATCAATTTATAAAACTGTCCGTACCGGGATTTGAACCCGGGCCCTCCGTAGCCGAAGCCAACAACGTTAACCACTCGACCACACAGGCGGCATTATTTATTAGTACACACATAAATATCTATGGATCCAAATCAGGTTACGTGCGGTGCTTGACAGTGCAACTTTGAACCATCTGATCAAGAACGCTGCACATATGAAGATAGCGAGAACGGTAGATCGAGGCTCTACTGTATATGTTTTAAAGGTTCTTAATACTTAGTTGCCTGTTTGCAGTTTGGCACTTCAATTTTAACAGATACCTCTAACCCGCGTACTTTTCTAGGCAAACTGGTTTTTCTCTGGAATTTTTTCAACGTCTTGAATTACTTTCTTTCTTTTTTTTTTATGGGAAGCATTTTAGTTGGAAGTGAGAAAAAAACGAAAAAATAGATGTAAGGAAGGTCTACTTATGAGCGAAATGACACGATATTATAGAGAATTTTTTTTTACCATGTCCGCTCCCAATGTGGAGCATATGGACTCCTAATTGAGTTATCTCAACTGAAGTGTTTCTACGAGAACTGCTTGTTACTCAGCTGCTAGACTTCTCTTTTTCCAAAGAGAGTAGGAATATAAAGATAAGGCTACGACCGGACTAGTGGTTAGCTAATCGCTCTCGATACGCCTCGTTCATAGGATAGGATGGGTGGGATGGGGGAATTCAGAGAAATAGCACTGTGCAAAAGAAGAATTGGGTGTATTTTCGGGCGTAAAGTGTTTCAATAGAGACACATAATTACCATAGGACGAGTACTGGGTGGGCGGCGGTTGCTGGTAGACGGGCGTCGCTGCGTACTGCGGCACCTGCGCGTAGTGCTGAGCAGTAGGCTGCTGGTCGTAGCTCACGACAGGCGCGGAGTACTGAGACTCTTGGTGGTACACAGGAGCCGGTTCCGCCGCCGCGTATTGAGAACTGGTGCAATAGAGATGTTAGCATTCAACAACACCGTCGGTGTAATAATCCAATTTCATTTCAGTGGGAAAAATTTCTCATGAATTGGACGCAAAACATTCAACTTCACAATGAAAAAACAAACGATCTAACAAAATTTCACATCACAAAAATGATCTCGATTGCTTTCATTATTTGTTATTTTAACCGCTTGGATCCCAAGCGAACACAGGTGTCCGGAACATATCGACTGTGGAAAGGAAAAAGGACGTAACCCACACATATCAAATTTTACAGGAGGGGCAAAAACCGTGTTTTGATGATTTTGGGCCATATGCAAATTATTAACTATACACAACATTGAAGTGCACGGAGACTTCTAAACTGGTGTTTAATTGACATGATCTAATATTAATTAATGAAATTGTCTAGGAAAAACCTGTATTTCAGGCTTTTTTCTTGGTTAAATTTTTTTACAAGGTCATCTTTTTCAAACTTAAAAGCTAAATTTAAATACTAATTCGGCATTTGCAGCATATGTCCTTTTGATAGAACGTGTATAACTTCATACATTGCGATTATCGAAAAAAAGCTGTTTTGAAAAAAGTGTGGGTTACGTCCTTTTTTCCTTTCCACAGACGATATGCAAGTGAGCACGGATGTCCAAAACATTTAAAAAATCAAATACCTAGTATTCCAATGGAGCATACGCAATATTTTGATGAATATGTGTAGTGCCATCTATACTGCGTCAAAATAGATTTTTAAAATATCGAATTCGAGTGTGTATCGGGCAAAATTATTTTTTTCAAAAACACGCAGTATCTCTGGGACATATTAACGATTTATTTGCGCGGTATTCAAACGGTCAACGTTAACAGAGCAAGTGTAATTATTATAAGAATGTATCACTTCGATTCTCGGGGACTCATTCTAAAAGTCTTGACAGTTCTGTGAAAAGGCAGTGTGTGGCAAGTCATAATAAAGTATTCATAATTTCAATCAATAACAATGCGGATCAGGTGGTGGCCATGAATGTTAACCTTTAGAGGAGTATGGACTTACATGTACGCCTGCGCCATTTTTCTGTAAATGAGTATAAAACTAATTTAAACGCAACACAGGAGTGTCTGTCTGTAAGCATATATATGCTCTAAGTACGAATTACATATATTCATTAGGAAAAAGTCACAAAATTGTCATATTAAGAAAAGGCAGTAAATTAAAGTAAGGTCTGTATAAATCTATTCACTCCTCTAAAGTTTAAAGAACTATGATAAGATTACTTCGCCGACACCAGCGCCCTTTCTTAACAGAAAACATATAATGGTCGATCTACACACGATAACTTGTTATTTTCCAAAATGAAAGCCGTCTGATTTTAATCTCACCTATAATCCGGTGCCTCGTGGCTATACGAATGATGAGTGATCTGAGCCGGTGGAGGTTGAACAGCGGAGTACCCCTGGTGCTGCGGCTGTGATCCGTAAGAGCTCACTGTCTGCGCCACGGAGCCCCCGTACTGTCCGGGTGGTGCATAGCCGTTGCTGCCCACCGAGTATGTGTTGCTGGAAATTATTATTTAATTTCAGCGATAAATTAAATTGGACAGAAGAGTCATGTTCAGTCAAGGAAGTGAATTCACGTACACGGCAGTAAAATGAATTTTAAACAAGTAACGATGATGTGGTCAACGTTGTCTTTGGTTAGCAGTTATCTAAATATTTGGATACCAGCGTGGTTATTCTCTTGTCCGTAAGTAGATAGACACTTATTTTAGACGTTCTGAAATATTATTGTATTATCTTTAGAAAGTTGGTATAACACAAATGCGGCTATGTTCATTGTTGTTTTTATACAGCATTATAATCGGTTGTTATGGCATATCTCTCAAACACATACAATGCCTTAGAAGTCTTTTTGAAAACCCAATTCATGATCAACCTCGTACAATAATCTTACTTGCCGAGCATTCGCCGGGTGGGGGACAAATATATTTTCATCAGAGTAATGAGGAAGAGGCTCTTTGATTAACATGTTATTATTAAAAATAGGGGCGTGTTTTATAGTTAAGAAATATTGTAGTTACCTGGGCCCATATTGGTTGTGCTGAGCCTGATAAGGATCAATTGGCGGGGGCGCCGTGTCATACGTCTGATATGCTGGATAACTGCAACAAAAAATTTGATAACAATATTTTTTACGGAGAAGGCAATTTATTATTTATTTGAAGATATATTTTGACTTAACCAAAGAGAGGAGGGGATGTATCATTTTTACGAATACAGCAAAAGGTATAAAGTGTCTTTATACCCCTGCTACAGGACTGCAGTTACCTCAATATGAATAGAACTTACTTGGGTTGTTGAGCTGCATATCCATTGGCAGGAGGCATCTGCGTGTGGTGCTGGATTGGCGGCTGCTGATTCTGATGATGCACCGGCTGTGACTGCTGCCGCCTGTACCCTGAATCGTGCTGTGGTCCGCTATTCATGTTGTTATTATTATTCCTGTGCTGCTGCTGCTGCTGGTATGGAGGAGGGCCGTTCCTCTGGTTGTTATTGCTATTGTTCTGATTCTGGTTGTAGTGCTGCTGATTATTATTGTGTGGCGGACCCTGCTGCGTGGGTCTATTGTCACGGCGGGGCCTCTTGGCCATGTGCCCCTGATTGTGACTGTGGCCCATGTCCCGCTTCGACGGGATATTCGTCCTCTGCATGATGGGGATGGCCGATTCGACGATCGGCGCAGGCGTCGGTTTCGGAGGCGGGTTATTCGGCACGGAGACGGGCGCCTGCTGCGGTTTGGCCGGCGGTTTGTTTGCAGTTTCGTTGGACGGCGGCTGACTGGGTTTTGAGGCGGCAGAGGGTGTAGGATTCTGCTGGGGCTGCTGCATTTTATTGGCATTACTGTTGTTGTTATTGTTTCTCTGTTGATCGGGTGGACCTCTCGGCATGTTGTTGTGCATGCCTCCGCCGCCCCTGTTGCCGCCTCTGGGCATGAAGTCTCCCCTACCTCTCGGCGGTCGGTTGCCTCGGAAATTTCCAGAAGGGTTTCTAGGCATGAAACCACCGCCGCCAGAACCTCCACCGCGTTGATCACCTGCATGGAAGAAATCGTCTATAAAAATAAAGTATAGAAGCTGAGCACATGTTTACTACACAATTAAATATCTTCACAATCTCAATCAAATAGGCAAGGCCTAATACTCAACATGATTTTTATATTTGGTTTATACCGCAGGTATAACTTAAATGAAATAATTGCAACACTTTTATTGAAATCGATCTGTCAAACGCTTCTGAATGGAAAAGATTTAAAAACAAAAAGTGTTAATCATTGATCATATATAATTTCAATTCAATAATCACATTTGCTCCGTTTGTGCGAGATTAAGAGATAATATACCATCTGTAAAACTAACAATAAAAGCAACCGACTGTATTGCTTGAAGTTTGAAATGCGAGATTTTGCCACAAAACTTATTTTTGTCGTCGTTGCGGGATGCGAGGTTT
Source organism: Himalopsyche tibetana (assembly GCA_030503985.1). Classification (NCBI taxonomy): domain Eukaryota; kingdom Metazoa; phylum Arthropoda; class Insecta; order Trichoptera; family Rhyacophilidae; genus Himalopsyche; species Himalopsyche tibetana. The sequence goes on along the minus strand of JAPJYX010000052.1, from coordinate 2,970,611 downwards.
AATCATGAGCAATAGATATATCTGGATTCACTTTATTCTGGCTCTCTTTTATTACGTGCGGATTAGCCAGGATTTTATTCTACCATGCTGTTTAATCAGACGATGCACGCCACATAATACCCGGCTGTAATCTATGTCGCCTAAAGTCAAACTAATCTATGATAAGTGTAACTATTCACCTCTGAATTATCTGACGAAGCGAGGTGATGCTTAGTTTTGATTATTATGAGTTAATTTTATTAAATCACTATTATTAATATAAAATAATCTCAAAGTTACATCATGGTCACTCTCCTTCAATTCAGTGAATTCTAAGCGAGTCTTAAGGCGCGGTAATCAATTTAACCCTATGGTGCAGCAGATAGCGTTGTGGGCTTTCGAGCCGGATCTCAGAAGTGTTTGACTCCCAGTATGAACATTATTTTTTCATTTCTATTTGAAGGCATGGGATGTTTAAAAATTCCCTCCCACACTTATGATCCTTCAATAGATGGGCTTAGCGAGAGCGATCAGTTAACCACTAGTCCTGTCCTAGCATTTTTATTTTAAAACTTTTTAAAAAAAATATTTGACATTGCAGCTTACGCCAATGCGTCAAATATTGTGAAGTTGAAAGATCATACGAGATATACTTGATGAGAATTAACTTTACAAACACCCATGTCTTATATTTCAAATTAAAATTGAAAAAATCCCAATTTGACATTGACCTAACCGGGAATCGAACCCAGACCCATTTGATCGGTAGAGCAAGTTCTGACCAACTAGACCACATCGGGATATCCTTCTATCCCTACTACTCTACAGAAAAGAGAGGTTGAGCGACTGAGTAACAAACAGTTCTCGTAGAAAAACTTTTGTTTAGATACCTCCAATAGGAGGCCATATGCATTGGGAGCGGAGATGATTTTTTTTTTTTTAAATCAACTCACGATTCTGCGGAGGCCCACCTCTAGTCTCAATTGTGGGCACTGGATGCGGTCCCGGTCCCAGTGGCCCAGGCGGGAAAGCTCCTCTACCTCGGAAACCGCCTCCTCCTCTGAAAGGGAGCCTAGGCGGTCCGCCGGGGAAGCCTCGCATCGGGGGAGGTCCCATGCGGGGTCGCATTCCCATGCCCATACCCATTCCTCTGCAAAGAAAATAACTTTTAAAATATTATCCACTAACCCCTTCCAGTCCACAGAAAAAAGAGGTCCGCAATAGATTTACAGTATTACAAGGGAAACTAATATTTATTTATTTATTTTTTTACTCGATTTATAGTAACAATATTTCTATTTCGCAATATATATCGCCTGTGGAAAGGAAAAAGGACGTAGCCCACACATATCAAATTTTACAGGCGCAAAAATCATGTTTTGATGATTTTGGGCCATATGCAAATTATGAATTATACACAACCTTGAAGTGCACGGAGACTTCTAAACTGGTGTTTAATTGACATAATCTAATATTAATTAAAGAAATTGTCAAGGAAAAACCTTTATTTCAATCTTTTTTCATAGTTTTAATTTATTTACTAGGTCATCTTTTTCAAACTTAAAAGCTAAATTTAGATACTAATACGGCATTTGTAGCTTGCATCTTTTGGATAGAACATGTATCAAGTTGGATACATTGTGATTATCTAAAAAAAGCTGTTTTGAAAAAACTGTGGGTTACGTCCTTTTTCCTTTCCACAGTCGATATAATAATGATCTTATTATTTATATTTTAAAAACTTCTAAAGTATGATAGTGGTGAAAGTATTCAAAGTCCAGGCTTTCTCTCACATGTTTTAAAATATATGTATCAAGTTTCTTTTTTTCAAAATTTTTTGTAATTTTAGGCATTTTTTTATAATTATTATAACAATAGTACATTTCGGTAACAGTTTTCAAGTGCAAGGGGCAAGTGTAACTGTAGGAAAGAAGAATGCAGAACTCTGTGCCCGTACCACACGAGCCGAGCCAGTCCTAAATATACCCTTTTGTATCCATTGCAGGTGGACTGTTACATATTGCAACGTTCATAAAAATTCAAAACCATTTGATCCTCTGCTTAGAATACCGTTGTAATAGATATGAATGAAAAAAAATATATTCAATACATTTTTATATTCATTTTTAATAAATACTAATGAAAAAAAATGTCGAATGATGGGTCCTAACCCTCGAGAATAAAATCAATGTCGAATGGGATTCGACATAGAACCAGTAAGTTTTAAAACGAAGATAACACTGGCATTTCAACAATGTTGTGTAAAACAATAAATGGACGTTTGGCAGGTGTGAAGAATAATGGGTGATGGGGTTCTTTTTTATATTACCTCCCTCTGCCATCGAACCCGCCACGCCTCATGGGGCCGCCCATACCTGGAGGTCCTCTTGGACGCATTCCTCTCGGCCCGTTTCCATCCATCATGAAGTTAACTAGATACAACTGTTCAATATGTATCAATTGACGAAACGATCGCCCTTATACAATTCTGAAATAGAAGAAAATACATTATTGGGTTAATAATTGGGTGAAGTTTTTTACCGTAGAACATTTATTTCTCCACAGTCAATGAAATTAAAAATGTGTGAAAAGCATTTTTTGTGGTTGGAATTGATTATTTGTTTTATTTCTTAAGTCCTTGTCTGCTCCCAATATGGAGCATATGGCCTACTAATGGAGGTCTCAACAGAATTTTTACTACAAGAACTTTTTGTCACTCAATCGCTCAACCTCTCTTTTCCATAGACAGTAGGGAATAGAAGGATACGACTAGTGGTTATCTAATCGCTCTCGCTATGTCTTATTATTCGAGGGTGGGAGGGAATGTTTCTTCTCCTTTTTTTACCATATTCGCTCCCTATGTGGAGAATATGGACGCCACGCGGCACCTTCATGTTTCCCTGTCTTCCGACAATTGCTTTGCTTCCTCCCATGACATGCGACTATTTTTCAGTTGAAGAAGATTCACACTCATTTTGCCATAGCAGTGTTATCAGTCATCGTTTTTTTTATTTCTTCAGGACACGAGACAGATATGAGATAGCTAAGGCGTATTTCACTCAACATGTCTGAAGATGTGAATAATCTTCAATGTTTTCCTAGATTCACGATCAAGGATACCAGCGTGTTAATCTATGTAAGTAAATAGTTCTTTTGCAACGATGATAACATTGTTATATATTAAGCTTCACATTGTAATATCAAGAACCATATAAATTTACAGTACATTAATTGTTAATCTACGAGTGTACTGCAACAAAAATTACTTAGAAATTCGATATGAACGTCATAGAAATATATGCTGAAACTAATTATGAAACACGAAAACGAAGCACTTATGTCACTGTATATAATGCTTACAGGTTTATGGTTCTAATTATGGAATTATTACACTGTTGCTGTCGAAATTGTGAGTTTATCAGGATGTATTGGTTAAGTCTGTCATTTACGACGATTTGTGTACGCAAAAATTCCTAAATAAATAACCGGAGATATTACCTGAGACTCGTCTACTTAGCACAATTTGCTCGGATCTGAGATATTCAAATAACGTGCAGAAGCTTTAATATTTACATCACACGGTATAGTATATTATATTTAGATTAATGTAAAAGAGAATCTGACGGCGATCCACCGCATTTCAACATAAAAATTTAATATGGCGGCTAGAAGAAGCGTCGTTTGAAGGCTGTTAGTAATAAACGTTAATAGCCGGCCACTATGTGTTAAGTATACATGATATAACGAAAAAGTAATTGTAGAATGTAAATTATTCAATAAACGAGGATTGTTTTTTTTTAATGTTTAAATCATTTCTTCGATATAAGAGCGGTTCTTTAAGCAAGTAAATAGCCGAAGAACAAAATAAAAATAGCTATTGTTTGTTTTTATCGTCGGTTGAAAATTCACAAGGAAAAACGCAGTGGCGGATTATCTTATAAGCGCATGAGGCGCGCGCTTGGAGCCTCTGAATCTTAGGGGCCTCAAAAATAGCTTAAATTATAAAACCAATATACTCTGTTTAGATTTTTATATATATTTACTATTTTACATGAAATATTTTGAAGTTCTTATCTTATTAGGAAAACAGGGTCTCCAAATTTTATTGCGCCTGGGGCTTCTCGTATGCTTAATCCGCCACCGATTGGAAGTATTTGAAGATTTACCAAAATCCTTCGACGAATTATTATCCGTGTGGCATTGATGATTAAATTCATATTGTCGAAATGCAGATATCGATGATTGATGATGACAGTTTGGGCTTGCAAAAAAATGAAATATTAAGAAATCATTTTATCGAATTGTGACATAAAAGGTAAAAGGTCGCTTTCTTGAGATTCTCAAGAATTCTCGAGATTATTCACATATACATTTTTCAACTGAAAATTTCACTATTTCAATTTTCAAAACATTGGTCATAATATTATGTTATGAGGAGCTTGGAATCAAAAATGACCAGATTAACTTTGTCTTGAACAGAGAAAAACATTTTTTTTTATAAACACTATTACTATAAGTAAACAGTTTTGATTATAAGATCATATTTTGACCCTAGTTGCATGGAAACAACGAAATTTTTAGCGACGTTAAAAACACAAATTATCTTCTTCTGAATTAGTATGCCAATATTATAGCGATATGTAATTTGGGCGTGTTTGACCACAAACTCCTCAAATGCAGGTATACTAAAAAATGATGACATAGATAAGTTAGTGAAGTTATCTATGCAATTCTCATTAATGTCTCTTACTATTATTTTTATTGAATCTTGACATTTTTGTACACAATTTCTCGATAAAAATGAATCTGGAAATTTCTAGAATCAATAGTACCTATTCTAAAAATCTCAAGGCGAGAAATCTCAATCACAACTTCTAGTCATAGGTAGTTGTGATTTCTTATTTCCAGTGCTTTTCTTTCCATGTAACACGTTGGAACGGCGTTCCGGCACCCTTTTTCTCGGAATTTTAATCAGTTCAGGTTTAGGCAAAGTTGAAAGGTGTGGGTGTTTGTGATATTTTATTTCTCTCCCACCCTTGTAATCCAAAAATTAAGGGCAACGCAAGAGTGGTTAGTCAACCACTTGTCCTGTCCTAGCCCTTTATTTTTATCCTTAATCTCTTAAAAGAAGGTTGAGCACCTGACTTACAAGCAGTTCTCGTAAAAATAATCTGTTGAGATTGCGAAGCCATATGCTCCACATTGGGAACGGACATAGATTGGAAAAAAACATTTAGCAAAAACCTTGACAAAAAGTGAGTTTCGGCACCTTTTTTGTCAAAAAAACACTGTTTATTTATTTGATTTCTCATTTTTGTGATGTGCCGAATACTGGTTCGCAGTCGCTTTTATTGAGACTACATTAAGAAAAAGATATTCCTCCTTTGATTAGGTCAGAGGCAGTAGCGGGTGAAGTAAATTGGAGGCCCCAGGAGCAATCAAATTTGTAGGCCCTGTTTTTCGGATAACATGACGCAGGAAAAATCCATGTAAAAAAATAAAAATATGTAAAATTTGAATAAAAAGTATATGGGTTGTATAATGTAAGTAGTTTCTGAGGCTCCTAAGATTATATGGCCCCAAGCGCGCGCCTCATTCGCTTGTAGGGTAATCCGCCACTGGTCAGAGGTCAAGGGAGCCAGTCCTCAAAATCATAGTGCTGAAAAATTGGCGCGCAATTTTTTTTTCACAGAAAAGTAACACTCTTTGTTAGATTTTTTCGTTTTTATTGATAGAACGGTGACATTTTCAACATATGAATATAGATAATTTGTGATGTTATTTGTTGCGATTTTTGGTAAATAGTGTATAACCACATATCATATTATATAAAGTTATTCAAAAGTCAAGACTTATGCGGCTAGTCGTCATCGACTGCTTTAATATAATATGTGCTAGGTCCTGTGGTGTAGGAAGGGGTCTTGCAGCCCCTAATAGTTCCTCTAATTTTGTTTTTTCATCACTTCTATTATTTTTTATCTAATAATTATGAGTTTTTACTACAGGTGGCTTTTTTTTATGTATACATATCATTTCTCGAAAAATACAGTATTTATTTTTGAAAATGCCGCCTCCAAAAATGTGTCGCCCGGGGCGGTCCGCCCCTGCCGCACCCCCTTGCTACGGCACTGGCTAGGTCTTTTGGAAATTTCTAAATACCTACATACTCTTAAATACGGCGTTTAGTGGCTCAAATTCAATAAGCACGACATATTCGATGATCTTAAAATTCTTTTGTGTACTTAAACTCACTTTCGCCAAGTTTGTGGCTTGACTCCTTTGATATCTACGACGAATTACGAAAATTAATAGTCATGATTTCATTTCTGAAAAAATGTAATATAAGACATAGATTAGATCAATCAAAATTTCTCTCAGAACTCGAATATAACTGATATAAACGTCTTTTAATATTAACTTTCAGAAATGCGCAACAAATAGTGCCAGTTTTAATAAAACAGTACATTTTTTTGTGCAGTATATGTATTTTATTTTATACCCGTTTTCCTTACGTTAAATATCACATGAAAAGTTATCTCAATTATCAATTGCGTAATTCACAGTGTAATTGTTTTTAGGTTTATCACAATTGCATTACTATATGCAGTGGCAGATAATCCCATAAGTTTACGAGGCGCGCGCCTCAAAGCCTCAAAATCTTTGGAGCCTAAAAAGTGGTTTTAATATAATTAATTAATATATTTCAAAATTTTAATTTTCCTGTCATCCGAAAAACAGGGCATCAGAGTTTTATTGCGCCTGAGGCCCCTCAATTGCTTAATCCGCCACTGGAAAAACGTATTCTTTCTTTAATTCGTCGAGAGCTGGGAATTGCAACTCTTAGTCGTCTTTTTCTTTTTAAACTTAGAAAGAAATATTTACATGCTTAAAACTAAACTCTCTTTTATAAACAAAAGTCTTTTTATTGATTTACACAAAAAAATCTAAGCATATTCATGTTATATCCATTATATCCCATATAGGGGGCATTTAATATCTTTTGAATACTAACCCAGATTTTATAGTTACACCACTGGTATACTGTCACGTAATTATACAAAACGTACGTATATAATAAAGCGATTCTTTACGATAGGAGTCACCAAACTTTTTAAGAAACGGGCCGGATTGAACATTTTAAAAATTTAGAGGATAGGATGACAAATAAATTCTTATTGGAACCCAATCAGAATTTTTATTTATTACAAGTGCTAAAATAATAATTAGAATGTCAACGAATGTAGTTCATATTGCTATTTATATAGAAAATATTTATTATAATGCATTGGAACCTTTTTATTAGTATGCCTACTTTACATCTAATTTAAAAAGAAGAAAGTAATATTGAAGGCATTTTAATTATTGAATATACATATTTTTTGCAAAGTTCTACAGCTTTATATATATTATGGATGTTTTTAATTTATTGAACTAGAAGTAAAACAAATGAGAGAAGTACATATACGTATACATACACAATACATTACTTACTACTTAATTTAATTATACATATATTTAAATATGATACTATCGTGTGTAAATTGTAATTAGTGCGAAACATGCAACTGTTTGGATGAACTTATTTCTTATAAATTTGGTTTTAATTTTGAGGTACCAATTTGCAAACAGTTTTTCATGTGCTCCAACACATTTTATATCTTACTTCCCTCACTTTGAGTCCCCTATCAGATATTCATATACCAATAATTGATAATTCGAAATAAACCGTTGTCGTGAATTCACAACTAAGTAAATCATGATTTTTTTATTTCTTATATAAATAATTTCTATACAAAAATCCACAACTTTTCAGGGGTCGGATGATAATCTTCGGCGGGCCGTAGTTTGGTGACCGCTGCTTTGCAAACATACGAATCTCCCAATTATAAGAAAATGTTCATTAAAAAAAAGAATAGTTAGTTAGTTTAGCTTTATAAATGGATACAATTTATTTAATTGAGACTTCAATTTCAAAAAGATTTTTTTTAATGAGAATATAAAAAGAATATTTTGTAAGAATACATAAACTTGTTTTATGATGTTTTTTATTCTGGTATGTGTATGAAATACAACAGATTTTTTTTATAGATATGCCATTGGTTAATATTAGACACTGAGTGACTTTTTGAGTTAAAATTTATTGAGGAAAAAATAACCTTTCTTAATATTACTCAGCCTGTAGGAAATTGACATTTAATGACTTTTCGCAGCAAACCGAAGATATATTATATATTTCATTTGAAAAATCCGTGTATGTTCATGTATGCACTCGATTTTCACCCAGCATGCCGGTAGTGACATTTGTGATTTTATAAACAAGGTACGTTCATAGAATGTGACCATTCGCCATTCGGGGCGCGTCAGCCATGTTACGTCTGTTTGTGTCCGATAAGTGTGTTTTTATTTTGTAAATAATGACATTTTTAGTACACTATGCGATAAGCGGATAGATTAAAATCTTAAGTGCAAACTTAATTAACGCTCCCGCGGCACAATTGTGGCGAATATATACAGACTTTCATGAGTATTTCGTGCTTTGTCTTCGTGGGTGACAAAATACGACGTGCAAGATGGCGCATCAGCTAGCTCCGTCTGTGAATTGCTCACTCGATGATATTGATTTGAATGCGCTGAAGGTAAATACAATGGAAATCTGAAATTTAATGAGTTAACGAGGACAATATTAAAAACAGTGTTTGTTTTATTTTAAAAGTTTTAGTTTAAAAGTGCAGTGGTTATTCGGTGTTTGTACAATGTTCGGCTCGGGGAGTGATTCACTTCTCGGGTTCCTGTTATGAATTATTATTTTACGTAGGGTGTTGCAGGCTTTTTCTTAATTGTAATCAATTGGTATTGTTCGCAGGACCCGGCGGGCATTTTTGAGCTGATTGAAGTTGTCGGAAATGGAACTTACGGACAAGTGTATAAGGTGAGATTTTTTTTTGTTTCAACACTCATTGTTTATGTGAAATTTTTACTCACGGTGTTGATTGAAAAACTTAATTAGTGGCGTAAAAAATAAATAATGCAAATACAATGAGACCGCTTGCGAAAGTTTCCATCTCTGCATGCGATTTATAACAATACATTAATAATAACACCAAATGATTTTTAAAAAACCACTAGAATTGTTAATAAGTTTATTATTAGTCACCGAGATAATGTTCGTGGATGGTTGTATATAAATGAAAGTGTAACCCCGATTTAAGGATCCCTATAAAACATTTCTTGCGGAAAATTCTCAAAACCCATAATTATATCATAAGAAAAAACTTATTTAAGCATCAAATTTTGTATATTGAAGAATTTTTTCAAGCTTTTTAAAACTATCCTGGTGGTGCTGGTTATATACCTTTTTGCTATGTCAACATACCCTTCTGAAATTCTTTCAACTCTTTGAAGTATGTACTCTCTCAGCTAGAGTCATAACTTTCTTCAGCCGATACATAGTTGTGAGCTAAACTAATTCATAATGATAAAAGATGCAGGTATCATTACAAGATAGTTTTTGCAGTCTCAGTTATTGCGCGAATAGCTTATTACACATACTTCAGATTGGGATGACAAATATTGGGTAATTTTTTTGATAGAATTATAATATTTTATCCGTGAAATACAAACAAAATATCGGCGTAAAAAAGTCACCATAGCAGGTCAAATGGAACATTTTAAAACACCATAAAGCTAATTTGAAATATTCTATGAATTTTATTTATGATTTGCTCAAAATGTTGTTTTGTTTTCCTTAAATTCCAGCGTTCCATTTTTTGAAATCTTCCTATCCACAATTAAATTTCTTTAATATTCCATCTTTTTTTGGGGCATTTAGTAAGTTCTCGAGTAGATAAACAGTTGCAAATTGTATAGTGTATTTATCTTATAATTTATATTGTATTATACTCAGTGGCGGCCGGTCAATGTGGCATTGGATCAATGCACCCCTTGTGTATGCAGGGGCGGTTATATTTCATGAAATAATATTCAAACATCACATTTATACCATTCACTCATTTAAATTCTTCATGTTTTTATTGTCTAAAAAATAAAATAAAAAGTTCTAAAATATTTATTATAGAAAATAAATACACGAAGAATTTAAAATGAGTGACTGGTAAAAATGTTTTATTTGAATATTATTTCATGAAATATAACCGCCCCTGCATAAACAAGGGGTGCATTGATCCAATGCCACATTGACCGGCCGCCACTGATTATACTCGAATAACTATTACTACTTCCATTCTCGAAGTTTTCAAGTATCTGTGATGTCAAATTAGAATATATTTAAATTAATTTCTTTGATTCTTTTTATGGCATTACAGCAAGCCATTCGTTCCGTTGGATTGATTGATAGTTATTCTACATTTAATCGCGAATGTCCCCAATTTTTTTCGATTTGAATCAGAAGTGTATTATAGTTGAAAGATCATTCTTGTGCACTCTGGATTTGACTAAAATTGTTTGGCATATTTTTTCTAAACCACGTCCGCTGGGATACAATGGGATACGGACTCCAAAGGAAGTTTATCTCTACAGATGATTTTTCAATTAGAACTTTTTATTTATTCAACATTCTTTTTTTTTGAAGAGAATACAGCAGGGGTGGGGTACCTTTATTATCTAAAGGCCGCGTTCATTTTTCTGATTCGACAAATGGCCACAGTAAACATTGACTAGGGAATCTTTGGTCGGAAACAGGAATTTTCAGTCATAATATGTCAGGAATTTACGAATTTACATAAATTTATAGAATTGGCCAGAGGGCCGCACCAGAGTAGCCAAAATGCCGCAGTTTCCCCACACCTGGAATAGAGATATAAGGATAGGGCTAAGACAGGACTAGTGTTAAGCTAATCAATTTCGCTAGATCCTAATTTTAGGATCGGTTAAGCTGTGGGGGGGGGGGGGGGAATTTAAAACTTCAGAGACATCCATGCTTTCGAATGGAATTCTATTTAAAAAATAGGCCTGTTATGGGATTTATATGTTTACTCTTCCTAGAGAGAGGTATATCGGTATTTCTTCCCTAAATATTGAATTTATTTTTCCCTAATTCCTGGAGACTATTTTTGGATGTGTCCAAGAAAGTATAAGGAAAAAAAATAGATTTTTCCAAGTATCTTTATACGCTTCCTCATAGTTGTTTAGTCAAGCCTGTACAATTGCCCGTGGGCGTGTTACAGACCTTATTGATAATATTTTCAATTATATTTTTTGTAAGGGTCATCTCGCAAGTTTGACCTTTCAAAGAATGTGTTATTACCCCTTTTATATCTTAGATTGCGTGAAAATAAAATTGAAAAATAGCTCTTGAAATATACTTAGCCAGTTTGATCATCGCCGCACGTTTGCAACCAATTGTTTATTATTTCTGTTATCGTGATTTTTTTTATTGAATTATCACATTTTCTTTATTTATAGATTAGTACACATATATCTTATCTCCTCTTTGAATTCTAATAAGTCGTCAAACAATCAAGGACTTCTCACTATCACTGTCAAAAATGTAATATGTAGATATTTTCTTTAACCCTTTCCTTACTATGCAAAAAAAAAGGGTAATCATTAACACTAGAATCTGAAACTATCTGACAGTTAATTCAGCGTCAGTGCTGCCAATAGAAAAACATACTTTCTCTCTCTCTCTCTCGCTCTTATACACTCATTCGTTTGTGGTTCACCAAGACTTCGTGGATGCGAGAGAAGCGAAAGCTGAAACACCAGTACATGTAGGACTTTATTCGGGTCCTATTTGGATGAATTCGTGCTTAGGAATTTGTTTCGTTCCCCAGGCAGCAATATTTTCGCAGTATTTCTAACAGTTATAAAAGACAACTACGATTCTTAGGTATCTACAATATTTACAAATAATTATTGAGTTATATTAAGAACTAAAGATGTTTACTTTTAATATTACGGATATGGTGATGTTCTTAGGTATAAACAATAATATTTGCTCTTAGGTATAAGAGCGAGAGAGAGAGAGAAAGTATGTTTTTCTATTGGCAGCACTGACGCTGAATTAACTGTCAGATAGTTTCAGACTCTAGTGTTAATGATTACCAAAAAAAGCACGCGCTCCTGAGCTGTGTATCCGTTACACATCAAGCAAATGGGAGTGAATCATGACAATTGTATAACACTACTACAATATTTCTATTATTGCATTACTCAATGCGTAAATGTATAAGGGAGGAATACCTGAATTTTAGGCCGAGTATTTATTATATATAAAGAGAAATTTAAATGATTTGAAGGTATGTGTACTATTTACACATCTTAGTTAAGAAAGGGTTAAAAACTCCAAACACAGTGGTTCAGAAAAATCAGACACTAGCCGATGAAGTTTTAGGCTGATTGTTAGAAAGTGTGTACGCTCAACTCTTTTTTTACACGGCAGATATTTTCCACAAAAAAACTGTGAAAAAGAGTTGGAATTAATTGAAAAATTGAAGATTGGTCCCCAGAATTTAAAAAAAAACAACATTGTGGTCAATTTCGCGGAAATTTCAAAGGCTGCGCGGGCCAATCAAATATTAATTGAGTAGTTGTTTTGGAGTGTGCGCCAACCCGGAATGAGTGTGCTTTTTAACTGCCGCGCGGCCGCGTAGTAGCTTTTAAGGGACTTACTTTTATGAGGAACTGGACATAAATCCAAGGTAGATATTTTCCACAAAAAAACTGTGAAAAAGAGTTGGAATTAATTGAAAAATTGAAGATTGGTTCCCAGAATTTAAAAAAAAACAACATTGTGGTCAATTTCGCGGAAATTTCAAAGGCTGCGCGGGCCAATCAAATATTAATTGAGTAGTTGTTTTGGAGTGTGCGCCAACCCGGAATGAGTGTGCTTTTATACTGCCGCGTAGTAGCTTTTAAGGGACTTACTTTTATGAGGAACTGGACATAAATCCAAGGCTGTGGAGTCGTTGGGAAATAAGACAACTCTGACCTTAGCTTGAAACAACATTAATCATTGCTTTCGATGAAAATGTCTGACGCATTTTATCAGCTAAGATCTAATGAAGCTTTTTCTTTGTTGCTGTCTTGTGTTGTAGAATTTCTTGTTATCAGTAAATTCGTTATCCCCTTGTGTTTTTTTGTGTCTGGAAATCGGGTTAGAACGAAAAAATCATTAAAAAATATAGTATTAGTGGAAATTGTTATTTCAAAATTGTGTAAAAAATTAATTGATTGTATCTTTTTTTTTTTATATCCATGTCCGCTCCCAACGTGGAACATATGGCCACATAGTGGAGGTATCTAGACACGAGCTTTTCTACGAGAACTTTTTGTTGCTCAGTCGCTCAACCTCTCTTTTTTGAAGAGAGTATTAGGGATAGAAAGGATAGAGCCAAACAGGACTAGTGGTTGGCTAATCACCCTTGCTACACTCATTTATTTTAAGATTGGAATTTTCAGTCATCGCAGATTTCCATGTCTTTGAAAAGTCGATTGAAAAATGCTGTTTGTACTAAGATTCGAGGTCCGGCATGGAAGCCAACGATGTTGGCCACTGTGCCATGGACCTGATGTATTTTTTCGTGTATCTTTTTTATCCATTCTAAACGTTTTATCTAGTCATGTCATGTTTTTTTACAATTACAAAGTTTTCGTTTTATTTTTTTAATTGGGTTTTTTAATAATTACAATGCGTATTATCAGACGTCAGATAGCAGAGGCGAACATCTGTCGATTTCAAGAACGGTGAAGATAACAGAAATGAGAACTTTATTTAGTACAGCGAACAAAATGTCTGAGCTAGCGATACACAATGTTCAATTGTTGTTTAGATGTTTGTGTTGCCTTTTTTTGAGCCTGTTTAAGCCCTGCTCTTTCTATCTATCGCACCCGAATAAAGTCGGTGTCGTTTAGGCATAACTTGAAAACTTCAAATTATTGAATTTATAGGAGAGCTTTTCAAACAAATACTAATGTATGAAATAAGTAAACGAAAACAAAAATATCATCACATCAGTTTTAAATAATTGTGCAAACGTTTATTATACAATTTTCATTCGAAAGTACGTATGCAACAGCGTGTTTAAGAAATCAGTTTTTCCCCGGACATCATCAATATCAAAATGAATTTTTTACAATGCATTCTTCTTCTATGGTCAAAGAGTCAGTACGCAGGATACTTAATATCTTCTTCTTTGACCACATTCGCTCCCTATGTGGAGAATATGGCCGCCACGCGGCACCTTCATCTTTCCCTGTCCCGCCAATTACTTTTCTTCCTCCCATGACATGCTGGCATCCCTCAGTTCTGCCAAGTACATTCTATGGAAAGCGCATGACCGTTGTCCGGAATGTCAGAATCCTACCGGTCGAAAAAAGAGGCAGGCAAGATTTAGGCTTTCCGGAAGCATCCGCTGCACGCGACCCAGTCAGTTCCAGCGTTCTCCATAACCACAGATGTGATGGGGCACTGTCTTGTACGTTCCTTAATCTCCGAATTCCTAACAAAATCAAACCACCTCACACTCATTATCCAACGCAAGCATCTGCTCTTGAAGCTCAGTATAAGGTTTTCGTCTGGTGCCATGATTCTCTACCGTAAAGCAGTAGAATGCATGCATTGAACAAATGGCATCGTGTATAATGCATTAGGGAGACTATTGCGGAGAAAACAGCCCGAAGTATTATTTATCTGTTCTCGGGTACTCTTGATTGCAGGTTGGGGTTCAAATGTTTACTGCTACATTGAGATCGATCATGGTAGCCAACAAGTTATGCATGAACTTATTAAATATGCAAGAAGATTGACAGGCATACATATCTCGAGATTCTGTGGCCTTTAGATTGCACTATGCCAAGGGCATGTGACTGCGAATTCAAGTATTCTAATTGCCCTACAGATGCTTGGTGATAATTCAAATTTATTTTTATTTTTTCAACAGTTTTTATTTTATTGATTTAATCCATCTGCAAAGACTTTTGACACAAATGATTAAGTAGCAATGCTGTTTAAAAAATGTATGCTTTTTTTAAATCCATCTCCGCTCCCAATGTGTGGAACATATGGCCTCCTAGTGGAGTTATCTTTCAGACGTTTAGAAATTATTTTTTTCACCAATTTAAATATCGCTTGGTTAAATTGTTTCCAAAAAATAATTCTTCATTTGCTTAGAATTTGTCAATTTTCTAAATTATACCTCTTTCAAAAATGTATTAAAAATAGATATAGTCGACAGATTAATTTGAAAAAAAATACGATTAAAAAGTATTTATAACTAAAACTTGTATCTAATCTTTATAATATATCAAGTTATTGGAATCAAATCAGTGATCTTTTACTATTATATTAAGACATCTAAACGGAGCAAGTTTTGTTTCACGTATTCCAGGCTTGAAGGGCTAAAATTTGAATTAACTCATACAAACATTTTCTCTAATTTTGAATCATAAACATCTACTGAAGCGGATGTGAGTGCGCTGTGTGTAACTAACTGACTAATGTGTTGAAGAGCTCACATTGGCGCCATTTTTATTTGTATTGTTAAATTTTTCCTTGGATGCAGACCGTTTGTGAACTAGCGTATTTCAACAATATTTATTCTAATCTTTTGTTATAAACGGTTCGTCACTGTCCTGATTGAGGGTGTACTGGATAACATGTTTTTGAAGAAATTTTATATGCGAGTGTTTTCGCCCAGAACAGGAAACATTTTAATCAATTAATCATGCGGATAAATTGAGATACTTGGGATCGGACACTCTCAAATCAAATTTTGGGACAAAATGATTTTTTTTTTTTACCATGTCCGCTCCCAATATGGAGCATATGAACTCCTAATGGAGTTTATCTCAACAGAAGTATTTCTACGAGAACTGCTTGTTACTCAGTTGCTCAACCTCTCTTTTTCCAAAGAGAGTAGGAGTAGAAGCAAGGGGCTAAGACAGGACTAGTGGTTAGCTAATCGCTCTCGATACGCCTCGTTCATGGGATAGGATGGGTGGGAGGGGGGAATTCAAGACATCATCACATACATCCATGCCTTTGAACAGAAATTCATAAATAGATTGAAAAATCAATTTATAAAACTGCCCGTACTGGAATTCGAACCCGTGCCCTCTGTAGCGGTAGCCAACGACGTTGACCACTTAACCACAGGTTAATATTCGCACACCGCTGTAATATTCAATATTGGAGTACTGATTCAAGAGGACATAATTTAATTGTTATCGTCCTTATAAACCTCATAGTTTCCATGGAATAAAGGGTTAACATATCACTTCTTTATCTCGTAAGAAAAGTGTGTTTTTCACTGTTCAGGAAGAAATGGAGTTAGTCATTTTTGATCCCAAGCTCCTCATATAGTTTATTTACATAATTTTCCTCTTTTCTGTATTTAGAAATGTTAGGGTACATACTTTTGAAATAATTACGCATCGATGCTAAAGAATATCACATTAACTGTTTGATTAGTGAGATTTTTTTAAAATTAAATTAGATTTTTTTTGCTGAAATTAAAATTGCTTGTTGTTGTGTGTAGAGATGTAAAAAACTTGGGAATTTTAAAATGGCGTAAAAAATCAAGAATATACTTGTCATCGTTTTTCAGCATCTGATGATGTCCATGTAAACATATAAATATGTGCGTTTCACTGAGTGTCATAAAAACGAGATTGTTTCGGATTCAAGTATACCTAGATGTCACTGGCAAACTCACAGACAAGTATTTGTCATAGACTAATGATAAACTTTACAATAACAGCTCTTCATAAAACCATAATATTCATATTAACAATGTTATAATTAATATTGGTATAATTATCTTATATATAGTTTGATGTTAAAATAATATTTTTCAATTTTCCCAAAGCCTGAAACCCGAAAAAAAATCAGGAAATTTCACAGCCTAGCATCACTATTTGTTGTGTAGTAAACATCTGAAGAAATAATAGTAATAATGAGAGTGGTACTAGATAAAATATGACAAAATACTTGGGAGTACATGTGCAGTGCGCAGCTTTGAGACCCCTGTTTTAATTGCAACATTCTACACACTGCTTGATACAGTGACAATGCTAGATACATTGACAATGCTATCAGCCAATCACCTCTTGTAGGTCAGCTTCACAATGACAGCCTGTGCCCATTGTTTTATTATATTTTATGTACACTTGATAATAAAAATGAAATCAAAATTCTTTCCAACTCATCCTCATGAGCTGCCAGCTCATTGTTTTTTTTTATTTTCACCTCTGATAACAATAATTTCTTATCACTTCTCCCCCACCATCCACCCTAAGCCTTCACATACTAATTCCATGATTCATGTGTAGCTAATTTCTCAGTATTTCGCTGGAGCTTGAAGATCAATTTAATTTTATTTGTTCCTAGTATTATATTGTTAAGTGTAGAAATATGAAAAATATGACTTAACTGCGATAATTGGATTAGGAGAATTTGTCTGATTGACAAATCGTTTTCTTCTTACTGAATAATGACATTGTAATTGTAAATTTTCTCTTTAAACTATCACTGCATAAATTTTAAATGTCTCGTCTTCTAACAAAAAGTATACGTCTGACGAGGATTGGTTTATTGTTTGCCTACTAAAAGACTTTTCAAACAATGCAAGAGTAGATATAGCTTGCTGGGTTTGTGGTTGATTAGTCAACGTTTTTGGCTCTGGTAGTATACCAGTACAGGCTGATTTTTTAATCAATTTATGGACTTCTGTACGAAGGCGTCGCCCAGGTCCAAAACCTATCTCTTCGCAAAGAAGGGTTGCGCAAATCACGATCACACAAGATATACTTGATAAGGAATTTGAACAAAAGTGTCCATGATCGTTTTAATTTTTAAATGTAAAAATGTTTTTTTTTTTTTTTAACCATGTCCGCTCCCAATGTGGAGCATATGGACTCCTAATGGAGTTTATCTCAACAGAAGTGTTTTCTACGAGAACTGTTTGTTACTCAGTTGCTCAACCTCTCTTTTTACAAAGAGAGTAGGGATAGAAGGATAGGGCTAGGACAGGATTAGTGGTAAGCTAATCGCTCTCGATACGCCTCAGGATAGGATGGGTGAGAGGGGGGAATTCAAGACATCACATATATCCATGCCTTTGAACAGAAATTCATAAATTGATTGAAAAATCAATTTATAAAACTGTCCGTACCGGGATTTGAACCCGGGCCCTCTGTAGCCGAAGCCAACACCGTTGACCACTCGACCACACAGGTGGCTAGAAAATGTTTTACAACATGGTTATCTGAAAATTAATGAAATGCCGCTAATTATAGTGCAGCTTTGTAAAAAATAAATTAAAGAAAATGCCAAATTATCATACATAGGAATAAGGAAAATCAATAATTTTAGCGTACGATTAATTAATACGAATATAATATCGGCATGAAAAAGTCAACATAATCTATCAAATGGTACATCTTAGAACAAACCATAGAGCAAATTTAAAATGATCGATGAATTTTCGTAATTTTTCATGAATAATCAGTTTCCTTTATTGCCCATGTTTGGTTCTTTTTGATATTTTCGTATCTGCAATTAAGTTTTCCAAAGAATTGCATTGGTTTTTTTTGCGATATTCGGTAAAATATACTAGTAGCTAATTGTAAAACATATCTACCTTTATAAATAATATGATAGTCCAAAGAAGGCCGCATTGTGATGTGATGACTTTAATGTTGAATTATTTGTTCAGGGGCGGCATACGAAGACGGGTCAGTTGGCCGCCATCAAGGTTATGGATGTCACGGAAGACGAAGAGGAGGAAATAAAACTGGAAATCAACGTCCTGAAGAAGTACTCGAATCATCGCAACATCGCCACATACTATGGGGCCTTCATCAAGAAGAGTCCGCCCGGCAAGGATGACCAGCTGTGGCTGGTTATGGAGTATTGTGGAGCCGGTGAGTAAACAGATTATTTACTACTGATTTATTTTGATGCGATCACTCCATAAAAATAGTTGGACCCGAAATCAGGAAGTCTTATTTTAAGTGGCTGACTTTTTATTACATTCTGCTTTTAATTATTAACCAAAATTAATAAAAATAATGTGTAGGTGCTTTCTTCTGTGTTGGCGGCGAAAATTATGTATTTTTATCACATTTTTTTTTAATACTTCACAATTTTTTTGTTTCTATCAATTTGATCTGCCGATACATAAATATTAGTACAGGATAGATGTGAAAACCATTAACTGTGATTAGATTTTTATATCAAGTAAATCAAAGAACAACTATTCTCGTAAATTTGAATTGCACTGATATTTTAATAACATCATTGCTGGTACATATCATCACTGTTCTGACGCAAAGTAACAGATTGATAGTTTTGAGTAAACAGCAAATGCAGTAATGCGAAACCGACTCTAAAAAGAGTTGAAAATGAATAGACCAGACTTTGACAATTATTCGAGGGCTTAACAATTGAGTACTGAAACGTCGAAAATACGATCGAGGACCGGTGGGGTAGAAAGTGTCCCCAGACAAATTTGATTGGTATTTAGTGAATGATTAAATTAAAAAGGACTTTGCAATGCAAATGCATCCCACAGGTACCCGAAGGTTAAAGTCAAACAACACTATCTACAAAAGTGTAACTTTTCAGGATAGTCAAACAACGCTTTTTATTATTTTGTACCTTCATAAGGCTGATGTTAATTAAAAACATAATGTTCATATTTTATAATTTATTGTGTACTGTATTGCTTATGTGATACTAAAATTTGTAGGTATTGTCTTAAAAATCATGAAAAAAGTACACCCTTATGTTATGTATAGTTGACGTTTCACTTCACTGGTAATTTAAGAAGAAAATATAAGAGATTGACATGTTGTTTGACTATTGTGTAGACGAGAATGAAAAATAATGAAATACACTTTTGTAGATAAAGTTGTTTGACTTTAGGCCCTCGAATTTCCTTCCTTTAATCAGCATCGATAATAATTGCCCCTAAAAATAAATGATTTTTTTTTGGCAAACTGGTGTAATCATCGCACCAACTGGTGGATTATTCCGGACAAAGAATTTCTTTGTATACTTAAATAAATTATTTCAGTTTTGTTACTAACGAAACTCTGCCGGAAAAGTGACGATATTTATTAATTTTAATTTCTGAATGTTTGGCGATTATCTTGAAATTCAAACAATGGTTGAAATGACAAAGCGCAAAACATAACCACCTGCACCACTACTGTCCGACTGCAGATACCGAATGGGTGCATGAACTATTTCCTTGAACCGTGATTTAAATGTTGATTTTATTTTTAATTGACTGTCGTAAAAATTGTAATATTTATATAATATTTATATTGACTACATTAGTGATAATATTGTGTAAACAATGTTCACTGTTGGGTTCATTAGTTTTCGTAATCTACAATGTTTAAGAATAAAACGAGTCTTATGTTTGTTTATAGATACGTTTTTTATGTCTGTCTGACACAAAAATTCTTCCACATTGACTTATGGTGGCCATACATACACCTAGGAACAAATTGTTCCAGAACATGTCCTGGAACACAAAATTCACATGTTCCGAGATAGGTTCTCATGTTCACGGTCTGGAAGCGCCGAACCCGGGGAACATGCGTTGCGCGCACAGCTGTAGAAGAAGTGTAAAAGTATATTTCGTCATGACTTTGGCGTGGCGGAATGATACTGTTCTGCAAGCAATTGAGCTATACCAAAGCAATAACGTGTTGTGGGATACATCTTATTATAATTATAAAAACCGAATACTATTTGCGAGAATATATATGTAGGCAGCACTCGTCAACATCAACTCATCGCATTTAAAAAAAAAAAAAAATCAAAATAAAATTCTTATCTATTCTGATGAACAAAAAATTGATCTTAACAGCTTAACGACCGTGGACGCGTATTTAAGTCTTTGAAATCCAACGGTTGCGGACCGTGGACGCATATACGAGTCCTACGTCATACACTCTATTCTATTGAAAAATCACTTGGTTAGAATCGAGTTTGATTTCAAATGTTAACGAGAGATGGTAGCATACACATTGACGCAATATTTAACTATAAAAAAAATCATTATTATACTAAAATATTTCGTAAAAATACCCCTAAGATGGTAGACGTTTATTTTTTTCAGGTGTGATTTTTCATAGTATTATTTTACGTTCTGGTAAAATTTTTATGTTTAAATCGTTTCTGGTTTGTTTCTCTGATTAACGACGAAATACATACGTAATATTAGCAGGGTAACATGATGCCCAGATGCTCTTGTAGGGCCTCTTAGAGGTGCGAACACACGTATCGTAGTATTTTTTTTACAACGAATTGCCTTGTGATTTATTGCTAGGGCGGGCGGCGTTTCATGCTGCAGTTCTATGGAGCAAGTGTCATTAAGGCGGTCGAAAACAATTTTTGAAATTTGAATCGGGTGGTTGATAATATTGCGACCTATTCAAACTCAGTGGTAGAGGTTCTCAATTCTTAAATAATAGATATTTGTATTGAATATGTTATTATCCATAAAACGTACTTTTTTACGATTTTTAACTTATAAATAATATATCCAATGAAGTTTTTAATATATATGAACATAAAAACAAAGAAAACAATATAAAAAAGTAGATTTTACATATTTAAAAAAAACCTTATAGTAGATTTAAGTTTTTTTGACTGCACCACATAAGTATGCAACCCACAGATATAGAACCATTGCTCAAGTGGCATTGATTTATGCGCCAAAGTATCTGGAAGCTATCAAATCAAATTTTGTGAAGATATCTCAATTGGTTTACAAATTATGGTGGATTTAGTAGAATGGCAGTTTTTTGCGAATTTTTCGCAAAATCGCCCGGCCGCCAGGTCAAATTCTATAGGAAACATACGGGCGGTAAGCTGTTAATGGAATATATAATATAAGGATTATTTGTAAGGACGACTTGAAAAATTAGAAAATTCTAAATAAATTTACAAACTATGTTAATAACTTGCTGATAACGACTAATTATTTGTTTCATTCTGCTTATTTTCTTAATTTGTGCTTAATTGAATTCTATTATTTCTTGTTTAATACACTTATGAGTAAAAACTTATTTAAAAATTATCACATGATAATATTTAAATGACAATTCTGTGATGCCAGCTCTGCGTGGTCTGCATCTCAGCTTACGCTTGGCCTCACACTGGGATCCCGGTTTTTGTCATATCGTTAATGCAATTACAGACATAGAAGAGGTGCTCAGAGATTATTCACGAATAAAATGCATTGCTTAGATATATTATGACATGAAAACCTTCGCTTTATTGAAATACATTATAATGACAATAGTGTTAAGAGTAAATGATAATGCACAGATCGGATTGTCGGTAGCTGCGTTGCTGACTCATACAGTGAACTGAAACTGTCAGAAGATAAAGTAAAATATTATTTTTGTTTTATCTCGTTCTCATTATCGTGCTAATCCAACTTTTATCATTTATTTTCATTATCGGAAATCATTCTTTGTATTATTCCAATCAAAAATGTCCACCGTTGCGACTTAAATTGGATTGATAAGGATCATTCTAAATCCGTATCAGATATCTCAACGGAATTGGTGTTAATAATCGTAGGGCGCTGTGCTTACAGCCAGCCTTGGAAATTCAGTCACGTGTTTGGACAAAGTGACAGTGCACTTCAACTTGCAATGGATGGATTATTTTTTAAATCTCGTCTTAACCCTTTCCGGTCCACAAAAAAAAATCAAAACATTCCATCAGGTCCATAATTGATTTACAGTATTACAAGAGGATAACTAATATTTTTTTTTTTTTAGATTAACAATATTTTTTTTATTTCGAAATATATACAATAATGACCTTATTATATATAATTTAAAAACTTCTAAAGTGTGATAACAGTGAAAACATTCATAGTCCAGGCATTCTCTCACATTTCATACAATAAATGTATCAAATTTCTTTTTTTCGAGATTTTAGGCATTTTTGCAAAGTTAGAATTATTTGAACAAGAGCAAATTTCGGTAATAGTTTTCAAGTGCACGTGGCAAGCGAAACTGTCGGAGAAAAAAATGCAGAACGCCCATGCTGCGCGGGCCGAGCCAGCCCCTAAAATGACCCTTTTGTATCCATTGCAGGAAGACAGTTACAGATTTAAATGTTCTTAAAAACCATTTAATTCTATGCTCAGAATACCGTTGTAATAGATAGAGTGAAGAAAAAAAATATTCAATACATTTTACCTAATTTTAACTCAATACTAATAATGAAAAAAAATGTCGAATGACATTCGACATAGGACCCACCAGAATAAAATTGCTGTCGAATGTGATTCGACATAGGACCGGAGAGGGTTAATTCAATATAATCATTTTTATGATTGTTGGGTCCTATGGCGCAGCGGTTAGCGCTGTGGGCTTCCATGCCTTATCTCACAGGTCGGAGACCCAGTAACAACAGTATTCTTTCGATCGATTTCTGCTTGAAGGCATGGGTGTTTGTGGTGTCTTAAAATGCCCGCCCACCCTTTTGATAATTTAATAACTGGGGGTAGCGAGAGCGATTAACCACTTCCCCGGCGTTCACACAAATACGTGTAAAAAAAAAAGTGCTCATGCAAATGCGTGTGATAACCGATGCGCGCTCATATAAACATTTTAAAATCGTTGTTCGATTTTCGGCGTTCACGCAAATACGTGTTTCTTACAATTTCGCGATATTCAATTTTTATGAATTCGCTTTGTGGAATTCTTATATTTTATATAAAAATTCAGGAAGAATTTCTTTAATAAAAAAAAATATAAAAAATAGACTGAAGGGTTAAAAAAAATTTTTTTTTTAATAAAAATAATATTTATCTGCTTCAAATCAAAAGAAAATAAAAATAGTTTTTTTTTTGGAACATTTTTGCAAAAATAATTCGCCGGGGAAGTGGTTAATTAACTACTAGTCCTGTCTTAGTTTTATTCTTCTATTCTTTTTATAGTTCCTGTCTCTATCTGCGTCCAAGTATTTTGTCATCTTTAATCTATTGTCATTTATATTATTTTTTTATCGATTCATTATATTAATAGTGGATAATGTTAGTTTGCTTTTTTAGTTTGTTGATTGGTCCCGAATTTATTTACATATAGAACAATCAGTGTTATTTCGCTGTGACTATGTTTTCTATTATTTGCTAAAAAATAACCAAAAGAATGTTGTAAAAAGGTTAATATTTGTCAACAAATCTGTAGTCACATTATATTGACGTAATATACATGTGACAAATATGTTAATATCCTGTTTTGTGTTGAAGAATCAACATGATTTGATAGTTTAGCTTGCCCTATACGCACGCAGCCTTGGAGGGGGCTCTTATCTAAAGTTTGAAAGTATTGACATTATTGTTATCATACGTCGACAGCGTTTTTGATTGTTCTCTGAAAATTGGAAAGACTGATAACTGTTGATCGAAGCAATGCTGTCAAGAGAGTGTTTACTTTAGAGAGGTTTATTTTTAATCTCGTATTATTCATGAAATTGTCTTAAAGATGGGTTTTGATGTGCTAAAATGCTCGGAATGTTTGTTATCGTTCAGCCGATTCCGTTCAATTGGAGCATTGAGGCATTTTGGGCAAACCTATAAAAAAATGGATATTTTCTATTTCATTCATTTATATGTCAGTCCTGTGGCGCAGCGGTTAGCGTTGTTGGCTTCCGTGCCAGATCTCGCAGGTTCAAGTCTCAGTACAAACAGAACTTTTTTGATCGACTTATCGATTTCTGTTTGAAGGCAGTGGTGTTCGTGATGTATTAATTTCTCTCCCACCCTTCCTACCCTTCATTAACTAGGCGAAGAGGGAGCGATTTGTTAATCACTAATCAGGACCAACGTTCCCTCTATGCCGCGCAGCAGTTCCAACTGCCCCTGCGCACTCATTCTGGATTGGTGCGCACTAAAAGACGGTTGTTCACCAATATTTGATTGGCCAATCAAAATTTCCGCGCAGCTAACTTCTTTTTT
The DNA here is from genome assembly GCA_030503985.1 of Himalopsyche tibetana. Lineage (NCBI taxonomy): Eukaryota > Metazoa > Arthropoda > Insecta > Trichoptera > Rhyacophilidae > Himalopsyche > Himalopsyche tibetana. Next base: position 2,945,676 of record JAPJYX010000052.1, on the reverse strand, counting down.
AGCATTGGTCAGGACTAGTGATTTACTAATCGCTCCGGACTCTTAAGGAAAGGTTCTAGTCTTATACTTTCTACTACTCTCTTTGGAAAAAGAGAGGTTGAGTGACTGAGTAACAAACAGTTCTCGTAGAAAAACTTCTGAGATAACCCGCCCCCCGTTGAAAGCGGACATGGTTGAAACTCTTTGATTTACAGGAATTTAATTATGATGTTGATCGGTTTCCTATTTGTGTGTTCCATTGCAAAGATGCTCACCTACCGACGTGTTACGTTTCATTATATATTCAACTTATTGTTCAATAACTGTTTTTTCTTTTTCGCAGGTTCCGTGACGGATCTGGTCAAATCGACAAAGGGTAACTCCCTGAAAGAGGAGTGGATCGCGTACATCTGCAGAGAGATCCTGCGAGGTCTTAGCTACCTCCACTCCAACAAAGTCATCCACAGAGATATCAAAGGGCAGAATGTCCTGCTCACAGATAATGCTGAAGTTAAATTGGGTATGTTTCTCCTGTAAAAGACTTTTGCTTAACCCATTCATTGCCCATTTCATTTTGCATTTAGCAGGACTACGCATACTATTTACAAGTTAAAAACACTTTGGTCTTGTAGGCTTTGAGGGCATCGCTGTTAAGTAAATGTCACCATGCCATTCAGAAACGAAAAAGAAATGAGGCCATTAGGAAAATGGTAAAACTTTTCTATTGGATAATTTAAGATTTCGACTGAAGGTGCTTGGTGGAATTTCAATATTAAATTTGAATCGTTCAAACTATGTACATTCTCACAAATTTTGTCACTAACGACCCGGGTTTCGCCTTTCGGCATCTTCAGGCATTCAAGTGCACGGATGAACTTGAACTGATTAGTGACAAAATTTGTGAGAATGTACATAGTTTGAACGATTCAAATTTTCTATTGGACTTTTAAGTACAATCACGGCTTTACTTTGTGTCATGGTGGATTGCATATTTTTTTATTTTAGGGAGAAACCACCATTGTCGTGTGTATTTACTAAGCTCACTTTTATGATATTTTAAAACATGCAGAATATTATAATGCATCTAACTCATTTTTTTCTGAAAATCACTCACTTCACTCCTCAGGGGTTGAATGAGGTCATACAAAAATATTATGCCAATCCGGGAATGAATCATATATGCAAAAGTTTTGAAATAATTTTTATAGAATTTAAACATCTGAGTTTGCTTAGTCTTTTGGCTGCTGTAGAAAAAAGTACATATTTCCCTAGCACTCCAGCTATAATTTGCAATTTTTAATTTAATTATTTATTGACGAGATAACTCGTCTCTCGCGTGTTAGCACGAAAATTTTTACGAGTTATCTTGTCTATGGCAGCCATCGAGTTAAAAATAAATCAGAGAGACAAAGTTAAAAGTGTCGAGAGATATTGTATTGTGTTGATTTAAAAAATATTAATGCATATATATGTTTTTAGTTGACTTTGGAGTGTCAGCCCAGTTGGACAGAACGATCGGGCGCAGGAACACATTCATCGGCACTCCGTACTGGATGGCGCCCGAGGTTATTGCGTGCGACGAGAACCCCGAAGCCACCTACGACAACCGCAGCGATCTCTGGTCTCTCGGCATCACCGCCCTCGAGATGGCTGAGAGCCAACCGCCACTGTGCGACCTGCATCCCATGAGAGCCCTGTTTCTTATACCCAGGTACTGATACGCCGTCAGAATATAAGCCGAGCGAAGCTTAGCTTTATGATCATTATGTAGGCTTAGTCAAAGTGTTCAATTGATGACAGTAGCATCCATTATTTATAATATGATTATTGAAGTCAATTCATTTACATTATTGAGTTTCTATTGAAACAAAGTCAATTTTTTTTCATTCCATTAAAAAATTCTTAGATAGATATATCTCTTTTGTTTTAATAATTACAGCATATTGTTGCCAAGGCACCAGATATTTTGATTTATTGAAAAAGTCATTCAATGACGCTTGAGGATAGTTTTTAAAATGACTTGAGATTGACTAGAGGACAAAAAATATCTCAAACATTACGGTCAAGTTCTCAAATGTTGAATTGACTAAATCTAAAATTTAAATTTGATCTCGCCGGTATTTGAACCCAGACGCATCTGATCCTAGGGTACAGCTCTTACCTCTAGACCACAGAGGCCTTGTGAATGACACACGAAACAATTGATAACATGTACGCTCAGCAAAATTATGATAACTGGTAATTAATAATGCAACTAGTAGTCTCCAGTAAATTGTGCTATTTATGCAGCTGGAAATGAGTGGTAGTCAAGGGGGCTTCGGTAGAACATATTTTTGCAAATTTTCCGCTCTTGCCTTAAATAATACTGTAGTTTTATAACATGTGTAATTTCTTTCCTTTTTTAATATGTTTACGAATATTTCTCTTACAGGAATCCTCCGCCTCGCTTAAAATCGAAGAAGTGGGCGAAGAAATTTCACGGCTTCATCGAGACAGTCCTGGTGAAGGACTACCATCAGAGGCCGTACACAGAGATACTCCTCAAACACGCTTTCATCAGGTAATGGATCTTTAATTAATATACATAATGATTGTGGCAATCTTCATCTTTGATTTGGGTCTTCAATCCCTCAACCCAGTGGTCGGCAAACACATTAGTCAACCGAGCCAAATATCAACTGTACAACGGTTGAAATTTCTTTTGAGAGCGAAATTTTTAAACTTAAATTATATAGGTTGTATATTGTAAGCGGGCGTTTTTTTTAGTGATTAGCGCAAAAATATATTCTAAACCAAACAATATTTTCTGCTGAAATTTTCAAAGAAATCATATGTGACATTTAATCATTAAAAATAAAGTGAAAACATTTTGAATACATCATAATTTCACTACATTTCTAAGCTGAATATAAAAACCTGTTATTAATTTAGTAGATAGCACTTCACTCGTTATCAATATGAAATATTCAAAATATTCTGTATAAAAAATAACATTAATCCATACCATACAATTATATAAATAATTATAGTATAAAATCCTCATTCCTACAAATTTACAATCACTGGAAGTGTGAAATCTAATGCCTTAAATATTCGAGAAACATGTGTCGCCATTTAAAAAAAAAATGCTGTGTGAACGAACATTCAAGGCATAATAAATTATGAGGTTTATTGCTTATTGTCAAAAAGGGTCACTTGCCGCGACAGTTATTTTGAAGAAATCATTAAATTAGGAGTCAATATACCAACAAATCCGACAGTATGCGATAAACATATTTTTACGTATTCCGACTATAATGTGTCAACTTGATTAGGGTACTTTTTGCTTAAAACGTCCTCAATATGATCGCTGAAATCGCCCTTTCCAACTCTAAATTTTTAAGACCGAAAACCGACTTCTGCGCGTGGAGACGAAGTTTCAATCGCACTGTATGTGGTATTTTGTGGAAGACCTGCGTGTGGCTCGCGAGCCGCGGTTCGTGAAAAAACCCATTGTGTTCAAGCTGGGTGTATTATTTTATTCATTTGTACAAAAAAAACAAAATTACAGTAGCGTTATCGTATAAAAAGTTATTGTAGAACATAATATCAATATCTTTACCGCTGACTGCGTAAAAAATATATGTTACGTCCTGAAAATCGTTTTTAGGCTGCCGAGCTTGAAGGGTTAAAGATCTTGTGAATGCACATTTTAAAATTCTGCACGAGTCCGGTCCGCAACGAATCGATAGTTCAGAGTGAACGTAAATTTTCACTTTTATTATGAAGCCTCCATACTTTGCGTTATGCAGACAGAATAATAATCAAAATCCGGATGCCTTTATGCCAATTAGACACTAAAACTACAGCTTAATAGATAAGGACAACCATCTAAATAAATTGATTTTATTTTTCAGGGATCAGCCTACAGAACGTCAGGTCCGGATTCAATTAAAGGATCACATTGACAGGTGCAAGAAAAGAAAACAAGAGAACTCCGTCAGGGAGGATTACAGGTGAACAATTTTTTTTTTTATTACTGTAATACGTTTGTGTTCAAAACATTCTGCTCTATTTGTTCAGAATATCTCTACTTGTCGGGTCGGTAGCACAGTTGGCTTCCGTGACGGATCAGGCAGGCTTGAATTTCAGTAGGAACGCATTTTTCAATTGTTTTTTCATTTGTGTCCGAAGGCATGGATGGGCAACCTTTCCTAGGTCTGGGGCCAAATTGTCATTCTGTCTCCGAGTCGAGGGCCAGACCAAATTATTAAACATAATAAAGTAATAATAAATTAAATAAAACACGTTGCTATTTCTTATATGGTTGTGATCATGAATTAGTAGAGTGGACCACTGCAAGAGCCCGTGTCATATCCATTGTTTAATCCCTCTCTGAAACTACAAATTCATTTCTCTAATACTTCGCCGAGATGAATCTGGGCCGGATAAAATAGCTCGGCGGGCCGGTGGTTGCCCATGTATGGCATAGATGTTTGTGATGTCTACAAACTCTTTTACAACCTTTCCAATTCTAAAAATAAGAGAGAACGATTAACTTCCCACTAGTCCTGTCCAAACCCTATCCGTTATATCCCTACTCTCTTCGAAAAAAAAGATAGGTTGAGCAACTGAGTGACATGCAGTTCTCATAGAAAAACCTCTGATTAGGAGGTCATATGCTTCACATTGGGAGTGGAGATGGATTTAAAAAAAATTAGGATTGGAACCCATAGACCAGGGTTTCCCAAACTATGTTCCGCGGAACACTGGTGTCCCGGGGAGCCAGAGTAGGTGTTCCAAAAAAAAGGAATGGTTTTATACGCTGCAACACAGTTTAAAAAAAATCTTAAAAATTCAGCTAAGTATTCCGTTATATTTTCCGGACTTGCGAAGTGTTCCATTCCTGAAAATGTTTGGGAAACCCTGCCATAGACCTCAGAAAAAGACTTTTATCATTATTTAAATTTCTTAAAATCAGTGTCATTAATACAAGATAAAATCAAAGAGGAAATGAATTGAAATATGTTTTATTTTTTGTTACTTTGCAGGTACTCTGGTTCGGAAGGGGAAGAAGAAGAGACTGCTGTCGCCGGAGAACCCTCTTCGATCATTCACCAAGGGCCGGCGGGCGGTGACACCCTCAGGCGCAACTTCCAACAGATTCAGGAAGGGCGAGCAGCAGCCGAGCAACAACAGCTGCAGCTGCAGCAGCAGCAACAGCAGCAGGCCGTCGCTCAACAGAAACCGCCCGCCCCGCTGCCCAAGGCTGCTAGGAAACACGAAAGGGAGGAGATTCCAGGTTTGTCTAATTGTTTATCTGATCCTGGGCCTTTATAGATGGCCCAAGAAATATCGGGTAAAATACTGGCAACTTCAGAAAAAAACATCTGAATGTTGAATACAAACTAATATACTTTAAATTAATAGCAATGGAAGATTATTTGTGGATGGGAAATGCATTGTCACATGTGTATGCTTGTGTGTCGGAGTGAATCAGAACTGCTTGTCCTGTAGCCAACGGGTTAATACTCTTGGGTGTTTGTTTTATTCGGTTGCATTGTCTACTTGTTTGAACACCCACCCGTAGACACTTTCGAAATAATTGAGAATAGAATGTTCTGTTAATTAAAATCATAGACACATTTGTCCACCCAAGAGTTATCAGTACAGAACAGGCGAGTAAAACTTTTCCTAGCAGTTAAGGGTTATTATTGTAATTTATTATTCAATGTATTCTTTCAGATCCTGGAGCAGTCTCTCGGCCAGCAGTTCCTCAGAGGTTGATTGTTGTACCGGATCCGCAGCCCGTGCAGCCAAACCGATACAGGTAAACATCGTAGATTTTCATTTATGTTATTACACTCGGACTGCGTGCTTTTCCGTGAGTTTTCCCTGTGACCGCAGAAAACCTATTCATTTTATAAACAACACAATTTTATATATGTATCCGTTGTAACTTACAGACCTCTGCCTCCGACGCCCCGCTCGTCAGGTTCATCGAACAGCTCGGGCAACGGGCCGTCCAGCAATGGCGGAGCGGGAAGCCCCCTCACGTCCAACGGGCCCAATCTACCTCCTCCGCAGCCCCAGCGGAACTCTCAGCACATTTTCAAACCAATGGTATGTTGATTTCATTTCTCAACATAATTTATTTGATTCTTATGATTGAAATGAACCAATTGCGACTATATTTATATATACCAAAAGTGTCGTTAATTTAGATTTGCTTTTATGTAGTTTTTAGATTTACATTAGAATATTGCCGATTCTCACACTCTTCCGAAGAGCAAATGATAATTTTTGCTTACAAATATGTCTATTTAGATTGCTTTTAGACTGAAAACATTGTATGACTGAACGTATAATAACGACGGCACAGTTCCATTGACCGATATGTTTAAAATTTGATGTCTTGAGTTATTCTGCTCACAACTTAGTTTGGTTGCGTCAAAACTTTTGTCAGCCATATCGCAAAACTACCAACTTCTAGTTGTAGCACTATGGAACTAAGCCATCGATGTATTCTATATGTTTTCTATATCTACTGCTAATGTGGCGATAAAGTAAATATGATATCAACTATTAAAGCGAGAACAATGTGCCTTAGGATGCCGGTTATACGCTGACTGCACTGATTCTATCCACGATGTCAGGAGTGGCCGATATCTGTAGCCTGTAAGCCGCATGTGGTCAGAAACAGAAAGTTATGTGGCGCAAAGAATCATTGATATTTTCTTGTATTTCAACTCAACAAGAATTTCATGTATATGTTTGTAATCGGACGTTGAAAGTATTCTGAGAAAAATATATTACCTACTTTTGTGAAAACTTTCTAGAAAAATCTGCACCAATTGAAAATTATCTAAAAAGAAACTCCTTTCAAACAGATGTTCAGCGTCGAATATCACATCATCTTCAATCAATTTGGTCCGGTTGAGTCAAAATTTTGGACGCCCATGCTCTAAGCTCGTCATTTTATTTGCGATTAATTCTCAACACTTTTTTTTTGCTAGGATCCCGTGTGCCTGATTTAGTTAGCGGACATTTTATAGATAATATGATTACATATCGTCACCTTTCTGCCAGATGTTGGTAACAGACAGAACTGATAAAAATTAGTCAAGTATACAAAGTCATTTGATATCAATTCTTTGTCTGGAATAACTCTAATGCATTTATTATACCATAAACAAAAAAAAACATTTATTTGTGTAGGCAAATATTATTAATGCTGATTTTAATCTCTTATTTGTATCAGATCAGCTTTAATACATCTATATTTTGATATTATAATTGTATATAATGAATTGATGCTGGCGGCTTTATCATAAAAGGTGAATTTTTTTATTTGCTGTTTACTCAGAACTATCATCTGTTACCTACTGACTTCTGCCAGAACGGTGACGATATATCAGCTTTGTAAATATGCTTCCAACCTAATTTGAAATTATACTGATTTTAAAGTGTTTTTTTTTTAAGTTTTGTTACTTTTTTTTTTTATCGTACAGCTATCAACTGAGTAGAATGACTAAGCTATGCTTCTAAGATTTTACCCTGATGAATTTGAACTGCTCGCTTATAACAAGGAAAGTGGTTCTAAGGGTAAAATATCTAGTAAATAAATAAACTAGAACTAAATAAATCAATTAAATTAATGCACAATTGTTCATCTTCCGTGGGGTACCACTTCTATTAGCCATTCTACAACAGTTCATTATTCTGTGACATTTTAATTTGTGAGTTTTCGTTTTGGTTTTATTTTTTTAGTTCCGCAGAGAGATTCCTTTTATTTTTTGTTTCTTTTTTTTCATGTGTCGCCGCATTCTTTCATGTCTGTCTGTCCGTCACACGCGTGTTCGCTTTTAATACGTGTGTACGCACATTCGAATGCAAAAATTCAAACATTGTTAAATGTGTACGCACCTCTCGTATAACCGAATCTCGGCCGCTTGTATCAAACGCACAGCAGAAACCAGAGGTGAGTGAAATTGAACTGTTGACATTTATGTGTATCGTCATGTATTTAATTTATTATTAACATTATAGCTGCAGAAATCCACGACCACCCGTGCACATCAGCGGAGTAATTTTTACTATTGTAATATTTACCATAGAAGTGTAAATTAACGAATCCAATATTACTTTTAAATAGTTTTCTAGAAGCTATTACTTCACCGACAGGTCCTTCGGGTCCTATGGCACAGTGGGTTAGCATTGCGGGCTTCAATGCCAGACCTCATGGGTTCGAGTCCTAGTACGAACAGCATTTTTTTCGATCGATTTCTGTTCGTAGGTATTGGTGTTTCTAAAAAACCCCCCCCCACCTTTTCTGATCCTTTAATAACTGGGCTTAGTGAGAGCCATTAGTTTACCACTAGCCTTCTCCTTCTATCCCTACTACTCTCTTTGAAGAACAAGAGAGGTGGAGCGACTGAGTAACAAACAGTTCTCGTAGAAAAAGCTCTGTTGAGATACCTCCATTAGGAGGCCATATGCTCCACGTTGGGAGCGGATATGGATTAAAAATAAAAATTATGTAACTGCCAAAATCACAGATATAAATTTTTATCTATCCATGTGGAGAGATAATGACAATTCAATATAAACATGAGAATGACAATATTTATTAGACGATACAACAATTGGATACCCATACTCCTCAAAAGGTTAACAACATGTGAAATGTATATTGTCTAGCGACACAACCACCTGAAGAAAACCATGTATTGGCGATAATTTCCCAAAAATTAATTATTAGCTTATTTAAAACCACTGAATTTGTGAGTCAGTTGAAATCCTGATGTATAGTTGTGCGACACCAATCACGGCCTCAAATATCGAATCCCTTCCAGGACTTGGACATGCTAGCCGCACAGTTGAACGAACTGGGAGTAGTCTCCGGACCGGAGGCGCCACCACGCAACTCCGCTCGGGGCGGAAGCAGCGCCCCGCACAGGGGATCTTCTGTCAATTCCTCCTCCACCTCGGCCGCAGCCACCGCTGCCGCTATAGCAGTCGCTGTCACTTCGGCCGGACCTCCTCCTCTACCGCCAGCTCCTCATCACGGGCCGCAGACTGCAAACGGACACGGGCATCCTCAAGGTAATTTATTATTTTCTAGACGCAAGAAAGGTGTCTTTCGACTGAAAAATAAACTTCAATAAATGGATCAATTGTGCCCATTAGAGGTGAAGTGAGCCAAGTGGTATTTTAGAAAACAATAAGTTAGATGCGTCATAATATTCTACAAGTCTTGGTGTATCTCAGTGATGTATCCTCAGTTGAAACATATTGCATTGTGTTATCTCTGTATAATAAAAATATGTAGTCCACCAAAACGCCAAATAAAGGTGTGATTGTACTGAAAAAGTCCAAGAAAAAAGTTTTTATCATTTCACTACTTGGCTCACTTCACTTTAGAGGGCTCATTATTGTAGCCTAATTTATTGCTTTAGGTTGGTCAGTTATAGCCCATAAATTATCCACCAGATCCAGTATATATGTAGTTTTGAATGCCAATCATATATCAAAGTTGTTTTTAAAATGAAAATAATCAACTAATAATTATGAATCTTGTAGCTATGAATGAGTATGTCATTTGCAAAATAAAGATTGGTCTACAGGTCATAAAAATACACTCCTTTTTGACTAGCACCATATCTGGTCAAATCATTTCATCATTAAGTGGTCTCCGAGCACTAGGGTTGAGAATTGAGAGGGCAAACGGAGCTCTGCTATATTTCCGAGATTCAAATTGGAAATGTTTGAACTATGTCATCATCACTTCTCTGTTTTGGTTACAGTGCCTCCGCCAATCGAGCGAAACATTCTCGATCCCCTGGAAGACTCCGACACGGATTCCGAGCCCGAGGAGAACAACGGACGCGCACGCAACGACGGCACTCTACTGGCCAGTGACCCGCCCAAGCCCCTGTGAGATATCTCTTTATGTCTATATAGATCAAAAATGTTTATTACCGCACCCTTCAAGCCCGTATGACTTGCATTGAAACCACTCCCAGCGGGGCAAATTTATTAGGATCTTTATTCTAATTGAGAAAGGGGGTTTCTAATAGATATTATTATCGCATACTGGTAATAATTGTGGCTATGTTCACTATTGTTGGTACAGTTCACGGTCTGTGGTGCAGTGGTTAACGTTGTTGGCTTCTGTGACAGATCTCGCAGGCTTAAGACCCTGTATGAATATATTCTCAAATTTAACTTAAATACAGTAATATTTGACATGTTATTTTATTTACAAAATCATATGTTAAACTGATATTTCTTGGGTGAAATGATTTCTAAGAAAGAGATGTCGAGTCAAGAGTCGAGTCGGCTTAAAGGGTCAATATCATTTTTACCGCTATCTGTAAAAAAAAAAAAAAATATGATCTGTTTGTTGGATTGAAAATGCTAGTTTACGTGTCCGAAGGGTCAATATATAACAATTCTGTATTGAATGCAATTGACTTCTTTCTTGGAGTATTTGGTATTTTTTTTTATCTCCATTGCATTGAATTGGTTAAATAATTTTTACTATGTTGAATTTCGAAAAGAAGTATTCACAGTGATGAAATGCAATAGCTGTCAATGATGGATGCAAATTTAAATTAGAAAGTTTAAACTCATCAACCAACGTTCCCTCTAAGCTGCGCGCAGCAGTTGAGAAGTCCCCGCGCACTCATTCCGGGTTGGCGCGCACTACAAGACAGTTGCTTAATTGATATTTAATCGGTCCGCGCAGCCTCCACGCAGCCTTTGAAATTTCCGCGCATCTAAACCTTCGGCTTAGAGGGAACGTTGATCTGCACCCTTTAGAATCTTAAAATATCTTCTCGCATCCCCTTGAAAAATATATTCCATTTTTTTTAATCTAAGAAACAGCATTTATTGCATTTTTTTTTATCGAAAAATATATACATACATCTACATATAAATACAAAACAATAGTTCAAATTTTATGGCTAGGTTGTTGTTACCTTTTGTTGTTGTTGTAAGGCTACTTTTTTTAAAGAGCCACGCCCACCTGCATTTAAGCAATAACTGAATTTCTTGAAATATCTCAAAATAGAAACTTCTCCGACACTCCCGGAAATGCTTTCGCACCCCAGGTTAAGAAACACTGACTTAGATGAATGCTTTTTAGAACCATCTTCATTTAACTAATGCGTGCTGAATTTTTTCCCATCCCTGTTGATTTATTTAATTTTTATACTTTTTATGATTATTTTAATTTCTCACATATTTTTTTACACACAAACTCATCTACATTTTAACACACAAACATAATTCGTTCTTGTTCATTGTCTGCGTTCCGTATTAATCACTTTTGTTTGATTTAATTGATTAAAAAACATTTAATTTCACAAACACGCACACGATTTCCGTTGTCTTCTCTTTTGCTTTCGTCCCCATCAGTCCAGAGTTCTGTTACAGGCCGGGATTGGGACCGCTGGCCGAGGACATGGCCGGAGGTTCTTCCTCGACGGCCGGAGCCGGCAACGCCAACAGCGTGAGTAGCATGATGAGCGGGGGCGCTCCCAACAGACCGCTGCCGCCGACGCCCGACGACGACGACACCCTCGCCGCCCACGGAGACAGAACTCTCGTGATGAAGCGGGTAAGATATGTTAATTAATGTCGCTGTCTCACGTATTGTTAATGGTGTTTTAACAATGATTTGGATTGTTTTCATGTATATATATAAATATTAGGGCGGAGGTGTGCGCGTCTTGTCACAATTGTATGCACAATGCAACAATACTAACTGAAGTTATCATTCAATAAGGGTAATAAGGTTATTGTATTTTTTTTATTCTGAATTTTAATCTCAAAAAGCCTCATATGCCACATGATACAAATTGACGTCTTTTGCTACAAAAGACTAAGTGGTTTTACACTTGGAACAATTAATTACCTTTAAATAAATTGGCAAACCCTTATTTGGGAATCTTAAGAATGAGAAGTGATTAGTAAGATTCGGTATATTTTTTCACTACCTTTTTATTTCTGAGCTTTGATGTTTTATGACATCTTATTTCACTTGACAGTTGGCAAAATAATTGAATTCAAATCAGTGTCATTTGTCACTAAACGTAAACAGCTTCTTTGTATATGGTTATGTTGTCGATGTTGTATATTTTCATTTGATGTTTTCTTTTGTTTTCATCACTTTAATATCAATCATTATAATCGGTTTTATTGATCAAAAAGTAAGTGTTATGTAGATTTTTTTAAAAATAGATATCATTCAGGTGAAAGTTGGTAACATTTAATAATATGGCATTAAAAGATGACCTATGTTAAGGTTATGTCAAATTCTATGCTTAATCGAAACCAATCCGTCCATGAAATGGGAAAACGTCATAAGCCACAGATCCATAATTGTTCAGTAGAGCAAAAATATACATTATTTGAAATATTACGTTTTATTAAGTTGCATTTCGTTTGTAATCTTTTTGCTTCTGTAATTATTTAAAAGATAATATGAGCCCATTAGACGTGAAGTGATCCATCTAGTAAAATGGTAAAACTTTTTTCTTGGACTCTTTAAGTACTATCACGTCTTTACTTAGTGCATATTTTTATTTTACAGATATAACACTATTGCAATGTGTATTGACTGAGATTACTTCACTTTTACGATACTTTAAGACTTGCAGAATATTACAACGAATCAAACTATTTTTTTTTTCTCAGAATACCACTTGGCTCACTTCACCTCCAGTGAGTCCATTTATTACATTGTAAATATAGAAAAAATATAATTAACAGCTTAACGACCGCACGTTTTTTTTAATAAAATTTCACCTGGCAATAAAATTTTGCAAAAAATTCGCAAAAATTATAATTTTACTAAATTCACTATAATTTGTAAGCAAATTGAGATATCTTTACAAAATTTAATTTTCTTAGCTTCCAGATACTTCGCCTATACGCATATATGTGTCCGCCGGCCAGCAACCTTTGTTTTTCAAAGACTCAAATACGCGTCCACAGTCGTTAAGCTGTTAATAGAGAATTAAATTGAATATCTCATTTGCGTCCTGATAGTTAATCCTTTTCCAAAACACAATTTTATGTGCTTAAAGATTTCGACTGAAAGTGCTTGGTGGAATTTCAATATTAAATTTGAATCGTTCAAATTATGTACATTCACACAAGTTTTGTCACTAACGAACCGGGTTTCGCCTTTTGGCATCTTCAGGCAGGTTAGTGACAAAATTTGTGTGAATGTATATAATTTGAACGATTCAAATTTACAATTGTATGTGTATTAATTTTTGCCATGTTTACATGCTGACGGCAGTAATTGGGTTAACATGTGAAAAAAATGTGGCTTACAACTAAATCGAAGCACCATCTTGATACCCTGTGATCTCCATTTTTATTTCAATCAAAAGTACGCATAATAATAAAAGTATTTTGTTTCGTTTCCACGGTAAATTAATTTTTTGTGGGCTACACCTCGTCTTCTTAACTTGTTGAATTATCTACAAATGTCAATATTTAGTTGTCGATCTTGTAATATTTACAATATTTAGTTAATTTCCTAATGTGGTGGCAATCGGCAGATTTAGTTAGAGTATCTCTTTAACCATAACTAACATGGAGGAATAATTTTAGTCATAACTATTCTCAATCGTAGACAATGGGCGTAAGGTTATGCTGTATCATGTCTAATAAATATATCTTTAAGAATCAATTTTATTGATAAACTTGAAATGGTAAATGACTGTCGACTTTTCTGTATATTTTTGTTTATTTGTTGGAAATTTCTCACCTTCCTTCTGTACAGATGTTTGAACTTTCTTAAAATGGAGGCACACTTCAATGCAATATATTATTTGGGTAGTTGGAATCGAGAGGGCGTGTCGTTACTTGAATGCAAAATTATTCTGTTTTACGCCAGGCAACGCTCCGTTTAAATATTGAAGGTGGTTTAAAAGTTGGTTCAGTTGCTCGTTCCGTCAATTGAACTCGTATTGCTTTGACAATCCACTGTCGGATGAGATCAATACGGAGAGGGTGGGATGTCATCACCTAAGGAAGCAGTTCAACATTGTTTTTTTGTAAAATAATCGCGTCAGAAAAAACCACTGTGGTTGGAATGCCGTGTATTGGTTATTGACAAATTCTGTCTCACGGTCCATATCACCAGAGCCACATTTTACTATGCTTAGAAAAGTATGCCATCACTGCTCAATGTGTTTTTAACACCACCAAAATATCGATTGAAATTGAATTCCTGGTACACGCATTGTGGCATTGACGAATATTCAGGTGGATCAATTATTCTTCGAACCGTGTGTGTGTGATAATTAAGTATTTATGGAAATCGTAGAGAAATGATTGAACTAGACTGCTATCGTAAGAAAAATGGTATCTAATGGCAATAGGCATACATTTATACCTTATTCTAATAAACGTTTTTATATATGGCCTAATGGAGGTATCCTACAGAAGTTTTTCTACAAGAACTGCTTCTTACCATTGGCGGATCCAGAAATTGTCACAGGAGGGGGTCATTCAAGTTGAAAATAAACATGATACATTAAAAAAAAAGATGATTTAAAAATAATATATCTACATAAAAATAGACAATACATAATTAAGTATGTATTCTATAAAACAGTAAACTAAGCAATTAAAGAGCCCATTTCACAATAAAGTTTTGATAAAATAGAAAAATGGTAAAAAAAATCTTCTCAGGGGGAGCATGGCCCCCATAGGCCCCCCCTTTGGATCCGCCAATGCTTCTTACTCAGCTGATCAACCTCTATTCCCCGAAGAGAGTAGTGATTAGGGTTTATACATAAACCGATTTGAAAAAACCGGGTTTCGAACAATATTGACATTCCAGTTTTGTCCGGTAAAATAGAGGGAAAAAGCTATTTTTTTATGTTGTTTATATACATAATAATACACAACAAAAAAATATTTCGTGTTACTCCTCAGAAAATATGATTTAAGAAAACACAAAGCTGTTTGTTTTGTAACAAAATTTCCTGATATCAAAAATACCCTTTCGCTGGGTAATGATGTGGGGCATATGGTCTTTAAGTCATCAAATAAAATATCCAATTTTCTGTCCTTTTGTTTATATACTCGTTTATGGAAAATTCGACACAACCGGTTACGAAGTTGAAAAACCGGTTTTCGAATGTAACAAATTCAGCAAATAAACCGGTTTTTGAAAACTGACAAGCCCTAGTAGTGATAGAAATTAGCTAATCGCTCTCGCTTACATCCCGTTGTTTTAGGATTGGAAGGGTGGGAGGAAATTTTAAGACATCACAAACATGCTGGGAGATGCTGTTACTTGTTATCGGGATACTGCTAATTTAAATGTACAACAGAATTTGGGATTCTGCAACCGAGTCTTCGAAAATGAATGAACAACTGAACTGACTGTTAAAAAAAGCCTTAAATCTAAAGCAATATCGAATGTTAAGTGTGATCTTAACGTTGTTGTCTTTTCGAGTAAGACTCGAGTCGTTTTGCATTCCGGTAAATATCAGATCGTCATCACTTATGGCATTATGACGTGCGTATTTTGATAATAATTGTGCTACCGTGATGTGCAAGTGTATCGATCGTTCTGCATCAATGCTTGCTTTCATTTTGTTTTATGACCAGTGTTGATAGCTATTAAAACAATGGATATCCATCCGTCTGGACATGTGGCGTATCCCGTTTGTTTTCTTAAGCCAGAACGGCTTATTGAGCAAATTATTTGTTGTATACTAAAAGTCATTATGTTCACACGCTTGAAGCTTGTTTTAAATCATTTTGCTTGCTTTTTATTAAATATACATAGTGAAACATTGAATAATCTCCACAACCCCCCCCCCCCAAAGTATCATTCATTTTGTTCCATTTATTGTAACATGCTAAATTTTATTGTTCCTCGTATGTATATTTTCACCCATACCTTAATTTTCCCGATAAAAGTGGTAATCCACATCCTGAAAAATCATAAATCTCTTTGTGTAAATTTTAATTTTAATAAATGACCATGGAGATTTAATTGGTCTGGGTTAACTTTGTTGACTCATTGTAATTATTTTTGTGATCGAATCAGGGTGCTAGGTAGAATATCACTTTCATTTCATAGTGAAACCCTGTTTTAGCAAAATTTATTCATATTTGATATTTTTTCTACCGGGGTAAGCTACATCAGTGAATTAGGAGTTTGATTTTTCTTTTTATTTTAGTGTGTTGGAGCATTATCGTACAGTAGTAATATTTCTCAAAAATTACCTGCTTCTCAACTGCGAATTCACAGCTTAGCAATTTGTTTTTTGATACATTAATTTCATATTGTTGGATTTGATAGTTTCAATTGTCGTATTGGGCATAGCCGACAATGATGACATGTTTGGATGTGATGCTACTGCTCATAAAACAAAATGAAATAACATTTGATAACATGGTGTAAATGTCATCCACAACATCATCATCAGCCATATCGTGTTGTTTGCCATTGTTGTTGTATGTACACCACGCACACGGCATGTTACCACTCTCTGTATGTTTATTTATTATTATTTCTATTTTTTTTTTTTATTTGTTTTCTGTTTTATCACATTCCCCTTCACCACCGACATTGTCCGTCGTTACGCATCCGAAGGACCAGAAAGAAGCCGCTCCGAAGAAACCGGTCGACGGGAAACGCCGCTCCGAGCTGGAGGAGGCGTCCCTTCTCAAAGATTGGGATTTCGCCAAATTCTTCCCGTCGAAATTCGCCGAGGATAAAAACAAACGCGACTCCGGTCTGAAAGAGAATATGAGCAATCTCCTGCAGAGGCAGTCCAGGATCGATATCGAGGAAGTCAAAAATAAATACAAAGACAATATAACGCAATCGAAACAGATCGCTAATAGCAATCTGAAACCTGAAGTCAAGGTGCATGATAAGATTTCTGCCGTTTTTAACTTACATCGCCGTCAAGATTCGGATTCTAAGATTTCGAGCCCGTTTTTGAGAGGCTTTCGTCGCGAGAATTCAGATTTATTTCCCTTGTCGAGTACGAGGCATTCCGCTATTTATATACCTAAAAGTGATGCTCCGCCCATACAGGCGAATCCTCTGCGCTCCAGTGGAATATTCAACAATAACCGGAGGCCAACGACGAGGGGAGAGCCGGTCTTAACCGAGTTCCTCAAAATGAACGACAGTCTAAAAATGTCAAGGCAGGGGGAGATTAAGAAGATTATAAAAAAAGACGCCACCAATAATAATAACAAAGCGTTTGAAAAGGTCGACGAGGAAGGCGGCGGCAACGCTTTGAAGAATATTGGCGTTTTAATTGATAAAAATGCGTCTGTAGCAAAGGACGGCAATTCACCGACGACTAGCATTTCTAGTAGCATCGCTTTTACCCCCGGGGCGGCCGGCGGCAACGCGCCAACTAACCCCCTGGATTTCCTGCGGCGGCCCCGACGGGAAAAGACCGAGTCGGACATTGTTTACCGACACTCTGTCGTGATGGGGTCGAGGGATGCTATGATCAATCAGGTAAACAGCCACGGCGAACACACCACACAAATATATGACTTACGATTGCGGGACATGTGACATGACGTATTAACTACATCGAGACTCACACGAGCACGTTTATAAAGTCGTCGATGGTGAAATATCTAACGCTCAAAACAGCAAACGAACATGATTGTTTTTATTGATCTCTAAATTTTTGAAAGACACAACCCACATCTATTTTCAAATTTTCGTATCCCACACTGAACAGTTGGGTTTCAACAATGGCTCGTCCTTCTTAGCATTTTTCATGACAACCAATTGAACAATCGGATCAATGCTTTCCTTCGATAAGTTGCCTTTATAATATCACTCGGTGACTCCAGACTTCTTCTGTCATGTCAATGCTGTAGATCAGTTGCATGGCTTGCTATCATCAGCAGAACCTGAATATGCTAAACCTTTGGGCCCATCAAGGATTTCCATCTCTATCGCACCACCCACCTCCCAGTCTTGTATTTTTCAAAATATAATCTTAAGGATTAAAATTTAATAAATCAGTTTTTTTAATGTTCTCATGATTTCTATACAAAACCCAATATTAGTTAAATATTGGATCCTTACATAAATGAACTGAGTGAAAGCTTCTTCTATATCTTGAAGGTGTTTTGGTTGATAGTATTGAGCTTAATTTGGCTCCAGCTTTTATCTGAAGAAGTATTTCTCAAAGCTCTTCGTTTCTTCTTGCCCTCATCTCCATAGAAGAGTGACTCACTTTAAAATATCTTTGATAATAATTCTCTTAGTTGTTATTATGACGTTTGAAATTTCACCGTTGATGACGATAATATGTTTGGATTGTTTAGATAGGGCGCAGTTTGCTGTCGTTTAATGGTTGTGGGATGTCTTTGGGTAATGGTGTATATTTAGAAATTATGGTGCTAGAGATGTTTTTAATGAAACTGGGGAGGGAGTTTTTCGCATGTTGGTACCTTGAATTCTCATTTCACTAACCTATAATAGATATAACACGCGGCTTTGAATTCCGTAACAGACGTATTACAGTAATAGAAGTTATCATTGAAAAGAGAACGTATTGTAGTTTCGTCTTTACTAGCCAGCCATGTGTAATCATGTAAAGTAAAACATGAATTTGGTATAGAATGCTGTCAAATAAACATTGGTTATATTTACAGATTAGCTTATGTAGTATGTACATTGATTGTTATTTTGTATGTTATTGGATGAAGCATTTTGGTATTTAATTCTTAATACAGCAGTGATTATTTATATTGAATGGGGTAAACCACAAATACAAAATTTGATAAAAAATAAATTGTACAACTTGCAGAAGAATTTTTACGAATAAACTATATCAAGTGATAATTACGACATTCGAATTGAGTGACTAATCCCATGAAAGAGAATCTTTTTGTATCATTTAACCCTTTGAGTAGCTAGTTATTTTTTTTTACTAAATTAGATTTTTTTTTTTGTATATTTTGATTATTTCGTATATTTTGATTGTTTTCACTGTTACTACACTAAAATATCTGGAAAGAATATAAATTATTATTTAAGTATTTATTTTAAATTTTAGAATGCATACTTAAAAATGCTATGTAAACTAATTCTTTATTACTTTTAAATCATTTTCTAGAAACTATTAGAAATAATTCTAGCCTAGATATCTTTTTGCTTTCATCTGTGGGAATGTGGCACTACTACTACTATGGCTACCGATTTTTTTACAATTAATTAATCTTTTTAAACAATTACTTTTTTCATTTGCAACATTTAAATAATAAGATAAAAATTCAATAGAAAAAATATGAGAATGGCAATACATAACAGATGTCAAAATACTTTGCCGATAATGCTCAAAGGGTTAACTCAATCGCTGGATTATTTACATATCATTGAAACGGGTGACCCATCGCACAGTCTGTCGCTGGTCACTATGACTTCACGTGACGACGGAAAATAAGTCTACACTATTCGTAGTTTTTATTAGTCTATAATTCGTATCGATCCGATTGACATCCCAATCTAACGAGCCCGCAGCAAACTTGTTTCGGTATTACTCAATACATTGCTTTTGTGACAGTAACATATCATTTTTCTAAGCGCAAGGAGGTTGGTTACTAACACTGCTTGCTAATTTATATGCTGCGCAGTCATCCATCTTCAGATGCCTAGCTTATATTAACACGGAGTACATTACAGGGTTAGCGCTGTGAGAAAAGAATTCTTTGATTATTACAAACATTGGAATTGTGCATAAGGGAACTAACTTAATTTTTCTATTTTCAACTCTAAGTGTCTTAACTGTAAGATAGTAACCATCCAATGAGTTTTATTTATTCTCACTTTCACCGACATGCTGCTTGTTATTGTGTTGACTGTAGAAAGGTGAAAGGACTTAACCTACAGCTTTTTCGATAACCGCCATGCAAACAATTTAATATACGCTATTTCAAAACCTACCTACGTTTAGCATTTGAGTTTGAAAAAAGGTGGGCATGAGAAAATTGCAACCAGGAAAAAGGAACATTATTAGTCTGCCCGCACTTCAAGGTTTTGTATTTTTATTATTTTGGCTTTGGCCCAAAAATCACTAATAAACGTTTTTTGTGCCTTCTGTTTAATTTCTCCTCTGTAGGTTATACATCCTTTTAGTCTTTCTACAGTCTATATATGTATTAAGATTGATGGTTCTCTTATCACGTGCTAATAATTACTTTGTGCTTTAAAATTCAACTTACACAGAATTAAATATGTAAGTGCTAAAAAGACCAACATTTTAAACAAAATCCTTATTTAGTTTTGGCTATGTATCATAGATGCCCGGTCTGTAACCAAATGGTGGACACTGTCCTCCTTGATTGACGTGTCTTAATTTTTTCTCTGTTGAATGAATTTGTGATTTGTAGACATGGTTTTACAAATCATAAAAATAGGGCTAACAAACATGGATTAGTTATCCTGTCTGCTCTATCCCTTAGTCTCTCAAAAGAGGAGAGATGTAGCGAAGCAACAACTAGTTCTTGTAAAATAATTTCTGTTCATGAATCACGAAGAAAGGGACGTAACCGAAATGTCTATGTTAAACGATATCGTTATTTCCATGCTTGGTTTCAAAAAAGGGTTTAAGTAATATTTTGACAGTTTGAAATAAGTATTCGTACTCGTTATGCAAACTCTCAAAATGTGGCTTACGACCTTTTAAAATAACTTTGTTTATTTGATATAATTATGATGATCAAGTAACCGAACGTCTTATTGTCAAATGACTGGGCTTAATATATTCCCAAGATATACCAAATTTGTAGATTTCATCAGTTTTGTGGTCAGCAATCATTTTCATCTTCCGCAATTTGGGACTAACCCACGCTTTAAACTCTCACTAACCCACATAATTAAATATTTTACTGTGATGAAAGAAAACTTTTACTGTTATCTCTGTTTTGCATCCCGAGATCACCCGGCAGCAAATGATAAAAAAAAACAGCCAGTCTGTTTTCAAAAAATGATTGCCAGGCTGTTGCATGACAATGATGACTTGAAGCATGCGCTGGCATGCCTGAAATGCAGATACAGAAAGAATCAAATACATAAGTGAAAAAAAGTGGTCTTGTCTACGACTAAATCATTTTTTTTACCAAAAAAAAATTACAGTGCATCCACGCTTTAAAAATAATTGAATGTCCTAATATTAGAAGTTGTGTCACACTATATTAAAAATATATATTTTTTGTGAATGTGTAATATTAAGTTGTGTTTAAGTGTTTGTGTTTTTTTTTTATTTGCGTGTGTGTTTTGTCAATAACGTACTAACAAACATATATCTGTGATGACGCTTTATCCATTATTAACAACAAACTCGCAACGTTGGGTCTAATTTTTTTCGCGTGTGGGTTACACCCTTCGCAAACGCGCCTTGAATGACGTGTGCATTTCAGTATTCGACAACTTCTCTTGACATTTATCTGCACACTTTTATCATGTTTATTTATTCATCACTCTGCACTGTAATAATACGCTAACCCACTGTTGCACAAATTTTATGGAATATTGCGTCGTCGTACTGCGAAAAGTGTCTAACTGCATTGTAGTAATTGTTCAGTTGTGGACTTGCAAATAAAAGTAGAAAATTCCCGTCGCTCTCGAGTGCAAAGCTGGTAAATCAAAATACTTATTTTATTTTTAAATGTCTCGTTTGTTGTTTGTGACTCCAAAGCGGTAATGCTATCAGCCACAATTCTGGTGTCTGCGGATTGATTCCCACTGATTTTGTCTTTCAATAAAATGTGGAGTGAACAATCAGTCCTCTTCTAATCTCAATCATCATACTTTTAATCTCTCAAAAAGTTGTTTGAGAGGTGTCTTGCTGCGTATTATATTCGCTAAAATTCTCGACTTATTGCCTTGCAAAAGAAACTTCGTATGGTGGTCAGAAGGGCCTTTATTCAAATCCAAGCTTGTTCAAGTATCTCATAATAAAATTTGATTTGAGATCTAAGGGATCTGTGTTTGTGATGCCGGTTTTTTTTTTTTTAATCCTTCAGTTGATATCAGGTGACTTTGTTGTATTTTCTTTGGTTATATATCGTCACCGTACTGCAGAAGTTGGGTCGGTAGAAATTGACAGTTTTGAGTAAACGGCAATCGAGAAATTTCAGCTCTTAGGATAAAGCCTTGATATTTTATATTGCATAGATAAATATACTATAAACATAGATGTCTGACACAAATAAAGTTAGATTTTAATAAGCAGCGGGACTAAATACTATTTTTACTGAACTGGTACAATAAAGTCCAGTTACTCCAGACGGAGATTGTTTTCCAAAAATGCCATTGTGCACTTACCTTATTTTTATTATTTACCAACTTCTGCCAGCGAATGACGATATGTGCTAATTACATAAAAAAGGAAAAAAAACCGATACCTATGATTTAGTCCAGTGGCTCTTATCCTGTGACTGGGTTCTCATAATTTCAGAGCAACAAAGTCATTACTGATTTAGACTTACATTAAAGTAATTATGTTATCACACCTTTGTAAAGTGTGAGGTTTTGATGAATTACTAGCTTTGCACATTAGTTTTTTTATATGTAGTATGAAAAGTAATAGATTTGATCAATATATTCTTTGTTTAATGATACGGCTTCAGAATGTTGTTTTTAAAGATCTTGAAAGTGTGTTACACTTATGTGGCGTACAACGTTTTTAGTACTGTGTATGTAATGATATTTGTCAATACAGTAGAAATCTTTTTTACTTTTCTTCTTAAAGATCCAATGCATTGACAATTTTTCCAGTTAGACCCTTTGGGCCGTGCGGCGGCGAATTGTGTTGTGTGGGTTGTTCCATTCTTGCAAAATGCTACCCAAATATTATGCCTCATTGACAGTGCGGTGCTTTTTTTTTTCTTTACTCACCGACGACTTTTTTTTACAAAATTTATTATTATCGATTGTTATTTGAAATAATGTTGGGATGTATGGTCGGTCGGTTTTTATTTCTTTTCAGTTTCGACAATTTATTCACTTTGTTTTTAAACATTCGGCATTTTATGATTTTTTCATTTCACCATTGTCTGCTCTTAGTGTGACTTAGATATAGTATTTTAACAGTAGGTATTTGAAAAATTAAGAATAGCTGAGTAAATCTCAACCATTCTCCGTAGCGTCGCCTTGTTGGTGATCTAAACTTTTGTAAATTGCTATGAGATATGGGTATTTTAAAGTTTCACTTGTGTGTTATGTTGTAACATTTAGTCCTTTAAAATTGGTTTCTTAAAATAATACACTCAGGTCAGGATAAAATGATAAAGAATTGATTTTGGACAATTTTTCTAAATCCATGTTTGATCTGGTTAGACTAGAGTTGAAATCGTAGAAACAAAGCATATATGGACCGTTTCTATAATTTCTTATGTTTGTACTTTTAACGCCGAAATCGATTTGAAATTTACAGTTAATTGATGCAAGCAGCCTATTGCAATGCTGCTGCCCATTTGAAATTTACCCTTTGAATATGATTGAAACAAAATCCTGGGTGAGAAAAACCTGAGACATTCCTAGCAATCATTTGAAACCGTCAAATGTTACTGTGTTGCGGAATGCACCCTGTAAGAGGGGTGGTCGTTATTTCTTTTCGCACCCTTGAATAGGTCGGCTAGGTCATTCAGTTTTCATTCTAAAATAGTGCGATTCCATACATTTATAATTGTCAAATATACTTTGTAAAGGCATTTCAATAATACTATTATAATGTTTTTATTACAAATTTTTACCATTTGAATGACGGTTATTGTTTTTTTTTTAATGAACAGGGTGGTCGGGGAAGTGGCGCTGAAGGTTCTAGAACAAGCTCAGTTCTCCCGGATCTTCTCAGCCAAGCCGGGCGGCCAGCGACACCGCCTCCGCGGCACGACAAGCCGCAAGCCGAAGAGGTAAGGAATTCGTTTCCACTAATCAATTGACATTTTAAATTATTTATCTTATAAGAGAACATATATATAATTTGTCAATATTTTTTCACCCTATTGGGCAAGATTATAGAGAGCTATCAGCATACTACTGCCATAAAATTGGGAGTCACTGTTCTATGAATCAATGGATTAGGATCTCGGGACTAAATTTTAACTCATGCTATAAACGGTGTAAGCCACAACGCATACATACAAAAATAAAGTTTTGAAATTATGCAAGGTTATCTCTTCTTCTTTTTAATATGTTTTAGTGATGCACTGATATCAAAAAGATTACGAATGCATTGTAATATTTTAATTACAATTTCTACAAAAGAACACAGTAACCCCCCTATAGTGTTCCCCCCTATAGAAAGTTTCCTATAATGTGTGCAGCAGTCCCCCCATAGTGTTTTTTTTTCAAAACGCTAAATTAAAAAAAAATGTTTAAATACACACATTGAAAAAATATTTGTCAGTAGACATTCGTTCCTTGTCTTATTCTGTAATGGGCGAAACGAAGAGGTGAACGTGACAGGAGAAATGTTTGAATTTCTTATTTCGTTAAATTCACAAAATACACTCGAAAGAACCTTACCTCAAACTTTGTATGGGTGCCCAGTCCCCTATAACGTAGTATTCCTATAGTGTTGTCCCAATATCTACGCTATAGGGGGGGTCGACTGTATTTCACAATGTTTACGAACATATTTGATATTGATTGAAATGCTAAATGTATATAATGTTGAGTGATTATATATACATATTTTTTTACATCACGGGGATATATTTCACACACCAATGTTTATATTGATTCACGTACAATCAAAAATGACAATTGTCAGTATTTTAGCGTGTTTAATCCTACATCCAAACCGACTCGATAGAGGTAACCCACAGAATCTGATTATGCAAATATCAGTAGGGCGGCATAGTCGTGCGGAGATTTATACACACTCAACTCTCTTTACGTTTGACAAAAAATCGTGTAAGAATCCATAGAAAAATGGTTACCAGAATTCAATAAACTTTGTTAATTGAAAACAACAACATAAGATTGTGTTAAAAATGTAATAATGAAGACCCCCAATAAGTAAATAACAAAAGATATTAATATATTCGGGACTTTTATGAAGGACTAGATATAAATTGGTTTCGTCGCTAGAAATATCTGACACGTCTTATGTGTTAGGATCTAATGAAGCCCTTTGTTTGTTATTACTTTCTTGTGTTGTTGAATTTCTTGTCATTAGGAAATCCGTTATCCACCCCACGTGTCGTGACTAATAATTTTTGTAAAAATATAGAATTTTTCTTTTTTGGTGGACCGTGTTATTTGAAAATGGTGTAAAAAAAAGAGTTGTGTGTGTGTGTATTTAAAATTTTGCTGTAAAAAGTGAATTCGGAAGTCTTAATCGTTTGGATTGAGAAAATGTAAGTGTAATTGATTGCCTCAAGTGGCTAACTACCATGTTCCATAAAAAATATGTGATATTGTTGATGGCTTTTTCAATATCACGCCACCGTTGGAACAATTCTGGCTTGTATTTACATTTACTCAGAGGCATTTCCGTATGGGTAATGTCATATCTCTGCCGACTGCCTGAAATATGTATGTTATTTTCGTGTAGTCTGTAATGGAGAATTTTGACATGTCATTTTTTGTTGTACGTCGATCAACAATTGTTAATTAATTACCGAGGAAAGGTTGTAAGCCACACATATTCATATTGCCAAAGCCACCGCTCATCATTATATCGCTTACGGTTGTGAACAGTGTCTGCTATTACTGTAACGTAAAATAATTATCGTCACTTGTCCATTTTAAGTATTAAAATTCTTACCAAGTGTTTACCAACCCTCAACCCTTATTTTATATATTTTATGGTTACATACATATTCTGTGTTCCTCCATTATTAACCCCTAGGCACGTATGCTCAAAATAGATTTTGAAATGTGGCTAATTCTGCTATTCATTGGATATGAATAGTAGAATAAGCCACACATACAAATAAATATATATATTTTTTTTGTTTTGAAAAACATTTCTGGCTAAATAATTTTTAATCAAAAAAGTTTTTTTAAACATTCTACAAGCCTTTTTAATCAAAAAACACTATAACTTCGATCTTACCTTTGTAGAACTTGAAGTCGTTTGATTAAAATAAAAGAAACTTTTCGCGTGCCATTCACGTCATACGTGCCTAAAGGGTTGAATTTTTGAATCTTATGGAATAATTAGTTCTACTACAAGCAAAAATAAATTTGAATGCAGTGGGTTTGAGACATTACTCAAAGATCGAAACAAATTTGGGAAAATATCAGTTTACATTGTGGCATAGCTCCTTGTTCCATGACATAGTTAATATTGTGTTGTTTTAAGCCTCATAATATTCTGCCTCCTATTGTGGTAACCTGTTTGTCGTTGCCACTCGGCAAAAATAATTATTTCAGTATAATAGAGATGTGATACTAACCGAGTCATTGTCATCACGGTGTTTTGTATAGTAATCGACAGTCTTTTTTACTGTTCAAAAGTTCTGAAGTTATATCGTCGCCATTCTGGCAGAAGTTGGTAAGTGACAAACTGACTGAAATGTGTTTGATTCTTTGTCAGGAATAACTCAGTTGGTGCATTTATTACACAGTTTGCTAATAAAAAGCATTTATTTGCATAGGAAATTATTAATAATGTTGGTTTAAAAGCAGGCAATTGTCGCTGTCTATTGATTTGTGTCAGATTGGCAGTAATGTATCTATATTTTGATGCTATAATTATCTATGTAACACAGAATATTGATGTTAGAGGTTTTACCCTCAATGTTGAAATTTTTCATTTGCCGTTTACTCAGAATTACCAATCCATTACTTACCAACTTCTGCCAGAACAGTGATGATATGTATATTGTAATGAAGACACATTTATATCTAGTTAATTCTTGAGATTGAATTTCTGTTCTATACAAGTGGGGCAACCCGCATAAGTAAAATGATAGTGTTAAGCATATAAAACGCTCTGATTCATTTAAACTTTATTCTTTCCCACATTTATTGTTAAATTTATGTTACAATAAATATGAAAATTTTAGGTTTGAGGGTACCCCTCTTGCCGTAAACCAGTAGTAGTAACTGAACCTTTTATTAAATCAAATGTGTTCTTCGAGTCTCACATCTTTACTATTGCCTTGCCTTTATACCGTCTGAGAGAGATTGACCGATCGTAACCGCTAGCCAATACAATATATCTATCTGTTTACATTGTACAATATTAGTGTGATTTTTATATTATTATATATTTGTCCCCACATTTCACATTTGTCTCCGTGTTGTCTTTCTCTTTGGCGCATACCCCCCGCATACCCGAGGCACAAAATGGCGCCCGCTCG
Source organism: Himalopsyche tibetana (assembly GCA_030503985.1). Classification (NCBI taxonomy): domain Eukaryota; kingdom Metazoa; phylum Arthropoda; class Insecta; order Trichoptera; family Rhyacophilidae; genus Himalopsyche; species Himalopsyche tibetana. The sequence goes on along the minus strand of JAPJYX010000052.1, from coordinate 2,918,367 downwards.
GCCGGCCGTGTTACGCGGTAAGTAATCATGGGCGTACACTCTGTCATGTATGCTTTGCACAAAACCACCCCTCGCCCCCCCAACCCTAAACCAACCTGTCGTAATTCTGCATACTTACCACTCTTGTTGTATTCTATCTCTTATTGGCTGAATAATGTTGTCCTTGTCTAGTTTTTTTTTTGTATTGAATTTATTTGGTGTATTTCATGTAAGGTTTTTTTTTTTTTACTTTTTTTTCATTTTTATTTTCTGTCACACTGTTAGCTCGTTTATTATTGTTTTTTTTTTACACTTTGGTGAAATTTATTTGTTGGTAAAGAATGATTCAAAAGACTACACGCTGTCTGCATTATGCGCAAGCGTTGTGCTGTGTATTACAGACAGACGGACAGACAAATCAAGAAGAAGATTTATATTGTACTTCCAGCCGTCACATGTCAGCCGATTTCTGAAGACTGACTACTTTTTAAATACTATTAATCGCGACTCTGACCCTGTTCTCGCACTGCTGAAATTGTTACATGACTTGAGCAAACAAAACAAATGCACACATTAAGTATGTGTACAGTAACAATGGATCAATCGACATGCTCTAACGCTCCATTTTTATGTTGAAAAAATTAACTAACATTGCTTGGTGAAATTACTGCAAAATATAGTAATTAGTCTATTACTTTTTGTAACAATTTTACCATACCCTCGACCGTTTTCGAATAACTAAACCAAAACTTAACAGCTGGGTCGTTGAATATTCAAGAGTTAACAAGACCACGCCTTGTAATATTTGACAAAAAAATAGATATCTTGATCAAACATTAAATGACTTTGTTCTGAGCGATAAGACTAACCCTTTGGTTGCGGCAGATCTCTGGTGTCGATAAGGAAATTATGTTTCTATTTTTTGGTGAAGATTTTTGTTTCTCTAATTGCCGCCTTCCGAGGGTTGATGGAAATTTAACCACGCTTCTGAATTAAAATTTTCGTAGATATAAAATTATTGTTATTATTTATAGTCTCTTATTTTCTTTCATAAGTTTTATGGTTTCATTTCTGTTATTCTGTGTACTATAGATTTTTTTTCAATGTCAATCTGTATAATTTTGGATTGTATCACGATTTATATTTTTTTATGCAAGACTAGTCTTTGATGCCTATTTGGATATGATTAAGTAATAAAATTATTCTTTATGTGTCAGTGGCTGAATCTAAAATGTTTGATTTGTGTTAATTCACATTTTTATTCGGATTCTTTGCCAAAAATTATCATGATTGCAGTTTGCTATTGTAATAGAAATTGATAGATTTTGTTAGCTACTTAAACATTTCCAAATAATGTCTTCATTGGGACTGTTCTCAAATATATTGGGATCTTGACACTGATGTCTCTAATACTTGGAATGATTTTTGTATTTAGTTTTTACGGTTGGTAAAACATAAATGTAATAATCGCAACTGAGTTCACCGTTGTTATAGTCGATCTGTCATAACGCTTCACCGTTGTTATCGTAGTGCAATGTTTCCCAAAGTGTGGTACGCGTACCCCATGCGGGACGGGAAGAGTTTGGTGGGGGTACGTGCTGCACCGGGCTTTGGCTGCGCCTGGTGTGACAAGCTTATATATTTTGATTATTATTAAAGTATTTTTTTCTCGGTGTTGCGAAAATTATAAAAGGTACAAAGTTGTCCAAAGTTTGGGATTAACCGTCCTAGTGTAATATAGTTTGGCTGATATAGTCAAGTCGCATGTCTTAAAGCATATTTATCTCATTACAATCACTCGTAATACATATAGCAAGTGAACATGATTAGTGGAGAATTCTGTTAATCATTTGAGTTTGCCAGATCGATTATAAGAACAGTGAACATAGTCGCAATTAATATACTAATGTTAACCCTATTGTAAAAACTAAATACAAAAATCATATTGAGTAATAGAGAACCACCTCGTTCTGTGTCGAGATACTGACGTATTTGAGCCCCATAGGTCTCCATTAATTTTATTGTTATAGTATATTTAATGTTATTTTCACAATGTTTTTTAAGTCTGACATCGACTGTGTTTAAAGACGAAAGGAGTTGACTCTCAGTTTTTTTTTTCTAGTGCTTTTATTTGGCAAGTATAAAAGAATCTGATTTTAATGGTTTTGCCTTAACAACTTCTTCGTTTATTATCGAATCAGGAAAGCTTAACACCAAGTCACGCCAAAAAGCTTGTGTTTCTTCTTTATTCTGACTTTAATTAGAAATATTTTTTTGTGCCTTCTCTTGTATATATTGTTGTAAAGGTTAATCCCTTCTGTCTAAACACGGTGGTCGATATTAGTTGTTGTTTTAATATTTTCTACGAATGTTCCTTTTGATTTTCGATGTTGTTCTCTTCTGTATTGAAATAACCGTTCCGAGCTTTGAAATACTCCAATCACAGTTTCGTTTGCACATTTATGCTTGATGGAATGATCACTTTCGTTCATTATGCAAAAAAATGCACAAATCTTACAATATCATCATCGGAGAATGTCTGTCCGTTAAAACACCACATTTGTTACGGATGAGGCGGCATTTGTAGATGATGGTGTTGCAAGTGTCACGATCCACAGTTTTCACGAGTGCATCCGTGCGTGTCACCAATTCGTCCATCAATCATTTCTTGCATTCGTTCGTTGGCTAGCATCTAAAGCTCTGACTACTTTCAAAACGATGCCTCATGGATGATCATTAATATGAAAACGCATGATCGCAATCACACGAGTCACTTATTGGAGTCAGTTCTGACGGCTACCGCTATTTGTGATCGGTATCTTTTACAAAATTGTCACTATTGGTTGCTGACTGCACTCTCGTGACACAAAATACTCACGAAAGTGTGATATTCATAAATATCTTATGGTTTCTTAAAATAATCTTACATTATTAAATGGCTCGGCAGTTTTTGAACCTGTTGTTAATATTGATAAAACTTCTTGCAAATTTAAAACATTTAAATTCACTGCGAAGAGTTTTATTTAACCTTTGGAGGAGTGACTGGTTTTTTTTAACACGAAATTGTGACTTTTTCCAATGAATATATGAAATTTATACTTAAAGCATGGCTATCATTTGCAAACCCGGCTCATTCCAAAATTGGTGAAATTTGAACCTTGAATGTAATTTAGTAAATACAAATACACTTGAAAAGTATTTTTAGAAGGGAATGCCAAAACTGGCATGATAACATTCAAAATATCATTCCAAAGTAATTTAAAACTAAAAATACTTTCAAAATGTATATTATTTTACAAAATGAAATTCAAGTTTTATTTTTCAACCATTTCGGAGTGAGCCGGAAGTTTGCAAGTAATAGCCTCAGATATGCTCACTGACAGACACTGCTGTGTTGAGTTAAAAGTAAATCTGTAATACGTTCATACTCCTCTAAAGGTTAAGAAATGTGATGGTTTATATATATATTTCAAATTTGATTTCATTGAATTTTAAATACCCAAATACTGTTATTTTTATCCCCGTATCCCTGTTTCGATAATGCCGTCATTGTCGATAGATGTGCCACAAGGTAAATTGGCTTTCAAATAAACGCGAATGTGTGGTCTGTCTGAGTTTTGCCCAGAGATAAACATCAAGAAGATTCATAGGGTACGCACAGTTGTTACAGTGACAAACTGCTGCCTCAAATTTACCAATTTACTAATAAATTTAATTTTGTAGCAACGTTTCTGTGCTCGATTTTGATGTATTCATATCAAGCATTAGTTTTCTAAATTAACTTTCTGAAATAAAAATTTGTAAAGGTTTCGGGGGTAATATTATTTAAATATCATCATGGTAAATTAACAATAACCATTGGTAGTGATTCATATTGGTTTTCAAGATACCTCTCATCAATTTCGATAACATGTCATCGCTTTCAGTATCTTTCCACATTCATTGTTCTCACATTAGTTTCATATAGCATTAGTTTTTAATTGATTAGCGTAATCCATATCATGCTTTTGTTAATTAATATTAGATGAACTTTTAATTAGAATTTATAGTCTTTAATTATTGATTGGTAACCTAATGCATCACGCCAATGAATTATTAATCTATTTTACATTAATTAGATCCGATATTTTTTTTTAAATCGAAGACAAAATGATTTTTTCTAAATTTTAAATTTCTCAAATATTTTGCGTGTATGGGGGTTTCAAAGATGTCACCTCGACTGTAATGCTATATCCCTTTAAAATTTGTTTTTTTTAATGAGGGCGGAAGGTTTAAAAAATGACAACTAAGAAGGGTGGTTTCAATATACATAGGTTAAGACCGGGAGGTTAAAAAATATCAAAATTTGTGTGTTATCATTTATGGATAACCCGTTTATGAAGTACACTATCGCCATCAGAGACAAATTATTGTGCTGTGTAAATAAAATCAGTCCTTGTTGAAAAAAAGTCAGTGTCTTCAGTGATTGACAGCTTTATAAATTAATCGAATAAAACTAATCTGATATTGTACCTGTTTCAGCAGCTTCACTTGCGTCACGGCCGGCATTCGTCCCCCCGTCCCACTCCCACCTCCTCGGCGGGATCCACTCCATCCAAATCGTTCATGGTCCCGTCCCCGGCCTCGTCGATGGGTCCGCTTCACAGTCAGTTCCTCCCTTTGCAACAGAAACAGCGCAGCTTCCTCACGTTCGGGTTCGGAGCCGGAAGTCAAGGCACGACCGGCAGCGAGGGTCCCTCCTCGCGCAGGGAGAGCCACGTCAATGTCAACGTCACGCCCACCAGCCACGATGTCGGTTCGGACACTCCGGAGATCAGAAAGTACAAGAAGAGGTTCAACTCTGAGATACTTTGCGCTGCATTGTGGGGTCAGTATTATCAGATGATTAATTATATGTGATCATACTATATTGTTGAAAATGTTATTTATTAATGTTCCATTTCTATTAATTACTTTATTAATTTCCAAAAACTCCAAGCTATTCGTTCTTTAGCCTTTATTATTTAATTTATGGAGTATTTCAACATTTTTATTTTTATCAAAATTGTGATCGTTTTCTATCAAATGATTCACAAACTAATTTTTGTAAGAGGAATATTTAAAAGTCTTTAACATCGAGTGTAATGACTAGAGTACACAAGCCCAAGGATTTAATAACAGGTTTATTTCCATTGGTATTTATCACACATAATGAAAGTAATTAGCTTATAATTAGTACTATAACAGTTTGTATCTTAACCCCCTCTCATCTTATTTTGTAATTTACAACATTAGAATTACAATCAATTTATAATCGATTCGTAAACGTTGCGATGGTCTGATGATGCTTCTCAAAGAGGCGAAACACGTGTCACATTTCGTAACGCAACAAGTGGAATAACAAGGTTATCAAATTTTATTTAATATTAAAAATGAACTTCCACAAAGTTACCGCCGAATTGTCGCATCGCACAGTTTGAGCATGTTTTTAATCACTGTTGACTTTCCAGGTGTTAATTTACTGATCGGCACGGAGAACGGACTGATGCTGTTGGATCGCTCCGGTCAAGGCAAAGTGTATCAGCTGATCTCCCGGCGAAGATTCCAGCAGATGGAGGTCCTCGAAGGGCAGAACATTCTGGTCACGGTGTCCGGGAAGAAGAACCGCGTTCGGGTGTACTATCTCAGCTGGCTCAAGTCAAAGATCCTCAGGACCGACGGAGTTTGTGATGTAAGTTTTCTCATGTCGCTTCTATTTTAGCACAAACTTATTTAATTTGATTGCGCTGCCCATTGTGTTTGCCAAAAAACTGACAATGTTCAGATTGCCTACGAGTACCCTGAGAAGAAATCGATTCAGTTGTACTTCGTTTAAAATATTCATGAGCTTTTGTGCGTTCCTTTTTGATTTTTGTTGATTCAACCTATGATTCAAATTGTCACCTGTAACTGTTGTCATTGTTATAGATATAGAACCAGAATTATTATGGCTCTTTGGTTTTGAAAGAGTATCCACTTTCACCTACCAGTGGAAGTGTTAGTTGGAAAAAATTCTGATTTATTGAATTTCCCTTTCAGCAATTGGTGGAGAGGCGAAACGGCTGGATAAACGTGGGCGACCTGCAAGGCGCCGTCCACTTTAAAATAGTCAAATACGAGCGAATCAAGTTCCTCGTGATAGCGCTGAAAGACAGCATCGAGATCTACGCATGGGCGCCCAAGCCTTATCACAAATTTATGGCCTTCAAGAGCTTTGGGGATCTCATCCATAGGTGAGTAATTGATTATTTAAGATGTTGATTTTGATAACATAACACTTTTAGCGTGTTCACTGATTGGTGATAATAAATTCCTGGTACACAATTTATGGCGACATTAGTCGCTTGGGTTTTTTTATTTAATATTCTATATCTGCTCCCTTTTTGTAGCATATGACCACCACACTTTCTCCAAGGTTTTTTATCCTCCTCCAGTCTCTGCTTCCTCCCAGGTCATCATAGCAGCCCGTAGCTTTGAGGAGTACACCCTATAAGCCATTATTTCTAATAGAGACGTAGATCTTTATTGCGTCCATCGTTGGGCATGTTGTCTAAACTGATGTTGATTCCAGGATCGATTTGTTTATTCAACTTTTCAATCAACCTTTCAATCAACCTTTTTACAAAATTAATAATAGAAATTGTGTGACTGCCAAAAATTACTGATAAATGTGTGCAGTATCATAGTGTAATTCAAAACAAAATGTGTGAGAATAACTATAGATAATATATGGCAAAAAAACTCGATCGGCGGTATGTAACACATTTATCAAAGAGTGACTAACTTTTTTACATGCATTATTGAAGTAGGGTAAGCTGTCTCAGTCAGTTACTATGATAAAAAATTTGATGTTGAACAGAAAACGGCTATAACTTTAAAAACCATTTCTAACTTTATAATTTTTTTTCTTATACTTAACCAGACAATAATCAGCTCTACAAAAACGGAAAAAATATCCTTCCTGTACATAACCAGCAGTCACTGAAATGGGTTTTAATTCCTTTCCCATACAATGTGTGTTATGGGCAGCTCTATATAAAATTGTGTTCAATGTTTCAGGCCCCTCCTAGTTGACTTGACGATAGAAGAAGGAACACGCCTCAAGGTCATATACGGTTCAGCCGACGGCTTCCATGCTGTTGATCTCGACTCCGCCTCCGTCTACGATATCTATCTGCCTAAACACGTAAGATCTTTAAGAAATTTTAAAAAAATCGAGACACTCGTCGAAGCTATTTTTATACGGAAGTTTGTGCTGCCAAGTCTTGTTAAATTGCTACCGAGGCAATCCTAGGACACAACTAAATATAACGCATAATGTTCGTTACGCCACGGGAAACGTCTGTTGGAAACAAATAGATGATTTATTGATATTTTTTATCGACTGGAAAGGAAAAAGGACGTAACCCACACATATCAAATTTCACAGGAGGCGCAAAAAACGTGTTTTGATGATTTTGGGCCATATGCAAATTATGAATTATACACAACCTTGAAGTGCACGGAGACTTCAAAACTGGTGTTTAATTGACATAATCTAATATTAACTAAAGAAATTGCCTAGGAAAAACCTTTATTTCAGCCTTTTTTCCTTGTTTTAATTTTTTACAATGTCATCTTTTTCAAACAAAAGCTAAATTTAGATACTAATTCGGTATTTGCAGCTTGCATCCTTTTGATAGAACGTGTATTAAGTTCGATACATTGTGATTATCGAATAAAACCTCTTTTGAAAAAACTGTGGGTTACGTCCTTTTTCCTTCCCACAGTCGATATGTACACTTGCAGTGAGAAATTTCAGGAAACTAGCTCATTTCAGAGTGTCAAAGAATTGTTTTTATTTTAATGTTATATGTTATGTATTTGTTTATTATGCAGATTCTTTGACAAATGGTTCTGATACTTCATCAGGCGTTTTCTATTGATCTTTACTTGTGTAAATATTGTTATTTTATTCAATAATACAAGACGAATACCCGAAATCTGAACCCACAGTATGTACAATGTTATGTTGATGGAGATATTTGAATTCCTGGAAGCAATGTGTGCTAAAATTAGACAACGCATGCTATGAGACGGGCCAAACTTGTTATCTAGCCGCTTTCATTGACGAGTCAAATGAACAATATTGTCTTGTGATTTCAGACTGCCAACGCCATATCTCCTCACTGTATTGTTCCTCTGCCGAATTCGAGCGGCATGCAATTGCTCCTCTGCTACGACAACGAAGGTGTCTACGTCAACACTTACGGGCGTGTTAGCAAAAACATTGTCCTACAGGTAAACCTATTGATTGTTTATTTTCAGTCAATATTTATGAAATCCTTCCCATGTGTAAAAAGCTATATTTTTGCTCTTGATATTGATCATCTAGTTCAGTGGTGGGGAACCTGCGGCCTCTTGATTTGTGCCATTTTTTTTTTTTTTAAATAAATCTTGACATTTTTTTAATATATACACAATTTTATAATGCAATATATTCACTGATCAAAAAATTTGTCAAAAGGTGTCAACGTTTTCTTTACTGCGGCCTTATGTTGAATCAGATAAATGAATATGGCCTTTAGAAATGGAAAGGTTCCCCACCTCTGATCTAGTTCATTAGTCAGACAACTCGTAAAATTTAAATTTGTTAAATATGATTGCAGCAATGTGTAATTTTTTGAAATCTTATCGGGTCTGTTAATCATATAATTAAAAAATGCTAATGCTGACTGATTTATAAAGATTTAAATAAAATATTGGTATTGTCTGGGTCATTACACGAATATTTCATAATGTCCTACTACTGAACCTGATCTAAGTACATAATCTGCGAACACCCGTTGATAAAATGTATATATTTCGGACACAGATGAACAATGCTCGATTTACGGTGATCAAATGAATAATGCTTTTGGCTCACAACACGCTATTTGGAGCTGTCTGACTAATGAACTGGGCGGTCGATGTGTTGATTAACATTGTAAGTTACTCAATTACAAGTGAACGTGGTTCAGTTTTGTACATCATTTTAATAAAACTGATGATGAAGAAGAAACTCGAAACACTACTTTTAAATTTCACTATGTGGCGACATAATACGTGCATAGATTTTATTTCTAGTTTGCCGGTCTTTATTATCGGCAGAAGTGGTTGATGGATGAATTAAAGCTCCAAGAGGAACTCGGGTGAACATTGGCTGATAGGCAGGTCCTGTCATAATTGTGTAATAAATGAAATTTCTATGTGTTCTTCGGAAGCATGTATTTTCTTTCATAAATGACTGAAATGCGAGATTGCCCGAAGCGGTATAACGGTCAACATCGTTGGCTTCTTCAGGTTGCGGTGCTCCGTACGAACAGTTGTTATGAATTGATTTTACTGTCAACTTCGTGGATTTCTATTCATAGGCGTGGGCGTTTGTAATGTTCAAATATTCCCACCCTCCCTTCCTATATCAGAGTGTAACGATAGCGATTAGATAACCACTAGTCCTTTGCTAGCCAATTACAAAAAAAGAGGTTGAGCAAATGAGTAACACGCAGTTCTCGAAGAAAACTTCTGTTGCACATAGTTAGCTGAAATAGTCAGGAAGTGGGTAAATGGAACGTTTTAAAAATCTTTTAAGCATTTTGGGGCGCTGCACAATAAATTATTGCATATTGTAGTAATGTTATCAGTCATCGCTATCAATTCTAGCGATGTGATCGGTAAACCTGAAATGTATTAGAAAATTCAGACAACACCGTAATTTCTGAGAAGAATTGAATACTTGCTCTTTTTTTGAATTGTTTGTGCTGTTTTATTAATAATTGTATTGATTTTTTCAGTGGGGCGAGATGCCGACGTCGGTGGCCTACATCGGCACCGGTCAAATCATGGGCTGGGGCAACAAGGCCATCGAGATCCGCTCGGTGGAGTCCGGCCACCTGGACGGCGTCTTCATGCACAAGAAAGCCCAGCGGCTCAAATTCCTCTGCGAGAGAAACGACAAAGTCTTCTTCTCGTCGGCCAAGGGCGGCTCCTCCTGCCAGATCTACTTCATGACTCTGAACAAGCCCGGCATGGCCAACTGGTAATCCAGGCTATCTGATAAACTCTGAGATCTATGTTGACCGGTGATTTCTGACGGTGTGATTCCGCCGCGGAAGATAACATTGTAAAGTGATGCAGTAACAATCTCAAATGCCAATATTGTATTTAGTTATTGGTGGTTTTTGTATGTGTTATTTTTTACAATCCGTTTCGATCATTCAAAAATTACGATCGGGGCGCGATACAAATTTTCGAGTGAGAGACACTTTTCAAACCGCTCGCGCGAGCGGTGCAATCGACGCGTCGAAACAGGCTCAAGGAATTAAAGATCGGAGAACAGGAATGGCGGGCTCTGACAGTTACCGAGGTAATCTTTTTTCACCGAGAGAACGGCACACCGTTGTTAGCAAAACGGAGATATCTTCGCAGATTTCTCCACGTTTAGGGAAAATTGTCAGAAGAATATTGTACGCCTATGTTTATTTAAATCAGCTTCGCTCGTGATATGTCTTCTTTATTAAAGTTATTTACGGAAACGTGCCGATATGTTGATGATGACGACCGATTGAAATGTCTTACGAGCTGTATTCCATCAGTGAAAGTGTCACAAACTCATTTATAAACAAATTCTTATAATCCTCTTGCCACGTATTACTGTCAAGACAATTCTGAATTATTAATATTTTTATATACGTTGTGTATTGCTTGAATTTTTCCAAGAAAGTGTGTGAACAGGCGTCGGTGCTGTTTTGTGATCAAAGCCATTCCTGGCTGACTGTAAAAAAGATATCTGCATCACTCGTTCAATTGACGAATTGTTTGTATTACGTTTTAACTACATACGGATATTTCCAAATAAGACACATATAATATTAATTTACTCCAAGCTAACATATAAATTCGGCAAGAGGATTAGATGAATTGTCAAAGGTTACAAAAGCTGTCACAAATTCGCATTTAATATCCCTCATTCGTAACAGAATCCGTTGATTACTTTAGCGAAGACTTCAGTCTTGATCTCACGCCGTCTGTTAATAATTAACACAGCTAACTGGAGTACTGCGATCTTTGCTAGTAGATTTTCATCTGGAAATTTCACTCGACGAACTTGAGTACGCAATGCAAATGTCAGTCGATATGTCTACATATCTTTTTTTATTACAAAAGATGTAATAGAGTTTGTGTACTGCGTTTGTTGTACGGCATTGCAGAACTCGTCTTCGAACGGTCGTGTTATATTTGATTTGAAACTTTGAAAATGGAAGTGTTAATTAACATTTTATAATTGTTAATTTACAATCATTTATTGACTTGTAATGAGGCTTCGTTTAGAGTCCATATATTAACCAGTGTTATGAAACAATAGTAAGCTAATTACGGCAAAGTATTTAGCTTTAAAAAAATTATAAGACAATGTCGACTAGCTATTTCAGCTTTGCAATATCACCAGAACAAGTCTAGCTAAGCCTCTCATCAATCACAATATGCCGATAAGTTAATTAACCTTCCTGATTTTCATTTTAAACTTTTTGGTCGTCGCTGTGGATTGTCACAATTGCAGTATTACGAGTCGCGAACATTTCAATTATTCATGGACGTGCCACGCCTGTTGTGTGTTGAAGAGATTTGTTATGATCGGATAAAAGTTGAAACGCTGAGCGCACGCTATTAATACATATTATAAATAAATATCTTATTATGATTAGTAATACGTTAGTTAATTAAAATGAACGAGGAAGTGCTGTTTTGGTTTTCATTCAAAAGCGAGTCGAAACTTTTTTGCGACAGTTTTTTTTTAAATATAGTTACGTTGTGGACGTGGTGCGAGATGATTTTATTGTAGCGTGTTCATTGTATGTAAAAGTGAAGTAACTATCAAATTCGATTAAGCGATTGTATTTTCAAATGACACTTCAGTATGCGATTGGATACAATTTCCTTGTGGTAAAAACGGGATATCGAAGCAACTCTGAAATAACATAATCATAACTGAGGTTTTTGCTTCACCGTTGTGAAAGCGTGTTCTTCCTCTTTTCCATTTCAAGCTACGTCCTCTAAGACTGTTAAAAACTCAAAAATGCCTAAACATATGTCTCGCATCACTTTACTTAAAGTTTTTCATCCATTGAAAATCTGCATTTGAAATTTATCCTCATAGAATATGTTATGTGAATCTTTTGATCGCTAAAGTTGATAACTGCAATGTGTAATTTCAATTTAATATCATTTGTTTAGGCCTTAAATGATATTCGAAGAATTGGACCTTGCCTTGTATTTTCTGCGAGTATTTGCCTAGTCCTGTCTACCTGTCAAATTAGTAGGATAGGATATATTCCTGTTTTTCAAGCGATATGCCTTTCTTAAGGTGTACAAACGTACTGAACGAGTGCCACTTAGGTGCTATTCAATTTCGATTTGATATTTTTTTACCTCCACCGTGTGATAGTTGTAAATTTCAAATAAGCAGTTATAATAAAAAACATACCTGGTAATTTTTTAACATAGTCTGTACAAAGTTATAGTTGATGTGATGTGTTATTTCACTTTTACGTTCAAGGACTACGCTATACTTGTATTTATTTTTATGATAATCAAATGTGTTTATATATATTTAAAAAAAACAACAATTTGGTACTGACAGAGCTGAGAGAACAAAAATAATATTAGAAATAACAATTGTATTTTACATATGTTAGTCATTGTTTTGTATCGGATTTTAGTTGTTTACGTATTTTTGAATTGTATTTATTGATCAGACAGCGAACGATTTCGTTCATGAAACTCATTGACGGTACTCAAATTTATTTAAATTACTATCAACACTGCCAAATGAACGCTATCTTGTTGTCATGATAAAACAAATGTGCGCTTAAATTCGTTGTCTCTGTTGGTTTGATTTTTTTTTCAACAGTCTGGAAAGTATTTTCAATAAATTAAACGATTATTTCACTGCCATCGTTTTTTTTTATTATCAAATTTCTCAAAACAAAATTCCTAAACGTTCCTTATGATTAACAAATTATTTGAAAACGTTATTATAATTAAGAATTCTTACCGTAAGAAAAAAAAACCAGGGTTGCCAGTACGATAGATATTACTGACGTAAAGCAATATTTTATTGATAACTTACTTAGACGGCCATTTACTGTATACATTCTAATTTTGATACAACATACTTTAAATAAACTAAATACCTTTGTGTTGCTGCTTACCTTTTGAATATTTTAGCCGGCCGTTCTTAAACAGAGATCGTTAGTAATACTCAATCCAGGCATATATCACCAATCGTTACAATCTAGTATCGCGTAGAGTTCATTTTTATTACTTTTTGAAACAAAACTTATTTTACATTTCCTTAGAATAGAATTAAAAATGACATGTGTTACAGTAAGAGTAAATCATTTAGTCTTACAAGAATTTTGAGGATGCATTTGTAGTCGGCCCTGAATGATTACTGATGGGTGTACGAATCAATGACTTGATAGTTCAATCAATGACGGATAATTGCAATGCTCGCTTCAATGTTATGTATCTCCGAAATCACACATATGTTGATAAGTTTGTAAATCTTTCACAATGTTTATTCGCCGTTTAATATTTACAAATTTATTAATTTTACCCATTTTTTATTTATGTTGTTACTCAAGGAAAGGGAGAGAAAACGATTAGACGTCTTTGAAATTTGGTGCCGGAGACGGACGATGCGAACTCTGGACTGTCCGAGGACCCGGTCGTTCTCGCTTGAGACGCGTAACTCTTTTGTGACGGTAGAAATGACGATCGAAGGTAATTGTCCCCTGGAGCGATCGAAGAAAGTACGTAACGGCTTTTACTCCGCAGCAGATGCTCAATTAAATATCTGCGCTACGATCAAATTATTTAATTTATTTATGCTTACGTACGCAAGCTTGTACTTCAATGACCTTAGTACTTATTTAGTGCTCAATAATGGCCTACATGTTTACAAAGACGATCGCTGTTTCGTTCATGCAACTGCGACATCTCGTAATACTCAAGTACACAATTTTAAAATATAATTTTATCCAATAGATAATAATTTTCCACATTCCTTTTTTGTATTAATATTCAAATAAAGCCGTGTGTGGTATGTTAGTAAATTGCTGAAATTGAAAATAATTTTATTGCTTGATATTGGAGACGTCTCCCGAACAACTTTTTACAGCACATTTTGGGCTGAATCATGTTGAGTATGCGGCATTGCTGTACGTCAAATTACGCACATTTTGGTGTAGTCGGAAGTCTGAAATTCTATCTCCTGGCGGAGCTACGGCATGTTAAAATACGCTCTCAGGTAGAACAATGCTGCACAGAACACAAGGTTTTTCTCAGCTCCTGTAAATCACCAAAATGTGAAGTACGGTGACGTCTTCAATCCACAAATTATTAAGGCTTATAACAAATGATCGATTCGAGGCCGAGTGTTAACATTGTTCGAACTAAAGCTCAAATCTCAGAATGGATATAATATCAATCTAAAACAATGCTTAGGATGATTGTCTAACACCTTACTGACTGCTTTAGTTTAGCCTTACCCTCTGCAAAGGAGGGTTAAGTGACTGGACATACAACCGTGCTAGCAAAACATATTGCATTCTCTTAATGGGTGGATGAATTCTCCCCACACCGATAATTCCTGCTTATATTCAACATATGCAAAATGATGAAACTTTTCTTTTGAACTTTTAAATACAATCATGTCTTTGCATAGTGTTTTTGTGGATTGCATTTATTTTAGGAAACACTATTGTAGTGTTTATTTATTAAGTTCACTTTTGCGATACTTTAAGACGTGTAGAATATCATAACACACCTAACTCATTTTTCCTAAAATACCATCTGGGGACTTGAAAATATACTCAATTGTATAATTCAAAAAACACAATAGATGTTATTTTTTGATTTTTGTAAGAATCATCGAACACTCGTAGTCAACTTGAAAACGTGCAATAGTACGTATTGATATACTGTGGCTTACGATCTGCCGCAGTTGCGTGAATAATCTGCAAGATTTGTTAACGAATATCTCATTTATAATTTAATAGCTTCGTTTCAGAATAATTTTGTGTAACAACGCGACATAGATAGAAAACGTTACACTGGCCTTCCCGTACAATCGCTGGCAACCTTGTTATCAATATTGTACTCACGTATATTATAATTAACGCAAATAACAACGTAATAAATGTATATGTAAACCTACCTTCAGTGACTATTTGTGTAACCCAAGTATAAAGCGAGTGCCCATATTTTTTACGGTTTTATATATCGGTATATATAGTAATGTATAAAATAAAGTAACAGAATAGGATCATAATTGTACCATACAGATAAATTATTATACTAGTGACTTTTCTACATCACTTTTAGGCGCGGGGGACGTTTTTAATAAAATGTCCCCTCTGCAGAAAAAAATAGCATTTTTGTAGCTTTCTATGAGTAGTGAGCTCCGACTGCCCCCCCCTTAATAATGATTAATTAAAAATAATACAACTCGAGTCGTTTTTTTATTCCACCAAATTGGTGTGAAATTTCTTATTGTCAATAAAGAGATATCCACAGCATGCTCTTGTTAATATTAGGTCGTTTCTGGTATTCATAAAGTGAGACTAAACAAGGTTTGAATCTGTTTGCGTGCTGAATAATTTAAGTCAATAGATATGTTATTACAATCACAATTTTGTCATACGTTTTGTAGTTACGACGTTCAGAGTGGAATTTTATGATACGTCTTCGATATATCGTTTTATACTGGCAAAAGGTGTCAAGTCAAAAAACATTGTTTCGAGATAATTGTCAATTTCGATAATTATGAATTATAACATCTCTATTTATGCACGAAAATATTACTCATCGTTCTAACCACTTCGTGATATCCGATAATGATATTACGAAATCGATTCAAATATTCAAAAGCATTTAGTTGGACATGATGTACTTTAATTGCTTCAAATTATGTAAAAATACACGGAATATTGCTGATTGTCATTTGGATGTACGAAAATGTTTTGTTTGCCTCCAGTGTATTTTAAATTATATCGAAGACTTAATGATAGCAACATTCGATATATATTCAACAGCCCATTAATATTGCTACCGTTTTAACTGATAACACCTCGGTGCTTTTATTTAAATAAAATTTTACGTAAGGAATGTTATAACTGCTGTCGGATGGGTCTAATAGCTTTTGTGATAGCGGCTGAAGAATCTAACCACCATTTGAAAACACTATTGTTAGGTCCGTGTGTTAGTCGCAATCGATTCATTTTAGACATCTACAGTTCAAATTCTCCCATTACTTATTTTAGTTAACATAGGAATTATAAATCACGTTTGACTAACTTGAGTTTCAATACTGTGTTATCTCTGAATTCTAACTCTCGCGCTTAAGCATGACTCGATCTCTTCAAATATAATCGACAAGACGTATTACTTTGGGAAGATGACAGTGATATTTGACATTTTTTTACAGCGGCTATATGACAACAATTAAACGTTCGTTCGCAAAGCAATCAGGGGCCGGTCGGAGTGAGATAAAAATAAACGTAGCTAGCGTAATCTTTAGACATTTTCTATCGTAATCGTAAGGAATCAATTATTGTTTCCCAATCGACAAAAACAGTAAGACGTAATTTTCTATTTCCATAGACGAGACGGCCGCTCTTTTTTTGTTTCTGATTTTATTTTCCGTGACGTCGTTTAGGCTTGCAGTTTCTTCTAGTGCGCGTTGGCATATTGATCGACTTGAAATGGACGGAATAACGAACCGGTAAACAATGCACGTACACAGGGGCGGGTCTGGCGTTTCAAAATACCGCACTACTGCCGATGTTTTGTGTTTATTTAACATATCATGTTCAAAGGCATTGGGAGTTATTTTGAACACTTTAAATTTGGCTCGAAATGAGAGAATGTCGGAAGACATCTAATCCTTAACAGTGTCGTGAAGTGGTATGTTGATCAGATCAAGAAATACTCACCGATATATCTATCACGGTATACTTGATATGTAACTTGTTATGGCAGGGTATATCCTGCTAAACGCCATCCTTAGAAGTGCGGTTGTTATTTGTAATGCTGAAATTCAACTCGTTTTCCGATTGACATTGCAAAGATTGCTGTCTTATAATCGAGAATGCATTTTGAATCTTGGCCAATTGTGCTCACTTGGTTTGTTGCTATTATCTCTAAATTTGATTTTCGGTAAATGTGAGCTATGATACCAAGCCCATAATATATATATGGTTGATTGCTTGCTTCCTGTCGTAAGATTAGATTATTCACGTGGATTGTTTACTGTTGGTTATTTCGAAATAGATAGGTGACTTTTTTAAAGATTACTAAACAAAATAATTCATCGTTTGTCTTGTGTTACGCAGTTGGGGTTTTTTTTTCATGATAAGTTGATTTGGCATTTATTTATTTATGTGATAAAATAGGTACGCGCGTGGATAGAACGTTGTCAAATATTCCCTTGAAATTATTCATATAGTTTTTTTTTTTTGTCAAAGTGTGCTCTGTATAATTTTGAATAAGACACGGTCAGTCGGAGTTGTGCTGAAGGGATCCAACTGACAAAGACATTAGGAGTATTATATTGTAAAACGAGAGATATTTATGTGGTGCTCGATGAACCCTTTTGACATAAAAATCAGCTCAAATGTAGTTGGGTCCCTTTTGTGCATGTCGGATTGATTTGAAATATTATTGATAAAACTGCATTTATTCTAGTTTTTTAATGATAATAAACAATATACAATAACAGTTTTAATAATTTAAAATATATATTTTTTTTTTTTTTTGTAATATATACTTACTAATCATTTTAAACTGTGGGTATTTTTTTCATTGTATGTCTGCCATTTTGTAAATGTTTCGGCAAAAGGGATCAAGTTCGGTGTATTTGACAGCGATGCAAAAATGATTTGAGTTCAATCAATATTAAAAATCAGTATCTTATTTTCTCAGTCGGATGATATTTGAAGAAATTTTTACAGAAAAACTGTCATTGTGTGTTCACTGAAATGATCGCTGTGTTTCGGTAGTAATTAAACATCAGCGGATTAATTCCTTCCGACGGAATATGTATTTAGTTTTGCATGTTGTGATTGTCGAATAAAACAATTTTCGAAAAATTGAGACTTAATCCCTTTTGTCTATGCACAGTCGCTATTCTTCAAAATTGACACTTGAATTATCAACGTGAATTTGAAGCACATTTGACCGACGATTATTCGTATTATCATATTTGAAGGAGTGGTGGGCGTATAACGGACCGATACCCAACGATGCTTGAGCAATACTCGCTATCTGCCATTTAAAAATTTTGTATCACGTGGTAAAAAAAAAAAATGTTTTCCCACCCATACTATTAATCTGGGAAATGTGACGAGATTTGCTAATCCAAAAGGGCGTAAAGCACAATTAGCGTATTAGGGGCATTGATACCCACTCTATGATATTTTACTTTACAACAAGACAAACGCATCTGAATCTGAGTTGTTACTTACGTACTTTTGGTTTGTCAAATTTCACACGTGTCAAAATAAAACTACGTTAAATTTACGACTCGACAGATGGCATCATTATATACCTGTTGTTTAATATTTTTTTTCTTAATTAAAAATGAAAGAATTGCAATAGATCTAAGACAGCTTTTTTGTGGTGCAATTTAAAGACTGTAATTATTTTTTTTTTTTATTTGACTGAGAGATCTTGAAATTTTTAACAGTTAGGGGCGGAGATTTTTATTGTATGTATTATTATCAAAGGTTAATTTGGATGGCGCGGTGAGTCTGTTGAAACGATTATTATTATATAATTGCTTGTATAAAAATAAATTACTTATGATTCTGTACGACACTATATATTGGTCATGACAAAGCGTTGAGGATAACGGGAGCAAATTGGGGATTGTATATAAATTTATTATAGAAAAAAATATACCTTTATATAAATTATATATATAAATACTAATAATATAGATATTTAAGAATTAATTTGTTTTATTATTTTTGGTTTTGATTATGACGTAATATGTATCGCATCCTGGTATGAATAATGAAAATACGGCGAGTCGTTCTTCATTGTTAAGTGTATGACTCTCTTTCTCCGGATTTGCAGATCTTCTCTGCCTTGTGATGATGATCATTGATCTGATCTGTATTTCAAATGTATTTATTCCGTCATTTGATCGTTCGGTGAACGGACGGTTGTTCAAGTTCACGGAGAACGGAGGACTTGCTCAAGCTATCCTGGTATACGCAAACACAATTCAATGTTTTGCAATCCCTAATTGGTGGAACTACAATAACACATTTCTATAAATTCTAAAGATATACATACCTTTTGACGTAATACGTAGAACGTGAATAATAAATCAAAAATTTAATATTTTGTGTTGTATTTATTACCCATTATATTCTAATACCTCCATAGCTCCATAAAAGATGTTTGGTTTTAGAAATAAAGAAATTTAAACGGTCTCGGTTTCATATAAATACAACTCGAAATAACTGTTGCAATAAATATTAATTGAATTGAGATAATTGACTAAACGATTGTCTAAAAAGATAAGACAAATCATAATAATCACTTTTTTACAACTCGGTTTAAATACCTTAAAACTTTTGTCAGCCATATCTCAAAACTACCAATTTGTAGTTGTAGCACTACGGAATTAATCTTATAATCTGATAATCTCTAGTGTGTTACTTCCTTATGATTCTTTGTCACCAGATTTCAAAAAAACATACAGAACTGTCATTGCCTTTCTTTGGTGTGTATTAAAAGTCTTATTCATTATTCATACTATCGCGCGATGTATTTAAATTATTGAATTTTTTTTCGGAGTTTCGTTAACAGAAGAAATATCTCCAAGTATTGTACAATGGCAACCGGCTCTTTTTCGTCTAGTCCTGCGCTGGTAGTCGTTTATGATATAACTCTCAATCAAAGTAGATCGGGTTCGACTCTCGTACATGCCAACAATACCAAAGAATTCCGGCACAGTTATAAAAGCCGGCTTCGCCTTCAATCTGAATTCTTTATGGAAGAAATGGTTAATTATTAATATAAATTTCAAGGGGCTTGCGTCAAAAGCAACCAACTGACAATTTGTTTTATTATACATTAAAACAAAGTGATACTAACAAACGACATAATAAATCTCTACGTTTCTTGTACATATAAAATTATTATACTAAGAAACAATGTATGTTACAATTAGTTACCTAAACTGAGTTATTTTTGTAATTTTTCTATATGAAAAAGTAGGTAAATACGAGGTTAGAGGTAGATTATATAAAATTGAAAATACATGTGTTTGTTTCAAGAACTTCTTCCGAAACGATGAACAGTAGTGATTCGAAATTTTCACATGTCATTTTCAACATTCAGCATAAGCGTGCACCTATCCTGGGTGAAGCCAGGATATAATAAAAAAGCAAATCAATATTCAATTATTAACAGCTTAACGACCGTGGACGCGTATTTAAGTCTTTGAAATCCAACGGTTGCGAGCCGTGGACGCATATACGAGTCCTACGTCATACACTCTATTCTATTGAAAAATCACTTGGTCAGGATCGAGTTTGATTTCAAATGTTAACGAGAGATGGTAGCATACACATTGACGCAATATTTAACAACAAAAAAAATCAATATTATACTAAAATATTTCGTAAAAATACCCCTAAGATGGTAGACGTTTATTTTTTTCAGGTGTGATTTTTCATAGTATTATTTTACGTTTTGGTAAAAGTTTTATGTTTAAATCGTTTCTGGTTTGTTTCTCTGATTAGCGACGAAATACATACGTAATATTAGCAGGGTAACATGATGCCCAGATGCTCTTGTAGGGCCTCTTAGAGGTACGAACACACGTATCGTAGTATTTTTTTTACAACGAATTGCCTTGTGATTTATTGCTAGGGCGGGCGGCGTTTCATGCTGCAGTTCTATGGAGCAAGTGTCATTAAGGCGGTCGAAAACAATTTTTGAAATTTGAATCGGGTGGTTGATAATATTGCGACCTATTCAAACTCAGTGGCAGAGGTTCTCAATTCTTAAATAATAGATATTTGTATTGAATATGTTATTATCCATAAAACGTACTTTTTTTTACGATTTTTCGATGATAACTTATAAATAATATAACCAAGAAGTTTTTAATATATATGAACATGAAAACAATATTAAAAAGTAGATTTTACATATTGAAAAAAAAACCTTATAGTAGATTTAAGTTTTTTTGACTACACCACATAAGTATGCAACCCACAGATATAGAACCATTGCTCAAGTGGCATTGATTTATGCGCCAAAGTATCTGGAAGCTATCAAATCAAATTTTTTGAAGATATCTCAATTGGTTTACAAATTATGGTGAATTTAGTAGAATGGCAGTTTTTTGCGAATTTTTCGCAAAATCGCCCGGCCGCCAGGTCAAATTCTATAGAAAACATACGGGCGGTAAGCTGTTAAGATCTCGGTCTCTTATCATATCTAACGTTTTATTTGTAAGTTGGTTCCTTTTTGCATAAAAAAACTTCTATCTATTCTATGATATTCTGAAGGCATCTCGGCCGAAGATTAACTGTACTGGAATTCGTGTAAACATTTCGAGAGTCGAATCTGGTAAAAGATTTATTTAAAAAAAAATAATACACAATTGAATTTCTCGTTGCAAATAAAATAATTATTGTTTTCGACAGTTTCGCAATAATAATTTTGTTTTAGAATTTCTCTTGTACAAATATAAAAATAAAATTATAGTATAATATACAACTATGATGAAGTCACTATATTATCCTTTTTCATTGGACTGTTAGGGATTTTTAATTTTTATTGACAACCCTGTATGCGCAAATATTATCAATTCAAAATTATATTAATAAAATCCTCAATTTTTTTTTTTTGTATAAACTGTTTTTGGAAAAATTGGAAAACACGACATAATAAATATTCTACTTTTTATTACGAGTCACCTCGGTTAGAAGATTGAAGACTTACTATGAAACATATTATTAATATTTGAATTATATATTATTATTTTGCAAGACCGAGGGTTGGTCAATATAGATATACGATTAATATATATATTATATGTTCGGCAATTTTTTTCCCGAGCATATAAGAATATAAAACAAAAAAAAATATATCGTTTCACATCTGTAACTCTATATTATAAGAATTCGCTTCAAGCTAGATGTAATGTTAATTTAACTGAAATGTTTTTGATAACTTTACATTGTATTTATGTTTTTTATTACAAATATACGAATAATATTGTATGCTATTGTTTTATTTCGTTTGGCCCTCGTCTTGATCAATACCGATAGTCAAGCAAGATGCCGGAAACATATTTAAAAAGAGAGAAAGAAGGGTTGCGGCTCTCCAGAGATATCGAAATGAGCTCCAAACAATGTTGTAACAAGAAATATGCTTTGTTAAATTTAGAGAGTTTGTGTTTTGGCCAACCAACACTTCTACACGAGAGCTGTCATTGAAGGAATAAAAAGATTGTGGCTTTATTTTATGTTGTATTGAAAATGTCCGTGGTGCAATCATCAATAGCGTTGGTTTCCGTGACGGATCTTACGGATCCAAGTCCCAGTACGAACAGCATTTTTAAATCGATTTCTGTTCGAAGGTATGGGTGCCAGTGATTTTTAAAAATCCTCTCCTTTCAATCTTAAAATAACGGAGCGTAGTGAGAGCTATTAGCTAACCACTAGTCCTATCGTACCCCTATCCTTTCTATCCCTACTCTCTTAGGAAAAATTACAGTTTGAAAAACCGGGTAACTTTCGGTTTCTTTTTTATATACTATATTATCAATCAAGTCTGGTGTGGTGCGGTGGTAAGTGTCGTTGACTTCCATGAAGGATCTCATGGGTTCAAGTCCCAGTACAGAAATCATTTTTTTAAATCGATTTCTGTCGTAAGTTATGGGTGTTGGTGATGACTAAAAATTCCCCCATTCTTTCAATCCTAAAAAAACGGGACGTAAAAGAGATCAGCCACCCACTAATCGTGTCATAGCCCTATCCTTTCTATCCCTGCTCTTCAAAAAAAATGAGAGGTGCTCAAGTTGAGTAACGAGCTTTCTCGTAGAAAAAATCTGTTCAGATACCTTCATTACGAAGAAGCTATATGCTCCAAATTGATAACGAATATGGATTTACAAAAAAAAAATGTTAATTATTGTTTTTTCTATTTAATTTTTAATGCTCCATGATATTGTGTATAGCTGGGATGCCAGAAAGTCGATCGCAGATTACAGATAGGGATCATGGTGACTTGGTGGATAGCAAGGCAAGTTATAGTTCTTCTCGCAAATTTGCGGCGTCATACAGAAAGCGTATAGATCAGTGCTCCGCAACCGCTGTGCCGCGACACACTAGTGTGTCATGGGGTGATGCTAAGTGTGCTGCAGTGAAGAAAAGATCAAATAGTTTGCTCAAACAATGATCAAATCAGAGTTGCCTAGTTGTAGTACTGAGGTGGCAATATATATTACACAATGGAGAACGATTTCTAATGTTATGTTTGTATATACCTTTATGAATATATGTATATTTGAAGTGGGCTGCGGAAATCTGGAGAAAATTTTGGTTTGCCATGAGAGAGAAAACGTTGCAGAGGACTGGTATAGACCATGGGTGGCCAAGTCGTCAACCCGCGTGATGCTTTGCAACAAGAATTGACATTTTCGGTTGCATAGATGCGGAAGTCATTATTGATTGCTAATAAATAACTTTTTTTATATCTATGTCCGCTCCCAATGTGAAGTATATTTCCTCCTAATTAAGAGGTATTGACAAAAGTAAAGGGATTGACAAAAAAGGAGACCATTAGCTCTTTGTTTTTATTTTTTTATTAATCAAAAAAAATGCTGCGGGCCAATCTTGGTGGGCGTACACAAGTCAGCCTGCGGGCACAGGGTTGGGTATCCCTGCAATATACTAACCTGTTGACGCACATTTGGTATGACATCGCTTTCATCACTTGAGATATGAAGAGTCTGTGTAATATTTCTTTCCATATTTTCAGATTAACAGGAAATACACCTCTGCGCAAGTGTTTATATGAGAGCTGCTGGTTACTCAGTTGCTCAACCTCTTTATTTTTTCCAAAGAGAGTACTGATAAAAGGATGGGGTAGGACAGGGCTAAGCAACTCCCTCCACCACCCGCCACGGCCATACATCGATGTCCAACAGACATTTGCCGTGGCGTAACAAACGTTGTGCGTTCGTTTTTCAGGTTTGTGCTAGGATTGTCTCGGGAACAATTGACCAAGGCTTGGCGGCTTGCCCTTTAGTGTGCAAAAAATTTACCTTTAAAAATATCTTGAGGTACTATGAGTGTAAATCTACCCTTTCTCCGAATGTCGCATTTACTAGGACAGGACTAGTGGTAAGCTTATTATTCTAAGTATAGATGGCTTGGAGGAGGAAATTCACGACATCAGTTACATTCATGCCTTCGAACAGAAATTTATAAATCGATTGAAAAAACAATTTATAAAAACTGTTTGATTTGAAAATTTGAACCCTCAACCTCCGTAACCGAAGTGTACAACGTTGACCACTCGACCATACGGCTGGGATGTAGCACCGTGCTATTTCGAAACCGTGTATAAAAAACATGTAAAAATGAAGTTCAGTGTACCTATCTATATATATTTTTTCTGAAACTAATTAAGTACTTTGACTTTATTGTAATGGAATTCTACCAAATAAATGTCAATTGAATGAATAATTTAGAATAATTCTACGTTTCTCGAGTCCGCAACGCCATCAGTGGCGGATTGAGCACTTTGGGGGCCCCAGCCGCAATAAATTTCGGAAGCCCTGCTTTTCGAATAACATAAAAGTGCTGCAAAGCTCTTCGTAGAATAATAATGAATATTGAAAACTGAAATTAAAATGTAAGGTTTTATATAATTTATGCTATCTTTGAGGCCCCCAAGATTTGGAGGCCCCAAGCGCGCGCCTCTTGCTCTTATGGGATAATCCGCCACTGATTACAAAATTATCGTAAAAAGACATTAACCTGATGGTCGAATTACAGAGCTCGCTCTATGAAGTATTTTTTGGCAAATTATCACTTACGCCTTTTTGGTATTTGACGTATTATAACGTCATCCCACAAAGGATCGACTGCAAACTATATTTACTATTAATAGTGGTTTATATTTTATGGTACCCACTTTATTTGTGTTATATAAATATATATTGAACAAATTTACTTCATTTTGTGAACGATGCAGAGTAGTTTAAATTGCTCGATCATCACGACGTAGACAGGGCCGCCGCCGAGCATGGGCAATCTTACCATTATGAGCGAATGTGGAGAAATTGTCTTGCAATCGAGGCGGCCGAAAACGATGAATATATCCATACATAAGTCGAGGGCTTAAGGGTTACATAGACCTATCTACAAAAACATAGTTTTAAGTTGACTATGTTAAAGTTTTTTTTTAATCTATGTCCCCATGTGGTGCATATGGCCTCCGAATGGAGGTATCTCGACAGAAGTTTTTCTACGAAAACTGTTCGTTACTCAGTCGCTCAACCTCTCTTCTTCAAAGAGAGTGGTAGGGATGAAAATATGACAGGACTAGTGGTTAAACAATCGCTCTCGCTACTAATCGAAAATGGTGGGAGGAACGTTTAGACATCACAAACATCCATGCCTTAGAACAGATGTCGGTAAATCTATCGAAAAAGTGCTGTTCTCGATGGGACTCGAATCCGTGTGGTCTGGCTCGGAAGCACACAACGCTAACCACTGCGCCATAAGACACGACGAAGTATAACAGGTGATTTACCTTTGTGCGTATAACATTATAATTTCATTTCTATTATATAGGTACATATATTTTTCTTTCACTACTAAATATGAACACAAACATTTTAGTGGTTAGACCCCTGTTAACCTAAGCCCTCAAAATATCAATAATGTTGAGTTAAGCAAAAGGGAACCAACTGCAAATTTGCACAATGAAAGTATCGATCTTCAAAGTTTGTGCATATTTTAAGATTCTTTATGTACATGGTTCTGTTAAAATATTATTCATCATGACACCACTTGTTAATTCAAAATAACATAAACATACGTTGTGCTTCTTTCCTAAATCATAAAAAATAATGAGTTTTAGAGAATTGTCCCGCTAAGCAAAAAAGAAATTATGCAAAGAAAACAAAAAACTAGGCCGAATTTTAGTTTGTTTTATAAAAACCTGGGAATTTACGTAGTTCTCAAAATGAAAAAATTGGGACTTTTTTTAGCTCGCTGGCTCATTTCAAAATTTTTTGGTCACTGGCAGAATTGAATTACCTGGGAATTTACGGATTTCCCATTATTAAATAATGTGAGCCCTCATTTATCTAAGGTGCCAATGCCCCCCCAAAACTGTGCTGTGGCCAATGTTCCATCCGAGGCAAGAGGTTAGCTGCCCGGGAATGTTAAAGGCTGCGCGGACCGATCAAATACTAATTGAACATCTGTTTTGTAGTGCGCGCCAATCCGGAATGAGTGCGCGGGGTTTTCCCAACTGCTGCGCGGCCACGCACGCGTGCAGCGTAGAGGGAACGTTGGCTGTGGCTACCCTAAAATAATATTGTCTCTGTGCCCCCTTGAAACATGCTGTGGACTCCGGCGGAGAAACCGTTATCGACTGTATCTTTTTTTTTGACATGGGCCCTGAAATTACCCTGTGCCGACTCTTGCCTATGCTAGATTAAAATGGCGAAATCGCTCGTCGAGTTAAATTATAATTATTTTATTGAACCGCAAGAAGGAGTAAATAAATGCGTGCATTTTGACGTTGCCGATTTCATGTTTAGGCACACCACCGCTTCTTCAACTGCACTCATTATCATGCAACGAATAATATGTGCGATGGTGAAAATGACACAACATGTCATATCAGTTGAGGGCTCTGGAAACAATGACTGCAGTTTCCATGTTTTGTTGGAAATGAGTTAAATATATCACCTGTAGAGCTGGCAATTCTCCAATTCAGTATTAACTTTTTTTCAAATAACATGTCATATCATCTGATTTATCGTTTGTGTTCGAAGGCATGGGTGTTTGTGATGTCTAAAAATTTCCTCCCACACTTCCGATCCTTCAATAACTGAGCGTAGCGAGAGCGTTTAGTTGATCATTAGCCCTGTCCTAGTCATATCCCTATTACTGTCTTTGGAAAAAGAGAGGTTGAGTGGCTGAGATACCTCCATTAGGAGGCCATATGCTCTAAACATTGAGAGCGGAAATGGATATATATATATTGAAATTACGAGTAGTACAACATATCAATAAGAAATTAACAGTACTCTTCTAAAATAGTATGTAATAAAAAAAGTGTACGAGATTATGTAAAACACTAAAGTTTAGTGTCATTATCTCAAAACTAAGTTTTCAGATTGTCATTCTGTTGTATCTTTATCCTCATATCTCTGTTGTATGTGTATCTATTACTGTCGCGAGCCCAGCTTTGTCAGGCGCAGAGCTAGGCGAAGTCTGTTCCAAATGCCCGGGGTCAGCGAAAAGTCAGGGCTGAATCGTGACGCGTTTGTTCCACCGAGCCACACGCCGGGCTGTGCGGTGCACTCCTCAGGGTGTGGTGACCATTGTCTTCCACTCCGTACCACTGACGTCTCTCTAAATATCTCAACGTAGATTTTATCAAGTCGTCCACCACAATGGCTTTTATTGAATGACCAGTTGGACTTTCGAACGTCTTCTTTGTTGTATAAAATTCTTGAAAACCCGTCAATAAATTACGGCTCAAAGGAGTAAAAAAATTGACCCAGTCTTTACCGCTGTCTCAATACAAAGTTATGCTTTACTGATTCTGGTATAACTGTGGTACTGCCGTTTTCATTAAAAAGTTCCAGGATTGATTCCTGCAATTATCAAATATGACACGCAGTGGCGGATTATCCCATAAGCAAATGAGGCGCACATGAAAGCGATCAACTAACTACTGTTGCTTCTTTTTTATTATTCATACCCTCCCCGAAAAAGAGATGGTGAGAGACTAGATTAAAAGCAATTCTCATTGAAACATATTATGTTGAAATGCAACCGGGAGTTACATAGTTGAATACAATTTATCTAAAGAATATTTATAACCCAAGCAAATTTCTTCCGTGAACTTTTTTACAGTGTTGAAACTTGAAGACATATCGACTGTGGAAAGGAAAAAGGACGTAACCCTCAATTTTCCAAAACAGTTTTTTTTCGATAGTCACAATGTATACAACACATATTCTATCAAAAAGATGGAAGCTGAACATGCCGAATTAGTATCTAAATTTAGCTTTTAAGTTTAAAAAAGATGACCTTGTAAAAAATTAAAACCAAGAAAATACACTGAAGTAAGGGTTTTTCCGAGACAATTTCTCTAATTAATATTATATTATGTCAATTTAACACCAGTTTTGAAGTATCCGTGCAAACTTCAAGGTTGTGTATAATTCATAATTTGCATATGTCACAAAGTCATCAAAACACGTTTTTAGCGCCTCCTGTAAAATTTGATAAGTGTGGGTTACGTCCTTTTTCCTTTCCACAGTCGATATTCAATATAGTTGTCGATTGTTCCAATATTTACTCTTCCCCCAAGTGGAAAAATAAACAATCCAGGATTTTTTAAAAATATAAATATACATTCTTTTTAATTTCACTTTGTCTACCATCTGATGATATTTTACTGCAGTCATTGAAGACGCCAGTTGCAAGTACTGAAAAGCTGATCAATGCGTTGCATAAAGCAGTGCTTCGCAAAAGGCTGTGTCGCGACACACTAGTGTGCCGAAGCGCATTACTTTAGTGAAGAAAATATCAAATAAATATTATAAAATAAACAAAGATAGTGTCACCAGCCCGTTGTGAAAGATGCCCGATGTGCCACGATGCCCTTTTATGATGAAAACTGGGAGAACATTGAATAACTTAATTTAATTAATTATTTTGAATTAATATGTAATGCTTAAAAATATTCTTGATCGATTGGTGCTATTGCAATACTGTTCATTTTGCACGTTCAAAACCAAAGCACATGATTGACTAAAAACCATTTTCGTGAACTGAGGCGAATTTGAACGTAATTTATAACTTCCTCTTTTGTCGTTGTTGGTCTTAATTAGACCAGTATATAGTCTCAAAGTATAAACATTACTGCATAGGTTCCCAAATCTTTTTAGCTGGCGACCCCTTTTTGTAAAAGCCATGTGACCCGCGGCCCCGATGCAATAGATAAAGGCATTTTTTGTTTTGTTGTTCAAATCCAAAATAGTTGGGGACCCCCAAAAAACCCTTCGCGACCCCTTGGGGGTCACGACCCATAGGTTGAGAACCCGTGCTTTATTATCTATGGGTCTTAGGGGTTAGACGTACCGGGGTGGTACGCTATCCCAGTGCATCTTAGTGTTTTGTTTAAATTCAATTGTGTGTAGTTTTGTTTTTTTTGTTGCTGGTTTGGCAGTTCTGAAAATGGCGTAACTTAGCAATCCGTCCGAGAGTGAATATTTAAACCATTTAATCCTCGGCGGAAACTAGCTATAAAGTAAATGTTTTTCTTTTCTTTTCTTTAAATCTGTATCTTCACCCCGTGCTGAAATTGTAGGCTGTGTATTTTTTTTTATAATGTAAATTCTTTCTATTGATACATTTGTGTATAATGTAAATTCTTTTTGTTTGTTTTTAAAGTCCTTAATAAATAAATTTTGTAAACCTAAGTGTTTTCATTACTTACCATCTGCTTTTACCTGATTGATTATTCATAATTAATGTTTGTCTTAATTGCATATCATTAGTGATAATTTCTATTTCGGGTATAACATCGTGATCACTTTTAGGGTAATACTTGGTAGAAAAGCATTATATCAAGAAAACCACAATATTCATTTGTACTTATTTACACTTTTATTTACCAATATCAGGACCGGTTTCGCTTATGGCGAACATTATCATCAATTGATAATGCTTGCCATGAGCGAAATTGTTCCTGATCTTGGTTAATAATAAAAGTGGAAGTACATAGTGAATTTAAATTAAATATTTATCTTAATAAATGTAATTCCCTCAGGAAGTTTTATGTTCTTTGTTAATTGTTTTCTCCCAACTCAGATAATATTTGCTGTAATGAGATTTATTAGTAAGTATAGGAGTCAGTAAGAAATAAAAGCAACGATTTATATAGAAAAAAAATATAATTACTTGTAAAAGTTACAATATAAAAATAGTAAGTACACACATTAAAAACAATAAAAAAATAGTTTAAATAATAATAGGCATGTACATTGTAATATTATCATAACAATAAAAATAATTAATTACATAATACATAAAAAAACACATTTTATAATTTACACACATTCAAAAATAATAAAAAGAAAATATTTTTTCTATAACCGTATTCAAAATTATAGAAAAACATATAATCTGAGATCTATAAGAAACTCTTAATTCAAAACTAACAAAATTCACTTTCGTTGTTATGTTTCATATATTATTTTTTGAGTACCATTTAAAAAGTTTGAGAACAATAGCTTTCCTCGCGTAAAAAAGTAAACTGTCAATGGATTATATAATTTAAAAAATATTATACAAAAATAAAGTTGTATTATTAAAAAATCTACTTATGCTGTTTTGAAATATAAACATATGAAATTATTTTTATAAACCGTATTTTTTTTTACACGGCATACCGTTGAACGTATCCACCGTGTAAAAACAGAGTTTACTTTATAACAAAAAAGCACTTTCATTTTGCAGTTACGTCCTTTCTCGATTACATTCCTTCAGCCAAACACATTGTGACTTACGCCCTTGTTACCGAAAACAATCAACACGTTTATGTATGACAGTTCAAGTTTTTGAATGTTTGGACACAATTGATAGACCTGTTACAGACTTTTCCATCTTACCAGGTAAATCAACGCTGTTTCCACCACCACCCGCTGTGAATTTACAACCATCTATACTGGAGATTTGTAGCGCAACAAAAGTTTTGTTCCTGTTGACTCGTTTTCCATATATGTACAGTAAAACCCCTATTCTACGTTATTCACGGAACCATAATAAGCAGACGAACAAATCGGGAAACCGATAATGCGGGAAATCTTCAAATAATACCAAAATATATGTTTAATTATTAAACAACCTATTTATATAGACGTTTCTATTGAAGATTATGTATTTAAATTACTTAATACAAACTATGTTGCTTATTTGCAGTTTGGCATCTCAATTTTAACACTCTTTAAATAAGAGTACTTTTGTAAGTTAAGTTTTCTTTTGGCTTTTTTTAATGTCTTGATTTGTTTTCAATTTCTTAGCTAGATTTCTAGTTTAATTCATTTAGACATTTTAGTTTTGAGTTGGCGAAACGAGATGTGAAATAAGAAAAGGCGATCGGATAATATTTGTGACGGGACCATAATATTTAAACGATAGATCGAGGAAATCAGTTAATCGGGGAACGATTAATGCGGAATTTTTTAACATTGTTGTTATTGTTGTTTGGCCGGGACTATGAAAAATAAATGATCTATGAGTTAATCTAATTTAATGATCTAAGTTACTATCAAAATTAATAACATTGGCTCTCGTAGAAGTGGATTATATCAGACAAAAAAATATTTAAAATAAGATAAAAAATGTTGGTTTATAACAAAGTGATGACATCAATGTTTGTTTATTATTAAAGAAACATTGGTTTAAAAAAATGATTTTTTTTGTATCTTTTAAATATAAGCAAGCCATAATTACTGATGTAGCAATTGTAATAAAGTTACAATGCTCATAATTGCAGGTTTGTATTTTAGAAATTCCTCTCATAAAATCATTTATATAAATCAAAAAATTCGCAAGAAGAAAGTTACCCGACAAGTCTTGATATCATTCTCTCCGAGCAACAATAATGATATGAAAAAAAAAACCCAACAGCGACAAACCGCTTTTTTATCAACATCCGGAGGCAGTTAGGCATATAATATTTTTTTAATAATTCTTAGCGAAATCGCATATTTACGATGCACGCTTCTGAAATTATAATAAATGCACGACTTATCAATAGCAATTATGAATTATGTACAGCCCATCATAACGTCTCAAGATACGTTTAAACTTATCTAGTGAATTTAGTGTAATAAATTATTTAAATGATAAAAAATGGTTAGTTTAGTTCAAAAGTATCAAGAATCACTACATGTGTGAAAACTTTGGTGATAAATAAAATAATTTTGGCACTTGGGTCATTTCGTTACGATATTTTGAGTACAAAGTTTAAGTTATAGCATTCTAGTCTCATTGTTTTCTTGGACGTATTTGAGATTGAAAAAGGTAGTATTGAACAAAAGTTGATATTTTTATCATTTTACATGGAATTTTCTGACGTTTTAATGTTATCCGGAAAAGTGGGTCTCCAAATTTTATTGCACCTCGGGCCTCGCATGTCCTTGATCCGCCACTGATATGTTATGTTATTCATTATTTGATTACAGAGTAAATGAGACCTGTTATTTTTAATACTAATAATCCTATGTATTTTCGAAAAACGCTTTTTGAATTCAGTTAATGCTTTGTAGGAGTCGGAAACCTCTGGTTTGAGTGTGTATTTATTGTTTTAATTCTATTTAAGGGTTTGATTTGGTACGCAAGTATAAATTAACGTTGCTAAGACCGTTTGTATTGAATTTGAATACTTACTAATGATTTAGGTGTTATTTTTAATGTATTTTTATGGAAAAGTAGTAAATCTCTCGATACAATTCTGCAGCGGTAAGACAGGCTTACTTTTATTGAATTTTATTCAGTCATAGATGGAAGTAACAGATGGTTGGGCGTTGGAGGCTTAACGAATTTGTGTTTTATATCTAGAATATATGTATATCGTATCTAAATTTAAAATAATGATCTCTGCGTCGAATGCAGTAAGAACCTTGTGATAGAAGAAAAGAGGCTTACCGTCAAAACTAGTCGGATAAATCACCATTTTTATAACAGAATTAAGGGAAGATTTTTTCTAATTCAACATTAAATAAATAAAATACAAAATTCCGGTCAAAAAGGCGTAAGTCACAATAAATACAACTGTAATTTTTATTTGATTATTAATCTACTTTTTGTGTGGAAGAATTATTTTGGAAAAGATTTTAGGTACATGCTATTTACTAGTAAGAATTGAAAAGAACTAAACTACAATAGAACATTGAAAAAAATATCAGTTATCCCATTTCTACTGTACGAAGTGATTATTACAAGGAAAAGATAATCTAAGGATGTGGGATGTGTTTGCAATTGTGGAATAGTTGCTTTTGGCTAAAATCAATCTGTTCGTATTATTGGTAAAGAAAGAGAAACAGCTATTTAAAAACAGTAATTTATTAAATTTTCTTAACAAAAAACCTACAACAAATTACAAAGGACAAAAAACATTTATTTCTATACAAGTGAGATTGGAATGTAAAGGAATTTCAATAAAACATACACAACTAATTTACTTTCTATACAAAAACAAACGTAAAAATATTAAATAATACATAATAAAAATTCAAAATAAAACTTAAATTATAAATAAAAATAACATATCTAAATAAATATAACCAAATTAATAATATATGAGTGATTTTAATGATTTCACAATCACTAAAACAAAAATAATAATAATTAAAAATGATCTAGTTTGAATGGTAAATGATTTGCCATCGCGGTAAGTTTACTAATTACGGACAGATTACAAAATAAGTAAGTGTCATTTCATGTTAGCGCCATTTAAGACTCTTTTATACAAAAAAGCACTAAGCGCCTAATGATAACTTGTTGAAATTATATTTTGTTGATAAAAATGACTGATTTATATGGTAGTTTAAGTAGTTTGTCATATTTTCAACATTTTAAATGCTATCTTATAAACTCTCAGCAAAAAAAACTTATTTCTCATTTCCTCCTTCATCAATATATGGAAAGGTGTTATTGAAAAATTATTTTAATGCAGCTTTGCATCGGTAGTCAAAACACGGTTGCAAGAACATGATGAATAATTTTAAATTAACCCAATTTGTTTTTACTTCAATACATAATAATGTATTAAATATATTTAAATTAATCGTTTAAAATATTTAGTAATTGATCAAATTAATTTTCAGGGGTTGCTTTTATATTATTGATCTACTTTGTAAAGTTTTTTGAACTTTAGGCTAAGTATTAAGGAACTATCTGACGTTTTTAAGTATTATATTTTGAGGTAAGAACGATGTATGATGTATAAAAAATCAAATGTTCTTTTGTATATATTAATCAAAAAACATAAATGCAAATTGATTTTACATAATTTGTCAGATAGATCCTTTTTAATTAACCTACTATATAGGGAAATATTATGTAAATACAAAACTGATTTCGACTAAGATATTTTTCAGAGATAGTTTATTTAACCAGAATTCTAGTTGTCATGGATATTTGTTTAAATGTGTACATAAAAGGTAATCTATTTCCACGTTTTGACATATGTTTGAATAAAACTTTATTTAAATTCCGATGTTTTACAATATAACGCAAATAAATAATAAATTAATTATTTAAGTAAACATATTTATATTTTTACAATTGTTTGTTTCATAATTCTATGGCAGTGATATTAAAAGATATTTCTTAATTAACAATAAAAAATATTCACTTTCATTTAAATTTTTAAAGAAATTTCTTTCATTAGTGCCACATTATTAATGTTTAGTAAAATATCACTTGAGAAATTCTAAATTAATGTTTTAAGCCATTTATTGGCTTATTTTTCAACCACTATTCAATTTTTATTTAGTATATTTTACATTATTGAGTATTAAGTTATTAATTATTTTAATTAATTAATTTAAGTTACTGCAATTTAACTTTCAGATGAAAAAAAAAAGGTTTGAATTAAAATTGAATTAGTCAATAATAATAGAAACATGGATCGTTGTTGTACAGAATAGTATAATCAAGAAAATAAGAATAATATTATAAATTTGAATGCTACTTTTACATTGAAATATTTACTGAGTTGAAGAAAGTTTTTAAATATATTCAAAACCACGAATCAAATCATGTAAAAATGTTTAATTCAGTAACTTTCGACAGTAAAATTAACTTTATTTTTATGAAATATTTGAATTTTATTCATTGAAAGTAATCGGTAAGTCTCTATTAAAGTAAAATGTTATGTTTCAATTATCAGATAAAAATAATAACTGCGTTCACTGCAGATAGTACTTTATTTCAGCAAACAATAAAGTGGCCATTGAGCAATATTACCATACAATACACACCTCAGTCGGCTAAGTGCTTTTTAACTGTAATGACAAAGTGCTTAATATTTTTATGTTCATATGGACACTTTTCAAACTGAAAGTAACCAATTGAATAAATGTTTAAAATACACATCTTCAATTTAAATTGTACAGTAATAACAGTAGACTCTATTATTTTTTTCAATCATGACAAAGCTTTATTATTAACATAAATATTGGCAGTAAAAATATTTGTCACATTTTTAATAATTAACATTCTAATATTCAAAGTGTCAAATTACTTTACAACCAAAACACAATTCATTTCGATAATGAAGACAAGATACTTGTTATAAAGCGGACATAAGTATTTAAAATACATCAAATAACACTGGACCATTTGAAACATGTTTTTATAGAACATATAGTATAATAATTTAATGATAACTGTAGGTAAAATATAAAGGAGCCAACTGAAGACTTTACAAAAATCATCAGAATAAGAAACGTCACACATTATGATAAAGAGATCTAAGTGAAAATTTGTCGGTGCATATCAAACTTATACCTTGAATGTCAAATATGTAAGTAATGCAATTGAAAATATGCTTGCGAGCTGAATGGTGTGATATGTGCATTTTGATTAGTTGCAATGGGTTTTACAAATATTTTTAGAATAATTAATATTGCAATTTGAGTACGTTGATTTAGTTTAATTTTTAATTCTTTATTCTGACAAAAGTTATTGTTTTATCACAATGTAACAAAACATAGCACAAATCTGATCTCAGAAATAAAAAAAAAATGTTTTATGCTGTTATTTCTTTCCTGCATCCAAGGTATATTTATCTGAGAAATTCACAATTATAATATGGCTAAGAAAAAACAACAAGATACTATAGTTGCACAAAGTTGAACAAGCTCTTATTTATAAAACATAAGGTATCACTTAAAAGGGACTAAGTACAAATTAAAAAAAAAGGCAGCATATATGAGCAGGTTTTTGTTTG
Source organism: Himalopsyche tibetana (assembly GCA_030503985.1). Classification (NCBI taxonomy): domain Eukaryota; kingdom Metazoa; phylum Arthropoda; class Insecta; order Trichoptera; family Rhyacophilidae; genus Himalopsyche; species Himalopsyche tibetana. The sequence continues at coordinate 2,882,037 of JAPJYX010000052.1, read as the reverse complement.
AGTATTAATTAAGTAATGATATTTGAGTATTCTTTAACTAAATATTAAAAAATAGTATTTTCCACTCGATATATAAGTCATCATCAGTTTTAATCAATTATATTATATTAAACATAGAGAGCAAAAAATTATATTAGTAATATTTAAAAAAAACTATAGAATAAAAATAATTTATACTAATTTTAAAAAAATTGTAGGAAATGTTTGAGAAATTTTTATTTAATAAAAAAATGTGAATTTAGCTAAAAAATCTACAATAAATTAATATATCCACCCAATGTTCACAATTAATTAATTAAAAAAAAACAAACTATATTACATATAGTAGTAATTATTGATTTTTTGTTCAAAAACATAAGCGGAAATCACAGCACGTGGTATAAGAAATACTTTCGATTAATCATTTGTTTATTATAAAAATAATTTATAACTATTTATGTAAAAAAAGTACAAAAATATATCTTAGGAACAAAATGCGTCTATTAATAATGTATATTACAATCTTAATTAATATGTAAAATAACTTTAAAATATAACTTTATTTACTAAGAAATAATTAATTGTCATCATAATATATTCACTACAAAATACACCTAACAAAAAAAAACACGAAAAAATAAATATATTAATAAAGGACGTTGCTTTTTTTAGTATAGAATATTACAAATATACATTTTTTCTTAGTTGCTATGGCAAGATAAAAGAAATATTAAAAAAAAAAACAGCTATGTAAAGTTGTTGATGGATTTATGTCGTTTTATATTATAAAATTGGATTTGAGTAACTTTGAAAGTTTATCGTTGTTTCTTTATATTTGCCGTTCTAATTCCAAGACCAAGTTCTTTATTAAAATTTTGTTATTTAAACTCATTTGAATGTTCGGAATTTCATATATTTTTTAATGACTCGAGTGATAAAAAAGAACTTGGGAAAACTATAAGATTTTTTTTTAAATATAGTCATTTGAGATCAACTCGTTGAGAATATACATCACAAACACCCTGTTATATATTTTTTAAATTATGTATTGTAATAATCATTATTATGGTATTTGATTTTTATATTTCAACAGTAGAAAGGCAAAAAGATATAACTCAAACATAACAAATTTTACAAGAGGCCTAAAAACTTTTTTTGACAATGATGTGATGCTGAAACGGTTATTAACTAAATGTTTTTCAATTCTTGTAGACAGTGACAGATTAATTACCCTATAAGCGAATGAGGCGCGCGTTTGGTGCCTCCGATTTTTATCGGCCCCAAAAATATTCTTTTCTGAGATAATAATATATTTTTATTATTTAGCATGGAATATTCTGTTCAAAACAGGGCATCCAAATTATTGCGCCTGGGGCCTCTCGTGTTTAAATCTGCCAGTGCTTGTAGAACTATTTAATTAGTTTTACATTTTTACCTTGTTACACATTTTTTTGTCTCTAACTCATGTGTTTTAAAGTATGTATTTCAACGAATGATACCTGATAAGAAGTGAATTGTTTGGAGCGAGTATTGTTACTAAAATCACCCTGGAGGTTCACAATTTTCTTTAATTTATCTAAGATTGTTACAATGATTGCAGTACAATAAGTATTTTGTACTTTGGAAAAGTTAGAAGTCTACTTATAATACTGGTAGAAGGCGTTAAGTCACAAATCAGATGAAAGTGTAATATTATGCATCTAGCCAATTGCCTTCCAAGTTATTAGTGGTAACAAAATATCTTAACACTTTTTTTATATTTGAAGCGAATTTACGAAACGGTTTGATTAATAAGTTATAGTTATAATGCATTACTAACTTGAGGTGTTTATATTTCATGATTATCTAAAATGACGATTATCTCAAAACGTTTCCCTTTTTTCAGTATACTGACAGTATATATTAAATGTTACACCAGTTTGAAATTAACGGAGGATGGACAATTTGGAAATAGCTAGCTTTAAGGTTTGGGACTTAATTACCTTTGAAGCTATCACAAACGATATAAAATCTATTAAAAAGTCATATATTAAAACGATTGGGTTTGCTCACGAAATGATCATTATTTGTTACAAATTTGGAGATATTCAATTAATGTGAATATGCTTTTCAAGAGGTGAAACACGTGTCGTACCTTGTTGCATAGCCAGTGAATTTACAGATAAGAAAAAATTGGTTTATCCACAATTAAAATTAATAAATAACTGTATAAAATAAAAAATTGTAAACCGGAAAACAATGTTTATGTCATTTTGTTTATAAAGCAGATAAAATAAATGAGAGACACATTTTTTTTACAAAGGTAAATAGAAGCAAGTTATGTTTGAAATTTAAGATTATGGTCTTTTCAGTTAATAACGAAAAACCACGATTTTTCAAATACAGTTTAATTTAAGATTTCGACTCAAGGTGCTTGGTGGAATTTCAATATTAAATTTGAATCGTTCAAACTATGTACATTCTCACAGATTTTGTCACTAACGACCCGGGTTTCGCCTTTCGGCATCTTCAGGCATTCAAGTGCACGGGTGAACTTGAACTGACGTTTAGTAAATGAAAGTTTCGTGTTTATATAAGAAATAAATGCATCACTGAGTCCAAAGCCATTGCTGGCGAAAAGGATAAGCTCATGGAAATGTCAACAGCTTTGAGTAGTAAGTAGTTTCAAGAATTATATAATTTGTTTGTCGGCAAAGGTTTTATGATTATATGATTTTATGATTATATAGGATATAGAAGTGGAGATGCCGGAAAGTTTAGTATTTCGTTTAAAATCGGAAGACTTTGCAGCTGTGCTCTATTTATTTCCAAAATTTACTGGAAAAAGAGCTTATGACTGTCCGTATTTGGGTGTAACATTTTTATTTTTACAGTTTTATTTTCAGTTTACCTGCTCTATATAATATTATAAAATACGACGGTTGATTATTAGCTTTTTACCTCGTATCAAAACAAGGTCATGGGAATAGTAAAAAATAGGTTTCAATTATTGGAAACACCATGAAACTGTATTTGAGCTGTTCATTCGAGTTAAATTTTTTTAAAGCGAGAATAATCTATCAAAAAAGATAAAACTGATTAAAAAATACCGTTTTAAATTTCGCTATTTCTAAAAACATTTCTTTTATGTAACTTGCTATTCCAAAGGAATCAATCAATTCGTGCATTTGTTTTTTGTTTTGATATTATTTGAACAATTACAACGTTATCGATTGATTTATAATTTATTTGGTAGAACTCTATTGTGATGTAGAAAATGAAGAAGAAAACACTAATGTAAATATTTATTTTCATAAGAATTATTGAGTTTTGCGACAACACTGTTCATATTTTATAATTTAAGACTTTAACTAAAGGTGCTTGGTGGAATTTTAATATTCAATTATAATAATTCAAATTCTGTACATTCACACAATTGTTGTCATTAACGATTCGAGTTTCGCCGGAATCTTCAGGCGTTTAAATGCACAATACTTGAAATATTTTATCAATTGAATTGAAATTTACATTCTTTATTTATTGCGTTTCAATCAGGTAAGGATATGTCGGGTCTGAAGTGCAGTGGTCAACGTCACATAGGCTCAAATTCCAGAACGAACATCATTTTTCAATTGATTTATTACTTTTTATTTGAGGTGTCTAAAAAATTCCTCTTACCCTTCTAATCCTAAAATATATTGCGTAGCAAGAGCGACTGGCTAACAATTAGTTCAAGCCTAGCGCTACCTTTTTTATTCAGACACTTTAAAAAAGAGAGGTCGAACAACTGAGTAACAAAGAGTTTTTGTAGAAAGAGTTTTCTATTGAGATACCTCCCACTGTAGGATTTAAAAGAAAAGATATTGAAGTATTTCTAGAAAAATAATTTGAATAAATTAATAGCTATATCAGCTTCACGCCATCGCTTAAGTCACTGAAAAAAGTTTAGAAAGTAATGTTGTATATCATAAATAAACTTAAGTATTTTAAACGTAATTCTGACAGTGGCGAAGAGCTTTAATGGCTATCAACCATTTTGTTTAATTTTTTAAAAGCAAATAATTTAACCTTTTTATAATATTTATAAAAAAAACTGATTTACAGTAAAGTTAAATTAATTTTAAAACTTCTGCTGCTTATAAAAATATATTATGCCGTATTTTAAATTAATTAAACGTTAGTCTAATTTTATCTACGAAAATCGTGCAAAATTATTTAGTAATATAAACACAATTTATTTTTTATTGAAATAAATAAGTAGAGATTTTAATAAGTGTGAAAGTTTCTGAGTATTATTTATTTAATATCGTATTAGTGTATTTTAAATGTGTTATATCCATTATTATTAAATCTTCAGATTTCATTTGTGGATAATTCGTGATTAATGTCGAATCAGTACAAGGTACAATATTCAAGATGAACATTTAAATATAAATAATCCCATTATTAATAATGTAAGTTTTTATGTAGCAAACTTTTCGGTGTTTAACGGCCTATATATTTTTTTTGTCCACGGCTACCCACAATCTAGAGCGTGTAAACTCCAAATTGAGCATCGAAAGAAACGTTGTTCTGCGAGAACTGGCTGTTATTCAGTCGTGCATCCTTATTTTTTTGGAATGGTGTAAGCATATAAAGATTGGCTAAGACCTAAACCAGGGGTAAAAGAAGGCACATCTTGCAATGTCTCGTTTTTAGGATGGCTGAAAAGATATTTGGGCATCACATACATCCAAAACATTGGAGTTGGAGTCAGAATCGTGAAGTCGTGATATTTTGAGTGAGAGTCGGAGTCAAAAGTCAGAGTTGTAGAAAAACGGGTGACTACAACTTCTTTAATTTTTACTAAATACAAAATAATATCAATACTAAAATAGTATAGTAAAATGTTTGCAGATGTCGAAAAATACGCTGAGTTAGGAAAGAATTGTTTTTTTTAATCGGTGTCTGAGTCGGAGAGTTTTTTTTCACGAATCAACAACTTTGTTTCGAACATAATACCATACATCAATTTAATGATGAACCAGTGAAAATTACAATGAATAAATGAACCCTTTAAATTGGTAAATACTAATGGCTAACGACCAATCTTAATGTTACGAAACTTGAGCTGGGGACACAGCATTATTAGATATCTACTATGTGATTACTATGTTTTGGTTTACTAACGGAAACGAAATTTAATATTTCGATTAAAAAAGTGACTGTAGAATAATTTAAACATATTAATAGTCTTAAATAAATTTGATAATGATCCGTGTGATTTTATCTCGTTTTAACCAAAATTTTACATAGGTAGGTAATTACATCTAGTTCAAGTGACCTTTGACATTTTCCCCCGACCTTAATTTGTCTATGGCCCAACAAAAAGTTGCCGCGTTTTTTTGGCAGCTGCGAAAAAAACAGAGTGCCGAAACGAAACGAAAACTGTTTTACCAACGTTCGTCTAAAAAGACAATATGCCCGCCATCTCTGACTGACAGTGATTCATCAAAAAATCTCCTTAGACCGTTCTGATGCTGTGTATTTAAGTTTTCTTTTGGCAGCGGTAATTCATTATTGAGTTAATTAAAACTTTTAGTGTTTTTTATACATTGTAATGACGTTTAATTTTGTAATTATCTTTTGAAAAAGTTGCCTCGGAAAAAAGAGAGAAAACGTAAATTGGTTTAGTTATTATTTTCGTGTTATTATTAAAAAAATACTTTCGCTACCTTAAATTAATTTCGAAGGTTTCGTTTTGTATTAATTGAAAACTGATGGCAAACTTTTTTGAATTTATGATTTTGTAATTTTTCACTAACTTCTTTTTGATTGTTTCAAACGTACTTACTTACTTACTTGTATTAAATATACTTAAATTTAAGGGAACTGCAGAAATTGCACGTAAGTAGCGGAATAATATGACTTTTAGACATTTTAAACCAGGGATTTAATGTTTGTATAAACTATATTTGAATTGTAATCTTGGATTTGAGAAGGCAAAGTAAGTAATGCTTTATTTTATATTTGGGTAACCTAACCTAAAAAGGAGCAGTGATATAAACGAGAATAATACTGACAGTGTCAGTAAAAAGAATAATTTAATTAAATTGAATGATTGCAAAAGAAAATATCGTTAACCCGTTCTATGGCATGCAATTAAATGTTTAATTTATGATAAAACATGAGACATTAATATGAAAATGTTTTTTTATATATACATATCGATGTCTTCTTGTAATGTGAAGCTGATGTACTTATACTGTTTATAGTTTATCTTGACGGAATTTTTTCTACTTTCTTTTTTCAAAAAGTGTAGCAGTTGAAAGATATGACTAGAACATTATTAGGGGTTAGTTAACCATTCTCGCCACACCTCGTTTTTTTAATTGGATGAGTGACAATTTGAATTGAAAAATCGTGCAATTAGTTAAACTATTTGTTTTGGGATTTGAAGCCGTGAACAACTCAACTATGAACCCAGATAATTATACTAATAGCTAAAGATGTCGTATTTGAGAAAACGTCTACACAGAAAAAAATTGTATTCATTCTGGCATAACTGGGAACGTTGCGCAGGTCTGTATTTATGTACACACAGCATCAAATAGTTTAAATGCCAAAGTATATTACATTTCCATGACTGATTTGCTTACAAGTTACAGTTGATCAGCATTGTTTTAAAATGTCAAATTTATACCAAACATACCATTTACATTCCACAATTTAGTTTCAAATAGCAATTGAAATTATATTCAAGTACGTTTCGGAATTCAATACAAATATTGACTGGCTCAAAATGTATCAATCAATCACGTTAGTACCTAAAGAAGGGAACCGAGTCTAACAACTGTTGAAAGTGGTTAAACGTAAAAAAAAACTATACGAAGGGGTATAAATAAAAAAATAAATGGGAGTGTACATACGAAGATAAAAATATTACGTTATTTGTCACTTGAATTTTATAGGTAATATACAAATGTGTCGGAGTCCGCGGTGAAATTGACAGCATCATTAGTTTTGATTGCAGTGCTTATATGTTCAAATATATGTAGATACAAATAGCTTCATAAATTAATTCTTAGATTAATTTATGGATTTCCGTTCGAAGGCATGGATGCCCTAAATTACCTCCCATATACCAGATTTTAATAACGAAAAATTAAGGCAACTCTGTGGAAGTTTATTTTTAATATAAAATTAAAATGTATTTGTTTTAATACCATTTTTTAAAATGACGAAATACTGACTGAAATAATATTTTAAATGTACAGTTTTCTTTTTAATCCATGTCTGCTTCCAATGTGCTCCTAATAATGGTACTTGAACAAGAGTTTGTCTACAAAACCAGCTTATTAGTCAGTTTCTCAATCTCTCTTTTTCGAAGAGATTAGTAAGGGTATAAAAAATATAACTAGGACAATACTAGTGCTTGGCTAATCACTCTCGTTACATCGCTTTATTTTTTTGATTGGAATGGTGGTGGGGAATTTTTAGATATCACAAATAGACAAGTGGAAATCGAATTGCCATTTTTTAGTTGAATTTGGGACTATTATACAAATCCCAAATTGCCGTATTTCCTTGCTTTACTTAAACTTCTTTTTCTAATACATGAATTGATATTTGCGAAAAAGGATTTTATACCAAATACTGAAATACTGCTATTGATTTGTTCGTACTGTATTGCAAAACTAAAATGTAGTGTATAATGAAAAAATATGATTAAACAGATGTTTCGCCTAAATTTTAAAACTTACAAAAATGTCTCGTGGTATTTGTAAAGATATTCCTGAAGTATTAAGTAGTTAGTAAATAAGACTGACAATTTCTTCTTAAAAAATAATTTAAGTATTGCCAATAAAACAATAATTGATGACACTTTGAAGTGCTGCATATTAAAACTCTTATCCAACGTAGCTCAAAGAGAAATTTTGCAGTAAACTTTCTAAGACATCATCAAAAACGACTTTTACAGCATCAGAAACAAAACTTGTGCTTTTTGATTTTATTGGAAATGCCCTACGTGTAATAAAACACAATCATAATACACAGTGCCGGCGCTAGAAGCCAGCAGCCCATGGGCAAACACATTAAATGCCACCCTACAAATTTGATGCTGAAATTTATCTTTACTTTATTTAAAAAAATAATCACAAAGCAGTTACTTACAACATTTACGAATTTTATTACGCCTTACTAACTGTATAAATAAAATTATTAATTTAACTTCAAAAAGAGATATATGAATGAGTGGAAATCTACAAAGCATGTCATATTTTCTACCCCTGATGTCAGACTGAGCGTAAAAAGACCAATACTTTGCTGGTAAACGAAGTGTAACAGGACTTACGAGTGTTGGAGGTCAGCAATTGAAGTAGGAAGGCAGAGGGCCAAATATTATAGAATAGAATAGGACCAGCAAAAAGAAAAAAGTGACAAGTGACTTATTGGTGGAAATATGTTCTTCCTTTAAACTAAATATCAGATAGTTCGTATCAAATCGCAGATATAGAGAAATCGCTGATATTATAAGAATCAATTTTGATCACTGATATTGAACACTTACTGCTTGAAATTAAGTTTTTATATATGAAAGTCAATGTTACAAGTAAACCGAATGACAGAATTGCGTACGATTGAATTAATATGAAAATGTATAGATATTATAAAGATGAAGTGAGTATAATGAAATTGTAATTTCCAAGTCATCGTTCATATCAGACGATTGCAGAAAATGCTGATATTAACCTTTTAGTTGCCCTAGATAATTAAACGTAGCACACCGGCTATAATTTGCAATTATTAATTTAATAAGTTATTGACAATATAACTCGTCTCTGGCGTGTTGAGCACGAAATTTTTTACGAGATATCTCGTCTGTGGCAGCCATCGAGTTAAGGGTCCCAATTTTCATCATAGATATTGTGAAATATACAGATAATTAACGTGATTTATATAAATGAGAAAAACTCTTGCTTTACTGTACTTGGAATTAAAATAAATATTAAAGACCACGAATAAAAACTAGTGCTTTTTTTGAATAAAAAACAGCTGCCGGAACTCAACTCTTTTTTTCTTGTAATTCATGTCCGTTTTCAATTTGAAGGATATGGTTTCTTAATGGAGGTATCTCAACAAAGTTTTTTGAGAGAATTGATTGTTAGTCAGTTGCCTAAACTTCCCTTTTTTAGAAAAAGTTAATATAGAAAGATAGAGTTGGTACAGGACTAGAGACTAACTAATCGCTCTCGCTTTGTCCTGTTAATTTTAGTATTGCAAGAGTGATAAGGATAGATATCACAAATACCAACGCATTCAAACAGAAATTGATCTTGTTAGTCTAATCTTAATTCAAATAATTCATTTTTACTCTTATTACTTTTTCGGGAAAACATGTTTTTTTCTCTTTCAAACGTCTTTCAGCGTAAAAGATCAAAAGTTTTTAAAAGATTTTGTAAATATCGGTTCGAAATATATAAGACTTTAAGAATAAAAAGGTGCCGGAACGACGTCCCACCATGTTACATGGGAAAAAACCACTATAACCATCCATTGAGTATGGACATCTAAACAGAATTGACCTCAAACAGAATTGCATGCCCGCGTCAGTATTTTTTTCAAATATGTATGTTTTGCAAAATTTCGCTTCACAAAAAACAGTTTAACCACTTTTTCCCAACTTGAAACCAAATTATTGATTGTCGCAATTATTGATTTAATTGGTGAAATATCTCTTATCCCACACACACTAAGCAAATGTGAATGTTGTTTTACATTGTGTTTGATTAACGATGTACTAAAAGTAGCGAAAAATTACGGGATTTACTCGATAATAGTGGCTGGAGTCTTTTCGCCCGTAGAATGAGATGTATTGTTTTATCATGAGCGATATAAAGATTGTTTAAAAGAATATAAAATACAATATAAGATATTATCAAAATACCATAATAAATGTTTTTATCGAACAGCTGATTAGAAATTGCTTGTAAGTATAATATAAAGTAAGAAACCTTATTAAAGTGCATGGAGGTCGAGTTAGGTTTCTGCTGCACTTGTCCATTCACCGTTCTTCCACTTACAACTTTGTTTTATTTTTTTAGAGAGAGTCGCTTTTTATATAGCTATTAAAGGCATTATCTCTTTGGGTGAAAGGTTCGAAACGAAATTGCACTATCTTTATAAGATAATAACAATTATAATGATATAGTATTTAATCGCAGCTATAGATAGACACTGGGTGAATCAAGTTGAAACGATCCAAGTGCAAAATTAAATGGTTTGATTTAGGTCTTTGCAGCAATCAACATTATGGGCAGTGATTTAATAACGGAATTACACTTTTTAAAGACATCTTTAAATTTATATTTGTTTCCTATGTCAGCGATTTCTAAACTAGGAGGCGCAAACTTTTACCTTTCGTAAATTCATATTTTGACGGAACAGGCTTTACGAAACCACGTATTGATTAAGTGTTGTGGGTGGAAATCTCAACATCGTCCCCAAGATTTGATAAATTTTGTGCCAATACACGTCGTTTTAAAAACAATTTGAAATAAAAAATAAATATATTTATGTGTAAAGAAAAATCTTTTTTTGTCGATTGTGTTTTTTTGTTAAAGCATTTTTTTACAATTTAAATAGAGTCTTTTTTTATTATATCGCCGTTGGAAAGGAAAAAGAACGTAACCCACAGTTTATTCGAAACAGCTTTATTTCGATACTCACAATGTATTCAACTTGATACACGTTCTATCAAAAGGATGCAAGCTGCAAATGCCGAATTAGTATCTAAATTTCACTTTTAAGTTTGAAAAAGATGACCTTGTAAAATATTAAAACCAAATTTTTTTTCTGACTGAAATAAAGGTTTTTCCTAGACAATTTCTTTGATTAATATTATATTATGTGAATTAAACACCAGTTTAGAAGTCTCCGTGCACTTTAACGTTGTGTATAATTCATAATTTGCATATGGCCCAAAATCATCAAAACACGTTTTTTGAGCTTCCTGTAAAATTTGATATGTGTAGGTTACTTCCTTTTTCCTTTCCACAGTCGAATTATAAAAAAAAGCGCGGAGAGGTGAAAAGAAGTTTTTAATGGAGACGTAGTAACATTAAGTTTGGAAATCACTGTCGTAAGTAGAACACGAAGGTATTATATTACTATTTAAAAAAAAAGGTTATTTTATTCCATTTTTAGTTTTAGTACACAAAAGTGTCCATATTGGAGCTCGAACATTAGAATGATGCAATTTGAAAATATGACATCTGCCACTCGGTTTAAGGCTAGAAATATACGTGTATAATAGTAATGTAGACTCGGAGTGACTCCGACCCCGTTTTTAATTTGCCTTTCTCGCAATGGATGTTGTTTCAATGTTTGAGATGATTTAATTATTTTTGATTGTATAGTGATTGTATGACATCCGTAAATATCAATACTGAATATGGTAGTAAAATTATAACAATTTCAATAACTCAGAAATTTATTATTATTGAGAAACTCGTAAGTACAATAAAGCCAAAACAGCAATTAAGCGAAATTATCAAAGTTTATGTGAATATACAATTCTCATGTGAATGAAAAATATTATAATGCAATCTACTCAATAAATATCAAATTTAACTGTTGTGTTATTATGAAAATCGTTCCGTTTTATTGTTGCAAGGATTTGAAATGGATGAACAAATCGCTTTCACATCAATATGTGTTAAGTATGTGATATCAAACGCTGCTCTTAGAAATATTAATCGGTATAAAGCAGTGATGCACAAACCGCGGCCCTTTAATATTTTACTCAAACATATTTTTTTCACGTAAAACATTTATTTCATAAATATAAGCAAGCCTTTTCTTTCATGAAGGAGAATAAATCGTTTCATAAAAACAGGCTTACAAATATTACGTCAAATTAAAAAAAATGGTTAAAAATTAACAATCACAAAGAATTCATTGACTTTAACTAAATTAAACATAAATATTTCACAATTAAACGATTTTTAATAAGCAAGTACTCATAATCCTTTTTTACATGGCTTATTTATGTTCACGTTTTCGAAATAACACGGTCAAAATAATAAAATGGAACCTATTACTCATTTATCTAAATTCACTTGATCTTATTTACACGGTTTTAAGGCTGTTTTACATGTATCGTGAATATGTTCTGTATAAAAATGGATTTAGCGTACTTTATTTTTTTTTTCTTTGCGACCCGAACCCACGATAATTTGTTTTATGCGGCCCGCTAGAAGGTAAAGGTTGTGCATCACTGGTATAAAGTATATTTTTTTATCCATATCCACTTCCAATGTGGAGCACATGTTCTCCAAATGGAGGTATCTCAACAGAAATTTTTCTACAATAACTGTTTGTTATTCAGTCGCTTTACCATTATTTTTTAAAGAAAGTAGTAGGGATAGAAGAATAAGCCTAAGATAAAACAAGTGGTTAACTAATCGCTCTCGCTACGCCCATCGGATCGAAAACTGCTGTTCGTACTGTGGGACTCAAACCTGTGAAAATATAGGGATCTAATAAGTTCCCAATATATAATACAATATTCTTAATTCAGAAATTTTCCAGTCTTTTTTTAGATGGTTTAGTACAGTGGAGGGGAACATGTGGCCCTTTGGCTACTCTAATGTGAACTTGATCAAAATATTAAGTTTGATCAAAAAATTATACGCAAACTTTTGGAAAAAGATAGTTAGTAATCAACCCATTATATGGTCTGACAGTCGAAATGAAAGAGTGTCAACATTCTCTTTACTGTGGCCTTATGTTGAATCAGATAAATTTGAAATGAAAAGGTTCCACACCCCTAGTTTAGTATGTTAAAGGATTGTATAATATTTTGCTTCTTTACAGCTCAGTGATCAGTACTATAAGTTAGTAATATTCATCTGCAGTGTCCACGGTTCGAATCCCGTAACAGACAGTTTGTATGTAGTGATTCCACTCATTTTGAATTTAATCAAATTTTTATTTAATTAACCTGTGCAAAAATGAGTTGTTCTGTTTTCGAACTGCATACATAGTATATATAATTTTTCTTATAAAGAAAAACTATCATTTGAAAAAATGTTGCCATGACTACGTTACTAAATAATATTCAACTTTTTTTTACACACTTTAAAACACACAAATCAATTTAAAAAAAAACATATTTTATAAATACATACTACACGGTAGTTTATTTTAATATACCACAAATAACCATTAAAAGAGCTCAGAATAATCATTTATTAGACAGCTGTTTAATCATAGTGAAGATAATTTTAAACAATAGTTTTTTTCGATTAAAAGACAGTTGAATGGTCTTTAATCTTTACTGATTTTGCAGTCAAAAGTTCGAATTAATAAACGATCAGTTTCGTCTATTGGTTTTTTAATTAATTTTTAAACTTGGTACCAACTACAAGTTCTCCACTTTATTTATTTATTTACAATTTGTAGTGACTAGGTTGAACTCCATTGTAATAAGGTAATTGATTTGACATGAATTCAAAGATGTAGTTAATGGCTGTTCCGGTTTCACATAATCGTTAAAACTGTACTGAAAACAGATTTTAATAAATTTAATTGCAACATACGCATAAGAACAGCGGTGGGCTGCCAATATGCTAACAAAGGGCACGCTTAATCTCGGACAAGATACCTTTACACCATGAATCATATCAAACATCGGCATTTTTAGACAACATACAAAAACCGGCAAGGGTCTCTTTTATTATGCACCCGAAATAAATGAATTTTACAAAAAAAAAATAAAAACCACAAAGTCTAATGTTTTATAATGAGATTTAGCAATCTACAGAAATAAAATTTAGGCACTGATTTTATCTGAGCCGAATGAATTTCTCAACTTAACAAGGGGCTCGTCGCCCGAACCAAAGTTTAACAAGGAGTTCGTACGATACACACTCGAGCCCACCCCTGCATAAGAATAGTTTTGATGAAAAAAAAAGTTCTCTCACATTAATGGAATATGCCTTATCTGTGTCCAACACGAAGACATTTTTTTGTTTTCTTAAATTATTTAACCAAAAATGAATCTTTTTAAATATTGGTTTTATTTCACCACTAGTTGTCAAACTTTTTCAAAAAATAATCGATAATTATTGATACTTCTGAACCCTTTTAAAAAGTCATTGTAAAAAACCATCTTACCTGATTGTTATAGAAATATAAAAATAAATTAATCTCAAGGAAGACAACATTAAATACTCGAGATGTATATACTCCATGAAGTTCTCAAGATCTCCAAAGGCAGTGTGGCTGATAATTATCCAACGGGTGAAAGTCTCCGATGGCTGTGTTGCTATATAATTAAACAGTTGGCAAGAAATTCAGGCATTAAATATTTGACTATTTTGATCATAAAAAGATTATTTTTACATTTGTTACTGATGTAGTGTGCGCAATATTTTTGGTATTTTAAATAATGAACATTTGCAATAGTAGTTGGATTGAGATTCAAAGAAAACGGTTACATTGTATTTTTGTGGGCTATTAAAATAAACTGTTTTATGGTTATGAGGAATAATTTTAAAAGCGTCACTTTATAAAAAGGTTTGTATCTATATTATAATATTACAATTTACTGTCAATTAAGTGCCTACATCATTCAGTTCCCCTGAGTACATTGTATAGAACAGTGGAAGGGAACCTACGGCCTGATGCGGCGTTTCGACTTGACCAAAATATTCACTTTGATCAAAAAATTATACGCAAGCGTATGGAAAAAGAACGTAATAAACCCATTATATGTTCAACAGTCGAAAGAAAATTGGGGAGGGTGTAAAAGTTTTCTTTACTGCGGCCTTATTTTAAATCAGATAAATGAAGGTGGCCTTTATAAATGAAAAGGTTCCTCATCCCTGTATATACAGTACCGAAATATCATTCAGAGACATTAGAATTTCACTGGATAGAGGTAGGCAATGTTGAGGCTTTCTGGAAGCATCCGTAGGATGTTCCTCAGTCAGTCTTAAAGTTTGTCAATTGCTGCCTGGTCTTTCCCCATTGTCTTTATTGTATATATGTTCCCTATATCATCCCTTGATAATAAACTACCCTGAAAAAATCAGTTCAAGTTAATTTTTAGCATAAAGCAATCGTGGAAATGTGTTATAAAGTAGCTGTTGATTTTTATCCCTTAAGCTTTAGAGGAGTATGGACGAACATGTACGTCGGCGCCATTTTCTGTAAAGGAGTATGGACGTACTTTCAACTCAACCCAGAAGTATTTGTCTCTGAGCATATACATGCTTTAAGTATGAATTACATATATGCATTGGAAAAAATTTACACAATTCTCATGTTAAGAAAAGTCAATAAAGTAAAGTAAGGTCAGTATGGATCTATTCACTCTAAAGGTTAATTATTGAAAAAACTATACATTTACAAAAAGGGTTGCTATAAACGTTGAGGAGAAGGTTTCAATACAAAAATTACTAATGTGTTTGAAAAAGGGTTCTAATTGAGAAATTTAAAGAAAAATTGAGAGCCACTAATTTAATTTATGTAATATAAGTTATCTGTTTTCAAACTGTTGATATAACTGAAAAGTGTTATGTTGGCTTTATTTAATTTAAATTTAACATTCAAAATTAATTTTCACTAAATAACTGTTGAGATTAATAAAAATGTATAATTTTTCAAATATATTGGGCACACCTGCATCAGTCTAACAATTTTTTTTTTTATAAAGTGGGTCGCATTTAAAAAAAATATCGACTGCTTGTTTAAAATCTAAACAAATAAATATATTATTATATGGTTTTCGACAAACAACAGTGATTTTGTTCAAATTTCTACTGCATTAAAATCATGATTTTTTAAAAGTTGTTCAGATATGGGATGATTGCATAGAGACGACATAGTAATTTTTATTTGATTACTTTTTGAGAAAACAGTCATCAGATTATTGAATGTTGAGACAGCAATGAAGCGGAGAAATTCATAACTAATAAAATAGCGTTTGTTTGGGTGTGTGTTGCCATATTAAAAACAGCTGCAGTTAATAAAAGTGAGTCGGGGCAAGTGCGCAGAATGGGGCAATTATATAAGCTCGTTAAATTTTAATTTAATGACATGAATACAATAAAAAACAACTAAAATTAACGCGAAATTTAATGCCTCTTATTAGAGAGCTTATTTTTATAATTTTCGAGATAAAAATTTCAAAGATTTTAGTGTAATAGTTAACGAATTTTAATAGTGCTGTTTTGTGTTTGTGTTAATTTCTTGTCCAAAGAATTGGTTAACACGTTTTTGATGCACGTAATACACGGTGATTTTTATATATTTTAATATTAAATGTTTCTTATTTACGACTTCGTTAAAAGCATAAGAATTATTTTCTTTCTAAATAACCATAAACAGTTCATGTTACAAATGTGAACATTTTTTAAACGTACTATTGCTTCGCCTTACCACGACTTACTCTTATTGTGAAAGTAAAATATGCATACTTGTTTTTAACTAACACAATATATAGTTTTCCCCTACAAAGTGGGATAATAATAGCAATTAATACAATTGAAAACGGTACAGATACAATAATATGATATTTTTATACTTTCTTTGCAGTCTAATATTGAGCATTTATGAGTAAAATTACCAAAAAGTGTATGAAACAATAAAAAACTATAGTATTTATTTATAAAATTTGACAAAAAAAAAAATGTTCTTGATTGGCCAATTTAGGTTACACAAAAATGAAAAATGTTTTCTATCACTGAGACTTCAGTAATATGTGCCATTTGAAAAAATTCTGAATATAATATCAATATAATGCGTGCATTGCTGTCTCAAATAATAATTTTAATGAAGTAAATTATACATTATTGTAAAATAAAGAATCTCTTCGAATTACATTGTTCTATGGTAATACAATTTATATAATATTTTATCTTAAAAATCTCTCTAACTGCTATTTTATAGAGCGAAAAAATGAATAAAGTAAAGGATTTAATATATATAAAACAAGAAAATATTTTTGACGATACAAAAAAAATATTTGTTTTGAGAAGTGTGGGGCAAGTTGACAAAAATTTTGAATAATATTTTTAATTTATCTTACATTGAAATTTTAAGCATTTTCACAAAATTCAAAACATTGCATAATCAATTTAATTATTTTTACTCGATAGAAACATACTAAACGTTCAATGCTTATCAATGTATTTGGACATTTTTAAAAAAAAAAATCCTTTACTTATTTTGTTGTTATTTCATCGTTTAAATTAATACACATAAAATTACCTTAGTTAAAACAAACTATTGTTACAAAGTGTTGAACTATACATGATGTACAAAAAAGTAACAATAATATCGTTGTATAGTGAAGCAGTTCTAGTGAATATTTTGTAGGCAATAAATTATTGAAAAAAAAAAGTTTAAATAACACACAAATTATAAATAGTTCTCTTAAAAAATACGATAATTTATATTATAATAGGAAGAATTTTCAATATAAAATACAGTCTACAGGCAAACTGGGTAACTTTGACCACCGGTCTAACTTTGGCCCATGTCAAAATAAACACTTTTAATACTAACAAAACTTACTAAGTTTTGTTTAAAAAAATGGAATGAAAATCCAAATTTTGTTATTTGTTAGTTTTATTTAAAAGTGTAGTCTTTTGATTTGGGCCAGTGTTGGACTGGCGAGCAAAGTTACCCAATTTGACGGTAAACTTTTTGTATGAGTAAGAAAAATACTGTATTTTCTCAAACGCTCTTGTTTTCAATAAAATCTGTCTCTGAGATGTAAAATGTCGTATTTTACTAATGTTCCACATTAATACGTAAAGTGCCAGGGTAACTATAATCATATTACATGTTGGATTCTTCAATTAAAATATTGCATTGGTAAACGTTTGGAAAATGTTCTATGATTTAATAAAACACTCTCAAAGGTTGACGATATATGAATAGAAAAAAATGATAGGCTGCGTCAACCGCCAAATAAAATTACAGTATCTGGAAAACGTGGATTAAGGCTTGTAGCAGAAAATAAAATCTCTGACGAAACTCTATTGAATGAATTAAATAGCTCGTAGGGGAAAATTGCACCTGTAAATTGAAGACCATGCTTTCAGTTATAGAAAAATCAGAATAAATAAAAATGATAATTCATTTTGGGGATCGAGTAATGTTTGAAAGAAATAGGCTGCTGAACTACAAAATCACAAAAGAATGACTTATCGACCACTAATTCGAAGACAGCAAGTCTCCTTTTTGCCAAGATAGTGGGTGATTTAGTTGCTATATTATACCTTAAGTGGTTCTGTTAACAAAGAACACTAGAAATTCAAAGTATAAATTCGATACAAATTTGAGAAGATAGCAGTGTCATCAACAAATGACATTAGCTGGATTTGAAGATTTGGGTGCAATAAAAGACGACAAATTGCAAAGATTGGGAACAATTGTCAAATTACAGACGACGCTTGATAAAATCTTAAAATTAGTAGAAATCCATAATCATAAAGTGTCATTTGATGGAATAATAGAATGACAACCGAATCGAGCAGATAGCTTTCATGAGAAGAATAAATGAAAAAAAATGGCAGCTTTGTTCATAAATACGACACCGTACCTCTAAGATTCAGTAAAATAACGTAAAACGCACCTAACAAGCGCAGTATTATCCAAAAAAATACAGTGAGTCTAAGCCGTGGTGATCATTTGCCACCACTGTCAAGATTCATAACTAAAATTAGCTATCTCTGTTTCCCAGTTTTGACGGCCCCGGTGGCCGCTGCGTTTTTTTGTGCAATATGCGTTTGATAGTGTTTTGCTAGATGAGCCTTCTGCCGGAAACTCTTTCCGCACAATGAACAAGCAAAAGGTTTTTCCCCGGTATGTGTTCTGATGTGAACATTTACGGAGTACTTATCCTTGAAGCCTTTCGAACAAATCGAACAATAATGTAAAGATCTTTCTTTTCTTATTCCGTTCGACGTGGAAGTAGCCGCTTGAAGTCCGTGATTCGAAGGAGCCATCGTCTGGTTCTTGCTTTGTGATCTTTTGTACTTCTTGGTGACGGTTTTTGTACTGGATACAGCTGGAGACGTGACCAGCTGAAGATGTTGGTTCTCTTGTCCCGGCAGCATAGTCACCAGGTTCGTTCCACTCAATTGCTGGATGCTATAAACGGGCCTTCCGTTGATTTCATCTCCGCAGTATTGTTGAACGGATTCCGCGACTTCGTTGGCGATTCTGTTGAGTTTGTCGTAATCGTTGTTATACCCCATTAGAATATTTGCAACGGATTGTGTGGAGGAGTTGTCTTCAGATTCAGGTAAAATAGATACAGGGTCTGAATCGAATAATACTATATTCAATCCGTTTTCTGTATCTAAAGTCATGACGAGTCTATCTGGAGTCGGAGAAGGAGGCAACGGAGGAGCCGGCGGCGAAGCTCTAGCGCCGTATCTTACTCCGCGTCCTTGCAGAGCACTTCTGAGTAACGATTCTCCACCACCGTTTTGATCTGCAAGTTTCCAATCATTGTTATTATCAAGTGCTTCTTTGTGGTCTGCGAATCCGCTGTCCTCGAACCCGAACGGTTCATCTTTTATTAATTGGTCATGCGAGAAATTATCAACAAAACCGTTCATCTGTCCAGGTATAATGTTGAGAATAGAATCGAGGTCTAAAGAAGGATGATTGAGATCTGAGGGATCCGTCGCAGTGCCAGGACTCGGTAGTTGAGATTGTTTTTCTCTCCCCCACGGAGTCGCAGCGTTCTCTCCTTCAAGAACAGTTAAAGTATAAATCTGTCCATCAGTATTATCTCCGTCTGATTTGGCCGTCGTTTCTCCGGGAGAGTCTTCAAGAGCTCTTTCTTGATCTTGACTCCAATAAAATTTGTTCAAGTCTTCTATTATTGCAGATTCTAGTCTTTCTCTTTCTCTGTCAACGTTCCATATAGAGTCAAAGCTCTGTAAAGGTGGCGCTGCCAGGTTGGCTGTCGTCGAAGGCGCGGCGGCCGGTCGCGGTTCCCCGGAGAGCAGGGGATTGCCAGCGCCGGCCGCGTCCAGGAACACGTTGACGGACCTCATCTGCTGCTTGAACTGGGCGTCGGTGAGCTCCGGCGAGGTCACCAGATCGAAGAAGTCCGTCTTCGACACGTCCGACTGCCTGAATGATTCCGTCATGTCCATGATAACGGATTTTTTGAAATGCATCTGAAGAGCTATCGTCTCAGCCTGGCAAACAGCAGGTGCTCTCCCAAAGAACACTATTTATTAATTTCAATGTCACTCACAATTAAATTCTTAAACGCCGTTCTTAATAGTTAGAAAGTTAATAATGACGGCTAAAAACTGCACGCAAAGATCTTTCACCCACTGAGTCAGGTTGTATATATATTTTTAATGTTATTTAATAATTTATTTGATCTAGCAGACACTCCCAATCAATTTAAATTGGATATTAATTAAATAAAAACAAAAAAAACGGGTATTGATTGAAGTTTCCTGATTATAGAATCACTCTTCAGAGTCTTTGTAAAACTATAATTGATTTTCTTGCACAGCTGTCCTACAACAGCAATGTGATTTATTTTATGATTGTTTTTATAAGCTTCAGTATCTTCAGAGAACCGAAGTGTCTTCAAACAGGATGTTGTATCTGAAAAAAAAGAAAAAAAAATCATTAAAATTTATTCTCATAGATCAAAGACCCATTTTATTCACACTCGTTGTTTTAGCTCTTAAATAACGATAAATCGGAATTTCACTGTACACTTGGGCTTCGTATAACACGGTCCACAAATGGAATCTTGAATATATATCTATAAAAAGTAATGGTATGGGTTCTAAAACAAAGTTAAATTAAAACCATTATTTTTTTCAATAAACCAATACAGAAAATAAAAAAAAACATTTAAATAAATAAAAAAATGACTCATCATTTTCATCTCAATTTAAAATCCCATTTTTCCGTCCGGTAGTATATTTGAATCAATTAACAGGGTTTGAATGTTTTAAATATTCTTAATGAGCTATGTTTATTATGCTTTTAGCGCGTAAATTTGTATATACAGTGAAACCCCGATTCTACGTTTTCCAAGGGACCATTATAAATCAACGAATAATGCGGGAAACCGATAATGCGGGAAATTTTCTAATAATACCAAAAAATGTTTAATTTCCAAATAACTTCCAGATAACTTGAATATAACTTAAGATAATTTAAATACATACTTCAGTTGGCTAATTGTAGCTTGGTACTTAAATTTTGACAGACACCCTTAAACTCGCGTTCTTTTCTAGGTTAACTTTTTTTTGCTATATACATATCGACTGTGGAAAGGAAAAAGGACTTAACCCTCAATTTTGCAAAACAGCTTTTTTTCGATAATCACAATATATGCAACTTGACACACATTCTATCAAAAGGATGGAAGCTGAAAATGCCGAATAAGTATCTAAATTTAGCTTTTAAGTTTGAAAAAGAAGACCTTGTAAAAAATTAAAACCAAGAAAAAACACTGAAATAAAGATTTTTTCGAGTCAATTTCTTTGATTAATATTAGGTTATGTCAATTAAACACCAGTTTAGAAGTATCCGTGCACTTCAAGGTTGTGTATAATTCATAATTTGCATATGTCACAAAATCATCAAAACACGTTTTTAGCGCCTCCTGTAAAATTTGATATGTGTGGGCTACGTCCTTTTTCCTTTCCACAGTCGATATGTCGACTCAATTTTCTCCAAGATTTTTTTCAACGTTTTGAATTGTTTTTAGTTTCTCAGTTAGAGTTCTAGTTTTCTTCATTAAGGCATTTTAGTTTTAACTTAGAAAAATTCGCGCAACCAGATGCATATAAGACTATTTATGAACGAATAAAGAAATATATGTAACGAAAACGCTTAATTGAGATAGTAATTGGGACAGGACGATAATATTTAGATGATAGATAGAAGAAATCGGTAAATCGGTGAACGATTAACGTGGAATTATTATTCCGGTTCTTGGTCGAGTACAAAATAAACGATCCACGCAATAAAACGAAGATAGCGAGAACGGAAGATCGGGGCGCCACTGAAAAAAACGCGAAACGAGATGCGAGACAAAAATATTTATGAGAAATATTCAACGAAAACGGTCAATCGAGATAATATTTGTGACGGGACCAAAATATTTAAACGATAGATCGAGGAAAACGGTAAATCGGGGAACGATTAATGCGGGATTATTTTACATTGCGGGAAAAGGAGCAATGCGAGAACGATATATCGAGGTTCCACTGTATTCATTTCTCTCAAATTTTAGCCATTATTCTATCATTGGATAATTTTCAATGGTGCCCTAATCAAAAGAGGTGTACAAATCAAGCATGCAACATATTTATTTTGTATGTTTCTAAAACCGTGTTATACGAACACATGACGTAATTCATGAACCGCGTTGTAAAAGTATCGTGTTATACGAGTTAATAATGATTTTTTTTCTCTTAAAAAAGGTGCCATAAGTTCACTTTTGCCTTCTGGGCTGCGCGGCTTTGTCGGTCTTAGTCCCATTCAGTTTTCCGCGTACACATATATGTTTCTTGCGGACCATTCATATTCATAAAAATGGCCGTGGGAAATTTTGAAATCTTTGTAGTCACGTAGAGGCGAGGCGTGCCTGGAATCAATAACGACAAACTGTTCGCTTATGAGATTCAGAGATATGGTTTTTTGATTCGCTTAAGGTATATTAAGATAATGATGCAGAGAAAAAAAAATAAGGTGTAAAAACGGGTGTTGAATTAAAGGTCAAAGATCTCACGTGAGTCTAAAAAACTATGTGAATTTTACAATGATACTGAAAAAAATTACAATGACGATTGAAAATATAATAGAAACTACTTTACTGTATGTGAGTTAAATATTATACAAAATATTAAATCACTAAGACTAGTTTTACTATGCACATTAAATGCATATAAAAAACAATTATTTATTTAAAAAATAGCGATGCTTGTGAACCACTCGATTCGTGCAGGGCTATAGCAAACCCCCAACGGCGGATCATCCTACAAGAGAATAAGGCGCGCTCTTGTGGCCTATGAATCTGAAGGACCTCAAAAATGAAACTAGAAAACTAGAAAAATCTTTTTTTGTCTATTTACACTTTGGAACTGAATCATCTTTAAAATTATATGCTTTGTTATTGCTACGGCATCAAGAAGTAAAACAAAGCTATCAATTATTGTGAAATATTTTTACAGTTATCCATGATTTCACGTTTGTATATTGGGACTACACCCGACCCTTTTTTGCACGGGGGATAAGTTCCATAGACTACCTTGATTTATAGATAAACATATTTTCTTAAGTTAAACAAAATACCTATTTATAGTTTTTGATTTAAATTAAATTTAACACAGGAAAATGTATTTTTCGCTTGCAAAAAATCACCGCTAGAAAAATTTAGTGGAGAGACAATTTCGGAAATATTTTGAATAATATAAATGTCATTTATTTTTTTATGTTTCCGTATTTTTAAATATATTAGCGTTTGTTCAATACCATTTTTTCGATTAACATGTAAGCATAATGGGAGCCGGTAAATTGCTCGAATTACAAATTATTCGAATTGCTTGGTTATTTAAACGATTTTTCACGACTTTTTCTACGAATTTCATTTTTATCTTGTGCGACACTTGTTTAGAGAGTGAAATATAAAAATAATTTTTGTAAGTATTTATTTTAACCGTGTTCGCTCCAAATGCTGAAAATATGATATTTTAACGGAGTTTATCTCAACAGAAGTGTTTCTACGAGAACTGCTTATTAATTAGTTACTCAAACTGTTTCTATATATTTCCAGAAAACATAGAAGACTAGGGCTAAGACAGAACAAACAGGAAACAAATTGATTATCTTGTTATTCGAGCAATTTACCGGGAACCACGCATAATACAATATATTAGTACTTATTGTGCAAAAAATGATCGAGTGTATAAAATTAACAGAGTAGACCAAAAGTCTTGAACGTACAACACAAATTAACAGGACCGGAAAAAAATATACAGTCAAACTCGGTACGATCATGGAAATATCGAGTTCTCGAATATAATGAGGAAACATTCGCTGAAATTTTAGTTTATGCGTTTCTCCATACATTAATTCACTTGTATAACGATCTACTTCTCGGGTATACCGAGCAAAAATATCGAGAAAACAATGAAACAAGCATCAATTTTAAATTGTATATGAAAAGTGGATAGACCGAAAAATGTAATATGTGTAAATAACAGTGGCGGTTCCTGAACTAAAATCTTGTGTGGGCTAGAGAAAAGTTTAGTATTGTATACTATTTACGAAATTGTGTATGTATTTTCCACCTTATACATTAATCTACAAGCAAATAAACAAATATTACGACACTATTGCAAAGCATAAATTACTATATAATAAAATCAATGCTAATGTAAGTAAGAAATAATAAAATAATAACCTTAAATTCGTCTCTTTCAAAGTGAAATAACAAGTACAAAAATCAATACAGAGCTGTCACTGAAAGTCAATAACTGTCATTTTCATACAATACATATTGGTATTTGTGTTTGAATATATGGGTGGGTCATGGGCAAATTAAATTTAGCCCCCAACGAATGACAGAAGTTTGATAACTTGACGCACAATCGTGTGAGTTTGATGACGTTTCCGTACATACAAATACGAAAAAATCTAATCGTGCTTGATTGCGCCCCAGTGTAAGAGAAAAAGCACGGGCTAGATCTTTCCAGCCTCTGACTCGTTAATACGTAGGTGTTGCCAAACTGACGCCACGTTGCCTGTTCTCTATGAAGTATTTATAGGGTTATTGTTTTTTTTATGCCGGCTCGGTTTAAAATTTTAATACAAAACACAATCGAGAATATTATCGTAGGTAGACATAGCATTGTCTTATATTGACAGAGGAAAATCAAAACAAAGATATTGTATTCATTTGGGGAAGGTTAGTTACGCTTATAAATGTATTTATTTTGCTCAGCGGCCGAATTGCTGTTCATTTTTATTCAGCTATCTAATGTTTTGGCTGAAAAATGCAGGTCGGGCTTAGCCCACCTAGCCCAGTACCTAGAACCACCACTGGTAAATAAATTCTAATTGTGTATTTTTGTTTGAATCGCGACTTTTTGTATTATGTGACCGCTCCAGATACTTCATGTCTTCATGTTTGTAAGAATTAAAAAAACATACATTTTCTCTGATATAGCGAGTATTGCTTATAACGAGAAAACTCAGTTGGTCTCAACTTAATAACCAAGTTCGACGGTATTATACGTAATTCGCTACTATAAGGCAACAGTGAGAAAAAAGTCGATTTTATGCCAATCAATTGCTGAAAGGTAAACCTTGAAAGAAAATGCTCCATTTACAAGAGAAATTTTACATTTACAATTATTGATATTGCCCTGTAAATTCAAAGCATCAGCGAGATTTTTAAAAAGACTAGATAAAGATAATAGTATTTAAAAAAACCTTTTATTATCTTTTATCATAATCCGTTAAAAAAACTAAATAAAACCATTGCTAATCCCAATCTGATTGATTACAACTCATTAGTATCATTAGTATCATTATCTGTTTGTTTTATTTCGATTCTACACCCCCCTTCTTGCTCCTCTTAAAAGGAAAAAAACCCAAACCTCCATTTTGTAATTTTATAATTTTAAAATGTTAGAATCAATCTTGCTTCATTACTTAAGCAAACTTTGCGATAGTAAGTCTGAAGATGCCTCTGAAAGAGGCGAAACACGTGTCACAGTAAGTAACACAATACGTGGAATAATCAAAGTTAATTTAAATTTTCTATTAAAACCACAGTCCGCTATTTAAAAAGTACAACACAAACCCTAAAATTCAATTATCTCTAAACTAGCATTGTCGACTTATCCCACTGTTGTTGTAGGGTAGTGATATTATAGTACAATAAACCAAATATAGGCCAGTGTGCCACGGAACGTTTTTTCTCTATTGGTGTACAGGTGCTAGTACACGAATCCACGATAAACGTTTCTAGAGGCCAGAGACCTCACGCTGGTCCGAAATTCGGTTGGACATTTCTAAAACGCAACATCCATCATATATTATGGCGTTCTACACATTTACTGCTAACCAAAAACCTGCCACTTTTCGACTGACAACTCGGCGTTGGCAGAGGCTGTCAATCATCGTACAAAATATAATGAGTTGCGTTAATTAATGTGTACGGCTTTGTTTGTTTGTGGCTAAACAAAACGAATACATTGTTACCTATCCCAGCTTTTGATTAATACGTGGCAACTAGGGCATCCAATCACGGAACATTTTTGTAATCCCGGGATTGAAAAAAAATCACCATAAAATCGTGTATAAATTCTGGATTCGAGATTGAGAAATTTTTGCTCGGCGATTTTGAAATTTTGCCAATATACAGATTTCCTAAAATGAAAAAATGTTCTGAAAATTTCAATTTCAAAAACCCATGAATTTGCGAAATTGCCAAAATGAAAAGCAATTGGGAGCATTTATTTTTTAGCTAGAGTCTAGACAATAATCTTTTTTTTTTAAACCATGTCCGCTCTCAATGTGAATCATATGGACTCCTAATAGAGTTTATCTCAACAGAAGTGCTTGTTATTCAGTTGCTCAACCTCTCTTTTCCCAAAGGGAGTAGGGATGGAAGGATAGGGCTAGGACAGGACTAGTAGTAAGCTAATCGATCTCAGTACGCCCCGTTCATAGGATAGAATGGGTGAGAGGGAGGAATTCAAGACATCACATACTCCCATGCCTTTGTAGAAAAATTCATAAATCAATTTATAAAACTGTCCGTACCGGGATTTGAACCTGTGCCCTCCGTAACCGAAGCCAACAACGTTGACCACTCGACCACACAGGCGGACGTTCATAATCTAAATAGACAACATTTTTTCAATCGATTTTTGAAGGCATGGGTGTTTGTAATGTCTCAAAATTCCCTACCACCCTTCCGATCCTAAAATATCGATGAACTAACCACCAGTAGTCTTTGAACCATATCCTTTCTATTCCTACACTCTCTATGGAAATAATAAATGTTATGCACTTGAATCAATTCTCGTATAAAACATCAGTTGGGAAGCAATATACTTACAATTTGGGAGCTGACATGGATGAAAAAAACACGATTTACTAATTGCATTTTTTGCGGGCCGCGATTGAACCAGTCTGCGTATAAAGACTTCCAATTTATCACGACGTTCATTCCGCTATGAATAATTTTTATCTGTCCGTCACTGGAGTGTTCATTTTCACAAACAACGTTTTGTGCGATGTATCAGTAATCTGTAAGCGGTGCCATTTTTATTTGAAGGGGTCACACACACACAGCAAATATGACGGAGAGTGATTCGATAAATAGACACGTGGAATTATTAATAGACAAATGCACGTGGACCTTTCTCTCGCGGCAGCCATTTGTATTTTAAGTGGCAGTAATTACTCATCAAATGGCGGCGAGAAAATCTTTTTTTTTTCATTACAATTAGCACAGATAATAAGTTTGACGTTGAGCTGTCAAATTGTGATTACAAATCGTTGTTTTGATTGAATCGGCGATTACTCGGTTCAAATCCATTGCAGTAAAGCAAAAAATAATTAATTTCCAAAAACAATTATAAAGTATAAATCGACACTGCCACTAACGTTATTATGAACCGCTTGAATACCGCGGAAGTAAATCATTAATATGTCCCAGAGATACTGCGTGTTTTTGAGGAAAACAATTTTGCCTAATATACACTCGAATTCGATATTTTATAAACCTATATTGACTCAGTATAGATGGAACTACACATATTCATCAAAATGTTGCTTATATTCTATTAGAATACCAATTTTTTAAATGTCTTGGACATCGATGTTCGCTTGCATATGTTCCGGACACCGGTGTCCGCTTGGTATTCAAATGGTCAAAACCTAGATTTCGGGACTAACTTTAATTAACGTCTTGCGCTCCATTAGCCAGGATACTACCATCTGGACAACTAATAGCACGGTCCAATCGCCAGGATACTGTCTTTTGTAGTCGGTCTCTTTGAAGCTTTATTTTTGGTATTTCCCGAAATATTTCCGGGGTTTAATTTTACAATAGTGCACTTAAGGGATTAAAAAATGCAATAAAATTTTTAAATATGCAAATTACAGTAGAGATCTGCCTTTAATGTTGATTTTAATAATATTTGAAGTCTTTACCTGCTCTGTATTAC
Organism: Himalopsyche tibetana; assembly: GCA_030503985.1. Lineage (NCBI taxonomy): Eukaryota > Metazoa > Arthropoda > Insecta > Trichoptera > Rhyacophilidae > Himalopsyche > Himalopsyche tibetana. Next base: position 2,853,841 of record JAPJYX010000052.1, on the reverse strand, counting down.
TAAAGCAGTCGTTTTATCTTGACAGTCTGTATAAACATCTCGTAGGCATTCATATTAAAAAATGAAATTACTTACCCGATGAACTATACAAAAAAGGAATTGAATTATTATTTAAAAGTAAAGCTCTTCCGTGGTTGCTATTCTTTTAAAATTTTAATTTGTTCACTCCTTTTTTACTGAAAATAAGTATTTGTATTTTCGGGTTATATGGCGCAGCGGTTAGCGTTGTTGGCTTTCGTGCCAGACCTCACGGGTTTGAGTCCCAATGTGAATAGTATTTTTTCTGTCGATTTATCGATTTCTGTTCGAAGAGATGGGTGTTTGTTATTTCTAAAATGTCCTACCCTTTCGATCCTTTAATAAATGGGCGTAGCGAGAGCGATTAGTTAACCACTTGACCTGTCCTAGCCTTATCCTAATTTCCCTACTATTTTCTATGAACAAAGAAAAGTTCTTCTAGAAAAACTTATGTTGAAACACCTCCATTAAGAGACCATATGATCCACATTGGGAGCGGACACGGATAAAAAAGTGTTGTATTCCTCTTGAATAATTGCCCAATAATTAAAAAAAAACAGGAAAGGAAACGTTGTTAAAATATATTATTTTGATCTGTGAATAAAATAATAAAAAAAAAAAATCATTGAAGTTTTGTCGCCTTTTGTGGTCTAATTATTATGAACTTTTCCTAAAGTCACAGTATGGTCAATACCAAATCAATTTTTTTTCAATTTAAATTTAAGATCTTTGACATGGGTGTCCATGATGTTGGTTTTCCTCGAGTTGATCTTGAGTGACTCACAAAAATGCTTAACGAGACTATTTTGTATGGTTTTCTAATTTTCTAAACATTTGGCACACTGACATTAGCTGTAATGCTTAATATTGATTTTAAATACTGAAAAAAGATGTTTTTTTTTAATACATTTTCACATCGAATTGAATGTATCAACAAACACATATCTCAATCGTTTGATTGATTGAAAATATTCTCGTATCATTTTTATATCTCAGCAAACGACAGTCACGTATTTAAAATTACAATTTTTTATTTTCTTTTTTTTTAATAACATTGCATAACGTTTTTTTATTCCACGATAAAAAATATTGATGAGGTCTATCACAAAACATCGTTTTGGATATTAGTACATCATCTATTCTTTAGAAATTTTATAAAAATAAATAAGGCAAAAGTTAACTTTATGATGTTGGGTAAAACAAAATTTATTTGACACACTACCACGTTTTCAGCAAACAATATAAGGCGGTAACTTTGTGGAAGTTCATTTTTAATATAAAATAGCTTAGATTATTCCACGTATTGTGCTACAAACTGTGACACGTGTTTCGCTTCTTTCAGAGGCATCCTCAGGCATACTTACTTTCACAAAGGCTTGCTTAAGTACGAATGATTTTAATTTTATTATTTTGATATATTATAATAAAAATCAAATAAAAATGGGAAGCAAGGAGGGGATGATAGAAAAAACAAAAAAACAATAACGGTAGTACAATTTACATTAAGAAATGATTAACTAATGAGTTGCATCAATTAGGACGGGTTAAGCCGTTGGAAAATATATTTAGCTGTGGTGAACCACCTGTTTTATTCAAGACATTATTTAATAATATTTCTTTATTGTTTTTTTTTACAATGTCCGCTCCCAATATGGAGCATATGGACTCCTAACGGAGTTTATCTCAACGGAAATGTTTCTACGAGAACCGCTTGTTACTCAGTTGCTCAACCTCTCTTTTTTCAAAGAGAGTAGGAATAGAAGGAAAGGGCTAGGACAGGACTAGTGGTTAGATAATCGCTCTCGATACGCCCTGTTCATAGGATAAGATGGGTGGGAGGGGTGAATTCAAGACATCACATACATTCATGCGTTTGAACAGAAATTCATAAACTGATTGAAAAATCAATTTACAAAACTGCCCGTACTGGGATTAGAACCCGTACCCTCCGTAGCGGTAGCCAACGATGTTGACCACTCGACCACACAGGCGGCAATTATTATTGTTGATACTTCTATTTATTCATAAATTACGAAACGTCCTTTTTTCTTTCCATAGTCGATTTGTTATTGGCACTACTGGTGTAATGCTAGTTGAAGAAAAAACATGTAATTTTTATTATATTTTTGTATTAGGTACCGGAAGCTTAATAACAATTCTTTTCGTGTGGCTTAAAAAAACACGTACAGATGTTTCACTAAAAATAAATCTATATGTATTGTAACAAAATCTAGGAACATGTAATTTTATAATCTGTGATTGATTTATGATGTTTTTTTTGCCTAATACTGGCCTATGAACTCTTCTCTCAATACAATACTGCAACGTAATATTTACCATGATTTATGCATATTAACACGTAACAAGTTACGTTTGTCAATACACGGCCAGAGAGTAGTGGCGTAACTAGGCTCCATCCAATACGTTTCGAAAGAAATCAATATATAGTGGGTAATTGTCGATTAATTGACGAACAAATCCGACAGCGAAAACTATCACGAATTTTATTAATGTCCGAACAATAAAGGCATGTTTGGATAATGTATCCTGACACACAATTCTGAATATGTATCTTTGATTAAAAAATATATTTTATTATACAATACGATAAAAAAGATTCGAGTGTAAAAAATATGTGCAGACTTGACTGAAAACTAAACTATTATTCGATTGATTGAATTGGCTTTTATATGTTAGAGTTTCTTTGAAATAAATTAAATAAATATCCAAGTATTTAAGTTCTACAAATATTATTTAATATATGGTTGAAAGCTATTCCGACTGCATCGCCGAAAGGCAGTCATACTTGTAAATTATTTCCCTCTATCAAATAGCTAATGGAGGGTAACGAAAGAAATTACCCCGAACTATTGGACTGGCCAATTCATTTCAAGACATGTCAGTTTTATTGCCAAGCTCTTCTAGCTTGGCCGGATAGACACAGGGACATGCTGGATACTGATCACATCCTCTGGGATTTTCATCTCATGAATCATTATTCAACGGGAGCAATTAACCGTTTGAATACCGCGCAAATAAATCATTAATAAGTCCCAGAGATACTGCGTGTTTTTGAAAAAATAATTTTGCCTAATATACACTCGAATTTGATATTTTAAAAAACCTACATTGATGCAGTATAGATAAAACTACACATATTCATCAAAATATTGCTTTTATTCTATTAGAATACCAAGTATTTGATTTTTTAAATGTCTTTGACATCCGTGTTCGTTTGCATATGTTCCGGAAACCTGTGTCCGCTTGGTATTCAAGTGGTTAATCAAGTCAGTCCGACCAGCTGTTGGACCCACCGACTTGGTAGCTAATAAAGCAAACTAATAAAAATTTACTAAATTTGCAGCGTCATATGAAGAAAGAGTAGAATTACATTTTCCGGACATTTTTAAAGGGAAATTTTTCACACACCAAAGTGCAGTCTAAGTCAATTGTTCTGGGACAATCCTAGCAAAAAACTGAACAACATATAACGTTCGTTACACTACGAGAAACGTCTGTTGGACACAGATGTAAAGCCGTGGCTTCATCATAAACAGCTATGTTTAAAATTGTATTAACTTAGATATGTTTACATATCAACTGTGGAAAGGAAAAAGGACGTAACCCACACATATAAAATTTTACAGGAGGCGTAAAAAACGTGTTTTGATGATTTTGGGTAATATGTAAATTATCAATTATACATAATCGTGAAGTGCACGGAGGCTTCTAAACTGGTGTTAAATTGACATAATCTAATATTAATTAAAGAAATTATCTAGGAAAAACCTTTATTTCAGTCTTTTTTCTTGGTTTTAGTTATTTATAAGGTCATCTTTTTCAAACTTTAAAGCTAAAGTGAGATGCTAATTCGACATTTCCCGCTTGCATCCTTTTGATAGAACGTGTGTCGAGTTCGATACATTGTGAATATTGAAAAAAAGCTGTTTTGAAAAACTGTGGGTTACGTTTTTTTTCCTTTCCACAGTCGATATACTGACCTAAAAGAGATGCACAATACATCCTGTCTACAACTCTAAAATTATTATTTACTTAATACAGAAGTGACTGTAAAACTATTCAATTATCAGCGGAAATTGCTGATAATAAATTATCATAATGCGTGTTTTATAGATGCCCGTCACGAAAGCCAACGACGTTGACCACTGCACCACGGACCCGACCAATTCCACTGCAATTATATTATATAATAATATATTTTTCAAAGAAAATTTGGCAAGACTTTTATTTGTGAGTTGAATATTGTCATTAGTCAGTTGAGGGAGCAGAGTGGACCCTCGTCTTGAGGTAAGCGAGTCGAGCGTGCTCTAGTTTCGAGACTCGGTATCTGTCTATCTATTTTATTATTATTTTCGAGACCTAGTCGAACACGAGCACAGTCGGCAAGTCGAAGCTCAGTCGTGACCAGGCGTTGTTTCGTTGATTCTTATCGTTGCCACTTTGCGAGAATTCTGCGCCACCAGGGTAGAATCAAACAATTTTTTAAAATTAAATTTAAATGTGAAATTTAATACGTGGCGTTTGTGATGTCAATTCTCATTGAATTTATCTCGTATGTTTTTTTTAACATACAAATATTTGGCAAAATCTCATTAGTTGTAATCCCAAATATTATCATAAAAATAAATACCAAACATATCTGATTATATGGCGGCTGTTTTTTTTATGCTATGAGTAAAAAAATCTGCTTGGTTAGATTACAGAGATACTCAAATTACAGCCCATTTAGATTTTATGTGCGACTCAAAACAATCATTGTCACCGAATGTTTTTTCAAACATATGTAATTTTTTGCAAAACAATACTTTAACCCGTAACATGCCATACTAAAAAATCACGTTCCCTGCCATGATGGCATCTCAGTTTCACTGTTTATTGACAGTATTTAAACCTATGTTAGAAGCTAAAAATAATTATGTATAATAAAAAATGTATATATGCTTGAAAATATATTCTATGTCTAATTTTCACCATCATTTTATTTATAAATGCTTAAAATGCTTGAATGATTTAATGGCTCAACTAGCTGTGAATGCATCATGAGCATGGAGGAGTTAAGGAGTGACTATTTTGGATACATTTGTATCTTTGTGTGCTTACATTTATGTTATGTTTCTATTAGGGTATCCAATCTCGGAGCCTTTTTCCAATCCCGAGATTGAGATTTGCTCACCGAAGAATTTGAAATCCTCGATTTGGTATACTTTTTACCAGATTTTCACAGAACATCATTTTTTTTTAGCTCACCGAGGAATTTGAAATTCTCGATTTACCAATTTCGTGTCAATTTTCGGGATTTGCTCAAAATTTCTCAATCCCAAAATCCCGGGATCGCAGCCGTGTCAATCCCGGAATTTCGGGATCAGAAAATTGAACGGGATCCCGGGATTGGATGCCCTAGTTTTTGATATATTTATATACCACTATTAATCCTTTAATTAATCCTTCAAGTACGGTCCTTTTTTTAAACTTGTTTATAAAACAACGGTTAAACGGCTTAGCGACATTTTTTTTTTATATATTTGGCGTTACAGCTAATGCAAATGCTCCAAATATTTTAAAGATCGAAGATCATACGAGAAAAACCCGATGAGAATTTTCGTGTTGTAAGTAAGCTCGAGGTAAATTGACATAAATAATACCCACATAAATTGAGTAAATTATTGTTTTCTTGCCGAGAATCGAACCCAAAACCACCTGGTCGGTAGACCAAGCTCTAATCAACAAGACCAAACTGATGAAAGAAAAAATGAAAAAAAGTGAGTAAATAAAACACAAAACCATCACTCGATCCGGGTCTGCTTTTTAAAATTCGTGAAACACAGATATCAAATTGAATTGTAGCGCTGTGAACGAATTTAAAATTGGAGATAAGGCAGCCGAATGACCAGATCCGCAACAGCGAAAACAGCGAGATACGATCGTTTCGCCCAATTATTACCGAAACGACGTCTCTTTGGTAAGATTGACCCAAAAATGACCACCTAGACGAGATACCATCAAAGTGCTCATTATTGAAGTACCATTGTTTTTTTTTTGTTCGTCCAATTCTTGGGCAACAAGACGTATCTGTGTTTATACGACCACTTATCACGCATATTCGCAGATACGCTATATGCGTGTTAACAAAGCGGTAAGGCATCATTTTTATATTTAAAAAAAAACAATCATCTTTCAATTTGTTATTGCTTAAAAACAACACAAAAAATGTTTTTTTTTTTGCACTAATTTACTAATATCAGTTGCGTTGTCGAAAAAACACATTTCTTTTACTGTCTCTGTTACAAATGTAGAGCACTTTTTTACAATTTAATATATCATTGGTATACTCAGCGGTGGGCTGCCAATATTCTAACAAGGGGCTCGTTTTATCTCAGCTATTCTCGGTTTTTTTTTCCACCATTGTATAATTATACGGGCACCATAATATTTTCAAAAAAGAAATTTCAAAAGGCAACCACCGCTGATATTTTAAAAAGCAACAATGTTCAATATTTCATAGTACAATAAGTACTCATTTAAATTGAGAATATTCATTTTTATTAATTTAAAAAGGGGCTCGGCAACCACAGGAAAATTTAGCAAGGGGCTCGCGCGAGCTCCTCCGAGCCCCTTCCAGCTCATCCCTGGGTATACTGCCATAAAACGTTAAGTCAAAAATTGAAAAAAAAAAACGCTTTATTACATTTATTTGTTTTGATGTTAAAAGTAGTAATACAAACTATATATATACACATTTTGTTGTCAGTAATTATTCGCAGAAACCTATATATAATATGAGGCATTGAGAGGTGGAGTGAGCCAACTAGTAAAATGGTAAAACCTTTTTATTGGACTTTTAAGTACAATCACGTCTTTATTTGGAGTTTTTCTGGATAGCTTATTTTAATTTCATAGAGATAACACTATTGCAATGTATATTAACTGAAGTTACTTCACTTTTACGATATTTTAAGGCGTGTAGAATATTACAAAGCATCTAAATTTTATTTTTCTAAAATACCATTTGGTTCACTTTACCTCTAATGGGCCCAATAACTTAACGCATTTTAACTGTACATATTTCTTATTTCTACAGCTTTGACTTAAATTTTTTGAGCTGTACACATTTCGGTCAATTGTTGTTTATTTATGTTTTATTATTTTCTACTGCCTCACTATATTTCAGTTCGCTTTGTGATATTTGAAAAAGTCGATTATCTCGAATCAAAGTTTTTTTGCCTTAATGTTTTCTGACAGAATATTCACGATATGAATATCAAATACGCCATTCATTGGCCAGCGACCTCTGTCGTTTTGGATTATAGTCTTTCATTGTCCAATGAACCATCATAGAAACAATTTTACAAATTGCTCGAAAACATAGAATAATATGAGTAATGTTTACTTGTCCAGCTTGGCCGGTGAGTCAATTTAGTCTAACATGTAAATGCTTCAATATGATCCAAGATGTAGATCAAATCCTTTGGGACAGAGGTGGGCTGGAGGAGGCTGGCCCGGAGTTAGTCGCGCGAGCCCCTTGTTAAATTAAGAAAAATAATATTCTCAGATCTTTGCGTTATATAATGTAAACATATCGACTGTGGAAAGGAAGAAGGACGTAACCCTCAATTTTCCAAAACAGCTTTTTTTCGATAATCACAATGTATATAACTTGACACACATTCTATCAAAAGGATGGAAGCTGAACATGCCGAATTAGTATCTATATTTAGCTCTTAAGTTTGAAAAAGATGACCTTGTATAAAATTAAAACCAAGAAAAAACATTGAAATAAAGGTTTTTCCGAGACAATTTCTTTAAAAAATATTAAGTTATGTCAATTTAATACCAGTTTAGAAGTATTCGTGCACTTCAAGGTTGTGTATAATTCATAATTTGTAAAATTTGAATCGTTCAAGCTATGTAAATTCTCACAGATTTTGTCACTAACGACTCGGGTTTCGCCTTTCGGCATCTTCAGGCATTCCGGGTCGTTAGTGACAAAATCTGTGAGAATGTACATAGTTTGAACGATTCAAATTTAATATTGAAATTCCACCAAGCACCTTCAGTCGAAATCTTAAATCATAATTTGCATATGTCACAAAATCATCAAAACACGTTTTTAGCGCCTCCTGTAAAATTTGATATGTGTGGGTTACGTCCTTTTTCCTTTCCACAGTCGATATGTATTATAATAAAATTTTAGAACTCAGTGATGTACGTTTAGTCGTGCTGATATGAACCGCTGATTTCAGTGTAAATCTTGAAATTCTTCACTCTTAAAATCAAGTGGATGTAAATATATTTTTTAGCTATTGGTATTAAATAACAGTACATTCATAAATAGTATACATCAACATGTGATAGTTTTAATAATTATTGCGTATGATTGTACAAGAGATATAAAGAAATACACCCTTTTCTCAGGACACCCCGAAGGTTTTAAGATTTAGCGAGTCCCTTGTTAACTTATTGGCAGCCCACCGCTGGGAAGAGGCTTGAATGAGCTCTCGCTTGCTCTCCTTTGCTACATGTGACTTAGGCCGGCAAGACTCTTGTTAAATTGAATATTTTCAGATCAAATCAGAAGCTAACTGCAATTTAAAACATAATATATTATTCTAGGCTGTGAAGTTGGAGTCGGGAGTTTTTCCGGAGGCGGAGACGAACTAACCGGAGAAAAAAAAATATACTGAAAAATTATCAGTCTATTTATCAAATTAATTGGTGAAATCTACTTGAATCATTTGTTGGTATACAGATATATTAGTTAAACGGGAATATTTAAAAAAATCAATTCGGAGTCAAAGTCGTCTTTTTTTGTACCCGACCTCACAGCCCTGATATTATCTACGACAGTTTAAGGGTAACCTTGAATTAAATCAACATTGAATTGAAAAAAAATAGTTCCTATTGCTGCGCCAACTTGTTCTTTTTACTTCCTGTTTCACTCTTGGAACCAATTTTCACTCTTGCAATCAATTTTCACTCTTGCAATCTGAGGTTTGTAATGAAAATCTCAGTTAAGATTTGATATTTATGATAATTTTACGTGAATTAATTGAATAATAATTAAAATTAATTGTATAAGAGAGATTAAAAAAATCCGCCCCTTCCAGGCATAGTAAAAAGCTCTGATATTAAGCGAGCCCTTTTTTAACGAATAAGTAGCCAACCGCTGATTTGTAAATATCCAGAAAAGAACGAAAAATGGGAAAATTTATTAATAATACTATATTTGTCGAAACTGTTGGTCATATCGATTTGTTTGTATGTAAATATAAACTAGAGGCTGACGGGGTACAAAAAACCTTCGAATCACTTATGTTTAATAACTAATCAATAAGCAGGATTACCGAAACCGGTTCTCGTCTCTGTGGATTACAATTTTTTTACTTAATTTTTGACAAGACATTTGCAAAAATGTTGAATCATTTTAGAAGGTGCAATATAATTTCTAAAACTAATCCATGTCGAAAAAAAGTGATTTAGTTTCCACAGGTTGCATACTAAAGTTATAAATAAATCAATAGTGCATAAGTTGGCACGCCTGCACATCCGCTCACTAGGCCAATAGACAACAAAAGAACTCTAAATCACGAAAATAAAAAAAAAGAAAACAACTTAACAGCGAGTCTTGTCAGAGATCCAAGAGTGAAACATTTACAATGCAATAAATAAATACACTATCTAGCCGAATAGCGAGTAAAAAAAAAACAAAAAACAAAATAACAGGCCCGATCTGGGTTATTCGCGTCACGAAGAGAGATGGCGTCGGCGATCGGGTTTCCCGCGCGCGCGCAAAGCAACACAATGGCCGCCATCTTGCCCGCCAAAACACCTGCCGCGATCGTTTGATTCATTGTCTATGGCCGGCGCGAGACAATGGGACTCTGCGAATTTTACGCGCTCCATAATAATATCGCAGGGAGAAATGGCCACTTAATGGTTTCAGTTTGCGCGATAAAAGTGATCTATTAACCACAGTTATTGTATTTTAAAATGTATCATTTTTTGATTTATTATGAACTCATTTTTTTTGCAGTTGATATTACAACTTTACTCGAAAATAGTTTTTGATCAGGCCAGGCCCACCCAAATTGCTCACAAGGTTGCATTTTTTTTACCATGTCCGCTCCCAATGTAGAGCATAGTTTCAGAAGTGTTTCTAAAAGAACTGCTTGTTATTCAGTTGCTCAACCTCTCTTTTTCCAAAGAGAGTAGGAATAGAGCTAGGAAAAGACTAGAGGTAAGCTAATCGCTCTTCATACGCCCCGTTCATAGAATAGGATGGGTGGGAGGGGGGTCATTCAAGAAATCACACACATCCATGCCTTCGAACAGGAATTCATAAATTGATTGAAAAAACAATTTATAAAACTGTCCGTACTAGAATTCGAATCCATGACCGCCGCAGCCGAAGCCAACGACGTTGACCACTCGACCACACAGGCGGTAAGGCCGCATTGATGATCTTGAATTTTTCTGAGGGTCGTATATACATTCCTCTTTTTTATTACAACGAATTTCATACTTATTGATATTTTTGTAAGTAAATACGATAAAAAATATGAATGCAGAGGTGATCGGAAAGCAGTGAATTAACACAATTAACCAACAAAAAATGCATTTAAATGCATATTGTATACATATCTCCCCATAAACCATTCCCATACATAAAAATAAACACTGATGAGGGTAGTTTTCGTGATGCCAGGTGTAGTGTTTGCAATTGTATTATTTTTTAAAAGAAAACTAAAATCTATGGAAGATCATGGAGCAGTACTTCTTTCGATATAAAACGATTCTAAGGCGCATAATTATTATGAAAGTAATAAATCATTGCGTTATAGTGTTTTCCTATTTCGCTGTTAAACTTTTGAGAGATTTCACGAACGAGTTCGCAAATGGAAGGTATTTTCAAGCACATATGAAGCACGTACCACGGAGCGTTACATATTACGGTAACTAATGGTAAAAATATTGCGTAGTTGAATATTTATGATGTTATTCATGCTGGTATGTCGTTTTGTTTGTGGAGCTAATGGGTTCGAATCTCAATGTAGACAATTTCAAAAATTGATTTATGGGTTTCTGTTCAAAAGTATGGACGCCTGCAATGTTTACAATTACATATCGACTGTGGAATAAAAAAAAGACGTAACCCAGAATTTTTTCAAAACAGCTTTTTTACGATAATCACAATGTGATAAACATGATACACGTTCCATCAAAAGGATGAAAGGTGAAAATGCCGAATTACTATCTACATTTAGCCTTTAAGATTTAAAAAAGATGAGCTTGTGAAAATTGAAACCAAGAAAAACAAAATGAAAAAAAAAGTTTTTCCAAGACAATTTCTTTAACCACTTGAATACCAAGCGGACACAAGTGTACGGAACATATGCAAGCGAACACGGATGTCCAATACATTTTAAAAAAACAAATACGTGGTATTCTAATAGAATATAAGCAATATTTTGATGAATATGTGTAGTTCCATCTATACATTACTGAGTCAATATAGATTTTTAAAATATCGAATTCGAGTATATATTAGGCAAAATTGTTTTCCTCAAAAACACGCAGTATCTCTGGAACATATTAATGATTTATTTGCGCGGTATTCAAAAGGTTTTATTCAAATATTGGATTATGCCAATTAACCTTTAGAAGAGTGAATAGATTTATAAAGGTCTTACTTTAATTTACTGCCCTTTCTTAACATGACAATTTTGTGCCTTTTTCCCAATGAATATATGTAATTCATACTTAGAGCGTATATATGTTTACAGACAGACATTTCTGTGTTGAGTTTAAAGTACTTTCATATTCATTTACAGAAAAATGACGCCGACGTACATGTACGTCCATACTTCAATAAAGGTTAAACACTAGCTTAGAGGTCTCCGTGCACTTCCAAGTTGAGTATATTTCATAATTTGCATATGGTTCAAAATCGTCAAAACACGTTTTTTGTGCCTGCTGTAATTTTTTTATGTGTGGGTTACATTCTTTTTCTTTTCCACAGTCGATATGATGACATCCTTAAAACATACAGTTTTTTAATGAATTGCGTGAGAAGTGTAATCTGCTCTTAAAGACTTCAGATTATTAAATCGACTTAAAACTCAATATAAAAGGTTTCTTTCGAGAAACTCTATTTGTTTCAATTCTAAGTGTCTAGATAAAATATGGATATTATTTGTTGGCAATCATAGACAATAATTGTTATTTATTGCCAATTTTGGCATAGACACTACTGGAGCATTGTTATCAATACGTGTCAAAATTATTATCTATGATTATGTGTCTGCATAAATAACAATATTGGCAGTTCGCAGACGGGGGTTTAGGATTTTTTTTGCCCTCGTTCGGTTTGAAATGGAAATGATAAATTATTGATTACGTCTGGTCTAATGTGACCAGTGCTTTTTTTCATGTAACGCGGTGGAACGATGTTCCGGCACTTTTTTTCTAAGCCTAAAGCTAAGCTATAAGAACCAAAGTAACGTATATAATGACGACAGTGAAGCGTTTGACAGATACATTATGACAACTGTGAACATATACGCAATTGTGTAATACCAACCGTCAAAAGCTTATTAATAAAAAAACGTTGTTGCGTGTTTCAGACGGTTAAAAATGAGTGCCTTATGCACAAGAAAATAGCACTGGTGATTTTTATTATTTTTCATTTTTTTATGAATACTTTCAGATTAAGAACTGTGTCCATATTAATCATTTAAATTGTATGCCTGTTTTAACTGTATTATAATGAAACCTGTCACTTTAACTTGTGTTTTGTGCTTCCCAAAAAAAATTATCAGACTCGAAGTTTGCCATTTTTCGACACTCCTATTTAAAAATTCTGAACAAGACATAATTTAACTCGATGGCTGCCACAGACGAGATATCTCGTCAATAACTAATTAATTGAATAGTTTCAATATTTAGCCGGTGTGTTAGGCAATTACTAATAATTATCTACGGCAGCTAAAAGGTTAACTATAATTTAGTCACCCGTTGTAATCTACATAGTTGGCTAGAGCTTTCTTTCTTGACCATGCGGGTCTGGGCTGAATTCCCAGTAAGGCCAATGTCGAATTTGGATTTTGTTCACTAAGATGTGAGCGTTTTTGATGACAAATATTGACGTACTTAAAAATTCTCACCGAGTTTGTCTCGTATGAAATTTCAACTTCAAAATATTTGGTGAATTGGCATTAGTTGTAATGCCAAATATAAAAAAACAGCTAAATTTTCTATTGTAGAAAAAATAGTTGATTCCCATTTTGCCTCACCCGTCGTTTTTAGGACTGGTTTTGTCAGCAATCAACAAGTCAATTTTATCGTACTTTATACAAGAAAAATTCTGTCACAATAGGGCCAGCTTATTCTCGATACGTTCCTTAATGTTAGTTAATATAAAGTACTTGTGCGTTTATTTGTCTTGTACGTTATCTAGTTATCTTCGAATCAGATCGAATAATATTTCGTTACATTATTTATTAATCTATAATCGATTTTTCGAATTGTCATTGTTAAAAAATCGCCGCGCTGACATATCCAAAATCAATTCAACAATCTGAACACTTGATTAACCTAGATTGCTTGCAAGTAACACTCTAGATTCGATTTATTAATGCATAGTCCGCGTAATAGCTTTTTTTATTATTTTGATAGTATCACGTCTCATGTCAGTCCTTTGGTCGAGTGGTCAACAATCTCAGCCGTTTGTCATACCCGATTGCAGTGTCCATAAGCTGGAGTTCTCTCATAAATTGATTTCTGAATTGGTTGAGTGAATAAATACCGACTTAAGCTCCGATTTTGAAGTAATAATAAAAATAATGTTTATAATATAATGTATATATGATTTATTCATAAAATCCTTTTCTCAACAGGCTTTTTGAACGGACGTTCAAATCAGTGGCGACCGGTCAATGTGGCATTGGATCAATGCACCCCTTGTATATGCAGGGGCGGTTATATTTCATTAAATAATATTCAAACATAAAATTTAGAGCACTCACTCATTTTAAATTCTTCATGTATTTATTGTCTATAATAAATATTTTAGAACATTTTATTTTATTTTATTTTAAACAATAAAAACATGAAGAATTTAAAATGAGTGAATGGTCTAAATGTTATGTTTGAATATTATTTCATGAAATATAACCGCCCCTGCATATACAAGGGGTGCATTGATCCAATGCCACATTAAACGGCCGCCACTGGTTCAAATCACTCTTACAATCTGGGGTGATTAATTACAATTTTCAGCTATTAACAGTACCGGCGCGTGAATATTTTGCGCCTAAGGCAGCGGTTATTGGCGCGCCCCCTTTTAAGCAAATCTTCCCATTTTTTTTTCGAAATAATAAAAAAAAAGCAAAAAAATTCGGGATCATTCAAAATATTTTTTGATACATCCATGTCCGCTTCCAATGTATACCATATGGCCTCCTTGTGAAGGTATCTCATCAGAAGTTTTTCTAGGTGCACTGTTTGTTAGTCAGTTGCTCAACAGAATCATATAGAATACGATACACAATTACAACGAACAAATACAAAGATCAAAATAAAATATAACGTATTATTATTTATTGTTATTAGAGGATATAAAAATAATCAAAATACTTCATTTGTGCGCCCCATAATGGTTTGCGCCCTAGGCGGTTGCCTATTTCGCCTGTATGGTGGCGCTGGACCTGGCTTTTAATATTAAATATTTAACAGTAAATTGCGTTCTATTTCATAATTTAAGTATATTATGTACTATTCGATTGCTTAAGTCATGGTATAGTATAATTTTATTACAATGATAAAAAATTTATCCCTTTTTTAGAATACTGCCAATAGCTCTAAGATTAGACGAGTCCCTTGTTAACTTATTTTCAGACCATCGCTGTAAATGGCACAGAATTAAAAAGTCTCAAACTTAAATAGAGATTAAAAAAAATTAATATAAAAATAATCAATTATCAGCGGACATCGCCGATAGCTTAAAAACATAATAAATTATTATAATGCGTGTTTCATAACGTGAACCATTAAATCAATGAGATGTTGCTTTTTATTGCAATGTCGGTCAAAAATAAATAAAATTAACGGGCGTCCATTTCATGTCCTACAATAAATCCCGCGCATTTTTGACGTTTGAAATGGCTGAATTCGAAATTCGAACACCTGTTTGCGTTCATTGCAGCCAGTCAGTTTCACTGCTGTAAAAAAAATAATGTTATTAAATGGCGAACGAACCAGTCGCAAAAAGGGTGTTGCAGGGACGTTTATTATTAATTAAATAACTATAAATTCAATACTTTTTCCCAAGTCAATCTTTTTTCAAATCATTTTTTTTTATTATTGGAAACCATTGACTGTTTGTCCTTATCTTTAGGTTCCTTTTGAATGTAATGTACTCTCGGGAAATGTTTGTAAAGCAATAATATTTTGTTGTATCAAAGCGACCTGGCCAAAAGGTATAAATAATGTCAGTTTGTGAATTGCGTTTTTAATGAGAGAGGGTTGGAGTTGGAATTAATAAGCTCGCAATCTTCAAAATGGCAAAAAGAGGCCAACGGCACGCGGTGTTCCCAAGCGGTCACCCATCCAAGTACTATCCACGCCCAATGTTGCTTAACTTCGGTGATCGGACGAGAACCGGTGCTTTCAACGTGGTATGGTCGTTGGCGAGTGCCTTCATTCAGCCGCCCTGCAAGTCGGACGCGATCTGCACGTCACAACGATTTCTTTTCACGCACATATGTACCTATGGATAGCATGGGTGTCGTATTTTCAATCACATCTTCAGAGTAACACCACTGCTGCTCTAGGCATGAACATATGTATTGCAATATCGAACCGCGGGTGCTTTATTTTGTTTCGAGTCACTGACGTTAAGAATTGCACAATTATGATTGGGTTTTTCTACACTGAATACACACCTACACAAAACCTGGATGCAGGAGAGTAAAAAGGGTTAACTTTGATTTTATTCAAAAGGAATGGATTTCATTTAATCTTCTTAAACACAACGTTCGCCAAATACACATGCCTATTGTATAGTCGTCGGTTAGATTGTCAAAGAGTGTTGACTTTCAAGATTTTTCAATTACAAAGTTTTCAACTGTCGACATTAAGTACCTGCCAGGGGTAAAAAGCAACAAACAGTTAAAGCGAATGCAGGGACACATTTCCAATACAGTGATGACAATGTTTGGGAGCACCCGAGCGCGGGTGTCAAAAAGTTTACCCGTACTCGACGCTGCGCAAACGGCCGAGCGTGCCAGGGGAGTGCTTCATCGCAGTCATCGAAATGGCAAAAAGGGGCCAACGGCACGCGGTGTTCCCAAGCGGTCACCCATCCAAGTACTATCCGCGCCCAATGTTGCTTAACTTCGGTGATCGGACGAGAACCGGTGCTTTCAACGTGGTATGGTCGTTGGCGAGTGTCGTCATTTAGCCTTCCTACAGGTTGAATGCGATCTGTATTGTACTGGCTTATATTGCGTGATTCTGATATCGGTACTATATGATGGTTGACTGTACCTAGGTTACGTGGTGTAGTTTAGTGGTTGGCAAACTCATTAGTCAACTGAGCCAAATATCAACTATACAACAATTGAAATTTCTTTTTAAAAAATAAACTATATAGGTGGTGACATTGCTATTAACGTGATAAAATACTCCTGTACTAGCTTTAGCTTAAAATGTCCTCAATCTGATTGAGGTACGTTCGCTGAGATCGCCTCTTCCAACTCTAAGTTTTAAGACCGAAACCCAACTTCCGCGTGTGGGACACGAAGTTTCAATCGGACTATATGTAGTATTTTGTGAAGGAGCCACACTCAAAGGGTCAAAGAGCCGCATGTGACTCGCGAGCCGCAGTTTGCCGACCACTGGTGTAGTCAGTTAGCGCTTGCTGTACTGATCAGGTGGGTCTGGTTTAAATTCTTGCTAAGGTCAATGTAAAATTTACATATTTTTCAATTGAAATCTGAGACCTAAGACGCAAGTGCATTAGTATTAGGGTATCCAATCCCGGAGCCTTTTTCCAATCCAGGGATTTCGGGATTGATTAATTTTGAATCCCGGGATTGAGATTTTCTCACCGAGGAATTTGAAATCCTCAATTCGCTATACTTTTTCCTTGGATTTTCACAGAACCTCGTTTTTTTTTTTTAGCTCACCGAGGAATTTGAAATCTCCGATTTGGTATACTTTTTCCCAGAATCTCACGGAAACTCGTTTTTTTTTTTTTTAGCTCAACGAGGAATTTGAAATCTTGAATTTGCCAATTTCGTGTAAATTTACGCAATTTCCTCAAAATTTCTCAATCCCGAAATCCCAGGATCGCGGCCAACTCAATCCCGGGATTACGAGATCCCAGATCCCGGGATTGGATGCCCTAATTAGTATGCTAATTGTTTTTTAAAAATTGTAATATAAAAAATAATGTAAATTATTAAAAAAAAACTAAAATACCGATATCCCTGTTTCAGTATTACCGATATTGCATTCCCTAAAACCGACGTAACCACTTTTGATTTGATATTTAACGTGGTTCGATTATTATAAGTAGTCCGATTCGATTAAATTAAATGATTCAAGTATTCTTGGCCACCACTGGACGCCTTTCCTGAAGCGTCCATTGTCCTCTTAATGTACGGTTATTATAGTCATCATCGGAGCTCTTCAATTGAAAAGAGCGGCCTCTAGATGCTATCTAAATGTCGAGATATTTTCATTGTGCCACGAAAGGAAGGAGCGAGAAAGTTGGCGTTCGAGAAGTCCAAGAGAAAAATGCTCCGAAGAAATATGATATTTCTACGAGACTTTTTTGCCCAGGGGTTTTGTGACGTAATATAATACAGTCAGTCCTTTTTTTATGCGGTGGATGCGTTACACAATATATCGCATAAAAAAGACTCGACTTCCATATTAAAAAGTGGGGCTACGTTCCATGAATTTTAAAATCAACATAACTTTAAAACAGCGAGTTAAAATATACTAGAATCACATAAAAAAGTTTAGGAAAATCAAAGGGAAAGAAAATCATTTGGTTTTCTACCAATAAAATGGTTTTATAATTTACCGCAAAGTTGAAGACCTTCTTGAACTATTTTCGCAGTGAAAAGATCAGGAATTTTCTGATTCTTTGTCAATAGTTCAAGTAAAATAATGACATCATCGTCACTTATAGCATTACCCACAAGTAATTCGTTGATATCATTTTTGATTTTATTTATTTATTTAATTAACATTGTACAAGGTTTACAAATTATAAATTTAAAACTTTTACAATGGAGAAAAAAAATAGTATAATTTAATATTAGAAGCAGTAAAAAAAAAAGTGGCAAGGAAGTCAACTGAGTAAGCTCCGACGAACTCTACTTTAATACATAAAAAATAGTATTCGTCGGAACTCACCCACGTCTACGTGGAATATGTCGACATCCGAAGCAATATTATTGAACACCGTTAAAGCTCTCCCCAGTGGCATCCCTATTGGCAGGCTGGTTCTACACCTTGGGAGAACAAACAATTCATGTCCACGATTTCTCAAAAAATAATCAGGAACATTTAGATTCACATTCTCAAGAATGGTGGAATTCTCATTTTGATAAAGGTATCGAACCCTTCTTCACCAAGTTAATTCACTAAAGTAATAATTTCAGCTGATATCGCCGATGTTACAATGGTTTCATTTAAAGTACGTGGATTTAATTCAACGATGGCAGATGCAACATTATTTAAACAGTCCAAAAACGTATTTTTTTCTCAAATATCGTTTAGTGTTAATGATTCAATCTCTATTATATTTAAAATACAACGGTTCGTGCTCTTGGTGTAATATTTTGTACGTTAATATAGTAATTTTTTAAACAACAGGATTGACTGTATGTAAAATAATTTTTCTGATATTTATTTCTGCACATGGTGGGTAAACTGCACTTTGTAAATTTTTGCCAAATAGAGATATCAACATAGTTTAATTATTATATAATAATTTAATTTTACAATTTACGATAAGTAACGTTAAACTATCAATGTATGATCATGCAACAAACACAAAAATATCACTGCTTATAAGGTTAACCAATTTTAATTTATTATGACAACAGTTTCACCGAATAAGAATGTTTCATTTTCAAACTAAAACTATTGATTGTGTAATTAATATAAAAGAAATAAAATTAAATAATGAAATACTACTCTGGCAAAATGTAAATAATAAAATGGTCACCATCAATTTTAAAGTTTAGTGCTTTTAGCCAACACCACAAGCTCTCAACATGTTGCAGTACAATACAAAAAAAATGCCAGATCAATGAGTGATACAGTAGGACAATCAGCAAATCTTAGTTTCGAATTGTCGGCTTATTGCTTTCAATAATATAATACATTTTTTTTTATTAAATACTATTTAAGAAGGGTACTGTAAATTTCTGATCAGTGTTTTTGTATAATATAGTGTTACTTTAGTATTCAATGAAATAAAAAACAATATAATATTAGTGTTTTGAATAATTTTATTACAATTATGATATTTTTTAAGTAAGGTAACGGTGGGCATGCATAATCTCAAAGCTCTTCGTGTAGTTCGGGGGAGTGATTTTTTTTACACTGTTATGCAATAATTATAAAAACAATGAAATGTTTATATACTACAGTAAAACTCCGATTAACACCAAATTTGGGGTAGTGTAATTTGGGGGATGAATCTCGAACAAAATTAAGGATTTTGTTTTTTCCGCGAAAAATGCAAAACTAAGATTTCCCTTAGTTTTGCAACAAAAAAAAATATGGACGAAATATTTAGTTACTAAGTGATAAAATGCAAAGCGCACCAAAATCCAACACATAGACAGTCGCCCGGCCATGCGTGTATACCATGGCACGTGTTGAATACATAGACGCTAGCCAATATTTGACTGTATGCACCACACATAGACGACCGTCTCGTAGCAACGACAATGGAATTCGACCGTTCAATTGTGGGATTTGCGGTGAATATTTCAAGCCAGCGTGGCGTAATTTGGGGTAGTGCAATTGGAGGTTCCACTGTATATACATATATTATGTTACAATATATAACGTTATTTAACTTTATTAATAACTGAACTCAATTGCAATTCCATGTTTACACGTTATACTTAATTCGTTGTAGGTAATAATATATGTCAGAAACATTAAATGTACATCACTGCATTTTTAAATTGTATTACTATTCAAATACATGCTAGAACGCAAAGGCCTGAGAATATTATTTTTCTTTATTTAACAAGGCGCTCTCTGGCATAATTAAAATTCAACAAAAGGCTCGCGCGAGCCCCTGCTGTAAAGTGAAGTCACCGTGTTAGCCATATTTTATAAATTACATTGTACCCTACCATTAAATTGGCTCCATTAATATTTTTTTTCGATTGTCCTATTATTGCATTGTTGTGTTATGGATGTATTATTACTAAAACACTTATTTAAATTCAATGTTGTTTCAACTTTGTTCCATATATATATATTACACTTTATAAAAAATCAATTAATCTTATTAATCAAAATGATATCAATGTGAGTATCGAGGAGTTTCTACTTGGCTGTCGACCTTTCGATTTGAACTCTTAATTTGAACTGGCGATAAAAGAGAAGGATATTGGTTTAGTTGAAAGGTTTATTGTTACAAGTTGTCATAGATAATTTAACATATCACTCTATGCTATAATGTTGTGTATATATAACAGATGTAGCAAAATTCCGATCGGATGATTTAAAAGTGATAAAATATAAATATCATTATATTTAACAGAGAAGAATTTTTGCTCAGAGCTTGCAGTGATTTTTTGTATGTTTCTAAATCCATTGAATAACTTAACAAAGTTTTTGATGTGAGAATTTGAGTGGTGCTACTATTATGTATCTTAATTTTTTCCTGTTATTACTTTATTAGTATGAAAATAAAACTTATTTATGCAAATTGATAATGCTTATCAATGGGACATTCACAAACAGGTTCGAGACACGTGTCACGTCTCAAACCAGCACAGCCAATGAAATAATAAAGTAAAATAGCTTAGTTCAATATTAGCTTTGCAACTTGTATAATTATTGAATTGGTAGTTTTTAGATTCTGTAGAGTTATATCTGTGTGAAGATATTTAGGTTAATATTTCATTTTTATGAACAAAGCATTTTTTAATCGATAACAAACAAATAGTCCTATTATAAAATGCTTTCCAAATCCAAGATTTCCCATAAAACAATTTTAAAATATAGATTTACACAACGCATAAAAGCAGTGGCAAATTAATCTAGAATCGAATAAGGCGCGCGCTTGGGGCCTCCGAATTTTAGAGGCCTCAAACTTGGCTTAATATATAATATTATTTAACATATAAACACTTTGTTTAGATTTTATATCTTTTTCATGAAGTTTTCTGACGTTAGTATGTTATCTAAAAAGACAGGGCCTACAGATGGTATTGCATCTGAGGCCTCCCATGAGCTTAATCCGACACTTCTTACAAGAAGGTTGTTCTAACCACTGTGTATTCAGACGCTGTTTCACGGCGCAATTACAGCAAAAACGAATCGAGTTAACACGTTTTCAGCCTCATACAGAGCTGCACACACCGATCTTTTAACAGTGCACTATTGAGTTAAAAAACAAGAAATAGGCGATAGAAATTAAATGACATCGCGTTTAACGCTATGTAAGCGGGCGTTTTTTAGTGATTAGCGCAAAAATATATTACATTCTTAAAATCAACAGAACTTATAAACCAAACAATATTTTCGGTTGAAATTTTCAATGAAATCATATGTGACATTTAATCATTAAAAATAAAATAAAAACATTTTGAATACATCATAATTTCACTATTTTTCTAAGCTGAATATAAAACCTGTTATTAATTTAGTAGATAGCACTCCACTTGTTATCAATATGAAATATTCAAAATATTCTGTATAAAAAATAACATCAATCCATACCATACAACTATATAAATAATTATAGTATAAAATCCTCATTCTTACAAATTTACAATCACTGGAAGTGTGAAATCTGATGCTCTAAATATTTGAAAAACATGTGTCGCTTTTTAAAAAAAAAATACTATGTGTGCACATTCAGGGCATAGTAAATTATGAAGTTTATTGCTTATTTTCAAAAAGGGTCACTTGCTGCGGCAGTTATTTTGAAGAAACCATTAAATGTATGAGTCAATATACCAACACGTTTATTGATTATTATTATTTCATGAACGAATCATATTTATCGCGACAGTACGCGATAGACGTATTTTTACGTTTCCCGCCTATAATGTGTTAATATAAAGAGGTATGAAGAATAACCCGTTTACCACAAAGATGATGTTTCTTAAAACGTGTAGTAGCAATTTGACCGTGCGGGGATTCAGGGAATTGGACACAATAAACTTTTTTTAAATACATAGTTTGAGAGCCAATGGATTCAACTGAATAAAAACGGAATCGATCAAGTTTTACCAACAGACAGTTAAAAAATGATGTAAATTTTGAAATTATTACCATATATCTGGAGCACTTGTAAATCACTCGATATTTTATTGTAGTTACAAATTGATTTTACGGTCGTTAGTTTAAAGCAGGGATGTAAAACCCACATGCGGCCCGTTCAAATTGTTTTGTCACCCTCGAATTCTTTATTTTAATTAAAATTAAATCATTAAAATAAACGTGAGCAAACATTGTTGTTGATGAAACAGAAGCAGATCAGTTCATAGTAGGGTTGTCAGCTGTCCCAGATCGGGCGGAATTTTTCCGGAATTGGAATCACTGTCCCGTATTCTGGATGAGTACTTAGTTGTCTCGGAAATTTAGAGAAAACTATTTAACTTCGATTCGAAAGTCTCGGAAGAGCTTAAAAAAAACGAGTCACGCTGGTATTTTGGCCAAATCGGTAAATTCCAGAGTTTTTGGATTTTGCAAATCCGACAAATGTCCCGGATTCACTTGCAAGAAATCTGGCAACCCTAGATCATAGACATAAGCTTACTGATAAAAATTTGGACATGTTTTGCAGCTAAATGCCACAAATATTAAGTCAATTTTTACAGAACCTTTTGGCTGCCGTAGAAAAAAGTACGTATTTACCCAGCACGCCCACTATAATTTGCAATTATTAATTTAATTAGTTATTGACGAGGTAACTCGTCTCTGGCGTGTTGAGCATGAAAAAATTGAAGAGATATCTCGTCTGTGGCAGCCATCCAGTTAAGACAATTACATATCAATAAAAAAATTTTGATTGCAAGATCGAAGAGTTGAAAATTGACTCAGAAATAGGTGGGTACCATTCTTTACGTTGTAGATATATTTGCCACTTGAATTGGTTACAATATCGACTGTGGAAAGGAAAAAGGATGTAACCCACACGAAAAACGTCTTTTGATGATCTTGGGCCATGTGTAAATTATGAAATATACACAATCTTTAAGTGCAGGGAGACATCTAAACTGGTGTTTAGTTGACATAATCTAATATTAATTAAATACATTCTCTAAGAAAACCTGTTGTTTCAGTCTTTTTTCTTGGTTTTAATTGTCACAGGCTTATCTTTTTCTAACTTTATGCTAAATTTAGATACTAAATCAACATTTGCAACTTACATCCTTTTGATAGAGCGTGTATCAAGTTTGAAACATTGTGATTATTGAAAAAAAGCTGTTTTGCTTCGTCCCTTTTCCTTTACGCAGTCGATATACTGATTTCATTTAAGAACATTGATCTTTCCTTATTTAAAAAAAGGCTCGACATATTAAGTCAATTTTAACAAAAGGTTTGCGCTAACTTCTCCGAGCCACCTCCAGCCCACCCCTGCGTGCGGACTTTCTTTGTGTGGAGAAGTCGTGTCCGGAAAAATGTTGATCCAAAGAATCCGTTCACCGAAATTTTGATTCGATGTTTACGAATGAATACCACACATCGTATGATTGCTTTTTATCATCTTGCTATTTAAAAATGATCAATCATAAAATGTACAGAAAAAAACTGTTCATAATGTTATCATTTCGCCGTTAATTGATTGATGCGGGCAATGTTAAGCATTGATAAATTATTATTTAGCGTTTGGAAATTATTCACTCGCGTCCAAGATGGAGGCATCTGTCAAATTCTTAAGTCACGACCAGAGATAATGTAAGAGTTTCTCTGAATGTTTTTTTTCCGCGCTCTATGCTTTTATTTTGACGTCTGTTTCTCTATGGCTTGCGTGTCTATTTTTTTTTCATTTCATTTATGTAGAACGTTTTTTTTACAATTCTATGTTTTTACCGCGGTTTCCAGTTTGAAATGGATTATAAAACATAGCTCGAAATATATATGTATATACCTACCGCATTGAGCTTAACTTCCGTAGATAAATTAAATGCAATAAATCAGCCATATTTTTCTATATACGCATCTGGCAATAATGTGAAAACATTTCAACGTTTTTAAATTCTAAAAACATTATTTTATATATGGTTGATAGCTAGTTCTGAAAACATACGCTGAAATAGATATCAACCAGGGGTAGACTGTAGGGAGCTCGGCAGTGGCAGATTATCCTATAAGCGCAAGAAGCGCGCGCTTGGGGCCTCAAAATCTCAGGGGCCTCAAAAATAGCATATATTTTTTATAAAATAAAATTTTGATTTGAATTCTCAATATTAATAATTATTATTCTACGAAGAGTTTTGCACCACTTTTACATTATTCAAAAAACCGGGCCTCCAAATTTTATTGCGCCTAAGTGTTTAATCCGCCACTGGAGCTAGGAGAAGCTCGCTCGAGCCTTTTGTTAATTTAAGAGAAAACGATATTCTCATATAAAATTTGTACATAACTGCAATTTCTGACTTATGTATTATCTTCAACAGCTTCAGTATACACAGTATGACATTTTTAGCCATTTGTATTTATTTTTTTACGGTAAATTGAAAATTGTAACAAATTATAAGTGTATTAAGTAACAATCGAATGCTTTTTAAATTCCCTAGGGTACTCAACATTGTACCCACCACCACCCGCTACGGCTTCACACTCTTCTTATAGGGTGTATTCCGTAGCGTAACAACGTTAGTCGTGTTCAAAATTTTGCCAGAAATGTCCCGAGAAGAAATTCTTCAAGACTTGGTTGCATGCACTACAGTGTGCAGAAATTAAAAGTTAATTAATAATTAAGTGCAGTTGAAAATATGAGATTTTATCGATTCAACTCAACTTTTTTTCCAAATGACGCGGAGAATTCTTTAAATGCCCTATAATTTGCCTTCGATGCAACCAAGTCGGCATGACCGACGGGGCCGACAGATCCGACAGATAGTCGTATCGTCTTGAGCAATTTTTCCCGTTCGTTATTTAAGTCTGGACATTCCCAAAGGATGTGATCAGCATCCTGAATCATATATCCGCATTTACATTCAGTGCTATTTACTAACCGGCCAAGCTGGAAGAGCTTGGCAGCGAAGTAACCGTGGCCAGTTATGAATTGGCTGGTCCAGAAATTAGGAGTCAGGACTTTGGTTATCTCCATTCGCCATTTAACATCCGGAAAGAATTCGAATGCTTATTTAAATATTGCATATAATTGCATAGGAGTGATAAAAATTCACTCCTTCCCCAGAACATCGAGAATCACTTTAAGATTAAGCGAGCCCCTTGTTAATGTATTGGCAGCCCACCGCTGATGGAGCATATGTACTCCTAATGGAGGATATTTCAACAGTTATTTTACTAGAAGTTTCTGTCACTCAAGGGGATAGAAGAATATATTATATATAGCAAAGTTAATGTCAGTCATCTTAAACATAGTTCTGTTGAGGGCGTAAGCCTAAATATTTATTAACTATGTGTGTATAAAATAGTATTCTTAGAACTTAATCACTTATTGTAATGGAGTTCTATCAAGTAAATGTCAATGAAAATCAATATAATATCAATGAAAAATTTTCACACACTGTTTACTTATAATTATCAATTTGTCACTTATTAACTTCTGCCAGTCCGGTGACGAAATACGTATGAAAAACGAATTCCTTTCAAACCTTATTCAACGACCTCTATTGCTTGCAAACAAGAGAAGCTGATAAAATGATAACAAAAAACAGTTCTCGTTAAACATATTAATTTATATTTTTCACTTTTAAGCACAGCTTTATAAAAAAATATATTAATAACACAATTAATCTTTCTCTAAATTAAATCAATTTGTTTGTCTCTATTTCTACACATGTCAACCAACGCTAGTCAAACTTTTTACTGACAAAATCTTTTTCAATACTTAGATTGTTTCGTTTTGCATGAATACGTATTAATGAAGCAGCGGAAATATAAATTAACAGACATTTTTTGTGCGCTCATACATTTATGATATGCGCCGAGCATAATGCGATATGATTGAGAATTAATGAAGCCTTACATACGCCGGCATATAATGCAAGACGATGATGTGCTCCATCATGAGATGTCAGTCAAAGGAGTCACGCTCGTTCATTGCTTGGTCCAACGCTCCAGTTTCAACATACGGCGTTAATAAATTTGGTGAACAGCTCGACCGGATGCATATTTCAGTACGAATTCTAAATAATTGATAGGTCAGTTGTAGCAAACGAGAAGCAATCGTGCCAAATAATCAAGCAATAAAAATAAAATTGTCTACTATTAATTATACTGGTCGGGTCCAATGTTCCTGCAAGAGGTTAGCTACGCGAAAATTTATTTATTAATTGAAATTAATTATCACATTTTATAGAATTTAATACACGTTATGTAAAAAGGATTTATGCTGCAATTCTAAAGTTTGGTTATTAAGTTTGACATCTTATAAAAATTGTGACCGGATAAAAAGATTTATACAAACATTTTTCGTAAACAAATTATTAAATTAACATAACATTGGGCTAATAAAACACGTGTTTATTAATCTTTGCGCGCTTCAAGGTTGTGTATATTAAATATTTTGATTTTGGTCTAAAATCATTACAAAACTTTTGCTGTGCTTTCTGTAAAATTTCTCTCGCGTAAATTACGTTTTTTTTGTCTTTCGACAGTCGATATCGTACAAAATATTCAACTTTTCCGGTTCTAAGCTCAAGAAATGCGACCCCAATACCAACATTTTCTTAATAATCTATTTTAATATGGGTGATACAATGTTTATAATTAAGGTATTCTTATATCAAATTTTTCTGGACCTTTTGTTGTTTATATAAATACGCGATAACGCGATTACGCTATCAGGCGATAAGCGCCCGCGATAACGATCGTTTGTAAGATAGCTGAGAGCACTCTGGAACACTCGTCAGTTGTAAATTCATATGTGTGCTGGGATGACGTCTTTTTTACGCGCAACTTAAAATATGATTATTTATTAAAAAACCACGGATTTTTATAAAAAAAATAATGAGAAATGATGCAGAGAGATATTTTAGAGCTCTTAGAATATTATTTTTTTTGAAATTCATAAGAATAAGGCCAATAATGAGGAAACCACTGGGGTCACAAAAGAACCCCATCTGCAGAGAAGTATTTTTTTAGTCTCCGAGCCGCGAGAGTTAAGCTCAAACATAAAATGTTTCCAATTTATGTTGTTGTTAAAATGTGTTTACATGTGGCAGAAAAAAATCATTCCAATAGACAGAATAAAACAAAAAAGTATCACGGATTTGTTTCATAGCAAACTGACAACTGTCTTCAGATATATTCACTGTAAACACTTCAACTATTGTGACTTGGACGCATTTAAATCGACTTCAAAGATTTTTTTAACTTCATTTGAATACATATATATATTTTTTCATATACCGTATTATGTGAAGTTTACTTTTATATAAACCATAAAGTGTTTCAACAAAATTTGTTGTTGCAAAACGTGGTTGTTTGCGTATAGAGATAATGAAGGTATTACTAAACCAGGACCACAGAAGTCATGACGTTTTTCAATACCAAAATACCGTTTTTGAAAATGTAAAAATACTGGTGTTCCGGTGTCCTGGTTCAACCAATATATAATATAAATATAAACAAATTATTACATATTTTAATACAATTTAAACTGTTTTGAATATGATAAGAGTTGTATCTAATAGTGATAGATTCCATAATTAATGATGCAAAATTATTTTGAACTACTGTAAGTTATATCTGATATTTGGTTATTAGTTTAAATTTTAAAGTTAACAAAATCAAATACCTTAATATTAGATTTCTCTTTAACAGCTTTTATTGGGTATTACTTACATATTCAACGTTGAAATAGTAACTGTTTTAATGTAAAAAAAGTAATCTTTTACTTATTGTTGGTGATAGCTATATTGAAAAAAAATAGTGCGTTTTGGTCGAAATAAATTTATCTTTGAAAAAAATAAAATGTCACTAATTAAACACGATAATGGCTTCCTGTTCATTTTTTTAAAGATGACTATTATTGAATACAAGGAACGATTCACTCAACTGGGATGAATTTAAAATTCTATTAACTTATCGCCTGCTGTGGCCCAGTTGGTTAGAGCTTGCTGTACCGTCACGCAGGTCTGGGTTTGATTCCCGGTCAAATCACAGTAAATTTGAGAATTATTCAATTCAAAGTTCTGATCGAAGACTGGGTGTTTGTGATGTCAATTCACACAATTTCCTCTCCTCCCATCCTTCCGATCCCTTAATAACTGGGTGTAGTAATAGCAATCAGCCAACCACTAGTCCTGTTTTAGCCTTATCCTTCTTTCCTTACTACTCACTTTGAAAAAAATGTGGTTGAGCGACTGAGTAACAAACAGTTGTCGCAGAATAACTTCTGTTGAGATACCTCCACTAGGAGGCAATATGCTCCACATTGGGAGCCGACATGGATTAAAAAAATAATCTATATTTTATCAAATATACGATTGTTTTGTAAATAAGTCACTAACGAATATTTATTATTCATAGATTCTGCTGTACACTGTTGCATTAACCCTTAACACTTTGCACTCTCACTAGATTTACTCAATACCAATAGTCTACTCTGGGTCCAGATTTTACTCGTATTACCAGCAAATTGAGTACGGTTTTAAACAAAAAGTCAAACGTATTTTTGAGACAATCTGTGTAGCTCCAATGGTGACCATAATAACGCGTATCATATTTGGTATAATTTTCTTCGAAAACGTAATTAAATTCCACTAATTTGAGCTAAAATATTCACTAAGCTATCACGGATTGTAAAATAAACCATTCTTGTATTATTTAAGGCGATATTTTGAAAAAAATGGGGTTTTATTATCGATTTACTTTAGAAATATTTTAGCATGAACGTTTTTACGACCACCGTATTGTGTGAGGGTCCAAGAACAGACATCGCCCGTCTTTGGGGTAATTAATTTTACAACGTACCGACATTCCTACCCAATCGCATTATGCTAGCAGTCCTTCTTAAAAAATATAGTACCTACAGTTTGCTATTATTGGTTAAAATTTTCTTTTATATTGATTACTTCCTCGAAGTCAATGTTGGAAACAATGTAAGATCATCCCAAAAGGCTGGAATAGATAACAATATTGATGTTTAGAAATACTCGGTGTTTCTGAAAGTTTTTCATATAAATAACGTTGCCATAAGTTTTACAAAAATACAATGTCCCTTTTCATTGTATTTTATTCGAACACACTCACGCTAATCGCTCTCACTCCGTTTTGTATGATGTGATAGGTGATAGGTAAGAATTCAAAACATCATATACGTTTATGTCTCCAAACAGAAATCCATAAATCGATTGTATAAAATTAATTATTGTCCCAGTGCTGACAGCTTATAAATTTTATTAGCTGTCAGTACTGGGATTCGAACCAGTGACCTCCGTAACCAAACCCGAACATTGACCACTTACCACGCAGCCGGCTCTTTTTACAATATTATCGTTATTTGTTTACATGGTAACAATTCGTTTTTCATTTCAAGCAAGAAGCATTTGATTATTTTTTAGACATGAAATAGTTTCTCCCGTCTTCAATTAAAGCTTTTTTCTCAAAGTGGAATTCAGCTCCCGGAGTTGGATTAGATAAATTATTAAATAAATTGAAAACAATTCATGATGTAATCATGAATCAGGTCAGAACGTATACAAATATGTATCGTTAAGGAAGCGAAATGTGAAAAAAGCGAATTAATATACCCATAGTCTGACTTTGCTCAAATATGTATTTTTATTATTAAAATATATATGATGTCAAAATTATCAAATAAAAAATAAATCATCATTATAACTGTGATTTTGGAAGCTTTCTAAAGTATCATAACAGACATTTAAAAATGACCAACATTTTTATTTACTATGTCACCATATAGTGCACTTATATCAACTGAACGCATCGTTATCACTATATTCTGTAAAAATTTGTTCAAGTGATTCATGGTAGTCAAAAATATATTTCGTTGAAATTGCTTTTTCCTTCACTTAATAAAATGATGGTCACAACACTTCATACAACTCTAACGCCCACAAGATGTGGATACAGCCTTTCCAGATAAAACAACTAACTTATTTATACAAAGCAGGTAAAGACTTCAAATATTATTAAAATCAACATATAAGGCAGCTCTCTACTGTAATTTTCATATTTAAAAAAATTATTGCATTTTTTAATCCCTTAAGTGCACTATTGTAAAATTATGCCCCGGAAATATTTCGGGAAATACCAAAAATAAAGCTTCAAAGAGACCGACTACAAAAGACATTATCCTGGAGATTGGACCGTGCTATTAGTTGTCCAGATGGTATTATCCTGGCTAATGGAGCGCAAGACGTTAAAAGTGATACTTAAATAGTAATTAGCATTAAAACATGTTTTTTTGGAGTGGATTGTAAAGCTTTGCATTTTCAATCGTCGATTTAAAATAATTAATTTAGTCCTTGTATTGATTTTAAATTGGAGCAAAAATAAATATTAATATTTCAAGTGTAGGTGTGTTAATAAATGTATGATCTAATTCAAAAAGTGACAACACTCAAATCAAAACGAAATAAATGTTAATTATTATTATTTATAGAAAACTAATTGGTGATTGAAATTAATTGGCGAAAGAAAATTAATCACACATTATAATTTGAAAACAATAATATTTCGATTATTGTAGATTAATTAAATCAGAGTTGCCCAACTCAAGGAAAGCGAGACGTTTTTTTATTTTAGTTTTAATTCTAGACGAATGGTATCGTGGTAATGGATTCGTTTACCCAAATGTAATTCAATTAATTGAATTTTAAATATAAAACTATTTTTGATAAACTCCACTAGTTGTGTTACAAATTGTGACACAAGTTTCGCTTCTTTAAGAAGTATCATCAGACAGAAATTCGCTTGTGTATCAAATTATAATCAATTTACAAAATAAACATAGGGCCTTTATTCTTTTTCTACTTGACGCAAAGAGGAGGAAATAATATATATAATTTTGTCAGAAATTGAATTCTTCATTATTAAACAAGGGTATGGTATATGACGCAGTGGTAAGCGTTGTTGGCTTCCATGCCGAATATCACAGCTTCGAGTCCCAGCACGGACAGAATTTTTCGATCAATTTCTGCTTGAAGGCACGGATTACTTCCCACCCTTCAGATCCTTAAATTATAACTGGGGGTAGCGAAATTATATTAATTGACCACTAATATTGCCCTTGAATTATATAATACTTCTATCCCTATTACTTTCTTTGGAAAAGCGAGGTTGAACGCAGGGGCAGCCCTAGAACATAGGCGAGTAGGCAGTTGCCTAGGGGCGGCAAGTCCCAGGGATCGGCAAATGATCACAGATTTTTTAAACGACTAAATATTTTTGACACTTATTTGATTTAGAATAAATATGATACCTCAATGTCTTTGATTAAAAATATACCAAATCAAGATTCGATACTTATATTATTTAAGTGCATTTAAAATTAAAATATTTTTTTATAATGTGTAATGAAGGTTATAGCTATTTTTTCATAATTATTGAACAATAATGTGGGCTTTTGGATCATATTTATTTGTGAGGATCTTTGTCAATAAAGTACATAATATGAATCACCTGAAAGCAAAATGGAATAAGTGACAAAAGATTTGTTTGATTGTGTGTAAGTAAGTAGAAGATTCGAACTTATATATGTGTATATTTATTCCTAGAATAGTGAGAAGGAATGAAAAAAAAAGGGCGCCATTTTAGGGGTCTGACAAGAGGCGGCATATAGCCTAGAAACGTCACTGGTTGAGCGACTGAGTAATAAACAGTTCTTATAGAAAAACCATATTGAGAGCAGGTATTGATATTTTTTTTAACAACGGGCTCGCTTGAGTTTTTTTGATCCCACTCCACTTCACACCTGCTTTTTAGTAGTTTGTTTATTACTAGACAACTTGTCGCATGATGATTTTAAGCAGTCGGCGTTGCCAAGACAAATAGTCAAATTGTAAATTTGGTTATTTTCATGTAAATACATGATATGTATAAACAACAGAGTGTATAAATAATATTATTTATACATGTTGCGATTCAAATATCGAACACGATGCTGTGTGAGCCGCGGGCGTTTAACCTACATACCGCGCGGTCGCCGTGGCAACGCGAGTTTCTCAGGCCCGGCGCGAGTGGGACGCCGTTATACGGCGAGAGCGAGAGGGGCACACTCCTGATTCAGCATTTTATAATATCTATCTGCCGGGAAACCGATTAGTCGAGATTTGTTTGGCGGTGACCGCCAGCGTGGAAAATTTCTGCGGGACAAAAAATTGTAATGAAATAATAATTACTGAAATATTTTACGCATTTGAAAAAAACTGACTTTTGCATACTATTTTGAAGTCTAAAAAATGATCATACAAAGTAAACTCATTATTGTAGTATTATGTATTGTTTTTTAGGTATTCACTACTAACACTACAAAAGCATTACAGCTAATCCTTTTTTAAGCGATACATTGGTTCCAGATAGTGGCGGGTAAAAAAAGCCGCCGCCTATGTGGTCGAGCGGTCAACGTTGTTGGCTTCGGCTACAGAGGGCCCGGGTTCAAATCCCGGTACGGACAGTTTTATAAATTGATTTTTCAATCGATTTATGATTTCTGCTCAAAGGCATGGATGTATGTGATGTTTTGAATTCCCCCCTCTAACCCATCCTATCCTATGAACGGGGCGTATCAAGAGCGATTAGCTTACCACTAATCCTGTCCTAGCCCTGTCCTATCCCTACTCTCTTTGGAAAAAAGAGAGGTTGAGCAACTGAGTAACAAGCAGTTCTCGTAGAAACACTTCTGTTGAGATAAACTCCATTAGGAGTCCATATGCTCCACATTGGGAGCGGACATGGTTTAAAAAAAAAAACCTCACTTTCATATAATTTGATAAATCGGTTCCAAATCCGCGTAAAATGTACGAAAAAACGTAACGGTGCCTTCCAAACAAATCGCGTAAAAAAGGATTATGTGCATATTAATTAATTACTGTTTGGAAATAATTTTACATTTATTCAGTGTAATCATTACAAGCCGGTCCTGATCAAATTAAATACATCTGGTATAAAGTTCAAAGTTTTTTATTTTTTGATTACATGAATGTTATTGATGAAAATTTCAATGACTATCATTTATTGAACTAAGCTTCGTATATGAAATTGATTGTTAAGCTATTCAAACCATTGATCAAGTCACCACTCGGCCACGGTGATCACCATTTAATCAACGATAAAATTTGTAAAAATAAGCCAAATATAGATGGTTTTTAAATAATAAATAAATTTTGGTATAACAATATTTTCAATTATGGTAACACTAAACTAAAACGAGAGGAAAGACAACAAAAACTGCAAAAGACAAGGACGGTCGTTGCTTTTTTTATTCTTCGAAATTGCTTCAAATGCGTGATGAGGGCAAGGGAGAAATATATACAGCTAGACTATAAAACAGAAAAGGACGGCAGATAAAATATTGCAATAGGATGAAAGATTTTGAAAATTAGAACTAAATATACATTACTGTAGAAAGAGACAGTGATGCAAATTAGAACTGGAGTGATAGAGATAAACATATCGTTTAAGATAAAATTCGGAAAACGTGACTTGTTTTATTTGTACCATTGCTGTTATAAGTTAGTGCAGTCACATTCTAAGACTCAACGCGTGGAATAATTATTCTAAGTGAGGTGTTATATTGTGACACTACAATATCTTGTACGGCATTATGTGTAATTGCCAGCATTTAAATGAATCACTTTTGCGTATTAAATATATATTAATGTGATTTTTTTTATTACATAGTAAATTAGAATTTTATTATATTGGGAAATATATATAAAAAAAACACAAATATATCACATCGTACAGATATCAAAGCCGGCCTTTGTAGACTAGATGTAAAAGGTCTAATTATTGATCAGATTATTCCGGGTTCAAGTCTTAAAAAATACATTGATTTCAAAATATTATGGCGTGTTCGTGGTCGAGTGGTTAACGTCGTTGGCATAGGTTGTCGAATGCATATTCAATGTATATTTTAAATAAAATATCCAGTAGTAACTAAACAGAGTTCTTTGGGGAGCTACTCTATTAGTGCAAATCATCTAACCGAAAGTTCATTTAATTCTAAGTCATATATTTATAAACTTTATTCACATTTATGTAACAAAATTTCGACTTCAACGAGAAACAAAAAAAATCTTCATATTTACATCAACGAAAGGCAAGCGCGAAACCTATACAAAATAATTTTATAAAACTGTTTTAGGTATTGAATTCTTTTTTTATTCGTCGCTGTGCTTTTATTTTATTTATTATGAGTAAAAATTTTACTCTAAAACTTGGACTGTTTTTCTGAAACCTTGTCCGCTCACAAAGTGGAGCATGTTTAACGTAAAATAGTGTTGCGTTAGATACGAACAGCCAAATATGAATTGTAGATTTTTCCGTCATAGCAATATTCTGCCACTAATTAACGGGATTTTTCTACGAGAACTGTTTGTTACTCAGTCGCTCACCCTCACTTTTTTTTCAAAGTGAGTAGTAAGGAAAGAAGGATAAGGGTAGAACAGGACTAGTGATTGACTAATCGCTATTGCTACACCCTGTAGTGTAGTGGTAAATAAATAGGTACTAGGTCGGTCATTGATTTCTTCCGTATTTTTTTTTTCATATCTGTCCGAAGTTAAATAAAAAAGACCAATTTTGATATAATGCTTTTAATCACTTTTAGGGTGTTCACTGTCAATACTCGGTGGAAAGGCATGATATAAGTAAAATCACAATATTTCTTTGTACTTCATTCCATTTTATTAATTAGGTCAGGACCGGTTTCACATTTATTTCAATTTAAATTTGTATAAATAACACTGTTCATATATTTTTCTTATCAGTTGAAAATGCTCGCAATGAGCGAAACCGGTCCTGACCTTATTAGTAAAGTGGAATGAAGTACAAAGAAATATAGTGTTTTTACTAATGTAATGGTTTTAAATTTCATGAACAGTATTTTGAATATATGTGTGTACTTGAAAACTAAGTAACAAGTCAGAAAGGGGCTCTGGCTCATCTTCAGGTGCCAGGTTGCTGACCTGGCCGGACCTGGCTTCACTACACCAATGGCTGCACCCAGTTATTAAAAGATCAGAAGGATGGGGGAATGAAAATAATGTGAATTGAAATCACAAACACCCAGTCTCCGATCACAACTTTGAATCGAATAATTCTCAAATTCACTGTGATCTTACCGCGAATCGAACCCAGACCTGGGTGATCAGTAGAGCAAGCTCGAACCAGCTGGGCCACAGCACGCGATAGAAATTACAGTAGTACAGACAGTAGTTTTCACGCTGATAATGTAATTGAATGAATTTGTATAAAATCCATTTAAACTTTAATTCATAGAAGGCTTTTTAAATTAAATTATTAAATTTTCCGCTCAGGGACTCGAATCAGTAGACATCGCAACTAAGGAATCCAATCCCGGGATCCCGTTCAATTTTCTGATCACAAAACCCCGGGATTGACACGGCTGCGATCCCGGGATCGAGAAATTGAGAAATTTTGAACAAATCGAGAATTTCAAATTCCTCGGTGGGCTAAAAAAAAAACGAGGTTCTGTGACAATCTGGAAAAAAGTATACCAAATCGAGGATTAATGAAAATCATCAATCCCGAAATTCTGGGATTGGAAAAAGGCTCCGGGATTGGATACCTTAATCGCAACCTGATAAAAAGAACCATCCCAGTTCACCGTAGTACTTCAGTGTAATTTAAATGTCACCAAGTTATTATTTCTTTCCCTGTTAACTAAAAACCAGTTGTTGGTCAACCGCTGTTAGATTAATATTGCGGCAAAAACAGATAAGCGTGGTACACTGTGCTGTGCGTCAACTTGGAACACTAATTATTTGTTTCGCACAGTAGTGTTTCGCAAAATTGTCGTAAAAATGAATATGGTTGCAATTAAAGTGTCACTGGATCATGTATAAATGAAAATCAAACGGCAAATACGACCCCGTCGTAAGATCTCCAATTAACTGGCAGAAGATGCAGCTAATGAGAATCTAGTCAAGCAAGAGTTGAACATATTACTCGTAAATCTACTTTCGTTTTAAATTCCCAACCGTATGTCAAAGCATTACAAGTGTACGATGGTATTGCGCGACTGTCCATGCAACTATTTGCAGAAGACCAAACGTGTTATCAATAATTATACAAATCCATGCCGCTAACATGAAATCTGAATTCGCTTCCTTCTCAATCAATAAAGTTTGCAATATCTGCTTCAATAATGCAAGTTAAAACTATACTACATTTGAATCGTTCAAATTATGAACATTCACACATATTTTGTCACTAACGACCCGGGTTTCGTTTGCATTGATGAAATTATGTTCAAAACTTAACTTAAGAACAGGCGTTCAAGTGCACAAGTTTATTCGAGCACTTGAAATGCGAAAAATCTGCATCATTAGTGACAACATCTGTGTGAATGTACATAATTTGAACGATTCAAATTTAATATTGAAATTCCGCCAAGCACCTTCAGTCGAAATCTTAAATTATTAAAACTATACGAAATAAGAGGCAATTATTTGCAAGCCTAGCTTATTAATAGCAAAATTGTTGAAACATAGTATCTTTAGAAATCATACTCAAAAATGGCTTGATAACATACAAAATATCATTCCAAAGTAATGTCAAGCTAAAAATGCTATTTTTTTACAAAATGAAATCAAAGATTCCACCATTTTACCGTGTTTACAAATAATATGAATTTCAACCATTGATATATTATATTCGTGCCATATTGCAATCAACGTCAAGTTTCTAAAACAAATTGAATCTTTCAAATTATAAACATTCACACAAGTGTTGTCACTAAACAGCAGAGTTTTACTTTTCAGCATCACAGGCGTTCAAGCGCACGGATGAAATTGAGCTGACGCTTAGTAAATAAACGTGGTTATATAAGAAATAAATGTATCACTAAGCTAAAAGCCATTGCTGGCGAAAAAAATAAACCCATGAGAATGCCTACAGATCTTAATGGTGAGTAATTTTAAGAATTTTCTATTCAAGTTTGAAGTAGTCAAGTTTCTATTTAAAAAAAAAACGCTGTACAGCTAAAGAAGGTTAACTTATCTTGCCACCTTGTCGTGTCTCTATTTACGTCAGTAAAATACGCCACAAAAACATGAATATTGAGAGAATTCGTTTTATGTTCAATCCGTTGAAAAAGCTTTTTCGATTTAATATTTAATCTCGTATACCCATACAAATATTTCTCTATCATTTCACGAATGGTTTTATGACACGTAAATAATTCAATGTAGATTTATCTGAAAAGCCTTGCAATTACTTCAGAATGGGACAAGATGCATGTAGTATATACAGCGTTTATATTTAATATTGATTTCCTAGCCCGTTGCATATCCAACATATTCCGTAAGTCTTCAATATTATTAACTTTCTTTAAGTACTTTTGTTAATGTGTTACGTTTGGTCAGGCATTGCAAACATACAGTTTTGTCGTGGCTGTAGTTAATATTGTACAAAATATTTTAAAAATAAAACACAATATTGTAAATTCACACCAGTTTCGTCACTAAAGACCCGGGTTTCGCTCTTTCGGCATCTTCGTGCACGGATGAACTTGAACTGACTTGTGTGAGTGTACATAATTTGAACGATTCAAATTTAATATTTAAATTCCACCAAGCAACTTCAGTCGAAATTTTAAATTATTACAATACTCTTTTCATAATACTACTTTAATTTTTATTCAAATAGATCAGGATCGGTTTCGCTCATGACGAGCATTATCAACTGATAAGAAAATACAATCTTACAGTGTTGTTAATAAAAAACAAAAATAATCGTTTTTCCTTATTCTTTCTTATTGTGCTGGAACTCATTTCTTGCCAAGATTTTTTTCCAATCCACGTTCGTTTCTAATGTAGAGAATATGGCTTTCTAATGAGAGTATTTCAACAATTTTTTTTATGAGAACTGCTTGTTATTTTGTTGCATAACCTTTCTCTTTTTTCGAAGAGATTCAAGAAAGAAAGACATGGCTAAGATAGAACGAGTGAAAAATGAATCGCTCTCGCTTTTCACCTTTTTTTTCGGATTGGAAGGGTGGAAGGATTTGTTTTTTTAGATATCACATACAACTATGCCTTCGAAGAAAAATCGATTGAAGAAAATGCTGCTCGTACTAGGGCTCGAATATGTAAAATCAGTCACAGGAGACTCGTCTTCCTCTAAGTGACCACTGATCAACGTACGGATTGAAAAGTGTCAAATGTGCTACAACGAATTAAACCGAAAAAATCGCGTATTGATTTGAAACATTAAAAATGCCGAGAGAAAAGGTGCTGGAACGACCACATTACATCCTAAAAAAGCACTATATGTATATTTAATTAAAAATGTATATATAATAATGATTTAACTTTCAGTTGTGAGCGTCTGAACAAGCTTTCGAAATTATTTTACGATCGCAAAAAGGTAGATCGGTTAATGAGCTTTTGGTTTTACTATCAGAACTTTGCGATAAAGCGAGTGAAATATTTTCGAAATTGCAATATTATTTAAAATGAAGTCTCTTCGGATATATATTACAATGTGGCCGGTGAAATCGACTATTAATACATAGTCGAATCTTAAACGGTACTCCGTTTTTAATTATACTATCGCAACTTTGTAACCAGCGGTGGGCTGGCAATACGTTAACAATGGGCTTAATTTCAAAGCAATTTAAGTGTTCTAAGAAAAAGGTGACTTTTTTTTAATAATCATATCGACTGTGGAAAGGAAAAAGGACGTAACCCACACATATCAAATTTTACAGGAGGAGCTAAAAACGTGTTTTGATGATTTTATGACATATGCAAATTATGAATTATACACAACCTTGAAGTGCACGGATACTTCTAAAATGGTGTTTAATTGACATAATCTAATATTAGTTAAAGAAATTGTCTTGGAAAAACCTTTATTTCAGTGTTTTTTCTTGGTTTTAATTTTTTACAAGTTCATCTTTTTCAAACTTAAAAGCTAAATTTAGATACTAATTCGGCATTTGCAGCTTCCATCCTTTTGATAGAATGTGTGTCAAGTTGTATACATTTTGATTATCGAAAAAAAACTGTTTTGGAAAATTGAGGGTTACGTCCTTTTTCCTTTCCACAGTCGATATGCAAATATATGCAATACTTAAATAAGCAATCGGTTGTTACTTAAAACACTTATAATATGTAACAATATGCAATTTACTGTAAACTTCAATCAATCTAAATGGATAAAAATGTACTTAAAATGCCCGGGTCGTTAGTGACAAAATCTGTGAGAATGTACATAGTTTGAACGATTCAAATTTTGAAAAATGTTAATTCTAAGATTCGGACTCGTGAGATCCGGCATGGAAGCCAACGACGTTGACCAATGTGCCATGGACCCGACTTGAAGTATACTGTGTTGAAATTATATAAAAATACACAACATATGGTTGAATTTATGTTTTCAGAAGAAAAAGCATGTTGATATTAATCTATCTGCATTCATAACTCAAAACTGTGTATATTAAAACTGTCGTTGATACAATTGCAGCTCAATACTAATTCGATTTGAGAATATTGTTTTCTCTTAAATTAACAAGGGGCTCGCCGGCCGTAGTAAAATTTACCCTTTATTTGGACAACTGAGTCACAATCCGAAAAATGTCCTGTTGCTACCTACATTACCAATTTACTAACCCATCAACTGCCTGATCAATAATTATGATCACGTAAAACAGTCAAAACACACATACATATTGAAATATTAGTGTAACTTTGAATAATAGTTGTGTATTTATATTGCAAAGTAGTCAATGTCGTTGGCTTTCATGCTGGACCTTACTGGTTCGAATCCCGGAACGAACAGTTTTTTTTCAGATCTGTTCTGAGGTTTGTGATTTTTTGTGGTTCGTCCTTATACGGGTCCAATAGGCCACGCTGACCTGATCTCAAACCAAAGCCAATTTTAAGTCATTCGTCAAATTTGAAATATCAAAAATATGTAATTTATAATTTATTAAAACATAACCCTTCATGTATAATTGAGGAGCAAACATTCAAAAAGTGTTTTGTCACAAATTTTGAAAAATGGCGTTTTATATCAATTCTGATAGTCCATAATAAAACCTATGAATGGAAATCAAAATTAGTGTTCAAAGAGGTTTTTTTTCATATTAAAATGAAATCATAAAGTTGACACATTCATACAAACCGTCACTTTTGCAACACTTAAATCATCATTTTCCAAGCTTTTTATTTGTGTGACAAAACACTTTTTGAATGTTTGCTCCTCAATTCTGTTTCGGGTAAAATGTTCAAAACTTTATCCAAAAATAATTGTTAGTATTAATTAAAACATTTAATATATAGAAAAACATAATTTCTATTAATAGCTTATTCCAAAGTATGCATAATTAATAAAAAAAATATAAAACAACAACAAAAAACAGCTATAAGTAAAAAATATATGGTTGATAAATTCTTATTATAATCATGTAAATTTACATATTTATTATAAAATTATTTCTGAAGATATATGTATATTAAAAATACATATATTATCTATAATATATAACAAACACGTTGTAAACTTTAATAACTGTATTTACATGTGTTGACGCCTTGAAAATTTATAATTTAATAACAGCAGTGGCGTAGCAAAAGTATTAATTGCTAATTTTTTAAATTTAAAAAAGGGCACTCATTTTTTTATGTATTTATTAATAATATAAATAAACATTTTATTGAATTACTCGGTCAGACTTTTTGAATACACATTTCGCTTTTTATACATTTTTTTTCAGATCCTTATGTTTTACAAACGAGAACAAAGTGTGTAAATGAGATACAAGTTGTTTGTTGATTATCCCACCACCACCCGATACGTGTATGCAATACGATCAAGAAAATAAACGAATTTACTCAACATATCATTGGCCCGATACAGAGTTGTACGTGACTTATGTTATAAAGCATCTGGTGATTATGATTGTTTTGGGCATCACAAAAAATGTAAATGGGCCGCAGGTTGAGTATAGCTGCTCTATATAGTGGCATACAAGCTAGCAAGCTGGTTCGACGGCTTATAAGAACAAACAATTCATGTCCACGATTACTCAAAAACATTGTTGAATTTGAATCGTTCAAATTATGTACATTCACACATATTTTATCACAAACGACCAGAGTTTTGCTTTTCGGCATCTTCAGTTCAAGTTCATCCGTGCATTTGAATGCCTGAAGATGCCGAAAGGCGAAATCCGGGTCGTTAGTGAAAAAATCTGTGTGAATGTACATAGTTTGAATGATTCGAATTTAATATTGAAATTCCACCAAGCCCTTCAGTCGAAATCTTAAAAACATTATGTTTAAAATTCTCGTTTTTTCATCATTTGCTATTTCTGTTAAGGTTTTATTTTTATAGACTGCAATGATTTTGTTGCACAAAAT
This sequence comes from Himalopsyche tibetana, assembly GCA_030503985.1. Taxonomy (NCBI): domain Eukaryota; kingdom Metazoa; phylum Arthropoda; class Insecta; order Trichoptera; family Rhyacophilidae; genus Himalopsyche; species Himalopsyche tibetana. Next base: position 2,811,812 of record JAPJYX010000052.1, on the reverse strand, counting down.
TCTATATCTGAAAAAACAGAAAGAATCTTAAAAACTAGACTTTTGGAACATATGGCCACTTTTAGATAAAAAAGTCTCCTTTCATCAATTACTTGATTTCAGAAAACCTCGTTTTCAATGCGAATGTAATGATTTAAATACCACATCCAAACACAGATGGGCATAAGCTGTTTTTTCAGGAAATTTTCGAAATAAATAGGGCACAGTTAAAAGTAGTCTACCAATTTTGAATGAGCATGTGAATTTGCCAAATTCACCACTCTTGTATCCTATACGTAAATAAGTATAGTTCTTGAAATTACACATCTTTCAAATCTGTAGGCATTTTCATGGGTTAATCCATTTTGCTAGCATTGGCCTTAAACTTAGTGATACATCTATTTCTAATAAAAATAATAAAACATTTTTAGTACTTTTTCCACATAAAATTTATTAGATCAGGACCGGTTTCGCTCATCGCGAGCATTATCAACTGATAAGAAAAATATATAAACAGTGATATTTATACAAATTTAAATTGAAATAAAAAGGTGTAAGCAACTATTAACAATTTAAAGGATTAGCAAATTACATTATAATTACACAAAATTAAAATGCTTAACACCCATAACAATTAAAAAATCATCATCAAAGAATAATAAATCTAAGTGGCAAACGATATCAATTATAAACACAATTAAAATTTATGATTTTTTAACTGTTTTATTATTTTTATTATAATGCCATTCCACCAAGTATTGACAGTGAACACCTTAAAAGTGACATATATTTCTTATATAATCACGATATATTAATTTACTGAACGTCAGTTCATGCTCATCCGTGCCTGAAGATGCTGAAAAGCGAATCCCGAGTCGTTAGTAAAAAAACTTGTGTGAATGTACACAGCGGTGGGCTGCCAATACGTTAACAAGGGGCTCGCTTAGTCTCGCTTAGTCAAAGCAAATCTCGGTGCTGTGTGGAAGGAGTGAATCTTTTTATGACTACTTTGCAATTATATGCAATACTTAAATTAGCAATCGACGGTTAATTAATACACTTATAATATGTAAAATATACAAATTATCGTAAACTCGTCAATCTAAATGGCTAAAAATATATTATTACTGTGTAATATATAAGTCAGAAATTGCAGTTGTATACTAATTTGATATGGTAATATTGTTTTTTCTTAAATCACCGAGGGGCTCGCCTGCCATATAAAATTTAACAAGGGGGCTGGCGCGAGTCCCTCCGAGCCCCCTGCAGACCATCCCTGAATGTACATAATTTGAACGATTCAAATTTAATATTGAAATTACACCAAAAACCTTCAGTCGAAAGTTTAAATTATATCATAAATTTTGATTTAAAGAAACTGAGGTGTTTCTTATAATTGGTAAACCGTTACTTATTAAGCACTGCCACTGAACGCAAAAAATACCTCCCGTTGATAAAACTACCTATTAAGTATTTTTTGTCCAAGTTAATATTCGCTTAATCGACCCCTTAAAAAAACCTGACCAAGCCACTGTTGGCTTGAGTCAGGCTCGCCACCCAAGGTCGCTCGGTTGCAATAAGGTGCTTTAAAAAAAGCGCTTTGACGTAATTAAGTTTGCGGCAAGTACAGCCAGTCTGCATAAAAGGCAGTTTCCTGTTTGCGACACTCCCCTCGATTAGTTTGCATATCGGATTTTTTATATAAATACACCTGATTCTCTGTTAATCGTTTTGTAATGGATACGTTAAAACAAACGACTGATCAGAGAAAAATATCGATACGGGAAAACGTTTCATTACGTCGATAACTCACTTATTAAGTAAAAAAAAAATGAAGTTTACTGTGTGAAAGTGATGCATTTGTCCAAGCTGAATGTCATCTGGACATGTAGGAAACCAAGTTTATAAATGAACTCTTACTTTTATGGTGTTCACTGTCAAGCTTTGGTGGAAAAAAACATATTATAATAAAAACACAATATTCCTTTGTAATTTATTTCACTTTGTTTGATAGGTCAGGAACGGTTTCGCTCATTGCGAGTATTGTTAACTGAACATCAACATTTTCATCAGTTGACAATTTTCGCGATTAGCGAAACCGGTCTTAAAGTACAAAGGAATACTGTGTTTTTATTAATGAATTTTTAGATAATCTATCAGAAAAATTCGTCGGTAGCTTCTACTAAAATTGTAGTATTACATTTATTAAACATGACTATAGTGTTTCTAAGAATGATAACAAATATGGAATCATTAAAACTAACAAAAGACATGTTTTAAAAACATTTACGTCCTGGGTTTTTACCATCCATCAATGGGTGGTAAGTGTTAAAACATGTTTTTTCACTTGAGTTTTTAAGGGTCAGCAACATATCGGATGTATTTTTTAGCACCGTAGGGGAAGTGTCAAAAGATTTTAGTTGCATTAGAGGTTTTAGTAGCGGTGATGGATTGATAATTGTTTGTTAAGATGTCATTGGCTTGATAAGACCTATTCATTTCTGAGTACTAAATGCACTATAATGCCATATTTTTTACCGTTCTAAGAAACACTAAATTCATATTTTATAAATGTTATTTTATAATTTGTAATATAAATTAGAATGCCGGAGTAAAAAACAGGATGTATTGTGTATCTCTTCTAAGCCAGTATATACACAGTCCTGACAATAACATAAGCCGAAATAGCTATAAACTGGTTTTTAAAAAAAATTAGAACTTACTACTTTGACAATTTTTTATCGTATTATTTCTACATTATTAATTTTATTAAATTCAATTCATAAGTCGCCAATTTTTGCCAGTTTTTTACAAGTGCGAATATTTTTGGCTAGCTACATCTTTTGACCTCGTACCTTATATTGAATATTGGTCTAAAACTAAAAAAAATCGTTCTAATATTAACCGAGACACATTGGTATTTCTATACTCGTAAAAAAATATTAAATACCAGGTCGCCACTGAATAATTTATTGTAAGGAATGAGAAAAAATCAATCGTGATGGTCCGGTGTGCCATAGCTATGTTTTAAAAATATTATATAGTATGTCAGATGGCAATCGCAGTATAAACTTTTAACTAATGCTTAGTATTTAGTAGTTATTAAATTAGACGTGATTGTATCTAGATAAATGGATGAGATAAGAGATCATATATACGAGGAGCGCGTGCACAGCACTTTTTCAATATCATGATATGTATTAGTTGTTACGCAGGCCCGCTTTGAGGTTCCCAGCTGCCCGTTTGTGATTTAAACGGCCGTGCTCAGTACCGTTATGGTATCAAAATATTTTTATTAAAAATAATTGCTATCCATGTTTATGTGGTCAACATTTTTGGTAATCACGATGATGTGGTGATCATTGGCTTAAATTCAAGTATAGATAGTTTCGTAAATTGTTTTTTTTTCGATTTATAGCTGATGTACGAAGGCGTGTATGTCTGTAATGGTTTAAATTTCTACCATTGAAATTAACTACTCACAAGTGCTCTCCATGCAAATTTCTTCTTTTTACAGAAAAGAAAGAACGAGCGACAAAATAACAAGCATTTATTATATGAACTCTTCTGTCAAAATAAACTTTATTAGGAATCAATATGGTCTTAATTGAGAGTGAAAGGTTTTGTTAATTATTTTTTATTTCACCCATATGTATTGCTTCTTAAATTTATATAACTGAATTGACGACTCTAATTATCATAATATAGAATAAATGAGCCCTCAGGAATTGAAGTGAGCTAAGTAGTAAAATGGTCAAACTTTTCTATTGGAATTTTAAGGTCTTCACTTGCTGTATTGGAGGATTGAATATTTATATTTAAAGAAGATAACACTATTGCGGTATTGAGCTCACTTCACTTTTACGACTTTGGATTGTCAAAAAATCTTTCCTGGACAAAAGCTTTTATATGTTTATAAACTATGAGTAAAATTGTAAGAAATAAACCGTTTTTAGCCCACTAATTTGAAGCACTTCAGGGTCAAAAAAATCGCCCATTATATAAAATGCGGGTCTGCCTTTTTTTGAAGAATATTATTTATTGCTGCTAATACACTTAACAGCATAAAAAAATTGCTATCTTGCCTCTCATACTTTTCGATTGATTTAATGTTTTTAAGAAAGGTTTTCTAAAATTGATTCTTACGCAGGTGTCAATTTTGTTATTTATTCATTATCATCATCATGAATCATGTAAACCATCTAGTTGCGGGCTAGATGCGATTTTAATCGGAAACATTACCATCTCTATGAAAAGCGAGTAAGGATTTGTAATACCGGTGTTATCGAAAAAAAAAGTAGAGATAAAAGAATAAGACAAAGACAGGAATAGTGGTTGGCTAATCGCTTTTACTACGTCCGATTTAAAGAAAAGATAGATGTGAAAGAATTCAAGGTATCACATACATCCATACCTTTGAACAGAAAGCCATTAATCAATTTATACAAACTGTCTCTACTTGGATTTGAATCCGTGACCTACGTAACCAAGGTAAACGACGTTGACCACTCGACCACACAGTTGGCCGAACTAAAACTTCACTCAACTTATAAAAGAAATCAACATTTCGGTATTAAAAAATACCTGTTTTTTTTAACTTATTATTTATTGCTAACATTCGTTTTAAATATTTTGTATGAAAGTTTATAAATTTTAATTTTTTTCATTTTACACGTATTATTTATATTTTATTTTTTGTCAGTTAAATTTATTTACTATTAATTGACAATGTATAGTTTATAATAAATGAACGTGCAGAGTGAAATGCATGTTTTCTAAAATATATAAAAAAAACACCCCAGGTGCATTCAAGATAGACTTAAATAATCTCATTCGATGCAATGAAATATTACAAGAAATATTGCAGGAAATATAATAAAGATTATTTTTAATATTCAGATTAATAGGTATGATAAAACGAAACATCCATTTTAAGTGTGCACGATTTTTTTATAAATGATATACTATCATTCCAATATAAAAAAAATGTAGGTATACATTGCTACTTAAAAAAAAAAATATATATTATATATCTGACAAGTTCAACGTTTGGGTTTATCAAAAAGCAATAAATATTAATATCTGGATCGATTTCTATATTTTTTTTACAATGTCTGGTCCCAATTTAAAATTTATCTCCTAATGGAGTTTAATTTTACTTTTTCGCAAAGAGTACATACGCAGGGACGTTCCATGGGCAGTTGCCTAGGGGCGGCAAGTCCTAGAGAGCGGCAAATCATTACAGATTTTTTTAAAACAAAGTTGATTTAAATGAAGATTAGACAAATGTGATGATGGGAATGGCAACAGTAATTTTCGAGCTAAATTTGTCATAATTGGGTATTTTGCAAATATTAATAATTTCCCACATTCGGAAACACCGCTTCTAAAGTATATTTTCTGGGAATCTATTCTGCGATACTATTATTGAGTGATAAAAATTCATCGGTTCAAAAATACAACTACAGTGTATCAGATTTATCAGAATGATGATGACGTAATGCCTAAATAGCTATTAGAATTTCTTGTAGAAAAAATTCACTGCTAGCAATTTGTGCTAGTAATTAATTTTGCATAAGTAATTAGTCACTAATTAAGGCGTCAGCGGCCAGGTCATGTTTTTGTCGATGAATACTTTTTTTATTAATTGTGGCAAGGAATTCTGTTATACAAGTGTATGGAAATCGGCTTTCAATAATTATATTACTATCAAAAGTGGCTAAGTCAACAGTATATTGTTATCATACTGGTCTAGACATTAAAAGGCAATCATTTTATTTAATATTTTGTATGAAAAAGTAATCCATCAAACAATATTGAGTGTAGAAAGGAAGAGTGTCAAAACATACCAAATTTTACAGGAGGCACAAAAACGTTTTTTTTAAATGGTTTTGGGCAAAAGTCTGAATATTTAATATATACTACTACGAAAACTAATAACCTGGTGTTTTATTTACAAAATATAAAATAAATTGAATATATTGTTTAAAGAAAACTTCAATTTAAGTTATTTTTCCTCGTTGTAATTTAAACATGCCCCTTTTTCCAGCATTTTCACCATATACCATTTTTATAGAACTTGTATTACATTGTGAACATGGTGGCTATCGAACAAACGTTATTGTGAAAAAACTGTTGGTTACGTTCTTTTGATTTTTTACAGTCAATGTGAAACTGGATTGGCCATGTTTGATATTTATTGGTTGTCTCAATTCGATAACAAATTTTCGTCTGTTAGTAAAATACGTTTAAAAAATAAATAAAACTGTAGATATTTATTTTCTTTTTATTCCTATACAACTTGCAATAATTAATACGCAATTATATTATTAATTAAAGCACGATTTTGTTATTGACATTCTCCTAAACCATAAAACAAATAAAAAAAACAAAAAGAATGATAGTACTTAAAAATTTAATAGAATAACTGATTAAAAATATCGATAAATTAAAATCGTAAGTCGCTTTCTATCAAAGTCGCATCATTATTAAGCTCTCTCATCAATTTTTCTACTGTACACCTGGCAAAATAAAAGTATTTGGACAAAAAAAAAACTATATAATGCATGTGTAGACGTGACTCAAACTAATCTTGGCAGGAGTCATTAATTTAAAAATAATGAGGCGTAGAGTATCAAACACGGTGAAGTTAGTTTCACTTTATTTTTCAGGAGAGAAGAAAGTTTTTTGACTATTTTTTAGCGGAATTTTAATGCGAGTTACTCTTATAATTACGAGAAACACAGACAATATAAGAAAACTTATTAAACACAAAACAAAAAAGTATCATTGATTGGCATTAACTTGATAGAACAACTTTAAATTACGGTAAACATAGCAACGTATTTAGTTCTACAGTTTTTATATTTATTAGTTGATAGTTATTTCGGCTTTTGTCATCGCCAGAACTATGATTAAACTTTCATTTTTCTCAGCGTATCGAGAGCGATTAGCTAACCACTAATCCTCTACTAGCCCTTTTCTTATATTCCTACTCTCTTTGGAAAAAGAGAGGTTGGGCAACTGAGTAACAAGCAGTTCTCATAGAAACACTTCTGTTGAGATAAACTCCATTAGTAGTCCTTATGCTCGACATTGGGAGCGGACATGGTTTAAAAATAAACAAAACTAATGAGAAAAACATGACTTGGCCGTGTTTGATACTAGACGCCTCATAAATTAAACATATTTAATATGTTTAATCGATTTAAATTCAGATTCAATGTAAAGAAATCAAGTTGATATGTTTTCATGTTGTCGATTTCGAATCTTTAACTGGTCTAGCTCGAATAATTTTTATTAATAAAATTATTTGACTCAGATCAGATTGTCAATTCATTGTTTCAATGCGGTTTTGAATTTCGATGTGCCGGGGCTGTATGACGCATTCACGAGTAGAATCTACGAAATGTCTTGCAATTTCTACCCCACAAAAGAGGGAGAATTAAATGTCCTTAACTTCGCAGCATGAAAAGGGTGCCGCAGGACTTGTCGGTTCCAGGTACAAGAAAGTTCACCATATATTGTAACGCCAGAGACTCGTAGAAGAAAGATACGTAAGATTTGTAAATTTAAAAATTTAATCATAAAAGAGAAAAAAGTTACCAGTGTTCAAGAGAATTTCCAATAGCTAGAAGTACTTCTTTGTCATTACCTGAAAAAGAAAAAAAAATATTAGTCATCAGATAAATATATTTACATGGAATGAAGGGTGAAAAAATGGTTACATTAAAATACGAATAATGACTCGTAAAAACGTTGATTATAAAGCTGTCGGGTCATATGACGCAGCGGTTAGCGTTGTTGGCTTCCATGTTGGATCTCACGGACTAGAGTCCCAGTACGAAGAGCATTTTTCTGTTCGAAGGCATGGGTGTTTATGATGTCTAAAAATACTTCCAAATTACCTATCCTTCAATAACTGGGCGTATCTACAAAGATTATTTAACCACTCTCCTAGCCATAGTATTCTGTTCATAATACTCTCTTTGGAAAACATAGTCTGAGTGACTGAGTAACAAACAATTCTCGTAGAAAAAAATATGTTGAGATACCTCCACATTGGGAGCGGACATTGATATATATAAAAAATGATTATAAAGCTTTATATTACAAATGGTGAGTAGAAACGTTAAGGGATGAATTGATTTTTTTTTGAAAAAAACAATAATAAAATCATATCCATATTTAAAGCGCTTTTTGCTTTTCTATAGTTCATATAATGTAATGAGTTGAGTTTAAGAATCACATTCGGTTACTATTTTATATTATATTAAATATTGTTTATTACCCACTTGAATACCAAGCGGACACGGGTATCCGGAACATATGCAAGCGAACACAGATATCCAAGACCTTTTATAAATCAAATAATTGGTATTCTAATAGAATATAAGCAATATTTTAATGAATATGTGTAGTTACATCTATACTGAGTCAATACAGGTTTTTAAAGTATCGAATTTTAGTGTATATTAGTCAAAATTATTTTTCTCAAAAACACGCAGTATCTCTGGTAGGGTATCCAATCCCGAAGCCTTTTTCCTTTTTTTTTTTAGCTCACCGAGGAATTTGAAATCCCAGATTTGCCAATTTCGTATAAATTTCGAGAATTTGCTAGAAATTTCTCAATCCCGAAATCCCGGGATCGCGGCCATCTCAATCCCGGAATTTCGGGATCAGAAAATTGAACGGGATCCCGGGATTGGATGCCCTAATCTCTGGGACATATTAATGATTTATTTGCTCGGTATTCAAAGGGTTAAATTAATATATTTGTTGTTAAATAAAGAGCACAAGTTCAACTGGTGTTAAATGACCGCTCTTAGTAGAGCAAATGTAAATAATCACGTGGCCGAGTGGAGAAAGTGATTAAAGATACAAAAGCAAAGAAGGCGTGTTCTGCGATGTAGTGAACTCTATCAATAATTATGGGGATTTGCCCGCGACCAAGTAAAATGCTTTTAATGGGACCAGTAATTGAGGTGGTTCGGCACTCGGTAGCCGATTAATTGAATAAAAAAAAATACGAAGATTGAATATGTGAAGTAGTACTTAGGACAAAAAAAATATATAAATAATTCAATTTCGCACAATACATCAATTAATCAAGACTAGACTTAAACGTTTAATGTTTTTTTTTAACCTGTAAGTAAATTTGTTTCGTGGTTTTTCTGACCACGAATTCTCTGTGAGAGAAAACTTCCTACATATATTCTCATAGAAGTTTCTTCTTACACATAGAAAATAAGGACACAATACTCTGTAAAATATCAATGTTTTTAGTATTCGAGATTCAGCACCGATAATTATTGATATTATTTAATCATTTTCTTGTTTACAGCCTGAAAAATATTTCACCCCCCCCTCCTAACCTAGGACAGTGGTTTTTATTTCTTAACCTTACTGTGGTGACGGGCGCATTTTTAGACTAAAACATTTATAAAAAACACGTTTTAAGTCAAATGTGTTTTATTTACTATTTTGTTATTTTTCAGTATATTATATATTAATATTCATATCAGGAGAAGACATTTACAAAATAAAAATACAATAAAAATATCTTAAAACATAAAAAAAAGCCTGTGTGGTTGAGTGGTCAACGTCGTTGGCTTCGGCTAAAAAGGTCACGGGTTCGAATCCCAGTACGGTCAGTTTTATAAATTTATTTTTTAATCGATTTATGAATTTCTGTTCGAAGTCATGGATGTATGTGATTTCTTGAATTCCCCCCTCCCACCCATCCTATCCTATGAACGGAGCGTATCGAGAGCGATTCGAAAACCACTAGTCCTGTCCTAGCCCTACCCGTCTATTCCACTACTCTCTTTGGAAAAAAGAGAGGTTGAGCAACTGAGTAACAAGCAGTTCTCTTAGAAACACTTTTGTTGAGATAAACTCCATTAGGTGTCCATATGCTCCACATTGGGAGCGGATATGGAAAAAAATAATATTAGTGCAGTCATTGACATTGCATTTCACTTACCAATTTCCTTGGCTGATGAGTGTAAGAAAATCATCTAAATCATATATTTTTTGTTATTACATACTTCGTAATGGCGCATAAAAAAAATCTATTCGAAATATTTGTCCGGAATTTACTTTGTACGCAAAAAAACGTTGGGAAAATTCGTATACAGAGTAGTATGTACGGATAATTCGTGGTCGGAAAAATCGTGTGCGGAATTCCGTTTCCTGAGTAAAAACGATAAACGGCAATATTCTGAGAATTTTTTATGGGCTAGTTTCAGTTTTGTACGAAAATCTGTTTATAGTTATTTCGACGTGTGCCATCGTTTAAACCTGCAATTATTTAATTATATATACTGGCTTAGAAGAGATACACGATAAATCTTGTTATTTACTTTAAAATCCTGATTTATATTAAAATTATAGTATTAAATTTATTGAACATCATTTTTCTGTTTCTAAAAACCATATATGAGGTATTACTTGCAAACACGGCTTATTTCAAAATGGTTAAACAATGAAACTTGAATTTCATTTTGAAAAACAATGTACAATTTTAAAAGAATTTTTAGTCTTACATTACTTTGGAATGATATTTTTGATGTTGTCAAGCCATGTTTGAGTCTGATTTCTAAAAATACTTTCAAAATTTATTTTTATACACTAAATTACATTCATGGTTCATGTTTCAACAACTTTGGAATAAGCCGGGCTTGCAGGTAATACCCTCACACATCGTTCTAAGACCATTGGCCATTGGCCATTAGACCACGGACACGACATCAGATATGATTGCATTGTGATAATAATAAAAACTGCACTCGTCAGTGCCGTAGTCACGTTATTTTTTTGACACAGAATCTGTTCATAAATACGTGACGCCTCTGTGCGCAATTAATCTTGATGTGATTCTGTTACATTTGCAAGGTTATATATCGAGCAACATCTCGGCGAACGAGATGGAGAAAAAAAATGAATTAAAATTAATCACTTGCATCCTTTCTAGACGCCCATTTTACATTTTATCTGCAGAGCGATATATCAAGCAAAAAAATTCAAACGTCTATTCAGATGTTTTCATGGCCTAGTTATTTTTATTACGATCACACACTGGTGGATTTCGCAGTGACTTCGGACTTTTTGCCTTTTATTAATGATGTATTTTTTTGTGACTATATTGCAGCGATCATCTCAACGGTAGGCTGCCGATAAGTTAACAATATGTTCGCTTAGTTACGTGCTATCAGCGGTGAACCGGAGAAGTGGCGTACTTTTTTTAAAATCATTCTTATACAATTAATTGCCGGGTCCTATATCGCACTACTTGTTCAACGCTTGCATTATGCCGGTAATGCTTCACGGTTGCGAATCATGGCACCTGACGAAGACTCTAAAAAACCGTTTACTGAGCTTCGAGAACAGATGCTTGCGTCGGATAATGGGGGTGAGGTGGTTTGATTTTGTGAGGAATTCAGAGATAAGGGAGCGTACAAGACAGCGTCCCGTCACGTCAGTGGTTATGGAGAGATGTTGGAACTGGCTGGGTCACGTGCTGCGGATGCCTCCGGAAAGCCTCAATCCTGCCTGTCTCTTCTTTCGACCGGTGGGATTCCGGCGTCCTGGACGTCCGTCGGGTACTATCCATAGGATGTACTCGGTGGAACTGAGGGATTCTGGCATGTCATGGGAGAAAGCAAAGCTATTGGCGGGAGACAGGGAAACATGGAGGTGCCGCGTGGCGGCCATATGCTCTACATAGGGAGCGAACATGGCCAAAGAAAGAATATCGCAGCGTTAAACGTTGTTGTAGTGTATTTTACTGACGTAAAAGTGTCATTATCGATAAAATAGAAACATGAAAAGATGGCAAGATAAGTTAAAATTCTTTAGTTGTACAGCAATTGTTTTTAAAACAGAAATATTTAATGATTTTTGACAAGTGACAAGAGATTGAAATACGGCATGAATATAATATATCAATGACTAAATTTCATTGAGCTTCCGTCCAATAAGATCTCACGGGTCCAAGCCCCAATACAAACAGCATGTTTCTTTCTGATCGATTTATCAATTTCTGTTCGATGGCACGGGTGTTTGTGAAAATTCCCTCCCACTCTTCCAAAACTTCAATAACTGGGCGTAGAGAAAGTGATCAGCCATCACATTAGTCCTGTCTTCGCCTTATCCTTCGATACATACTACTCTTTTTGGAAAAGAGAGGTTGAACGGTTGAGTAACAAACAGTTCAACAATATAGATCGCTTCTTCTTCTTAGATTAAATACAATACAATTAAAGCAAAATAATGTCACTTAATACACTGATATTTAGTTGATAATGCTCGTCATGAGCGAAATTGGTCCTGATTCTGCTAAATAAAAATATAAGTGTTTTTCAATCACATCTATATTTTAATATTACAATTATCTATGTAACATAAAATATCACTACTAGAGGCTTTATCGAAATAGGTAAAACTTTTAATTTGCTATTCAATCAGAACAATCAATTTGGTACTTGCCAACTTCTTTCAGAGACAGTGAAGATATACAAAAATGATAAACCGATAGATTTATTAGGGAACAAAATAAATGGTCAGAGTTTAAGACAATTTTTGGTCAGAATAAAATTTTTATACGGTCAGATTTGATCATTTTGATTAGGTTAGATTTTTTTTTCATTTAAATTATGACTATTTTATATAAATCCTGACCAATCTAATATAACTTCAGACCAATGTGATAAAAAATATTCAAATTCAGACCGTAAAAATACGAGCCGATTTATTAAAATGATCTGCCGTTGTATGACGCGCGGTTTCAACTTCCGTTTGGAGGCCGTGTTGTTATTGCTCGTAAATTTGCTCCAAAAATAGAAAAAAGCAATTAGATATTGCTTCTTCTAACTTAAGAGCAAGAAGCTTTTGACATTTTAAGCCGTTCCAACTATTATACATTAAATATATATTGGCAAATTTATACGCCGAGGAATCTGGTTTGGTGTTATTATAGCAAACCTATATTTTTATCGAGTGCTGAAAGAGAACTTTCCCATTTTTTTTGTAGTAGTGTTTTGAACGTAAAACATTAATATATTATAATAAAAGCTTGACAGCTTTCACAGGCTTTTAAGTTGTTAATATATTGCCACCTTAACACTACAACTCGATAACTTGATTAAAAAAATAAAACACTATTATATTTTTACACTCTATACTCTTTTGTAGTAATTTCACTTTTGTTAGGATGAAGATTGGTTTTGAATATTACGAGCATTTTCAACCAACAAGAAATGAAAAATCTTCAACTTTGTATCAACCTTTTTAAACTTCATTGTGTTTTATACGATTTTTATGTGATCATAGTTTTTAAACATTTTAATTAAATTCAATGCCGCCTGTGTGGTCAAACGGTCAATACCGTTGGCTTCGGTTAAGGAAGCCACGAGTTTGAATCCCAGTACGGACTGTTTTATAAATTGATTTAAGAATTTTTGTTTGAAGGCATGTATGTGTGATGTCTTGAATTCCTTCTTGTGACCCATCCTATCCTTAAAACAAGGCGTAGTAAAGGTGATTAGCTGACCACTAGTCCTGTCTTTCTATTCCTTCTCTCTTTGGAAGAAAAGAGAGGTTGGAAAACTGACTAATACATTTCTGTAAGGATCAACTTTATAAGGAGAACATATGCTCCATATTGGGAGAAGACATGGTAAAAAATATAAATAATATTGATGTTATTGCCACTTGTTTGTATTTTGTATCTTTTTACATAAATTTATTTTTTATTTCTTTTAAACAACTGTTAAGCCGGTTAAAATAAATGTGGAATATAATATAATGCGTTTCCAATAATAAGTATTGACAGTCAAAACGTTAAAAGTGATAGATAACACGATTTAAAATGTTATGAAATAGCAGTTAAATTAGATTCTACATTTATATTTGTTAAATTCAATAAAATAACTGTAATTTTTACCAGTTAGGCAAAACACCAATCATTCATTGATTTATTAAATAATAATTAATAAAGCTTCAAACATTTCTCGACAATAAGCAAATCAAATATACTAAGTTATAGTATTGAGTTGAAGGAATATTTTCTTTTATAATTCATTATCTATTTAACCCTTTTCGCTCACCGTTTGAAGCATTTTGACTCCTAATAAAGCATATCATGTAGCCTGGATGTAACAGTTTATGTACGTATTTCTGAAATGAATACCAGTTTTATTTATCACGAGCAGAACCAGATGAATTACTGTAGACTTGAGTCAATGTTAAAATTGCGTAAAAAAACACAATCTTATTGAATTATTTGTTTTCTCAAATTAATAATCAATATTAACAAAGCAGTAATGTTCAATTAAATAAAAAAAAGTCATTTGTTAACATCACAGTACCCCCACGAAGATTTAGGCTCGTGCCTCCAGAAGCAAATAACATTATTATTGTTTAAATTTTTCTGCTACAATTAATGATAGTTAAAAACTGTATTATTTTGATGATTTATAAGAAATTATTCATTTTTTCGTGACCTGCCTAAAATATTTAGACACACACAGCAGCCCATGGCAAACAGTCACTGATCTAGAGTATTTAATGTTTGCAACGACTTTTTTAACAGCCTCGAAATTCAGCTTAAATGCAAGTCATTCGATTTGTAATGAAATATATTTTGTTACTTACATTAAAACAACTTTTAAACAAGTACTCGAGGATTTTCTCGATTGAAACTGCAACATCGCGTGCTCTGGCAACATTAAGGTGGAGAAATTAAAAAAAATGTGTATAAGAATACCAGACATAAACCTGACAGAAGTGAATTAACGTTTTTGCAGCAATAAATTTCGCATATCTAAAAAAATAAACAGATGAGTTTTGAGCCCAGTACTCAACAAGGTAAGTGATCGCTTTGCCGACCTGTACATTAATACACAAAAACAAAGATTTTCTAAAAAATATTTCGCTACAAACCACAGTTGTATTATATAAGGCTAGTTCTTCACGTGAAAACACGGCTCCAGGACTTAGCGCATGGTTAGTTTATCACGTAAAAATACGGCTCCGGGATTTAACGTGTTATATAATTATAAAATCTTAATTAATAACCAAGTTATTCTACGGGTTGTGTAAGAAATTGTAACATGTGCAACAGTATGTTCAGACAAGTTAAGCCATGGAAATAAATATAATACAACAAGGATAAGCCCATGAAAGTAAATATAATTCTATAATCAAAAATTCTTCAACAAAATAAATTTAATTCTTAAATCAGGAACAAGGGATAAAAATTTTACACCCAAATACGGACAGTCATAAGCTCTTTTTCCAGGAAATTTTGGAAATAAATAGAGCACAGCTGCAAAGTCTTCCGATTTTAAATGAAATACTAAACTTTCCGGCATCTCCACTTCTATACCCTATATAATCTTAAAATAATATAATCATAAAACATTTTCCGACAAACAAATAATATAATTCTTGAAACTACTCACTACTCAAATCTGTAGGCATTCCTATGGGCTTATCCTTTTCGCCAGCAATGGCTTTAAGCTCGGTGATACATTTATTTCTTACATAAACACGAAACATTTATTTGCTAAGCGTTAGTTCAAGTTCATCCGTGCACTTGAACGCCTGAAGATGCCGAAAGGTGAAACCCGAGTCGTTAGTGACAAAATCTGTGTTAATGTACATAATTCGAACGCTTTCGAACTTTTCGAATTCGAACACTTTATTACATTGTTTTGTGTAATATAACAATAAAAAAATAAAGCTTTTCTTTTTACGTTACCAATATAAGACTTTCTTGTTCTCGAAATAAAAGATATCCCCTGCTTTTAACTTACCCTTTTAATCAAGTAAAGTGAGTTCTGTACTCATTCAATGACTGTTTGTTTTCAAAAGCGAATTCAAAAAGAAAACGTTTCGAATGTGTGAGCGTTCATCAGAAAACCTTGCACGTAAAGATGATTTATTTCGTGCAAGATTTTAAGTAAGCTGGGCACCAAAATAAATTTAATTTTCGAGATAATTACAAAACACATTTGAAGACGTAAATTTAACAGTAATTTCAAAAGTAAGACAGATTTTCGTAGCATTTTTTCTTAAATGGCAGTTTCGCGCCCTCGTCTTGCGAGCTTGAAAAATAAATTAAATTGTAGCTGTGTTCTTCTGCGTACTTCTGACGGTTTGCTGACGGTTTCCAAACTGTCAGAACTAAGCATAAGAACAGAGCTAAATTGTCGGCTGCCTTTTAAGGGTCGATATATTACTGGCCAACTTGTGTCAGTATGGTAGTGATAAATACTGACACTTTTAACATTCGATTTAAGTTACTGACCAAATCAACCTATAAGTTTATTTTATATGCGGTCAATAAGATAACCACACGTATATTTATTTGACAGAACAGGCAGTAGCGTTAATCGATGTTTACGCACAACAAATATAACAAAGTCTTTATTGACATCACGTCAATAAGTAAACGCTTGGTGTTTAAACAATGTTCAAACCAATTGTTCAAACAGTGCATAAATAATTATTTGAAGACAAACTGCTCATAATGTGTTAAGCGTTGTTCGCGCAGTATGTTTATGTGCTGAATGAGTGACAAACAATCCCGCACGCAATGTGTAAACGCTTAAGACTTCATTAGCATACAAATATATTATTATACTGTGTACTTGGTCGTTGCCCGTCGGGCAGGGGTGCCACTTTTTTCATTGCCATTGTCATGGTGGCAAAGTGGGAGATAAACATAAATAATAATTAAATTTAATGGTGCAAAAATATTTTTAATGAAGGCCCATTAATAATCTTGAGCATTCTTCCTGCTCGGTTGAAGTTATTTTTTTATATATATCCCGTTTTTTTAGATAATTAAACATTTTGTTTTTAATAGCAAAGGGTTTAATGGTGTTTTAAAGTAACTTCTCTCCGCCTTAACATTTAAATAGTTAAGCAACACCGAAAGGATGTTACCATAGTTGAAAAATAGCTTTATCAATGTTTCGTCAAATTTATGCAACTAAAAACATGCTTGGGAAAAAGGTTGTAAGCAGTAAACGTAAGTGATCAGAGGGTTTAGGCCAAGGGCGGGAAACCTTTTCTTATCTAAATGCCGAATTCATTTTTCTGATTCGACATAAGGCCGCAGTGACCATTGACTAGGAGATCTTTGTCCGGAAACAGGAATTTACGGTCAGAATATGTCAGGAACTAACGAATTTACATAAATTTACAGAATTACAGAATTGACCAGAGGGCCGCACTAGAGTAACCAAAAAACTGCAGGTTCCCCCCGCCTGGTCTAGGCTAATGTCAAGGTAAAGTCAATGCCAAATTAAGATTTTTCAATTTAAGCTTGAGAGCTAAGACATGAGTGTATGCTAATACGTTACAAGAGGCTCACTCCTATAAAATTATATGCAATACTTAAAAAAGCAAACGGTTGTTACTAAATACACTTATAATATGCAGCAATATGTAGTTACTAATAACCATAAACTAATCAATTATAAATAGCTAAAAATGTACTACTGTATATACTGGAAGCTGTCGTAGATAGTAAAAAAGTCAGAATTTGCAATCATGTACTAATTTTAACTGAGAATATTGTTTTCTCTTAAATAAACAAGGGGCTCGCCGGCCGTAGTAAAATCTTAGAAAGGGCCCCACCGAGACCCTTCCAGCCCACCCCTGGGTGTATCTGAAGTCTTTCCTCCTTGAGATCTTCTCGTATGATCTTCCAATTTAACAATGTAAGCACATCCAACAACAAGTAATGCGTCAATTAAAAAACAAATCCGGCTTCTTTTTACATTAAGGCAGTGAAAAAAGCGTGATACATCTAACGTTACAATTTTATGAGTATCACTTGGTTATCGTGTGGTTTACGTCCTATGACCTTTGTGCATTCGATGCTGAAAAATAGTGTCCTTGATTATCTATTCTATCTAAGAAAATATAATACGTTGAAGATGTGTGATACAAACATATCGACTGTGGAAAGAAAAAAGGACGTAGCCCACAGTTTTGTCAAAACAGCTTTTTTTCTATAATCATAATGTTTACAATTTGATACACTTACTATCAAAATTATGTAAGCTGCAAATGCCGCATTTAACTTTTAAGTTTGAAGATAGTTGGACCTGTCAAACTTGCAAACATTAAAATAGACTTAAAAAAAACGTTATTCTTAAACAATTTATTGAATTATTATAAGGTTACGTCAATTGAACACCAGTTTACAATTCTTCGTGCACTTCAAGTTTGTGTATATTACATAATTTGCCTATAGCCCAAAATCATCATAACAGGTTTTTTGCGCTTCCTGTAAAATTTAGTATGTTTGGGTAACGTCCTTTTTCCTTTCTACAGTCGATGTATAAACCACAAAGCCTATCAACAGAATTAGATCATCAGTTAATTGGTTAAGTGGATAATATTGTCGTTGGCCATTGTTATTTTGCGGCCCTAATTGGCAACGTGGAAATACGCACAATTATTGGCCACAATATTACGTTTCGGTAAGACACATGAAGTGCTTTGTAGCCAAATATGCCACCTGCTGTCAACCAGTCATGAGCCAAACAGAAATTAAAGCATACACAATGTAGTCTGGTAGGTATTTTATGGTCAAATCTCTGTGAGTTGATTCATAACCAGTCTTTAATTAAATATCAAAATCGTTTTACAAGACACAGGATCTGTTGACAACTGTATGTTGATGAAGGTGTTGTTAATATTGATCATCCGGGTCAATGGAGGCGAACCTGTGGCATTAAGGCCTCATGCAACCTTTTGACTACTCTGATGTGGCCTTTTGACTTGTCAAAATATTCACTTCGATCAAAAAATTATACCCAAGAGAAAAAGAGCGTAATCTTTTTTTCGACAGTCGAAAAAAAAGTGGGCTGGTGTCAACGTTTTCTTTACTGCGGCATTATTTTGAATCAGAAAAATGAATGTGGCCTTTAGGAATGGAAAAGATCTCCACCCTTGATCCTAGACATAAAAAACCCCTTATTTACTTAGCACTGTTTTAGATTCAAGGTCAGTGCTAAGCAAACAAGAGATCTTACAGTTCTGTCAATGGTTCCAAGAGTCTAATTTACCTTATCGATTTTTGTTTTTAAAAAGACTTATTTCTCAAATGGAATTATTATTATTTTATTTAATATTACAACAATTGTTACTAAAACGTTTTAAATGACAAGTATTTGTTTACCCTTGAAATGAATGTAAATACTACAAAAAAACTTTATTACTCGAAGAGTGAGGCACAAAATAATCGGTGATGGGCTATTTTTTATTTACCTAAAACAAATGTCATTTTTCAGCATACTTTTTTTTAATACAGCAGTTTTTTTAAGAGTTGATATTCTTTTTCTAGCTAGAAATGCTCCAAAAATAATTTTGTCTAAGAAGAATTTAATTTCACTTAGAATTTTTTAAATTATCATCCATGGGAATTGGAGAAGCTGATAATTTGCGCAAAATACAACATGTCAAACCAAAATTATACGAAAAAATCATATTTTGTAAGTTTCTTTGATTCCAACGTTTGTTTTTTTGTAATGTTTTCGTATTCGCCATAAAATTTAATAGAAAATAGCATTGTTTTGCAGAATTAAGTAAAATTTCGGGGAGAATAATTGGGCCCATTAAAGGTGAAATAAGCCAGGTGGTATTTTAGAAAAAATAGTGTAGATCAGTGGAGGGGAACCTGTTTTTCTCTAAAAGCCGCAGCAAACATTGACTAGGGAATCTTTGGTCGGAAAAAAGAATTTACGGTCAGAATATGTCAGGAATTTACGAATTACAGAATTGGCCAAAAGGCCGCAGGTTCCCCACGCCTGGTGAAGATGCATTGTAATATTATTCACGTCTTAAAGTATCATACAAGTGAGATAGCCTCAGTTAAAATACATTGTAATCGTGTTTTCTTCGTGAAATAAAAATATGAAATCCATTAAAACACTAACTAAGTAGAGAGGTGATTGTACTTAAAAGTCCATTCAACTCTCGAGAGCTCAATTGTAGTATGTTGTTAAAGATATTAACATTAAAAAAATAAATATACTTTTATCACTCCACGTTTATAAATCCTTCTACAAAAAGTGTCCAAATGCAAATATAATAAACATTTTTCACGCACGTACGAGAAAACACCTTTCGTTGAATCCCTCTTGTTGTTTATGTGAGTTATTTAAACTACAACTTGTAACTTCTTATTTATTTATTATCGTGCGAGATTTATGTCTTTATTTTTGGCGAAGGTGTGAAATTGAACGGTGTGCACCGAGCTTTATGTGCCCATTGCAACCATTAACCACTTGAATACCAAGCGGACACATTTGTTCGAAGCATATGTAAGCAAACACGAATGTCAAAGACATTTAAAAAATCAAATACTTGATATTCTAATAGAATATAAGCAATATTTTGATGAACATGTGTAGTGCTATCTATACTGAGTCAATATAGGTTTTTAAAATATCGAATTCGAGTGTATATTAGGCAAAATTATTTTTCTCAAAACACGCAGTATCTCTGGGACATATTAATTATTTATTTGCTCGGTATACAAGCGGTTAATACACCTTTATGTATGTATTGGTTTTATTATAATATTAAGGGGGTGTTCTAGTCTAGAGGCACGAATTTCGGGTGTTTTTTCGAGCTCTGTAAAAAATAAACAAAGTTTTTTTTTAGTATACATTTTTTTACCATTCGTTAATTTATATTTTAAAAATACATACAAAAATAAATAAATTCAAAACTCAAAAAGTTATCGTAAAGAGAGGGGTCCAAAAAAATGTGGTGTACTGGCGTACATGATTCGAACCATTTTGGTCATTTGAAAAAAAATAACAGATTCTTAATAAATAAATAGTCGCTATCGCCCGTACCTCAGAGAAATCAAAAAAACACAAAATTGCAGCCGTTTGAAAAAAAAAATTCACTTTTTTTTCAAAAGTTTCAATTTTTTTTAAAAAATAGTAAAAATTAAAATTTTGACATAAATCTGCTACGGTCCATAGAAAAATGTATAAAAAAGATTTACACAAAATAAAAAATAAATCGGTTTGGTAAAACTTGAGATATAATGCACGCCAGTAAAGTAGTTTCGAGGAAAATGCGTTTAAAGTTTTGAGTTTCGATTGGTTCCCGTCGGTCCAGCTTAGTAGCGGTGTTACCAAAATTTCTGTAACTCGGTAAATAAATACAATTTTGAAAAATCCCTTTGAAGACATACTCTCAAATTATCTCAAAAAGCAATATATCAAAAACTTTAGAAAAATACAAAAAAGAAAGAATCAATTTTTTCAATTTTTTAACCTAGAATACCCCCTTAACACCATGTAATCGGGCGATCCAAACAATAGAGTCTAGTGGCCGTTTTTTAGTGATTTAAATATAGCGCAAAAATTTGTTATATTCTTATTATCAACACAACTTATAAGCCGAACAATATTTTCGACTGAAATTTTCAATGAAATCGTATGTGACATTAAACCATTAAAAAACATTTTGAATACATCATAATTTCACTACTGTTCTAAGCTGAATATAAAAACCTGTTATTCATATAGTAGATAGCTCTCCACTTATTATCAATATAAAATATTCAAAATTTTCTGTATAAAAAATAACATAATCCATACCATACAATCATATAAATAATTATTGTGTAAAGTTAAAGTGTGAAATCTGATGCCCTTAATATTCGAAAAACATGTGTCGCATTTAAAAAAAAAAATACTATGTGTGAACGAACATTCAAGACATAACGAATGATGAGGTTTATTGCTTATTGTCAAAAAAGGTCACTTGCCGCGGCAGTTATTTTGAAGAAACCATTAAATATATGAGTCAATATACCAACATGTTTATTGACTATCATTATTTCATGAAAAACTATCATATTTATCGCGACAGTACGCGATAAACGTATTTTTACGTTTCCCGCCTATGATGTATGAAGAATAAACCGTTAACTATGAGTCAATATACCAACACGTTTATTCATTATTATAAATCTTCATAGTCATTTATTATTGTTAGTAAAACGTCTCATAAAATGGTAATAATATATTTGAATAATAAAATACGAAGCAATAACGCAAGCGGTATAAAAATAATCCAACCTGTAAAACGACTCATACTAATCTAGAAATAGAGATTGCAAAATAAATCTATAATAAAGTTTATGTTTTTGTTTCTTAGCTTAAACTTCCACCCTAATAATATAGAAAAAAAGTTGGACAAGCGGTAATTAGTTACGGAATTTTATTTCACGCCGACAAACAAACCCGTGATATTATAAACAGTGACAGTAGAAAAAAACGAATTATGTCGTGACCGCATTCGACCGAGAGTACGCGATAAACGCATTTTTACGTTTCCCGCCTATGATGTGTTAATGTGTTTTGTGACAGTTGTGACACTTGTACGAATAAGAGACAATAACTGGCCACATAGCTTACGCACACATAATTCACCCCACCTTATTTATCTATTTTTTTAGCCTATTAATGAAACTATCTCAAGATAAGTTTTTCGACAAGAACTGATGGCTACTAAGTTGATCAACTTCCTCTTTTCAAATAGAGTAAAGTAAAGATACAAAGAATAAGATTAAGAAAAAACTAGTAGTTAGATAATCGCTCTCATTACGCCTTGCTAGTTTTAAATATTGTAAGGGAGGGATAGAATTTTTAGACACTACAAACGTCCATGCATTCGAAAAAAAACCACAAATATATTGAAAAATGCTGTTAGCAATGGTATTTGAACACGTGAGATCCGTTTCTGGATTCAACGACGTTGCCCACTGTGCTGTGGAGTCGACAATTAGAGTCCGTAAGATCCGCTAGGGAAGCAAAAAACGTTAACCAACGCGTTGAAAACCCGGTCAATCACACAAAAATATTAAATACAGTGTGCTTAAAAATAATTAAAAGATTTTTAAAATAAGTTTTAAATTCACACTGAAATTTCTGAAAATATTTAGTTATATTAATAAAAACACAATATTCCTTTGTACTTTATTCCACTTTATTTAAAAGGTCAGGACTTGTCAATTCCGAAATCACAGGATTGGTACTGTTCTCGTCAAAATTGGGGGAGATTAAAGACCCCAGTTTAAATCTATTGATCTGCATTCATAACTCAAAAAACCCTTTTTTACTTTAAGATTTCTGGCAGAATATCGATGATATGTCTCCATGCAAAAATTTGACCGTGGAGCACTGATTCATGCGCCCATTAGCGGCATTCGACTAGCTCGAAAGAATGCAAGCTGAATGCCATTTTAAAATAAAATTACCGAGCACTTATGTACATCTTAAATAGCAACAAAAAAGTTAAACAAAAATATCTCGTCGTGAATTCTTCGCCGTTTTGACCCACTATTTTGCCTCATTAAGGTTACTTTTGTATGCTTTTATATGAGTGCACTTAACAACCGCAGTTTAATCTGTGGTAGGGTATACGTAGGCTTCCGTGTTAGATCTCACGGGTTCGAGTCCCAGTAAGAGCAGCACTTTTTCGGTTGATTTATGATCGAAGACATGGGTGTTTGTGATATCTAAAAATATTTCCTACCACCCTTCCAATTCTAAAATAAATGAGGAAAAGCGAGAGCGATTAATTTACCACTAGTTCTATCCTAGCCATGTCTTTCTATTCTAATTCTCTTTGAAAAAAGAGACAGGTTCGAACAGCATTTTTTCGATCGATTTATGTTTGAAGGCATGGGTGTTTGTCATGTCTAAAAATTTCCTCCCACCCTTCCCGATCCTTAATAACTGGACGTGGCGTGAGCTATTAGTTTAACACTAGTCCTGTCCTTAGGAGAATGCTGTTCATACTGGGGTTTTAGCCCGTGAAATCCGTCATACAATTCAACGACGTTGGCATATTATATTTAATAAAAATAATAAAACATTTTTAGTACTTTTTCCACATAAAATTTATTAGATCAGGACCGGTTTCATCCACCAAATCACCATCACCAAATCATCATTAGGATATTTACTTTAGTAGTGTAGTGTTTCACTTTGTGTAAAAATTTCCCAAATTTTAATTGTGTTTATAATTGATATCGTTTGCCACTTAGATTTATTATTCTTTGATGATGATTTTTTAATTGTTATGGGTGTTAAGCATTTTAATTTTGTGTAATTATAATGTAATTTGCTAATCCTTTAAATTGTTAATAGTTGCTTACACCTTTTTATTTCAATTTAAATTTGTATAAATATCACTGTTTATATATTTTTATCAGTTGATAATGCTCGCGATGAGCGAAACCGGTCCTGATCTAATAAATTTTATGTGGAAAAAGTACTAAAAATGTTTTATTATTTTTATTATAATGCCATTCCACCAAGTATTGACAGTGAACACCTTAAAAGTGATATTATATTTAATTTATATTTTTTCAAACAACATCTTTACAAACAAAAACCTTTCATATCTGAACTGCATTTTTCCGTTAAATATAATATGTCTCAAACACAAAATTACCTTTTTTACCAAAAACACTGTTTTGTAGTTTCGCACTTGACACCCTCAAGTCAGGGGTGGGGAACCTTTTCATTTCAAAAGCCCACATTCATTCATCTGATTTAACATAATGCCGCAGTAAAGAATACGTTGACACCACCCTCCTTTTTTGTAGACTGTCGAACATATAATGTGAAGATAACGCTCTTTTTTCAAACGCTTGCGTTAATTTTTTGATCAAAATGAATATTTTTAAAATGAAGTCAAAAGGCCGCATGAGAGTAGTCAAAGGGCCGCATGTTCCTTTTCACTGCCCTAAGCTTTCATATAATATATATATATATATCTCTCAAATGAGCTGTTTATAAAACACTGTGCGAGAGCTGATTGTAAGCTGGTACTGAGATTCAGCATTGAATCTCACAAATCCCACTACTACGCCGTAGGACCCGGTTGATATAACTAATGCCGATCGATGACAAGGGAGGCCAAGACCCGCACAATTTAACTGAATATAAATGATTGGGTACGATAATAAGCTCCGGGATTTGGCGTACACAAGGCGCCAGGTGTAATTTAAAAAATAAACGCACTAAGCTCTCTGTAATTGCTTCTCAAACTTTTTAACTTCCTACATATACAACCAAAAAAATTGTGCGTAATTTAAATTAAAAAAAATACATATAACCTCTCGTTACTAGAAAATATAATTGATTAAAAATAATTAATTCCCCAGAGGCGATTTCGTGTTTTGGATGTAAGAAAAAAAAACACAACACCAGCAGACACTCTCAAGCTATATTAAAAGTAGGTTGGTTGATTTATTTGTCTTCTGTAACATTTTTGGTTTGGACTCTTTGTAGGTGACTAGTTAACACCTTTTGACGGTCGACCTTTTCAATTAAGATTTAATGTTCACGGGTTCGTATCTCTGTATATACATTTCAGGACTTAGGAGTTGGAAATAAATGCTGACAAAAATGCGTATCCAAATTGATATAGTCAAAAGTGAAACTACTGCATGCTGCCAACACTATACAATTATTAGAGGTCCGAACAACTTTAAAATAAATAAACTGTTTCATAAATAAAATATTTTTTTGTAATGATACAAAAATCATTTCTCAATTCTTTATCGATATAATGAGATAAAATGGTCACATGAAAAATTCACACCCCCTTTCATCTATGAAGTAAGTATGTACAAACAATATTAGTAGGCCAATTATATATTTATATTCAATTATATAATTATATTCTTGCGAATCATGGCACCTGATGAAGACTCAGAAAAACCGTATACTGAGCTTCGAGAACAGATGCTTGCGTCGGATAATGGGGGTGAGGTGGTTTGATTTTGCGAGGAATTCAGAGATAAGGGAGCGTACAAGACAGCGTCCCGTCACGTCAGTGGTTATGGAGAGACGTTGGAACTGGCTGGGTCACGTGCTGCGAATGCCTCCGGAAAGCCTCAATCCTGCCTGCCTCTTCTTTCGACCGGTGGGATTCCGGCGTCCTGGACGTCCGTCGGGTACTATCCATAGGATGTACTCGGTGGAACTGAGGGATGCTGGCATGTCATGGGAGGAAGCAAAGCTATTGGCGGGAGACAGGGAAACATGGAGGTGCCGCGTGGCGGCCATATGCTCCACATAGGGAGCGAACATGGCCAAAGAAGAGATTATATAATATTTCAAAATTAGTCTATTCATACGATGTACGTATGTTATATATAAAAGAGAAATTAATGAAAAAAATGAAATATTAGTGACATTATATTATATTTTCTTGTCGATAATTTTATCATTTTATCATTGCCTTTTAATAAAAGTAACTAAATAGAACATTTTCCACGAGAACTGCTTGTTTATTCAGTTTCTCAACTTCTATTTTGTTTTCGAAAAGTATAGAGACATAACTAATAAGGCAAGGTGAGAACTAGTGGTTAGCTAACATGGTATTACAGCTAATGCAAATTCGCCGAATATTTTAAAGTTGAAAGATCACTCGAGGAGAATTGTACAATACAACCACTCAAAGTTTGGGTGGGAGGGGGGGGGGGGGGTCACGGTCAAATTCATAAACTCCCAATGTTTTAAAATCGGATAGTGACAAAAAAATGTTTGAACTACGCGAGAGAATTAAATAAAGGTTCCACACTTTTGGCAATTCATGGAAGAACTAAAAAAAGATCTCGTAAACTTCTGGGTAAAATTTTGAAATCTACCAGCGGGGAAATTTTTCGATTTCTCACATTTGATTGAAAAAATGCTGTTCGTTCTCGGATTCAAGCCCGTGAAATCTGTCGCGGAAGCCAACGGCGTTGACCACTGCGATATCGACCTAAAAATATTTACTATTCACAATAAGTAATAATGATAATATTATATGGAATGCTTCAAACATCTGAGATGCTTTGTAAAATAAAACATTCGATAGTTTTCTTATGAATACATGTCACTGTGTCAAAATCTAAACCTTTTCACTCAATATTAAGCCACTGGGTGTTTACAAACCTCAAACCGGCCAGTCTCATAATACAATACGTGTGTTATCACGCCAGTGTCAAAACAAAGTTTCAAATTTTCACTTGTCAATAATAGTTTTTTTTTCTATTTGATTTCGAAACAGGTTTCTTTGAAGCGACATAACATAAGAGATAATTAGAAAACTAGATTTATTATTATTAATTTCTTATCTAGGCAGTATATTTCTTTTATTTATCTTAAGTGGAATCAATTTAAACTTTTTTTTTGCGCGTAGAAACACTCGACCAGTTTCGAAACAGAAAACTTTTGTTTTCTTTTATTTTTTCGGCAAATTTTACGTTTAACGCTGTGGTAAGTTATTAATTGAACGGTTTAAATTGGATTCTTTATCACAGCTTATCAATAAAAATATTAACTATATCCGATTTTAATTGGCAGCGAGTCGACTGTTCGCCGAGTATTTCAACAGAATTTGTGCAACGATAACTTATTTTGATCAATTTGCTCAATATCTTAGAATAAGTGTTATATTATTTGTTACATAATGATGGTGTTAGGACATGACTAATAGTCAACTAATCACTCTCACAAAGTCCAGAAAAACTACTTGACGTTGTACGAAACCACTATTGGTGCATTAAATCCATGACCCTTTTTCTGATCCTGTTATTTCTGATTTCACAGGCTTTTAATCCCATGATTATATTAAAACTCTCTAGGGCAGGGATGGCCAACCTTTTTGGGTCCGCGTGCCAACAATTTTCAAATATTTTTTCTCGATAGTGTGGCGTGCCCAAACAGTAAAAAAATTAACAAAATAGAAATGATAAAAAGTGATTTTTTTTGAACGATTGTCGTTCATCTTGGAAATGTTTGAAAATTAATAATTCACGCATTATTTAATCAAAATTTTAATTTTTGAAATTAAAAAAAAATAAATTAGAAATCCTTCGCGTGCCATCCAAATTCTCAAACCTGCCACCTCGGGCACGCGTGCCATAGGTTCGCCGTCCCTGCTCTAGGGTAATCGTTGTACTTACTACCACCCGCTACGGCTTGAAACCAGCAGAGTAACAACGTTAGTCGTGTTCAAAGTTTTGCCAGAGATAACCCAAGAAGAATTTCCCCGAGACTTGGTTGCATGCACAACAGTGTGCAGAATGTTAAGCAAAACAATTAAGTGAAGTTGAAAATAAAAGCTTTTATCTATTGGATGTTTGTGGTGTCCCCTTCCACCCTCTTTATTCCTAAAAAATAACGGGTAA
Source organism: Himalopsyche tibetana (assembly GCA_030503985.1). Lineage (NCBI taxonomy): Eukaryota > Metazoa > Arthropoda > Insecta > Trichoptera > Rhyacophilidae > Himalopsyche > Himalopsyche tibetana. The sequence continues at coordinate 2,783,593 of JAPJYX010000052.1, read as the reverse complement.
TACCAAGAGCAGTTATCTTACCACTATTCATGTCCTAGTAATATTCTTTTACCCCTACTACATTCTTTAAAAAAAGAGATTGAGAAAATATTTTTCGTAGAAAAATTTTCTGTTGAGATTACTCCATTAAAAGAATATATGCTCCAAATTGAGAGCGGGCTTGAATTTAAAAAGTGCATTTCGCCTTTATTAGGAGGCCATATGCTTCATACTAGGAGAATACATGGATTAAAAAAATGTTGACGAATAAAAAAAAATTTTTAGGGGGCAATAAATGTTGTCTTAGTACTCCCCCTTCCTCTTCATTAATTGATATCTCTGAGCCCCCCTCATTCAAAATTTAATTCGTATACTTGATGACGATGATGTGATATTTGCAAGATAAATATTTTTATAAGTATATAATAAATCTAGAATTTCAAAAGCACGCGGCAAAAAAAGTGAATTATTATTTTAATAAAGGCATAAATTCAAGTCTTAATAATGAAAATTTTTCAAGAAAACAAAACGAAGACAGAAATATTTCAAGGTTGCCAATAAATAATTTAAAACTAAAACAAATAAAAAACTGCAAAACGAATTATTCTCCTAACGGTACTGGAGATAAATGTCAGCTGCGTTATTAAATTTATTGATTTATCGAATTTATATGGATATTTTTCAAAATTTGAAATTCAAATTTTAATAATGGCTTATCACTGAATCGGTATTAACTTGATAAAACATTATTAGATTAAAGTAAAACAATTCGCACATTTGTGTCGAATAGTATCAAAAGTAGAATTATCCATTTTTCGAAGTTGCGAGAAAAAAACGAAAAGCGTATTGTTGGCTTTTTGAATTTTATCAATTTAAACTCAATTTTGAATATAGCTCAACGAGTGCAACTTAAAATTTGTATGGGACATCACTTAACTCTCGCGGCTCGGAGACTAGAAAAATACTTCTCTGCCGATGGGTGTCGTTTGGGACCCCAGTGGTTTCCTCATTATTGGCCTTATTCTTATGAATTTCAAAAAAAATCTTAGGGCCTTAAAATATCACTCTGCATCATTCCTCATACATTTTTTTTTATACAAATCCGAGTTTTTTTAATAAATAATCATATTTTAAAATGCGCGTAAAAAAGAAGTCATCCCAGCACACATATGAAATTACAACTGACGAGTGTAGCCCAGCTATCTTACGAACGATCGTTATCGCGGGCGCTTATCGCCTTATCGCGTATTTATATAAACTACAAAAGGTCCAAAAAACTATGATATAAGAATACCTTAATTATAAACATTGTAACACCCATATTAAAATAGATATTTAATAAAATGTTGGTATTGGGGTCGCATTTCTTGAGCTTAGAACCGGAAAAGTTAAAGTAACTCTGTGATTGATCGAAATCCTGATTTACGAAACTGTTCTACTTTTGTTTCCAACGTCGTGGACAGTTCTGATTTTGATACCAAGCATCATTTTCTTTTGTGTTTTTTACCACATTTATTTGATTTTTAAACATTTTTTTTAATTTCTAGCCATACACACTATAACCAGAAGAATAATGTGACAGCATTAGTTTAATTTCGACATGTATGGGATAGTTCTGGTTTTGATACAAGACGACTCATTTATACTGTGCTAGGTAGAGTATAAATGAAGTTATGATTTATGTTATGTTAGTATACAGACAAGCTCTAGTCAAAGTATATATGACAATACGACTTAAGTTATTTTAGATATATTGAATAAAAACAGGGGGAGAATGGCAACAAGACGTTTAAAATGTTGAAATGTCAGATGACAGTAAAACACAACAACTGCGTGACTGCGCGCTGACAGCAATAGGGAGTTGGTGGCAACTAGGGCATCCAATTCCGGACCCTATTTGTGAGCCCGGGATTTCAGGATTGACAATTTTTCCAATACCGGGATGAACATTCAATATAGAATCGTGTATAAATTCGACATTCGAGATTGACAATTGTTTTTGTTGAAATAAGTCGCGTAACAATGAGCAAATCGCGTAAAAAGAGGATGGGGTATTTATATATATTCAGTTGAACTTGGTTATAACGAAGAAGATGGGACCGACTGAATTAGATCGTTATATCAGAGAATATTTATAAATGCTTACAAATATACCCATCACACGAAGATATGAAGTATCTGGAGCGGTCACATTACACAAAAAGTCGTATTTCAAACAAAAATACACAACTAGAATTTATTTACACACCCGTTACACACATATTTTATTTTTCTGTCAATCCACTTTTATTTTAATTTTTTTAATTTTAAACATACTTTTAATTAAAAAAATATTTGGCATTACAGCTAATGCCAATGCGCCGAATATTTTAATGTTGAAAGATTATACGAGAAAAACTCGATAAGAATTTTAGCATTGTAAGTCACTCGAGATAAACTCGAGATAAATTGACATCACAAACACCCATGTCTTAGGTCTCAAATTTAAATTTGAAAATTCTAAATTTTACATTGACCTTACCGGGAATCGAGCCCAGACCCACTTGGTCGGTAGAGCAAGCTCTAACAAACTAGACCATAGCGGGCGATTATCTTTTAACATTTAAAATTGATGCTTGTTTTATTGTTTTCACTTTCATTGACGATATTTTTTCGGTAAGCCCGAGAAATAGTGAAATAAATGTATAGAGAAAATCATAAACTAAAATAGCCGAGTTCGACTGTATATATATTATATTATATAGGCCAGTGCTGGCGAACCCTTTTGGGTCCGCGTGTCAAAAATCCACAAATATTATTTCTTAATTGTGTGGCGTACCCAAGCAGTATTTTGTTCATTATAACAAAATACAAAAAATAAAACTTGATTTTCTAAACGATTGTCGTTTATCACGGGAAGCATTTGAAAATTGATAAAACGGAATATGAATTCACGGATTGTTTAATCATTTTTTTTAAATCGAGCACGCGTGCCATATGTTCGCCATCCTTGATATAGGCAAATAAATATTTCCAGTGTGTAGCTTTTATCATCAGGCAGATCAGCAGAGGTCGACGTGTCTGTTTTTCAGAATCAGAACCGCTGCACTCCCTCCCAAAACCATTTCGCCGATGTGGCGGAAAAAATGCCTTTAAAGCGAGCACTTAAAATTAACTCAGAGTAATGATGGCGAAAAAAGATAAAAAATTAAAACTTACCTGTACAGTGTGAAGAGAAAAACATCGACGCATTCAAAACGAAAGTGGGCCGACCCAATTGTTCGTCTTGCCGGCGCAGCTCGAGAATCGAAACATAATTTCTTGGCTTATTTTTATCCGGTAACGATTTTTAATGGCAATCGTATAATTTATTTTAACTTTCAATAAAGAGTTTTAAAAAATTCGTCGAATTTAAATGACCATTCTTGGCAAGGGTCCGTGGACAAGTGGTTAACGACGTTGGCTACGGTCGCGGCGGTCTCTGGTTTGAATCTCAGTGCGGACATCTTAGTTGCCCTCCTCCACCCAGCGCAGATTTGCTTTCCCATCTGTTTTTTTTTGTTTTGTTTTTGTTAATTTACAACAAATAATAAAAATAGCTGGGCCACAGCAGGCGACAAAAGACTCGATAAAGGAGTTGGTTAAAGCTTGCTCTACCGATCGCACAGGTCTTAGTTTGATTCCCGGTCAGATCACAGTGAATTTGATTATTCAATTCAAAGTTTTTTCAATTCAAAGACTGGATGTTTGTGATGTTAATTCACATTATTTCATCTCCTCCCATCCTTCTGATCCTTTAATAACTGGGTGTAGCGATAGTGACCAGTCAACCACTAATCCACTTCTAGCCTTATCCTTCTTTCCCTACTACTAACTTTAAAAAAAGTAAGGTTGAGCGATCGAGTTACAAACAGCTCTCGTAGAAAAAATTTGAGATACTTCCACTAGGAGGCAATATGAACCACATTGGGAACGGACATGGATTAAAAAAAATGCGACTGCAAAAATCAAAGATATATAAGATATGTGTTTTATCCATATGTGAACAAATAATGACAATTCAATCAAAAGCATGAATTTTCTAAGACAATATAAATAGAGCATTCAATCCCGGACCTTTTTTGTAATTCCGGGAATCATATTTTTTTAAATCCCGGAATCCGGGATTGAAAATTCACCATTAAATTCCCGCATTGAAAAAATGTTAAATTTTTATCTCTTTCACAGATTTCAACAAAATTTTCTCAGTGCCCAATTTTAATAACTCAGGAATTAACCAAATTCCCGAAATGAAAAAATGTAAGACTTTTTTTTAAGCTCTTTTGGAGTTTTTTTTTGTCATAGTTATTTTTTTCCAGGTTTAATCTGTCATCATCCCAGGATATCTAGATTACGGAATTGGACGTCCTTAACACAACATTCCGACGCACGTATGCAGCCAAACTCCTCAAAGGGTTACAATAAAAGAAAAATATTAAAAAAATACTTAACAATTAATATTTCTGACAATAATTACGTGTAAAACTACTCATGCACTTCTTGAAACGTGGTTTTGAGGTGATATTTTGTTTATGTTGTTTTATTATGTCTTTTGTAAAATCTCCACAGTATTGTAAATTAATTAGTCCAAGAAACTTTTGTTTATGTCGACGCTTTATCATAAAAATAGCCATTTTTCTAACAGCTGATTGCGTTGATTTAAATTGTAAAAACCCCTCATTTGTCAGAAACCGTTCAGACAACAAGAATTTGGAAGCAAAAAATTAATATACATAAACAAGGAAGTTACATTTTTCAAACCTTTAATGTTTCGAAGCTATTTATAATAAATTCAATAATGATTCTGTTATTATTACAATTTTTTGTGTTAATATTCTAAATCAAGAAATGGGCGTAAGCAATTTAAATTAACCAAAAAAAAAATATTTGCACGTTTCGTCTACAAACGTACGACCTTCGGTGCATTTAGTTTTTTTAAGTTGATTCAAAGCAGTGCTTTTCAACTTTATTAAAAATTAAATAACTCACTTTTTAATGTGTTCACTGGTAATATTTAGTAGGAAAGGTAATATATTGACTGTGGAAAGGAAAAAGGACGTAAACCACGCATATAAAATTTTAGAGGAGGCACAAAAAACGTATTTTGATGATTTTGGGACATATGCAAATTATGAAATATACACATCCTTGAATTGCACTAAGACTTCTAAACTGGTGTTTAATTGACATAATCTAATATTTATTACAGAAATTGTCTAGAAAAAATCTTTTTTTCAGCCTTTTTTCTTGGTTTTAATTTTTTACAAGGTCATCTTTTTCAAACTTAAATGCTAAATTTAGATACTAATTCGGCATTTGCAGCTTGCATCCTTTTGATAGAACGTGTATCAAGCTTGATACATTGTGATTATCTAAAAAAACCTGTTTCGAAAAAACTGTGGGCTACTTTTTTTTTCCTTTCCACAGTCGATATATAACCTTAGCCGTTATTTCTACTCGCGTCAGTGAGTTTATACACTTATTAGTGGAATCATATATTGACATTGTAATGATGTAATCTTCAACTAACACTGTTATTCAATATATAGATTAACTAGTGAGTTAAAGTTTTTTGAACATTAGTGAATAAATAAAAATAAAACATATAATTTTTATATATTAAAGTATTTTTTTGGATCAAATTAAAAAAAACTTTTTGTGTTTGTTAAATAATGTCCAGTTTCGCCCGCCACAAGAATTATCGTTACAACGTAAAGTATACAATAAACGGTAGAAATTATTAAATAAATTTCTTGAAACCGAATTATTATATTAAGCCGAAAATGAATTAAACTGATTGAGAACACCTGCCCGGTCTTAGTAGCATGTTTGGAATTAACGCCGGATTTTTTTATAGCTTCATTATCGACCCCTGGCTAAGTTTTAAGCAACGCATACGTATGACATCATAACTTTTTTTAAGAAAAAAATAATTTAACCAAATATTGTATTTTCCGAAGTTAAATGCCATGTGAAAATGTTAACAGATTTCAGATTAGAAGATTGTTAAGGTGGCATTAGATTCTGTGCCAATTGGGCATATATAAATATAAATGTATATTTGTAAATATATTTTTACCATGTCCGCTTCTAATGTGAAGCATATTTTTACTACAACTCAGTCGTCTCTCAAAGTTTATTTATTGAAGAGAGAAGAGATATAAAGATAAGGCTACGGCAGTAGGCTACTAACAATTCACGAATCTGATGAGTGAAAAGTAGGGATTCTGAAGTCTCGGGGTTTTCAAAGTCCCGGGACTCTCAGCGTGATAAAGTCAAAGTCCCGGGACTAGAAACTTTTATTTCCCCTTCAATAAAATTATAATTTTATTAAAATTAAGTATTTGCATGTCTGTATGAATGTATGTATGCATTACATACACTCGGCGACTTTTGAAAGTAAGCACTAGTAAAAATCGCGTTTTTTAATACAATGCTTAACAATTAATATTTATGTGAAATGCTTACGACCAATTTTTACTAAGAAGGGATGATAGCAGTACATGTAATGAAAAAATATGAAGAAATATAAAACCCCCTTTTAAGGGTTTCTTAACCACAATAATTGTTTTTTTCAAAATTAAAACGTACATGTTATTAGCACATTTTAAATCACAGTCACTATTCCCGGGAAATTTTCCGAAAAAGTCCCGGGACGTCTCGACACAGAATCCCTAGTGAAAAGGAGTCTTTGACATATATCTTCGGTGGAATTAGCGGTACTTGTCGACGGTCATTTTTAAATAAAAAAATTCAATTTGATAACGTTGTCACGTACGTCATGTAACGTGTTATGAATTATGACATGTGTTCCGTCTATTTGAGAAACATTTTCAGACATAACCAATGTTCCCTCTAGGGCAAGAGGTGTTAGCTGCGCGGAAATTTCAACGTCTGCGCGGAGGATGCGCGGACCGATCAAATATTAATTGACCAACTGCTACGCGACCTTAGAGGGAACGTTGCTTACAGATAATGCTAAAACCTTTGCAATAGTCTGTTTGAGGATTCTTTTTTGTCACAATTTGTAACAAAACACGCGGAGTGAAACAGTAAAATCACATAAATTCATAAGGGATTTGAACCCGTAAGGCTGCAACCGAAATGAATGACACTCAACACTACCTTCACATTATATAGTGAAATCATTAATTTAAGATTAGTACACATGTAGCAGTGATAGATAGCATTTTTTGTGAGTAATGTTTTTATGTATACATTAAAGTTACAAAATTAACTTTGTGTTTGATTGATTTGTCTGGTAGGAATTATTTGTGCCGGTCCATTCAAATGTCAGTACGCATAAACGAAAATGATCAATCAATAATGGGAATAAACGGTAAGCAACAACAAAAAACATTCAACATGCAAAATATAATATAAAAAATAAGGTTGAAGTTTTCGAGCCAGTCCGTATTTTATATAATGGTCTGATTACACGATTTGCCCTGGGCTCGTCGAGCCTATCTCAAATGTTTATATTTTATTATCTACAGTAAATTATTCGCGTTTTTTTCATTGATTAAAAAAATAGTGTAAAAACAGAATCAACAGTTGATATACTACCCAGTTTCGCTAAGCAATAGTACATTTATTTTAACCATTAGTACTATTCTTAGATGCAGTACTTTTCTTTCGATGTAACGTGGTATAACGGCGTTCCGGCACCGTTTTCTCTCAATTTCAAATGTTCCAAATCAATATTCATTAAAAAAAAAATGCTTTTCAAACCTAACATAAGTTATTTAGCATTTTATACCAATTTGTAAAAAAATTCCCAAATCAGTCGCCACTTTAATTTATTAATCTTTGATTAACATTTAAATTTTGTGTAATTATAAGATCACTTATACCAACTGTAATTTGACAATTCTTTTCAATTTAAATTGTTGTTTACACCTTTTCATTTCAATTTATTTTTGTATAAAAAGTACTGTTTATATATATTTCTTATCAGTTGACAATGCTCGCAACGAGTGAAACCGGTCCTAACCTTTTAGATAAAGTGGCATTAAGTACAAAGGAATATTGTGTTTTTATGAATATAATGCCTTTCCGCCAAGTACTGACAGTGAACACCCTAAAAGTGCTTTAAAAACTGTTGATTTTTTCATGAAATCCATCATGTTTGTTTCTAACCTAGATCCCTTTTGAATGTTTTATGTTTTTAAAAAATACCAGGCTTATAAACTTACTCTGTGACCAAAACAAAGGGTCTAATGCTTCATATAAAATAAAATGTTCTAAAATATTTATTTTGTACAATAAATACATGAAGAATTTAAAATGAATGAATTGTATAAATGCTATGTTTGAATATTATTTCATGAAATATAACCGCCCCTGCATATACAAGCGGTGCATTGATTCAATGCCACATTGACCGGCCGCCACTGCTTACAGGTGACACTGTAATTAATAAAATATTGTCAATAATACCTGCTTGACTTATTTCCGTACCGTGCGCTTAAAAAAATGTCATTTCACATTTAAGGCTTGCATTGTAATCAAGTATTTTTTTCAATTATCTCATTTCATTATATTCAAGTGTCCGATTTTAAGCTGGTCGCCATTTCCGGTTGCATAATCCTTATTTGTAGACATTTCTTGATCCAGATACGAGACCACATCCGGCCAGGTTTGTGCAGCAGAGCCTCCAGGCTATATAGCTAGCTGCCTTACGTGTGGTTGGCTAATGACAATGTCTATTTATTATTTTGTCCGGCTTGCGGATGGCTACTGGACTTAATTTGCAAATTTTATTTGTTAAGTTTATCGAAACAAACAACATCGGATTACATTAAAAGTTAACAGGAAATCGAGTGTTTGACACAATTAAATAATTACTAATCTATTAGTATCCTTAATTTGTATTAAAAATATCAATATAATAAGCCAATTAATATGTTTATATTTGTAATTAATCACCATTAAATTCGAGTATAAAATAATTAGCTTTGCAATAATGTTGATCTCTGTGGAGATAAGAAAACAAATATCACAAAATAAATCAATTCTCTTCCATACGATGCACTCGTTCCATCTAGGTAAAAAAAGATGAAGTGAATAAAAATAAATGAAAGATCGTTTCCATTCCATTAATTTTTATCGTATGATTTTGAAACCGTGTAAAAAGTGGATTATGTGCATAACAACACATGTTGCAAGCTCGTACATTTTTTACACTGCTCCGGCAATTAACTAACAAGCCTACAAATATTTTATATTTTTGAAGGCGTACTTTTCAAAAGTATCGCTTAGATTTTTTTTGAGAGTTACAAAAATGAATTTCAATCGGACCCAAAACGTGTCCTATCTAGTAACGTTATGTCTGATGATAATTCTTAAAAAAAACGAAACACACGACACATTTTGTAACACAACAAGTTGAATAACAAAGCTAGCTGACTTCCTCGTATGGATGTATAATAGTATGTGGGGAGGTATATATTATATAATGAGCATATAGTGTTCCCGTGAATTGACTTCACTAAAGATTTCTCATCTCTGTAGCGATCACGCCCTTCCGTTACCAACGATGGTTAGGAAATATAGACTACCAAAACGTCAGTGATGAAGAAAACTCGAAGAATTTTGACGCTAATTTACTTAAAGCTCCATATTTTTTTTTAATCCATGTCCGCTCCTAATTTGGAGCATATGGTCCCCTAATGGAGGTATCTCAACAGAAGTTTTTTCTACGAAAACTGTTTGTTACTCAGTCGCTCAACCTCACTTTTTTGAAAGTGAGTAGTAGGGAAAGAAGGATAAGGCTAAAACAGGACTAACGGTTGGCTTATCGCTACTTCTACACTCAGTTATTAAAGGATCAGAAGGATGGGATGAGAAAAAATTATGTGAATTGACATCAAAACACCCAGTCTTTGATCGCAACATTGACTTGAATAATTATCAAATTCACTGTGATCTGACCGGGAATTGAACCCAGACCTGCGTGATCGGTAGAGCAAGCTCTAACCAACTGGGCCACAGCAGGCAACAAAATTTGGTATCCAAAAAAAAAACTGAATTCTCACAAAATAACCGCCGAATCCGTCAAAAATATTAGACTCGAGAACCTTGTTAGCAGTTTCAGGACTGTTGGTGGCATTCAAGTCCAAGAAAGATAAAGATGTGTCCTTCGTTGATAGATGAAGTTGTCGTAAGGAAACGATAGATAATTAATTTACAATTCGATTCGGTCTAATACAAGAGCAGACACGTTAATGTTGCTGCGAAATAGTTGCACAAAATATTTGTTTTACATTAATAGTGTAAAGTTGTTTTAATTCACTCGTGCTTCACACATCGGACACGGTCTTGTTTTTCTTGTTCTGAAGCTTATAATAAAAAAAAGCTCGCAACGAAAAAAGTAGCTTTATCTCATTTCCTTATAAACAATGTGAAATCGTGACTGTTAAACTACACCGAAATTACACCAAAACCCGTCAAATTACATGTCTACGTACGATTTTTGATTCCAAACGAAAAAAACGCTTAAAAAATCTCAATGAAACACAGAAAACTACTCGGCCATTAAAATTATACAGATCGTGGTTCATCGTAAATTTTGTAAAAATGTTGTCCAAGTGTTTCAAAGAATAAGGTGATCAATTTGATATTTTTTTGCACAGATTTCTGCGTATTTTTAGTCTCATTAAAATAACATATTAACACTTTATTATATTCGTGATAATAAAATGATTAACGTGGCCGAAACTCCAATTAACAAGTACACCAAACTCCTTTTTACACGATTAATACTAAGGCTTATACAAAAACCGGTTTTCGAATGTCAACATTGTTTTACAATAGTTTTAACAAGTAAATTTTACAAAAAATGGATCATTTAATTAAAATAGAGAGAAAAGGTTTAGTTTTGTATACTTTGTTTATTTATATACATATTAATATACAACAAGAAATTATTTGGTGTTACTCATCAGAAAATATGATTTAAGAAAACACAAAGCGTCCAATGATCGTTTTGTAAAAAAAATCCTGATATCGAAAATACCCTTTCTTTTGGTGGGGCATATTTTCTTAAAGCCATCAAATAAAAGATTTAAATTTTCTGTACTTTTGTTTATAGACTCGTTTATGAAAAATTCGGCACAACCGGTTACGAAGATGAAAGAACGGTTTTCGAATGTCACAATTTTAGCAAATAAACCGGTTTTTGAAAACCGACAAGCCCTAGTAAATACGTTCTACAAAAAAAAACCTTGTGAAAAATGATAGTGTTGTTTAAAAAAGAACAACATTGTTGTATAGAAGATCGTGTAAAAGGGTAACAATGAAGACAACTCAGTAAGTTACACAAATCATTATTAATAATATTTATTTTAATTAAAAAAAAGCATCACTACTTGATTACATACGGATACATTTATGAAGGACTGGACATAATATCTTCACACCTCTATTGTGTTACAGTTGAATACAGCATTTTGTTTGTTATTACTGTATTGTGTTGTTGAATTTCTTGTTCACTTTTAGGGTGTTCACTGTCAATACTTGGTGGAAAGGCATTATGATAATAAAAACGCAATATTCTTTTGTACTTTATTCCACTTTATTTAAAAGGTCAGGACCGATTTTACTCATTGCGAGCATTGTCAACTGATAAGAAATATATCGACTATGGAAAGGAAAAAGGACGTAACCCACACATATAAAATTTTAAAAGAGACACAATAAACGTTTTTCGATGATTTTGGGCCAGAGACAAATTATGAAATATACACAACTTTAAGTGCACGGTGACTGATAAACTGGTTTTTATTGACTTAGCCTAATATTAATTAATAAATTGTTTTGGGAAAACCTTTTTAAGGTCCATTTTCTTGGTTGCAATTTTCACAGGACCTTTTTTTCAAACTTAAAAGCTAAATTTAGATACTAATTCGGTATTTTCAGCTTCCATCCTTTTGATAGAACGTGTATCAAGTTGTATACATTGTGATTATCGAAAAAAGCTGTTTTCGAAAAACTGTGGGTTATGTTCATTCTCCTTTTCACAGTTGATATATAAACAGTGCTATTTATACAAAAATAAATTAAAATAAAAAGGTGTAAACAACATTTATTGTTATTAAGACATCTGGGTCTATGTTTTTTTTTGTAAATCGTATTGTGTTCTTAGAACAAATTTAACTAATTTCAGTTAGTATTAAAAACAGTGTAAAAAACGTTGAGTGTTGAATGTTCTACTTATTAAAACATTATTAAATTGGTTTATTGAATTAAGAGTCGATCAGAGTATTATGAACAAAAAGAAAAGAAAATTGATAGAATATATCGTCACTATTGTGTGTACAAGGCGGTGGCACAAAAGTGTACAGCGGCACACAAGAGCCTGCGGGCATTCAAATGTAGGTCGAGCCGCTGCAATGTTATTGCGGCGAACAGAGGCGATACTCTGAAATGGAATATCGAAAAGGTTGTGTTTACTATTAAAGGACGAATAAACTTATCGGTGAAAAATGCTAAGCTCTGTTTGAAATGAAAAATAGTAGACATTTTTTTTGTATATTTATGTGTAAACATACATATAGTGTTACTTCACTTAGAATATAATTGAAATGAAAGCAAAGTTGAAAACTATGTTGGAACTACAATATTATTGACTCTGGTTTTATGTTACATATTAACATATCGACTGTGGAAAAGAAAAAGGACGTGACCCACACAGGAGGCGCAAAAACCGTGTTTTGATGATTTTGGGCCATATGCAAATTATCAATTATACAAAACCTTAAAGTGCACGTAGACTTCTAAACTGGTTTTTAATTGACATAATCTTATATTAATTAAAGAAATTGTCGAGGAAAAACCTTTATTTTAGGTTTTAATTTTATACAAGGTTATAAATTTAGAAAGTTCGTAATATGAGAGAATATGTATTTTTAAATTCTTACAAACATACCCATCACATGAAGACATGAAGTATCTGGAGTAATCACAACACAAAACACATATTACATTTGTCTGTCAATCCATTTTTCTTTTTAAAAAATTGATGCTTGTTTCATTGTTTACACTCTCATTGACGACATTTTTGCTCGGTATACCCGAGAAGAAGCTCGTTATAAAAGTGAATAAAATATAAACGAATGTTTCCTCATTACATCCGAGATCTCGATATTTTCGTGATTGTAATAACCGTGTTCGACTTTACATATTTATTATTTATTTATTGTTAAAAATCAAAATTACAGTACATGACATAACAGCTGACGCCAATTCGCCATGCACTTGAAAAATATAATAAGACAAAATATAAAATAAAAATACACAGTACGTGTATACACAGTATATAATGTTGGGTCATATGGCGCAGCGGTTAGCGTTGTGGGCTTTCGCGCCGGATCTCACGTGTTTTAGTCCCAGTGCAAACAGCGTTTTGTTTTCAGTCGATTTTTGTTACATGAGTGTTTGTGATGTCTAAAAATTCTCTTCAACCTTTTCCGATCCTCTTATAACTAGACGTAGCGAGAGTGATTAGTTAAGCACTCGTCCTGTCTCAGCTTTATCCTTATCCCTACCTTGAGATACCTATATTAAGAGGCTATATGTTCCACATTGATAGCGGTCATAGATAAAGCAATATATAATTATCTATGGACGGTTTTAATAGAGTTATTTCAACAGATATCTTTTTCTTGCAAGTACTATTTGGAACTCAATTCTCCAAGAGAAAATGAAAAGTAAACAGAAGGCTAGAACAGGACTGGTGGTTTGCTTACATTTTTTAAAGATTTGAAAGGCGGAAGAGAATTTTAGACATCACAAACACGCATGCCTTCGAACAGAAATCGATAAATCGATTGAAAAAATGCTGTCCATACTGGGACTTGAACCCGTGTGATACGTCACATAAGTCTGCGCCACGGGCCTGACATATTATCATTCTTATTATATTTTGTTTGTGTATCTTTGTATTATGTTCTGTTGAGTGATTGGAAATATTCACAATTATATTAAGCTTTTTGGGATTGGTGTTTGGGTACCTTTTCCCCCCGAGTTGATCTCGATAGTGATAGTAGTATTTTTTTTTAAATTACGTTTATATTATATTTATTTTTTGGAGATTTATTGTACACCCTTGTTGTAATAGAAAATAATAATAACTTGCACACACACACACACACACACTTGGACATGCATTATAAATTTAATAAAAACATATACACTCTCATCCAACACGCGGTTCATAATTGTTGTTGTTATTACGAAACGTAAGCTATGCTCACTGTGAATGTTTTTTTTAACTATTTTTGTTAATCGAGAACATTTTAAAAACTGCCAAAGACACCCTTACGCTATAAATAGGTTTCTCGTAATGTAACATTAAACAATGTATACAAGGCACTATAATTGGGTTTGCATTATTAAAAATAGATTTAAAAAAGCTAGGTTAACGTACAGCAGACATGCACAACTTTTATTCTCGAGCGGGCCGCATAAAAACAAATTATTATAGGTTCGGGCCGCAAATAAAAAGATAAGACACGCTCAATCTTTTTTAAAACGAGCAATAAGTTCCATGTAAAGCAGCCGTGTAAAAAACTGTGTAAAAAAAAGCAAAAAGAAAAAGCTTGCTAACGTTTATTAAATTGACGTTTTACGTGAAAAAATATGTATTAGGATTAATTTTGAGGAAAAAAATTGAGAGCCGCCACAAAATTCAAAAAGGCCGCATACGGGCATCACTGACCTATAGTATACTGTTGAAAGATTCTTAATCGTGATTAAAAGAATAAACGGATCTTTTTGTTACCGAAGTTATCCGAGTTCACCTAATTCTCTTTTTGCACGGTTTGTTTTTAACACGGATTTAAAATTGCATATAATAAGAACGTATGTGTTCTCAATATTTTTTTTTATGTAAATTTTATCTTTTTTTATACCTTTTTGACATGTAACGTATCTTTCTATTATGCATTTTAGACTCCGACTTTTAATCTGTTATTAACATCATAAAAAATAGAATTGATTATTAGTTTATTCGTTAAGGTTGCGATATAATGTCTGATGATGCTTTTCAAAGAATCAAAACACGTGTCTTAATTTGTATTACAACAATTAAGTCGAGTAACAAAGATATCAAATTTAATTTGATATTAAAAATTTGAGCGATAAAAATCTGTATTTAACAAATGCTGACATCGCTCTCGCATAATGGACTTAGCTTTAAAATAAACAATCACGTACAAAGAACACTCACACACATGTACGTGCATAGAAAAACGTATTAGTTGAATCGTGCAGAAATCAAGAGCGAAAAAGAGAAAAAAGCAAAATAGGAAAGAGAAAGCAGACACACACACTGTCACGCCATGCATAGAACTCTGTAATGATTGTATGATTCACGATTAACACAACGATTGTTTATAGATTTATTAAAAAATAACTACAACCCAGTTCTAACAATAATAGATCGTCATTGTACTTGGTTAGTAAAAAAAGTGCTTTTAAAAAAAAAAGTTACAGAACTCACTCCTTGTCAAGTTTTTTACTAAAAAAATATCTTTAATATGTCTGTTCTCAGTGTGGACCATATGGCTCTCTAATGGGAGTATCTCAATAGATTTTTGTTTACGAGAACTGCTTGTTAGTTAGTTGCATAGCTTCTATTTTGGAGCATATGGACTATATATCTAATGTGGAGAATATGGACTCATAATGGAGTTTATTTCAACAGAAGTGCTCGTTACTCAGTTGCTCAACCTCTCTTTTTCCAAAGAGAGTAGGGATAGAAGGATAAGGCTAGGACAGGACTAGTGGTAAACTAATCGCTCTCGATACGCCCCGTTCATAGAATAGGATGGGTGAGAGGGGGGAATTCAAAATATCACATCCATGCCTGTGAAAAGATATTCATAAATCAAATGAAAGATCAATTTATAAAACTGTCCATACCAGGATTTGAACCCGTGCCCTCCTTAGCCGTAGCAACATTGACCACTCGACCACAGATGTGGCAGATATTATTTATATATATATAAAACAGCTAAATTTGTTTCAATATCGCAGAATCTTTTTTATGATAGATTTCTTTTTTGTGCAGCCCTTCAGTCAAAAACTTTGCACATACCTGATACCAATCCTAAAACTCGTTGACCTATGTAATCGTTTCTACAATCATAACATGTAAATAAGTATGTCGTGTCTTGTACACTATTTGTGAAACAAAATCTTTCATTATTCTTTATTGGTACGAAATTACGCATTTTTTAATACAATCGTTAAAATCGCCAAAGGTGAGACATTTAACAATATAATTAGTTTGTTTACACACTAAGCTTGCAGCCATTAAATATTATATTTCAACAATTTTATATCTATGTTGCAAGGAACGTAATAATGATCATATCAGTGTTGCCACATGACAAATACATGCGAAAAATCAGGGGTAATAAATTGTAAATATGCTAACAAAGTAATGAAATTTTTATTGATTAGATTATCAATACTTGTGAACATATAATTATAATTTAAAAAAAATGTATTTTATTAGGATGGCTTAGGTTTATGTTTTCAATTATATTATAACAGGTCAGAGCGGGAGCGATTACCTAAACAAAGACTAGTCTTATCCTAGCACAATCCTTCTATCCCTACTTTCATCGAAAAAAGTGAGGTCGAGCAACTAAGTAACAAGCAGTTTTTATAGAAAAACTTCTGGTGAGATACCTCCAGTAGGAAGCCATATGCTGCAAATTGAGAGCGGGCATGAATTAAAAATAATCGACAGTCAACACTATCACGTTTTGAGAATAAACATCGTCTAACACAATAACGTGTTGTGTATTTCAGACCGAGATTCAAATGAGGTGTATCAGTGCTGGGATAGAACCGCTGAAAATGTAAATATATTGAAAATGTAAATAAATTCTCACCGAGTTTTTCTCGTATGATCTTTCAAGTATAAAATATTTGGTGCATTGACATTAGCCGTAATGCTGAAAAAAAAAAATTAAATAAAAAAAGTACCTAAAGCCATTTGTTGTACAAAGTAAAAATTTAAATTCTCACTAAAATCAGGACCTATTTTGCTTATCACGAGCAATTTAATAGTGATGAGCAAAACTGGTTTTGACCCTAGATAAAAATGTTGACAATTAACACCTAAAGTGATAGTGTGATTGAATACAGTATGTCAATTTACACAGCCAAAAATCTGGTAAAAAAGTGATCAAGAATTTTTCAGTTTTAAAAATGATTTTTTTCTAGTATTTATAAATATGTTGTCACAAAATGACAAAAAGACAGATTCTGTCGAAATTCCGTCGCGCTTACTATTATAGAACAAAAGGAGACAAACTTTTGTACATAGTCATAACTGGATATCTAGAATATTTTCGGTTTCCTGATGATTAGATGAACCAAAAGCTGACATGTTGAATGCCAAGGAGTAATGAAGTGCGTGGAAGTTGACCACGATGCTAAGGCATGAATAGTCGATTAAGAGAGAAGGAGGAATTTATTAGCACCATTAAGTTTTGTTTCTCAATGTCAAATTTTTCAATTACATTTTAATTTGCATTGCATGAAATGATATTCATGTTTATTATTTTACGAGACTATCATTCGATAGCTGAGCCTTAAAAAAAGTATAGACGTTGATGTTTAATTTATGATTTTTTTTATTTTTTTTTATTAACCGAACGGAAAATATTCATCGATGAAGATTTATTGTCGGCCAAATTGATGTCAAGCCTCTAACTCAATTTTTAATCACTGACACACTCGTATGTATTATTTATGGCTTAACGATTTTTTCGTACAAGAAAAATCCGTACATCGATTTTTCCGCACACATAAACTTTCGTATATAGAAAACTACACTTTTTTTTGTATTCGAGATTCTACACCAAGACATACGAGACCTATTTAAGCAAATGGAAAATAAACATATTATTAAATATTTTGCGTGCTTAAAACTCGAACAACATGACCGCAAACACCATTAAAATAATTAAACTATTATTTTTTTCGGGATAAACGTTGTGCGGAAAATTCTACACAAAGAAGTTTATATGTACGGTAACATCTTATTCCGACTATTGGTTGTACGGAAAATACGCAGTATTCTGCACGGAAAATTCATGTGCGGAGACGTCTTGTACGGAATATTCCTTTCATACGAATCGGCAATAAACAAAATGCGATTTCCTCAAATACTAGTGCTGCTTCAACCAAAAATATTTTTAAAGTCCCGGTCATCAACCCCACTGCTGTGTTGTCCACCATTTTGGGAAATTACTTAGAAACTTATTATTCAAACATTCCTGAAAAAAATATTCATACATTCAACTCATAAAAATTAAACGATTATGCATATTACTATGCATATAAACTCAGATATTGGAAACCATCGGGATGGTTCTTTAAAGATAATTTTGTATAATATAAAAGACAGTGCCGCCTGTGTGGTCGAGTGGTCAACGTTGTTGGCTTCGGCTACAGAGGGCCCGGGTTCAAATCTCGGTACGGGCAGTTTTATAAATTGATTTTTCAATCGATTTATGAATTTCTGTTCAAAGGCATGGATGTATGTGATGTCTTGAATTCCCCCCTCTCACCCATCCTATACTATGAACGGGGCGTATCGAGAGCGATTAGCTTACCACTAATCCTGTCCTTAGCCCTATACTTCTATCACTACTCTCTTTGGAAAAAGAGAGGTGGAGCAACTGAGTAATAAGCAGTTCTCGTAGGAACACTTCTGTTGAGATAAACTCCATTAGGAGTCCATATGCTCCATATTGGGAGCGGACATGGTTTAAAAAAATAAAAGACAGTATTTCGGTTGCCGACTCATGGAATTAACGTATTTTGGATGTAGTTAAAGATGTTAAAAATAAAAATTAGTATGTGCAAGACTGGTGTTTACAAATGGTTCTACTGCATCTACGATTTAAAAAAATATTTTTTAATCCCTTCATATTTAATTTACATATTTTTTATTACTAACTAATATTCACACATTTTTTAAGACTCCTATTTTGACTCGAAGGCTCTGTTAATTAGTCAACTTTGGCATATTCATTGAAATGACTAACCGCGCTGAATGAGACAACGTGCTACTACGAATTTTTCAAATCAAAATACGGAAATTTGAATCGTTCAAATCATCACACAGTATATAATTTGAACGATTCAAATTTAATATTGAAATTCCACCAAGCACCTTTAGTCGAAATCTTAAATTATATCAATATATGGATGTTAAAAATTCTAATTATTGAAATAGAGTGCAGTGAAAACGATAAGTTTACTACTAGTCCTGTCCTAGCCCTTTCATTATTTTTGAAAAAGCAGATCTTACATAGCAAGTGAGTAACAAACAGTCTTATAGTGTTGCACTGACTATAGAATATAGATGATCTGAAATTTATGTAAGTTAAACGGAAATGATTGAAAAAATTAATTCGGAGTTTTTTTTACTCGAATTCCATCTATAATAAAGCCCTGGAAAAACACATGTTGTGATAAACTCAACAAATGTTAATTTGCTTCATATTGTATGAACATGGTAAAAAAGTAATTCATTGCTAAATATGTTTCGGCGCATACAAAAGGTTGAAAATCGCTGAATTCAGTTTGTTCATGATTTGGTATATTTTCATATTCAGAGCATAACCAATAAAATTAATAATTGCTTTTATACAGAGTGCATCAAAAGTGCGATAAAAACAACAAAAAGACAACATTTTTTAAAGAAAGATTAAATTATAATGCAAACTTGTTAGGTGTTTTGCAGTGTGCCTATTACAAAGAAGAAAAATGTCTGTTTTTAATGATAATGATGTATTTGTTTTTTTTTTTACTTTTCTTCAAGAGCTGGTTCGTTAAAAAAAACAGCTTCTGTGACTAAATTATACAATGTTTAAAAGTAGAATATTTTAAAAGAACTCCAGAAGAGAAAAATAGCATTTTAGCCAAGTAAATCGTTTAATTTAGCTTGTAAATATTTTTTCCCCCCATTTGCGATGTAGAGCGTTCTGTTACCGTAAAGGCAAAGTTGTTAGCAAAAAAATTGACAAAAATAAGTTAATTACACAAGTTAGATTTTTAAATATCAATTATTTGTCTGGAACAACTCAATTGGTGCCACTTATTGTATCAATTTTGCAAAAGTTTATTATTATTCAGTCAGGTTCTATGGCGCAGTGGTTAGTGTTGTTGGCTTCCGTGCCAGATCTCACGGGATCGAGTCATAGTGATGAGCAGCATGTGTGTTTGTGATGTCTAAAAATCTTCCCCCCCCCCCAACTCTTCCGATCCTTCAATAACTGAGCTCAGCAAGAGCGATTAGATAACCAATAGTTTTTTTTTAAATTTATAAATAAAATATTTGGCCAATGCGCAAAGTATTTTAAAGTTGAAAAACTCGATGAGAATTTTTGTATTGTAAGTCACTCGAGATAAACTTGAGGTTAATTGTCATCACAAACACCCATGTCTTAGGTCTCAATTCTAAATTGAAAAATCTAAATTTGACATTAACTTTACCGGGAATTAAACCCAGACCCAACTGGTCGGTAGAGCAAGTTCTAACCAACTACACCACAGCTGGCGATGTCCTGCCCTAGCCTTATTCTTACTACTCACTTTGGAAAAAAAAGGTTGAGCGACAAAGTAACAAATAGCTATCGTAGAAAAACTTCTATTGTGATACCTACAATAAGAAAAGCCACAAAATCTACACATTGGGATTGTTGAAGGCTCAAATGTAATGTACTGTAGATTGTCGTATATACATATAATTGAGTTTACTTTATTTTTTTTTAACCAATCTTTTAATTTAATTTATTAAGTATTAATTAATTTGCGCAAATTCACTTTGTGAAAAAAATTGTCAAACCTTTTTAGGTACGGGAGTATTCATGAAAAGCGCTTTTTCATTTAAAAGCGCAAGTGAAGAACCTTTCATAAAATTTGAGTATTACTGCAAAACAACTGTTTTTTTTTTCAAATATAATAAACAGTTCATTTTCCCGCAATCAACACGACATTTATGTCATAATATTGTCGCTTTTTTGCCCAAAAGTAGGACAACTGCAAGGGTAACGTTCAATTTCGAAGAAATTGATTGAAATTGTTCATTTGAAATCCTTGGCTGACCGGAAATCACAGCAATTTCCTGACCACATATTTTTTATTACAAATAATAATAGTTGTTCAAAAAATAAAATATTTTTGCGGTCCATTGAAACGATGCTATCTTTCGTCTGAGCGAATTAAGTTTTATTGACCGTATGGAATGCATCGCAATTTCACTTCGAAATTTCACTTAATTTGCCGTTATATATCCAAAGGTTAAGCAGCAATGTTATCCCTGGAAGTGGTACTGAAATAAAAGTACCTACATTACTACACGCTACCCTATATTATTTCCTACGAGATTAGGGGTAAGTTAGATGGTGTTTACGCGAGGCTTGTTAAATTGCACTTAAGGTGGCGAGCCTTTTGTTACAGTATGAATACAATTATTATTTTGAGATCTATACATTATACCAGGGTTTCCCAAAAAAATCAACAACGTAGCACTCAGTTTTTTTAAATATTGTTGAATATTAATAGTTAAAATAAAAACAAATATTCTTTTAAAACAAATTGAAAGACTTTTCTGACAAACTCAACTAGAAATCATTTTATGATTAATCTTTGTTTTTTGTTTCAAATCAGAATCACATATTAACTAAATCAATTACATTTTTAATCAATTAGTCTACTGGATAAGCGGTCACAAAAAATGGATACTGAAACCTGGAATAATTTTGTAGTATTAAAAATTATGCAAAAGAGGTGTTTTCAAGTTATGTAGGTGTTCGCGGAACATAGTTTGGGAAACTTTATTACTCCTTGATGAGATCTTTGTAAAAAAATGTTAGATGTGTTAAAGATTTTAATTTGTGTTAGCTTAAATAATGTTTGCATAAAAATATGATTTCAAATTTGAAAACGATAGTGTTTTAGTCATTTTATATTAAAACTAAGAGAACCAGTCGATTCCTTAGGCTTGAATTACCCTATCTGCATACCTAACTCAATATTGCTTATTTTGGAAATATTAAGTTATGCAGTATAGGCTCACAATTGTTTATACACCTTTTTATTTCAATTTCAAGCAAAAGCGGTTTTGATCTTGATAAATACAAAATAATATTGTGTTTTTATTAATGTAATGACTTTCCATCACGTATTGACAGTGAACACCCTAAAAGTAAATACTAACTCTGTTTTCACTTTGAATATACTTTTTGTGTTGATTCAACATTTGTATAGAATTATCAGAACTGATTTGAGTAGAAAATGCTCGCAACGAGCGAAACTAGCGTTAATCGTTTCATCTAATTGTGGAATTAGAACAAAAACACGTGCATTATTTTTACAAATATAATATGCTTTTACCAATAATTCACAAGTAAGTTAATACGTTTAAATTGATATTTGAACTTAATTTAAATGTAGTTTTTAGAGTTACGAATTAAGACTTCTACGACAATGGTATGTATAAAGAAGAAAAAAAAACTAAGTGAAAACACCCTGGACTATTTAAACAAATACGACTTATTGTGATTATAATTCTATTATCATCGATTTAATTGGAAATTATTATATTTTACATACGTGACACATTTCACAACACGATTGCAATGCCAAAGTGTTTTTTTTTCTTTAAAAATCAATTGAAATACAAAAAAATTGTACGTCAACTAAATAAATAATTAGATTTTTAGGCTTGTACGGCGTTTTGTATGTTTGATAATATAATGAGAATTCGCGAGTTGTAATTTAAATATTGTTTAAAAAAAAACCAATGCCAAAGCTGCGTTATTGTTGAAAAAAAAACACTATTTATTTTCCAATTACTGATAACACGTATATGAAAATATCATTATATACAGGGTGACGGAAAGTTTCAATTTTTGTTTTGTTAAAACATTTTTTTGTTTTGTCACTGTTAATGTTTTGCATCTTGGTGTGTATTTTTAAAAATAATATGAATAAAAATTGTGAATAATCATTTTTAATACAAAAATAAATTTGATTTTTTTATTCCACTCGCTGTATTACAAAATATGACACGTGTATTGCCCAAATATGACACGTGTATATGACAATTAACATTGCAAGGTTTATGTTATAAATTACAAAATAAATGTCGGGGTTTGTCAGCTGCTCAAAAACAAAATAAGTTGACCAGCTGACTAACAAACAGTTCTTATAGAACCACTGTTGTTGAATCAAATCTTTAAAATCACTAACACCATCACATTGGACTTGTCAGTTTCAAACTGTTAATAAAAAACTATTCGCGCTGGGCAAGTTGGTTTTAAGACCGGACTACTCTTGTGGGTATGCCGAGCAGGACATTAATTATATTCTGTGAGAATGTGCTGATGAAATCCGAACGAGCAGAACTGTTTTTGTGGCTCGTCCTCACACTGGCCCAATAGGGCACGTCGAATTGATTCCAACCAAAGCTAACTTCATGGCATTTGATAAATTTGCTAATTTATTTGGAGATTGTTATAACCTTGATTCCTCACTAGAACCAATGAACTCAGATTAAACACAGGATACTTAATATCAACTACTAGTGAATGGTTCAAAATCAGCCCCGTCCAGCTCTGCTCGGGCCGTAAATGTGAAAGATAGACTACTTCTGTCGATAGCATTGTGAAAGACGGCCATACAACGTTGGATGCATATACACAGCGGGTGGTGGTGGGAAACCAACTTGCTACATTAGAAGCATATATGCTCTAGATTAGGAGCAGAAATGGCAACGACAAATAAAGAAAGCAAAGTGACCCACCCTACCGACTTAATTCTTCTTCTTCGTGTTCACCCATACCTCGCTATACGGCCGCTCTTTATACGGAATTTTGCTATAACGGCCCTCCTTAATAAAGTCACGTTTTCGATTTCGGCCTAAAATGTTTCGCTATAACGGCAAAAAAAACTGTTTTGAGTGTTTTATGTACATACATATTTATTACTGTTACACATTAATTGGAAAAATTGGAAACAATTAAGGACATTTTTGATACGTATGTACATATATGTACATGTGTATGTACAATTTTTTTTTTAATATGTATTTTTTTTTACTTATTTTATAATTTCATTCATCGAAAAAATTATCGACTTCGGAGACTGATAAAAAGAGATGCCGAAAATCAGTCACGCTAGAAACTAAACTAGAAGTATTACGCCGTATAGAAGCTGGACAGAAAATTGTTGAAATTTGCAAGGCAATTGGACTAAATCTACCATTCAAACTATTCGCGATAAAAAAGAAGACATTAAAACATATTTGCAATCTGCTGTACCTTTAAATTACTCGAGATTAGCACGTCAAAAGATAAAATGCATTTTGAATGATGAACCATGTTACATATTTTAAAAATTTGGAACCGATCCCATTGAATTTGTATGAATTTGTATTAGAATAATTGATTCCTTATACGGCTTTTCGCGTTGCTGCCAAGTTTTGTGGAACGTATCTAGGCCGTAAAGCAAGGTATGGGTGTTCTTTCATCATTGTATGGGGACAGGTGGAGCCGTGCTTCAATCTTCCTTTCGTCTGGGGTTTATGTTTTTTTTTAGATGTTGGAGTTTTTGCATGTATTTATTTTGTCTGTTTTTTTAAGTAAAAAATAGCCCAGCCTTTAGCCTTCTGTAGCCCAGCCGGTTAGAGCTTGCTCTACCGATCATGCAGGTCTCGGTTCGATTCCCGGTCAGATCACAGTGAATTTGAGAATTATTCAATTCAAAAATTGTGATCGAAGACTGGGTGCTTGTGTTTGTAAATCCACATTATTTCCTCTCCTCCCACCCTTCTGATACTTTAATAACTGGGTGTAGCAATAGCGATTAGCCAACCACTAATCCTGTTCTAGCCTTATTCTTCTTTCTCTTCTACTCACTTTGAAAAAAGTGAGGTTGAGCGACTCTCTGTAGCTCTCGTAGAAAAAAATCTGTTGAGAGACATGAGTGGAGATTAGGAGGCTATATGCTCCACATTGGGAGCAGAAATAGATAAAAAAAATACACGGTGTAGGAAAACATACAGTGAAAAAGATAACATACATTGAAAAAGTGTAGGTAATATACATTGAATTATATTTTATGCTGTGTTGATGTCTTTGATGTGAAATCAGTTACGTTTTTTTGTGGACACCTTATGGATACATTTATTCGATTAAGCATAGTATGGTGCGGGGCGAGATAACAAAGTGGCAGGTCTTATTGGGTCGACCTCGTTTTTGTAATGCCGGCACGTCCAATTTCGCAAGGCTCTTTTTGGTTTTGTACTGCACACGTATTTTTTTTTCGTTTATTTTTTTTACATATCCGAAACAATGCTCGAGCCCAGGTGGAGGCTTTTAAGGTATTCTTGATTGATCGGACGGCCGATACGAAATGATAACGAAACCGCAACTCCGGTGTAACTGTGTAATACTTGTATGTTTTTATTTGATTCTTAAAATCGATCAAAACATATCGACACCTGATTAGTAGAAGTTGACCAAAAACAAAATTTGAACGAGTTAGGTACACAGAAATATTCTTGGGACTCAATTATTTGTATAGAACAACTTAGTTGGTGCATTTTGAGGACTCACAGTCAAACATTTGTTGATAATGCTATTTTTTATTTCGGCTACAAGATAGTCAAACAAAGGTCTGTCATTTTTTTCCAATTTCTTCTTAATTAACGGTAAAAGTCGCGATCTGAGAGACACTTATAGTTGAGACAAAAAATCGTTTAATTGATAGAATTTAGCTTAGGAGAATTTTCAAATCATCCCAGGTGAGTTAAGCATGCCTTATTATCATGTTGTTGTAATTTTTATTTGTAAAAAATGATCAAGGAGCTAGTGGCGTGCTTAAGCAAAGACCTTTTATTTTTTTTTCAATAAAAAATCGTTCAACCAAAACGCACTATTTATTTTTGAAAAAAAGCATTAATTTTCGTCATATTAATAAAAATTAATATGTTAATATTAATTAATATATTAAAATTAAAAATTAATATATTAACATGAATTATCGAGGGTAGAAGCTTTATCCTAATGCTGAAATTTTCCATTTGCTGTTTACTCAGAACTATCTATATCAGCGTTTCCCAAATGATAGGTCGTGACCCGGTACTGGGTCGCAGAAAATGTTTTTCTTAACTGTTAATTCTTAAGTTAACTGTTAATTAAGAATTTAATTAAATTAAATTAAAAGTTAAATTCTTAAGTTAACTGTTAATTCTTTACTTTTAAGGTGTTCACTGTCAATACTTGGTGGAATGGCATTATAATAAAAATAATAAAACATTTTTAGTACTTTTTCCACATAAAATTTATTAGATCAGGACCGGTTTTTCTTATCAGTTGACAATGCTCATCATGAGCGAAACCGGTCCTGATCTAATAAATTTTATGTGGAAAAAGTACTAAAAATGTTTTATTATTTTTATGTTAATTCTTTATATAAAGAATTAACAGTTAACGCCCAAAAAGCGTATATTATAAACATTAATAATATATATAAATTATTTATAGAGTTAGATATATTAAAATTTGATAGCCTTATCCACATCACGCTGTACTTAAAAGTTTTGTGATTTAAACAAAAAAACTATGTTGAAGGTTCATTCGAAAGCTTTCACTAATTAAATGACGTTCCGTATTTATTTCTTGGAACTAAAGTTTAAATATTCACCAGGTTCAACTTGTGAGACCTACTTTTGAAAACTGCGTCATTCCTTTGTTTTTTAATGTTGTTTAGTCCACGATTTAATGATAGGAAAAATGGAAATTAAATTATGACTCACCGTTCAATCAGTTTTCCACTTGATTCGCCTGTATATGTCTTCCTGTTTCCGGTCCATTTTGATTCTTTTTTATTTGACCTGTAACAAACATAAAGAATAAATTGTAATATTCAGAAATTAAAGATTATGCAAAATACATTTGAGTGATTTTGAGGATAAAAATATAAGGAAATTATTTTTCTAACAGCGTTGTTGGCTCTCGTGCCAGATCGAACGAGTTTCAGTAATCTCGGTTTTTTAGTACCGCCATTGAAATCCTCACTTCTGGGATTTGATAGATCAAGTCAATCCCTTGTGGGACAGTCTAAAAATTCAATTGAGTGTGCTCCACTTTACAAGCGTGGCAACATAAATATTACCTTTCTTAAAATCAGTGATTGACACTGAATAATGTGTAGTAGTGCACAATGAATATTGATTTCTATATCGAAGTTCTCCGGTCTTGGAAGCGCTGGCTTCGTG
The DNA here is from genome assembly GCA_030503985.1 of Himalopsyche tibetana. Taxonomy (NCBI): domain Eukaryota; kingdom Metazoa; phylum Arthropoda; class Insecta; order Trichoptera; family Rhyacophilidae; genus Himalopsyche; species Himalopsyche tibetana. Next base: position 2,756,283 of record JAPJYX010000052.1, on the reverse strand, counting down.
CCAGAACCCCTCAGCGCCTCGCACGTATCAGGTGTCTGGCTAAGCCGGAGAAATACGATCCAGAGCGACGAGGGAAAGTTTCACTTGGTCCACTAGACCGAAAATACTCGTCTCCTTTGACTTCGTCAGTGACATTCAACACACATTAAACGACCTTATAATAAAAAGAGCAGTAGTATACAACTAATATCTCAAATTTAAAGTTATTTTTCACTTTTAGAATGTTCAATGTCGATACTTGGTGGAAAAGCATTATATTAATAAAAACACAATATTCCTTTGTATTTTATTTCACTTTATTTAAAAGGTCAGGACCGGTTACGCTCATTGCGACTGAAATATAATTAAACATAGCTATTTATACAAATATAATTTCCTTTAATTTTATTTTTATTTCAATTTATTTTGTATACATAGCTGTTTAATTATGTTTCTTATCAGTTGACAATGCTCGCAATGAGCGAAACCGGTCCTGACCTTGTGAATAAAGTGTAATAAGTACAAAGGAATATTGTGTTTTTATAAACATCTTTATATTCTTGTGTCGTCGATATAGAGAGATTGTGTGCCTATATAACAACCAGTTGTCAAAAAATAAGCTTATTTTGAAATTCGTATGAAAAATCATTTATTTCATGGTTGAAAATATAGCTTACATTGCTATTTTTTTGAATAAATACAAATACAGCCGAGAAAAACAGTATAGACATTTGAAAAAAGCGAATTGTTTAATGGTATTAAACTTAGTTCATATAATTTAGTTCAACTATCATGAAAATTCGCGCGAACACCATATTTACTAGGACAAGTGCATTAAATATCTGATCCGGTTTCGAAATCGCTTTGTCATCATTAAAATAGGCACTACACAACCACAAACTAAGCCTAAAAATAATGTATACTATTTATGTACAATACAACATAACGTGTCAAAGAAATTGATTTTTTTTAAATGTAAAATATGTACAGTCGTTTGTTATTATTTGCGATAAGAAAAAAAATGCTGCTGTCAGTAATTCGTTTCATATAATGTAACTACCGAAAAGAGATAAATAAAATTATCAATTTAGGTTTCGCGCTTACCTTGCCGTCGATGTCTTTTTGTTCATTCTGTGGAAAATGGTATGCGGGCTATCGGCGTTCAAATTTTCAAGTCGCTTTATAAGGGAAAAAGTAATTCAAAAGGTAGTATTTTTATTGAATACAACTTATTTCACAGAATAAATTCTTGCCGAAAATACTCGATATAATAATAAAATATAATGAAAAATAATAAGATATAATGAAAAAGTCGTTAACACGTACTATGTAGGGTATCCAACCCGGGATCCCGCAATCCCGGGATTGGGCACTCAACATGAAATCCTGCATATATTGAGAAAACTTTTGGTTTCATTTTGTACCTAGCGAAACTGGGACTAATCATATTAAAGAAATGCGGAATAAAAACAAAAGATTTTTTATTTTTGAAGTATTGAGAGTGAACATATAAAAAGTGACTTTTACACAGTTAGGCAGGACAAACAGGACAAATAAAGTGAATCATCTATTATTGATATGGATCAATAATGGTCTTTGTTTATTTATTTTTTTAATCCTTTCCCAATATAAAGTTTGAGCGACAGCCTAAAAATCGAATCTTGTCGAAATTTAGTTTGTTAAGATTAGGGCATCCAATCCCGGGATCCTGTTCAATTTTCTGACCCCGAAATCCCGTCGGTGAGCTAAAAAAAAAGGACTCACAAACCTTTCAAATTATACACGATTTCACGTAGAGTTCCCAATCCCGGGATTCCGGGATTGAAAATTAATCAAACCCGAAATACCGGGATTAGAAAAAGGCTCCGGGATTAGATAACCTAGTTAAGATACTATATTATAGCTCCAAATTATGAGTGAATATTTATTACACAAAATATGCATATATAAGTCTCTTTGACCTGCTAAAGTTTGACTTAATTTAACAAACAATATCTCAATTTCTCATTGTATATTCTTGTATTTCAAGCGAGCGTTCTCCACCCCTAGCCACGGAGCCGCTCGAGTGTTCGCACCTATTCAATGCAATAATTGGAGTGGAACGGAATAACTTGTTAGAATTTCATTCAAACACAAACACATTCGCAACACCATTATAAGATATTCTCTCACACGTACAAAATAAATGATTTTACTCAGAATAATTGTATTGTATTTATTTTACTTACAAATTGGCGAAAATAGTTTAGATTTTTTCCTCAACGATCAATGACTAGATCACGTAAATTTACATGAAAAATCTTTTGGGTGAGAAACTCAAAATACAAATATAAGCAGAGTTTTGAGTAAATCCAATTTTAGTTAAGACATGTGACTCTAACTGCAATAAAACAATATAATTGCCGTGTAAAGAAATAGTTTCATATTTTGAAAGTTGTTGGTTTTCAATTTTTCAGATTGCAAAGTTTTGTGAAATCTGTCAAGCCCGTCAATTCTTTACAAACGGCCAAAGTCACAAAAGTCATTCTTTTAAAAATATAAATAAACGTCTTTACTCCCCAACGATCATTATAACATTTCATGTAAGTAGATAGTTGGCTTGTGCTATTTTATATATTTCATTTATTTGAGAATTTAAATAGTAGTTTACCCCAAAAAGCGAAAAATATAAGGTGATCGTCTTCCAATCCCCTCATATGAAAATTTGGCACATCCAGAATTACCTGATTAGCTTCGTTTCGCTTCGTGACACGTCAGTATCCTTACAGTCCACTGTATACACCCCTTGAATAATGACCTGAGTTGGACATCTTCTTGAATTACTTTCGCAACGCGGGAACTGTAATTTCTTCCACTTCATCGTTTTCTGGTTCATTGTCAACAGTTAAAGTTAAATTAGTGACTAGTGACATCATCGTCACTTATAGCACTATCCATAAGTAATTCAACGATTTAATTTTCTCTGAATGTATCAAACCCCTCTTGTACCAAATAATTTCAGCTTATATCGCCGATGTTTCAACGGTTTCATCGACTGTAACATACCCAAATACGTGGATTTAATTCAGCGATGGCAGATGCAACATGATTTAATTAAACAGTCCAAAATCGTATTTTTTTTTAAATGTCGGTAAGTGTTAATGATTCATTCTCTATTATATTTCCTAGATTCGAATTAATATGCAAATATTTGTCACATTGTAAAAGACATTTTTTAAATTGTATTTTATATATTTTTTTAAATATATATCATATTCACTCCCAATCTAAAGAATAATATGTAAACTATTTATAAAGCTTACCTTAACAAAGGTTTTTCTACGAAAACTACTAGAACAAGAATAGTAGTTAGGTCATTGCTTTCGCTGTGACCTGTTTTCAATGTTGGACGATCAGGAGGGAAATTAATACATCACATACATTCAAATGCTTCCAACCAAACAATCATTGGTTGAATTCAAGCATTCAGTTTAACATGACAACAATTGAGTTTCTTTAAAGTGAATCTATTAACTGATTTGGTTTCATATAATTATAGTTTTTAATTCAATAAACGACCTTATTTAAAATTTACTTTTAAAGTTAAATACCACTACGAGTAATTCAGTAAATAAACCAAAAGAAAAAGCGATGTAAAATATGACATCATTAAAAATTTAAAAGCATTTTTAAGCCATCTTACTGCGGTAATTACCCAAGTCTCGATAACTTATAGAAGTTCTCGAGTTTTTTTATATTAAAATAAATACGAGAACGGCGATGTGTGCGCTGAGGACATGTTTGCCGTACACATGTGTGAGTAGGAGAGAAACCGGTCTCAAAAAGTGATCGCCGGCAAAACAAAATCAGTGGGTCAACCGTCGTGAGATAATTGGATTTATTTATGGACGCAAAACTGAAAATTCCACGCGAGATGCCGCTTGCCGAGCAAGCGGAGTATTTTTACATGTTAAGAAAAACGCACTGGGATAAAATCGTAAACAATTCACCATTATCATCTTTATCAATATTACCTCGAATACTTGATCGTATGGTCTTATGGTCGGCAACAATAATTAACGTAGCAGTTATACAAAAAAAAAAGAAAATATTTATTTCGATAAGAATTTAAATAAAATCAACAGAGCCCGCTCACAGCGTGGAGAATATAAACTACCAATTTTAACAGCAAAGTATAACCCCCAATTAAGCTATCTCAAATTACACGCCGAGTAGAAATATTCGCCGCAAATCCCCCAATTGCGCGGTCGCATTTCTCTGTCATTGCTACTGTATACACAGCCGGGCTAATTAATTTCGTATGATATTCACTCCCCCAATTACGTGACTTTGAATAAGGCGGTCTCCGAATTTTGCGTAAATGTGGGTTTTACTGTAATACACAATTGTGAAATTTACTCCCTTTGAAATTGACTCATTATCATATTTTCTACTATTTAGCATTGTTATTACTACTATCGGGGTTCGTATCTCACTGCCACCCCAAGCTTAAGTAAGAAAGATAACAACAGTTTATTCGTAAATAATCTTACGTTAGTTTGTCTGAGGATGCAGTTGCGCGTGTTACAATGTGTTATACAAAGTGTGAAATAACATTTTTTTATTTATGCAGCCAAAAATATCTCTTACTATAGTGTCCGATATAAATCAATCTGGAGTTTGTTTTTAAAAAAAAATATCCCGACATAATTTGACATTCAATTAAATAAGGTTTTTTCAAACGTTTTCTGCAATAGAAAGGCATTAAATAAAATATTCGGTTGTACTGATAAATATACTATAGTTAAATATGATCGGGATCGTTTTCTTTTATGACAAGCACTATCAGCTGATAAGAAAATACAAAATTAGTGTTATATATACAAAACAAAAAACAAGTATTAGGATGTAGTTTGTCGGGTCCTTTACCGCAGTGGTTAGCGTTGTTGCCTGTTGGCTTTCGAGCCGGATAGCCGGGTTTGAGTCGTAGTCAACGTTCCTTCTAAGCTGCGCGCGTGCGCGGTCGCGCAGCAGTTGGGAAGCCACCGCGCAATCATTCTGGGTTGGCGCGCACTACAATACAGTTGCTCAATTAATATTTGATCGTTCCGCGCAGCCTCCACACAGCCTCCGCTCAGCCTTTGAAATTTCCGCGCAGCTAACCCTTCGGCTTAGAGGGAACGTTGGTCGTAGTATGATTTCTTTTTCGATAAATTTATTGATTTCTGTTCAAAGGCATGAATCTTTGTGATATCTTAATTTCCTTCTCATACTTTATATCCTTCAATAACTGGGCGTAGCGAGAGCGATTAGTTAACCACTAGTCCTGTCCAAGCCTTTTAATTCTATCCATACTACTCTCTTTGGAAAAATAGAGGTTGAGTGACTGAGTAACAAACAGTTCTCGTAAAAAAATCTGTTGAAATACCTCTATTAGAAAGCCATATGCAAAATGGAGAAAAAATGTGTTTTCTAGTTATGTAAGTTTTCGTGAAACACCTATTGTGGTTTCGTTAAAGACCAGTTTTTTGCAAAACATAGTTTTGGAAAACCTGCATTATAGTACTGATATCGATGTTATTCGCATAGTTTTCGCGAGGACAATCTAGTAAGCCCTACGTATGGCTCAGAAAAAGTCACGTTCGACTTGACCATCGTGTCTTCGTGTAATGCCGAGACTAAAGATGGCGAAACGATCAGAACTTGTACGGTACTGGACCATTAAAATACAAAATAGTTGAGTGGGTGTTTCACGCGAGTACAACATGTTTTGACCCATTTATTTCACTAACATTAAATACCTTTATATAATTTTTCGCCTGTGTGGTCGAGTGGTCAACGTCGTTGGCTTCGGCTACGGAGGTCACGGGCTTAAATTCCAGTACGGACATTTTTATAAATTGATTTTTCAATCGATTTATGAATTTCTGTCCGAAGGCATGGATCTATGTGATGCCTTCAATTCCCCCCTCCCACCCATCTTATCATATGAACGGGGCGTATCGAGAGTGATGAGCTAAGCCACTAGTCCTGTCCTAGTCTTATCCTTCTATTCCTACTCTCTTTGGAAAAAGAGAGGTTGAGCAACTAGAGTAGCAAGCAGTTCTCGTAGAAATACTTCTGTTGATATAAACTCCATTAGGAGTCCATATGCTCCACATTGGGAGCGGACATATTAAAAAAATAAATAAATATATAATAATGATTGGGTAAAACAAAGAATATATTACAAAACGCACTAAAAAATATATTTTTATTTAGAACAACATATAACGCACGAAAATCAAATAGACGTGACTAAAATCAGTGAGCTAAAAAATGCTTTAAAAATAAAAAATAAAATAATCGATTGAAAAAAGTAACTACACTTTTGTACACGATTTTGAAATAACACGGTCCGCCTAAAAAAAGGATACTTTATTTTACTCTCTTTGGCCCGTTGAGTGTGGCTCTTCCAAAAAATACCACATACAGTGCGATCAAAACTTCGTGTCTCACGCGCAGAAGTCGGTTATCGTTTTTAAAATATAGAGAGCGATCTCAGCGAACGTACCTCAATCGAATTGAGGAACTTTTATGCAAAAGCCAGATTAGGGGTTGATAACAATGTACCTACTTATAAAGTTACAGTTTTTAAAAAATCGCCCTAAAAAGAAGTTCTAAATATTCATTGAATTGGCATTTACTTGGTTGAACTCTATTATAACACGGTGAAAAAATAACAATGTATCGTAGCTCTACATTTTTTTTTATTGTTGATAGCTATTACGGCTTGACGCTCTCGTCAGACCTATGTCTAAACGTGCATTTACTTATCTATATATAGTGGCATAATAAAGGCAGGGGTTGGCTGGAAGAGGCTCGGGGGGGCTCGCGCGAGCCCCTTGTTAAGATAATAAAGTCATTCGTCTCAGATAAAATCAGCGCCTAACTGCAATTTCTGTAGATGATTAATGCTTATTATGAAACAAGACACGGTTGCCGTTTATTTTTTTTCAAAAAATACACCGACTTCAGCTGCATAATAAAAGAGACCCTAGCTGACCGCATGTGGCTCACGGGCCACGGTTTATGCATCGTCTATATTACGTGGCTTGAAGGCATAATGTATGAGATTTACCGAGCCTTTTGTTAAGATATTGGCAGCCCACCGCTGAGTAAAGGTACACAGTAAATTTACTCTTCCTTTCTAACATCCTTATATATATTGTGATAATTAATTAACGAATAAATAGTTAACTTAGGAGTTGATAAAAATGTACCAACCTATATAGTTACAGTTGAAAAGAATTGTCTCTCAAAAGAAGTTGTAAGAAAATGCTAAAATAACAAACACATGTAAAATCACTTTTAATGTGTTCACTGTCAATACTTGGTGGAAAGGCATTATAATAAAAATAATTAAAGATTTTTAGTACTTTTTCCACATAAAATTTATTAGATCAGGACCGGTTTCGCTCATCGCGAGCATTATCAACTGATAAGAAAAATATATAAACAGTGATATTTATACAAATTTAAATTGAAATAAAAAGGTGTAAGCAACTATTAACAATTTAAAGGATTAACAAATTACAATATAATTACACAAAATTAAAACGCTTAACACCCATAACAATTAAAAAAATCTTTTACATGTAAAATTAATTATTTTAAATGAAATTTCATCGGCAATTTAGAGGGGTCTTTCTATCCCATAATTGCCCATTTATTATGGGAAGAAATTGAGGGGATGAAACAGAGCTTGCAGTTAACTGTAGACGGTTTTTTCCTGTCGAAACCAAGTTACTCTTTATGTCTACTGTTAAAAGAATCTGTAGAAATATGCTCCATGCTAAGTTGTAATGAATTTAAATTGATATTGTATTTTTATATTCACGTATATTTTCTTTGTTTTTTAATATGCATCGATTCAAATTTAATATTGAAATTCTACCAAGCGCCTTCAGTCGAAATCTTAAATTATAAATTATATTCATGTATTTGAATTACAAAATATTTTTGAATTTTTCTATTACTTTTCAATTGTTGTGTTGTCTTTAAATTGAATATATCGACTATGGAAAGGGAAAAGGACGTAACCCACACATATCAAATTTTACAGGAGGCGCAGAAAACCTGTTTTGATGATTTTGGGCCATATGCAAATTATGAATTATACACAACCTTGAAGTGCACGGAGACTTCTAAACTGGTGTTTGATTGACATAATCTAATATTAATTAAAGAAATTGTCTAGGGAAAACTTATATTTCAGTCTTTTTTTTTTGGTTTTAGTTTTTAACAAGGTCATCTTTTTCAAACTTTAAAGCTAAATTTAGATAATAATTCGACATTTGCAGCTTACATCCTTTTGATAGAACGTGTGTTAAGTTTGTAACATTGTGATTATCGAAAAAAACCTGTTTTGAAAAACTGTGGGTTACGATCTTTTTCCTTACCACAGTCGATATGTATATAAATTTTATTAAAATAAATATAAACTGTTTATTATTTGAAATTCAACTCTTAATAAAAAAAGATGCTTATTGACGCTAAAATTGAACATTTTTAATGCCCTAAAACGATAAAATGCAAAATGAAAATTGTCAAAAATAGATGGACAAAATACGTGTATCTACTAATGAGTTTGCCGACCACTGTTCTAGGTGCATGTCTAGTGTAAGCTGCGTAAAGCAACAATTGGCCTATATTTCACGAGCCGTGTGTATTAAAAAAAAATAATGAAAGAAATGAAATGAAAAAAAACCTAAACAAATTTAGCAACAGTGCGTTCCGCCTACTGGAGACGTTTTCATCTGGGATTCCCCGCAACTCGAAACAACAATGATAATTAAGCACCTACGTATTCAACAATTACGACTCTCTTCTCTAGCAGTGACCCACTGCGTGATATTAATGCGAAAAAATCACAACAACATTTCTATCATAGTTGAAGTACACGTCTGTTTATTTTTGGTAATTTTACTATTAATGCGTAAGCACTTTGAGTCCCGGAGCCGTTTTTTAACGTGATAAGCTAGCCAAGCGTTGAATACCGTAACCGTGTATTTGCGTGGCGTTCTATCATTTCAAATAAAGCCATAATTGTAATATTTACATTTTTTAAGAAGATACCCACCAAAGCCATTATAGCAGATACTAAAATCATTTTAAAATAGTCAAAAAATTATTATCTTCATCAAAAATAGTTATTGATTTTATCAATCAAAATTTAAGTTTATCAAAATACACAATAACACAGTAATCTACATGATGGTACAGTCATCCAATTGATTGTTAATATGTATAATACATTAAAACAGAATGTCACAGAAAATTTGTAACAGTAGCAAAACACAAACGAACCTGCAAACTGTGCGGAAGCTAATAATGTAGTAAGCCTTTGCACAAACACTGTACAATGGCTTTCCTGAACACAAAGCACTTGCAATAATATTATACATAATTGAGAAATTATAATTTCTTAATCAACCGCAAATGGTTTCTTCGATTTGGTTTAGTGGTTTCTATACTAGAAAATTATTAACTATTAAAAAAACAAACTTTAAATCTAAATTGTCAAAATTGTTAAAAACTATCAACTACAGTCAAACTCGGTTATTACAATTACGGAAATAGCGAGATATCGGATGTAATGAGTAATCGTTCGATGACATTTTAGTCTATGGTTTTCTCTATACATCTATTCACTTTTATAACGAGCTACTTCTCGGGCATACCGAGCAAAAATATCTTCAATGAGAGTGAAAACAATGAAACAAGCATCAATTTTACATTTTATAAGATAAGTGTAAAATGTATGTAACGGGTGTGTAAATAAATTCTAATTGTGTATTTTTGTTTGATTTTCGACTTATTGTGCTATGTGACCGATCCAGATACCTCATGTCTTCATGTTATGGGTTTAAATACCTAACAATGCTTATAATTATCACATTCAATCGGTCCCATCTTTCTCGGTATACCCAAGTTCGACTGTATATTAAAAAAAAATGTTGAACTTGATACGTTGTCTTTTGTATGATCCTGAATTATTTTGCATGCAGAATTTCGCGAAACGTGTTTACCGTGTTATTCTAGGGACGGGCGTATTGGAAATTGAGAGAAGGTTTGTTGAGAAACAATATAAATTAACGGAAGCCTTCATTTTACGATTTGAACTTTGGCTCATCGCGTCGATTTACGATACAAGAGATTAAAGATCAGATCCGCAGTAATGGGCAATAGAGGATGCTAGATATTGATTTCTAGGTAATAAACACTTTTTTATTCAGCTTTTATATCACTTTATTGATAGTAAAATGAATGTGCTTATACAAAAACATTGCACATAAACTGTTTACATGTTTTGATTGTTTTAACTATAAACAGTTTTATCTATAGTGAGTATTGATTGTCAGTTCTGAAGTATTTTCTTTTGTATGCTTTCATGGATCAATTTATAGATTTGATTAAACATACATATGTGTCTATGTTTTATAGGAAGTGACCAAAAAAGAGAGAGAGATTAACTAACCACGAGTGCCTTACCTTGCTGGGTCCTATGGCGCAGCGGTAAGCCTTGTGGGCTTCCGTGCCAGACCTCATGGGCTTGAGTCCCAGTACGAACAGCATTTTCGCGATCGACTTCAGTTTGTGTTTGTGATGGACCTCCAACCATTTCCGATTCTTTAACGACTGGTTGGAGTGAGAGCGATAAGTTTACCGCTAGTCCTATCTTAGCTTTATCCTACTATCCCTACAACTCTCTTTGAAAAAAAAACAAGAAAGGTTGCGTAGATCTCGTAGAAAAGGTTCTGTTAAAATACCTCCATTAGGTGGCCGTATAATTACACATTGGAAGCGGACATGGATACAAAAGAAGTGCCTTGCCTTGCAATTTTATTATTACTGTATTTCGGTATTGAAAATGACCAAAAATCAAATTTTAAAAAGAGTAAGATTTCGTGTAACCCCATTAAGGAAACGCTGCTCAGTTGAAAAGCGTGCTAAAATGCGCTTAGCCGGGATATGATCTTACGATCTTGATTGCAGCGAGTACTAGGAAATGGTGAACGAACCCGCCATCGCCCGCAAGGCCGCAGACGCGATGTGTCATTGGGCCACGGGGCACACAGAGATGTGAGATGGAGATAGGCGGCCATTCAGAGCGTGCTGTCTCGTTTTTATCGAGAAAATGACGTGGCAGTATCACTTTTGCAAATGTCATTGTATTTTTATCGCTCGGTGATTTTGCGCGATTTGTTTGTGACGGATACGACCAAAGGTATGCTACAAGGCACTGCGGATCGGTCGATTATTCATTCATATGAAACGGGCCGATATCCGGGACAGTTTTTTTTTTAAATTACATATTTATTTTGTAAACTATTGATTATTCTTCTAAGGATTTTAAATCTGTCCGCTCCCAATTGAAACAAATGATATCCCAATGAAAATAGAGTCACAATCGACTTTATAAATGAAATATTTAACAAAAACGGTCCATCGGGATAATATTTGTGACGTGCCATAATTTTTAGATTAAAGATTGAGTAATTCGCTAAATCGGGGGATGATTAATGCAGGATTATTTACCATGTTCTTATGGGTGTAAAATTTGTCTACAGAAAATAAACGATCCAAACGTAAAAACGAAAAATGTGAGAACGATAGATAGGGTTCTGCTGTATTTCTTTGTTTGAGTCAAGGTAATAAATATTTATTTTTAATCCATATCTGCTGTCAATGAGAAACATATAAATTATCTCAACAGATTTTTTTCTACGAAAACAGCGTTGGAACTGAATTTCTCAACCTTTTTTTGTTTCGTAGAGAATATAATAGAAAAGATAAAGCAGGAATAGTGGTTAACTAACTGTTCTCGTTAAACCCCTTTGTTTTAGGATTGGAAAGGTAGGAGGAAGTTTTTAGACGTCACCAACACCCATGCCTTTGAACAGAAATTATTCAATTGACTGAAAAGATACTTTTCGTACAGTAACTTGAATTCGTGAGGTCTGGCCAGTGACGTTCTTAGGCTATGTGCCGCCCCTAGGCACTAGACTTCTAAAATAGCGCCCGTTTATGTTTCATTATTTTCCATTATTTTAAATATAGAAGTTCGAATTCTCTACTCATCTACGTACCTAAACAAATCTATTGATTATTATTACGTTTTGCTTTCAGATGATTCATAATATATTTGTAACATATTGACAAAGATCCTAACAAATAAGTATGATCCAAAATCCCATGTTATTGTTTAATAATTATAAAAAAAACACTATTAGCTTTACTACAACATCATAAAAAATAGTGCAAATCTAACATGCACTCACATTATATAAGTATCGAGTCTCGATTTGGTATTTTGTTGTTCAAAGACATTGAGGCATCATATTTATTCAAAATAAAATTCGTGTGAAAAATATTCAGTTATTTAAGAAATCTGTGATCATTTGCCGCATTCTAAGACTGCCGCACCTAGGCTACTGCCTACTCGCCTATGCCTTCGGGACGTCCCTAGGTCTGGCACGGAAGCCAACAACGTTTACCACTGCACGATGGATTCGACTATACTTAATAATACATAAGCTTGAATCATTGATTACACCAGCATTTGTTTTTAAATGTAATCATTATCAATGCTGACTTAAAGGCAGACAATTTTACTGTCCTTGTCAACTAATTTAAAATTCTTATCTGTGTCAGATCAGCTTTAACGTATCTTTATTTTGATAAAATAATTAAAAAATCGATACTAGAGACTAGAGGTCTGCACGGGCCCGGACCTGGCCCACGGGCAATTGAGATTCGGGCTCGGGCGGGGCCCGGGTAAAGAATTTATTTATTCAGAAAAATATTTCAGACTACGTTCGTGTCTTAAGTCAGACATGATGATTTTAATAATAGCCAGTGCTATGTCCGATTATGTCAGTAGAAAGAAGCATATTGTTTTTGTTATGTAGACATAATCGTGATGGTCCTATCGGGCATTCAGATATAGTTTCGTCTTCAGAAAATTTCTGTCACTTCAAGAAATTTGCTACTTCTTTTGGAGAAAAAGTTTACCTTCCCTGTCCCTCACCATTCAATCCTTAATCACATCTGTCTCAAAATTAAAATTTGTTTATTAGTCCCATTAACTATCATTCTTGCTTATTATTATTTAATTGTTTTACTTGTAATTATACCAATTCTTTGCATTTAATTAACCTTTATTAATATATATATATTTGTAATTATTATTTATTGTTGCCTTTCAAATTGTACCTAAATAAAATGTATCTTAACTGTATCATTGAGGAGATATCATCTTCGGTGTGATGCAGAAAAGAAAAGAAAAAAGTTTATCGAATAAAAAAAAATAAAAAAAAGCCAGTGCCAGGGGTTTTTTTCGGTTTGAGGAGTATAAATCTGGAATTCGGACTTGGGCCCGTTCCGGGTCGGGCCTGAGTTTTTCGGGCTCGGACCGAGTAATATTATAAAATTTCGGCCCTTGCAGACCTCTACTAAGAGACATTATCATATACACTGAAATTTTTTATTTACTGCTTACTCAAAACTATCAATCTGTTACTTACCAACATCTGACAGAAAGGTAACGATATTTGATGAAAGTATAACTACATTATAAGTTTCCTAGAAAGTTCGTTAAGGATTTTGAATGTAAAGTGAAATAGTACAGCTTTAAAGGAGATCGAAAATAGTTGCAATAGGGGGGGGGGGGTTTCTAAAGCTACTCAAAACCGTGAGACGTAATTCATGGCCGACCCTCTAAGCCTACATTTTTTTATATAGTACATTGCCCTTTAAATGGCACATAAAAAATCTTCTCTGTTCCTTTATAAAAAAAAATGATACAATTTACGTAAATTTTCCACGCTAACTAGGAAACATTATTGTACTGTATAACAGTCCAAAAGTCCTTGTTCTGTATAAAAAATGAACCAAAGAGTAGATGGCCTCAAAAGTTCAGTGCTTTACGTATAATATAATAGTATACTATGACTCAATGCAAATCACGAAAAAAAATCTGAACTCAATAATCTAGCGGTAAAAAACATAATGGTTTTATTATACTAATCAAAATTACCCGTATAACTTCTTCTTCATTGTTGAAAATTATAACAATTTCTCCTTCTATTCTTGGAAGCAGTGATGTGGAGTCGGAGTAAGAGTCATTAATAATTGACTCCGATTAAATTTTTTTTTGTAGTTGTAAGTCTCAGTGTAACCCCCAATAACACTACCACGAATTACGAGCTGGCTTGAAATATTCACCGCAAATCCCCCAATTGCAATGTGGCATTCCACTGTCGTTGGAACGAGACGGTCATCTGTGCGGCGCATACAGTCAACTGTTGGCTAGCGTCTGTGTATTCAACACGTGCCAGGCTATACACGTATAGCCGGCGACTGTCTATGTGTTGAATTTTAATTATTGTAACTAAATATTTCGTCCGTATTTTTTTTATCAAAAAAAACCAAATCCCTGATCTTGTATGAGATTCACTCCCCCAATTACACTTCCCCAAATTACGCTGTCCCGACTTTAGTGTAAATGGGAGTTTCACTGTACATGTTTTGGGTTTTATATAAACACAATTCATTTACTAAGCGTCAGTTCAACATCCGTGTACTTGAACGCCTGAAGATATCGAAAGACGAGACGCGTGTCGTTAGTATAACAAAACTTGCGTGAATGTACATACATAATTCGAACGGCTTAAATTTAGCTTTAGTTCAGTTAAAATTAAACTTCTGTGGTGATTTAAGAAGAAACTAGAAAAGATTGACGTAATGTTGTTTGAATATCATGTTTTCCAGAATGAAAAATAAAGTAATCAACCAAAAATGTAAATAACGTTGTTTATTTTTAAGCCCTCGATAAACACCCATGACTTCGAATTGAAGTCGATAAATCGACCAAATAAATACTGGTCGTGCTGGGATTCGAACCCGTGAGACTGTAGGTAAGATAATGAACATAGGTCAAGTCAAGCTAATGAAGGTTTTATTCAATTCTCACTAGATTGATGACAACATTGATTATCAACGAACGCTAAAAAATCATTTTTTTTGTTTTTTTTTGCTTTACAAAATTATCTAAATGTCACCTGAGAACTTTTTGCCGTAATTGAACAAAGGTTCGGAGTCAGGTTCAAAGCCGCCCGTGTTCGGTGGAGCATATCGCTCGTTTGTTGCTTACGTCGATTCTGCTGTTTTTTTTTTGCGCGCCGGCATACACAAACCGGTGACCTTCCGCGCCTTTTTTGGCGGCACAAGGAAGTTGGAAAACTCACGATTTGTAATGGAATATGGCAGAGAAAAATACCCAACAACACGTCTCAAACATCTAGATGTCAATTTTGTTTTTGGATAAGATTGTAGAACATATTTTCATTTATGTAAATCGGCCAACATCAAAAACTATATTTTAAATCGTTGTTTCGCGGAAAATTAATACAAGAAAAAAATGAGCTGCATCATATTAATTAGAAAAAAGGAAATCAATTTTTCAATGTGTTGAAAAGTGAAATAAATCTCCAAAAATTAAATGGAAACGAAATATGTCATATTCTTCATTCCACAAACGTAAAGGTTCATGTTCAGGTCAAGTAAAAGGCGTGGGAATTTGTGATATCTAAATTTTCTCCTACCCTTATAATACAAAATTAAATGGGGTAAAACGAAAGCGATTAACTAACCACTACTCCTGTCCTAACCCTATCTTTCTATCATGACTCTCTTTTTTAAAAAAAAAGGTTGAGCAACTGATTAAAAAGCAGGTCTTGTAAAATAATGTTTCTTTTGAAATACCTTCATTAGGAAGCCAAATGTTCCACATTGAGAACGAACATGGATTGGAAAAAAAATCTTTACAAGAAGTGAGACAATGTTTTTCCGTGATTTTAGAATCCGTATGTGTTTCAATAAAATATGATTATTGTCGGGTCATTTGGTGCAGCGGTAAGCGTTGTGAGCTTCCGTACCAGACTTCACGGGTTCGACTTTTAGTACGAAAAACATTTTTTTTCAATCGATTTATCGATTTCTGTTCGAACGCATAGGTGTTTTTCATGTCTAAAAACTCCCTCCCACCCTTTCCAATCCCTTAATAACTGGCTATAGCGAGAGCGATTAGTCAACTGCTAGTCCTTATCCTTCTATCCCTACTATTATATTTAAATATGAGAGGTTGAGTGACATAGTAACAAACATTTATAGTAAAAAAAAAATACTGTTGAGATATCTCCATTATGATGCCGTATGCTTCACATTGGGAGCGGACATGGATTTGCACTTCCACGGTTCATCCGTGAACTTGAACGCCTGAGCGCCGGGTCGTTAGTGACAACATTTGTGTGAATGTACATAATTTGAACGATTCAAATTTAAGCGGACATGGATATACAAAAAATTTATTATGAACTATTTACAGCAAACGTTCAATTAATATATTCTTATATTGATTAAAAATAAATTTCTCAAAGCCTTATCGTGTACTCAGGTTGTATTTTTTATGCTCAAGCAAGTAACAGAAGGCTTTACATCCGGGTAATGTACTTGTCGAAGGGACATTAGCATTATGTACGATAAAATACACAAGTATTGGTGATAATTTTATCTATATTAATTTAACTATGCATGTAACTAACTATTACTTCTAAGCACAGAATGTTTCGTAAATAAACTCAGAATTATATTACTAAAATATAAAAGTTTTCAAACAACAAATTGATATTTTAGAGCAGGCTGCCTATTTACTAACTTGGCTGAGTGGAATAAGGCTTACTTAGTTTTATAATAAATATTCGGCTATATTCTGTTTTTCACATTGTAAAAGTAGTACTGTATTTACAATTTGTAATTCTTTTGTATTGTCCATGAAAATAAAATCAGGGCATCATAATGACGTGTATTCAACCACAAGAGTCCACAGTACTGCCACTGAATGCTAGGCTGACTAAAGATGAGCTGATGGTATACATATCGACTGTGGAAAGGAAAAAGGACGTAACCCGCGCATAACAAATTACAGGAGACACAAAATACGTGTTGCAATGATTTTGGAACAGAGGCAAATTAAAAATAATATACAACACCTGGAAGAGCATGGAGACTGATAAACTGGTTCTTAATTGACTTTATCTAACATAAATTTATTAAATTTGAATCGTTCAAACTTTGTACATTCTCACAGATTTTGTCACTAACGATCCGGGTTTCGCTTTTAGGCATCTTCAGGCGTTCAAGTGCACAGATGAACTTGAACTGACAGAACTGACTTGAACTGACTCAGTTCAAGTTCATCCGTGCACTTGAACGCCTCAAGATGCCGAAAGGCCAAACCCGGGTCGTTAGTGACAAAATCTGTGAGAATTTACATAGTTTTGAACGATTCAAATTTAATATTGAAATTCCAACAAGCACCTTCAGTCGAATTTTAAATTATATAAATTTATTATTTTTTTTAAAAAAAATATATATTTTAAGTATTTTTTCCTGATCTTAATTTTCACTGACCCTTATTTTTTCAAACTTAAAAGCTAAATTTAGATAAAAATTCAACATTTTCACCTTACATTCTTTTGATAGAACGTGTATCAAGTTGTGTACAATGTGATTTCATAAAAGAGCTGTTTTAGAAAAACTGTGGGTTACGTCCTGTTTCCTTTCCACAGTCAAAAAATATTTTGAGTCAGAGTAGGCATTGTCTTCTTTAACACAACCACACAGCCCTGAATAAAATAAATAGATTAAACAAACACATGAAAATTCAATCTATTGACAGTTTTCCAGTATTTTCCGGGCTCAGTACACAGTGACGTGTATACAATAGTATTTGCAATAATAATTACTTTTATGTCAGTCACTCTATGCAATTATAATTATGTTCGCATGTTTTTATAAGACTTTGTGTCTCGGAATTAAGTCCCGTTACAAAAATCAGCTCGTCCTTGATGCAATACTGCTTTATTGTACACGGTAACATGACTGCGGTCAGACTCAGATAACATACTTCAAATCGATGTAAGTGCGCTATGAAAAATAAATATTAAAAATAAAACACTATCTTTGTTATAATTATAATTTTTTGTAAGAGACGATCTACAGCAGGCGTGGGGAACCTGCTGCCTTTTTGGCTACTCTGGTGCAGCCTTCTGGCCGATTCTGTATTTTTTTGTAAGTTCCTGAGATTTTGGATTTGAAAATTCCTGGAAGAACCAAAAGAAAGGTCCCACGCTTGTAACTTTGGGAAACCTGCAAATTTCTAGGCTTAAGAAATTGGCATGAAACTGTTTCCGGCCAAAGATTCCCTAATCAATGTTTACTGCAACCTTTAGAGAAAGAAAGGTTCTCCACCTTTGTCTACAGCGACGTTTAAAATAAAGACAAATTGTCACGTCACTTATTTACAAATACATATTTGTGGTCGTCGATTTTGAAATCCTAGAAATTTACGGATTTCCTGAAATGAAAAAAAAAATTGAGACCTTTTTAACTACCACTGACCAGGAATTTTCGAAATTACGAAAATGAAAAAATGTGGGACCGTTTTCCGTTTTTTTAGCTCTTTCGGGGATTTCTAATTTTTTTTTCGATTTTACACTTCTTATCCTCAATGCGAAATCTCGGGATTAGTACTGTCACAATCCCGGGATTGGAGAACCTAGTGATGGTGTTGTGTATTTCAGACTGTCTAAAATAAGTGTCTTGATTGTTATGCACTTTACTATCCTCATCTCTACGAATTATAATTCAAAATTTCAAAATGCAACGTGTTTCATATAATCCAACACAAAAGTAGACTGACGTATGTTTACGTTAACAAACTTAATTTTTTAATATTATTGAAGAACGTTTCTAAATTTGTTAAAGATCATGCTTGTTTTTATAGCTCTCCTGTAATACATTGTGCAATACAAAGTGCATCAACACTTGCAAGGCAACATTATTGCAATTGCACTTTAATGCACTCAAAACATAACAAAGAAATGCAACAGATAATTTCGCTATTGAGTTGAGTAAGGAAGGCGTAACAAAAAACTCTTAAATAATTTGTTGTCTGAAAATATTACTTTTTATGTCGATTGTAATATTTCCAGTCGAATTAAATAATACTTTAAGGTTGATCACTGTCGATACTTGGTGGAAAAGCGTTATATATTTAGAAAAACACTATATACCTTTGTACTTATTTAAACTTTTGTTTTACAAGATGAGGACGGGTTTCGCTCATGGCGAGCATTATCAACTGATAAGAAATAAAGTTTGACAATTTATTTTTGTATAAATAACACTAAGTACAAACGAATTAAATAATTCATGATCACGGTTTCTTAGAGCCAACGGGTATCATATTGTCACTGCATTGACTCAGCCTCGTATCTACAATAAAACTGTTCTTGCGATGTAAAATTATTTTTCAGTCCTGTCGCCGATTGGTAAACGCTTTTGGACGTTATTCCTATATGGTTTTACCATACACAAATTCAAACTTCTGAAAGAACAATATCATACCATGATTGTCAATTGATTTTTGGGTTTGTCGATTTCTCTTTAGACGAGAGATTAAATAATGTTGATATGCTCCATTAAAATTTAATATATTTACGGTTATCACAGATCTTATATTGACCTAAAACGAGAGCGTTTAGTTAACCGCAAATCCTGTTCTAGTCTAACACACTATTCGACAAAAATCTTCAGTAACTGAGTAACAGATATACCGTTCTTTTAGAAAAAACTTCTGCAGAAATACATTCATTAGGAGAGTATATCGTTGGTTATTTTCTACCACCTCGTAACTTAAAAAGTACAAGTTTTCAGGAAACACATAAATGTACTTTATTCTATCGCATTTGCTATAGCTATAAAACACTACTGGAATGGTTTTGTCCTCAATATCTTTGAGGAAATTAATAATGAATGATTCAAAGACGTTTTCATCCTGACTACCTTATCCTTCATGTTTAACTTGTCACATGATCGAAGAAAATCAAAGATAATTCAATCAACAAAAAATAAGAGTTGGTTTTACAATCGCGTTACCTTTGATTTCTTATTTAATCATATTTTTTTCTCGCTTTTTAAAAATGCAGCCAAAGTCTTTGTTTTAAGTGTAATATAAATTAAGCAACGTTTATTTATCAAAAAAAAAAATTGTCACTTACAAAATTCCATCACATAGATTTTAAAATTTGATCACGTAATTTTGTTGTTAGTAAAAAAACGGTGTGACAAATTAATTTTAAGGAAATTCCTTTTTTGTGATTTTACGTAAATGCTCGAAATAATCATTTAATTTTATTGTATTTGCTGTAACCTTGTCGAATTACAAATAGGAATCAAAAATGCAGCAATTATGACAATTCACATTTACTTTGATATAGAGTAAAAAAAACTGTAATACGTAGTAGTTATAGCTTTCAAGAATTTGTCCTACTCGGTTACGTGTTAAATTATCTAACTCTTGAATGTACATTTGCATTAATTTACAAATATAGTACGCACCATTTAAAACCCTAATGCCACTTTTCCTGCTACAGCTGTTCATTTAAAATCTGAAGACTGTTCAATTGTTTATTTCTAAAATTTCCTGGAAAAAAGTTTACTCTCATGCATTTCCAGGGAATTTTCA
Organism: Himalopsyche tibetana; assembly: GCA_030503985.1. NCBI lineage: Eukaryota > Metazoa > Arthropoda > Insecta > Trichoptera > Rhyacophilidae > Himalopsyche > Himalopsyche tibetana. The sequence continues at coordinate 2,735,693 of JAPJYX010000052.1, read as the reverse complement.
TGGGCTAATCTTTTTTGCCAGCAATGGCTTTAAAATTAATGATACATTTATTTCTTATATAAACACGAAACATTCATTTACTAAGCGTCAGTTCAAGTTCGTCTGTGCACTTGAACGCTAGAAGATGCCGATAGGCGAAACCCGGGTCGTTGGTGACAAAATTTGTGGGAATGTACATAATTTGAACGATTCAAAATTAAATTATATACTTTTATGGTTAAACTTAACTTAAGAAATACTTCGATTTAAAACTGTTAGAAGTGTGTGCATGGCATTAGAATTGGGGTCGAATCATCCCAGATGAATGGCCTTAAAAAAACAAGGTCAGCTTTAAGTAGTTCACTACGTCGATTAGGTGTTTATCATATATAAATAAATAAAATATAATATTTAACCTTAACCGGATGTGCAATGAAATATTTTCATAAGAAACACTGAGTCAACTTGGAAAGGTTAACAATATAATAATGCATCTGCGATTTTTCTTTGTGTTAATGTTTTAGTCTTTACATTGTTGTCTAAGACAAATGTCAAAGGTTATAGAATGAAACGAAGTTATGAGTAGACCTACCCTGAACTATTTATTTAAACATTGCTAACATTATATGAAACAATTCAAAATTATTTCAAGATATCATCACAGTGTTGCAATGCAATGAAGATAAAATAAAGTCTGAAATAAAGATCGAGGAAGAATTTCATACGTCTGATGTCAACTGCTAATATTAAATGTTGTCTTGTCCTATGGCTTCCGTGCCGGATCTCCCAGGTTCGAGTTCCAGTCCGCACAGCATTTTTTCGATCGATTTATCGATTTATGTTCGAGGGCATGGGTGTTTTCGATGTCTTAAAATTCCCTCGCACCCATCCGATCCTTCATTAACTTGGCGTAGCGAGAGCGAAATGTTAGTAACTAGTCCTGCCCTAGCCTTATCCTTCTATTCCTACTACTCTCTTTAGAAAAGAGAGGTTATGATAACTCGGTTGACAATGCTCTCCATGAGCGAAACCGGTCCTGACCTATTTAAATAAAGTGGAAATAAAGTACAAAGGAATATTGTGTTTTTATTAATATAATGCCTTTCCACAAAGTATTGACAGTGAACACTCTAAATTAAGATACCTCCATTAGGAAACCATATGCTCCACATTGGGAGCAGACATGGGAAAAAAATCTTATTATTAAAATATAAATTATGTTGTATTGTAAATACTATTTGAAAAACTACCGTGTTTTATACATGACTTTGTTAACAGCAACCTTTGTTATAAAATCGATATATTTTTTCCATAAACGTATTTGTAAGAACCTTATTATTTTAAATTTTAATAAGAAATTGCCGGCCCTGCACGATAAAATATTCCAATTCCCTACTCCCTACACATTAAGGCGTCGGTTCTCGGAATCCCGTCCAATTTTGTCATCCCGAAGTCCCAGGATAGCGACAGTACTAATTCCGAGATTTCGGGAATTAAGATAAGTACAAAATTCTCGAAAAGTTTGCGAAAACAGGCAATCAGACCAAATTTTAGAAATAACAAATTTGTCCACGTTTCAATGGTAAATGTTCGGGAATTCAGATTTAACAAATGTTAACTCCGAAATCCCTGTCTGGGATTGAATGCGTCAAAACGAGCCTAGATATGTTCTCCTAGAAAAACTTATCATGATGATCGATTTTAATTTATTTGTATGCCAATATTACATTAAAATTCTAAATACCATGGAAAATATACAACGCATAATATAATAAAACAAATAAAATACGTTTCCCATGACGTGGTTTGATGATTAAGTTAATTAATTCTATAACGTTATGTCTTGTAAGTCTCATATTACGTTATAGTTTAATTTATGTTCATGCAGAAGCCGTTAGAAAAAAAAATGATTTAATGTTTAGAGGCTAATGTCAAGGATAAATGAATTGCTATGCGATGCTAGTGCTTCTGTGTTTATTTTCATCGAGAATAAAATAAAATTGCAATCGTATTCTCTCTCATTCAGAGATACTAAATAATTTATTTCATTGATATAAACCAGCGGTTCCTTTATCTTTTACATGAAGACCCAATTTGAATCTGTAACCACATTAAAGTGAACAAGTGAAATACCATAGGCACCTAAAAACATTATGGGCAATGTTCTAAGGCAGTGTCTGTCAAACTTTTTTACTTCGCGGCACACTGGTGAATGGGATTTGTTCCGCGGCACGCCAAATAAAAATGCTTTATAAAACGGAAATGTGGAAAATGTGTCGAGTCGACCACTATATATGTATATGCGAACGTGACAAATATTAATTTGAATACGTAGATGTTGAATTAATTTAAAATTGAAGAAATTTTAAATGAATAGGCATTATTTAAAATGAACATTTTTGAGGCGTCTTCCGCGAGTTTAAGTGATTTTCAAGATTTTTCAATTACAAAGTGTTCGACTGTCGACATGAAGTACGTGCCAGGGGTTTTACAAACAGTTAAAGCGAATGCTGGGGAAAAAATAGAGTGATGACAATATTTGGGAGCACCCGAGCGCGGGTGTCAAAAAGTTCACCCGGACTTGACGCTGCGCAAGCGGCCGAGCGTGCCAGGGGAGTGCTTCATCGCAGTCTTCGATATGGCAAAAAAAGGCCAACGGCACGCGGTGTTCCCAAGCGGTCACCCATCCAAGTACTATCCGCGCCCAATGTTGCTTAACTTCGGTGATCGGACGAGAACCGGTGCTTTCAACGTGGTATGGTCGTTGGCGAGTGCCTTCATTCAGCCGTCCTACATATTAGACGTTTGCTGTACGTCACAAAGATGTTTTTTTTCACGCAAGTATTCTACTTGTGTTATAAATTGAAACACGTGCTTCGCCTTTTTAGGAAGCATCATCAGATAGAATATCGCAAAGTATACGAGTCGCCTGCTGTGGCCCAGTTGGTTAGAGCTTGTTCTACCGATCACGCAGGTCTGGGATCGTTTACCGGTAAGATCACAGAGAATTATTCAATTCAAAGTTGTAATTGAAGATTGGGTGTTTATGATGTCAATTCACATTATTTTCTTTCCTCACATCCTTCTGATTCTTTAATAACTGGGTGTAGCAATAGCGATTAGTCAACCATTAGTCCTGTTCTAGCCTTATCCTTCTTTCTCTACTACTCACTTTGAAAAAAAAGTGAGATTGAGCGACTGAGTAACAAACACTTCTCGCAGAAAAAACTTCTGTTGAGATACCTCCATTAGAAGAAAGCTATATGCTCCAAATTGGGAGCGAACATTGATAACAAAATACGAATAAAATAAACAACATTACATGCTCGCAATAATCAATTCTGATTCCAATATAAAATTGTCGAATGAGTAAAAAAAAGTTTGCAAATAAGCAGTGCAAATAAGGTACCGCGTATAATCATGCCACGTATACACCAATGCATAGTATTTGTGATTTTGCATAGACTTGTATCTACGACAGAAAATTAATCAAAATCCGAATTCTCACGACGTTTTTAGAGACAAAGGAGGCAATAAAAATTTGACTGTCTATTTTCGTGAGACTTAAACTAGATTACGGAAAAAAATTTGCATAGCAAAACAGCAGATGTTATTATTTTTTATTCATGATTCAGAGAAATCTTTTTCGCTCGTATTTTAATGAACATTATTTAAGTCACAAAAATGAACAACTGCAGAATATTTCTCTGACATAGTTTCTATTGAATTTTTCACATATTGTTGCACTGAATTAAAACTAACATGCAAAGTGCGTTTGATGATAATGATGCATAAGGAGTTTAAAGTTGAATTCAATTTTTCAAGTTATGTTAACCATTTGAATACCAAGCGGACACCGGTGTCCGAAACATACGCAAGCGAACACGGATGTCCAAGACATTTAAAAAATCAAATACTTGGTATTCTAATAGAATATAAGCAATATTATGATGAATATGTGCAGTGCTATGTATAATGAGTCAATATAGGTTTTTAAAATATCGAATTCGAGTGTATATTAGGCAAAAATATTTTTCTCAAAAACACGCAGTATCTCTGGGACATATTAATGATTTATTTGCGTGGTATTCAAGCGGTTAATCGTATGGACTCTTAATGAAGTTTGTATGGACAGTTTTTTAGTTGCTAACCCTCTTAATATCAAATAGAATATAATGATATAACTAGGAGAATACTAGTATTAAGCTGATCGTTCTTGCTATGTCATCGTTTAACCTTTTGGATGACATAGAAAAAAGTACGCTTGTACCTATCACGCCGGCTATAATTTGCAATTATTAATTTAATTAGTTATTGACGAGGTAACTCGTCTCTGGCGTGTTGAGCACGAAAAATTTTACGAGATATCTCGTCTGTGGCAGTCATTCAGTTAAAAGATTGGATAGATAGAAAATACAAAAACAGTTTGAAACAGAATTCCTAAAAAAAATTGACTGAAAAATAAATTCATGAAAGTTCAAGCCCATGGTTATCACTGAAGAATCCAATAATGAACTCTTTTTGTGATCCGTAGATTTCGGCATACACAGTTTTTAAATGTAGGGTCCTATGGCACAGCGGTTCGAGTTGTGGATCTGACGGGTTTGAGTCCCAGTATGAACAGTATTTTTCGATTGATTTATCGATTTCTGTTCGAAGGCATGGTTGTTTGTAATGTCTAAGAATTCTCTCCCACCCTTCCGATCCTTCAATAACTGGGTGTTGTGAGAGTGATTAGACAACCACTGGTTCTTATCTTTCTATGCTAACTACTCTCTTTGGGAAAAAAAAAGGTTGAGCGACTCGTAACAGTTCTCGTAGAAATTCTCTAAAAGTTCTGTTGTGATACCTCCAATAAGAGGCCATATGCGTCACATTGGGAGCGGACATTGATTTTTAAAAAAAATGTTTCAATCCCAAGATCCCATTATTGACAACTCAACCAATTTTTAACCATATCCGCTCCCAACGTGTAACATATTGATTTCCAAAGGAGTTTACTTGCGTGTTACTACCTCGCTCAATGTTTGTTTTTTAAAAAGAGTGTGGATTTACGGATAGAGCTATCTATAGCAAGGTTAGTTAGGTTTTGAGGATCGTTTTATTTGTCGCCTGCTGTGGCCAAATTGATAAAAGCTTGCCCTACCGATCCCGCAGGTGTGGGCTGGATTCCCAGTAAAATCACAGTGCATTTGAGAATTATTCAATTCAAAGTTGTGATCGAAGACTGGGTGTTTGTGATGTCAATTCACATTATTTCTTCTCCCTTCATCCTTCTAATCCTGTAATAACTGGATGCAGCAATAGCGATTAGTTAACCATTAGTCCTGTTCTAACCTTCTTTCCTTACTACTCTAAAAGCGAGATTGAGCGACTGAGTAACTTACAATTCTAGTAGAAAAAACTTTTGTTGAGATACCTCCATTAGGAGGCAATATTCTCCACAGTGGGAGCGGACATGGATAAAAAAATGTATACATATCAATTCATAAAACCGGGATTTGAACCAGTAAGCAACGCAACCAACTAAATAACCCAGGTGTAATGAGCTACATTTTTTTAAGATTATCTGACGAAAATAATTATTAAGTGACAGACTAACATACGTACAGATTTATTTACATATATTAAAAATGAAATACTTGATATAAATATTCATTTTTATTAAGGTAAAAAAAATACCCAACATCAACAAATTAGAAAATTTATATTAATTTTAATTTATGCCGTTAATATTGGCTGTGAAATATTTGGAGCAGTGCTTCTCAAAACATTGTATTAATACGGCCTTTTTTATTAAACATAGCGCAACGGTAAGTGAATTATTCCGTACAAAAAACTTCGTACATAAAAAACTCCGGATACAGAATATTCCAAACATCAATTAAAAAAGTGTTATGTTATTTTAATATTTGATGTCCAAGCCAAATATTTTTTGCTCATGATTAAATAATAATATGTATGTGTCTATTTTTGGTATTTTTAATATCGAATCTCGAATATTAGGAATAATTAAATTGACGGAATATTCCGTGTGCACCGTGAGACTTTTAATGTACGAAAGCTTCGTACAAAGTTTTGTTTGGAAGAATCGACGTCCGGTATTTTTTAGTACGGAAAATTCGTGGTCAGAAGAATCACAGAACCCTTAAGCAACATATTAACAATATGTACAGTAAAACCCCCATATACACTAAATTCGGGACAGTGTAATTCGGGGTAGTGTAATTGGGGTAGTGACTCTCAAACAAAACTATGAATTTGGTTTTTTCCGTATAAAAATGCAAAACTAAGATTTCCCTTAGTTTTGAAAAAATGTAAGGACGAAATATTTGGTTACTAAGTGATATAATCCAAAATCATACACATAGACAGTCGCCCGGCTATACGTGTATAGCCTGGCACGTGTTGAATCCACAGACGCTAGCAAACATAAGACTATATGCGTTGTACAGCGACCATCTCGTAGCAACGACAATGAAATGCGACAGTGCAATTGGGGGATTTGCGGCGAATATTTCAAGCCAGCGCGTAATTCGGGGTAGTGTAATCGGGGGTTTCACTGTACAATCAATTGTTATCGTAACATAATATGTTTTTTTAATTTTTCAATGTTTTCAGCAAATCGCTGAATTAAAAAACTTATACTATAATATAACAGGAAAGTGGAGAAGTATAAAAAAAAGGATTTTTTTCAATCATTTCATTTTCACTTATATGTATACCATCAGATCATTTTTAATCAGCCTAGCATGCAGTGGCAATACAATGAACTATTGCGGTTTGAATACACACCATTATTTTATTTTTTAAGATTTTTCGACTCCAATTCCGGGGACAAACCCCCCGACTCCACGATTCCCAACTCCGATTTCACAGCCCTGTAATATACACATAATATGTGCGTACGTGTTTGTTGAATAGACGTTTAAATTTTCAAGTAAACTAGAAAGCTATTCTGTTAAATTTACAATGCTCTGTAAAGTTAAAAGATTTTGAGATAAAATATTATTCAACTGTGGAGTTTAAGGGTTTGAATAATGGTTTAGATATCAGTAATGTCAACACCTACCCAAGCCTGAAAATTGGGTAGATTAAAAGTGAATAACTTTAAGCCTTATCTTAGTTTCATCATTCTATCCGTATTCTTTCTAAGCAGAAGAGGTTTGGCGACAGACTTTAAAGTACATGGATCCATAATTGTAAACGGACAAGATTAAAAAAAAAACATTACATTAATCACTATTTCCATAAGAAAACAAATGTAATATTTTTTTTTGGATTATAATAGATCTTACATTTAATATAAAAAAAAACGTTATTTGCCTTGCTAGTTTTGAGCCCAGAGACATCATTTCAGTTATAATCAATTTAGTGGGGTGCAAATTCCCTGCCCCAAAAATTACGTCCTTAATCCAGAGTAATCTAAATGCTTGAGGTTGATTGAAAATAAGGCAGGTCTTTTAGGTTTGATAGTGAGATAATATTTTGACATGACTTGTAATTTATTTTTGAGCGAGTTTCATTTATTGTGAGAAATTTGACGATGTTACACCCCAAGAATAAATACCCACTAATAAAAGTCATTACGACCAACAGCAGTTTGAATGATTGTCGAGACACAACAAGTAGATAGGAATAAAATATACACGTCACGTACCGATGACGTCCTACAAAGCAAGAAGGAAAAAAACGAATCATTTCAGGTATAGAAAAAAACAGTGTTGCCATTTAAGGTCATATACAATAAAAACAATCGATATTACTGGTTACATGATAGAATAAAAATAAACACAATTAATTCAACTAAACTTTTAAATGTCTGCCAGTTGTCATCACAAAATGGGTAGTAGGAGCTTATGCCTATAACTCGTCCCGTGTCAATTTCTATATGAACGCAATAATTATCGAGTCATCTTGCATTGAGGAGCGCTGTTAAAATTTTTCCATTCGTTCTCAAAGTAATTACCCCAAATGCAAATAATAAGTGCCCCAAATACGGCCGTCAAAAAATAATACCGATCACAAGAAGTAGACATCAACGCGTCAGGAAGTTTCTCCTCATTGTCTGTGAAAAAAAAACGAAACCCGCCTGCATTAAAATTTATTTTATTCAATTTTTGCTCTTATCCGACTCGGCGATCTATGTAAATCACAAATCAACAAAACCGGACTGCGAGAATCAATACGAGGTTTACATATTTATCTCCCACGCTGTTTTCGCACATCGAGATCATTAGCATCAAATGCACGGAATAATTTTTGGTATTAAAAAATGAAGAAACGAATTACAGCTACGTTTTATTTAGTGCTCGGTATTTTTGAACGGTTTTTAAAAACAGTTATATTTAGAGCATTTTATTTACAATATTCAAACAACAAATCAGATCATTATGCATTTTACGGTGTGAATACTTAAAAAAAGGTCTGTTTATCACGAAAATTTCCAGTGCAAATATGTAGTAATACAAACACCCATGCCAGTAAGGTCGTTGAAAAATAAAACTCCGACTTTAAAACAAAACACGTGAACGACTTTTTTTACGATGAATGTGATGTTTAAAAACTCCATTCCATCCAATCCTTAATTTATTTTAACATGGCGTAGCGTAAGCAAGGGTTTCCTAAAGCTTTTCTGCAATGGAACACTTTGCGAATCCGGAAAATTTAACGGAACACTTGACATGTCAAGAAATAATAATAATAAAACATTTATCATTTTTTTAATGGTGTGGCATCAAGTCTGGCGCTTTGACTTTGTTGTAGCATAAAAAAGAAATCCTGGTTCGCATCAACTGGTTGTATAAAACGAAAGTAAAATAATAATAACGTGTGTTGACACATTGGAGGATAATCCTGAAAAACTCACCAAAAAAGAATTCAATGACATTCATATCAGAATCTCTGATAGAAACAGTCGGATTTTCGTAATCACTTGCGCTGATTCTTAGCATGCTGGGTTTGCTGTCACGGAAAATGAATTCTGAACCAAGGAATTGTAATTTTTAGCTTTCGGAAAATATTTAATAAAAGTGGTTTTTAAGTTATGTAGGTGTTCGTGAAACACCTATTCAGGTTCTGTGGAACACCAGTATTCCGCGGAAAATTTGGAAACCCTGGCGTAAGCAATTACCTCGTCACTAGTCATCCTTACATCCCTTGTCCCTTGTGAAAAAATCTGCTAAGATTAACTGAATTAGGAGTTCATGTGCTCCTAACTGAGATATCTACTTTATGGTTAAAAAAGGTGACAAAGTATGCATTCAAAATACAAAGCCAAACTTAATTAAGTTTAATGATAGTTCTGAAGATGGCTTGAAGCCAATCAATCAAATTGTATAAATCCAGTTTTCACTAAATCATTATTTCAATGGTGATCTATTAAGAGCGTATCAATTAAATCAATTAGTGATTGAATAATCACAAAATGTAATTATTCTAACTCAAATAGGAGTCAATATGCTTAATATAAGCAGTGGACATGGGTTAAAAAAATCTATAGACGACTTATTTTTCTTGATAATATTGTAATTATCACTACTTGTGACTAGGGCCGTCAAATCCCGAGATCTTGTCTAAATTTGTGATCCCGAAATCTCGGGGTTGTTACTGTACTAATTCCAGGATTTCGGCATTAAAGTTAACGAGTGCAAAATTGTCTAAAATCAGACAAAATTTTAGAAATCCGCTTGAGACCTAAGAAAAGGTCACAATATTTTTATTCCAGTAAATCCGCGAATTCCCAGTATTTCAAAATCGACGACCAACAATTTTTCAAATCCAGAATTTGTCCTCGATTTAATGGTGAATGTTCGATCCCGGGATTGAAAAAATGTTTGGACGCCCTAGTTGTAACCAAGGCCAGCTTAAGGATTTCTGCGCCTGTGTGCCTTAGGCGCCTCTTAAAACTTTAACTAAATGAGAAGATTATATGATAGTGCTATAATATTAGTGCGCCGCACACTTTGCGCAAGCCAGAAGCCGGCCCTGACTGTGACACTGGCTTTGTTTCTTTAAAAACAATTTTCGACTATCTATCGTAACAAAAATACGTTGAATCTAATTTTTAAGTTATAAATATCTTGTAATCAATGTCGACGTTATAATTAAAAGTCTTACAATAATTTCGTCTGAATATGTTCCCAATAAGACATAACATATGTCGCGACAACGTTCCCTCTTAGCTACACGCGTGCACGGCCGCGCAGCTGTTGGGAAGCCCCCGCGCACTACTCATTCCGGGTTCGTGAGCACTACAAGACAGTTGTTTAATTAATATTTGATCGGTCCGCGCAGTGTCCGCGCAGCCTTAAAAATTTCCGCGCAGCTAACCTCTTGCCTTAGAAGAAACATTGGTCGCGACTTGTATCACAACCAATGGGTTAAAAAAAACTTTATAATTATTTTTACTTGTAGGAAGCATAGGGATTCCCAAAAAAAATAATAGATTTACGATTAGTAACGTCTAATTAATGCTCATTTTTTGCCTAACTTAAATAGTCTGCATGCTGAGGCAAGTTTTTTTAATGTTAAAGTCTTCAGCGTTTAATGAATGCAAATTGCAGGGTATTAGAAGAGATAACGTCAATAAATCTGCAAAGATTTTGATAGCGAATTCATCTATATAGATTTATGACGTACGGTGAAAGTTGACGCGTGTATAAAAACTGAAAAACTAATTCACAGACAATTACTAAATTTATTAATTGAATCTAAATTTGATTTAGGTTCAAAACAAGCCAAATATGTAGTCCAATGAAATAGTGTCATATTTTTGATAGCATTTTAGACATCGTGATATGTATTTTGTGTGATAGGAAAATATAATAGTTATCAACTATGCTCACCGTTTGAATACCGCACAAATAAATCATTAATATGTCCCAGAAATACTGCGTATTTTTGAGAAAAACAATTTTTCCTAATATACACTCGAATTCGATATCTTAAAATATAATGCAGCAAAGTTAGAATACAACGCATTTTTTATAAAAAAAAAAACCATTCGGTGATAGTAAAAAGGTTACCACTCACTGGTCTATTCAGCCGTACGTGTGGTCCATTCTAGGATAGAATAATGATAATTGTAATTATCTGGAAATAAAATAAACGTGTTTTTATTAAAGAAAATATAGAAAGAATACTTATATTGTGAGAGAGTGAAATTTGGCCCACATATGCAGTGGTCAAGTGGCCATTAGTCGACCAGTTAATGACATGCTCAAGCCATCATGAATCATAACTTTATATTGGTATGCATGAATACAAAAAAAAATATTTGAAAAGCTGATACAAAGTCCGAGGAAAGAATTTCAGTGTTTTTATTTAAATTATGTTGTTAAATTAAATACGTCGGCTCTATAATCGAATGGTTAACGATACTGTCTTATTCGATTGCATTTCTAAGTATGACATTTTATATTTATTGTTCTTTGAATTAATTTAAGAGTTTGCTTAGAACTTCGACTGAAGGTGCTTGATAGAATTTTAATATAAAATTTGAATTATTTTGATTCTGTACACTTTACACTTTGTTGTCCGTCAGTTCAAATGCATTCGTGCACTTGATAAAACCAGAAACCCGGATAGTTATCGATAAAGTTTATAGAACTGTACAGAATCTAAATAATTCAAATTTAAGTTTTTGCATTCAAAGTCATAGATGCTGGTGATTGGAGTTGCAACAAAGGTATTTCATAGTCACTTAACTTCGTTGGTTTCCATGACGCATCTCACCGCTTCAAATCCCAGGACGAATAGAATTTACGTTCAAAGGCATGTGTGTTTGTGAAGTCTAGACATTTCTACCAACCATTCTAGTCCTAAATTAATGGAGCGAGAGAGATTAGCTAACCACTGACCCATTCATAGCCCAATTTTTGTATCTCTACTCTTTTCGAGAAAAAATAAGTTGGGCAACTGAATAACAAGCATTTTCCGTAAAATGTCTTTTATTGAGTGACTTTAATAAAGAGACCGTGCGCGATTTTGATATATGACATGGATTAAAAAATATGTAAATTATAAAACTGTCGTTAATAATTATTATCAGATTTTTTTTTGACCATTTTTGTTGCTTCCTGTGATAAATATAACATTTCTTATGAATTATTATTATATACTGGTAAAAGACTATTATTTTATTTTCTATAATTATAAATTTTAACATCTCTATGTACGCACTATATTTATTATTTATCGTCAGGGGTGGGCTGGAGCCTGGGCGCACAAGCCCTTCCGAGCCCCCTTGTTAAATTTTACCAAGGTCGGTGAGCCACTTCTCAATTTAAGAGAAAACGATATTCTACGATCAAATGAGTACATAATTACATATTGTCTAGGACAGCTTCAGTATACACAGTAGTACATTTTTGGCCATTTTAATTGATAAGTTTACGGTAAATTTCATATTGTTACATATTATAAGTGTATGGAATAACAATTGATTGCTTATTTAAGTATTGCACATAATTTCATCGGAGTGATAAAAAAACTCACTGCTTCCCAGAACACCGAGAATTGCTTTGATATAAAGCGAGTCGTTTATTAACGTATTGGCAGCCCACCGCTGCTTATCGTTTAGTTCTAACCATTTCTTTAAGTTCGATACTCGTTAACGAATTCGATCCACATATTCAAAATAACTTTGAATACAATTGATTTGATGTTTAATATGTTTAAAATATCGACTGTGGAAAGGAAAAAAGGACGTAGCCCACACATATCAAATTTTACAGGAGGCGCTGAAAACGTGTTTTGATGATTTTGTGACATATGCAAATTATGGATTATACACAACCTTGAAGTGCACGGATACTTCTAAACTGATGTTCAATTGACATAACCTAATATTAATAAAATAAATAGTCTCGAAAAAACCTTTATTTCAGTGTTTTTTCTTGGTTTAAATTTTTTACAAGATCATCTTTTTCAAACTGAAAAGCTAAATTTAGATAATTTTTCCGCATTTTCAGCTTCCATCCTTTTGATAGAATATGTGTCAAGTTGTATACATTGTGGTTATCGAAAAAAAGCGATTTTTGAAAATTGAGGGTTACGTCCTTTTTCCTTTCCACAGTCGATATGTAAAAACACAGAATATAGCTGGACTTGTTTTTTTTTCAGAAGATACAGCGCGTTCAAATCTACCTATCTGCATTTATGACTAAAATAGCCGGTTTTCAATTAAACGCTTTTTGCCAGTATACTGACGAATGTCAAAAATTTCACACCAAAGCAAGATAACGTTATAATTAGATATGTGTATTGTTGTTTAAAGTTACAAATAAATAACGGACGCACTTGCAGATAGCCGATGCGCTACGGTGGTTGGTTTACCAAATGCATACTATTAATTTGAATTGGTCGGGTTCGGGATCGAAATATACATGCGCTAAATATGCCCAAAGCGTGTCATAAGCACCATGATTTACCTGACAGTAAAACGCTTTTATGCAAATCATAAAACAACAGAACAAAAAATAATCTCATTTTTTTACTGCTGCACTCGCAACTAAGTGTGAAGCCTCGGGCCAAATTTACAACATTGTGAGACAATACAGCAACTAGACTTACAAGTGGTTGTAATTCTGCGATTAACTTTTAAACGGAACTGTATTCAGTTGTATAATAAATACGCTGTGCCCTGCACGTTTCGAGCAGAGACGGATTTAGAATTAAAAGATGTTCTAGGCCAGAGGTTTTTCTTCTCTTAAGGCCGCATTCATTTTTCCGATTCGACATAAGGCCGCAGTAAACAATGACTAGGATGGGATTGGTTAATTTTCAATCCCTTACCCTACTTGTTCCCCAGATTATCTCCAAACCTCGTTTTTACGAATTTATATAAATGTACAGAATTGCAGAATTGGCCAGAAGGCCGCAGATTCCCCACTCCTGTTCTAGGCCAAGGATTCTTAATTTTGCAGCGCACACGCGCCCTTCTGAATTATGTTTTAACGAACAAAAATGAACTACTAACATTACGAAATTAGTTAGTGAAATTGCACTTATAGAGTTTTGTTATTATTTTTTTTGAATGTATTTTATCTTTACTTATTTTAAGTGCCCTCATTATGAATTGAATTATACATATCGACTGTGGAAAGGAAAAAGGACGTAACCCACAGTTTTTTCAAAACAGCTTTTTTTCGATAGTCACAATGTATCAAACTTGATACACATTCTATCAAAAGGATGCAAGCTGCAAATGCCGAATTAGTATCTAAATTAAGCTTTTAAGTTTGAAAAAGATGACCTATAAAAAGTTAAAACTAAGAAAAAAGAATGCAGTAAAGGTTTTTCCTAGACAATTTCTTTAATCAATATTAGATTATGCCAATTCAACACCATTTTATAAATTTTCGAGCACTTCAAGGTTGTATATAATTCATAATTTACATATGGTCCAAAATCATCAAAACACGTTTTTTGCGCCTCCTGTAAAATTTGATATGTGTAGGTTACGCTCTTTTTCCTTTCCACAGTTGATATTGAAATTTACAATAATTTTTATATATAAATTTTTGTATAATTTACAGATGAATAATATTTTTTAGAATACTGGGGCTAAATGTCCTGTCTGATAATAGTGGCGAGTATTACTTGTCTTATCTAAACCCTATCATTCTACACTTAAAATCTTCAAAAAGATGTGCGATTGAGTGAAAAAATATATCTAAACTTTTGTCGAGGCTTTTGAAGCGGAAATAGTTACGATAAAAAATCCGCTGTTTATTATTTGAAAGAAAAATTATTCGTGACCGGCAGTAGATAAATAATTCAAAACGATATTTTAAAAAACATGCCTGTCCCTGAGGGGTTAATATTTCTTTTCCGTCGCTAATACAACTATAATGTTACGATAATGCAATTAATGGGCGAAATTTCTAAATGTGGGCGTTTTCGGGTGCTCTATTAGAAAACGCAAACGAACAAACCATATTGTGCTTTTGATTTATAGCTTCGAACGAATTTACGACGCATTCTGAACATTAACTGTGTTTATTTTTTTTTTTATATCTGGGTGAACTTTCTCGAGAATCAGTGCAAAAATTCGTGCTTGCCAAATTACATATATTCACTTATGTCTTGGCTAAGACAACAGTCCCAACCAAATATATGGAATCTTTTTTTAACACCGCTTAAAAGCCACCTTTTTTCATGTCCCGGGACAAGAGGCATAACATTGTTAAGGTGGCCATATATCAAGGAACATATGGTTCCAGAACATCACGTTCACGCCGTGTCGTGGAACATTTCACGTGACCCGAGATAGGTTCCCATGTTCACGCTCTGGGGTCGAGAGCAAACGGGGAATTCGGGGAACATTCATGCGCGCGCAGCTATAGACGAACTGTCCAAGTATATTTCGTCATGACTTCATACCAAAGCAATGACGTATTGTGGGATACATCTATTATAATATACTACTTGCAAGAATATATACGTAGGCAGCACTCATCGATATAATCCCATCGGGCATCTATTTTCAACTTTGAAATGTCTCCTTATGTGACAGCTGTCAAAATAAACCACAAACAATAGACAATTATAAGTTATATTGGAATTGTTTATTGTATAAGCATAAGCTGTCGTCGTGGATAATAAAATAATTGTATTTTCACTGTAGAAAGCTTATAAACATTGGTAAATAAATTTGCTCGCATTGTTTGCATCCAATAAAAATCAAATAACGTTCGTTCGGACGGAACACTGACCAATATAACCTCAACGGGTGACGTTTCTGTGATCCTTCGTGTGTTCAAGAACATGTTTTGGAACATAGTTCCTGAAACATTACGTAGATATCCCGGGACTTTTGTTCCTCAATGTATGGGCCCTATTATATCTCAGCAAATATTTGAGTCCCGAGAGATCCTCTCGAGTGACTTCTTATTCTCATCGAGTTTATCTTCTATGATTTTTCAACTTAAGTAAATTTGGCGCATTAGCAACAACTGTAATGTATTTTTTCTAAATATTCATATTCCTATTAATCCACGACCGCTCCCGATGTGGAGCATATGGCCTCCTTATTGAGGTATCTCAACAGAATTTTTTCTACGAGAACTGTTTGTTACTCAGTCGCTCAACCTCACTTTTTTCAAAGTGAGTAGTAGGGAACGAAGGATAAGGCTAGAAGAGGACTAGTGGTTGGCTAATCGCTATTGCTACACCTAATTATTAGATGATCAGAAGGATGGTAGGAGAGGAAATGATCTGAATTGACATCACAAACACCCAGTCTTCGATAACAAATTTGAATTGAATAATTCTCAAATTCACTGTGATCCGACCAGGAATCTAACCCAGATCTTCGTGATCGGTAGAGCAAGCTCTTACCAACTGGGCAACAACAGGCGACACATTTTCGAAATATAAAAAGTAAAAACAAACGTTGTAGCAAATAAGTTTTTTTTTATTGTTAATTCGATTTGTTTTCATTTAAAAAATAATATTAAATAAGCCCGTATATTAATGTTAATAAAATAAAAAATTATCAATTAAACTCAACATAAATTAACTTAAAGTTACTAATCCGACAGATGGAAAATTATTTAAATTTATTTTCAGCTAAAATTTAAATAACTTAATGATACATGCTATGATAAAATGCTTAAATTAATATTTTTATTTAAATTTCACACTCTAGTTAAAGTGAGATATTCGTTAATTTTTATGCTGGTGATTTAGACTTGTTTTACATAGCTAATTACCGGTTTATTTAAAATTTTAAATAAAACTATGACTCAGTACATAAGTTCGCGAAGAATTTCACTTTTCTTTCATAACACGTAAGACTGCGGTATTGAAAATGTTTTAACACCATTGGGTGATTGAAATATTTTGACAAACAAATTTCTATGTAAAATGATTACAATGACTTTCGATTTTCGACTCTTCTTTCACCTTTCATTCGCATATCACTTCTATTGCACTGCATGCAAAAAAACTCCTTGAATTTATTGTTAGACAAAGCAAGCCATTTGAAAACCCAACTGTGTTTCGCACCCTTTATGTTTCTTTGGTCTTAAGTACGCTTGAATATGGATCCATCATTTGGAGCCCATATGAAAGTTCATACAAGCTGAAATAAGAGAAAGTCCATAAGAAATTTCTAAGATACTATTATTTCAAAAAAATTAAATTCTCCCCCTTTGATGATTCCTTAAAAAAATACTACCCCACCAAATTTCTTTTAGGAATGTTATCTTTCACTCTTTTGAAGCTCTAAGATATTTTCAAGCTTAAAGCATTTTTCTCTTCTTCTTTGGGGCCGAGTTAATAATCCTGAAATTCTCATGAATATTAACTTACATGCTCCCAATTTATTCTTACGTGGGCGAAACTATGACCAAAAACTTTTGTTTCTAAAAATGTTTTCTTCGCGTAGGACGTATGGGTCGCCAGTTCCAAGGGCTGTTCGACTGATCAACTCATTGCCTAGAGAACTGGACATTTATTTTGACAGTATTGTCGATTTTGATGTATTATGTAGTTTTATTTTATATTCTGTCTAATTATATTTGTCAAGTACATGGCGAATGGCGTCAGCTGTACTTTTATTTTTTTTCAAAACAATAAACAACAGTATTAGATACGATCTAAATTATATTAATTACACGGATGTTTGTAAATACGTAACTTAATAATTTTACTTAATTATAGATGTCGCTGTAGATCGTTACAATCACCCTTAAGTTACTATGTTGAGACACTGTTGAATGAAATATCCTCTACTCTAGGATTGGACGTGCATGGACAACCCAATATACATTGTTTTAAATATGACCAATACTTAAAGAAAATATATATATTTTTTGTTTTTTTATAAAACGATTTTAAATAATTCTCACAAAAAATTGAACAAAAGCTAAGATAATCTGTGTTCGTAAATATTTTGTTGTATAGAGCCGCATTGAATATTAATATATTGAATTCAGTGACACCGAACTATTGGCACATTATTTTTTTTCAAAGCGGTGGTGTTTATGGTAAATAATCCTGTTTTATAAATTCATAGGCACAGTACTTTATTTATAGTTAACAAAACTTTATTACAAAAAAATATAAATTAAACGAAGTCTTCAAGAATTTACTTTTCTGTTATTCGAATAACGTTGTACCGCTGCTGGATACACACCGTGATAATAGTCTAAGGCCGTAGTGAACGATGGTGGGTACAATTTTGAGTTAACTAGATTAGTGCTTCTCAAACTGAAGGCCGCCATAGAACATGTTTGTTTTGTTCAGATAGGCCGCGTATTATTTTTTTCCGATTTAGCTAGCCGTTGCATGAAAAAGTTTGGAAAGCACTGCATTAAGTGATATTTTATGCTCAAGATTGGATATTTTTTGTGTACATGTAGAATAATATTGTGTATAACAAAAATCATTAATTGGATAATGCACTCTTATTGAAGAAGGGTTTGAGAAAGACAGCTTTATTGATTTTGAGAACAGTGCTGCTTCCCCTTAAGTCACTTAAGTATTAACTTTGATTTTGGTGCCATCACTGCACACGTCATCACACTACTTTCAAATATCATGGTATATATATCATATAATAGAGCAAACGGCAAGTAAAAATTGTGTAACTGAATTACAACCAGCTCTCGTATATACGCTCCACATAGGAACAAAAATATCTAAAGAAAAAAATATATGTTGGTAACCGTATAGCTTATATTAGTTGTAATCTACTCGCTCTCCGTATGCCGTTCGCCTTTGTGGCAACATCAACTTTTTCGTTATTTTTAAATACCTTATTTATGGTTTATTTCAATACGCCCTATGACAAAGATTGGACGGCGATTCTACTGCAAAACTATTCTTGTTTAAAAAAAAAACATTGAAAAATAAAACAAAGAGTTGGCAACAACTGTAATTCTTCACGATATCATTTGAATAATGCAAAACGAAAAATTCGGAAAAACCGAACACCGCTTGTGCACTAACGGCGGTTTCCCGTCTAGCCAAACTGACTTCTATTAACCATGAACCCAAGAGTTAGAATCCAACGTCAGTTTGTCTGGCGGTTACCCGTTTTATGTTTGACGACAAAAGACGTGACCAGAAATGATTATATTGTCAGATTTTAAATATAGAAGGAATGCATTAAATCTAGATAATGAGTGCAAACGAAACGGAGAATGATTTTTCCTCTCGCTCTACTAAGGTGACCTAAAAGGCATTAATTATTTTTATTCGAGAAATTTGTCAATCGCTCAATAAAACAGACAATAAATTATTTCGGTAGGAACACATAACAATAAATTGCATATCGGTTTTTATTGTGCGATAAAAATAGCGAAATATTAAATATCATTTAAATAACAAAATAAAAAAAAATATATAATATTAGACTGTGGAAAGAAAAAAAAGACTCAACCTATACTTTTTTTACAG
This sequence comes from Himalopsyche tibetana, assembly GCA_030503985.1. Lineage (NCBI taxonomy): Eukaryota > Metazoa > Arthropoda > Insecta > Trichoptera > Rhyacophilidae > Himalopsyche > Himalopsyche tibetana. The sequence continues at coordinate 2,716,304 of JAPJYX010000052.1, read as the reverse complement.
GAGAAACAAAAAACGTTTTTTGATGATTTTGGGCCAGAGGCAAATTTTGAAATACAGTAAAATCACCATTTACACTAAAGTCAGGACCAGTGTAATTGGAGGAGTGAATCTCATACAGTATTAGGGAAAATGCAAAACTAAAATTTCCCTTAGTTTTGCAATAAAAAAATATATGAACGAAATATTTAGTTACTAAGTGATAAATTGCAAAGCGCGCCAAAACCCAACACATAAACAATCGCCCGGCTAAACGTGTATAGCTCGGCACGTGTTGAGTGCACAGACGCCACCGAATGTTTGACTGTATGCGCCGCACAGACAACCGTCTCGTAGCAACGACAATGGAATGCGGCAGTGCAATTGGGGGATTTGCGGCGAATATTTCAAGCTAGCGCGTTATTCGGAGTAGTGTAATTGGGGGTTCCACTGTATACACAAACTTTTAGTGCGTGGAGACTGATAAACTGGTTTTTAATTGACTTTATCTGATATTAATTTTATATTTATTTTAATAAAATGTCTTTTTTCTTGATCGCAATTTTCAGAGGTACTTCTTTTTTTAAACATAAAAGCTAAATTTAGATACTAATTTTGCATTTTCAGCTTATATTCTTTCAATAGACTGTGTATCATGCTGTATACATTGTGATTATCGAAAAAACTGTAGGTTACGTCATTTTTACTTTTCACAATCGACGTGAAAGTACTGTTGTGTTTCAAGTTAATGGACTGTAAACACCCTGTTCTCACACAACATGCACTATTCTCATGTAAGGATTTGATAATGGCCACAATCTTTGGCGGAATCCCGTAGGCATCCAGTATCCTCCACAAAGAGGGTCTGTGCGGACTATCAAATGCCTTCTCATAGTCGACGAAACAACAAGCAAGAGCACTGTTAAATTCATTGCTCTGCTGGAGGAGACATCGAAGATTGTGTATTTGGTCCGCACACGACCTTCCAGGGAGGAAGCCCGCTTGATTTTTCCTAAGTATTTTCATAATGGGACCTCTTACTCTCGCCAACAGAATGTGTGCCATTACCTTCCCAGGAATACTGAGAAGAGTTATGCCTCGGTAATTGTTACAGCTGAGGGGATCACCTTTTTTGTGGAGTGCTAACACCTCACCGTCCACCCAGTCCCTAGGACAACGCTCACCGTCCCACACCCTGGCCATCAGGTGATAGAGAGGATGTAGGACGGCGTTAAGACCACATTTCAGAAATTCCGAATGTATTCCGTCTCCACCCGGTGCTTTGCCGTTTTTAAGCCTCTTCACTGCCAAGATGATTTCGGCATGTGTGGGCGTACGGTCTGAAATACCGGACACTCGGGGGAGGTCCATAGATGTAGCCTCTTCGGTTACGTCAAAAGGGTCCTGGGGGGGCGGTCGGTTCAGCACCTCGCAGAAATGATCCTTCCAAATCTTTTTAACGCTTTCTGCGTTTGACTCTATTGCTCCATCAGGGCCGCGAATTGGCCCGGGAGTCGGTGGTCGCTTTCCGCAGACCTCGCGCGTGATTTTAAATAACTTCTTGGTATCATTTCTGCGGGCCGCCACCTCAGCTGTCTCAATTTGCCGATCCAAGAATCGGCGCTTGTCAAGTCGCGCAGACTTCTTGACAACTTTGTCCTGATTACGATAATCAGCGCGACGTTCTTCAAATTTTTCAGGGTCAGCTTCAGGTGACTCAAATACCGAATGGTTCGGGGTCACTACCGGAGTGAGACAGGGGTGCGTTCTTGCACCGTTCCTGTTTATTATTATCCTTGACTTCATACTTCGCAGGTCAATTCCGCCTGATCGAGGTGTAGCTGTTGGTCCCGGTCTGAAGCTGTGTGACCTTGAATATGCCGATGATGCTGTAATATTCGATAAATCCATTGAGGGCATCCAGGAGACTATTGATGGGTTAGGAACTAACTCAGGTCGCATTGGTCTAAAAATTAATACTAGTAAGACCAATGTGATGTGTAACCAAACCTGTCATGACTCTGATAGGACCCTCACCAGCGCGGGACAGATCATTGAGAGGGTTGACAGCTTCAGATACCTCGGCGTACATATCCCCGAAGACGGTAGTACAAAAAACGAGCTCGCCATTCGTTTAGGAATGGCTGGAGCCACATTCAACTCAATGCGGACTGTCTGGGACACACAGCTGTACTCGATTAAAACCAAATGCCACTTGTTCAACGCTTGCATTCTGCCGGTAATGCTTTACGGTTGCGAATCATGGCACCTGACGAAGACTCAGAAAAACCGTATACTGAGCTTCGAGAACAGATGCTTGCGTCGGATAATGGGGGTGAGGTGGTTTGATTTTGTGAGGAATTCAGAGATAAGGGAGCGTACAAGACAGCGTCCCGTCACGTCAGTGGTTATGGAGAGACGTTGGAACTGGCTGGGTCACGTGCTGCGGATGCCTCCGGAAAGCCTCAATCCTGCCTGCCTCTTCTTTCGACCAGTGGGATTCCGGCGTCCTGGACGTCCGTCGGGTACTATCCATAGGATGTACTCGGCGGAACTGAGGGATGCTGGCATGTCATGGGAGGAAGCAAAGCTATTGGCGGGAGACAGGGAAACATGGAGGTGCCGCGTGGCGGCCATATGCTCCACATAGGGAGCGAACATGGCCAAAGAAAGAAGAAACACCCTGTAGTTTCGGATGATTTTTCATGCGATGGTAAAACACTTATCAATAATTTGGTACTTTAAACTAACAATGAAATAATAAAAAAAATATTTACAAATCTGTGTATCAAAATAATAAATTTATATTTAACGTGTTAATGAGGTGTTTTTTGCTTCGTGCTGTGAGGAGAAATCGAACCGGCATGCGGCGTCGAGAGTGTGAGGTCGCGGGTCGAGTCCCGCCCCAGACCAGCACCAGGCTACTTCAGAACAAGCTTGCTTCACTGTCCACATAGCATTTGAACAAGATCCACACCGCGGTATTGAGTTGATAACAGCTGTGCAATTTAATAACAATAAGTTTTCTACACTAAAGTGCTATTTATTCACAATAGGTCCAGCGGTCATATGCAATTTTTAAGATTTATCGTCAATATATAGATACTTGACAACTATAAAAATTACAATAATAATATTTGTCTAAGGGAACAATTTCAATGGTCAGAATTTGAATCAATTTTTGGTCAGAATAAAAATATTATACGGTCAGAATAATTTATAAACATTTTGGTAAGGTTAGGTTAGGTTAGGTTTTTCTTAAATTTCATTTAAATTATAACTATTTATTCTGATCGATATGTTGTGATCAATTTTATACAAATTCTGACCGGAAAAATACAAGTGATTTTTTATTATGAACTCCTAGTGAAGTTTTTTTTGCAAAAACTATCAATATTTTTTTTCGGAGAAATTATGATGCGTTGCAAGAGATTCGTTTATCACTGGTCTTTTCATAGTCTAATTATTTTGTCTCAATAATCTTAAATAAAAAAATATTGAGCAAACAAATCGTATATAAAAACTAATGTTGAGTCATGAGCTTAATAACCTTTACGGTTAATAAGCTAGGCGTTGTCTTATTCTTCAAAAACTCAACGGAAGGGCCGGACAAATATCACACATTGATGAATTTAAGCCTACAAAATGTCTCACATTTACTGCAACTGAGGAAAGACGGAGTGCTAGAAGACAGCAACTTTTCTGGATGAACGGGGTGTCACAGGACCTGTGCTGGAAGATTGGGATTTAAATTTGACATTGAAATTACCGGGAATCGAATCCAGACTCATCTAATTGAAAGAGCAAGTTCTAATCAACTGTACCACAACGGGCGACAATATATAGATGGAGCTAAAAAGTGACTAGTTTTAAGCAAATCGCTCTCACTACGTTTTGTTTTTAAGATCGGATAGCTGAGAATAAATATCAGCATCATAGAAATTCAAGCATTTACCAAGCCACGAAAAAAGCTAACATAGTATGACAAAGAATATGGAAACTAATTGTGACCACAAAGAAGACGAAGAAATCTAATCCTGAAATAAACCAGTGATAAAAAAACTGTAGTAAATTAAAACATTTATTATTCTCAGAATTATTAGTGTTTGATTGATCCGTCACGGGTAAATAAAGCGGAAAGTCCGAGAAATATTTATCGGTATAAATATTTATGTGTTTTTTTCATTTTCTACAATTTTTAACATCAGGGCTGTAAAATACATTTTTGCGAGGGGCCGGAAAATTAAGATGATCTCTAAATCTATGCTAATTTTAAAGTTAACTTAGAGTATTGATATCTTTATTGAATTAGCTTTTTTTTGTGTTCCTTTAAATCAAATACAATTGCATCAAATAAATAATTGCATATTGACGATTTTGGATACAGAAGAAATATGCACAACGTGATCGAAAAATATGTTGGAAATATAAATAAATATACATATAAACATAAAAATAGATATTTGGAACTCACAGTTGATAGTTGCTATTGTGCCAGGTATTTTTAAAATCATAAATAATATGAGATAAAGTCGATTAGAAAAGATTAACTTGAGTAAAGATAATTTCAATCGTACTGTATGTGTTATTTTGCAAAAGAGCCACAGTCAATGTACCAAAGAGCCGTTTTGCCGTCCATTGGGCAACCATATCTAATATGTCAAATTTTAATAAGGAAAAAACCTTAATTTTTATATTTAAATTAACCATTTGAATACCGCGCAAATAAATCATTAATATGTCCCAGAGATACTGCGTGTTTTTGAGAAAAATAATTTTGCCTAATATACACTCGAATTCGATAGTTTAAAAACCTATATTGACTCAGTATACATAGCACTGCACATATTCATCAAAATATTGCTTATATTCTATTAGAATACCAAGTATTTGATTTTTTAAATGTCTTGGACATTCGTGTTCGCTTGCATATGTTCTGGACACCTGTGTTCGCTTGAATTCAAATGGTTAACATAAGGAGCGAACATGACTTGAAAAATTTAATTCAACTTTAAACTCCTTATGCACCATTATCATCAAACGCACTTTGCATGTTTGCAAGTGGTTTAATTTAAGATCATCTGATTGTTAAGATAAAGTTTTTATCTCTCAGCACAATCAAAATATGAATGATTTGAAAACTGTTGGTTACATATTTATATACAAACAGTTTTTTTTATTAATATTTTGTTAGCAATTGTATATGTGGAGCGCCTAGTTAGAAAAAACGGTGATTACATCAAAACAATGTTGTTGTATTATATATTTAAATAGAAACAAAACAACAGAATTTATAATCCCCTAAACCATAAAAACATTTAAAATACGAGCAAAACAAAATTATATATTACAGACACCATAATATTACGATCTATGAAAATATCAAGATTTTTTTTCGTAGATTTATATTGAGTTTTGGAACATACAATTTTCTCGCGCAGTGAAATTTAGCGTAGAATACGCACGTGTTTTTTTATCGTTTTTTTTTTTTTAATGTGGTTTTATCGCTTTATGCAACTAGACGCCTTATTTTTATGCGGACTATATTAAAATATACATAATCAGTTAGTCATTATAAGTCGATGAGTGTGTGTCCGCCGTGTCAACTGTGCACGATAATGGCCGCCGGCCATTTATTCAATACCTCTGAGTTACAGAAATAACATCATTGAATATTCATTGACCGCAAGCGTTATTATGTCATAAAACCTTTTCCCAACAACAGTTCCTAATAATAGGATTAGTTATAGGTACTGTGATTTAATAACTGACTCACATTTATAACCCATTTAAAGCAGTCGTCATGGAGAAGTAGCTTATTCATCAAAATAAAAATAACATAATAATTCCCCGTTGTAATTCAATGAGTAAATGTGTACAAAATTTCCACATGTTTTTATGTCAAGATATGCTTTGCTATGCAAAACGCGATGATATTCTAGAAGGGTCTAAGCCATGGGTTTTCTGAGGGGTCGCTAAAGGATTTCAAATTCCTCGGTGAGATAAAAAAATAAAAGAGTTTCGGAGACAATCCGGGGAATAAGTATAGCAAATCGAGAATTTCAAATTTCTCAGTGGGCCAAGAAAAAAAACGACTCTTTAAATTTTTATACACGATTTCACGTAGAGTTCCCAATTCCAGGGGGGTCCCCTAGTCACATGGCTTTTATAAAAAGGTGTTGCAACCCGGAAGCTATGGTCTAAGCATTCAAAAACCCGTAAAATGCAATTAGCCGGTTCTCGGGTATTTTTTTATAAAATAACCGGGAACCCGATTTAGTTCCGGGTATTTTTTTTTTTATATTTCCACCATATACTGACATAGAACTAAAATCGATAAGTTGAGTATATGTATAATATAAACAAAAAAGTTTTGATGTTGTTTGCCAAAATAGTATTTAATTAATTATACATACATACAAAAATGTTTGAATATTTATTTGAATATTGACGTATAATTATTATAATATTTAATTTAATCAAAATATTTATGTACACACATGTCGTTGAAATAAACAAAAAATAACGCTGCTAATAGATATAAAAAATAAGGACGTAAAAATGACCGGATACCCGTTAAAATAACCCGGTTTTCGGTTATTTGAAAAATTATCGGTTAACCGGGTACCTGGTTCCTGTTCTATCCCAGTTGGAAGCATTAGGTCTAAGGTTAGGCGTATGCTGAGGCCTCGGTGACACAGCATAGTGCTGCACAGGGTGGCACAGATTTTGTGTAACACGAAGAAGTACATTCCTGTGTATGCTGCAACGCCGGCACGAGCGACTAATTTTTTAATATATCACAAACACCCATGCCCTCGGACATACATTGATTGAAGAAAATGATGCACGAATCTAGGAGATCCGTCACGGAAGCTCTGTCTTCCTTTGAGTGACTTCTCACTGAAGATTCACTGACGAGTTTGATGAACTAAAGTGACAAAACTATTGCAGATGGAATCGACATGATATAAAAAGCTCTCTAAATCAAACTTTATACCCCTGGTTCTAATCACAGAGTAAGTCTATGGACCCGGTATTGTTTTGTATTATGACAAACAATTTACGACTGAAGGTGCTTGGTGGAATTTAAATATTTAATTTGAACCGTCCAAATTATGTACATTCACACCAATTTTGTCACTAACGACCCGGGTTTCGCCTTTCGGCATCTTCAGGCATTCAAGTGTACGGGTGAACTTGAATGCCTGAAGATGCCAAAAGGTGAAACCCGGATCGTTAGTGATAAAAAGTATGTGGATGTACATAATTTGAGCAATTCAAACAAGATAAAAAAAAAATTGAAACATTAAAAATGTTAAGAAAAAAGGTGCCGGAACGCCGTTCCACCGCGTTACGTAGAAAATAAAAAGCTGCATATGGTTGTGAATTTTTAATGAATCAATGAATCGATCGTATGAATGATTGTGAATTTTTTGATTCGAATCAGTGATCACAAGCTGGTACAAAAGCTGTTGGTGCATCTTTCGAATCGATGTAAATTATAAAAAATACATCTTGATTTTATCCATATATTTTTTTTTTTTAATTTTTTTTGTTGAATGTTAAATAGAGGATGTACATACTGCTGATGTTTATAATTATTTTATGTGATAAAGTATTGGACATGTAACACAATATTCAAAACAGCATTCTTCCTAAAAAATAAGAACAGGTTTTTGTTATTCATGACTCAATTGATTTGGCAAAGAATGGCAGCGGGTTCATTAAAAAAAAGAATTAGTTATTTGCCCAACATTTCAAAACTAAACTCAACTTTAATATTATATATATATATATATATATATGTTCAGTGACTTATAAGTGGGATTCTAAGAGTCGATTCGAAGAGCGTTAAAAAGGATTCAAACTACGAATGTATGATTGAATCGGTCAAGGGATAAAATATATTGGTTCTGTTATAGAGAAGCGTGTTTCACCAATTTCACAGGAGAGTAAAAACAATGGGCTATGTTTCGGTGAAGTTATTGATTGAGATATTTACGTGGGTTGCTTAGAACAGTTCTTCCCAACCTTTTGATGCCACGGAGCCCTAAATCTGAAAATAATAATCAGCGGACCCCCGAATTTGTTTTTCATACTTTATCACAAAGAAAGCTGAAAGAGTGAAAATTTTCGCGGACCCATGTGAAAAACCTGCGGAACCCAGGTTGGGAAGCACTGGCTTAGAATAATTATGGATCAAGTCCATCACCATCGATCCTGCGATTTAAAGTGAAAAAACTTTTATAATATCTGTGAAGGCGCCTGTGTGGTCGAGTGGTCAACGTCGTTGGCTTCGGCTACGGAGGTCACGGATTCGAATCCCAGTAGGGACAATTTTATAAATTGATTTCTCAATCGATTGCTGTATTTCTGTTCGAAGGCATGGATGTATGTGATGTGTTGAATTCCCCCCTCCCACCCATCCTATCCTACGAATTACGAGAGCGATTAGCTAACCACTAGTCCTGTCCTGGCCCTACCCGTCTATTCCTACTCACTTAGAAAAAAAGATAGGTTGAGGAACTTAGTAGCAAGCAGTTCTCGTAGAAACACTTCTGTTGAGATAAACTCCATTAGGAATCCATATGCTCCAAATTGAGTGCGGACATGATAAAAAAATCTGTTAATGCTTTCACTTTATATTATGTATCGGCTAACTCAATCTGGGGCCCATTCTAATTTTATGTGCGGCTCAAACAATCACTGATATCCAAATATTCAGATTTGAATCGCAGGCAACGAAACGGAATCACCAAGTAACAGAATTACAGTAATAAATGTCGAAAAACGTTTTAATTCAAAACAACCTCACCGAACAAAGTAAGCATTTGATTTAACAAAACTGTTTCTGACATACACTTTCGGGCCTTGAACTTTTTTTTAGTTGACGAAATAAATAAATAATTATATATGTAGATGGTTGGTGCATAAGTTACGATATTCATAATATTGTATGTTGTTTTGTTTCAAACCTGATTTATAACATACGGAAGTAAAGAATTCGTGCGAGATATTAGGGGCTTAGCTCTCGGCACGATGGAATTTAATTCTTGTATCATATATACAATATAATATAATGATTATTTATATGCATGTGATCTACTAATATTATAATTATTCGGTTTGTAAGCTATGTCCTTTTCCAATTTTGAGCACATGGACTCTCAGTGACGTTCCTAGGCAATGTGCCGCCCCTAGGCACTAGATCTCTAAAATAGCGCCCGTTTATTTTTCATTATTTTAAATATATAAGTTCAAATCCTCTACTCACCTACATACCCAAACAAATATATTGATGATTATTCCGTTTTGCTTTCAGATGATTCATAATATATTTGTAACATATTGACAAAGATTCTGACGAATAACTGTGATCCAAAATCCCATGTTATTGTTTAATAATTGACTTTAAAACAATTATACTTGTTCTGTACAATAAGAATCACTTGAATGTCCTTAAGTTTGCTTTCTGGTCATGCAAGTTGAAAGGACGTAACCCTCAATTTTCCAAAACAGCTTTTTTTCGATAATCACAATTGACAAACATTCTATCAAAAGAATGCAAGCTAAAAATGCCGAATTAGTATCTAAATTTAGCTTTTGAGTTTGAAAAAGATGACCTTGTATAAAATTAAAACCAAGAAAAAAGACTGAAATAAAGGTTTTTTCGAGACAATTTCTTTAATTAATATCAGGTTAGGTCAATTAAACACCAGTTTAGAAGTATCCTTGCACTTTAAGGTTGTGTATAATTCATAATTTGCATATGTCACAAAATCATCAAAACACGTTTTTAGCGCCTCCTGTAAAATTTGATATGTGTTGGTCACGTCCTTTTTCCTTTCCACAGTCGATATGATACCTCTTTACAAAAAAAAACGTTTGCCGACTACTTAAATAGATGATTTACATTGGGGGCGGATATGATTGAAAAAAAACAACGAAATATTTAGATCAGTCGCGGTTTTGTGACACAAAAATCAGGTCAAAAGTATCGAATTCATCACGAAGATACCTGTGGATATTTTTGCATATCATACCTGCTTTGAAGCAAGTTTATTATTTCAATATTGAACAAGTATTTCATTTTTGACAGCCGATTGACGCAGTGGGTCAGTGAGGCGGCCTGCCGCAGGGCACGCCCGGGTTCGGGTACCGACACGGCCACTTCGTAAGCGGGGTATTGCCAATGTAAAGTCTGTGTAACTGGTTTGCTCGCAGCGCGGGTTCTGAAATGTTTTGCATCGCCAGAACCCCTTTGAGCAAAAATCAGACATTCCTCTTAATGACTAGTTTTCCAGGCTGGTTACGTCTTAACCTTTCGTACAAGTCAGTTACGTAGTCAACTTTTTGATTTTTCAACTATTCACTTTTATTGATGACTTTTAATGTGCTTACTATCACCAATTGGTGTTTTTTTTCGAAATCAAAAGTGCCTTCAAATCAGAATATTTTTTTTTTTTTTGAATATCAGTTTAATTATTAAGAATGCAGAGAAAAAAGGTGCCGGAACGCCGTTTCACCGCGTTACATGAGAAAAAATCACAATGATTTTTTCTTCTTATCTATGTCTGTTCTTAATGTGGAGCATATGGTTTCCTAATGGAGGTATTTCAACATAAGTTTTTTTAAGAGAACTGATTGTTAGTCAGTTGTTTAACCTCTCTTTTTTTAAAGATTAACGATAGAAGGATATGGCTAGCACATGACTAGTGATAAACTTAACTTAACTTAAAACAGTACGTGTTTGACTTGTAACAATTTGGGCGATGGATGAGTTACAAAATACCCACCGTTTAATATCCACTGGTAGTGCATCATAACTTTTAACATCTTCGAAAATATATTGGTTAAGTGTCAAAGTATATTGAGATGTCTTCACTTTTTTTCTTGCATTAAATTGACAGCAGACTTACAGTGCCCCACAAGTGCATCGTCACTTGTTCCGTAATGAACCAACCTTTTTTCCACGATGTTTATTATGATTGGAAAACGAATTCTAAAGATTGGTCTCCCTACCTGCATTCAAATGAAAAAAAACTGTCTATCCACCGTAGAAAATAATTTTACAATACAATATATATGCATTGTTAAATTATTTACTGCAAGGTTCGACTCGGGTGTTTTTTTAGAGGTTTTTTTGGAGAATAAGCAACACTTTTTCCAGCGACAGCCAATTTGACAGATGACAGCTGATGTGTGCTCAGCTTGGCTTAAAATTATTCACCTTACTTACGCTAGAACAACGCTAGCAAAAGTTTGCATATGTTTTCTGATATTCGTTTCCCAATTGAATGGTATTAATGTGGAAGAGCTGTGGTTTAAACAAGACGACGCAACTAGGGTATCCAACCCCGGGCCCTTTTTGTGATCACACTTAACATTAAATCGTGTATAAATTGGGATTCGGGATTGAGAAAATTTGTGGTCGGTGATTTTGAAATCATTTTACATTTTCAATTTTAAAAACACAAAATTTATCAACGCGGAACCTTTTTTTAGCTCTTCCAAGAATTTTCGAAACCAAAATCACATGATTTTCGGGATTAACCAAAAAGAGCGCGACATCTTTATTTTTAACACGGAAGTGTTTCATTTTCTTAATTCCGGAATTAGTAGTGTCGCGATTCCGGAATTTCGGAATCACATAATTGGACCGGATCCCGGGATTCCATACCCCAGGCGCAACATGCTACACAGCATAACAAATTGGCTGTCACTGGAAAAAGTGTTGGTAATTAACCTTTTAGCTGCCGTAGATAATTAATAGTAATTACCAAGCACGCCGGCTATAATTTGCAACTATTAATTTAATTAGTTATTGACGAGATAACTCGTCTCTGGCGTGTTGAGCACAACAAAATACGTGATATCTCGTCACTTGAACTGTCAGTTCAAGTGCATTCGTGCAAAAGGCGAAACCCGGGTCGTTATCAACAAAATTAAATGAAGTGTACAGAATAAAAATAATTCAAATCTGTTCAATAAGTTTTGTCACATACGAGCCGGGTTGTATTTGTTTGTATCTTTAGGCATTCATTTGCACACATGAACATAAAATGACAGTTGATGGAACTGTTTGTACCGTGTATTTATAAAATGAAGAAATGATAATTAAATCGACTAACTGTCGAATTGTGTCATAAGTTTGCGTATTTTTAATTCAGGCCTAAGATGAACTATAGTTTATAAACTATTTTCAGTGTTTTTTTTTTTTGTATTTGGTGACTGACGACAATCTTCTTTTCGGTGAAATAATAAGAGAATAAACGGGAAAGAAGAAGGGTGGGATTATGACAAGTCTAGAAATAAGCTACAAAAAATGGGTAGGAGAGAAAAGAGGTATCACGCCATGTATAACACATCATAGTCTCTATAGCCAAATGATAAAACATTACCCTAATCAATCAGGTAGGACTGAGTTCAGGTTCCAGAAATATCCGAATAAAATTTATATTTTTTCAATACAAAATTTAAGCTCATAGATAAGGCTTTTTGAAATATCTTTTCTCATTAAGTTTACCTGAATTCACATTCAAGACAACACATTTGGCGCCTTAGCTGTACATATAATATTTAATACTTTCGATGGTTTCGGCGGTAACTTTGTGGAAGTTCATTTTAATATAAAATTAAAATTAACTTTGATTATTCCACGTATTGTGTTACTAACTGTGACACGTGTTTCGCCTCTTTCAGAGGCATCTTCAGACTTACTATCGCAAAGCAAGATTGATTCTAACATTATAAAATTATGAAATTACAAAATGGAGTTTTTGGGTTTTTTTTCCTTTTAAGAAGAGCAAAGAGGGGGGTGTAGAATCGAAATAAAGCAAACAAATAATGATACTAATGAGTTGCAATCAATCAGATTGGGATTTTTCCTTTTTAAGGGAAGCAAAGAGGGGATTATAAAATCGAAACAGAGCAAACAAATTTAATCATACTACTAATGACGTTAAACATTACAAACTATTAAACTAATGAGCTGCAATCAATCAGCTAGGTTGGTGATTACTCTATTTATTGGGAACAATTTAAGTTTAAAAAAACCCAAAAACTCCATTTTGTAATTTCATAATTTTAAAATGTTAGAATCAATCTTGCTTCATTACTTAAGCAAACTTTGCGATAGTATGTCTGAAGATGCCTCTGAAAGAGGCGAAACACGTGTCACAGTTAGTAACACAATACGTGGAATAATCAAAGTTAATTTAAATTTTATATTATAATATTTAAACCACATACATGCGTACAACTTTTAAGTATTCACAGTCAACTCGTGGTGGAAAAACATTAAATTTAAAAGTAAAACAATTTATACTAATTCATTTACAATTATTGTGACAGATCTGGATCGCTCGTGATAGCAAGTATGTAATTACAGTATCTCGAGTTCAGTTGTACGTTGAAAATCAAACCTAACCTAACCTTACCACATTTTTTTAATGACGCCTATTGACCAAATATAAAATAAATACAGACCAAACATACTATTTATACTTATAGTTATAATATATTCATCATTAAACTGTTTTGAATTTAAAAAATGACAGATTTTTAAAAAAGTCCAATATAATATTAATTTTAAGCTCACACCTCTCGAAAATCTTGACTTGTTTCTTTTAAAAACGGATTCAGTGCAGAAGTTTCTATATATTGCTCCAAATTCTTGGCGTGGTTCGTTTTGTCAAAAAAACTCATTTCTGTCGTAGATTGTGTTCATTGTGGAGCGGCGGTTTTTCGCTTCGAAAATTCAACGAAGGATACGCTAATAGTTCCACGAAAATGACTTAAGTAAATTATATAGATTTTTAGCACGGTGACAAAATAACAATGTATTAATTTATAGCTATTTCGGCTTGACACCCTGCCCTCATCAGAACTATGTTTAAACGTGCATTTACTTATCTATACATATTGGCATAGTAAAGGTACACGATACATCTACTGTTTTTTTTATAATAGAGTTCTACCAAAGTAAATGCCAATTCAATTATAATATACAAATTTTCATTACAAAATTTAATTATACGTTTTGGAACAGAGTCAGTAAGGTCAGCTATGGAACATTTTTAACTATCAAACAAAGTGATATTTTTCACTAATGAAATTAAAAAATAGTACATTTTTTTGTAATAATTCCACAGCATTATCAAACTTTTCTTCTTTGGCAATATTCGCTCCTTATGTAGAGCATATGGCCGCCACGTGACATATTCATCTCTCCTTGTCTCCCGCCAATTGCTTTGCATTCTCCCATGACATGCCAGAATCCCTCAGGTCCACCGAGTAAATACTATGGATAGTATCCGACGGACGTTCAGGGCGCTGGAATCTCACTGGTTGAAAGAAGAGGCAGGCAGGATTGAGACATCCACAGCACACGTGATTTCGCCCAGCTTGTTCCAACGTCCAACACCGTACCCACCCCTGGTATAATACATAACAAAACACGAGAGGATTTTATTGCTTGCTTAATTATTATCAATTTAACTATTTAACGGCTCAAGAAAACTATTTAGCTGCTCCTCGTACTTAGGATTAATAAATAATCAAAATAAGACGATAAAAAATGTAATTAATTCCACTCTCCGTTATTATGTCTTACTCAGACCACAAAATGTGACCAGTCGATGGCCGGAATTAAACGCAGTGGCGTCACCATTTTTTAAACGGAATAATACATTGATTTTAATTGTATTTTTACCAAATGAATTTACCAGTGAAATTGTAGAAACACATTCAAAAATGATCAAATCATTCTAAACAAATGTTACAAGAAAACAGTAATTTTTTAACATTGTTATGTATACACAACATTCTAGCATAGACTGCTATGTTAAATTATCTATGACAGCTTGTAACAATAAACCTTTCAACTAAGCCGATATCCTTCTCCTTTCTCGCCAGTTCAAATTGAGAGTTCAAATCGAAAGGTCGACTGCCAAGTAGAAACTCCTAGATACTCATATCGATATCATTATGATTAATACGATTAAGTGATTTATTTATAAAGTATAAATTATATATATGGAATAAATTTGAAACAATACTGAATTTAAATTAAGTGTTTTAGTAATAATATATCCATAATCAAAAATCTTTAAACAGTCATAGACAAAAAGTGCCGTTTTGTTATATAGTGTGGTTTAGTTCCTATGTACATATATTTACCCACCAATTTAAGATCTAATAGGTAGGGAGAAATTTTAGACGTTATATACATCCATGCCTTTGAACGAAAATCAATAAATCGATTAGAAATCAATTCGTAAACGAATTCGTAGCTTAATAATGTCGAGATAAAAGGTGCCGGAACGCTGTTCCAACCACGTTACATGCTGGAGGAAATCACTTTAATTAACTATGTCACATTAATATCGATGCTAGAGGCTTTATCCAAAAGCTATCATTTGCTGTTTACTCAGAACTATCAATCTGCCAGAACACTGACGAAATATTATACAATATGTGCGTGTTTTTGTGAGAATTTGACAAACTGTTACCTGTTATAGATGTACCAGCGCAACTTGAATGCCCGCGAGGGCGCCACCATCGCGTCATTAACGTTGCCATAGTCAACACGTCCTAGGGCGACAATTTTAGTTCTGAGTTCTGCCACAGTCAAGTTAAAATGGTACATCTCTACCTGTTAAACTGACGTATCGCTTTTTATTTTTCGGCGCCTCACATATTGTTTCTTTCGAGACGCCACTGAGCCCAGCTTAAGTATATTTACATTATTAAAAATCTGCTTTAGTGTATTTGGAGCAAATTATTGAATTTATAATTACTAAAATACTTTTTCTAAAAGCGGTAGGCATTGCGGTCTATCTCTCCGCATACATTATAAATTAAAAAAAAAAACATTCTCGTTACATTTAAAAAAAAAAGAAAAAAAAATAAGACGGCAGAGTTTATTTCCGTTTAAATGGTGTCAACTGCCAATTCTACATGAAAATATAATATATATAAATATCGACTGTGAAAAGGAAAAAGGACGTAGCCCACAGTTTTTCAAAAACAGCTGTTTTTCGATAATCACAATGTATACACGTTCTATCAAAAGGATGTAAGCTTAAAATTCCGAATTAGTTTATAAATTTGTGTGGTCGAGTGGTCAACGTTGTTAGCTTCGGCTACGGAGGGCCCGGGCTCAAATCCCGGTACGGACAGTTTTATAAATTGATTTTTCAATCGATTTATGAATTTCTGTTCAAAGGCATGGATGTATGTGATGTCTTGTATTCCCCCCTCTCGCCCATCTTATCCTATGAACGGGGCGTATCGAGAGCGATTAGATTACCACTAATCCTGACTCCACAGCCCTGGTTTCAACACCTCTTTGCCTATCTCCTGGTTTAATTAAACCACTGAATGGGGAAAACCCAAAACATTTTATATTCGACTACAAGTGTCACTTGTTTAAGGTCGTCAAATGACGAAAACCTTATTATTTTTAAATTATTTAACATTGTAAATCAGGTGAGGGCTGTTTTTATTTTTTCCAAGAAAATCCGAATTCTTTTTCCGACATGACCAATTGAAAAGGTTTCTCGATACAACAAAGTTTTCTTTTTAAGATGCGATAGAATAAATTTCACACACGGGCACCCTCGACTGGATTCGAGCCAACGTAGATAGTTATTGAAGCGTGGACGTTGCCACTAGACCATACACTTTGGCACAAGAGGTCATATAATAATGTGAGAGAGACAAAAAAGATAGACTAAAAAAAAGTATTTAACTTTTATGGCAGTGCTTAGACGAGACGTTTGCAAATAGCTGGCGACTCGAATAGCCATTTTTTTGCGCTACTTTCCACAAATAAATAAATCTTTTTTTCTGTGTGTATTGTAAAAACGTATGTGTATTTTTATATAAGTCAACACCATTGGTTTCCTAGCCGTATCTCACGGGCTTAACTTCTAGTACGAACACCATTTTTTCAATCGATTTATCGATCGCTATTCGAATGTATGTGTGTTTTTGATGTCTAAAAATCACCTCCTAAACTTCTAATTATAAAATATCGGGTTGTAGCGAGAGTGTTAACTTGCCACTAGTCCTGCCCTAGCACTATCCTTTATATCTCAACTCTTTTTAAATATAAGTGTGGTTGAGATGAATAACAAGCAGTTCGTGCAGAAAAACTTGTGTTGATATACTTTCATTATGAGCGGACATGGAACAAAAAAAATGATAATATAACAATGGGTATAGTATATAGGGAAGTATATATCGACTGTAGAAATGGAAAAGGACGTAACCGATAGATTTTTTCAAAATAATCACAATGTATTCAACTTGACACACGTTCTATCAAAAGGACCTAAGCTGGAAATGTCGAATTAGTATCTAAATTAAGCATTTAAGCTTGAAACAAGAAGGACTTTTGGAAAATTGCAAACAGAAAAATTATAAATTTAAAAAAGGTTATTCTTAAACTTATTTCAATTTATTAAATTAATATTACATAGGGTCAATTGAACACCAGTTTACAAGTCTCAGTGCACTTCAAGGTAGTGTATATTTAATAATTTGCTTATGTTCTAAAATCATCATAACACGATAAAAAAAAAATATACACGAGTTACGTCCTTTTTCCTTTCCAAAGTCGATATTATAATATAATATACATATTAATACACAGCCGCCTGTGTGGTCGAGTGGTCAACGTTGTTGGCTTCGGCTACGGAGGGCCCGGGTTGAAATCCCGGTACGGACAGTTTTATAAATTTATTTTTCAATCGATTTATGAATTCCTGCTCAAAGGCATGGATGTATGTGATGTCTTGAATTCCCTCCTCTCACCCATTCTATTCTATGAACGGGGCGTATCGAGAGCGATTAGCTTACCACTAATCTTGTCTTAGCCCTATCCTTCTATCCCTACTCTCTTTGGAAATAGAGAGGTTGAGCAACTGAGTAGCAAGCAGTTCTCGTAGAAACACTTCTGTTAAGATAAACTCCATTAGGCGTCCATATGCTCCACATTGGGAGCGGACATGGTTTAAAAAAAATAGTACATATGGTGCATACGAGAACTAGTTTCAATGTGGATTGCTAGCCTCTGCAGCGATCACGCGCTTCTGTTGGCACTGATGGAAAAGTAATTAAAATAAACAATAGCATCTACGGCTCAGGATTATAGAGGAACTTCAGCGCGTACGTGTTATAAAACTTAAAGCTTCATCGAGTAAATATATAATAAAAAGTTAACAATTGTTTTTTTTTTTTAATTTGTATTGTTAGTAACAGAAATCGCAAAAATGGTATTGCTCGTTATATACGTAGAGTGATATTAAATTATACTTTCTTCTCGTAGATAACACGCATTTGAATACAATGGTTGCAAGTATTCAGATAAGCATACATTTTCCTTTGTTTTACTGAGAAATTGCTACGACCAAAATGAATGAAAAACAAACAGTTATTCGACAAAGATACATGAGTGCATTATTGCCGACATAACGCTATTTTCCAGAACGACACTTTTCACTTAACGCTTTTTAAACAAATGTACGTTACCATTGAATATAATAAAAAAGACTTATAATTGAAGCATCTCAAACTTGATAGAATATATTCTATAATACTTGCTTATTTAAGCCTATTTTAAAATCTCGGAGTCCAGGAGCCTTGTTTTTGCGTAATAAACTGCGTGCTAGCGTGGGGAACCTGCGGCCTTTTGGCTACTCTGATGCGGCCTTCTGCCAATTCTGTAATTGTTTGTAAAATTGTAAATTCCTAAGATTTTGGATTTGAAAATTCCTGGAAGACCTAAAAAAAAAAGGTGCTGCCACGCTGCTAATTTGGGGAAATATGTAAATTATTGAGACTTTCAATGTAAAAATTCTTGGAACATCTAAAAAAAAAAAAGGTCCCACGCTGGTAATTTTGGGAAATCTGCAAAATTCTGGGCTTTAGAAATTGGCATGAAATTGTTTCCGGCGGAAAAGATTCCCTAGTCAATGTTTACTGCGGCCTTAAGTCGAATCAGAAAAATTAATGCGGCCTTTAGAGAAGAAAAGGTTCCCCACACGTGAGCTAGCTAATCTTCGAGTCCCATCAACTATTAAGAGTCCGTTCAAGTATGTATTACATACATTCATTGGAAAAAGTCACACAATTGTCATGTTAAGAAAAAGCAGTTATGTAGATCTATTCACCCCTTAAAAGATTAACGTTTAATACACTTTTGAATATTAATGATTAAATAAAGGATAGGGGAAGCAGTGTTGGATGGTTGAAGTGAAGGTGATTTAGCCTAAAAAGTTTACCGTTGAACTTGCGATGGGTAACGGAAATTGTTAAAACATCTATTTTTTTTTTAAATTATTGTTGTGAGTGTCCAGTTAGCACTTGTCGGTGAGAAATTAAAAAAAATGACCGGAGAATATTTCGTCCGGTAACATTGCATTAAAATATATTGTTTGCTTATTAAGACAGTTAAAAAATAATTTATATCCGCTTGGCTGGCTATGCGACTAAGTAACAGAATTAAAAGAAATATTTTTTAAGGGGGGACTGCGCCTTGATTGTGTTTGAGACACTAAACGGAAAATGATTGTTTTGTCTGAAATCTGTTCATATATCCGAGTGAACAATGTTCTTGGGTAATGAGTGATCAGCAGTTTTACTTTGCAGCGGCCAATAACAAAAGACTAAATAATCTGTATTTATCATGTATTAAGTCATAGTATTAAATTTATTAAGCATGACTTTAGTTTTTTTAAGAACGATAATCAATCTGAAAATATTCAAAGGAAATCCATCACCGCTATTAAAGCCCCTAATGCAGTGATTTCCAACCTGGGAGGCGTGAACTATTGCAAATGGAGGCGCAAACAGTCAAAAATATTTATTTACCCAATAAAACGTGTCTTTGTTACTATATGAAATAAAAGATCGGGAGGTACGAAGATATTTTTTTCTTCAAAGGGAGGCGCAGTAACATAAAAGTTAAAAACCACTGCCTTAATGTAACTTATAATAAATATCACTTTAATTTAAATTAATTTAATTTGAATAATCCAATATTTGTTATCATTCTAATAAACATTTGAGTCATATTTAATAAATGTAAAACTATAATTTGTTATTATAAATTCGGATTTTAGAGTGGATAAAAGCATGTATTGTGTATCTTTTTTAAACCAGTATATGATGAAGGCATACCCTGAAATCACCCGCTGTAGTCTAGTTGGTAAGAGCTTGCTCTACCAACCAGGTGGGTTCGGGTTCAAATTTAGATTTTTCAATTTTGATTTAGGATTTTAGACGTGGCTGTTTGTGATATCAATTTACCTCGAGCTTATATCGAGTGACTTACAATAAATGTTCTTTCAATTTTAAAATATTTGGTGCGTTGAAATTAAGCTGTAACTTCATCAATAAATACTTTTCTATTTTTTTACCTCATTAAAATACTTTTTGTTTTTAAGAGTGTCTTATTCCATCCCAAGTTCCCCTATTTCACTGATACTTAAGAAGCAACGGGATCAATTATTATCATTTTTATTATGTGTTATGTGTGCGCGGTCATATTTCGGTTTTAACCGTACATATTGTATTTCACTAGCTGTGTTGCTGAACCAAATATTAATATTTATGCTCGAACGGGCTCCGAGCCCCGGACTGCCGCTCCGCCAGTCATTGAACCCGACGCATCAATTTCATCGCCTAAAATCTGAGAAGCTTCGACACAAAAAAAGATCATTTGCCAATTCCTTATGTTGATATAGTACAGTGTAAGACGGAAGAACACTCTCGCATGTCCGTGTTGACAAGATCGATATTTTGATGCAGTTTATATTATCACCACACTGACAGTGATTGAAGTGGCAGAGTAAAAAAAATGACACTCAAGTGAACAGCAGATGAAAGCTTTTAGAATAAAGTATCTGAACTCGATATTTTTTGTCATAATACGGTGAAAACATATCACTGTATTTTAGTTATATTAATATTATTTCATGACAGGTCCTATCGTGCATCGGTTAGCGTTGTTGTTGTCTTCAGTGCCAGATCTCACGGGCTCAAGTCTCGATTTCTGGTCAATGGCATGGGTGTTTGTGTTGTATAAAAATTCTCTCCCTCCCTTTCCGATACTTAAATAATTGGGTGTAGCGAGAGCGATTAGCTAACCACTAATCCTGTTCTAGCCTTACACTTATACCCTTACTTTGCTAGCCTTATACTTATGTTTTTCAAACAATTCTCTGTGTTCTGGGGAAGGAGTGAATTTTTTTATTACTTCTATGCAATTATATGCAATACTTAAATAAGCAATCGATTGTTATTTAATACACTTATAATATAAAACAATATACAATTTACCGTAAACTAATCAATGTAAATGGCTAAAAATGTACTATTGTGTATACTGAAGCTGTCGTTCATAATATATAAGCCAAAAACTACAATTATACACTAATTTGATCTGATAATACTGTTTTCTCTTAAAAAAACAAGGGGAAGCTCCCTTGTGGTATTTACATATCAACTTTGGAAAGGAAAAAGGACGTAACCTACAGTTTTTAAAACAGGTTTTTTTCGATAATCACAATGTATCAAACTTGATACACGTTCTATCAAAAGAATGCAAGCTGCAAATGTCGAGTAAATATCTAAATTGAGCTTTTATGTTTGAAAAAGATGACCTTGTAAAAAATTAAAACCAAGAAAAAAGACTGAAATAAAGATTTTTCCTAGACAAATTCTAGAATTAATATTAGATTATGTCAATTAAACACCAGTTTAGAAGTCTCCGTGCACTTCAAGATTGTGTATAATTCAAAATTTGCATATGTCACAAAATCATCAAAACACGTTTTTAGCTCCTTCTGTAAAATTTGATATGTGTGGGTAACGTCCTTTTTCCTTTCCACAGTCGATAGACATAAGCTATCCATTATAACTAAGTACCAGTGCCACCTTTCAGTATT
Source organism: Himalopsyche tibetana (assembly GCA_030503985.1). Classification (NCBI taxonomy): domain Eukaryota; kingdom Metazoa; phylum Arthropoda; class Insecta; order Trichoptera; family Rhyacophilidae; genus Himalopsyche; species Himalopsyche tibetana. The sequence goes on along the minus strand of JAPJYX010000052.1, from coordinate 2,694,369 downwards.
CACACAGTACGCTCGATTCAAGCAATGTACTAACAGAGTGTGTGAGAAATAAATATGTAACACATACCACAATCTTAAATGAATAAATATAATTCGTAGATTTTCAATGAGCGATTTTTCATAGTTACATCAGAATTTTCTTGTGTTTTTTTAAAATAATTAAATAAACCTAACATCCATTATAAATGCAGATACGCGCTTTACGCCTTGTATCACACGGTTCATATAATAATTTCAATTTAATATTACGCCTATGGTTTCGTTTTCGAAACCAATTGGGTGGAATGATTCAGCAATATGTGAAATAAAAATATTAACAGCGACTTTTGGTCGTCATTCAATCATTGTGACTATTTCGCAGTAGCTTTTCTTTAAACGAATCGTAAAGTTATACAACATTTAAATACAATTTGAAAAAAAATGTTTTAATGATTCGTTTGTAGGCAATGAAACTAGGGTGTTAATAATCATTGATAATTAAATTATTAATTGATAGCCGCAGGGGTTGTTTGCAAAGTGCTTAAGAATCAGGTCACTAAGAGTTTTGGGTGTATTTAAATTAATGCAGTGCTAACACGAATAGCTGTATTTTCAGCAGATTCGACGGTTACTATGTGGAGGTTCATTTTAATCAGGAGTGGGCTGGAGGGGGCAAAGAAGGGATTGCACGAGCCACTTGCTAAATTTTATTTAGGCCGGCGAGCCCCATGTTAATTAAAAAAAACAATATGTTCAGATCAAATTAGTATATAGCTACAATTTATATTATCAACGATGGCTTAAGTATTTCAATATTCAGCAAAATTTCTCATTTTTAAATCGTTCAAATTATATACATTCACACAAATTTTGTCACTAACGACCCGGGTTTCGCCTTTCGGCATCTTCAGGCGTTTAAGTGCTCGGGTGAACATGCACTGACTCTTAGCAAATGAATGTTTTGTGTTTATATAAGAAATAAATGCATCACTGAGTTTAAAGCTATTGCTGGCGAAAAATATAAGCCCATGGGAGTGCCCACAGATTTGAGTAGTGGGTAGTTTTAAGAATTATATTTATTTTGTTTTTCGTAAAAGGTTTTATGATTATATTTATAATGGGTATAAAAGTGGTGACCCAGGCATGTTTAACATTTCATTTAAAATCGCAAGACTGTTCAATTGCTCCCGGAAAAAGAGCTTATGGGGATCCGTATTTGGATGTAACATTTTTATCCCTTGTTCCTGATTGAACACGTGTCTTTCCGAAGTTAAGTGGTTAGAAAAAGTATATGTGTCTTTTTTCAATCTAAAAGCTGCCATATGTTCTGATACTCTGGTATTTAATGCCCTTTCGGTTTTCCCCGATATAATATTGCTACTCTTGTTTTTGAAACTCCTAAGAGCAATAAACTAATAATGTATAATGTTTTATTTTACAGACAAAGTGTTGATTAAAATCAACAAAAATTATGTATAATTTAATTTCGAATACATCGTCTAGCTTTCCTGAATCAAGCGATTGCGTTTTTTAAATCGTCCATTGTTTGATGTCGAAATAGTTTTCACTGCAGATATCGTGATGAATCGCTAATCATCGTTTTAAATGCACTCGCGTGACAGCCGCTACTTGCATATTACTATTGCACTATTTACTTGCACATCTTCTGTGAATGACTCGCCATTGGTTTCGATTTTATTCTAGGAGCATACATCTGTATTTGAATGAATTAAACCTTTATGCATAGTTTTCGATTTTCATATCGCAAGAATTAATTCATGTTCACTGATTTAAATGAGCCGTTCTTTTCTTTAAAAACTACAGTTTTATTAATCAAAAAATACTTACCAGTTTAAGCGAGCGGTATGCCAAGTGGTCGAAAGGTAGAAACATCCAAATTAAATAGTCCAAGACACATTTAAAATATTATTTTTAACCCGCACTGTATTTTAAATACTCTAAAATTTATTTTATAATCAAAGCACTGGCAAAATTAATTGCTTCGTTTAGTGTACGCAATTTTAGATATATTTTACGTGGCGTTTGCTGTTCATTTAAAGAAAAAAAACGTATTTAGTATAAAAGGTTTTTAAATATTTTCTCTCTAAAGTTTTAAAATATTATCCATTTTCTGTGTGGTAACTCGGTCATCTGAAAAATAAAATAAATCAATTTAATTAATGGATACAATTTTTTGCCTAAATTTAAATTACAAAAATACCTGGAAATAACTTAATAAGTTTTATAATTAAGTAAACTATATTGCAATAAGGTGAAAAAATATCCAAAGTATATTAATTCTTATATTATATATGATTGATGGCTATTTAAGCTTTCGTCAGAACTATGTTTCAACTTTTTTATCACAAAATGTTTATCTACAAAAACCGTTTTATTAACAAGTTGCTCTACTTAACTTTTCTTCTAAAACAGTGGGGGGAGGGGTAGAACGGTAAGGATATGACAGAGATAGTGTTTACTCAATTGCTCTCGCTGTGTCTCATTATTTTAAGATCGTAAAGGTTGGCGTGGAATTTCCTTCATCACAAACACTCATGCTTTCAAGCAGATGTCGGTAAATCGATTGAAAAAGTGGGCGTAGCAAGAGCGATTAGCTAACCACTAATTCCGTACTAGCCTTGTTCTTCTATCCCTACTACTCTCTTTTGAAAAAATAGGTTGAGCGACTGAGTAACAAACATTTCTCGTTGAAAAACGTCTGTTAATATATCTTCATTACGAGTCTATATGCTCCACATTGGGAGCAGATGTGGCCCCCTGATGGAAGTATCTCAACATAAATAGGTAAAGAAGGATAAGGCTAGCGCAGGACTAGTGGTTGGCTAACCGCTATTGCTACACCCAGTTATTAAAGGATCAGAAGGATGGGAGGAGAGGAAATGATGTGAATTGAAATCACAAACACCCAGTCATCGATGACAACTTTGAATTGAATAATTCTCAAATTCACTGTGATCTGACCGGGAATCAAACCCAGACCTGCGTGATCGATAGAGCAAGCTCTTACAAACTGGGCCACAGCAAGACATAGATAAAAATAACTAAGTAAAAAGTAGTTACTTTAAGAGATACCTCAATTAAGAATCCACGTGAATGACATTGTGAACGGACATGGATTACAAAAAAAAAGGCTTTAGCTTGGAAAGAAGTGAGTTCCGGCAGCTTTTTTTAAACAAAAAACACTGTTTATTATTATTACATAAGATGAATTAACATATATTTTATATCACACGAAAAAAATAAACATTGTATATATGACATTATGTTAGCTAAATGGCAAACAGCGTGCATATATTAGCAGTGTCATTGTCAAGGTTGTATTTTAGGCATGAGGCGAGATTAACATGAGAATGCGTGTGCATGCTTTGCCCGTATACCTATGGGTATAGTATATTCTTTCGTGTGTGTTAATTATATGATTATTATGGACATATTATACGACTCGGATGAATTCTGTTAAGCGGTCCAAGTGAGACTGTAAAGGGAATAATATATTCCAAAATTAACCAAAAATTCAACAAATTTTCGAAAACAACAATATATATTGACATTTCATTTATTGTGAGAAATTTCTACTTTTGTTCACGATGTTATACCTCAAGAATAAATCCCCACTAATTCAAGCCATTAAGACCAACGGCAGTTGAATTAACTCGACGTAAACAGGTAGGTAGAATTAAATAAAAACCATCGCTCAAGTGTAACGAAAACGTTTATTTAGAAATTTACAATCATTAAAGTACAATCACATACAATATTTAACAAACAAAATTTTGAATTATTACAATACAAAATAACTATTATAATACCTAGTTTGCTCACACGATTTTATACAAATTAAGAAAATTGATGCTAAAATCCGCGCGGAGAACAAAATGATTTTTTTTATTTTTGTCTAGATTGAAAAATATCAGTTCTTTCATCTCGGACGAAAAACCACAAAAGAAGAAAAAAGTGAGGAAAACATTCCCGGCGGCTGGCATTTCGCCATACGTCAAGTCTCGATGACGTTCTACAAAGCAAGGTATAAAAAAACAAAAATCGCATCGGGTATCGAAAAACAATGTTGCCATTAAAGGCCATAAACAATAAAACAATCGATATTACTAGTCACATGATGTAAAAATAATTGACACAATTATTTTAACTGAAATTGAAAATGTCTGCCAGTTTTCATCACAAAAGTGGTAGTAGGAGCGTGTGACTATAAATCATACAATATCGACTGTGGAAAAGAAAAAGGGCGACACACACACAGAAAATTTTTACAGGGGGCACAAAAAACGTGTTTTGATGATTGTAGGCCGTATGCAAATTATGATATATACACAACCTGAAAGTGCACGGAGACTTCTAAACTGGTGTTTAATTGACATAATCTAATACTAATTTAAGAAATTGGCCAAAACAAACTTTTTTTTCAGTCTTTTTCTTGGTTTTAATTTTCACAAGCTTATCTTTTTTCAAACTTAAAAGCTAAATTTAGATACTAATTCGTCATTTGCAGCTTATATCCTTTTGATAGAGCGTGTATCAAATGTGATACATTGTGATTATCGAAAAAAAGCTGTTTTGAAAAAACACTAACACTATGGAACGCCTAGCCATATGGTTTAAAAAATCCGGGATTTGTCTGTTAAGCTTGGGACAATCCCGTTTAAATAGAGACGTTTGACAACCCTGTGCTGGACTGACCCAATAGCACATTCTATCGTGTTACTACGCAAAATTTTGTTATGTATGTTATATTAAATGTACCTTTTTAAAAAATATAATATGGGCATGTAATTATTTAATAAATAAATAAATAAATCGTTACCCCGTCAGCGTAAGTTGGTTTTAATCGATGGTGTGTTATTTATTGGGAATTAATTCAATGCTATATTATTAATCGCCTTTGGCAATGTATGTACAGTTTCTAATGCCCAATTAAATTAAGATAACTTAGAAAAAAAAATTGAAAATAATTACCCAACAAGTCAAAATGTAATGATACAAAATGGTTGCTGTAGGAACTTACTTGCTTTATCGATAACCTTTGCTCTTGGTTTTTTTTTGTACCGACTGTTTTAAGCGAAACAAATTTTGTGCAATTTATTTATCGATAAATTTACACTTATTATAAATAATTAATAATACAACATACACACAAATCAGGAACTGATTAAATATATTATTTTATTTATCGTTTTTGTTCTGGCAATACTAATGACAAGTCAAAAAATGACTCGAGTTTTTTAATATTTATTAAAAATAAGATATTTTGATAATTATTTCTAAAAATACACGTCCGCTCGCAATTTAAAGCATATGTTCTCCTAATGGAGGTATCTCAAGATAATATTTTATTGAGAACTGTTTGTTACTCAGTTGTCTAACAACTTTTTTTTGCGAAGACAGTAGGGATATGTAGCAGTTCTGTGGAGTCGGATAAAAAAAGACGACTGTGATTCCGAATTAATTTATTTAAATATTTCAGCTTTCTTACATATCTGTATACCATCAGATCATTCTTAATCGGGGGTGGGGAACATTTTGATTTTTATAGGCCATATTCATTTATCTGCTTCAACATAAAGTCGCAGTAAAGAAAATGTTGACACCACCCACATTTTTTTCGACTGAACATATAATGGGTTGATTACCCCCTTTTTTCAAACGCATGCTTATATTTTTTTGATCAAAGTGAATGTTTTGATCAAGTAAAAAAGCCGCATCAGAGTAGCCAAAAGGCCGCAGGTTCCTCTCTACTGTTCTAGATACTAGAATAATTTTGGTGGATTTCACCAATCAATATAATGAATAAACTATTATTTTGAAGTTATTTTTCTCCGGTTTTTCCAACTCTAACTCTACAGCCATGATATAAAAAGTAGTTTCACAATGTATCAAACTTGATACACGTTCTATTAAAAGGACATAAGCTGCAAATGCCAAATAAGTATCGTTATTTAGCTTTTAGGTTTGAATAAAGATGAGCTCGTGAAAATTGATACCAAGAAAAAAGATTGAAAAAAAGGTTTTTCTAAGACAATTTCTTACGTCAATTAAACACGAGTTGAGAAGTCTATATTCACTTCAAAGTTGTGTTTATTTCATAATTTGCATATGACCGAATATCATTAAAACACGTTATTTGTGCCTCCTTTAAAATTTGCTATGTGTGTGTTACGTCCTTTTTCCTTTCCACTGTCGATATACATTTGTTGTTAACGGCTTAAACCATATTTAAAAGCCATCAATCACTGCGCAAATTGACTCACGGTTACAGCATTTGTGAATATAATTAATTAAACCAAAATGCGTATGTTTTTTATTAAGCTGATATTTAAACAAAGTCTATTGATTTTAGTTGAACAAATATATTTTTTTTATAAATGGTTGAATGCTATTTCGGCTCATGCTTTCATCAAAACTATTACTAGAACACTGTTCTGATGAGGGCATAAATTGAAATAGCTATCAATTATATTGTATTATGGTTGATAGCAATACTATTATATAATAATATATTAAGACAATACATTTTTTTTTTATCCTTGTTCGCTCCCGATATGGCTTCATAATGGAAACATCTCAACAGAAGCCCAACGCACAACTCAGTTGTTCAACCTCTCTTTTTTCGAAGAGAGGAAGGCTAAAAAAAGACTAATGATTGACTAATCACTATCGCTATTTGAAGATTGGAGTGGTACGTAGAGACTTTTAGATATCACACAAAATATCAAGCATAGAGGCTTTATTGCATTGGTTCCCAGCCTTTTTCGGGTGGCGACATCTTTTTATAAAAACCATGTGACCAGGCGACCCCCCGAAGAATTTTAAATCCTCGATTTGGTATACTTGTTCCCCGGATTGTCTCCAAAACTCTTTTTTTTAATGTTGGCGACCCCCAGACTGGAAACCCGTGCTTTATTGTAAAAACTCACTCAGTACTACCAATTTGTTACTTGCCAACTTCTGTCAGTACTTTAAGAAAATATGGGCCTATTAGAGGTGAAGTGCGCCAAATGGTATTTTAGAAAACAATATTATAGATGCCTTGTAATATTCTAAACGTTTTAAAGTATCGTAAAAATGAAGTGTCATCAGTCAATACACATTGCAATAGTGTTTTATCCGTAAAATATGTAATCCACCAAAACACCAAGTAAAGACTTGATTATAATTAAAAGACCAAGAAATATTTTTTACTGTTTTACTTTACTGCTTGAAAATTTCACTGTCTGAACAAATACTTGGCGGAAAGGCAATCTAAATATATATTTAAATATACACATTTGTATTGATGGCCACATTTTTAAATAAATATCAGGGCCGGTTTCGCTCATGACGAGCATTATTATCTTGATGTCTTGATCACAATAAACAAATGTGGGAATCAGTATATTTTTTTTTGAATATCTAAGCAAACACGAAAGCAACGGGAAGCTAAGGATCGACATAATTGTGTATTGTATTGCACATGATTGAACACTTTTTGTTAACGTGATAAAAAATACTTATTTACAAAATGATATTTTTTTTATATTTCGTTAAAAAAAAAACTAATAATATTGTCTAGTCGAAAGTATACGGTACGAAAAAAACAAACCAACAGAATGATAATTATTCTAACATAAAAACTTTACAAAAAAATGTGAGAAGCAGCCTTAAAAACGCACGATTTGCATTTTCAAATATCGAACGAGTGACATCACCGTGAAGTTGTTTGCAAGTGTGAATTTTTATGCAGTCTTCCATTTTTTTAAATTTATTTTTGTCATTTCAGAATTTAAATAATAGTTTTTTAATTATGCAATCTGCATTCTTATTTTGTTTTACCTCTCAATTCATCATATTTTTAAAAAAAAATTAAAGTAATTAATGAATATTATTTAATTATTAAAAATCGAAAATTTATCACATCTAGGGTTTGCAATACCGGGCGAACATATGAATACCGGTATTGAAAATAACAATACCGGTACTACAACAAAAAAAACCAAACTATAATAGCTTCACATCAAAATGGCCATGGTTTGTTATTTTGCCATTTGTTTATGTACCTACCGTAATATATCGACTGTGGAAAGGAAAAAGGACGTTACCCACACATAGCAAATTTTACAGGAGGCACAAAAAACGTGTTTTAATGATTTTGGGCCACATGCAAATTATGAAATATACACAACCTCGAAGTGCACTGAGACTTCTAAGCTGTTGTTTGATTGACATAATCTAATATTAATTAAATAAATTGTCGAGGAAAAACTTTTATTTTAGTCCCTTTCTTGGCTTCAATTTTAACAAGTTCATGTTTTTATAACCTTAAAAGCTAAATTTAGATACTAATTCGGCATTTGCAGCTTGCATCCTTTTGATAGAACGTGTATTAAGTTTGATACATTGTGATTATCGAAAAAAGCTGTTTTGAAATGACTGTGGGTTACGTCATTTTCCCTTTCCACAGTCAATATATATATATATATATATTCAAAGAAAAAAGGACGTAACCCACACTTTTTTTTTATAGGAAGTATACAAAAAAAACTCGATTTTGGGACAAAGTCAAAATATAAAATATACACAACATTAAAGTGAACGGATATTAAAAAACTGTTTATTGACTCAATCTAATATTAATTTAATATATTTACTGCTTACATCCTTTTAAAAAGAGCGGCTTTAAGCAAACTGTGGGTTACGTCTTTTCCAGCCATTTTACAGTCGATATTGTAATGGGTTTTAGGTGTATTTACTTTACCACTACGCCACTGCGATCACCTTCCTATATTTGTAATATTTGTATACGAATTAATTATTCACCGCTTTCCTGTGGATGTTTTTTTTTTTTTTTTAGAAGTTGTATAGAAGCAAAGGCGCATAATATTGGCTAATTTCTTTTTATCAATCATTCGACACAAGTGCTTAATCAAAATATTCAATCGATGACAGCTCATTAAGAGAACTTTTTATGTGCTGATAAACGCAAACAACTTTTTGATTTATCTAAGCTAATATGTCAATATTTTTCTACTGACCATCAATTTGATAGGCCTATCGCTATTGCCGAAATAAAAAAAAATAAACGAGATGCCGCTTATTTGAGGTGCTCAGAAGCAGATTAACCTACTTCGTTTTATAATTTATTAATTATACGGAATAAAAAAATATGTTTCAATTCTAAAGCTACCTAAATGAAATTGTTTATTACATAGAGTAACAATAAATTATTTTTGTCATATAATGAATAATAAACGTATCCAAAACTGTTCCTTACACTTAAATGTTTATTCTGTGCCAAACTACCTTTGACAATATTAAGCGTGGCACAGCGGTTAACGTTGTTGTCTTTCCTGAAATGGATCTCACTGGTTTGAGTCCCAGTACGAACACTTTTTTTTCTTTATTCGAATCCATTGGTGTTTGTGATTAGGGTATCCAATGCCGGAGCCTTTTTCCAATCCCGGGATTTCAGGATTGATTAATTTTCAATCCCGGGATTGAGATTAGCACACCGAGGAATTTGAAATCCTCAATTTGCCAATTTCGTATAAATTTTCGGGATTTGCTCAAAATTTCTCAATCCCGAATGACCTTTCAACTTAAAAATATTTGGCGCATTGGCATTAGCTGTAATGTCAAATATTTTTTAAATTATAAAAATAATAATTATAATAATTGCGAAATTATTACAAATATGTTTCACATTGGTGGCGTACGTGGAAAAAAATGAAACATTGCAATTGAAAAAGGCTAATGTCGAATACCCATGAGCGTTTATTACTACAGGTAGGGTTTCCAACTTTTTCTGTGACAATTCCGGGACAAACAGCTCAAAACTGAACATCATCATCATCATTATCAGTCAGCCACTACTCAGTTTTCCGAAGAAATTTTTTATGTATAAAAAAAATATTTACAATTTTTTTTTTATTTTTATTATTTTAACTATTATAGAAACTTCATTACATTTATATACATTACATAATAATAAAAAAAATAATCTCATAATAAAAATTCAGAACTTCGACTGAAGGTGCTTGATGGAACTTCAAAATTAAATTTGAATTATTTTGATTCTGTACTCTTCCATAAGTTTTGTCGATAACGACTCGGGGTCAGTTCAAGTGCTTTCGTGCACTTGATTAAACCTGAAAATTATGAAAGGCAAAACCCAGGTCGTTATCGACAAAACTTATGTAAGAGTACAGAATGAAAATAATTCAAAATTCATAATAACAAATTAAACGTTATATTCTTCCAACAATATTTTTTCTCACTTTTTACTGCAATCACCAATTCTTTCACAAGTGAGTCCGTATTTTAAAAGTTCACAAACTGAGTGTCTAAATCAGGCGGGGGGACCTGCGGCTTTTTGGCTGCTCTGGTGCGGCCTTCTGGCCAATTTTTTAATTCTGTAAATTTATTTAAATTCGTAAATTCTTTAAATTCGTTGTTCTAAATAGTGGTGGGGAGATAACGTTCAAAGGATTTACACGATGTCAGTTTCAATAAAAAAAAAATATTTAGAATATTTTTCTCTAAATTTCCGTGACAATCCCGGCCGATCCGGGACGGTTGGCAACCTTAACTACAGGGCCGGCAACTAGTAGTATAGGTTGCCGTATTCTGTAAAGAGAACAAGTATAGTTGATTCAAGTAGTATTTTAAAAAAAAAAGCATAATTACAAGTCTGTTGGTATTGTCTGGTGGTGTAGATGTAGATACAAACTTCCATGCAATCAAAACGTATTCAGTTTCTGAGACAATAATCGCAATCGACAGCGCGCACACACCTTATGTAGAACACTTTGCGAGATGCTTGATTGAGCCCGACTGGAGAAATTGTTGTCGATAGCTGCGTCCGGTGAAAAGGAGTGACGACTAAACTACCCAGAAATTAAAAAAAAATATTCTATATTTACTCTCTTGTAGAGAAAATATTGGACTTGAATTTTATCGCAAAGTTACTGGATTTTGAAATTAGCGAGTCGATAATATATATGTCAGCTTCGTGGCTCTGTTATGGATACGCTAAATCAACCACTGTGAAATGTTGATAGCCCCTGACATAACATAATTAAAGTTTGTCCTATTCGATTGCATTTTATATTGTATATAATTTCAATGCAACAATAACTTTTCAACGGACAAATAGATATATTTGATTCCTTCTACTTCAGTTAAAATCAACGTTATAATTGAACAGTCGTCAAGACTTAGTAGAGACCTCTTGAAACTCACGTCGTTATTATTTTGATTGTAAGATAAGTGATTTATGTAAAGTGTAAAAAGAGTTCCGTGACGAATCTGACAGGCTGTTACCAGATTTGATTTATAGATTTTTGTTTGTTTGGAAATAATGGGTGCTTGCAGTGGTGCAGTGGTAAATAAATAAATACCAGGTCGGTCATTGAATTGTTCCCTATTTTTTTTTCTATGCGAAGTTAAAAAACCACAAGTTTTAAATATTAAATCAATAAAAAAACGCGCAATTATTAAAAAAAAACTGTACTCACTTCTTGTACGATGCTTTTGATGATAAAAATACAAAAACTTTCAAATAAACCAAAAATAGAAGACCGATTTTTACATAATGCTTATAAATTTTATGAAAAGTATTTTTAATATATCGACTGTAGAAAGGAAAAAGGACGAAACCCTCAATTTTTCAAAACAGCTTTTTTTCGATAATCACAATGTATATAACTTTACACACATTCTTTCAAAAGGATGGAAACTAAAAATGCCGAATTAGTATCTAAATTTAACTTTTAAGTTTGAAAAAGATGACCTTGTATAAAATTAAAACCAAGAAAAAACACTGAAATAAAGGTTTTTTCGAGACAATTTCTTAAATTACTATTAGGTTATGTCAATTAAACACCAGTTTAGAAGTATCCGTGCACTTCAAGGTTGTGTATAATTCATAATTTGCATATGTCACAAAATCATCAAAACACGTTTTTAGCGCCTCCTGTAAAATTTGATATGTGTGGGTTACGTCCTTTTTCCTTTCCACAGTCGACATGTATGTACTTAAAAATTAAGTTACAAGCCAAAAAATGTGGCAGGGCGGCGCCTGGCTTTATTACATATTAAAAAAATATTTCCACAAAGTTTCCGCTGAATATATTGAAAATATTTAATAATAATCGTGATTTAAAGAGGCTAAACTTTTGAAATAATAACGTACATTTAAATAAGATCAACGTAGAAAAATTGTAACACTAGGCCCTTCAATACCGGGATACGGGATCCCAAAATCAAGGTACTGTGATAGTACTAATCCCGAGGCCTAAAAACTACACTAAAGACAACTAAATTTTGATAATTCCGTAAATGTCTCATTCCCGAATCCCGAATTTATACACGATATTATGTTGAATGTTAAATCCGGGATTAGAGAAATTGTCAACCATGAAATCCCAGGATCACAAAAGGGGTCCAGTATTGGATATCTCTACTGTGATTAGCAATGCAAAAAAAGACCATCGATAGACAGTAGTAGTCGCTCGACTTCGTCGGATTGTTGTACAGGTGCAAGCACGAAAGAGGTAAGAATAATAATTAAACATATACATACTAGCGTACACAAGTAAGTCTTGAGTTTCACTCTCAACAGCGTTATTATAAAAAGGTAATTATTTCACTTCAGCTGATTCCGTTTTGCCGACGGTTTTTGTAAATCACTTTGCGTGTATTATATTTATATCAAAATTTAATTTCCACTCAAGCAAGTGAAATTTAAAACTCGCTTATAAAAGGTTTTTTATAGGGTCAAATTAATTGTTGGAGGTACTTGTCAATTACATACAAAATCAAGGCCAATTCAAAGGCACTGCAAAAAGGTTAACATAACAGGAACTGTATTTGATTGGTTAATGCTGTTGTGGTAATCCCGAGTTGGAGTCCCAGTATTAAATTTTTTGAGCCCTCATTTAGTTTCCCAACATCCGTGTTGTGAAGACAGTAAGGTAAGTAAGTTTAAATTTGAGACTTAACGCATTCGTGTTTGTGATGTCAAATTACCTCGAGTTGATCTCGAGTGACTTACAATAAATTCTCATCGAGCTTTTATCGTTTGATCTGTCATCTTTTAAACATTTGGCGCATTGGCATTAGATATGAGATACGACCGTATGTTATAAAGCCTGAGATTTCACTGTCCTGTCCAATCTTTTAATACGTTGGATCCCAGAGCCGTGTTTTCATGTGATAAGCTAGCCAAGCGTTGAAACCCGGAACCGTGTTTTCACGTGGTGCGCTATGCTTTCAAATGGAGCCATAATTGTGGTATTTAGCATTTTTTTTTCATAGCAGATACTCAAATTATTCTAAATCAGTCTTTTAATTATTACTTTTATTAAAAATAGTTACTAATTTTACCAACCGAAATTTAAGGGTATCATAACGAATTTGACGCGTCCATTTGTACATCTGAAGATCACATGACGGTGCAGTCTCCGAGTTCATTTTCAATTGTAAATTAAGATATTGCACGATAAAGAATGTCAAAAAGCATTTCTAAAACTATTTTGTTACTTACAGCAACAGCATTAAATAAATATATTCAATTGAACCTGCAAGCTGTGCGCCAAGCAAAGAAAGGATTAATTCTCGGTACAAGTGCAAAAATTGTAATATGGCTTTGCATAGCAGAAAATCCTGTCAATAATGCCATAGATAAGTAAATGATTATAGTCTTCCAAACAACCACAAAATGTTTCATTTGATTTGACTATGTGGTTTTAAAGTTATAGCACTTTAAGTAACTAATTTAGAAAAAATGCAATTCTTCAAAACCTATCGTGACACACGGGATAGTTTTACTTGATTTGGACCGGGGTCGAAAGTTTAACCACTTGAATACCAAGTAGACACAGGTGTCCGGAACATATGGAAGTGAACTCGAATGTTCAAGACATTAAAAAAAATCAAATTCTTGGTAATCTAATAGAATATAAAGCAATAGTTTGATGAATATGTCTAGTGCTATCTATACTGAGTTAATATAGGTTTTTAAAATATCAAATTATTATATTAGGCAAAATTATTTTTCTCAAAAACACGCAGTATCTCTGGGACATATTAATGATTTATTTGCGCGGTATTCAAACGGTTAATAAAAAGTTTTCCCACTAAATTACATCCTCTTTTAACAATAATAACTACTATTATTCTCTGCAAGTCCATACGTTATACATTAGCAGCGGATATGGTTTAAAAAAAATACTTGTGCGTAGATATGCACTTGGAAATTTGAACCCATGATCTTCATTAATACGGAAGCCATATGACTTTACCACACCACCAAGGCAATCGACTTAGTTGGATATTTATCACCACTTCTTGGTTGTAAAAGGTTTCTTGTTTGATGTTAAAAGGTGTATTGATTATTGTTGAGATAAGATTTTTCAATGATCAACTGTCGATGTCAGTAACAATGTATTTTTTATAGGGTAAAACTGCTAATATAATAACAAGAAGAAATAGCGAGATCTCGGATGTAATGAGGAAAAATTCGTTGACATTTTAGTTCATGGTTTTCTCTATACATTTATTCACTTTTATAACTAGCTACTTCTCGGGCATTCCGAGCAAAAATATCGCAAATAAGAGTGAAAACACTCATTCAGAAAGAATTCATTGTGAACTGTTGTTTACACCTTTTATTTCAATTTAATTTTGTATAAATAGCACTGTTTATATATTTTTCTTATCAGTTGACAATTCTCGCAATGAGCGAAACCGACCCTGATCGTTTTAATAAAGTGGAATAAAGTACAAAGGAATATTGTGTTTTTATTAATATAATGCCTTTCCACAAAGTATTGACAGTGAACACCATAAAAGTTAGAGTGAAAACAATAAAACAAGCATCAATTTTAAATTTTATAAGAAAGGTGGATTGACAGAGAAATGTTATATGTCTGTAGGGCAGCGATTTCCAACCTGGGAGGCGTGGGCAATAGCCTGCAAAGGGAGGCGCGAACAGTCCAAAATATTTATTTACCCTTTAAAACGTTTCTTTATTACTATGTGAAATAAAGGAGGCCCAGTAACATAAAGGTTGGAAAACACTGGCGTAGGGTGTGTAAATATATTTTAATTGTGTATTTTTGATTAAATTTGAATCGTTCAAACTATGTACATTCTCACAAATTTTGTCACTAACGACCCGGGTTTCGCCTTTCGGCATCTTCAGGCATTCAAGTGCACGGATGAACTTGAACTGACTTCAGTCAGTTCAAGTTCATCCGTGCACTTGAATGCCTGAAGATGCCGAAAGGCGAAACCCGGGTCGTTAGTGACAAAATTTGTGAGAATGTACATAGTTTGAACGATTCAAATTTAATATTGAAATTCCACCAAGCACCTTCAGTCGAAATCTTAAAAAAGTGTATTTTTGTTTGAATTGCGACTTTTTGTGTTATTTGACCGCTCCAGATACTTCGTGTCTTCATGTGATGGGTATGTTTGTAAGCATTTAAAAATACATATTCTCTGATATAACGAGCAAATTCAGTCTGTCCCATCTTCTCTCGTAATAACCAAGCTCGACTGTATATAATTTAAATACAATTGTACATACCAGATACTAGAATCATCCAATTTATGATTATATTGATAATGAAGATTTGAAAGTTTTATATTAATCTTAAAAAACATAAATTTGCTCGCTTAGTGTAAAACAGCTCGTAGAATACACAGATATGTTTTTCTCGATTTTGACAAAACGTGGCTTTGTCGCTTTTTGTAACTAAACGCCTCAAATCTCGACTAAAAAACATTTTGAAATTTGCATGAAATTTTTCATTACAATCCCTGAGTATGATCTGTATTTTGATTGACCAGTTTGTTAATCATTATTTAATTTATTATAACATCAATTATTATAAATATTTCAGTTTTTAAATGAGTCCATTTTAGGTGAAGTGAGTCAAGTGGTATTTTAGAAAAAAATAAATTAGATGCGCTGTAATATTCTACAGGTCTTAAAGCAAAGGTGTCCAACCTTTTTTGCCCTGGGATCGACTTTTCAATCTTAAGTTTTCTCGCGATCGAATTCTAACGTGATTCTTATAAGAAATTTATTTATTTAGGGTTTTTTCTTTTCTTCAAACTAAGAAATGTTTATTTTAAATGGGAAATACATATCATTAGATAGGTATGTATGTGCCTACAAAATAATTCAATTTTAGTATTTTTGTATATTTTATACTTAAATTGTATATTTTTTCGAAATTCACGGAAGCTTTCGGGACCGACCGATCGATCGCGACCTTACGGTTGGACACCCACGTCTTAAGGTATCGCAAAAGTGAAGTAATCTAAGTTATAAGTGTATAATAAAAATATGCAATCCACAAAAACACAAAATAAAGACGTGATTGTACTTAAAAGTCCATGAAAAAAGTTTTAACATTTTACTAGTTGGCTCACTTCACCTCTTGAAAACCCAAATATAGATTTTATTACTAAATATTCAATCAAATGACTGATCAAACGATGTTCTTTAAAGAGTAAACCAGCACAGAATTATTAATTAACTATGCACATATAAATTAGATTTTTTTGTTGAATCTGGGTTTAATTAGATCAAACCGTGGTGATTAAAATTGGTGAGCCTCCTCCCACCCACCTGTCTTCTTAGTGTCACATGAGTTTGCTCAACGCCAGTGGCGTACGTAACCCTCCCCCGAAATAATATTAAATTTATTTTGCTAACTTTGTTAGTCCACTTGTTGTGTTATACATTGTGACAAAGCTTCACTGTTTGAAGAAGCTTAATAATTAGAATAAACTATCAATTTACTCGAAAACTTTGCTGTGTTTGGTTTGATAATGTTTTTTAAAGAGGTGAAACACGTCTCTCGATTTGTGACACAACTAGTTTAGTAACAAAGATATCAAATTTGATACACTTCTTCCAAAAGGATGTAAGCTGCAAGCTAGCTTCTAAATTTAGCTTTTAAGTTTGAAAAAAAATAAGCTTGTGAAAATTGAAACCTATAAAAAAAGACTGAAAAAAGACGGTTTTTCTTAGACAATTTCTTAAATTAATATTAGATTATTTAAATTTAACACCAGTTTAGAAGTCGCCGTGCACTTCAAGGTTGTGTATATTTCATAATTTTCTTTTAGCCTAAAATCATCAAAATACGTTTTTCGCACCTCCTGTAAAGCTTGCTATGTGTGGATTACGAACGTTTTCTTTCCCACAGTCGATATCTATATGTGTTTATATATATCTTATATGTTCTATATATGTTTTTTAAGTTTCACTTTTTTATTTCATGTTTTTATGTTGATTTTAATGTATTATGTCAATTTATTTTTTCTCATTATATTAGTGCATGGCAAATTGACGTCAACTGTCATGTCATGTACTGTACTTTTAATTTTTAAATAATAAATATTTGCGCGTTTGTCTGGTTGGCATAACAACGATACTTAATTTTTTATTGATTCGAAGGCAATGCATATAATATAGTTTAAAAAAAACCACCTCTTATATAAGATATTTTAATTGGCACACACATTGTGTTACGCACGCCACTTGATAAAAAAAAATACATCCTAAGGCCTAGTGGGACCTCAGCCAACGAGGACAAGACGTGTTTCATTAAGGTCCGCGAGCACAAAACCCGTTTCGTTTCATAAAAAACATTTATGCTTGACATCAAGAGTGTTTTACATTTTAACATAAATACGTACACACATTAAATGCAAGCATGTCTTACTTCACCCCGATCAACGTTTTAAAATAGATTTATTATTCTGTGGTTTTCCCTCCATGTAACGTGTTGGAACAGCGTGCCGGCACCTTTTTTCTTGGCATTTTTTGAAAGACGTTTAAAAATATATTTTTTAAGTCATCTCCCGAAAAAGTAATTAATTTATATCTGAACTAAGATGAGATCAACAAGATCAATTTTTGTTTAAAGCACTGGTATTTAAAATATCTATCTCTCTCGCTCAGAAGTGGCTGAAGGGGCTCGAGCGAGCCCCTTGACAAATTTTACTAAAGCTGGCAAGCCCCATGTTATATTTATTCATTTAAAATTGTAGTATGTACTACATATTTATTTCTCACACACTCTGTTAGTACATTGTTTGCATCGAGCGTACTGTGTGAATAATGAAAGGTGGCACAGTTACTTAGCTATAATGGATAGCTTATGTATATGTCAATACAACAGGTTGTTTGCAGGGGTAGGCTGAAGGGGCTCGCGAGTGACTCTTGTTAATTTTTACGAAGGCTTGCGATCTCCTTGTTAATTTAATAAAACACAATATTCTCAGATCGAATTAGTATATAAATACAATTTCGGACATATTTATTATCTACGACAGCTTCAGTACACACAGTAGTACATTTGTAGCTATTTACCTTGATTGTTATCGTAAAAAAAGCCTGTTAAGATATTTCCATTAAGCAATATGCTATTTTATAAAAAGTATTTTTATCATTTGAAAATGCTTGTGATAAGCGAAATCTGCCCTATTTTGCAAGTGAACTAAGAAATGATGGTGCGTCGGTTCCCTGTTTTTAACAGAGAAAGCATGACTCCCTTAATTTTTTCCTGTATCTTAAAAGATCGATGGGTTCACTTTGATATTCCATGCACTACACAAAATCGATTTACACGATACAACTATTAAATAAATAATTGTAAATCATTTCGCGTTAACATCGATTCGTTACCCATTTAGTGTAATTAGCTACAACGCGGTTTCGTAAAAGGATAGTTTCATCCATAAAATAACTAGGTTTCTAGATTCGTGTATTAAAACGCCACGTGCTCTGTCGACGAGTGGTGTTTCAGCTAGGCTAGAAGTGCACTAGTAATTGAACTTCTTTAAGTTTCGTGAGCTGTAATTTCACTGCGAAATGTGCGGCAAATTGATAAATACCGCAATTAAAAACTAAATACTTTGAATTCCAAAGCAGGGCACACCAAGCGTAACGATTTTACTCAATAGGCGGTCGAAACGAAAACGGCTCGGTTTCCGAATTTAGATGGTTATATTGAATATTATATCAACAGCATAAAAATGTGTTGAATTCATAGAATGCTTATTTTTAATTTTTCTTTTTGAATTTTCTAATAAAGGGATTCCACGAATCGACTGAATTTACGTGACTGTTCATTTTGGCTGTGGTACGTGATTAAGATAAAAAAAAAACTGTGAAAAAAGTGTGTCCAATTTTGGAGAGGTTTTCGTTTTGAAATATATTAAAAAAATATGTTTAATGCTTAGAAAATTACACTTCAATATAGTTATCGTCAATTTAACGTGCGTTCGACAAATAAAAATATATATTTAAGTCCAATATTATGACCGGTTTCTCATCCTAAACCAGGGGTAGGGAACCTTTATTTCTCCAAAGGCCGCATTCATTTTTCTGATTCGACATAAGGCCGCAGTAAAAATTGACTAGGGAATCTTTGGCCGGAAACAGGAATTTACGAATTTACATAAATTTACAGAATTACAGAATTGTCTAGAAGGCCCCACCAGAGTAGCCAAAAGGCCGCAGGTTCCCCACGCCTGCCCTACACCCTAAAAGTGATTAAATTAAAAACTGGCTTTTTTTAACATGACAATTGTGTGACTTTTTTCCAATGAATATATGTAATTCATACTTAAAGCACATATGAGGGTATTACTTCAAAACACGGCTTATTCTAAAAAGGTTAAAAAAATTAAACTTGAATTTTATTTTGAAAAATAGTGTACATTTTGAAAATATTTTTAGTCTTACATTACTTTGAAATGATATTTGGGATGTTGTCAAGCCATGTTTGAAACTGGTTTCTAAAAAAAACTCTCAAAATTTATTTTATCTACTAAATTACATTCGCCGTGTGTGGCCTAGTTGGTTAGAGCTTGCTCTACCGATCCAGCAAGTCTGGGTTCGATTCCCGGTCAGAACACAGTGAATTTGAAAATTATTCAATTCTAAGTTGTGATTGAAGACTTGGTGTTTTTGATATCAATTCATATAATTTCCTCTTTTCCCATCTTTACCATTCTTTAATAACTGGGTCTAGTAATAGCGATTAGTCAACAACTAGTCCTGTTCTAGCCTTAACTTGTCCGGTTCTAAGCTCAAGAAATGCGACCCCAATACCAACATTTTCTTAAATATCTATTTTAATATGAGTGATACAATGTTTATAATTAAGGTATTCTTATATCATAGTTTTTTGGACCTTTTGTAGTTTATATAAGTATGCGATAACGCAATTACGCTATCAGGCGATAAGCGCCCGCGATAACGATCGTTCGTAAGATAGCTGAGAACACTCGCCAGTTGTAAATTCATATGTGTGCTGGGATGACGTCTTTTTTACGCGCAACTTAAAATATGATTATTTATTTAAAAAAACACGGATTTTTATAGAAAAAATGTATGAGGAATGATGCAGAGAGATATTTTAAAGCCCTTTGATTATTTTTTTTTGAAATTCAGAAGAATAAGGCCAATAATGAGGAAACCACTGGGGTCACAAAAGACCCCCATTGGCAGAGACGTATTATTTTAGTCTCCGAGCCGCGAGAGTTAATCTTCTTTCCCTACTACTCACTTTGAAAAAAGTGTCGTTGAGCGACTGAGTAACAAACATTTCCCGTGGAAAAAAAATCTGTTGAGATACCTCCATTAGGAGGCCATATGCTCCACATTGGGAGCAAACATGGATAAAAAAAAATCATGTTTCATGTTTCAACAACTTTGAAACGGGCCGGGCTTGCAAATAATACCCTCATATATGCTCACAGAAAGTGTTGAATTAAAAGTACGTCCGTACTCATTTACGACAAAATAGCGCCGACGCGCATATAAGGAGAATATGGTGGATGTTGTAGCACTTCCAAATCCAGCTTCCTTATTTTTTCCTACGTGATCCTTGATGCGTGTGCTAACACTGATCGCTTTTTTAACATTTCTGCTTTAACCTATCCGACTGTGCATAGAATAGCTCTGCTGCGACAGTTTGACCAGGTTTTAATAATTCGTAGTGAATTGCACTTTCAGATTATGATCTTTTCAAATCTTTGAAACATTCGCTTCAGGATAAAACATTTACTTCTGTGGAACAAGTAAAAAATCATTTGGACTCTTATTTTAATGAAAAACCTGAAAAAAAGCTACTTGATCTGTGAAGGGGGAGTATACATAATAACGAAAATTATTTAATTGATTAATATTGCACAGCTTTTGTTAAAATATTTTTTTCTCCAAATAAAAAAAAATGACATTTCTTTTGACTTTACCTATACGTTCATACTCCTTTACAGGTTAAAACATAAATTTACGGCGGATTACATTGTAGCATCGTTTGTATCTGTTTATCAAATAACATCCACGATTTGAATACCCCACCACGGCGCCCACTTTCAAATATGGCCACCGTGCCACGCCGGTCTAACTTCAAGCAGAGCAAATTCAGCGCCGTTGAAGAGAATCGGTCAAATTTCTCTTTTGATAAAGCAAACGCTCAAGAGTTGTTACTCATTGCCTACGCCGAACGTGCATTTCCTTTTCAATTAACATTTATGGACGACTGAAACATAATAAATTATAAATCATCGATCGCTGTACTTGCAAGCAAGTGTTGCACTTAAAAAGATATCGAATGTAAATTTGAATCGTTCAAATTATGTACATTCACACAGATTTTGTCACTAACGACCCGGGTGCCGCCTTTCACCATTCAAATCTGTGGACATTCCATGGGCTTATCCTTTTCGCCAGCGATGGCTTTAAACTCAATCATAAATTTGTTTATTATATAAACACGAAACATTCATTTACTAAGCGTCAGTTCATCCGTGCACTTGAACATCTGAAGATGCCGAAAGGCGAAACCCGGGTCGTTAGTGACAAAATCTGTGTGAATGTACGTAATTTAAACGATTCAAATTTAATATTAAAAGTTCACCAAGCATCTTAAATTAAATTAAATGATATCGACTGTGTTTAGGTAAAAGGGATCTACACGTACAAAAAAAAAATTGCATGAGAGACGAAAAACTTTTTCGTACGATTTTGGGCCAAAGTCAAAATATTAAATAAACACAACCTTGAAATGCACAAAGTCTTATAAAATGGTTTTTTATAAACTCGATATATTTATATTTTAATCCATGTTCAATCTCAAGTGTTTTTTTTTTCAGCGAGGAATGTTTGTTACTCAGTCGCTCAACCTTTCTTTTTTCAAAAAGAGTAGTAGGGATAGAAGGATAAGGCTAAGATAGGACGAGTAATTAACTAATCGCTCTCGCTACGCTCAGTTTTTGAATGATCGGAAGGGTGGGATGTAATTTTCGGACATCACAAATACCCATGCCTTCTAACAGAAATAGATTGAAAAAATGATATTCATACTGGGATTCTAAACCGTGACGTACGGCATAAAAGCCAACGACGTTTACCACTGTGCCATGGAGCCGACAATCGTCAACTAAATACATCAATAAATGGCAAAAGAAAATGATTTTGAATAATTTTGAAATATTCCATTGTGGAGCATATATATCTCTTTTTCCAAAGAGAGTAGGAATAGAAAGATAGGGCTAGGACAGGAATAGTGGTTATCTAATCGCTCTCGATGCGCCTCGTTTATAGAATAGAATGGGTGGGAGAGAGGAATTTAAGAAATCACATACATCCATGCCTTCGCACAGAAATTCATAAATCGATTGAAAAATCAACATATAAAACTGTCCGTACTGGGATTCGAGCCCGTGACCTCCGTAGCCGAAGCCAACGGCGTTGACCACTCGACCACAGTATAAATTATCTGACTATAATAAATCAACATATTATTTTTTAAAAAAAAAACCTCTTGTTAGTTAATTAGCGTCACAAGTATTCGCGAAATTTAATTGCCGTCTTGTTTTTGCATTTTTTGGTCCGAAGCAGAGTTACCAAGTGAAAAATGAAATTTTAAAAAAACGTATTTCTCAGGCTTGAAAATCTCATTTCATTACCGGGGAAAAATTTAATATCATGAATGGAGTCAATTATTATTATAAGTCTTTGTGTTGGAAGGCGCGGCATAGAAAATATACATAATTCATTTTAAATTTTTTGAATGAGGTAATTAATGGTACTTAACATAGATTCCAGTTATTTTAGCCGTCGGTTCATTGTGCGTTATAAATTCTCGCCTTTTATAAGCACACGGCAATCAGGCCAAATTCATAAATGGGATTCATAGACAGTGCAATCATTTTATTCGTGTCTTTGTTATTATAAATTTATCGAAAATTTAGGTTTGATAACTGACCACCCGTTGATGTTTTTGCTACATCGCAAATGTGCGCGAAGAAACATCGACGCGTGGTGAAGCATGGAGCATATATTTTCATGTTTTATTTTATACAATAATAATTTTCTTTTTTTTTTCAGAAAAGATTATTTAAGTAGAATGAAATATAAGTTTTCATAATTATGATTCATATTATATTTTTAATGTTATTCAAATTATGAGTAGTTACATAGATACATTATATAGCCGTTTACATAGATACATTATATAGCCGTTTGCGTGGTCGAGTGTCGCGGGTTTGAATCCCAGTGCAGACAGTTTTAAAACGATTTATGGATTTTCGTTCGAAAGTATGAACGTATCTGATGTCAAGAATTCCCCCCTCCCATCTATCATATCCTAAAAAACGGAGCGTAGCGAGAGAGATTAACTAGCTACTAGTCCTTTCTGAGCCTTAACTTTCTATCCCTACTCTCTTTGAAAAAATATAGTTTGAGCAATTGAGTCACAAACAGTTCTCGTAGAAACTATTCTTTTGAGACAAACTTCATTAAGAGTCCATATGATCCAATCTGGAAGCGAACATTGTTTAAAAAAATCCGTCGGCATATTACAAAATGTATTTCTATATTCAATTATCAATATCAGTGGCTTTATATCAAATGAGAGTCGTAGTTTTTCACGATTTTCACGAATACCGGGATCCCGGTCTCGTTAATACCGGTTTTGTAATCCCTAATACCAACATATACATCGCACGTCAGTTATTTCATGCAATGATATTTGAATTCGATATTTCCCAATACGAATATGTTCAATGCATTAACTTTTGAATAAGATATCTTTATTGCATCGCATTGATTTCGAGCAATGTAATTCAATATGAGTCGATAATTTTGATTGTCCAATCAGAAACAATAAACTTTTTAATTTGCCACGAAATTGCGTAAAAACTGAATTACCAACCGAGCCAGTCGATTAAGTAAATTAATACAATATAAATTTGTTGGTTTTATTTGACAATTTGGAACTAAATGACGTCATATAAAACTTGCGTAACTGTTTTTACTGGCCCAAAGGCCAAATTTTTGGCAGACAAAATGACTAAAGCGGATTTAAGTGACTTGTTCGTCATCGAGAGCGATGATAAAAGAATAGCTTCTACCAGTGGCGGCCGGTCAATTTGGCATTGGATCAGTGCATCCCTTGTATATGCAGGGGCGGTTATATTTCATGAAATAATATTCAAACGTAACATTTATACCATTCACTAATTTAAAATTATTCTTATATTTAGTGTCTACAATAAGTATTTTATTATCGATTTCTAATGAATGAAATTTAAAATGAGTGAATGCTATCAATGTTATATTTGAGTATTATTTCATGAAATACAACCGCCTTTGCATATACAAAGGGTGCATTGATCCAATGCCACATTGACCGGCTGCCACTGGTTTCTACTCAATATAAAAATAAGAGTTGACATTATTGTCATATTACATATTTCGATCGTGAAAGGCGAAAAGACGTAATCCACACATAAGAAATTTTAAATGAGGTACAAAAAACTTTTTTTGATCATTTTGGTGCAATGTCGAAGTATGAAATTTGGCAATGGATTTTAACTTAGTGAGTAAACATTTATTTCTTATATAAACACGATACAACATTTTTCTAAACGTCAGTTTAAGTTCATCCGTGCGCTTGAAACTCTAAAGATGCCGAAAAGCGAAACCCGGGTCGTTAGTGACAAAACTTGTGCGAATTTACATAATTTAAACGATTCAAATTTAATATATCCACCAAGCAACTTCAATCGAATTCTTAAATTAATTATATGTAAATTTTACAAGAATTATAATATTTATATCATAGCTATTTTGACATCACATAATACATAACATACTTACTTTTTTTCAAAGTGAGTAGTAAGGAAAGAAGGATAAGGCTATAATAGAGCAGAACTAATGGTTAACTTATCGCTATTGCTACACCCAGTTATTAAAGGGTCAGAAGGATGGGAGGAGAGGAAATAATGTGTCTTTACCCAGTCTTCAATCACAACCTTGAATTTAATAATTCTAAAATTCACTGTGACCTTACCGGGAATCGGACCCAGACCTGCGTGACCGGTAGAGCAAGCTCTAACCAACTGGGCCACAGCAAGCAACTGGCATAATTAACTAATATGCATTACAATCAAATTTAAGTATGCAGATATACATTTAGTTTTTCTGACATAAAACATATCTATACAGGCTTCATAGCGTTTGGAACATTAATTAGAGGGAAAATAGTATAACCTTTTCAGTGTCAATCTTGGAACTCTTCAGTCTTGCAATTTCGTGTAGGTTAATTTATTTTTCAGGTATTGATGCTAATAAAATAATGAAACATTGCGTATTAATTGTAAAGAATACAAATATAGGCGGACCTCTACTTTCGCACTATATACTAGATTTTTTGGCGATAATGCAAAAATGTTTTGTTTCGGCAAGTAACAGCTGGTTTGCCAAATTTAAACGAGGTAATATTATTATTTATATAGTATTAAATTCATTGGAAAATCAGCTGATGCGGTAGACATGCTGAAAAAGACTTTATTTTATCATTGCTCAAAATTTTTGAAGATGGAGAATTATACCCCATGTCAAATATTCAACGTAGATGAGAATGGTTTATTTTTGAAGTAGGTGCTTAATTGTACATTCTTATCAAAGAAAAAATCAGTTGCCTTTGGGCACAAACCTTCTAAAAACCGATTGACATTGCTTCTTGATGGAAATTTAACTGGTGATAAATTGACGCTAATGTTAGTTATCAAACAGAAAATTCTATAACATTGAAAGGGAAAGAGGAATACAAGTAACTCTTGAAAAGTTTATTTAAAAAACATGAGTTTTATCAAATACATAAGTAAATTTTGATAAATAAAAATTCTGGTTGTTTTTTTTACACCCCTCTTCTTTCGAATATTCAACATTCACACACGTTTTCAGGAACCAATTGTGTGTGAAAGTGGAAGTCCACCTGTATATGGATCACAGCAGGCGACAATGTATTAGGCTAGATTCTTAGTAAAAACAATTAATAAACAACCTAACATTCGTATCACAATAGCGCATAAAAAGGGAGTAAAAGCCATAGTGTGCGAATGCCAAGCAGGCTTTAATTATATACGTTCGACGCATCTGCTTCATCGTAAGCCTAACGTTACTCTTTTATAACGGTGCAAGTTGTAAGACATATAGAGATGCTGACCCATATAAAGCCTCGAGTACATCATTCTCGTGCAGCCTCCGCCGAGCTTAAAGAACCGGGCTTTACACCTACCGTGAAACACGACTTGTATGAGCGTCTATTTTATACATATCTACCTCAATCGACTTCAGTTTGTTGGCTCGGTCACATACACAATCAAGGATGACGTGTAAAAGCAGACAGTACGAAGCACAAAATTGTTTATTTAATTAAATAAAATTAATTAAATATACGCCTTCGGCAGAGTTGTAGTTTATTATAATATGTCATATTTTTTAAATGAAAATTAACATATTTTGACATTACAGCTTATGCCAATGCGTCAAATATTTTGAAAGATGATACGAGATATACTTGATGAGATTATTTGTAAGTCACATAAGATTAATTCAAGGAGAATTTACGTCACAAACACCCATGTCTTAGATCTAAAATTTAATTCAATTCTACGTTGAACTTACCGGGAATTAAACCCAGACGGACCTGATCAGTAGAGCAAGCTCTAACCAACTAGACCACAGCGGGTGGACAAAAATTACATTTCATAACACGTTAAGTATGGTATTTTAATTTAAGATTTCGACTGAAGGTGCTTGGTGGAATTTTAATAAAATTATGTAAATTCACACAAGTGTTGTCACTAACGACCGAATTGTTGCTTGTTATTATGAGTTATTCTTTCTTCAATTCTGTGGAATATAGTGGAAATCTTAAAAAACATCCAGAAACAATACAAATATTAAACTTCTCCGAAATGTACCCACAATTACCCACATTTCCTTGTTTAAATCTAAATTTTACGTTTCATTTGTCCCACAATTTATTACCATTTTAACCGGATCGTTCAATTAATTATGTAAGTAGGTTTTGCCAACTTAGGCATTTGCACAACTAAACATCAACGGTAGGACAAGACGAAAACCCGATTAGTAAAATGTTTATTATTTTTAATTACGATTGCAGGTAGTGGTGGGTGAGTCGTGCAAAAAATAGTCTAGTCCCACCATATCGTTGTGCACTTATTATTTTCTTTGAAAAAGAGAGGTCGAGCGACTGAGTAACCAGCACTTCTTTTAGATTAAAAAACATATAATGAGACAACTCCATTAGGAAGCCATATGCTTCAAATTGGTAGCGGAGATGAATAAAAAAATAGTGCTTGTGGAAAACTTCAGTTGGGGTCAATATGCAGAATATTGAGAGCGGAAACCGCTAATGAATGAATCAGTGATGAATGTATTGCTAAATTTTATTTAAAGTGGAGAAAAAAAACGTTAGGTTGGTATTGGTTCGCCGGGTAATGATCGTTTGCAATATTTGATTGGCGGGTACTGCCTGAATTATGGCCGATTGTATATGTGCGAGAGAGAGTGTGTGTGTCTGTGTATCCACTCGAGGCGCTATTACAATACACCAGCTTTGCCGGCATTCTTGAGCCAACCGAACGAACTTCACTCCGTTTCGAAACAACACGGCGTTTATGCATCACCATTTAAAATAGCCGGTATTGATTGAATATGCGAACTCTGCAAAGTCTTGTTGGAAAAACAATCAGTTATTTATTAAAATATTTCAGATAAAATACACAAATAAAACAGCGCGAAATAACCTATTTTGAATTAATTTATTTACGGTATTTTTTTTGACTTATAACACCAGCGGTGGACTGCCACTACGTCAACAAGAGACTCGCTTAATCTCAAAGCAATTCTCGGTGTTCTGAGGAAACAGTGATTTACTCCCATGCCATTATATGTATGCAATATTAAAATACGCGATTGATTGTTAGTTAATACACTTATAATATGAAACAATATGCAATTTACCGTACACTTATCAATGTAAATAGTTAAAAATTTACTGTTGTGTATACTGAGGCTGTTGTAGATAATATATGTCAGAAATTGCAGTTACATACATACTAATTTGATCTGGGAATATTGTTTTCTCTTAAGTTAACAAGGGGTTCGGATGTATTTGTAAAAAAAAAAAAAAACAAAGGGCTCGCGAGAGCCCCTCCCCCCCAGCCCACCCCTGCATAAAAAAGATAATATTTTGTGTCAAATACAATTCAAGAAATGCTTTTTTTTACACTATCATTATTTTTATTATATTATCCCCGATCACAATATAGTGTATATAAACTCCTTATTGAGTTCATCTTAACAGAAGTGTGTGTTTGAATCATTCAAATTGTGTACACTCCTACATTTTTTGTCACTAACAACCCGGGTTTTGTATTTCGGTGTCTTCAGGCGTTCAAGTGCGCGGATGAACTTGGACTGACTTGAACGCCTAAATATGCCGAAAGCGAAACCCGGTCGTTAGCGACACAACTTGTGTGAATGTACATAATTTGAACGATTCAAATTTATTATTGAAATTCCACCAAGCACCTTCAGTTGACATCTTAAATTAAGCCACTGGTTGTGCAGAAACTTCAGTTAATTAGATTTAATTTTAAAATATTGTTTTTTTTTTAATTAACAAAGGGCTGACTTAAATTTTATTTAACAAATTTAACATCAATCTACCCTTGTCTGTAATTATTCAAACTTTGCATGTATTATCATGTCTCAGTTGAAAATATAAATGGATCGACAACCGGTCTTTCGATGCTGTCAATAATTGTGAACACAAATATACAACCTTCCGTATACAGTAGGAGTGGAGCGTATCACCATAACAGTCAACGAGGCAGCACACTGCACCGGGTCGGGTCTATTGCGAAAATAAAACTGCAGAAAATGCTTGTGATTATTATTCCTAATGGCAAGACAGCACGATTCTCATTATCGCTAAATTTTGTCATTATACACGGCAATATAAGACTTATAAGGAATTGATAATTATTAGTTATGCTCTCCTGCACACTTCTGGTGGTTTGCATATCGACTGTGGAAAGGAAAAAGGACGTAACCCCACACATATCAAATTTTACAGGAGGCGCAAAAAACGTATTTTGGTGATTTTTGGCCATATGCAAATTATGAATTATACACAACCTTGAAGTGCACGGAGACTTCTAAACTGGTGTTTAATTGACATAGCCTAATATTAATTTAAGATATTGTCTAGGAAAAACCTTTATTTCAGTCCTTTTTCTTGGTTTTAATTTTTTACAAGGTCATCTTTTTCAAAGTTAATAGCTAAATTTAGATACTAATTCGGCATTTGCAGCTTGCATCCTTTTAATAGAACGTGTATCAAGTTTGATACATTGTGATTATTGAAAAAAACCTGGTTTGAAAAACTGTGGGTTACGTCCTTTTTCCTTTCCACAGTCGATATGATTTGTGAACTGTTCTACGAAACCATAACTCTTTTGTTACTTCAAATTGTTGTATTTTGACTCAATTAGTATGTTACATATTTAAACAGCAGCGTCCGGTCAATGTGACATTGGATCAATGCACCCCTTGTGTATGCAGGGGCGGTTGTTTTTCATGAAATAATATTCAAACATAACATTTATACCATTCACTCATATTTTAAATTCTTCATGTATTTATTGTCTATATATTTAATGGTAATTTTAGTGTCGTATATTATTATGCTAGAGGCTTTATACAAAATTGTCATAATAAAAACCAACAATAAGTGTATATAATAAATAAATCTTAATGTCTGTCAACCAAAATTGAGTTTGAAAAATCCAGTGGAGTTGGATTGACAATGCTCATCATGAGTGAAACCGGTCCTGATCTAATAAACTTTATGTGGAAAAAGTACTAAAAATGTTTTATTATTTTTATTATAATGCCATTCCACCAAGTATTGACAGTGAACACCTTAAAAGTGAACAAAATTCTCTGTTTACTTATAGCTACAAATCTGCTACTTATCAACTTCTGCCAGAACAACGACGATTTATAAAGATTGCGTTTTTAAAACTGTCTAATATATATTAAACAAGAATATAATTTTATAAAACAATGATGAAAATTGCATTATCAGTTCTCAGCTGCTTAAAAATGACATTTTTAATAAAACATTTACATGAATAAATACATGGTGATCTTTATTAATGAGCTTAAGCGGAATGCAGCCGATTAGTGGTGTTGCCAGCGCTAAGAGATAATTAATCGGTATCGATAACCTGTTATTTTATTCGTCCGCTGCAATAAACTTCCATTTGAATCACTGGGTTACTATTATACTCTCCGCATGGCTCCCGGCCCACTTGCTTGAACGACCAGGTTAACGTATCGATTATTAATTTAACAACGAGTTAAATGTCAAATATTTTCCGGCAATAAATAGACTACATATATTTTTATCTATTTGTATTCAAGACCATTTTTAATACTGGTTTTGGAATTGCAAACATATCAACATTTTTCTTTATTTAAATTTATTTACTAAAACAAAAATATTTGGTATTACAGCTAATGTCTATGTGCGTAAAATTTTAATTCGGGAGAAAGATCATACGAGATAAATTCGATGAGAGTTTTTGTAAGTCACTCGAGATCAGGGCTGCCAGAAGTCCCCTATTCGATCGGGACTGTCCCAAGTTCAACAAACAAATCCCGAGTCCCGCATTGGCTGGAGGAGACTTAAAGGGGCTCGCGCGAGCCCCTTGCTAATTAAGTAAGATCAAATTAGTGTACAACTGCAATTTCTGACTCGTATATAATCTAAGACAGCTTCAGTATACTCAATAGTACATTTTTAATCATTTACATTGATTAGTTTACGTTAAATTGCATATTGTTACATATTATAAGTGTACTAAGTTAAAATGTATTGCTTATTTAAGTATTGCATATAATTGCATAGGAGTGATAAAAAAATCACTAATTCTCCAGAACACCGAGAATTGCTTTGAGATTAAGCGAGTCTCTTGTTGACGTAGTGGCAGACCACCGCTGTTGTTATGGTATTATAAGTCAAAAAAAATACCGTAAATAAATAAATTCGAAATAGGTTATTTCGCGCTGTTTTATTTGTGTTGTTTTATCTGAAATATTTAAATAAATAACTGATTGTTTTCTTAAAAAGACTTTGCAGAGATCTCATATTCAATCAATAAAATCACTCTTTTCACAAAACCCCAAGAATTGCTTTTAGATTTAGCGAGACCCTAGTTAACGTATTGGCAGTCCACCGTTGCTCTGAACTATGAACAAAAATGCACGAATATAGTTAAAGAAACTAGGTTAATTTTTTTAGACAGTCTGACTTACCACTTTTAATGAACATAATTTTGAATACAATTGTACAGATTTTTTTTATCGATGGCAAACATATTTTGAAACAAGCTAAAAAACACTTGAGTACCGACACGTTGACTATAGGATCAAAAAGCGATGGTTTACGGAGTGACCCCAGACAAAATTGCTTACTATTTAAAATGCATTTATTGAAGAATCTTTAAATATTACAATACATATCGAATGTGGAAAGGAAAAAGGACGTAACCCACACATATCAAATTTTACAGGAGGCGCAAAAAATGTGTTATGATGATTTTGGACCATATGCAAATTATGAAATATATCAACCTTGAAGTGCACTTAGACTTTTAAATTGTCTATGAGTGCTGGAGGTCAACGACTGGCGAAAAAGGGTGGAGGATCAAGCGGAGAAGATGAGATTGATTAAAGCAGCTGAACGTTTCACCCCGTACTGTAGTGACAAGAAGAAAAATACTATTTTTTTTTTACTTAACTATGTTTACAATCAAATATTTTAATATAAACATTATTCTCTTGATTGATACCATAAACCTTTTATCTTTTCTTGCAGTTACAAAATAATGTGGAAAGGTAAAATCTTTATTTGGAGCTCCTGCACAAATGACTTAAATTCCCTTAACCCAGTATTGCATTCAGCTGTGATTATATTAATGTAATCTTAACTTAATCATAAAATAGCTACTTATCTCAACCTCCCACCGTCAGTGTTAGTCACTGATGACCATTCCAAGGATGTACTCAGGGTAGTCATGATAGGAAGTAAAAAGACTGGCAAGGGATAGAGAACTTAAGAGGAACCGCGTGATGTAATTATGCTCCGAATAGGGAGTGAATATGATTTTAAAACGCTGCACACGAATATCACGTCACAGTACTCTACAATAAACAAAAAAAAATATATCCCAAGTCCTTATCTAAAAGTTGATGAATCGCTCGTGTTGTATGGAACAACTACAGCATTGTTAGATGCATAAAAGCTAACAAACTAACTCTCAAAAGCAAGTAACTTCTTCATACAGCAATTACTCGACCAATCATTGTGTACGCTACTCCAATATGAACTTATGCTAACCACAAACATACAAAGACTCTCCAGATTGTTCAAAATAAATCACTGAGACAGATATATAACGCCCCGTGGTGCTTCACTGAGACTTGAAAATACCTGACGTCCGCGAGTTCGTTTGTGAAATATCTCAAATGTTTCACATGGAGGTAGGAAAACATTATAACTTAACGATATCTAATCTCCATAACTATGACGAGAACTGTCTGAGAATCGTTTTAAGCCGAGGGTAGTTCTGCTTGACGACCCACCATAGATTTTATGTTTTATGTAAAATTAATAAAACATGTAAAAACGACCCTTAGCAGGAAAATAACTCTCTTTGGTTGACTACCTTGTGTATATGTATGTATGCGCTTGTAGTGTGTACATGTATAGATATAATATGAGTGGGGGGTATATATGTACTATGTGATTTAAAAAATAATGATAGTTGTGCTGTTTCGGAATATTTCTGAAACATAAGACTTTGAAATAACAAAATACAACGCGTCTTCATTGATTACGCGGTCGGATTTAAGCGTTTCGAAAAATAATATGATGACGGGGTCAAAAATTGCATATCTTTACTTTGATTCAGCTATGTTTAATTTTGACATTTATAGACTATAACCAGCTCACATTATAATTATATATTTATGCGTGTGTATATATTATTTTATGACGAAAACGTGGCGACCAAGGTAGGGATGGCAATAACGGTATTGGCGAAACCGGGATTCCGGTATTTCAGCTTATTTTTCAATACCGACAACTTCTTCAACTTTTCAACATTATTTATTATTGATCAGAACCGATTTCGCTCATTGTGAGCATTACAAAGTAAATGTCTTTGTTTTGTTTGATACAAACATCCGACGATTAATAATTCCATGGCCGAGTGGTCAACATCGTTGGCTAATCAACCAAGATTCTAGTAAGGATAGCTTCATAGATTATTTTATTGATTTCTTTCTGTTTGAAGGCATGGAATTATATATATTGTCAAATATTCTCTCCGATTCTTCCGGTCTTAAAACTAGCGTAGTAGTAGAAGTGATTAGTTAACCACTATTTTGTAATATTCTTATAATAATACCTCTACCCTTCTTTTAAAAAGGAGAGGTTGAGAAACTGACTATCTTACAGTTATCGAAGAGAAGTCCGTTGTAAGTTCAAATTATTAGATTTAAACTGTCTTACATGTGTTGAATTTCAGAAGGTTTTGTTTGTTGCTGGATTTATTTTCAATTTATTCCAATAAAACATAAACTAGCCTAGGGCATATTTCAATTAAAAAAAAAACAGTTTAAAATGATATTTTATAGCGGGGCTTAATTTGTAGGGCCTCTAATCCCGAACCATTTTTTGTAATCGCGGGATTTTGGGATTGACAATTCTTACAATCCCGGGATTGAACATTCAACACAAAGTTGTGGATAAATTAAGACTTAACAATTTTAACAGTTTGATGTAGATTTCAAAAACCCAGGAATTCCAGGATTTACAAATTGAAAAACGCAGGACTTCACGGAATTACCAAAATTTCGAGCCTTCTTGTTTTTCTTTGTTTTTACACCTCGCTCAACTTTCTCTAATTTTCTCAATTCTGACATTAGTACTGTCACAACCAGTGTTCCCTCTAATGTGTGCGCGTGTTCGCGCGCACACAGCTCGCCGAGCGCGCGCACATACATTACAACAGAGCGCACAAAAGTTACATAAGCTATACCTGCTATACCATCACCAGAATAAATTAATTGACATTAAATACTGTTGTTAATTATTATCATTATTAAAAATCAACTTTTTCGTTTAGTAGGTCTTAATACCGTTATTTGGCTCGCAAATCTTTTTATTTCTTGTCAAAGTTGCACTACCAATGACTTTTGCGCACATAAACTTCCAAAAATTAGAGGGAAATTGGTCACAATACCGGGATTTCGGAATCACAGAACTGGTCGTTATCCCGGGATTTCGTGATACAGGATTGGAGGCCCTAGTCGTAATATATAATTTTACTCATTTGTATGATCGTTTATTTACCGGTTTTGTTTTTAGCAATACCTGTATCGACAACCCTAGACTGGCGGCATCGCACCCACATCAATGATAGGTCAACGAATTAATTTATCAATTTTACAATAAATAGGAAATGTTATTTTTGTCATGTTCTTAAAACATGGGAGCGGATCCCAATGTAAAGCATAGCTGTTTTTTAATCAATCACTCACTTTATCGGATTAGTTAAATAAATAGAATAATTTAGGAATATGACAGGACTAGTTGTTGACTAACCGTTTTCGTTAGACCCGTTTTAAGAATCGGTTTGGGTGAATCTAAAAATGCATTTAGATCTGTGAGAATCTGCAAATCTGTGAGAATGTACATAGTTTGAACGATTCAAATTTAATATTGAAATTCCACCTTCAGTCTAAATCTTAAATTATGCATTTTGACACTTATTAATCAATCGGTTGTAACATCAATGTATGAAAGTGTTGAAACTCTTGTACACCGCCACTAAAAAGAACAATGGACTGGCAGAGCTTGTTTAGTAATAATTTTAAAGTAAGATTAGAACCTGTTCAGAATCAGAGTTTGTTCAATTGAAACCAAATGTGAACTTTCGATTTCACTCAACAGCGCTATCTTGCTAAATGAAGCCACTTCATTATATTGTAACTTGTGAAAGAATTATCAGAATTCTTTGTATTTTTTTAATTTAATATAATTATTACATTTCATTAAAAGTTGTAGTTTTTTGTTAAGCCCTAAAATTTAAAAGATTAATTATTGTAATTAATATCTTGTTACAAAAAGCGATATGTACACATTTCTATATTTTCGTTAAGCAATGTTTTATATTTCAAGCTAAAGTCGTTTGTTTTTAGTAATTATTCTTTTTTTCTATTGTTTTGTATCTTTAATTAAAAAAAAACAAAATAATAGCGTTTATCAGCCGATGAACAATATAATTAAATAAATATAAGCAAGATTGAATTGTGTGTACATACCAGATTTGTAATATTCTACTATAATAACATATATTTTTAAAAAAATCGTCGACTATTATTGAGCTTTGGAACATTGATTTTTTTAAATAAAGTTACGCACATTTTTCGCGAACGCACATCAATTTTGACAAAACGTGGTTATATTACCATATGTAAGTATAAGTTTTAATTTGAATATATGTATTTATGTTTTATAATATTTTATTGATTCATTTGTCTATCAATAAGAAATATTTCTCTTGAAATCGTGGTTTATATTATACATGATTAGGAATGTGTGATTCGCTGATAGCTGTTTTTTTCCTTATGCTGATGATACTTTTACTATCTACTGAAACATTTGTAATATAATCTACGAAAAAGATAGACAAAAGAAAATTCTTTAAGATAATGTTAAAATACTAAATCAGAGTTCCGCAGTAAAACTTTGTTTAGAGAAATACTCGACTCGTTATGGTTAATATATTCTATTAATTAATTATAACAACATCACATAACTATATTATACAAAATGCACATTTTTATTGTTTTTAAATCGAGACGAGTTTATTTCAATACGTACAAGGATTAATTAATATTTATAACCGGCAACAGGAGACAATTTTCGATTATTTTTTTCCTCGAAAATTGGAAATTTATTTAAATCGGACGTGTTCTTCAAGAAGTATTATGCAAAATGGTTTCCATAACGCCGGTACTGTCATTTGTGTTTGATAATTCTGCATAAAAATGGTACTAGACTTTTATAATATCAAAATATACATGTAAAAATGTGTCTTTATTTATTTTTTACGCATTTTTTTACGTCTAGACAAAGAAATGCATTAATTACGCAAACAGTGCAAACGAATTTAAAAATAGTTTTTTAATGACATAATATTGACATTTATAATATTATTTTCGGCAGATTTCGTATTAATGTTGTATTTATTTTATTGTCTTTTTGAAATTATTTTTATTTAAAAATAACAATTACTAATTTATATTAAATTTTAGTTGTTGTCTTGGTACCATGATAAACTGCGTGGATAACTACTCATTGTTTACTGTCTCTACTTAGTGGAAAACTTTTTTGTATAGTTTCACATTTATTTCATGTTGATCAGGATAAGTTGATAATGTTCGTGATAAGCCAAGCCGATATTTAATAAATGTGTAATAGTAAGAAATGGGTTTAATTTTTTTGAAATTTTCTTGACATTTAGATTTTAAATAACTAACGCAATTTTTTGGAAAAAATTTTGACAAGCTTTTAAAAGTATCTTATTAAATTGTTTGTACAATTTCGTACTTTTTTATTATAATAAATCACAGTTGTCTTGTCTTAATTCCAGTGAGATTAATTATACTCTGTAAACTAATAACTATAGCTAAATTTGTGAAAGACGTACGTTATAGGTTGTGAGAATTTTTGAGCGGATTACAAACTATCCGAATAGCCCCAGTAAATAATTGAACTATAGTATTTTTTTAAAATCAATAGAATACATCAAATGGTTATAGACAGACAATGTGTAGGTGACAGAAGAAAGAGTATATCTGTAAACGGACGTGGATCTGACAGAATCGTAGAGCTAGTTAAACAACAACAACTGCAGAATGAATACATCCTAAACTATGATAGAAATAATCAAAAAACTAAACAATACTTTATGTGAAAAGATTGACGAAGACAAATAAATACCCACGAACTTAACTTAAGTGTTTTGTTCAAATAGCTAATTTATTTATTATTAAATAAATCTTATTGAACATCTACAGTGAATGTATTTGTATCAATGTAAATTTCGGTAGCCAACTTTTCAGCTCAATAATTAGAACTTTGCTATTGGGAAGTAATTAGAGTGCTCGATGATATTGTAAAAAACAATAAAAATCACTTACCTACCATTTGTTCAAATATCCATAGAACTCACAGAAAATATTTATTCATTAATAAATATTATATTAAGCACAACACTGCAATCCTTAGCATGTTAGTAAAAAAATAGCAACACAGAAAATCTTTCCAAATTCAAATCTGACATTTCACTTCTCACAATAATATTATGCGTTCCATAACACACTTGTTATACAAATAAAATCACGGCACTATTTACCAAGATATCTGTTATTATTTTCTCATTGAATTGAGTTTGGATTTGAGTGAGTTGGATATTTTAATAAATTGTATTGTTTCAAAATAGTGTATTTCACTTCCGGGGCGCTTGCGGCCGTGTTTTCGTGATTAAAAATTGCCACGCCGCACTGGCCGTTTCATTCGCTATTGAGAGGTATCGCCCGGTTCGATGCGCGTGGCCAGCTTGCAACGGAACAGCGCCGCGCATGCGTCCGCCGAGTAAGCCAGACAACGGTAAACTGTCAAAGCTATTTCACATAATAACCTACAAGAAACTCTTTTTGATTTCATACAAAAGTAGGCGTTTGGTATGAAGAGGGAAACGTATACACATTGCTGAGATTACTACGCTCCTTCTTCGCTACAAGTCTCGACTCTCTGTTTCAAACTCGAGCCATATATATTCCAACAAGAATCTCATGAGAAAATTTCCCGCCCATTTTCATCATGATAAAAGCTTGCCGAATTCGATATTTTTTTTATTTGCCGCATTCTTACTAGAAACCGAATAGTAATAAGTATACATTTATTTGAAGAAATACAGACAAATTATTTAATTTATTTATTTGACGTAAGAAAGAGTTTCCGTAAGTTTTATCCGCCATATTTATATTTGAATTTATATATAATATCAATTTCAGTAAAGAATTTTATCGTGGCTTTACAGATTAACAAATAGGTGCTTTTAAAATATATATTAACTATTTCAGAACAAAAATAAAATATATACGAAATAGTGTGAATGTGTCCCTCGGGCCAGTTTTATTAGACGTTGATTTATTGAAAAAAATAGGTTATTAAATAATTATCATAAAAAATATTATTTTGAATTTTGTTGTTTTTTTTGCGAAGACTCATTTGTAACATACATTTTATTTTATTTGTTGAAAACTAATAATAATATATATCTACATATATGTGATAGAAGTTGTTTTTATAAATATACGAACGAAAAAACTATTATTTTTTAATTTATGTTTTTTTTTAAAAACAACTCACTTTTAACAACAGTCGTAGAGTGAAAAAATGTAGATCAAAAGAAAAAAAATATGTTTATTTTGTTTTATTGACACGTATTGCAAACACTGATAAAGGACGCCACTGTCCTTTATTCTAATCAAATACTTGCAATAAATATTTGTTTGTTAATAATTGACGCGAATATTTCTAAAATAAATTGTCCATTATTCCATGTCACTGTCACAAAACCTCCAGTGTTGCCTCACCTTCAAAACGTAATTTAAAATTGTTGACATCTTAAAGTTAATGGGTTCGATGCTTGGGCCTAGCTAAAACAAACTGATGGAAACGAAACGAAAACGACTTCTCACTGACTTTCTTTGTGCCGAAACTGAGGGTGTGATGTCGCCCAATCTGACA
This sequence comes from Himalopsyche tibetana, assembly GCA_030503985.1. NCBI lineage: Eukaryota > Metazoa > Arthropoda > Insecta > Trichoptera > Rhyacophilidae > Himalopsyche > Himalopsyche tibetana. Next base: position 2,655,070 of record JAPJYX010000052.1, on the reverse strand, counting down.
GTCACGATTCAAACCGTGTTTTTCGAAGCGGGGACCTCGCTGGTACTCACCAGGTACCGCGGCTAAGGCAGGCAATCGGCAAGAGTGTGGTGTCATATATCAAAAGATTTTTCATGATATCCAACCTACCGTGAGATATAATTTTATTGGTGACCAGTGCCAAATTATAGTACACTATTAATGCAACATTAATTTAGTTGGTAGAATCGCATCGAAAAATGTAATAATATTATTATCTGTGATCGCAAAATTGAAGACAAAGACACTTGTGCACGAAATAATACCAGCGGTGGGCTGCCAATACGTGAACAAGGGGCTCGCTTTATACCAAAGCAATTCTCGGTATCTGGGGAAGCAGTAAGTTTTCTAATCGATCCGATGGAATTGTATGCAATGCTTGAATAAGCGATCGATTCGTACTTAATACACTTATAATATGTAACAATTTGCAATTTACCATGAGCTTATCAATGTAAATGGCCAAAAATGTACTACTGTGTATACTGAAGCTGTCGTAGATAATATAAAATTGCAGTTCTTTGTTTCTTTCTGCATCACACCGAAGATGATATCTCCTGAATGGTACAGTTAAGATACATTTTTTTAGATAGTCGACTGTTTGAAACAAATATATTAGTGTTGACTTAGTCGGGTCTGTGGCGTACTGGTCAACGTCGTTGGCTACCGTGACAGACCTCACGGGTTTGAGTCAATATTTTCAATCAACAGTGTTTGTAATGTCTAAAATTCCCTCCCATCTTTCAAAATTGGTGGAGATAGAGAGAGCGATTAGCTAACCAGTAGTCCCAGGGACGTCCCGAGGGCATAGGCGAGTAGACAGTTGCCTAGGGGCGGCAAGTCTTGGGGAGCGGCAAATGATCACAGATTTTTAAATAACTTAATATTTTTGACACGAATTTGGCAAAGAATAAATACGATACCTCAATGTATGTATTTGATAAACAGAATAGCAAATAAAAAATCGAAACTTGTATAATGTAAGTGCTTTTTAAATTTACATTATTTTTAATGATGTGTAGTGAAGGTAATAGTTATTTTTTCATAATTATTGAACAATAATATGGGCTTTTGGATCGACTTTATTCGTGAGGATCTTTGTGAATAAGGTACACATATATTATGAATCATCTGAAAGCAAAACGAAATAAGTGATAAAACATTTGTTTTAGTACCCAGGCGAGAGAGGATTCGAACTTTTATATTTTTATATCGACTGTGAAAAGGAAAAAGGACGTAACTCCACACATATCAAATTTTACAGGAGGCGCAAAAAACGTGAAATTTTTGAAAATGAAAATTTTGGTGATTTTTGGCCATATGCAAATTATGAATTATACACAACTTTGAAGTGCACTGAGTCTTCTACACTGGTGTTCAATTGACATAATCTAATATTAATTTAAGATATTGTCCATAAAAACCTTTATTTCAGTCCTTTTTCTTGGTTTTATTTTTTTCCAACTTAAAAGCTAAATTTACATACTAATTCGGCATTTACAGCTTGCATCCTATTGATAGAACGTGTATCAAGTTTGATACATTGTGATTATCGAAAAAAGCTGTTTTTAATAAACTGTGGGTTACGTCCTTTTTCCTTTCCACAGTCGATATGTATTCCTTGAACAATAGTAAAGTTTAAAAAAAATGGGCGCTATTTTAGGGCTCTGGCTAGGGGCTGCCCATAGCCTAGGAACGTCACTGACTAATCCTGTCTAACACTATCTTTCTATCTACACACTTAAGAAAAAGAGAGACTTCTGTTGAGGTACCTCTATTAGGAGACCATATGGTCCATATTGAAAGCAGATATGAATTTTAAAAAAATTGACGCTTTGAAGAAAATTACTTCGTAGGAATAACACACTAAAGAAATCTTCGATTGTGTGTGGCCCTCTCGCTGGGGGTGGGAGAAACTCCGCCGGCCGTAATTCCAATCGGGAGGGGGCCATTGTAGATTAACAGGGGCGTGCGAGGGGTGGGGGGCAGGGCCGACGTCAGCAGAGGCCGCTATGTTTTTGTTGAGCCCCAAATCTAGCCGCGGCGACTTGCTCTTTCGCTCGCAGCTTTACAATCATTATCCTATCCTATGTACAGGGCTGCCAAGTAGATGAAACGGCACTTTTTGTTATTTGAAAACGGTTGGTCTTCAAACACTCGTAAATATCGATCGTCCAGTTCATTAGTCGGACAACTACAAAAATAAAAATCGGAGTTAAATTACAGTTATGCCTTAAATTTTGCTCTTCCAAATCCGGAAATCAGATGATTGAAAAGTGTCATGCTGAACCCGATAAATTTCAATCGAATTTTAAGGTATTGTCTGGGTGGATAGAAAAAAAAATGGACGTCACAAAGTCATCAAAATAAGAACAATTTTTTTCGAAAGGGTTCTGTTCTGATGAGGGCATAAGCCAAATTAATTTTTAATCATATTATATAAAATAATATGTGTAAAACTAAAATACTGTGATAATTTTTCCCTCATTACCATTAATATTCATCTGATTAAAAACGTCGCACGTGTGTTGAGGATGTCTGAAGAGAGCCTGAACCCTGCCTGTCTCTTCTTCCGGCCGGATGGGTCCCGGCGTCGTGGAAGGCCACTGATGACTATCCACAGGATGTACACGGCGGAGTTACAGGACGCTGGGATGACCTGGGAGGAGGCGAGGAGACTGGCTGGAGATAGAGAATTGTGGAGGAGCTTCGTGGTGACCGTATAGGGAGCAGATATGGATTAAAAAAAAAAAAAAACGTCTGCGAGGTTGGTCAAAGATGGTTGAAGCTGTTTTAAAAGTGCATATACTACACAGACCTGTTTTTTAAAGATGGTGTATTTAGTTGAAAACAATATGACTATCAAATAAAACTACTTTAAAAAAAAATGAGGGTTGATTCTTTTTACTTAAACACAGTCGAGATTAAAGACATGAATGATTTGTTTAAATTATATAATCCCGTTGGACATAATTTAGTTTTGTTTAAATTCGCGGTGACAACCCTGCGACGTGGCCCAGTCGGCGATCGCTGTGCGCCGTTCGTAGCCGAGAGGCTGGTTCGCAACGTGAGGTATGCGGTTCGAATCCGACCTTGGACGCCTCAACCTCTTAGCATTATTTTTATTTATTATTACGGTACTAGCTGTACGGAGCCGACGAAAAATAATAATGTATAACAGATAGCTTAAATAGCGGCAGTGGCGTGGATAAAAGAGTTTTTTTTTTAAGAGGAATAAAAAAAAGATATTTGTAAGATTTAAAATTAACGAGTTAAATTTACTCTGCCCGTAAAAGCAACCGACCGTTGATAATGTTAATATATATATTTTCACAGTTTGTCTTTTAAAAAAAAATAAACAAAAACATGTTGAATGAAAATGGTTGGTGAAATTTTAATTTGAATACTATTCCAATACAATATAATACGACATCAAAATATTTATATTTTAATTTGGTATGTGTTATGTTATGATATTTCAAATAACATTTTAACGATGATTACATATTATTTGGGCTCTAATGGTCAAATCCACGTTCCCTATAAGCTGCACGCGCGCGGCAGCTCAGCAGTTGGGAAGCCCCTACGCACTCATTCCGGGTTGGCGCGCACTACAAGACAGTTAAGCGGGAAACATACTCCCCACACCCGACGCCACGTAAGCGTGTTGGATGATATCATAGCTATACAGTTGCCATTGTATTGTATGGAACAGGAACGCACTGCCGTCGCGTCGCGTTGGATGTTGGCAGTGCGTTCCAGTTCCATACAATACAATGGCAAATATGTAGCTATGATCTCGTCCAAATCGCTTGCGTGGCGTCGGGTTTCGGCAGTTTGTTTCCGCCTTTATTCAATTGATATTTGATCGGTGCTCGCAACTTTTGAATTTTCCGCGCATCTAACCTCTTTTGTCTTAGAGGGAGCATTACAAAGGAACGTAACTCAATTTTGGCGTTTTTTTTAGTTACGTATGGTACTGGATGTAAAATAACATGTTACACAATGTGACAAAGAGACGTATCAATAGGAGCAGTGGATGCAAAGATATTTCAAAACGCATCTTCTGAAAACAAACTTATAAAACCTATTAACACATTTAAAAAAATATTAAAAAAAACTTTTATAAAATTACCAAATTAACCAAGAAGCAACGCACTCTTTACGATAATGAAAAAATAGTTTGAATAATTTGCACCTCTAATTGATTTATGAGTTTATTTTAAAAAGGCATTGATGTATGTGATGTCTGGAATTCCCTAATAGTAGGAATGTGAAGGACAAGGCTAAGACAGAAATAGTAGTGTGCCAATCGCTCTCACTACACTACGTTATTTAAGGATGAAAATGGTGTGGGGGGGGGAGAATCACAAACATTCATGCCTTCAAACAGAAGTCAGTAAATAGATTTAAAAATGCTGTTCGTTGTTGGATTCGAACTCGTCAGGTCCGGCGTAGAAGCCAACGACGTTGACCACTGTGCCATAGATAAAGATTGTTTGTTTATGATTTATAATAATATATAGTGTTTGGAACTGTAAGCTTAAAATTAAAGAAGGCACTGAACGAAAAAAAAATCTTGTCGCGGATTTCTTTTGGTCGATTTTAAGAACTGTCAGTTTTTTTGGTTTTATGAATTAAAACTGCCCCTACCGTTACAAAATAAAAGCCCCCACACTGGTCCTTTCTTGTTACTTGTTAAATAAATAATATATAATAAATATTGAAGTGAATCATCATCGACGCATATTTCTTCATCATTGATTGGACCACTTTTGAGCCTTGAAAATGTTTCGCAACACCTCAATGATATGTCGATATTGTTGGGACCCATATTTCAAACCAAGTACTAGATCATAAAATATGTGTATTGATTAGACGCTGTAAAAAATGTTTATAGATAAATCTGGTGGAATACGAAGAATCGTACTAAGCCGGAAATCCTGGTTATGTTATGGTTGAGAATGGATGAGGGTACTGCAATCAAAAAGACTTTAATTATTATAAAGTCACAATCATAGTCACCGGTCTTGATCATATTAAATGCGCTCTCGAGAGGCAAAGAGAGCCAACTAATAAAATGATAAAACATTTTTTTTGGACTATTAATTTTTATTATTATTACTTGTTGTTTGGGTGGATTGTATATTTTTATTTTACGGTGGTAACACTATTTCTATGTGTATTATTTGAGGTTATTTCACTTTTTTTGACGTGAATACGTTTTTAAAATTGCTTCCATAGGTAGGCAATCCAAGAAAACGAATGATAACAAAATCGGGGGATACAGTTTGGTGTTGCAGCTTTATATATATCATCGCTATCCAAAATTTAATTGCACTACTGGATAGCTAAAGAATCAAAAAATTGATTGCGCTATGTAAAGACTGTGATACATTGCGCGGGGTGGAGGGAGAAGCGCCGCCATTTTGAGATCATTTTGCTGCGTATCGAGATTTCTATTTACTATAACTTTTGACTCAGAGAAGTTACGATGTTCGTCTAAGTTTCGATCGTTAGCTCTCAACAAAATCTATCGATTATAGATAAAACATTAGTGTAATATTGTGACGGTGACTATAATAAGGGGTTAAAATATATTAAAAATATATAATGTCGGGCTATACACGTCAAAAAACCAAATCGAAATACAGAGATCGTTTACAGTTGGAAAGGGCTTCTCAAGAGCAATCGAATGGTACCATTAAAACACCATATGACCGAATCAAGCAATGCCGGGAACGTAAAAATGAGGCGTAATATCACGGATTACGAGACGTATTTACGTACAACACACGGCCGTGTCCATGACACAGCCACACCTCATTTTTTATTATTAATTTTTGCTCTTAATGTGAAGCATATGGCCTTCTAATGAAGGTATTGCCAAATAAGTTTTATATAAATTGAGTAGAGATGTGCCGCCTGTGTGGCTTCGGCTACGGAGGGCCCGGGTTCAAATCCCGGTACGGACAGTTTTATAAATTGATTTTTCAATCGATTTATGAATTTCTGTTCGAAGGCATGGATGTATGTGATGTCTTGAATTCCCCCCTCTCACCCATCATATCCTATGAATGGGGCGTATCGATAGCGATAAGCTTACCACTAATCCTGTCCTAGCTCTATCCTTATATCCCTACTCTCTTTGGAAAAAGAGAGGTTGAGCAACTGAGTAACGAGCAGTTCTCGTAGAAACACGTCTGTTGAGATAAACTCCATTAGGAGTCCATATGTTCCACATTGGGAGCGGACATGGTTAAAAAAAAAAAAAGAGATAGAAAAATAGGGCTAGAGGATAATGAGTGTTTACTGATTAGCTAATCGCTGATCATATTTTACTTTATTTAGTAAAAAAAAAATACAAGTTTCTTACATTTAAAATTTCTCAAATTAAAAAATATTTATTTTGTAAAATAAAATTATATTTGCACAAGTCTCAGTTTTTGGGTTGTTTTATTCAAATGTCTCGCCAACTGATTCTGGTAGAAAGCGTCGGTTTTCCGGGATTTTTTTCTAGGGTAATCTCGACACGAAATTCACGAATACCGGCACTGCAAACCCTGCTTGGCAAGCATAGTTGGCGTAAATAAGAGTGGCAAATGAAGCCTACCACACAATAACAAGTATGCACTGGCATAAACGGATTGTAATTCTCTTTTAAAAGGCATGCCCTAGATTCCTCGCGCAACATTTATCTGCAGTGTAGTTCCTAGGTTCGCACAAATCTCATCTTTTGATCTCGAGTCATTGGATTCTGTATAGGTGCAGGTACTTTTCATCGTCAAGAATCTCTGAAACCGAATGTTCTAAAACGTTTTGAACAACGTCAAAGATATTGAAGTAAAAATAACAAGGTAATAAGTTCTAGAGGTGGGCTGAAAGGGGTTCGAGCACGAGCCCCCTCGTTAAATTTAAATTAGACGAGCGAGTCATTTGTTAACCCTTTCTTAACTATGATGTATAAATAGTACACATATCTTTTGATCTTGACTTTTCTCTGTATATATATAATAAATACTCTGCCTAAAATTCAGGTATTCCTTCCTTATACATTTACGCATTGAGTAATGCAATAAAAGAAATATTGTAGTAGTGATATATAATTGTCATGATTCACTCCCGTTTGCCTGATGTGTAACGGATACACATCAGGCAAACGTTAAATAAGGAATAAAGAATATACTCATCGGTTGCCTTGTACTTTATATGCTCCTAACGTGGAGCATGCAAATTCCTCGTGAAGGTGTTTCTACGAGAACCGCTTGTTACTCACTTGATCAACCTCTCTTTATTAACGCTTCCGTTACGGTGCTAAAAAATACTTACTGGGCCTGTAGGAACCAAGTGAATTAACATGTTTTTTTAAATATACGTCCTAGGTTTTCACTGTCTTTCAAAGGATGGTAAGTGTTTAAATATGTTTTTTCACTTGGTTGTATAAATGCCAACAAAACATCGGAAGTGTTCAAAGATAGCAGGAATAGCAGGATATGACTAGAACAGTATTAAAGGTCAGCTAATCGCTTTTGCCACACCCGTTTTTAGGATATGATTAGTGGTAGGGAATTCTACACATTACATACACCCATGTCTTTGCAAAGAAATCCATAAATAAACTGTCTGTACTGGGATTCGAACCCCTGACCTTTGTTACCGTAGCTAACGACGTTGACCACTCGACTACTCAGGCGGCAAATATGCATGTTAAAAAACTGTTTTTTTTTTTAATTGAACTAACTACCATTTGCGAAATTGTCAGCTCTACGACAAAGCATGGGGTACTAGACTATCGTATTTGTTTCCAGAACCTTCATTTCTAAAGATTCAATAGTATGAAAAAAAAACACACTCTATAATAATATTTGTGATTGGAGAATTATCTTGATTAGTCCGTTTGTTGACCCTACACATCCTGTGATGACCAGACATCCAAGGTTGTCTCAAATCTGTCTGGTAATCAGTTCGTGATATAATTACACCACGACTAGGAAACATAATGATATTTTTATATACAAATTTATTTTATACCTAGAATAAAGAGTTGATTTATCGATGACTGGGTGTTAATTGTAGAAATAATCACCTTAATTACCATCAATACATCTGTTAATTACTTCCTTATTTTAAGGTATTGAGTGTTGAAACAAATAGACAGAATTACAAAGGGGGTAATTATATAATATAGAGAGTGGATTTTTAATTTTCATATAAAACATTAAAAGGCTGTCCAGTAACCGAATGGTCAACGATTTTGAATGGCTTCTTGTTCTATTGTAGTGTCCACGGGCTCGAGTCAGGTTTAGCTCGCGCGAGTCCCTTGTTAAATTGTATTAAGGCCGGCGAGACCCTTGTTAATTTAAGAGAAAACAATATTCTCAGATAAAATTAGTGTATAACTGCAATTTATAACTTATATATTATCTACGACAGTTCCAGTATACACAGTAGTAAATGTTTAGCCCAGGCGTGGGGAACCTGCGGCTTTCTGGCCAATTCTGTAATTCTGTAAATGTATGTAAATTCCTGACATATTCTGACCGTAAATTCCTGTTTCCGGCCAAAGATTCCCTAGTCAATATTTACAGCGGCCTTATGTCAAATCAGAAAAATGAATGCAGCCTTTAGGGAAAAAAATATTTCCTACCTCTGGTTTAGCCATTTACATTGATAAGTTTACGGTAAATTGCAAGTAGCAATCGATTGCTTATTTAAGTATTGCAAATAATTGCATAGTAGTGATAACAAATTAACTTCTTCCCTAGAACACGGATAAATGGTTTGAGATTAAGCGAGCCCCTTGTTAACGTATTGACAGCCCAACGCTGTCTCTAGTCTTAGAGTAAATAATTTAATGTATGTTGTTTTATTCTATGTCAACTCCCAATATATGAATTCCTAATAGAGGTATTTCAACAGAAGATTTTTCAAAGATAACTGTTTATTACTCAGTTGCTCAACCTTTTTTTAAGAGAGTAGTAGGAAAAAGAGAATAGGGAAATTGATAACACGATTAAAAAAATGTTTCGTACTGGTACTCGAACCCGTGAGATCCGCCACAGAAGCCAAACAACGTTGACCCCTACACCACGACGCGGCATAGATATTTTTTTAAAATATAAAACATTGAATTTTCAATTGATCGATGGGTTTGTCTTAAAATTTATGGGATATATTCGACTGGCTTATTATCAGTGATATTCAACTCACACCGCTATTATCTGATTGTTATTTTATTGCATAGTTTCTCAACCCTTTTAGGCCCGTTGTCTCATACCCGTATTTCGTGACTTGGGGTCACAATTATTTCATTATTATTATAGTGAGTAATTGAAGATTCCAAGATAATTTTTAATTCTTTGAAAATTTTGCTCGCTTGCAGATTTCAAAATTTTACGCAAGAATTTCCAAAAATGTTTTAATGTGAGACCTTATTTTATGAACAAAACTTATTTTCAGCGTACATATTATTTTGATACAATATTTGGTGATTGTAAATTGGAAGGTTAGCTGAAATTGATGATCTTCGATACGAATTAATGAAAAGAGTGAAAAATTAAATTTTGGAAAAACTATATTCGATGATTGTCCCCTGCTGTAGCCCAGTTGGTCAGAGCTTGCTCTACCGATCACGCAGGTCTTGGTTCGATTCCCGGTCAGATCACAGTGAAATTGAGAATCATTCAATTCAAATCTATGATCGAAGACTGGGTGTTTGTGATATCCTTCTGATCCTTTAATATGTGGGTATAGTAATAGCGATAAGCCAACCACCAGTCCTGTTCTAGCCTTATCCTCCTTTCCCTACTTCTCACTTTGAGAAATGTGAGGTTGAGCGACTGAGTAACAAACAGTTCTCGTAGAAAAAAATACTGTTAAGATACCTCCATTAGGAGGCCATATGCTCCACATAAGTAGCGGATATGGATTAAAAAAATATTCGATGATTCAAACCTTTTACCGTATCATCAAATAGCAAGATAGTCTAAAAGAGTTCAACACTTGAATGCCGAGAGATAAAGATAAATTGTTACATGAACAATATTTCAAATACTGTAAATATATATATGACATGAAAATAAAAACTCTGGACGGAAATTTACTGCGAAAATAAATGATATAAACATGTTAAGTGGGTTAATCCGTTTTTGTGGAACAGCGTTAAATTATGTATTATACATGAAATAATCAGCTTTGATTCAAGAGGGTCATAAATGACAAACTCTACAGATGTAGAAAATATCGTGTTGCTTCGCCTCGATTTATGAATTTAACGTTGTTTTTTATAGACACGTCGTCGCTGTAGGATTGGTTCCTCACATATCCGTTTTTTTGCTAACTATACCAGCTTCCATTGTGAATCACACAGACTCCTAGTGAAATCTTTATCTCGGTACGCACTTTTTTTACGATAACTGAAAACTATTCAATATAATAAAATATATGGGTAGAGAGCTAAAATAGGATTAGTGTTTTTTTTTATCCATGTCCGTTTCCAATGAGTGGCGGATTAACCACAAGTGAGGCCGCAGGCGCAATATTTTTTTTAATTAAACTAGTAAAACAATGTAAAAGTATGTGGGTTACAATATATATATATTTTTTTACCAAGTCCGCTCTCAATGTGGAGCATATGGGCTCTTAATGGAGTTTATCTCAACAGATGTGTTTCCACGAGAGCTGCTTGTTACTCAGTTGCTCAACCTCTCTTTTTCCAAAGAGAGTAGGAATAGAAGGATAGGGCTAGGAGAGGACTAGTGGTTAGCTAATCGCTCTCGATACACCCTGTTTATAGGATAGGATGGGTGGGAGGGGGGAATTTAAGACATCACATACATCCATGCCTTCGAACATAAATTCATAAATCGATTGAAAAATCAATTTATAAACCTTTCCGTACCGGGATTCGAAGAGGAACAGAAATCTTTTTTTTTTTATTGAAAAATGGAACTACTAAGTTTTGATCTGTGACCACCGTGACAAAAGCCAACGAGGTTGACCACTGGATTATATAACAGGTTAAAAATATCAAAGTATTTTTGTTCTACTGTTTTTAATAAGTTTTATGCGTTGATAACTATATAATCTCTGTGTATGTCTTGTGTATCTCTTCAGAGCCAGTATATATAGCTGAACAAAATATTAGTTTAAACATAGTCTGAAGATGGCGAAAGCCGAAATAGCTATCAACGCATAAAAAATATTAAAAACTGTAGAACTAAAATACTTTGATATTTTTAACCTGTTATAATCAGGGGTGAGCTCAGGGGGCTCGAGCGAGCCCCTTGTTAAATTTCGACGCGGCCGGCGAGCCCCTTGTTAAGATAAGAAGGCCATTCGTCTTAGATAAAATCAGCACCTAACTGCAATTTCTGTAGATGATTTAAGTTTATTATGAAACAAGACTTGTTTGCCCTTTCTTTTTTTTCAAAAAATACACTGACTTCGGCTGCATAATAAAAGAGACAGGTGGCTCGCATCGTCTATATTCCATGGCTTGAAGGCATTATGGATGAGATTTACCGTGCTCCTTGTTAAGATATTGGCAGCCCACCGCTGGTTATAATGGATTTCTAACAAGTAAATGCCAAATCAATTAATACACTGGATTATAGATACGAATATTGTGATTTTCCCGATTTAATGACGTTTCAATAATCTTTCTATTCAGTTGAGATTTGGCAGTTTCGACAAACCAATTCGAGAGTGACGGTTCCTCAATACCGCTTGCAACATTTGCCCTACCGTTTGACAAGACTTGCTCTTAAAACGTCGAATAAAGGGTTACGCGTCAGGTGGCTGTGAGCTGACGCTGCAGTGGAGGGAGTCGTGTCTCAAACAGGCGAGTGGCCGAGTCGAGCAGAGTAGGTTTACAAACTCAATACTTGTAAACCCGGATGTTGAGTTATGTTGCTATGTGTCTACAATACTATGCCAGGCATCGGCAAGCGGTGGATTGGATTCCGCTTGTAGCAATAATAATAAATATTTATAAATCATCATTTTCAACAGGGCTGTGAAGTCGGAGTCGGAATCGCGGAGTCGCGGTATTTTGGCCAGAGTCGGAGTCGTAAAAAATGAGCGGCAAAAATATATTTAATGACGTGTATTTAAACAAAATAGTCAAAAGTGTTAACATTTCATGCTTGGCTGACTGAAGATGATCTGATGGTATACACATCGACTGTGGAAAGGAAAAAAGACGTAACCCACACAAATTTTACAGGAGGGGCAAAAAACGTGTTTTGATGATTTTGGGCCATATACAAATTATGAATTATACACTACCTTGAAGTGCACGTTGACTTCTAAGCTGGTGTTGAATTGACATAATCTAATATTAATTAATACAATTGTCGAAGAAAAACCTTTATTTCAATCTTTTTTTCTTGGTTTTAACTTAAAAGCTTAAATACTAATTCGGCATTTGTAGCTTGCATCTTTTTGATAGAACGTGTATCAAGTTTGATACATTGTAATTATCGAAAAAAACCTGTTTTGAAAAAACTGTGAGTTAAGTCCTTTTTCTTTTCCACAGTCGATGTATGAAAGTTAAAATGAAATTATTGAAAAAATTCCTCAGAGTCGGAGTCGTCAATTATTTTAAAGCTGGAGTCGGTGTCGGAGTCGTATTTTTTTTACACGACTCCACAGCCTTGATTTTCAGCATTTCGTGAAATATGCTAAATATATGCTAAAATCAGATATCAATGTATTTTTTTTTTGAAGAAGAAAAGTTACTATTGTACAAATATAAAATAAAATATTTTGTCTATGGTTATTTTCTTAGGCATTTCTGGTCACAATGCTTCAACACCACAGCAATTGTTTCATGAGTTTGGTTGTGCCGCTCTCATATCAATTTTGAATCCGTTAATGGTGATGACACTAAAAAGTCTTCGGTAAATTTAAATTAGTTCAAAAAATAAAATACTCATTTGTACTAATCCCATTTTTATTTCGAATTATCCGGACCAGTTTTGCTCATGAAGAGAATCATCAACTGATAAGAGAACACAAAGTAACAGTGCTGTCAATTTTTATTTTTAATGTTATGCTTTTCTACTAAGTATTGACATTGAAGACCTTAAAAGTGATTAATAATTTTAAAGAATAGTTTGTAGAAATACTTTCTATACTTATTTTTAACTTTTAGGGTGTTCACTGTCAATACTTGGTGGAAAGGCATTATTTTAAGAAAATACAATATTATTTTGTACTTTATTTCCACTTTATTTATAAAGGTCAGGACCGGTCGGTATAAATAAAGTGGAAATAAAGTACAAAGGCATATTATCTTTTCTTAATAATTATTTTCAACATTTGTTTACTTTATTTTATATTGTATTTGTATTTATATAATGCTTTTGTCTCTGTATTTTCCAGGATAGGACTAGGACATAACTATTTGTTAGTTAATCGCTCTCGTTACGCCCCATTCTATAATGATTAGAAGGGAAGAGAGGTTTTTTTGTAAATTACAAAAAATCATGACTATGAAAAGAAATCTATTGAAATAATGCAGTTTTAACTGTGACTTGACCCAAAGACTTTATCCACTGCATCGTGGGACCGACATCTATTTGCTAAGCACTCGATATTAGTAAATACGCCCAATTCTCTTTTTGTATGAAAAAACCGTGTTAAAAAAGATAAATTGAAGATACGTTCCATTACATTGGACCGTGCAAAAAATAATTCGGTGTGATAATAAATAATAACAGTCGTTGTTTAAAACCAGTTGGTAGCCGACGCCTCACTTAAGTCGTGAAAGAACTGGTTCATTTAATCATTTATTTTATTGGCCGGTGTATTAATAATGTCAGCAAAGGCTTTTTGGGCCGAACAAAAACTTAAAACTTTATATAATATTGAATACGTTCAGGCTGTATGCAGCTTGTATTTCAACAGCCATATTAACAATAACTCCAATCGCAGACACTTATTTCCTTTTTATTGTGTGTATTGAATATTTTTTAGAATTTTGAAACTTTGATTCTTACGTAAGACTACTTAAATCCGCTGTTGTTTAATCTTTATCTTTCATTAATCAAATCAATAAAGAACAATCAAAAATAAATGAAAACAACAAAAAAAAATAGTTACATTTAATATTACGTAGACAAGATGGTTATTATTTAAGTATTAATACTATTATTTATTTAATTTATTAATGTTTTTCATTTTATCCTAATTTGAATTGTTTGAATTTTGTACTTTTCCATGATTTTTGTCGCTAACGACCCGGGTTTCGCCTTTCGGCATCTTCAGGCATTCTTGTACTGACAGTTCAAGTACATCCGTGCACTTGGAATGCCTGAAGATGCCGAAAGGCGAAACCCGGGTCGTTAGCGACAAAACTCATGGAAAAGTACAAAATTCAAGCAATTCAAATTTGATATTTAAATTCCATCTAGCACCCTCAGTCGAAATACTTAATTTTATGCTAATTAATGTTTTAAGAAATAAACCCAGATTGTTAATCGTTCTTTGAAACACTATAATCACATTTGATAAGTGTAATATTGTAATTATAATTAGGATGTTAAAGTGAATTACTTGATGCATTGTGTACCTCTTCAGAGAAAGTATATATAGCTGAGCAAAATATAAGTTTAAACATAGTTCTGACGATGGCGCAAGCCGAAATAGCTATCAACGCACAAAATTTTTAAAAACTGTAGAACTAAAATACTTTGATATTTTAAATCTGTTTATTAATGTTCACTGCCAATGTGGAGCAGATGGTTTCCTAGTGGAGGTATCTCAAACGAAGGTTTTCTACAAGAACTGTTTGTTGTGTTCTTGAAAGAAGGATAATGCTAGAACAAACAACTAGTGGTTAACCAAAGAAAGATGGGAGGAGAGGAAATAATGTGAATTGACATCACAAACACCCAGTTTTCGATCACAGCATTGAATTAAATAATTTTCAAATTCACTGTGATCTTACTTGGAATCAAGCCTAGACCTGCGTGATCGGTAGAGCAATTTCTAACCAACTGGGCCACAGCAGGTGTGTTTGTGATGTCAGGTATTAGACACCATTGTTTATTATGCAAAACATACTTTGAGACAAAAAATATACATGTATTTTGTACATGGTAGATACGTTTAGGGATGGGCTGGTAGAGCTTGCGCAAACCCTTTGTTACATTTTACTAAGGCCGGCGAGCCCCTTGTTAATTTAAGAGAAAACACTATTCTCAGATCAAATGAGTACATAACTGCAATTTCTGACTTATATATTATCTAGGAAAGCTTCAGTATACACAGTAGTACATTTTTGGCCGTTTACATTGATAAGTTTAAGGTAAATTGCATATTCTTACATATTATAAGTGTATCAAGTAACAATCGATTGCTTATTAGAGTATTGCATAGAAGCTATAAGAAAATTCACTCTTTCACTGAGAATTGCTTCGAGATTAAGCGATCCCTTTGTTGATGTATTGGCAGCCCACCGCTGAGCTAAATGCGTTCTAATATTCTACATGTCTTAAAGCAGCCTAAAAGTTAAGTGAGGTCAGTTAAAACACATTGAAATAGTGTTATCTTCGTAAAAAAAAATATGCAATCCACAAAAACACAAAGTAAAGACGTGATTGTACTTAAAAGTCTAATTGAAAAGGTGAACCATTTTACTATTTGGCATACTTTACTTATCGAAGTGTGTAAATAGCTAAAAATGTACTATTGTGTATACTGAAGCTGTAGTTGATAATATATAAATAAGAAGTTGCAGTTATATACTAATTCGATCTGAGAATATTGTTTTCTCTTAAATTGACAAGGGGCTCGCGCGAGCTCCCTCCAGCCCACTCCTGGTTTAACTCGTCTCTTCCTAAAACACCACTTGGCCCACGTCACCTTCCAGGGGCTCAAATATAAGAATGCTTGTTGGAATTTGTATGTTGCTACTTTTGTCATTAAAAAACACTTTAAGCTTTGATTTTTTTTTTAAATATATTTAATATTTTCTAGTTTAACTGTGTATTGCTGGCCTTACAAATCGATTAGTAATTCAACGCGCCTGTTTATATACATCAGTTTTTTTATACAACTATTTTAGCATATAATTATGATTAAGACATTGTAAACGAAACTTAGAAACAATACGGAGGTGTTTAAATGCTTAACACTTTAATTCCCGGTCCAATTCAGACGAAGGTGTCGCTGTGCGCGGCTCATTTTTTAAAAAGAAATAACATCGTTACGGACTTATTAAAAATGCCACAGCTATGAAAATACTTAATGTAATTAAAAGATTTTGTTATAACCATCTAGCACTTTAATAATTAAATAATCTATAGTAGTGCTTCTTCACCGGGGCCACAATATGATCCAAGAGGGCCACAAGGAAATCCTCAAATTACTGAATTTTAGAAATTAGCTAATGACAAAATGTCGCTCGAAAACTTCGTACGAAGGCCACGGAAAAATATGATACTCAAAAGGGGCGACGGGCTCAAAAAGGTTGATAAACTATGATTTATATAACAATGCACGTGTACCGAGTTTCACCATTTTTTTGTGATTAGGTGTATTGTAGTCAAATTTCCAATTCAACCAACTAGTCCAATTGAACGCGGTTAATGCACCAAAATATTATCATCATAAAATCAACAAAAATATTAATTGAACCACGGTTTTAGACTGATTTGAATATTTTCTATGACTCTATAATTTGTATCACCATTAAAAGTCGTGTCCGTGGTGCAGTGGTCAACGTCGTTGGTTTCCGTAAAGAATCTCAGGGTGTCGTGTTCTAGTACCAACAGCAGTTTTTTAAATCGATGTATTGATTTATCTTCGAAAGCGTGATGGATGTTTGTGACAGGGATCTGAAGCAACCACTTTTTTGAGTTGCTCTTATCCAGAACCCTGATTTTAATGAAATAGACCACGCAGAAATATATAAAGTGAGGTTATGCATCGCTTGTTAGGTTTGCCCTCGTATCATATGATACCAGGGTTTAAAAAAAAACATCAAATATTGAATTTATCATAAATTGTAAATACATTTTAAAAAACGTTTAATTTTTAAACTTTGAATAAAATTAATATATATATATATCGGAGCAGTGGAGCACGATAAATTTCCATGCTCCGGCTCCGGCCAAAAACGTATTTCTCCACTGTTCCGCGCTCCGCTCTAGATCAATGGTTTGTGATGTCTACAAAATCCATCTCTAATAATCCTAAAATAACGGCATATTGCGAGAACGATCAGACCTGTCCTAGTTGTATCTTTTTACTCCCACTACTCCAGCGGCGGCTGCTAATTCAGTAACAAGGGGCTCACTCAATCTACAAACAATTCTCGGTGTTCTGGGGAAGGAGTGATTTCTTTATCACTCCTATGCAATTATATGCAATACTTAAATAAACAATCGATTGTTACTTAATACACTTATAATATGTAAAAATATGCAGTTCACCGTAAACATATCAATCCTAATGGCTAAAAATGTACTACTGTGTATACTGAAGCTGTCGTAGATTAAACACGAGTCAGAAATTGCAGTTATATACTAATTTGATCTGAGAATATTGTTTTCTCTTTAATTAACAAGGGGCTCGCCAACCTTCATAAAGTTTAACAAACCGAGCCCCCTCTAGCCCACCCCTGCACTACTCTCTCTCCGAAAAATAAAGGTTGATAAACTGTGTAACAAACAGTTGACGTAGAAAAAAAATCCTCTATTAGAACGTCATATCTCCTCTTTGGGAGCGGACATGAATTTAACAAACAGTATGTTACAAAATTTCAGGGTTAGGAAATTGCATAAAATACGTGACCGGGCCCCACGCACTTATTTTGTGAAAACACGGCACTGGTCCCAACGCGTTAATTATTAAATGTTTTGATATTATTATTGACTTACTGACAAATAATAACTGTTTTATTAGTAATTGTTTTATAATTTAATGATTTCAATATACATATATTGATGTATCGAATTTAATTAAAAACACCTTGACCTTCCAAAATACCAGGCAATACCGTACTGGTCGGTAAAAATTAAAAATATAATAAAACATAATGTTATGGAAGCGAGTGGTCAGCCATATTGAACACTTTTCCAATTCAATTGGCGGTATCGACGGGCTCAAATCCCTGCACGGACAATTTCTTAAATTGATTTTTAGCCGATTTTTAGTCATGGGGAATGGGGATGTATGGAGTGTTTGCATTCTCGCCCACCCATCCAATTCTTAAAACCAAACATAAACAGCTACACCGTTCTATCCTTGCCCCCTCAAAAAAGACAGAAGTTATTAACAAGTCAGTCTCGTAGAACACTATTGAGATGCTTTGGGTTAAAAAAATACTTAAATATGTTGTTAAGAAAACAAATTGATATGTTAATTAATGTTGCATTTATAGCAGTTATTCCCAAACTATTAGATCACAAATCACTGGAGGATCGTAGGGAATTCTGTGCGTGCATCATATCGTGAAAATCAGTTTGCAAGGTGAACGGATTTTTCCGTACAACAAATCTATACAGAATACTCCGTACACTGATTCTTCCGTACATTAAAAACTCCTGACACAGTATATTCCGGACGTTTAAAAAATATATTCAAGTTGTTGTTTTATAATTTAATGTCAAGGGTGCCAAATATTTTTCACGAGAAAAAAAGCAAAATATTAAATAATATGTTTTTTGTATTTATATAATATCGACCCATAATCGGCAAAAGAACTTCCGCGGCACAATCCGGTAAATTACGTTCTAAGCCAATAATTATTGTTTTGACAAAAAATTTAGATCGTTTTCTCATTCGCCTGATCTTTCTTAGGGCCTGTGCATTTTAGTGTGTTGACTTGTTATCGTTTGTTACACGAAGACCCCGGTTGAAAAACGCTGATCTAGAGAACTAAAAGTTGTCAGACAATTGCATTATAATATCAGGATATTCATTGATCATATTTACTATTTACTAACGGCACATGAGAAATTCATTTTTCGAACTTAATATTAAAAAAAACCTTCTTTTTTTATTTTTAAAAAATTTTCGTGTACGATTTTCATCCTATTACAGGTTGATATCAATTCTTGAATATTAAATATATTTCAATGTACGAAATATTCTGTGTCCGGATTTTTCTATGTACGTAATATTCCGTGTACGGAAAATTCTTGTTGGGAAAAATCACGGAATTGTTTGCAAGATCTGTAATTTGAATTTCAAAAACCTTAATAATGACATTGATCTTACGGGTACATAAACCCGAAACCGTCCAATTGCAAGGGTGCAATTATTACAACTTGACCACAGAGACTAGCTATTATAATCATGTCGCTTTTTGAACGTGAGACCACTCACAAATCAAATATGCGTTAGATTCCAGCCTTTATTCATCGTTCGAGATTTTTTTTCGTTTATCTATTATAACATCAATATGTAAATTGCGGCAAGAAGTTATTAATTAAGTCGAGCTGCTTCCCAGCAAAGCGCCCTTTATTTGCACTATCAAATGAAATTCTTACCGTGTCCATATACTACAAGTTATTTATAAATAAATAACTAAATTCATTACGAAAACATGAGCGTATCCAGGTACGGCAATGCCCTTCTTCTTCTTGGCCATACAACCCGGGGTGAACATAGCCAGTCAATCTCCTCCACTTCACTTGATCTTTTAGTCTTTCTGCACCAGTCTTTATTATCTGACACTCGTATATCATGTGAAACTTTTAGGCCTTCAATCTGTTATTCCGTAATCCCGGAATTATGTACTAATCCAAGGATTTCGGCATTCAAGCTAACAAGTGAAAAATCCGGTAAAAAACTATTTTGCGCTGGAGACACCGGCAGTCGTAACTTTTTGAAAGGATAGTGATTAAAAAAACAAGCTCTCGCATTTTTGAGCAAGCTACAAAAAATCTTTCACATTTTTAAATAATCCCGGGGTAGCAAAAAGATTCCAGGATTAGATGTACTAATCACTAATGAAACCTTAAAGGTACGGCAAAACCCCCTTTTTTTCTTCTTGGAAATACAATTCGTGCTGAAAATTGGCCGCTTCAATCAATCTTCTCTATTCCTCTCAATTCTTCGCCTTCCTAAGCCAGTTTCTGATCTCCATCACTCACAGGTATTGTGACATTCAGTGAAGTCACTGTTTTCCAACGCTTTGCCTTCTCTTACACCCCTACTAAAAAACAGATATATTTTCATAAGACTTATTGTATTTACATTAGGATGGATAAAAAAAAGTATCAAAGACTCAAATTAAAATGCTTTTTAGGGAGGTTCTCCGCTGGAAATGAAAATACATAAAATCAAAACAGATCAATTTCGCAAGACTTATTTAAGATTTATTAAAAAGGGCGTTAATTACGCTTAATTCCGTCCTGTGTGATAATATTATACACGACACTTCGTTATTTATTCACATAAGTTCAGTTTCGCACGACTAGCGTCCGGCCAACTCCAAACATGGCAGATCTCCTTTACCTTTGTATTTCATACATATTACCACCATTCAACAATGCCTTATGTCCAGATGTGGCGCTGAGACTTCAGTTTTTGTCTACAAATATCGCTACCACAAAGCAACAGTGAGATAAAATGAACAACGTCGATTTTAAGAGAAGTATGCCAACCGATTGCTGAAAAGTAAACAGTGATATAATATAATTTGAAAAAAAATCCCAATCTAAAAGTTAATCTTACTTTTACATGAATTTATATTGCTTTGTAACTGCAAAGCGTCAGTAAGATCAGTAGAATAATTAGATACAAATAATAGTATACAAAATAAACTACCATTGTCCTTTTATATAAAACGCAAAAGAAACTAAATAAAACCATACTTAACTCTCGCGGCTCGGAGACTAGAAAAATACTTCTCTGCCGATGGGGATCTTTTGTGACCCCAGAGGTTTTTTCATTATTGGCCTTATTCTTATGAATTTCAAAAAAAAATAGTCTTAGGGCTTTAAAATATCTCTCTGCGTCATTCCTTATACATTTTTTTTTATAAAAATCCGTGGTTTTTTAATAAATAATCATATTTTAAGTTGCGCGTAAGAAAGACATCATCCCAGCACACATACGAATTTACAACTGACGAGTGTAGCGCAGCTATCTTACGAACGATCGTTATCGCGGGCGCTTATCGCCTTATAGCGTTATCGCGTATTTATATAAACTTCAAAAGGTCCAAAAAACTATGATATAAGAATACTTTAATTATAAACATTGTATCACCCATATTAAAATAGATATTTAAGAAAATGTTGGTATTGGGGTCGCATTTCTTGAGCTTAGAACCGGAAAAGTTAACTACATACTTAAAAAGTACAGCACAAATGTTAAAGTGCAACTATCTTGAAACCAGTATTTTCGATTTCGACCAAACAATATTAAACTTCACATTTCTTCGAATATAGCAAGCATGTTTGTTTTTAAATTATTTTGATATCTTTGTTAACGGGTTGCGTCTTATAATCGACGTTGTCCTTAAAATGCAGCAGTCATGATAACCCCCGAAATAAAATGGCAACAAATGTTAGCTTCTTGGGAAAAAAATCTAGAAAATCGCACGCAGCGATTTCTACTTCGCGTAAGTGACATAGAATAACCCACAATAACTTTTTAAATGTCTTTTTAGAGCAGTATCGTATAAACAAAGCTCAGCTTGCATTCATTTTATTTTATTTCTCTGTCGTTTTTGAGGCGAAACCAAAGGAATACGTTTATTCCTGCACGTGTCAAGCAGGAATCTCCACAACGGAGTGCAGCACAGGCTATAGATGTACCAGCGTAACTTGACTGCCCGCGAGGGCGCCACCATCGCATCATTAACGTTGCCATAGTCAACATGTCCTAGGGCGACAATTTTAGTTCCGAGTTCTGCCACAGTCAAGTTAAAATGGTACATCTCTAGTCGTATGTGTACGTGGCTCTGTGCTTTTTCATGTAATACAAAATCCGTGCTGCCCTGCGCTGAGTCACCTGCGTCTCACCATAGGTTTAGCTTTACGTTTGTTATGAAAAGTTTCGATTACATATTATTCGTTGAAACAAATACTTCTGATATGCTAAAAAAAACATGACAAACAAATTATGTAAAAGCCTCTATGAACTCACAGCCGTAAATGTAAGAATGTTAAATGTATAATGCAAGAATTGGACCTCGCCATAGAGAAAAAAACTGGTGCTATGTCTTATCCACAGTATTATAAATTGGCGATGACTAGCGCCCGCTCGATACCGGTTTAATAAAATAAAATATATTCGTTGAATAATAAACAGTGTCTATTGCCAAGAGACATACAGACCTACTCCCGCCTGCCTCCCTCCCCCTCCCTTCCTAATGCCATTTAGACTTTTTAACGGAGGAAAACACTGAAAGCGATTCTCAAACTGTTCGGTGTTATGTAAGTTCTTTCACAGCTAACGTCACATCCAAACACCGCATACATATTTCATAACGCATAGATCTGAGATTATTTTTTTTTAATTTAACTAGCCAGCCCCCAGGTTCGCTAACAGCTCTCTCCAGGCCTTGTTTTTTAGGACCGGATGTGGATAAGGGAATTTATCAGTGGCGTTTTTGATAAATTATATTTATACATAAAGCCACTTGTATTTAAACTTCTAGTTTATAGATAGAAGCGATTTAAAAACAAAATTAGAGGACATATTGGGGACGGCAAATTAAAGTATCACCCCAGGCGGCAAGACTCTTTCCTACACCATTGGAATTAATATATCACATACATCCATTTTTTATCTATGTCCTCTCCCAATGTGGAGCATATGGTCTCCTCTAATGGAGTTATCTCAACATCTCTTTTTTCAAAGAGAGTAGTATGGATAGAAGGATAAGTCTAGTACATGACTAGTGGTTGACTAAACGCTCTCGCTACGCCCAGTTGTTGAATGATCGGAAGGGTGGGTGGGAATTTTTAGACATCACAAACACACATACCTTGGAACAGAAATCGATCGGAAAAATGTAGTTAGTACTGGGACTCGAAACCGTGAGGTCCGGCACGGAAGCCAACGACGCTAACCGCTGCGCCATAGGACCCGACAATACCCGATACATACATCAATTCATACCTTCTAATACAAACCCACGAACCGAGAGTTTGGCGACCGCTGATTCAGAAAATTATTCGTTTATTTTTAAGCTTTAATGTATGCTTATAAAATACAATTGTTATCAAAATAACATTAATAATAAATGTATTCTGTGTTGAAAAATAATATGATTTGGATTATAATATTCCAGTGAAAATTTCCAACTTTTGGTTTTATACAATATGTATGCATAAAAATAATAGTCTAAACATTATTTCACAAAAAAAATACAGGGATATCGACTGTAGAAAGGAAAAAGGACGTAACCCTCACATATCAAATTTTACAGGAGGCGATAAAAACGTGTTTTGATGATTTTGTGACATATGCCAATTATGAATTATACACAACCTTGAATTGCACGGATACTTCTAAACTGGTGTTTAATTGACATAACCTAATATTAATTAAAGAAATTGTCTCGGAAAAACCTTTATTTTAGTGTTTTTTCTTGGTTTTATTTTTTTACAAGGTCATCTTTTTCAAACTTAAAAGCTAAATTTAGATACTTATTCGGCATTTTTAGCTTCCATCCTTTTTATAGAATGTGTGTCAAGTTGTATACATTGTGATTATCGAAAAAAAGCCGTTTTGGAAAATTGAGGGTTACGTCCTCTTTCCTTTCCACAGTCGATATGGTTTCGGGACGAGATAATTTCTCGGGACATAACAATTTTATGCCTCGTGTCCAGAGTTTTTTGCGGTTTCAAACCGGGTAAGTTATGTGGGAATAAACATTTTGGGGAAATTAGGGAAAATCGGAAAGTACATAATTTTTAGGTTATACTTATTTAAAAACTGTATTACTTATTATTCTATCTGCTAATTATTATTTAATATGAATATTATGATGTTATAACGAGCTGTTATTGTAAAACATGTCATTAATCTATGAAAAATACTTGTCTATGAGTTTAGCTAGTGACATCTAGGGTATCCAATCCCGAAGCCTTTTTCCAATCCCGGGATTGGGATTTTTTCACCGAATAATTTGAAATCCTCAATTCGCTATACCTTTTCCCCGGTTTATCTCCAAACCTCGTTTTTTTTAGCTCACCGAGAAATACGAAATTCTCGATTTGCCAATTTCGTATCAATTTTCGGGATTCGCTCAACATTTCTCAATCCCGAAATCCCGGGATCGCCGCCGTATCAATCCCGGAATTTCGGAATCAGAAAATTGAACGACATCCCGAATCCCGGGATTGGATGCCC
Source organism: Himalopsyche tibetana (assembly GCA_030503985.1). Taxonomy (NCBI): domain Eukaryota; kingdom Metazoa; phylum Arthropoda; class Insecta; order Trichoptera; family Rhyacophilidae; genus Himalopsyche; species Himalopsyche tibetana. The sequence continues at coordinate 2,630,728 of JAPJYX010000052.1, read as the reverse complement.
TAGTGACATCTAGGTATACTTGAATCCGAAACAAAATATTTGGGAACGGGTCTGTTTTTATTATATTCGGCAAAACGCACGTTTGAACTTTAGTATATTTTAAAAAACGACAACAAATATCATTTAAGCTAATAATTCCTAATATTCTTTGTTTATTCATTCCCGGTTTTCCGTCATTTCAAAATTCCCAGGATTTTGCATCTTAGACTAAAGAGTCCCTAATATGAATTTAATTATTATGATATGTGTGTAAAGTGCTAACCGTTTGGGTATCTGTTTTAATTGATACAAGGATCTGTGGGAATTCATACTTTGTAGCTTATCAATAATATGTATGTTGTATTTTAAGTTTAAACAACATTACAAGTAACAACTCGGCGATATTTCCATAATTAAGTGTAACATGACAGTTCACTAACATATTGCTTCATACAATGATAGGTATAACTAACACACGACTTAAACGAGGCTGGCCAGCAGGTCGATCCAGCGGTGGGCTGCCTATGCGTCAACAAAGGGTTCGTTTATTTCCCGACCTATTCGCGGTGTTCCGTGAAAGAGGTTTTGTGGTGATCAAAACAGATATTGATAATTGTGGGGATAAATAAAAAATAGTTTTATTAATTGTAATACCAACTAAAATCTACAACATCGTATTATATTTCAATTTAAAAAAGAGAGTCGGTGTTGCACATTTTTTACGACTTATATTTGACGATTTGATGATCTCAAAAATAGTACACATCCAAAGCCCTCGAAAAACACAATCTAATTCAATTTTATTACAAACAAACAATTCAGTAATTATTATGTAAAATATTGTTAAAATTTGGCTATATTTTAAACCCAGCTTTTGCCTTCCTTCATTTTATTTAATCTCAAATGCGCCCGCGACGGCAATCAGCTTTGAAATCTCTGCCATAGATAAATGTCTCTTATAAAGTAAAATCTTTATGAAACGGACAATATTCCCAAACAAACAAACACTGTTCTACTCCAGTACATAACTGAAAGAGTTTTAACGCAAGTCGGCCGATGAATTTAACGCTTGCATTTTATTTGATTAAATACAGACATATTTAGTAAAACTCTATTATAAATAAGGTAAAGATAACAAAGCATTTAGTTCCATAAGCCTAAAATTTGCTAACTTAACTTACGATGTTTTTATAGGTATGAATTAGGATTATTTGAATTTTTTTAAAGAACACATTCATTATGTTACCCTTTTTATAAACGGAATTCATAATTATAATACTTCATTAAAATACTTATATAATATATTTACATTTTTTATACAAATTTTAATATTATAAATATTCGTATGCTCTGCGTATATAAAATACTAGTTTCAACAAGCTATAAAGCAATCTTACATTATTATTTTTCTATTTAAATACGGTGACACAAAGTTTACGCAATAAATTTCCGTTTTTTTATTAATGTAGACACAAAATAAAAGTGAACACATAATAAAATAATTAATCACCAGTTTTGACTGCCATTTGTTTTATCTTTATGTTGATTTATGCTTTTTTTTCAAAACTAATGTAAAAATGTGATTTTTATTTGACGTGTGACAACGGCGATATTTCATTTAAAGTTGGAATTGATTTTATTGTCATTCGTTTCAATTCAATATATTAATTAATTAGTATCTACACGAACATAGCTAAATTGTAGACAAATTAAAAAAAAAACAATCACTCGTCGACTAATATAGTGTTAGCAGACACTTTTCACTGTACAAGCTATCACACAATTGTTATGTCATCTGACAATTCAAATAACCTCAAAAATTTCAACGTCTTGTAGTGATTATCTTTAAAGCCTCCAATCTCGGTAACAGGGATCCTAAGCAACTATTCAATTCCGTAATCCCGCCTTAATAAGACCATTCCTTCTCATATCCAGATAACGGTAACATATGCTCAACTCTTCATGTAAAGCAAAAATAGTCATTTTGCTTATTTACTCGCAACAATTGTCACAATTACACAAGCAAAAATACACAATTTTAATATTAAGAATTAAATTCTAATTATAAGAGATTATCATATATGCTATTCTCTACATCTATAATGATACTATTTTCACGGTCGAATGATATTTGTACATTGAATCTTCCCATAATCCTTTTACTTCCCCCGATGAGGGATGATAATGAGTAGTAAAAAAATTATTGTAAGTCCTTCAATAAATCATATTGCTGTTACTGACATCTGTTGACATATATTCACTTTAGCCAACAGCGTTTGTGACCTATACAGTTTCCTATTTATCAATATTTTTTTTATTATTATGGCTATTTAGAAAAATACTAAGTAGCAGTGCCATTTATATTTTTTGTGGAACTAGTGTACAATTTAAAATTAGTCTTATTCAAATTTATTACAAGATGAATACACAATGATAAAGCTATACCTACCTACGGATTGATAACATAGATAAGACTCAAAGTAATATAAATTGTAATTGTTAGTGACATCTAGTATCCATTGTGTATAGCTTTTTTTGAATTACACAGTCCTGTTACAGAAAACTGTTTTTTTTTTAAATTAGAAATAATGAAACGTCACCATTATGAAGAAAAACTGTCATCAAATTTTGATAACATTTTTTTAATCTACATCTACCTATCTGAATGTCAAATGTATTATTTGCTGATATGATCTGACTAAAACCATGATACGTTACATATTTCTGTGATGAAATCTGTGATGCTTTTAAAAATATTTCTTATCTAGAAATTATTGTGGTGTGCGGTGAACAACGAGAAGTCGAAAGCGAAATTATTTTGCCGGTCGCTGGTTGATTTCATTTGTCACAAACTCGTCGCGCGGTTAGGTCGGAGTTAATTTCCGTTGCACGGTTATTTTCATTAAATTTCACGAGTTTTCTTGTGATAGTTTAATTTAATTTACAATAGTTGTGATATCGCAATTGCACAATGGCTCTCCCGGCTCCGTTGGTGACGCTTTTCGATCATATCGAAAAGAACAAGGCAAAATGGATATCAAATCTTCGGGAATCTGTGGCGATCAAATCAGTTTCTGCAGATCTTAAATACAGAGGAGAATGCCAGCGTATGATGCAATGGACAGCCGACAGGATGAGGGCTCTCGGGGCGACTGTCGAATTAAGAGATATCGGTAAACAAACTATCGACGGAGAAGAAATCGATCTTCCAAATGTTATCGTCGCTAATTTAGGAAATGTAAGTCAGAAATCTCCCTATTTTTGTTGTTTTAAATAATACATATTAAAATCACATTAACTTTGTAATACCTGTTTTCTTAATTGCTAAACCTAGTGGGCGGTTTTTTAAATAATCTTTATCGATATGATTCTGATGACATGGCAATGATGGCAATCCGCTAGTTTTGTTTTTCTGTTTATTTCTGCGCCGGTATTCTAAATTTAATTCGAACAATAAACTTATTCCGTTATAGCGTTGTTATCATCTTTGCAACGTTTTTTGCATGTATAGTATTTTGATAAAAACTGTAAATAGCTAGTTACTCGAATAATTAAAGAATTAGATAAAAAAGTATATGGAATAATTCTACTTAATGGATAATATTTTTAATACAGAGAAAAGAACAATATGAAAGGTATGTTTTTCAAATATACTTAACGCTATCATTTTATGACCAAAATTGAAAAACATTGAATAAACAATAAATTACAAAATCATGTTTTGTAAAATATTATTTCAACCACATACAATTAAAAATTGTAAAATATTATCTAGGTCAGGGATGGCGAACGTTTTTGGGTCCGTGTGCCAAAAATCCTCAATTATTATATCTTGATTGTGTGGCGTGCCCAAGCAGTAAAAAAAATAACAAAATAGAAAAAATAAAAATGTTTTTTTCTGAATTTTATTTACAAGCTTAAAAATACATTAAAACAACATTTGAAAATGAATAAAACGGAATAAATTAATGATTCTAAGATTATTTATCGTTATAAATTATAATTTTTTAAACTTGAATATTTTTTTTTGAACTTGAAAATCGTTCACGTGCCATTCAAATTCTTAAACGTGCCATAGGTTCGCCATCCATGATCTAGGTAATATTTAAGTAACTTTTCTTAATGATCAATCTGTTTGTTATTGTTATCAGGGCTGTAAAATCATTAATAAAAAAGTTGCAGTCATCTGTTATCTTAGGACTACACTGATATGTGTATTTCAAAAACTTTCCTTGTTTAAACAGTCACAAAATGTTATGGTTAAGTTTAATTATTTTTTTTGTAATCAAAATATACAATCGGTCTGCCTTTAAATCAGCATTATTAATAATTGCTTCTACAAATAAATGCTTTTTTTGACAAACTGTTATAATAAATGCACAACTGAGTTATTCCAAACAATGAATTGAAATCAATGATTCTACTTATATACTCATTTTTGTCAGATTTGTTACATACCAACTTCTGTCAAAAAAGTAACGGCATTGAACATTACTAAATAAGACAGGCGGCTCACCATTGTTGATGTTATTTTTACCATATCTAATATAACTAACTAATTTGTAATTGGTACTATCAACGTTTTTATCCCACCCACTACCTGTGTTCAGTGGAAAAAGAAAAAAACCCAGACCTTTATTTTGTAATTTATAACTCAAGTATTAGAATCAATTTTTAATTTATTCTTAAACCTTGCGATGTATTGCCTGATGATGTTTCTTAAAAAGACGAAACACGTGTCACAGTTTGTAACACAACAGGTGGAGTTACAAAGTTATCATTTTTTAAAAATTATAAATGAACTTCCACAAAGTTCCGTTGAATTCATCGAAAATATAAAGAGTAACATGCAGCTCTTATAGAAAACTTCTGTTGAAATAAACTTTGACGTTTCCATATACCGCTCTACATTGGAAGTGGACATGGCTTAAAAACACCTAATAACTGTGAAAAGACATTATAAACTACTATCTGCCCAACGACCATCTGATAACTCACAACTTTCCTCCACATAGTGCATCATATTCCCAACTGGCACATGACTACATGCCTTATCAATAATTTTGACCTAGTTATCGAATTATTTAAATTCCTATAATAATAAAAACGTATTCAGTGATATCCAATTATTTGTTTTTTTCCACTTAACCCCACAGAGATGGATGTATTTTATAATATTTCTTCTCCCAGGGTTGAATATTGTTTTTTTACATTGATTTATAGTAGATAATAAAGATGTGAAATACACCAAATGTACATCACTTAAATTCTTAAATTTTCAATCATAGATCAGAGAATATTGTTTTTTCTTTATTGAACAAGGGGCATGCCAGCCTAACTCTAAATTTAAACAAGTGAGCCCCTGCAAGCCCCCTCCAGCCCACCCCTGATAATTACTGATAAAATAAAATGCTGCCTTTTAATTCTAGTAGTAACAGCTTACAAAACTAGTTCAATAAATGCACCAAAAGAGTAATTCCACGCAAAGCATTGATATCCAAGAATTTCATTGTTAACAGTATTGTAATTTTTTTTGCTAGTATGATGACGATAAAAGCTATTTTTAAGGCTCCTAAGAATCGCAAACTAAAACCGCACCCCTCATGCTCTTATGGTGTAATCTCCCACTGATAAATATACAACAATTTATCCCCGTGTTGTGGACGTTAGCCGGACATGAAGGGTTAACAAACTGCTATCACCATTCAGTATTTGTTATTATTATCGCTTAGTTTATTTCATACGTTTATTTTAAATTATTGAAATAAATAAAAACGGATTATTTGTCAACACAAGTTCATCATCTTTATCTCATTACAGTGATTCATAGTAATGTGACAAAACAACTAAATAGACTTTGGAATGACGGCAAACTCATATTGTATTTTTTACTCTTAAATGAATATAATAATGGTCAGCTGATTCGGTCGATTAGTGAGTCAGTCGACTCATTTTTTGGGATTTGAACCTAGACCGATCTAATTGCTATGCTCAAGCTATTACAACTATACAACAGATGACAATAAAATGCTGTTGTTGTAATGTACATATTTATATTATCATCGGAGGGGTCTGATCTTACGTGCGATGCCTAATACTATCTTGAATATGAAAAAAATCATGACATACTAATGATGTTAATTTTACAGGACCCCAAGAAAAAGACAGTCTGCCTGTACGGACATCTGGACGTACAGCCTGCCAGCAAATCTGATGGTTGGTTAACGGAACCATTCGAACTTATCGAGAAAGATGGAAAGCTCTTCGGAAGAGGTTCCACCGACGACAAGGGACCCGTTCTTTGCTGGCTGCACGCCATCGAAAGCTTCCAGGCCACGGGAATCGATGTAAGTCCGGTTGTATTCGCATCGTAACATTTTTTGTGAATGTTGATATTTTAATATTGATAAAACATTGTTTATTGATAGACATTGGAATATTTTGAGTTATTTTGTCAAATGAAGCACTGAGTGGTTAGTATTTTGACAGAACTTGTGGTTTGTCAGATTCAAATCTCAGATGGTTATGTGTGATTTTTGCACTCAGGTTTCATTTTAGAATCCAGTACCTACCAAATGCTTGTGGTAATGTGATCTTTTTTTTGTTTATCAAGCATATATCTTTGCACATATTATTATTCCCAGCAACGTTGCGAATTCCTACCAAAATTCTAACAGTTGGTGTCTATTGTTTCACATAAACAAACATCACACATTGAATACTTAATGATGCAAACACAACTATCTTAATTGGAATGCTCTAATTGGAATGTAAACAAATAATATTATACGATGTTTATTCAGTGTTATTGAATGCATTTATCTATTACACTGGTTTCCGACCGGTGGAAACAGGAAACAGAGAGCCACCAACTACTAACCAATGATATAGTTCACAGAACACATGTTAAGATCAGTAAACTTCATATCTAAATCTTGCGGATTCAACACATTGGTATTTTTACTTTACGTACACAACAACCATTATAAATTGTCCATTTCTAGATGGTGCTAGTGTAACATTTTTGTTTGTAACTATTAATGTTTTCAGAGACTCGAGTATAAAATTTAAATATTCCGTAATAGTTGAAATAGACAAGGATTGCAATCCCGCTCGCTTTTCCCTATCTCGCTTTTGGTCAGAGATGTTTTCGATTGATATGCTGAGGAAAAAATCAGGTGGTATGATTTTTGTGTTGAATTAATAACATTAACTGCTGATAGTGATTTATCTGCCACATATCGGGGCTTACCTAACTCTCATTTTGATCTTATTGAAAGATTACCTGTTTACGATCAATCATCGGGTGGATACATTCCATCTTATCTCAATGTTATTTCTGAATAAGATAACAAAAAAACAATCTAAACCACAAAATATCTGATGCAAGTATGTTGACAGTATATTTAACCGCTACTTATTTATAATGGTGAAGTACAATCACATCTTTATTTGGTGTTTTGGTGGACTGTATATTTTTATACTACACTATTGCAATGTGTATTAACTGAGGTTGCCTCACTTTTACGATTTACAACGTACTTATCGTATTTTTTTATAAAATACCACTCGTTTCACTTCACCATTAATTGAAATGAGAAATATACCACTGCTCCGCTAACGACCCACTGGTGTGCCGCTATCCTACTCACCCCGCGCGCTTACGACACAGGATGTTGCATTGGTGGATCCAAGGGGATGGCTATGATGGTCAGGGCCACCCTTTGAGGAGAATTTAGAGGCGACGCTTGTTGTGTTGTGTGCTTCATTGTAGTAAATAATAAACTATAAGCTTAAATAAAATCGATACGTGATAAATTAGGTATTTACTTCTGTAAAAAATTCTCATTTTTTTATGTAGGATCTACATTTTATAATTGAATGGCCGTCCCCATGCATATTTTCTTAATCCGCTAGTGCACTGGAGGGCTGGGATCTTTACTAGTGCTTGTCATTGAATTTATACACTGGCTAGTTAATTTATACATTGTTCAGTTAAAGCAAATGCAGTGCTTTTTTTTAAAAAAAAAAAGTACCAGAACACTCATTGTTGAGCTTTTTACAGAAGTTTTTTTCTAATCCATGTCTGTTATCAGTGTGGAGCGTATAGCTTCCTAATTGAGGTTTTTTTTACGAGAAATGCTTGTTACTCAGTTTCTCAACCTCTCTTTATTCGAAAAGTAGGATAGAAGGATCGGGCTAGGACAGGACTAGTGATTAACTAAATGCTCTCGCTTTGCCCTGCTAATTTGATGACTGGAAGAGGGAGAGTCCCAATTGACCCTTTTAACTTGAAAAAACATTATTTCGTTTCAATACGAAGACTATTCGCTGACGCAAAAACGAAGATTGTCTACAGCAGCTGCTGCACATTTAATGACGGTCCAAAATTATGTTTCATCTCTTCAAAAACTTCAACTAGTGCATTAAGTTTTTAATTTGCAATATGAAAATCGAAGGTTCATTGAAAGATCCAATCGGAGTTTTTTTTGTTTTCGAAAATTTACTAAATCAATTTTCAAAAATACTGAAAGGGTGCCGGAACGCTGTTCCGTCGCGTTACATGGCAAAAAAGCCCTGAGCTTATAGTCGATGAAAAATATACAGCGGAACCCCGGACTACTGTTCTCGCACTATTCGTTTTCCCGCATGGATCATTTATTTGTCATAGTACCCAGCCAAACACCCATAAGAACAATGTTAAATAATCCCGCATTTATCGTTCCCGGATTTACTTACAATTTGCTGCTGATTATATGCATATTGAAAACGAGATAATCACTTTATTAAAAGCGTAATATAAACCTCATATTTGCATAGCTTGTAATGAGATGATAGCCAACGCCTTGTTTGTTGTATTTAGTGATAAAAGTTTAAAATATTAGCAAACAATGTGGAACAAAGAAAAAAAGATTCACCCAGTGGATCTTAACCTTTTTATTGATCTACACCGACTACATAGACTGCCGCTAGGTGTACTTATGGCGGTACCTAGCACGCCACAAATTTTATTTCAAAAATAAAACCTTCTAAATATCTTGTTATTAAAAATGTATTAATGTTTATTTATTAAAACTTACCAAATAAATGAAGAGTGCGCCAATGTTTTCGTGTGTTCAACATATTTGTATGTTTAAAATGATTGATTTAGGTTAGTAAGATCCCTTTTAAAGCGGAGTGCATTATTTGTATGACCGGCGTCCCGTCCACCGAAAATTGTGCGCCTTAAGACGTTTATGGCAGCTTAAAGGTTAAAAATGTATTCTGATTTATTAATTTAGAAGGATATAGAACAATCCTTTTAATTAAATAATTTATTACAAACAATAATGACTTTCCATTTTCACAAAGTTGTTTGCATTGACATCTCATTTGTTTGATTATTTCTTATTCACAGATCCCACTGAACATCAAGTTCGTGTTTGAAGGCATGGAGGAATCAGGCTCGGAGGGCCTCGATGAACTCCTCATGGAGAAGCTGAAACCGGAAGGATTCTTTGACTCCGTTGACTTTGTCTGCATCAGCGACAACTACTGGCTGGGAACAACCAAACCATGCATCACTTATGGCCTCCGAGGAGTCTGCTACTTCTTTGTCGAGATGGAGTGCGCCAGTCAGGATCTGCACAGCGGCGTCATGGGCGGTACCGTTCATGAAGGTGAGACATTTTTTTGTTGATTGCGCCTAATTGCTTAAATCTTTTTTTATGATCTGTTTATCTTATCTCGGTTTGCAATTCAATCGATTTTAGAGCGTTATCTCATTCGCCTGATCTTTTTCAGGGACTGTGCAATTTAGTGTTTTGACTCGTTATCGTTTGTTCCACGTGGACCCCGGTTGAGAAACACTGATCTAGAGAACTGAAAGTAGTCAGACAAATTGTTTATAATATCAGGATAGGCATTGACCATATATTAATATTTACTAACAGTAATTACGGAATTCCTTTTTCGAACATAATTTAAAAATACCTGCTGTAAATTGTATAAATTGTCGGTTACGATTTTCTGCCTATTACGGGTTGATGTAAGTGCATGTATTCTTCAGGTCCTTTGTTGCAATAATTATATTTCAAACCTTTAAGCATTTGTGTGGTATACTCAAAATTCGATGCTAGATTTAATGCGGTTATTTTAGATCAACTGCATCATAGTCACAAATAATTAAAATTGTTTATGGTACAGTCACATGAATCCAATTGTGATAGCAGGAATAGAGCAATCATATTTACGACCGATTCAAACCGATTTGTCGGATGCAAATCATTTTAGATTGATCAACGGGAGATATGAAAATGGACAATTGATTGATTACTCATTGATATGGGTAGAGTGTTATTTTTACATTGCACAGCAACAGAAAAGAATAATGTGATAATAATGAAAATCAGTGGAATGGATAATGGATAGAGATTAATTGACAAGCAATGCTTAACCCCTTGGACATCCTTCTACTTACAGGGTGAATTATATTGTCATCTATTCATCGCCTTGGGTTAACAAGTTTACATCAGAAAAAACTAAAACTGTGCAGGAGAAGCAATTTAAGATTTCAGAAGATGTAACTTTTGATAGATTAAAAGTAAATTATTTAAAAGCATAAATAAATATAATCAGAATCAAATGTACATATATCGTATTAGCATAATATAAAATATAAAATAACTTAAGGATTAAGATTATTCCACGTATTGTGCTACAAACTGTGACACGTGTTTCGCCTTTTTAGAGTCATCCTGAATTTTTGAATTTTCTGCCCAGCTCACCCCTCGTCCTAGAGCATAGGCTCCCAACCTTTTTCGGGTGGCGACCCCTTTTTACAAAAGCCATGTGACTAGCGACCCCCCCCCCCCAGGAATTTGAAATCCTCGATTTACTTTCGGCCCGGATCGTCTCTGAAGCTTCTTTTTTTTTCTCTTAGCTCACCGAGGAATTTGAAATCCTCGATTTGCAATACTTTTTGCCAGGATCGTCTCCGAAGCTTCTTTTTTTTTCTCTTAGCTCACCGAGGAATTTGAAATCCTCGATTTGCAATACTTTTTGCCAGGATTGTCTCCGAAACTCCTTTTTTTTTTTTAGCTCACCGGGGAATTTCGAATCCTCCATTTGCTATATTGTTAAAATCTAAAAAAAGTTGAAGATCCCCAGGTTGGGAACCCGTGTCCTAGAGGGAACGTCGGTCATGTCCCTCATAAAAGTCCCCGTATTTAATCAAGTAGCGATGAATTGTGTATTTTTTCTCTTTATTAAAATTGCCAATAATTACCGTGTGCAATAATAGTAAAAATAATCAAAATATACAAAAAAACCTAATTTAATAAAAACTGACTAACAACTCAATGAAATAAACTGATAACTTCCCTATTTTCTTGCTTATTTGGGAGACATCTTCAGACTAACCAGTTGAATCAACAGAACAACACATATCACAATAACCACTTGAATACCAAGCGGACACCGGTGTCCGGAACATATGCAAGCAAACACGGATCTCCATGGCATTTAAAAAATCAAATACTTGGTATTCTAATAGAATATTAGCAATATTTTGATGAATAAGTGCTATGTATACTGAGTCAATATGGGTTTTTAAAATATCGAATTCGAGTGTATACTAGGCAAAATTATTTTTCTCAAAAACACGCAGTATCTCTGGGACATATTAATGATTTATTTTCGCGGTATTCAAACGGTTAAAAGATTGTAACTAAAATCTCTCAACGTGACCCACTTAAGAGTGTTAAATTATGTTTCTTTTCAGGCATGGCAGATCTGATATATCTCCTCAACACCCTGGTGGACAAGGACGGAAAATTGCTCATCACCGACATGTACAAAGATGTGGCGCCGCTTTTCCCCGGGGAAGTTGAGATGTATGACAATATCGAATTCGACATGGAAGAATACAGGTAAAATGACGGTTTTATTAACGTATCCAATGTTCATGTGTCAATTCACGAGATCCATAATGGCGTTTGAACATTTTCTATAGCATAATCTTATGACGATAATTTAAACAATTAAATATCGAAACATGTGACATATTTTCAAATTGTCGGTTATGATTTTCTGCCTATAACGGGTCGATATTATCTATTAATGTTTTTGTGTATTTGTCCACAGAAAGGGACTGGGTGCAAATCGGCTGGCGCACAATGGCGACAAAAGACAGGTTCTCTTGTACAGATGGCGTTACCCGTCATTATCCATTCATGGAATTCAAGGTTACCTATTTACGAGTTTTTTTATTTCACAAATTTAATCAGCTGCGTAGACGAGTGTCAACGTCGTTGACTTAGAACATGGAGGTGGCGACTTTGAATCCCAGTACGGACAGTTTCTGTAAATTAATTTTTTCAATTGATTTATAGATTTATGTCCGAAGGCATGGATGTATCTGATGTCTTGAATTCCCTCCCGCTCGTCATATCCTAAAACGGGCGTAACGAGACAGAAGCTATCGACTAGTCCTATTCTAGTTCTATCCTTCTATCCCAACTCTCTGAGAAAAAGAGTGGTTGAGCAACATTGAGAACGGACGTGAATTAGGAAAAAAAAACTTGACAAGAATCGAGTTCAGGCACTTTTTGTTTTTAAAAAAAAAGCTCCGACTGTATTTATTTGTATCACGATTTTCATTCCTTTCAGGAGCCGTTTGGGAACCAGGCACCAAGACTGTCATCCCCGGTAAGGTCATCGGTAAATTCTCCATCAGGATTGTGCCTGATCAGACACCCGACCAGGTCGAGAAGTACGTTGTGGACTATCTCAACGCCAAGGTATGATAGATCAAGATATCGTCAGGCTGTTGCTGATAGCTGGTGTTAAACAACAACATGTTGCAAATTTTTTTTAGCATTTGACATCACCAAGAATATTAGATTAGGTTGGTACTGGCCCAGAGCTTTCATCTGATCTCATCGGGCGGAGGAGGGTTATCCGCTCGGAATCCACACTGACACACAACAACTAGTATTTACTCACTCTATGGAGGGAGGTGAAAACATTATCTGCATTATATTAGGAGCAGACATGGTTAAAAAATAAACATTATACATAGGTTTGTCCATAATTGTCTATATTTGTTTTTGCACTCTTTAGAGCAGCGTTTGCCAAATGATGGGCCGCAGAGAGCAAAATGCTGGGTCGTCAATTTTCTAAAATAAATCCTTTCGTCACAACCTATAAGTGTGAAGCAGGCTTTTCAACATTGGTACATCTTAAAAAATAAATATAGAAACTGATGGGTAGTCGAACCGGATCTAAGAATAAAGCTATCATTCTTTTCTCGAAACCTGGAGCTTTTAGTAAACAAGAAACAGCAGCCCACCTTTCATTATAGTAAATTATTTTGTATCATAACATAATGTGTTATACAGCCTTTATATTATACCGACTGTATGTACATAAATATACTGTTTTAATTTACCTATATGCTGGTAGTATAGGCCATAACAAGTTTAGTGGGTCATGAAGGAGAAATATTAAAATAACCGGGTCGCAGGGGAAAAAATTTGAGAAATGCTGCTTTAGAGAGCATCCCAACAAATGTTGTTTTTACGAAAGCTGGTTGTTATTCAGCTGCTTATCCTCTGTCTGAGAAGGTAAGAATGAAAGAATTGTTGGCTCATAATGTTTTTAGACTTGATGGATGATTCTGTTTTTATTAACAATAAGTATTCTTACCGTATCGATTGGCTAAAACCTCTCGCAGGCCACTTCACGCATGGTAAATCATGGTACGGCCTCAAAAACTCGTTCTAGGATTGTCTCTTCGCTTTATTTTATAACAAAAAGTTATGCCTGCTATCTGGTGGATCGAATAAGTGTGTCGTTTTGTTTTACAGTGGGCAGAGAGGGGCTCCCCAAACAAGATGAAGGCCCACATGGTGCACGGGGGAAAACCGTGGACTGCAGATCCCAAGCACGAACACTACACTGCCGCCGCTAAAGCTACTAAGCATGTCTTCAAGGTAACTAGAAATATTGATTTGAAATTGCTGCTGAAAAAACTGTCACATTACAAACAATTCCTGCTGGGCTATCCACAAATTTACTAAGGGAGGTCTTAAATACGTAACATGATTTATTTTTTACTGTTGTCGAAATGAAATGATTGAAGTTACAGCTCTGTTCATTAGGGGCTTATTTATTTATCGGTATCAACAAAATGTGTTGATCGTTTCAAATTTTTCACCTGTTATTGTGTATCCATTCCTCTTTAGGTTGAACCAGACATGTGTCGCGAAGGTGGTTCCATTCCAGTCACTCTCACTCTCCAGGAAGCATCGGGGAAGAACACCCTTCTACTTCCGGTCGGAGCCGGTGACGATATGGCTCACTCGCAGAATGAAAAAATTAATATCTTCAATTACATCGAAGGGGTAAGATTGCTACGATAATATCTTAATTTATTATAATTAACATTATTACAACAACATAATATTTTGAAGGATTCGGCAGTTACTTTAATCCTTTGATGAGTATCAACATACCTGTACGTTGGAGTAGCTTGTCATATATTATCTATTGCCATTCTCATATTTTTTATTAAATTTTGGTTATTTCTTAGATATGGATACTAGACACATCCACCTGTGACTTTTGGCCACCACATTATTTTTATTTTGTATAGCAAATGAAGAAAATGTTTTTAAAAAAAGGGTAACATTTGTAAACAAATCGGTAGCCATATAATATTGAGCGTAAAATTCTGTTTGGGATCCATTCCTTTCTGGAATCGACGTCCGTAGAGCGGCACATGTAGACAGATGAGAGCAAAAAAGATCTTGACGCAAAAGCGAAGTAATAGCTTCTAGAAAAATATTCAAAAGTAGTAATGAACTAGTTTATTTTACATTTTTAACTATGAGTTTTATAATTTAAAAAAAATATTTACTTCTTGAAATAATAACTAATATTCTTCCCAGATTGGTCCGTATCCAAAAAGAAGGTTTTTATATTTTTGTATGTGGCAATACTACAAATAATCAAAATATAAGAAAAAACCTAATTTAGTCAAAATTAGCTCACCACTAAAAGGGTTAACAATTTTGGCTTAATAATTTTTGTCAGAATGGTCAGCGCTCTTCAGCGTGTTTTCTATTACCTGCGTAGGCATTGCCGTAAATTGATTGAAATTGATACTCTATATATAGAATTGAGAAGTCTCTAGCTCCAGATTCAGAGAGCACACATCATCGAAAAATAATCTTTACTCTCGTAATAAAATGTATTCTCTCCTCTATTCCAGACAAAACTGTTAGGAGCCTACTTGTATGAAGTTGGACAGCTGTAAACAAAAGACTGACGTATGATATCGTACACAATTACGTTGAATCCTTTGGTCACAATTCATGTAACTTCAATAGATTGCCATATTATATATTGTTGGCTTACTTTGCAAAACGTGTTTGAATTATCAAATTTTTCGAGAGAGAACATTCAATTTATTATTGATGATAATACAGTCATGAATTTTTCAATGTTATCTTATATGTTCGATGTGCCACTTTTTTACCACATTCTCTCTTGAAATGTTCTGTAATTGGGACATTTATGTTTTGAAAAGTAATCTAATGATAAATTTGAAATTAATTTTGTTATTGTAAAAGAATACGTTAAATATTTCTAACAATAATATCAAATTTATATAACTAATTACCGAATTATGTTTAAACGTATTTAATGTATTTGTCAGACAAAATGATATCACAGTAAAATTGTACTTATTTTCTACTGAATAAGCTTTATATTGTCCAGGTATAAAATCGTGCCTTTTTTATAATGCATTAATTATAGTTATTGAAGGTTTTTTTTAATAAAAATATATTTTACATAAACACATTGTTTTATTTAATGATGTGATTACATTCAACGAACACTGGCCAATGCACATTCAAAACCAAAATACTGAAACGTAAAAAGTGTTTTTTACTGCGGCTAGCGAAGGAAGTCATAAAGAACCTCACAGAAACCGCTATAATATCAATAGGGATGACGGGATGCTGTTGAATACTTCATAGCTTACAACACTTGCTACAAAGTTTATTGATCAGATAAGACACCTTTCCCCTCCCAATATATTGCATATGGCAGCTTAATGGAGAAGTCTACAGAAGTGTTTTTCTACACTGGTTACTCAGTTGCTTGACCTCTCTGTTTCGAATAGAGTTGGGATAAAAGGATAGGATCTAGGACAGGACTAGTTGTTAACTAATCGCTCTCGCTACATCCCGTTATTTTAGTATAGGAAAGGTGATCACAAACACCCTACCTTCAAACAAAAGATTGAAATAAGAGACTTACACGAGATAGGGGCCCCCTCCTCAAAAGACCCCATTTATTTTTGCTTTGGGTGGGCCCTGTGACTCCTGGCAACCAATATTTTCATAACCAATTCGATCAAAGTGACTAAACATATCGAAAATTATATTCGAGATGTTTAATATTGCGTTAAATTCAGACTTGAGTATGATTTACATAGTCTTGGCTATTGACAGAATAAACATACAAATATTGTTTATGATGTAAACAGGCGCCAGCAAATGCATTCAACTGTAAAAACTAGCCGTTTATCTAATCATGTTTTTTTTTTTTGCTAAGCTTGTATATTACATTATATTCCATCTCGAAAAAGACAAAATGGTTTACCAGTTTACTTGTGCTAAAATACTGATGAATGATGATACAGAATCGTTAGAGTCTCTTCAGTGAAGCTGTGAAGAGCAAGCATGATTTGGGTGGAAGAATGTAAACTGGAGACAGACACCGTGTGCTGGACATTCGGAGTATATGACCACAGCATAGTGCTTCCATGATTCTAATATTATATACATATTCTCTGTCCTACACCAATATTTTTGCTTCCAACTAAGTAATTTCCATGTTCCTTGTTTACCATGTAAACAGTCATTATAAGATTTCTGAAGTGACAGAATCTATGTACAGTAAAACCCCCATTTATGCGATCTTCGGGACCGTATAATTAGGGATAGTGTAATTGGGGGTGTGAATCTCATACAAAATTAGGGATTTGGGGTTTTCCGCGGAAAATGCAAAACTAAGATTTCCCTTCATTTTTGCAAAAAAAAAATATTGACGAAATATTTGGTAACTGAGTGACAAAATGCAAAGCGCGCGAAAAATTCCGCATACGTCAGACGCCAGTTATGTGTTGAATACACAGACGCTAGTCAACATTTGACTGTATGCGAAGTTTTGCGGTGTGGTCAATCTTTTGCACTTTCAGGTAAATACATATTACTAAAAACTTTTTGCTTTATCTATAACATCAAATTTATTTTAAATCTTTAAAAAACTTTACTGACTGCGCGATTTATTATTATATTAAAATATTTTTTCAGTCATGCAAAAAAACGGAATTAAAATAAAAAGAAAACGCATTTCTATTGAAGAAAAATATACCATTTTAGAAAAACTTAGCAGAGGCCTTGATTGGAAAAAAAATGCCAGAACGCACATTTATTTCCAAAACCGTTAAATCTACATCTGGATTCAAAGTTGCCAAAGACAGAATAACTGTTCTCCTTTGCAGTAATGCATCGGGCAGTTATATAACGAAACCAATGGTTGTCAAGTCATTTTTTAAGCCCACGAGCAATGAAAGGAATTGATAAGTCTAATTTGCCCGTTTACTGAAGGGCAAATAAAAAAGTGTGGATTACGGGAATTTTATTTCGCGATTGGTTTTTTAACTGCTTTGTTCCAGAAATGGAAAAATTCCCTTTTAGAAAAAATACTGCTTTCAAAATATTATTACTTATTGATAATGCTCCTGGCCATTCTACGAATCTTTAAAATCCATCATTGGAACCGA
The DNA here is from genome assembly GCA_030503985.1 of Himalopsyche tibetana. Taxonomy (NCBI): domain Eukaryota; kingdom Metazoa; phylum Arthropoda; class Insecta; order Trichoptera; family Rhyacophilidae; genus Himalopsyche; species Himalopsyche tibetana. The sequence goes on along the minus strand of JAPJYX010000052.1, from coordinate 2,612,910 downwards.
ATATTTTCTGACAGTGAATGATGTATGCTTATTTGTATTTTTTTTATTTTAATCCTAAATTAAATACTCGATATAATTCGATGTATGTACTATTTCAATAAAATTATGCTTGATTATTACATAAAGATAGTGTAAAATATAAATGAAATAAAACAAGTTAAAAAAAACTACATATGTATTTCTTTTCTCGCGGCGCACATATGTATAAATAAAACCAAAAAAAGTTTTCAAAATCAGTTGCAGTTTTTCACCGTGAGTAAATAGTATGCACATAAATTTATTCTCTGATTTAAATTTCCATTAAAAAATATAGATTGAGTTGAGCTCCCCTGCTGCAACCGCCCAGGCGGACAGCAGCACCGAACGTAACAATGGAATGCGACCGTACAATTGGGGGATTTGCGGCGAATATTTCTAGCCAGCGCATAATTCGGGGTAGTGTAATTGGGGGTTCCACTGTAATGTCAATCCTCTTTTATGCGGTAGATGCGTTCTACGAAATATCGCATTTAAAAAAAGATTTGACTTCCATACAAAAAGTGGGGATGCGTTCCATGAATTTTAAAATCCGCATAACTTTAAAACAGCGAGTTAAAATATACCCAAAATGGCATAAAAATAACTCGACTTCCATAGAAAAGTAGGGATACGTTCCTTAAATTTTAAAATCCCCATATCATTGAAACAACGAGTTAAAATATACCTTAAATCGCATAAAAAAGTATAGGAAAATTAGGGAAAAACACGGCATAAAAATAATATTTTTTATTAAAAAATAAAATTTGTTGTTTATTGTTTCACTTTATAAAGATTTGAAGTAAAATTATCAGGGCTTCGAACCGCTATTTTTTTCGTTCCGGTTCAAGTAAAAAAATATATATCGGTTCGGTTCCGGTTTTCGTTCCGGCAAAAATAACGGTTTTCGGTTCAGTTTGAATCTAAAAGCCCAGGAATTTACCGATCTGCCCAAAATATCTCCGTGACTCGTTTTTTTTTTTTAGCCAACCGAGTAATTTTAAAATCTCAAAACCCTATACTAGCGTGAACCGAAAAAAAAAAACCGATATTTTTTCGGTTCGGCAAAAATAACCGTTTTCGGTTCCGTTCCAGTTTGAAGCCCTGAAAATTATCATCACTGTATGACAATGCTAAGTGCGTTTTGCATGTGGTTCGAAATCACTCTTTTTCGGAAGAAATAGGAATAACAATGAAATTAGTTATCAAATGTCAGTTGTGTTTATGATCCATTCTCTATTCTATCCAAAATACTACGATACATGCTCTCGATGTAATATTTTTATATATCGTAAAATATAGTACATTTTTTAAAAATTTGCATTTCTAAAAAGCAGCAGAACTTCGAAATCGCATAAAAAGAGGATTGACTGTAATTGGAAGATGAAGAAAACACAGGATACACTCTCCTCTGTAAAATCCATCCATAACACATTAAAAAGCGACTATGCTTTGCTTATGGAGCGGATATAATCCAAAAGAAAACAAACTATGGTGGAAAAAATTCAATAAATAAAATAAAGTTTGATTATGTGTTTATTTACAGTATGAAATCATATAAAAATATTTTATTAAGTCTAATCTACAATAACAAGCATACACAGTTATCAAAACAGTAAAATATGTCACAAACATCAACTCTGTTAACAATCTAATGGAGAAATTAAAAGAATGCTTTGTAATAAATATTTTATTTTTATCAAAAATAACACAATATTTAAATGGATTCAGTCAGGGGTGATCTGAAGCAGGCTTGGAGCGGTTCGCGCGATCTCCTTGAAGGGAAATATTTATTCTCAGATCAAATCAGCACCTAACTGCAATATCGGACATATACATCATAATATTATCAACGATGGTTTCTAGAACAACGTTTAAAACGTAAAATTTGAGTGAAAAAATAGTATTATTTCTGCGCCAATTTCAGAACACTTCATTCTTGCAATCTAAGATAGGTAAATACATTGTTCAGCTATTGATATTAACTAATGTACGATTTATCGTGTATTGTTACATAATATAAGTATATTAAGTAACGTTTGATTGCTTTAATAATTATTGTGTAAAATTATGTAACAGTTATTAAAAAGATCCGCCTCTTTCACAGAACACCGCAAATAGCTCAGATTAAGCGAGTCCCCTGTTAGCGTATTGGCAGCTCACTGCTGGATTCATTGCAAAACAATAGACGATCATTTCAGAATTTTTTTATGACTACATTGTTATAAATCTGAATTTAACAAATTATTTTCCCAAGATAAATCACGAATATTGATTTGTATTAGATTGATTCATAGCCCAGTTCTGTCATTTTTTTTGAGTGGTAACTATATAACTTATCGCCCAAAAGTGTCCTCCAGCTTCCATATATTGCGTATCAATTTATTGGTTGCCTTCCGAGCTTTTTAAGGCGTCATTCATTCAGTTAAACGTGCAAATATAAATTCAATAGAAAATACAGTGTTTGTATACACTTTCTTTGACATGATGTTCACAAACAGCTGTAGTAAACCTATTTATAAATAGATAACGCATTTGTGAAATTAATATAAAGATATTACGTGTCTCGACAGAAAATATTTATAGCCAAAACAGTTTAGATATGTCATTGATTGCCATTTCTAGGACTGTAATCTTTCTAAAAAATCAACAAAGATAATTCAAATAGTATGAAAAAAAATGTCAACGCGATAGATATTTAAATAATAAATGTCTTGAGATTAACAGCTATCCATATGCGAGCAACCATCTTCAATTTAAAAAATCAACATTTGACAAACTTTCCTAGACACAAATTGAAGTGAGTGAAAGAGTTTATAATATGTCTAGGAAGTGAAGTGTGTATTAAAGTGTCACAAGAAATTTTCAACTGTCCACGAAATTGTTAATGTCATAACAATGTGAAATTACAATCGTAATATATTTGTCATAACGTTATGAAGAAATACTGTAATTTGTCATCACAAATTATAATACAATGTGTCAGTAATCAAATAATACTAAAATGTGAGTGAAATACATGACGATTTGTAAACTTGTCTGACTTGTGTATGATGGTGAAACAAAATTGTTCATAACACTGAAAGTATCTACGATGAAGTGAAACTTCTAAACAAACTTATTAACTACTATCTTATGATTAAAATATATTTCTAAATTAAATATTAGTTGACTAAACATTATTACACAAAATTATACAATACAAAACACGTCAAGAATTTCGGAATTTCAGATTTTTATACAGAATCTTATGTCCAATATTCGGAAGAAAAAAACAAGGATGTTTTCTATGTAAATATGCTATTGTTTTACTGCATGGAAATGAACTAAATGCCGCTAATAACAATGCAGCTCTGTAGGAATTTTAATAACTAATAGGTAAATGTCAAAATTATCATACAGGGCAATCAGAGAAATCATTGATTTAAGCGTAATAAAAACATCATGTCAGTATGAAAAAATCAAATTAATATCTCAAATGGAGCTTCTTGGGTAAAACCATAAAGCAAATTTGAAATATGGCAATGAATTTTTGCAAAAGTAATTTGCATATTAGGGTTTTTAAATATTTTCGTATCTACAATTAAGCTTCGCATTATTTTTTGCAGTATTTAGTAAATTTTCAGTGAGAAAAAGAGTAGCATGTTGTAAAGCATATTTACCGTCAGCCATTTTGCAGTTTGTGACACATCCACTAGTAGCAAAAATTATCACAATATTGGATGAATTCGAAAGCGCACATTTGATCAGAATCTATTATCAACAATATTCCTAAAGAAGGAATTTTGTCTATGAATCTTTACCAGCAAATAAAAAACAAAGGTATCTCATTTGATATTTAACTCAAACTTCACTCATGTTTGTAAATCCAAAAATTAACTGATATAACAATAAAAAAAATCATCAAAAATTGACTCGGATTTGAAATGATTTGACAGAATTTTTTGATGTTCATGTATGTACTATGTTTACATTTAGGTTATTTTGTTATTCAAAAAAATCATTCTTAATTTAAATAAATAAAAACAAGGATTAGAAAAATAAAACAAATCAATTTAATTTAAATTCGAGCAGCAATTCAATCTCAAACTTTGACTGACATCTTAAGATGTTATTAATTTGAAAAAAAAGCTATTATAAATAGATTGAGTTTCAAATGTGTGTCCAATAATAAGTCGAAACATTTATTTTTTTAACCTATAGATGATTTTAAAAGAAAGAGGACAATTTACCAAATTCACTTTTGGTGAAGAATAGCTTTGGTGGTACAACCGATAATTTCACAATGATATAAAAATGTTCTTTTAATTTAATTAGTAATTCTGTAAAAATGACTCTTGCAGTTTAAGATAAGTTTTTGGGATCACGGTAAACGCCCATAAATGTAATGGATCTTGAAGGTCTGTCGTAGATGAAGTATACAAATGGATGATTGCAGATGAAGGTTGCAGGTTCAGTCGGCCGGGAAGAGCGGAAACTGAAGATGGCGGTGGCTGCTGACGCGACCGTACCTGGAAGATAAATCGTAATATGTCATTTCATAAAAGATTCCCATCACCTACGTCTAGCAATAGACTTTGTGGACAAGTCGAGGACACTGGGACACTTCTAACAGAGATGACAGACCTATTTCTTCTTCACAAACACTAATGGCAAATGGAGATATCCAAAATCTTGAATCAGAATCTCTAGACAGGCCAAAATATTACTGTACACTATGGTATTACTGCTTAATTTATAATAAAACTTGAATTATCATTTTATGGTTCTGTCAATGTTGCAATTAATTTGAATGGAATTTACTTTTTTACAACTCAGTTTAGATGCGTCAAAACTTAGGTCAGCCATATTTCAAAATTAATAATTTCTTGTTGTAGCACTATGAAACTAATCCATCGGATAGAGATATTATGGACTTATCAGTATTAATCAGTATTTGATTCTTACCGTCTTCATCCACCCTTATCTTGGCTTTGTGTGTGGCATCATTGAAATGTGGTCCGACAGCTCCTGTCAACCAACTGAAGTCAGAGGTTGGCTCGAACAAATCTCCGACTCCCATCGTGTTCAGGACCTGCAAGTTCAAGAAAGTTAGTTATGATAGTCCACTGTGAGTCTGGGCTAGTTTTTTGATTTGTGTAAAATAATATGTCCGCTCAAAATGTGAAGAGTGTGGACTATTAATGGAAGTTGTGAATGATAATCAATGAACCCCAATCTACTGGTCTACTTACATCTTTAAGTGGCAGTGATTTCTCCAGGGAGAATTTAGGGAAGTGGACTTCTACTTGACGCATCATCAAACCGTTTTCTTCAACAATCTCAGCTAGTGTGGATGGAGTCAATTTGCTCAGGATATTGTCAACACCTAGCAACAAATTAAAACAATTTTTACTAGTGTACATTTCATGAATTCGATCATTTACCAGTGAGTTTTTAAATTATGTATCAATTGTTACGTGTAATTTATATTTGTTAACATTGTTATTGATTGTATTTTTTCAAGTTCAGACTATTTTTGTTTCGTTTTTTAATTTAGACCCTTGCACTGCAAATAACCTCACCAGTAAAAAACCACTTTTATACATTTTATTGATACGCTAGGTAAAAACAACCAGGAATATCACTCAGGACTTCAAGACAAAAGAATAAATCCCAAGATAAATAATTCAATTACAGTTTGATGCAATTATTAAAATAAGAAATGCTCGAGATTTTGTCGATTTTAGTGTGATATTTATATTATTTATTATTTTGGGTTGCTATGACAATGACCGACAACAATGAAACTTTAACACAGTTGGCGTTGTTCTGACAAATTCACAGATGTCACATTGAGTAACTTAAGGGCATTTGCACTGGATTACGATCACAAATAATAAACATGACAACACTTGTGGTGATCATATGAATCAGCGCTTAGTCATCTGACAGTGAGTACAAAGCCAACAGTTTCCAGCTTGAATATGACTTAGCAATAAAAATATCCTGTGGTTTCGCTGGGTGCAATAAGTAATAAATTAAAAATTTAATATCTAAAGAGAATAATATTGAATTAATGATAGATATTTTTATTTTTAGCTTACCATTTTGGTTTGCGAAGGGAGGCAAGAGGACAAACATGCTCACGTCATCGCCTTTGTACGGCATCTCCAAGATATGAGCTCCTAATTCTTCATTGATAGCTGTAAAAATTGACCATTTATAAAAACATTACATACTGTTTATGTTTTCCATATATCGTTTTTTATTATTATTTGAGGAGCTAAAGTTGTTTGAATTCGTAAAACGCTCGGAGATTAGGAAACGGATCAAACAGCTTCCTCAATTCAAGAGACATTGGAACTATCTATAGGATGTACTCGACAGAGCTAAAGGATGCTGGTGTTGTTGTTGACGGGAGACAGGAAATCTCGGCGACACCAAATGAAGGCCATAACTCTTATTAGGGGCAGCATAAGCCAAAAGAAATTTATTTAAATCAGCAAAAAAATTGGCTTTTTCTCACAAAAATAACGCACCCCTAAAAAAAATCTATCTTACCATGATTGAATTTTCCCTTCTGCTTCATCATATCGACGATAGTCTGCTTGTCGGGAGACATAAAAAAGACATCCTTTTTGGTGGATTCGGCCTGGAATTTCGATGACCACAATCCCTTGAAGTATGCAGCATTCACGAGGACCAGCTGAGTGTCAGTGTCGATACCGTCGGCGGGGATCAGATCCTTGATGTTGTTTCTGGTCTGGTTGGAAACCCAGTTGTTGATATGGACACGGGCTCCGGATGCATCAGTCTTGAAGTCCTGAAAACGTGTTGACGATTAATGAATATTGCCAAAGTACTGTGTTGTCATTCATGCCTTCTGTCATTCTCGTAATTTTTATAGAATCACAATTATTATTTCATCATATATGGATACTAAGCACGCCCATCAATCACATTATGTTTATTACGATATTGAATGTTAAAATATATTTTTAATTGATTCCCATCACGCCCAGAGATGGATTCCTACAAATATAGGCCCCTAATTTTAAGTAAAGGCTGTAAAAATAATGATGATTGTGGTTTTGCCATACTTATATGACATATGAGTCGTCTGGTATCAAAAGCAGAACTGTGCCATAAATGATGCATGGAACAGTTCTGCTTTTGATACCAGATGACTCATATATAAATACTCCAGGCCAACGTTTCCTCTAAGCTGCGCGCGTGCGCGGCCGCGCAGCAGTTGAGAAGTCCCTGCGCACTCATTCCGGGTTGGCGCACACTACAAGACAGTTGCTCAATTGATATTTGATTGGTCCGCGCAGCCTCCACGCAGCCTTTGAAATTTCCGCGCATCTAAACCTTCGGCTTAGAGGGAACGTTGCTCCAGGCTATATCTATTTTCTGCTGTGGTCTAGTTGAGGCCTGATGATTTATTCTATAATATCAAATTTTTCATTTGCCTTTTACTCGGAGCTATTTATTTGTTACTTAACAAACTTATACCAGAATAGTGACAATCAATTCCTTTCTCATACGCTTAGAATATATATCAAAGCATATTTTTTTTTTTAAACCATGTCCGCTCCCAATGTGGAGCAAATGGACTCCTAATGGATTTTATCTCAACAGAAGTGTTTCTACGAGAACTGCTTGTTACTCAGTTGCTCAACCTCTCTTTTTCCAAAGAGAGTAGGGATAGAAGGATAGGGGCTAGGACAGGATTAGTGGTAAGCTAATCGCTCTCGATACACCCCATTCGTAGGATAGGATGGGTGAGAGGGGGGAATTCAAGACATCACATACACCCATGCCTTTGAACAGAAATTCATAAATCGATTGAAAAATCAATTTATAAAAACTGTCCGTACCGGGATTTGAACCCGGGCCCTCCGTAGCCGAAGCCAACAACGTTGACCACTCGATCACACAGGCATACTCCTTACCAATTTTTCAAGTTCACTCTGGAAGAAGGTAAGCATGCAGTCTCTGACGGGAAGTTGCGGCGCTACGTAGATCTTATTAGCCGTGTCGAATTGATAGCTTTCTGAAGGGTGAGCGCTTCGGAGGAACTGGTCGAACTTGTACGACTTCATGATGTCGAGTTTTGTCTGAAAGAATTCAAAATTACAACATTAATTGTTTATGTATATACTCATTTTTTTTACAACATGTCTCCCTCACGAAGCCCTGCTTTCCCAAGTAATGCTCGTTTAATAATAAAGTATTTTTTTTGATTTCAATTCATCTTGAAATTAATTAAATTGAAGATTGCTATAAATTTATCAATATTTTGATACAGTAGAACTGCAATACAACAAACTAATGCAGGTGAGAGGGTGTCATTTAAAGTTGAAAATTTGTAATATATGGTTTTCAATGCGATTTGTTTTAATTAAGAAAAAGGACAGCACAATACAAGCTTTAGTAATGTTTTCATAAATGGATTAAAAACATTTATGTGGTTTAAGTCATGATATGGTATGTGTCAAAATTTAAATTCATAGTTTTTCTATGTCAATAAAAGTTTTCTGCTCTTTTTTATCCATGCCCGCTCCCAACGAGGAGCATATTACGGCCTCCTAATGGAGGTATCTCAACAGAAGTTGTGTTTTTCTACAAGAACTGCTTGTGACTCAATTGCTTAACACTTCCTCTGCGGTGGTAAAAAATACTTCCGATATGTTGCTAAGAACCAAGTGAAAAACATGTTTTAACACTTATTGTCCTTTGATGGACAAAGACCCATGACGTACATTTTATGCAAAATGAGAAAAAAAAGAACTTTGTTCTTATGTTCAGTTTTTGAAACTAAATTGTGAATTAATAAAGACTTCTTGCAGCAAAACGACAATATCCTATTGACGCGTACCTCAAAATACATTTTACATTATTATTTATATAATTTAATACAAAAACATTGGCATGAAAATATTCGGCAAATTGGTCATCTGCTATGTTTGGCATGAAGGAGAAGGTGGCGTGGATAGAAACGTCTTTGCTTCCTGCCTCATTAACTTCCTCGCAATTATTGAGGACAAAACCATTCCAGTGGTGTTTTAGTGTTGGATGTGCATATTGTAAGCTGAAAGCTTGTACTTTCGAGATACCTGGTTGAGGAAAATTCGCGGCGATATTATGTTTATTGATTACAGAATATTTTACACAAGCGGTGACACCTGCATTTAATAACAGGATGTTTTTAACCATGTTCATATTTGGAAAGATATTTTGTTTGCTATATAGAGATCATACTGTATTTAATTATTAAAATTAACTTTGTAACGTAATATTTCTAGGGTAGAGGTTCGGTATTTATAACTATAAAAATAATTCATTTACCTCATTTCCTAAGAAGAGTGCTTTCTTCAGGTCTCTTTCTGTATTATTGCCGGCTGCAAAATACGCCATCAGAAGCGCCTGGTAGATGGAGAACGGAGAGAAGAACACATTCTCCTTGGGATGAAGTGCGTTGACTGCTCCGAAAACGTTTAGTGTGAAGGTCTGCTGCCCAGCATACAAGATGTCTTTTGTGTCAGGGTTTGACTGTTGAGCTTTATCATCCTTGCTCAAACATTGTGCAGAGATCGATTGGCAGATAGCCAATGAAAGCACCACAGCAAATAAGACCCTCATCTTGATATTATTCCTGTAACGAAAAAAAGTAGAAACATTAAAATATGTAAAGAGATGTCAAGTGAAAGAGTTCATACAGGTAAAATAAAATAGATATGTGACAATTATTTGACGTGTGTTGATCATAAGATAAGTCGATTAGTCTCTCCGATTTATTCTATGGTTCGTTTAGTTTATTGATCTCGTCAATACGTTCTTACTGATTCGTTCATTCAAGTCATATCACTGCGTAGCGAAAACTGCTGCTCTTAATTCAATTGGATTCACCGCAACTCACTGATTTTTATTTACTTCTATTGGTAAAGCAGTGGAAATAGTGGAAAAGTGAGTAATTCGTGACGATTCTAATATTTTTGCAGAGGTGAAAAAGACATTCTTTTATTTAAAAAAAATTAATGGGCAATGTTGACGACTCGACAAATCTTTTATTACCATGAACGAAGCCTGATAAGTACTAAGAATATAAAAATAAAGTTTATGTTTTTCCTTTATTTTAAAGATGTCACGGTCATAACCTTGATTACTCTCAGATAATGTTCTATTATTAGCGATTTTAACGTAACAATTGAATGTCAGCTTACGCCCACGATTATTTGACATCACGTGGACATTAGTAACGGCAAATAAAAAAGTTATAACATGCAATATTTTATAGTTAAAAGTGTTAGTCATACCGACCGGCCAGATCATTAGTCGGACAACTCCCATTTACCAGTTTTATAATAATGGAAAATGCAACACTTAAATGTTATCATAACTCAATTATTATTATCAATCTGTGACTGATATTTATACATTTTACCGACAGGTATTTACAGAAAGTCATTGACTAAGAACACGGAGGTCACGGGTTCGAATCCCAGTATAGACAGTTTTTATAGATTTCTGTCCGAAGGCATGGATGTTGTTTGTGATGTCTTGGATTCCATCCCATTCATTCTATCCTAAAACGGGTGTAGCGAGAGCGATTAGCTAACCACTTATCCTTTCCTAGTCATATCCTTCTATACCTACTCTCTTTGAAAACAAAAGGTTGAGTAACTGAGTAATAAACGGTTCTCGCAGAAAAAAAATCTGTTCACACATCTCAATTAGGAGGTCATATGCTCCACATTGTGAGCGGACATGGATTTAAAAAAAGGTTGGGTTTAGTAGTATGCTCTGTTTTTTGGATAACGTAATGTGTGCAAAATTCCATGTGAACACTTCCATATCCATGCAGCAGGCATAGTCGGTTAGATTAGTAATTAAACCATTCGATATTTCACACAAAGTTGTTGTTTTGTGTTCATGGAAAAAATAGTTTATTGCACACCATTTTATGTGTTTACAACAAAACGACAACAAAGATATATTTCCGATCATGCACACATTTTTAAAATTCTTTTTTAGCTTCTAAAATAAGTTTAAATAAAGATAATTCAAAACTGCGGCTGAGACGACTGCATGGTGGGTAACGTGATTCTTTATTACGGCTTGATACGGGTTAAATAAACATAGATATTAAAGCCGAATTAAATAAATCTATATGAGGTATTTTTGAAAGTCCTAAGATTGTGAGGCCTCGAGAGTACGCCTCTTGACTTTATGGGGTAATCCAACACTAGTAAAAAGTATGAATTATAAAGTGTTTTATCACTTTTCAGCTTGGTCACTTATGATGACAACATGGTGATTGAAATCATTCACAGAAAAGGTTAAATAGTATTTTTTAACCTTCATGGAGAATATTATTATTAAATCGGAGCGATAACCTCTCTGAACCCATCAAAGCCACCATAGTATCGTTTATGTATTTTTTATTTACATTTTCTTTATCTACTGATATCGTTTGAATGTAGTAATTTTTTTTCTTTTTGATAAGGTAAGTATGGTTGCTGTCTATTTTACTATCGCCACCCGCCGAGGCCAAACAGTCGCTTAAAAATAATATGTATTGATTTATATTTGTAACCTTACTGCTTAAAACGATTTATTTTTAACTTTATCATACTCTCTGATAGTCTTTTTTAATGAGTCATTACAATCTTCATGGAAAACATTTTTTTTTGAAAATTGCTTGGTACATATGTATATAAAAAACCATGCATAAAATTCGCAGGAAAGACTGTTTCATAATATGATCTGTCTTATTTGTTGACTATATTCGCTCCCTTTGTGGAGCATATGGCCACCATGCGACACCTCCATCTTTTCCTGTCTCCCGCACTGACATGCGGCATCCCTCAGTTCCGCCGAGTACATCCTGTGGATAGTATTCTATGGTCGTACCGGGACGACGGAATCCCACCGGTCGAAAGAAGATGCAGACAGTATTAAGGCTTTCCGGAGGCACCCTCAGCACGTGACACAGCCAGTTTCAATGTCTCTCCATAACCACTGACATGACGGGGCACTGTCTTGTACATTCCCTAATCTCCGAATTCCTCACAGAAACAAACCCCCATTATCCGACGCAAGCGTTTGTTCTCAAAGCTCAGTAAACGGTTTTTCTGAGTCTTTGTCAGATGCCATGATTCGCTACCGTAAAACAGTACTGACAGAATGCATGCATTGAACAAATGGCATTTGGTTTTAATCGTGTACAGCTGTGTGTCACAGACATATGACATGTACGATTTATTGTTGTCGCCCGCTGTGGTCAAGTTGGTTAGAGCTTGCTCTACCGATCAGGTGGGTCTGGATTCGATTCCTGGTAGCTCAAATTGGATTTTTTCAATTTTAATTTGAGATCTAAGACATGGATGTTGGTGAAGTTAATTATCCTTGAGTTAATCTCATGTGACTTACAAAAATTCTCATCGAGTATATCTCGTATGATCTTTCAACTTCGAAATATTTGACGCATTGGCGTAAGCTGTAATGCCAAATATTATGAAAAGGCTACAACAAACTTCATTTTTTACGTATTTAACTATTCAAACTTGGTAACGAGAGAATTGTAGTATATGCAAGAATTGTACTTAACGACTTGAAAGAACACGGTACACAAAATGAAATGCTTTAAATTATATTGTTTTAAGCAGGGGTGGACTAGAGGGGCTCACCCGAGCCTCTTGTTAAAATTAGGCGCGGCCGGCGAGCCCCTTGTTAAGTTAAGAAAATCATTCGTCTCGGATCAAATCAGCACCTAACTGCAATTTCTGTTGAATTGTAAATAGGAAGATGTTTCATCCAAAGTGTAAAGGCATTATGGCTGAGATTTACCGAGCCCCTTGTTAAGATATTAGCAGCCCACCGCTGGTTTTAAGTCAATCGAAACCGGTCCTGATTAGTTTGTCGTATTTTGTTTATACGAACAAACTCATATATATCTTCAAAAGACATTTCCGCAATAGTTATTAAGAATTAAGCCGTACTGAATCATTCCTTGTTGACATATTTTTGAAAGTAGCGACCTTCAAAATAAATTAAATTATAAAACTGAACTTGAGAGTTCATGTGAATACACTTCATCTTGTAGACAAAGGATATAAAGTTCACTAGCGTTCCACGGAGCACTGATTAAGAACCTCTGATCTAGATAAGCAATGTGCCCTTATCACAGTGGCTCAAAAACGTTTTGTTCGATAACAAAGCTACTGGCAGTAGATTCATATGGAAACACGATAAGAAAAAATAGCTTTGAGTTTTTTACAAACAATACTATTGTTACTTTCGGGTCCGTGGCGGAGTGGTCAATCTAATTGGATACCGTGACGGGCTCAAGTCCCAGGACGAACAGGATTTATTTTGTATTTCTATAGGAAGGGATGGGTGTTTGTGATGCCTAAAAATTTTTTCCAATCCTAAAATTAACAGGGCGTAGCGGGAGCGATTAGTTAACCACTAGTCAGGGCCGGCGCCACCATATAGGCGAAATAGGCAACCGCCTAGGGCGCAAACCATTGGGGGGATAAATAAATAAGTATAAAAAATATTTTTATATACTCTTATAATATTGAATAATAGTGAGATATGTTTTATTTAGAAAGGTTTGTATTTGTTCGTTGTAATACTGTATATAAGATTAAAATATATTTCTATAAGATTCGAAAAAGAGAGGTTGAAAAACTGAGTAACAAAGAGTTCACGTAGAAAAACTTCACATGAGATACGTCCATTAGGAGGCCATATGCTCCACATTGGGAGCGGACATGGATATATATCTATAAAAAAATATTTTTAATGATCCCGATTTTTTTTCATTATTTCGAAAATTTTGAAAAAATGGGCTCGCCAATAAGCGTTGCCTCGGGCACAAAATAACCTCGCGCCGTCACTGATCACAGACATCCTTGCTTTCGAACACAACACAAATCTATAAATCAATTTTAAGAAACTGCCCGCACTGAGATTCGAGCCCGTTAAAAGTTGGAATCGAAGACAACGATGTATACCATATAACAAAAAATATTAAATCAAATTTGATAACTTTGTTATTCCACTGACTGTGTTACAAATTGAGACGTGTATCGTTTATTTGAGAAGCATCTTCGGATTAACTATCGTACAGTGGCGGATTAAGCACTTTGGAGACCTCAGGCGCAATCCTTTGGAGGCACTGCTTTTCAAATAACATAAAAGTGCTGCAAACCTCTTCGCAGAATAACAATAAATATTTAAAACTGAAATTAAAATATATGCTATCTTTGAGGCCCCCAAGATTTGGAGGCCCCAAGCGCGCGCCTCTTGCGCTTATGGGGTAATCCGCCACTGCAGTATCGTATGTTTATTTATAAATTCACTAACAATACAAACCGATGTTTAATTGTTTAACAAGTAACGATAGTTTTTATGAAGATGCTTTTCAATGAGGCAAAACACAAGTCACAATTTGTTATACAATCAGAATAAATATGCTATCTTTGAGGCCCCCAAGATTCGGAGGCCCCAAGCGCGCGCCTCTTACGCTTATGGGGTAATCCGCCACTGCAGTATCGTATGTTTATTTATAAATTCACTAACAATACAAACCGATGTTTAATTGTTTAACAAATAACGTAACGATAGTTTGTATGAAGATGCTTTTCAAAGAGGCAAAAACACAAGTCACAATTTGTTATACAATCAGAATAAAAAACGTTATCCTTAACTTAAACTATTGTATAAGAAACGAAATTTTCGAAAGCGGCCGCCGAAATCCACCCATCGGAAATGCTAAATACATTTTGGTTTGCATTTGTATTTTAAGAAAAACTATATTTAAATTAAACACTTGTTGATGACTAAGTCATTTGACACTTTTCACCTGAGTTACTTCAATTATCTCACCTATATTTGAGCCGTAATAAATTATACTTTAACGGTCAACCGACGCCGTTAGCACACAGACTGGCTCGATGCGCACCTTACAGGATACAGGTTATCTTTTTCCTCAGCCGGATGTGGAAAAAAAATGGTGTGGGAAATACCAGAACTAAGTGAAAACAAGGCCGGGCAGACGAATGTCACAATTAATGACCACAGCGAGTTTTATTACAATATTAAAGTCATTTCAGTATTGAATTATGTCTACCTTAAAGGTAGGATTTCGCGGAACGGTGTGGTTGATATTTAAGAAGATATATTAATAATTTTAAAGAAAGTTGTGCTTATGTGAAAGGGTACCATACAATTGTAATACGCACGTAATTTAAATTGCGTGAGACTTGCTTTACGCAGTTCCATTTTAACCTTATCTGTGCCGTGCGGTATTAATATGGACGTGCATGGAGGGCCGTGATTTTCTTTTAAAAAATAAAACCTAATAAATATGTACTCTTGGTGGAGAAGATTCAGAAGAAATTTTTGAGACTTCTCTATATGAGGGTGTATGGATATTACCCATATCCAACTGACTTTCTCTTAGGCATGCTTAACTTCAATAGCTTGAACGTTCGAAGAGAAATGTATCTGGCCATATATTTCTTTCGACTTATACGAGGCCAAAATGAGAATTCCACATTGAATCTAAATGTTCCTGATTATTTTTTGAGAAATCGTGGACATGAATTGTTTGTTCTCCCAAGGTGTAGGACCAGCCTGCCAATGGGGATGCCACTGGGGAGAGCTTTAACGGTGTTCAACAATATTGCTTCGGATGTCGACATATTCCACGTAGACGTGGGTGAGTTCCGACGAATACTATGTTTTATGTATTAAAGTAGAGTTCGTCGGAGCTTACTCAGTTGATTTCCTTGCCACTTTTTTTTTTACTGCTTTTAATATTAAATTATACTAAATTTTTTTCTCCATTGTAAAAGTTTTAAATTTATAATTTGTCAACCTTGTACAATATTAATTAAAATTAAATAAATAAATACACTTAACTATTAATAGTATTCATATTCTACGTATTTCCATATGCGTATTTTTTATTTCCTTATTTTTTTAAATCCTTGTCCGCCCCCAATGTGGAGCATATGGCCTCCTAATGGAGTATTTTTTTCTACGAGAACTGTTTGTTACTCAGTCGCTCAACCTCACTTTTTTCAAAGTGAGTTGTAGGGAAAGTATAATACTGGAACAGGACTAGCGGTTAGCTAATCGCTATTGCAACACCTAATTATTAAAGGATCAGAAGGATGGGAAGAGAGGAAATTATGTGAATTGACATCACAAGCACCCAGTCTTCAATCACAACTTTAAATTGATTGATTCTCAAATTCACTGTGATCTGACCGGGAATCGAACCCAGACCTGCGCGATCGGTAGAGCAGGCTCTATACAACTGGGCTACGGCAGGCGACAATTTCCTTATGGTTCATAAAATACCAAAAAAATCACAGCTTAAGGCAAAATAAATAAAGGTACCTAGATAAAAGTAAGAGTAACCTTTTATGATTTGTCCAAACACAATTCAATGCGGTAAAATAATATGACATATGTACAAATTCTTGGTATTTGATATTGATTTTGCCACAACTTAAGGCTGGGGCATTGTGTTAATCGACCACTGAAACTCTTATATCTCGAAGACGGCAATGAATATTTATGTAATATTCGCTTCGTCATTTTTAATAGAAGTAGTATAATTCTGTAATGTCGTATTAAAATTAAGCACAGCCCTGCACCACCATAGACACCATTTAAGTAAATATTTTTATCTACAAATCAATATTGAAATAATCTGCGGTAATACACTTGTATCTTTAGGGAAAATGTATAGTATTATTGCATTCAGCCAAGCCCATAAATAGAACAATAGAAATTGATTATTTTACAAAACAAATGACAACTTCAAAATTTGTGTAAATCATTAAATATTCCGCATAATTAAAATGGCGTTTATCAGTGGCGTAGATACTTGGGTCTGTTTCTTTTCATCCAGCTACAAAATACAACTATTATATAATTTAAGATTTCGACTGAAGGTGCTTGGTGGAATTTCAATATTAAATTTGAATCGTTCAAACTATGTACATTCTCACAAATTTTGTCATTAACGACCCGGGTTTCGCCTTTCGGCATCTTCAGGCATTCAAGTGCACGGATGAACCTGAACCGACGCTTAGCAAATGAAAGTTTCGTGTTATATATAAGATATAAATGCATCACTGAGTCCAAAGCCACTGCTGGCGAAAAGAATGAGCCCATGGGAATTCCAACAGATTTGACTAGTGAGCAGTTTCAAGAATTATATAATTTGTTTGTCGGCAAAGGTTTTATGATTATATGATTTTGTGGTTATATAGGGTATAGAAGTGGAGATGTGGGAAAATTTGAT
This sequence comes from Himalopsyche tibetana, assembly GCA_030503985.1. Lineage (NCBI taxonomy): Eukaryota > Metazoa > Arthropoda > Insecta > Trichoptera > Rhyacophilidae > Himalopsyche > Himalopsyche tibetana. The sequence continues at coordinate 2,595,581 of JAPJYX010000052.1, read as the reverse complement.
ATTTCGTTTAAAATCGGAAGATTTTGCAGCTGTGCTTTGTTGATTTCTAAAATTTCTTGGAAAAAGAGCTTATGACTGTCCGTATTTGGGTGTAACATTTTTATCCCTTGTTCCCGATTGAACACGTGTCCTTCCAATATTAAGTGCTCTTGTTGTACAAAGCACGCTGTACGCCATGTAAAGCACGTTGTACGCCAGCAGTGGCTTTGGACTTAGTGATGCATTTATATCTTATATATAACACGAAACTTTCATTTGCTAAGCGTCGGTTCAGGTTCATCCGTGCACTTGAATGCCTGAAGATGCCGAAAGGCGAAACCCGGGTCGTTAATGACAAAATTTGTGAGAATGTACATAGTTTGAACGATTCAAATTTAACAACTATTATAATTTGGCCGTTTAGCGAGGGCACTAGAGTCACGTCTGTCTGTCATGGCCGCCGCTCAATCACCACCGTTATTTATTGCTATTATCAATACTTTCGAGATGTTTCGTCTTTACAGAAGTGTCAGACTGTTAGAATAACCTTCAGCATAATACCACAAAGTATTTGGCATTGTATTTATTTTTACAGTTTTACTTCAAACAAATATCTTTCATTTTACCATACTAATTTAGTTCCGTGTTCTGCCGGTGGCCAAGATAAAATAGTAGTATTATAGCCCACTATTTTATAAGTGCTCGGATACTTTTTTCAACATCATAACAGTGATATTATTGTTGCTGCGACACTGGTTAACATATTATTGTATTGTTTTAAAAACCACTGACCGTAAAAATGAGTTGATTGGTGGTTTGATTATGTTTACTATTAAAATTATATTTTCCTTCAATCAAGTTTAAATAAACGTTTTTATGCCATAGTGAGAATTGATGGAGCTGTTACCGAGAGGTCAACATCGTTGGTTTTGGTCGCGGAGTTCTGTTTCCAGCATCAATACGGAATGTCTCACAAACTCATTTTCAATTAATTTATGGATTTATTTTCAAAGACATGGATGTCTGTGATGTTTTCAGGTCGCTATTGCCAATGACATAATTGTGTACTTAGATCTGCCAACATTCCTCAGTCAACATATAATACCTTATTTGCAGAGCTGTGGAGTCGGGTAAAAAAAGACGACTCCGACTTCAAAGAAATTTCACTCAATCAATCACTTCATTTGAACATATATTATATGTATGTATACCATCAGATCATCTTTAGACAACCTTGCATGCAATGGCAACACTATGGACCATTGTGACTTGAATACACATTTTTTTTTTTAATGTGTCTGAGTCCTACGATTTTTCCGACTCCGGACAAAACCCTCGACTCCGACTCTACAGTCCTGCATATTGGAAGTGTCTTGGCGCATTTCTTAGACCGTGATTGAAGACTTTAATTTCAATGTTTTATTCAGTAGTAATACGACATATTTAAAAATGTCTGGTTCCTATAATTTAATTTGTCAAACCAGTATTTTGTCTCTAAAAAAACTACTTTTTGGTGCGTCTTAATACATACACGTATTACAATTTTTAACCACTATGCCTGTCGTAGCCCCATCTTTCTCTCGTTTCCTTCTTCGAATTAGAGATTTATTCGACAAACTGAGTGACAATCAAATTTTTTTTTGCTCACAAAGAATTGACGTAATAGTAGAGGAATAGAGAAGACGTGACCACGGACCACAGACAAATGTTCATACAAATGAGACAGATTTTATATTGTATATCATACCATCATGAGGTTGGTGCTTAAAGGTGCAATTTATACCTGGATCTCGTGATGTTTTATGCTAATTTCTGTGTTGTTAATTCCAACACAACAACTCTTGCACATTGATAAATATAGAGGAACCTGGCATGAAACGAGGTAGCGATACAATCAAAAAATAATCAAAACTGTAAATCATAATATTCCGTTCAAAATTTTGATTCAATTATATTTGCAAACAAAAATACAACAGCGAGACACATGGAAACTATTATAATTAACGAATTTATAATAAACATATCGACTGTGGAAAGGAAAAAGGACGTAACCCACACATATCAAATTTTACAGGAGGCGCTAAAAACGTGTTTCAATGATTTTGTGACATATGCAAATTATGAATTATACACAACCTTGAAGTGCACGGAGACTTCTAAACTGGTGTTTAATTGACACAATCTAATATTGATTAAAGAAATTGTCTAGGAAAAATCTTTATTTCAGTCTTTTTTATTGGTTTTAAATTTTTACAAGGTCATCTTTTTCAAACTTAAAAGCTAAATTTAGATACTAATTCGGCATTTGCAGCTTGGGTCTTTTTGACAGAACGTGTATCAATTGCGACACATTGTGATTATCTAAAAAACGTGTTTTGAAAAAACTGTTGGTTACGTCCTTTTTCCTTTCCAAAGTCGATATATTGATAAACAAAATACCAAATAAAGAATCGATACTTATATAATGTAAGTGCATTTTAGATTTACACTATTTTGTATGATGTGTAGTAAAGGTAATAGTTATTTTGTTCATAATTATTGAACAATAATATGGGCTTTTGGATCATATTTATTCGTTAGGATCTTTGTCAATATAAGTTACAAATATATTATGAATCATCTGAAAGCAAAACGGAATAATTGTCAAAAGAGTTGTTTGGGTACGTAAGTGAGAAGAGGATTTGAACTTCTATAATTAAAATAATGAAAAATAAACGGGCGCTATTTTAGATGTCTGTCTAGGGCGGCACATAGCTTAGAAACGTCACTGTGTTCGGCCGTGTTAATCCAAAAGAAGCATTACAATCTCGCTTTTCCCCGGGTTCCCCTACATAATTTATTATCGTAAACAAATAATGTGCCACGAATCTTTAATGGCTTTTGTAACCTTGCCGACGTTTGCATATCACTGAAAGACGATTGTAATTTTAAGGTGAGTGTTGGTAAATAGATTTTTTGCGAAACAGAAATGCAAGTGAAATGTAGAAACACTTTTCACATTATTGCAATTTTGCTTAAGCGTTTGTGTTGAATTGCAGTTTTGATAATACATATTATACAAACGACAACATTTGTTTTGCAACGTGTGTGGATTGATATTAATTGCGTAGGTGTTATTGTATATTTAGTTTACAAATGCAATGACGGATTTAATGCCGCCATTATTATTACGTATAATATGGGACAAGCTACAATTATCAAAATCAATGTGTTAAGTATGCCACAGCTAAGCTGTAATATTTCATCAATGCATACATTAACCGCTTGAATACCGCGCAAATAAATCATTAATATGTCCCAAAGATACTGCGTGTTTTTGAGAGAAATAATTTTGCCTAATATACACTCGAATTCGATATTTTAAAAACCTATATTGACTCAGTATAGATAGCACTACACAAATTCATCACAATATTACTTATATTCCTTAAGAATACCAAGTATTTGATTTTTTAAATGTCTTGGACATCCGTGTTTGCTTACATATGTTCCGGAGACCGGTGTCCGCTTGGTATTCAAGTGGTTAGCTAGCAGCTTTAGTTCAATTGTTTATGATCACAGGGGGCTAACTACAAAAAAGCTAGTTTTGATGTAATAATCATAATTATTGATGAAACAAAGCCATATCTCCTACATTAACCGTTTAATTAAAAGGTACGGTTGGTTCTAACTAACAAATTAAATCATAATTTTAGAAGCACAAAATTAAATTCAATTTTATAACTTTGGTCAACTTCAAAGCAGTGTTTTTTTTTTTAAAAAAAAAAGGTGCCCGAACTCACTTCTTTTTTTTTCAATCCATGTCAGTTCCCAATGTGGAGCATATGGCTATATAATGGAGGTATATTAACAGAACGTTTTTACATGAACTGCTTGTTTATCAGTTGCTCATCCTTCCTTTTTTAAAGAGATACAGGATAGAAAGAAAAAGCCTAGTGATAAACTAATCGCTCTCGCTTTGCCCCGTTAATTTTTGAATTGGGAGGGTGGGAGAGAATCAAGATATCACAAACACCAACGCCTTCGAACATAACCTTAACCTCTGTGTTTGTGGAATGAAGAGTACTTCTCATCTCGTTTCCATTTAGTTCTTGAAGAGATATTTCTTTCAAGAACGAACTCAAGAACGGAGCGCAGCGCAAGGCAGACACGTGTCTGCAACGCACGTGTTTGGGTGGCTGCGTAGAATACGTGGGTATGTTCTTCTTCGTGTAATACAAAATCTGTGCTGCTCTAAACTGCGTCGCCTGCACTTAAGGGTATCCTTACCCTAATAATGTGATATGGCATCCATAGTTCAATACAGGTCTCTATTTTACCGACTCATTTTCAAAAAGGCGACATTTTGTCTGATTTTTTTGGCAGTAATTTGTTGTCGGTGAGGTTACTTTTGTTGTCGTATAGTTTCGCCACATTAAGGCACTTCCGGCATTGATTATAAATACAGGGTGTCCAGAATATCACATTCGTTCAAGAGGTGAGTGGGATAAACGAGCTGTGATGGTTCGAAGAATCAATTATTTTTAATTATATGTTGGGTGGAGAATGGTATCCGGTGTAGGCATACTTTGTACGGTTCAACGATTCTTCCGTACACGAATTCTCCGCACAAGCAGATTCCGTTCACGGATTATATCGGTTTATATTCTACAATATACAATAATCTTCTATCGTGCCTTTTTATTTCTTAAAATACCAGTCCCGTATCCGAATGGTCAACACTCATACGGGCACATTATTGAATTGATTTTTGCAACGGTTTGTGTTCAAATGCATGAATATTTGTGGTATATACAGAGCCGGCGCCACCATACAGGCGAAATAGGCAATCGCCTAGGGCGCAAATCATTAGGGGGCGCATACATAGAGTAATCAAATTATTTTTATAATCTAATAACAAATAATAGTACTTTTTAAGCTTGTATCTGTTCGTTATAATTATTTTTCGTATTATTCATATATACTTCCAAAAAGAGAGGTTGAGCGACTGTGTAACAAACAGTTCTCGTAAAATCTGTTGAGGTACCTCCATTATTATATTGAAAAAAAATATATTTCACAGTTTGTTAAAAAGGGAGCGCGTCAATAATCGTTGCCTAGGGCGCCAAATAACCTCGCGCCGGTACTGGGTACATATACAAAAAAAATGATCCCAAAACCTGACGTAGCGAGTACCTGAGAGCTTGTCTAATTACTAGTCAGTTTTCGTAGAAGAACTTCCTTGAGAATGCTCCATTAAGAGTTCAAATCATGTGGAGCCATGGTTACAAAACGAACTGTTGAAATTTCACTGCTTAGTGAGAAATTTAATAGGATTGCTCTTATATTTTTTAATCCATTTTCGCTTCCGATGAGAAGCTTATGGTTTACTAATAGAGGTATCTCAACAAAAGCTTTTTTCCATTAGAATTGTTACTCAGTTGCTCACCCTCTCCTTTTTGAAGAGAATAGAGAAATAAGGATATGGTTAAAACAGGCCTAGTGGTTAACTATTCGCTCTTGCTATACCTCGTCATTGTAGGATTAGAGGGGTGGAAAAGAAGTTTTAGACCAGGCGTGGGGAACCTGAGACCCTTTGGCTACTCTGGTGCGGCCTTCTGTAATTCTTTAAATGTATGTAAATTCGTAAATTCCTGACATATTCTGACTGTAAATTCCTGTTTCCGGCCAAAGATTCCCTAGTCAATGTTTACTGCGGCCTAATGTCGAATCAGAAAAATGAATGCGGTTTTTAGAGAATAAAAGGTTCCCCATCCCTGTTTTAGACATTACAAACAGATATCTATAAATCGATGGAAAAAATGCTAAGTTCCGTAACAGAAGAAGTCCCGATAAATCAATTAAAATGAGTAGTTTCGATAGTTGAAATAAATCAAGATGGCGGCACCCGAAGCTGTCAGTTGGAAGGTGCATGTTGTATATCGATGGAAATGTATTTTTTATTAGTGACGCACTTAAAGAAACGTGTCGATGCACTGTTGACTTGAATAATGACTCGTCAATTAATCAACAAAAGTAGAAAGGTTGTCTCAAACTAAATCAAGATGTCCTTGTTGAAACGTGGCAACCATTTTCAACACAAAACATCAACACGTGGGAGAGCCACTACTTGTGGGATTTCCGACACACGGTGTACGCTGACAGTTTCGTCCTCGAGTGAATTTTTACATGTAAATAAGAATTATCATTACAAAATAATAAATAAATTTAGTATGCAGATCGTATCCATGGCCAGCGATGTAAAAAAACATATTACAACAATACAACGTTAAATTTGAATGTCAATGGAATTGAAGAGAAATTTTCGCCGCATGGAACACAAAGAATGTTGCCATTGTTCGGATTTCGACAATATAAAAATGGTTATTGTTATATTTTTTTTAATGTGGCAATGATTTTTAGTGCTTAGTTTGTCATGGTCTAGTTTTATCTGGAATAATCTAAAGCCGGTAACGTGGCCGAGAGGTAATATTGTAGGATTTAAGAACTGAAAGATAGGGTTCGTATTTGCAAATTGACATTTTGGTTGATCAGTTCATAGATATTTACATCTCTTTCTAATACTGAGCTTTGTCGGCCATACTTTTTTTAAGCTTGGGGATGGCATTTCGTTTCACTAGCATTATTAACAATTCTACTGAATACAATTTATGTTGAAATAATCTTTATTATGACTATGGATGCCCCCAATTACACTACCCCGAATAACGCACTGGCTTGAAATATTTGCCGCAAATCCCCCAATTGCACTATCGCATTCCATTGTCGTCGCTACGAGGCGGTCGTCTGTGCGGCGCATACAGTGAAAGATTGGCTAGCGTCTGTGTATTCAACACGTGCCAGGCTATACTCGTATAGCCGGACGATTGTCTTTGTGTTGGATTTTGGCGCGCTTTGCATTTTATCACTTAGTAACTAAATATTTCGTCCATATTTTTTTTTTGCAAAACTAAGTGAAATCTTAGTTTTACATTTTTGGCGGAAAAAACTAAGTCCCTAATTGTGTATGAGATTCACTCCGCCAATTACACTGCCCTGAATTACACTGTCCCGACTTTAGTGTAAATGGGAGTTTTACTGTATTGGGAACAGAAACGGTTTTTTTTAAGTGAGATGACCCTTGTCACATAAGCTTAAGCTTCTCTTCCTGTAGTAGTGTCAGTGTGGCGCAACACACGAAAATGTACACACTCAAGAATGTATTTACACAACGTTGGTTACGCGCAATGTGTCGCGGGCCTAAAAATTAAAACAACAAGTATTAACAATGAAATGTCACTTTATGTGAATATTATTGGATATACTTGACCTAGTGATCTATATATTATGTTTTGTAAAAATAGCCTCGATTTAAATTTGAAATCTTTATATTTGCATGAAGACAATTGCATTAGAAAACATGTTTGTATATCGTTGTCTATTGTCATGGCTACGAGGCGTGAGAAAATAAAGCATAGACAAAAGATAATCTTCAAACAAGTAGTGTAAAATAGGCGTATGCCATTTTGGAAATCCCACTGAATCATAAATATTCTACCTATCTTATGAAGAAGACGTTAGTCAAACGTTAAAATTTCAAAAGAAGTACTAGTTATTTTCGTTTGCTCAATTCTGGCGGTTCGTTGACAGTTCCGGTATAGTCACATCAATTGCTTATGTAATTCGAAAATTCAAGTTGCTGCAAGTTTCACATTTTCTCCGAATTGCACGAGTTATATAAAATATGTAAAATGAGAAATGGCAAAATGTGACTTTTTAAAAATTTGTTACGCCTTGTCGGGTCATATGCAGCGGTGGGCTGTGAAAATTTTAACAAGGGGCTCGGTTAATCTGAGAGCTGTCCGCGGTGTTCCGGAGAAATGGTGCATTTTTTTATCACTCTTATCTGATGATTCCCAATAATTATGAAAGGAATCGAATGTTGCTTTTATTTTGAAAAACCCTTAGGAGGTTGCCATGGCCACCCCCCCCCCCCCTGGATCCGCCGATGCTTCCCACCACCATCAATATATGCATACTCTTTCCGAAAAAAGAGGTTGTTCGCTTGACTAACACTTAATTCTCTAAATACAACTTGGTTTCGATTATCGTTAAGCTTACAGTCGATTTAAAAAAAACCAAACTAAACTAGGTGTGTGGCGCTAATTCAATTTGGTATAAACGGCTCCAACCAATGTGACCATGTGTCTCCACCGATTGGCTTTTCATCATTCTTCGTGACCTGCAGTGACATATTGCGTTCGCGTCTAAAGCAGTGATAGGTAAACTACTGCCCGCGGACCACATCCGACCCTATTACAATTTGCGACCCGGCTCATAAAACATTTTGATGATACGAACATTTTTTTGCTTGCATTCTGCCGGCATTTCTTTACGCTTGCGAATCATGGCACATGACGAAGACTCAGAAAAACCGTATACTGAGCTTCGAGAACAGATGCTTGCGTCGAATAATGGGGGTGAGGTGGTTTGATTTTGTGAAGAATTCAGAGATAAGGGAGGGTACAAGACAGCGCCCCGTCACGTCAGTGATTATGGAGAGACGTTGAAACTGGCTGGGTTACGTGTTGTGGATGCCTCCGGAAAGCTTCAATCAGGCCTGTCTCTTCTTTCGACCGGTGGGATACCGGCGCCCCGGCCGTCTGGCGGGTACTATCCATAGAGTGTACTCGGCGGAACTGACACGTCATGGGAGGAAGCAAAGCAATTGGCAAGAGACAGGGAAACATGGAGGTGCCGCGTGGCAGCCATATTCTCCACATAGGGAGCGAATATGGCCAAAGAAGAAGAACATTTTTCACTTTTATTAAATCGGTGTCGGAGTCAGACCGTTTGTAAATTCCGGAGTCGAAGTCACAGTTGTGCTACAACCCTGGTTACATCGATTGTTGTATTATGACAAATTAATTGGTGAGATATTTTGCACAGCATGTTTGAAATGTGTTTACGGATTCTTGACTTTACTGCAAAAACTCTGCGGACAAGAGAAAGTTTCTCATGGACCAAGATTGGTCAGCAGACCGTCGTTTGTTGATCGCTGGTCTGGCTGATTACTCACTACTTTTAGTGTCTCAGAACAAAACTGGTTCTCCTTTTACCGTGAATAATAATTTCGCGAATATATAATTCATTTATATGCATATGTCTTCAGGTGAGAGTTGCCTTAACCTCAATTTTACTGCATACAGTGTAATAAAAAAATATGAAGATATAAGTGTTATATATGTACATTAAGATTAGGGTATCCAATCCCGCAGCTTTTTTCTATTTTTTTGGGATTTCGGGATTGATTAATTTTCAATCCCGGGATAGGGCACTCTACGTGAAATCGTGTAAAATTTTAAAGTTTTGGAGTCGTTTTTTTTTTTAGCACACCGAGGAATTTGAAATCCTCATTTCGCTATACTTTTTACCCAGATTATCTCCGAAACACCTTTTTTTTTTAGCTCACCAAGGAATTTGAAATCCTTGATTTGCTATACTTTTTCCCCAGATTATCTCCGAAACTCGTTTTTTTTTAGCTCTTTCTATTCCAAAATCCTATATTTTTTCGGGATTTGCTCAAAATTTCTCAATACCAAAATCCCGGGAACGCGACCGTGTCAATCCCTGGATTTCGGGATCAGAAAATTGGACGGGATCCCGTAATTGGACGCCCTAATTAAGATCACAGTTAGGGAATGCAATCGCAGTAGTTTAATAATAAAATTATGTATTAACTAAGTCCCATACCAATGCGGTAGTATGAGTGAAACAAACGGTCTACACGAGCGTTCAGCAAAGTGTGGTCTGCAGAGAAATCTGACATTATTTTAAGTTTTCTAATCTTTCTGATGAAAATTCTTATTGAATTCTTCACAAAATATTTATGCGAAAATGCCTTTTCATCTGTCACAGCAATCAAAACATGGTATCGATCTTGGCTTGAAATACATTCAGTTCTCCGTCTTGCAGTTACATCATTGGAGCCAAATATAAATTTTATCATTTCAAATATCCAGGAAAATCCATCACATTAAAAATTAATAAAGCTTTTATAATTTAATTACAATTAAAAGTTTTCTTTTATGAACTAGGTGAATTTTTAGACGCATTTGACCACTTTTATTTCAATATATAATTATTATTATTATTTATTTATTTAATTAGCATCGTACAAGGTTGACAAATTATTAATTTAAAACTTTTACAATGGAGAAAAAAAAATAGTATAATTTAATATTAAAAGCAGTAAAAAAAAAGAGGCAAGGAAATCAACTGAGTAAGCTCCGACGAACTCTACTTTAATACATAAAAAATAGTATTCGTCGGAACTCACCCACGTCTACGTGGAATATGTCGACATCCGAAGCAATATTGTTGAACACCGTTAAAGCTCTCCCCAGTGGCATCCCAATTGGCAGGCTGGTTCTACACCTTGGGAGAACATACAATTCATGTCCACGATTTCTCAAAAAATAATCAGAAACATTTAGATTCTAGATAATATAGAACACAAAAGTCCAGTTAGTGGTCCGCTGGATTAAAATTGTGAATTTAGTGGTCCTTGAGCCCAAAAAGTTTGCCAAACGCTGGTCTACACTATACAGCGACGCAAATTATTGATACAGTTATTAGCACACATTCGTGCATTTGATAAAATCGAAATGAACAGAATTCTAAAAACATTCCAGTTGAGAAAGACATTTTTCCAATTTTTGACATAACGTTTTCTGACCGTATAACGACAGCACGAAACGTTACCACTACGCCACGGTGGTCTGTAATGGCTTCACATTATTGGTGTACGTGACTGTACTTACATATTAATTGCAATCGATATTTACAAATTATTTTGATGCTCGTACGTGCATCGCATCAGTATAGCTCGTATTCAATTTCAATTTCGCAAATTGTAGGGGATTTCCCGTACAAAGATCACAAACAACGCTGATTCATCGGATTTATTCAGCTAATTTAACAGTGCAGTCATAACAAAGGTTTGACGGTTTTGCCCTTTTCTAACAACGTATGAATGACGCACCTTTAAAATGTCATCAAATGCACGGCCTTTCCACCAATAATTGACAAAGCACCTTCAGGCTGAGCGTACGATAAGTCGCAGGGGATGCAGTGCTGTGTAGCATAGAATTGACAAGTGCAGACAGGTGAATCAGACGTGTTGCGACCAGCGTATACTGTCGCAGCTGAGACACGCAAGTGACATATACGAATGATCCACATTAACTAAGAGTAGTTTTTGATTGATATCTATCCATACATCAAATTTTGGGGCCAGTGGAGCCGAGCTTCAATTTCCCTTTAATCTGGTGTATTTTGATGCTGCTTTTCCCGCGTATCGTCCTAGATTTACCTGGGCATAGACGGGTGCGTGGTCTTTGAGTAAGAGTAGTATAAACAAAGTTCAGTTCGCACTTATTCATTAGTTTCTCGATCATCGCGGCAAAATTAAAAGAACACGTCCAAACGTACACGTGCCACGCAAGAATCTGTGCCGGAACTAGAACAGCGCAGAGCAGGGCAGACGCTTGTCTTCGTTGCACTGCGCTGCGTTGTCTAGCCTAAAAATGTTATATTTTATATGTCATTTACTAGTAATTGATTACAATTGCGGCTTTCATTCATTTTCAAGAATTCTAAACTGATTAATTTGAACCTATTATTGATTATTAGATTAAGATTTTATAAACAATATTTTTATTAAAAATAGTGATCGTTTTTCATTAAATGATTGACAGTAGATATTGTTTATTTTTAGACATCTTTCAAGTAAAGCAAAAAGTTCACGTAATTATCGCTGACATTGAAAATTCTGAAAACTGAATTCAATGTCATATCGATTGCTTTATACTTTTTGGATTGCTTTGAGAAGATAATTGAAATGAATCAATTGCTTTTCTAAGAATTATAATTGCAATTGAATACATTCATTACCAAACACGAGGTAACGTCAAAAATAATAATAAAAAAAAACCTTGAAAAATTCTGCGAAATTATCTGATTACGTTTTCCGGATGGTCTGTTTAATTCAGTCAATGTTCTAACGGAAGCATTTGTTTTTTTATTATTACATGTATTCCCATAAGGATAGATCACGTATTTTCACGAAAAGCTGTCAGTCAAGATCGGCCATGTAGCCATTACGTCAAATCAAGGCAACAGTGAGTTTAAAAACAATGGCGGCATTCGAATATATTCATTGCGCATGGGGAATGATTTAATTAAGTGCGAATTAAACACTTTGAAATGATTAACCATTTCTTTTTGTGCAAACGAGTCGAATAAAAAGTGATCCAATTATTGGTTGTCTCAGTATTCTAACAAAGTTAATTAATAAAGTAGTTTAAGAGTGAAAAAAAAGGTCGCCTGTGTGGTCGAGTGGTCAACGTTGTTGGCTTCGGCTACGGAGGGCTCGGGTTCAAATCCCGGTACGGACAGTTTTATAAATTGATTTTTCAATCGATTTATAAATTTCTGTTCAAAGGCATGGATGTATGTGATGTCTTGAATTCCCCCCTCTCACCCATCTTATCCTATGAACGGGGCGTATCGAGAGCGATTAGCTTACCACTAATCCTGTCCTAGCCCTATCCTTCTATCCCTACTCTCTTTGGAAAAAGAGAGGTTGAGCAACTGAGTAACAAGCAGTTCTCGTAGAAACACTTCTGTTGAGATAAACTCCATTAGGAGTCCATATGCTCCACATTGGGAGCGGACATGGTTTTAAAAAAAAGAGTGAAAAACATATAACTCGTGGTTCAATTGACAGTGGGTTCTCCGCGAGTCATTTGTTTCCTCGTGTATCGTGCTATTGACATAGCAATTATCGAGTGTGAAAAAAAAAATACGCGCGATATATGTCCAGTCTCTCATAAAAGTCTCCGTATACATACAGGTTGCGATGAATAGTTTAATTTTTCTCAACAGTAAAAATATTTTGTGTAATTTACTTATCGAGTCTTCATTATTACCTATCTCCCAATATTGTTATTTTGTCAAATAACGTGGTTAGCCAAATGCAGGGGTCCATCTTAAATTATTCTATAAATTCTAACATTTTTTACACGGTTTTTTTGTGGAACGTATCTACCGTGTAAAAAAAAGATTTGAGTGTACTCAATATAACAAATTGCGTGGGAGAGCTAGCGTGACGTTCGCATGAGGGCCACAAATTTTTGGCTACGCTACTGGCCACCTCTGCACTAAAGTGTAATTTCAAGGTAATTTAAAAAAAAATGCAATTACTTAATTATGTGTGCAATGTGCTAAAACATTGATTCTAAATATTTAAGTGCCAATTAGGGTAAAAAAAAATTGTTTCGTTTTCCCAAGCCGTGCAAAAATATAAACTGTTTTAACTAATGAGTTTGAAGAAATAAAAAATTCTTTATTATGAAGTTTTGTAACCAGTAGAAAATCATCAAGTTTATCTCCTACTTTTCGTTACATGTTTTACATTTCAGTCCGCCTCTGTAGTCTAGTAGGTAAGAACTTCGCCATGGCGATCAGGCTGGTCTATGTTCCAGTCCTTGAGAGATCAAGATTTTTATGAACTGAAAACATTGGCACACCTCGTTTACACTGCTTTTATTTCGGTTTAAGATATACGCATCCACCCAATCGCATGTGAAAGCGCCTGTGTGTATATCCGGCTGTTAGTTATAAGTTTAACATTCAAATAATGACAGAATTATCATTTTGATCTTACTCGAGCAAAAAGAATTATCCAAGTAAATTATCTCCCGTTATTAATATAAATTAAACCCGTGCTGTTTGTCCATAATTATTGATGCATTCCCGTTTAATTGTATTATGTTTACAAACCGCTTTGACGTGTGAAATAATTAATGTTTAATTAGATTAAAAAATATGTGCAGAAGAAGTTTACTCAATCTGTCAAATTACAATAGAAGAGGATGCTATAAATATAGTAAGTTCTTTCAAAGCTATTTTACAAAAAATCACGATCATTTTCATACGAAACATTTAAATTAATTATTAGGTTTGAAAGAGCTTAAGGTAAGTTACTGCTATCGTTTAATTTAGCTCATATCAACTTTTATTCAAAATCGTACTTACACTGTATATTTTTGTACAATAAAAAGAATTATGCAGCACTTATTTATGAAAGAAGTCATAAACAGTGGTGATTTATAGATTGAAATATGTCAAAATTAATCTAAATCAATATTGATTATTATGCAATCAATATTAATTACAAATATTCCCAACTACAGATAAGTTTTTAAAGTAATTCACGCTAAAGAAAGTAAGTTTTCGCAGACTTTGACAGTTACGAAATAGTACAACAATTCACCAGTAATCATTTCACTTCTTTTCGAATTACACACGCAAAAAACAATGATAATATCATAAAGTGAGATTTGTAAACGGTCACATCGGATGACTACCAGGAGAAAGTGGTAAAATTGGTTATTCATAAGTTGTTCGTAATGTGGGTTCATATTTATACATAATACTCACAGCGAAATGAATGCAATGTTCCTGTGAATTCTGCGGTTGTCACTGACGAAAACGGGCACTTTTTATCAGAAATTAACTTATAGTTTTTATAACAATTGATTATTTAATGAATCAAGCATGTATTTCGTAATTCAATCATGTAATCTAACGAATTCTCTTTTCAGATTTCTCTTTGACGCCATTAGAGTCACTCACACAAGGCGGGACTTGATTTTAAACTGACTGTAGCAAAACGGCGCAGGTTGTTTTTATAATACAAAATATTGTTGATATTCAGAGTCGAAGCGGGTGTTTACAAAATTGCTGACGCATTGAAAATACTACTTTAACAATTCGCCACTATGGTGGCAGAAGGTTATGCCTGCAGTATCTTCTATAAAATAAGATATTTCAAATTGTATAAGTGGCAAAATACTAGAGCTAAAACTTTATCGGATACAAAGTTGCAAATTGAAAATACAAAATATGGGCAAAGGCAGTTGCGAAATAAGGTCACGAGAGGCCCCAGGCGCAATTAAATTGTAAAGCCCTGTTTTTCGAAAAAAAAAGTCAGAAAATTCCGTAAAAAAATATGCAAATATAAAGAATCCTGAACAAAAGCCATTTTTGAAGCCCCTTAGATACGGAGGCCCCAAGCACATGCTTCATTCGCTTATAGGGTAATCCGCCACTGGACAAAAGATATATGTCCTTCAAATGTATGATACAATAAATGATTAGTTTTGTATTATATTTTGATGCTGATTTTTTTTTAATATTTTTTTTTATATAAAATAACTTAAAGACGTACTTCAGAACGTTGTTTTTGCTTTCCTGTAAAATGTGTAACCAGAAGTTGTCATTGCAGTAACAAATTAATGAACGACAAATATTCTTCGTGAAATGCAATTAGAACTGTTTTAAAATAAATATTTCATGCACGCCAGATGAAAATATTTGCACTGTCGGATCTGACCCGTAATTCGTTGACCGCTGCTCTATGGTTATTTTTCAAGGTTAAATTGATAACCTTTATTTTATTTTACACAATTAATAAATATTTCAACGGTGAGCTTTGCTAAACAGCTATTATTTAATAAATGAATTGACACACTAATATTAAAAGATATTTAATTGAACAGTATTTTATGATGCGGATGGTCAGTATAAACATAGAGCGATCAGTATTTCTATGAAATTTGGTCTTTGAACTTTTGAACAGAAATCCTTAACCAAACCAGAAATTTGTCCATTTGAACAGAAATCCATATATCGATTCAAAAATCAATTAATTACACTGCCCCTACCAGATTTTGAATCCGTGAGCCAACCGATGATGCCAACCAGCGGTAAACTGCCAATACGTTAACAAATGGCTCGCTTAATTTCAAAGCTGTTCGCGGTGTTCTGGGAAAAGAATGGATGTTTGTATCACCTTTATAGAGTTGAAATTGATTTTTTTCTTTCAACTCCGATTTGATGTTTCAAACGTTATAACACACGTAGACCGTCGTACATAAAATATGTGTCAGGTGCGCTAAATAAATGTCCATCGCTGCGTTCTTAAATCTTATTAGAATGCATTTTTACACATTATATAAAGTATGCACCTGAGAATACTGATTGTATTCATTTAACAAGGGGCTCGCCGGCCTAAGTCCAAGGGCCCCTGTGAGCCCCTTCCAGCCCACCCCTGATGCCAACGACTTTGACCACTCGACCAAGAACCCGCATGGTTTGTATAAGTTCTTTACAAATACCCACTGAAAATAACAATACGTCAAGTGGAGGAGAAAAAATGTAAATATTATTGTCACGGTGATATAACAATTCTCGGACCACAAAAAAAGATAAAACAATTCTCTGACCACCGATTCTTTCGGAACTGAATAGCGTCATCGGAAACTTACAATATTTTGTCGGAAGTATCAGATCTTACAAAATTCTTGGAACGATTTCGTTTTAAATTTATGCATCGTTGTGTATTTATATTAATATATTATACATAAATAATATGTATGAAATTGGATATCCTTGAAAGCAAAATCGCGTTCAGTTTGGATTTTGTAAATTTCACTCAAATACAAGACTTTCAGGAAACGTTCTTTTAGACTAGTGTTTCCCAATATTTGAACATCTGTGTACCCCTTTTATAATTTTCCCCACCGCAATTTTATAAACACCGAGTACCCCTCGTCAAAAAAATCTATATTTCTAACCGAAAAAAGTAAGCTTATGCTGCTTACCCCCGCGTACACCCACCCAACTAGGGTATCCAATCCCGGAGCCTTTTTCAATCCCGGGATTTCGGGATTGATTTATTTTGAATCCCGGGATTGAGATTTTCTCACCGAGGAATTTGAAATCCTCAATTCGCTATACTTTTTCCCGGAATCTCACGGAAACTCGTTTTTTTTTTAGCTCGCCGAGGAATTTGAAATCTTGAATTTGCCAATTTCGTGTAAATTTTAGGAATTTTCTTAAAAATTTTCAATCCCGGGATCGCGGCCATCTCAATCCCGGGAATTCGGGATCAGAAAATTGAACGGGATTCCGGGATTGGATGCCCTACACCCAACGCGTCGCGTACCACACTTTAGGATACACTGTTTAAGCTTTGGAGGCCGTTTTTCGAAAAACCACCTTAAAAAAGAACAAATATTGAAAACTTAATTTAAAGTTAATGGGATATATTCTTTTTTTGTGGCCCCTTAGATTTGGAGGCTCCAAAAGCGAGCTTTCTGCGCTTATCAAGTAATTCGATACTGTAATGCCCCCTCCCCGCAATGATTGCGACTTTTTTTTAACCACTTAGCTGCCGTAGATAGTTAATAGTAATTACCTAGCACGCCGGCTATAATTTTCAATTATTAATTTAATTAGTTAGAGATAACTCGTCTCTGGGGTGTTAAGCACGAAAATTTTCACGAGATATCTCCTCTGTGGCAGCCATCGAGTTAAATTTGGAATTAATTCCTGATTTTCGAATTAATAAAACTTAATTCAAACTATTTTTGGGTTTTATTAAATGTATGCTATATTGAGGCCTTTAAAATAGAATTCCCCAAGCGCGCGCCTCGCGTGCTTACAGTGGCGGATCCAGAAATTGTCCATTGGGCCATTCAATTTGAAAATAAACATAATACATTAAAAAAATAGATGAGAGCCTTTTTAAGTGTTTTTTTTTTGCACGAAGAAAATTTTTTGTTTTTTCATACATTTTTGATACTTTTTTACGCGATATTTTGATTTTTGGAACCGTTTATCAAATTATATGAAAGTGAGGTTTTCTTACGCGCCACTTTCTGGAACCACTGTATCGCGTAAAAAAAGATTGAGTGTATATAAAAATAGGCAATTCATAATTGAGTAAGTATATATTCTATAAAACATAGTAAACTAAACAATTTAAGAGCCCATTTCAAAATATGTAAAGTTTTATGGATGGAGATAACCAACGATTTCACTCATAATGGTTGGATAAGCCAATTCAAAACTGGCCGTGGTCACTTCGCTATCAAGCTCTTTTATTCTTGGCAGGTTAATAAATAGTCCAAAATGAAAATTCGGAAATATGATTCAAGATGCTGATCACATCGTTTGGGAACGGAAAACATTGCTCAAGACCAATGTTCCCTCTAATTTTCGGAAGGTTATGTGCGGTAAAATATTGGCTGTGCAACTTTAACACGAAATAAAAAAGATTTGTGCGCCACATAACGGTATTTAGACCTACTAAACGAAAAGGTTGATTTTTAATAATGACAATAATTAACAACACTATTTAATGTCAATTAATTTCTTCTGGTGGTGGTAAAGCTGATGTAACTTTTGTGCGCTCTGTTGTAATGTATGTGCGCGCGCTCAGAGAGTTGTATGCGCGCGCACACCCGCACAGCTTAGAGGGAACACTACTCAAGACCAGTGATTCCCAAACTTATTATGCTCATGGACCCCTTTTAAAGCAAAAACCTGACCGTGCACCCCCAAGTGAAATAATAAAGTTTATGCCTCGAATGGTATTTTTTTATCCATATCTGCTTCCAATGTGTAGCATATGGCCTTTTAATGGAGGTATATTAACAGATGTTTTTCTGCGAGAACTTTTTGTTAGTCAGTCGCACAAACTCTCTTTTCTAAAAATATTTATTCTTCCGCGGACCCCCTGACGTCGTCCACGCACCCCGAAATGATTTTTAATTTGTCACGGACCCCTGGGGGTCCACAGGAACCACTTTGGAAACCACTGCTCAAGATGATACAGCAGTCTGACTTGTCTGACCCGTCGATCATGCTTGGTATCATCATTGCGTATAACAGTATAGTTATATAAAAATTATAAAAAATGACCACTCTCCAGAAGAATTCGAATAGAAAAGAGCTGGGTCTTTATTACCGTATGGGCATCCCACAGCAAAGGCAATACAAAACGGAATCACAAGCTACGCATCTATTTTGCGATGTGATTAAATTAATCGGTCATATTTTACATCAATATTGTTTTTTTTCTCGGTTAAGAAAACCTCGATAAACATTATTTATTTTTATCGCTCTTTACTCGCTCGGAAAAACCAAATCGATTATTTTTTTATCGTCATTCAAAGATCCGTTACACTTAATATGAATCGCATTTTTCAATTATTTTATTACCGTCGAAGAAAAACATTACCCCTTAACCCCTCCGCCACAATGCTCTTTAAATCAGTTCTGCTCGTAAATAACGAAACAGAACGTTAAATTTGAAAAGTATATTTATTATAATAATAATTATATTATATCAGGGGTGGGCTGGAGGGGGCTCGCGCAAGCCCCTTGTTAAGATAAGAAAGTCATTCATCTCAGATAAAATCAGCACCTAACTGCAATTTCTGTAGATGATTAAAGTTTATTTTAAAACAAGACTTGGTTGCCCTTTATTTTTTTTCAAAAAATACACTGACTTCAGCTGCATAATAAAAGAGACCCTAGCTGACCGCATGTGGCTCGCGGGCCACGGATTATGCATCATCTATAATTACATGGCTTGAAGGCATTATGGAGGAGATTTACCGAGTCCCTTGTTAAGATATTAGCAACGCACCGCTGTATTATATCAATTGTTTTACAGGACTCAACTAATTTCCGTGAGCAGTGACGTATCTAGGCCATGTGCCGCCCCTGGGCAAAGTTAAATATAACTCGTTTACTATTTGTCTAAATATTTTTTTTGAAATTATGTTATCTGCCGCCTGTAGTGCTGAGATCGGTAAATGTAATATTTAAAGAAGATTTTTGCGATAAATTTACCTACTGTTTACCTATCGGTCATAATATTATTCTTCTTCTTTCCTTGGCCATGTCCGCTCCCTATGTGGAGCATATGGCCGCCACGCGGCACCTCCATTCTTCTTTTCCTACCTTAAAATGGTATTTATTTTCTTCAATCTTTTCCCTTGTTTCTAGTACTAAGATGACCAGGTTTTAAAAATGTCAATGGAGAACAATTTGGTAAAAATGGATTTTTAAAAAAATCGCTTAGTAACATTCTTTATTGATCATGTCACCGATTTAATACAATGTTAATGATGTTACTTTACCAAAGTAACATTTCAATGTTCAAAAACCTATAGAAAACAATTGAATTTTTGATTTGAAGTTACTCGATCTTTATTGAACTCAACTCAACAATATTTATCGTTAATTTGCAATTTTTGAGTAAATCTTCATTTTTCTTCAACAAATTCAGGAACGATTTGCAATCTTGATTTATATTACATTTAATTATAATTATTCCTGCCAATGTTTCAACCGCTAGTCTGGATTTTTCATTTTTCCAGATATCATTGCAAATGGAAAATTTTCGCTCTACGTTAGCGTTTGTACCCGGTAAACAAAATGTCATGAAAGGAGGAAACAGTGAGCAATTTCCCCTAGAGGAGGACAAAGGACAAAGTTTTCAAAAGGAGGACGTCTGGTCACCTTACTATTTATTATCTACACTCTACAGTCATATTACAACATTGAATACAATGAAGCTTCATATCATTAATTCATTTCATTATATCAATAAAAAAAAAGAAATTCTTCCCTTTATTTGTTTTCTTACAAAAAGATGTTTTTAATGGTAACGGTCTTACAGTACGCGTACACCAAAACCGAATCATCGGCCGACTTCGTGTCGGACCTATTCTGACGTAAAGTGTCGGCCGTTCATGTGCGTTCACTGCAACCGTTGTCGGCCGACCGGTTTTGACCGAGTACAACCTGAAGTTAGTAGCAGTCAGTAGTACTGTGCAGCCTAGAATTTTTCGATATCCATTATCAAATAAAAATCAACAAGAGTTTCACAGAAAACTACACTATATGTACGATAAAACGTCTGTGTTATTTTTTTGTTAAAGCTAGTGTCAAGGTTGGGTTTTTATTGGCACCCGCTTCCACAACCACTTTTGTGAGGAAAACTGGCAGGATTTAAAAAAAAATGTGTAGCTAAATTAATTGTGTTTGAATTTTGCTATCAGGCAACCCGTAATATCAATTGTTTATTGTTTATTGTTAATGGTCTTAAATGGCAACATTGTTTTTCGATATCGAGGTGATTTTTGTTTTTTTTCTTCCTTGCTCTTTGGGATACCATCCTCACCTGACGTGTGTTGGGAGACTTCCCAGTCTCTGGAGGACACTTCCAGAGACATTTAGTTGTAAATTCACTTGCAGTTATTTTTCTTTTGTGGTTTTGTGTTTTTTTTTTCGAGATGAAAGAAATAATATTTTTCCATTTCGACGAAAATTAAATTCCATTTTGTTCTCTGCGCAGAGTTTAACGTCATTTTTTTATTTTACATTTATAAAATCGTGTGAGCAAGCTAGGTTTGTAATAGTTATTGTGTATTGTAATAATTCAAAATTTTGTTTGTTAAATATTCTATGTAATAAGTTCGTGATTGCAAATTTTCTTAAATAAACGTTTTCGTGATAGTAGGGCGATGTTTGATTTAATAACTACCTACATGTGGACTCCGAGTCTAGGCCAGCGGTATTTGTCGTAATGACTTTTATTAGTGAGGATTTATTCTTGGGGTTTAACATCGTGAACAATAGTAGAAATTTCAAACAATAAATGAAACTCGCTCCGAAAAAAATTACGAGTAATGTCACTAGTCATGGATTATTACGCCGAAAAACTTCACAAACTAAGCTAAAAACGACGCCACAATTTAAATTATTTTTTGAGGGCTTGATAATCGCGTTAAAATCACACATTAATATCGACTGTGGAAAGGAAAAAGGACGTAACCCACAGTTTTTCCAAAACAGGTTTTTTTCGATTATCACAATGAATCACACTTGATACACGTTCTATCAAAAGGATGCAAGCTGCAAATGCCGAATAAGTATCTAAATTTAGCTTTTAAGATTGAAAAAGATGACCTTGTAAAAAGTTAAAACCAAGAAAAAAGACTGAAACAAAGGTTTTTCCTACACAATTTCTTTAATTAATATTAGATTATGTCAATTAAACACCAGTTTAGAAGTCTCCGTGCACTTCAAGGTTGTGTATAATTCATAATTTGCATATGTCACAAAATCACCAAAACACGTTTTTAGCGCCTCCTGTAAAATTTGACATGTGTGGGTTACGTCCTTTTCCCTTTCCACAGTCGATATGAAGAACACTGATAAATTATGCAAAATACGAAATAAATACGGTAAATATTCTGTCATAATACACCGAAAGTAGGCGGCAGACTCGCGACAATACCAACCTGAAGTTAGTAGCAGTTGATGTTCTGTCAAAAGTAGCCGGCAGACGGCCGACCAATCACAACATTTTTGGATTCGTCGGTTGATCGGCCAGAGACAGCCGTCATCGTTCGATGGTGTCTGTAGTAGTGTACGCGCTCTCATTTCTTTACATACGTTTGTTTCGATCGAACGACACGGCCGAGCATAGTTCGGATGATGACGGAATAGGTGTACGCGAACCATTAGTAACATGCAGTGGCGCCACTTTTTTCTATAGCGTTTTATATAATAGGAATTAGGGCATCCAATCTTTTCTGATCCCGAGAGCAAGAGCTTTTTTCTGATCCCGAGATTTCTGAATTGGCGTTTATTCAATACCGGGATTGATCATTAAGTCAGTATCAGGGCATCCAATCTCAAACCCTACTACCTACGACGTACATAAAAAAAACATGTTTTTTTCACATGGTTTTTTAAAGGCCAGCAACATAGTACCGTGGGGGAAGTGTTATGCGTTCGTCTCACTCGACTGATTGGTCAATGGTTCAAATCCGTGAACTGACACCCTCTTACGTTGAAGCAAGAACAGTGTCGGATTTGGACTTGGCAGGCCCAAGGCGCAATAAAATAATGTTTTGCGGATGTCACGTAAAATAAATATAAGCATTGAAAAGTGAATTTAAACTATAAACGTTACGTATAATATTAGATTAGATTGAGGCCTCCTGCGCTTTTGGGATAATCCGCCACTGGACATGAATGTCTGTGATGTTGTTCTCCCCGACCACCCAATGTCTGATCCAAAATAAAAACGTAGTTTAGATTGAGAGAGCGTTATAATTTCTTAAGTAATTTCATAAATCCAACCTTCTTTTAACTTTACCGAAACGAGAGGTTGTATAACTGACATAAACTAGTTATCGGTAAACAACTCTTCTTTAAATACTTGTAAATGTATTGCACTTGATTTTAATAAATCAGTGTCCGAAAGTCAGGAGATGTTTACTGTGCGACAGTCAGCCTTTTTTTAAATTATTGCCTATCGCTATCCCGTTACTATTGTATAATAAGGGATTCTTAAAAGCCGCCCCTTCTCAGAAACATCGCGAATTGTTACAAGGTTAAGCAATACCCTTGTTAACATATCGACTGTGGAAAGGGAAAACGACGTAACCCACATATAGCAAATTTTACAAGAGGCGCAAAAAACGTGTTTTGATGATTTTTGGCCATGTTCAAATTATGAATTATACACA
Source organism: Himalopsyche tibetana (assembly GCA_030503985.1). Taxonomy (NCBI): domain Eukaryota; kingdom Metazoa; phylum Arthropoda; class Insecta; order Trichoptera; family Rhyacophilidae; genus Himalopsyche; species Himalopsyche tibetana. Next base: position 2,572,158 of record JAPJYX010000052.1, on the reverse strand, counting down.
ACCTTGAAGTTCACGGAGACTTCTAAACTGGTGTTTAATTGACATAATCTAATATTTATTAAAGAAATTGTCTAGGAAAACTTTTATTTCAGTCTTTTTTCGTGGTTTTATTTGTTTACAAGGTCATCTTTTCCAAAATTAAAAGCTAAATTTAGATACTAATTCGGCATTTGCAGCTTGCATCCTTTTGATAGAACGTGTATTGATACATTGTGATTGTCGAAAAAAACCTGTGGGTTACGTCCTTTTCCCTTTACACAGTCGATATTGACAGCCTACTGCTTATCAAGGTAGTGAAACATGACATTCCTAAACTAAATTTTGACTGGGAGTTATCAAAACGTAAAATTTAAAATTATTCAAAATAAAAATATTTCATTATTTAATTTCTCGTGCAGTCGCTGTCCGATTGCAACAGGAAATTTCATATGTTTAATAACCGTTCTATTTCAATCGAAATAATCAATTTATCACCATTAGAGAATAAATAGCATGACGTGCAAAAAAATATTATTTTCTGCATGTAATAAAATTATGTCATTATTCATTCACAGCCCTCATTGTTGCAATAGAAATGGAAAATACGTTTTGCGCGCAAACATCGGCGGTATTTCCCATTAACATATATTCAACAGTATTATCTTGAATAACTCAAAAGGTTGACGATCTCTTCGTTTCAATAAGTGTTCGATATGCAGGAAAATAAAATCCTACACTCCAAGGCGCAGTAAGATTTGGAGGCCCTGTTTTTCGGAAGTTTTTCGGAAGAAGTAAAAAGCATTGTAAGATTCCACGCAAAGTAAACATTAATATAGAATGAAGAACTGAATTCAAAATATATTGGTTATTCATCATATGTGCTATTTTTAGGCCCTTAAGATTCGGAGTCCTCAATCGCGCCCCTCATTCTCTTATAGCAGTGTTTCTTAACCTTTTTGGGCCCGTGGTGCCTTTTGAGTGTCTTTATTTGTCTGTGGCCCTCTTACCATTGTTTTGTCTACTTCACCTGAAGAAACAACTCCTAGTACATAGATAAATAATAGTAGGAGTGATTTAAAAACAAAATTACAAAAAATATTGGGGGTGACAAATTCAAGGACCGCTCCGGGCGGCAGGACCCCTTCCTACACCACTGGATTCAGAGCATCATATGTTTTTATTGTTTGTGGGATTTTATTTTGGTAGCGGGTAGGTAGATCGACTACACTCAATGATTTTGGAATTATCTTTACATCTTTAACTGTAATGTTTGCAGTAGGTAAGTAGATGGTTCACTGTGTAAGTATCAATAAAAAAAACCTACGCAGACGACGCCTTACTAGTGCCAATCGTCGTGCAGGTATAAAAAAAACAGCAAAAGAGTTGCTTTCATCAATCCTAGCATGGGATGACACCAATAAACTAGCATTGGCTTCCAAATAAAACTGAAACTATCTTCCTCAAGGATGGTGTTAGCTTAAACAGACAAAGACCTCCCACTTCACGCATGGGAACCACCACTGTTTAAGTTTCTGAAGAGTCGTCGCTTAACATAGACTAATTCTGGACACCCGGCTTTCTTTTTCATTGCATGCTAAAACATCAATAATCAAAGCTTCTTCTGCTAACTATCAAATCTCTGACTTAGTACATAGTAATCAGGGCTTCAATACTAGTGCTTGTTATATCGGTTACAATGTCTTATACATGGGGATTACTGACTACGCCGCTAGCACATGGTGCAAGTGATATAACCTTCTCCATTCAGAAAAGCTTTCTAAGCAGACAACGCAGTGTTGACAGCCCTAACCAAAATATACAGAACTTCTTCTACGGGTGCATTGTCGGTCCTGGCTGGTATACTTCTGTTAGATTCGCACATTCAAGTTAGAAGTGCAACAATAATGCTTATATAAAGGTGACGAATCCCAGGTGAGAGAAATTCATTTATTGCCTACTCCTTGACCTGACTTTTACATTCCGAAGGCACGTAGAATTACGGTGAGCAGTATGGCAATAGAAGTTGGTATGAAAATTTTGGCAGCATTGATAGGAAAATTTTTCTAAAGGCAGGCAAACTTATAAACTCTTTCCGAATGTAAAGTGGTAAATGGAGATAATCAAAGTTTCAACTTATTAATTGATTTGACATTTACTTGGTAGAACTCCATTATAACAGGTTAAAAATATCAAAGTATTTTAGTTCTACAGTTTTTAATAATTTCTATGCGCTGATAGCTATTTCAGCATTAACCATCGTCAGAACTATTCTGCGGCGTAGTTCTGACGGTGGCGAAAGCCGAAATAGCTATCAACGCATAAAAATTATTAAAAACTGTAGCACTAAAAAGTTTCAACTCTTAATTTCTGGGTAAAGCTATTCATAACTGGCCATAGTCACTTCACTTAGTAAATAGTCCAAAATGTAAATATGATTCAGGATGCTGATTTATTTATTTATTCAATTAACATTGCACAAGGTTGACAAATTATTAATTTAAAATTTTACACACGTCACATCCTTTAACTCGGTGGCTGCCACAGATGAGATATCTTGTAATTTTTTTCGAGCTCAACACACCAGAGACGTATATTAAAGTAGCATGCTGATTGTTTTGTGAATCTAATAGTGATCTACTCCACTACTTACTGGTATATAAAATAAAACAAATCCTCCGCATACAAGAGAAAGTGACCAAGTCCATGTAGGATGTCTCACGATCTTAAAAGGTGTTCAACATGATGCGACTACCCTACATTTTACTACATTACACTTGATCACTCTCTCCTGTATATCAGCGATATATAAATAGGTGTGGAAGTGTGTTAATTTATTTTGCACGTACAACAATATTAATAACCTCATTCACTCCAATGCAACAATAATTATTTTAATAAGTGTACCTAAAAATACAGTTTTTTACAATTTATTACATAGGCCTTTTTTGACGCAAAAGATTTAAAATTTCAGCCTAATCAAATATTTGGATCTCGTATTAACCCCCAGGCACATATATCATATTTAAAATATTTTTTAATACTCATTTTTATCCCAATGAATAGCAGAAAGCCAAAGAAGAACAAAAGAATAAAAATATTTTTTTTATTTGAAGAACATTACTGGTGACATTCTGTATAAATAGTTTTAATACTGGTGCTTATAAAGATTTGTAGTTAGAGTTATTAAACACAGACCGGTCCTTTAATGGTGCTGTATGGTAACGCTAAAAACTCTGACCATATATTTTAAATAACACATGGAAGTTGAGTCTCAGAAAAATATTTTTTATCAGATTAGGTGTCAAATTTGAAAACTGGTTGTTACCTTTCACAGTTTTTTTTTGATTGAAAGTATTTATCACTAAAACTTAAATCTTATCCTTAAAAGAACTCAAGTTATTAGATTGAAACCGGTGAACTTTTGCTATTAATAATGGACATCAAAAGAGAGCATTTGTGTGACATGCCGTGCACGTCATAAAGGCTTGAAGGGTTAAACATTAATTCAAACAATGATAATCTTATACTAACTCTCAAATCTTATGATTTTCATCTAAAGGAATGAGAATCTCCATATTTCAGAAGAACATTTTCTCATATGTATTTATGAACAAATTAACTGTGTTAAAACTAACTAAGTGTTATTTTTTACTAAGAAAGGCATCAATTTTTTTGCAGCTATATAAATTTGTTCTAGACTATTCCGAATTAAATTACACAGTAAATAATTAATAGATTTTTTATTTTGAATAATATAAACATAGTAATTCCATTCTACAAGTAGAAATTTTGGACAGTTAACACATTAAATGCGGGAAAGGTATTAATACCCGTTATCTCAACTGATGGTTAAATGCGGGAAGGGTATTTTTACCGTTTATGTTATCTGATGTTTAACGTCGGGTAGGGTATTTATACTCATTCTTTTCTACAAGCATTTGACTTTGTCTTGCTTTTGAGGTTCGATTGAACAATTTTACAAAAGTAAACACATATTTAAGAAACAGGGTTACCACAAACTACCTTCATTTTTTAGAATAAATAATGTTTATTTATTTTGCAAAATCCACATAAATTTGCAATTATATTGCACAGTCGCTAGCATATAAGGTTTGGTATGACCTAGATTTATAAAAATGGACACATATTCAAGAAACAGGAAATTTTTTAATTTAAATAACGTATGTGTAATTGTTTTAATGTGTATTTTTAAGTGTTAGACATAATTAAAAATTAGTGTAAGAAGTTCTAAAACTTTTCGATGATTTTACGCGCAACCTCGATTTTTTGCCCGCATTAGGGTATCAGCGGTGCGCGAATCTCGCCCGAAATTAATGTGTTAATATAGTTTTTTGGGTAGAACAGTTTCATGCGTGTCTGTAACGCTTCAAATCTTCAGACCATTCAAGTTTCTTGAAAATGGAGTATGTTTTTTAATCTTACCATCTGTGAAAAGAACGATTGATATATTATATCGATTGTATTTAGACAAATAGGATTAACTCTCAATTTTTTTTATCACAATTACATACACATTCTATCAATAGGATTTAAGCCACAAATTCCGAATTATTTGGCATTGTTACACAATTATAATAATTTCTTTAATTTTATTAATATTATGTCAGCAAAATTAAACAATAATTTCTTAGTAAAGTATGCATATTGTTAAGATTTAAGTAAGTTGATAAATTACAAAAATGAGGTAAGTGCACAATAAAATTCTTTGCCTGGATTAACTCATTTAGGTGCATTTATTAAATCAGCTTGGCAAAAACAACAATTAAGATTATCAGTCATTATTATTAATAAAGAATTGTAGGCAGGGATGTGCCACTGTTTAGGCTAAGCATTTGCTGAGACACAGGTGATGCGAGGCACGGCAACACAGAAATGGCAGGTAATACAGATATGTGCGACTAGCGTATGCTGTGACAGATGCGTCACGCAACTGACATAAATCCAAACAATGTTATCTACATTTAAGTGTTTTTCATTTATTGGCTGATAATTTACTGACTTAATTTTTCATTTTCGGCTACACGATAGTCAAACAGCATCATGTCAATCTTTTTTAGTTTCTTCTTAAATCACCAGTGAAATTTAACGCTAACTACTTAAAGTTGTTCTTTTTTAATGATATTTAAGATAATACCTAGAAATTTTAGCATCACCATAAGCAATATAAACATACAGTTTACAATAAATTATAAAATAGGAACATTAGGTTTTCAATTGAGATCTGCTTTGTAAAATTAAAAAATAAAGTGTTTTTTGGCTCTCCTGAAAAGTTACACTTTTGTAAATAGTGTTGTTTGACTTTAAGCTCTCGATAAATGAATGACACATAATGACTCACCATAACTCTTTTCGTGTCTTTTTAAGTGTAGTCTACATAAGTAGTATCGTATAGCCAGGGCCGGCTCGTGGCGTATTCGAAATACACAGGCCCACAGGTGTCGCACTTAGATTTTTCCACTATTCACTCATTTAGTTCTTGTGTTGAGAGGAGCAAAAGGCGCAGAGATCCTCGAGCTGTCCCTGCGTATAACCAAAGTTCAGTTTGCACTAATTCAATTAGTTCCACAGTCATGTACTAACTCCACAACGGAGCACAGAGCAGGTCAGACACATTTCTGCATCGGAGTTGCCTGCCTATCATAATTTGATCTGTCCTTCTTCGATTAGTATAAAATCTGTGGTACCCTGCGTCTTATCATACGCTTAGCCTTATTAATCCCTAACATTATCTGTGTCAGATTCACATAAATCCACTTTATTTTGATATTATATCTATCGTCCATGTAATAATTTATCTTGAAAGCTCAAATTTTCATATGCTGTTTACTCAGAATCATCAATTTGTTACATGCTAACTTCTGGCAGTATAAATTATATTTTGCATTTTGAGCTTACCTAAAAATCTTCATTGTTTTGCCAAATCAAGGTTGGCATCTTCAAATTCTTTGATAAAGAATACTTACCTTTGATACAATTGATATATAATAGAATCGCTTTTAATTTGTATAAGGCAGTGTGGAACACATAATTAAATTAACTAAGATTAAATTGACTAGAAAATGTTCATGAATTTCATTTTTAAATGCAAATAATTATTTGATCAATAACTAAATTCATGAACGGTCAGTTACTGATTTGAACACTTGCTGGGGCTTGTGGCTAAATGATAAATGACATTCTCTTTGGTAGCAGCTTTCACAAGTTGGAATCCCAGTATGGGACACTTTCATAAATTGTTTGGTGAACTTGTATTCAAAAGTATTGATGTCTGTGTTTTCGCGATTCCTCCCCCACCCGACCAATTCTAAAAAGGGGGCATAGCAATAGCGATTAGCCTACTACTAAACTTTTCCTAGCGTTCTTCTTCCACACCCTTCTATCACCATAAAATGATATTGTCTGGGTCAGAAGAAAGATATTTCTAAATGAATAAATATAAAAACTTTGACACAAGTCAATGGACCCCTATCGGCTCAGAACTGGTTATAAGTCAATCACATTCTCTACGCTCTGATTTCAGATTTAAAAAGAGGGTGTGTCGGGAGATATGAAAGAAATTGTTGTCATCCTGAATATAAGCCCACGAATCAAATGAATGATCCCACTCCGTCTATGCCCAAGAACTTTGACCTTACAGCTACAGGATCGACATACAATTAACAGATTGTTAAATGGGTTTGGGAGAACACATGCAATTAGCCATTAAATAAATTTATGCTGTGATTTGAATTTTTTTGTTTTAATCGTATATTTTTGCCACTTAATTTAGTATTATTAAATAAAAACACAAAAAAAACATATATTTGAATATCTTAAGTTATTTGGAATGCAACAAAATAAATATTTTAATCATACTAATGAAAAAGACTGTAACCCACATTTTCTGACAAGTAGAAAGACGCAAACCACATAGCCAAACATTTACATAATAAATACTTGCGGTGAATTCTACAAACAAGAGAGCATGTACTTCAGGAAAGCTTATCCTTGATCAGGGCACCAACGACCGTTCATAGAAATTAGTAAACAAGAGATTCTTCGAGGTACCGTGTACACATATTTTTTTTTATAACAACGCCAACATTGTTTTCAGTTCTTCCATAAAATGTGAGTTACACCTTTATATCCAAGATAATTAAATATTTATATTAAGGGCGAGTGTAGTGGTCTACGGTAACATCTATAATTAAGACAAATTATTAAATAGCTTATTTACAAACATTCGCGTAATTGATTAAATCTAGGTTAATAGGATTTTAAAAACATCCCAGTTGACTTTAGCATTCCTAAATAAATTCCAATAAAATATATCTGTAAAGAATGAACAGGAAGCCATTGGCGTGCTTTAGCAGTGACCTCCTATTTTTTTTGCGCTTTGCATTTTATCACATAGTAACTAAATATTTCATCCATATTTTTTATTTGCTAAACTAAGGGAAATCTTAGTTTTGCATTTTTTTGCGGAAAAAACCAAATCCCTAATTTTGTATGAGATTCACTCCCCCAATTACACTGTCCCGACTTTAGTGTAAATGAGGGTTTTACTGTACTATTATTATACACGAATGTTTGTATATAAGCCATTTCATAATTTGTCTTAATGATAGGTGTTGCTGTAGACCGCTACACTCAACCTTAATCTTATTTTCTTATATCTAGCGTTGAATTCCATCATTCTATTATATAATTTCCATGTATTTCTGTAGAAAATTATATTTCTATTGAATAAAATATATTTCCTAACTGCACTATTTTTATTATAAGCTCTCGTATCATTATTAAAATGATATATTTAAAAACGGCACATAGTCAAAACATTTAAACAATCTTTACTCAATTCAAAACCAACTGTCTAGCAATACTTGCAACATTCTGAACAACGTGGTTTATTTCATAAAAGGAATATTTCAATATTTGACAGTTGAGTTTCTTTAATGTTTTCACATAAACTTAAGATAGCCTCTGGTATGAGGTGGGATCTATTTTACCAACAAACACGGTTGCAGGACGTGTTGATTAAAGGAACTATCCCATTTCTGATACTCACTTATTTAACTAATACGCAAGTTCTTCGGCAAGATAATAAATTAATAACAATAATTTACCGCCAATTACGACACATCTCCACATTTCTACAATATCCATTCTATATAAGCTCTCACATTTTTGAAATTGTTTCCAAAACAGCACATATGAATCATCTGGTATCAAAAGCAGAACTGTTCCATACATCAGCAGTTCTGCTTTTGAACCGTACATGAACAGTTCTGCTTTTGATACCAGACGACTCATATCTGACTTTTCCAAATCAATTCATATCCTCGAAGCACAAAACCAATTCACGCATAAAAATATACATATAGTTTCTCTACTATACACAATAATTTAAATTACTCTATCTTTTATACAACAACATTATAATCTCTCATAAGATTGGGAGAAATTGAACTAGTATATGGGATTTTAAAAGATAATTAAGGATTTTCAACAGATTCGGCTGTAACTTTGTGGAAGTTCATTTTTAATGTAAAATTAGATTGTTGTGTAACAGAATGTGACATGTGTTTCGCTTCTTTGAGACACATCATCAGTCCATCACAATGTTTACGAACAAACTAAATTATTTTTTCTTTAGAGTTAGCTAATAATTTGATAAAAAATAAAAATTTTGAAATACTTCATAAAGTAAATAATAAAGGGTGATTAATAAAGTCATTAATAAAAAGGAAACATTAGTGAATAACATTTTATATAAGATAGGTGGATTACCGCTGTTGAATTAATTTCCATTGAGATTTACCACACATAATGAAAGTAATTAGTTTTTAATTAACATTCCATACACGATGCGATGGTCTGATGACGCTTTTTAAAAAAGTAAAGAACGTGTCACACTCTGTTACAGAACAAGTTGGAGTAACACAAGTTATCAAATTTAATTTTATATTTATAATTACTCAGTTTACAGAACAGAACTGTGTTAATGCAGAATTGGTTAACCCTCGGTTACCTGAGAGCTACTGAGCTACGGGCTTTTGTTTTATAATCAAATTTTTTCTCAAGCTTTGAAATTGATGTGAAATAGGAATATTTCAAGCGTTTTCTGTCACTTTAACAGCGACACACTGATTCGGTGTAAACCAGTTTGAAAATCAAACTAAACATCACAAAAGCAAGTAAAATAACACAGCAAAAAGTCTACCAATCATTCAATGTTATAAATTCATACAGAATAAAAATAGTAATATTAACACACTATGACTAAATAAAATATTCACTATTGAAATACACGAATAAGATTTTTGTGAAAGGGTATATGTCAACAACAAGGTATTAATTGCGCTACGGTTCAAGGTATATGTGTAAATGCTAGTGTATAGTATAATTTATTAACACTACCATTCGATACAAGTAAATATTGAACAATTAACATTAACTGGAAAGGGAATTGACGTAAAATATTTTTAGTTTAGTTATTAATTGTTGCAATAGGCCAGTAGTGAGCAAACTGCGGGGCTATTCTCAAACACTAATTAAGGAGGTATTTAATACTCAACATGATTTTTGTATTTGATTTTTACAGTTGGTATAACTTGTATTGTAACAATTGCGGATATGTTGACTGTTGTACTTTGGGAGTAGTGAGAGCGATGGTTAACCAATAGTTCTGACATAACCTTATCCTTCTGTCCCTACTACTCTTTGCTCGAAGAGACGAGCTGAAACGGCTCTCTGCTTACCTCCGTTAGGGACCAATACACTCCACATTGGAAAGTGACATGGATAAAAAAAAATTTGAAAGAAACTGTCAAAATTAGCCCAAGCCCGTCAAGTAGCATGTTGTAAAACATATTTATTTCATTACAATCACTCTAATAAGTATAACGAATGGATATAATTCATCAAACATAAAAAAACTTCTTCTTATAACAGCAGTGAACATAGCCACAATTCATGCATTCAAGTTGTACCAACCAAATACAAAAATTATGTTGATTATTTGTGACACAAGAATACCAACTACAAACATTAGATTTTTTAGTATCTCCGGGCTGCGTGAACATTATATATACAGTTAAGAGTTTTTTTTTTATGAAATTTTTTTTTTCATATATATGGATTATTTCTTCTTTTGCCGCACCTCTTTGAATTATAAAGTGTAGTCAAAAGTGCAAGTGAACAAATACATTATTTCTTTTAAATATTTTTCTAGAAGCTATTATGGGTGTTTTTTTAGGTGTGTTTTTTGAATAAGCAGCACTTTTTCCAGCGACATTCAATTTGACAGCTAATCGCTGATTTGTGCTCAGTTTGGTTTGCCATTTCACCATGAATAGACTAACGCTAAAACAACGCTTGCAAATTTATTTTGAAAACTGGGGTTCAGTTTATAGTTCAGTATCACAAATTTTTTTTCAGCGATGATGCTTCTTTTTAATTGAATGGCTACGTTAATAAGCAAATCGCCGTATCTGCGGTGAAGAAAATCCACAAGCCATTATTGAGACGCCTTTACATCCATAATAAGTCACTGTTTGGTGTGCTTTATGGGCTGATGGAATCATTGGTTCATATTTCTTCAAAAATGATGCCGGCCAGAATGTTAATGACATAAAATTATCTTTACAATAGTTTTTGGGTGTTTTATTTAATTTTAATATGTCCTATATCTCTAAAAAAACACCTTTAGTTCCAATTCGAGCAATGATCTTTATTGCGTTTATTTGTGGGCAATATTAAAGCAGTCTCTACCAACGATTCAATTGTAGGAAGGGAAAAGAGCCGAAGCTGATTTTAACTGTCGATATTTCATGGCAACGGATTCTTTTATAGAATTCTTTAATATGTTTGCAACAAATAATGAAGACAATATGACCAAAAATCAACGATAGATGTGTGCTAGTATCCATATGCGAAGAAATAATAATAAAGTGTCTTTCAATAGGGACGCTCGAAATTTGTTAGGTTACAGCAGCCACGTTGTTAAAGTGACATCTGTCAAATTTGTTGTCAATTGTTTAGTAGAGTACGGCAAATCACCATGGAAGGTTATAGCGTTGAACAACGTGTGCAAATCATCAAATTTTATTATCAAAGTCACTGCTCCATTTTTGGATGAATGGATATGCGAACAAGCAAAATTGTCAGATTTGGGGCGATACCAATCCATACGAGATACACCAGCACCAAATGATTTTGGTTTGGCGGAATCATCAGTCCGTACTTCTTCCAAAAAGAAACTGACATTGCCATAACCGTCGGTGGCGAGCGCTACAGACCGATGATAAGCAACTTCTTGTGGCCTAAACTTTACCAATAACATGTGGTTCCAACAGGACTGCGCTACGTGCCACACAGCGCATGCCACGATGGACATTCTGCACGATTGAGCGCCTCAAATGAAAGACCCATTAGTTCAATACAAAATATGAGAATGGCAATAGATAATTGATACAAAATACTTTGACGTACAGGTACGACGTTACTAATCAAATTGTTAATTAACACTAATTCTTTCTCGACGTTTTTAAACTAAATTATAAACTTATATTACAACTATAAAAATGTGTATATAATATGCGTGTATTATAATTATTCGTAAATTTGCCACGGAGTAAATGTACATGTAAGCGAATTGTAAATTTGACGGCTTCATAAATTCATTTTTGAGCACTTAACTACAATTTGTAAAAGCTCTTAGTTACAAATATTTCGTAAATTGACAATTATAATAAGAATATGTTGGAAATAAGAACATTTTGTCACCGTATTAGCAGATGTTGGTAAGTAACAAAATTGTCAAAAATGATGTACAGTAAAAACTCGACTATCCGGATTGTTTAAATTTACACAAATTTTACAAATATACCGCTATATACGTGTTTACAGTTTAAAAAATCCACCAAACGTAACATCTGTAAAACAACTATTAAGATCAAGAAGCTCGCCATTCGTTTAGGAATGGCTGGAGCCACATTCAACTCAATGCGAACTGTCTGGGACAAACAGTTGTACTCGATTAAAACCAAATGTCACTTATTCAACGCTTGCATTCTGCCGATACTGCTTTACGGTTGCGAATCATGGCACCTGACGAAGACTCAGAAAAACCGTATACTGAGCTTCGAGAACAGATGCTTGCGTCGGATAACGGGGGTGAGGTGGTTTGATTTCGTGAGGAATTCGGAGATAAGGGAGTGTACAAGACAGCGTCCTGTCACGTCAGTGGTTATGGAGAGACGATGGAACTGGCTGGGTCACGTGCTGCTGATGCCTCCGGAAAGCCTCTATCCTGGCTACCTCTTCTTTTGACCGGTGGGATTCCGGCGTCCCGGACGTCCTTCGGGTGTATTCGAAGGAACTGAGGGATGCTGGCATGTCATGGGAGGAAGCGAAGCAATTGGCGAGAGACAGGGAAACATGGAGGTGCCGCGTGACGGCCATATGCTCCACATAGGGAGTGAACATGGCCAAAGAAGAAGAAGTAATTGCAACACTCAATGGCTTATATTGGAAATAGATGCTTCGATGATTATTGTCAGCAGACAAAAATAGTGATGAAAAATTATGAGCTTCCACAAGAAAATTACCGATGCTACATGGTAGCAGAGTTTGGATTTTTTAGATGCGTCAACGAAAATACCATCAGTAAATCCAGCAATGCAGTAAAGCACAATAGCCTGATTTTCAATGAGTGCTGAATGCGACAAAGAATATGCCAACGTGTAAATTGTGATGCAAACGATCTTGTATTCTAGATATTGAACGATCTGGAGACAATCAAAGAAAAATCTGAATCAGTGGAATAATATCAAGAAGATGTAGTGGATATTAGTGAGGGGAAAATATTTGTCCTTCACATTCTAGAACTTTTCTGTACAGATGTCGCCATGAAGTGATTCAAAAGCCGAAAAAAACATAACTCTACGTCGTTTTCAACCTTTTTACATACGTGGACCGGTAAAAATTGGAAAAATATTTCGCGGACTGGTGTCAACCAGATACACATATTTACGTACAGTCAGTTCTCGACTTACGACTATTCGCGGCCCGGCAATATACTCTTGAATAACACAGGTTGAATAACACTGCTCTAGATAACTAATGTGTCTTAAAATTTTTTGCGATTTGTCAGCATCAAAAGAACAGCTAGCTTTAAACAAAAGTGAATAATTGAATTTATAAATATTTTTTAAAAACTGATTGTAGGGAACTGACTATCTATCGATTATCCGGATTTTTCACTTTCTGGACCAATGTTCCTTCTAAGACAAGAGGTTAGCTGCGCGGAAATTTCAAAGGCTGCGCGGACTGATCAAATATTAATTGAACAACTGTCTTGTAGAACACACCAACCCGGAATGAGTGTGCGGGGGCTCCCCAACTGCTGTGCGCGCAGCTCAGACGAAAAGGTTGATCCAGACCTTCGCCCCCAATTAGTCTGGATAATCGAGGTTCTAGTGTACACAATGATAATTTTAAATTTATTGAAAGAGTTTGTAAAAAACAGCAGTTTAAAATATTATTAATGCAGGTTTCAAGGTAGAAAATAAATATCTCTACCTTTTAATTTATAACTTTACTTGTGTCAGACCGGTATAAGTAAATCTATATATTTTTGCTGTTTTCTCAGAACTGTAGATTTGTTACTTACCAACTTCTGCCTGTTTGTACAGTGACGATATAACAATATTTAGATACAGAACACATAGCCCTTAAAGATGTTTCATTACCCCATAGTTAATAACATTAATTGAAAATAAGATATGTACAGTTAATATATTATAACATATAATACATTTTTTTATAATTTCTTATCAACCCTTCGAGGAACAGGTTAATTTTGACATAAACGCTCATAATTTTTTTTCTTATATTTTGATTATTTATACTATTTTGGATAAATCCGGAAGAGTATCAATTATTAGTTCAAGAAGTAAATATTTTTTTCGAATTATAAAACGCAATGTAAAAAGTGTTCATTCATAAACTTATTCATTATTTTAAGATTTCGACTGAAGGTGCTTGGTGGAATTTCAATATTAAATTTGAATCGTTTAAATTATGTACATTCACACAAGTTTTGTCACTAACGACCCGGGTTTCGCCTTTCGGCATCTTCACGTTTGTTTATTTTGCAAGAAATAATAAAAATAGAGTGACAGCCAAAAATCATAGATAGATATAAATGTTTTGTGTCTATAAGTGACGAAATAATGACAATTCAATAAAAAAAAGCATTAGTATGACAATCAATATTAGACTGCGCAACATTTAGACGCATATACGCGGCCATACTCCTCAAAGGGTTAAGGTTACGACACAAACAAAAAAAAAATGCTAACAATCACCACCACTGTATTGAAATAGAGAGACAAAGAGAGCATTTAGCCCTTTGCTGTGATTGATTTTGATCCATACCAAATTTATTCAATCGCTGCAACAGAAAAATAGATTAAAACTCCTTAAAGTTTACCCTTCCATTTAGTCAGAGAAAATATATTTGCTTCCTGGTAAAAGTGACAAAGTAAAAAGGTGTTATGTTCTAAACGAGGTGAATGTGCCAGCATAACTACAATACATACATCGTGTTGATGAATAATAAATTACCCTAAGTCCACTTTGGAATTTGAAGATTTGTAGCTTTGCATTGTATGTAAGCAAGGGAATATTTATCTGTGTGCAAAGCATATGAACCTAAGTCTACCTGTCTTGTCTCCCAATGCTAAATACAAACAAATTCCCCGTTCAGAAACACTTGTTACCTGGGGGGGCTTTCGACTTTTAGACTGCCCTTGCGAGAGATGGGAGGAGAATGATTACGATACCAGATTGGTATGGAAAAAAGATTTAATCGGTATTAGAAAGTGTAAGACACTGTTCTACAATAAACGCCGTAGACCGTGTTAAGTGTGACGCCGTTCAAGACTGACGAATGCTTACTGTAAAAATGAATTAGTGTGCTATCATTATCACGCTTTGCACGCCGCAGAGCAACGAATGTGGCCTTTACATGCTGAATGCCGTGCCTTTAGTTATTAACTTACCAATTTTATTAGATTGTCTTCAGTACAGTCAAAAAAGTAATAAATTGATCGCTTTTGAGTTTAAAATACTCTTCAAACTTCATATTGCAACCATATAAATGTTTTCTTGACAAATATATTGAAACAACCATTAATACTGGCACGCTCCTCCAAACCAGACAGCAGCAACTGCACCTAGGAGTCATGTATTGCTATACGTAGCCGATGACATTTATTGTAGCCCGACAGTTACCAACACCAAGAAATAAGATAAGTTCTGGATTGCAACAGTAATCAGGAGTCGCATAATTTGGTAAACACGTAACTTCGCTCCGAAACTCCTTAAAATTAAATTGTAACATTCGCACAAATGAGTGCGGATAGAACTTTGGTGAGAATACAACATTAATTGTACATAATAAATATGTTACATATTACACTAAGTTCATTCTTTTTCTTCAATGTCCAGATCTTGCCCCAGTGTCATGTTTTGCAGTTCCTCCTGCGAGGTCACAGAGAGAAGCTCTCGGGCTATTTCCATGTTGTCGTTGCCCTCCAGTTCCTGAACCTCGTGCACCAGATCGCGTAATTGCTTGCGCAGTCTGACGGCCTTGCTCCTTAGTTCTTTCTCCTTCTCCCTGATTTTGGATATCTGCTCAAGGGCCACCCGCTGTTCGGAGAAATCGATCACCCACCTCAGATACAATTCTGAAATGATAAATATTTATTTTTTTACACATTATATTTCACCCAACGTTGTACTCGCCGCCGCCTGCTACGGCTTCAAACTCTTCTTACAGGGTGTATTCTTAACAGTGTTGACCACTTGACCACAGACCTACTAGCACTGTATTGATAACGATGATGTCATATGAAGGCTTAGAGTAGGGAAAAAGATTTAAGAAAAACTTCTTTCGATTACTGATTTCAGGTGACTACTAAGCTAAAGTGTAAATGTTATAGGAATTGTATTATTAACCCTTCAGGCTCATATAACTGATTTTGAAGAGGAGAATGAACCGCATATGAAAAAAAAAAAAAAAAATTGTTTTGAAAATAATTTCTGGTTACATTCTGTGTAAATAATTTTATCACAAGTGGTTGTCAAGTTCTTGCTCTCAGATCGACGTGTAAAAATGTGTAAAATTCGAAAACTATATCAGTTATAGTACTTAGTTTTATCTACTGGTAATTGAATAAATACTGGCGCTCACCTTCCCACAGAACCAGACTCATGGGAGCGACCGACGGCCAAATAATGCCTTGGTTCGGCTCGTACAGAGGGCTGATGACCTCCTCGACGGCCTCGGGGGTATTCAGGTGAGACCACAGGCTCGTCGTGTTCGTGAACAGGCCGATTTCTTCGCGCTCTCTCTCACAGTTGCCGAGGAACGAGCCTGAAATTATGATTCCGTATTATGAATCAAAAGGTTAACATTATATTTTTTTTTTCACACTGCACCAAATATATACAGAAAAGTCCGTTAATTCGAACAACGATAATTCGTAATTCGAAATTTTCATAATTTGCTCGGTCCCAACATTATGTGTGCTACTTAAAACAATGGATGTGAGGATAATGTTGGAATCTAAAGAATCGTGATGTTTTTAAAAGAGTTGGAGACGTAAATATTAGAGCAATTATTTATTTATATATCTTTTTTAATAAATAGTTATAAATATAAACTACGTATGCGTACATTGTATATACAACAAATTGAAGAGTTGAACCATCTTAGAGAAAAGACAGCGATATGACAGACTACAGCTTCCGCACATAGATTAAGTCTCTTAACCCTTCAGGCTTGGCAACCTTAAATCGATTTTCAGTCCCATGAACGTTTTTTTCCATTTAAAATTTCATATTTTTATAAATCTACAGATGAAGTGATATGAAAGCTGCCTGTTACTGAGTCGCTCAACCTATCGGAGGTAGTTATAGGAAGGACAGGGCTAGAGCAGGACTAGTAGTCACCTTATTTCTCTCTCTATGCTCGTTTTCAGAATCTGAAAAGGGGTTGGGATTGTAAGCATGAAAACAACAATGACATCCATACCTATGGACACAAGTCCATAAAATGATTAAAAAATCAGTATGTTACATTTTAAATCCAGGGGTTAGAGTGCGTTACCCCTCACCCAATTGGATGAAACCCTATCAGAGCTACAGAACAAGCCCGTAACTACTAGTTTCATTGTGAAATATTGTCTTACCATATTCACTAAAGTAAGAATGCTCAAACAGTTTGATGAGTAGGTCCTGGGTGAATTCAAAACTGCACGGAAACTGCTCCTGGAGCTGGTGAACGCAATCCAGGAATAGGAGGAACGTGGGACTGACGTTGGGCGGCGCCTGATTGCCCGACGAGAAGGAAGCCTTCCGCAGGCTGTTACCGGTCTGCGTGGTGTAGTACAGGGAGTTGGCGTGCCTGGCCGTGAACGGGTGACCCGCCTGGATCCATTCTCGCTCTACCAGCGCTTGGATACTAAAAAACAGTCAAAATATCATATATTTTTGAACCCGTTGATTTTTTTAATGATACAAGTTTTTTTTTCACTTTAACAATACGCATTGTGCGCAAGATAAATTTTGCTATACTGAAACATGCAAAATGTTTTTTATTATAATTATACGGTAATAAATTAATTGAAGACGGATTAAGGTGAAAACGTATTTCAATTAAAGAGTGCAAAGGGTTAAAATATGTTTTTTTTTAAGGACCAGCAACGTATCGGAAGTATTTTTAGCACTGATGGGGAAGTGTTAATACTTAAATGCATGGTGGCGTTACTCATAAAACATGATTTTCATACAGTATATAAAAAGGCAACAATTAGAATACAGAATTAACCCTTAGACCGCGGTTGACTGCTATAGCAGCCCAATCTGAACCAACCTGGATCCGAGCCGCGGTCAAAAGGTTAAACCACTCAATGCCATTATGATGAACCATGTTTTTTTTATTGTGAAAGTACTATTAAAAAACTGTCGAAAATAAATGGCCGCCAAAACTCCGGCTTGCTCTGTTTGAATGAAGGTAATAATGGTTTAGCACGTGTAGACAAGGCAATTGAAACAATATGTGGAGTAAATATGTATTTTACACTTGGGTATAAGAATAAAACGTAAAATCGATATATCTTTTGCGAAAAAGTCGTGACAAAAGTTTGCAATGCATGTCATGTTGCAATGTCGGTAAATAATATTGTTGAGTTTTTGCAAACGTCGCGGACATGATTAAATAAGAGCACCTCTTACCCGCGGACAGTTCTGCAATCAGGATTGATGATAACTTGCACGAGAGAGCATACGACTAGGGTAGAGTCAAGGCCTTTTGAGCCGTGGACTAATACCGGACTGGCTTCCTGAAAACGAAATCAAATCAGTTCAATCAACCGAGTATCAAGCAGTATAATAAATGTTTGCCAGCCCTGTCATCGCATTCTACCAGTGCTGCTCTACTGAGCTTCAAGGATAAATGCTTGCGTCGGATATTGGGGATGAGGTGGATTGATTTAGTGAGGAACTCGGTAGTAAAAGGCGGCGGCCTGTTATGTCGCGGAGAGACGTTGGAACTGTTATTAGATCACGTTGTGCAGACGAAATTCACATACTATCCAAAGGATAGAAAGTGCTCGGCAGAACTGAGGAATGCTGGCAAGTCATGAGAGGAAGAAAAGCAATTGGCAGGAGATAACAATTTTGGAGGTGTTGCGTGGCGACTACATACTCCAAATAGGGAGTGAATATGGTCAAAGATAAAAAGTAGCAACTTTTTTAGGCCATGTTTCCTTTTATCTTTGAAATAAAATTCCAATCCTGTAGAATTGTGGTCAAAATTGTTGGGCTTATCTCTAAATGGTTGTGGAGTGACTGGTTCAAATATAGGAAAACTTTTATCAGTTGATTCGTCAATTCATGGATTTGCATCACAACCCATGGATGTCCCACCCACACCTGATCCAATGAGGCGTAGAGAAAGAAAATTCACCAGCTAACCACCAGTCCATTCTTTACGATATCCTTGTAACCAGTTACAGACAGTTCTTGTAAAACCAAACTGACGAGATATATTATACAATTAGGAGTACATATACAGTAATACCCCGCTTTACCCGAGGGATACGTTCCGAAAAAAATCGCGTTAACTGAAATTCGCGTATATCGAGGTTTATGATTAAACATAGTCAAAATTTAATACAAAAAAATACAAATCATTTTAATCAATCACTTTAATTCTAAGAACACTTTATGCAATACATACTCTTATTTTTTACGGAAAAATACATCTATTGTCTTTTGGGTAGCGTTTTGTTTACGTTCTTGTAAAATACGTTCATAACACCCAACACTGTTTTTAATTGTTTGACACACGGTCAAGATACGGTCATCATTATTGTCTATACTCTGCAATATGTCCAAACCTGAATAAATTTTTGAAAGTGCATTTTGTATTTCCCCTGAAGATAAAACTTTCTCTTCTACCTGTTCTTCCTCATCGCAGATAGGATTATTCTGTACTAACATTAACTAACATTACGGAACAAATGAACACACGAAACGAACGAGGAAATCCCCATAGAACAAAGTCGAAGGACGGGGAATTCCCAATTGTTCAAAGAGAATATTCAGAGAAAGCGGGGATCCCGCGACCATATAGAAGTTAATGACTAAATATGTTTATACGCACTCTTTCGCGTAATGTGAGGCATTTGAGCGCGAAATTTGAAATTCGCGTTATAGTGAAACCGCGCTTAACGGGGTCGCGCTAAGCGGGGTATAACTGTACTCAAAATCAAAAACGATGTCTTTTGCAGTTAGCGATCTTTTTATTTATGACAGCTTAAATCACTTTTCTTCCTTCCAAACAATGACAGCCTTTTGTTCCACTCTATGGAAAGTATGCAAAGGTTTTCTAATCCCACCGGTCGGATGAAGACGCTGACAGGGCTAGGGCTCTCGCTCGAGGACAGTCCCGACATCAATGACTACTGAAGTAACAAGGAGCCGCCTTGGCAATTCTCAAATTTCTGAATTTACCCCAATAATGTTGACAAAAAAGATAAGCCTAACCTAAATATAAAACTGGGTTTAAATATTATTACGTACATGTTCCAAGCACTGGGCCACAGTGCAGGCATTGTTGAGTGCGCTAAGAATGTGTCCGAGCCATCCGCAGCTATCGAGTTTAGAGAGCCATTTATCACAGGAGATGTCTTTGTCGTTGCAAACTGAAAGATATATTTAATATAATAACTAAAGACGTGAACAGATTAAGGGTTATATTACAATTTATGAAACAGTCTGCGCTTTGCTTGGATCTAGATGTTATATAGCCATTTTTTTCAGAGTTTCAGCAACAACAAAGAAAAATGACTTTTGAAAAATCAAGCGGAGAATTTTTTTTCGTCTAACTGCACTGGCGGAGTCTGAATAAACGTCAATCCGGACATAACGATAATACACGACTGACGACATTTATAAAATTCTGCGTCAAAACATTCGCACACTTCGGTAGCGCCACAGGAGTGTCTATGTTATGCACATGAACTACAAAAATTAATGAATTTACTTTTCGAAGTTACTCGCTTTATTAATCATTACACATCAATTGTATGATGATCGAAGGTCAGCTTCGGACACCTGTACAAAACAAAGTGTTGTCGAATAATATATCAAGCCTGCCACAGTTGTGATAACGGTGACTCTTGGATCCAAACGGGTACAACACCAAAATGATGTTACGACAATATTCATATGGGTTCTGTTATATCGAGATATTTACCGTCCATTAACTTCGTGAAGGATTCGAGGAGTTGTAAATTGGACACCTTCTCCATGGGCCTGCTCACTTTTCTCCATTGAGGATAATTTGAATCCGACTCCGTGCCTCCACCTATAATATTTTTGATAAAAAATATTAACAAGCGCATTAATAGTCTCATCTTTAGTATTTCAAGAGCCTTAATATTGTAAAAATAATCCGACACCTCTTGTTGTATTGAATTTGAAATGTGATAAAACGTACCTTTGGCCTTTTGTTGGGCGACCAGCGTAGGGGATCGGAGGTCAAATATGAACCCTCGTTTGTTGGGTCCAATGAGAGCATTCAGCATCCTCTCGTCGGGTTTACACCGTTTACCCTGCGGCCCCACCAGTGGCTGGGCGGATCTTAGGAGTACTGCCTACAATCAATAGCAATTCATTTTTTTAGCAAATCTTCTCGATCCTCTGTTTTTTTTTATTCTTCAGCAGGACAGTATAGTCATTAAGAAAACGAGACTTTTACATTGAACCACAATCAAAATCCGATAATAAAACTTCTACCATTCCTGATTTTGACATGTTGTGCTAATATTGACAGATCAAAAAGATGGTATTGAAAAGCAAAAATAAAAATTTAGCATGTATAAAGAATTTCAAGCCAAATTATTTTTGACCCTGTAACTCAAACTCCACAGTCCAGTTGTTAACCCTTTGATTAATACCCCTGTACCGCTATGAAAAAAAATTCTGTCACCTATTATCCTTTGCCATCCGCTTATTTTTTAAAAATAACTCGCTCCTCAAAAAGTTAAGTATTTTAATTACTTTGCACAATAACACGTGTTTCAACAAGAACTTAAAACTGAGACTACTTATAAAACTTCACTAAAAAATACCTTTAATGCCCACAAAAATTTCAATCAATCACTACTGTAGATTAATGACATTTAATTAAAATTTATCAAATCACTGCTACGATCTTCAATTACGGATTCTAACATGACGGATGACATTGGATGTGCCGATTTTGTATTTATATGTAGCTGAATGATTTTTAAAAGGACTGCTTTCCGAGCAGAATTCTTACCCCATTATCGTGTCGATAGGACAGCAAAGGAAATCTACCGCCCATTCTAAACGCAGCGCTGGCCAGCAAACTTTCATCGTCGGCGTGTTTCGGAACCAGCACGGCTTGGGGGTAAGACCGGCAGATTGCGTACCCCCGATTCACCCACGAGAGCCGCCATTCATCTGTGCTTAACAGTTTCGAGTACTCTGATTCAGGGCTGAAAAAAAAAGATATGATGTCAACATGATTGGTCAGACGACGAGAATAGAATGAAGCTGAAGCTGTCCTTTGAAGTTTAATATCTACGTTCTGAAAACTTGCAGTCAACTAAATTTTGTTTAAAAGACATAAGACCGTCGTTTTTGACCGCAGGACAGAAGCAAAGTGTTAACCCTTTTGATGCCCTAGAGCCGATATATATCGGCTTTTCTAAATGGTACATATATTTTTATGTACGTAACATAATTTGAAGTTAAAATGAGAAGTGTCGTAGCATAGGGTACCTAACCTTTGACATCCGAGCCACTTACAGGTCTGCAGTTATATAATACAGTCCCAGAAACCGTTGTTTTTTCAATAAAGAAAATATTGAAATCAAAATTTTTTTTTGTGTAATTTTTGTTTCAAAATGTAATGATGCCCATAAAAAAATACTAAAAAATCACTAAAGTAACCTCAACCCAGTAAAATAGTAATTATAGAATAATAATATATGTAATGCAAAAGTTATTGCGGATTTTATTATTCCTTTGATGGTTCAGTATCCCTTCCCAAACTCACTGCATTTTTTCTAAATACATGACATCAAGGCTGCTAATAAGTCTGTAATGTTAATTATCCATAAAATTGAAAATATCTTATCAAAATGTCTTTAAAGGGTTAATAATACTAGATGCCAGGGATCAAAAATGACCAGATCCACTTTTTCCTAAGCAGAGAAAAACACCCAGTTTTGATTGAAAGGTCATACTTTGACCGCTAATTGTATGGAAACTACGAAGATTTTAGCGACGTTAAAAATTAAATCTCGTTCTTTCGAATCAGTATTCCAATATTACAGTGATATCTCATTTTTTCTTAAAACTTGATTCTGGCGTGTTTAATCCCAAGCTCCTCAAATAACACTCACCGAAAGATATTGTGACCGTCTTCTAGGATGGAGAACATGGGCTTGTAAAAGAAGGGGTACGTCAGCCTGATGTCAGTCAAGTTGCAGAGGTTTTCTAATGACTGAGCCACCTTCGCCAGATCAGAGCTGGACGCAATGTCCAGCTGGATGATCCGGAGGTCTTTACATTTTACAATGAGGGACCCACCATTCGTCACTCCATTTGGTGAGGGTTTATTCTCTTTTCGTTCAATGATGTCTATGTTTTGATGAAGTAGCTGTAAAAAAAGACGTTATTTTATAGATTTTCCAGTTTTGAAAAGAAATACTTACCAGTAATAATTTTTAGGAAATGTATTATTAATAAAAAGCCACCGACCGTGTTTTCCCGAAAATAAGTTATAATTATATATATATTTTTTTAAATAGCCTATAATTGAGAGCTTCAATGACTGGTATATGAACAAATGCAAATGTTGGTTAATTTTATCAACAGTGGAAAATAAGAAATTGAAAATAAGTCTCAATGAATATTTTGAAACAAAAATGAAAATAAGTCATGGTCTTTCTCTCAGGGATACACGGCACTAAGTGCAACTAGTGTTGCCAACTTTGAAGATGTCGAATGGAAATTCTTAGAACAAACCATAGAACAAATTTGAAATATAGCGATGAATTTTCGTCAAAATATTTCGTAATTCGGATGAATTATCGGTCTCTTTGATTCCAATGTTGGGTTTTTTGATGTTTTTGAAAGTTTCCCAAAGATTTGCATTGTTTTTTGAGGGATTAAGTAAATTTTCAGAGATGAAAATAGTAACATGTTGTTAAGCAAATTTACTCAATTTTAAAATATGGCCACGAATTTTCGTAAAAATATTTCGTATTTCGCACGAATTATCGATTTCCCTGATTCAATTGTTTGGTTTTTTGATGTTTGCATATCCGGAATTATGATAACTAGATAATTGCATCGGTTTCTGCGATATTTAATTAATTTTCACGTCAATAAATAGCAACATATAATGAAGCATATTTGATTATTTGTATATCTTTTAACAACCTTACTTCTTTGGAAGAAAAATATATTAAAAAATTATCAAATTCATCGCAAATTTTCCAGACGAATAATCAATTCAAGGACAGTCCAGTTATAATAAAGCTATGGTATTAATATAATTCAATGTTTGCACAATGCTGTACTTAACAGAAACTACGATAATATAAGCGATAACGGGCAATAAACAATTGATTACAAATACAACTCTAGAGGAAAATAATAACATTAAGTGTATTGAAAGTAAACGCTTGAAAATCGATATAACAGATAGCTGAGTTATCTTAAAGTATTCATATGAATACAAGAATTTCGCGTCTTAATAACAACAAAACATTGGTCGAAGATGATTTACCCATAGCTCTTGGACACCCTCTTTTCTGGAGCTCAATATCAAATGGTGTCCCGTGATGCAAAGTGTTCCATCGACGTCCTCTTGGTGAGGACTCTTCAGCACGACACCGTCCAGCTTAGGTATTTCGATCAGGTCGGCGAACTCCATTGCAAAATTGACCGTTTTTCTGTGACACTAATTTGACATTTTTGACAGAGAAAGCTTTTCAAACAGCTGTTATATGTTTTCGGCAGCATTTATTAGAATTCGGTGCTGCCATCAACATAAAAAATGATACGATTAACAGTATGGCAGAGCAGTATGGTAACAAGTATCAAACTCAATTTTTAAATCGAATATAAAACTAGGTACATATAAAAAAAAATATGCTTTTGGATTAAATGTATGTCTTAAGGACTTCTTTTGTTTTTTCAATTCGATATTTAAAATTATCAAAGATAAAAAATATGTTGGTAAGAAGCTGGTTAAATACCAAACACACATTGAACAAAAAACAATAGAATACATATTTACAGTTTCTATCTCTTTTTAAATTTAATATTATATATCAGTTTTATGCGAGTCGATAAAATTTCCAAGCATTCTTTCATTGCTTAAACTTTTAAACATTAATGCTTACTACGTTTGAAAATACCTTCAAATGGAAAATTTTTAAAATTTCAGCATAATATATTTATTTTTTTACAAAGTTCTTACTTAAACTAAATATTTTTGAATAAATGCATCCCGTCAGGTATGGTTTGATTTTATGAAGAACTCTGAAATTAGGTAACGCATCAAGCAGTACTTTGTTACGTTAGTGACTTTGGTCAGGTTTTGTCAAGAGCATTAATCATTTTTGCAAATTTTCCGACAGTGGGTATCCATAACGATTACCAAGTAAAACTATATGGTACTTGTATGTCAGATATTTTGAAGACACCCATGGTGGCGGTCACGTGGTGGTGATGGATTATTCTATAACCAAATGAAGCACGCACTTGGGGCCTCAGAATTTTAGGGGCCTCAAAAATAGCTTATTTTAAAAAAACTATAGACTTTTTTTTTAGATTTCAATACATTTGTTTTTATGTTATTCGAAAAACTTTGCCGCCAAATTTTATTGCATCTGGAGCCTCTCATGTACTTAATCTGCCACTGATATTTTGCCTATATATTTTATGGTGGATTTCCATTTTCGATTGCATATATTTTATACAATATGTGAAAATTTATTATGGAGACTTCGAATCCCCTGAATTTTCTCCAATATTTAAGTGTTTTTCTAATAAAGCTGTATGATGAAGCATAATGGTCAGGGACACCAACTGCGCCTATGTATTTATTGTAATTTACTACAACTGTAGGTTTTTTTCTTCTATCCGTAAATTCTTGTTATCTTTTTAATAATATTGGAATTTGAGAAATTTCACAATTCATTTTCACAATCACTATTTATTTGAAAATTGTCTAATATATCGTCCAATTATTTCATATAGTCGGTATTGTCACCACTATCAAATTCATTATCATGTGTTTTTGTATATAACTAAAGTTTTAGCCACAATTCGTTTTCGTTATAGCTTTTTTGAATTTTTATTCAACATGATTTATGAATTGAAAATTTATTTCATTGGTGACGAAAGATCAATTATTTATCAATGTTATCAGTCAGTCTCAAATAACGATCAAACAATATTTTTATCACAGAATATCACAGCCGGACAACAGATATTTGCGTAACCTCGGCGCAAGAATGAATGCTTTTGTTCCGTCACTGCATGCTTGTTCCCCCAAAATATTCGACTATTTTATTCACGTCAGGTACGTGCTGCAAAGAATCCTAACTTTCAAAAATTCTTAAGCAGCTTGTCAAATTATAAATTTCAAATGTGTATTCAAGGCAAACATAGCAAACATATGTATCAGATCTTCTCGAGTGATACTCAACATTGAAGTGGTAAGCGTTAAGGAATATTTTAATCAACTATGACATTTTTATCAATTTTAAAGTAAAGAATCCAACCAACAATATTTTTTATTGATTAATATGGTAGCAAAGCCTGTAGACGAGTGGTCAATGTTGTGCTTATCAGTTGCGGTATCCTCAGACTTTAATCTCAGTATGAATACTCATTGGCGGATTATAATACACCTATCCCTCGATTTACGCGGAAGATACGTTCAAAAACCGAACCCCGTAAATCGAGACTTCGTGTTAATACAAAAACGGAAGATAGGTTCCATAAAAAAAAATCTGCATAAATCGAGTCTTCGAGTTCATATAAAGTAGGGGGATAGGTTCCAGAAAACTGCGCAAAACGAGACATTGTATACAAACATTATCTGCATAAAAAAAGAGAATTTTATTAAGAAATAGATTTAATAGCTCCACATAAATTTATAACATTTTCATAGTTAAAAGCATAATTATATAATTGTAATTTTATTATTCTGCTTCTCACTACTACATTCTGATTCAACCAATTTTCTCTTTTTGGTTGACTCAAGATCGCTACTATCATCGGATTCAAATCCAGCAGCAGGCTTTTCTTCTCGTCTTATCAAATAAAAATGAATCATTGAGTTTAAAGCCATTGTTGGCGAAAAGAATTAGCTCATGGGAATGCCCACAGATTTAAGTAGTAAGTAGTTTCAAGAATTATATTATTTTAATTAATTAGTTTAATTCTATTAATTTTAATAGAATTAAACCTACCGGGATCTCCACTTCTATACCCTATATAAATATAATCATAAAATCTTTGCCGACAAACAAATACATATAATTCTTGAAACTACTTGCTACTCAAATCTGTGGGCATTCCCATGAGATTATCCTTTTCGCCAGCAATGGCTTTAAGCTCAATGATACATTTATTTCTTATATAAACACGAAACATTCATTTACTAAGCGTCAGTTCAAGTTCATCCGTGCACTTGAACGTCTGAAGATGCCGAAAGACGAAACCCGGGTCGTTAGTGACAAAATCTGTGAGAAATTACATAGTTTGAACGATTCAAATTTAATATTGAAATTCCACCAAGCACCTTCAGTTGAAATCTTAAATTAAAAAAAAAACCTTATTGAGATGTTGAGATAAAATACTTAATACAGTGAAACTCTGATTCTACGTAATCCAAGGGACCGTAATAAAAGAACGAATAATGCGGGAAATCTTTCAATAATATCAAAAAATGTTTAACTTATTTCATTTTTTTTTGTTCAAGAATATACATAAAAAAAAAAATTATTGCTTAATACCCTATTTCTAGTTTGGCTCCTAAATTTCGACAGACACCCTTCGTACTTTTTCAAGTTAACTTTTTTTGCTATGTCGACACGTTTTTTCCTAGATTATTTCAACGCCTTGAATTGTTTTCTGTTTGTCAGCTAGAGTTCTAATTTCTACATTCAGGCATTTTCGTTTTGACTTTTGAATCAGAAAAATTTGTGCAACCAGATCCAATGTAAAACTAATAATGAATGAAAATAGAAATATTTTTAAAAAAAACGTTCAATCGGGATAACAATTGGGACGGAACGATAATATTAAAATTATAGATCGAGGAAATAGGTATATCGGGGAATGATTAACGTAGAATTATTAAACATTGTGGGTAGGGTGGGATTTTGTTCGAAGATTGTGAGAATGGTAAATCGGGGTTCCACTGAAAAAAACGCAAAACAAGATGTGAGGCAAGACTATTTCTGAAAAATATTCAAGGAAAACGGTCAATCGCGATAATATTTGTGACGGGACCAAAATATTTGAACGATAGATCGAGGAAAACAGTTAATCGGGGAACGATTAATGCGGGATTATTTGGCATTGTTCTTATGGGTGTTTAGCTGGGATTATGAATAGTAAACGAACCATGCGGGAAAACGAACAATGCGAGAATGGTAGATTGGGGTTCTACTGTACTGAAATTGACACCCACGTTCACTTAAAAAGCTGTAATCTGTATGTACATATAGAATCAGTAATCCTAATATATTCGAAAATAAGCCTATTGTATCGATTTTAATTCTTGAAATCCGAATGGGATTCTGCACCTTCTACTTCTTCTTGAGACTGCATTCTGGGCTGAACCTTGACTGCTTCAATCAATCTCCTCCGCTCGATTTGCCGCCTTCCTGTACCAGTAGCTGACCTCCAGCTTTCACAGTTGCTCACCGTAGAGGTTGTAAGGCTCATGGTTGTATCAAGATTCTGCATCACAAATTGATATTAAAAGTAGGGCCTCCAATCATGCTTTAATGAATTTGGACCCATCAAGATTATATAATGGGTCAAGACTAACAGAGAAAGTATTTAATGCTTATGTTATTGAAGCAATCATTCCAATTGGAAATTCAAGAGTAAAGAATTCTACAAAGATATACACAGTGACTGATAATAAAATTTATTAATTGATTTGGCATTTACTTGGTAGAACTCCATTTATAACAGATTAAAATAACAAAGTATTTTAGCTCTACAGTTTTTTAATAATTTTATTCGTTGATAGCTATTTCGGCTTGCGCCATCGTCAGAACTATGTTTAAACTAATCTTTTGCTCAGCTATATATACTGGCTCTGAAGAGATACACAATGCATCAAGTTATTCACTCTAACATCCTAATTGTTTACAGTCAAGTACGTTAACAACATAACTAATAGTTATTAAAATACACTTTGTATATTTGCATATATTAGATAGTAGGATTTGAATAAGTAATTATTAATATAATGGTATATAAATAATAGCCGCCTGTGTGGTCGAGTGGTCAACGTCGTTGGCTACCACTACGGAGGACACGGGTTCGAATCCCAGTACGGGCAGTTTTATAAATTGTTTTATAAATTGTTTTTTCAATCGATTTATGAATTTCTGTTCAAAGGCATGGATGTATGTTATGTCTTGAATTCCCCCCTCCCACCCATCGTATCCTATGAACGGGGTGTATCGAGAGCTAAACTCTAGTCCTGTCCTAGCCCTTTCCTTCTATTCCTACTCTCTTTGGAAAAAGAGAGGTTGAGCAACTGAGTAACAAGCAGTTCTCGTAGAAACACTTCTGTTGAGATAAATTTCATTAGGAGTCCATATGCTCCATATTGGGAGCGGACATGGTAAAAAATAAATAAATGTATAAATAAACATTTTTTATTTAACAACCAACAATTATAATCAACATACAAGCCTACATATAATCAAAATGTAATAATATACAAGATATGCATTCATAACTATGGGTATACTATACAAGATGTTAAAAAAATGTGATTAACTGAAGCCTATTTTGAATCCAAAGATAAATCGTTCTACAAAAAAGGCATTGAGATGTTAGAAAGCGTTGAAATGAATGTATCACTCTTGAAGGAGACTATGTTGATAAATAGAGTCGAATTTTACCTAATAGGTGATGTTTTAATAGTCATCTTACGAATAATATGTGATGCATCGTAATTTTATTTACTTTTATTGTATCTATAATATTATACGATTAACGATTTACAAGTGTGGCACGTATTTGCTGAGCGGGCGCCGATCGCTCCTCAGATGCATTACTGTATATTGTGCTGACTGAGTGTACAGTAATACATGATGTATTATACATCGAAGGAGCGACGTGAGCGCTGCGCAGTGGCGTTGCTCCTAGAATTTTGTGTGTCACTGTATGGCATGAAGTGTAAAGACTGGAGGGGGGGGGGGTCTCACTGCTTAGTCAGTGTCGCGCCGCAGCTCGGAGCAGCATCGTTGGGTGAATTGGATGATTTAGCAAATTTGCGCCCACGCAATCGTGTTGACTTTGCATTTTTGCATACTCTTAACACCTCTTTGTAAGTGGTTTACGCCCTTCGTTTGCATGCCAAGCTTCTTCTTTTTTAAATATAACATTTGCCCCTGTTACATGATAAAAATCATGGATCTAACCAAGTCACTAACTGTAACAGAAATATTAAATGCTTATAACTTGTTTGATGTTCTTAGAGAATTGACAAAGCTCTTAAAATTTTGATTACTACTCCAATGACAACTGCAGAACCTGAGCGTTGCTTTTCTACATTAAAAAGAATTAAAACTTACCTTAGGAACACAACTAGTCAAGAAAGATTGACAGCTTTATCAATGCTTTCAATAGAGAAAGATATGATTGGAAAAATACCAAACTTTAACGAAAAAGTTATAGAAAAATTTGTCAATAACAAAAATAGAAGAATGGACTTTATTTGCAAATAGCTTTTTCTTTTAATTGTTATTATTTTTGATATTTTAAATAAAATATAAGTAATATGGTCTTTTACTGAATTTTAATCTACCCACAACACCCACAAATATGATACCCACGAACCGCCACTGTGTATATGTATATATGCGTATCTGTGTACATGTATGGATATAGTATGTGGGAAGGTATATATAATGTGATGTGCAAATAATTACATATGGTGTCCCCATGAACTGGCTTCACTAAGGATTGCTCTCCTCTGTAGCGATAACGCCCTTCCGTCGGAAACGATGGTGAAGGAATGCAAATGACAAGGTTACTCTTTCTGCTTATTATCAGATATAATTTACCCGTGACTTGGGCTGATGGTGCCTTTTGTAGTTATGTGACTGCGAAATGTGAGCTTCAAGTCTAGCGTAACCTCTTAGTACTTTAACCTTAACCGTTTTGGCCCACGAGATGCTTCATTTGTGCAATGGGATGCATTTTGCCTTTTTGGCATGGCCGTCGCGTCTCCGGCTGAAAGCATCTGCTGTGCTTCTTTCCTAGAGTATTTTGATGCGCCAGTCGGCGCACCAAGTAACGATTTTATTGCCAGATTGTTCTACTAGTGAGACGGCTCTGTTCCTGTTCTTAAATTATTAAAAATAACAAAATTATATTAATGTTGTTTTGCATAAAATAAAATCAAGTACAAATAAATAAGAAATTACCAATTGAAACAAATCAGTCTTTAATAACGTTATATCCATGTGTTTAATTTCTAATTTTTTGTCTGTCATGGATTGAATATCATTGGTTTACTGCCAGAAGCCAATAATCCAAAAATTGTAATAATAGAAAGTTTACAAATACTTATTCTCTCAATTAAAGAGAAATTTTCAAAAGTAAGTTACTGCACTTCGTGACATTTTGCAAAAAGATTGTTACAACAAATATACTGAGTGACTATAATGGTGGAAACATACTGCTAATACGCCACGCCACACGACACAGTCACACCCGATGTAAGCCGTGCACACATGTAACACTCGATGCCACGATACATCGGCGTCATTCAGTTAACGGCAGTGTATCTGAATCTGACGTCTGGTCTCTTGTATGGATATACTTTACAATGAATTCGATGACAATTTAGAAGAAGATGTGATGAAAATGTTTTCTGTTTATTTTGTAAATAATAAAATGAATGAACTGTAGATATTGGATTCACGAAATAAATCAACAAAGAAATAGGTTTGGTAAATTTCATACTCTTTTTGACGACTTGGTAAAAGATAACGAACGATTCCAAATGTGTTTTCGAGCGAATAAATTGCAGTTTGAGGAAATACATGAATATATTAAAGGTGACATCATTAAAAAGTATATAAATTTTTGTGGGAATAATCCATACATGAGGAAATCAGCCTTAGCAAAGTAAAATAGGCAATATCATTATTTATTGGTACAAAAATCTAGCTTAAACTTTAAAACATATTCATTAATAAATCTAATCTGTCTAATGTCTCTGAGTATCTTTGTATAAAATATGCAAACAAAAATTGAAAAAACCTTCAACATCACTCTTCGAGGTTTTTGGTATAATGACTTATTTACTCGGAAAAGTTTGACAAAATACGTATATTGTGAAACCTAATTCAGTTTTGACCGGCTTGTCACTTAATGACTAAGTAAGCCGACGATAGCATTCATCAAGATCCATGTTCATATTTATGTTTGTAATGTTGAAAAAATATTGTTTTTTCTAAAAATCTTTGGTTTTAAGATAAATACAGGAAGCAACGTTGAACACTGCAATACTAACCCGATAAAGTGCATCCTAACTGCTGTAATAACATATGAATCATTTGCTAGCTATGTAAAAGTTTCACACCTATTTTTTAAATCAAAGCAGTAATTGCACCACAGCAATATCTGTATTGTTTTTCTTATTAAAACCATGAATCATCAAACATTATGTCATCGAGTTAAACGCGACTAATTTGTAATAGCTATTGCTAGATAACAATATGGTATGGTGGGATTAAAGTGTGCTAGAGCAGTGCTCTGGTAACTTTTTATTACCACAGACCCCCTACAACGTGTCTGAAATTTATAACTAAAAATTAGAGCCTTAGAGTTTGAAGTACAGTTTATGATAATATTAGGTTCAGTAAGACTTTTTAGATAATTCAAACAATAATTAATGCTTTTAGTTAATCCTCGGTTTTGTGGTTTTTAAAAGGGTCACGCACATTCATAGTTTAAGACCATGAGTATTTCTTTTTTTTTTGTTCGTTACTGTAAACTCTTATTTCACAAAAATACGTTGACGAGAATTAAATTAATAGTTGTAGAATTTTTCCCCGGTAAAGGATATTCTGTTTTTATATTCAAATGAATTGATCTTCTCCCATTGGTCAAAACTGAGCTCGAAGTATTAAGATTTGTAGAGTAATTTTGAAACTAAAAGCTGTTCCCTGTTTATTCAATGTTTTTTTGGACTTCATAATTGAAAAAGTACTGTGAATGTAGGGAATTTATAAATACCAATTCCTCGCTCTAAAAAATCAATTTGATAATTGAAATTTAACAGAACAAACTACTAATCTTATAAGTTGTTAATAAAAATACTCATATCCTAAAAAAACTCTCGTTGCAAAGTTTTATTGAGTGCTGTTAAAAATGTTTTTAGTTGCAGGTAAATAAAAAATAGCCCATAACAACGCCCTACTTTTCAAGTAATGAAGTAAAACAGCTCCATGCGCTTTGAAATATCCATATTTCGATATTTATGATATTTTATCAATATACCGAAATACCGAAAATTGTTTGCAATGAATTGAAATATTATGCAAAATCTGTCTAAGGTTTTTTTAAATATTGATAGGTTCTAAAATTGATGAACCTTTCTATGATTTATTATTTTTTTAAAAAACCGTAAGTTGTTGAAAATCACCCGTTTTTTATTTCTACTAACGGTATTTTATTTGAAATATCGAAATACCGATTTTCATTGACTCGTTTGGTATTGCAATAACAATTGGTCGCATTTTTTTTTAAATATCGGTATTGATTTTGTTGTTTGGTATTGGATGCTTAATAGCCGGCTTTACACATATGCTTTCACTTACGTTTGAATAAAACATAAGCTTTAAAGCAAAAAAAATATGTTATAGCGAAGAATGTTAGGAAAAAAATTAAGCTTAAAACACATCCGGCCGTGATTTTTTTCTGCAAACTGAGAAATAACTATTTAACACCTACTTGTTTACTCACATTTTTAAACATACTCAACCACTTTATCGCGTGCGAAAGCATTTGCTTGTACAGCCTGCATATCACACATAAGTTATAGTACAGTATATTGTCTATGATAAATTTTTGTGCAAGATTAATATAAAATATTTTTTATATATTGTGTTATTATATCGATCTTGCGATATACTGGCTCCAAAAGAGTAATAAAACAAATAAACATTAATCTCAAGTTTCTTATAAAATATTTCATTTAAAATATATTTTTGTATATAACCCTAGGGCATCCAATCCCGGGATCCGGGATCCCGTTCAATTTTCTGATCCCAAAATCCCGGGATTGAGATGGCCGCAATCCCGGGATTTCGGGATTGAGAAATTTTGAGGAAATTCCGAAAATTTACACGAAATTGGCAAATTCAAGATTTAAAATTCCTTGGTGAGCTAAAAAAAAAAAACGAGTTTCTGTGAGATTCCGTTAAAAAAAATACCAAATCGGAGATTTCAAATTCCATGGTGAGCTAAAAAAAAAACGAGGTTCTGTGAGAATCAAAGGAAAAAGTATGGCGAATTGAGGATTTCAAATTCCTCGGTGAGAAAATCTCAATCCCGGGATTCAAAATTAATCAATCCCGGATTGGAAAAAAGCTCCGGGATTGAATACCCTATATGACACCAAAGCTTGTACAAAATTTTAATGGACAACATTATATGTATTGTTAATTTTATATCTTTGTGCGGCTTTTGCATCTGCTTAAAAAAGTCACACATATATAACATGCGAGCGCCGATGATGTAGCTATCTTCAAACGTGGTAAGATTGCGCCGTTAATAATAATCCAAAGTAATAAAGTGACATCTAGACAATTCAAACACACATTAAATTATAAAGGTTTTTTTTCATTTTTAAAAAGAAATTGGCAGTTTTTGATACTGGGCAACACTCAAAATACAACACAAAACGTTGTTTGGAGAAACGTACATGCAAAAGGCTGGCAGCACTGGCAGCATCTATCGACAAAGATGCTTACTATGAAATTTTAGGTCGAGATATTCCCACGATGTGGCACTGTATGTCGCTCGACAGATAAGTGGGAGAAGGACAGACAATATTCGCCGAGAAACAATATTTTCTGTGGGTCGTATTTTTACTCGATTTCTGCTGTTGTGCGAGACGTAGGTGATTCGAGCTGACATAATATCAATTTTGACAGGCATATGTTGCTCTGTAAATATTATCCCGAAGAATTCTCTTGCTAAAGCAGGTTTGTTCCAAATATTATATTCAATTGCGTCTCTTTCAAAGTATATGCCACAGTACGGTTATATTTATGCATTCAGCTATAGAACCGCGACCGTCTCTTTCAGCATACTTTTTAAAATGTTTATGGCTGTTGATTAAATTCTTATATATATTTTGAAGTGGTTTAAATACATATTATTTGAATATACGGTATACGTATATATTTAAATTTCAAAAATGTTGCTCGAGTTTTTTGAAAATAATCCATACAATTTTTCTTAATTTTAAATATATTTAAAAATCATAGAAGTCTTCAAGAAAACAACTATTACAGATGACTCCATATAGATTTCATTTGAACTGAAGAGATTTTCTGAAGTTTAAATTACTGTAATTTGTCATTTTTTTTTATTAACTCAATGGTAAGGTATCATTGGGTACAATAATAGACAGCAAATCATTATAATCCATGAGTACCACACAACTCATGATCTCTGCTCATGATACAATTTCCAGTCAACAACAAATGATGATGCACCTGGATTGAAGGACTTGCATTGTGAAAACTCCGATTGTCCAAAGAAATATTCCGGTTACAGTGTCTCTCTATCGCTATCTAAATCAATTTTGTTGTTTAGTTGTATGAGAGCTCTCGCTTTAATTTGAGGTTATATCTTAAGTATTTGAAGCATCAGAACATGCGACATCCAAAATAAGTCAATCACCATACCATTTAAATCTAAGAATGTCAACAAGCCTTTGACCAGGGCATACATACTAGAATTACTGATAGTTAAGTTATTGTGCAAACTTGAATCTGTCATTTGTTTTTTTTTTTACTATCTTCATCGGAAACAATGGTGTATTGTATTGCCACCTTCATACGTCTTTTCCTTCAACCATATTTGCTCTCTATTTGGTACATATGGCCGACATTCGGTAAAACCACAACTAGGTAACTTGATTTTCAATGCTTTTTAGATAGATATTTGACACAATGTAATATTTCTTTCTTTAAAACTCAATTAAATATTATTCAATTGTTACGAACTATATGAAAAACAGTATTCATTTTTATTTTGAACAATGATAATAGCTTAGATGTATGTCAAGCATATTGTCCGTAAATTGTGTTTTGAAATAGTCTACTTTTTGGAATATCATGAAGTGAACTGTCAATTGAGCGTGGCCAAATTGACCAAAAATGATAACAGCTCAAATACGTTTAGTCGTCAAATCGTCTTTGGGTAGCTGTAGAAATAAGAAATTTCCATAGCTAAAAAGCTTAAGTTATTAATAGGTTTCTGCCACTAATAACTGTCAACGAAATTGACTTAGTATGTAATGCGTACTAAGTCAATAAAAACGACAATTTTCACCGCCTAATAAAAGAAACAAGCAACTAATACAAGAAGGCAAAGAGCTGGTAGAAACTTTCTGGACTCGTAATTAGCCGTACTCATGCAATGAACTAGGAAACATTGTATGTAATTCCAAACATGATAAGATATTACTTCATATCATGTTCTACTAACATGACTATCATTCAAGCAATGAACTTACTATAATGAATGTGATCCTTTATGTAATTCAAAACATGCTACTTGATCCTTTATCATGAAAATAGATAATAATGAGCATTCCTGTGTCACATTGTGATAAAATAGCACACGAATCATAAATACATATATTAATATTCATGTTTTTATAATTTACATATTTTGGTGGTCAAAAATATGTATTTTCCTGTTATGGCATCTCTTAACGTTTTATATCAATCAATGATTTTTTAAAAATGGCTGTTGAAAATACAAAGTGGCAGGAATGGTGTTTGTTTCTCGGAGGAAATTACTAGAGGACTTATTTATGTACTTGATGGCGCAGACAACGATATTTTATTGGTTGTAGCAGACCATAACAACCCTTATTTCGTTAATTGATAACCAGACCAACGTTCCCTCTAAGCTGCGCGGCCACACAGCAGTTGGGAAGCCCCCGCGCACTCATTCCGGGTTGGCGCACACTACAAGACGGTTGTTCAATTAATATTTGATCGGTCCGCGCAGCCTTTGAAATTTCCGCACAGCTAACCTCTCGCCTTAGAGGGAACATTGAACCAGACCCTGAATCTCGATAAGTTTAATACTCCGATGGTAATGATACCAGTGAAGAATTTTAAACGTAATATCCCTAGTTTAATCCTCCGAGAATGAGCGTGACCATATGGTAACAGTAAACAACGTTATCTATTGATCACACTGTTCATCCTTCTTCCTACCAGAATATCGTTGCCTTCACTCTATTTTGGTTAAAGAGGATACTGACTTCAGCTATCATTTGCGAGGGCAGACACAGCTACCTATAGCGCACGCGATTATTTTAATTTATGTTTATTTTATGCCTTCTTGAAATTGTTAGTTATTTATATTTGTATTGAAATTATTTTGATCAAAAGAGGTAAAATTGTGAATATTTTTTAGTATTTCACATTTGGCTATATTTCAACCCCGAATTTTTGTGTGTCCATATGGTCACGCTCGTCCTTACACGAGGCCACTGTTTGTTACTCAGTCACTCAAAATCTCTTTTTCGAAGAGAGTGGTAGGGATGGAAGGATAGGGCAGAACAGGACAGGACTAGTGGTTAACTAATCGCTCTCGCTATGCCCCGTTTTAAGGATTGTAATGGTGGGAGGGATTTTTTAGACATGACAAACACCCATGCCTTGATCAGGAATCGATAAATCAATTGAAAAATGCTGTTCATATTGGGACTCGAATACATGAGATCTGTCATGAAAGCCAATGATGTTGACCACTGCACCACGGACTCGACAAATATGCTTTATTCTGGGTATATCATTTTTTTCCATGAAAAAACACTTAATGCTGTTACTTCCTACTTCTAATAATTATTCAGTTTTCTTTATTTTAACAATCAAATGTGCAGTAAAAGTTTCTAAATATTTTATTATACAGTAAGTCCTCGACTTACGCGATTTTAAACAATTTGCATTTTTTACTTTGCTGATCTATATTTCTTTGCGGTGTTTGTTTACATAAATTAGTATACGGGAGTAAGGAGAGAAAAAAACAACACCAGCACGCATGTGACCATGTGACTAAAGTGACCGGTGAAGCTGCCAGTGCAGACTTAGAGGAGGCTACGAATTTTATCAAGAGTTTAGCATGATGACGGTTATCTGCCACAACAAATTTTTAACGTAGACGAAACGGGATTATATTGGAAAAAAATGCCAGATCGTTCATATATATCAACTAGAAAAATCTATGCCGGGTTTTAAGATGTCTAAAGATAGACTTATACTTTTACTTGGTGGAAATTCAACGGGGGATTGTAAAATCAAGCCACTCTTAATTTACCATAGCGAAAACCCAAGGGCCTTGAAAAATATCATAATACCTCCATAGTACTCCAAGTATTCCAAGATGATTCCGCTTTTTGTCATCGTGGAAAATCTATCACTTCATGATTTTTTCTGGCCTTCAAACAATTTATTTTACAAATAAATGTGGTAGTTATATTTCTATCTGTTATTTGGGTGACGAATTACCAAGAAATTTTTGGTATAAAGAGCTTTTTATGGCCAGGTAACAAACAGCCCTGATCTCAACATCATTGAGAATTTCTTGATGATAATGGGCAACGAAATTGCAGATCTTAAGCCCAAAACAATAAATCAATTGAAAAAAGCTATTTAAAGTGTTTAGAATAACCAAAAAAAGGTTAATTAATTTTTAAAAAGTATAATTTCGTGCCATGGCGAATAACTACCCCAATGAAAGCTAAGGGTGGAAATTTTATATTTATTGGAATAAAAATCATTAAAAAAAACATGGATTTTTTTAAAATGCATTTTAAGATTCCCTGGATGCTCAAATATATCAATAATTAACAATTGATAACAAAAATAATCGCATATTTAAATTAAAAAATATTTACTGAATACAAAAATTTGTCAATTCTACTTCCTGGGCTATCGTTAGTTCATTGTTAGCTTTTAAAAATTGTGTCGAAGGTAAAACTATTTATATTTGAGATATGGATACATGCTCAGACATATTTGTAATGATATGTATAAAGATATAATTCATTTGTGTTCTTTGAAGACATTTTAAAATACAAAACTAAATTTTCGTACAGTACGCAAAACATTCTTGCGCAGACTGTAGTTCTATTATGTTTTCAACTATCATTTGAAACTGACACATATCATATAAAATTTCTCAAATTGAAGGTTTGTTCGACTTACGCGAAAACCTTCAGAATGAATTAATCGCGTAAGTCGAGGACTTACTGTACTTATTTTTAACAGCATTGAGTAATTTTCTGGGTAGAAGAATGACAGACCCACGACAAAAAGCGTGTCTAAGAAATATCTTCATTAACACATTTTAATTAAACGACATCCAAATGGGATTTACAGTCAAATTAACATCATCCAATTAACCAATATAGATAATTTGATACACAAGGTGAAATTTATTCCAATAAATGTCCAAATGAGTCGATAAATAGCATATGCACGTAAGTCCACTATTAAAGTTTTTTTGAGATTTTGATGACAATTAATTCTTTGTTTGCAAGAGAAGTCCTTTTTTTGGTTGAATAATTTGGTTGTAAGTGTCATGTTGTCCATTTTTTTCATAAGTGCCTAAGTCCAAGCCGTAGTTTAAATCAGTCTTGCTTAAGTCCATTTAAGCCAGTCACAATGCAGCAACAGCCCATTTTGCAATTGTTTGTTTGATGACATGCTTTAAATCAGCCGTCGGCAAAGTGGTGGTTCACGGACCACTAGTCGTCCGTGAAAGAATTTCGGTGGTCCGTAGAGAAATGTGGAACCATTTTTTCAATTTTTATACTATTAATTGAACTTAAATAAGTAGATAGCAAGTTAATAGTTTTATTTTATCAACTCGGTGTGTTATTTGATAACTTTTTGCCATATATACTTTTAAAAAATCTTAAAGGTGGTCCGCCATATTTAAAATGATGTATTTAGTAGTTCGTGAGGTTCTAAAGTTTACCGACCCGCTGCTCCAAGTGGCGGTTTCTCGTCTTTGTAGTGTGATGTTTGTAGTCTGTAGTTTGTAGTGTCTCGTTTTATGTTAAAATGGAAGATAAAATAACATTTTCTTAGTTACATTATACTTGACAGAAGCAAAGATGAAAGGAGAGTGAAAACAAAATAAAAACACTCAAGTCCACACATATTCTATCAAAACTGCTCAAGTCCATAATAAAAACATGTTTTACTTTGTAACTATTGAAAATAAAACCAAAAAATGTGTTGTTTTGTTGTTAAATTAGTTATTTTGAATAATATTTAAACATTTTTTTTATTAGCTCAAAAAAAATCGTTATAAACCAAAAAGGCATGTTATCCAAAATTTGTGACTTATGTGCGTATGATAGTTATCGAATCAAATATACATTTGCTATCAATATAATAATTGATACACTTCAATCCTACCCACAATCAAATACAACATGACACGGTTGTTATTTCGTTTTGTAACCTAACACTAATTATATTTTGGACATGTTAGGTTAGGTTACATTGTATTATAATCGACAGTAAGTTATTGCCACCATTTCGATACTGGATTAAATCGTTTTATTTTGTATTGTAGAAGTAGTTATATTTGTAAAGTGTCCGCATCTTTACTGTTGGCGTAATCGTTTAGCTTACTTTTGTAAAATATCATTTACCACGTTGGTTTCTTTGATCTGTGATTTTGCTTTTATTATCAAAATTCTTTACCTAAATCTAAACAGGAAAACCATTTGCAGATACATGATTACTGAGTGACTTTTTTGAATAGAATTTTAATAGTTAACAATAAAGTTTAAAATGGTGACAGACCACTAGATTAATAATTGTAATTTTAAATATACCTGCTACCAAATTTGGAGTGAATGGACTTAAAATGAAGTATTAACTGATGTTATAAGACAATTACTGGTGTAAAACAATTGCTTAATCTCTCCTTTCAGAGAGGGTGTAGATACTAAGGTTAGGTTTTGGGCTGTATATAAATGACCACACCCTAAAGATGGCAAGGGTTATAAAATAATTTTATAAAATCTATACAAAAGTGTTAGATTTAGTGACGAGTGACAAAAAAAAGGCAGGATAATAAATGAGCAAACATTGAAAAAGTGATTTGTCACAAATTTTGAAAAATGACATTTAAATCAGTTCTGATATTCCATAATAAAATCTATGAATGGAAATCACAATTGGTGTTCAAAAAAAGTTTTCCTATCATAAAGTTGAGACATTCAACCAAACCGTGATTTCTCCGACACCCAAATCATCATTTCCCAATCTCTGTATTTGTGTGACAAATCACGTTTTGTATGTTAACTTCTCAAATTGGATGATGATTTTTTTATGGATGATTCAGTATTGCACTATTTTATAGTAAAGAAAGGGCTTAAAATAAATCAAGCATGATCCTTTGATCCATTTATTTATAGGTCATTGTTTTCTCCTGAATAAATCTCAAAAATATTTTTCAGGATGGAAGAACAGGAACAAGCCAGTAATTCAGAAAATGACAGCTCGCCGGAGAGAGATCCGAAGAATCGCATGGCCAGAGAGCTGAAATCTCTTATGGACTCTGCCAAAGAGTCGAAGATCATCAGCGAATCGACGCAGATTTCAACTAAGATGAGAAAGTCTAGAAAGGATCTCGACTCGCCGGGGGCGGCCAGATCCGACAGCATAAACTCAAACTCTTCGCAGAGCACTGATAAGATCGATGAGAAACGTAAGATGAGAACTCAGAATTCTGAATTTGCTACTAAACATAGGTTGTTTCTGAAAGCCGCGACTGGCGCCAAACGATCTTTTAATAATTTGGACTCCACCGGCGAGTCGACCATGGAAAAACAGAAGGATGCCGATTCCGATGCATCACTTTTAGTGGAACGCAGTTATCAGGTAAATATTATATATAATATTAAAATTGCTTACTTCATTTTTCTACTCCTTCTTTAGCATGTAACACGTGTTCCGATTCTTTGAGAAAAATCTTCTGACACGCTAAAATTCATCATGTACATCTTGATTCTTATTAAATACACAAGACATTAAGGATGATTTTACTTTATACATAGGGTAGACATTGATCCTTAACTATTACTACAAAGCCTATAGTCCTGTACTTAGGATTGGATAGGTGAAAAGAAATGTAGTCCTAACTGGATGGCTGCCAGAGACGAGTTATCTCGTCAATAAATAATTAAATTAATAATTGCAAATTATAGCCGGTGTGCTACGTACAGACGTACTTTTTTCTATGGCAGCCAAAGGGTTAACATACATGCTTTCATACACATTCATAAACTGACTAAAAATTCAATTATGAAAATATCTGTCTACAGATTTGTAAGATTCGAAAGTGACGTGGCGGATCATCCCAACCAATCTATTAAAAACTTACTCAACGACTACGTTGATTACCTTTATACAAACATAGCGCGACCGCAGAGAGCCCTCTTACCAAACCCCCCTAGCGCCTCCCCTGATCCACCACACTCACCTGTTTGGTTGTCAAGAACTTCTAAAACATTGATATTCAAAATCTGAAAAAAAACAAAGACCACGCACAGTAAATCCAAGACGTAATGCGGGAAAAGCAGTATCAAAAAACACCAGACGAAAGGGAAATTGGAGCACGGCTCCACCGGCTCCAGAATTTGATGTATAGATATCAAGCAAGTAGATTTGCTTAGTGACACCAGTTTATATATTGTCTCGCATTCATTGTTTTCCTGCATTTAATGTTAACACATTAATTTCGGGCGAGATTCGCGCACCGCTGATACCCTAATGCGGGCAAAAAATCGAGGTCGCGCGTAAAAAACACGTATTTACATAAAATGGCATAACTTTTAAAATATCCAACATATATATATATTTTTTTCGATATGGTACTCACCAAGTATAGCACCACCAGTAAAATCATCGAAAAGTTTTAGAACTTCTTACACTAATTTTTAATTATGTCTAACACTTAAAAATACACATCAAAACAATTACAAATACGTTATTTAAATTAAAAAATTTTCTGTTTCTTGAATATGTGTTCATTTTTATAAATCTAGGTCATATCAAACTTTATATGCTAGCGAATATGCAATATAATTGCAAATTTATGTGGATTTTTCAAAATAAATAAACATTATTTATTCTAAAAAATGAAGGTAGTTTGTGGTAACCCTGTTTCTTAAATATGTGTTTACTTTTGTAAAATTGTTCAATCGAACCTCAAAAGCAAGACAAAGTCAAATGCTTGTAGAAAAGAATGAGTATAAATACCCTACCCGACGTTAAACATCAGATAACATAAACGGTAAAAATACCCTTCCCGCATTTAACCATCAGTTGAGATAACGGGTATTAATACCTTTCCCGCATTTAATGTGTTAACTTTAAATATTTATTTTCATCGTTGGCTTGGAGGCTTTCATCTGTTCATCGGTTTTTTTTGAGATTTTATAAAATAGCAAATCAGAGTTCCATTTTACAGTAAAACCCCCATTTACACTTAAGTCGGGACCGTGTAATTTGGAGTAGTGCAATTGATTGACAAAATTTGGATTTTTTTTTTTCCGCGAAAAATAAAAAAACTAAGATTTCCCTTAGTTTTACAAAAAAAAAAATATGGACAAAATATTTAGTTACTAAGTGATAAAATGCAAAGCACATGCAAAATTCAGCACACAGACAGTCGCCCGCCCGGCTATGTGTGTATAGCCTGGCTCGAGTTGAATACATGGACGCTAACCAACATTTGACTGTATGCACCGCACAGACGGCCGTCTCGTAGCAACAACAATAGAATGCAACCATTTAATTGGGGTATTTGCGGCGAATATTTCAAGCTAGCGTATAATACGGAGTAGTGTAATTGGGGCTCCACTGTATGTATAAAAATATTTATTTTTCCTTAAATTCACAGTTGGACATGTTGACGTCGTTTGAAAATCGCCAGAATCTGCCGATTGTGCGAGAGGTGAACGGACGGAAAGTGGACCCTTTCTGTTGGCGATGTCACACTGACGAAACCACGGTGCAGTGCTCCATCTGCCCGAGATCTTACCATCACAAGTGTCTCAATAGCAAACTGCTACCGCAGAATATGGCATTCTGGGCCTGCTTCGAGTGCAGCGCCACAATGAACGCTGAGGACATCGGAAAGAGGTCAGTTTTTCTTATAATTTAATATTTTAGATTGCTGATTGATGAAGAATACATGATTGCGTCAGGTATAAATGATTATCTTAATTAAGGAATTAAGAGATTTGGAATAATACCATGCAGCGGCATAGGAAGATGTTAGGACTAGCTTGGAAAGAGATTCACACCGCATGATATAAAATTTCACAATATGTTAAGGTGACCCATTCACTAGTTTACTAATTGTTTCAAAACATGTTCCATA
Source organism: Himalopsyche tibetana (assembly GCA_030503985.1). NCBI lineage: Eukaryota > Metazoa > Arthropoda > Insecta > Trichoptera > Rhyacophilidae > Himalopsyche > Himalopsyche tibetana. Next base: position 2,527,620 of record JAPJYX010000052.1, on the reverse strand, counting down.
ACACAATTTACGCGGCGCTGCAACGTTCCGCACTGTCCAAGTCATATTGTGGGACATTTCACGTGACCCGAGATATGTTCCATTTTTATGGTCGGTTTATGGTTTACGGCGCAGATGGAATATGCAATTTTCACGCAGTTCTAGATGAGCATTCGAATTGTCAAAATCATGTCATGTTGGGAAATGGTTCTGCAAGATATTGAACATAACCAAAGCCATAATATATTGTGGGCAGGGCCAGCTCAAGGATTTCTGCACCTGTGTGCGAGTTATTATCTATGGTTCACTTCTTCCTACAATAAAAATACTATTTATTGCATTTTTATTGTAGGAAGCTTATAGACATTAGTAATTAACTTTACTTGTATTGTTTGCATCCAATATTGTTCATTCGTACGCAACACTGACAAATATAACCTCAACGTGTGACGTTTTTGTGACCCTTCGTGTGTTTGAGAAAATGTTCTGGTACATTGTTCCTTAGTGAATGGGCCACTTTACTCTGTATGTTTCATAGGAGGTGTTTCGACAGATTGTGTAAATGTTTATTTTTACCAAGTTGATGAACTTGTTTCAGAACACCAGCGATGGAAAAGATTTCCCAGACAAAGCTAGGAATCCTGCTGAAGTACGCCACGCAGCGGATGATGAGCGCCAAAGGGGTAATTGCAAATTCTTTATTCAAGTTTTTTAAATAGTCACTAGAAACATGTATAAAGTTAAACATTCTTGAGGGTATCCGGGTGTCAAATGTATCATCGATAATGAGTTTTTTTTTAAACCAATTGTGCTAAAAAGTCTCATTTAATAAGAGTTAAACCGATCCTTAATACGAGACAAAATTTTATCCTTAAAAGTATTGTATCGCTTTATGAAAAAGGTACATATCGTCACCTTAAGTGAATATCAGAAGTTGGTGCATAGATTATACCAGTTTGTCAAAAAATGCTTTTTGTTAATACTGATCAGAGGGCAAGCAATTGTCCGTCTATTTTTTTTTTTTATCTCTGCGTCAGATCGGCATTAATGCATCTATATTTTGATATTATAATTATGTATTTAACGTAAAATATCGATGTTAGAAGCGTTATTGTAAAAGTTGAAATTTTTCATTTGCTGTTTTACTCAGAACTGTCAAATGTGCTACCAACTTTTGCTAGAACAGTGATAGTATCGCAATATATATATGATGAAACTATATTTCGTGTTTTACACGACACAAATTTTACTCTATCGCCACCATTCCAAAAGTTCCCTAGAGGCAGGGAATTATTTCTTTTGACTGTTAATAATATTTCAGTCAGAGCCGTTCCTGCAGCCAGTTGATTTGTTGGAATTCCCTGACTACGAAAAGTACATAGTCCATCCGGTGGATTTGAAAAACCTGCATGCTCAAGTCGTGAAGAACAGCGTCTTCGGTAGCACCTTTGCATTCCAGTCGGAGGCCAAGTGGATCGTTCACAACAGCATCATATTCAATACAAGTGAGTTGTCTCTTTTCATGTATAAAATGACCTAGTCACAATTAATTTACCTAAATCCAGACTGCTTCCCAACATAAAAAATCAATAGTCAAAACAGAATATATGTTTGACTACGGATATTGAGATTTACAGATTTGTGACTACACTTCCATCCAAAATACTAGAATTCCACGACATCAATTCCAGCACTACCAGAGTGTCGCAGCATCTGTGGCAGCATAATTTTCGCCCTGATTGCTAGCGTCGCAGGCGTTGTGATGCGAAGTTTCAGCTGTCAATAATGTAGGAAATCTTTTACATACAGGACTGATTGTTTTAATAAAATATAGCCTGTTACTGTTGCCTCTTTACGATTATCAAAACAATCAGGTCTAAATTTTATAAACATCGATTTTTCAAACCCTTTCGATCTATTGTGTTTGCTGCCATGGAATTAACCGGATTGAAAGATGGCGGGAAAACCTCGAGACTTCGCAGTTCCATATTTCGCATATTTAAGCTTTATCGCGTCAGTACATGATTAGAATCTGATTATGTTACGTCAGATATCACTCCTCAAAAGATTTAAAATTTTGGTTGCTTTTATTTCTTGAATGGTGTGTGAAATTTTGTTTTTGATAAATATCTATGAGCTTTGTGTTGGTTGTTTGTTAAAAACGGTAGGTGATAAATGTCTAGATATTAAATAATTTATGCATTTCCTAAATGTTAAAGCAAGTGATTAGTGATATGCAATTTAAAGTAACAATATAACGCAGGGATATTTACATAGCAGAGTTCCAATTTGCCAGGCAATAACAGCCATTATTGCAGAGTGGCGTCATGGAATATTTGTAAGGGATTTGTTTGTTAAAGTCATTGTGATGCTGTGTGGCACTTGTTTGTTTTTTTAGTGTGTTGAATTTATGTTCATTATGCGTTTGGCTTCAATGTAAACCAAACCAATTATTTTTATGTGTTCTATTTATTACGGCACACTGGAAGGAAACATTTCGAAAAATCGTACAGCAGACTGCATTTTATTCGTATGACATGTTGCCGATTTGACAATTATTTCAGGGCATTCAAAACTGACGAGCATCGCCAAATCCATCTTGAAGGTGTGCAAAGAGGAGATGGCCGAGATCGAGACCTGCCCGGAGTGCTATCTGAACGCCTACACAAAAGACGACTGGTTTATACAAGTCTGCGAGAGGCCGCACATGTTGCTGTGGGCCAAATTGAAAAGTAAGTAATTCATTTTACTCGTGATGTCAATCAGTTTTCATATGGTGTCTTTTCAACAAAATATGTTGGCAAAAGGTACACGTAATGTGAGAAGGTGACCTGCTTCAGAGATATTCCAGTAATGCGTAATTATATTTCCAAAACGAGAGCGGTTTCCGTTAACCACAATTCGTTATTTAATGTTTTGTGAAACAAATAAACAGGTTATAGCTCGGCGGAACTGTGGAACGCTGGCATGACGTGGGAGAAACCAAAGCAATTGGCGGGAGACAGGGTATCATAGAGGTGCCGCATGGTGACCATAATATGCTCTACATAGGAAGCGAATTTAGTCATAGAAGAAGAAGAAGAAGATCTATTATAATACATATTTAAAGGCAAGCAATTGTCCTTGCCTATCAATTCCTACCATCACTTGTGTCTGATCGGAATTAATCTTTCTACATTTTGATTGCAAAATAAAATATGGAGGCTTAAGGCTCTATCCTAAAAGCTTACATTGTTCATTTGTTATTTACTCGAAACTTTCAATTATTATTTCAAGAAAATATATTTTTTTTTAAATTATAAAACGCATAGTTGAAAGTGTAAAGTAATCTAATTCATTATCATTTTTAAATATTTTTCTAGAAGCTATTACTTCAAATTCAGGACTAGATCTTTTTTTGCTTTTATCTATGTTCATGTGGCGCTCTACTGATGTCGATTTCAGCGAGGGACTCTACCCGAAATGGATTTTTACGCTCAATATTATATGGCAACTGATTTGTTTTAAAAATCTTTTGTTCATTTGCAACAAATAATTAAAATAACATGATAATGGCAATAGATAACAGTTTAAAAATCATCTCAATACCTTAAATATTCCTCAAAGGGCTAAACATGTTGATTGATTCATAAAGCACAGCTGTATCACGCGCTGTAGCTACATACCACTGACAGATATCAACTCTATTCTAGGTTATCCCTACTGGCCGGGAAAAGCGATGGCCGTGTCCAACCTGGGCTTGGTGGACGTGAGATTCTTTGGCGCCCACGACAGAGCCTGGATTCCAATCCGCGAATGCTTCCTGTTCAGCCAGCGGGACCCCAACACAAATAACAAATTTAAAAAAAATGAAATCATGAAGTCAATCAAGGTAAGGGGACTAATTTTTAATCGTCTCCGGCTTTCCTGCATCACTGTAAATAAATGAGCGGATCGCTTTCGATGTGTTCATGCCAAATGATTTCATTGTTTTTGTTTTCAGGAAATAAATCTTCATATAAATAACATCAACGCCAAGTACAAATTATTTATTCACGCTGAATTTAAAACTCCCTATGAGCCTTCCGAAGAAGACATTCAACTTAAAGCGATGGTATGTATTGTATTGATTATATATATATTTTATTGATTGTATCATTCCACATTCAACTCAATGCGGACTGTCTGAAACACACAGCTGTACTCGCCCGCTGTGATCTAGTTGGTTAGAGTTTGCTCGACCGATCAGGTGGGTCTGGGTTCGATTCCCGGTAAGGTCAATGTCAAATTGGATTTTTTCAATTTTAATTTGAGATCTAAGACATGGGTGTTTGTGAAGTTAATTCTCCTCGAGTTAATCTCATGTGACTTTCAAAAATTCTCATTGAGTATATCTCGTATGATCTTTCAACTTCAAAAATATTTGACGCATCGGCGTAAGCTGTAATGTCAAATATTTTTTCTTTAGAAAAATTATACTTCTTAAATTTAAATTTTAAAACCAAATGCCACTTATTCAATGCTTGCATTCTGCCGGTACTGCTTTACTTTGACGAAGACTCGAAGAAAAACCGTATACACAGACGATAGCCAAAATTTGACTGTATGCACCGCACAGACGGCTGTCTCGTACCAACGACAATGGAATGCGACCGTTCAATTGGGGGATTTGCGGTGAATATTTCAAGCCAACGCGTAATTCGGGGTAGTGTAATTGGGGGTTCCACTGTACATCAGAATGATTAAAGTTTTTTTTTTTTTTTAATTGGATTGTTCAAAAGACAATGTCAATTCAAAGTCTTTGTGGGCTGTCTTGTCCTACCGTCTGTAGTTTTTAATAATCGGTGATATCAGTGGCTAAATTGGACATTGATTTCATTGTGTTTAATTTAAAAATTTAATGTTTTCAGATTCCATTGTTCAAGGGGCCGCCGAAGAGTTATTCCCCTTTCAAAATCTCCCCGGAAGATGTTAAGGTTTGTTAAATTTTATGACTATTGATTGATTACACTGTTTGTGCTAGTATTTGAGGAACAAGTAATCTGATTGATCGCACTGTAAAGACATATTCATGATCAGTCCCAATGTGGAGCATATGGCCTCCTAATCTCAACCAAAGTTTTTCTACGAGATCAGTTGCCCAACCTCACTTTTTCAATGAAAGTAGTAGGATAGTATTGTGGTAGTATTGGGCAGGATTGGACTAAAGGAGTGGTTGGCAAATCACTCTCACTGCATCGTGTTATTATAGGATTGGAATGGTGGAGGGGCGGGGGGAATTTATAGACGTGAAAACGTCCATGCCTGCCAACAGAAATTGAAAAATCGATTGAAAAAATGCTGTACTGGGATTCGAACCTGTGAGTTTCGGCACGGAAGTCAACGACGTTGACCACTGCCATAGTACCCAACGAAATGTATAACAAAAGATTTTGTCTATGATTATTTTCTACCGTGCTATGACCGCTTGTAGAATTGTTTCATGAGTTTGGTTTTGCCACTCTTAAATTAAATTGGTGAACTTTTAAACTGAAAAACATTGAATGGAAATTGCTATTAAACAACACTTGGACGCACGTATGCGGTCATACTCCTCAAACGGTTGAATGCATGTTTTCATTCCTCCCCACCTGATAAGTCAGCCTTCTAATTGTGTGTAAATAAATCTATTTCAGCCTCCCGTGGACATCAGCAACCTGAACATGCAACCAAAAGTTGTTATCAACAAGGCGATTTTGATTCAGGACGAACCTTTTCCTACAAAGTAAGATTTTTAATTACAATAAACATTCATGTAGTCACTATACCGACAGAAGTTGGTAAGTAACAGATTGTTAGTTCTGAGTAAACAGCAAATGTAAAATTTGAACTTGTTAAATTTGATTGATTTGATTTGAATTTGCCTCTAGCATTTGATAGATAATTATATTATCAAAATATAATAATCAACAGAAAGGTTTTTTTTTTATGAGAACTGCTTGCTACTCAGTTGCTCAACCTAGAGAAGGAATAGAAAGGATAAGGCTAGGACAGGACTAGGTATAACCTAATCGCTTTTTTTATGCACCGTTGTTTAGAATTGGAAAAGTGGTGGGAGGGAATTTTTCCATACCTTCGAACAGAAATAAATTCGTAAAAATGCTGATCGTACTGGGATTCAAACCAGTGAGATTCGTCACCAAAGCCAACGATGTCGACCACTGCACTATGGATCCGACAAATCATTGTAAATTTTTCATCCGTCCCTGCCTGCTGATGTTTTTTAAAACTTCATTTGGACCGTTTCTCGAAAAGTTTGGTCACCCCTTGGCTTAGACAAAAAAAATATACAATTGTATTGTGTTAGTAAAAGAAATTCCATTTAGAATCCGTTAGTATTTTTTGTTTCGTGTGTTACAGGTCGGGAGGTGTGGCAGAAAAGAGGACAGCAAGTGTCGACAGCGCCGATGGGATTCTTCAGAAGATTGCTTCTAAGAACTCTGTACTTTGCAGGTAGACATTAGAATTTTTCACTGTTTTCGCTTTCATGTCATGTTGTTGGGACCATTTGATCGTCCATGATGGATTTTACAATATCGACAGATTCATTTATTCATTTCTGAGCTGATTTGATTTGTACTCGGATCACGGATCGCTTCTTGGGAAACAGTCTGGATAATGTATTCATAAACGCTGGGAAGCGTGAAAAAGAAATATTGTCGATAAAATAGGAATTAAAATGTAAAATATTTATATATTTAAAATCACGAGTCCGGATTGAAATCTTACGAAGGCCGTCGTTTGGTGACCGCTGTATTGTATCTCCACAAATTCACAATATAGAGAAAATTACATTTGGAAGTTTGCAAAGTATATTTTGCGATTAAGTTAAGTTTCATATTTGATGTTTTTTTCCACACTGCATCGTGTAAAATAAGTGAACTTACTGAACTAAAATGAAAATTTTCATTTAGTGTAATGATAAATAATTTTTATAATCTTTGGGTTTGGGGATGCTATACATAAAAATATAGGCCTTTTTTAGAGCCATCGATATTAAAAATCAGATTGAATCTTAGAGGGTCGGATCCGGCCCGCGGGTCATACTTTGTTGACCGCTGGTTTATGATGCATGGATGTATGACGTCCGAATTCCCTCTTACGCATCCGGTGCTAAAAACAGCATAGGAAGAACGATTAGCTGACACATTAGACTGGCAGAACTAGTCACGTCATTGTTTCATTGTTCTATCGTTCTATCCCTTCTTAGGTTGTGTTACCGATTAACAAGCAGTTCTCTGTTGAGAGAAGTTACGTGAGTAGTTCACATGCCCTACATTGGGAGTGGAGTTCCCCACGTCTGTAATATGGTCTCGGTTCCTGAGAATTTGAATTTTGTGTTTTGCATCCCTGGACTTGAAGTCCCTTGTACCACCGCTGAGGTTATAGCTTAATGGTAATATATTTTATGTTTTTTTTGAAGGACCGAATCCGAAGAAGATGTCATCATGGAAGCTGATGCCGTAAACGACCTTCCACCTGGTGTAGCAGCATTAAAAGAAACCCTCGCAGATCCTAACAACACTATCGCAAAACCGGTAGTTGCTAGAAAAAGAGCTCGAGTGTTATCCATAGACTCGTCTGATGTGGCCAAAAAAATGAAACCTATCCCAATTATGTTGCTGAATTGCCAAGACAAACCTAAGGAACTCCCGAAATCCAACTTGATGCTGGAGTATAAAGATGCTCTGCGAGAAGGCAAAGCCCGCGTGGCGGAAGAGAAGAAGCGTCTCCCTGATAATGTTATTAAAATCGGAACGAGAATGGCGACAGTAACTAAGATGTTTAAAACAAACATTAAATTGTCAAATACTATCGATAAGAACCATTCGAAGAGTTCTCATACCATTTCTAGGAAAAGTAGCGGGGAGATAACTCCGCCCATCCGTAGACTTGCTGAGAGCGACATCTCTAAAATCAAAGTTTATCCCGGGACTGCAAAACTTACGCCAAAACCTGTGGAGACCGTTAATAAAACACAGAATACTAGCAGCGATGCAACTGAAAATACTCAAACGCAAGCCCGACTCGACTCTCTTGCCATTTTGAAGAATTTAAAGATGAACAACAATTCTCTTAGTATAGCGCACAAAACTGTTAGTAACGGCACTATATCTGTCAAAAGTTTTGCTAACGAAAGTCCGCAGAAATCTGTAAATGAAAACGGCCAACTGGCTTTGATATCACTTAAAGATTTGACCATTAAAAAGACAGCGACGATTGATCCGAATGATAAGGATGCGAAGGAAAACGGCAGCTCGGAAATTGAGCTTATAGTGCCGAAGGAAGAGCCGATCGATTTTGATTTTGACATCCCACCGGTGAATGCTGTCCAAACTCCCGTTGCCGAGGCACAGAATCATCTCTTGAACAGCTTACAGCTCATGCCTACGCCTGGTGCGATTCCTGACAGTGTTGCGGCCAATATTAAAGAATTGGCTATTAAAAAAACAGCTGATATCGCCCCGCCCAAAGTTAAGAAACCGGTTGTAAAAAAAAAAATTATCATCGCGACCAACGTGAAAGAGTTGACTGTGAATAAAGTCCAGATAAAAAAATACAAAAGTCCCGCTGACTTGAGAGATGAGAGCGTTTCAAAGGCTATTTGTGAAAACCAATCTCCGGATAGTGCAATACATCCGAAAACAGGTCAGGTGAACGTCGGACAGGTTAAAAAGAATGTAATCTCTTTGAAAAACATCCGGAACCTCACTGATCCGCTGCTGCAAAACAATGACGGCGACCAAGCTAGTAAGGCTACTCCGAAAGAAAAAAGCAAAGCCGGTGTGATTTCAATGGCAGTTACTACTCCGTCGAATGTTATAAAGGTAATAACCGACGACCCTACGCAGACTGATGGCGCTGGGAAAGGTGACAAACTACCGTCACCGCAGATCACGATTTTGAATCACGCTCTCGCACGCAGCCCCAAGGGTGTTGCGATAGCTTCAAAGCCAAACCCTTCAGGTGACAATTTTACTGTTTTTAAAAACGTTTGACGCTTAGCTGTTTAGTAGGTTCTCTGCATACGAGTATATAACACTGTCCTACGTGAACATAGTCGAAGCAAAAATATCAAATTGTCTCTGCTGTGTGTCCTTTCTGACAAATATCACGCACCATGAAGTGCAAAGCGACGGTGTTTGCCATTTCTTTATGTCAGATATAGAGATGATGAAGATCTCCTTGACCATGTCTTTCTAAATACATATTATTACTTCCACTTCTTTGATATAGTTGTTTCTGTAAAATTGTGTATTTTAAATATGAGTTCAAATAAACCATAGTTAATGTGCAATGTTGACAGTGGAGCTGGCGGTTGGCACGTAGGCAGCGTTTTCACTTTGCTTTATATTACTTCAAACAGCGTCGCTATCGCGTTCGCATTGACTTCGCCCACGTAAGAAGTAGCGTAAAAGATTAATGTGGGCGAAAGGGTGTTCGATATTCGCAATTAAAGCAAATTTGTTTATTTTGTCTTGTTAAATGGTTTGCTTTCCTTTGCCTTAACAGTCCATAGTTTTTTTTGTATTAAGAAATAAATAACTAAAACTTTATTCTAATCTCTATAAGACATCAAGTTATTTGAATGAAATCACGTCATCCGGACTCGAGTAGTTAAATCGAAAGTCTGTATTGATTTCAGGGCCATTGAAGCGAAAAAGAAAACTATGCAATCCTCTGCAGTATGTGGAACCACCGACCGACGCTGCGCCAACTTCTCCCATTGCAACTTCTCCCATTGCAACCATGAATACTATGGGAACGCGTACTGAAGATCCCGTGAGTAAATCTTTATCAGAAAATATTCGACAATAATTATTCATTTGTGGTCTGATGACAACATTATCAATTCATCCATTCTAAGTTATTCAGATATTGTTACCATTCTGGATAATGTGAAGTTATTAAACGTCCTGTTAAGTGCTGCAATTAAGTTTTTTTTGTTGGTGGTATTAACTTTTCAAAATAATTTTACTACAAGCAGGATAGATACTTAACCATTTTCCTGCCAGCGCAAAATATTCGATCTAGTCCTCCACGCCAGCGGCTTTGGAACCATTTGAAATTGTATAAAAAATGATTTGACTTTAATAATACAACGACAAAACGATTCGGCTATGGGACAGAAAATAATCATAAACAATGCTATTGATAAAATATTTTTTTTGTGATTTAATGATCTTTATTTTCAGCCTGCTTCCAAAGAATCGCCTCCTAAGTCTTCAAGCATGAATCCTATCAACGGCATTCCGCCGGAACTTGAACCTCCACTTCCGAGCTCGGCGGGACCTGTCCACAAGCTCATGAATGAAAATTCTTCTAAGGTGTGGTAATCTTTGTTATGGCTATTGTAATTAACATATTAATTTACCCATATAAATACTCCAGTTGATACCCTCCTGTTTTGTACAGGGGCCCGAAACTGACTTTTTTTATTCATGTCCGCTCCCACTATGGAGAATATGAACAGAACTTTTTCTACAAGAACTTTTACTCAGTCGCTCAACTTCTCTTTTTCGAAAGAGAGTAGTAGGAATAGAAGGATAAGGCTAGGGACTAGTGGTTAACTAATGGCTCCCGCTACGCCCAGTTATTGAAGGATCGGAAAGGTGGGAAAGAATTCGGACAGAAATCGATATATCGATCGAAAAAACGCTGTTCGTACTGATACTTGAACCGGTGGAACCCGGTGCGGAAGCTAACCGCTGCGCCATCGGACCCGACAACCATAGTAATCGACAAGGAAGGGGTTGATAAAGCAAACGAATTCATAAAGTAAAATCATTAAAGTTAAACTGTCCATTTTTGTAGTTCATATGTATAATGAAGACATGCCCGTGGTAATACTGGAGCAGGCTAGTTTCTCGCCATAAAATTTCATAAATTGTGTGTTTTTGGTATAGACATAAATCCGCCCCATTGTTATGTCTAACCCAGTGATTCCCAGACTCCGCCACAGGGGTACAGCGACAATTTTCCTATAAAAATATTATTAATATTATTTCTTTATAAAATATGACTTGGGGCGCTGTGGACAATTTCTGATCTATTAAGGGCGCCGGAATCGAAAAAGTTTGGAAACTGGTGGAATAACCTCTCTTTTATTAAGTGTTTTTAATAATTTTTACGGATTCGAGTTTTTTTATTAAAATTTAAACAATTATTTTTGTTGATTTTGCCCCCTCACCGTTTGGTTCATCTCACATTGTTGACAAAGATTTTGAGATACAGGGGAAAAATAAAGATGGTTGTGAATCTCTTGGTTTCTGCTGCTGTCCAAAGTATGATTTTCTTGTAGTTATTTATTCTAGTACATAAATTAATTAGTTTTTTTTTTACTTAAAATTTCAGATCGCTGACTTCTTCCAGCATATGATAATCAGCACACTCGAAGATCTCGGATTGAAGGATGGGGTCTCGCCCGAAGCGGCCGTCCGCACCATGCAGATGGAGCTGGAGATTCTGAAATACAACCAGACGATTTTCTGCAACGACATGAAAGCGGTTACGGGTGAGATTTGAAATCTGAGAAATAAACTCCCGCAAACAATACGCTCCTTGCAAAATAAATCCATTGCTAAAAAGATGCAGTTGAACGTAGATAATTCATACAAAATATCATTCGAAAGAACAGTAAAACTAAAAATACTTTCAAAATGAAATTCAAGTTTCATTTTTCAACAATTTTGGAACGAGCTGGGCTTGCAAGTAATAGCCCCACATATGATATGTGCCGAGTAGATTGGGATGATGAGCGACTGCTGATAAATCCGTATCACGTTTCAGATGCCAGAATCGAAGAGATGCGACAAGTTTTTGAATCTCAAACACAGAGGGCGGTCATCGAAGCGAAGCAGATTGCGGAGCTTGAGAAGACTGCGGCAGTGACCAATACTAAATTGTTTCAATGGTAAATATATTTATTTCTATCTTATTTGGGAAATGTGGCACTGAAAGCCGCATGCAACTCTTCATTGGGTTAAGTGCGGCTCCCAATATGATAGAAATAGTTTTAATACTCTATATAGCAATAAAGATTTGTGTAGAAATTTAATTAAATTTGCGTATTTTATACTACCTAAGAAAGTGACTGTGGTTTGGCTCTTGTTGACCTCATGTCATCCTTGATCCTTATGCACATAGGAACAGCTTCGCTGGGATTCGAACACATCGACACCCCAACCGAATGCAGCAATGATTACTACTGAGCTACAGGTCTTCTTATTGGAAAGATATCGTTAATTGCTCTAGAAACATAGCAATGATAGTTTACTCTAATTAGCGAGATGGTTCTAGGTGCATTTGGGCAGGTCTCTTACTATGAATGCCCCGCAATGATACCGTTTTCTGTCTTTTTCAGGTGCGCGTTCTGTCACAACAAATCTCAATTCTTCTGCTGTTGGAACACATCGTATTGCAGCTATCAATGTCAACAGAACCACTGGATCTCGCACACTGGACATTGCGTGCAGACACCCAAAAATGGGACGCAGGTATTCAGTCGCTTACTGTTGTACGCCTATACAACCACTGTTTGAAATTATACAGTCTTCTTGTGGTCTGTTACGTTAGCCTTCAGGCTTGGCAATCTGAAATAGATTTTATTTTTTACGGAGACTTTTGTACTGTCGATATTAATTATAATTAATATGTTTTATAAAAACTTTTTATTCGATTAACATTTTGGGAGCTACCGTAGCTTTGCTTTTTTCAGTTTGAATAAATAAATTATTGCGCCCGGCTTGAACACATTAATGTTAATAAAGGTCCGGTCGATGATTCATAGGCACTCAAAAAACTGAACAATTTATCAGTTGATAACTGAATCAAATCGCGAATCAAATCAAATACAATAAAAAAAAATCACAACTCGAATTTGAATCTATTCTTTATTGTAATCAAATTAATTTAACGAATTCGATTAAGTATTGATCTTATAAATGGAAGATAAAACAGGGTGTTGTTTTTGAAAGCACACTTCCGTCCCTGAAAGTGGGTTTTGATCGGTGTCAACATGGCTTATTTATTTATTTAATTAATTAACATTGCACAAGGTTGACAAATTATAAATTTAAAACTTTTACAATGAAGAAAAAAAAATAGTACAATTTAATATTAAAAGCAGTAGAAAAAAATGGCAAGGAAGTCAACTGAGTAATCTCCGACGAACTCTACTTTAATACATAAAAAAATAGTATTCGTCAGAACTCACCTACGTCTACGTGTAATATTGTTGAACGCTAAAGCTTTAAAGCTCTCCCCAGTGGCATCCGCATTGGCTGTCTGGTTCTACACCTTGAGAGAACAAACAATTCATGTCCACGATTTCTCAAAAAATAATCAGGAACATTTAGATTCAAATTCTCAAGAATGGTGGAATTATCATTTTGGCCTCGTATAAGTTGAAAGAAATATATGGCCAGATACATTTCTCTTTGAACGTTCAAACTATTAAACCGAAAGGTTAAAACGGAGAGTGTCATACTCGAAGGCTAACACGACCAAATAAATTAGTTTTTATTTAAAAGAAGTACAGTAAAAATAATATAAACAGTGATTAAATTAAGATTTTATTTGTATAAAAATTATAAAAATTAAGCTATGCATTCTGTTTGAAAACGTTTCTTGCGTATCTTTATATTGGCTGAACTGTAAAGATATTCGTGCTTTGAGTTTGCTTGCTTCAAACCAGAAATGCATACATAACCTTCTTCTTCTAGTGGGCCGCCGCATAAAAACAAATTCACTAAATCCTCTTTTATACAGGTGGTACATTCCTTGTAAAAAATCTGTATACAAAGGATGAAGGGAAGATAGATTCCATTACATTTGACCGTGTTTGTTTTGAAATCGTGTAAAAAATAAGCCGTGCAAAAAGAAGATTATGTGTACGCTTACAATTTTTTTATTATTTTGAAATACTAAGGTACACATTAATGTGATCGTTGTCATTATTTAAGCCATACAATTGAATCCAAATTTTCATCAGTATGCCTATTTCTATGAAACGATTTATTCTCCTTCAATAACGAAAAAGCTTGCTCATGTTTAATAAATGCAATGATTTACTTGAAAAAAATGTGTTTTTAATTTTGAGAAAAAATATTCAATGGCCGCAAAAAATTCAAAATTCTTGCAGCTCGTTGGTCGCGAAATGTGCATCACTGCTTTAAACCATTTCGCTGAATTCGGTAAGGAATAGTAAACATGGTGTTAAATAATCACTTACCTTCCAGGAACCAAAGAAATATGGTGTACTGACCAATGCCTCAACTCTGCCGTCATTAGCGGGTACAAATTACACGCTTCGAGAGAACGTGCCGGTCCTGTCATCGTCCAACGTCAAGACTATGTCCGTGCAGGCCGACGGCAGCATTATAATCTCCAGGAAGGTCGCCGGAAACCACATTCCTCAGACGATTCAAACTCTGCAGAATACTAAAATTGCCCAGAGCTCTGATATAGATGTCAGTCCACCGAAAATGAAGGCCGTCGTCATAACTAAAGTCAGCGCACCGGGGCCAGTTGGAAATGCCAAAGAATCTCCTGCCCAGGTTGCAATCGCCGCTAACTCTTCGGCAGCTCCCATTCGGCTGGGCGTCACTGCTCCTATAACCGGTAAGAAAGTAAGAGTACACAGTGGCATTGAATACTTTTAGTATTAGCGATATAATAAGTAAAGGCATTTCGAATGTACAGCAGAAAAGCTGACCCTCTGACATTCTACTTGACCGCTTCTGCCTTCATGCTTTCTCGATAACATTTTCTGCTTACCCTCGTAGAGCTTTTGTACGAAGCCGCGTGTCCGCTGTCAGGTATGCTGGTTCACGAATTCACGAACCTCGACTCGACGAGAATTTTCCAACACCAAACATGATTTTTAAAATTTTATGTTGCATTCAACAGGTGCCGAGAGAAAAATGATCCAAAGAAAGTACATCAAGATTGCGCCGCGCCCTTCCATGACACCTCAGCGGTCAGGTGCGCCTGAAAAAGAACCCCAACCCGCAATAGATACAACCCCTCAAAATGAAAATACGCCTGTTACAAATGCAAGTAACCAGGTGGCGATCGCAGCAAACAACTCTTCAAGCTCGACGCCTGGTGATGACTGAAGGCGGAAGGCTTGTGAAAAGCCCTATCGCAGCAGTTTGAATATTGCGAATCTGCCTGTATGAGTGTAAACGGAACTCTTTTAACAGCGATTAGGGGTTGCAATAACGGGGATGAATATAATTACACCCGTATCACACAAATAGGTCAAAATAAAAGTAACACTGTACACGCCGTACCTTGATTTGTGCGGTGGAAAGGCTCTACAAATTTTCACTTTGTTAACACTCAAGTACCGATTCGTCGAAAATAGAATCGAGGAACGATGGGGTACAATCTGACCCCAGAAAAATTTATTTGCATTGTATTGATAGAGGTATCATTGTAGATTACAATAAATATCAGCTAGATATTATTGGTTTTTAGCGAATGGCTGAAATAATAAGAATTTTACAATTCGAATGTGCTCTATAGCAGTGTTCTTCAACCTATGGTCTGCGGACTGGCACCGGTCCGCGAGAGTCCAAATAACACTTGTCAAACCATTGCTTTGCTTTAATGGTATTTTACCCATCAAAAAGCAATGCTTTATCAACACACAAAATTATGATTTTTCCATTGTTTTGAAAATTACAAAAGTAGCGTCACTAAAACCACTGTACTGTAACTTGTGAACTAAACCTCAATTGTTATGAAATTTTGACAAGTATTATTTGAGGGTTGGTACTTTCCAAAAATCATATAAATTTGTCAATTGTGGCACGATCTATATGTCATCCTACGAACTTATTGAGTGATGTTGGTTGACGCCGGTCCGCGAGATATGTTTACCAGTCCGCGGATGTAAAAAGGTTGAAGAACACCGCTCTATAGGAACCCGAAGATTAAATAATCTGTTGCATTTTTACTATTGAAAACATATGTATTTTTCTTGGTCGCGTTCAAATGAAACCGCATAAATTGAGGTATGGGTGTATCACATTGATTATATTATAAGACACGCCCCTGATTCAAAGAGAAGTGCTTCTTATAATGAATGTAATACCGTGATGGGGTGTCGTAATGATTGTGAATTCTTTTACGGGTGTAACTTTTGCATGTTACAAAATAAGCACGATAAAAAACAATGATTAATGATTTGTTTGTCAAGACATGTGCTTTTACGGTTAATATCGATTCGTGCCGAAGATGCATGGGATGGGTAGCGGCTGTTTGGCAGGTCATAAACGCTGCACTTTTAAGTTTTATTGTATCAAATCAAATCACATTTTGATTTTGCTTAATTTTAGATACTAAAATTCTGGTACTTTGTGTTTTTTAACCTTTAGAGGAGTATTGACGTCACACGTACGTCAGCGCCATTTTTCTGTAAATGAGTATGGAAGTACTTTAAACTCAACACAGGAGTGTCTGTCTGTAAGCATATATATATATATATATATGCTCAAAGTATGAATTACTTATATTCATTGAGAAAAAGTCACAAAATTGTCAAGTTAACAAAAGGCAGTGAATTAAAGTAAGGTCTGTATAGATCTATTCACTTCTCTAAAGATTAATATTGAATCAAACGTAGAAATTACGATATTGCAGCCCTCATTCGTGATAGCGTATTTTGTAAATTGACAATCCGTCTTCTTCTTGGGAATCAGTACACAAGAACGAGATGAATTGTGTTGATGGGGAGAAATACGCGCCCTACAGTTCTTCCTTAGAATAAATTATATGAGCTAAGATTTAGCTTAAGAAAATTCCACTTATTTTGGATCTGAATTGTTTTAGTTTATATGTACTTGTAAATAAATTAAAAATTATGTTGGTATCGAACATATTAATATAAAATTGAAAAAAGGTACAAACCGTTGACCGAACCCCTTTTATTATTATTATTCTCCTGAGATTTGTTCTGAGAACTGGTTGCTAACAGATTAGATACTAAGGTCAGGTTCAATAGTAGGACATTAAGAATTATTCATGTAATGACCGAGACAATACTTGCTTAATTCTTTATTAGTTTATTGGCATATCAGCATTTTTTTTTAAATTATCTGATAACTGGACCTGATTTAACAAATAGTAGACCATTATCGAGCAATAATTTATATTGCTCGATAATGGTCTGTAGGGCCTAGGTCAGGCGTGGGGAACCTGCGGCCTTTTGGCTACTCTGGTGCAGCCTTCTGGCCAATTCTGTAATTCTGTAATTCCCGACATATTCTTTCCGTAAATTCCTGTTTCCGGCCAAAGATTTCTTAGTCAATGCTTACTGCGGCCTTATGTCGAATCAGAAAAATGAATGCGGACTTTAGATAAGAAAAGGTTCCCCACCCCTGGCCTAGGTCTCATATAACATTACCTGACTGGTTGCGTGTCTAGGCGTCTAGACGCTACATGCTGCGTGATAATGATGCCACTTTTGTTCATTTTCATAGAAAGCATTCGTCGGTCGCGTACGGCGCCACACTGTACGTGGCTGACGGCGTTAATTGCAGACCAACGCCTTACTTATTCAAATGAGTAGTTGGCAAATTTATTTATTGCAACGGTTGACAATGTTCCCTCTAAAACGAGGGGGTAGCTGAGCGAAAAATTCAAAGGCTGCGCGGGCCAATGCAACAAATGTGCGGCATAATTTGTCATGTAATAATAATAAAAAATATTGTTATTCGATGATTCATAAAAAAGTTTTTACTAATAAGTCTATTAGTTAAATAAAATGTATAAATACAAGAACTCATTCTATTTTTTTTACATGTTTTATAAATTTATTTTAAATTTTCTAGTTTTTTACATCGTTCCTTACAACTAACCCTTTTATTATAAAAATACTCCATTTAGATAATTTTTTTGTTCTGATAATACATTAGAATTTAATTTTCGTTAAATATTTATCTAAATGCTCAATTTATAACAGTCAATTAGTGAATATAAAAAAATATTATCTGAATAGTTGTATTGGAGTGAGCTCCAACCCGGAATGAGGAAATATTGACTGTCCCCCTTTTATGCTTTTGTATGGCAAAAAGCATTGTCTTAATTTTGCTCGATGAGGTAGTTGGTAGATTCAAATAAAATCAAAACAGATTCAAACAATTTAATAAAACATATTATATATATTTTTCTATGATGATTAATAAAAAAAAAATCTTGTTCGCAGGAAGTGGTCTAAATGTGAATCAGTTAGAAATCAACTGCACTTCGGTTTTTAATAATTTATATTTGCATGCGTATTAATTCTTTCTGCTTAACTTTTAATGATTTTTATATTGAAGCTTAACTGTAATTTTAAACAAATAAATATAAAATCTTCGCACATACAAAGTAAAAAAAAACATAACACATATCTTCATATCCATCACAAACAATGGTGGCCACCTCTATCATAGATGAAACTGAGTAAATAACCTTTTTATAACCAGGGTTTCCGTTTACCAATTCGGTTTGAGGAATGATTATTAATCATAATACCTTTAATAATAAACAAGATTTTTTTATTATGAAGAAGTCAGGCGTGATTTTTATGATTATATTTCTGGACTTGACCAGTTTCGAAATAAATTCTGTTGAACATGACCATTTTTTATTAGTACTGACTCGGGATTCTGAAGTCTCGGGGTTTTCAAAGTCCCGGGACTCGAGGCGTGATAAAGTCAAAGTCCTGGGTCATCCCGGGACTCGAGACTTTTATTTCCCCTTCAATAAAATTAAATATTTGCATGTATGTATTTATGTATTACATTTTTTTGTCCTATTGAGACATTGGTACCTTTGTCTAATAGTCAAAAAACGTTTGTACATAAAACAACATCAGGTGTGAATATTTGATTTTAATATTATGTAATTTGCTTTTGCTACGATTATTTTACAATATATAAAAACATGGTATTTGAAACTTCTACGAAATTATAAATCCCAAACATTGGTTTTTTTATCAGATCCCTTTTATGTATGCATACTTAATTTTGTTAAAACCCCGGGTAAGTGTCACGTCCCGACCATGTTGTGTCCGTTTTTCTTGGGGCTCCCCTCTTATATCTGCTTTCATTCAATACACACAGTCCTTTTGATGGTTTCTTAACCACAAGAATTGTTTTTTTCAAAATTAAAATGTACATTTTATTAGCACACTATAAATCACAGTCACAATTCCCGGGACATTTTCCGAAAAAATCCCGGGACTCAAGACAGCAAAAAACCCGAAAAGTCCCAGGACGTCTCGACACAGAATCCCTAGTACTGACAAGTAAATCAAAAACGGGGTTGTGCCCTAATAAATGTTCACGAATCTTTTAGCTTACATTTTAAAATGAATATTTTTAGTCAAAGTTTCAATCTTAAATATTTTATGCATGTTTTATATGTTACTGTTAACATATGTCAATTTTTTTATTAAAATACATGAGTTATTTATTTCAAACAAAACAATCGTGTAAATGCACGATGGAGATGGCTTAGTTTGATAAATATTACACATTTTAATGATTTCTTTATACGACGATATAATCATGTTTTAAATAAATATTATTTTATAACACAACATAGTCAGTCATACTAATCAAAAATCTCACAAAAGTCAGTAACTGGAGATGACCATGTTTGCTTTGTAACATTACAGATATTTTTTATGTAATTTTATAGATAAAACATTTTTTTTTATTTTAGGTAATTTTATAAAAAGAGTCTCTTCTGTATTAATTGAAAGAGCGTTTGACGCATGACGCTTCCTGATCCCGAATGGCGAGTTGTCACCTTATGGCTTGGTTCCATCGAGTCAAAAATTTTATGTTTTGAGTGATATTACCCATTATATTCGAATACTTTTTTTCTATATCGCCACAAAAGTACAACTAGAAAAAATACTTGTTGTCTCTAGGTAGGCAGATGTTGGTAAAATATGTAAATAAATAAATATAAACAATCTCTCGGATCCCATTGTGTATGGGCCCAATAGAGGTGAAGTGAGCCTAGTAGTATTTTAGAAAAAAAAATGCGTTGTTATATTCTACACGTCTTAAAGTATCGTAAAAGTGAAGTAACCTCAGTTAATATACATTGCAATGGTGTCTTCGTAAAATAAAAATATGCAATCCACCAAAACGCCAAGTAAAGACGTGATTGTACTTAACAGCTTAACGACCGTGGACGCGTATTTGAGTCTTTGAAAAACAAAGGTTGCTGGCCGGCGGACACATATATGCGTATAGGTGAACTATCTGGAAGCTAAGAAAATTAAATTTTGTTAAGATATCTCAATTTGCTTACAAATTATAGCGAATTTAGTAAAATTATAATTTTTCGCAAAATTTTATTTCGCCAGGTAAAATTTTATTAAAAAAAACGTGCGGTCGTTAAGCTGTTAAAATCAAAAAAAAAAGTTTTACCATTTTACTACATGGCTCACTTCACCTTTCGAGGGCTCGAGGGAGAGATTGTAACCGAGTGTATTTTGCACTATGGTGTACTTTTTTTATACAAAAATGTCAAAAAAACTAAATATGAATTTTTTAACAGAATGTGAGGAATTTTTATATTATTTGTAAATATCGTTTTATGGTTCTGTCAAAATTGCAATAAATTTGAATTGAATTGAGATAAATTACTAAATGATCTACTAAGAAGATAAGTCAAGTAAATATTATTACTTTTTTTACAATTCGGTTTAAATGTGTCAAAAATCCATCGTAAAACTACCAATTTCCAATTGTAGCACTATGGAACTGAGCCATCTGAACTGTTGCAAGAGTAATAAAAAAATTGAAGACTTATGAATATCATTATTTTTGATGTTGTTTATTCCTCAGATGTACATAATATTATATAAAGTTCATTATTTGAATCTAAGGTTTATTTTCGGAGAAAACTTTCATAATGTAAATATAACATCGAGTATGTTAAGTTTTTAACAGTTTTTTTTCTGGATTATTTATTTCCCAAATTGAAATGAGTCATTATTTTGTATACATCGAGGACACCCATGATTGCTGGCATTGTACGTTGTATCAGTGAGACAGAACGGTTCTTTCAGAAAGATGGTATTTATTACTCTCACGGCTGATAAGTGTTAATCAGCGAAAGTTTAAAAACCGTTGCATGTATCATCTTGAGGCGTTCCAAAAGCTGGGATATAAATTCTGATACCGCACCTTTATACACTAATAAATGATAACGCACCCGAAACAACTGAACTGTACAAATTTAGTTGGTAGTACTGCGATGTGTTACTGTTTTTTTTTATGTACAGTCAAACTCGGTTATTACGATCACAGAAATAGCGAGATCTCTGATGTAATGAGGAAACATTCGTTGACATTTTAGTTTATGGTTTTCTCCATACATTTATTCACTTTTATAACGAGCTACTTCTCGGCCATACCAAGCAAAAATATCGTCCAAACTTTTTGATTTTATAAAAAAAGTGGATTGATAGAAAAATGTAATATGTGTGTAAATAAATTCTAATTGTGTATTTTTGTTTGAATTGATACTCTGTTATGTGACCGCTCCAGATAGATACTTCATGTGATGGGCATGTTTGTAAGCATTTAAAAATACCTATATTCTGATATAACGAGTAATGCTTGTAACGAGCAAATTCAGTCGGTCCCATCTTCCTTGTAATAACCAAGTTCGACTGTATTTGCAATGGCGCTTAACCTTTTGACCGCGGCTCGGATCCAAATCGGTTCAGATTGGGCTGCTATAGCAGTCAACCGCGGTCAAAGGGTTAAAATATAACTATTTTAAGATGCGTAGCGACAGTAACGTGTTAATTCAAAGATGTTATACTTACAGATAAAGAAAAAATATCGTATTCAAATAGGGGTCCGTACAAAGTTAGTCTTTTGTATTTACGCTTTAATTTTCAGGGGGTCAAGTTTCTGTCAACTGCAGAGAAAGGGTTAAGACTGTCTTTAAAAACACTTCTCCCTGTCCCAGCTCAAAGAATTTTAAGATACTGATAACAGACCTTGCATTTCTATTTAGAACTTTCAGATTTTTAGTGTACAGTAGTCATTGAAGGACAGACAACTGTGAGTGACAGATTTCTCGATATTTCACAGTGACGGTTGTAAGATTGACTGTCTGAACTGACTACCATCATGCAGACAATGTTTTTTTTAGTCTAATTGATAAATAAAGGGTTCCTCTGCGCTATGCTTAGAACTGCTATTCTGAATGATTCGCCTATAAAACATTGTTTAATGGACGTTTCGATAATTTTTTATATGCTCGATTAAAATGTGTAAATAAGTTTCTATGTCATTATTTTTTAAGTTATGTATCTTATTTTTGTATTAAATTTTCCTATTCAGATATAAGTTTTGTTTAAATGGTTTGTAAATATTTAAAAGAAATAAAAAATATGTTTCAAAATTAAATTTGCATTATCATTCTTTGAATGAGATAGTAAACTTATCTATCTTTTATACCCATATCCGTTCCGAATCTTATGCATACGGGCTCCTTACGCAGATATCCTTATCTAATTGAGGACAGGAAGATAGGGCGGGGCTTTGGCAGGATTAGTATTTTTAATATATCTGACAATAATTTTGTGGAAATGTATAGGAAAGGATTCTTTAAATCAAATAAGATTAATTTAAAATTTCAACTGAAGGTGCTTGATGGAAATTTAATAATAATTGAGAAATTATTTTCATTTTGATTTTGTACACTTCCATAAAATTCTTGGTCGAACACGACCCTGGTTTCGCCTCTCGGCATCTTCCGGTGCTGATCAGTGCGCGAATGCACTCGAACTAACAGGCAGCGGAAAGTTTGTATTGTCTATATATAAACACAAGTACATTCGCTCTATACGTATTGTTAACCTAATTCATAGCGAGAATTTATGATATGAATTATTGTAGTGAATTAAGTGGGTAGATTATAATATTGTGCATAATGAATTGCCAGACAATAAAATGTAAATGTGAGAAATAAATATAATACTAAAATAAAATAGAATAATTTTTTGTGAGTTTATAAAGCGACATATTATTAGAATTAAATGATATTAATTATTTAAAGGGGTATAACAATGGGGAATTTAGGAGATTTAAATGTTCATTTAAGATTGGAAAACTGGAAAACTGAGCTCTATTTATTTCCAATATTTCCTGGTAAAATAATTTATGATCGAACATATAATGGGTTTATTACGCTCTTTTTCCAAACGCTTGCGTATAATTTTTTGATCAAGTCGAAAACCGCATCAGAGTAGCCAAGAGGGGGCAGTTTCCCCTCCACTGATCTAGCCGATAGTTATTTCGGCTTCACGCCATTATCAGATTAAAGAAATGAATTTATAAAAACTGTCTGGGAACTCGTACTGTGATTTGCACCTTTGAACACTGTAGTCAACATTGTTGACCACTTGAACATAGACCAGACAATTTATAAAAAAGATTATAATAACGAACTAAAAATTGTACATGCCACAGACTAGATATCTCACACCTATTTTTAATCTCATTTTTCACTATTTAACACTTGTGACATTGTTGCACCGGATGTGCAAATTATGATGAATTTTCAAAGTTTCACAAAAAGTTTCAAGTTTGCTCATATTAATCTTTTTAATATCTTTTTCAATTCTTACTAACAATTAAGTAAATATAATGTCAGAGTTCTTCACCCCGACATCCAACAAAAGTTTCTATTCTCGAGTCTTTGTGAGGCGCCATGATTCGCTTCCATAAAGTAGCACTGGTAGATTGGAAGTTTTGAACAAAAAATATTTGGGTTTAATTTGTTCAGCTATTACATCAGTCAGTGGTCACAACTTTTGCATGAAGTTATTTACTTTACTAATGTAGAATTGAGTCGTCTGGTATCAAAAGCAGAACTGTTCCATACATCATGTATGGAACAGTTCTGCTCTTGATACCAGACTACTCAATTTCACTTTGTTCAAAATTTCCCAAATTTTAATTATGTATTTATTTAACAATCTTATTAATTTATTAATCTTTGATGATTTTTTAATTATATGTTATAGGTGTTAAACACTTAAATTTTGTGTAATTATAGAGTCACTTATAGTGTAATTTGTAAATTCTTTTCATTGTCAATTTTTGCTTACACCTTTTATTTCAATTTAATTTTGTATAAATAGCACTGTTTATATATTTTTCTTATCAGTTGACAATGTTCGCAATGAGCTAAACCGGTCCTGACCTTTTTAATAAAGTGGAATAAAGTGAAATAAAGTACAAAGGAATATTGTGTTTTTATTAGTATATTTGGTACATTGTTGGGAAAATTTATCAACTATAAAACCCCACCAATTATAAGACGCATCATTATTTTTAACAGCTTTTTTTTGTGGGTATAGTGGGTATGTAAATTTTTACGGCCAGTCTGTAGCAATATTAGATTTTTCTGAATTATTTTTTTGCGAGTCGTTCCAGAAAATATCTTTTTTTTGTTATTTCAGACAGCAAAAATTTCATAGTACAGTAGAACCTTAACTGTCTAGATTGTTCAAAATTAGCACAAATTTTACGAATTCGGTGTTATGCATGTGTTTATAGTTAAATTTCTTCCACCGAATGTCACATCTGCAATACAATCAATAGATCAGGGTGTAATTGCTTCGACAATTATCGCTAGCAGACGAACATAGTGATGAAACTGTTATAAGAGACTGTTGCTACACGGCAGCAGAAAGTTGAAATTATTTAGATGTGACAAAGAAAAAAACATTAGTAAAATCCAGTAATACAAAAGAAAGTGAATGAGATAACACTCTTAATTTTTTGTCAATGACGACTTAGGTGATATTAAACAATTATTGGCTTAAAATGCAATTTATCGAATTGTATCACTTAAGTTCTATTGGCGATTATGGGTTGATATGTGAGGGGGAGGGGTCATATAGTCATATGTCTTTTGAAGCTTTCTATGTTTAGCTGTTGTCAAGTAGAGCCAAGAAGAACGTAACTCTAGATAACTTATGTGTCTTAAAAGAATTCGCCATTTTACAGCTTCAAACTGAGCAGTTTCATAAAACACAAAAGCAATAATTGATTTTTTCGAAAATATGCATACTGAATGTATTAGTCCGGACATTCTTCATCCCCAATTAATCCGGATAATCCAGGTTCTACTGTATTTAAAAACGTGTGTCTTATAATTAGGGGTAATAATCGATGGATTTTTTCACATATTTGAGGCCTCCCCAGCAAGTTTGTCGGCCCCTTCGTTACCTTCAATCCCCACATGACCATTGATATGCTTCCATTCTATAGTCAACTGCTCCGAAACCTTATTGAGTTGGAGAAAATCGTCTTTATTCAAAACGTCTTTACCATTGGCTCTAACCCAATCATTGGCTAACCACTCTGAAAAAGAATATACAAAAATCGAGATTTAAGATTTGTCTTTTGTTACCAAAATAGCAAGATGTAGGAACATATTCTTTTTCTACAGCTTTGATAAGCTATTGAATTAGCTGGATATTATCCCCTTTGAATGGTGAGTAGTTTTTACTAAATTAAGTTTTATCGTTTATTTTTACTATTGCTACACACAAAAATACAAATCAATCTGGGAATATTGTTTCAAGAAATAAATATTTTTCCCGGCCAAACACCCATTACAGCAATGTTAAGTAATCTCGTTCCCTGGTTTACCGATTTCCTCCATCTACCGTCTAAATTTTATATTCCTGTCACAAATATTATCCCAATTGACTGTTTTTGTTGAATATTTCTCGTTTAGTTTTCAAGTTTTCAAAAATTAAACATTTTTTGCTGTTGTATCAATTGAATGTTTCCTGTATTTCTCGTTTTTTTTTTACAGTCTCTTGAAAAACATAGAATCGGGGTTTCACTGTATTTCATATTTAAGACAAGGCTAAGACAGTCATGAACGTGTTTTATGCACATTCATAGTGGCCGATGAGATAAAACAAAAAAATAAATAACAATATTTCAACCTGGCATCCATTCCGTCATGGATTTAACAAGATACTCCGAGTCTGTCTTGATGAGGAGCTTTTTGATACCGAGCTCGATGGCTATATGGATGGCAGATAGAGCCGCATGAATCTCAGCCCGGTTGTTTGTAGGTTTTCCGGCTAAGGGTTTGCTGACATTGCAGGAATGGTCTTTTCCGAAGTATACTCCGATTCCTGCTTTAGCCCCCGGCAAGCCGTTGTTTAAGCAAGAACCGTCCGTGTACACGATGACAAAACCTCTATCGTCAATTTCAAAGCCCATGTCATGCAAGCTTTTCTGTAATGTAAAAACTTAACTATCACGGTTTGTTTTAACAAATTGATTATTTAGATAAAATCATCTATATGATTTACTTTATGTTATTATAGGAGTATAAAGTTGGAGTTTTTTGGTCTAAAAATTAATATTAGTAAGAACAATGTGATGTGTAATCAAACCTGTCATGACTCTGATAGGACCCTTACCAGCGCGGGACAGGTCGAGAGGGTTGACAGCTTTAGATACCTGATACATGAGAATAGTGCATGTTGTGTGAGAATCGGTGACTCAAATACCGAATGGTTCGGGGTCACAACCGGAGTGAGACAGGGGTGCGTTCTTGCACCTTTCCTGTTTATTATAAACTTTGACTTCATACTTTGCAGGTCAACTCTGCCTGATTGAGGTGTAACTGTTGGTCCCGGTCTGAAGCTGTGTGACCTTGAATATGCCGATGATGCTGTCATATTCGATAAATCCATTAAGGGCATCCAGGAGACTATTGATGCGACTATTGACTCTTACCAGTGCGGGACAGATCGAGAGGATTGACAGCTTAAGATACCTCGGCGTACATATCCCCGAAGACGGTAGTACAAAAAAGGAGCTCGCCATTAGTTTAGGAATGTCTGGAGCCACATTCAACTCAACGCGGACTGTCTGGGACACACAGCTGTACTCAATTAAAACCAAATGCCACTTATGCAACGCTTGCAGGTTGTGAATCATGGCACCTGACGAAGACTCAGAAAGACCGTATACTGAGCTTCGAGAACAGATGCCTGGTCAGATAATGGGGGTGAGGTGGTTTGATTTTGTGAGGAATTCGGAGATAAGGGAGCGTACAAGACAGCGCCCTGTCACGTCAGTGGTTATGAAGAGACGTTGGAACTGGCTGGGTCGCGTGCTGCGGACGCCTCCGGGAAGCCTCAATCTTGCCTGCCTCTTCTTTCGACCGGTGAGATTACGACGTCTGTCGGGTACTATCCATACGATGTACTCGGCAGAACTGAGGGATGCTGGCATGTCGTGGGAGGAAGCAAAGCAATTGGCGGGAGACAGGGAAACATAGAGGTGCCGCGTGGCGGCCATATGCTCCACATAGGGAGCGAATATGGGTAAAGAAAAAGATGTTGGAGTCAGAGTCATAAAAAAACAGGCGACTCTGACTCCATTTTTTTAATTAAATTAAAATACAAAAAGTTATACATTACAGTAGATTTTAGAAAATACGCTAATAATACTTATAATATGTTGGTCATACTGTCAGAAAATGTTAAATCTAAATTGGGTGACATGAGTTATGAATGGAGATCGATAGATTTAAACACGCCTTAATGTCTGAAAAAAAAGCTTTTTCACATGACATTTATTTATATCAATATCTGAAGAAGTAATATAAACTCAATTTTGTTGGCAGTTATTACTGGCAGAAACCTATCAATAACGCATTTTGGGTTTACAAAATTCTTATTTCTACATGTAACCAAAGGCGATTAGACGACTAAGTTTATGAAATGTAATTTTTTTAAAATTCATTTGTCTTATTGTCAATGACCACGCTACATTTCAGTTCACTTCATGATATTCGAAAAAAGCTGATGACTTAACAATTTCTGGTAGTATGCCCACGATGTATAAAATCTTGCACCTTTTTTAAATCAGAGTCGAAGAAATTGTAAATGCCGCAGTCAGAGTTGTGACTATTTTTCGCTTCTCTACAACCCTGGTTACTATATAGTTTAGTTTGTGAAATAAAAAACTCTTTTGCACTAATTCCACATAAAATTAATAAATAAAACACTAAATAAATGTCGCCTGCTGTGGCCCAGTTGGTTAAAGCTTGCTCTACCGATCACGCCGGTCTGGTTTCGATTCACGGTCAGATCACAGTCAATTTGAGAATTATTCAATTCAAAGCTGTGATCGAAGACTGGGTGTTTGTGATGTCAACTCGCATCATTTCCTCTCCTCCCGTCCTTCTGATCCTTTAATAACTGGGTGTAGCACTAGCGATTAGTCAACCACTAGTCCTGTTCTAGCCTTATCCTTCTTTCCCTACTTACTTTTGAAATAAAAGTGAGGTTGAGTGACTGAGTAACAAACAGTTCTCGTAGAAAAAACTTCTGTTTAGATACCTCCATTAGGAGGCCACATGCTCCACATTGGGAGCGGACATGGATAAAAAAAAATTGAGAGTGAACACATTAAAAGTAATACATGAAACTCAACTCCCATAACTGCTCAAGAAAATTGCTGTGTTAATTGTAACCATTTTGTGGTACCTGTAACCGATTGCTCAGCAACAGGCTTTTTGTTTGTTAAGTGCTCACAGCTTCAAATCCCAGTATGATGCTTAGAATCTTGATCTTATTTTGGCTACATATGCCTCATCACTAAGAGCGGACATGATTAAAATAATATTTGATAAGATAACTCAAAATAAGTTATCCTATTCTAGTAACCTCCGAGATAAGGGGGAGATAATTTTAACGAAAGGCTTACATGGTAAGATGACATGGTCGAAAGTAGTATCTCAAAAAGATCAATCTAAAAACCGATATCAAAGGAATTTGGAACCCAGTATTCACGGTGATTTTTCAATACAGGTAGTGTGAGGTATTGAAAATGAGCCAAAACAA
Source organism: Himalopsyche tibetana (assembly GCA_030503985.1). Lineage (NCBI taxonomy): Eukaryota > Metazoa > Arthropoda > Insecta > Trichoptera > Rhyacophilidae > Himalopsyche > Himalopsyche tibetana. Next base: position 2,498,702 of record JAPJYX010000052.1, on the reverse strand, counting down.
TTTATGAATGTATAGAAATCGTCACAAAATGGTTCGCGATGAATTAAAATATTTTAAATCTGCAGAATTGTATCAATATGGCAGGTTCCAGAATTGATAATCTTTTTAAACTCTTTGCTTATCAAGAGTTTTGCAAAGATACCGGTCAAGTCGGGAAAAAGATCATGGGCCCATAAGAGGCGAAGTGAACCAAGCGGTATTTTAGAAAAATAGGTTAGATGCGTTGTAATATTCTACATGTCTTAAGGTATTGTAAAAGTGAAGTAACATTAGTTAATACACATTACAATAGTGTTATCTTCCTAAAATAAAAATATGCAATCCACTAAAACACCAAGTAAAGACGTGATTGCACTTAAAAGTCCAAGATTTATTTTAACATTTCAATAGTTGGCCCACTTCACCGCTCATATATTTTCCTTTTTCGAAGTCGGAAAAAAAATTGTCACAAATTAAAAACAATATCCACTATAGGATTCCAAAAAAACAAAAGAAAAAAAATAACTACAAAACTCAAAAATACATAACTTTTATTATAAAATGTCATCTTAAACCATACATAAAGGTAGCTATTATCTTTACTTTAGAACACAGGGTTCACAAAGTGTGTCCCGCGGGTCATTTATATTCCGGATTCCTTTTTGAAGTGTCCCACGAGATTTATGCTGAGTTTACATACTATAATTTTTTTCTCCATACGTAATATTAAAAAATACTTTTAAACTAAAATATCCTCAGGCAAGAATGAATGGTCAGAAATTTTAATATTTTTTGATTTTTTTTGCCATATGTTGGTAATCATTAACACTAGAGTCTGAAACAAAGTGACAGCTAATATCGTGTAATTGCTGCCAACAGAAAAACATACTTTTTTCTCTCTCTCTCGCACTTATACGTAAATATTATTGTTTATACCTAAGAGCGAAACGCCAGTTTGGTACAAGTAGGACTTTATTCGGGTCCTATTTGGATGAATTTGTGTTTAGGAATTTGTTTCGTTCCCCAGGCAGCAATATGTTCGGAGTATTTCTAACAGTTATAAAAGACAACTACGATTCTTAGGTATGTACAATATTTACAAATAATATTTAATAATAATTATTGAGTAATATTAAGAACTAAAGATGTTTACTTTTAAGATTACGAATATGGTGTTGTACAAGTGCGAGAGAGAGAAAAAAGTATGTTTTTCTGTTGGCAGCAATTACACGATATTAGCTGTCACTTTGTTTCAGACTCTAGTGTTAATGATTACCCATATGTTTTTTATAAACAGTAAATATTTACAAAAAAGGTGGCCCGCCAAAAATATTGCCCCTTTAACGAAAAAGTTTGTGAGCTCTTGGTATAGAACATTGCTGAATAATAATTGAAACAATATATGGTTTTAACTTCAATTTTCATTAAGAAAAAGGATAAATAATTCATGTAAACAACGATAAAGATTAAGATTAAATAAAGATAATAAACCATACCTCCATATTTCCAGAGAAAAGATTCAATATTTATAGATTTATCCAAAATTCTTCTGTGAAACAATGATAACTTTAGTGGACGTAATACGTATATTCACTTATTTATACAGGACAGTGAATAATGAAGTGGCTTTTTATGACATTTTTGATGCTATAATTGTATTAATGTTGAAATTTTAATCATTTTCAGATGATAACAACATTTTTTTGGCGATAACTTAGTGTATTATGATGTAAATATAAAAAATGTTTATGATTGGTAATGTCATGTAAATGAAATGTTTAGTTTCATTACAAGCTTTGGTAGTTTCAAAACAAATTACAAAAAGTAACATTTGACGAATAAGTGAACTCTGTGTATTATGATGTGATTTGTACATTTGTAGAAGTATTATTAATTATAAGACCAATTGAAATTCAACACTTGCGTGAGCCAGTCCAAAACCCCTCTAACCCACCACTGACTGAAGACTTAAGCTTTTGAAATCAAAGAATACATATACCGAAGCACTCCTTTTGTCAGTACTTGAACATGTGTGGCAGATATAATAGTATAAGTTGTCGGTGAAAGTCCTGGCTTGAAATGTTGGGTCTTCCAAAGATAAACACTTAACTAATAAAGATACAACCAGCCCGCCATAGCCAATATAAATTGCTCTCCTGCTCCTGTTTAATTTAGTTTTGATTTGACTGACACTTCATAGACTTCCACACATGCTTTTTTTATTCCCATGCTCCCATTGTAAATATTTGGGTTTGTATAACAGCATTTTCATTTAAATTATAAATGTTTGAAAACAGTAGCGTCTTAAGGCTTCAGAGCTTTACATGTTCAATAGTTGTTTGTCAATTAGTCACAGTATTCTCTATGTCCGCTCTCAATCTAAAGCATATTGATTCCTAATGGAGTTTATCTTAGCAGAAGCTTTTCACAGAGAATAGCTTGTTACTAGAGATTCCAAATATTCGTCATTATCAACTATTCGAATATCGAATAGTAAAACTGAAAATATCTGAATATATTCAAATATCCTGATAGTTTTTAGTATCATATATACATTATATGTATGTATATACTAAAATTACACATTAAAAATGAGCTCATTTTTAATAAGTCGTTTATTAAAATTTCAACATCAAGATCAACATTTCCTTGTTCACTGATATAAATTTTATAATAAATTACGACTAAATATTTTCCCACTTCTGTAAGATCTTATATAGAGACAATACATATTAAAACACATTTCAATCCTAAGTATTTCTCTAATGAATGAAATTACGGCATTAAAGGTTTTTTTAGTCAAGTATTATGATAAGATATTGATAGCACCCGAGTTGGGTGAAGGCAAAAAAATCACTACCTGGGGTATTCATAATTATTCTTTAAATGTGAAAAAATTGTGATGTGATCTTTTGTAGATTTTGTAAAATATTTCATTAAAAATTATTACGAATACTATTCGGATATTTCCCCAAATATCCGAATATCGAATAGTTAAAAAAAGGCCGAATATATTCGAATATCCGAGTGGGAATCCCTACTTGTTACGCTGTTACTTAACCACTCTTTTTCGAAAACAGTGGGGATAGAAGGATAGGAAAAATATTTAATCTTTACTGTCTGTACTTGTATTCGAACCCTGAAGCAAACGACGTTGACCACTCTGCCACCGACCTGACTTAACTGAAAATATCATAATAAATTTGGCTATAGTCATAATTATCCATTAAAATGACACTTTGACAAAATGACATGCTTAAATATATATTTTATGTTTAATTTCAGATGTCATTGGTTTCTTATAACTGAAAATATTAGTGATAATGAGATAAAAAAAGCTATTTTATTTTTGTAAGATATACATAGATATACATACTTTCAGATAAAATTTCACTTCACTAGGTTTAGTATCTTTTACAATAGCATTTTATGTATGATAACATATATTTATCAGGTCTATGGCGCAAGGTTTAGCGTTGTTAGTTTCCGTACCGGATCTCACAGGTTCGAGTACCAATGCGAACAGTATTTTTTCAATTGATTTCTGTTCGAAGGAATGGGTGTTTTTGTAATGTCTAAAACTTCCCTCCCATCTTTCCCATCTTTTAATAACTGGGCGTAGTGAGAGCGATTAGTAAACCACTAGTCCTGTCCTAGCCTTATTCTTCTATCCCTACTGGTTGAGTGACTGAGTAACAAACAGTTATTGTAGAAAAACTTTAGTGGAGATACCTCCATTAGGATCCATAGTTAAAAAATAATGTTAATTTAGTATTTTGACTGAAGGTGCTTGATGGAATTTTATTATCCAATATGAATCATTCAAATTATGTACATTTGTACGTACGTGTTTTCAATTTTCAATAAGGACACAGGCTTCGCCTTCCGGCATCTTTAAGTATTGAAATGTCTAGATCACTCAGTTCAAGTTCATGTGCACACTTGAACGCCTGGAGATACCGAGAGTCGAAACCTGGATTGATAGTGGTAAAACAAATGAGAATGCTCTGTGCATTAGGTGTGATTGTTTGTTCGTATTTTATGCGTTGCCACACCGCTCATCTGATTGCAATAAAACTTTGACAAACTTTTTGCTTGCACTTGCGCGAAGGATATAGGCATATTAAAAGTAGCTTACAGTTGGTCTTATATATAAAAAATCAATGTTTGTATGTCTGCCATACTGTTCATGCAACTTGCGCGAAGGTTATAGACGTAGTACAATAAAATTACACCAGGTAGTGCCAGTGGCGGTTCTAGGTGGGCTAAGCTCGACCTGCATTTTTCACCCAAAAATTTAGATGGCTGAATAAAAAAGAACAGCAATTCGGCCGCTGAACAAAATAAATACATCTATAAGCGTAACTAACCTTTCCCAAATGAATATAATATCTTTTTTTAAATTTTCCTCTGTCAATATAAGACAATGCCATGTCTACCTACAATAATATTCTCGATTGTGTTTTGTATTACAATTTTAAGCTGAGTCGGCATAAAAAAAACAATAACCCTATAAATACTTCATAGAGAACAGGCAATGTGACGTCAGTCTGGCAACACCTACGTATTAACAACTCAGGGGCTAGAGCTTTCAAGCCCGCAATCACAGATAATATCCTGCAATATTTCTTTACACTGGGGCGCAATCAAGCACGATTAGATTTTTTTGTATTTGTATGTACGGAAACGTCATCTAACGCACACGACTGTGTTTCAAATTAACAAGCTTCTGTCATTCGTTGGGTGCTAAATTGAATCTGCCCATGACCCATACTCATACATTCAAAACACAAATACCAATATCGTTGTATTGTATGAAAGTGACAGGTATTGAATCTCAGTGACAGTTCTGTATTGCTTTTTGTACTTGTTATTTCACTTTGAAAGAGACGAATTTAAGGTTCCGTATTATTATTCTATTATTTCTTAGTTACATTAGCATTGATTTTACTATATAATAATTTATGCATTGCAGTAGTGTTGTAGTATTTGTTAATTTGCTTGTAGATTAATGTATAAGGTGAAGTGGAAGCATGCAAAATTTCGTAAATAGTATACAATGCTATGCTTTTCTCTAGCCCACCCAAGATTTTAGGTCAGGAACCGCCACTGGGTGGTGCGTGTGTTGTATCATAGACAATTGACAGCAAATGTCAAACAGACAGAAAAAGAACTCAAAAACTTTCTTTCTTTGAGTGGCATTGCAACGCTTGCCGGGAACCGGCTAGTAATAAATAGTTTTTTGTAACAAATTTTGTTTCAAAATGTAACATAAATTTTTGATATCGGTGATGTATGAGATTATATAGTATTATAGAAAATAATTCTTAAAAAATACTGATACAAATTTATGGAGGGGCCGATTCAAAGAAAAATTTAATCTCACTCTCGAATTAGACTACTATCAATTTAATCAGAGATAAAACTTTTCTCAACGCCTTTTGTGTCACGAAAGCTAAGTGTATGCTGAGACAATGGTGATGCAGTGCAACGTAGGGCAGCACAGATTTTGTATCAGATGAAGAAGCACAGACCCACGTATACTGCCACACAGGCACGTGCGACACATACATATGTCTACCCTGCGTTGCGCCCCGTTGTTAAGCCGGCACAGATTCCTACGCAATGCATGCAATTTTGGATTTGTACTTTTTGCTGCGTAAATGACTGAGCTAAAAAAAAATAATGTCACACTTCTGAATAATCGTGGAAATTGTTAATTCGTAACTTTTTCAGATGAAGGAGCTAAAAAAAATCTCTAGCAGTTTTTAATGATTGAGAATAAGAATCTCTTAATTACCCACCTTTTTGGGAATGATCTCAAGCTATTGTGGCATGATATTATGGTGAATGTGTGCCATAGAGTTTTTATTTCATTTTTTACGAGTCTCGAAAAACTAATTACGATGAGTAAGGGGGCCACGAGAAAATAGTGACTCAAAAGGGGGCACGGGCAGTAGTGTGCTGCTATGGGTTCGCACCGGCTCTATCGAGCCGGTTCCTTAACCCATCACGGTTATTAGTATTTCTGTAAGTATAAAAAAAACGAGTCACGCTGATATTTCGGGCTAATCGGTAAATTCTTACGATTATGGTGCGAGCCAGTTAACAAAATTTTAGCAGCACACCACTGGGCATGGGCTCAAAAAGGTTGTGAAACTATGTTCCAGGGAATATTTAAATCGTTTAATCTAATCTTCTCTTATGGTAATCAATAAGTTAATGTGTGTAATAAGCAAATGGAAACTTATTTTGGTAAATGATTAGATTACAGGTTCAATAGAAAAGATAACTGCATTCAATTTATACAGTTAATGAATGGATTTCTTAATTTTGAATAAATTGGCCAAAACATTATATTTCTGCAATAGACCTTTAAACCATAAAAAATCCTGATTGTTGTTACACTGCTAGCCACTGATAATGAAGATAAATAATAATGATTAGTCAATCGGTAAATATTTTTCTCTTTGGTAAACAAATGATGTCACTTCTAAGATGTTCACTGTCAATACTTGGTGGAAAGGCATAACACTTAAAAATAAAACACTCATTTGTACTAATTCTACTTATATTTTATATAATCATGACGAGCATTATCAACTGAAAATGTTTGTTTTTTTGAAAACAAATGATGTAATAATATTTAACGTGTATATATTGATTTAATTTCAATCTACCTTCCGGGGTTTGAATCCAACGATGTTGCCCTCTTGACCATAGACTCGACAATATTCGGTCATTTAATTGGTGGAAATATATCATATTAAGCTGTTTGCCGCCCAAAATCAAGTGAAGGACCCCACACACTTACCCGGTATTCGGCATATAATGTAATATTCGAGTAATATTGGATTATATTTTAATATTATTACAATTAAAATTGAAACTCCTTTTTTATTGTAAGTAATTTTGGGTTTGAGAGGATAAGTCGAATTTGACGGCTGGGCAGGGAAAGGGCTAAACTTTTGGCTGCCGTAGAAAAAAGTACATCTTTACCTAGCACGCCGGCTATAATTTTCAATTATTAATTTAATTAGGTATTGACGAGATATCTCATCGTCGATATCCGGAGTGCATTTATTTGACAGAGTAACTCTCTAAATTTTATGATCGGGAATCGTGCTATTCAACGAATATAATAAATGTATTGTATTTAAACAAGTTTTAGAGCAGAATTACAATACATGATTTTGCGCAAGGTCCTCACTTCTTCTGTAAAAAAAAATCGCGTGACATTGAGTAAATCGCGTGGAAAAAAGTAACGGTGCCGTCAAAAAATAAACAAAAACGCTTTAAAAAAGGATGGGGTGTATATTAACAACATATTATTATGTTAACAACAAGTGTCGAAAAAATATATTTTTTAAAAACAGTTATGTTATGAGTTATGAGCTGTTTACATAGATTGTATTGAATGGCGTTCTAAAGACATGTATTCCGCATCACCCAAAGCTGATGTGCTAAGATGCTCAATTTTGAGTCGTTTTAGTTTTTTTTTTTTGTCCATATTCACAAAACAAATGATGTTTGATAAACTTACTTTCTATAATTTATTAAATAAACTGTAAATTCAATCCAAAGCCCTAACCATTTTTACAATTCTGTCGAATAGTAATAAATAGTATTTCATGTTTAAGGTTTTCACTGTCAATTATTGATGGAAAGGAATTCTATTAAAAAATAAAAGACGTTTTGTACATACTAATTCCACATTATTTATTATATATTACATCAGATACACATTTATCACTTTTATAAAAAAGCATTGTATCAAAAAATATATAAATCAATATTTTTTTTTTGGCATTTAGGTACTTAACTTTTTCCTTACGGTGATAAAAATCCCACGCGCTTCGGTGATATGTATTTACTACAACTTATGAAAAAGTGATTTAAAAATTGGAAAAATTAGAGTTTTAATGAATATTGATTTTAGTAAAAATAATAAAACATTTTTAGTACTTTTTCCACATAAAATTTATTAGATCAGGACCGGTTTCGCTCATCGCGAGCATTATCAACTGATAAGAAAAATACAAAAACAGTGATATTTATACAAATTTAAATTGAAATAAAAAGGTTTAAGCAACTATTAACAATTGATGTACTTGAATTGATGTACCAAGCAATGATGTACTTCAAAGTACATCATTGCTTGGAAACGGGAAAAACACCAAATCATCATTAGGATATTTACTTTAGTAATGTAGTGTTTCACTTTGTGTAAAAATTTCCCAAATTTTAATTGTGTTTATAATTGATATCGTTTGCCACTTAGATTTATTATTCTTTGATGATGAGTTTTTAATTGTTATGGGTGTTAAGCATTTTAATTTTGTGTAATTATAATGTAATTTGCTAATCCTTTAAATTGTTAATAGTTGCTTACACCTTTTTATTTCAATTTAAATTTGTATAAATATCACTGTTTTTGTATTTTTCTTATCAGTTGATAATGCTCGCGATGAGCGAAACCGGTCCTGATCTAATAAATTTTATGTGGAAAAAGTACTAAAAATGTTTTATTATTTTTATTATAATGCCATTCCACCAAGTATTGACAGTGAACACCTTAAAAGTGATTGATTTTAGTAATCACATTTCAAATAGAAATGTAACAATTTTCGTAATGGACGAGACGAAAACGAGAAAAAAGCATCGCAAATATCCGGCAGTACCGCCGCATATGACAACTTACATGTTACTAAATCAAATGCCGGCCGCGACAACGTTTCATACCAGACGAGGTCAAACACGTGCATACAGTACACATACAGCGTGGTGCACCGGCAAACATCTCTGTATTGGTGAGTCTATCCCCGATATGTCGACAAATTATTTATTTCCTTCACTCCAGATGAATAATTATGCATAGCAAAATTTTTATATAATTCTTAATTATATTACGGAGGAATACATAAATTCTGAGCACCATATCTATTTTATTTCTTATCGATATTGACATTATTTGAGTCAAATTGAAGTAAATACATATTGCAGGGAGGGAAAGGTTAATAGCAAAATTTTTGGTGGAAATATAATATACTCATCAAAATAAAACAAAATTTTTTGAACTGATTACAAAAGTATATTTCAAAAAATTAACAATACAGTGATGAAAATAATTCTCATCTCTGCCAATGTGTGAGATTCGCATAACAATTTAAAAATTTAGGAACTTCAATGATAAAACAAACACGATTGTTATATTATATTACACGGGCTGTGGCCACCATCTTTGCAGCCAATCCGCCACTAACAATATTGTGAAGCAAGCAAATACTTTGAATTGCTTTTACATCAAGAATTCAGCAGCAATGAAGTAATTTTGTCACAAGTGAAAGACGATTTTGCCCAGTGAGTAAAAATTATCAACTGTCGTAGAAAAAGAACATCGTTTTCATCAAGATTTCGTCTTTAGATACATCGCGGCTCCGCTCTTGGCCAGCTGGTCGGCTCTCTCGTTCCCCAATATCCCCTTGTGGGCGTTGACATATACATAGTTCACTTCTAGCAGTTTGGATGCGGCGTCCAAGTCTTTGAAGTCTGTCTCGTTCTTCACAGGTTGCCCCGATGCCAGCTTCCACCCCTTTCTCTTCCAGCCTACAACATTAAAATTGAGAAGAATTATTCACTCATCTCTTTTTTAACACGGTAGATACGTTCCACAAACAAACGTGTAAAAAAGTGATAGAATTCATAGAAAAATTGTAGTTTAGTTTCCTGAATTTAAAAACCATGTTAGATTTTACTAGGTGCACTAGAAATTTCTGACAAGTTGAATGTGTTAGGATATAATGGAGTCTTTTGTTTTTTATTACTGTCTCGTGCTGTTGAATTTTTTGTTATTAGGAAATAAGCTATCCCCTTCTGTGTTTTTTTGTTTATAGGAATAGTGTATAATAATTCATGTAAAAATATAGTATGTGTTTCTTTTAGTGGACTGTGTTATTTCTAAAATCGTGTAATCATTGCAAGACAGGTCCATAAGTTTCTCTGCATCAGTGTATCGCAGTTCTTCTGCACTACCATCAGTAGTCAGCATGAGGATAGCGCATGCTGTTTAAGAATCGGTGACTTATCTATCGAATGGTTTCAGGCCACAACTGGACTGAGACAGGGTTGCATTCATACATAGTTCCTATTTATTTTTATTATGATTTCATACTTTTAAAGTTAATTCCCATAACCGAGGTATATCTGTTACTCCCAGTCTAAGGCTGCATAACCTCGGTGCTGACTATGACACTGTCATATTCATAAAATCAGTAACGTTCGGGAAACGGTTTTTGGTTTTGTAAGGAGCTTGAAGTTTAAGGAATGTACGGAGCAGCAATCACGGAGAGAGATTGAAACTTGCTGGTCTCATGATGTGGATGCCTCTGTATGCTCGCATCTTGGAGACAAATCAGGTATCTACCATTTATAGCAGTGCTTCTCAACTTGGGGTCCGCGAAAATTTTCATTCTTTCAACATTCTTTATGATAAAATATAAACATGTGAAATAAAAAAAATCCAGACGTCCGCAGATTATTTCTTCAGATTAAGGGGGCTGTGACATGAAAATTGTTGGAGAGCACTGATCTATAGGATATACTTGGCAAAACTGAAGGATGCAGGCAAGTAGGCAGTAAATATGGTCAAAAAAGAAGAATACCTGAGATCCATTTTGTCATAGCATTGATGACAAACTGCGAATCAGTCTTGATTCGAAGTTTCTTGATTCCATTCGAGTGAGCCAATCGAATTGCTTTGGTAGCCGCTTGGATTTCTCCGCAGTTGTTTGTCGCTCTGCCGGAGACGGGCTCGCTTACGTTCAAACGGTGGCCTTCCCCGAAGTAAACACCCAAGCCGGCCTTGGCAATTCTGGATCCATTATTCGTACAAGAGCCGTCCGTGTAAACTTCAACGAATCCTGAATCATCTATAATAAAATCACTTTCCTTACTTCTCAACGAATCAGTCGATGTCTTTGATTCATAGAGATTTGAATTTGAGCTAGATTCTAAAGTTTTCTTTGTGGGTATTTGAGAATCTATCATAATGGCTTTTCTTTTTGTAGCTTTTTTTTCCACTTTAAATTTACTTGCTGTCCGTTTTAATGCACTAGATTCAATTACGGCCACTTGTTTTTCAATTTCCTCCATTTTTGATATAATTTCGTCTTGTATTTCGTGTATGTCCTCAAATACGGCTTTCTCATTTTTTGGTGTATTTTTTGATCTAGAAGACGATGGAAAACTTCTCTTGGGTGCTTCTTTTAACGGGTTGCTTTCGTTTCTCGTCAAAAAGGACGGCCCAGACGAAGTGGCTATATTTATTGCAGTGAATATAAATTGCTTGGCTAATTTTTCCGACGGGAATTTTTTATATTTCGCCTGTTTGAATCCCTTCACTTGGGCTTCGCATTCAGCCCACGACTGATAAATTCCGGGATTACGTCCTTTCGCCACGGCATAGTAATTCATATTTAATAATGCACGTATTCCGAATAATACGCTTTTTTCTAAATTGCGTGAGCAGTGCATAAGATAGTCGGACAGTTTTAGGATATTTGACGTTTTTAAACGTCAAAAGCGTTGTGTTGATAATGTGAGCTTCTCCCACCCACTCCACACATTCAACACATACTGTGCTTAGTCTATGGCTGAGTTTGATTTTGTTCCATTCCGCCTTTAGACCGTCTATTAATATTTTTTGTTTGACAAGAGTTCACAGAATACTATCAACCAGGGTTGTGGAGCCGTGAGAAAACCACGACTTCGGCATTAACTACATATCGTCTGACTCATATTTAAAAAAAATAGATTAAAAATTGTATCCATAGCCGTTGCGTATTTTCTTATATCTACAAAAATCCAACCCTTTTTGTACTTTTATGCAACTTAAAAAATGGAATCTGATTTGCCCACTTCACTGCCTTGCTACCAACAAAGTGTCTCATCCAGGGCAAACAATCATTTTTATTTTATGTTAAAAAGATAAATTATTACGATTAAAAACAAGCTAATATTTTTTTTAAGCAGACTTATTGATTCAATCATAATTTGCTTTTAAAAGTTACATAAATTCTAGTGAGTAAATATTAATGCAATAACTATTGCACAAATAAATTTATTTTGGAGTAATAATAATGTAAAAATTGAAAATATTGTCAAAATAATTAATCATTGACGTAATATTATAGCTAAGCCAGATATAAAATAAAATTATTCTTTAGTTAGCTGTGTCTAAAAAATGAATAATGTCATTACCGCCTCCATCCATAAAATATATGTATAAATATAGAGGCTATGATAATGTACCATTAGCAGTTTTGTCTTTTACTTTCGCATTACTCAGTGGATGCTCTGTGGTATATTATCTATGGTACTTACTGACTTGTGTTTGTTTGAGTATGACGTTTAAAGTTAGAAGAATTGTTGGTAATATCTGCAGTTTTTGTGAATAACTAATTTAATTATAAACTTTTTCGATTTAATAAAAGACGTACCAGTACCTCATCCTTCCATCCACCGCGGTCAGGATCCGACATAATGGCGACGCAGGATTTAAGTTCGTACCGCGATCAACATTTTAAGGTTAGAAATCTGTCTTTATTTTCTCCTCTTGGTTATCACGAAAGGCAAAGTATGTTCAATTATTTTAGCAGGCCGATTTGAATTTGAATTCAGAACATAGCTTATTCGTTTCATTCGATGTTTCAAGAAGCGTCTCTATTAAGTGAAAAAACAAACTAAAGCTGGTAAACTCGCATAGTTAGCAAGAACTGGACATATTTCGATGTACCCAAATAAAATCTTTCTAACATTGTTATTATTTATGGTAACATAGTTTTCTTATGTTGTAAGATCATGCGAGATTTCGCTGATTTAAGATTTGACATATTTCGACCATCTGGTGAATTGTGACAATTTTTGAATTGAACAAATTAAAAGTTAAAATAGTGTGGGGTCCCCGTTTTCTCGGAATCCTAGACCAGACGTGAAGAATCGCTTCATTTCAAAAAGCCGTGTTTATTTATTTGTGATCGAATTAAACCGCATTTAAGAAATTACTATTGGACAAATGTATGTAAATTACTTTTAACACAAGTTCATAAATTTCTATCGGAAATATATCTCGGTACAGCTAACTGCTGTGCTTGAATTATCAACCATAGACACTTTACATCGTAAACATCAGCGGAGTTTGACTATCACTCTCCTTTTGATATGAAGTAAAAGATGCTTAAATGTTTTCTATTCTTCAAATCCTTCACACTTCTTTTCAAACTTTTGCCAGAGATGTGCCGTAGTGAAATTCCTCAAATTTGGGCTTTCAGAATCATGCGATTGATCTCTGGCGAAAATAGTGTCGATTGGATAGATTGTCTACTCGCAGACCTATCATGTTTTTTAGCTCCATAAAATGTCATGTTACGTCTGCTATGGTTACATAGTTGATTGAAGGGATTTTATGAAAAATTTTCGCAATAGGCGATTTTTGTTTGTTATTTTTAGACTGACCGTGGCCCCCAAAAGTCTGCCGTGGCTCCTTCGAACTGATGTTTTTTCTGTGGCCCTTTTGGGACATGATGTAGACCCCAGTTGAGAAACCTGGCTGTACAACACCAGTGTTCCACGGAACATTGTTTGGGACACCCTGCTCTAGGAAATTTGTCATAATCAATGATTGATAAATTGATAAATTATGCAAGTTACGAAATGTTATGAAAATTCATCGCCATATTTCTTCATACTGATATATGTTCGTATTTCGCATAAATTTTCGCTTTTCTGAGATCTATAGATTTCAATTCAAACTTTATTTAACCCTCCAGAGGCGAGAGCTTTTTTCGATAAAAAAAATATTTTTTTTAGCCTTATTGAAGTCACGGATAACTTTTATTCCTTACAAAAATTAAAAAAAAACAAAACGCAAAGTCGGTGTATAGAAACCCCGCATGACTATATGGTCATGCTCATCCTATTATTACCGTGTAATATTGTGTACGGACAGTAGTAAGGAGGAGCGTGACCGTATGGGCACTCAAACATTCAGGGTTGAAATATAGATAAACGTGAAATTTTTAAAAATATTTACAATTTGACCTCTTTAGACCAACATAATTTCAATACAAATATATTAGCAAAAGAACTGTAAATAATTTGATGTTTGGATAAAAAAAATAACTAACAGTTTCAAAAAGTTCATTAAAAAAAACGGAAATTCAAAAAATCGCATGTTCTTTTGGTGGCTGTTTCTGTCCCCGCGGCTGATGACTAACTGAAGTCTGAACCCTTCTTAACTAAATATGAGTGAAAGCAACGATATTCAGGTAGAAAAAAGGGTAATCATTAACACTAGAGTCTGAAACTATCTGACAGTTAATTTAGCGTCAGTGCTGCCAATAGAATAACATACTTTCTCTCTCTCTCGCTCTTATACCTAAGAGCAAATATTATTGTTTATACCTAAGAACAACACTTTAGTTCTTAATATAACTCAATAATTATTATTAAATATTATTTGTAAATATTGTACATACCTAAGAATCGTAGTTGTCTTTTATAACTGTTAGAAATACTCCGAAAATATTGCTGCCTGGGGAACGAAACAAATTCCTCAACACAAATCCACCCAAATAGGACCCGAATAAAGTCCTACTTGTACCGAACTGGCGTTTCAGCTTTCGCTTCGCTCAATCAAATCAAACAATAATATTTGTTCTTAGGTATAAGAGCGAGAGAGAGAGAGAAAGTATGTTTTTCTATTGGCAGCACTGACGCTGAATTAACTGTCAGATAGTTTCAGACTCTAGAGTAAATGATTACCGAAAAAAGATGAATAGTGGTATCAATAAACAACGGTGTTAACTGTGACCATATTGGTCACGCTCGTCCTTGGAGGGTTAATATGATAATTCATCCGCATGCTATTCCTATCAAAATGAAGGGTTACGGACTCCATTAAGTGTCTTCATTTTACTGTTTCAGGGATCGAGGAGTGATCAAGAACGTCTGCTTAGGAATTCGTGCACACTGTACGTAGGTAATCTCTCATTTTACACAACCGAGGAGCAGATCTACGAGCTGTTTTCGAGATGCGGAGACATCCGACGCGTCGTGATGGGATTGGATAAATACAAAAAGACACCGTGCGGGTTCTGTTTCGTTGAGTACTACATAAGGGCTGATGCTGAGAATTGCATGAGGTTAGTTTGCCTGTCCATTCGGCAAGAGGATCCATCAAGTGATTGTAACCAAGGTCTATAATAATCGACGCCCTAGGTGCAGTGGTTGTTGCCGGTTTTATGATCTTACTTAGATGTCGCACGTCAGTATTTGTGACTAGAGAGATTGACGGCTGCTTTAATATATTAGTCAATAATCATTTATACAGTTGCAATATGAAGTGTGAAGAATATTTTAGGCTCGCAAGGGATTTCCTGTATGACCGACTATACTTAAATAAGTTAAGGTTAAATAACATTAAGAGGGGTTAATAGATCTATACCAACCTTATTTAACTTTACTGGCTTTTTAAACATGACAATTGTGTAACTTTTCCAAGGAATATATGTGATTCATACTTAATGCATAATGTATATGCTTACAGACAGAGACTTTTGCTTTGAGTTAAAAGTACGTCTGTACTCCTTTACAGAAAAATGGCGCCCACGATATGTATGTCCATACTCCTCTTAAGGTTTATCTAATAAAACTGTCACCGAAAATATATATTTTTTGAATTCTTTTTCGATTGAATCAAACAAAACTTTGTTTTTTTTTTTATATAAAATTGAATTTGATAACTTTGTTATTCCACTTGTTGAGTTTCAAAACGTGACACGTGTTTCACCTCCGAGAAGCATCTTCAGACAGAACGTAGCAAGGTTTACGAATAAACTAAAAAATGATTCAAATTACAAAATAAATGTCAGGGTTTTGGCCTTTTCTACTAGACGCAGGGAGGGGGTAGGATAAAAATATTGATAGTACTAATCGCTAATTAACTACTTAGATTAGGTCCGGTAAATCCTAAAGTAACAGAATAAGTGGAATAATAAAGATATCAAATTTTCAAAAATGAACTTCCTTAAAGTTACCATTAAGTCCATCGAAAATATAAAACTTGGTTTGTTTTAACTGATTCATTGATAACTTCTCATTTACTTTATTAAATTTGTCCATTTTTGACTAAGAACTCATGACGTCCGTACGCTGCAATACAAAAAGGAGTGAAGACGTGGAGCTCAGCATCTAGACATATAATCTAGCGCAGCGTAAGGCATTATAACGAGACCGCATTAGTTCATTTTCACTCATCGGTCGTGCTGAATGCGATCTATGACATTTAGTGTAGACCATATAGTTTTACTGTTTTACTACTTGGCTCACTTCACTTCTCGAAGTCTCATGTTTTATAGCTGTGGCTCTCACGTGAAATTTCACTGTGGCCGCATTATAAACATCAGTGGTCCTATGGAAGCGCGCAAAATTTTTGTTTTAAGATGTGATAAAAATGGTAGTTGCATTTACTAAAAAAATGGATCAACCTTTAAGTTTATAATCAATGAAAGACATTATTTGGTATATATTTATTTAAAAGCAATACAAATGGAAATTGTTATATTTACTATGAAGCTGTTGATGACCGTACATGAGAACCACTGTTCTATATGGATGCACCATTATGAGTCGATATGCTCCTTATTAGGTGTGGGGTTGATAAATATCTCAAAGGCTAACTTAACATGATTCATGACTATTGTACTTTATCAGAAGATGTATGGATTTTTTCTCCGAAAGTACCGGCAATCCTTTGCCTCTAGGGAGTTGAAAATATGGCTGGATAAGTTTTGAATCCTCAATACGGCACCAGAGCAACACTGTTCAGCGTCAATACTGTAATCATTGTCATTTTGGTTGGGAAATTTTACGCAAGTCAAATAATATATAACTGTCTATTTATCTACTAGTAAGTTTCTTACCATTGCTCACCATAGTTTGTATAAGTGCTAACTCTACTGTTCATTGCATATAAATGAATTTACTATTTAGGATTATTATTGTCATTTCAGATACGTGAACGGTACCCGGTTAGACGACAGAATTGTCCGGTCAGACTGGGATGCGGGCTTCATTGAAGGCCGGCAGTACGGAAGAGGCAAAACTGGAGGACAGGTGACTGACTCTCTTCTTATACCCATCAACCTTTCAACTATCATGATTCGTATGGTACTAACAACTGTTTGAGAGAAGCTTTGGCATCTAGTTTACCAAGTGTTGCTAAGCTCGCATTTTAGATTTAATTATTATCCATAAATTCTACAACTAATCTAATCGTGACGTTGGGCAGTCGCATAATTTCAAAATCTGTAACCATAAATTATTAAACATAACAATCCGTTTCTGTTTGATTCTCTGACCGTATGACCACAAGTGAACTCAATTACAATCTAGGCCCGAATTGTACATAAAAGATGCAAGACAAGCCTTTGAATATAATAATAAATTATTTAATTCACATTTTTACTGTGTGCGTGAAAAATTCCAAGAATTTAGAGTGTCGTTAATTTGATTCGTGTATTTCAGGTGAGGGACGAATATAGAATGGACTACGATGGAGGCCGAGGGGGCTACGGAAAGATCATCGCCCAGAAGGTCACCACCAACACCATCGAGCACCGCTAACTCCGATTGCCGAGCTCAATTATTTATTCATCTAAAACAAATTTAAACCCTTCGCTCGGGTTCTTCAAAGCGGTGTTACTTTGCAGCGGATTCCTAACAACGTATCGCGCCCAATATAAAGAGAACTGTTATTTATACGGCGGTTACTTTGTTATAGTTCATTTGATGTAAATTTTACTGACGCGAAATTCTGTGTATTTGTGAAAGAGTTACACGTGTTTCGTTATTATTTGGAATAATGAACGTCTTTTACAATCGCTCACTGATATCTTCTTTTCTGTTCTCGTGCTGTCGTACGATTCTTTTTATCCCTTCAGCTCTATGATCTTAGAATCATAATTATTTAGTAACCCAATCCTTTTTTTATACGATACATTGGTTCCAGAAAGTGGCGCATAAAAAAATCACAAAACTAACTTTCATATAATTTGATAAATCGGTTCCAAAAATCTAAATATCATGTAAAAAACGTATCAAAAATGTATGAAAAAACATTTTTTTTACATATAAAATTGAATTACTTTATTGATTATAAAAATACAATGAGAAACATTTACATATTATGTATACATGCATAATTGTATTCACTTAGAGGAGTTATTTGCTGCAGTCACTGTCGATTACGAAATAAAATCATTTGCGATTTTTTGAATAAGCGTATTGAATTTTGCTCGTACTCATTCGATGAAATGCTGTTTTTCCTAGAGTCAATTATTATTACATTGGATTTGTTTTGTTGATCCGACGAATGCTTAAACAGTCTTAGAGCAGAATTATATCACATGATTTTGCGCAGGGTTGTTCTTGGTTCTTCTTGTTCTTGGTTCTTCTTGGTTGTTCTTGGTTGGTTCTTTAAACGTAGGGTCACCATCTCTCTGTAAAAAAAAAAACGTAATAACGAGTAAATCGCGTAAAAAAAAAGTAAAGGTGCCGTCCAAAAAAATCGCATATAAAAAGGATTGAGTGTAAATATATCAATATTTTTTACCCTATACTAACCGAGTTCTAACTCAGTTATATCACTGCAATCAATAAATCGCATGATTAATAACATACGGGTGTATCTAGATTTATTTTAGCTATGAGGTATGGCATTTTTACTTAAATATACATCTTTGGTGACGAGGATTGTTGAAAATTCAGTTAAACTTTTTTATATTTCAACAATTCTTTTTCCTAAAGATGTCAATCTCAGTAAAATTGCGATATTTCATAACTTATATGTTATACTCTCGTATGTTATTAAACATGTGAAATTATCAATCATGAAAGCGATGTCCTGCTCGTCACTATTCTCGATTACATCTACACTCGTACTCTACTCTTACAACGCACTCTTTGATGTTTCTATATCTTCGTAAAATGTAAAACCATTATGTTTCTATTAATTTTTTGATCAAATTTGATGAACACATTTAGACGACATATATACTTTTGTTTGAATAAGCATGAAGTTTGCTGCGGAGTGTTTTAACGAATGTGTTTATACTTCATCCAGCTGTTACTGCATTACGTAAGTGTTTAACCTGCAAACCAATCGATTAGCTGGGAACAAATATCACATATGGTAATAAATCAATATGTTACGTGCCGCATTTCAAGAAATGCGAGATCCAAAATTAACTTGACTGCGGTTTCCATGGCTTAAAATAACTACAGTACGAAGATGCGCTCCAAAAGAAAGAAACGAATGTAACTGTACCTCCAAATAATCAGTATTCATTATGTAAGCAGTTTTTAAAATTATATTCTCGCCTATACCATAACTAGAAAAGTCTTCCTAAATTATTTTGATTTAAAACTTGCTTGACTTGTATTATATTATTTTAATTGTATTGATGGAAAGGAAGGTTGTATCCAACTCACCGAAAGTGAAGCTGTCCAGCTGTAGTATGGATGCGAAGATATATTTAAGAATTATGAAGTTAAAGCTTTTGTATGGAATTTGGTTTTGTATTGAAATAAAAAGAGATGCGTGGTGCATTCAACTCCCTGTTTCTGGACGTCGATTTTTGTTTATTAAAGATTTTTCTCAGAGACTTTCGATTTTAGTTTATTTCACTTTTTTACAAGTACTACTGACAGCATTTGATTGTCTTTTGGGATATAGGATTCTCACCATTTGGATGAAAAAGCAGGTATTCGAAGCTCGCGAGTGTCTATACATATGCAATACAATAATCTGGCGCTGTGTAAGGCATGATGACAAAATATATATTCAACACATTGTATGCAGGAAAGATTGTAATGTAGCACACGCTAAAAGTTTACATTGACAAGCAGAGATTTCTTAACTGATTTTTAATAATGCTACATCTGTGTACGAAAGCAAAAAGGTGTTGTGTTTTATGAATTAAAAAAAATATTTGAATATGCCAAAATAACTACAATGCGTGTAGGAGGAAAGGGACCAGTTGAATTACCGTCATTGAATTAGTAAATTTTCCCTTGAAACATCATATTTTTTTAGAATGTCCTCAATAATGCAGATTTTGTTTGTATTTTTTGAAAATTAACAATTGTCAACGCCCTTTTCATTTCACATAGATTTAGTATTTATTAACACGTTCACAGCTCATTAAAATACATCAACATTGATACCGCGCCAAGAACTTCTGCACTGAGCGGACTGGACGAATTTCGCAGTAGTCACTTGATCTGATGTGCTAGTGTGATTTTGTTTAGAAACACTGTTCATACCATGTACGGGCTTACGAGGCCATTTGTTAAACAGGAAATTACATTAGTATTTTGGAAATATTTTAACACTAATTTTTAACACAGCTGTGTGTTGCTTGGTTAGAATTATTTTTGTATTCAATATATGAGGAGCTTAGGATCAAACATGCCTAAATCCAGTTTTGAGAAAAAATGACCTCACTATAATATTGGAGTGCCGATCCAAATGAACAGAATTTCATTTTTAATAGTGCTAAAAGTCAGGTCCTTTGGTGCAGCGGTTAATGTTGTGAGCTTCCGTGCCGAATCTCACCGGTTCGACTCCCAGTACGAATAGCATTTTTTCAATATATTTATCGAATTCTGTTCGAAGGGATACGTGTTTGCGAAGTCTAAAAAATTACATCACACCCTTTCCGATCCTTTAATAACTGGGCGTAGCAAGAGCGATTAGTTAACTAATATACTTGTCCTAGCCTTACCCTTCTATCCCTACTGCTCTCTTTGAAAAAGAGAGGTTGAGCGACTGAGTAACAAACAGTTGTAGAAAACGTTTGTTGAGATTTCTCCATTAGAAGGCCACATGCTCCACAATGGGAATGGACATTGATAAGCATCGTAGTTTCTAGTTATTCTCTATTCAGTAAAAAGTGAATCATTTTTAAACCCGAGCTCCTCATATGGCGATACCAACACGCTACCTGCTAAGTGGAGAGGTGGTATCCGTACAATTGTTTTTTTTTTTTTTTTGATATACTGCTTACAGGATAAATTGACGATTTTCTTTATTAAAACTTTCCATATTTTTTGTTTTGAACAAATGAAACATTTTAGTATCTAAAAGATCGCCATGGAATTTGGTGATAGGTATTCCAAAGTTTTGTGTAATTGAATGAAATCGGTTAATTTCTTGTCATTCTCTGTAAATTGTGAATGCAGGAATCATGTTTGTAAAATATTGAAAAATAAAATATATGTTTTTTACAATTGTCTTGTGTTTTATTTTAAAAATGTCGGACAGAGGATCTTTGTAAGGAATCTCGAAGAAAAAGCATATTTTACACAACTTTTTTGTATGCTGATTTCTAAAAGCCGAATTAGCGACAATTATAGAATAATTCACTGTCATGTGGTGAATACAGTTGAAAGTAAGTATGCAAGTGGAATGGGCTAAGACACGACTCATACTTTGCTAATCGCTCTACCAATATTACATTTTAAGGATCGAATGGATTGCAGGTATTGTGAACATTACAGACATCCATAGCTTATAATTTACAATTCTATTAATTGGGTGTTCTAGGTTTTATTGGAACCTGTGGACACTGCAACCAGATCCCTCGGCTACCGATGACATCAGTTTTTCACTTTTATCCATTAGTTTAGAAAAACAATTCCACCTGCCACAACTGTGTCCAACAGACGTTTCCCGTGGTGTATCAAACGTTATGTGTTTTTCAGTTGTGTGCTAGGATTGTCTTGGAAGCAATTGACCAAGACTCAGCGGCTTGCATTTAAGTGTGGGAAAAATCCCATTAAAATTGTCCGGAGTTTCTACGAGTGTATCTCGATTCTTTCGAGAGTGTAGGAACATAAAAAAGGATGTAAGTAAAACGCTTAGAGTCTCCTATAATACATATTTTATTATAAATGCTTTTCACTTACGAATTATACAATATTAAAAAATACTTACCAACAAAATTTTCAATTCAACTATTGTTGACATACAATATATAAAACTAAGTTAATAATTCAAAAGTGGTCATAAGGAAAAAAACCAAGAAGTAAAATTACCAAAGACACGAGTGGATGAACGTGTTTACATGGAACCTCCGAATCTTAGGGGCCTTAAAAAAGCATATAAAGCCCATACATTTATGTTATTCGAACAAAGAAGTCTCAAAATTTATTGCACCTAGGGCCTTCCAAGTGCGTAATCCGCCACTGCGTATTTCGCCACAGTTTACGAAAAAGTCTTTAGTTATTTG
This sequence comes from Himalopsyche tibetana, assembly GCA_030503985.1. NCBI lineage: Eukaryota > Metazoa > Arthropoda > Insecta > Trichoptera > Rhyacophilidae > Himalopsyche > Himalopsyche tibetana. The sequence goes on along the minus strand of JAPJYX010000052.1, from coordinate 2,476,374 downwards.
GATAGATGAAGATGTTATTCATTCATTTTTCGAATAGATTTAATATTGATGTTTTAGTGGTTTTTCATTGTAAAAATAATTTAAAATCCTATGTTACATTAGTTTTTCATTTGAAAATGGGTGGTAGTGCCATGAGGTTTCAAGTCCTTTATCCATAAATAATTAAGTGATATTTTAAAAGACATGTTTGGCTTTTTCAGGAAATCAAATGTCAGTTTCATAAATTGTATGATCTTACACATTACTAATTCAATCATTGTCCTCAAATGATAAAGAGAACCTCTATTGGCTTATAGTTATGATTTTGTAATATAACTCCTTCATCCACTTGTGTTTTTAATTAGTACTTTCGAGGTTATGTGAAAACATTTCGTAAAATATTTTAAAATACATAATTAAATAAACAAATAAATTTATTATATGGGCCCATTAGAGGTGAACTGAGCCAAGTGGTATTTTAGAAAAAAAAAATAGAAGCGTTGTAATATAACAGGGTTATCTACGTAAAATAAAAATATGCAACTTATTGAAGACATGATTGTACTTAAAAAGTTCAAGAAAAAGTTTTACCATTTTACTAGTTGGCTCACTCCACGTCTAGAGGGGCTATATTATCAATGCTCTGTCAAATCTACGCTAATTTAAAAGTGGTTTGAGTAAGCTTTGTCGTTCGCCACATTGCCCAAATTTATTAAATGTAAAATATTTATTAAAAACATCTGTCAAAAATACAAGAAAGAAGTGCAAAAGAATAATATACATTTAATATTATATTATAAATAAGATATGAAAACATTGAATTTGAATGGTTGTAGAATACATTATTTAACTCATTTTTGTACCCATTTATTATACTATACCTTTATATTATAATTCCAAAAGAAAGTACAAAACAGTATAGAAGTATAAACAAATCATTAATTAAGCTGTCGAGATATAGGAGTGTAAAAATGGTTGTAAAAAAAAAGTTAATTGTATCAAAAAGAGTGCCGCGGATGCCTGTATATGTCATCACTGTTCTGGCAGATGTTGGTAAGCAACATATTGATAGTTCTGAGTAAACATCAAATGAAAAATTTCAGCTTTTAGGATAAAATCTCTAGGATCGAAATATTTTGTCGCATACATAATTATTATATCAAAATATAGATGCGTTAATGCTGTTCTGACACAAATAAGAGTTTAAATTTAATACACAGGGACAATTGATTTCGTTTAAACCAACATAAATAATAATGCCCACACAAATAAATGTTTTTTTAACAAAATGGAATAATCAATGCAACGACTGAGTTCCAGAGAAAGAATTGATATCAATTAATGTCTTTGTATCTCCGTTACTTACCAAGTCACCTTCTGACATCATGTAAAAAAGTTTTTCGATTCGATATTCTCAAAACTTGCAAAACCAAACATACAATATATATGACCTTACATTCTAACTGTCAATTTACAGAGAAAGTGAAGACATTGCCCCCTTTCCTCTGACATGGCATATAGGGTTGCCAGATTTCTTGCATATTTGTCAATCTGGGATATTTGTCCGATTTGCTGACTTTCAAATCCAAAAGCCCAGGAATTTACCAATTTGCCCAAAATTCCAGTATGACATTCTTTTTTAGCTCTTCCGAGACTTTCGAATCCAAAAACCCAGGAATTAGTTAGTTAAATAGTTTTGTCTAAATTTCCGGGACAATTTAGTACTCATCTGAGATACGGGACAGCGATTCCAATTCCGGGACACCTGGCAACCCTACATGCATATGACAAACAATAAAATTAATATAATTTAAAAATGAATCTCTCTTGTTAATGAAACTTGTATTGCATTTCAAATTTATTGTTTCACATCACAGAAAATATTGTTTTAGAGTCGTCACTTAAACAACAAATAATAAATTATAAACTATGGTAAAACTAAAAATTATCAATCTGTTACAATGACTAAAGACTCACTCAACAAATTCGATTGAGTATTGTTTAAAATAAATTCTTTTTTATTGTATTTAAGTATATGAATGAAAAATTATATTTGTCCATTTTAAGTCGCTTCATTTTACAAAAGTTAATACGGATAGTGTTGCCAAAAAAATTTACTACATCGAGGTGAAATATAAACTGGACAAATACTGTGAACTAATAAGATTAAAGAACTGTATAATCACGAAGAAAAATAGGTTTCTAATTCTAAACCAGGGGTGGACAAATCTTTTGGCTGTCGGAGCACATTATAGATGAACGTTTGGCTGCAGGCCTCATTAAAAAAACACAAAATTAAGTAGATCTTTTTAAATTAGGAAGGCTGGGTCATAAAACTTGCAGAACTTCTTCGAATCAAAGATCAATCATTCAATTCAATTTGGAAATTCTTTTTAAAAGCAATTTTAAATATCTTTAAACATTTTTACAAACTCTACGGGTCGGATAAAATTTCGTAGCCATTCATTTGCCCAAGCCTGTTCTAGACTGTTATTTTACATTTCAATACACCAGTTCAAGACGTGAACAAGTCAAAATAAGTGATATTGATACGTTAATATTTGAAGGTGTGAATGAGCGTATGATACGTAGTGAAAAGCTTAAATTCCATAAAGAAACTTCAGCGATATCTTGGCTACAATATTGAATAAGTGTAGTTTTTTTTTTCATGTCCGCAATTAGTGTATTTTATCTCAACAGATTTTTTTCTACGAGATCTGCATGTTACTCATTTAATCAAGCTATCTTTTTTTCCACAGTGAGTAAGAATAAAAGAATAGAGCTTGGACAGGACTAGTCGTTAACTAGTCACTTTTGCTGCAACCCATTTACAGGATAAGATAGATGGGAGGAAGGAATTCAAGACATCACATACATCCATGCCTTTTAACAGAAATTAATTAATCATTTGAATAATCAATTTTTGAAACTGTCCGTACTGGAACTGAACCCGTAACCGAAATCAACGATGTTGACCACTCAACCACGCAGGCCGCAGTAGTAACTTTATTGAAAATTGTAGATCTTGGCATGGCAAATCCAATAATGTTAATAACTCAAAAAGTCATTTTTTCAACTTGTCATAAACTGGTGTTAAAATTTTTAAAACAGAAGGAAGTTTATGATTTTTTGATTTTTACGAATTTACTAGAGCTATGAACACGTTATATTAAAAAAAAACCCAAGCTAACCAAAAAGTATATTTTTTTTGGTTTTTGACATTGCGTTGTGTAAAGACGTGTTTTGTTTGTGCTTTTTTTCTTTTTAAATGAACAAACATAATTATTGACCTATTTCAAAACATTCTTTTATAATTCTAAAGTCTTTGGTTCGATTGATCGCGTGTTGCATATCAACACTACAATATGGTGCACGTCCTCGTCATGTAGGTCTGTTTCTTCATGCAAGCTCGTACGGCAGCCACAAATACGTCCTCAAGCCCAATGTGAGTAAGTGCCGAGCATTCCACGTACATTGCAGCCCTGAAAAAGAATATTCATGCTCTTTAGATCACGGTTTCTCATCCACATCATGTTCCAAGGGAACCACAAAGAAAAAATAATTTTAGGGAAGACTGGGCACTGTTTTGGGGCGCCACAACTATATTTACAACCTCCCAGGTTTTAGAAGACTTCTTTTTTATGAGCTAAAAAAAAAGGTCTCGCGCCTTTTCATTTTGGGAAATCCATAATTTCCTGGGTAAAAGGGTTCAAAGAATTTCAAAGAATTAAAAATTATTTTGGAATCTTTCACCTTCCTAGTTTGTCTCGAAAAACTTATTTGCTTATATAAAATTGGGTATGGGGGGCCACGGAAATATATGAGACTAAAAAGGGGCCACGGGCCCAAAAAGGTTGAGAAACTATGGGTCATATAATAGTACTCACTTTATTTTCTTTCGTAACCGTTTTCCTTCTGCTATGGTGACGAGTGATTCTTTCTGTTCAGTTCCTCTCAGGTCCAATTTGGTCCCTGAAACATAATTAAAATTAATTTAATTGTTCCTCTATCCGCCGTGTCTGTCAGAGTCAAGTCTTGACTCCCTGAACGAGCCATTTCATTCATGGACACGGTGGTTCCGCTGCCAAGCTCTATTAGCTTGGCCTGTTCGTGAATAGGTCACCATGCATGTGGCTCTATAAAGCAGGATGCTGAACCCATTCTTCGGGAGTGTCGTTTAATGCACGAAGAGCGGGAAGAGCTGCCGTTTTTCAAGAAATTCGTAGCATCATATGGAGAGCAAATATATGTCAACTCATAAATGCTCTTTGTTTATCTTGAGGTATTGATTTTTTGCTCACCACCACGTCACCAAGTCTTGTGCAGTTTCTCCTAAGACACTTCCAGTCAATGATAAAAAACTAGACATGCTTTAGGCCGCTGGATACTTTCGTATGAAATTGACGAATGAGAAAGCAGTAGTGGGTGAAGGAGGCAAGTAAAGTTAAAGTGTTCATTTTTTATTGTATGTATACTGTAACTTACTAAAATGGACAATATATACTTTGATTATATATGTTACAGTAACACACTATACATATAGTTGTTACTCACCTACTAATATGATAGGAATCGTGGGAGAGAAGTGCTTGATCTCAGGGTACCATTTTGTTTCTATGTTTTCATATGAAGATTTACTTGATATCGAAAAGCACATGATGAAACAATCCGTCTGAAAACACAAATGTCAGTCATTAGTCATCTAATATGTTATAGTGCTGTTAGCACTCGCATCGGTATACAAGTTTTAATAGCAGAAAATGTTGATAAGTCGAATACACCGCAGGAATAAAGGAGTTTCCCTTGAGTGATATAATGTGTTGCCATATTATTAAATATACAGACATACTAACCAAGATTTCAAATTTAGAATAACCAAGAAAAATGCTTGTAATTTTTTAGTGTGCAATATTCTTAATCTAATAGTAATTTCATGAATTGTTTAAGAAAAACCTTTGTGTGAGTAATTCTTCCTGGTCGCAATTTTCACAGGCCCTTATTTTTCAATTTCAAAAGCTAAATATAGATACTAATTCAGCATTAAATTAGACTTAGTTGTATACATTGTGATATATTAAAAATTATTATGAAAAAAACTGTAGGCTACATCCGTTTACCTTTCTACAGTCAATATGGAATTTTGCGGCGCTTTTATGTTATTCGAAAACAAGGCAAGAGTTTAATCCACCACTGACTATTTATTGATGATTCTGTAGGGTTATTAGGTTAGAATTATAGTATGGACAGTTTTGTAAATTGATTATTCAATCAATTTATGGATGTCTATGATGCCTAAAATCCCTCCCACCAATACTATATGTGATTAATTAGCCACTAGTCCTGTTCTAGTCCCATCCTTCTATTCCTACTCTTTTCAAAAAGAAGTTATAAGTACATATCTTCCACATTGGGAGCGGAGAGGGTGATAAAAACTGTGATTTGGAATATACTTTCACTTAACTGGCAGAAATTGCTAAGTATACAGTAAAATTCTTTGCGTTTAATGTACGTGAGGAATCAAGAATATCCCGTTTCCAATATTATGATATTGCGAATTTGTTGAATGCCTCAAAGTTGGCCTTGGTCGAGTTCAGGTATACGTGGCCTTTCGGGCTCGTATAAGGCGGACCGTAAGCAACCAGCTCTGCTCGTTCAGTATTCATTTCAGAGCAGTCCCACAGTAATTCAGATAAATAAAGATATTGTAAATGGTACATCAGATTATAATTACATTAGGGTAGGAGAGGGGCCTCAGTCTCTCGTAGTCTTCCTGTCCGGCCGTGTCCCAGATCGCCATGTTGAATCTCTGTTCGTCCACCGTGATGTTGTCTGCATAGTTGTCAAAACTGAAAACAGTAATTTATTATTAGGCTTTACTTTTTATATGTTCTCTGTCAATTCTTAGGGTGGAAAGATCACTCACTATATTACAAAAATACAATGAATTTCGAATATCCGAAAATTAAAGTAGATATCAGGAAGAGCGATTAACGAGCAGACATGGCCCACCCGTAACCCAATTGAAGTTTTTTTGTGGCACTTTCTACACCTCGAAAACCTTAAGTTTTATCAGAATTATATGATCGAAGATGAATTTTTAAAATTAAAACGACTGGCAATACGCATTACGGAAGCATTTGGAACTAAATATCGCTATGAAACTATCTTTTCGAAATTAAAGTTAAAGCTGTGTAAATATAATGGTCCAGCGATAAGTCTTGTTGGCTTCCGTGCCGGATCTCACGGGTTCAAATATCAGTACAAACAGCATTTTTTCGATTAATTTATCGATTTCTATTCAAAGATATGGGTGTTTGTGATATTTAAAAACTCTCTCCCACCCTTCCGATCATTCAATAACTGGGCGTAGCGAGAGCGATTAGTTAACCACTAGCCTGTCTAGCCTTGTCCTTCTATCCCTACTACTCTCTTTGGAAAAAGAGAAGTTGAGCGACTAAGTAACAAACACTTTTAGGGTGTTCACTGTCAATACGAAAGGCATTATATTAATAAAAACACAATATTCCTTTGTACTTTATTCCATTGTGTGTCCATACTGTGTCTTTATTATATATAAGTAACAAACATTTCACATAGAAAAAGTTCTGTTGAGATACCTTCATTAGGATGCTAAATGCTCCACATTGGGAGCGGACATGGATAAAAAAATACAATAATAAGGAATGCTATTTAAATTTGAGATTTGTTAATAACGAGTGTCTGTGATGTCGTCTGCTCCTTGAGTTGACCTTGAATGATATGTAATATTATTATTTAGTTTATCTCAAATGTTTCAAAATATTTGAGGCACCGACATTAGCTGTATTGCCAATTATTATTATAATTCATATAATTAATGAAACATCGTGCAATAGTCTAAAGCCGTGTTATAGAGGTTCGAATTTTATCAAAAAGTAATTTTGCAAGTTGTAAAAAAAATATCAAAGCATAATTTATTAGTATATTCCTTATTTGTTTTTGCTGAACCTGAAAGAGCGCAAAATTTTACGCCTTACTGCATTTTTAGCTGCAATTTCAATTTAGAGCTGTTTGACTATAAAACTATACCAGGGTTTCTCAACCTTTTTTACTTGTATACCACTTGGTAGTACATTACATTAAATTGTACCACTTTATAAAATGATTGTATTTCATGAATTTTGTTATTGCAAGTGTAATTCTATTATATTTGAATGGTAAAAAATGTGAAGACATGGTGAATGCAATGGATCTGTTTTTTTAAGAAATGTTGTGAAAAAAATGTTATATGTGGAGTGACAATTATAATATGCTCAAAGCTTAAAAAAATAATCTACTATTTCGTTATACTTATAGTACTGTTGAATGGTTTTAACCTTTTGGCTGCCGTAAAAAAAAGTTTGTACCTAGCACACCGGCTATAATTTGCAATTATTAATTTAATTAGCTATTGTCTCTGGCATTTTAAGCACGAAAAATTTGACAAGATATCTCGTCGGTGGCAGCCATCCAGTTAATAAAAACAAAAAATTACAAAACGAGATGTAAATTTGGAAATGCATTCCAAAACCTATGTCGGATCAGAAGAAAACGGTATCAATTGACAGATTTTCGAAGGTATATCAACATCGACTAATATATATATATTTTTATATTTGTTAATCATTCATTCCTGCATGTCCGCCATTACTGTTTTTTTTTCGCGTACCATCAACCATGAACCATGGGTTGGGAAACCCTGAACTATACAAACAATATGACCGTGATATACGAGGCCTGATTGTATCACTTTGCTATCACAGTACAGTAGAGCTTGTTTTTTAGTTATCAGTGTTTAAAGTGATACCATAAACAATCATACCAAACAAATAGCTCGAAATAACTTTTTTACGATAAATCATACAACAATACCACCAAAGAAGATAATATTAGGTCGGCTGTAAATAATATCAACCTAAAAATACTGGTCACACATTTGTGGTTTTGAATTCTGTTAACCCATTCGCGAAGTATGGCCGAGTATGTGCGTCCAAATGTTGTATTGTCTAATATCTGTTGTCATTCTCATGTTTTTTTATTGTATTGTCATTATTTCTTCACATATGGATGAGAAACATATCGACCCGTAATAGGCAGAAATTTTTTACTACCAATCTATAAATTTTACAATAGAAAGCTTTTGCTTAATTAAGTTTGAAAAAGGCATTCATTAAGTGCGGTTAGTAAATAGTAATAATTGGTCAATGCTTATCCTGAAACTATAATACAATTGTCTGAATACTTTCAGTTCACTAAATAAGCGTTTCTCAACTGGGGTCCATGTGGAACAAACGATAACATTAAAAAAGATCAGACAAATGAGGTAACGCTCTAAAGTTTTTGTCACTTACGCCTTAGACCAGTGATGCACAAACCGCGGCCCTTAAATCTTTTTCTCAAACATATGTTTTTCACAAAAATATTTAATAAATGTAAGTATGCTTTTTGTTCAACGAAGGAGAGTAAATCGGTTCATAGGAAAAGGCTTACAAATATTATGTCAAATTTAAAAAAAATAGTTGAAAATTAACAAAGACCAAGAATGCATTCACTTATGAATTAAATATTTCACAATGAAACGATTTTTGATAAGCAAGTACTCATAATCCTTTTTTTGCATGGCTTGTTTATTTTCGAAATAACGCGGTCAAAATAATATAGTTAGTATCTATCTTAGTATCTAAATTCACTTAATCTTTTTTACACGGTTTTAAGGCTGTTTTACAAGGAACGTACATATGTTCTGTATGAAAAAGGATTGAGCGTACTTTAAATCATTTTTTTTCTTTGCGGCCCGCTAGAAGGTAAAGGTTGTGCATCACTGCCTTAGACAATATTTTAATCGATGGCTATTTAATATTGAGCATAAAATTCCACATCAGTGCGATTCCCTTCCCATTCCCTGGATCCAACGTCAATACAGGGCGACACGCCCACAGATGTAAGCAAAAAAATGATTCAGGCCCGAATTAGAAGTGATGGTTTCTTAAAAAATATTTAAAAGTAAAAATGAGTGAGTTTATTTCCACTTTTGATTATTATTATGTGTTGTGAAATTCTAAAAAAATATTCACCACTTGAAATATTAAGATATATTCTTCCTAGACCAGTGTCTTCCAAAAATTTTTACTTCGCGGCACACTAGTGAATAAGATTTTTTCCGCGGCACACCAAATAAATATTCTTTAAAAAAGGAAATGTGCCCTTAAAAAGGAAAATGTGTCGAGTCGACTACTATAGTAATAGTAGTTATACTACTATATAAAACGTACATGTTAAATTTAATTAAAATTGAAGAAAATTTAAATTTAAATTTTTGAAGCGTCTTCCTCCGCGGCACACCTGAGACTTCTCGCGGCACACAGTTTGGCAGACACTGTCCTAGACTGACCCATCAGCAAAAAAAAAAGTTTTTATATTTTTTTATGTTTTTATATCTATGGTTAAAATAAAACTCAATTGAGTAACAAATAACTCACTACTCAAAGGGTTAACAATTATTTATGTTTGGGTGAGTAAAAAGGTACTTGGCGACATTTATTAATAATAAAATATATTACGTGAATTATTTACAAACATTTGTGCAATTTATAAAATCTATTTGAATAGAATTATAAAAACATTCCAGTTGATAAAGGCATTATTTATTATATTATTTCACTAACAGTTAACGTTAAATAATGTACAGGGATTTAGTGAGGTCCTTACCACAGTGGCAACCTATTTTTTTTTTCATAAATTGATTGATGATGAATTGATGATCATGATAAAAACACTTTACTCTCGCAAATTGCATTAAACATTAACAAAAAGAAATACCATTGCAATCTATTTTTTCTGCTTCATCAAAAATTTATAGTTAATTAACAGGTTCTCTGCCACGGACGTGTTAACACGCCATTCAATTTTGTGCTCATAGGGCCGGGCATACAAAGTGTGCCTGTTTACACGCAGTACTTGAGACGCGGTTTAAAGGCCACAAGAAACGTATTTAATAATTTAAAAATACCATGCATGTAGTGACATCTTATGGAATCATAGTGTGATACTTAAACTTATTGAAGAAAAAAGATATTGTTTTGTTATCTATAATACATCGATTTTAAAAAGAGCTTTTTAGTTGTGTTCAAATTTGTCACTAGCAGGGATATGCTAACGTGGCGGTAATTTCCGTTTTTGAAACGTTTTTGGATAAATGATGGTGGACATGACCCATCGTGTATTTATATGGTAAGTGTTAGAAATGAAAATTAATGAAATGGTATCTTTTAAATGGAGAATTGTTAAATGTCAAAAAGAGAGTGTTGATGTTAATGTATTATTTATTGTAAGTGGTTTAGAAGTTTGAAGAAAATAAGAGAACACTGCTTAAGCACGATACTGGTTTCGTGTTCATTTTATACAATAGGCAACATTGTAGAATATAACAATAAAGAATGGCTTAATCATCTGTAATGTTTTTAAATTACATGTGAACTTGCTCCCGGAGTGTCAACTCTCAACATGCAACAACAACTAACGCACTGATTATGTATTCTGCCGAGAAAAATATTGACGTAAAATTTTATTTTGGCCGCATTATAAACATTAACGTTCCTATGGAAATGTCTCGAGGTCGCACCATTTTTTTTATTGAAATGTGATAAAAATAGCAGTTGCATTTAAGTACTAAAAACAAGGATCAACTGATCTGTTTGAATATCGCGCAAATAAATCATAAATATGTCCCAGAGATACTGTGTATTTTTGAGTAAAATAATAATTTTGCCTAATATACACTCGAATTCGATATTTTAAAAACCTTTATTGACTCAGTATAAATGGAACTACACATATTCATCAAAATATTGCTTATTAGAATAGCAAGTATTTGATTTTTATGTATGTCTTGGACATCCGTGTTCGCTTGCATATTTTCCAGACACCTGTGTCTGCTTGGTATTCAAGTGGTTAACCCGTAACATGCCGTCCTAAAAAATCACGTTTCCTGCCATGATGACATCTCAGTTTTACTATTTATTGACAGTATTTAAACCTAAGTTAGAAGATAAAAATAACTTAAAAAATGTATATATGCTTGAAAATATATTTTAGGTCTCATTTTCACCCTCATTTTATTTATAAATGCTTAAATAAGCACATAAAATCAACATTAATCAAACACGATTATTATAAGTGCTTCATGTTTTAAACTCATCCTCAAAGTAATGTCTCGACCGTGCTGCATATGTAGAGTCCAACAAAGGTCTGAAGACTAATTCAAAAACTGTACCCTATTGGCCATAAACAATAGCCGGGGTAGGTATGGCTGACGAAAGGCGGAGTTGAACGTGAGCCGACAAAACCAAAATTATTATAGAGCTGTTTGGAAAGTCCAGAATATGTTTTATTATTTTTTAGACATTCTCTGAAATGTTTTATAGAGATTATGAAGTCATATTAATTATTGCATATAAGATAACAAAGAAAAAATAAAAGATTATTACACATGTATTTTATTGATTTATTAGGTTTCAAATTGGTGTTTTCATGGATATAATTTTATATTCACTTATTACTGAAATAAAGTTTTACCAACTTTGAATATTTTGTGGAATAAAGGAACGGACAAAAATCATTATTGACCTTTTTAATTTCTTTATTTATTTATATTGGTGCCTGTCCTATAATAATATTACATTCCTAAATAATACATCATAAGTTAATAAATATAGCGATTTTTATGCAACATGTGATTACAAAAAGTAGAGTAAAAATACAATTGTATCTACTGTTTTTTATCATTTGCAGTTATTTCAAAAACCTATTTTTTTTATAAATGATTCATTTTTGCATACAATTAAGCTTACAGTTGTCATAATGCGTTCGCAAAAAATATAGTTCAAGGTGTTCTTTATCATGATTCGTAATTGATTTTCCCAAACAAATCATAAATAAATGAATGCTAAAAAAATATCGGCATATCTTTTACTACTAATATAATTTTAAGCGACAACTTTTATGATAATCTATTTATTTTTATTGCAGGCATTTGCTAAATCTTTAAAAGGTTTTAAAATGTACATTCGGCTTAAAGCAAGTTATTTTTTTATGACTCTCCTCATGTTTACAAACAAAATATTTCCTATCATAAAGTACCCTAATACAGATTACGCACAACTTTCGACACCTTAAAACATGTTGCGTTTAGTTGCAAAGATGAAAATATCGCGTTCTCTGTTTAACTTAACAATATTGTAGGTTGTTCTCGCTTCTAACTATTTGATATGCTTGTTCTTCTATCAAATCTAAACTCGTATATTTCTATCGCATTCTACCATGCAAAGATCGATAAATTGATCGGCAAACCACAAAATCGATAATTTTGTGCAGTAGACGTAATATTTTTGATTTTATAATTATATATTTGAATGTAAAACTATTTTTTCTAGGAATACCTAAAACTTATTGACAATATTAAGAGAAATATTGAATGATTTAATGGCTCAACTATCTATGAATTCATCACGGGCATGGAGGTGTTATTAACTATGAAGCTGTTGGTGGCCACCCATGTAGATGGGGTGTCCTCTCAGCAGAGATAATCGAATCGGTTTCTATTCACTCTCTCACTTAAAATCACTCGATGGACGACTCGGCCAAATCCCGTGCGTCGGGTTAAAGTTGTTTTGTATTCTGCCCAGTTCACTCTCTCGGCTGCATACTAGGTTGGTCTTAATGAGACTTAAGGAATGATCCAGTGTCTCCTAAATATTTGACATCTCTGTACCCCTTATATAATTTTCGAAACACCGAGTACCTCTCATCAAAAAAAAAAATGCTTATACTTCAAGAACAATCAATATATATAAACCGCTTGTCGCACCAGGTGCAGCTAAAGCCCAGTGCAGCGTGAACCCCACCAAAATGTTCCGTCCTCCAGGGACATTGATTTTCGCAAATATTGATTTAATCAACTGGTATGTTTTAAAAGTTCTCGTGTGTTCGCCCCTGGATCGTCAACACGCAACTTATCCTGCGTCACGTAAAATTACACACTAAGTTGCTTGCAACGTTGGGGGACATTGCCCAAAGTTGCAACGTCAGTTAGATTTTATATTGGGCGTAATCTAACGAATACGGGGTTTCATTGTACACATGTCCAATTAAGAAAAGTCCTTATAATATATGTATTTATGTGTGTAAAAGAACAATTGATAATTTTGACCAGAAACCAACGAAATTATCTCAACATGAACATCCTGCCGAACGATTGTATATGGCGGGAACCTTATCACCTCGTCACCAGCTTTGGTTTGTGTTCAAACACTAAATACACTACGAAATTGATAATAATAATTATGTTACTCTGCCATCTACCAATTGTCAATATTGATCAATAGCAGCGGCTCCCAAATGGGGCACCACTAGTGGTTGCAACACCAGACATATTACATTAATACGATTCCCGGTAAATTGCTCGAATGGAAATTGCTCGAATAACAAGATAATCAATTTGTTTCCGTTTTTTCTGTCTTAACCCTAGTCTTTTATGTTTTCTGGAAAGATATAGAAACAGTTTGAGTAACTAATTAATAAGCAGTTCTCGTAGAAACACTTCTGTTGAGATAAACTCCATTAAAAGATTATACGTTCCGCATTTGGAGCGAACACGGTTAAAATAAATACTTACGAAAATTATTTTTATATTTCACTCTCTCAACAAGTGTCGCACAAGATAAAAATGAAATTCGTAGAAAAAGTCGTGAAAAATCGTTTAAATAACCAAGCAATTCGAATCATTTGTAATTCGAGCAATTTCCATTCGAGCAATTTACCGGCTCCCCATTAATACGGTGAACTCATTCTTCCTTACAAGATTATTTCGTACACCGATTTTTCCGTACACAGAATATCCCATACGATTTAATATTAAGTGGGAGGGATTTTTTTAGACATCACAGACACCCATGCATTTGAATATAAATCGATGAATAGATTGGAAATAGTGCTGTTAGTAATGGGACTCAAACCCGTGAGATAGGTCACGGTGGCCATCGACAGTAACCGCTGTGATACGGGTCCAACATTTTTTTCAATATATACTAATTTAATTATATTTATATTGGTTTGGCTCTTGCAAATTTAGGTCTAATTTTAGAATTGACTAATTCACGAACTTTCTGGTAATTTATGATCAGAATTTCCAGTCCATGTAATCGCTCGTTTGTCCATGATATTTTTTACTTTTTGCAGTTTTTCTAGGATAAAAAAATGTAAGTTTAATAAGGAAGTGGTCACCAAACTACAGCCGACGGGCCGGATCCGACCCTCCAAAGATTTCAATCCGTCACCTGATTTTTAAAATTTAAATATTTTACAAGTGAGAAATGTAGATTTTTTTAACAGGTTTCCAACAAGAACATTTTTCGTCTACCCAACGTTTTTGAAAAAATCATCTGGTTCATTTTTTTTTCAAGTTTTGTGACACCTGTATTAAAGGATTCTGTGTGGAGACAACCCTGGAATGAATTCCCGGGAAATCGACGCTTGCTGTTAGTTTTGCTTCACATATAAATAAAATACCCCGAGAATCGAGAATATTTTTTAAATTATATATTATTAATTTAAAATAAATATAGTTTGAGAACCTCTGTAAATTTCCAAAAGGTTAATCAACGAAGTAATTAACTTTAAAAAATCTTGCTTTAAATGAATATAAAAAACAAACTTACACTGTAGGCACGTACTCCTGCGGGAACTGCTTCGTGGTGTATGTGATGAGCATGCAGGTCTTCCCAACCATTCCGTCTCCCACAGCCGTCACCTTTATAGGCCGTATTCCTTCTGTGCCCATCTTAAATCATCAGTTGCACCAACTTAAAGTTACAATCAATCAAAAGTTAGATTGTCAACAGTTCTTTTTATGAATTGTTTCTCACTTCACTTTCTTCGCATATTCACATGTTTTATATCACTGAAAATAATAAGATACTCATGATAATGGAGTTTGAAGACATGATAATGACCTCTCGAGCGAAACCGGTCCTGACATATTAAATAAAGTGGAATGAAGTACAAAGGATTATTGTGTTTTTATTAATATAATGCCTTTCCACCAAGTATTGACACTGAACACCCTAAAAGTGATCAATGACCTCTCGGTTACAGATCTGATATTATTCTTTATCTCCCAGATATCTTTACAGTACACCCAACTCTTTTTTTTACAAGGTAGATACGTTCCACAAAAAACCGCGTAAAAAAGTGTCAGAATTCAAAGAATATCTTAAGATGGCTTCCGTGAATTTAAAAACTGTCTTATTTGAAAAAATAACAACACAGTACCGTAAAGAAATGTGTAAAAAAAGTTAATAATTAAAACCCAAACAATAAGTTACATTAAATATTTATTTATTTTGATGAATATGTATTTTGATTAAAACAAAGTACAGTAAAACCCCTTTTTACTCTAAATTCGGGACAGTGTGATTCGCGAAGGGTAGTGTAATTAGTGGGGGTGGGATTTCCCTTGGTTTTGCAAAAAAAAAATATAGTTACCAAGTGATAAAATGCAAAGCGCGCCAAAGTTCAACACATAAACAGTCGACCGGCTATACGTGTAAACACACACACAAATACTCTAGCCAACATTTGACTGTATGCGCCGCACAGACGACCGTCTCGTAGCAACGACAATGGAATGCGACAGTGCAATTGGGGGATTTGCGGCAAATATTTGATTATATGCAGGGATTTTTATTAAGAACTTGTTACTTGACATAAATCGCTTTTATCGCTAGAAATGTCTGACACGTTTAATGTGTTTGGATCAAATGAAGCCATTTGTGTGTTATTACTGTTTTGTGTTGTTGAACTTGTTGTCATTAAAAAATCCTTAATCCGCTTCTGTGTTTTCTTTTGTTTCTGGGAATCGTATTAGAACAATTAATTCGTGTAAAAATATAGTATTTGTTCTTTTTAACGGACCGTGTTATTCAAAAGTCGTGGAAAAAAGAGTTGAATGGATTGGTAAAAACATCTTCGGATATGATTTCACTAAAACTTAGTTTAACGTAAACTACACTTTCGCTGTAACGTAAACATCGCAGAAGCTCATGCGATTTGAATGGAAATAAAACGTGTGTTTATTACTATGTGAAATAAAAGATGGGGAGGCGCGGAGATATTGTTTTCTTCAAACATAAATCTTGAAAACCACTGCACTAATCAATTTATAAAAGAGTCATTGGTACCGCAACCCAAAAGTACAATGGCCAATTACGTTGAACGTACCACTCGGTCAGAGGACCGCATAATAACTGACGTTACGTCAGCTAAGATTGCCAAATCTAATTTTAAGGTGTTCGCTGTCAATACTTGGTAGAAAGACATTATAATATTTTAAAAAATAAAACAATCTTTCGTACTGTGATACCACATTTTCCGTCGAGAATTTTCAACTGATGAAAATGTTCGTCACGGGCGGAACCGGCCCTGATCATATTAAATAATAATTAGGAATTAGTACAAAAGAGTCCTGCCTGCCTCTTCTTTCGACCGGTGGGATTCCGGCGTCCCGGACGTCCGTCGGGTACTATCCATAGGATGTACTCGGCGGAACTGAGGGATGCTGGCATGTCATGGGAGGAAGCAAAGCTATTGGCGGGAGACAGGGAAACATGGAGGTGCCGCGTGGCGGCCGTATGCTCAACATAGGGAGCAAACATGGCCAAAGAGAAGAAGAAGACAAAATAGTGTTTTTATTTCGATTTTGGAAAGGAAAAAGGACGTAGCCCACATATTTATAACAAATTTTACAGGAGACACAAATAACGTTTTTTGATGATTTTGGGCAGAATGAAAATTATGAAATATGTATACACAACCATGAAGTGCATGAAGACTGATTAACTGGTTTTTAATTGACTTTAATCTAAAATTATTATTATTTAAAAAAAGCTTTTTTTAAGTATTTTTTAAAAGTCGTGGAAAAAAGAGTTGAATGGATTTGTAAAAATATGTTTGGATATCGACTGTGGAAAGGAAAAGGACGTAACCCACACATATCAAATATTACAGGAGGCGCTAAAAACGTGTTTTGATGATTTTGTGACATATGTAAATAATGAATTATATACAACCTTGAAGTGCACGGATACTTCTAAACTGGTGTTTAATTGACATAACCTAATATTAATTAAAGAAATTGTCTCGGAAAAACCTTTATTTCAGTGTTTTTTCTTGGTTTTAATTTTTTACAAGGTCATCTTTTTCAAACTTAAAAGTTAAATTTAGATACTTATTCGGCATTTTCAGCTTCCATTCTTTTGATAGAACGTGTGTCAAGTTGTATACATTGTGATTATCGAAAAAAAGCTGTTTTGGAAAATTGAGGGTTAAGTCCTTTTTCCTTTCCACAGTCGATATGATTTCACTAAAACGCACGTTAAAACGTAGTTTCACTTAAACTACACTTTCGCTGCAACGTAAATAAACATCGCGGAAGCTCAGAAGAAATAATGCGAAATACGAAACATTATTAACGAAGGTTCGTCGCCATATTTAAAATGTGCACTATAGTTTGCTCTGTCAACTTTTATTTGACATTTAATTATGACAACATTTTCGAACTATATTCAGGGCCGTAGCAAGGGGATGGCTAATAGGGTGATTGTTCTGTGCGCTGAGGCATTGGAGGAGCATAGGGGGTGCCGAAATGATGCCAGGAAAATGCCAAGCTTATGTTAAAATACGAAACATAAATATTAAAAACTGTCTATAATTAAATAAATATATATATAGACAATAAATACATGAAGAATTTAAAATGAGTGAATGGTATGAATGTTATGTTTGAATATTATTTCATGAAATATAACCGCATTTGCATATACAAGGGGTGCATTGATCCAATGCCACATTGGACGTCCGCCACTGCCCGTCAGTACACCGACGATTTATTCCAAGAAGAAAATCACAAAATGGAAATTTTATTTGAACAAAATTATGCAGATAAGGGTTTATAGTCAGCCAATGGAATAACGTTAAATACTTATCTTTTAATTCATTTTTTTAGACAGTTTATATAAATGTATTATTAAAAATGACTTCATTTCTGTATTTATAAATTAAGACTTACTATAACAGAAAAACAGGCATTGACTACCATTTTATTCTAGCAGGACGCATAATTTTTTATTTGCTTTTTTTTTTTACAACTTCAAAAATATTTGTGGCATAACAGCTCATACGAGATCATCAGACAATAATTCGATGAGATTTTTTTTTGTAAGTCACTAGAGATTAATTTGCTTACTTAAATATGAAATAATAAAGTACATAAAAGAGTAGATTAACTCTTATATGAAGTATATGCAACTTTTTTACGAGAACTACTTATTACTCAGTTGCAGGGGCATTCTGTGGGCATAAGCGAGTAGGCAGTTGCTTAGGGGCGCCAAGCCCAAGGGAGCGGCAAATGATCACAGTTTTTTTGAATGACCGAATATTTTTGACACACGGATTAGAATAAATATGACGGCTCAATGTCTTTGATAAAAAAAAATGCCGACAAAATCATTTTCAGTGGTAATAATATTATGACCGATGGGTGAACAGTAGTTAAATTTATCGCAAACATCTTCTTTAAATATAAAATTTACAGATCTCAGCACTATAGGCGGCAGACAAGGTAATTTCAAACAAAAATATTTAGAAATAATAGTAAAAACGCTACTTTAAACTTTGAGTAGGGGAGGCACATGGCCTAGGAACGTCACTGCTCAGTTGCTCAACCATTTTTTTTTAATAAGAGTAGGTATATAAGAATAGAGCTAAGAAAGAACTAATGGCCAATACATCGCTTTCGCTACACACCGTTATTTTAGGATTTGAATAAAAGGAAAGAATTTTAAAACAAACAAAACACCCATGCCTTTGAGTGAAAAAAAATGCTTTTCGTTCAGACCATTAAATCTGTAAGATTCGTCACGAAAGCCAACGACTTTGACCACTACTCTACGGACCTCACATATGAATAGTTGTATAAAAGTACATTGTACTTAAGACGAAAAGACGCTTTAAATAATCGTGCAAAATAAACCGGTTTTCGGTTTTTCTTAAAACAGACCGGTTAACCGGTTTTAGTTTAAACCGGGTTGGTAGCCCTAATCAAGTCAAATGTTAACATTAAAAATATATATACTAATGAGTGTACAACCGCTGATTTTAGTATTTTTTTCTTTCGAAGGATATTTTTAACAGAGTTACTGGATGTTTTTTTGTGGGTGTTGCATTGATAAAGAACGACTTTTACGTAAGTACATTTTGGTTTAACCAAAACACTTCACTGCTTTTTCCTGATATTTGCGGTTTATTCAAAGTATAATAAAACTAATAATAATTTGATAGTAGGTAGATAGAAGAGGCGTTTTGGGCATTGACAACTATATTATCTTATCGGGGTTTTTCCAGGTATGACGTTACCCGTAACCCTTTAATGCATGGTGTTGCTTTTCAGTTACTAACTGTATTGTCATTCTTATAACAATTATATTTATTAAACTCAAAGAGTTATTCTTAAAAACCTTGCATTTCTCTAATGCAAGGGTGTCCAACCTTTTTTGCCCTGTGATCGAATTTCCAAACCTAAGTTTTCTGGCGATTGACTTCTAATATGGTTCTTATAAGAAAATTGATTTAGTGGTTTTTTCCTTCTTAAAACTTTGAAATGTTTATTTTAAATGCGAAATGCATATCATTAGATAGGTATGTGCTCACAAAATAATTCAACTTTAGTATTGTTGTATATTTTATGTTTAAATTATGTATTTTTTCGAAATTCACGGAAGCTTTCGGGATCGACCAAATTTTACTTTGGGATCGACCGGTCGATCGCGATCTACTGGTTGGACACGCATACACATAGTCATCAAAATATTGCTTATATTCTATTAGAATATCAAGTATTTGATTTTTTAAATGTCTTGGACATCCGTGTTCGCTTGCATATGTTCCGGACACCCGTGTACGCTTAGTTTTCAAGTGGTTAAAAATCTATTTGTAGATACTATAGAATTGTCAGAATTTAGCTTATTTTCATTTGTTTTATATTTTAAATTCAATGAATTTTTTCATGAAATACTTAACATTTTTTTAAACTTAATAAATGGATATATCTGTCTCTGAATAAAAAGTTTATCCTTTTCCTATAAATTAATTGCACCATATGTGACTAAACAATCAACTAATTATTCGTTAATTATCCATTTGATCTAGTTATATTAATCCGCATCAAAGATTAAACAATAAACATAATACAAATTGAGAAATATTACAATGTATGTCGTTTGAAAAAATCAGTTAATCTCAAGAAAGTATCTATATGTGTCACAATAATAATATTATATACAGATAAAGAAATATTTCTCAATATTTAATTGAATAAGTAAATTGACATACGCAAAAGCCCTCAATATTTCTTGGAACCGTATCTTTTAATATGTTACAAAATCTAAAGAAATCGAAGAACTAGTTGATTCCAGCGGTGCTATTCTCAAATTCAAAATTGTTTTTGTATTTTTCGGTTGGTGTTACTTATATGTAATAATGACGGCTATGTTCACTGTTGTTAATGTCGATCTTTTTCGTTTTATTCGACCGATTATGAGAGTGCTTTAGAAAGAGGTCAAGTAGCTTACTCGCGTATTCACCCTAATACGTTTGCAGAGTGGAAATGACAGCTTAACGACCGCGGACGCGTATTTGAGTATTTGAAAAACAAAGGTTGATGGCCGGCGGACTCATATATGCATATAGGCGAAGTATCTGGAAGATAATAAAATTAAATTTTGTAAATATATCTCAATTTGTTAACAAATTATAGTGAATTTAGTAAAATTACAATTTTTGCGCATTTTTCGCAAAATTTTATTTAGCCAGGTGATATTTTATATAAAAAAAACGTGCGGTCGTTAAGCTGTTTAATGAAACATAAAACAAAATGTTAAGGGTGAGTGACACGGCCTACAGCGACGCCTGATTTATAAGAAAAAAATGTTAAGTGACTTATTTGAAAACATTCTTGTAACTGACAAAATTTAGTAGTTTTGAAAAAATTGCAGTTGGTGAGGCATTGCTATTATTCCTATTCCACTAATGGTTTACTGGATTTAATAAACACAGTTCCTCGGCATCGATTCAAGTAGAAGATATATTACTAGCAAACGTGACACAAAACATCAAATTTAAATTGAAAAAAAAATGAATTATTGTATCTGAATTTTGTATATATCGACTGTGGAAAGGAAAAAGGACGTAACCCACACATATCAAATTTTACAGGAGGCGCTAAAAACGTGTTTTGATGATTTTGTGACATATGCAAATTATGAATTATACACAACCTTGAAGTGCACGGATACTTCTAAACTGGTGTTTAATTGACATAATCTAATATTAATTAAAAAAATTGTCTCGGAAAAACCGTTATTTCAGTCTTTTTTCTTGGTTTTAATTTTTTACAAGGTCATCTTTTTCAAACTTAAAAGCTAAATTTAGATACTAATTCGGCATTTTCAGCTTCCATCCTTTTGATAGAATGTGTGTCAAGATACATTGTGATTATCGAAAAAAATCTGTTTTGGAAAATTAAGTGTTAAGTTCTTTTTCCTTTCCACAGTCGATAAGTATTACGAAAAAAAGCTATCTGTTCCTGTCAACGACTTCTATGACTTAAAGAGGGTGTGAAATAACAATCCATTTATTTTTTAAATAAGTATTATTAAAAATACATACCTATGTAGTAAATCAGAATGAATTAAGATTTTAAATTTGACTTTTTACAGGGTATAGTGAATTCCGAAATTTCGCAATCCCGGAATCCCGGGTTTGGGTGTCCTAATTTATATCCAAAAATTTCCCGAAACCTCTTTTTTTGTAAATTTTGTTATTAATTGTCAACTTCTGCCAGTCGGTCACGGCTTATGCCCGCTATATGGTTGTAATTGGCCTTCCTTTTTATATATTATCTTATCTTATCTTATCTTATCAAACACGGGTAAAATTGTGATACATGTATATGTATTAAAAGATAAGTTTTTTTTGACAATAATAAATCATATAATATCTAGAAGTATGCATTACGAAATTGCTGTTTTGAAATCCTTCCCAATAGCAATGTTTATCGCGTCTACGACAGGTTTTGGAAAATAGATAAAAAATGATTGGTAAATATTATATTAATTAATTCTACAAACATTATCACTGCAGTTGAAGTTTTCCTTTGTTGTAAATAATAATCAAAAATATATCAATCAACGTCATGTAAATAAAATTACGAATACATTATAGCAGTGGCTTTCAACCTTTATGTTACTGCGCCTCCTTTCGAAGAAAAAGATAGCATCGCGCCTCCCCATCCTTGATTTCATATCGACTGTGGAAAGAGAAAAGGACGTAACCTACACATATCAAATTTTACAGGAGGAGCAAAAAACCTGTTATGATGATTTTGGGCTTTAGGCAAATTATGTAATATGCACAAACTTGAAGTGCACGAAGACTTAAACGAAGTAAACCGGTGTTTAATTGAAGTAACCTAATAATAATTTATTAAATTGTTTAAAAATAACCTATTTTTAAGTCTATTTTACTGATTGCAAGTTTGATGGGTACAACTTTTTTCAAATCTAAAAGTTAAATTTAGATATACTGATTCGGGATTTGCAGCTTACACCCTTTTGATAGAACGTGTATCAAGTTGTACACATTGTGATTACCGTAAAAGTGCTGTTTTGAAAAAAACTGTGAGTGAGGTCCTTTTTCGTTTCCACAGTCGATATAATAATAAAGACACGTTTTTAAGAGTAAATAAATATTTTGAACTCTTAGCGCCTCCCTTTGCAATATTCTACGCCTCCCAGGTTGGAAATCGCTGCATTAGGGAGCAAATGGGTTCAATTAAGCAAAAGGGAACCAACTGCAAATTTGCAAAATATAGCTATGAAAACGTTGCATAAATAAACCAAGGTTTGTAATATCAAACGAATATATAAATCGAAGGCATAGGTGTTTGTGATGTTTAAAAGCTCTCTCCCAAACTTCCGATCCTTAAATAATGTGGCGTATTAAGAGAGATTAGTTAACCACTAGTCATGTTATGCATCCATTTATCTTTCCAGTGGCGTAGACACCATACAACAGAGCCTCAAAAAATAAGTCAAAATAAAAATATAAAATAAATCCTAAAAATGAATAAAAAGTCTCTTCCAAACGAGAAAATGGGGAGGGCCTTTGCCACTTGTATTATGGCCTCCAATCCCGGGATCAGGGATCCCGAACAACTTTTTTCAGAGGATGGAGCTAAAAGATAGGTCTTCGACTACTGAATGATTGTAGAGTCTGTCAATTCCTAACTTTTTCAAACGATGGGGCTAAAAAAAATCTCTCTTGCATGCAGAAAGTTTACTAAAACAAAAGTTTAAGGATTGTGTTGTATTACTTCTTAATTTTTTTTATCAAATTATGTACATCAAAGTTTTTTTTTTTTTTTGTAGAATCGAGAATATGGTTGGTTTTTGCGTTCTTCCAAAAAGTGGCTGACACAATCACATTCACAAATGCCACCTAGTTATCAATGTCAGACGATTATGAACGAAAGTAGTACAGTATATTTAATTTCAGATTACGACACATTATCATTTATTATTCGTCACTTATCTCTGCTCAGGTAAACATATGAATGAGATAATCAAACAGTCCACCGTTGGCTTTTTGATAACGCCATTTACATAGTACTTTACTAAGCGATCACGGCGTACCGTAATATGAAAATAAAGATATATCTGGATTGATATGTATACAGAATCAATGTAAGCAATATCACTTTCACTATATTTTCTTCTGCCCACTGACAATATATACTTTTTTGGAGACGGCATTTTTGAAATTTTTAAAGCGCTAAAAAAACAAATACAAATTATTTTGGATATAGAATCAATACGAGCTCTATTTCAATATTATGTTTTATTTTGTCTAAATTGTGCTTTGTGACTTACTGATCAAACACAACTTTTGTGGGTCGCGTTTTTAAGAAATAGAAAAAAGCTTCAGACGTAATAAATAAAAATTGTTCCGTATAAAGAATCAATGCAAGCGATAATTAATTCACCATTTTCTCCTCGCATGATTATGCTTTGTAATTCACTAAAAACAAGATCATGATGACATTGCTTGGGAAGAATTAAAAATTGTGTTGCTGTTCCTGCTAAGCAAACAAATATGTGAAGGAAAATTGAAATACTCTTACCTTAACTTAATACTTAATAATTTGCCACCTTTGCTTTCCCTTTTTTGAAATAAAAAGAGGTTGAGCTACTGTGTATCAAGCAGTTCTCCTAGAAAAAATCTTTTGAGATGAGGTAATATGCTTCACATTGGGAGCCGACATGGATTGACAAAAAAAAATGTAGTCGAGTTCTATCGCACAGCGGTTAGCGTTGTTAGCTTCCGTGCCGGATCTCACGGGTTTGAGTCCCGATTTCTGTTCGAAGGCATGAGTGATGTCTAAAAGTTCACTTCCCTTCCGATCCGTCAATAACTGAACGTAGCGAGAGCGTAAAGTTAACCACTTGTCCTGTCTTAGTCTTATCCTTCTATTCCTACTTCTCTATTTGGAAAATAAAGGTTGAGCAATTAAGTAATAGGCAGTTATCCTAGAAAGACTTTTGTTGAGATACCGTAAGGAAGTCATATTTTCCACATTGGGAGCGGACATGGATTGAATACAAAAAAAAACAGTAAAAATATTATTTCTCTCTTAATCTGCCGCTTTGAAATGAACGTACAGATTTGGTTATCATAGGTATTAAACTAAAATCATTCCAAACATTTTGATAGCGAACGCTTTGACTTAATATTAAACCAAAACGTTACTGAATCATAAGAATGTGAACATAGCACAATAGCCTATTAGCCATCTCAGGAGAACAAAGCGAATAGATACAGTGAGTGTTTTTGCGCCTTTATTATCACCAACATTAAATTGACAGTAATCGCTATAATCAGGGATGTAGTTCCAAACGGACATGTAAATACTGGTATTTAATATCGAGTATCGGGATTGCAAAATACCGTGCCTGTTTTTAAGCGGTGAACGTCATTGTATTTGATTGTAGTGTTTATGGGCTTAGCCAAAGCCCCCTATAGTGAAAGCCATGCTATGGAGCTGAAAACAGGTACTTTTTCAGATAAGCGGGCCGGCGTCATAATTTTCAAAGTAATATCACATCATTATGAAGCCATTTATTTCTGATAGATTGTAGGAAATACATATTTATATTGTAATTATAAATCTTTTCAGTTACATCTTTTTAAAAATAAGAAAAAATCACATTTTCTAAGGTTTTTGAAGAAAAGTCTCGGAGAACAAAAGCAAACAAAGAAGGCAAATCATTCTATTAAAATTATTTTTTTTACAATATTTCAATACAGAATATGAGGTTGGATAGTTCATTAAAAAAATCAACGTCATTATTGGGATTTTAATGAATTAATAATTAATCTCAAAATTTATTTGTGCACACTGGTTCGTTACTCAATCTTTCCATAGGATTTCTCAAGTCATATCAGTAATAAAAAATCAGTAAGTCAAACTAGGGTAGCACATTTTACTTCATTATTTTAAAAATATTATTATTGATTAAATCATCATTTACGTGGTATATTGCCATTATTATATGATAAGACGCAGCATTTATTTCATAATATCACAATAGGCGTAAAAATCGTATATAATATAATATGGATTCCGCTTGTTACTGTTGTTTTATGTTATTTTTAATCAATATTTTATATAACTGTGATATTTAATAGTGGGAAGTTAAATTTTATTTGTTTTACCACACATCGCATTTATTGCCATTCGCTATATTTCTTACAATCATTACTTAATTTGCATATATGACCCTTCCGATGTATCGTAAATTGTAAATTAATAACACCAAAGAATCACAGAATATCCATACAAGAAATCTTTCAAACATACATGTTATATTCAACGAAAAATAAGCTCATAAATTGGAATTTAGAGTTGATCTACGTATAGCCACCATACAATTTGTTAGGAGCGGCTGGGATTTAACGGCCCGGTCTTTTTACTGTTTTTTCTACGACACTGCTTGGAACTTAAGGCTGCTATGGCTTTACGGTAGGTTTGAAATACGTTAACAGGGTTCGGTTAATCTCAGAACTATTCAATTGTTTTGGGGAACGAGCGGATTTTGTTATCACACTTATACAATCAATATTAAAATCGTAAATAATACTTATGAATGTCAGAAAGTTTATATTGAAATTTCAAAAAGTATACCTTATGTTTCATAAAGCATTTAAACCATCTACATAAAGTGCAGTAGTAATATTTTAGAGTATGTATTATTTTTCTGCACGCTGTCCTGACTGGAATTTAACAAGTGCATCGCGCGAGCTCCTTCCCTCTATCACACTTCTGCATGGGTTCATATTCAAGTCTTTTCAAAAATATTTAACGCATTGCCAGGAGATGTAATGACAAATGATTCTCTTAAAAAATGAAAATAACGGTGGTTTTTCTAAATATGTGCCTTCAATTGATTGTATTTTTTAAATTATAATAATATGATCTCAACACCGAACGTCGAAACGTCGAAAATAAGATCGAAGAGCGAAGGGGTACAAATTGACACAAGACAAAAACTTGCATTGCATTTATTGAGACATTTGAAGATTGCAATAAATATCAGCCAGAATCGGTATTTAGCAAATGGTTGGAATAAGAAAAATATTGCAATGCGAATGCATCACATAGGAACCCAAAGGTTAAAGAAGAGTTTATTAATGATGAAACCTGTTAATATTAATCGTATCTTCATATCAAATAGGTTGTCTTAAAAGTCTTCTCAAATTTAACGAACAGTCATTGAATGATTTTGTCTAATAATATTTCCGTTTTTAATACCGGTAATTCAGTATAAAAATAAAACCGATACAATACCGGGAACCTAATGGTGCTAACCCTGCTCGCAATAGTAGTTGCCCACGCGACTTGCCAGCCACGCGATCCTCATCCATTCATCCGCCCGTCCACTAATTGGGCCCAGGGCTCCGAAGCATTCTCGCCTTATGTCTAATTCGTTCATAATTAATTGAATTAACAATCATTCACTACGCGTGCCTAGGTCAGTAGTTATTAAGTTCGCGTTGAAGTCACGGCACGATCAAACCTTTTACCATTGTCCGTGTAATTTAAATTCAGAGAAAGGGTTAGAATCCAAAAAAAATAATTGGATTCTAACCCTTTTATTGGTTTTTTTTCGTACGGTTAATTTGATATGTACGAATTAACGACGGTATAATCAATCCATAATATGCAGAAAATCGTGACTGACAATTTATAAACTTTACGGAAGTTTTTTTTGAAATTATGTTCGAAAAAGGAATTCCGTAATTAAGTAAATAGTAATCTATGGTCAATGCCTATCCTGATATTATAATAAAATTGTCTGACTGCTTTCAGTTCTCTATATCAGCGTTTCTCAACCGAGGTCCACGTGGAACGAACGAAAACAAATCAAAACACTAAAAAGCGTAGGCCCTAAAAAAGATCAGGCGAATGAGTTAACGCTCTATTGTTTTGTCACCGATGCCTTTGGCAATTGAAAACAATTATTTGCTTAAAACGGAATTTACTAAATTGTTTCTCTAAAGCTCTTTTCCCGATTATGGGTCGATATTGCCAGTTCAATACCAAAACTATGTGACTTGCTTTTCAATATTTTTGAGATAGCCGTTGGATAATATGATCTCATATTTACTTCTGAAAAATTCAATTGAACAACATTTAATTGTTCCCAATTATACACAACACCATTTTCATTTACATTTTAAGCAATTAATATAGCATGTATCAGGCATGTCAAACACGCGGCCCGTTGACATATGTTCTGCGGCCATTATTGATTATTAGTTAAGTTTAAGATTAAATTTTAAGTTGAAAGATCATGAGAATTTTTGTAAGTCACATGAGATTAACTCAAGGAGAATTAACTTCATAAACACCCATGTCTTAGATCTCAAATTAAAATTGGAAAAATCTAATTTGACATTGACCTTACCGGGAATCGAACCAAGACCCAACTGATCGGTAGAGCAAGCTCAAACCAACTAGACCACAGCGGGCGGCGATTTTTATATCAACAAGTCGATTGTTGACGATCCCAGCACTTAACTGACTGTTAAATTCCACACTAAAGTCGGTAAGCATCAGCTTAGAGGTTCAAACGAGGATATGTTTGCCATTCAGTTACTACTTCAGCCAATTTAACTCTTTACCACTTAATTTTGACACCTCTGCATCATCTCGACTTGATCTCCCCGCCGAAGATTCTATCATATTATTCAAAGTTGTAATAAGTGCAGGGGCATTGCTTCGATTTGTGTGCACCATTTGCAAACATTCGATGGGTTTCAAGGTAATTAAACTGTTCGCTGCCCATCCCGTATATATACGGAAACAAAAATTGGTCCCCACACGCCCGCGCGGTAAATATGTGTTGTCTAGTATCAAAGTTTGTCGGGTCAGCAGTGGAGTGGTCAATGTCGTTGCCTTCCGTGACGGATCTCACAGGTATGAATCACAGCACGAACAACATTTTTTTCAATTGATTTATAGATTTCTGCGCATGGATGTTTGTGATGTCTAGAAACTCCCTGTCAGTCTTCTAATTTCAAATAACAGGGTGTAGCTAGAGTAATTAGGTAACCACTAGTCCAGTCCTGGATCTTTACTTTATATATTTACTCTCTTAAAAAAACCAGAGGTTAAGCAATTGAGTAATAAGCAGTTCTCGTAGAAAAACTTGTGCTGCGATACTTTCTTTAGGAGGCCGTATTATCAGCGTTGGAAGCGGGCATGAAAACAAACATGGCCAAATACCCTTTTACAGAAAATGAGATTAATGAACAAAATATAATGTAAATTAATATCAGATTATCTAAAGTTGAAGTCAGTTTTAACGTGGTGTTCGGTGTTCGCTTGGTACTAACAATCTCACCGCGTATGTCATCCTATGCATGTCCTAGTGAACAGCCCTCCGCGCGCGTGACACGTATATATGTCATGGAAATTTCAAACCCTATATAAGAGCTATCTATTATGTTAAAATTGTATAACTTGGTTGAAAATATTACTAAATGTATATTTTACCAAATTCAATAGATGGCCTTTGACAAAAAAGATTCAATAAAGGCTAAAATAATTTATTTTTGGAACACGCCGTGAACATACGTCACCAATGCAAGATTTTGGAAAATGTAAATAAGCGATCGAGTGTGGGTGAAATTGAAATTGTTCTGAGAATTTAATATTATAAACATGATATGGTGGTGGCGCAGTGTTCTCGGTCGCGCGTGGCGGTATTTTGCAATATGGCGACGTCACGCCGCAATTGTATGAAGAATGATTATTGTTGAATTAAACCGAAAATACAAGAAATATATTGTATTTTATTATTGAAAAAGTTACTTTGGGTGGCAATTAACATATTTGATTCGTTGAAAAAATATTACAACCTATATTTATAGTCGAAAACGCGATAACAAAATCCGCAAAAAAGCAGCCGCGTACAGGGCATGCTCGCTAAATTCGGTGACGCGGGCAAAGAGTTAAAGTGGTTTAAAAAAAATACGGTGATACGGCCCTCCGATTATTTTTTAAGGCGAACCTCGGACTTCAAATGGTTAGACAGTCTAGTTGTATATGTGCTATTAAAAATTGGCAATTGCTATTTTTAATTGCGTATTCTGACGTGTCAATTTGTCAACGGATATAACAATCATTTTTGTCATATGTCTAATCTAATTTTATCACCGCTCGTCATAATTTTTAATTGGTGGCTTCTGTTACAAGCAAAATTGAGAATTTTTATCGTTATATGTTTATACATATATACTTTCATATCAATTATGTAAAAACGTTACAGGAATTTTAAATTAATATTGTTATTTTTTATAGAAAAACTGTGGAAAGATTACATTTTCAATTTCTGTTGACATCAGTTTGCATGCTTTATAAAAATGGTTCCCAAACTAATTATGCTCATGGACCCCTTTGAAAGAAATAATCTGCCCATGAACCCCCAAGTGAAATAATAAATTTAATTTTATTAATGCCTCGAATGTTAACTTTTATATCCATGTCCGCTTCCAATGTGGATCATATGACCTCCTAATGGAGATATCTAAGCCAGCGATTTCCAACCTGGGAGGTGTGGACCACTGCAAAGGGAGGCGCGAACAATCCAAAATATTTATTTACCTTTTAAAACGTTTCTTTTTTACTATATGAAATAAAGGATGGGGAGGTGCGAAGATATTTTTTCTTGAAATGGAGGCGCAGTAATATAAAGGTTGGAAACCATTGATCTAAGCAGAAGTTTTTCTGTCACGCTTGCTTGTTACTCAGTCGCTCAACCTCTCTTTTCAAAAACCTCTCAAAAATATAAGTGATTTGAAAACAAAATTAGACGAAATTTTGGGGGCAGCAAATTCAATGATCGCCCCGTGCGGCAGGACCCTTCCCACTGATGTATGTACATCATTTGGGACAAATATTCTTGAAAATAAATATTGTACAAATATTATTGTAGCCGCCTGTGTGGTCGAGTGGTAAACGTCGGTTACGGAGGTCATGGTTTGGAATCCCAGAACAACAACAGAAAAACAACGCGCAACAGAAAAAATACGCGAAATAGTTATAAAACTTTGTCATGTGATTCTTGTATAAATTAATACTTCGCATTTTTTCCTCATTATGATAAGGTTCAGGATTCTATCAAGAACATTAACAAATTAACCAATGTTGATTGTAAATATAATATTAATTAACCTTGAATTAACAGGTATAGCATTTATGTGATTAGATAACATGTAATTAGCTATCGGCTTTACTCTATACGTAACGATTTAATGATCGAATATAGTGGATGGGAAGCAGGGACTTTCCCTCAAACTCTTAACCTGATCTGTGCCGTGCGGTATTAATATGAACATGCATGGAGGGCCGTGATTTTCTTTAAAAAAATAAAACCTAATAAATATGTACTTTTTAGACATATAATAATAGCGCATCACAAACAGTTGCCATATAAATACACGATGGGTCATTTCCGCCATCATTTATCGAAAAACGTTTCAAAAACGGAAACTACCACCAAGGAATTATAGCCTTGCTAGTAACAAATTTGAACATAACAAAAAAGCTTTTTTAAAAATCGTTGTATTATAGATTACAAAAAAATATCTTTTATGTTTAAGTATCACACTATGATTCCAAGATATGTCACTATATGCATAATATTTTTAAATTATTAAACACGTATCTTGTGGCCTTTAAGCCGCGTCTCAAGTACTGCGTGTAAACACGAACATTTTGTATGGCCGGCCCTACGAGCACGAAATTGTTTGGCGTGTTAACACGTCGCTGGCAGAGAAACGGTTGATTAGCAGAAATATACATTTATACTGTTCGTACTGGAAGCCAGCAACTTTGACCACTGCACCATGGATCCGACAATCCGTGAGAGGACAGATTCCTTTTCTAAGGTATGGGTGTTTGTGATTTTTACAAATTCCCTGCCACAATTCCTATGAAACACAGTGACGTTGCTAGGCTATGTGCCGCCCCTAGGTGGAGTTTAAAATAACGCCCTTTTTTCGAAATATATATTTTTAAATTACATTACACATAATCTCTTAAAGTAAGTAAGTGACATTTTTTTCCTATTTTTTTACAAACATACATACACACATATAGAAATTCGAATTCTTTACTCATCTACACCAGTGTCTGCCAAACTTTTTTACTTCGCGGCACACTGGTGAATGGCACTTGCTCCACGGCACACCACATAAAAATGCTTTAAAAAACGGAATTGTGGAAAATGTGCCGAGTCGACCAATATATATGTATGTATATGCGAACGTGACAAATATTTATGTTGAATTAATTGAAAATTTTAATGAATAGGCATTATTTAAAATGAGTCTTCCTCCACGGCACACAGTTTGGCAGACACTGATCTACACACTCAAAAAACTTTAGACCCCTTGTTCATAATATTTTTACCATTTAAATGTATTTTTCAGTATCGAAGCATCATTTTAATTATTCTTAACCAAATTGTGTTTCAAACATATTAAGTCATTAAAAAAAAAACTGTAATCATTTGCCGCTCCCTAAGACTTGTCGCTCCTAGGCGACTGCCTACTCGCCTATGCTCACGGGACGTCCCTGAATTCATACATTAACGTAGAGCGTTTTGCTAATCACTATTCCTGTCTTATCCCCTATTCTTTATATCCTTACTCTCTTGAAAAAAAAGATATGTTGGGCAACTGATTAACAAGTAGTTTTCGCAGAAAAAATAAGGGTGTAATACAGGGATGGTGAACCTTTTATTCTCTAAAGACCGCATTCATTTTTCTGATTTGACATAAGGCCGCAGTAAACATTAACTAGAAAATATTTGGCCGGAAACCGGACGTTTCGGTCAGAATATGTCAGGAATTTACGAATTTATATACATTTACAGAATTACAGATGGGCCAGAAGGCCGCACCAGAGTAGTCAAAAGGCCGCAGGTTCCCCACGCCTGGTGTAATACCTCCATAAGTCTGGGCGTATGCTGAGACGCAGGCGACGCAGCGCAGGGCAGCACGCATGCTGAGACGTAGGCATTTGCGACATAGAAACGCGTCTGCGCTGTTTTGCGCTCCGTTGTAGTACCCCTACAGATTCCTGCATGACTCGTATACGTTTGAACGTGTTCTTTTAATCAAGCCTCAAAAATGACTTAGAAATTGATTAAATAAGAGCGAACTGAACTTCGTTTATATGATACTACACATGTAGACTAATCTCAAAAGAGTTCTTGTGGACTATATTTATACTTGTCATTCATTTGTGACACTTAAGTAACCAGTCCAGTAGCGGATTACACAAAAATAGCTTATATTATGTAACCCAAATACTTTTTACATGGAATTTTCTGACGTTTTTATCTTATCCGGAAAACAAGGCCTCTCAAGTGCTTAATCTGTCACTGGTGATCACTGCTTCACAGAGCTCAAATAGTGTGTGTTTTTTGCAGTGTAAAAGTTTTATTTTAATCGACTGAGATCTTTGAGTTATATTTGAATAACTCGTTAAAAATGAACCTTTAATGTTACTTTATAAATTAATATACATTTTCAAATTATGCCATTATTTGTTGTTCTATGACACTTGCGTGGCGCAGCTGTCACAGTGTACGCTGGTCACACATGTCTACTTCGCCTTCCTGTAAAGTGTACATGACAATTTTGCGTTGCGTTGGCTGGGTTTTAGCTTTACAAAGCCATACACTTCACATTTGGAATAGAAATGGATTTTAAAAAACAAATATACGTTTCTGTACTGGTTTTCGTATAAAAACGAAATAAAAAATCACAATCTGGCATAATTAACTATCTGAAATTAATAAAAAGACGTCCCTGACTTGTTAGTCATGAAAACTTCATATATTATATCCATTGATTTGGAAACAACTCGATAACAATTAGTGTTCAACAAGTATCGTTTCGGGTATTAAAGAGCTCTTGATCGCGCACTCGAGTATTATGAAAGGCTTTGTTTATAAATCGTTACCACTCGGCGATGGACCAATGGTGATATTTCTCGTATATATACAGTGAAACCCTAAAACTACATTTTTAAAAAGACCTTAATAAAAAAAAGAAAAATGCAGGGAACCGATAATGCAGGAGAGCTTCAAATGATATTAATACTTATTTATAATATATATTATAGAATATCGACTGTGGAAAGGAAAAAGGACTTAACCCTCAGTTTTTTCGATAATCACAATGTATACAACTTGATACACATTCTATCAAAAGGATGCAAGCGGCAAATGCCGAATTAGTATCTAAATTTAGCTTTTAAGTTTGAAAAAGATGACCTTGTAAAAAATTAAAACCAAGAAAAAAGACTGAAATAAAGGTTTTTCCTAGACAATTTGTGTCAATTAAACACCAGTTTAGAAGTCTCCGTGCACTTCAAGGTTGTATATAATTCATAATTTGCGTATGGCCCAAAATCGACAAAACACGTTTTTTGCGCCTCCTGTAAAATTTGATATGTGTGGGTTACGTCCTTTTTCCTTTCCACAGTCGATATATATGTATCATTTTTAAAGTTGTTAATAATAAGTACTTTCTAAGTGAACTCTTTTTGCCATGTCAACCAGTCTTTCTCCTGGATTTTTCAATGTCTTAAATTACTTTTGATTTATCAACTAGAGTTGTAGTTTTCTTCATGGAGTGAATTTTAGTTTTGTATTAGAAATTTTCTTGAAACCAGTTACAAGACAATACTG
The DNA here is from genome assembly GCA_030503985.1 of Himalopsyche tibetana. Classification (NCBI taxonomy): domain Eukaryota; kingdom Metazoa; phylum Arthropoda; class Insecta; order Trichoptera; family Rhyacophilidae; genus Himalopsyche; species Himalopsyche tibetana. The sequence continues at coordinate 2,441,944 of JAPJYX010000052.1, read as the reverse complement.
ACTTTTTAATTTTACTGTTTGATTTTGAAACTAGCTTGAAGTTGAACTTATTTGAATAAATACTAAAAAATAAGTCAGTGCAAGTTACGTCTGTACGTATTTTATCAGCAATGATTATTACCATAAAAATATGTCACAATTTCCTCTACCCGCGGAAATCACGTTATATACTTTTAAGGAAATATTTGAAACGAAAACTAGCTGACAATTAGTCCCTAAGCTTTTATTTTCAAAATATATTACAGTAAGACGACAGTAGGATTAGTAATTAAGCAATAGATGTTTTGCCGAAATTTATAATGATCGGGTAGGATAAAAAGTTTAAAATGTTTCCGCAGTTAAACTGAAATCTAATTCTTAGAAATGCGATAGCTCTGGCTTCGAGCCCAGGATTTCATAACGTTAAACAGCAGAGTGTTGGCTACAAGTTAGAGGCCCAACGATACCAAAAGACGAATTCCAAGTCGTGTATAATTATAATATCGTAGAAAATTTCAATTAAATTTAACTACCACCAAAAAGGGCCCATGTCCAAGAATAACGGCGGCCAATTAAGGGTTGAAAACGTCACGGCAAACAATCACCACGGTATCTATGATATACGCAAATCACCACTGTACTATGGCGGTTGTTAAAAGTATATAATCGTTCGTTCAGGGTTAGTCATAAGCGAATGAAGCGCGAATGGGTTAACGCCCTAAATTCACTTTTTTTTTTAAACACTTATTTTTTAACACTTGCACTTTTTAATTATATAAAATAATAAACTTACGACAATAACAATGCACGTGGAATCAATAAACAACTTGAAAGTTATTCAAAAAACATTATAATATAGAGTTTGAATGTATTAAATTTTATATTTTAGAACAACTTTTTTTCACGTCTGCAATATGCAATTGAACTTTTCCAACTGAACACTAAAATCAACGAGAGAATCTTATCAGCTCGCAAAGGAAGTACGTACAATGTGACTGGATAAAGATCGTAGATTAAAAAAACTTATTTGGTCAGTATCTAATGCAGTATTTTGGTCAGTAAATTAAATAAGTTGTCTGTCCAATCATTCAATTCAGGTGTCAATATTTTTAATTGCTCGGAAACCATTTTTTTACCACCTTACATAGCCAATTAAGTGTGAAATGAATACTGATCTTTAATTTTGTAATAATTATGTAATATTAGTATCTTGGTTATGGTTAGGTTAGGTCAGGGGTTGGCAAACTGCATGCGGGTCTTTGCGTAGACGTTTGCTGCTCTTCAGACTTTCTGATCACGTTTCTTTACCCTAAACATCCATACATATAGATCATTGGTGCCTGTGTTTATCCTGTTTCCTTGACAACTTGGTTCTTCTCGTTCGAAAGTCTACCGAATCTTGGTTTAGGTGATACAAATATAGGTTAAATTTTACGTTTTATTATAATTCATATTATATATATTATAAATAAAAAGGCCGCCTGAGTGGTCGAGTGGTCAACGTTGTTGGCTTCGGCTACGGAGGGCCCGGGTTCAAATCCCGGTACGGACAGTTTTATACATTGATTTTTCAATCGATTTGTGAATTTCTGTTCAAAGGCATGGATGTATGTGATGTCTTGAATTCCCCTCTCTCACCTATCCTATCCTATGAACGGAGCGTATCGAGAGCGATTAGCTTACCACTAATCCTGTTCTAACCTTATCCTTCTATCCCTACTCTCTTTAGTAAAAGAGAGGTTGAGCAACTGAGTAACAAGCAGTTCTCGTAGAAACACTTCTGTTGAGATAAACTCCATTAGGAGTCCATATGCTTCACATTGGGAGCGGACATGGTTTAAAAAAAATAAATAAATAAAAACACAAAATTCCTTTGTAGTTTATTCCACTTTATTTAATAGGTCAGGACCGGTTTCGCTCATTGCAAGCATTGTCAACTTTATTTTTGTATAAATAGCAATGTTAAATTATATTTCTTATCAGTTGACAATGCTCGCAATTAGCGAAACCGGTGATGACCTATTAAATAAAGTGGAATAAACTACAAAGGAATATTGTGTTTTTATTAATACAATGCCTTTCCACCAAGTATTGACATTGAACACCCTAAAAGTGATTATATATATTACATGTCCATTGCCGACTGTGTGGTCGACTGTCAACATCGTCAACTTAGAATAAGAAGGTCACGGGTTCGAGTACAGACAGTTTTTCAATCGATTTATGGATTTTTGCATGGATGTAACATTCACCACGTATTTATTAGTCTTTGATGATTTTTTAATTGTATGTTATAGGTGTTAAGCATTGTAATTTTGTGTAATTGTAGAGTCACTTATACTGTAATTTTTAAATTCTTTTCATTGTCAATTGTTGTTTACACTTTTTATTTCAATTTAATTTTGTATAAATAGCACTGTTATATATTTTTCTTATCAGTTGACAATGCTCGCAATGAGCTAAACCGGTCCTGACCTATTAAATAAAGTGGAATAAAGTAAAAAGGAATATTGTGTTTTTATTAATATAATGCCTTTCCACCAAATATTGATAATGAACACCCTCAAAGTAACATATTGGAATTGAAATCTCTCCCACTCATCATATTCTAAAAACAGGCGTAGCGAGAGCGATTAGCTTACTACTAGTAACGTCTTAGTTCAATCCTTCTATTACTACTCTCGTAGAAAAAAAATCTGTTGAAATTTAACAAACAACAAATTTAAATACGGCTCCAGACCAGCGGTGTAGTGCTAAATAAAAATAAAGTATGTAAGAGTTGATTGATTATAATATTTCCGCACCCTCTACTGGCAAAATTAAGTAAAACTTCATCGCAAAACTTTCAAATCGTTTATACAATGTGTGGGAGCGCCGACCCTGCGGGCTCCTGCCCCACTACACCACTGATCCATACCTATCTGATCGTTAAGGCACAGCTCATATCACTTGATTACAGAAACGAGAAACAAAATCATACCCACTTGGTAATAAAATTAATATGCCATTTTCAATCGTTTTCAATCAAAGTAAAACTGTACCAAATCGAAGCGATGTGATTATATAACACATTGGTTTCCAACCTTTTTTGGGTGGCGATCCCTTTTTATAAAAGCCATGTGACTAGGCGACCCCCCGGAGGAATTAGAAATCTTCGATTTGCTATAATTTTCCCCGGATTGTCTCCGAAACTCCTTTTTGTAGCTCACCGGATAATTTGAAATCCTCGATTTCAAAATCGAAAAAAGTTGACGACCCCCAGGTTGGGAGCCCGTGATATAACATATCTTCTGCGCATGCTCGCAGCGTCGACAATACGTCATCAACGTTTTCTTCTACAATTGCTGATTTATTTTTAAATTGCATTGTAAAAAATTTCTTATCAGTTTACGGGGGAAGTGTGTGTTGAATGCTTGAAATGAAATGTGTAACCGGATAAAGATCGTTTTAAAAACACTGGCTTCAGTATATCAACGGTGACCGCTGTTTTGCACGATCTTATTTTTGGAATGGAAATATCGTAATACATCAATCTCGTTGCATTGCATGTTAGAATCAATATTACTGTAGCAAACGCAATTGGTTGAAGACGATCTGCAAATGTTTTCAAAATTTGAATAATATATAAGGGAGAATGCTATCAACTATCAAGTGACAGCCCTAGTTCAAAAGCACTTGGAACCATTCACATACAGTGACGAATTACCCCATAAGCGCAAAAGGCGCGCGCTTGGGGCCTCGATATCTTAGGGGCATCGAAAATAGCATACAAACAGTCTAAAGTCCAGGATAAGACTAAGGTGCTCATGGCTGAAGTTTTGTGCATAGATATTCAGAACATTATGTCTGAGATAGTGAAGAAAGCCGAAAACATGAAATTGCGTATCAAAATAAATTCATCTCTTTAATTTCAGTTTTTAATATTCATTATTATTCTACAAAGAGTTTTGTAGCACTTTTACGTCGTTCAAAAAACCGGGCCGTCAAAACTTATTGCGCCTGGTGGCTCCAAAGTGCTTAATCCGCCACTGCTCACATAACCTTTTGTGGATGGATAATAGATCCGTTTGGATTAAACATTCAAGATACTAATTTGTGAATGAAGCTTAAAAGAAAGCCTCATCGATCTTTCATCCGACGACACTCTCAAAGTTGAATTTTATTCATCCTTATCGAGATCTCAGTTTAAGGTTTTTTTTATAAAAAGTGAATATCGTTTACTTAGTGAAGAGGTGATGAAAATCCTAATTCAATTCTCCACAGCATATTTATGAGAAAATGCCTTTTCATCTGTCACAGCAATCAAAACACAGTGATATCGGCTTTAAATACATTAATCGTTGGAGCCAAATATAAATTTTATCATTTCAAATATCCAGGAACATCTATTACAGTAAACATTAATAAAGCTTTTACAATTTAATTATAATTTTTAGTTTTATTTTATGAACTAGGTGCATTTTAGACGCATTTGATCACTTTTATTACGATACAATTGTGAATTTGGTGGTCCGCGAGCCCAAAAAGATTCCCGAACGCTGGTTTAGACGTCAGGGTAAGCGCCAGACGTTTTGTCACCTCGTTAAGATTATATTTTTCCGTGATTTTTTATACATTAAAAAAGACAGCAGCTGTGTGGGTTAACAGAAATTACATGCGTAACACATGTAATTTCAGATGTACTACAATTAAAACAACTATAAAAAAACACTTTTTATCTTTTTTACAGACCTATGAAAAATTACCATATCAATTGGTCCATTAGAGGTGAATTGAGTCAACTAGTAAAATGGTACTTTTAATTACAATCACGTCTTTATTTGGTGTTTTGATGAATTGCATATTTTTATTTTACGGAGTTAACACTATTGCACTGAGATTACTTTATTTTTACGATACTTTAAGACGTGTAGAATATTACAACTTTTTTTTTCTAAGATATCACTTGGCTCACTTCGCCTCTAATGCGCCCAATTAACAACAGTTGCCGTTTTACATTTTCTGCTTAAATGTTCCATTAGAAACGCAGTGTGCACACATGCTCCATATTACAGACATAGTAAAAAAGAAATTATTCAAATATATTGAAAATGATGCCACATTAAATAAATAAATAAATTGTTTTATGTCATTTCCCTGTCTAATTAAAAAAAAATGCACTGGCGCAGAGCTTCGGTTCGAAAAATTCGCGTAAAGTAGCACGCCGTTTCATAAACAAATTGAAATTTACATCCTGGTTTATGAATTATTAAAAAAATCTCAAATTGTTAGAAAGACTATGGAGAAATTGGTGAAAAATTTATCGACTGTCTGGTTTATGAAAGTTTTCATTTCATGAATATGTCAACAGTTAACATGCTTTACTTTAGGAACGGGCACAGTTTTGACAGAAGGTATTATTCGATACACGAACAATAATCCCATACATCATAAGTTTGCTTTAGTTAGTTTTAGTTTTTTTGTGAAAAGAGTGCCAAAATCTGTACGGTGACAGATGAAGCAATTGGTAGGCTTTAGCGCTATCAAATTTGGTGGCCCTGTTTATCGAATTACTAAAACTAAATCGAAGATATTATTTGGGTTTTATAGAATATATGTTATTTCGAGCCCCCTAAGATTGGACGAAATAATACCAAAAAGCTAAATTCTAACAATATAATATTTGAATGACCGATTTTTAAAATACAGGAGCCCCAAATTGTCTGTTACGCCTTTTGGTATTCAAATGATTGCAAGAGCTACGTTTCAATGTAAACATTTCGTTGAATGCAATTCTGTGCAACAAAGCAATTGTAGACATATTTGGAAAAGGCGCCATAACGTGTCGCATTGTTCGCCATTTTTGTCGCCATTTTAATTTAATTTTAGCTTTATGAATGATTGTTCACACTTTTGGGATCTCTGTGACCGTCAACCTTTTACGAATTTGATAAAAAAAAGAAGTTTAAAACGGCTTAATTTATTTTCCACTATTCGAAGTTTGTACTTTATATAACATTCTGCTGAAGCTTTATATTATAAGTAGGTATGTATAAACATAAACCTAACCATAAACTATTACGGAATTGTAATTTTCTATAACACGAAACCTATCATCGTGCTTTTCAGCTTTTCAGAAGAAAGCTTTCCTAGCAACAAAAGCATTACTTGACGATTACATAGACTATCCCCATACGTACTACGCGAGACCACGAGGGAGTTTTTTTGCTCAAATTTGCCTAAACCTCATTTACTTCCACCACTCCCCATCTCACCTGCCTGGTTGACGGCGTAAAACTCCGGACTGATGTAATGGACAGGGACACTGAAGAAGGTAAAAAAGGGAAAGAAGAGGAAAAGATAAAAAAAGAAAAAGATCAAGAAACAAAATCAAAATACACGAAAATAAAGAGAAATAGAGCAAGAGCTCTTCCCATCGGTAAAAAATGAAAGACACCAGTAGTAGGGAATGCTTGATTGTAAAATTAATAAAGGCCTTCTAGAGAAAATATTAAATCCGGAACAGGCGAGTTTTCGAGCCCTTACGAGAAGATTTATTATTTCTTCATATTTCAATGTGTTCGCTGTCAATTCTTGGTAGAAAGACATTGTCTTAAAAAATGGAACACTTTCATACTAATTCTATATTAAAACCGTGGCAAGTGTTCCTTCCAATCCATGGTTTACAGCCACTGGAGAATAGTCATTGGTATGCTTTGTTTAACATGCTCATCAGAAAGTTTGACTGTAGAACATATAATTGACTGACCGCCCGAGAGCTACCGGTTGGATATCACTGTTTTGTGAAATATGTTGGTTCGCTGGTTAGCAATCAGACTTCATTAAATAGTTACGATATTTAAGTATTCTTAAGCCACTTTTAAGGTGTTCACTGTCAATACTTGGTGGAATGGCATTATAATAAAAATAATAAAACATTTTTAGTACTTTTTCCACATAATTTTTTTTTTTTTTTTTATTAGATCAGGACCGGTTTCGCTCATCGCGAGCATTATCAACTGATAAGAAAAATACAAAAACAGTGATATTTATACAAATTTAAATTGAAATAAAAAGGTGTAAGCAACTATTAACAATTTAAAGGATTAGCAAATTACATTATAATTACACAAAATTAAAATGCTTAACACCCATAACAATTAAAAACTCATCATCAAAGAATAATAAATCTAAGTGGCAAACGATATCAATTATAAACACAATTAAAATTTGGGAAATTTTTACACAAAGTGAAACACTACATTACTAAAGTAAATATCCTAATGATGATTTGGTGTTTTTCCCGTTTCCAAGCAATGATGTACTTCAACAAAATCGGCAGTAATGAAGATTCTGAAAAAGACATTTTAAAAACCATATCAATTCTTACAAAAGGAATAAATTTTGAAAAACATATAAATAATATAGAAGAGCAGTTAACATAGGTTAGAATTAGATTAATGAAACGGATATAACAAAGGTGATGATGCAAATACAACCTGTTCGTTTAATAAATTAGAGTTAGGTAAAAATTTTTGTCTATTTATTTCTAAGATCTCTTGTTTATCAAGTTTTAACGATTTATTGTTGACATGCAGGATTCTAAAGTTTTTAGAGATATCAAATGTATGCTTATTTAGGAACAAATGGTTCCCAAATGAAGATAATTCATTCCCTTTACGGGAGCAGGCTAGATGTTCTTTAAATCTGATATTAAAAGCTCTTCCCGTTTGACCAATATACCTGGCTCCACAAGAGTCGCAATCAATTAAATAAATGCCACTTTGGTTAAGAATATTAAGTTTATCTTTAGAATTTACTAAAATGCGTTGCAAGTTAAAAGAATTATAAAAAATGACATTAAAAAGGTTTTTGTTGAATTTTCTTGAAATCTTTTCTGAAACTCTACCCAGGTAGCTCAATTTCACCCACTGTTTCTCAACGGCAGGCTCCTTAATCACCAAACTAGAGCTTACATTTAGCAAAGCTAGTTTTTTGTGTTTTTTATACAAGAGATCTTAGAAATAAATAGACAAAAATTTTTACCTAACTCTAATTTATTAAACGAACAGGTTGTATTTGCATCATCACCTTTGTTATATCCGTTTCATTAATCTAATTCTAACCTATGTTAACTGCTCTTCTATATTATTTATATGTTTTTCAAAATTTATTCCTTTTGTAAGAATTGATATGGTTTTTAAAATGTCTTTTTCAGAATCTTCATTACTGCCGATTTTGTTGAAGTACATCATTGCTTGGAAACGGGAAAAACACCAAATCATCATTAGGATATTTACTTTAGTAATGTAGTGTTTCACTTTGTGTAAAAATTTCCCAAATTTTAATTGTGTTTATAATTGATATCGTTTGCCACTTAGATTTATTATTCTTTGATGATGAGTTTTTAATTGTTATGGGTGTTAAGCATTTTAATTTTGTGTAATTATAATGTAATTTGCTAATCCTTTAAATTGTTAATAGTTGCTTACACCTTTTTATTTCAATTTAAATTTGTATAAATATCACTGTTTTTGTATTTTTCTTATCAGTTGATAATGCTCGCGATGAGCGAAACCGGTCCTGATCTAATAAATTTTATGTGGAAAAAGTACTAAAAATGTTTTATTATTTTTATTATTCTTAAGCCATTATTTCATGTTGAACAATAATGAATTGTGAGCATTTAAAAAAAAATGTATCCATGTCCGTTCCCAGTGTGGAGCATATGGCATCCTAATGGAGACATCTTTACAAAAAATTTTCTACCAGAACAGCTTGTTACTCAGTAAGTCAACCTCTCTTTTTCACCAGAGAATAGGAATATGATAGTGGCTAGGACAGAACTAGTGGTTAACTAATCGTTCTTGTCACACCTCATTATTTTAGGATTGGAAGCGAGGGGGAATTTTTCAAACAGAAATCGATAAATCAATTGAATATTTTTATTGCATCGGGTCTGTGCCGCAGTGGTTAGCGCGTATTTGGCTTTGTGATAGATCTTACGGGTCCAAGTTCCCTCTCACCTTTCCAATTTTTCGCAGAACACTTCAGTTTAGATACCTCCATGGAGGACATGGATTCAAAATATATTTACTGAGAGGTTATGTGGGGTTCAACACTTGATACAGTACGTATACGGGATTGGCAGTGAAAAGGATCTATGTCAAAATGTTACTTGCTCCCTTGTGACATTTTATTATATTATTGAAATAAAACAAACGCATTTTGGGAATTAAATTATTGTATATTTTCAGATTAATAATCATTATCATATTTTTTAATGCACCTGATGGTAAACTTTTACAGGTTAGTACATTTTCCCTTCTAACATTCCTTACCACACACATTACAAAAAAAAAAAAACGGGAAAAAATTATACATTACAATAAAAATTCGTAAATTATCGTAACAAATAAACGTAATATTAATAAGTTTATAAAATCTAAACGGTAGTAAACATTGTGAACTATAAAATCTTAAAATAATGATACATTTTGTACAAAAAACACTTGATTTCTAATATTTAATAACATTGAAGACTATATTGGAGATAATTTTAAACATTATTCAAAAAGGAAGAAGACACTCGTCAAACTTAGCGCAACCTCCATCTTTAGATGCACGCCAAACAAACGGATTATTCACCTTAATAATAATATAATATTAAACACTGCCTTCCAAAGTCAAAAGGGCGTAACTAGACATACGCTCATACTCGTTGAGATTCAGTAAACGTACCGTCTTGAAATGTTTTTGTAGTTACACCCTTGTGACTTTAAAACACCGATACACGATTAAACGTAAATGACACATAATATATTTTTCGTACTATAACTTACACAAATACAAATCAACAATTAAAATATATATTTAACATATTCATTTTACACTTTTTTAGGTTTTTAAAATGTACTAAATTAATGTTTGAAATAAAAACGGAAAAAAAAACTAAACTATTTCAGATATGTGAATTTTATAAACATTCGATTGTAAGATCGTGTCTGATGTTGAAAGGAACTAACAAACATCCTCGGTGCAAGTGCTCATTTATATTTCAGCACATAGTTTCATTTACAATAATTAAATTGTACCAAGCATTCAACCATTCATTTATTCATTGTGACAATAATAATTCAACAGTAAGATAATTCAAAAAGATGTAACATTTAAAAAGGATTTTCGTTTGTTCCATCAAACATTCTCCGTCGTGAAAAGTTACAAAATTAGCCGACTAGTCCTTGTAGATTTATCTATCATTGAAATACTTTAAATACTTCAGTTTCGGAACAGAAATGATTAAATTACATAACCAAATAGTATATTCATATACATTTAAGTTTATTAAAAATTTGACATTGCGAATTGGAAGATACACCCTTATGGAATTTCAAATTATTTAATCATTATAGTATAGTAGGAAGAAATGGAATGGTTTATACTTGGTACTCAATCATAAACAAAATTTTTAATTACAATTTAAAAAAGTAACATAAACTTAAATTTGTGACCATTCGGATTTGATTCGATAATCTACGATGGCGGAAAACCGATCTAACTTACTGTAGAGCTAAAATCACTCTATTATGATTGATAAAAAAATATTTAGATTTTTTGCGAAACTAAATTTTCTTACCGTTTCTTTTTACTGAGTATTATTTATCCAAGATTCAATTATAACTACTTTTTTAGAAGATTCTAACTGAGAAGACGTTTTGTAGAAAAATTAGACTAAAATGGCGTCCGACTTTAGTCAACGAAACTGAAGATATAATGATGGATTCTTGACGTATCATTTATTTTAAATCATTTGAAAATGGATGATAGTATTGTAATTCCTTTGAGCTATAAAGTACCAATTAACTGTTCATCTTGGTATCATCTTGAATTGAAATTGTTAACACAATTTTCAGAAATCACACTTCAGAATATTTGTTTTATTAAAAATATAAATTTTGTATATCATTCATAATGAAATGTTTAATGTCGACAGCTAAAAAGCTCACTTGGCTAAAAAATAGTAGTACAAAAACGCACTGTATATCACATCATTGTTCTGGCAGAAGTTAACAAGTGACAAATAAAAGCTTCAAGTCTGATATTTTATGTTACATAGATATTTATCTGACACAAATAATGTTCAGAATTTATAGGCAGGGGTTTAAATCTGCATTCATAATGATAAACCATAAAAAGTGCTGTTTTTGGCAATATGGAATAGTAAATGCACCGAATCATTCCAGACATAAAACTGATATCCAAGAATCTCATTTGTGTACTTACCTCATTTTTGTCAATTTTGTTAGTTAGTAACTTCTGTCAATGCAATGACGGTATTATAATAATCATGGAGATGAAAGGAATGCCAGAATGCATCAAAAGATCAATCTTCTGTTTGACTAACGAAAGTCAAACGTTTCCTAAACACTCTCGACTGTAAAATTATTCTGGAATTGATTGCAATAATTTTGTGCTTAGGTTTTGTCATTTTATACATTAAGAATACGATGAAAAATTTATTCTTTGGTGTGGAGCCATAAAGTATGTATTCATAGCTTAATTTTTATATATATATTATGATTCAAAGAGAACTAACGAATAAATATGTAATAATTATATTAATTAATATAGGTTTTATAATTATATTAAATGAGTCGTAGTGTAAAGGTTAAACTTTAAAACGTAACGAAATAATAAGAACATACGTGTGCAATATAATTACACTTTTTACGATGACATAGTTATTAGTAAAATACATCATTAGCATATTCCGACTAGATTTATGATTTATGTATGCGATGCTAAAAACGTATTTGGCTGAAGTCATAAGGATGCAAGTAATATTTCTTGAAAATTACACTTCAATAGTATAATTATAAAACACGCAATGCACTCGGAGAAAGAATTGTGTATGATTTGACATATTAATTTTGATTTATTGTATCTAGAACCATCTGTTGATTTTATTTTTAAGTTGGTAATCTTTAAAGAAATGTTACTTACGTCTCTATGATTTTGACATCTTTTAAAAAAGACATAAAATAGTAAACAAATAACTATTAGTCCGTTTCGGCTGACAATATAGTGAAGCGATAAGTATCGGATATAAACTATATTACGATGACAGCATGTTTGTGAACTGTGTGCGGCTGGCTTCTACAATAACTGCTCGTTATTCAGTAGATCAACCTTTCATTTTTGTAGAGTTAGGATATAAAGATGAGCCTCATTTTTTACATCAGATGGGCGGGATTCCTAATGGCTTAACACTCAAGTAAGGTTTTCATCGCTGATGTCAAATTAGTAATAATAATTTAAATTCCGTTTTACAATTGATATTGCTTCACTATATTTTCTATATTTACTATAAAATGGAAGTTTAAATTGCTGTAAGGAACATAAACGTCTGTTAAAAACATTGATAATAAATACCAGCCGAACATGAAAATGATACTAGAAATTTTTATAGATAATTAATTGAAAATTTGAATGATCCGCTCAGGACAAAAGATATAAATTACTGATTTGTTTATTAAGATTGACGAAGTGGCAAAGTAACGTTACTATCTTCAGCTTATCAATCAAAATATTACCATCACATACATGATACTGAGATTTTTTGTTGGATGGTTATAAATTTATTGAGAAAATTAATCAGTTTGCGCTTAATTGCGTCCTTACAGCATTTTAATCAGTCACCATCAAAACAACACCTTGATGAATGTTTAAAATAAAAAAAAATAAACAATAACATATACTGCTTGGGTCTTGTCACATACGATATGTATGTATAAATACACAATATATTGCTATAAATGGCACTAAAGAATGTTGCCAGATATCAATTAAAAATAAAACACAATGGCGGAAATATTCATTATAAAAGTTTAATGAACGTTTTTGTTAATATTTGGCTTATTAGATTGCAATTTCATTTGAATCAGGTGCAAAACAAGTATAAATTAAACTAATTTACATTAATAATATAGTTATTCAAAAGAGATATTAACGTGTTAACCGCTGAAGAAAAACTGGTTTGTCAAATGGGGACTTATCACCTTTTGTAATTAATTGGATTTTTTACTATTGAAACAAGAGTGGATTACAAATAGACATATCCCCTTTTGATTTTGACACACTTTTTGACTTGAATCTCTTTGGAAACGATTGTGATACATTGACTTAAGTCATATATTTGAAATCGAAATTCTACTATCGGATGCAACTGTAATAAAAAGGTAATTTAACATTGAACTCTGCGTGGTATGGAAGAATGACAGTAATTTTGAATAAATAAATGTCATTACAGTTCCTACGGTAGATAATGTTGTACCCACCGCTAACCGCTACGGTTACACAACCCTCTCATAAATGAAAGATACATATACAGTGCTCGTTGGTTTAGGTGATGAGAAGACCAGCCAGCAGTGAGGAAGTGATGTCCAGTAAACCAGGATGAAGTAAATATATTGGTGACCGGAATGAACTTTCAAAGAATCTAGTTAAATGATGTCAAAGGGCAAATTTTAGGATGTTCAATGAGAGATAGTCAAAAGTTGTCCTGGGTTGTCGATAATAAGAGAAAGAATACTCTGGATGGGGATTTTTAGAGAGAATCATGACTCACTCTAGTTTGTTAAGCTCATGACGATATCGGCAGTTAACACGTTAACAAATATGTACAGTCCGATTCGAAGAATGAGTGCAAAGAATATAGTAACGCTACGTTTAATAATATGATATATACTCTATTACCCTTTGTATTAATATGATTGATTAAAAATATCTCGTCACTACGTTACCAGTATAAAAAACACACGCACAGACATACGCACTTGCAACATTAAGATTCCACAATAGCTACCATAATTCTCGTAAATGACATTCAAAGACTACAAAAAAATGGAGTCTGCACAATACGTGACCAGAGTTTTATACTTTACTTGTACCGTTCACTTTCTGTACAGTGTTTGTTCGTCTAGCTCGAGTTAAAAAGTTCTAAGTCCATGACTACAAAATGACAAATAATTGTTTATGCTATAAGGGCACACTGTATTTGTCGAATATTTGCTGTTCTACTATACATACATTACAAGCGGAACTTACAACTAATTCTAGTATTGAGGCGTGTAGTTGTTAACGTGAACGAAAAGTAATGCAAAAATGGCATAAGTGTCTAAGTAAACTGTTTAAAGAACTATTGAATTGAGCCTCTGAGAGTTGAAGTGACCCAAGTGGTATTTTGGGAAAACAATGAGTTGGATCCATTATAATATTCTACATGTCTTAAGCTGAATTGAAGTCAACTAAGTAAATACACACTGCAATAGCGTTATCTCACTAAAATAAAAACATACAATCCAACAAAGTGCCAAGTAAAGCCGTCATTGTATAAGTCCAATAGTAAAGTTTTACCATTATACTACTTGGCTCACTTCACTTCTCGAGGGCTAAATTATTTTTGGACATATTGATTTCTCAATAAATATACGAACACCGATTCATTTAAGGTCTTGCACATTTGGTTAGGATTTAGGAAAAAAGTTGTCTATAAACGATTTGTTAATTTTTTGGCACTATCGCCATTTTTTTTTTGCACTTTTGGCACTGCAAAGAGTAGTTATTTTTTAGGAAAAAAGCACCAATGTTATATTTTGACCTGTGCAACAAAAAAGAAGAAGCCTCGATATTTTTATATCTATTCAGTACAGTGTGTACAAAAAGTATGTACACAATACGATTGTAACATGTATGTCTCTTGAATTTAGCTTAAATTTGTCTATTTAAAAAATTGGCAGGCCTTTATGCATACGATTAGATCAGCGATACTCGACCTGCGGTCCATTCAGATTTTATGTACCGTCCAAAAAAAATCAGTCACCAGATGCTTTTTCAAATGTCTGGTGTTGTTAGCAAAACTTTACGTAAAAGAATGAATATTTTGGATACATTTGTATTTTGTTTTTCTAACATTACTATATTTATGTATAACTATCAATATGTCGCGGACCAAGTAACTTAGAAAAAACCGGCATGCGACCCAAACAAAAAAAGGTTGATTATCACTAGATTTAATTTAAACGCTGCACTGCATAATGTGCTTTTAGACGAGAAAAAAATCTTAACACAATTCGGTTACACGTTAAATGTTCTCTCGTTTTGAAGCATACATTTTACTTAAACGCAAATGAAAGCATCTGTGTGTAAAGCCGGTCATTGAATAGGTTTCCTTTGGTCAAAGAGTCTGTACTATTAATATTGACGATAAAAACATAACATTGGCACTTTTAACACAATCAAAGCACTTTTTACGGATGTTGCACTTTTGCAACATTAGATATTCAGTAAAATTAACTACAATATGAATAAGCTCAATCTAATTTGATAATTATTTACCGAACATATATCTAGTTACCAATATGTCTACTTAATGCGTAAAAATGGCAGGAAGAAGCTCGCAGAACGAAAATGTGACCTTTTAAAGTTTGCTGATAATTTATAATTTTGGCAATACGAGTCATAATTAAGAAAAAACAAAATATTGTCAACATAATGATCAAAGAATAAAAGAATCGGATGTCGACGGAAACGATCACACTAGTTCGAGTCGATGATTATCTAGATCAGTGTTTCTCAAAATTTTTGTGCCCGTGGCCCCTTTTGAATGTCTGCATAATTTCGAATTTCAAAAACCCAGGAATTTATTGATCCAAAATCACAGGAATTAGCGGATTTTCCAAAATGAACACTCCGTGTGGTTTTTTTTAGCTCTTCCAAGAATTTCGAATCTGTAATCTAAAACATAACAGTTTACGGATTTTAGAATATTTGCCTATGGCTCACCTAAAAAAATAAGTTCTCTGTGACCCCCCCGTCGAAAAACCTTGATCTAGACATTCCGACAGTTGCTATGTTTAGTGTACGATCGCGCAATTGTTACTTACTCGGTTTACATTATATCTAGGCCATATTTGTACTATAAACCCCAAATAAAACACGTTTCGATAACGCATTCAACATGCTTCACGTTGCAAAAAACACGGATAAAACCTTTAACGGTAAATAGCGCGAGTTTG
This sequence comes from Himalopsyche tibetana, assembly GCA_030503985.1. Classification (NCBI taxonomy): domain Eukaryota; kingdom Metazoa; phylum Arthropoda; class Insecta; order Trichoptera; family Rhyacophilidae; genus Himalopsyche; species Himalopsyche tibetana. The sequence continues at coordinate 2,425,910 of JAPJYX010000052.1, read as the reverse complement.
AATAGCGTTGAATTATTAATGATCTTATTAACAGGTTAACTGTGATTGAATTGATAAGGGTTTCAAACTGAAATAGAAAGGCAAAAGCAAGTAACAACATATCAGTTTTTTAAAATAGCTGTTTTTTCACGATGTATACAACTTGATACACATTCTATCAAAAGGATGTAAGCTGCAAATGTTAAATCAGTATATAGCAAAATCGCAATCAGGAAAAAGAACTTACACAATTTATTAAATTAATATCAGATTGAATAAATAAACACCAGTTTATAAGTCTTCATGCACTTCAATGATGTGTTTATTAAACAGTAAAAAATGTTTTTTGTTTCTCCTGTATGGGTTACGTCCTTTTGCCATTCCGAAGTTGATACAGTGAATAAATGAAAATTTAATTTGTTAATTTCTTGTAAAAACTTGAAGACATATAGAATGTTAACATAGACAGACATGTTGTTAATAAAAGCGATCGCAAATTTTGGCTGATTTGTTACAATAATGTTACCTCATTTATTCTTTAGTAAAAAATGAAATTGACTAAAGAGAAAAAGCAAAAGCGTTGAAAATGGTGAAACGATAACGATTTTTTAAGCATAACACGTAAATACTGAAATATTTAATGGAAGAAAGGAATAATATCATTATAGATTACTTAAATTTACATTTGTTCATACAACGATATTAAATCTAGAAATAAATATCATCTCTTAAGCACCAATGTAGCAAGTAATTTAATATTAACTGTTAACAAGTGTACCATACTAAGCGCAAAAGGCGTGTCTCCATTATAGACAAACGAGAGAAAATTACATGCATAGAGTTTTATCCATTCACTGTATTTTTACATGCACGTGTTAAATTTACCTTCAGATAGTATAAAAGAGTTTACTTATCAATTTGGACTATATAATTTCTTTCCTATTCGTAATCCATCACTGACATTTATTGATTAATTTAATCAGAAAGAAATAAAAAGTGGAATCAGCTGTTTTATGATGACGTCAACTCCACAGACTTGGTCATGTATCAAGTGACAAACTGTCACCGATGAAATGAAGCCAGTTGATCCCTTTACGCTTAGTACAGCAAAAATATAATACACAGCAAACAAAAATTGATAATAAGAAAATGATCGCCGTGATTTTCCCGTGCTATAACCACTGTCGAGACAATACCGTTTATGCCTTCATTTAGACACATTTAAAATTGCACTAAATGCGCAAAAGAGACACTATGTATAAACTTTTCTGTTGAAACATGTTTATTTAAAAGGCGTGGTAGAAAATGAATTTTGAACAAGACAACAACCATATATGTGCCAACTTTATTAATATATATTAAAAATAGTAATAGTGGTCAGTTTAACGGTGCAGACAAAGTAGCAGAGTGGCCGATGTAACATTGTGGCCAATGTAACACTGTGGCCAATGTAACGCTATGGCCAATGTAGCAGGGTGGTCAAAAGATTATAGCACGGCCAAATCGTTTTCTTCATAAAACTTACGTGTCTAATTTGTGACGAAACAAATACGTTAGACAATAATATTTCTGTGAAATAATTTGAAAACCTCGATATTAATAGGATTTAAGTGACGTAACTTCTAATTACAACTAGTCTATAAAGCTGTTATAAATGTAATGCCAAAAATATGTTTTTCTTTTTATAAAATACTAGGTGTCTTCACATTTATTACTTTAGGGGAATTGTTCTTAATGTAGTTCCAACGGTTTCGATGGTGTTATTGACTAACAATGTAACCTCATAAGATTATTAATTTTAATCGTAAAATTATGTTTCTAAGGCGGTATTGGAAATGAAATTGCTGTCGTAAAACGTAGCTATCCATTATATATTGTAGAAAAAAAAATTCAAACTCTAAGCGCACTCCGAAATTTTTTAGGCTTTCACTGTTTGTAATAATAAAGTTATTATTATTGTGGCTAACTACAAAGCATATTAAAACCATTCTTAAGAGTTGTAATCGAACAAAGAATGAATGAATATTGTCGTATCATTGTTTGGAAGCAAAATTTTGCGCAAACATTGTTTACCACCAATAATACGACAGTGTTTTATCAAAATGCTAGCTAGAATACCCTCTGTTATTTTTTACCATTTCCTGGAAATTCTACCGTAGATCCCTTTTTTCTTCTTATAGTTCTACTCTTCCCACTTGACTATTGGAACTGACAGTGCCAAAGAATAATAACATTTCAAATATTGGTTTGACTCTACACAAGAGAATTTACCTGATAGGCTGTTGTTATCTGAAGAACTAGCGATCTGATTTAATCTAAACGCTTTGCAAACGCGAGAACCTCGCCTACCTTTATTTCCGACCAATTAAAAGTATTTACGAATGACTAAGAGATGGTGTAATGACGAGAATCGTCCTACCGATGGCGTATATTATCAAAAATAATCATTAATTATATTAAAATATTGCCGATGCTTTTCAGATAAAGAAGATTGAACAATTGTCATTGTTTTGTAATTGAACTGTCATGTAATTTTCCTATTATCAATCTATAACTAAACAGATGATTTTGGACAAACAATTTTCAAGTAACGTTACTTCTACACATCTGAAATGTTACATTGATTCTCGACGATCATTTCAGTTGAAATATATATCGAGTGATGGAGTCGCTCCATTTTTTAATGTGAGATGATACAGGACAACAAGGTTCCTGTCATATGCCGAAGTCTTTTGGATTTCATCAGTATTATGATTAAAATTGAGTTTAACGTGCCGAGTGTACAACTTTAAACACGCCTATAATTGCAACAATGGCTGATGATACGAATTGATGTTTGTTCGATTTATGACTGAAATGAAATTACCACTAAGGTATGTTTTTGTCTGCAAGAGTAGTCACTTCTGACACTATAATGCCACGCCCGCAATATGAAATAACAACCAGGTAATGTTGTTTTAGTTTTATAAAATGAAGTCTAGATTTATTAATTGATGATGGAGACATGTTTTCTGATAGTTAAAATGGAAGATTAGCGTAGATTTTCAATTGGAAGAATAACATATTGTTAAATCGGAGCAAAAGTGACACAATTTAAAACAGCTAAAAATATACGGAAACATTTGTGATATAATTTTTTTTTAAAAAAAAAATATTTTAATGTTTTCACTGCAACATACATTTATTTTGAATTGTATCACTTTGGATCCAGACTAGCGGTATATTAAAATATTTGATATTTTATTAAAAGTTTAAATATGTAATGTTTCAATTTGTTTTACCGTTACATTTGGCAACGCTGAACTAAATTGAAATTCAATTGCAGCTATTGTTTGCAAACCCGGCTCGTTCCAAAATGGTTGATAAACGAATCTCGAATTTCATTTTTTAAAATACATTTAAAAAATATTTTTAGTTTCACATTACTTCAGAATATATTGTGTTTGTTATCGAGCCAGTTTTGAAACTGCTTTCTAAAAACACTAAATTAATTTATGGTTCATCTTTCACCAATTTTGGAACAAGCCGAGTTAATTAATATAAAACTCAATAGTGCAAATTCGAACTTACGGATGGGACAAAATTTCTTGATAATATTTTTTCTACAATCTCTTTTGCATTATTATAAGAGGAATTAGCCTAGATATATTATAATATCTTTTACAGTTTCAGAGTTTTATTTAGATGAGAATAAATATTAATTTGAAGATAAAATTGATACCCTAGTGTGCAGATAATTACCACCTTTGTCCATTTAAGTTAATATTATCATTTTTTCTCTACTTAAAAGATTCAAACACTCGTTATATAGTTATTTATTTGATTTTATCAAACATTATGCGTAGCTTTGCATCACTGCAAAAAATTACTAACTGTCTTGAAAGTGAAATTGATACCTACGCAGAAAGACGAAAGTCCAAGGGCAAAAGCCACTCGGTTACTCCCAACGAGGTCGGTGAGAGATTGTCATATCGATGGCTTAGTTCCACAGTGCTACAACTAGAAAATGGTAGTTTTGAAAAATGGCTGACCTAAGTTTTGACGCATTTAATCTGAGTTTTAAAAAAGTGATAATTATTATTTGTCTCATCGATGAATCGTTTAGCCGTTTATGTCAATTCAATGAAAATTAATTGCAACATTCATGAAACCATTAAGTGATATTTCAAGTTGTATTTATATGGAACTGAGAAAATATTGTTTATATTACTTTATTTCTATATGCAAACATCTGTTTACCGAGAGAAAACTAGTAACTTTTTCTAGTGGAGCTAAAGAAGAGAGGTATTCGAATATACTAGGTAATTTAAACATCAAAACTTTGACTTATCGTTCTACGGAACTAGGCCATTGATATATCGACTATACGGAGCAGGTGTGGGTTATTCATTGTACGAGCATTGATTAGGCCAATGAAGATATTCAGAGATTTATTGTTTTACTTGCTAGGTCAAAATTAACGCATCAGAGTTTATGTACGTCATAGATTACAGATATTGTGACACTTTTTTGTTTAAAAAATGGCACTGTAATTGGTAAGTCACTTGAGACAAATGGCGTTGATACAATTATCATTGGTGATCTTCCGCAACGTGTTATATTACGTATCGCCGTCATTTTGGCAAAAAACATTATGCCATAAAAATAAGTTTGTGTTTGATATTCCGTGAATGTTTTTCGACGGAACGGGGACAGATATCAGTATTGAATTGATAGATTCACAGGCACGACACCGATTGGTGTCATTTTTAATGAATTATGTGTCTCAACTCTGGACTGCAGTCATATTCTGTGTTAAAACAGTCTATCTTTTGATTTCTAATTACTTGAGATAAACTTGAATTAACCGAAGAGAAAGACATCACAAACACCACTCTTAAGATTTGAATTATCAATTAAAAAATCAGCTTTTCATACTTAATTACGTCAGAGATTCTCAAAACCAGGAATCTGATTGATACTTAGCTGTGTTTCTTCTTCGGAGGTTTTATTTGAAAAATATTTTAAAGACAGTTGCAACAGCTCAAAATGTTTCTTTGATACAAAAAAGGTAAATATTTAAATTGTCGACGGTCGACAGTTTTAACATTCTTTGAATGAACGCGTGTAAAAAAAAATCCAGATTAATTTAAAGACTTTTGAATATTGAGATTGGTTTATAAAACTCAACGTAACGTCACGATTCGACACCGTATATGGCTAACGATCAATTTCAGACATCTAAACATTTCCTAATAAGAAGCCCTTAGGGAGCCTTCTAGCTTACATTATTTTTGACATTGTCAAACCATAAACAACTTTTAATTAAAAAAAGCACTTTTTAGAATGATTAATACTTTTCGTTTTAATTAATTTTTAAATTCCTACGTACGTAATTCCAATACACTTACTTTCCGCACACTTTCTATTTTATATGTATTTTTTTTAAAGACACAGATTCATTTTATTTTAAACATTTAATTAAACGATTTTTTTTAAACTTGGCTTCAGTCAAACGATTAATTTTGAATGAGCAGAGTTATCGCTATCACTTATTAAGGAGAGACGTGGGTCCTCCGACGCCCGTTGCGTTATCATTGTTAACGTATTATTTAAAGATTTCATACCTTTTTTTGACAAAGGAGTGGAAATAAAATATCAACCGTGTTTAGGTAAAAAGGGAATAACAGACAACGCAAAATTACTAAATGATTTTTGTTAATAAATATAGTTACGAGTGATGATTTTATGAACGATTGTTAGATTTCTTTTATATCGATAACTAATTTTGAGAATCGTGAGTTAAATCCTTTTTCCTGAACACGGTAGATATGACTTTTTGACAATGTTTGACAATCATTTTAATAATCTTAAGTCACTGCTATATGAATTGCCTTGCTTCAAAAATGCATTGCCTAATTGAATTGAATATGGCCAGTTATTATTATAAAAGTGTTTCGAGTTGTAACATTTGATTTACAGTAAAACTGTAACAACGCAAAAGTTTTGTAACACATTATGAAGGTTACAGCAAATGGTGCCATTTTACTTTTCATGTAGAACATTTACCTATTTTGGCTTATCTCTTTGTTTGACCGGCAAGATTCCAGCGCTCTGAAGTCTGCCAGCGACCATCCGTAGGAAGTCTTCCGTCGGAAGAGTTCCAGGATGTCGGAAGGTTGACACCGGCTTTGCCGATATTATAAGATTTACACAACATTCGGCTCAATTAAATTATGAAATTGGCGTCGAGTTTTAAAATACCTATGCGGGTCACTATGAGGCTTATCACGGATTAAACTGCAGATATATCGACGTTCGTAAACGGTAATACAAAGTTACTTCAGTTAATTTCTAAATAGAGCACTCGTCGCTGTCCCTCGCGTAATCCTCGTCGTCGTCTTCATTCTTAAACTGTGGGGATTTTTCTCGGCGGACCGGTGAAGCGCCGTTGTCTTTCTTAAACAGACGGTTAACGCCCGTGTCTCTCGGAGCGGTGTGCCCCCCCGCGACGGCTTTCTCGTAATTATCTGATATTTTGTTTATTCCGCTCGTAAACGACAATCTATTTAGCGTGCTGCCGGCCAGAGTCGCATTCGGTTGACTAGGTTCGTTGATCAAATTCGCGTATATTATGCTGTCTTGGCCGCTTTCGGCGGAAGTCGTTGGGCCGGGACCGAACGGTTTATTACGCGAAGGCGACAGTAATTGACTGTATAAGAAGCTAGCGTTGCCGTTGTTCGGGGAATGATCGTTTTCCATTTTGCTCAACGACGTTAAACTTATTGGCGATTGTCTATTGGCGGCCAATTGCCTGTCTAAGAAGCCGTTTTTTAAATATTGTTCGCCGGCTTTCGTGAGGATGGCCTTTTCTAGCGTCGGCGAGTTGTAGATAGACGTCAGCCTCACGAAACCGGTCGAGAGGTTCTCCGGGGACTTCGGGGAGTAGACTGGTGATTTTTCTATCTGTCGGGTCAGGTGTAGGACCATCGGGCTGATGCTGGAGTCTTCTACGATCTCTGTCGAGAGTATTTCGTCCAGGTTAGGGGAGAGACAGTCGTCGTCCGTCTCATCGTATGAGCTGGAATATAAAATTATTGATAAAAATAACAAATAGATTTTTTTTTATTATACTAAACAGGTATCCAAAAATAGTTTTTCAACGCTTTTTCATCAAAATTTTCCAAACTGAGAGTCTAGTGTAACAAAGGCGTATCTACAAAAACACAGTTTTGCAATTGAAAAATTATAAAGTGAGAAAAATTGTATTTTAGAAAAAAATAAGTTAGATACCTTGTAATATTCTTCATGTCTTAAAGTATGGTAAAAGTGAACCAACTTCAGTTAATACATATTGCATGTTGGCTCACTTCACCTCCCGTATATCAGACGATATACGTCTGATATGCATCGAGGTAATACATCTGATATCAGACGTATTACCCACCAAAATAAATTCAAAATGGAGTCTCACTGGAACGATTAAAGCAATATTTCTTAACTTTATTGAAGTCATCGTTCTTTCTCCTGTAAATTCATAGATAGACCCTTGTTACGCAAAAGACTGCTAAAATTATTTATAATCTTTCAAAGCTGAGCGAACACACGAGTGGGGAAAATCTTCAATTGAAACGGCATGACACCAAACGGATATTGTGGGGTTGTTAAGAACTTGTTGTTACCATGTGGATACAAAATCAGTAAGTAAGATAACTGCGTATGCACCAGATACTTTTTAAGTTTAAATCAATTGAGATCAATTCAAACGGAGAATGCAAACCAATGGCCGAGATCTCAAATGTGAATCAGAAAAAAAAAATCTACATTATTTGACGTTTGACCCCACCAGCAATTGCACCTGCATAAGAATACAGACACATATTCTGAACGATCTGAAATACGCAACTCAGTCACGGCAAACGTGATGATTTTTATATTTATTTTCTATTTAATATTACGGCTAATACCAATGCGCCAAATGTTTTTAAGTTGAATGATCATACGAGAAAAAACCAATGAGAAATGAGAATTCATTGTAAGTCACTCAAGATCAACTCGAGATAAATTGACATCACAGACACCCATGTCTAAGGTCACCTTGCCGGGAATCGAGCCCAGACCTGTCTGATCGGTAGAGCAAGCTCCAACCAACTGGACCACAGCGGGTGACAAACTTTAGATTAACTTTAGACGGTTGGTATGAAACAAATCTATCATGGTGTTGCGTATTTCAGGCTGTCCAAAATAAGTGAAGATCTTAAAGCCCACGAGAATAGCCCAGCTGTAACTTTTCATTGGTAGGTGATTTCTTACCACTAGGTTGTGAACTGAAGAACTGACTAATATGAGATATCAAAGAAAATCTGGCCAGAAATCATTTTTCCACCTCTCATTACGGAGTAGATAAGGGTAGAAGAACAAGGTTAAAAAAAGACAACTTGATACAACTGCAATATATTAGTGTCAGGTCCGCGGTGCAATGGTCAACGTCGTTGGCTCCCATGACTGATCCACTGGTTCAAGTAACATTATGAACAGCATTTTTTTTTCAATCAATTTATCAATTTCTGTTAGAAGGCTAATTCTCTTTTACCCTTCAAATCCCTAAACAACGAGGCATAGCGAGAGCGATTAGCTAACAAGCAGTTCTCATAGCAAAATTTCTGTTGAGATGATCTCCATTAGGAAGCCATATGCTCAACATTGGGAGCAGACATGGATTAAAAGCATGGTGTAAAAAGATTTCAATTTTTTCATAAGAAATGTCAAATATTTTACACCACCATTGTCAAAACTATCTTTTATTCTTTTCACAATTTTATACTTTTTACAGCATTGCAGTAAAAATTGTGGAATATGAGCTCCTAAGAAGTGAAGCGAGCCAAGTAGCAAAATGGTGAATCATTTCTTTTGGATTTTTAAGTACAATAATCTTTTTATTAATTGTTTTTGTGAATGGTGTATTTTTATTTTAGGAAGAATACACTATTGCAGTGTTTATTTAATAAGCCGATTTGATTTTTATGACACTTTAAGACTTGCAGAATATTACAAAGCATCACTCATTTACCCCAAAATATCACTTGGGTCACTACACTTCTCAGGGGCTCATATGTAGATAGAAATTATCCTCTCTCTCAATGTGGAGAATATGGCCTTCTAACAGGTATTTTTCAACAGATTTTTTTTTGTTCTACGAGAACAATTTGTTACTCAGTTACTCAACCTTTTGAACTTTTTCGAAGAAAGCAGTAAGGATTGAAGGATGGAACTAGTGGTTAACTAATCACCCGTGGGACGGGAATTTTAGAAACCACAAGCATCAATGCCTTCGAACAGAAATCGATAAATCAATTGTAAAAACGCTGTTCGTACTGATACTCGAACTCGTGAGATCCGTCAAGGAAGTCAATAACGTTGATCACTGCACCAACTCTCTCTCTAGTAGTTAACTAGTCATTTTCTCTATGCTCAGATTTCAGGATCGGATAGTGGGTGTAGATCAAAAACACGTACGAAAATTACGTATTCAAAACGAGGTGTGGCAATCTTAACAAAAAGGGTTTCTGTAAGTGGCAAGGTTATGGTAACGCCGGTACCCGAAGCTGAAAACGTAACAAAGTCGTGTACACAAAAATAAAAGCTAGCACATATTTCAAAATCAAGCCACACTGATAAATCACATAGAGTCTTGTTAATATAGAAGGCGATTTGTGTTACCCCCCGCTGAAATAAATGGTAAAATGGTATGACGAAACAATAGAAATTAAAGCTGTATGTATATAGTGGGGTTGGACGGTGAGAAATGTAAAAACAACTGGAAAAGGAGGCTTATTTCCCTTTGAGGAGTGAGTTATTTTAATTAACTTACTAACTTATGGGCGTTGATATTCCCCGTACCTTTTTTTTGAGACTTCAAGCCTTTTTCTTTTCGCAAACATGTATATATGAGTGTTGTTTGCGAAAAACCTGATAACTGATTTTCGAAACGTTGTTGCATACACACTTTCAAATATAGATTGTATTCCAAATGTTTGTGCAATTCATTAAAAAATGTGATAATGATATTTTTGTTTTCGTTTATTTATTTCATACATTAGTAATCCTTTGAATTGCCCAGCCCTAAATTCAATATTTTACAGTTTACAAATTATGCCCAAACACCACCGATATGCATATATTATATTATTACAGAAATTTGGTCTAAGGTATTTGAAACTTTACGAATGGATTCCATCCAATCAATTCATCCCAATATCTTTGATAAACTTAAATTCAATACATAAATTTTCAAAATTTAATAATACTTTGTGTTTCGTACAATTATGTTCTTATTTCGGAAGACATGCTAAATAACATACGGGCATATCTACATTTTTGCAGTATTACTAAATTGTACATTTTTTGGGACAAGAATTGTTGAAAATAAATTAAAAATTCGACTTTATTTTCAACAATCCTTGTCCCCAAAGACGTACATTTTAATAAAGCCGTGAGAATCTAGATACGCCCATCTGTAACTAAGCATGCAACGTATCAATTATTTTTTTTAATAGGAAATTGACTATTTTGTCTAAAATTAGAATGCAATGCATTTTACACGTTTCTTCGGCTGGGTTATTTCAATGGGATATTTAAGACACTAAGAGTGGTCGTAAATATAAAAGATTTCCCTCATTTGAATTAAGGGCTTATACCGTCTTTTTGTTTAGTATGATCGAAGAGTATACTGTACATCATCAGAGTAACCGATTCATTACCACCAGATAACTTTATTATTCAACTTGTGTTACTTAGTATCAATCGTTACTTTTGGGTTTTGATTTTTTATGATATGTGTACAATAAATAATATGTTAGTTTGAAAGTTAATATCGGTATCTATTGAATATGTAATCTTGATTGTAATTTATGTACAAATGATTGTTTGAATAGATCGTGTTATACGGTTTGTGTGGCCACGGGGTTTTGGCCGATGAAAGCTTTTGATAGCAAAAACCTGAATTCTCTTGCCATAGTCAAAAAACTTTTTGAGACTAAATGCGACTGAAGAGAATCAAAACCTTGAATTTACGTCTGTACATCGCACATGCTATTTCTTTCTGACACATTATTATAATACAAGAAAGAAAGAAACAAAATGTGAATGGCAAATTTTTTATTTTGATTTCATAATTTGTCACATAATAAGGCATTTCAACAGGCATAACGTTTCCATAAAAATAATATTTAAAAAAACACTGTCGCCTTTTGGACTATTCAGGTTTAAAGTGAGAGTGGCGTATCTCCAAAAATAGGCAACTTTGAGAAAGTCGTTCCAAACTTTTATTCTGTTTTAAGAATTAATAAAATAATTATGAACCAATTGGGATTTCGGTTTAGTTGTACTAAAAAAAGATTTTTTTACTACTATATCCTTCTCCGCTTGCAAACTATTTTCAAAATCATTCTACAGGTAATGAAGGTCAAATCACTACCATAAAGCAACAGTGAAATAAAGTGAAAAATGATGATTTCAAGATAAGTATGCCAATTGATTGCTGAAAGGTAAACCTTTATAATGAAACACTGAAATATTTTAATTTAAAAGAAAATGCCCCATTTGACGGAAAGAAAAATCTTACATTTACAATTATTGATTGCCCTGTAACTTTTAAGCATCAGCAAAATTAGTAAAATAACTAGATACGGATAATAGTAAACAAAAAAAACCTACTATTATCTTTTATCATAAAACGCAAAAGAATCTAAAAATAAAACCATAATTCACGATTTGAAAAGTACAACACAAACATCAAAGTTGAATCATCTCGACACTAGTATTTTTGACTTATCCTACTGTTGTTTGAGGGTAGCAAAATGGTAAAGTGAATCTACATTATTTGTGACCGGGAGTGTCTCAAGATACCATCCAAGATTAGTTGGTTTGCATCAAATTAATCCCTAGAAAATTTAAATTAACTTTGATTATTCCACGTATTGTGTAACTAACTGTGACACGTGTTTCGCCTCTTTCAGAGGCATCTTCAGACTTACTATCGCAAAGTTTGCTTAAGTAATGAAGCAAGATTGATTCTAACATTTTAAAATTATAAAATTACAAAATGGATTGGGTTTTTTTTCCTTTTAAGAGGAGCAAGGAGGGGGGTGTAGAATCGAAATAAAGCAAACAGATAATGATACTAATTTTACTAATGAGTTGTAAACAATCAGAATGGGATTTTTCCTTTTTAATGGAAGCAAAGAGGGGATTATAAAATGCAAACAAATTTAATCAACCCTTGATACCGATTCGTCCCGTGGTATCTTTTTGTAGTTCTCCATCTTACAAAATCGCCCGTGAATTAAATGACGTTTTTAATTCTTACAACGTGTTTAAACCGAAGTATACAGTTAAGAATAGCATAGACTTCACAGAAAAAATCAAAGACATACAATTAACTAGTAATTGTAAATTAGTATCATTCGACGTAACAAATTTATTTACTAACGTACCAACGGAAGAGTGCAAAAATATAGTCAGCGAAATTTTAACTTTTTCGGATATTAATAGCAACGTCGTTAAAGAAATGCTTAGACTTTTTAATATTTGTATTGAACAAAACTATTTTTTGTTTAATAAAAAATTTTACAAACAATCGGTAGGATTACCTATGGGTGGTCCTATTTCACCTTTGCTCGCGGATATTTTTATGGATTATTTTGAGAATAATCTCTTTAAGTCAAATCACACGTTACTTAAAAATGTAAAAACTTGGTATCGTTATGTAGACGATATCTTTTGCATTTGGACAGGAACAGATAGACAGTTAGATACCTTTTTACGTCATTTAAATTCATTGCATACAAATATTAAATTCACACTAGAAATCGAGCAACAAAAAACCTTAAATTTTCTTGACATAACAATAAAGAAAAATAATAGCAACAGATTAGAATTTGCCATTTACAGAAAACCTACTTATACAGATGTCGTCATTCACCATCAATCAATTCACCCGTGGTCGCAAAAACTCTCATCATTCCATGCAATGATTAATAGATTAGTTAACATCCCTCTCACTAAAGTCAACTTTGAATTAGAGTTAAACATTATTAAACAGATAGCTGTAAATAATGGTTACAACACAGACGTAGTAGTTAACTTACTTAAACGTAAGCAAGTTAAACAGCTCATAGTAAATAATATTTTTTCAGGAGAGAAGAAAGCAAACGATAATATTAAAAACTGGCGTAGAATTATTTATTTAGGAGACATCTCGTCAAAGATAGTTAAATTTTTGCCAGACAATATAGAACCCGCGTTTTATACAGTAAATAATTTAGGTAAAATTTTATTGAACAGTAAAGATCGCGTAGATTCATCGTCACAGAGTGGTATCTATCGACTCTCTTGTGGAGACTGTCAAGCGTCTTATGTTGGACAGACAGGTAGAAACTTTAATATTAGAATTAAAGAACATATAAGATGTCTAAAAAGTAACAATTTCTCTGAGTTTGCCAATCATTTAATAGAAAATAATCATAATTTTAATCAGATTTGTAATTTAGAAATACTCCACCGAGTAAATAAAAAGGGTTTAAAGATGAATAGCTTAGAATTTTTAGAAATTAATAAAACTCTTAACAAAAAAGAAATATTATTAAATAATATTCTTAATAGCACAGGCGGTTCCCCGTTACTAAAATTGTTTCCAATTAATAGAGTAATCACAAACCTAGATGATTGATTGTAGCTCATTAGTTTTAATAGTTTGTAATGTTTAACGTCATTAGTAGTATGATTAAATTTGTTTGCATTTTATAATCCCCTCTTTGCTTCCATTAAAAAGGAAAAATCCCATTCTGATTGTTTACAACTCATTAGTAAAATTAGTATCATTATCTGTTTGCTTTATTTCGATTCTACACCCCCCTCCTTGCTCCTCTTAAAAGGAAAAAAAACCCAATCCATTTTGTAATTTTATAATTTTAAAATGTTAGAATCAATCTTGCTTCATTACTTAAGCAAACTTTGCGATAGTAAGTCTGAAGATGCCTCTGAAAGAGGCGAAACACGTGTCACAGTTAGTTACACAATACGTGGAATAATCAAAGTTAATTTAAATTTTCTATTAAAATGAACTTCCACAAAGTTACCGCCGAAACCATCGAAAAAATTAATCCCTTGTATTGTTATGTCGGCTAAGCTTCTATAGGTCAAAATCTATTACACCTCAACAAACAATGCCAATTTGGAGCTACTCAAACAGTTCTTTCCTTTATGGCTGTCTCAAAACTGTATTTTTGGAGATGCATCCTTTTGCCACTGCAGTCTCGACGAGCGATTTATGCAATGTTTGTTCATAAGCTTGGCCATATAAATAATAAAAAAAAAACAATGACATATATAATCAGTCGCAAGCTCAAACTTCAATAATGCACCAGCAATGTTTTCATTTCATAATATTAATTGTGTCATATAGGCGTGGTAAGCTTCAAGAAGGGTCAATGTCACATTTTTGACAGTTTAAATGATTTTATAAGTAAAAGGGACAATGTCCAAGACACTGTTTTGATATTTTTGACACGTATAGTGCTTCAACTGTCAAAAAATTACATTGGCGTTTCAAGAAACACACCACAAGTTTTCATGCAGCAAACAAAGGCCCGGATATTAACGAATGTGATGACGGGTGAATCCAGAAAAATCTGTAATCGATGGAAATAAAGCCTGTTTTGACAGATCAGATATAGTGTCCGTATATCTAAACACTGTGTTGTTGAAATTTGAAAAGAGTTTTAAGCTCATGATAAAAAATAATTAAAAACATGGATGCCATTTTGGATATAGGCTGTTTTATGAAAATAAAAATAGTTTTTCACATTTGTCAAAGAATTTAACTATGTACAAAAATACCACTCCAACAGTAAAATAAGGTCATTAGTTTGAATTTGTCATTTTGCAGTCGAAACTTTGTTGAAAGCACAAAAAAGGTATATTAAATAGTCGCCCACTGTGGTCCAGTTGGTTAGACCTAGCTGTGCCAGTTAAGGCGGGTCTGGGTTCGGTTCCCAGTAGGGTCAATGTCGAACTTAAATTTTTTCAATATAATTTGAGACTGAGTCAATTCTTTAGACTTCAAAATATTTGTCACATTGCCATTAGAGCTGTAATACCATTTTTTTTTTTGAAATTATAAAATTCAAATTATTTATTTTTACGAGACAACATAAGCCCGTCAAAATAAATAAAATGGTGATATTTCTATCATCTCAAGTTCTCTATCTTCTGACCAGTGGCCGCCGGTCAATGTGGCGTTAGATCAATGCCACATTGTTATATTTCATGAAATAATATTCAAACATAACATTTAAACCATTCACTCATTTTAAATACTTCATGTATTTATTGTCTATCAATAAATATTTTAGAACATTTTATTTTATTTTCATGTTCATGAAATATAACCGCCCCTGCATATACAAGGGGTGCATTGATCCAATGCCACATTGGATCACTATTTAAATTCAAAATTAAAAACATTTTTAAAGACATCAACAATAACAATTTCAGACTAATGACAACTTTTCACCGATGCTGCGATATGTGTTTTTTATTACACTGCAAAATTGCTAGTCAAAATACTTCAATGGAAATTTATTTTGGGCGGGACGGGGCGTTTTACAGATTTTTCTGGTCAGTGCAATGAAATAACTCAAGGCTCAAACATGATGACAAATGGGGTGAGACGGCTGACACAATGGCGAGATTGAAATAACAAATAACGGTGTGATGTACTGTTAGCAGGCGACTGTCTGTTGGTACTCTCTTACCCGTGAAAAGCCTGTGGACTCCTCCTCCCTGACAAAAGATAAAACCAAAAAAGACACAAGTTACTTAAGAAGGACACAAGTGGCAACCGAATGGGGGAACTGTCTACGGCAATGCGAATGACATGTGCGCGTTTATTATCTATGGCGAATGTCACAGCCGTCGTGGTTTGTCCAGAATTCAAGTGTTAATTTAGCCTGGTAACAAATGGATCAATAAACTTTGAGGCTCGATTGTCTCGTATTGTTTCGTAAGTTTTTAGGTAATGGCGAGGAAGGCTATGAATAATGCAAGCTATTGAGGGTATTAATTGCAAACCCGGCTCGTTCCGTAATTATTGAAACACATCGTCTCACCATAGAACTCTATGGACAATTTTCTTCAGCATGACATTCACCGTAGATATGAACCGCACAACGAAATCGACAAATTGGTGACGGATTGGATGACAATGAAGAGAAAGATACATATAAATATATTACGTGAAAGAGAATATTAAAGACAAGAAAACCAAAAGAAATATCGGAAAGGCTTACACTAAAAATAAACAATTAATTCTATGCTAAATTGTTACGTACATATTATTACATTATTATCTTCGAGGAGTAAAATGTTCTATATGACATAAAATACACTAACAACTCGTGTAGTGATTTATTTACGTATCATATTGTTGTCTTACATTCAGCAAATGATACTACGTCTGTTTATTTTTAAAAAATCCCTATCTTCCTTAGTTTGTAGGCAATGGCGGATTACCCCATTAGCCCAAGAGATGCGCGCTTGGGGCCTAGAAATCTTAGGGATTTCAAAACAGCTGGTATAATTGTGTTTAATCCACCATCACTCGTAGGGCAAACGCAAGCAAATTGTGAACTTGCGAAAAAACGACATTTGTCCACTCCTATTCAAACATTTTCAACAGAATAATTACTAATTTCGTTTCAAAGAATAGCAGTTAGCTATTAATCACGGAAAAAATATTTTGTAGCCCTTCTGTATTTAAAGTCGTACATAATGTACGAAGGCTGGCTGTAATCAATCGCTTTGCTCAATTTTCCAGACGAGTCATAAAAGAAAGAAGAAGTTATAAAGATAGGCAGTATGCTGGTAATATTACACATAAAGTGAAGTTAGCCACATGTTTCTACTAAAGCCCACTGTGAACTGTGTATACATTGAACAATTATAAGCGAATCAGTTCTAGTAAAAATAGTCTACGTACTTGATTTGACATATTACTCCTCGAAGACAGTATTTTCGAATCATAAGTAAAAGGACATATGTGCTGAATATGCATTTTGCCATAAACCAATTTCAATATGCATAATCTCAACAGTTACATGAGATATGGACTCTAATGGAACAAATGACCTTTTACTTTTGATATGATAAAAAAAATACCACACTACTAAGTATTAAATTGTGACGGAGCCACTGCAAACCATCTATCTCCATCTATTCAAATACATAAAAACATAGATATTAAAACCCAAACATTTTTTTTTTATTTAATTAACCTTTGTCTATAAGTCGGTGTCGCCATTATCCATAATATTTTTCAACATATTATTATTGTTAAGCTGTCAAACACCCTGCAACTGTCACTGTGTCAATTATAAAGTCAGCAGTAAAAAAAGCTCCATGTGCCATTTCAATTTTCAATTTTAACATTAGAAAATATCTCTACTGTCTGACTTTCTCGGTGGCAGAATTTTGAGTGTCGTCGCATGCATATCAAACACGTGTCTCTCAGTGTTTGATATGCACGCGACGCCACGCAAAACGCTGTATATGGACTCCCCATGTTGGAAAAGGTTTAAGAGCCGATCATTACTTTAAGACAATGAGAGAAAGAGAAAAATTAAAAGCATTTCTTTAACCAATCTGGTATAAAAGGGATGGTAAAAATGAATTTAAAAAAAAGGCATGTTGAAGTGATTTTATATTCAAATTTAACAGTTTTATGGTAAAAAAAAGTTCCACAAGAATCAATATCAAGCCGAAACAATTTCGTATTGAATAGTTTTTATGGAAAATACAGTACTATTTTTTAATGGAGTTCAACCAAGAAATAAAAAATGAATGTTTAAAAATATGTATATAAAAATATATTGGTAGCAATTTGATGGATGTGGATTTGATCGTCCGAATGGATTAAAAAATCATGGATCTTCATGATTTGGACATCACAAAGTCACTAATGTATGCCTATTTCAGGTTTCAAGCTCTTGACCGCAGAACTATATTAGAACAAAAGTGATTGAGTTTAGCATGCTGTTGTCGCTGTAAAAAGAAAACAGTTATTTGACACATGGTAGCTATTTTACAACTGGTAGCTGATTGACAGTGACATCTGTGTGTCAAATGACAGAGTTGTGACGGCATATCTCCATGAACTTTTCTTTGCACTGGTAAACCTTGCAGGCCCGGACAAGCTTATAATAACTGACAATAAGAAAAAAATCACTACAATTAAAAAAAAGCTAAGAAAGAATCAAATGATACTAACGGCTAAAAATAAAAATAAAAACGAAATCTATCGAGAGAATTTCAAGTGACTAAGTTTTACATACCTAGTGAGCCGTGTGGGGCTATTTTAAAATTTATTAAGATTAATACACTAATTGAGAGGGGTCTCTAACACACAACGTGTATTTTGAATTTGGTTTCTACAGTTGGTATAAATTAAATGTAATAATTACGGCTATGTTCACTGCAGTTGATCTGCCAAATGCGAAACGATTAGCAGAACTTTGTTTTATTCTTTCAAATCATGACCTTCTTACCAATGCGGCCAAGATAAAATCAACCTGTCTTGTAGGTCTCAGATTAAAATTGAAAAAAATTAAATTTGTCATTGACCTTACCGGGAATTGAACCCAGACCCAACTAGACCACAGTGGGCGATCACGTCCACTTGCTTTACATATTAGAGTGATTGACTAACGTTTATTATTGACATGCGTTCATTTTGACAGTTTGTTTCAAAATAACGCACTCTTTTGTTTCATTAAATAAATCATAAAAGATCGACTATAACAACAGTGAAGATAGCTGTGATTATTACATTTATGTTATACCAACATAAACCAAACATAAAAAACATGTTGATTATTGGAGACACCTGTTAATTACTGTCTGGTTCCCAATAAATTATACATTTGTAATCATTCTTAAAAATGCTCATTTCACATTTTTTTTTATCCACGTCTGCTCCCAATGTGGAGTATATCTCTCCTCGTAATGAAGATATCTCAACAATAGTAGTTGTACCAGAACTGTTGGTTACTCAGTCGCTCAACCTCCTTTTTCGATAAAAAAAAGTAGGGCAGGACAGGACTAGTGGTTGGCTAATGACTTTCGCTACACTCTGTTATTTTAGGATTGGAATGGTGGGGGAAATTTTAATTTGTACTGGTATTCAAACTCGTGATATCAGGCATGGCAGCCAACAACGTTGACAACGTACGTGTTATATTAAACAACAAAAGTTAACACAAAAATCATTACGTTCGCCACGACGGTGCTGAGTATTTCAGACCGTCTCAAATAAGTGTCCAGATCATTATGCACACGTGAATAGCCCCCGACTGGTATATCAATAAATATTCTGTTTCGTTTCTAGTCACTTGAAATCTCTTTTGATTGCTTTTACTGTTAGCTTTTTAAAATCTATATTCAATGACATTAACACATTGAAGTTAGCAAAGATAAACTACCATTTATCTGTTGACAAAGCGATATGAGCTAAAATAAAAGAAATTACTATCTAAAATGAAATCTTGGAATATAATCAGTTTGAGTTAACGTAAGTGCAAGGTTATATTTCTTTCAGCGCCTTCATATATCACAGGAGCAATCGATACCCTGTTCAATCATAAGACAGCACACTGAAATACTTCTTTCTCATTCGTTATCTACAAAAATGAGGGCAACAGAAGATAACAGTAAGTCGTGTTGTTAAATATTTAAGTAATAACTCATAATGAATATTGTTGGAGTAGTAAATGAGTACTCACGCTTGATCTTGGGCGTCGCTTCCGCCTTCTTCGGCGACGAGGAGTTCGTATTCTTCGGCGGCGAATCGATCCCATTCCGAAAGCTGGAAAAAAAGATTTTATTTCAGATAATTGTTAAGTAATATAGGAAGTACATGTTAATAAGAATTGTGGCACGCAGTATGGTGATAGACACTTCTATGGGCAGCAGGCAAAGTTATAAATTCTTTCCAAATATAGTGTAATAAGTCGGAAAGAGATAACCAAAGTATTGACTTCTAATTAGTGGACTAGACCAGTGCTTCCTAACCTGGGGTACGCAGGTTTTCTTCGGGGGCCGCGGCAGAACATGTTATGTATTGAGAGGGGCCGCGGATTATTTTTTTCAGATTAAGGGGGCCGTGGTATGAATTTTTTTGGGAAGCACTGGACTAGACACTACATAACAAGACATGGTCACTTCACTGCCAAGCTCTTCTAGCTCAGCTGGTTAGTAAATAGTCCAAAATGTAAATGCGGCAATATGGTTTAGGATGTTTGATCACATGAACAAAGAATGGGAAAAATTGCTCAAAACAATCAATCAGATCTCTCGACACCATCGGAAAAAAAGCACAGTATGTTGTTATAAAAATCAGCTGCTGAATATAAAATATGTTTACCTCGTGGCCGTCGGCGTCGTGGTCCCTCTGTGAGGCGAACGGATCTCTTTGTTCGTGGTCGAGGTATTTCTCCAGATTGAAGAATGTGTCGAAGAATATCGGAGTCATCTTGCACCGCTTCAGGTCACTTAGCATTATCTTGTCGCCGTGCACTGGCTGCACCATATCCAGCATCTGAAAATACATTGCATACGTCAATGAAATATCTGTATCTATTTATTTGTATACAGCTGGAGAAACCTTTAACTCAATGCGGAAAGTCTTGGACTCAAAGTTGTCCTTGGTCAGAATCAAGTGCCTCCTATTCAATGGATGCATCTTGACAGTGCTGCTTTATGATTGAGAGTCATGGCACGTTACGAAAACACCGATTAAATACTGTACTTTGAAAACAGATGCCAGAGGCGAATACTATGGGTTGACTTTTTCAGGAACACAGAGGTTAGAGAGCGGACTATCCAACCCCTTATCGTGTTCAAAATGACATGCGCTGTGGATGCCCCATAAGAGTCTGAACCTTGCATATCATTGAAGGCCACTGATGACCATTCATATGATGTTGGGATGACCTAGGAGGAAGAAGCAAAAAGACTGGTGGAGGAATTTTCCTAGCGCACAAGAATAGGCGCACAGTAACGCGTGGTGGCCATATACTCTGAATAGGGAGTGGATATGTATAAAGTACAAAAATCTTTTTGGATAGGTATCCAGTCATAAATATAATAAAGTCTAAATAAGTTATTTGGAACAAGATGTCGCCATGTAGTTGTTGTTTTACTTTGTATGATATGTGAACAAAAATAATCACCTGACAGAGGCAGTCTTGGAAAGGCAAGGTTTCAATTCCGATTGCCTCCATTCGGTGCATCTGCTCCTCGTAGAAGTACTCCAGTTCATACATGGACAGGAAGCCGTCTCCGTCAAGGTCCATACACCTAAAACCAAAACGAGAGTCGTACATTAACAAAAGAATATTTCATTGAACGAGTATTAACCTTTTGACCGCGGCTCGGATCCAGATCGGTTCAGATTGGGCTGCTATAGCAGTCAACTGCGGTCTAAGGGTTAAGGAATAAAAAGGAAGGTTACATCCAACAAGTTGACAAAAAAAAGCAGTTAATATACTTTATGTGGGGTGTGTCAACATTAGATGTGTTAAAAATTTTCTAGCGATGAAAGTGATTTATGTCCAGTCCCTCATAAAAGTACCCGTATGTAATTAAGAACCGATAAATATATTTTTTTTTACTTCACAATGTTATTTAGGGATGTGGGATATATCTACTGGGTAGAAATTGATAGATTCTTTTATTATAGTTATGTTATTTCTATTATGAACTGAAATGAATTATGAAATAATTACCTGAACCAGTATTCAATGGCGGTAGGGTGTTGTTTGTCTTCCTCGGCCAGCAAGAACCAGACAAACTCCGAGTAGGACATCCTAGGCTCCTCTCCCTCGGGTCGCTGGCCCCTTCGGCCGATTCGTCCGCCCTTCGTCACGCATCCCGATACCACACGTTCGATCATGCGGCTGGACAGAGCTGGAATAAGGCAGAATCTTACTATTATTAATGTTTCAATAGAAACTGAACAGTATAATTTATTAAAGTTGCTAATGTGGTGTACTCATTTAAATAAAAATTGAATTAGGCAGGGGTGGACCGCACCGGGCGGCATTTTCAAAAATAAATACAATAATTTTCGACAATTTATATTCATATGTACATTAAAAAAAAGTAAGCCACCTGTGGTAAAAACTCCTTGTTCATAGTTCAAAAATAGTACAAGTGATTAAAAACAAAAATAGAAGACACATTGGGGGCGGCCAATTCAAGGACCGCCCCGGACGGCAGGACCCCTTCCTACGACACTGGAATAAGGCAAGAAATTATATTTAAAAAACACAATATTCTTCCTTTGTATTAATTTCCACTTATAATTTTGTAAGATCAGGACCAATTTTGCTCGTGATGAGCATTATCAGGTCCTTAATTCTTGTCATGAGCGAAGCCGGTCCTGTTCTTGGAAAATTAAAAGTGTAAATTAGCACAAAGGAATATTGTTTTTTTAATATAATGCCTTTCTAAGTATTGCATTGAACATACCCTAAAAGTGATCAAGAAATTACGTCTACTAATCCTATCGAATACTATATTTTAACAATTGTCATTCGTTCCAACAACGAAATCTTGTTCTAACACGCTTCTAAGAAAAACAAAAAAAAACACAGAAGAGGATAACATATTGTAATGACTACAAACCATGGTCATTGTGTCTGGCAAGGTCCTGCTTGTCAATGAAGAGGTCGTGGTCTCGATCCAGTTCCCAAAATTTGCAATATATTACGTAGAAATGTTCATAGCTGAAAAGTGAATACACAAAACCGTTAATAATAAAAACATATGCCATGTAAAAGGTTGAAAAAACAAATCCATGCCCATTCCCAATCTGGAGCATATGGTCTCCTAGCGGAGCTATATTTAAACTCAATGGGAATTTTTTTATGTAAACTGTTTGTTAACTCGACCTCTCTTTTTCGATGAGAGTAGTAGAGATAGAAAGGATTGGACCAGTAGTTGGCCAATCACTCTCGCTACATCCCATTATTTTACAATTGGAATGGTGGGGGTCTAATTTTCAGACATCGTAAACTTCTGTGACTTTGAACAGAAATTGAAAAAATTCTGTTTTGTACTGGGATTCGAAACCAGTGAGGTCTGGCATGGAAGCCAACGACGCTGACCACTATACTACAATAAAACTATTCAACGTCCACCCAGCCGCAATATTTATGTATTTCCAGAAATACTTTATTAATATTATACTGATTTAAATGCAGAAAAACTTAGATACACAGACACAAAGAAATGATTAGATTTGCATCACAATTATTGATAGAGATGATTCGATAGTATATACAATCACAATATTTCATCCCAATCTTTTTCCGTTTGGAGTTAGCTGATATTTATTGTAATCTACAACGATACCTAAATCAACGCAATGCAAATAATACACAGATTTGTCTGGGGTCACTTTGTACCCTGTTGATTCTCGATCCTTTTTTTCGACGTTTAGTTACTCGGGTGATAATTAAGGTTAGGTTAGGTAAGATTCAAGCAAAAGCTGTCAAAAATACTCAGAGATCAGTTGAAAACAACAAGGATCGCTATGCTTACCTGAAGTAGGCGGTAACTTGATTGATATCTTCTTCTTCCTCGAGGAGCTGAAGCACCTGAAGAAGATCAGATCGTCTCAGCTCAGGAACACTGATCCGACCAGACCAGGATCGGTTCACGCAGTAGAAGATTCGGGCAATAACCTGAAAAAATTAATTAGCAGTTATGAAATAATATAAGTTGGGTCTTTCTGTGAAATCCGAGGTTCAGGGATTATGTTTTGAGGTCTCCCAACTTTCACTTTCTTCACCTTTTCTTCTTTGAACTTGATTTGCTCACTATGTGGGAATAAGGCTCCCACGAGGCACCTCCATGATTCCCTGTCTTCTGCCAATTGCATTGCTTCCTCTCATAACATGCCAGCGTCCATCAGTTCCGCCAAATACATCTTATGGACAGTACCAGATAGTGATCCATGACGCTAAAATGCCACTGGCTGTAAGAAGAGGCGGGCAGGATTGAGGGTTTCTGAAAACATCCGCAGCACGCGACCCTGCCAGTTCCAACATCTCTTCATGACCACAGATGTGACTGGTCGCTGTCGTGCACGTTCCCTAATCTCCGAGTTCATCACGGTGGACCTGGCTTGGACAAGTGCTACGGATGCCCTAAGAGAATCAAAACTATCCCTGTCTCTTCTTTCGTCTTCTCTGACGCCGTGGAAGGCCATTGACCATTTATAGAATATACTCGGTGGAACTATGATAATCTTAGAGCAGTGATCGCCAAACGGTCGCTCGCTAAGGCTTTTTTGGTAGCTCACGTAGGATATTTTATCATATTTATAAATTTTCCTATAAAATTTTATTATTGAAAAAATCAGATGAAGTCATTGTTTTGTTCTACCTACTAATGTGAATCAACGCTTTCTTCTATGTAGGTGGTTAAGAGTAAGTATGGAAACTCACAGATGTACATCTCGTTAATTGCATTCGGATGGAAGTGACAAGGTACTCACCGATGGTTGAAAAAAATGTGGAGGAAAGTGAATGCCATTCTTTTCACGAATTATTTTTACTTTTATTATATATTTATTTTTACTCACACATATTTTTCAATTATTATTTTGTTTATAAATGTTCTAATTTATTTTAAGTAATATAATAATATTATGTATGGTACGATAAGGGTCATTGATGAAAAAAACTATTAAGAAGGAATATATATGTATAGATAGCTCACCAGACAATTTTAAATTTCTGAAAGTAGCTCACATCCTTATTGAGTTTGGAGACCACTGTCTTAGAGGAAGCATGTGGTGACCATATGCTTCAAATAAGGAGCGGATATGGATAAAAAAAGCAACATTTAGGTGTCGTTTTTCAGCCATATTCTGCACTTTGGCCTATCAGACTCTGATAGGGCCTTTGAATATTCATTCGGAATAATTGCTACATCATTTCTTATAGAAGACAGATTGGGATTTAGTTATCAGAAATCAAAGAAATGGATTTATCATTTAATCATTTTATATTATATTATAGCTAGACGTACTGTGTGGACGTATCTAGAGTGGAACTCTGTGGCTTCCTTAAGGAATGAGAGTCCGGGATGGGTGTCTACAACGTCTTGGATGAGTGGAGACAAGTCTTCTGGACCGAGAGTCGTAGATGTGCCTCTAGTCAGGATGTAGACAAAGCGGGAGGCCTGGTCATGGCACTGGGCAATCATCCTGAAAACAGATAATTGATAATTTAATACATATTAGTCAATCCATAGTTTAAAAAATTAGAGCTTAACATAAAAGTTGTGTCAAAAATTCATCACAATTTAAGACTCATTGATTTTTTTCTTCTTCTTTGGCCATCTTCGCTCCCTATGTGGAGCATATGGCCGCCACGCGTCACCTCCATGTTTTCCTGTGTCCCGCCAATTGCTTTGCTTCCTCCCAAGACATGCCAGCATCCCTCAGTTCCGCCGAGTACATCCTATGGATAGTACCATCCCAATCCCACCGGTCGAAAGAAGAGGCAGGCAGGATTGAGGCTTTCCGGAGGCATCCGCAGCACGTGACCCAGCCAGTTCCGACGTCTCTCCATGGCGGGACGCTGTCTTGTACGCTCCCTTATCACTGAGTTCCTCACAAAATCAAACCACCTCACCCCCATTATCTGACGCAAGCATCTGTTCTCGAAGCTCAGTATACGGTTTTTCTGAGTCTTCGTCAGGTGCCATGATTCGCAACCGTAAAGTGTACCGGCAGAATGCAAGTGTTGAATAAGTGGCATTTGGTTTTGATCGAGTACAGCTGTGTGTCCCAGACAGTCCACATTGAGTTGAATGTGACTCCAGCCATTCCTTAACGAATGGCGAGCTACTTTTTTGTACTCGTGATTTTTTTAGCAGTGGCAAATGTAGTAGTATATAATTTAATAATGATATACAAGAACTCACTGTCTCCAGAAGTCGATGAATTTGTGCCCATCGACTGGTGACGTGAGACTTCGTTGTGATGCCAAGAAGATGGGTGCTTTCCAGTACAGCGGGCAGTCGCAGGCTTTCACAATATGATGGAAACTCTCCCGCGGGACCTGGAATACAGAAATAGATTATCAGTGCTTTTTTCCTACGTAATGCGGTGGAACGGAAAATATAGAACAAGTCATAATATAAAAATAGAAGAAACCTAACCTCTAATTTTGTATGAGTGCCTAACCTCTTTTATGGAACTCTCCTATGGCGTGGTCCCTATCTCTACGCTATAGGAGGGTTGACTGTACTTCATAGCTATTTTGGCTTACGCCCTCATCAGAACTGTAATTTTCTTAAGTAAATAGCTTGACAAGAAGTGAGTTCCGGCACTTTTTTTAATATTAGAAATTTAGTGTCACTTATTCATACTTTTATTTGTGAATTTCTTTCACTATCAATTGAGCCCATTATAGGTGAAGTGAGCCAAGTTATATTTTAGAAAAAAAAGGTAGATGCGTTTAGACACGTTAAAGTGAAGTAACCTCATTTAATACACATTGCAACAGTGTTATCTCTGTAAAATAAAAATATGAAAAACACCAAGTAAAGACGTGATTGTAAGAGTCCAAGAAAAGAGTTTTACCATTTTACTAGTTGGCTTACATCACCTCTTATTGTTTGCTACACTAATTTTATTTTGTTTTGTATAAATAACACTGTAATATTGTATTCTCTTATCAGTTTATAATGCTCGTCGAGAGTTGGTCAAATATTCACTTAAGAAATGTTTGAACAGCGTTTGATGTTTTGATATATTCAATGATTTGCAGGGTTAATTATGAATATAAGTCAAGGCGTTTACTATTCGCAAACATGTGTTATACGAGCTGTCAAAATATTCACGCCGGCACGGAAATAATGTACCAATAACTCTTTCGGGAGACTGAGATTTGGCGCGTTCGCCAAAGTGACAAGAAAGCAAACTTTCAAGTTCATTGCCAACGTTTCACCAGTTGTCACATGGTCCCTTTTCACTTAACATATTAACATCCAAATGTCAAACAGAAATATTACAAAGACTAATTGTTATTCCAATGTCATAGTGTTGAAATTATGTATGCGTTTGACAGTCGACAGGCATCAAGTAGCAATATAGCTGTAAGTCCGTTATCTTTTCTGTCTAGCTTTGCATACAGATTTGGCGTTTTTAAATGTTATTAACCCATTTGGCAGGAGCGACGTGTTCTCTCGGGTCAATGATACAAATAACCTTTAATAGAGTAACGTTAAAGAAATAAACGTTAGAATACTGTTGAAACCTTTCGACGAAAATCGCCGTGCTGGTATGGTGGAGTATTTAATAATCTATTATCTATTGCGATTCTCTTGACATGTTATTGATTGAATTATTGTTATATCTTCAAATATGGATACTAGACACATCTATCGGTGATTTTTGACCTTCACATTATTTTTATTATGTGTTTTTTTTAAAAAGATTAATATTTGTAAACAAATTGGTAGCCATATATATTGAGCATAAAATTCCATTTCGATCCGATTCAAGTGCCACACAAATTGTGAATTTTTAAACAATTTCTCCCTTATTTGTTCACCAATAGGAACAAGTTCAACAATATTAGTAAAAATAAATCACAACACATGTCTGTTCCTAATGTGGAGCATGTGGTTTCCTAATGAAGGTATCTCAACAGAATTTTTCTACGAGAACTGTTTGTTACTCAGTAACTACCAGTACAGTTTACCTCTCGTTTTAAAAGAAAGTAGTAGATATAGAAAGATATGGCTAGGACAGGAGAAGCGGTCAACTAATCGCTCTCGCTAGGCCCAGTTATTGATGGATCGGAAGAGTAGAACAGAATTATTAGACATCATAAACATCCATGCCTTTGCGGTGGTACTCGAAGAAATACTGTTCGTACTGGAACTTAAGCCCGTGAGATCTGACACGGATGCAAACAAAGCTAATGGTACGCTACCATAAAGCACCACTGGTAGAATGCAAGCAGTGAACAAATGGTATTTGGTTTTACGAGATTTATGCGCATTTAATTCTGGGATCACTCAGTTCAATTTTTAGTCCAGAAACGCAGTCAGATTTATGAATTTGTGTTTTTCGGACCCAAAGGTGAGTATTTGACTATTAACTGTTTATTTTGTCATAACTATTGAGATATCTTTGGATACAATCTTTAAATGTACAGCAAAACCCCCATTTACACATAAAGTCAGGACTGTGTAATTGGGGGTTGTGTAATTGGGGGAGTGAATCTCATACAAAATTAGAGATTTGGTTTTTTCCGCAAAAAATGCAAAAAATAAATATGGACGAAATATTTAGTTACTAAGCGATAAAATGCAATGATTTTGTGAGCAATTCAGAAATAAGGGAGCGTTTGAGACAGCGTCCCGTCACGTCAATGGTTATGGAGAGACGTTGGAACTGGCTGAGTCACGTGCTGCGGATGCCTCCGGAAAACCTCAATCCTGCCTGCCTCTTCTTTCGACCGGTGGGATTCCGGCGTCCTGGACGTCCGTCGGGTACTATCCATAGGATGTATTCAGCGGAACTGAGGGATGCTGGCATGTCATGGGAGGAAGCAAAGCTATTGGCGGGTGACAGGGAAACATGGAGGTGCCGCGTGGCTGCCATATGCTCCACAAAGGGAGCGAACATGGCCAAAGAAAATGTGCCAAAATCCAACACATAGACAGTCATCCGGCTATGCGTGTATAGCTTGGCACGTGTTGAATACACATACGCTAGCCAACATTTGACTGTATACGCGGCATAGACGACCGTCTTGTAGCAAAGACAATGGAATGCGACCGTGCAATTGGGGGATTTGCGGAGAATATTTCAAGTAATTTCGGCGTAGTTTGATTGGTTCCACTGTATTTTGATTTATGCATTATTGGTTATTAAGCTGTATGAATGAATTGTCAAGATAATAACACTGAAAAACTTTGTTGTGTGTTGTACCTTTGTTCCTGGAGTAAAAAAGACCCCTTACAAAACAAAGCCTCTGTCGACAGATACACTACTATGCTATGTGTGATAAGTCAATAAAATCAACTATCATCAGACATACAGTGTCTCTTCAAATGAGGATTAACAGTTAACAATATTAAATTGATTATAATATTATAATACAAACACAAACTTGATTATTGACAAAACAATTGCATGGTATGTGAGTTAGGTCATTATGAATTCCAAAGGTGACACATTGCGCATTCTAAATTAGACACACAGCATTAGCAAGAATGTTCCTGTGATTGCTCGGCGTCGTTTGCATGTCCCGATAGAATAAACATATTAAGTTATTCAAATTAAGTTCAAAAGTAGAACACAATGTAAATAATATTTATTAATGGCGTGTAATATTTATTAATGTTCTCTGTACAAGAAAACCCCGTACATCAATTCTTCTATACAGAAAAACTTCTGTAAATAGAAAGCTTCGGACACCATTTTTTTATCCATGTTCACTGAAGACGCTGATGACCAAGCAAAGGGCGCCTTTTACGACTCCCTTCACGCGAGAGTTGCACCAGTCCCCTGTAGGGATCACGTGATAATAATGGGGGATTATACTGCGTGAGTAGGGGCTGATCCGGCTATCAGTGGTGGCATGGCATGGTCTGCGGTACCGCACACAATGACAATGGTGAGAGACTGATTGAATTCGCTGCTATGAATGAGCATACCATTGGCGGAACTATCTTCCCGCACAAAGACATCCATAAATACACATGGACCTCTCCTGATGAAAGCACGAAGACGCAGATTGACCACTTTCTTTACAGCACAGAACATAGGAAAGAACTTTGACATGTATAGCGACCATGAACTACTTGTCGGCAAAATTCGCATAGTAAAACATCCAGTGCGGACAAGACTAGTGGTTAGCTAATCGCTCTCGCTACTCACTATTCTTTTAGAATTGGAAGGATGGGAGAAAATTTTTGATACCACAAACACCTTCGTACAGAAATATATAAATTGATTGAAAAAATGCTGCTTGCTGTGGGATTCGAGCATGTCAGACACGGAAGCCAATAATGTTGACCTCTGCACCCGATAAAGAATATTCCTTGCATAGAAAGCTCCGGACAGCGTAGTTTTTACCCTCGTAGAATCAATGCTTTTGAAATATTACAGCTTTTGTTGTCTCACCTGACTGTTGGGGAAGGTATTGAAGGCACTCTGGACCCTCTGAACAGCCTGGTCTGCGGAGCTCTGCGGCGGCGGTCTTCCGCGGGGGAAGTGGAACTTGGGAACCGGCGCTCGGCTGGCACCGAATCCACCGGACGCTGCCTGCGCTCTTACGGCTCGCTGTAGTGTGCCGGGGGCGCACGTCGATGAGGGAGCACTGACGCATCGGCCAGATCCGTATGTCTGAAAATTGAAACAAATATAATGTTAGTTGAATTGTTTACGGACGGTATGTATATATTTTTAAACAATACCGTCGTAGATGCAAAGTAAGTTTATATAAATATAGTCATAAAACCTTTTCCGACAAACAAATAAATGTAATTCTGAAAACTACTTACAACTCAAATCTGTGGGCATTCCCATGGGCTTATCCCTTTCGCCAGCAATGGCTTTAAGCTCAATGATACATTTATTTCTTATATAAACACGAAACATTCGTTTACTAAGCGTCAGTTAAAGTTCATCCGTGCACTTGAGCGCCTGAAGGTGCCGAAAGGCGAAACCTGAATCGTTAGTGACAAAATCTGTGAGAATGTACATAGTTTGAACGATTCAAATTTAATATTGAAATTCTACCAAGCACCATCAGTCGAAATCTTAAATTATGTATTTTTATGAAAAAAACATGAATTTCAGTTAATATTAGAGACGTAAATTGCAGCAAATAGAAACGAAAAAGAGTCTGAAGAAATTGCATGTCAATAGTTTGAAAATTTTTCATTTTAAAAAGACGTATTAGTTTTTAATAAAAAGTGGAATGTGAACAATATTATTTTGAAGCAACCATAGCTACCTGGCTAGTGGCGTGGGTACACTTGTTTTTTTTCCCACTGCGTAGTTTGGCAACTTTTCTAGCAATAATAAGGCAGTGGATGAAAAAAAAAAACCACCGAAATAAATCTCTTTTATTCACTAATTGTCCAATTTCGAAAAGGCAGACTTGAAAAATACGATGAATTCCACAAAACGAAATTGCCACCCCCACCACCTCCCACCTCCCACTCTGCTGTCCTTCAGACTTGCGTAATTACCGCAAGATTGGTGCGTTCTATATCCGCTTTGTTTAAAATTACGTCACAGCGGTAATTTTAATTCATGTTTTTTTCAGGCCTGTCTACTCGGGTAAAAAAAGACTCCAACGCGAATTAATTTCCGTTTAAGTTACAGTGAGCCCTCTAGAGGTGAAGTGAGCCGACTAGTAAAATGTTAAAACTGTTTTCTTGGACTTTTAAGTACATACAATTAGAGATTCCAACTATTCTTCATTTTCAACTATCCGATATCGAATAGTAAAATTGAAACTATCCGGATAGTTTCAGTAAGTATGAAAATAACAAAGCATTACCACATATATAATTTTATGTACTAAAATAATACATTAAAAACGAGTTCA
The DNA here is from genome assembly GCA_030503985.1 of Himalopsyche tibetana. Lineage (NCBI taxonomy): Eukaryota > Metazoa > Arthropoda > Insecta > Trichoptera > Rhyacophilidae > Himalopsyche > Himalopsyche tibetana. Next base: position 2,394,246 of record JAPJYX010000052.1, on the reverse strand, counting down.
TTTGTAATATAAGTCATTTATTCAGATTTTAACAATTCATATTTTTTAAATAAGAGAGCATTAAATGTATCATATTTTAAATTTGATCTTAATTTAGTTTTAATTTGTCCTGCTGTTGAAAATGCTCGTTCCGTTGCTGTTGATGTTGGTTTTATTGTTAGAAGTGTTTTAAACAATACGTTCAACTTTTCCATTCTTTTTTATATTGATCTAAGTATTTAAAATCTTTTTTGAGATTATTTGTATTGTTGTCAGTTTCTGCGAGAGATAAAATAGAATCACGCATTGCATGTTGCAATTTGGAAGTCGATAAAGAGAGTGGTGTTATTTCTACATCAGAATTCTGAGAGATTTCATCACTACCAGATAAAAAAAAAATGGGTGAATTCTTTTAATAATACTTTGTGCAAAAGAAATAGCCTTTCTTCTCTTCTCCCAGGTAGTAAATACCCCAGTATTCAAATCATCTTTCGTCGAGTTTGTAAAATATTTCATTAAAAATTATAACGAATACTAAAATAGTTAAAAAGGGCCGGATATATCCGAATTGGAATCCCTACATACAATCACGTTTTCATTTGTTGTTTTGGTGTATTGCATATATTTATTTTACGGAAATAAACACTATTGCAATGTGTATTAAACTGGGTTTATTTCACTTTTACGATACTTTAAGACGTGTAGAGTAGTACAACGCATCTAACTTATTTGTATCTAAAATATCACTTCGCTTATTTCACCTCTAATGGGACCATATAATCTATGTATATCATCAAATTATTCTAGTTAAAGTAATCATTTCATCAATCAATATCGACTTTGGAAAGGAAAAAGGACGTAGCCCACAGTTTTTTTCAAAACTGGTTTTTTTCGATAATCACAATGTATCAAAATTGATACACGTTCTATCAAAAGGATGTAAGCTGCAAATGGCGAATTAGTATCTAAATTTAGCTTTAAAGTTTGAAAAAGATGAGCTTATAAAAAATTAAAACCAAGAAAAAATACTGAAATAAAGGTTTTTCTTAGACAACTTCTTTAATAAATATTAGATTCTGTTAATTAAACACCAGATTAGAAGTCTCCGTGCACTTCAAGGTTGTGTATAATTCATAATTTGCATATGTCACAAAATCATCAAAACACGTTTTTAACACCTCCTGCAAAATTTGATATATGTGAGTTACGTCCTTTTTCCTTTCCACAGTCGATATGATGAATAGAGAATACTAATTTAAAAACGGGTCCAAGTCGTAAGCCGTCTCCAAACAAACACCCCACTCTACAGCTCTAAGAGGAGTTTTATGTGACTGTGTGTTAAATAGATTTCAACGTTGTAATTTTTGCGAAAAATGGACAGTGGAACGTCGCAAAATCAGAGCACATATAATTGGAACAATTTCCCGAATACAAAAAGGGGAAATTAATCTCGTTTAATTCTCGGGATTATATATTTTTACGAGGGCAATATAATTCAAACATAACGCATTAAATAATCCAGTCTAATTTATATTACAACATAATCGCCGTTGGTAACATAACGAGGAAGTTACTATTTTTACAGCCTTGATTCCGCTATAAATACATTTTTTTAAATGAAAAATAAAAAAATTTAACATATTTTCTTAGACAAACAACAACAAAGTATAGTCGGGAATGCAGTGGTGTTTAGAATAGAGATTTGATCAGCGGTGGGTATCCACAAATATCAGCGATGCAAAACCGACAGCAATTTCGCTTCCCTCTGCCAAATTTTGCTAACCCAACATTATATTATCAACACGTAAGAAGACAGAGGAGCGACGGGGTGTAAAGTGACCCCAGACAAACCAATAATATGCGTAATATTTAAAGAAAAACACAATATTATTTTGTACTTATTTCCACTTTTATTTAGCAAGATCAGGACCGGTTTCGCTCATCGCGAGCGTTATCAACTGATCGCGTAAATATAAACGACTCTGAATTGTTTTTTTTTGTCACTTGCTTTGCATTTACATATAATTCGAATGTGGAAAAGGACATAATCAACAGTTTTCACGATACAATGGAACCCCCAATTACACTACCCCGAATTACGCGCTGGCTTGAAATATTAGCCGAAAATCCCCCAATTACACTTGTCGTCTGTGCCGCGCATACAGTCAAATGGTGGCTAGCGTCTGTGTATTCAACACGTGCCAGGCTATACACGTACAGCTGGCGACTGTATATGTGTAGGATTTTGGCGCGCTTTGCATTATATCACTAAATATTTCGTCAATGGTTTTTTTTTGCAGGAAAATCTTAGTTTTCTATGAGATTCACACCCCAATTACACTACCCCGAATCACACTGTCCCGACTTTAGTGTAAATGAGGGTTTTACTGTATATCCATACAACTTGATACACGTTCTATCAAAAGCATGTAAACTGAAAATGCCGAAAAATCAGTCTCTACTCTCTATACACATCAAGGTTGTGAATATTTCATAATTTTCCTTTGACCCAAAATTATCAAAAAAACCTTTTTTGTGTGTCCTATAAAATGTGTAATGTGCGGGTTACGTTCTTTTCCGTTACACAGTCGATATGTACATATCGACTGTGGAAAGGAAAAAGAACGTAACCCACACATATCAAATTTTACAGAAGGCGCTAAAAACGTGTTTTGATGATTTTGTGACATATGCAAATTATCAATTATACACAACCCTGAAGTGCACGAAGACTTCTAAACTGGTGTTTAATTGACAGAATCTAATATTAATTAAAGAAATTGTCTAGGAAAAACCTTTATTTCAGTCTTTTTTCTTGGTTTTAATTTTTTACAAGGTCATTTTTTGAAACTTAAAAGCTAAATTTAGATACTAATTCGGCATTTGCAGCTTGCATCCTTTTGATAGAACGTGTATCAAGTTTGATACATTGTGATTATCGAATAAAACCTGTTTTGGAAAATTGAGGGTTATGTCCTTTTTCCTTTCCACAGTCGATATGTATACCATCAGATCATCTATGTATATTTAGCCTAACATTCAATGGCAAAACTGTGAACTCTTGTGGTTTGAATACATGTCAGAAAATATTCTGTCCCTGAGTCTCGAATCACTAATAAGAAAAAAGGAGAATGGGGAAATTATGACACTCAAAAGGGGCACGGGTAAAAGAAGGTTGAGAAACTATGCTATATAATATATTTAGATAGCAAGTATAAAAAAACATGAAGGCGTAACTATGTTAATGATATGCGAGGTTGATAAGGTAGGCTATCTCGCAAATGTCATGCCGTGTTGCAGAGCCGATCGCTACACCAGTCGGTCTGTCTGACAACAGTCTTGAATCGGATTAGTCATATGACTCATACGCAGGGATTGTTATCAGTGTTACCGGGCGACCACATCAGAACCGGTATTAAATTATTTCGTAGGACAAAAATAAATACGGCAAATTGAGATCGCAATACCGGACGAGTAAATCAAAAACGTTACTTTGATATTTCATATAATCAAAAAATAAAAAAAAAAACAGTAAAACCCCCATTCACACTAAAGTCGGGACCGTGTAATTTGGAGTAGTGTAATTGGGGGAGTGAATCTCATACAAAATTTTGTTTTTTCTGCGAAAAATGCAAAACTAAGGTTTCCCTTATGGAAAACAAATATGGACGAAATATTTTGTTACTTATTGATAAAATGCAAAGCGCGCAAAATCCAACACATCTAAAACAGTCGTCCGGCTATGCGTGTATATGTTGAATACACAGACGCTAGCCAACATTTGACTGTAGGCACCGCACAGACGGCCGTTTCGTAAAAACGACAATGGAATGTGACCGTTCAATTGGGAGATTTTCGTCGAATATTTCAAGCCAGCGCGTAATTCGGAGTATTGTTATTGGGGGTTCCACTGTAATGATTTGTACTAATTTTACATTTCAAAAAATGAACATCTGGCATTATGCCAAGGCGCCAAATATTTGATTATATATATTGCATGTCCATTGCCGACTGTGTGGTCGACTGTCAACATCGTCAACTTAGAATAAGAAGGCCGCGGGTTCGAATACAGACAGTTTTTAAAGATAGGTTTTTCAATCGATTTATGGAGTTTTGCATGGATGTAACATTCCCCACGTATTTATTAGTCTTTGATGATTTTTTAATTGTATGTTAAGCATTGTAATTTTGTGTAATTGTAAAGTCACTTATACTGTAATTTGTAAATTCTTTTCATTGTCAATTGTTGTTTACACCTTATTATTTCAATTTAATTTTGTATAAATAGCACTGTTATATATTTTTCTTATCAGTTGACAATGCTCGCAATGAGCGAAACCGGTCCTGACCTATTAAATGAAGTGGAATTAAGTACAAAGGAATATTGTGTTTTTATTAATATAATGCCTTGCCACCAAGTATTGACAGCGAACACACTAGACAACTACATATGTTTCAACTTACATTTAATCAGCTATGTATATATATAGGCTAAGAAGAGATACACAACATACCTTCTCATCCACTCTAATATCCTAATTAATATTAAAAATTATTGTATTACATTCATTAACTGATGTTTTAAGTGATTAAAAGTGATGTTTTAAGCATAAGTATTTCCGTATTTAGAAAACAAGATTAATACCGATATCACAGTTCCGGTAATACGGTGTTGTAGTCCCTGGTAATACTTGCTATAACCATTTAAGTATCTGAAAACAATCTCAGAACAGATTTCGTCACAAAGTGGTATCCTAGAGAAGTGCTTCTCAAACGAATTTCATAAAAGACTACTAGATCAGTGTTTCTTTATTAATACACCTGCAGTTGTTTTATTCCTGCGTACACAGCACTTATTTTGAACAGTCTAAAATACTCAACATTATCACGTTTTTAGTATACAGACTACACGAACACAACTATGTAATGAGTACTTTAGACCATGGTTTATTAACCATGGGTCAGGTGGCCTTTATTCAGGAATCTCATAAGTTTTTCTACTAGAACTGCTTGTTACTTAGTTGCTCAACCTTTTTTAGCTAGTTAGTATAGGAAGGATAGAGCTAGGACAGCACAAGTGGTCGACTAATCACTCACGCTACATAGCAGTTATTTAAGGATTGAAAAAGTGGTGGTGAATTTCTTTTTTATGCATCACAAACATCCATGCCTTCGAAAAATGCTGTCCGTACTGGGATTCGAGCCAGTGATGTCCGGCATGGATGCCAATGGCGTTTCCCCACTGTGACTTTATGAGTCCAAGCAATACTAGAGAATGACAACTAAAGAGTTACGAAACTGTTTTACTGACGGTGCAATATATCTTCCATCGAAATAGCGATTCGGCTACAGACCTGGCATACGTCCCCTGAGGAAGCCATACTAAACCTTTTTTTCCTCCGGGCCGCATTCCGATTTTTGCTTCTCTACGTGAGAGCGAGAGAGATTTATAGTTAACTGTTAATATATCACATACTATACTGCATACATATCGACTGTGGAAAAGAAAAAGGACGTAACCCACACATATCAAATTTTACAGGAGGCGCTAAAAACGTGTTTTGATGATTTTGTGACATATGTAAATTATGAATTATACACAACCTTGAAGTGCACGAAGACTTCTAAACTGGTGTTTAATTGACATAACCTAATATAAATTAAAGAAATTGTCTTAGAAAAACCTTCATTTCAGTGTTTTTTCTTGGTTTTAATTTTTTACAAGGTCATCTTTGTCAAACTTAAAAGCTAAATTTAGATACTTATTCGGCATTCTCAACTTCCATCCTTTTGATAGAATGTGTTTCAAGTTGTATACATTGTAATTATCGAAAAAGGTGTTTTAGAAAATTGAGGGTTACGTCCCGTTTCCTTTCCACAGTCGATATGTATGTATGCATGATGTACAATGGCGTCGCGACTAGTGACAGACTTGACGTAAAATATAGTCACTAGTCGAGCCGTCACGGCAGTACTGCGGTATTTGCATGTAAAATATTCAGTGACGATAATTATTTTGGGCCGCACATAAGAGCTTACTGGGCCGCAGGTTGAGTATGCTACCATGCAAAAAATATGTGTTTTAAAAATATACGTCCTTGGTTTTTACCGTCCATCAAAAGGCGGTAAGTGTTAAAACATGTTTTTTCACTTGGTTCCTTAAGGGTCAGCAACATATCGTAAGTATGCTTTAGCACCGTAGGAGAAGTGTTAATGGTGACAGAGTGTTGCAAGAATGTGACCAGTTCGGATAATCGTATTATTGAATGATACCAATGGCACTTGGTCGCCTTTGACAAGCACTTGGCTATAAATGAACATCGCGAGCACAAAAGCGGCTCTAAGAATATGATATGACATCTAAGCTTCCCAACTGATGGGTCGCGGAGTGATTTGTGAAGACTGAGGGCTCACCAGGTAGTTAAATAATAAACTGAAAACAAATCGTCGGGTCAACGCCGCAAAGGTTGACATTGCTAGCTTCCCAGTATGGACAGCACTTTTTTCGATCGACGTATCGACTTCTGTTCAAGGGCATGGGTGTTTGTTTGTGATGTCTAAAATTTCCCTCCCACCCTTTCAATCCTTAAATAACGGGGCTTAGTGTGAGCGATTAGTTATTTCTACCCTATCGCTCCATCCAAGCAGTTCTCGTATTTAAAAACATATCACTTTTAGGGTGTTCAATGTCAATACTTGGTGGAAAGGCATTATATTAATAAAAACACAATATTGCTTTGTACTTTATTCCACTTTATTTAATAGGTCAGGACCAGTGTTCCCTCTAAGCTGTGCGCGTGTGCGCGCGCACGCAACTCGCCAAGCGCGCGCACATGCATTAGAACAGAGTGCACAAAAGTTACACCAGCTATACCACCATCAAAATAAATTAATTTTCCTTATATAATGTTGTTAATTATTGTCATTACAAAAAAATACCATTTCGTTAAGTAGGTCTAAATACGGTTATGTGGCGCACAAAAAAAAAATGATTTCCTTTCTAAGTTGCACAGTCGATGTATTTTGCGCACACAACCTTCGGAAAATTAAAGGGAACATTGGTCAGGACCGGTTTCCCTCAGTGCCAGCATTGTCAACTGATAAGAAAATATATATATACTGCGCTGTTTATACATTTTTATTATCAGTTGACAATGCTCGTAATGAGCGAAACCGGTCCTGAGCTATTAAATAAAGTGGAATAAAGTGCAAAGAAATATTGTGTTTTTATTAATTAAAAACTTACGTTGAGTGAATCCATTAGGAGTTTATATGCTCTACATTGAGAGCGGACATGGGGAAATATCGAGTAATGGTGCAGGATGTAAATAGTTCTCATCTGTAATTAAGGATTTCAGTTGGGTCTGCAGCACAGTGGTTCCGTGCTGGATCTGACGGGTTCAAATCCCAGCACGAAAAGTATTTTTACAATCGATTTCCGTTCGAAGGCATGTATGTTTGTGATGTCTAAAAATTCTCTTCCACTAGTTCGATATTGGTCTTATTCTTTCTATCACTACCAGTGGCGGCCGGTCAATGTGGGATTCGATCAATGCACCCCTTGTATATGCAGGGGCGGTTATATTTCATGAAATAATATTTAAACATAACATTTATACCATTCACTCATTTTAAATTCTTCATGTATTTATTGTATATATATATATAATAAATATTTTATTGAATTTAAAATGAGGGAATGGTATAAATGTTATGTTTAAATATTATTTCATGAAATATAGCCGCCCCTGCATATACAAGGGGTGCATTGATCAAATGCCACATTGACCGACCGCTACTGATCACTACCCTCTTTAAAAAAAATGTTGAGCAACTGAATATCAAGCATTTCTCTTAAAAGAATCTTTTGTTGAGATACCTTCGATATGAGGCCATATGCTGAACGTTTACAGCGCACATATATTTAAAAAAAAAACGGGTAAATTCAATGAGTGTTCTTTTGCATTCATTCTAGTGTGCACAGGTTTAAATCCACAAATGAAGTTTTTCATAAATTGATTTTACTTTGTATGAAATTAACCGAAAATATATCGACTGTGGTATAAAAAATATTCCTCGATATCAATCCCTGTAGTATAGCGGAAATACAATCAACTCCGCGATCGGATGGGTCTGGGTTCAGGTTCTGACAAGACTAAATCAAGTTTAATGTTTGAAATCTTGTGCATGATTATTTGTGATATTTTTTCTCCTTCCTGTTCTTCACGATATTATAGAATATAAAAAGGGGTTGCTGGTTCGAAAACGTCTGAGAGCCAGTGGAGTATATTAATAGCACCGGGTGACCTGTCCAGCCAATGTGCATCTAATTGAATTGACCCTCTGACACCTAGTCTTTGCGCTAGCTTCTATTCATATCATAGTTAGGGAACTGCTGCACCGATATATTCGACAATGCAACAATAATATTGTAAAAAAAGGCAACTTAGATATGGTGGCAAGATATTTAAAATTAAATTCTAGGATGAGAAACCTATTGCCGTATGTAATGAGACCTAACGTCATAAGGCAGAGGTTCCAAAACTTTTTTGTTCCATCCCCTTTTTACTATTGGTTAGAACAGTGTTTCTCAAACTTGTTGTGAAATCGAACACTTCGTAAATCTTGAAATGTTACCGAAACACAGCTTTTTTTAGGTAGGGTAATTCGTAATAGTAAAAATATACGCTATCAAATGACTTATTATGTATTGATTATTTATTTTTTAAAACATGTTACATAAAAAATATGAGGAAACAAAGCTATAAGTGATAAAAAAAAATCTCCGATTTTACCTAGATATTTGAAGTTTTAAGCATCACTGGAGATTATTTAGTAGAAGATGCTTGAATGTGTTGCAGCGTACATTGACATTTAAAATTTTCGCGGAATACCTATTTAGATCTCACGGAACCTTTTTTTTAAAGTTTGGGAAACACTGGGTTAGACTTAGAATATAAATTCTTCCTGAACAAGATTGTTCTAACAAAAACGGTGCAGTCCAAATAATGTGAATTGAATGAAATATTGAAAATAAGGTAGCAAATTTTCACCGGTTGGGAACCCCTGTCACGAAGACATTATCAAAGAATATTTAATTGAATTATATAGAATTGATGACAATAAAAAAATGTGACTAATATGTGAACGGTTTGTCTGCTTAAAAGCCAGTCGAGTATTTCTGTTCAATGTATTTAAGGTGCCCGTGGCCCCCCTTAAAATGTGCGGTGACTCCCGGTTGAGAAACACTGATGTAGAGTTTTATAACGCATCTTATTATTTTTTTCATAAAAAAAACAATTGGCTCACTTTGCTTCTCAGGGGCTCATATATTCAATTCATTGTCAACCAGCCTATCCTAGTCCGTAATCAGAAACGATTTAATCATTGCCATTTACAATGGCTTCATTGTTTTAGTGGAATGACCGTTAGGTCTCCACGCATCATGTCACCAGACCTTGGGTTACAACATATCCTCATTTAAATTCATTGACAGGATTGCCACGCTTGACCGATGTTATTTTATAATTTACTATTTTTGACCATTTAAAACGTTCAAACTATGTACATTCTCACTGATTTTGTCACCAACGACCCGGGTTTCGCCTTTCGGTATCGTCAAGTCAGTTCAAGTTAATCCGTGCACTTGAACGCCTGAAGATGCCAAAAGGCGAAACCCGGGTCGTTAGTGACAAAATCTGTGAGAATGTACATAGTTTGAACGATTCAAATTTAATATTGAAAATCCATCAAGCACCTTCAGTCGAAATCTTAAATTAAATCTTTGATGTTTGTAACTTAATTATAATAGTGTTCTACCATGCGAGTGTCAATTCAATAAAGAAAGTGATTTCCTTAGATTAAAACAAAGGAAAATACAATTGTCGCCCACTGCGGTCTAGTTGTTTAGAGCAGTGCTTCCCAACCTTGTTCATGCCACGGAACCCTAAATCTGAAAACAATAATCTGCGGACCCCCGATTTTTTTTCATACTCTATCACAAAGAATGTTGAATGAATGAAAATTATCGCGAAAAACCTGCGGACCCCAAATTGGGAAGCACTGGTTTAGAGCTTGCTATACCAATCAGAAGGCTATGGGTTCGATTCCCGGTAAGGTCAATGTCGACATTCGATTTTTTTTAAATTAAAATTGAGACCTCACGGGTTCGAATCCCACTACGAACAGCATATTTTTAATCGATTTTTGCTCGAAGGTATGTCTAAAAATTTCCCCAACCAATTCTAAAAAATAGCAGGGTGTAGGCTAGAAGTCAAACCGGGACATTTGTCCGATTTGCTGACTTAAGAATCGAAAATCCCAGGAAAATACCGATTTGCCCAAAATACCAGCGTGACTCGTTTTTTTAGCTCTTCGACTTTCGAATCGAAGTTAAATAGTTTTCACTAAATTTCCGGGACAATCCCGGCCAATCCGGGACACCTGGCAACCTTAGGTGTAGCGTGTATCCAACCACAAGTTCTGTCCTGTCCTGTCCTATATTTTATATCCTTACTACTTTCTTCAAAAAAAATACTGAATAACAAACAGTTTTCGTAGAAAAGACTCCTGTTGATATATCTCCATTGGAAGCGGGCATGGAAGAAATAATGTAAACATTTTATTTCATTAACATCAATAGATAAAACTAGATAATATAATAAATAAATAAATGATTATTTTTTCATAGTAAATTAATAAGAATGTGTCGACAAGTAATACATATGAGAATTCTCGCGTTTTGCGGTTACGACTAGGGTTTTCAAGACCGGTATTATCACAACCGAGATTATGGTATTGAAAATTAACCAAAATCGAATTTTGAATGCACAGAAACAATCAGATATGTTATTTTAATAAATTTGTTTGAGATGAATTGCAATATGATATTGCAGTTTAAATCTGCTAAGAGATGTGTCAATATTGACAAATTTCAAAATTGATGAGTCTTTCAGCGATGTTTTAATTATTCAATTCAATTCACATGGCATTCAATTAACCGTCTTAAACAACTAACCGGTTTCCGGTATCTTTCAAATGAATAAACCGGCTAACCGGTTTAAGCCTGAGCTGTTTTCAAAAAACCAATTGTAGTACCACACAAACCAATATTTCAAAACAAAAAAATATATATAGGGCATTTGCATACTTAAATATGAATAAATAAGGTGCAAGAGTGATTTCTTTTTCAACCATGTCCGCTCTTAATGTAGAGCATATGAACAGCTTTTGATGTTTAAATAAACAAATGTTTTTTCTACGAGAACCACTTGTGAATCAGTTGCTCAACCCCTTTTTTTCGATGAGAGTAAGGCTAAAGAATAGGGCTAGGAAAGAACTAATGGTAGTTAGGATTGGAATGAAAGGAGCAAATTTTAAAATTACAAACACGCTTTTGAATGATTTTTTTTTTTTGTTTTGGTTCTAAATCTGTTAGATCCGTCACGAAAAACAACGATTTTGACCACTGCTCCAATGAACCGACATATAAATAGTTGTGTGAAAGTCCACTGTAGCTATCCACTTGAATACCAAGCGGACACAAGTGTCCGGAACATATGCAAGCGAACACGGATGTCCAAAACATTTAAAAAAAATCAAATACTTGGTATTCTAATAGAATATAAGCAATATTTTGATGAACATGTGTAGTGCTATCTATAACGAGTCAATATAGGTTTTTAAAATATCGAATTCGAGTGTATATTAGGCAAAATTATTTTTCTCAAAAACACGCAGTATCTCTGGGACATATTAATGATTTATTTGCGCGGTATTCAACCGGTTAAGGCAAAAAGAAGTTTTCAACAAGAATCGGTTAACCGTGCAAAATAGACCCGGTTTTCGTTTGTTTATTAAAACCGGTCAACTTTTTCGGTTTAAACCGGGTTGGTAACCCTACTCCTTAAACATCAAAATATTTTGCGCACAGGCATTATGGCTGTTATGCCATTACAATTGGCCGTTTTTTTTAAAATGTGTAATACCGCCAATACCGGTATAGTTATATATTCTCGTCCGGTATCGGAAGCCCTAGTTACGACCATACTAGGCGTTGGAATTGAACCGCAAAAACCTTATTCACAGTTTGACAGTATGAGGTAATTGTGTGGTAATAAATCGGATTTGAGTAATGTTTATTTCAAGTATATGACCGGCTAAAATAATATAGTTTCCAACCGTGAAGCACATGTACTCATGATTGACGATCTTAACAAAATTTAATGTTGTCTGGTCACTTTATAAAAACACACGAACCAATCAAAAATGTTGCGCGAACTGTCAAAAACACGTGGTAAATTAAAAATTGTATCAAGCCTATACGAACTGTCAGAAACACTTGTTTCTTTAACAAGTTACATTAACAAGCACCTTTTTACTGTGTGAGTTTTCAAAAAAACATGGTTTATTCAAAATCACATCTTCATGATGTTTAAAGTGACAAAAGCTTATTAGGAAATTAACCCCCAGACACGCATAACTTTTATTCCTAACAAAAAAATAAAAAAATAAAACGCTAAGTCGTTGTATAGAAACCCCGCATGACTGTATGGTCGTGCTCATCCTTTTATTACCGTGTAATATTGTGTACGGACATTGTTAAAGACGAGCGTGACCGCATGGGCACGCAAACATTCGGGGTTGAAATATAGCTGAAGGTGATTTTTTTTAAACATATTGTTAATTAAAAATTGACCTCTTTAGATCAACATAATTTCAATAGAAATATATTAGCAAAAGAACTGTAAATAATTTGATGTTTTGATAAAAAAAATAACGAATCAAAAAGTCCATAAAAAAAACGGAAATTCAAAAAATCGCATGTGCTTTTGGTGGCCGTTTCTGTCCCCGCGGCTGATGACTAACTGAAGTCTGTAACCCTTCTTAGCCAAATATGAGTGAAAGCAACGATATTCAGGTAAAAAATAATGAATAGTGGGATCAATAGACAACGGTGTTTACTGTGACCATATGGTCACGCTCGTCCTTGGAGGGTTAAGGTGCATCTTTCGACTGTGCGAACTGTCATCAACATAAGGTCCATTCGAAATCATATGAATAATTTTTGAACTGTCGAACACGCGTGCATCATTTGAGTTTGAAAACATGTTCCAACGTTGTCAAATAAATCTGTGCGAACTGTCAAACGGCTTCTGTTGATAATACATCATTCATGTGTTAGAACTGTCAAAACCACGTGGTTCATTAAAAATATCTTTCTGCTGTTTGAACTGTCAGAAACACGTGGTGCTTTGCGAAGCATATTTTTAAACTGTTCGAAAACTCCACATGTATAATATATTTTCTACATTTTTTAAAAAGTTGTTTTTATTTTTAATCTATGGCGGATGTAGGAGTGTTAACTTCGTTGAAAAAATCTTTCTCGTATTTGCGTTAGGAATTACTCGAACGTAACCAACCGATCGTCAGTGGTCGCCAACCGACAGCCGGCGATTGAAGGCACGGACATAATACAGCATGCAAAACAAATCATTTAATTTATTATGCAACAATCTCCAAGCAAATAAAAATAACACGTCGATCAAAACAGTCGTTGAAAATTTAACCAAAACAATACACTGGGCAAACATAACATACTGCGAATTTTGGTGATGGTAAATATTTCCCTTGTCTACTCAGAATATGTATCAAATCAAAATTTTAAATGAATATATACGTGGACAGCACTCATCATAATCATCATAATCATCAACTCATCGGGTGTCATTTTAGAAATCTATTTTCGACTTTGAATTTTGACATCTGTCAAAATAAACGATATACAACTCTATGGCTTACAGAATATTGTCTATGCCCTATGGCAGCGGTCACCAAACTACGACCCGCCGAAGATTTTCATCTGGCCCGCGAACAGTTCTGGATTTTTGCATAGAAATTATTAATGTAAGAAATATAAATCCTCATGATTTAGTTGTGAATTCACGACAACTATTTATTTCAAATCATCAATTGTCACACAACTATCTGGTTGGGCACTCAAAGTGAAGGAAGTTGGACATAAATTGGAGGCGAGACGACCAGATGTTCGTTTACTCAAAAATTTCTCAAATATTCTCATTTATTGAAATTCTAAGAAGGGCAAATATTTGTTTACATTCTAATTATTATTATGTAACCACATAAAATGAAATAATATTCTGATTGGGTTCCAATACGAATTTATTTGTCGTCCGGCCCCCTGAGTTTTTCAAAAGGTCAATCTGGCCCGCTTCTCAAAAATTTTGGTGACCCCTGCTCTATGGTGTATAATCTGTCTTCGAGGGTGATAAAATTATCGTATTTCCGTCGTAGAAAGGTAATGAACATTAGTAATTAACTTTACTCGCATTGTTAGCATCCAATAAAACACTAACCAACGTAACCTCAACGGGTGAAAATTCTGCGACTCCTCGTGTGTTTAAGAACATGATATGCGACATTGTTCCCGAGACATAACGCAGATCTTCAAGATCATGTCCAGGGACATTCGTTCCTAGGTGTATGGGCTCTTTTATGTGTATACCGCGGCAGTATTGCCAATGGTTGTCTTCAGCTGGCTTACGATTGAGTATATACCGCAGTAATAGGTTCAGTGTGTGGGCATTCAAACTATTGGCCAAACCAACGTCAACCAGCCTCGCCTACTCGTTGGCCCAATAAGCTAGTATGGTTTTGTAACTCAAGCGAGAATCGAGCCACAAACTGTCACCAAAAAATTGTTTTCCACTTTAACAATTAACATATTTTCGATGAATTCAGATGTTACTTCATTGAAAAAAAATGATAACATAGTTGTTACACGAGGTTTGTAACATACTGTGACGTGTATTTCACCTCTTTATGAAACATCTCCAGACAAACTACAGTAAGGATTATTAACGAAGAACGACTAAGTTAGCCAAACTAAATTTTGATTCGTATTCTAGTTATAGTTTATAAGGTAAAACTTGTATAGTTTTTTCAACCCGTAAGGTTAGGGTTGTCAAACGTCCCGATTAATCGTGACTGTCACCGGTTTTGAGTCTCGTGTCCCGGTGTCCCGAACAAACCTTTCGGCACGTCCAAAAGTGCCGGTTTACAAAAAATACAGACGTATTTATATGTTCCCTAAAAACCTACAGTTACTCTTGAAAAAGACCAAATCTAATAAGTATAAAAAAATAGGTGTAACCTATTAGTTTTAAAAAAAACAACATACATTAATATATTGTTTTCATGTGTTTATAACTGGTTTCACTCCTATTAATAAATGATAAATGTCATAATTTAATATAAATCAAATTTGAATCGTTCAAATTATGTACATTCACAAAGATTTTGTCACTAACTACCTGGGTTTTCACCAGCAATGGCTTTAGGCTCAATGATACATTTATTTATTATATAAACACGAAACATTCATTTACTAAGCGTCAGTTTAAGTTCATCCGTGCACTTGAACGCCTGGAGATGCCGAAAGGCGAATCCCGGGTCGCTAGTGACAAAATCTGTGTGAATTTACATATTTTGAACGATTCAAATTCAATATTGAAATTCCACCAAGCAGTCGAAATCTTAAATTATAACATAAATCAACAATGAAAAAATCAGGTAGAAGGAGTGTCCCGGTTTTACTTCCAAGAAATCTGACAACCCTAAGTTAGTTCCGAAACGTAGAAAATAGGACCGAGGAGCGACGGGCTCGTCGGACTTAATAAGGGGATCGCGCGAGCCCCTCCGAGCCCCCTTTAGCCCACCCCTATTTTTTTTTAAAGGTTTTTTTTTCAAAATGGCTTTCGTGGTGATTGCTGCATTTACTTTTGACCCCCTCATGTGTTAGACATGGGGAGCAACCATGGAAAACGTAAAAATATAATGCATGCCTTTCCACCGAGAATTGACAGCTAACGCATTGTGCGTGAGTAATGTACACTACTTGTTTTTATCGTTATTTATTATTGAAGAATTAAATTCAATTATCATTCCCATATACAGCTTGAACCGGTCTGGCCAATCTGTTCCAAATAGGGCGACCGGGGATTCTTTTGTGCCGACGAAAATATTCTTTTATCATAGAAAATATTGAGTTACTACAACATTACATTGATAGAGATAAATGGATTGGGAAGATTTGTGGTCACGACTTTATATTAGGTGCAATTAACCACTTGAATACCAAGCGGACACAGGTGTTCGTAACATATTGCAAGCGAACACGGATGTCCAAGACATTTGAAAAATCAAATACTTGGTATTCTAATAGAATGTAAGCAATATTTTGATGAATATGTGTAGTGTCATTTATACTGAGTCAATATAGGTTTTTAAAATATCGAATTCGAGTGTATATTAGGCAAAATTATTTTACTCAAAAAAACGCAGAATCTCTGGGGCATATTAATGATTTATTTCCGCGGTATTCAAACGGTTAAACCCATATGTGACTGATTAGTTCCCGTACTACACCTTACCCTCGACTAAAACGGTGGATTAGTTTCTCCAACACACCGTGTAATAAGAAACCATGTATTGTAATCAGTGATGCATAATTTGCGGCCCCTTTTTGGATTTTGTGGCGGCACTCAAATATTTTTCTCAAAATTAAACATAATACAGTGGAACCCCAAATTACACTACCTCGAATTACGCGCTGGCTTGAAATATTCGCCGCAAATCCCCCAATTGCACAGTCGCATTCGATTGCCGTTGCTACAAGACGGTCGTCGGCGGTGCAAATAATCAAATGTTGGCTAGCGTCTGTGTATTCAACACGTGAGAGGCTATACACGTATAGCTGGGCGAATGTCTGTGTTGGATTTTGGCGCGCTTTGCATTTTATCACTTTTTTTTTTTAACCATGTCCGCTCCCAATGTGGAGCATATGGACTCCTAATGGAGTTTATCTCAACAAAAGTGTTTCTACGAGAACTGCTTGTTACTCAGTTGCTCAACCTCTCTTTTTCCAAAGAGAGTAGGGATAGAATGATAGGGGGGGGGGCTAGGACAGGATTAGTGGTAAGCTTATCGCTCTCGATACGCCCCGTTCGTAGGATAGGATGGGTGAGAGGGTGGAATTCAAGACATCACATACACCCATGCCTTTGAACAGAAATTCATAAATCGATTGAAAAATCAATTTATAAAAATTGTCCGTACCGGGATTTGAACCCGGGCCCTCCGTAGCCGAAGCCAACAACGTTGACCACTCGACCTCACAGGCGGCTCATCACTTAGTAACTTAATATTTCGACATTTTTATTTTTTTTTGCAAAAATAAGGAAAATCTTCGTTTCGCATTTTTTGCGGTAAAAAACCAAATACCTAATTTTGTATGAGATTCACTCCCCCAATTACACTACCCCGAATTACACTGTTCCGACTTTAGTGTAAATGGGGGTTTTACTGTACATTGTAAGTTTAAATACAGGCGTGTCCTGGTTTATAAAAAAGGTTTGCCGGATCTGAATTTTTTAATTTTGTACTCTTTCAATAAAACTGTCATTCTTATGATTAAATAAATATATATGAAGAAACAAGATTTCAATAACAATTTGTCACCGAGAAGTTGTATTGCTTATTTCGGAAATGATTATCGAGTTATTTTTTTAATATTAAAAACTGGTATGAGGAAAAAAAAAACACGATTTCGAGTATGTTGGAATCGCAGAATTGTGGAAGTTTTGATAATCAATAAAATAATAAACCACTATTTCACACGTTTTTCAAAATTATCTATCGGGATCAGAACCGGGATCGCTCATCAAGAGCACTTTAATTAAAGTCAATTATAAATATTTGGATCTATGGACCACTGGGCCCATGTTATTGGTTTCCATGCCGAACCTGACGGGTTCAAATCCCAGTAAGAACTGCGTTTCTTTCAATTCGAAGGCACTCCGCCATTCCAATCCTAAAATAACGGGAAGTAGGGGGAGCGATTAGCTAACAACTATTCCTTTCCAAACATTTTTTTTATCCATAATCTTTTCGAAAAAAAAGAGAGCAGTAACCAACAGTTCTTGTCGAAAACTTCTTGTTGAGATTAATAGCCCATATAATTCACATTAATAGTGGACATTTTTTTTTTTTGTATTGTCTGTGAATTCTTTTCGCATATCGATTACCAATTGTTTGTTACACCCTTATTATAGAATTAATTTTAATTTAAACAAATATATATATTTGAATGGCTTACGCCAATGCGTCAAATATTTTGATGTTGAAAGATCATACGAGATATACTCGATGAGAATTTTTGAAAGTCACATGAGATTAACTCAATGAGAATTGAATTCACAAACACCCATGTCTTAGATCTCAAATTAAAATTGAAAAAAAATCCAATTTGATATTGACCTTACCGGGAATCGAACCCAGACCCACCTGATCGGCAGAGCAAGCTTTTACCAACTAGACCACAGCGGGCGACTATATCTTTGTTGTTGTTGTTTTTTTATTATTTATTAATAGCACTGAATCAATATGTATTTATGATTAGTTGAAAATGCTCGTGGAAATATAAAAAAGTTGTGAAAAAAATCGATTTAAAGATGTTTTTTTTCTCTCGTAATTTCTCCCCATTTGGGAAACGCTGTACAACGTAAATACTGACATACAGTATGGAGATTATTTAAGTATATAAATATTATTCTTTTGGAAGTATTCCAATATTATTTTTTTATTTCAGTGACTGGGCCAACTAAGTTAAGAAGTTCCTTCGCAAACGTGAGCCACATTTGTTCCTTTTTTCGCGTGTTCTTGACCTACAAACAATTCCGAACAATAACAAACAATCGTTGGGGTAATGGTCAAGAACAACGAAATTGATTGGACAAATTTATGGCTTCGACAAAAGATTTGCTTCCACTGGTCCAGTGTCTGCCAAACTGTGTGCCGCAAGAAGTCTCAGGTGTGCCGCGGAGGAAGAAGCATCAAAAATATTTATTTTAAATAATTCCTCTTCATTTAAATTTGCTTCAGTTTTAAATAAATTCAACACCAACATATTTAAATATATATTTGTCATGTTCGAGGTCTGCACGGGCCGGGTTCGGGCGGGTAAGCGCAATCGAGATTCGGGATCGGGCCGGACCCGGGTGAGGAATTAATTCTTCAGAAAAAAAAAATAGACTATGTTCGTGTCATAAGTCAGCCATGATGATTTTAATTATTACCAGTTCTATAGAGAATCGTAAATTGTTGTAAATTTGTAAAAAACGGTTTTTTTTCGGTCTGTTGAGTATAAATCCGAGCTTCGGGTCGGGTTCGGGTGACAATTGTGGTATTAGATTAGGGTCGGGTCTGAGACTTTCGGGCTCGGGCCGGGTAATTTTGTAAAATTTTGGCCCGTGCAGACCTCTAGTACATAGTGATCGGCGCGACACAGTTTCTTTTTTAAATGTCAATTCCTTTGTAAACGTGTCTTCTTTTGGTGTGCCGCGGAAAAAATCTCATTTACCGGTGTGCTGTGAAGTAAAAAAGTTTGGCAGACACTGCACTAGTCGAATAGATTAGTATAGTTGGTTAGTCGAACTGAAAAGTGTCCACACAAAGTGGCATAAGTAGTGACTAGGGCCTCCAATCCCGGGATCCCGAAATTCCAGGATTGTGACAGTACTAATAATGGGATTTCGAAATTGAGAAAATTGAGGGATGCTTTAAAAGAAGAAGATTCCAAATTTTGGGTTATTTTGGGAAATCCGTAAATTCCTGAGATTTTAGATTTAAAATTCTAAGAGCTAAAAAAATGACCCAAGTTGTTTTGTCTAATGGAAAGCCTGTTACCCTAATCATGTTAATAGCAATGTTCTTACTTGTTTAGTTTAGGTTTTGAGGTAAAATTTAGCTCTCAAAAGAAATTTCAATCGTTGTCGAGTTGATATTTGGCTCAGTTGACTAATGAGTTTGCCGACCACTGCCCTAGTACATACGGTTGTTCAAACCCGTGGATACAGCAACTGAATTTGGCGAAAACCCAACAGCGGTGGTCACTCCGCTAAGTGACTTCGAATAACAATAATAAATTAATATAATATCCCGCTGGACACCTGCAATTTAAATATTTAGCCCACGCGACAAAATTTAAAAAATGAAACTAAATCAAAAATTATTACAGATGCAAATAAATAATAATTCATTACAAATTCAATACACTTGCAAACTGTGCACAATTAATTTTGACAACGCAATAAAAACTTGGATCGCTAGAAAAAAAATGTCGACGAAAAAAATGGGCGGCCGATTTATGATCGGTGATGGTTTTTTTCGCGGCCATTGTATCCACTAATCTAATACGAAATTGCGGTTTTTAAGACGTGAATGAAAATTATACCTACGTCTCCCGGGGATTGTCAACCAGTAATTCAATATAAAATTTAATTAGTTAATTTAATATTTGTTATTTGTTATTTCACTGATCGTGTTACAAAGTCTGACAAGTTTTTCGCCTCTGTGAGAAGCATCTTTAAACTTAACTATCTTAAGGTTATTTATTAATTTTAATGCGTTCACTGCCAATACTTGGAGGGAAGGCATTATATATAAAAAAAAACATTAATTTGTTCAAATTCTATTTTTTATATGATCAGGACCGGTTTCGTTCATGACAAGCATTATCATGATCATATGAAATAAGAGTGGAATTTGTACAAAACAAGTGTTTCGTTTTTTTAATATAATAAAATAAATGTTACTTTTAACACTTCCCCTGCAGTGCTATAAAATACTTCAGATATCCTCAAAGAACCAAGTGAAAAACACGTTTTTTTAAAATGTACGTCCTGTGTTTTTACCGTTCATCAAAGGGCGGTTTTTGACTTGGTTCTTTAAGGGTCAGCAACATATCGAATGTATTTTTAGCACCTTATGGAAAGTGTTACGATGTCACTTGGCGGAAAGGTATATTAAAAAAATAATAAAACAAATCTTTTTTTTATCATGTCTGCTCCCAATGTGGAGCATATGGAGTTTTTTTTTTCAAAAGAAAAGTTTCTACGAGAACTGCTTGTCACTTAGTTGCTCAACCTCTCTTAGAGAGTGGGGATAGAATGATAGGGCTAAGAATGAACTAGTGGTTAGCTAATCGCTCTCGCTACGTCCCGTTTTTTTTATTATAGGATGGGTGGAGGGGTAATTTAAGACATCCATAAATCAAATAAAATTTGAATCTATAAAAACTGTCAGTGCTGGGATTCGAACCCGTGAAATAATTGCTCTAAGCCAACGACGCAGCCGGCAACCTCTTTTTATAGATGATCTAAATATATATTTTCACGTTTTAATTACCGAAATTGTTTGTAACGTCTTTATTGGTTTTTTTTGTTTTTTTTTGTAAATAGCTCCGTATGCATAAATATTCTTTTATCAGTTGAAAATGCTCAAGATGTTCGAAACCGGTCCTGATCTCAATAAATAGTTATAGAATAAGAACAAAGAGTATTTTATTATTAAATAATTTTTAAATAGGACAGGTGGCTCACCATTGTTTAATTCATTACTATTTTTAGATTACACAAAAATCTGTGCCTTTAAACCATGACTGTGGAGTCGGAGTCGCGTTATTTTGGCCGGAGTCGTGAAAAATGAGCGGCTCGATTTTTTTTTTGAAAAATATGTTTAATAATGTGTAGTCAAACAAAATAATCAAAAGTGTTGACATTTCATGTTTGGCTGACTAAAGATGATCTAATGGTATATATATGTATAAGTTAAAATGAAATTATTGAAAAATTTCCTCGGAGTCGGAGTCGTTAATGATTGTAAATCTGGAGTCGTCTTTTTTTTAACGATTACACCGCCCTGCTTTAAACACTAATATCCATAAATTGATTTACAAATTTTCCGTACTGGGATTCGAGCCCGCGATTGATATCCAATATATATTGTGATATTTTTGTGCGCTTATGTTGAGAAGCGCTGGAAAATTTTGACATTTTAATGACAGAAGTAAAAATAATTTCAGTTTATTATTTTTCCATGTAAAAAAAAACACCTAACGATTTCTGAATGAATTTGTCCCACGCGATGGCCAAAAAATATTACAATAGTTTTTTTTTTGCCATGCTTCGGTTATAATTCTTACATTTTTGGAAACAAAGAACATACTATAATTTCACAAGCATCATAAAAATTATTTCCTATAATTATTAATTCATACAGAATGTTGTAATAAAGCATACATGTGTCAACCTTGAACAGCGGTGCCCAAAATTGTGACCCCGCACATCACGAACGGACACGTAGAGTCGATGTCCCAATAACACGCCACCAATTATTATGATACTACAGCAAGATTTCTCTCCACTACCACACGAAAACAAAAAAAACTTGTATTATAATAAACATTAAATTTGGATCGTTCAAATTATGTACATTCACACAATTTTTGTCACTAACGATCCGGGTTTTACCTTTAGGCATCTTCAGGCGTTCAAATGCACAGATGAACTCAATAAGACATCTCTCGAAATCGTGTTATAGAAAGGAAAGCTCTATCTGGGATTTCAACGAACTATAATATTATAATTTCAACCCTACAGAGCCATATTGAAAACGACCCCTCAAACAATTATTTAAGTTTCAGAAAATAGTTACTCGATCGCTGGAATCTGGAAATATTAATTGAATCGTTCCCTTGAGCACTTATATGTAAAATAAAGTTTAAAAAAAAAAAGGTTTGCTGCCCGTGTGGTCGAGTGGTCAACGTCTTTGTCTTCGGTTACGGAGGTCACGAGTCCGAATCCCAGTACGGACAGTTTTATAAATTGATTTTTCAATAGTTATGAATTTCTGTTCGAAGGTATGGATTTATGTGATGTCTTGAATTCCCCCCTCCCACCCATCCTATCTTATGTACGGGGCGTATCGAGAGCGATTAGAAAACCACTAGTCCTGTCATAGCCTTCTAATCCTACTCTCTTTGGAAAAAGAGAGGTTGAGCAACTGAGTAAGAAGCAGTTCTCGTAGAAACACTTCTGTTTAGATAAACTCCATTAGGAGTCCATATGCTCCAGATTTGGAGCGGACATGGTAAAAAAAATATTATATAAAACAAAACATTTTTTATCATTTTTTTGTACTATTTTGCTTTAAAGGTAAGTTGCTTATGATTAAACTTTATTTTCTTGTGAATTCACGTGCTTGGTGTTTTATGTGAAGGTGTTTTTTATGCATAGTTTCCGACAGTAATATTTAATTGAAAATATAATAAATATCACGTATTGATAATCAATGATTGTTACACGTGTTAAAGTATTTTTTTAAAACCGTCTCCGATACCAATGTAGAGCATATACTAATAATAAAGCTGTATTTAACCACTCTATCTTGAATGAAGAAAAGTATAGAATGATAGGATTAAGACACGACTACTCCCTTACTTTCAAAGATCGGATATTTTAAAATATCAGATATCACAGAACATCTATAACGACAAAAACCGATTTAAAAATCAATTAAAAACAGTCCGTACAGAGATTAGAACCCGAGACCACTGTATCCGAAGCCAACGACGTTGACCACTGGACGACAGACCCGAAAAAATAAGCTGTACGTTGACGATTTTTGTTAGATGGATTGTGATTGACTAGGTTAACAAAGTTGTACGCTGTGATCGAGTTAAAGTATAGGTCCCTAAACAGCCAAAACAACGCATCGGCCAAGTTATAAAAGTTGCAGACACAGGAAATATGTTTTATTTGAGTTGATAGTTGAGGTGCGTAAGCGAAATACTAGGCGTTGAGTAAGTTAAGCCGATCCGAATGGATTGCACGAGTCTTCTCTATGGCTTGAATTTGAGGCACCCATACAAAGTCCCGACAACGTTATTGCACCGAAGTCCCATTTGACATTTTACGTAATGGCGGCTGTAACAATAAATTAATTTTAAGACCTCGTTACGGTGTGTTAAACTTTGGCATTTGAGTTTTGATTTTATTATTGCAGATAGGAGATACCTGCGTCCTACTCGCGACTGACGAAGGTGACGCCGAGTGCGGCACGCGAACCCCGATAGTCATGTGACATAATAAAAGTTAATTCTAAGGTTAACTGGTATACAAATTCTGTGCACACAAAATTATTGTGTTTATATTGCACCAGTTTGTCTCTGTCAAATACTTGGTGGAAAGGTATTTTATAAGGAAAGACACAATATTCTTTTGTACTTATTTCACCACTTTTATTTACCAAGATCAGGACCGGTTTCGCTCACGGCGAATAATTTAACAGTGCTATTTATACAAAAACAAAATTAAATAAAAAGGTGTCACATCTTATGTGTAAGGATCCAATGAAACCGTTTGTTGACCTTTTTGTTTTAATTGCCGTCTTGTGTTGTTCAATTTCTTTTTATTAGGAAATCAGATATCCGATTCTGTGTTTTTTTTTGCGTCTGAGAATATAGTACGTATTCGAAAAAATGTGTAAAAAACATTTTAAAAAATAGTATAGTCCAAAAAATATTATATAACAAATCAATTTAGGTGTTTTCTATGGGTTCTGATGTGTTTTGGCATGCCGAGGAGACGTGGTTTACCATCGCTGCACTAGCGGAACGAATCCCACGTAGGATAGTTACTATAATCTGTCGCATTGTTCTTCTTTTAAAGCTTACCTCAACTGGGGTGATCGCTGACCATGAACTTAGTATGTAAAAAAAAAAAAAACCAATTATCAAGCTTATATTATGTAATATTAATTTAATTCATAATAAATAAACTCAAAAGATGTTGTCAAAAAAATAATCGGGTATGTGGTTAACGTCTTTAACTTCGGATGGGATTTGAAAAGTTTTATTGATTTGATATTTAAATCGATATAATGATGACTATTAAATTGAACGTGTTTGAAATTCTCTCCCAGCCATGCGATACTTAAACCAATGACAAGCGACATCGATTTAATAACCCCTAGTACTGTTCTAGTCCAATCATTCTATACCTATTTGGAAAGATACATTTAGCAATTGAGTAACGAGTAGCTATCTTAAAAAATAGTCTCTATTAAGAGTCTATCCCCTCCAAATCGGGAGAGGAAATGGTAGGAAAAATAATTAATTACCCATTATCGGATTATTTCATGCCGGAAGGCCGTAAATATAAATTTATCTAAAAAACAAATAAGACATCATTAAAAAAGTGTGAATTTTAACTGAACGAACACTTTCGACTTCGCCATAAAGAGCTGTCCATAAATTACGTCAAACAATTTTAGCTCCCTATCATATAACATTTCAGCACATTTTTTTTGAAAACAATTATATTTAAAAAAAAAAGATGTTTCATTGAATTGTGTTGATTTTAAGATGTCACGTATCATAGCACGCTATAACACTGTCATTACACTTAGTTTTACGGAGCGTGATGTTATAATTGAGAATCTTGGAATCAAACAAGCCCAAATCTAGTTTTTTTTAGAAAAAAAATGAGATATCGCTATAAATTTTGAATGCTGGTTCAAAAGAACTGAATTTATTTTTAAACTTCGCTTTAAAACATTGTAGTTTCCAAGCTATTTAGGGTTAAAATATAAAAAAAACCTTTTATTAATAGCGATTTCCAAACTGGTAGAAGTGGACTATTGCAAAAGGAGGCGCGAACAGCTTAAATTATTTCTATTATAACCTTTAAAATGTGAATTTATTATTATAAAAAATAAAGAATGAGCAGGAGCGAAGATTTTTTATCAAATAAAAGCGTATTGATATAAAGTTTAGAAACCACTGTCTTATAATGAAAGCTGTCTTACGTATTTATAAGAAAAAAGTGTTTTTCTGTATTTTTAAAAAAGTGGATCTTGTGATTTTGTTCTCAGGTTTCTCATATACTTTGTACGATTCCTAAACAGAAGGATGGTGATGTTCACTGTCAATACTTTGTGGAAAGGCATTATATTAAGAAAAATCAAATACAGTAATACCCCGCTTTACGCGAGGGATACGTTCCGAAAAAAATCGCGTTAACTGAAATTCGCGTATATCGAGGTTTATGATTAAACATAGTCAAAATTTAATACAAAAAAATACAAATCATTTTAATCAATCACTTTAATTCTAAGAACACTTTATGCAATACATACTCTTATTTTTTATGGAAAAATACATCTATTGTCTTTTGGGTAGCGTTTTGTTCACGTTCTTGTAAAATACGTTCATAACACCCAACACTGTTTTTAATTGTTTGACACACGGTCAAGACACGGTCATCATTATTGTCTATACTCTGCAATATATCCAAACCTGAATAAATTTTTGAAAGTGCATTTTGTATTTCCCCTGAAGATAAAACTTTCTCTTCTACCTGTTCTTCCTCATCGTAGATAGGATTAAATATGTTAATACGCACTCTTTCGCGTAATGCGAGGCATTTGAGCGCGAAATTTGAAATTCGCGTTATAGTGAAACCGCGCTTAACGGGGTCGCCGCGCTAAGCGGGGTATTACTGTATTCATTTGTACTTATTTCCACTTTTATTTATCAAGATCAAGACCAGTCTCCTGCTATCACCTGCTTTCAAACATAATTACTATTAGTCACCACTTTACTGTTATAACTCTTTGATGAGCTTTGTAATAACATGTTAGAGGTGTTCAAATTTTTATTTTGAGTTAATTTAGAGCCTCTTATACTGTAATTTGTAAATTCTTTTCAATGTCAATTGTTTATGACACCTTTTTATTTCAATTTGTTTTTTTTTTTGTATAACAGTTGATAATGTTCGCAATAAGCGAAAAAAGTGGAAATAAGTACAAAGAAATATTGTGTTTTTCTAAATGGAAGGTGATAGCTCCACACTGGTGGGTAGAAGTATAAAACAGTAATAACAGACCTTGATGTACATATTAAAAGATGTTTTATTGATACCTATATATAGATCAGCTCACCTTGGATTGTTAAATTAAGTAATGGTTTGCAATTCAGGAAATCCACGCTCGTATCCTGGATTATCAGACTCAGATATCATCTTCCAATTAAATTCAACAGTCGATGGCGATAAAAAGTTATATAAATGACCGCAATGGGCAATTTTAAATTGAAATTGATAATTTTGTTATTTCTGATCTCGGGACAACGAGTATGTCACGTTTATCTTTTCCTTAGGTTAATTCTCCTTGAGTTAATCTTATGTGACTTACAAAAATTCTCATCGAGTATATCTCGTATGATCTTTCTAATTCAAAATACTTGACGCATTGGAGTTTAAATTAAAAAATAACAATAAAATAAATAAAATTTAAAAGCACCTTCCTCCTATTACCGCCTGATAGATGTATGTAAACAGGTTTTTTTCTACGAGAACTTTTTGTTACTTAGTTGCTCAACCATAGCGGCCGGTCAATGTGGCATTGGATCAATGCAACCCTTGTATATGCAGGGGCGGTTATATTTCTTGAAATAATATTCAAACATAACATTTATACCATTCACTCATTTTATATTCTTCATGTATTTTACATTGGGGGGTGCATTTATCCAATGCCACATTGACCAGCCGCCACTGTGCTCAACCTCACTTTTTCGAAGCATGTGGCCTCGTAATGGAAGATATCTCAACATATGTTTCTCTACGAGAACAGTCTATCAGTCAATTACTTATCCAAAGAGAATAAGGATAGAAAGATATTACTATTACATGACTTGTGGTTAGCTAATCACTCTCGCTACGCCCATTCTGTAAGTCAGGATGAATGGGAGGGAATTCAAGACAAAACATACATCCATGCCTTCGGACATAAATCGATTGAAAAAATATTTTATAAAAACTGTCCGTACTGGGATTCGAACTCGTGACCTCCGTGTTCTACGTCAACGGCGTTGGCATTCGACCACGCAGCCGCTATGTAGTGTAGTGCATATACATAAATGTACAAATATGTAGAAAATATACAATACTCGCCCGAAAACAAATTGATTTATGAAACTTCTTTACGTGTATCAAATACATGTATAGTATGAGCACCGTAACCGAGTAGTGTTGTCCACTCGGATCGGCTAAGCATCGAAGATGATTCATTTTTATATTTTAGAAAAAGTCTTTGTTGTAAAGCATATAGTTCCTTTACATGTAATAAATTAATGAAATTGAATTGAACAATCTCTAGCTCCCGCATTGTGTCTTACGATGGTACTTGGGTCGTTATGAACAATGCGCTGAGTGTCACATAGAACGTTTTACGCTGCATCGATGCACAACCCGCAACCCGCGAGACGCAAACAGCCAAGAATGACATTTATTAAGACTCGCAGACTACGCAAAGCATCCCAAAACTTATCTTCAATATTAACACAGTTTCTTTGCACAGTTGTTTTACGTGGAACTAGGGCATCCAATTCCGGACCCCTTTTGTGATAAACATTTACAAATCTTGCCTATTTTCAAAATATTTTCGAGAATTTTTCACTTCTTATTCTCAATCCCGGGATTTTTAAGGTTTTCACTGTCAATACTTGGTGGAAAGGCATTATATAAATAAAAACACAATATTCCTTTGTACTTTATTTCCACTTTATTTAAAAAGATCAGGACCGGTTTCGCTCATGGCGAGCATTGTCAACTGAATATAATTAAGCAGTGCTGTTTATACAATAAAAAAAGTACCATCACAGTAGGGATCATAAAATTGGACGGGATCCCGAGACTTGGGGATCCGGGATTGGAGACGTGTAAAAAGAGGATTGAACATATTCTTTGAGGCGCAGAAATCATCATGATTTATTTTTTAAACCCACTTAAAGAAAAAGGTTTTGCATGCCATCTAGATTTAAAATAAGATGTTGTAAGGCAGTAAAAAAATTGAACCCATCTACCCCATTTTATGCGAATTTTCCTCTGTACAGTAAAAATGTTAAAACTCTGAAAATATGTTTTACATTGTCTGCAGTGCAGATATAGAATTCTTTTAGGTAATTGCTTTAATCCAATTTAATTAAAGTTATCCACGAGAATATAAAAAAGGGTTGCAATTTGCGGAAACCATCTCGGAAGAAATTACATTTCAACACTAACAACGTATAATCCTGTATCTCCAGACATTACATTTTACAGGAGAGCGTCTCAAAGATTCCAAACCCAAAGAGAACGAAATTAGCAGCAAAAAATTAAGTATTTTTAAAAATATTTCTCGGTGCCTACTTATATAACTGAAGGTGTATACAACGTAAGAATTGTCCAGTTTATTTGCTAATTTTAAAATCACGTAATGTGAAGTAGATGCTTACAATGAGTCGAAAGACAATAGGCAGAAAATCATAACCGACAATTTATAATAGAAAATTTAAATTAACTTTGATTATTCCACGTATTGTGTTACTAACTGTGACACGTGTTTCGCCTCTTTCAGAAGCATCTTCAGACTTACTATCGCAAAGTTTGCTTAAGTAATGAAGCAAGATTGATCCTAACAAAATGGAGTTTGGGTTTTTTTCCTTTTAAGGGGAGCAAGGGGTGGGGTGTAGAATCGAAATAAAGCTAGTAAGTCTGAAGATGCCTCTGAAAAAGGCAAAACACGTGTCACAGTTAGTAACACAATACGTGGAACAGTCAAAGTTAATTTAAATTTTCTATTAAAATAAACTTCCACAAAGTTACCGCCGAAACCATCGAAAGGACAATTTATAAATTTTAAAGGAGAAGGTGAGTCCGGTTAGTAAATAGTAATATATGGTGAATGCCTACCCAGATATTATAAAAAAAATGGTCTAACTACTTTCAGTTCTCTAGATCAGCGTTTCTCAAGCGCGGTCCATAACAAGTCAGAACACTAAAATGCAAAGACCCTAAGAAAAATCAGGCGAATGAGATAACGCTCTCAATTTCTTGTCACTGACGCCTTAGGCCAGTGGACGGGAAAGTGCGGCTCTTTGGCCCTTTGAGTGTGGCTCTTCCACAAAATATCACATACAGTGCGATTGAAACATCGTGTCCCACGCGCATAAGTCGGTTTTCAGTCTGTAAACTTAAGAGTAGGAAGGGCAGATCCCAGTGAACGTACCTCAATGAAATTGAGGAGATTTTAAGCAAAGGCCATCTTAGGAGTACCCAGTCAAGTTAATAACAATGTATGTTTAAAAAATTTGTCTCTCAAAAGAAATTTCAATTGTTGTATTGATGATATTTGGCTCAGTAGACTAATGAGTTTGCCAACCACTCACTGCCTCAAGCGATATTGAACAATTGTTGGGTTACTGTGTTATTACTGTTTAATAACAGTGTCGCTTAAGTTCTTCTGCTGATTATGGTTCGATCATCTTTTAATAACTACGGCCCGAGAACAATTATTAACAAATGGATAAATTAGTTGCGCATCACTGTTTTATAGCGTTGACGATGATAGAACGTATTCCTTTGTTGTGTTAAGGAGTGAAACTTAAATTTTGTTTGGGTAATAAATCACCGCTTAAAACGACTAGCCCCACTTTGTTTCACGAAAAGGGAGTCGAGACAAACGAGACGGGCCACTGTTTTATTTCCGTAGAATGTTATTATTTCACTTCTGTTGTTACTTCTCCAGAATCTGAGACAGCTAAATTATAACGAACGCCACTGCGCAGCTTAAAAACATCGCATAATTATTTTAAATGTCGTATTTAATTCAAGTCCTGAAAACAAGTGGTGAACGCCTAGCTATAATCTCCGTACCGTATACTAAATGTTGCATTTTCTCAAAAGGGGAAGATTAGTAAGAAAGGTAGTGAGTAGGGCATCCAATCTCAGGATTCGGGATCCCGTTCAATTTTCTGATCCAGAAATTCCGGAATTGATACAGCTGCAATCCCGGGATTAAGAAATTTTGAGCAAATCCCGAAAATTGACACGAAATTAGCAAATTATAAATATATAGTATCTTTGGGACATATAAATGATTTATTTGCGCGGTATTCAAAAGGTTAAGAACAAAGGACAGTTACGAAGTTGTTCAGTTTTATTAACGTTGCGCGCAAGCAGGGCTGCTTGCCATTTTTTTCTTTCACTCAACGAGAACTATCAAGAATCCTGTAGGTACACAGAGCTACGTACATGAGTAATTATCGCCTAATCCTTTAATCCAGAGACGTTTAATTGGATTACAGGATTTAAAAGATCGATACGAGACAGTGCGCACGCAAATTTCTCTAAAGTATTTTGCCAACTTACCTAACAATTTTCAAAGTAAGATTACGACATGGTTCAATATACTGTAAGTAAATTTGAATTGTTCAAACTATGTACATTCTCACAGATTTCGTCACTAACGACCCGGTTTTCGCCTTTCGGCATCTTCAGGCGTTCAAGTGCACGGATGAACTTGAACTGACGTTTAGCAAATGAATGTTTCGTGTTTATATAAGAAATAAATGTATCATTGAGTTCAAAGCCATTGCTGGCCAAAAGGAATCTCTTGGGAATGCCCACAGATTTGAGAAGTAAGTAGTCTCAAGAACTATATTTTATTTGTTTGTCGGCAAAGGTTTTATGATTATTTTTATATAGGGTACAAAAGTGGAGACCCAGCTAGGTTGAGTATTTCATTTAAATGTGGGCATTCCGAAGAGCTTATTCTTTTTGCCAGCAATGGCTTTGAACTCAACGATACATTTATTTCTTATATAAACACGAAACATTCATTTACTAAGCGTCAGTTCAAGTTCATCCGTGCACTTGAATGCCTGAATATGCCGAACGGCGAAACCCGGGTCGATAGTGACAAAATCTGTGAGAATGTACATAGTTTGAACGATTCAAATTTAATATTGAAATTCCACCGAGCACCTTCAGTCGAAATCTTAAATTATAAAATGGTTCAATATACTGTAAGTATTTTACTATCAATTGGAACCCATTAGAGGTGAAGTGACCCAAGTGGTATTTTAGAAAATAAGGTAGATGAAATTCATTTATGAGAAAAATAGATTGACAGAAAAATGTAATATGTGTGTAACGGGTGTGTAAATAAATTATAATTAAGTATCTTTGTTCGAATTTAGATGTTTTCATTAAATTACCAGATACTTCATGTCTACGTGTGATGGGTATGTTTGTAATCATTTAATAATACCTATTCTCTGATATAACGAGTAATGCTTATAATAAGCAAATAGAGTCGGTCCCATCTTTCTCGTAGAAACCGAGTTCGACGGTATACAATATTTCTCGCCTAAACTCACTCATGTCTACATTCGAAATAATACTGTTAAAAAATTGTTAAAGCTTTGTGCATAATCAATGACTACGTTTTATTGAAAAAAAATATCTCTGGATAATGCTCGTGTGATGATGTTTTTTAAGATGAAGTAACACGTGCCATATATCGACTGTGGAAAGGAAAGTGGACGTAAACCACACATATCAAATTTTACAGGAGGCGCAAAAAAGTGTTTTGATGATTATGGACCATATGCAAATTATGAATTATACACAATATTGAAGTGCACGGAGACTTTTAAAGTGCTGTTCAATTGGCATAATCTAATATTTATTAAAGAAATTGTCTAGGAAAAACTTTTATTTCAGTCGTTTTTCTTGGTTTTAATTTTTAACAAGGTCATCTTTTTCAAACATAAAAGCTAAATTTAGATTTGAATCGTTCAAACTATGTACATTCTCACAGATGTTGTCACTAACGACCCGGGTTTCGCCTTTCGGCATCTTCAGGCATTCAAGTGCACGGATGAACTTGAACTGACGCTTAGTAAATGAAAGTTTCGTGTTTATATAAGAAATAAATGCATCACTGAGTCCAAAGCCATTGCTGGCGAAAAGGATGAGCTCATGGGAATGCCAACAGATTTGAGTAGTAAGTAGTTTCAAGAATTATATTATTTGTTTGTCGGCAAAGGTTTTATGATTATATGATTTTATGATTATATAGGGTATAGAAGTGGAGATGCCGGAAATTTTAATATTTCATTTAAAATCTTAGATACTAATTCGGCATTTGCAGCTTGCATCATTTCGATAGAACGTGTATCTAGTTTGATACATTGTGATTATCGAAAAAAACCTGTTTTGAAAAAACTGTAGGTTACGTCCTTTTTCTTTTCCACAGTCGATATTATAGTAGAACGTTCAGCGAAATAAAAGAGTTATAAATTGAATTTATTGTATCAATTGTGTAACAACCTTTTTAAGTGTTTTCGTTTATTTTACGAACCGCGGATAATAGGACCGCGTATGCCGAGGGTCTTGGGTGGTATATTTATTGCAAACGCTGGCATTTGAAAGCTCCCGAAACGACAGAGCTTAAAGCCTAACTTGAAGTACCGTGTCATTATTTATTTCCTTTTCCATAAATTCGTAACACTGTTTTTAGGTTTTAAGGGAAGAAAAAAATAATAAAAACTAATGCAGTGGATAGGTCTTGCGGGAAAAGGGTGTCTCGAAGGGAGCAATATTGCGCTATTGTCCTGATAAGCGCTTCCAATATCGGCATTTTGAGATTCACTAAAACATGTAAAAAAAAAACACTCAGTCATGGCAGATGCAACTACCATGTGGCAAATTAACAAATTTTAGAATCTGATAAATTGCCTTTTTCGCCAGAATTTTCGGAAGCAATGGTAAATGATCAATCCCGAAATCTCAGGATCAAAAAAAGGTGCGAAATTGGATGCCTTAGGTCTAACGCAGTGTCTGTCAAACTGTGTGCCGCAAGTAGACTCAGGTGTGCCGCGGAAGAAGAAAAAATGTTAGTTTTAAATATTGCCTATTCAATAAAAATAATAAAAGATTTTTAGTACTTTTTCCGCTAAAGTACTAAAAATCTTTTATTATTTTTATTATAATGCCTTTCCACCAAGTATTGACAGTAAACACCCCTAAAAGTGATTATTGCCTATTCATTTAAATTTTCATAAATTTTAAATAAATTCAACAATCTAGATCAGTATCTGCCAAACTGTGTGCCGCAAGAAGTCTCAGGTGTGCCGCGGTGGAAGAAACCTTAAAAATGTTAATAATAATGCCTATTTATTTAAATTTTAAATAAATTTAACATCTACACATTCAATCAAATATTTGTCACGTTCATACATAGTGGTCAACGTGACAAATTTTTATTTGGTGTGCCGCGGTACAAGTCTCAATCATCAGTGTGCCGTGAAGTAAAAAAGTTTGGCAGACACTGGTCTAGATATTCAAATAAATACGTCACGTTCGTAAATAATGGTCGACGCGACATATTTTCCACATTTATTTTTTAAATGAAAATTTCCTTTTTTGAAACACATTTATTTGGTGTTCCGCCAAACGAATCTCATTCACCAGTGTGCCGTGAAGTAAAAATGTTTGGCAAACACTGGTCTAACCCAACAAATAAATTGTTGCCCCAGTTCCATATATACATATTATAAATGATAGTTGTTTTATTCATTGCAAAAACATTTTTTTTATACATCAATCACCATTGCTAAAAACCTCTACATGACGCTAACGTAACTAATTATAAATAGGGCCTCCAGCCCCGGGATACCGGATCCCTAAATCCCGTTTAATTCTGTGATCCCAAAATTCGGGATGACGACAGTACTAATTCCGGGATTCCGGGATTGAGGAAGTTAGAAGTTGAACGAGGTGAAAATAAGAAGGTTCGAAATTTTGGTATTTTTTGGGAATATATATTAGTTTTATATAGGTACTGCTTTGCGGTTGCGAATCATGGCACCTGAAGAAGACTCAGAAAAACCGTATACTGAGCTTCGAAAACGGATGCCTGCGTCGGATAATGGGGGTGAGGTGGTTTGATTTTGTGACGAATTCAGAGATAAGGGAGCGTACAAGACAGCGCCCCGTCACGTCAGTGGTTATGGCGAGACGTTGGAACTGGCTGGGTCACGTGCTGCGGATGCCTCCGGAAAGCCTCAATCCTGCCTGCCTCTTCTTTCGACCGGTGGGATTTCGGCGCCCCGGACGTCCGTCGGGTACTATCCATAGGATGTACTCGGCGAAACTGAGATATGCTGGCATGTCATGGGAGTAAGCAAAGCAATCGGCGGGAGACAGGGAAACATGGAGGTGCCGCGTGGCGGCCATATGCTCCACATAGGGAGCGTACATGGCCAAAGAAGAAAGGAGAAGATATGTCAGTTTTAAATAATTGCGAAAACGAATATTACACAATCGGCATTTGAAAGTTAATACAGCGTTTAAAAAATAAGCTGGTATCGATATCAGCCATGCTCCGACTAGGGAGCGGATATGGAAAAAAAACTGTTTCTGAAATATATTTGTAGAACTAAAATACTTACAATTCGATCAATAGCATTGAATTGAGTTGTAATATTCTGTCTTCTGGTAACTCTTTTCGACGCAATATTGCGCGATCGCCCGAACCACCCACGCGCCTCAGCGTGGGTGTTTATTTACCATTGGATAAGTCCCAAAAAAGGACCGTAGGCAGGAAACTGTATTACCATAATTCGTCCGAAACTTCGGTCTTCACGAGAAACGTTACGCGGCATCTTATGTCCTAACTAATGTCCGGAAATCGGACACACGTTCAGATAACGATGCGGTTACGGTGTAGTAATTTTCAATATCTAAACATTTTCGAACAAACATAAAATTTAATAAGGTAAAAGTATTTACTTAATAATATATTTAAACGCTTTTTAACTAAGAACATCGGTTTCATAGAAAATTTAAATTAACTTTGATTATTCCACGTATTGTGTTACTAACTGTGGCACGTGTTTCCCCTCTTTCAGAGGCATCTTCAGACTTACTATCGCAAAGTTTGCTTAAGTAATGAAGCAAGATTGATTCTAACATTTCAAAATTATAAAATTACAAAATGGCGGTTTGGGTTTTTTTCCTTTTAAGAGGAACAAGGAGGGGGGTGTAGAATCGAAATAAAACAAACAGATAATGATACTAATGATACTAATGAGTTGTAATCATTGGTTTAAGTTTATATTATAGATCAGGCCGGCCGATAATAGAAACTCTACTTATTTTGGAATCAACTATTGGCCACCATCATTAAAACATTTAAAAAATATATACTTCCAATTCATTCAAGAGAACTATTTTTAATACACTCACGAAGAACTAGCTAATTCAATAATCATTTCATTTGATGATCGTATAAACGTTTTACATACCTTTGAACATAAGTGAAATATCTATCACCAGCGGAACAACATACATTGCTGTTTAGACGAGAGTTTAACATATTTTTTTTAAAAACAGTTGGCATAAAAAGCACAAAGCGACAGATATTTTGAAATCACAACAGATCAACTAAGTGACACGTTTTTTTATGCTAATCCAGATCAACTCGAGAAGCAAAGACAGCCCGCTGTTGTCTAGTTGATTACAGCTTGCTCTACCGACCAGGCGGGTTTGGGTTTGATTCCCGGTAAGGTAAATGTCAAATTTATATTTTTAAATTTAAATTTGAGGCCTAAGAAGTGGGTGTTTGTGATGTCAATTTACCTCGAGTTGATCTCGAGTGACTTACAATAACCTCTCATCGACTTTTTCTCGTATGATGTTTCAATTAAAAAATATTTGGCGGATTGGCATAAGCTGTATTTTTTTCAAAAAAATCTTATCTTATAAACAATGTCCAATGTTTCAAAAATATGATTTGAATATATATATATCGACTGTGGAAAGGAAAAAGGACGTAACCCACAGTTTTTTCAAAACAGGTTTTTTTCGATAATCACAATATATCAAACTTGATACACGTTCTACCAAAAGGATGCAAGCTGCAAATCCAGAATTAGTATCTAAATTTAGCTTTTAAGTTTCAAAAAGATGACCTTCTTAAGAATTTAAACCAAGAAAAAAGACTGTAATAAAGATTTTTCATAGCCGATTTCTTTAATTAATATTAGATTATGTCAATTAAACACCAGTTTAGAAGTATCCGTGCACTTCAAGGCTGTGTATAATTCATAATTTGCATATGTCACAAAATCATCAAAACACGTTTTTAGCGCCTCCTGTAAAATTTGATATGTGTGGGTTACGTCCTTTTTCCTTTCCACAGTCGATATATATATCGACCTTAATTGAGTTATTTCTACCAAGAGAATGAAATTTCAATGTGGGCTACGAATTTACTAAGCTAGCGAGAATCGGGCGATGCCAAAAAATCAGCGCTATAATCTCGTCCCGGCGGATCAGACGTTGGCAACCGCTGGGTATCGGGCGGCCGGCCGGGGTGGGCGGGACTCGGGGCTTATTTCGCCAAGGACGGCGCGGGCTGGTGGGCGGCAATTTTCGGCAGGCTTCGCCTCTAAATATGTACATTATAATATTATTATTAACGCCGCGGTGCCGGGAGAACCTTTCGACGCCATTGTATTGAAATTTAGATGGCAGGCTTCGCGCGATAATATACGTGAGCACATAATGCCAAGCGAGCACACTGAGACTGTCTATTAAGGGTTGGAATAATTTGACAAGATTGTTGCCAGTCAATAGACTAGGGGTTGTGCGTGCATCATCACTTAGTGGCATAGTCGTATGGAATATGTCACTGAGGCAATTTCGAGAGTTGAAAATCCCGGAACCTTTTCCTGATCCCGGGATTCCGGGATATATAATATTCTCATCCCTTGATATCGGGATTTAACAGTCAATAAAAAAACGTGTATTAATTCGGAATTAAGATTTTTTACAGCGATTTTGAAATCCTGGGATTTTTCAAATCAATTGTTGTCGATTTCAAAAACACAATAATTTGCGAAATTCCCAAAATAAACACTAAAGCTTTTAACTAAAAATTAAAGCTAGTATTAAAAATGAAAAAACTGCAGTATCACCTGATGATCGCGATGACCAAAACTGGACCTGATCTCCACGATACCTTTATATAAAACATTTTCATCATAAATTCAAAGAAACATCGTGATGACGTGTCTCGATTTTTTCTACTTTTCAGGTAGGCCAAAAAACAAAACCTCAGTAATCTTTTACTTATTTTTTAACAGGTGTAAATCATTGAAATTATTTTTTTCATTATCTTAAAGCAGTGGCACTTAACCTTTTTAGTGATATGCAATCCGTTGAATCTGAAAATGTGTTCTCGCATGCCTTTAAAAATTGTAATCAGATTTTAACATTTTGTTTAATCTATAAATAAATACAAAAAGAGTGCATTTTTCGTATCCTCAACCCATTTTCGCCCAGTGTTCCAATATTGGAACATTTAATATTTTTACTTTATTATACATAACGCAAAAAATTGAGATTGCACCAGTCTCAATCAGTCTACAGCTAGCAAGCGTGGGGATCGTTTCGTGTAGTATTTTTTCAGGTTTGAACCTGTCGTAGTGGGCAGTGTTTTTTTTATTTGCATCAATTACGGTCAAAAGTGAGTTAAGCACTTGGAATAACTAAGTTATTAAAAATATTGCTACAATAAAAATGAACTACAACAAAGCTGCCGCCAAATCCATAGATAAATCCATTATAACGTATCTATTGTGGAACGTAATAAACATAGGAGTATTGAAATCACGTCAATCCAACACACTAAATTGTTGACAACGTCTTAGTCGGTAGAGGTGAAACTAATCCCGCCCGCTGTGGTCTAGTTGGTTAGAGCTTGCTTTACCGACCAGGTGGGTCTAGGTTCGATTACCGGTAAGGTCAATGTCAAAATT
The DNA here is from genome assembly GCA_030503985.1 of Himalopsyche tibetana. Lineage (NCBI taxonomy): Eukaryota > Metazoa > Arthropoda > Insecta > Trichoptera > Rhyacophilidae > Himalopsyche > Himalopsyche tibetana. The sequence goes on along the minus strand of JAPJYX010000052.1, from coordinate 2,355,698 downwards.
GGATTTTTTTCAATTTTAATTTGAGATCTAAGACATGGGTGTTTGTGAAGTCAATTCTCCTTGAGTTTATCTCTTGTGACTTTTAAAAATTCTCATCGAGTATATCTCGTATGATCTTTCAACTTAAAAGTATTATATTTGACGCATTGGCGTAAGCTGTAATGTCAAATATTTTTTTAAAAAATTTAAAAAAAAAAAATTAAATTAAAATTAAAAATTAATAATATAACTCCTATAACAGTTTCGCTGTATTTGGCGATTTTCAATGGTGTTCAGTTACTTAACTAGGAAATGTACATACCAAGAAATATATATTTTTAACGGCAATTTCTTTTTAGCTTCGTAGTGTTGCCATATTGTTGGAAATTGTTTTCTATGAAGGTAAGTGTGCTGGTTACCTGGAAAGAAGAAGAAAACAACAGTAAGTAAACAAAATATGACAAAATTTGTAAAATTCAATTCATTATCATGACGAGGGCATTTCTCCGTGACCATACTACTTTTACATGCGGGTATTGCACAAGGGATTTCAAAACCGGTGTAACCGGGATCTCGGTATTCATGATGTTTTGTCAATACCGAAATACCGGGTTTAAAAATGCACAAAATAAAATTACCATGTCCGGTCCCAATGTGGGGCATATGGACTCCTAATGTAGTTTTTCTCAACAGGTATTTCTACGACAACTGCTTGTTACTCAGTTGCTCAAGCTCTCTTTTTCTAGAGAGAGTAGGAATAGAAGGATAGGGCTAAGGACAGGATTAGTGGTTAGCCCAGAGGTAGGGAACCTTTTCTTCTCTAAAGGCCGCATTTATTTTTCTACTTCGACATAAGGCCGCAGTAAACATAGGACGGGATTGATTAATATTCAATCCCTTACCTTACTTTTCCTCGCTATACCTTTTCCCAGATATCTGAGGAGCAAACATTCAAAAAGTGTTTTGTCACAAATTTTGAAAAATGGCGTTTTATATCAATTCTGATAGCCCGTAATAAAACCTATGAATGGAAATCAAAATTAGTGTTGAAAAAGGTTTTTTTTCATATTAAAATGAAATCATAAAGTCGACACATTCATACAAACCGTCACTTTTGCAACACTTAAATCATCATTTTCCAAGCTTTGTATTTGTGTGACAAAACACTTTTTGAATGTTTACTCCTCAATTCTACAAACCTCATTTTTCCAGAATTGGTCAGAAGGCCGCGGGTTCCCCACCTCTGGGTTACCCAATTGCTCTCGATACGCCCCGTTCATAGGATAGGATGGGTGGGAGGGAGGAATTCAAGACATCACATACATCTATGCCTTCGAACAGAAATTCATAAGCCGATTGTAAAATCAATTTATAAAACTGTCCGTACTGGGATTCGAACCCGTGACCTCAGTAATCGAAGCCAACGACGTTGACCACTCGACCACTATTTTTACCCAATCGATAATAATTCACATATTTATTATATAATATCGACTGCGGAAAGGAAAAAGGACGTAACCCACACGTATCAAATTTTACAGGAGGCGCTAAAAACGTGTTTTGATGATTTTGGGCCAAATGAAAATTATGAATTATACACAACCCTGAAGTGCACGAAGACTTCTAAACTGGTGTTTAATTGACATAATCTAATATTAATTAAAGAAATTGACTAGGAAAAACCTATTTTTTCGTTTTTTTCTTGGTTTTAATTTATTACAATGTCATCTTTGTCAAACTTAAAAGCTAAATTCAGATACTAATTCGGCATTTGCAGCTTGCATTCTTTTGATAGAACGTGTATCGAGTTTGATACATTGTGATTATCGAAAAAAACTTGTTTTGAAAAAATGTGCGTTTCCTCGATTTTTCTTTCCACAATCGATATGAAATATTTTAAAGCTGCCAAGAGTTGAATCAACATTGACAGGTAGAATAATTGATGTGCTTTTTTATGATGTCCGCTCACAATGAGGAGCATATGAACTCCGAATAGAGTCTATCTCAACAGAAGTATTACTCAGTTTTTTAACCTCTCTTTTTTTCAAAGAGAGTAGTGAACAAAGATAGAACTAGTGGTTAGCTAACCGCTCTCGTTACGCTCATGTTTAAGGTAAGATAGATGAGAGGGTATTCAATACATATATACATCCGTGCTTTCGGCAGAAATTCATAAATCAATTAAAAATAAATTATATAAACTGTAACCGAAGCCAACGGTTGTGAACACTCGACCACGCAGCCGGCAATGATTATAATAATATATTTTTAAACACGATATTTCGTATAAAATATCGAAATACCAGTATTGTGATCCCAATTAGTAGTATTTTTTTTTGCTTGCATGTATAAAAATACATAACTATTTGGAACTGATATTAATAAGAAATGTTCAAATAGCGGTATTGCAAGCCTTCATACCCGTGTGCGCCCAGTGCGGCCCTGGCGGCATTTATCTGCAGTACGTCACGCGCCACCCTTGAATCTGTCAATAGAGATGTAGCATGGGGGGTAAGCGGAGATACGCCCTTGACTATTCACTCCAATGACAAATTGAGACAATAAATTATTTCTTGCGACCCGTTTCCGTTCGAATCTCTGAACGGGTCCACGACGGACTGCGTCATTTCGGGCAATGGCGTCCACAACAGATTTTTTTTTTTTAAAAAACGAGGTACATAAAAAAAATACGTTTTTATCTTCCGTTTTCGTCAACAATGACTAGCGCAGCGGTTAGCGTTTTTGGCTTCCGTGCCAGACCTCACTCGCGGGTTTGAGTCCCATTACGAACAGCATATTTTTGTGCGAAAGCATGGGTGTTTTGTGTTGTCTGAAAATACCCTCCCGACCTTCCGATCCTTCAACAACTGGGCGTAGCGACAGCGATTAGCTTACCACTAGTCCTGTCCTAGCCTTATCCTTCTATCCTTTTAAGGTATTCACTGTCAATACTTGGTGCTAAGGCATTATATTAATAAAAACACAATATTCATTTGTACTTAATTCCACTTTATATTAAAATATGTCAGGACCGGTTTCGCTCATTGCGAGCATTGACAAATGATGACAGTTAACAATGCTCGCAATGAGCGAAACCGGTCCTGAACTATTAATTAAAGTGGAATTAAGCACAAAGGAATGTTGTGTTTTTATTAATTATCCTTTTATCCCTATTACTCTATTTGGAAAAAGAGAGGTCGAGCGACTAAGTAACAAACAATTCTCGTACGAAAACTTCTGATGAGATACCTCCACTAGGATGCCATATGCTCCACATTGAGAGCGGACATGGATTAAAAAAAATCATTCAAAATACATTTTCAGTTTGTTTTCAATTTAAAAAAAAACGATATTTTGGTATCTTAAAAACACCAAGAATACCGGATTGAGGTTTCGGTAACACCATCACCACTCGGCTATGGTTATCGATATTCCGTGGCACAGCGTGTTTAGAAGCAGACGAGGGTAGTACACATACAGTTCAAAACCTTTTTTAGAACCGCACACTCTCCAACGAAATTTGCGGCGGACGCTACTGCGGAAAACCTTTTAAGGTGGGCTTCGCATAACTAACGATGTGGTGAAAAAGTTAACGACGGGACACTTTCTCATCCGGGGAAACTTTATCTCGTTGATATGTTAAAAACAATAATGTATTATGTACTATCTGTCGATAATTTAAGACCTAAATGCTGGTTTAGGAAACGTTCAACAGAAACCACGATATTTGGCATTACAAAGAAATATTTAACAGCTTAACGACCGCACGTTTTTTTTTAAATTTCACCTGGCGAAATAAAATTTTGCGATAAATTCGCAAAAATTATAATTTTACTAAATTCACTATAATTTGTAAGCAAATTAAGATATCTTTACAAAATTTAATTTTCTTAGCTTACAGATACTTCACCTATACGCATATATGTGTCCGCCGGCCATCAACCTTTGTTTTTCAAAGACTCAAATACGCGTCCACGGTCGTTAAGCTGTTTTAAAATAAAAACATTTACTTTTTACTTAAATTTTCTTTAAAATGATCTGGACCGGTTTTGCTCATGACGAGCGTTATCAATTTATATATATGGGCCGACTAGAGGTGAAGTGAGAGCAGTGGTATTATAGAAGAAAAAAATATCTAATTATCCATAAAATCTATATCCATATTGACAGTGAACACACTAAAAGTGAACCTGCTATAATATGCGCGAAATCGACTTTACAGATCATCGCGCCCTCCTGCCCTATATACTCATCTGCCAATAACAATTCGCGGGTTCGACACAAAAAAAACACTGTCCTAATAAAGGCGAGCATAATTAAGCGCCTTTCGTCGCTCTCATTACACGAAGGCGTCGAAAAAATAAACAAATAATAATAATAATGAAAATGACAATCTCTTAAAAACAAACGCGCGGCAAAGTCGACGCCCACTGCAGACGACGCCCGGCAGCGTCGCGACGGCGTGTCAAAATCTCAGAGCGACCGGCGTCGAGCAAAAACACGGGCCGTATCACACGAGGGTATGCGATTTTGGTATCTCAACATTCCAGTTAGTTAAATAGTAAAGGCATTTAAACGATCAAATTTGTATGTCATACAATGAATAAATGATTATATAACAGATTAAAAATATCAAAGTATTTTAGTTCTACAGTTTTTAATTATTGTTATGCGTTGATAGCTATTTCGGCTTGCGCCATCGTCAGAACTATGTTTAAACTTATATTTTGCTCAGCTATATATACTAGCTCTGAAGAGATACACAATGCATCAAGTTATTCACTCTAACATCCTAATTATAATTACAATATTACACTTATAAAATGTGATTCTAGTGTTTCAAAGAACGATTAACAATCTGGGTTTATTTCTTAAAACATTAATAAGGATAATAAATATCATTTTAATTATATGCCAGTATATTATAGCTGAGCAAAGTTTAAACATAGTTCGGACGATGGCGCAAGCCGAAATAGCTATCAACGCATAAAATTATTAAAAACTGTAGAACTAAAATACTTTAATATTTTAAATCTGTTATGATGGAGTTCTACCAAGTAAATGCCAAATCAATTAATAAAATGATTATAAACTTTTTTGCATGGTATATACGTTTAAAAAAACCGTGTATTTAAAAAAAATGTACAGATTCTTGCTTGACATGTACAGGTTTGAAAGATTTCTTTTAATTGCTTCCGAGAAAATGATAGAGAAACTATTTAATTCAATTTGTGCGGGTTGAACTTTGTTTACACGATACTACTCATGTAGGTCCAATGTTTCTTAACCGGTGGTCCGAGAAAATTTTTGGGTGGGCCGCAAAAAAAACTCTGCAGCTCAAAAACCGTTAATATCCGCCAATAAAAGCTTATATTGGTGGGCCGCAAAACATGTTTTGATTTTTTCGGTGGTCCGTGGATGTAAAAAGGTTAAGAAACATTGATGTAGACCAGCTATTTTCAACCTGGGAGGCGTCGGCTATTGCAAGTGGAGGCGCGAACAGCCCAAAATATTTATTTACCCTTGAAAACGTGTCTTTTTTACTATATCGACTGTGGAAAGGAAAAAGGACGTAACACACACATATCAAATTTTACAGGAGGCGCTAAAAACGTGTTTCGATGATTTTGTGACATATGCAAATTATGAATTATACACAACCTTGAAGTGCACGAAGACTTGTAAACTGGTGTTAAAGTGACATAATCTAAAATTAATTAAAGAAATGGTCTAGGAAAAACCTTTATTTCAGTGTTTTTTTTTGTTGGTTTTAATTTTGTACAAGATCATCTTTTTCAAACTTAAAAGCTAAATTTAGATACTGATTCGGCATTTTCAGCTTCCATCCTTTTGATAGAATGTGTGTCAAGTTGTATACATTGTGATTATCGAAAAAAAAGCTGTTTTGGAAAATTGAGGGTTACGTCCTTTTTCCTTTCCACAGTCGATATGAAATAAAGGATGGGGGAGCGCAGTACCATTAACCCTCCAGAGACGAGAGCTTTTTTCCGATAAAAAAAATATTTTCTAAGCCATATTGAAGTCACGGATAACTTTTATTCCTATCCAAAATTAAAAAAAAAAAACGCAAAGTCGTTGTATAGAAACCCCGCATGACTATATGGTCATGCTCATCCTTTTATTACCGTGTAATATTGAGTACGGACAGTAGTAAGGACAAAAGAGACCGTATGGGCTTGCAAACATTCGGGGTTGAAATATAGCTAAACATGATTTTTTTAAAAATATTTACAATTTGACCTCTTTAGATCAACATAATTTCAAAACAAATATATTAGCAAAATAACTGTAAATAATTTTATGTTTTTATAAAAAAATATCTAACAGTTTCAAAAAGTAAATTTAAAAAAACGGAAATTCAAAAAATCACATGTGCTTTTGGAGACCTTTCCTGTTCCTACGGCTGATGACTTACTGTAGTCCGTACCCTTCTTAACCAAATATGAGCAAAAGCAACGATATTCAGGTAGAAAAAGTATGAATAGTGGGATCAATAGACAACGGTGTTTTGTGTGACCATATGGTGACGCTCGTCCTTGGAGGGTTAAGGTTGGAAACCACTGATGTAGACTACTCTTTAAATGCATTAAAAGAGTTATCGTGGATCATTGTGTTATTCATATGTTCCTCGCGTGATCAGTGATTTACAGATCTCAAATAGTGTTTACTTTTTGTACAATGTAAGGTTTTGTATTTTAGAAGTTTGAAGCTTCATTTACTTTGAGTTATATTTGGATTACTCATTAAAATAAGCATTGAATGTCATTTAAAAAAGAAATATACATTTTAAAATTGAGAGTTTGAGAAGCAAAGGTATCAATCATGAAAAAAAAAACAATCAATAGATGCAGAATCATAGAGCTTAAAAATATGGCATAGAATTTTTTTTGATTCGTTTTAAAAAAAACACACCTTTTTCATTATATAAAAAAAATTCACAAGACAAAATGTTTGGTTAGCGCATATGAAGAATCACAATATTCTACTGTAAGATATAAAACATGAATTACATTAATTAGTAATGCTTTTTTTACATTTTTCTCAAAATCTCTTTCGTGGTAGAACGCTGTCTTTGCTTTTGACCCCCTAAATTATGCCATAATGTGTCATTCGTATTTATGACACTTGCGTGACGAACCTGTCACAGCATACGCTAGTCGTACATTTCTACATCTGCCAAATCTGTGCTAACCTGTACTGCGTCGCCTGAATTTCAACATAAGCTTAGTATTAATCTTGGAGGTAAAGTGGTGTATGCTCAGAATATGGAAGACCATTCGATTAATATATGTATTATTAAATATCAGAAAAGATTATATCTTGACTGCCGATAATTATTACAATATTTGAAACTGAACAATTCATTTTATAATCTCATGTAATATGAACGCTGATGGCTGGCTGTATGTAATTTCCTCTAAGAAGTCGTTAGTCTATTTTTGGCGAAGAAAAAGATATTCGAGACAGATTCGACATCTCAGAGACACGTAAGGGTGTTGATTTTATCCAAGAATATTGTTGTTTACCCGATTTAATCATTACAGTTGACTGATATTAAATCTTTAACCTTTTCAACGCCTTCGATTTCGCTTTATACATACGCAAACACTGCAAAGCCTTTTGTGAAAAGAAAGATTTTTTAAAATGTATATTCATATTTAATACACGAAACTTATATTATATCATTGACACACATAATGAAAAGCAAATTAAACCATGTCCGCTCCCAATGTAGAGAATATGGACTCCTAGTGGAGTTTATCTCAACAGAAATGTTTCTACGAGAACTGCTTGTTACTCAGTTGCTCAACCTCTCTTTTTTCCAAAGAGAGTAGGGATAGAAGGATAAGGCTAGGACAAGATTAGTGGTAAGCTCAAGCTCCCGTTCGTAGGATAGGATGGGTGAGAGGGGGGAATTCAAGACATCACATACATCCATGCCTTTGAATAGAAATTCATAAATCGATTGAAAAATCAATTTATAAAACTGTCCGTACCGGGATTTGAACCCGGGCCCTCCGTTGCCGAAGCCAACAACGTTGACCACTCGACCACTCGACCACACAGACAAATTGATTCTTTTATTATTTTATTTTTTAAATTCATGTGTGTTCTCAATGGCATTTTAATGGAAGTGGATACTTTATATCAACAAAAGTTTTTCTATAAAAACTGTTAGTAACTCAGCTACCATCCTCTTATTTTTTAAGAAATTAGGGATAAAAAAATGTGGCTATAACAGTGAGAGTGTTGAGCTAATCACTCTTACCATTCGGATTGGAATGGTGGGGGGGGGGGGATTTTTTTAGACTCACAAACATCAATACCTTCGAATAGAAATCTATGAATTGATAAATAAAATGATGTTCGTACTGGGATTCAAACCAATGAGATCTACTACGGAAGCCAACGACGTTGTTTACTGTACTACGGATTCGATTTTTCCTTTTAAAAGTCTTGAATACTCATCACAAATAACGAATAGGTAAAGCCAATAGTTCACTCCACTCTTAATAATATAAAAGTTAAGGACTGATATCTCAGCCCGTAGCAATTTTCACATTAGAAGAATATGTCTACTTTTGGCTCTCAGGCATTACAGGGGTTAAGTGTGTTTACTTTATTATATCTTTAATTAATCTTGAAAAAAAGGAGAATCCTTGTTTACGGTTGGTAATTGGTATACCCATAATAGCGAATCCGTTTGGCACGAGTACGAAAATGTATATTTAGTTTATTGTTTATTTTGAAAGAGAAATTAATTACTCAAACTATAATGGTCGCCGTCGCCAATTGATATTTCGTTTAACTGGGTTGCATGCGCGTATAATGTCTCATGTACACCTCACGAGTAGGCAGTCGAAAGAGTGAGCTCGGCCGAACACTAATAATCTAAAAGATTAGTCAAGTACTCGGCCCAGTGAGCCGGCGATTAACATGAACGATCGAGTGAATAGAAACCGTTTAGCACAGGTTCAAGTACTTACAGTATTTTTTTTCAATCGATTTCTGTACATATGTATAAGCGTTTGTGTAATTTTAAAATTCCCTCAAACCTTTCCATCAAAAAAAATACCAGAGAGCGAGAGAGAGCAATTACTTAGTTAACTATCAATCCTGTCCTAGTTCATAATTTTATATCCTTATTCTCTTTGAAACTAAGTACAAGTAGTTCTCGATTGAGTTACCTCCATTGGGGGACCATATCGATGGCCTAGTTTCATAGAACGGTAAGTCAAAATTTTTTTTTTAGTATATTACCCATTTTATTAAAAAAACTTATTTTTTATAGCTCCACAAACGTACAGCTACCTCTTGGTAGACAGATTTTTACATATAGAAATTAAGATATATAAACAATCTTCTCACAGTTCCATAGAAATATAACGTGAAATATCATTTTATGGTTTTGCCAACTTTTAAATAGATTTGAATTGAATTGAGATAAATGAAGAAATGATTCACTAAAAAGTTTTCCTTTTCACCAATTTTAGGGTGTTCACTGTCAATACTTGGTGGAAAGGTATTATATTAATAAAAACACAATATTCCTTTGTACTTCATTCCACTTTATTAATTAGGTCAGGACCGGTTTCGCTGTCAACAGCGAGCGATGACAATGCTCGCAATGAGCGAAACCGGCCCTGACCTAATTAATCAAGTGGAATGAAGTACAAAGGAATATTGTGTTTTTATTGACACTAAAAAGATGAGACAAATAATAATTATCACTTTTCCACAACTCAGTTTGGATGTGTCAAAGCTTTGGTCAGCCATATCTCAAAATTACCAATTTCTAGTTGTGGCACTTTGGAACTTAGACAGCGATATGCTCCCAATGAAGAGCCATAAAGAGAGTTTGAAATAGAAACAATCTGTTAAAGTCAGCCATATAAGGATAGAGCAAAAATGATTTTTTAGACCGGTTGAAGGCGACAGGGCTGATCAATTTAAATCTGCTTTACTTCATTATCAATAGAGTTTATTTTTCATTTGTTTAATGCCACATTACGTCAAGAAAAAAACGTAAAACTGCGGAAGACTAATCCATCTTGTCTTCAAAATGGCGGACGGAGTGCATGTGGCTAGCCACGCATGCTCAATAATTAATGAAGAGGAAGCCAGAGTAAGTTTAAAAATAAAATTGTACCGCATCAGTTCGACCAGCGTGTCTCAAAGTTTTTTTTAACCGTGCTCCGTTTTAAAATACTTCTGTGTGACCCACTAAAATTTGTATCGCCGTAAACATAAGATAGATATTTATATAAGTAGATTTTTTCAAAAGTAAGATTGATTCAGTTGAAAATTGTGTATTTATTCATTCATAAGTTCATTACAAAAAAATACAAGTTTATTGTTTTTGCATTGTATAAAAAATGAATTTATAAGAAATTAGCAAAAAAGTCAAACGAGTAAGTTCTGATACTACTTTAATACATAACAAAATAGTACTAGTTTAAACTCACTCACGTCCACGCAGAATATGACGACATCCAAAGCAGTACTGTCAAACATTGTAAGAACTCCCAGTAGCATCCTCATGACATGCAGGTTTTACACCTTGCAAGAACAAACGATACATGTCGATTTTTTTATCGAAAAATATACCTTCATTAAGGGGTCAAATTCTCCCAATGTGGAGCATATGACCTCGTAACGCAGGTATCTCGACATATATATATTTAACTGTTTCTTACTCAGTTTTTCAAAGGGAATTGGGATAGATTGATAGGATTAGCGGTTAGCTAATCGCTCTCACGACGCACGTTTTTTTGGGATAGGATGGGTGGTAGGGAATTCAAGACATCACATACATTGCATGCGATCGGAGAGAAATCCATAAATCGATTAAGAAAAGCAATCTATATTCAATAAGTCAATGACGTTGACACTCGACCACGCATCCGGTTAATAATTACTATACTATAATGCTTTTCCACCAATATTTGACAAGTCAATAATGTATTGAAAGATAGTTTTATTAACGAGCAGTTTTTGTTTGCTCGACATTCAAAACAATCATGATTTAAAAAAATAAAATAAGACCAAGAGAGGAAAAGACGTTTTTTTATGGGATCAGGTATTTTACTTTTCGTGTCTCCCGGTTTCGCCTCGCGTCCCACCGTCTGGGTATCTTTGAAATAGACGACAACGTTTGGCCGTCCGCCAGAGCACATTGGCCAAACGTATTGATGCCATATTGAAAAAAAAGACGTATCTATATTTGCCACATGACTAATTACCATTAATGTTATAATTGCAATAGTTCACGTAGATAAGAAACGTCAAGAATATTAACGCCAGGAGGTGCACGCAATTATAATGGATTCTTAGTTCGGTAAACGTTGTGGGCTTCCGTGCCGGATCTCATGGGGTCGAGTCCCAGTACGGACAGCATTTTTTCGATCGATTTCTGTTGGAAGGCATGGGTGTTTGTGATGTCCCTCCCTCCCACCGTTTCCGATCCTTTAACAACCGGGTGTAGTGAGAGCGATTAGTTAAACAATAGTCCTGTCCGAGCCTTATCGTTACTCTCTTTGAAAAAAAAGGTTGAACAACTGAGTAATAAACAATTATCGTAGAAAAAAAATGTTGAGATCAATTTTCCCTCTAAAGCAAGAGGTTAGCTGCACGGAAATTTCAAAGGCTGCGCGAACCGATCAATTATTATTTGAACAATTGTCTTGTAGTGCGCACCAATGTCCATTCTAATTTTCCGAAGGTTGTGTAGGCAAAATATATTGGCTGTGCAACTTTTAAAGGAAATAAAAAAAAATTGTGCGCCACATAACGATATTTAGACTTACTTGACGAAATGGTTATTTTTTTATAATGACAATAATTAACAATAATTTTATTCTGGTGGTGGTATAGCTGGTGCCACTTTTGTGCGCTCTGTTTTTATGCATGTGTGCGCGCTCAGCTTAGAGGGAACACTGGTGCGCACCAACCCGGAATGAGTGCACGGGGGCATCCCAACTGCTGCGCGGCCGCGCACGCGCGCAGCTTAGAGTGAACGTTGGTTGAGATACCTACATCATGGGGCCATATGCTCCACATTGCGAGCAGACATGGATAAAAAAAAGTTGTATTGGTATGTTCGCCAATCCGGAATGAGTGCGCGAGGTTAATTGAACTAGTTAGGTAAAAAAATTTGTCTATTTATTTCTAAGATCTCTTGTTTATCAAGTTTTAACGATTTATTGTTGACATGCAGGATTCTAAAGTTTTTAGAGATATCAAATGTATGCTTATTTAGGAACAAATGGTTCCCAAATGATATGTTTTTCAAAATTTATTCCGTTTGTAAGAATTGATATGGTTTTTAAAAATGTCTTTTTCAGAATCTTCATTACTGCTGATTTTGTTGAAGTACATCATTGCTTGGAAACGGGAAAAACATCAAATCATCATTAGGATATTTACTTTAGTAATGTAGTGTTTCACTTTGTGTAAAAATTTCCCAAATTTTAATTGTGTTTATAATTGATATCGTTTGCCACTTAGATTTATTATTCTTTGATGATGATTTTTTAATTGTTATGGGTGTTAAGCATTTTAATTTTGTGTAATTATAATGTAATTTGCTAATCCTTTAAATTGTTAATAGTTGCTTACACCTTTTTATTTCAATTTAAATTTGTATAAATATCACTGTTTATATATTTTTCTTATCAGTTGATAATGCTCGCGATGAGCGAAACCGGTCCTGATCTAATAAGTTTTATGTGGAAAAAGTACTAAAAATGTTTTATTATTTTTATTAACACAATATTCCTTTGCACTTCATTCCACTTTATTTAATAGGTCAGGGCCGGTTTCGCTCATTGCGAGCATTGTCAACTGATGACTGTTGACAATGCTCGCAATGAGCGAAACCGGTCCTGACATATTAAATAAAGTGGAATGAAGTACAAAGGAATATTGTGTTTTTATTAATATTCCATCCGTTATTATCAAAGAAATTGGAAGATACTTAAGGTCAAAATTTAATTTGAGAGATATTCTTAGATGTAGTATATTATTTATGACGACTGTTAAAGTCTGGAACGGTGCGCCTCAATCCCGCAGCGGACTCAATGCAGCTGATCAGCTAATGATGGACGACGTAAGAATGCAGGTGAAAAAATAAACGTTCGTTTGAAAGGTCCCTGACCCGGTCCACGCACATGCTCCAAAACACAGTGCTCCTAAGCCTTTTATTTACGGAAGCCTTCGCTGTATCGCTGCGAGCATGCATTTCACATAAAAAAATTGCAATAATTTTCCAAAAATCAAAACACACATGTACAAGCATTTTAACACTTCCCCTACGGTGCTAAAAAATACTTTCGATATGTTATGTTGCTGGCCCTTAAAAAACCGAGTGAAAAAACATGTTGTAATACTTACCTCTCTTTGGTGGACGGTAAAAATATACGTATATATAAAAAAAAATCATGTTTTTCACTTGGTTCCTAAAGGGCCAACAACATATCAGAAGTATTTTTTTATCACCGTAGGGGAAGTTTTACCTCGTTAAAACAACATTTTAAAATGTGATTGATGAGCAAAACCGGTCCTGATCATATTAAACAAATGCGGAATTAGTACATTTTTTTTTAAATAATGTCTTTTCTCCAATCATTGACAGTGAATATCGTATTTTTTTTCAAAATTCATGTCTGCTCCTAATGTGGAACATACGGCCTACTGATGGAGGAATCTAAACGGACTTTTTCTACGAGAATTGCTTATTATTCAGTTACTCAACTGTTCTTTGTCGGAGAGCGTAGGGATAGAAGGATAGTGCTTGGACAGGACCAGTGGTTACTAATCGCATACCCCACGCCCTGTTATTACCATAACAGTCGGGTATCCAATCCCAGGATCCCGTCCAACTATCTGATCCGGGATTAGTACTGTAGCAATCCCAGGATTTCGGGAATCAGAAAATGGAACACGGATGTCGCGCTGTTATTTTTGGTAAATCTGTAAATTACTGTTTCTTTTTTAAATTGACAGAAATATGTTTGAAAAACGACAGTATTTCAAAATCGTCGAGCACAAATTTATCAATCCCGAATCCTGAATTTATAATTCCGGGTTCCCGGGAAAGATTGTCAATTACGATTTCTCGGGATTGAATGCCCTAATATGTTCACGTTGAGAGCGGACATGAAACGGTGAATGTCATTTTACTGAGGATAATGTAAAAAGTATTACATAGTATAAAGTGATAAAACATTTCGAAACACACAGTGATTATTAATTAACTGTGAAATATCGCATACCCAAGGTTTTATACAACTGAAATATGACTTATGCTTTTGTGTAGCATTATTTATGAGTATATTATGCAGTGGTTTGCAACATCTATACTACGAGTGGCTACTCAAACGTTTTTTTTACGAAAAAAATACTGTATCTGAATATTGATGGATTTTAAAAATCAAATAAAACAGGACTTTGGAGTCGTGGGGTCGGGGGATGTATACTAACTATAAATCAACATACAGTGGAACCTCTCATAACGACTTTAATTCTTTCCAGAATATTACTCGTTATTTGAAACACTCGTTATGCGAAACAATTTTTCCCATGCAAAACAATGTAAAATACAACAATGCGTTCCATGCCGAAAAAAAATCATTCTTTTATGTTTTTAACGTGTATTCAAGTAAAGCTACATATTGTTAAGGAGCGTAACAACCTGAAATTCGATTTTGATTTGCAAAAAACGATAAAAAATCGACTAGTTAAAGCTTCTTAATTTACGATGCAACAGTTTCACATGCTTTCAGATTTTCTCTTATTGCGCCAGAAGATTGTTCCTTTGCTATTTCCTCCTCCTTACCTATAAACTCTCCTCCATAACTTCTTGCTGTGAAAAAAAATGCAACTCCATAAGCTTTTCGGTGGTCAGCTCTTGACTACACTCTTTCACAAGCTCATCAATATCGTTTTTATCCACCTCCATTCCCATGGTATTGGCCAAAGATGCAATCTCGTTGACTGTAGACTCCACGGGTACTGTTTCAAACCCCTCAAAATCACATTCGACAACGCTCCCTGGCAAAGCTTCCTACAAGCTGAAGTGAGGGTTCTCTTGGTAACCCCTTCCCACGCCTTGTCAACCATCTTGAGGCAAGCAACGATGTGAAAGTGATCTTTCAAAAACTCTTTGCGTCACTCGTTATGCGAAATATCGCTCGTTAAGGGAGCATTTTTATCACAATCTGTTTTTCTCGTTATGAGAGGTTCCACTGTATAATGTCATCTCGTTTTCAAATCCAAATTTTAGGGGTTTGAATCAAATAGTAATAAATTAAAACAATATTATTTCTTGGATTTGAAACCAGGGGTTTTTTAATCCATGTCCGCTTCCAATGTAGAGAATATGGCCTCTGAATGGAGGTATATCAACAGGTATTTTTTCTACGGGAACCGCTTGCGTGGCAGTCATGGAGCCCGCGTGCTTCGGTTTGCCGACCGCTGATCAAATTTATATGATCCTACGCATGTTGCATGTTAATGAATACTTTACCAAGTGTATTATGGCATAAGACGCATCTTGTAGTATTCAGATGGAACGAATTCCTCATTCCACCATGCTGGTGATAAATCTGCTATGAAAGATCTAGCAATTCTAGAGTATCACATTTAAAGTACTGGGTACGATCAAATAATTTGGTCTGCAAGGGGTGGTCCAATTTAGAGGTCTTACATATTATGTTTTATTATCAGATAGGACATAAAAATTAAAGGAATCTTTTGGTCGAATTTATGTATATACAGTAAAACCCCCATTTACACTAAAATCGGGACAGTGTAATTGGGGGAGTGAATCTCATACAAAATTAGGAATTTGATTTTTTCCGCAAAGAATGCAAAACTAAGATTTCCCTTAGTTTTTCAAAAAAATAAATATGGACGAAATGTTTAGTTACTAAATACTGAAGGATCAAATGCAAAGCGCGCCAAATCCAAGACATAGACAGTCGACCGGCTATACGTGTATAGCCTGGCACGTGTTGAGTACGCATACGCTAGCCAACATTTGACCGTATGCGCTGCACAGACGGCCGTCTCGTAGCAACGATAATGGAATGCGACAGTGCAGTTGGGGGATTTGCGGTGAATATTTCAAGCCAGCGCGTATTTCGGGGTTCCACTGTATATTACATTTTTTACACGATTGTCAATTAACACGTCCACTAAAATAAACAAATACTATATTTTTACACGATTTTTTTAGATTGTTCTTTGATCATGATAATAAATAATGTACATATAAAAATGGTAATTTACTTGCGGCGGCCCGCCCGCTCATTTTGAATTCCAGATTTTCCCCCTTCATCCGAAAAATTTGTCCCCCACTGGTCTAGATATACGTTAGTTGAACTGAAATATTTGAAAAAATCAATTCGGAGACAGTTTTTTGTTGAAAGCCGGAGTCGGAGTCGTACTTTTTTACCCGACTCTTCGATTAGCAACCGAGTTGAACTACGGAATATTATACCTCTGCAGCGGGCATGAAATAACAGCAGTATTATACAAGCAATGATGTATAAATAACTTCCTGGCGGACCATTTCTATAGAATGAAAAAAAATGACAAATGAAAATTTCTTTTTGTGTACAATATTTATTTATATATTTACTCTTAAACATTTCTTTGTTTGGAAAGTTTTCATTTGAGCTTTCTTCTTTCAGGCAATTAAAAACTTTTAAGCTCTTCATAAATCTTCGCCCAAACAGCGGCACGCTTAAGAACGTGCTTCTCAAACTGTTCTTTGTTGATTTTGCATCCATTTCCGAAGTGAATTCAGGGTCTTTTTTGTTTTATTCCTTCCCTAATTCTTTGTCGGTTCCGTGGCGCGAAGGTCAAAGTCGCTGCCTTCCGTTTCGGATTCTCACGGGTTCGAATCCCGGTGTATCGATTCCTATTCCGATTATCTAAAATAACGGGGCTAAGCGAGAGCGATTAACTAACCACTAGTTCTGTTATATTTATTTCCATGCAGTATATCCATACTCTCTTCGAAAACAAGAGAGGTTGTGCGAATGAGTAAAAAAACAGTTATTGAATAAATAAAAAAGTGTGCTGTTATACCTTCAGGAGGCAATATGCTCCACTTTAGGAGCGGGTATGGCTTTTTAAAAAAGTTAATAATTTTGCATCAACTCATGTCGTCACTGGCAGAAGTTGGTAAGTAACAGATTGATAGTTCTGAGTAAAGCTCTCAGCTTTTAGAATAGAGCCTATAGCAACAATGAATTATTTTACATTTGTTTAAAAATCTATGTCCACTCTTAAGGTAGAGCCTTCCTCCATCTCAATAGATTTTTTCTACGAGAACTGTTAGTTACTCAGTTGCTCAACCTCTCTTGTTTTCAAAGAGAATAGGGATATAAGGACAGGACAGCTAATCGCTAGAATAGGAATAGTGGGAGGAAATTCAAGACATCGAAAAATAATCTATAAAAACTCTCTGTACTGGGATTCTAACTTGTTATTGACACCTTGACTACGTAGTCGGCATTTTACATAGACAAAAAAAACAATATCAAAATATAGCGTCAAACGACGAAAGACATAATTGCACAATAAAGTGTACAATGTAAAACAATAATAAAACAAACGAGGTTGGGATTAGGCGTGACGTGGGATGGTTGAAACGACGTCTCACATTCCGATATTCATTTAATTCGCCCACTAATCGGATCCATTATGGAGACCACTTCCTAAGCATCATACGTCTCTGACTACCTATGTGAAACTAGTCGATTTTGTGCGTAGAAGAAGACTTCATTGTCAGCAGCTGTCAGGTATTGCAATACCGGACGAATATGTCAATACCGGTGTATCATATTATTAACCTTTAAACGTACGGGAACAGTGACTATGGTACATTTCGCTATTGGATTACACTGATGTATGATAATAGTATTCAAAATATGAATATTAGCTTACATAAATGATGACTTTGAGATACCGATCCATAATTTTATTTTCAACTTCGATGTATATTTTCAATATTTTTGCTATATTGAGTAATATAAACATCTGCGTTACAAGGTCGACTCTTGAAATATGCGTTGTGTTAGGCGGACCGTAATAAATCAGCTTTATCCACACCATACAACATATTTCAATGGGCAAACAGATTTTTTCCATACTAAGAAAATTCTCTATTTTTTTGTAATTTTATGGTTTAATTTTTTTAAGTTTTGTCTAATTTTTATTGTTTTAATTCTTTAACTTTGATGTATAATAATATAAAAAATGTGAAAAATTGTAAATAAAACTTTTGTAAGTTATAAACAATCTTTTATTTTGCTAATGCTTTTTATTTTACCCACAATAGGTGCAATAGTTTTAGAGATATAATTATTTTTATAAAAACGACGGGTCATGCAAATATTTCGCAAAAAGTCCACGGGCGTTTAAAGGTTAACCACTTGAATACCAAGCGGACACAGGTATCCGGAACATATGCAAGCGAACACGGATGTCCAAGACATTTAAAAAATTAAATACTTAGTATTCTAATGGAATATAAGCAATATTTTGATGGATATGTTTAGTGCCATCTATACTGAGTCAATATATGTTTTTAAGATATCGAATTTGAGTGTATATTAGGCAAAATTATTTTTCTCAATAACACGCAGTATCTCCAGGACATATTAATGATTTATTTGCGCTGTATTCAAACGGTTAAGTTTTTCTTTGGTCATAATTCACTCACTGCTCTCTACTAGCGGCTCCAGAAATCCCAGGATTTGTGACAGTACTAATCCCTGGTTTTCGAGAAGCAGGGCTGTAGAGTCGGAGTCGTGGAGTTTTTGCCGCAGTCGGAGTCGTGCGAAACGAGTGACTCAAACATTTAAAAAATATATATTTAATGATGTGTATTAAAAAACAAAATAGTCCAGTGTCGACATTGCATGATTGGCTGACGAAAAATGATCTGATGGAATACATATCGACTGTGGAAAGGAAAGAGGACGTAGCCTACAGTTTTTCAAAACAAGTCCTTTTCGATAATCACAATGTATACAAGTTGATACACGTTCTATCAAAAGGATGCAAGCTGCAAATTACAAATTAGTATCTAAATTTAGCTTTTAAGTTTGAAAAAGACGACCTTGTAAAAAGTTAAAACCAAGAAAAAAGACTGAAATAAAGGTTTTCCCCGGACAATTTCTTTAATTAATATTAGATTATGTCAATTAAACACCAGTTTAGAAGTCTGCACTTCGAGGTTGTGTATAATTCATAATTTGCATATGGCTCAAAATCATCAAAACATTTGTTTTGTGGGTTACGTCCTTTATCCTTTCCACAGTCGATATCTTATATGTATATGTTTAAGTTAAAATGAAATGATTGAACATTTTCTTAGGAGTCGGAGTCGTTTTTGTATTTTAAAGCTGGAGTCCGAGTCGACTTTTTTTTACACGACTCCTCAGCCCTGATAAGTGCAAATTTTTGGATTTTTTTTGAAAACAGGCAAGCAAGCAAAATTTATGGATTTAAATCGAATCGAATCGAAATTTTAAATTATATATTTCATCAGTTGAAAAAAAGTCGTGATGTGCTCATCGCTTTTCCAACAATATTAACAGTGAACACGATGAAAGTGTTAAATATGATTGTTTCCATGCATTCATCGGTATTGAAAAAACACTATGATAGCGGGATCCCGTTTCGGTTATAACGTTTTTGAAGTCCCTAGTGGCAACTGGCAATGTTGTGGACATGCTTCGCTCGCGGACAAACGAATCAAAAAGACCTAATCTTTAATTAAAGTGAACGAGTCACTTGTCCGTCTCTATGGAAATAGAATTATCAAACCATTATCGGTTATCATATATTCACCGCTTGTCGAAGGCATCCCCACGCTTTACTATTCTCATCGATATGGGGGCATAGTAAAGACCCGACGCATCTATATTCAATAGGTACAGCGTGTTTCAAAACAGACATGTTTCTAGGAAGTGAGCGAGGGCTATTTATTATTGTCGCCGTAGCTTTTCAGAGTGCATTGGACTGACATTATGAACGGGCTTGCCAACTTCTACTGCACGTTTCGATATACGCACGTATAAACACAATGCACCAGAGTTTCTCAACTATACTCCGCAAATGACCCCTTTCATATCGTGTATAACGAGAACCGCTAAAATATTGTAATAAGAGTCGCATAAAAAATGAATTTCAGGCAAAAACAACTTAGTTAAAAACACTCTTTTGTACTTATTAATGCCCTTTTGTTTGGTAAAGGTCAGGAACTTCTTCGCTCTTTACGAGCGTTTTTACCTAATGAAATAGATTTGATCTTTTTATCGCTTAACCACTTGAATACCAAGCGGACACAGGTGTACGGAACATATGCAAGCGAACACGGATGTCAAAAACATTTAAAAAATCAAATACTTTGTATTCTAATAGAATATAAGCAATATTTTGATGTCATATTTGAGTCAATGTAAGTTTTTGAAACATCGAATTCGAGTGTACATTACGCAAAATTATTTTTCTCAAAAACACGCAGTATCTCTGGGACATATTAATGATTTATTTGCGCGGTATTCAAACGGTTAATAATACTCATCTTGTCTTGAGGGCTTTCGTGCCGGATCTTACGGGTTCAAGTCCCAATTCGAACAGCATTTTATCGATTTCTGTTCGAAGGAATGGGTGTTGTAAAGAGTAAGACAGTAACTAGCTTAAAAGTGTTATTATTCAATAAATATTGGTCTCGATTTATATGTATCTGTTTTGCTGCAACCCCACTTGGGTATCGCTGCTATATGCCAATACTTGTTCTGATTAACAAAAGATGAGCTGTATTATATAATAATCGACAAACACGCATCGTGTTTGTAGGATAATGAAAATAGATCTCAATATAAATATCATATCATGCAGAATGTAGATAATAAATATCCGAAGGGCCGGGCAACAAAGGCGGCAGTTTTAGTAATCTTAAAAGGTTTTTCGCTTTTAAAGTGTTTCGCGGTTAATAGTGGAAAAACATTATATTAAAAAGATAAAATATACATTTGTACTAATTCCCACGTATATTTAATAATGCCAGGACCGGTTCCGCTCATGAAAAGCATTATCAACTGATAATATGATACAAAGTTACAGTGTTATTTATACAAATGAATAAGGTTTAATAGACAATTTTTATTGGAAAAAAAACAATCTTTTATTTTGCTAATGCTTTTTATTTTACTCACATAATTTCACTAGTTTTAGAGATATAATTATTTTTATAAAAGCTACGGGTCATGCAAATATTTCGCAAAAAGTCCACGGGCGTTTTAAGGTTAACCACTTGAATATCAAGCGGACACAGGTGTCCGGAACATATGCAAGCGAACACGGATGTCCAAAACATTTAAAAAATCAAATACTTGGTACTCTAATAGAATATAAGCAATATTTTACAAATGAAAATGAATAGGGTTTAATAGACAATTTTATTGAAAAAAAAAACACAAATAAAATAAATAAATGACTAAAATTAAAATAATTCATACCTCTCAGATGTAATAAAAAAACTCGTTAAAGAGTAATTAAGCCAAAGTGGAAAGTAATAGTTCATTCAAACATATTTTTTTTAAAAAAATGATACATTAATAAAATTAATATGGCAGCCTTTAGATTGAAAAAAGACACGTCTACTTTTGCTAATCACTTAATTTCGGAAGGACACGTGTTCAATCAGGAACGATTTATAAAAATATTACACCCAAATACGGACAGTCATAAGCTCTTTTTCCAGGAAATTTTGGAAATAAATAGAGCACAATTGCATAGTCTTCCGATTTTAAATGAAATATCAAATTTACCGGGATCTCCACTTCTATACCCTATAAAAATATAATCATAAAACCTTTGCCGACAAACAAATAAATATAATTCTTGAAACTACTTACTACTCAAATCTGTGGGCATTCCCATGAGCTTATCCTTTTCGCCAGCAATGGCTTTAAGCTCAATGATACATTTATTTATTATATAAACACGAAACATTTATTTACTAAGTGTCAGTTCAAGTTCATCCGTGCACTTGAACGCCTGAAGATGCCGAAAGGAGAAACCCGGGTCGTTAGTGACAAAATCTGTGAGAATGTACATAGTTTGAACGATTCAAATTTAATATTGAAATTCAACCAAGCACCTTCAGTCGAAATCTTAAATTATTTGATCTTTTCTTCACTGAAGAAATGAGCTGCGGAACACTTAGCATCACACCACGGCACACCAGTGTGTCGCGGCACAGCGGTTGCGGAGCACTGCCTTAATCACTTAGTGAAGATGATTACTAAATGGCTCGAGCGTTGACTAGTCGGCTAAAGGATCGACAAAATAAAATAGCGTTTTTTTGCAGTTTATTAGAGTATAAGGTTGTATTTTCTGTTAATTTATTTACGTGTTTAATAATCATCGATTCAAATGAAATGAATGTCACTTTCTTGGTATTAACTGTTAATCCTTGATGGCACATTAAATGATCATGACCGGTTTCGCTCTGACTGGCTAAAAATGCTAGCGGTAAGAAATTATGAAATAAGTACAAAAAAAAGGATTTATAAATGCTGGTACGTATGTATTAAACTAAATTAATTAAAACAAAACGGAGGTAATTGGCAAAATGAAAGTTGCGGCAATCGAAATGCCAAACGATATTTTAATTCTTGGCATTGGCCTTCGCCGAAAACTCAGTCGTGGGATGTGTTTTATTAAAAAGAAAAAGTTTGCTTAGAGATCAGTCGGTCTCTTGGCGTGAGCTAAGCTTTAGCCGAATGCACTTTCTGAATCGACCGGTGCCAAATATGCACGTGTCACGTGGACATTCGTCTCTGCGTCCGAATGCATGCACAAACGTGCACGGCGATGCATAATGCACCCATACCAGTTGCATTTCAATATGCACGCAGCTTGTTAAGTGTGCAACTACATCGCGGGGACATTTCAATGCATGTAAACATAACTTACAAATAGAAGCAGATTTGTTCACACCTTAAATGGACAAGGTGGCAGAGCAGCGCTGGCGCGGTGGGTGAGTTGGGTTTGAATCTTTGATGGGTTATAGTTTCTGGTCAGAACCAGGGCTGTGGAGTCTGACTGTTTTTACCAGTCAGAAAAAAAAACTAACGACTCTGATTACATTGATTGAATTGTCATTTACTTGGTAGAACTCCATTGTAATTCGGTAAATTATCAAATTATAGTATTACATTTATTAAACATGACTTAAGTCATGTCTAATGCTCACTAAAGTCATTTTTAATAGATGCAATAATAGATGTCACAGATGAACAAATAAGAAAAAAATATTGAAATTTTTGTTATATATAAATGGTGTCAAATATTTTTCAATATGCCAACGAACAAAAGATTAAATAATATTTGTATGCGTATTTTCTTATGAAAAGTCTTGCTCGGAATAATCTATGTACGGACATTTCTTGTGCGGATAATTCATGTACGGACATTTCTATGAACGGAGAAGTTTTATTGTGCGGAAGATTCTGTTAATTAACGGAAAAGTTGTGTTCGTAATAATCGATGTACGCCGTTTTGTTGTTCGGATCATTCGCGTACGGAACTTTCTGCGAACGAAAAAGTTTTCTTCGGTAGAAGCGGTGTACGGAATTTTCTTGTGCGGATAATTCATGTACGGAAGTTTCTGTTAACGGAAAAGTTTTGTTCGTAAGAATCGATGTACGTTGTTTTGTTTTTCGGATAATTCGCGTACGGAAGTTTCTGCGAACGGATAAGTTTTGTTTGGTAGAAGCGATGTACGGAGCTTTCTTGTGCGGATAAGTCGTGTACGGAAGTTTCCGAGTTCTCAGTGTGAGGATGAATCTTCTACGATATAATCACTAGTACCAAACAGTCATGTCTTTCCACAAAGAATAGGTAATTGGCATTTAATTCATCACCGATCGACAATATTGAAAATCAAACCAGCTGATTAATGGGTGTTGCCGCTTAGTCAGCGCGTTCGCGAACACACCCCGCCACGCTAATGAGATGCACTTGTGAACACGCACTGATATTATTTGTCTTTACTTTGCCGCAGACAATCTTTATTTTTCGCGTTTTATTTTCGTTTCGGGGAACACAAATGTTTAATAATACGCGCTGAGGGATTTTACGAACAAGTTTTTTTCAGCTGTCGCATACAAAGGGATACAACAAAGTATTTGTGTGAACTAGGAATAGAAATATCGGTTTGATTATGCTTATTAAAAAGCACAACACGTTTTTTAACACAGCAAGTACAGTAACAAATAAAACTTGCTTTGCGATCGACCGGTCGATGCGATACCTTGACAAAAGTGATTGAAAATAATATTTTACTTACATATAACGATTAATATATCAGCAACCTTTCAATTGTGTTGATTGGTATAATACCTGAAACAAGAAGAGAAAATTCATTAGTGATTATCATTATTACATAACTGGAAAATGAAAACGAATGTATATATTATTAATTATTATACGGTGTTAAAAGCCTTAAAATCCTTTAATAACTGGGCGTAGCGAGAGCGATTAGTTAACTACTAGTTCTGTCCTAGCCTTATCTTTATATCCCTACTACTCTTTTTAAAAAAAATAAAGGTTGAGCGACTGAGTTACAAACAGTTCTCGTAAAAAAACCTCGTTGAGATACATCCAATAGGAGGCCATATGCTCTACATTGGAAGCGAACATGGAGGAAACTCTACTGACTTTGAAAATAGTGAGGTTGAGCGGCTGAGTAACAAACAGTTCTCGTAGAAAAAAAATATCTGTGGAGATACCTCCATTAAGAGGCCATATGCTCTACATTGGGAGCGGACATGGATAAAAAAAAATATATTATATGAAAAAAACTGATAATTACTCGAAAAACGCCGACCGTTTCAATATTTGCACTAACATATGTATGTCGGGCAAATATTGAGCATGCATTTTTTAGATAACATGTTTATCAGGTGTGTAATATAAAATGGTCAGATAAACGAATCCAGGATTTCCAGGAAAAAATGGGTTCTATGGTATGAAAGACATACACTGTTGACAAAAAAAAATGATTACACTATATGTTTAACAACTGTGGGGTTATAATGCAAAACGTACTATTTCCAAAACTCAAACTTTTCAGTAGAGTCAATTACTATAAAGAATAAGACAAACAAAATAACATTTGCATAAAAATATGATTTCCAATTTAAAGACGACAGTCTTATAGACATTTTATATTAAAACTAATATGACCAGTCGATTCCTTAGTCTTGAATTACCCTATCTGCATACCTAACTGAATATCGCTCATTTTGGAAATAGTACGTTTTGCATTTTTTTTAAATCCATGTTCGTTCCCAATGTAGAGCAAATGGCCTCCTAATGGAGGTACCTCAACAGAAGTTTTTCTACAAGAACTGTTTGTTACTCAGTCGCTCAACCTCACTTTTTTCAAAGTGTGTAGTAGGGAAAGAAGGATAAGGCTAGAACAGGACTGGTGGTTGGCTAATTGCTATTGCTACACCCAGCCATTTGAGGATCGGAAGGATGGGATGAGAGGAAATTATGTGAATTGACATCACAAACACCCAGTCTTCGATCACAAATTTGAATTGAATAATTCTCAAATTCACTGTGATCTTACCGGGAATCGAACCCAGACATGCGTAATCGGCAGAGCAAGCTCTAACCAACTGGGCCACAGCAGGCCTATATTGAAGTTATATTAAAATCCCAGGTATTTACAGATTTTCCCAAATAAAATGCATGGTACCATTTATGGATTCGGAAATTCTTGAAAGAGCTAAAAAAGGTCCCACGCTGGTGATTTTGGGAAATCCCCAAATTCTTGGGTTTTCGAAATTAGAATTTCTATGGGAAGACAAAACAATGATGGTACGGGGGCACAGATAAATAAAGACAGTCAAAAAAGGCCACGGGCCCAAAATCGTATTTTTTTTCCAAATGTCGGTTAGTGTTAATGATTCATTCTCTATTCTATCCAAAATACAACGATACGTGCTCTTGATTTAATATTTTGTACGTCGATATAACATTTTTTTTTTTTAATTTCAAAATCGCATGAAAAGAGGATTTATTGTACATATATATACAATGAGATATCTGAAAGTATACGAGGGGAGTGAACGTTTCCCCCCGTCGATTTAACTGTAAAAATCATTTACCGAAAATGTAAATACAGTTTTTAATAAAAAAAAAAAACTCGTGTAAATCCAGATATATAAAATGGAATAAATGTTTTTATTAAGCGCGATATTATTTAAGTGGCCGTTAAATGCTTACACGCGGTCGCCATTTTCATGAAATAATGTCCCTCGCGGACAATTTTCCGTTTTTTTTTCTCATTCTTTTAATACTTCGCTACTGATATAAAACAATTTCAAAAACGCAGCGAAGATTTTCGGTAACCGTTTGGGCTCGAATGTAAAATGCGAAATAACGATTTTCCGAACATGCAATATTTTGATTGTTAAGTAAACAAAAGAGATTAACTGATTAGGCCGCAGTAAACATTGACTAGGGAATCTTTGGCCGGAAACAGGAATTTACGAATTTACATACATTTACAGAATTACAGAATTGGCCAGAAGGCCACAATAGAGTAGCCAAAAGGCTGCAGGTTTCCTATGCTTGGATTAGGATATTCCATGGTTAGAAAAGAGCTAGTTGAAAGCTTATCAGTTTGAATACCCCAGTAAACTCGTTCCGGGGTAGCACGCATTATTATACAACTGTTTAAATCATATATGGGCAACCACCGGCCCGCCGACCTATTTTTTCCGGCCCTAATTTATCTCGGCGAAGTAATAGAGAAAGAAATTAATAGTCAAAGGGGGCCAATATTGCTAGTCTCGTAATTCAAGTTCAAGGCCAATATTCACACAAAATCTTGTAATCAGTATATAATATTAATATTATGTCGTTTGTTATATAAATAAAAAAATATATAAGAAGTGGCAACGTGTTTTATTTAATGTAATATTACTTTTTAAGGTTTAGTAATTTGGTCCGGCCCTTGACTCGGAGACAGAATGATAATTTGGCCCCAGACCTAGGAAAGGTTGCCCATGCCTGGTTTAAATAATATATTTTTTAAATTGGAATAACTAACTCTAATTAATCGAAATAAATAAGAAATTTAACATTTAGACAATTTAACAAGATTTAAATTCTTATATATTATCAGAACCATTTAATCTAAACGAAGTACTTCTATGATATATAGATTAGTTGTAAATAACGACGTAAAAACTAAAAAAATATAAATAAATTTGAGGAGCAAACATTCAAAAAGTGATTTGTCACACAAATACAGAGCTTGGGAGATGTTGATTTGAGTTTTGGACAAATCACGGTTTTCTTGGATTTGACAACTTTATGATTTTTATTTTTATAGAAAAAAAAAACTTTTTTGAACACTAAATGTGATTTCAATTCATGGATTTTATTATGGACTGTCAGAACTTTTCAAAATTTGTATCAAATCACTTTCACCTGATTTATAGAATATGTTAATTAATAATATTTGTTTCATTCTGTTTATTTTCTTAATTTGTGTTTTAATTTATTTTATGTCGAAGAAAATAATAATTCTGTAATTTTGTTTTATTATAATAATATTTTTTATTTAGCAAATCAAAGCAAAAAAAAAACACAAATATGACAAATTATGCCGCGCATTTGTTGGATTGGCCTGCGTACCCTTTGAATTTTCGGCGCAGTTAACCTCTTGTCTTGGGAAGGGAACATTGCTTACGATGCCCAGTCATTTCAGGATTGAAATTTTAAGCAATACAAACTTGAAATGCACAGCAAATAATTACAATTTGATTTTGAATATTTCAGACGCGAATTAAGGTAAATATAAATTCAAAGTGGGTACCTTTGCACTAAAATAAAACGGAACTGTCAAAACTACACGTAAATAACGAACAAACTGAATTTTTTCCAAGACCTTAACCCAACCTATGAGAATTTTTTGTTTCCACAGTAAGTATTTGATGTCCGGAATAATCCGTTCACCGTTTTCAACACGCTAAGAAATGACGTCACACAGAGAAAACGTATCGTTCTGTAAAGCTGTACAGGGGTATTAAAAAAAAGTGTTCTCAAACTTTTAAAACGATAAATCTCACTAAAGTAAACGAGGGTTTTTCGGGGTTGTTAATAAAGAAGTAAAAAAAGGTTTCTCCTCTGTTTCCTGCCTGGAAAGAAGCTGGAAGTAATGACAACAGACATTTTTTAAAGTTCAAATAAAAAACGAAGTATTCCGTTGGGTCGGGTAACCATGCCCCCTTTCAACCTAAAGCTTGTGGGCTTCTAATGGATTTTAACTTAACCGATCGATTTCCGTTGAGACGTTTTGCGGGCATTTTGGAGACGAATTATACATATCTATATTTTTCTACATGGTTTCGATATAGCACGGTGTTAAAAATTATAATAAAACAATATAAATATCATTTTAATGTACTTTATGCTAAGGTAAAGTAATTTTCGCCTGCTGTGGCTCAGTTGGTAAGAGCCTGCTCTATCGATCCCGCAGGTCTGCGTTCGATTCCAGGTAAGATCACAGTGAATTTGAGAATAATTCAATTCAATGTTGTGATCGAAGAGTGGGTGTTTGTGATGTCAATTCACATTATTTCCTCTCCTCCCATCCTTCTGATCCTTTAATAACTTGGTGAAGTAATAGCGATTAGTCAATCACTGTTCTAACCTTATCCTTCTTTCCCAACTACTCACTTTGAAAAAAGTGGGGTTGGGCGAACAGTTTTCGTAGAAAAAACTTCTGCTGAGATACCTCCATTAGGAGGTCATTTGCTCCACATTGGGGGGTTACCACAAAAAAGGTAATTTGGTGATAGTTTTCATTTGAACGTGTATTCAAAAGACCTGTTGTGAAAAGGCTTTCGAGGATCAATCAAAGACATATAGTTATATATATACTATATACTTCTTCGTGTGATTCTTGAAAGCTTTTCACAGCAGACTTTTTGAATATACTGTTAAACACCAACAATTACCAAATTACCTTTTTTTCTTCTGCATATGTCCCCTCCCAATATTGACCATATGGCCACCTGATGCTGAAGTTTTTCTACGAGAACTGCCTGTCACTAAGTTGCTCAGCCTCCCTTTTTCGAATAGTGTTTATGAAGGCAGGGCCAGGGCAGGGGTTGGCAAACTGCAGCTCTTTAGATATCAGCTCTTTAAGTTATCACGTTGTTACCATACAAAATCATGTACACATTGCATATTTATGGTTTGTCGATTCGAAGTCGTTTGACAAATGCTTTTCGTACTGGAAGATCCGTTGAATCCTTTGATCCGTTGAGAAACCAACGACGTTGTCCACGACACAATATCGAGCATATGGACTCCAAATAGAGTTTATCTCAACATAATTGTTTCTACGAGAACTGCTTGTTACTTAATGGCTCAATATCTTTTTTCTCAAAAAGAGAAAGAAAGGAAGGATGGGGCTAGGACAGGACTAGTGAATAACTTATCGCTCACGTAACCCCCCGTTTTTAGTAAGGGTGGGAGGGAGAGAGTTGTTCAAGACATCACATACAACCAAGCTTTCGAACGAAAATCGATAAGTCGATTGCAAAATGTTGTTCGTGCTGGGACTCAAACTCGTGAGATTTGTCACATGAGCCAACGACGTTGACCACTCCTCCACGGACCCGACATTTTTACAGTAATAAAATTAATTTGACTTATATACGTCGTCAATTTGGAGAAATCAATTCCAGTATACGAGCGCCTGCGGTCTGAGACACCTGCTCAGTGTCAGCGGACGAGAATCACATGGGCGCACAGCGAGAGAGGGAATAATTTATTATTTTACGATCGCTGCTAGAGTTAGACGGAAATAGAAGCGGCAGATGTTGCCACTGTGCCAGCGCTTGTCTAGTTTACATCATTTTACGCGAATTCCATCGTGTATAATCGGCCGAATTCAGATCGATATTATAGGCAGGGCCTTCCAGAGAAGTTCGTGGTAAGAAGGCATCCAATCCCGGATCCTTGTTTTTATCCCGGAGATTCATTGGATCAATTGATCATTGTGAAAAAAGCGAGTAATCGAAAGATTTCAAAATAATTCTTAATGATTTTTTTCAGCTCGATGACTTAACCCTCAAGAGACGAGAGCTTTTTTCCGATTAAAAAAATATTTTTAAGCCATATTGAAGTCACGGATAACTTTTATTCCTATTCAAAATTAAAAAAAAAAAAACGCCAAGTCGTTGTATAGAAACCCCGCATGACTATATGATCATGCTCATCTTTTTATTACCGTGTATTTAAACAAAATAGTCAAAAGTGTTAACATTTCATGCTTGGCTGACTCAAGATAATCTGATGGTATACATATCGACTGTAAAATATATTATTATTACCAGTATTTCCAATTAATTAATAAAACCGGTATTGCAAAAAAAATTAACAAACCAAAAAAATACGATAAAACTGGGATAAAATCGGTATCCCAGGATTGATGCAATCCCTAGACACAACGTCTACAGACGTTATTTTCACATAGAGATAATACGACACAACAATTGTATGCATCGTTGTGAAATTGAGATAAATCTGACACATCTGTTATATATCGACTGTGGAAAGGAAAAAGGACGTAACCCACACATATCAAATTTTACAGGAGGCGCTAAAAACGTGTTTTGATGATTTTGTGACATATGCAAATTATGAATCATACACAACCTTGAAGTGCACGGATACTTCTAAGCTGGCGTTTAATTGAAATAACCTCATGTTAATTAAAGAAACTGTCTCGGAAAAACCATTATTTCAGTGATTTTTCTTGGTTTTAATTTTTTACTAGGTCACCTTTTTTAAACTCAAAAGCTAAGTTTAGTTACATATTCGACATTTTCAGCTTCCATCCTTTTGATAGAATGTGTGTCACGTTGTTTACATTGTGATTATCGAAAAAAAGCTGTTTTGGAAAATTGAGGGTTAGGTAATTTTTCCTTTCCACAGTCGATATGTATAAGTTAAAATGAAATTATTGAAAAATTTCTTCGGAGTCGTTAATTATTTTAAAGCTGGAGTCGGAGTCGTCTTTTTTTCACGCGACTCCACAGCCCTGCATAAAAGTGAGAGTTATAACAGATGTACATTTCATTTTTTTAAGACAATTGTTCCCATAAGAGGTGAAGTGAGCCAAGTGGCATTTTAGAAAAAAGTCGTAGCACTATTCTACACGTCTTAAAGTATCGTAAAATTGAAGTAACCCCAGTTAATACTGTGTTTTTTTCCATAAAATAAAAATACGCAATCCACCAAAACACCAAATATAGACGTGCTTGTACTTTTAAAGAGTTTAACTATCTTACTAGTCGGCTCACTTCACCTCTCGACGGCCCAATTTTAACCTTACAAGACGTTTCAACTTCGAATGGCGAAGTAAAAAAAAATATACGCCAATAAATAGTGAAAAGTAAATAATTAGCTTCTGTCTGTATTTTTCTTCCACATCATATGTTCAGTGTTTCCCAGAGACAGGACAATGTGGGACAGTGGGTATTTGTGCCGGCTGCCCACGCGCGCCCGCTTGGCAGGGCTCCAGCCCGACGCCAGAGGACACAGATTGAGCGGCCGAGGTTCATGCAACCCGAGCGGACGGAGAAAGACCTCGGGTTCGAGTCTCGGCGGGGTCTATTTCCGGATCGGCCGTTGAGCGCTTATTTTCACGGCGCACCGATATAAACTGAGTGAAGATTCCGCGACTCTTCTAGAAAGTGTCCAGGAAGACGAGCGAAGAGGTACACGGGAAATATACAGCAATATTATGAGATAAATATTTTACGAAAATGGCAAAAATAGCAGTACTGTGGAGTCGGAGTAGTGAAAAATAAGCGGCTCGATTTTTGTTCAAAAATATATTTAATGATGTGTATTTGAAGTGTTGACATTGCATGCTTGACTGACTAAAGATAATCTGATGGATTACATATCGACTGTGGAAAGGAAAAAATACGTAACCCACAGATATCAAATTTACAGGAGGCGCTAAAAACGTGTTTTGATGATTTTGTGACATCTGCAAATTATGAATTATACACAACCTGATATAATCTAATCTATATATTAATAGTCGATAAGGTCCGTTTGAGTGTTTGTAAGGTGTCCCCGATTTCACACCTTCCAGTCTCCACTTTTTTAAATAAAATAAAATAAAATAAAATAAAATGAAATAATATAAAATAAAATAATATAAAATAAAAAAAAAACAATAAAATTAAATTAAATTAAATTAAACTAAATAAAATTAAACACAATGCAACAAAAATCTCACGTTGCTGGGCAACGGGCTTACAGCTAGTCTAATATTAATTCAAGAATTTGTCTAGCAAAATCCTTTATTTCAGTCTTTTTTATTGGTTTTAATTTTTTACATGCTCATCTTTTTTCAAACTTAAAGGCTAAATCTAGACACTACTTCGGCATTTGCAGCTTGCATCCTTTTGATAGAACGTGTATCAAGTTTGATACATTGTCGAAAAAAAACTGTGGGTTACGTCCATTTTCCTTTCCACAGTTAAAATGAAATTATTGAAAAATTTCCTCACAGTTGGAGTCTTTTTTTATTTTAAAGCTGGAGTCGGAGTCGTCTTTCTATAACACGACTCCACAGTTCTGAAAAATAGTATTCCAAGATGGATATTTTATAAGTATTATTTTTGTCAATCGATTTATCGATTTCTGTTCGAAGGCACGGATGATTGTGATGTGACAAATTGACTAACATTCTTCCAATCCTTAACTCACCCTATCATTTCTATAATATATGTACCTATTAGAGGTGAAGTGAGCCAACTAGTAAAATGGTAAATATTATTTCTTGGACTTTTAAGTACTATCACGTCTTATTTATTATTAAACTTATTTACTTTAGTAACGTAGAATTTTTATAGAATCACTTCGTTAAAAATTTCCCGTATTTTAATTATGTCATCACTTAAAAATTATTAATCTTTGATGATTTTTTAATTATATATTAGAGCATTTAAATTTTGCGTAAATATAGAGTCAATTATACTGTAATTTGTAAATTCTTTTCAATGTCAATTGTTGTTTACACCTTTTTATTTTTGTATAAATAGCACTGCTTAAATATTTTTCTTATCAGTTGACAATGCTCGCAATGAGCGAAACCGGTCCTGACCTATTAAATAAAGTGGAATAAAGTACAAAGGAATATTGTGTTTATATTAATATAATGCCTTTCCACCAAGTTTGACAGTGAACACCCTAAAAGTGATCACTATATTGTGTTTAGTGTGCTGTATTTAACGTGAATGTATAAATATGCTGCGGCCCACATGTCGCAAAAATAGGCATGCGGCCTAGACGAAAAAAAGGTTGAGTATCACTGGTACAATACAACCACAATTGTATCGAATAAAAAAGCTTTTCATTTTTAAAGATATACAAAACATACATAGATTGTAAAATATGTGATTATTTCGGAATGCAGCAATGCGCCCCCGAAACACATTGCATATCGACTGTGGAAAGGAAAAAGGACGTAACCCACAGTTTTTTCAAAACAGTTTTTTTTAGATAATCACAATTTATACAACTTAATAAACATTCTATCAAAAGGATGTAAGCTGCAAATGCCGAATTAGTATCTAAATTTAGTTTTTGAGTTTGAAAAAAGATGAGCTTGTGAAAAATTTAAACCAAGAAAAAATACAAATAAAAAGCTTTTTCATAGACAATTTCTTTAATTAATATTAGAATATGCCAATTAAACACCACACTGTGAACTTCAAGGTTGTGTACATTTCATAATTTGCATATGGCCCAAAATCATCAAAACACGTTTATTGTGCCTCCTGTAAAATTTGCTATATGTGGGTTACGTCATTTTTCCTTTCCACAGTCGATATCTTCATTGTACACTTGCGTTCTGCGGTACAGCTATGGGATCGACGTTTTTTTTTAATATCTAAAAAGATGAAATCATCGAATATTACATAAATAAACCTTATTACAAATCTAGTAATATATTTAATATTTTTTTATAAAATTCGCTGTTGGCAATATACGTTCTTGCCTTTACGCAACAATTCGACGAGAAAAAACAGGGCGGCACGAATTGTTTCGTCAACGCGAAATTGCTGTTGCTGGAGCATTGCGAGAGGTGCTCACTGCTCTCGATGCATGCAATCATCTGCTGATCTGAACACAAGATTACACCGGATTAAGCGAACCGTATGCGAAGGTAACTCACCGAGATAATTAGACCACTATAAGGTATCGAAACGGTGTATGTACGCTCGCAATGTGGAGCATATGGCCTCCTAATGGATGGTGTCTTAACCCTGTAGCTGCCGTAGAAAAAAGTACATTTGTACCTAGCACGCCGGCTAAAATTTTTAATTATTAATTTAATTAGTTATTGACGAGGTATCTCGTCTCTGGCGCGTTGAGCACGGAAATATTGACAAGATTTCTCGTCTGTTGTGCTTGTTACTCAGTTATAATATAAAGAATATTGTTGGGACAGGATTAGTGGTCAGTTAATTGCTCTCGCTATGCCTCGATTGGGATTTTAGACAACACAAACATCCACGCCTTCGAACAGAAATCGATTAAAAAATGCTGTCCGTGCCGGGATTCGAACACGTGAGGTGCGGCATGAAAGCCAACGACGTTGACCACTGTGCCGCAGGTCAGTTTAATCGTAAAAAAACACTTACGCTAGTTTGTATGGAGATGCTTCTCGAAAAATCGAAACACGTGTCACAATTATTATTTTGATTCCCTAGGGTACTCAACGTTGTACCCACCACCAGCCGCTACGGTTTCACACTTTTCTTAGAGGGTTTATTCCGAAGCGTAACAACATTATTCGTGTCACAATTTGTGGAATAAATATTAGGGCTCCGACTCCGACCATAGCTCAATACATGACATTCATTTTTTTAGGCTTAGAAGCATGCAGTGGTGCCACATTTGACCCAAGAAATTTAAATACACATTTTTTTTAAAGAGTCGAAGTTGATATTTTTTACGAGCACGACTCCGATTTCACAGCCTTGATAAATATAAGTTTTTTTCTATCCATGTCCGCCCCTAATGTGGAGCACATGGCCTCCTAATCTAGGTATCACAGTAGAGGTTTTTCTACGAGAACTGTTTGTTACTCAGACGCTCAACCTCTTATTTTCAAAGGGAGTAGTAGGGAAAGAAGGATAAGGCTAGGACAGGACTAGTGGTTAACTTTTCGCTCTCGCTACGCCCAGTTATTAAGGGATTGGAAAGGATTTTTTTATACCAAACAATTAAAAAAAAAAAATTAAAAGCCGGAGTCGAACCGTTTATAAATAATCAATTCGAAGTAGATTTTTTTTTAGAACTCCACAACCACGCATGCTTTCGAATGGAAAATGCTGTTTGTACTGGCACTTGAATCTGTGAGATACGTTACGGAAGTCAACGACGTTGACCATTCCTCTATAGACCCGACATAAGAATAGTCGTATAAAAATCAATTTTACCAAAGGCAAAGAGTTTTTCAATAAACCCGGATAACCGTGCAAATAAACTGGTTAACTGGTTTCGGTTTAAACCGGGTTGGAAGCCCTAATTATATCGACTGTGGAAAGGAAAAAGGACATAGCCCACAGTTTTTTAAAAATAGGTTTTTTTCGATAATCACAATGTATCAGAATTGATACACGTTCTATCAAAAGGATGCAAGCTGCAAATGCCGAATTAGTATCAATATTTATTTAGCTTTTAAGTTTGAAAAAAATGACCTTGTAAAAAAATTATACCAAGAAAAAAGACTGAAATAAAGGTTTCTCCTAGACAATTTCATTAATTAATATTATACTGTGTCAATTAAACACCAGTTTAGAAGTCTCCGTGAACTTCAAGGATGTATATAATTCATAATTTTCATATGGCCCAAAATGATCAAAACACGTTTTTTGCGCCTCCTGTAAAATTTGATATGTGTGTGTCAGTGGCGGCCGGTCAATGTGGTATTGGATCAATGCACCCCTTGTATATGCAGGGGCGGTTATATTTCATGAAATAATATTCAAACATAACATTTATACCATTCACTCATTTTAAATTCTTCATTTTCTATAATGAATATTTTAGAACATTTTATTTTATTTTATTTTAGACAATAAATAAATGAAAAAATTAAAAATGAATGAATTGTATTAATCACGGGTTCCCAACCTGGGGGTCGCGAAGGGATTTCTGAGGGATCGCCAACTTTTTTTCGATTTTCGAATTGAGGATTTCAAATTCCTCGGTGAGCTAAAGACAATCCGGGGAAAAAGTATAGCCAATCGAGAATTTCAAATTCCTCGGGGGGGGGGGGTCACCTAGTCACATGGCTTTTATAAAAAGGGGTCGCCACCCGAAAAGGGTTGGGAACCTATGGTATAAATGTTATGTTTGAATATTATTTCATGAAATATAACCGCCCCTGCATATACAAGGGGTGCATTGATCCAATGCCACATTGACCGGCCGCCACCGGTGTGGGTTACGTCCTTTTTCCTTACCAGAGTCGATATGTAAGTTATGACAAATATTCTTAATTCCTGCCAACTAAGTAATTAAATCATTGTATAAAACAATTTTGAACTAAACTGACATCATTCCTTGCATTCCAGAGTGTCATGTTGTTGTTTAAATAAACGTTTTGTGTTACAAATGATGACGTAATTCATTATTTTTGTTTACAACGAGATGCATAATACTTTTCGAATTGAGAGCATTCCCGTCTCGCATCGGCCGTGACTGATGCATCTGTGATGCAATCGCTGCAACAGATGACCTGAACGAGCTACGTGATCTGCCTCCGCTAATTCATCACAGCTGATGCATTTTTTTATTGCATACAGTTTAAGCACGAACGTAACATATTTTTAAACCAAAAACATAAAATACTCATTTGTACTTATTCCAATTATCAAGTGGTATTTTGTATTGTTAATTATTGGCAGCCAACACCATAAAAGTGATATTTTTTTAAAGAGCTTACGCGATCAAGACTGGTTTCGCGCATCACGGGTAGATTAAAAAAAATGAGCCATTAAATGAAACAAGTACAAAAAGGAATAATAATGTACTCTCGTAAACCAGCGATTGCTAACCTTTCAGACTTAGCTAACCACAAAACTCACAATTTTTAATCCATTATATAAAAAATGTCAACAAAATAAAATAGACATTTATACAAACACAAAGATACTGTGTTATTTATAAAAATAAAAATGAAATTAGTAAGGTTTAATAAAAAAAATTGGTCGCCTGCTGAGGTCCAGTTGATTAGAGCTTTCTATACCGATCAAGCAGGACTGGGTTCGATTCCCGGTAAGATCACAGTGAATTTAAGAATTATTAAATTCAAAGTTGTGATCGAAGAGTGTTTTCAATGAAAATTCACATCATTTTCATATCGTCCCATCCATCTGATCCTTTAATAACTGGGTGTAGCAATAGCGATTAGTCAACCACTGGTTCTGTTCTAGCCTTATCCTTCTTTTCCTAATACTCACTTTGTAAAAAAAAAGTGAGGTTGAGCGACTGAGTAACAAACAGTTCTCGTAGAAAAACTCCTCCATTAGGATGCCATATGCTCCACATTAGGAGCGGACATGGATAAAAAAAATTAAAAAGAATTTACAGCATGTGATTGTAATACCAATTGATTAATTGAAACAAAATAATAAGTTTAGAAAAGTTTACTCATTCTTGGGAACTTTGGTGTTACTGAAGCAAATACGCTTGCCATCGGTTGGCGACCGCTAAATTACAGGATCTGGTAGACTGCATGGGTATTATATATAAAAATCCGTTATGTTTTATCAAATTTACCATTTCGAGCCGTGATTGCAGGACATTTTCGAGGAACCAAATTTTAACCGAGCTATATAAGGTCTATCCCAAGTCTATCTTTTATTTACATTTTCGTTGAATAACCAACCACAAAACCGCTGTTTTAATTATATTGATATATTTAATTCGATATAAAACTATTATGAAACTTTTTTACGGCATATAATAATTTACTATGCGGTTTTCGCGAGGCAATTTTGTCCGTAAACGACATGCAAACATTTTTACTCGTTCGCCCGTCGAGACGCACGGAGCTAGCACGGCGATACCCTTGACCGAGTCCCAATACGTTATTTTGTACTCAGAACATTTCCCCCTCAATACAGTAGTGTAAAATTGCTGTGGACACTAGCATATAGACCGGGAGCCGGTAACATTTATTTTAACCGTGTTCGCTCCAAATGCGGATCATATGACCTCTTAATGGAGTTTATCTCAACAAAACTGTTTCTACGAGAACTGCGTGTTAATTAGTTACTCAGACTGTTTCTATATTTTTCCATAACACATAGAAGACTAGGGGTAAGACAGAACAAGCGGTTAGCTTATCACTATCGCTAGCTTATCACTATCGCAATTTTTAGTAAGAATGGGTGAGAGAGTTTCAAGAAATTACATATGTGTGTGCCTTTAAACAGAAATCCATAAATAGTTTGAAAAATAATTGATTAAAAAGTGTACGTGTTAAGATTCAAGCCCGTGACCTCCGAAAACAAAACCAACGACCTTTTCCACTCGACCACTGGCAACTGAATAATAATGACTTATTTTTGATTTATGGTTTTTATTTCCCGACTTGCATAAATATATATTTTTTAGAATGAGTAATTAATGTTTAAGCTTTTATAAAACTTTTATAAAAAAATTCGAGCAATTTGTAATTCGAGCATTTGACGTTCGAGGAATTGGTTATTCGAGGAACTTGTTATTCGAGCAATTTCCATTCGAGGAATTGCATTCGAGCAATTTGCATTCGAGCAATTGCATTCGAGTAATTTACCGGGAACCATATCGAGCCGTAATAGGCAGAAAAACGTAACCGACAATTTTTACATTTTGCAGGTTTTTTTAAAATTAGGTTCGAAAAATAAATTTATTATTTTATATGCATAATATATATATATATATATATATATAAATATATATATATATACATTACTGGTAATACAGCGAAACCCCGATCTACATTTTTTTAAGGTCTCTTCACCAAGAATTGACAGTGAACACTTCAAAAGTATAGAATTCATCAGTTATTAAATTGGCACAATTCACACAATTTTTGTCGCTAACGACCCGGGTTTTGCCTATCGGCATCTTCAGGCGTTCAAGTGCACGGATGAATTTCAACTGAACGAATCTCGGGTTGTACAAAATGTAAAAAAAATAACGATAAAAAATTTAATATTGCAATTCCACCAAAAAACTTCAGTGTAAATCTTAAATCGTTAGTTATTAGAAAATTTAAATTAACTTTGATTATTCCACGTATTGTGTTACTAACTGTGACACGTGTTTCGCCTCTTTCAGAGGCATCTTCAGACTTACTATCGCAAAGTTTGCTTAAGTAATTTCGTAAGTAATCGTTAAGTAATCGTTAGTTATTCATGAAAATTAATAGTTTATTTATTTGAACGAGTAAAATATCGAAATACCGATTTTGATTTACTTGCCCGGTATAATAATCCGAATCAGTGAAGAATTAAGCACACGAGAAGCCACAGGCGCAATAAATTTTGGAGGCCAGAAAATAATAATAAAATATATAAATATGAACAAAAGGCGGCGCTTTATTTGCATATAGGGTAATCCGCCACTAATCCTTATTGATCTTAATATATTTTTTTTTTGTAATTCCGTTAGATATTGAAATTTGCTATACCGGTGTTAGATGTAATATACCGGAAAAATTTAATATATATTTATTTGTCCAGAATTGCAAACCCTTATTCCTTCATCTCGCATAACTTGTGTCGTTAACAATTATAATAATTGTCTAGTTTAAGTAAATAGTTGAGTGTATTTTTTTTTAATTTATGGTATTATTTATTGCTTCAAGTTCCCGCCCACTTGACAGCCCACTCGTGATATCTGCGAGTAGGCAGAAGCCGCCTACTACCTTCAATAAACATAATGGCTTAAAACATTCTTAATTAAGTTTGTTTTAAGGACAAGATGGTGCTTACACATACAACTGTTGTATTTCTAAGATGTTATCGTCGGCAGTTGTCAACAGCTTTACGCTACCGATCAGATAGTAACGGGTTCAAGTCTCGGAAAACTCAATATCAAAATTAGATTTCCTCAATTAAAATTTAACCGCTTGAATACCGCGCAAATAAATCATGAATATGTCCCAGAGATACTGTGTGTTTTTGAGAAAAACAATTTTGCCTAATATACACTCGAATTCGATATTTTAAAAACCTATATTGACTCACTATAGATGGAACTACACATATTCATCAAAATATTGCTTATATTCTATTAGAATACCAAGTTTTTGATTTTTTAAATGTCTTGGACGTCCGTGTTCCGGAAACCGGTGTCCGCTTGGTATCCAACTGGTTAAGATATTAGAACACAGTTTCTCAACCTTTTTGATCACATGGCCCCTTTTGAGACGGGCTTTCGGGATCTCGGGATAGATAGATGACCGGGAAAAAAGTGAGAAATTGAAATATTCCATTTTTTTAACACGAACACGTTATTTATTTTATTTGGCTCGATGTCTTGAAGACGGTGGGATTTGACAGTTTCTACAATTATTAAAAAATACGAGAGTTTTTTTTATTACATTTTTGATAATTGAATACTATCGGGCCCATTACAGGTGAAGTGAGCCAAGTGGTATTTTAGAAAAAAGTAAGTTAGATGCGTTGTAATATTCTGCACGTCTTAAAGTATCGTAAACATGTAGAAATCTCAGTTAATACACATTGCAATAGGTAAAATAGAAATATGCAATCCACTAAGGCACCATTTAAAGACGTGATGGTACTTACAAGTTCAAGATTGGTTTACTTCACCGCTAACGGACCCAATTGTGAAATTATAATTTAGAGGGGTGGGGTTTGCGGCAGTGCCCTGTATATCGACTGTGGAAAGGAAAAAGGACGTAACCCACACTTATCAAATTTTACAGGAGGTTCAAAAAACGTGTTTTGATGATTTTGGGCCATATACAAATTATGAATTATACACAACCTTGAAGTGCACGGAGACTTCTAAAATGGTGTTTAATTGACATAATCTAATATTAATTAAAGAAATTGTCTGGGAAAAACTTTTATTTCAAGCTTTTTTCTTGGTTTTATTTTTTTACAGGCTCATCTTTGTATCTCACAATGTATCAAACTTGATACACGTTCTATCAAAAGGATGCAAGCTGCAAATGCCAGATTAGTATCTAAATTTATCTTTTATGTTTGAAAAATATGACCGTGTAAAAAAAAATAATCAAGAAAAAATAAAGGTTTTTCCTGAACAATTTCTCAATTTAACACTAGTTTAGAAGTCTTCGTGCACTTCGAGGTTGTGTATAATTCATAAATTGCATATGGCCCAAAATCATCAAAACACGTTTTTTGTGCCTCCTGTAAAATCTACTATGAGTGTGTTACGTCATTTTTCCTTTCAACAGTCGATATTTAGACGCTGATAAAAAACAGCCAGCTGACAAACATTGCCTCCCCGTCAAAAAAGCTTACACGACGTCCCTGGTTTACCCCTAAAAAGTGATTGATAATGTGATGATTTTTTTTAAATTTTCCCCGACAGCGGTAATTTTTTTCACGAAAACAACTTTTTATGCCAACAATGGCAGCCACGTTTGTAGACTGTGACGAACTTTTTTGTTATTTATACCAGTACTTCCCAACCTGTTTCGTTCCACGGCCCCCTAAATCTAAAAAAAAAAATCCGCGGCCCTCCTCAATTGTCTCCGTAAATCTTTTTTTTTTTTTAGCTCACCGAGGAATTTGAAATCTGTGATTTGGTATACTTTTTCCTCAGATTGTCACAGAAACTCGTTTTTTTTAGCTCACCGGCGAATTCAAAATCCTCGATTTGCTATACTTTTCCCCCAGAATCCAATTTCCAATCCAATCCGGCGGCCCCCAATATGGGAAACACCGATTTGATAGACTTAAATATATAGATTTTTGTACTTTCTACTGAATTTCGCGGACCCCGCAAGAAATCCTACGGCCCCCCGAGGGGGCGCGGCCCACAGGTTGGG
This sequence comes from Himalopsyche tibetana, assembly GCA_030503985.1. Taxonomy (NCBI): domain Eukaryota; kingdom Metazoa; phylum Arthropoda; class Insecta; order Trichoptera; family Rhyacophilidae; genus Himalopsyche; species Himalopsyche tibetana. Next base: position 2,313,505 of record JAPJYX010000052.1, on the reverse strand, counting down.
AAGCACTGATTTATAAAGTCGAACTTGGTTATTACGAGGGAGATGGAACCGACTGAATTTGCTCGTTATAAACATTACTCGTGATATCAGAGAAAAGGTATTTTTAAACTTACAAATATACCAATCACTTGAAGACATGAAGTATCTGGAGCGGTCACATAACACAAAAAGTCGCAATTCAAACAAAAATACACAATTAGAATTAATTTACACACCAATTACATTTTTCTGTCAATCCACTTTTCTTATAAAATCAAAATTGATGATTGCTTCATTGTTTTCACTCACAATTTTTTTAAGTTCCCCTCAAAGTACTCAACCCACTAATAAAAGGCTCTTTAGTGGTTTCAGTGCTATGTGCAAAAAATACGACTAGCACGTCTAAGATATCATGAGCTCTGGAGATCGTCGTTACTGGTTGACTGGCCACATCATCATCATCACTGTCATCGTTGAGCACAGCTTCGACGATATCACTTTATATAGTAAGGTTAACAAGTCCTCGTTAACTAGACCGATCCCGGCGGCATCCGTCTAGTTAACTGCCCGGTCGGATTTTATTGCTTAACCCTTTTAATGCCGGACGACTTTGCGATGCATATGCTAAAATTGCCAAGCGTTTTTTATAGAAAAAAACGTTTTTTACAAGTATTGAAAACATTTTTTTAGGAACTTAAACAAAAATACGTGTATTCTCTATGATCTATGGAAATAATATTCGGTGATATTATCTGCATTTTACAAACATGACAACAATAAAAAATATAATTAATATCAGTTGACAATGCTCGCAATGAGCGAAACCGGTCCTGACATATTAAATAAAGTGGAATGAAGTACAAACGATTATTGTGTTTTTATTAAAAAATATAGCGTTTAGTAAAGAAAATTTAAAACAAATAAAACTAAGTTCCACATGAAAAAACAGTTTAAAGCATATTAATTTTGTAACATTTTTTTATGCCATTACGTAGTTAAAATCTATTAGTAGTCGATGAATGAAAAAAAAATTGATAATTTTCTTATTTTACAAAGAAACATTTTCGCACGTTTGCACGTAAGTGAAAAAAAATAGTTTATCTATAATTTCACGTTACATTGTTTCACATTACATCTGTTGAATAACTCACAAAATTCAAATAAAAAATAATAGGTATAAATTTGGTATCTGAAGCGCCGAGCCGAAATATCGGCCCAGCGCATTTTTAGCATAGGTAAGGAGGGCCGATAAATCGGCCCTCCGGCATTAAAAGAGTTAATTAACGTCGAAAATGTTGTTTTTAATTGATCGACAGTTTTAAGATTTTTTTTGAGAAGTAGCTCGCTATAAAAGTGAATAAATGTATGGAGAAAACCATGAACTAAAATGTTAACGAACGTTTCCTCATTACATCCGAGATCTCGCTATTTCCGTGATCGTAACAACCAAGTTAGACTGTATTTGTTTCAATGGGTACTGTTGTAAAATGTATACAACTCAACGAAGTAAATAATAAACACAATGTTTGTGTAAAGAGGATGCTCGTAAAAATGAAAGAATCCATGATTATGATGGGATTTTACGAACACGGAGTAACGCTAGCTAGCAAGGGAGTTAAAACGATTTTACGAACGGCTCGTTGGCGCCTCTCGATCTGTCGCCTACGGGGAAATAAAATACCCATCATAATATAATCAGTGATGAGATTTCTCGAGTACCTAAGTACCGCTACTCGAGTGGTATTTGACTTTTTTTGGACCGTTAAAATCTTCGACAAGTTTTGACACTAATGATCCGTGTTTCATCTTTCGACGTCTTTACACATTCAAGTGCACATTGGATTAACTCAAGCGGACACTTAGTAATCATTCATTATAGTTTATATTTTCGTCAGTATACTGGCAGATGGTGATAAGTCAAAAAAAAACCTTGTTTTGGAAACACCATGCATCTATTTGTTCACTTTGTCCGCTCCCAATGTGGATCATATGGCCTCCTAATGGAAGTATCTCAATAGAACTTTTTTTTCTACGAGAACTGTTTGTTACTCAGTCCCTCAATCCCACTTTTTTTCAGAGTGAATAGTAGGGAAAGAAAGATAAGGCTATAACAGGACTAGTGGTTGACTAATCGCTATTGCTACACCCAGTTAGTTATTTAAGGATCAGAAGGATGGGAGGAGAGAGGTTGAGCAACTGAGTAACAAGCAGTTCTCGTAGAAACACTTCTGTTGAGATAAACTCCATTAGGAGTCCATACGCTCCACATTGGGAGCGGACATGGTTTAAAAAACACGTCTTATGTATCACATTATAAGTGGACATGACTTAAAAAGAAAATTATATGTATTGATTTGGCATTTACTTGGTAGAACTCCATTGTAATAGGGTAAAAATAGCAACGTATTTAGTTCTACAGTTTTAATATTTATTAGTAGATAGCTATTTCGGCTTTCGCCATCGTCAGAACGATCATTAAATATCACTTTCATTTAAATTTCGATATGATAATAACCAATACTAAACTAGGTGTCGGTCAACTATTCGTATACCTTGTATTGAATAGTAACGAATACTTCGATATGTTGATACCCATCCCCATCTGCAACTGAGGTAGGTGTAATAAAACTGTGCTCAGCCGGCTTCAGGGGTTCTTAACTAGCGTAGGGCGATCGTAAATCCAGATTATTTAGAGGCATGTTTAAAATGTAAATAATCACAGAATCAATAGACTATAATAAACGCGCCGAAAGAAGTAAACTTAAGTCGAAGAAAATAAGAAAAGGAATACTGTGATGGACATTGGGTGTTGTCTCGTGTAACGGAATATTCCGTACAGGAATCTTTCGAACAAGAATTCTCCGTACACCAATTTTTGCTTACATAGAAAACACCGGACCGGAAATTGTTTGTGTACGATATTGATTGATATCTAAGTAGACATCAAATTCTGGGGCCGGTGGAGCCGTGCTCCAATTTCCCTTTCATCTAGTGTGCTTGATTACAGGGACACCCTGTTATTGATAGGTATAGAATTTTCTTTCGGTTAACAGATTCTTACATAAAAAAAATCTTCCAAACACAAATACTCCGTAAAGATTATTCCGTACAAGATTTTTCAGTGCACCTATTATTCCGTACACAGACTCTTCCGTACAATGCCAGCTTCGGACACGAAATATTCGGAAAATTTTAATATTTTTGAGACCAAATTGTTTGTGTAGTTGATTGAATACTTATAGAGAAACTTAAGTGGTAGAAAACACCTCTTATTTATGAATGCAGTGATGCACATTTGATGTTTTTGGCAAATATAATATATTGTTTAGAATGTTTTATATTTTTACCCAAATCTTGGAACTTTTGACTCGTGTAATCTAAGGTAGGAAAGTACATTTTTTTAGCTTTTGAATAATTCAATAATTTTACGGTGCATTGCGTATTATTATGTAATTATTCCGCGCAATTGTATGAGTGATAAAAAAAAATCACCGCAAATAGCTTTTAGGGTGTTCACTGTCAACATTTGGTGGAAAGGCATTATATTAATATAAACACAATATTCCTTTGTACTTTATTCCACTTTATTTAATAGGTCAGGACCGGTTTCGCTCATTGCGAGCATTTTCAACTGATAAGAAAAATACTTAAACAGTGCATTTATACAAAAATAAAAAGGTGTAAACAACAATTGACATTGAAAAGAATTTACAAATTACAGTATATATACAATATTCCTTCGTACCAATTTTTATTGTCAGTTGACAATGCTCGCCATGAGCGAAACCGGACATGATCTTAATAAATAAAAGTGGAAATAATTACATACAAAAGAATATTGTGTTTTTTTAACCGCAAATAACTTATTACTAACCTATTGGTTGCCCACCGTTATAAAAAAAATAATTGCGTTAAATTTGAATCGTTCAAATTATTCACACAAGTATTGTCACTTACGACCCGGGTTTCGCCTTTCAGGCGTTCAAGTGAGCGGATGAAGTTGAACTGGCGCTTAGTAAATGAATGTATCATGTTTATATAAGAAATAAATGTATCACTAAGTTTAAGGAGATTTATGGCGAAAAGGATTAACCAATGGAAATGCCTACAGATTTGAATGGTGAGTAATTTTAAGAATCTATATATTAACACTTCTTAGTCGGGCGCTTCAAAAAATAGACTCAAGCCTGTAGCGGGCGTTTTTTAGTGATTAGCGCACAAATATATTACATTTTTAAAATCAACACAACTTCTAAACCAAACGATATTTTCGATTGAAATTTAAAAACAAATCATACGTGACATCTAATCATTAAAAATAAAATTAGAACATTTCGATATCATCATAATTTCACTATGTTTCAAAGCTGAATATAAAACCTGTTATCAATTTAGTAGATAGCACTCCGTATGTTATAAATATTAAATATTCAAAACATTCTATATAACAAAATAGCATATTTATCAATATTTTATAATTATATGAATAATTATAATATATAATCGCCATTCCTACAACTTGACTACCACTGGAAGTGTAAAATCTAATGCCGTAAAAATTACAGCGTAATTACACCCTTATAATCTAGCAAAGAATTAGGACTAATGTTAATTAGTTGCGGCATTTTATTTAACGCCGACAAACAAACCCGTGATATTATGTGTCCCGCAAACAAGCGACGATATAAAAAAAAACATATTATGCCGTGATCCGCATTCTACCGACAATACGCTAAAAACGACTTTTGCCGTGATCCGCATTCTACGTACAATCAGCTAAAAACGACTTTGGTCGTGGCCCGCCTAAGAAGTGTAGTCGATAATGTCCGTCCATCCATCTGTATGACTGTAATACTGCAGGGCAGGGCTGTCGATACATGCCCCGAGATATATTTATTTTACTTTTAGAATTTCTGACTTATTCAATAAATAGGTTTGTAATTTATTTTTCACGCCAGTAAATTTTGACTACTTAAAAATGCAACAAAAATCCCTCCGTTGAGGTCAACGGGCTTACATTTAGTAATATTTATTTTTGTTGGAAAAAATATATGATTATATTTACTTAGATATTAAGTATGAGAGTGGGGAATTTGGCAGATAATGGCGTTCGTTTTCCAGCGGTTACGGACCGCTGGGAATTAGCCAGATAAACATTAATTGACCACACGGCTCGAGTTAACCTAAATTGATTGTTTTTCTCGCGTTCGGTCGGGCGCCGACGGGCGTCAACTGTGCCGCAAACACGCCACACCGAAGTCACCCTACTTCTCATACTCTAAAGACGTTGAAAAAAAATCGCGCTAGCACTTTTGTGTAACTTGCCAATCAAGCAAACTTCAAACACTCTGCGAGAGGCACAGTTTTATTTATTTTTCAAATTACAGTTAAGCCCTGGTTTGCGGTAATCGAATGTTACGCTTTCCAGTTGTTTCTTCAGTCACTCTGTGTTTAAAAAGAAATCCCGCAATTAACGTATGAAAAACTCAAAAATAGGATATTATAAGATTCATTAAGGGTGCAAAAAGGTATATAACAAGTATTGATAACGCGTAAAAAAGGAAATTGTTTTTTTTTTAACCATGTACGCTCCCAGTGTTTCTACGAGAACTGCTTGTTACTCAGTTGCTTAACCTCTCTTTTTCCAAAGAGAGTAGGGATAGAACTATAGAGCTAGGACAGGACTAGTGGTAAGCTAATTGCTCTCATTACACCCCGTTCATAGGATCGGATGGGTGGGAGGGGAGAATTCAAGACATCACATACATCCGTGCCTTCGAACAGACATTCATAAATCGATTGAAAAAAATCAATTTATAAAACTGTCCGTACTGGGGTTTGAACCCGTGACCTCCGTATCCGAAGCCAGCAACGTTGACCACTCGGCCACAATTGAATAGATTATTACTCAAATGTTTAATCTCGTGGTTAACGAGTCGCTCTCGCTAAGACCCGTTTTCACGATCGGATATATGTGACAATTTTAGGCACCGCTGCGTCCCTGCCGACAAGAATCGTAGAAAAAAATAAACAGGTTAACATATTACTGAAAAATAATTGGAATATATATCGACTGTGGAAAGGAAAAAGGACGTAACCCACACATATCAAATTTTACAGGAGGCGCTAAAAACGTGTTTTGATGATTTTGTGACATGCAAATTATGAATTATACACAACCTTGAAGTGCACGGATACTTCTAAAATGGTGTTTAATTGACATAATCTAATATTAATTTAAAAAAATTGATTCGGAAAACCGTTATTTCAGTGTTTTTTCTCGGTTTTAATTTTTTACAAGGTCATCTTTTTCAAACTTAAAAGCTAAATTTAGATACTAATTCGGCATTTTCAGCTTCCATCCTTTTGATAGAATGTGTGTCAAGTTGTATACATTGTGATTATCGAAGCTGTTTTGGAAAATTGAGGGTTACGTGCTTTTTCCTTTCCACAGTCGATATGTATCCCGAATTGCCGTTAAATTTTTATCCCGGGATTGTGATAGTTGTAATCTCTAAAATTCGGAATTGAAGACAAGAAGTGACACCCGCGAGTTAAAAAAAAGGTCTCACATTTAGAAGTTTCAAAAAATTTGAATTTGCGGACAGCGAGCAAAATTTTCGAAATGTGCAATCTCAATCCCGAATTTCTTCTCGATTTTATGGTGAATGATCTATCCCGGAATTGGAAAAATTTAAATACATAAATCCCGGGATCACAAAACGGATCCGTTTAAATCACCCCAAAATTTATAGGGGTGATGTGTACGTCTTCGGGTTTAAAAGGGTTAAAATTGCTGAGTTTATCTTTTGCGAGGAAAAATAAACAACACAGTTAAAAAAAGTTTCTTATATATAACAAAGAAGTCTCGTTGTGTGGCAGACTATGATAGTGAAAAATTACTTTTATTTTTCGGTAAGCACGGCAAATAAACAACACTTCTTCAAATATATGATTTTTTACGGAGCCAACAAGGCGATTGCCGTCGTCAAAAAAATTACGTACGAAAAAATAAAACATGCCACAAAGGCTATTCTGAAAATCAACATTCAGGGTTGTGGATTAATGTTAATCACCTATATGATGTTCACTGTCAATACTGGGTGAAGTGTCGTTAAATTCAATAAATAAAACACTCTTTTGTCAAGACCGGTTTTGCTCATGACAAACATTTTCAACTGACAATAATATACATTAATACAGAGCGCCGCCTGTGTGGTCGAGTGGTCAACGTTGTTGGCTTCAGCTACGGAGGGCCCGGGTTCAAATCCCGGTACGGACAGTTTTATAAATTGATTTTTCAATCGATTTATGAATTTCTGTTCAAAGGCATGGATGTATGTGATGTCTTGAATTCCCCCCTCTCACCCATCCTATCCTATAAACGGGGTTTATCGAGAGCGATTAGCTTACCACTAATCCTGTCCTAGCCCTATCCTTCTATCCCTACTCTCTTTGGAAAAAGAGAGGTTGAGCAACTGAGTAACAAGCAGTTCTCGTAGAAACACTTCTGTTGAGATAAACTCCATTAGGAGTCCATATGCTTCACATTGGGAGCGGACATGGTTAAAAAAAAAAAAAAAAATACAGTGCTATTAACACAGCTTCCAAGCCGGATATCACCGGTTCGAGTCCCAATACGATCATCATCAATTGATTTCTCTTCGAAGGCAAGGGTGTTTGTGATGTCTAAAAATTTCTTCCTGCCTTTCCTTCCTTTAATAACTAGGTGAAGATAGAGCAATTAGTTAACTTTTAGTCCTGCCCTACCCTAATCCATCTATCCCTATTAATATATGAAAAAAACTTCTTTTGAGATACCTCCATTGTGAGGACATATGCTCAACATTGGGAGCATAACATTGATAAAAAAAAATACACATAACTAAGATAATTATAATATTTTCTGTATAACACTTTTTAACAAAACAATCGCTTTTTTTCTAATAAGTGTAAAATTGAAGAACAAGTAATCCCCGTACATAATATAATTATGTTTAAAACGATTCATACCGAAAAATAGAATAAGCATAAACTAGATATTTATTTGGGGCGCCACCGTCTTTGCAGTCTATAAAAAATCGAACGCTAAACACCTAGTTCGCAATACTGCCACCGGCCTACTTTTACTGCACTATAATAACCACTAATTATTTAACAGCGAGCTGTGATTACTGGACGCAAAACAGAGACCATGCGATGAATCATTGATGTCATCAGCATCTAATCTCGATGAACACAATTTATTTACAGTTATTTAGAGTGTGATCTAATGCAGCGTCTCTTAAATGTGGTTTCGCGAAATCCCAAGAATCCGCGAAATAAATCTTGGATTTCAACGAAGGATTCCGTCTTATAGAATGACAAGGGGTTCTCGTAAAAAAATATAAATTGGATAAGCTGCACTAACAGTCTATAAGCTTTACATTACACTTTATACCACTAGCTTTGTGCAATAAATAATGACAAAAAAAAAAATGTTTTTTTTAACCATTTTATTTTTCAATAAACTCTGTGGTATGAAAAATCTACTTTGCCGAATCCGTAGTGCAGTGGTCAATGTCATTGGTTTCCATGACGGATCGCACGGGCTCAAATCCCAGTACGAACAGCATTTTTGCAAAGGCATGGATGTTAGTAATGTCTACAAATTAAATCCCATCTACGGATCCTAAAAAAACGGGGGGTAGCAAGAGCAATTAGTTAACTATTAGTACAGATAACCCTTATAGTCTCCTAGAAAAAGACAGGTTGCGGAGCTGAATAACAAGCAGTTCTCGTAAAATAAAACTTTTGTCAATATAACTCTATTAGGGGACATACGAGGAATAACTGTATTCTTAAATAAACTTTTATTTCCGTTTTTTTTTACAAATTCAAATTAAAAATATTTGGCATTACAGCAAATGCCATTTCGCATGAGAATTTATTGTAAGTCACTTGAGGTCAACTTGAGGTAAATTGACATCACAAACACCCATGTCTTGAGTCTCAAATTTAAATTGAAAAATATAAATTTGACATTGATCTTACCGGGAATCGAGCCTAGACCCGCCTAGTCGGTAGAGCAAGCTCTCAACAACTAGACCACAGCGGGCGATATTAAGGAGTGTCCAGTTTACGTATAACTGAAGAATTATATTTTTTAGTTTATCTGTAAACCTTCCGACGCTATCTATGTCTGATGATGCTACTTAAAGAGATGAAACACGTGTTACGCTTTTTTATATATAACTGCAAGTAAAGCAATCAAATTTTATTTAATATTTTGTAGATCAAACTACTTCGATATTTTTACCGTGTCGAGAGAACTTTATTTTATTTTAATTACGTAAAAAGCGACAAAGTGAACGCTTGTTCGATGTTTTAATAATTCTAATTGAATGGTTACCACAAGAGTCCCACAGGGACCGTACAAATTCTGTATTGCATTGTTGGGCGGCTGTGTCAATTTCCGTTTAGTTCATAACCTCTCCGCAAGGTCGTGCCGGTCGTGATACGATATGCAAATTTGACAAGAATTATTCACCAAAATGACACTACATCATACTGCAACTAAAAATAGCAAAATAGACCCCCTTCTAAAGGCACAAATAATGTTTCCTCTACGGCAGTGATTCACAACTTGTTTTTTTCAAACATGCCCGCTCGTAATGTGTAGCATACGGACTAATGAATCAAGTCCCGGATCCTTTTTACTATCACGGAATTTTCATAATTTACTTTAAAACCAAAAAAAATATCATGTGCAAAAGAATCGGTGTACGGAATTATCCGATCATTGTTTACTCAATATCAGATGTCGCCACCAATCCTGCGTTCCTGGATCACGTCCAATTCTGTGATCCCGAAATCCCGAGATTTCGGGATTGAAAAAATGAAGCACGGAAGAAATAAAAAAAAAGATGTCGCGCTGTTCATTTTGGGAAATCCGTAAATTCTTGGAACAGCAAAAAAAAGGTCACATGCTGGGAATTTCTGGGTTTTTTTTTAAATTGTTCGAAAAATCCCATGATTTCAAAATCGCCCACAATTTTTTTTTCAATCCTGAATCCCATTTTATACACATTTTTTTGTTGAATGTTCAATTTCGGGATCCCGAGAATGAAAAGATTTCAATCCCGAAATCACTTGATCACAAAAAGGGTTTGGGATTGGATACCCTAGTCGCCACACTTTTTATAATAGTGACTAGTTGATAAAATTATTGACAGCGATCGACTGATATCGTTTGCAATAATATCATGCGAGATGAAAAAAAACATCTTCAACTTTCTGGCAGAGGTTAAGTAACAAAATTGGCCAACATAAGTTAGCTATACAAAGAGCTGTCTGCGTGGTCGAGTGATACACGTCGTTGGCTTTGTAACGTGTTCCAGAACTAACAGATTTAAAAATTGATTAAAAAAAAGTATAATTCCGTGCCATGGCGAATAAAAATCACAATGAAAGTAAAGATATTAATTGGAATAAAAAATCTTTCAAGAAAACATGGACTTTTTCAATACATTTTAATATTCCCTGAATGTTAAAAGTTATCAATAATTATCAATTCATAGAAAAATAATCGAAAATTCAAATTAAAAAATAATGAATGAATACAACGATTTTTATATCTACTACCTGAGTTATCATTAGATGTTCAAATGTGTATGAAAGTTAAAACCATTTATATTTTAGGTGTGGATAGATAGATGCTTGGATTGATTGACTTGGCATTTACTTACTAGAGCCAAATCATAATAGGGTAAAAATAGCAACGTATTTAGTTCTACAGTTTTTATATTTATTATTTGATAGCTATTTCGGCATTCACCATCGTCAGAACTATAAGTAAACTTACATTTTTCTCAGCTATATAATATACTGGCTCCGAAGAGATACACAATGCATCTTGTTATTCAATCTAACATCCCAATTCAAATTACAATTATTAAATATGACTCTAGTGCAGGGGTGGGGAACGTTTTCTTCTCTAAAGACCGCATTCATTTTTCCGATTCGACACGAAGGCCGCAGTAAACATTGAATAGGAAATTTCATGCCAATATCTAAATCCCAGAAATTAGAGGATTTCCCATAATTACCAGCGAGGGACCTTTTGTTTTAGGTCTTGTTGCAAGGATTTTGACATCGAAAATCCCAAGAATTTACACAATTACAAACATTTACAGAATTAGAGAATTGGCCAGAAGGCCGTACCAGAGTAGTCAATAGTCCCCCACGCCTGCTCTAGTGTTTCGAAAAGACGTGCTTAGACAAATTTGTGGTGATAATTATAAAGATATAATTTATATGTACATATTGACTGTGGGCAGGAAAAAGGACGTAACCCTCAATTTTCCAAAACAGCTTTGTTTCGATAATCACAATGTATACAACTTGACACACATTCTATCAAAAGGATGGAAGCTGAAAATGCCGAATTAGTATCTAAATTTAGCTTTTAAGTTTGAAAAAGATGACCTTGTAAAAAATTAAAACCAAGAAAAAAACACTGAAATAAAGGTTTTTCTGAGACAATTTCTTTAATTAATATTAGATAATGTCAATTAAACACCAGTTTAGAAATATCCGTGCACTTCAAGGTTGTGTATAGTTCATAATTTGCATATTTGCACAAATCATCAAAACACATTTCTAGCGCCTCCTGTAAAATTTTATATGAGTGGGTTACGTCCTTTTTCCTTTCCACAGTCGATATGTACTTTTAAAGGACATTTTAAAATACAAAACTGAATTTTCGCAGCGAATCATTCTTTCGTAGACTGTGGATTCGCAATCGACCGAAAACATCTTTGCGATCGACGCATAGGCCTGTTCCATATGGTTAGGAAAAAATACACAATGCAGAACTTACTGTCTTACAGAAACAAAATTTCTAGTTTGTTTCATTCATAGCAAAATACATACAAAGCATCGATTATGTAACAATAATTTTCTCAGCACGTGTGTGTATTGAAAACCGGTTTTTGAATTTATAATACAGCGTTATCTGTGCGGTGATGAATTTCATTTACTAACCAACTGGTATCAACATGCTTTTTAATGTATTTATTATTAAGCCATACTTCACGGTGTAATATTGGATGTCGTAAAAAATACATTACAACTTCATTATCGAGTTACGCAAGAAAACTTTTCAGAACAAATTTAGCGTATTTATCATATCATGTTTGGAAAAAAAATATGTTTTAAACATTCACGAGTAGGGTCTCTAATCCCGGGATCCCAGATCCCGAAATCCCGGGATTGTGACAGTACTAAGTTGAGCGAGTTGTTGGTAATCTTAAAGAACGACGTCGTGAAGCATTTGACGTTTAATCGAGTGTCCTTCGTGTCGGTGCCGCCAACACAGACATGAAAAAAAACAGAAAACTTTCGTGAATTATATTTTTGAATTAATTATACAAATCTAAGAAACGTTATGATCTCTGATTATTGTCAGAATAAATGAAAAAAACAAATGTATATTCTTGTGTATAAGCTCAAAAAATGCGACCCCAATACCAACATTTTCTTAAATATCTATTTTAATATGGGTGATACAATGTTTATAATTAAGGTTTTCTTATATCATAGTTTTTTGGACCTTTTGTAGTTTATATAAGTATGCGATAACGCGATTACGCTATCAGGCGATAAGCGCCCGCGATAACGATCGTTCGTAAGATAGCTGAGAACACTCGTCAGTTGTAAATTCATATGTGTGCTGGGATGACGTCTTTTTTACGCGCAACTTAAAATATGATTATTTATTAAAAAACAACGGATTTTTATAAAAAAAAATGTATAAGGAATGATGCAGAGAGATATTTTAAAGCCCTTAGACTATTTTTTTTTGAAATTCATAATAATAAGGCCAATAATGAGGAAACCACTGGGGTCACAAAAGACCCCATCGACAGAGACGTATTTTTCTAGTCTCCGAGCCGCGAGAGTTAACTTAAATGTATGAGTAAGTTACACATAGCTATTATTAGCATATTATTGAATATTACCGATTTCGCGGACAATTCGATTTAACGCCAAATACTTCACGACGTCGTTCTTTATGAGAACCAAAAAGTTGGTTCTAAATTTTAGTTTATTTTGAGAACATATTTCGTAATTTTTTGGATTTTTCAAATTGACAAAAAAATGATAGAAAAATCTCTCAATCCCGAATACCAATTTATACAAGATTGTATGTTGAATTTTCAATGCCAGGATCCCCGACTCACGAGTAGGGCATCCAATCCTGGACGTTTTTTGTGAACCGGGATATCGGAATACACACTCTTTCAATCCCGGGATTATTATTTACAATAATTTGGCGTTGAGATTAAATTAAACTGAGATTAATATTATACTTGTTTAAATTTCAAAACATTATTTATTATCTTTGTGCAATTATAAATATCCTTTGAAAAAAAGGTGATACCCGTCACAATTCCAATATTTAAGTATGCGCTCTAGACCCCAACAAGGTTGGAGATTCCTGCCCTAACCCAATAGTGTTGTATCAAAATGAATATTCACAGGTATCATAATTAACAGTGTATATTTTTTAATGCTAGTGAGATTGGGAGATTAATGTAATTTGAAAAAATTACTCGAGTATGTACGCGTTCTTTCTTTCGGCGCGCATTGTTTTGTTAACTTTTACTTTCACCGTGGGAACATTTTTGCAAAAGTAAAAAATGCGAAAACGAAACGATTCGTTCTGTTTCACTTTCGTCGGGAATTCGTTAGAGACGCGCCAGCGAGATCATTGAGGCAATTCTAGGTTAGCGTATCTGACGAAGAAACTAAAGGCGAAAAATCATCAACTGTGAAACGGCCCCGAGGTGAATTTCCGAACGAGCAGAGCCAAAGCCTTTGGGTAGAATAAAATGTAAAACTTAAGACTTATTTGGCAGAGTCCCGATCAGGAATTTGATTGCACGTATTCCATCCCATTGTGAAGCATTTGGACTTCTAATGGAGCTTATCTTAAGTGAAGGTTTATTCTACGAGAACTGCGTGTTACAGTGACTTTTGCTCAACCTCTTTTTTATTTGACGAGAGTAAGGATAGAAAGATCGGGCTAGGACATGACAAGTTAACGAGGGATTTTATTAGACATTACATAAACCTATGTCCCGAAACAATGGCGGCCGGTCAATGTGGCATTGGATTGGAAAATAAAATGTTCTTAAATATTTATTATAGACAATAAATAAATGAAGAATTTAAAATGAGTGAACGGTCTTAATGTTATGTTTGAATATTATTCCATGAAATATAACAGCCCCTGCATATACAAGGGGTGCATTCATCCAGTGCCACAATGACCGGCCGCCACTGTCCCGATCAGAAATCGATAAATTAAATATATATTTTTATCCTAATAATATTCTAAATTGGTTATATGTTTTAGCTTTATTTTTTGGAAAATTTTATTTTATAACATTGTGCTTCGCCTCTTTGAGGAACATCGTCAGACAGAAAATCACATTTATTATAATTACATTGAAACTTGTTCTGCTTGGTGATGCTTTCTAAAGAGGCGAAACGCGTCACGTTTTGTAACACAACGAGTTGGATAACAAAGTTAAATTTACAATACCGGCATTTCATATTTAAAAAAATCAGTATTTCAATCCCTTAAGTTGACTAAGGAGTTTCTTTGAAGCAGCCAAAGCTTAAATGCTGTGATGATAATGTTATGACGTTCCAAATTCTAATTTATTGAATGGAAATTAGTTGTTTTTTATTCAGCTCGTCGGAAACGAAGTGATTTAAGAGGATGTCGGTGTTTACAGTCGTAGAAAAATAAATAAACTCCGTGAATCAGTTGGCAACACTTCAAAAACGGAATTGAAAAAATAAACGCATATATTTTCGAGTTATGACTGTTCGGCGGCTCCATTCTGAGCGAGATTTTGTTTAAATAGACGGCACCGTCATAGGTACGATGCGGCACGCTTGTTCTGACGCGGGCACAGATTCATACCAGGGACTGCAAGTCGGCAGTCAGTGAGTGGCCGGAAAGCTTTTGACTAACAATGGCATCCTGAATAGCTTTATAACAAAAGACACTATTGTTCGATCATTATAACGCGGCCGCCGGCAGAATTTGGAACTAAATTATTCAATTTAGCGCTCGTAGCTGTCATGCTCGGATTGCAACTTCCTTGGCGAACTAGGGTGTGAATTTCTCATATTAAGTATTTTATCTTTTATAACATCTTACATGATACTATTTATTGTTTAAGTAAGAAGCCGGAATCGTCTCTTTCGGAGTCTTTTCGCAACCCTGGTTAAAGGTAAATAATTTGCAACGTTTGTCTTGCTTTTTAAGAACGTGGGGGCTTCTTGGTATACGAGCTACTGCGGTATCAACGAGGATATATTATACTCTTCAAGCAGGCATCTCAACAGCAGTTGTTTTACGAGAACTGTGATTATATGTTGCATGTCCACAATACCAATTAACACATTGGCTATTTGTAACTCGTTACAGTTTATGGGTGAACCTTCCAAATTGTATTTTGATAATATGTTCTGATTTTAACACAACCGTCAATTCTGAGCCATCATTACATGTCCAAATATAGTTTTCAAATAATTTGTCTGTCGCTTTTAGTGCCAAAGAGCGTATACATATCGACTGGGGAAAGGAAAAAGGACGTAACCCACACATATCAAATTTTACAGGAGACGCAAAAAACGTGTTTTGATGATTTTGGGCCATATGCAAATTATGAATTATACACAACCTTGAAGTGCACGGAGACTTCTAAAATGGTGTTTAATTGACATAATCTAATATTAATTGAAGAAATTGTCTAAGAAAAACCTTTATTTCAGTATTTTTTCTTGGTTTTAAATTTTTATAAGCTCATCTTTTTCAAACTTAAAAGCTAAATTTAGATACTAATTCGGCATTTGTAGCTTGTATCTTTTAAATAAAACGTGTATCAAGTTTGATACATTGTGATTAACGAAAAAAACTGTTTTGAAAAAACTGTGGGCTACGTCCTTTTTCCTTTCCACAGTCGATATTTATTTATTTATTGTTTAAAAATTAAAAGTACAGTACATGACATGACAGCTCAGAATAATAATAAGACATGATAATAAGGAATGCTTAACTCAACTGTGATGATTTGAAAATCATTTTTTTTTACCATGTCCGCTCCCAATGTGGAGCATATGGACTCCTAATGGAATTTATCTCAACAGAAGTGTTTCTACGAGAACTGCTTGTTACTTAGTTGCTCAATCTTTCTTTTTCCGAAGGGAGTAGAAATATAAGGATAGGGCTAGGACAGGACTAGTGGTAAGCCAATCGCTCTCGACACGCCCCGTCCATAGGATAGGATGGGTGGAAAGGTTGAATTCAAGACTTCACATACATCCATGCCTTTGAACAGAAATTCATACATCAATTTATAAAACTGCCCGTGCTGGGCATATTAAGCTAGATTATTTCAATTAAACGATTTTTTGTACAAAAGCAATTTAGTAATTTGCTTAATAAAAACACAATAATCCTTTGTACTTCATTCCACTTTATTTAATATGTCAGGACCGGTTTCGCTCATTGCGAGCATTGTCAACTGATAAGAAATATAATTTAACAATGCTATTTATACAAAATTGAAAAGTTATACACAACAATTGGCATTGAAAAGAAATTGCCAATTACATTAAAGTGATTCTAAAATAACACAAAATTAAAATGAGCGAAACCGGTCATGACATATTAAATAAAGTGGAATGAAGTACAAAGGATTATTGTGTTTTTATTAACACATATAGGTCCGCAGATTTGCATACTAAAAAATGCGCGGGAGCCGGCCGAATTTTGGGGAAATGGAACTTTTTTTGCGCTCACGTTTAAATTGCGATAACTATTTAACCGATTGATGTATATTTTTTTTTCTTTCAGAAAAGCGTTCGTATGGTTTTATACATATAAAAATATGATAAAATCAGTGTTTCTCAACCGAGGGTTTCATATAAAGAGTCTTAACAACTTAAAAATAAAGTTATTTAGTAAGAAATGGCTATAAAGAGTTGCAATAATATACACTAATTTAAAATAAAGTTACTGGTTACTAACCCCCCCCCCCCCCCCATCTCCTTCTTCTCAGCAACGACAACTATTTTAGTTTTTTTGAGATATTGTAAAACCGAAAATTAACATCTGTTCTATATCGTAAGGTTTTATTCGCAACTCTCAGATATTTTTAAATAATTCTTGTTATATTTCAATTATTTAAATATTTTAAATCTTTGAGAATCGTTTGTTTTTGTAAGAATGGTGCAGGTATATGCTATTAATGAATGGTGGCCATTCATATGTGTAATAATTATGAAGCATTAGGGTCACATTTTTTTCACAGCAGAGCCATAAACTTTACAGAAAAAATAGCTCCTTGTCAACAGCGTCTCGAAAAGGGCATTAAGAATTACATAATTTATTGCTATTGGCAAGCCAAACATATATGTATTGAGTAAAAG
Organism: Himalopsyche tibetana; assembly: GCA_030503985.1. Taxonomy (NCBI): domain Eukaryota; kingdom Metazoa; phylum Arthropoda; class Insecta; order Trichoptera; family Rhyacophilidae; genus Himalopsyche; species Himalopsyche tibetana. The sequence goes on along the minus strand of JAPJYX010000052.1, from coordinate 2,296,033 downwards.
CGGTGCTTTGTTCGAAGTAAAATAATGATTTCATTTCTTTGAATTTAGGGTTGACTTTCCAACAAGAATTAGTTGCAAAATGTCTACAAAAGAAAAAAAGGATACAGATGTAAAATGATTCTGAGACAATGGATCTGTGTTATATAATTATTGTCATGACTAATTTCACTTTCGTAAAAATCCCATAGAACAAACACTTATTTTTTTGTAAAGAATTGTGAAGCGGCCAAAGAAGCAATAAATAAACTTATCCGAAAATTTAACCCATATTTATATACGTAAACGAAGCAAAAGATCTAACAAAAAAAGATGCATTTTTCCATGAAAATAATATTACACCAAACGTTAAACGTTATACAAAAAATATTATTTACTAGGTGATACTGTGGAATTACTTCTATATTTACGATTAAAAAAAATAATATTTTTAATATATTTGTTTGACATTATCAATTTCAATATCACTGGCAACCTTGATGTTAAATGTGAAGAAAAAAAATCATCACACAAAGTACCTTTTTTTGTGTAAACTTACACTCGGCAAAACGAACAGATATGTTCGCGCGGACTCCTGCACACTGAAAGTGAGATGCACACATATGTTCGCCCGGACTCCTAAGTGTTAATATAATGCCTTTCCACCAAGTATTGACAGTGAACACCCTAAAAGTGATTAGTAATTTGCCTTAATTGTAGATGTCTCTGTAGACCGTAACTCCTCACCCTTACATTGTTATCACTCCCGGGAATGTGTCAAACGAGTGAATAGCTATTCAACGTTACTATGTTTTACAAGACGTTTAGTGTGACGCAGTATTCAAATTAAGCCCCGTTCACACCGGTTCACCCACTGTCCGTGTAGACAGACGCCTCTTCCAATTTTTGATTCACCGACAATATTCTTGTCGCATGATGGATGCACGCTAAATTCTGGCGCGATATCCTTAAATAGTCATAAAAAATAAAGCAATGCCTGGTGTGGTCTGGCTAATTGGTCCCGCAGACCGGTACTAATATAGTGTCCGAGGACTAATGTATGCACGTTGAAAAATGGTAATTAGTTCGTTGAATAAATTATCGACTAATTGATAATGATTTATTGTTTAAAATTGTCAATAAAACGTTATTTATAATTAGTATAATTGAATATTGTAGTAAAACGTCGGGTCTACGGCGTAGCGGTTAGCGTTGTTGTCTTCCGTGCCAGACCTCACGGGTTTGAGTCCCAGTACGAAAACCTTTTTTCGGTCGATTAATCGACTTAAGAGGAAATAAATGTCTCGAGCTTTATCACGCCTTGAGTCCCGGGACTTTGAAAACCCCGAAACTTTGGGATTCCTAATCTACACTATTTGCAGGACAGGAAATAGATTGAATAGCAGTACTGTCGAATTCTGAATGTTACATTTTTGTAGCAAGTAATAGAAGAAGAGTATCTGCTTTTACCTTACTTTAATTTTCATTTAACATGATATAAGAAGAAAATAGAGTTTATATCGCAAAACACGATAATCACGCATCTCTAGTTATATACAAAACGATATCGCATAGCTACAATTTTGAATATGTATCCCCGAATACGAAATACCTAGACGCAAGGGTATTAAAATTAATGTGGCAAAAGAAATTCGGGCAATTTCCCGAATTTGATACGACCCTCAGGGTAGGCGAAGGGTAGTTCTGAATTTGGGAAAACTACGCAAGGTCGGGTTGCTATTAAAAATAAAAAGCAATTCGGTAAAACATTGCCCAAAAATAAAAACGTGAAAAAATATATTTTTTTTGCGATACCGAAAAAAAGCACAGCATTTACTATCTAATACATAGTTTCTCAACCTTTCTATGTCCGTGGCCCCCATACACGTAAAATAAATTATTAGAGACTTGGGATTGAAATATTCCAAATTGTTTAGCTCTTCCCGGATGGCCAATTTCAAAAACCGGGAATTTCCAAAATATGAAAAGTTACAAGACCTTTTTTGTTTTGTTTTATCTCGTTCCGGATTTGCCCGTTTCTCCCCAAAACTGTACTGTGGCCTCCTTGTAACATGCTGTGGCCCCCGGATGAGAAACAGTGATCTAATATTCCTTACCTACACTATATCCTGACCCGTTTATGATACATAGGTTGGGCGACGGACAACAGTCAGTTTTCGCATAAAAAAACGCCTGTTTTAATAGTCTATATCAGGAGTGGGGAACCTTTCAATTTCTAAAGGTCACATTAATTTATCTGATTCAGCATAAGGCCGCAGTAAAGAAAACGTCGACACCCCTCCCCCCCTTTTTTCGACTGTCGAACATATTGTACAATGCAAGGGTGTCCAATCTTTTTTGCCCTGGGATCGACATCTAACATGATTCGTAAAAGAAATTTTATTTAGTAGGGTTTTTTCCCTTCTTCAAACTTAGACATTTTTATTTAGAATGCGAAATACATATCATTGGATAGGTATGTGGTTACAAAATAATTCAACTTTAGTATTTTTGTATATTTTATATTTAAATTACATATTTTTTTCTAAATTCACGGAAGCTTTCGGGATCGACCAAATTTCGCTTTGGGATCGTCCAGTCGATCGCGCTCTACCGGTTGGACATCTATGGTATAATGGGTTGATCACGCTCTTTTCCTAAACGCTTGCGTATAATTTTTTGATCAAAGTGAATATGTTGATAAAGTCAGAGTAGACAGGTTCCCCTCAACTCCCTTATGCTTAGAACATTAGGAGTCGAAAAGGTTTAATATTGTTTTTTTTTATATAGTAAATTTCAAAATGACACCATTTTACTAGGGATTTCGTTACTATTTTACATCGTTGGAAATCATCTTCAGAATTACTCCAACACAAGATTCTTACTCTTTACGTACACATACTTATTAGAATTGATTGTCATGAGATTTCGTAAATTATAGAATTTTTGGAATAATGTTAAAGTTTGCTAACAATCATTTCTCGTAGTAGCAGAAATTTCATAAATTATTGAATTTTTGGAATAATCTTTAAGTTTGCTAACAATCATTTCTCGTAGTAGCAGAAATTTCGTAAATTAATAAATCTTTGGAATAATGTTAAAGTTTGCTAACAATCATTTTTCGTAGTAGCAGACATTTCGTAAATTATTTAAATTTTGGAATATTGTTTAAGTTTGCTAACAATCATTTTTCGTAGTAGCAGAAATTTCGTAAATTATTGAATTTTTGGAATAATGTTTAAGTTTGCTAACAACCATTTCTCGTAGTAGTTCTTTCTCTTTACGTACACATACTTATTAGAATTGATTGTCATGAGATATTATTGTAATTTATAACTTAAGAATTAGAATTAATTTTTATTTTGTTCCTTACGATGTTAATTCTGATGATGTGTCACATTTTGTAAAACAGCAGTGGAACAACAAATGTATCAAATAAATTTATATTAAAAATGAGTCCATATAATTGTAGAAATAGACATAATCTTCAAAAAGAAAATATGTATTTTTATTACCAACGTTTAACGGTATTAAAAGATAATCCACCGCTTCTCAATCAGTTTATTAAGTCGATAAATTATATAACATAAAGTATCGATAAAATCAAAGTTACTCGGCTATTAATTTAACGAAGGCACTTTGAGTAATCAGAATTTATTCGAAAACAAGATAACGGGTGTGGTTTATGGCGAATTATTAACTTCCTTGATCGAAAATCTATAACTTTACTATAGTTTATTTATAAATACGTTCATATATGTTTTTAGGCAATTTGCTAAGTGATAGATTCAAATCTTAACACCGTCCCTATACAGCGAAAAGTGGCTAACTTTAATTTGTTGCAAAAATGAGTTATTCATTGCGAAGTGTTTTTTATGAGTATGGATAAAGATATAACAAAATATTGTTTTTTTTATCCATGTCCGCTTCTAATGTGGAGCATATGACCTCCCAATGGAGGTATTTCAAAAAAAGTTTTTCTACGAGAACTGTTTGTCACTTAGTCGCTCATCCTCTATTTTTCAAATAGAGTATTAGGATTAATAAAAACAATAATCCTTTGTACTTCATTCCACTTTATTTAATATGTCAGGACCGGTTTCGCTCATTGCGAGCATTGTCAAAGGATTATTGTATTTATTAATATAATGCCTTTCCACCAAGTATTGACAGTGAACACCCTAAAAGAGTATTAGGAGTAGAAGGTTAAGACTGGGCAGGACTAGTGGTTAACTAATCGCCTTCCTAGTTGTTAATTGATTCGGAATTGGAAGGGTGGTAGGGAACGTCCCCGCTAAGGTGTGTAAAATATGACCGCACACAAATGTCCATCCCCACACAGGCCGCACACAAAAATATTGTAAAATACTCACCAAACCTAATATTTGCGCACATTATCTATTTTGCCGAAAATGTATTGCTCACAAAAGTTGATGGTCCGCACACACAGTAGAAAAATTAGAGGGAACGTTGGTGGTAGGACATTTTTAAACATCGCAAACATATGTGCCTTCGAACAGATATCGATCGAAAAAATGCTGTCCGTACTGGGACTCGATCCAGTGAGATCCGGCACGGAAGTCAACAATGCTAACCGCTGCGCCATAAGACCGCAGTTTAATTGTTAGTAAGTATACGTCCGATGGATTCGGTGGTAACTTTGTGGAAGTTAATTTTAATATAAAATTTAAATTATTCAACGTATTTTTTTGTTTTTGTTTAATAATATTGAATTCGGGATCAAAATTGATTTTTGTGAGGGGGATGTTAACTTTAACTAACATTCATTGATCACTTTTAGGGTGTTCACTGTCAATACTTGGTGGAAAGGCATTATATTAATAAAAACACAATAATCCTTTGTACTTCATTCCACTTTATTTAATATGTCAGGACCGGTTTCGCTCATTGCGAGCATTGTCAACTGATAAGAAATATAATTTAACAATGCTATTTATACAAAATTGAAAAGTTATACACAACAACTGGCATTGAAAAGAAATTGCCATACATTAAAGTGGTTCTAAAATAACACAAAATTAAAATGTTCAACACATCTAACGTATAATTAAAAATTCATCCCAGATCAATAAATTCAGAATGGCGATTGAAAGTAATTACAAACATAATTAAAATTTGGGAAATTTTTGACAAAGTGATAAAATGATACATTAATAAAGTGAATATGCTTAATGATAGTTTTATGTTTTCCCCGCTTCCAAGTAGTTGGTGTGCTCATAACTTAAACAAAATCGACAGCCAGGAAGATTCTGAAAAACTTTTCAATTTTGTATAAATAGCATTGTTAAATTATATTTCTTATCAGTTGACAATGCTCGCAATGAGCGAAACCGGTCCTGACATATTAAATAAAGTGGAATGAAGTACAAAGGATTATTGTGTTTTTATTAATTTAACTAGCATACTTATCATTGCGTGAACCACGTGGAATAATCTAAGTTATTTTTAATTTTATATTAAGTAAGTATACGTCAATGATTTATTTGAAAATAATTTGCCGCGTATTTTTGGTGACTTGGCAATGTGCTATGAATGCCACAAGAGAGCCTGAATTCTGTACGTCTCTTTTGCTAGCCTTTGACCATCAGTAGGATGTACCCGGTGGAGTTACGAGACTCTGTGATGACATGAGAGGAAGCGAGGAGATAGTCAGGGGACAAAGCTATTCATTTTAAATCGGTAGTTTCTAAAACATGTATTTCGCTCATCTAGATTCTAGACAATGCCAAAAAGTCGGTTACTGCTCGATTCGTTGATAACGAATTAATATACTTATAGATAACGAAAATCTTATCAGGGTTAACATCGAATCTAATCTAATATGAAATGAATTAACAAACTGCTCTCCGAACACCCGCATCGAGTTGAACTTACATTGTATAGGGCAGATACTATAAATTAGGGTTGCAACGCCGGTATAACCGACAGCGGGTTGCCGGGTTTTTAATACTTATTAATACACCGGACTTTAAAGTGAAAAATATCTCTACATTTTATGACACTTTCTTCTGCAAAATTAAATTGTTTTTTTTTTCAATTTGTTCCACTTGTACAAATCACTCTTTTTAATATTTATTGAAAACAATATTCACATCGTCATACACTTACACTTTTAATGTTATTTTTTCAATAAAGATCAAATCAGATATACCTGGTTGTGGTATTGGGATGGCTATATGATAGATGTTTTCTGCAGTCAGCGTAATTGGAACGAAAATACAATCTAGATTGACAGAACCTCTCATTGTCAAAGTGGCTAATTAAAAAAAAAACCTTTGGGGTTTGGTAATACATAGCTATACCGTAGCAATCAGGTGGGCCTGCGTTTAAGTCCAGCCAGAACTCTTGGACGTAGGTGTTAGTGAGGTTTTTCTCTTCTGGTTGATCTCCAGTGACTTGGCATAGAAAAATCATTTCATGCGGTCAAAAAAATGCCATAAATGTATTTAAACAAAAGTACTCTTTAATGCTGTGCTTTGAAAACAGATGCCTGCGGCGAATGCTAAAAGTACGGTGGTCTGACTTTGTCAGAAACACGGAGATAAGAGAGCGAACTAAGCATTCTCTTATTACGTCAAAAATATTTTTTCAACAAAAAAGCGACGATAGTACTGGCTTGGACGTGTGCTCCGGATGCCTCAAGAGAGTCTCAAACCTGCCCGTCTCTTCTACGAACCAGATGGATCCCGGCGTCGTGAAAGGCCACAGGATGTACTCAGCGGAGATAACAGACGCTGGGATGAAAGCAAAGCAAAAAAGACTGGCGAGGATAGAGTATCTTGAATGAACTGTGTGGTGACCATTTGCTCCGTATAGATATTCTTTTTAATGTTTTTTGACCGTTTTCTTTCTTTTAATCTTATTTTTTATTACAAGTTGTGGTCAGTCTCCTTTTCATCCTGTCCGGGATTTGATGTCGTCAACTTAGCAGATATGTTAGGAAGTGGTGCAAGTAAGGGACGTTTAAGGAAGTTCGAGTAAAAGATCATCAAAATACAAGAGAAGAAAAAGAAGTATAGCAAGAGATCAACTCTCTGAAAGCAGTGAAATACACAGTCAGTTAACCTTTAGAGGAATATGGACGTACATGCACGTCGGCGCCATTTTTCTGTAAAGGAGTATGGACGTACTTTCAACTCAACACAGCTGTGTCTGTCTGTGACCGTATATATGCTTCATGTATGAATTACATAAATTCAATGGAAAAGGTCACACAATTGTCATGTGAAAATAAGTCAGTGATTTAGAGTCAGGTTAGTATAGATCTATTCACTCTTCTAAACTTCCGGTATTGACGGTAATTCTTTTCATAAATTATTTTTAAAAAAACCGGTACCGATTATATTATTCCGGCGTTGCAATCCCTGCTGAGTAAACAGGCGCATAATTAAAATTATTGTTATTGTAGCGTTCCCTCTCATCCGGGGAATTCCGCTTTCAAAAGAACCGCGCCCTTTTCCCTTGTATTATAAATAACATTAGGGATAGTATCGCTCCCTGCCTATTCCTGTACCTATGCAGTGATACTTCATCCATTAATCGCCTCGAAATGCGGCCTCGCCTCTCTTTCCTGACACGACTGCAACGAAAGGATTCGGAAGGGGGATCCATGGCAACAGAAAGACTATATTTAAACAAAATATTTGATGATTTTAGTAGTTTGCGAAACATTTCCACGATGATTGTTATGAGTGGTGGTTCGCATTACGGCATGCCTGACGAAATGCGAATTATTATTAATATAATAGTCGATAAGGTCCGTCCGTTTGTTTGTATGAGTGTATGAAGGATGTCCCCGATTTCCCCTCCCACTCCCTAACCCCGCTGTTTCCATTTTTTTATTCCTACATTTCGATGACGTCAAGAAGATGCCCTCCGCCCTCCCCCACCCCGCTGTCGCATTGTGAATTTTTAAATGACATTTTTATTACATTGTGTTGTGTAAAACAATTTATTTTCGTATTATTATTAATATGCGAAGCTGTTCTCATTTTTTTAAAGACACTGATTAACCCTTTGAAGAGTATGGCCGAGTATGTGCATCCAAATGTAGCGTTGTCTAATATCTATAGCCATTCTCATGTTTTTTTTATTGAATTGTCATTATTTCTTTACATGTGGATAGAAAACACATTTCGATCGATTTCAGTTCGAAGGCATGGGTGTTTGTGATGTCTAAAAATTGCCTCCCATCCTTTCCGATCCTTTGATAACTAGGTGTAGCGAGAGCATTTAGTTAACCACTAGTGCTGTCTTAACCTTATTCTTCTATCCCTACTGCTCTCTTTGAAAAAGAGAGGTTGAGCGACTGAACAGTTCTCGTAGAAAAACTTCTGTTGAAGCACCTCTATTAGGAGACCATATGCCCCAAATTGGTAACGGACATGGATAAATATATATTATGTTCGTGGCAAATGGAAATATTATTGTTTCTATCGACTGCAATATTGTATGTATTCGCTATGATTCTAATCGAATTCAGAATAGCAAATATGATAATATATATTTTTAAATTCCTAAAAAGAGCCCCGTGTGCATCACTGATCTAGATCATTGCTTCCCAACCTTTTTCATGCCACGTACCCCTAAATCTGAAAACAATAATCTGCGGTCCCCCGAAAAAAAAGCATTTCACATGTTCATATTTTATCACAAAGAATATTGAAGGAATGAAAATTTCCGCGGACTCGAGGTTGGGAAGCACTGGTCTAGATCATAGTTTCTCGCGGCTCCACGTGAATTATTTTTTCTCTGCGGCCGCCGGTTGAGAAACACTAGCCTAGATAATATTAAATTTGAGAATAGTCATAGCAGTCTTAAGTTCCAAGCAGTGTCGCAGAAAAAACAGCAAAAAAGACCGGGCCGTTAAATCCCAGCCGCTCCTAACAATTTTTATGGCGGACACGTAGATCAACTCTAAATTCCAATTTATTAGCTTATGTTTCGTTGAATATAACATGTATGTTTGAAAGATTTCTTGTATGGATATTCTGTGATTCTTTGGTGTTATTAATTTACAATTTACGATACATCGGAAGGGTCATATATGCAAATTAAGTAATGATTGCAAGAAATATAGCGAATGGCAAGAAATGCGATGTGCGGTAAAACAAATAAATTTTAACTTCCCACTATTAAATATCACAGTTATATATAATATTGATTATAAATAACATAAAACAACAGTAACAAGCGGAATCCATATTATATTATATACGATTTTGACGCCTATTGTGATATTATGAAATAAATGCTGCGTCTTATCATATAATAATGGCAATATACCAAGTAAATGATGATTTAATCAATAATAATATTTAAAAAATAATGAAGTGAAATGTGCTACCCTAGTTTGACTTACTGATTTTTGATTACTGATATGACTTGAGAAATCCTATGGAAAGATTGAGTAACAAACCAGTGTGCACAAATAAATTTTGAGATTAATTATTAATTGATTAAAATCCCAATAATGACGTTGATTTTTTAATGAAATATCCAACCTCATATTCTGTATTGAAATATTGTAAAAAAAATAATTTTAATAAAATGATTTGCCTTCTTTGTTTGCTTTTGTTCTCCGAGATTTTTCTTCAAAAACCTTAGAAAATGTGATTTTTTCTTATTTTGAAAAATATGTAATTATAAAGATATATAATTACAATATAAATATGTATTTCCTACAATATATCAGAAACAAATGGCTTCATAATGATGTGATATTACTTTGAAAAATATGACGCCGGCCCGCTTATCTGAAAAAAGTACCTGTTTTCAGCTTCATAGCATGGCTTTCACTATAGGGGGCTTTGGAATAGTCCCTCAGGAATCCTAATGAAGAATATCGAGTGTCGTTGTTTGAACACGATGGCGGGTAAGGTCGGCGTGACAATCAAGCCCCGTACACATTTAGCCAGCGGAATGTGCAGCAGAATCAATTCCAATTCACACTAAGCGAAGAAGACTCGCACCGACATATTTGCATAATCCTCAGGGCGGGCCTGCTCCATATAATATAATCCCGAGATAATTGCATACATCCTGCATAACTATACGTTTCTAGGTTACCACTCCGCCACTGGAATGCTGTCATGAATAAAAATAAGCCACTGCTAACGGGAAAAAGAATTATTGTAAAACAAAAACATCAATCTTGATTTAATTAACCGCTTGAATACCGCGCAAATAAATCATTAATATGTCCCAGAGATACTGCGTGTTTTTGAAAAAAATAATTTTGCCTAATATACACTCAAATTTGATATTTTAAATACCTATATTGACTCAGTATATATGGAACTACACATATTCATCAAAATAATGCTTATATTCTATAAGAATACCAAGTATTTGATTTTTTAAATGTCTTGGACATCCGTGTTCGCTTGCTTATGTTCCGGACACCGCCGTCCGCTTGGTATTCAAGTGGTTAAAGATATTGAACAAATATTATTGTCAGGTCATACGGCGCAGGGGTAAACGTTGTGGGCTTCCGTGCCGGCTCTCACGGGTTCAAGTCACAACGAAAAGCATTTTATCGATCGATTTTTGTTCGACAGCATGGGTGTTTGTAATGTCTAAAAATGTCCTCCCACCATATACGATCCTTTAATAACTGGGTATAACGTGAGCGATTAGTCAATTACTAGGCATGCCATATCCTTCTCCTTTTATCCCTACTACTCTCTTTGAAAAATAGAGGTTGAGCGACGGAGTAAAAAATAGTTTTCGTAGAACTTATAATTTAAAAATCGTGTACAAAAGAGATCAGTGTACTTGATACTTCCGACTAGAGCTTCCAATCAACCGGACTTACCAACTAACCGGTTTTCGGTTTTTTTCTGGAAATAAAACCGGTTAACCGGTTTTAACCGAAAAATAACGTATTTTGATTAGGCAGGTATGCAAAAAAAAAATTTTTGTGGAAAATTTAAAATTTTTGTCATAAATGCTCCAATTTGAATGAAAAATCGATATTTATCTTATAGATGGAACACAGAAGGCATTATACATATATATACAACAATGAAATCAAATGTGAAAAATATTTTATGATAAAATAAGTCAAATAAAAAAAATAGAACTTGATAATAAAACTCATCAAAAGAAAGATGTTTAAATTAATGCATTTATTTTTTTAAGAATATCGACTAGACAGGACATCCAATGCTTAGACAAAAATATAGTAGATATTAGCTTATATTATGTCTCCACTCCCACTTTGAAGCACGACTCAAACAATTATTTGTTAACGAGAACTGCTTGTTACTCAGTTGTTGTTGTTGTTGCAAATTGTTTCGCAGTAAATTCATTGTAAAATATTTTTATTTTTGAACAAAAAAAAATGAAAAATAAGAAAACGAGTATTTTTGATAAAACGCGGTTAACCGAGTGAAATAAACCGGTTTTCGGTTTTTTTGAAAACATGCAATAAACCGGTTTGGAAGCCCTACTTCCGACTGTACAGGGCAGCCTTCAGATTAAGGGCACCGCCAATGCGTCACTTGTAGAGACCCGCAGACCTGAGCATGCCACAAAATAATGAATATTTATCTAACATAAGCCATGTCTTTTATTAAGCCAATCGAATTTCCGGTCCGCACACCGGCCCGCGAATTAGCCTGAGTGAAAACAAATCTAGACCACTTACGATGGTGGGTTTTTTGGCACTCGGCCCCGGAACATTGCGTGTTTAGAGCCGATAATGCTCTGATATTGATTGCAAAATAAACTTAAGTACATGCTGTAAAAAATGGCGTTCAACATACATAACTGGCGAAATGAAAAAAGAACTAACTCACAGTTCTTTTCAAAACAGCATTTCTTCGATAATCAAAATGTTTACAACTTGATACACCTATTTTATCAGAAGAATGTAAGCTGAAAATGCCGAGTTAGTTAGTATCTATATTTATTTTTTAGTTTAACTTTTCCAGTTCTAAGCTCAAGAAATGCGACCCCAATATTAAATATCTATTTTAATATGGGCGATACAATGTTTATAATTAAGGTTTTCTTATATCATAGTTTTTTGGACGTTTTGTAGTTTATATAAATACGCGATAACGCGATGAGGCGATAAGCGCCCGCGATAAGAGATCGTTCGTAAGATAGCTGGGCTAAACGCGTCAGTTGCAATTTTATATGTGTGCTGGGATGACGTCTTTTTTACGCGCAACTTAAAATATGATTATTCATTAAAAAACCACGGATTTTTATAAAAAAAAAATGTATGAGGAATGATGCAGAGATATATTTTAAAGCCCTTAGACTATTTTTTTTTTGAAATTCATAAGAATAAGGCCAATAATGAGGAAACCACTGGGGTACCTAAACGACCCCATCGGATGAGAAGTATTTTTCTAGTCTCCGAGCCGCGAGAGTTAAAAAAAGAAATCAGTAAAATCAGGAAAAAACACTAATTTATTAATTTAATAATAGGTAAAGTCAATAAAAAAACCATTATGTTAAATTATATTTCTTATCAGTTGACAATGCTCGCCAAGAGCGAAACCGGTCCTGACCTTTTTAAATAAAGTGGAAATAAAGTACAAAGTAATATTGTGTTTTTATTAATATAATGCCTTTCCACCAAGTATTGACAGTGAACACCCTAAAAGTATTAAAACACCAGTTTATCAGTCTCCGTGCATTTCAAGATTGAGTATATTTCACAATTTGACTTTGGCCCAAAATCAGCAAAAAATGTTTTTTGTATCTCCTGTAAAATTTGCTATGTGTGGGTGACGTCCTATTTTCTTTCCACATACGATATAATAATACATGTATTTGATGTATTTGGCGGTAACTTTGTGGAAGTTCATATTTAACAAAAAAATAAATTTGATAATTCTGTTATTCCACTTTTTGTCAAACGTAAGATGTCAAAAAATGAAATAATTTTTCAGAGTTTGCGAATCATCTGATTATCACAATTTTGATAAAAATAAAAATGTTGAAATATTCCGTTAAGTAAATAGTAAAACGTTAAGAATGAAAAGTTTGGAGTTTCTGGAAATTAATAAAGTAATTTACAGAAAGCAAGCATTATATAGTAAATCAAATTTAAAATAAGCTAGGTGGATCACCGTTGGGCTTTGCCACGCATAATTGAGCCCATTAGAGTTGAAGTGAACCAAGTAGTATTTTAGAAAAAATAGTTGTAATATTCTACACGTCTTAAAGTATCGTAAAAGTGAAATTAATACACATTGCAATAGTGTTATCTGCGTAAAATAAAAATATGCGATCCACTAAAACACCAAGTAAAGACGTGATTGTACTTAGAATTCGAAGAAAAAAGTTTTACCATTTTACAAGTTGGGTCACTTCACCTCTTGAGGGCTCAAGTAAAGTAATCAGTTTTTCATTAGTACTATCAAAGTTTGTATCGTACCCCATCCCCCTGCGTCCAGTATAAAAAGATTAACTCAGACATTTATTTTGTAATTCATAACGTAAGATTTTTTAGTTTATTTATTAGTCTGATGATGCTTTACAAAGGTGCGAAACACGTGTCACAAATTGTGGCAAATACATTGATAATAATACATCGTCACGTACTGGCAAAAGTGTGTTAGTGACAAATTGATAATGTTGAGCACAAAGCGAATAAAATATATTTAGGCTTATAAGATAAAGCTTTTAGCCATGATTTTTTTCATATTACATAGATAATTATGATAATATCTAAATGTCAGTGGATTTATGCAGATCTGACGTGAATAAAAATATGAATTAACAACATTCAGGGACAACTTCCCGCATTTACATAAGTAATATCACAGATATGCTGTTTGGCAAAACTGGTACAATAAATGCACTGATTGATTTATTTTTGAATTGATATTCAATATACTCATTGTGTATTCACCTAATTTTTGTTGCTTAAGGGTGAGTCACATGGTCTACACCAGGTCTCGGCAACCTATGACCCGCGGCCCATTTGATGATCTGAAGTGACTATAAAATATGATATGAAAATACCCACTGACCCGAATATGTAGTCTTCTTAGTAGTATCATTTTTTACTTTGACTAGCGACCAAAAAAGGTTGCCGAGCACTGGTATACACTCTACAGCAGTGTCTGCCAAAATGTGTACCGCAAGAAGTCGCAGGTGTGTCGCGGTGAAAGAAGCCTTAAAAATGTTAATTTGAAATAATTCTTATTTTTTTTTTCTTTAATTTAAAATAAATTCAACATTTAAACAAATATTGCATTTAAAAAAAGCATTTTTATTTGGTGTGCCGCGGTACATGTCCCATTCACCAGTGTGATGTGAAGTAAAAAAGTTTGGCAGACACACACAGCGACACATATAATTAAGACAAATTATTTAGTGTCTTATTTACAAACATTTGTTTGATTGAAAGAATTTAGCTTCAATAGGATCATCTCAGTTGAGTTAAGCATGACTTATTATTTTATTTTAATAAAATTTATCTTTAAAAAATGAACAGGGAGAGAGTGGCGTGCTTTAGTCTTCCTTTTTTTTTAAATAAAAAATCGCATCTGAAACAAAACCCACACATTATTTAAAAAAAAAAAGTTAACAAAATCAAATACATCAATTAAGTACTTATTACATTATGTAATAATTTATTTTCCATTTGACAGATACTATTTCAGCATTTAAAGTATAAAAGCTGACCACTGGTCCTGTCATATCCTTATATCTCTACTCTCTTTGAAAAAAAAGGTTGAGCAACTGAGTAACATAAATCTCTTAGGAAACCTCCATATGTTTTCATTGGGAGAGGACATAGATAAACAGAAAAACAACATTATTGATATATTTGTAGGGTATTGCAACAACAACCTCTACCAGACGGTTACTATGTACAAATAACTCAATAATGTATGGATCAACTATTATAAGATGTCCGATTAGGGAGGGCGTTAGTGGCACGAGAGTATTGCTGTCATACTGAGTTACTTGTAAAGGCCGCCACGCTTTATCAATAACGTTATTTTACACGTGTAACGCGTCCACCGCGTAAAAAAAATTCAGTGTAAACAACTTTGAAGGATAACAGTCGTTATGGCAAATTTGGAAAGGGGCATATTAACAAACAAACATAAAGAGACTTCATAAAAGATAACGAGACAGTTTCGTATAAATTTATTCGTAAATTTCGTTCAAAATAAAATTTGCAAAATGTTACGTAAACAATAAAATAAAACCCGAGTGTTAGCGCTTGAATTATTTTTGTATTTGAAGAGGCAAAAAGTGAATTTTATCCCATCATAAAGTAATATTCCTAGAGATCGTTTGATATTCCATTTGCCTGCGACAGAATCAAATTCGGATTTGGCGTGGGGTGGCGGGCGGGCGTACGAGTCCGCCCCTGGCCTTTCGCAGCGATTGCGAAAAGGCGGACCGCGCGCCAAATAGATGTTTTCAAAACCGAATGTATTGTTAATTGTATCATTGGATTTGTTTGTGGAATAACCAGATGTACATTGTCATGATGGATGACATCTGCTACACTTCATCTATGATATAACTATATCCAGGGGTTTTCCTATGTAAAACGGTGGAACGGCGTTCCGGCTCATTTTTTCTCAAAATTCAACATTCGAAAACAATCGATTTGTTCTTGGAAAACCTTGACTGTTTTAAATGTAATGCACCGGGTACCGTAAACACACAAAACAATATCAGATGCATAGACTTGAGTGGCGGCCGGCCAATGTGGTATTGGATCAATGCACCCCTTGTATATGCAGGGGGCGATTATATTTCATGAAATATTAATAAAACATAACATTTATACCATTCACTCATTTTTATTTCTTCATGTATTTATTGTCAACCCTTTACAGTAATACCAACATTTATGATGATGATTAGTTTCGGTCAACGTTCTCATTGTAAAATTAAGAAATTAAATCAACTGTTCTCTTGAATTAAAAATTAAAAAAATGGAGATACATTTCTTTGCGACTTCATGCTTACACTACTATATTACGCCAAAAAAAATAATAGCAAAATACAGAGGAACCCCCAATTACACTACCCCGAATTACGCGCTCGCTTGAAATATTTGCCGTAAATCCCCCAATTGCACTGTCGCATTCCATTGTTGTTGCTACGAGACAGCCGTCTGTGCGGCGCATACATTCAAATGTTGCCTAGCGTGTATATTATATATTCAACACGTGCAACAATTTGTATATGTTGTTATATTCAACACGTGCCAGGCTATACACGTATAGCCGGGCGACTGTCTATGTGCTGGATTTTGGCGCGCTTAGCATTTTATCACTTTGTAACTAAATATTTCGTCCATATTTTTTTTTTGCGGAAAATCCCTAATTTTGTATGAGATTCACTTCCCCAATGACACTACCCCGACTTAAGTGTAAATAGGGGTTTTACTGTATTTAGTTCTATAAGAATTATGTCCCTACTCTCTTGGAATACATAAAGGAAGGTTGAGAAACTGAGTAACAATCAGTTCTCGTAGAAAAACTTATGTTGAGATATATCTATTATGAACGCCTGTGTGGTCGAGTGGTCAACGTTGTTGGCTTCGGCTACGGAGGGCCCGGGTTCAAATCCCGGTACGGACAGTTTTAGAAATTGATTTTTTCAATCGATTTATGAATTTCTGTTCAAAGGCATGGACGTATGTGATGTCCTGAAATCCCCCCTCTCACCCATCCTATCCTATAAACGGGGCATATCGAGAGCGATTAGCTTACCACTAATCCTGTCCCAGCCCTATCCTTCTATCCCTACTCTCTTTGGAAAAAGAGAGGTTGAGCAACTGTGTAACAAGCAGTTCTCGTAGAAACACTTCTGTTGAGATAAACTCCATTAGGAGTCCATATGCTTCACATTGGGAGCGGACATGGTTAAAAAAAAATAGCTATTTCGGTATCGTGTTTTTTTTTATATTTCATAAAAGAAGTTGTTTGTATGTATACAATAAAAAAAAAGAATTTATGTATGTATATTAAGTATATAAAAAATATGTTCAACTGCGAGCGCGTAAATTTGTCATGGTCGGGCCATTTGTAGATGCCGGGTCGTAGTCAAGGTTGTTTACGACTCCACAGCCCTGGTAAGAAGCAATTTTCGTAAAAAGCTTTGCAAGAAATTTTAAAAAATATACCGAAAATTTTCAGAAAGGTTTAAAACTTTAATAAAAAATATTTTATTTGTTTTCAGCCGGCGCGTCGATAGGAACCGCAAAATATCTTCACCCCCGCGTTTGACGTGGATTTAGTACCCCTGCCAGTTATTTTTATACATCATTTGATATGAAAATCACTTTTCCTTCATTTTTCGATTCGCCAAATAAACGAATTCAAGGGAATTTGGTATGTCGGGTCGGCATTATCGGCGAAGAATATGGATAGGTCACTAGTTATATACCCCCGGCCAGCTTAGTGCTCACAGTTGGACCTACCCTGCAGGGTGGGAGACAACCCCTTCATATCCACCAAACATATATGCCAACTTGTTAAAAAACGACGAGTTAATTAATTGATTAATATACAAGACTTAAAAAAACTATTTCGAAAGTGTTGACATGAAAATTTTCACCATGAGTAAAATCGGTCTTGATCATATAAAAGAAAAGTTGATTAGTGCAAATGAGTTTTTTTTTTCTTTGATGCCTTTCCACCAAGTATTGACAGTAAACTCCTTTAAAATATTACATCTTCAATAGTTAAATTTGGTTTTCAGTACAATGTATGAAACTGGATTCGATCCTACAAAGATTGCAACAACTAGGGCATTCCATTATTTCTTTTGTTAGAATTGATAGTCATTAAAAATCCTTTTTCAGAATCTTCGTTGCTGTTGATTTTGTCGAAGTACACACACCAACTACTTGAAACCGGAGAAAACATAAAACTGTCATTATTCTTTAACTCTAGTAATGTAGCATGTTATAAAACTTTTTAAAGATTTCCAAAATTTTAATTATTTTTGTAATTACTATCAGTCACCACTAGGGTATCCAATCCTGAAGCCTTTTTCCAATCCCGGGATTCCGGGATTGGGATTTGCTCACCGAGGAATTTGAAATCCTCAATTCGCTATACTTTTTCCCTGGATAATCTCCAAACCTCGTTTTTTTTTTAATCAAATTCTCGATTTGCCAATTTTGTGTCAATTTTTGGGATTTGCTAAAAAAATCTCAATCCCGAAATCCCGGGATCGCAGCCGTATCAATCCCGGGATTTCGGGATTAGAAAATTGAACGGGATTGGATGCTCTAGTCACCACTTGAAATTTATTAATCTTTGATGATTTTTTAATTATATGTTCGAGGAGTTAAAACATAATAATTTTGTATAATTATAGAATCACTGTAATTTGCAACTTCTTTTCAATTGTTGTTTACACCTTTTCTTTTCAATTTTATTTTTGTATAAATAGCTCCGTTTAATTATGTTTCTATCAGTTGACAATGCTCGCAACGAGCGAAACCGGTCCTGACCTTTTAAATAAAGTTGAATAAAGTACAAAGGAATATTGTGTTTTTATTAAGCCTAGGAATTAACAGATTTCCCATTAGAACTTTTTTTTCGAGACCTTTTCTTTTAGCTCAGTAGCCTTTTAGCCAGGAATTACAGATTTTCCATTATTAAATATTGTGAAAACTTTTTAACTTTCAGTGACTTATGCGCAAAATTAACAAGACTTCTAATTCCTCAATCCCGAAATCAGTACTATCAAAATCCCGGGATTTCCTTATTGGAGACCCTAAGTTCCTTAAACCCCTTCTAAATATTGATTCCTGAATCGCGATTTACATTAATGTTGCCAGTCCACAAAAATCTTGCTCAAAACTATGACATTTTATGTGAACGTAGTCAGGTGTATATCTCATATCCAAGTGACTCAGCCGAGGCTTGCAATTTAGGGTGGATGGGTTTTTTTTTTGTTCAACGTGGAAGGTTTATATACTTGTAATAGGTTTAGCGAACCTACCCTGCGAAGGCGCTTTGCAAGTATATAATATTATAATCTACTTCGCATATTAGATACACCCTGATCAAAAAAAAAGCATTCGGAAAACGAAACCAAAACACTTTCACGCGTCCACTGCCGATCGTTGGTGAGTTGGTAAAGTTTGTAGCAATTAAGGATCAGTACCGGAATTTTTTGTTCTCCTAAGGTGTGTGCCTGTGTGGTTGAGTGGTCAACGTTGTTGGCTTCGGCTACGGAGGGCCCGGGTTCAAATCCCGGTACGGACAGTTTTATAAATTGATTTTCAATCGATTTATGAATTTCTGTTCAAAAGCATGAATGTATGTGATGTCTTGAATTCCCCCCTCTCACCCATCTTATCCTATGAACGGGGCGTATCGAGAGCGATTAGCTTACCACTAATTCTGTCTTAGCCCTATCCTTCTATCCCTACTCTCTTTGGAAAAAAGAGAGGTTGAGCAACTGAGTAACAAGCAGTTCTCGTAAAAACAATTCTGTTGAGATAAACTCCATTTAGGAGTTAATATGCTCTACATTGGGAGCGGACATGGTTTAAAAAAAAAGGTGTAGAACCAGCCTGCAAATGGAGATGCTACTGGGGAGAGCTTTAACGGTTTGTTTTACAATATTAAAGGAAGCAAAGAGGGGGGGTGATAGAATCGAAATAAAGCAAACAAATAATGATACTAATGAGTTGGAATCAATCAGATTGGGATTTTTACCTTTTTAAGGGAAGCCAAGAGGGTATTATAGAATCGAAATATAATCATACTACTAATGACGTTAAACATTACAAACTATTAAACTAATGAGCTGCAATCAATCAGCTAGGTTGGTGATTACTCTATTAATTGGAAACAATGTAAGTAATGGCGAACCACCTGTCCTATTAAGAATATTATTTAATAATATTTCTTTTTTGTTAAGAGTTTTATTAATTTTTAAAAATTCTAAACTATTCATTTTTAAACCCTTTTTATTTACTCGGTGGAGTATTTCTAAATTTCTTATCTGATTAAAATTATGACTATTTTCTATTAAATGATTGGCAAACTCAGAAAAATTGTAACTTATTACTTCACAGTTAGTAACACAATACGTGGAATAATTTAAATTTAAATTTTCTATTAAAATGAACTTCCACAAAGTTACCGCCGAAACCATCGAAAGAATTAAATACTCATTTGTACTAACATGCAAAAATTTACATAGTATTTCAGAACATCCAAGATACATGCATTACGCGCGCGCTAATAGCACAACAGATGTATGAAAAATCATCCGGTGACTATGACTGCATTTAGCCGCACACAAAAGCTAAACGGGCCGCAGATTGAGCACGGCTGATCCAAAACCATTCTGCAAATACAGTAGTTAAGCAACCACTGTTGATAGATGATTCATTCGAACATTTGACAAGGACACGTGTTCAAAAAAACTGGAAAACAACCCTACAATTCAACTCATTAAAAAGTAAACATTTAAAATATGCACAGCGCAAACATGTCACGAGTTCTGCGACACCGTGTAGATATTTTATAGGTACTAGGTTCAGGAGTTACGTGGTGGGTATTTGAACAACCTTCCCGGCATTTGGGCCGACCTAATGTCACGTAGAGATATGATGTATACGCCCTTACTATGCAGCCATTGGCAACATGAGAGGCGCCACGCAAAATTGTTTTTTTTTTCAATTAAATCTCGAGTAAACTCTCGGAAAATGCCTTTATAGTTTTTATAAATTGCCGCCTGTGTGGTCGAGTGGTCAACGTTGTTGGCTTCGGCTAAGGAGGGCCCGGGTTCAAATCCCGGTACGGACAGTTTTATAAATTGATTTTTCAATCGATTTATGAATTTCTATTCAAATGCATGGATGTATGTGATGTCTTGAATTCCCCCTCTCACCCATCCTATCCCATGAACGGGGCGTATCGAGAGCGATTAACATACCACTAATCCTGTCCTAGCCTTCTATCCCTACTCTCTTTGGAAAAAAGAGAGGTTGAGCAACTGTGTAACAAGCAGTTCTCGTAGAAACACTTCTGTTGAGATAAACTCCATTAGGAGTCCATATGCTCCACATTGGGAGCGGATATGGTAAAAAAAAAGAGTAGTATATATGCTGGCTGTGTAATCGAGCGTCAACGTTGTTGGCTTAGAACAGGGAAGGCACGGATTCGAATCCCAGTACGGACAATTTTCATCAGGGTTTCATCAAAAATCTTACGTCTCAGACCCTATCTCTATTCAAACCACTTTGGCTCTTATTTGCTCGCAATACAAACGGGCGCTTTCAGTGTAAACTAAATTGAAATTACCGGCTCTGTGGTGCAGTGGTCAGAGTCATTAACTTCAACGGGTTGAAGTCCTAGTACGGACAGTATTTTTTTCAATCTGTTTTCTTCGAAGGCGTGGGTTTATGGGGTGTCTTAAAATTCCCCGCAATCCTTCAATAATGGTGCGTAGTGAAAGCGATTAGTTATATCCCTAAACGTTACGTTCTCTCTCTATTAAGTAGGCCATATCTCTACCCTAAAAGGCAACAGTGTTATTTTTTATTTAACTAGATTCTAAATAAATTTACATTAATGTTTGTGTTGTTCTTAAAAGTAGCGAATTATGGTTTTATTTAGTTTCTTTTACGGTTTTATGATAAAATATAATAGTAGGTTTTTTTTGTAAACATACTTATTATTAGGGTTACTTTTAGGGTGTTCACTGTCAATACTTGGTGGAAAGTCATTATATTATTAAAAACACGATATTTATTTGCACTTCATTCCACTTTGTTAATTAGGTCAGGACCGGTTTTGCTCATTGGGAGCATTGTCAACTGATAAGAAATATATTTATATAAACAGTGCTATTTATACAAATTTAAATTGAAATAAAAGGTTTGAGCAACTATTAACAATGAAAAAGATTTACAAATTACATTATAATTACTTACACAAATTTAAATGCTTAACACCTATAACATACAATTAAAAAATCATCAAAGAATAATAATTATAAGTGGCGAATGATGCCAATTATAAACACAATTAAATTTTCTCGCAATGAGCGAAACCGGTCCTGACCTAATTAATAAAGTGGAATGACGTACAAAGAAATATTGTGTTTTTATTAATTATTATAAGAGCCAAAATTTTGATTCCGGGATTTCTTTGAAATACTTTGAAATTACAGGGCATGATTGTAAATGAAAGCTTTTTCTGTAAAAGAAATTTTCTTTTAAATTTAAATATTTCAGTGTTTCATTATAAAGGTTCACCTTTCAGCAATCGATTGGCACACGTTGAGATATGCTCGGAGCGAACATGGTAAAATACATAGTTTTGCTTTACTCCTTCAGGTTGGAAAAACCTTATATTTACAGTTAACGTTCCCTCTAAGCTGCGCGCGCGCGGCTGCGCAGTAGTTGGAAAGCCCCCGTACACTCATTCCGGGTTGGCGCACACTACAAGACAGTTATTCAATTAATATTTGATTGGTCCAACCCACACTACAAGAATTGATATTTGATTGGTCCTAACGATACGCATCTAACCTCTTGTCTTGCATTGTTTACAATAATGAAGCACATTTTTCGTATTGATTCCTCAATTGTATTACATAATCATGAGGAGAGTATTAATTACTAACGTATCGAATGCCAAATGTTCCCAGTAACTGTCTTCCGTTCCAGTCAAAAGGTTAATATCACAAAACGGTTCCATAGAAGTGAGCTAAGTGAATAATAGTTAAGCTTGTAAAATTGGCTCAGTAAGTCGCGATTACTCACTGCTAGATAAAGCCCTTACGATGTATATTATATTTTGCAGAGGTACTTACATAAATAATTGTACGCCGTCCTCCACCCACCACTGCTTTCCCATACGTTAATTTCATGACGTAGCTAACGTTAGGCATATCTACAGTTGTATTGCCTGGCTATGAGTGCCGCCGTCAACAGGCTACGTGGTCGAGTGTCAACGTCGCCGACTTAGAACACGGAGTCAATTATTTTTTCAATCGATTTACGAATTTCTGTCCGAATGCATGGATGTATGCAAGGTCTTGAATAACCTCCCACTCATGCAATCCTAAAACGGGTGTAGCGAGAGCGATTATCTAACCCAGGCGTGGGGAACCTGCGGCTTTTTGGCTACCCCGGTGCGGCCTTCTGGTCAATTATGAAATTCTGTACATTTTGGATTTGAAAATAAATGTCATTAAAAAAAAAAAGGTCCCACGCTGCTAATTTGAGCAAATCCGTAAATTCTTGTGATTTTTTTATGTCAAAATCCTTGAAAGTCCCACGCTGATAATTTTGGGAAATCCGCAAATTTTCGGACTTTAGAAATTGGTATGATTTTTTTTCCGGTCAAAGATTCCCTAGTCAATGTTTACTGCGGCCTAATGTTGAATCAGAAAAATGAATGCGGCCTTTATTGAGAAAAGGTTCCCCACCCCTAATCTAACCATCAGCTCTGCCCTAGTCTTATTCTTATATTTCTACTCTCTTTAAAAAAGAGAGGTTGAGCAACTGAGTAAAAATCTGAACCACATTGGCATCGGATGTGGATTTTAGAAAAAAAATGAATTACTTAGGAATGGTCAACAGATTCTCAGAGATAACTTACTCCAGACACTAACTATAATTGTAATATTTTTAAATAATATTACACTAAAATTGTTGTTTTATTTTAAGGTTAATTTTTTAAGTTCAAGGGTGCCAAAAAAATTCAGCTTGGGAACAAGAAAAAGTTGGTAAGTAATAACACTAACAGAAATGAGTTAAGTATGCAAAGAGATTCTTTGATATAAATTCTTTGCCTGTGAGAACTCAGTTAGTACATTGACTATACCAGTTTACCAAAAAAAAAGGCATTTATTTTTATAGAAACTTATTAATAACTAGCTGTTATCACTTCTAATTTATATGCAGGTATATTTCCCTGTGGCTCTTTTCTGTTATATATGTCACATCAAATTTCGATGTTAGATGCTTTATCATAAAAGCTGAAATTTTTAATTTTCTGTTTACTCAGATTAATTCATTTCTGTCACATCAATGACAATATTATGATCAAATCAGGTATGTGGAGTCGGATTTATCAGATTATTTTGTTTACTAGAGTATTTCTATTAGATTTCACCAATCAATATGATAAAAATTAGAATCAATATAATTTTTAAATATTATTAATTAATTTCTCCAGCCCTGGTTTGAATAACATGTAGTCCCAATGACGAATCAATATTTTTTAAAAAAATAAATGTATAAAACATTCCGTTTGCGAAATTGTACGGAAATTTCTTGCGCGGAATAATCTATATACGGACTTTTCTTGTACGGATAATTCGTGTACGGAGTATTTAAATGAGGCAATTTTTTTCGGAAGAATAAGGGAATCCTTATCCCAACACTTTATATATAACACGACATATACTCAAAATATAGAGCGGTTTAACCTTTAGAGGAGTATGGACGTACATGTACGTCGTCGCCATTTTTCTGTAAATGAGTATAAAAGTGGTTTAAACTCAACACATGAGTGTCTGTCTGTAAGCATATATATGCTCTAAGTATGAATTACATATATTCATTGGGAAAAAGTCACAAAATTGTCATGTTAAGACAGGGCAGTAAATTAAAGTAAGATCTGTATAAATCTATTCACTCCTCTAAAGGTTAAATAATTAATCATACTATATGTTATTTGGCATGTTGCCATTCAATTGTAAGCTTACTAAAAAAGTACTAATTTTACTATGTTTGTGATTAAAAAAAAAACAACAATTCTACCACACCATGTTTCGCATTACGTATACATACAATTGAAAAAAGTAGTGACATTTCTGTTATCTGTCACTTTGACAGCGAAATTTTGATTTGATGTGAACCGGTTTGAAGTTGAAAGAAAGAATCATTTATAACGGTTTGCATTTAACCCTCCAAGGACGAGCGTCACCATATGGTCACACAAAACACCGTTGTCTATTGATCCCACTATTCATACTTTTTCTACCTGAATATCGTTGCTTTTGCTCATATTTGGCTAAGAAGGGTACGGACTACAGTAAGTCATCAGCCGTGGGAACAGGAACGGTCTCCAAAAGCACATGTGATTTTTTGAATTTCCGTTTTTTTTAATTTACTTTTTGAAACTGTTAGATATTTTTTTATAAAAACATAAAATTATTTACAGTTATTTTGCTAATATATTTGTTTTGAAATTATGTTGATCTAAAGAGGTCAAATTGTAAATATTTTTAAAAAAATCACATTTAGCTATATTTCAACCCCGAATGTTTGCAAGCCCATACGGTCACTTTTGTCCTTACTACTGTCCGTTCTCAATATTACACGGTAATAAAAGGATGAGCATGACCATATAGTCATGCGGGGTTTTTATACAACGACTTTGCGTTTTTTTTTTTTTAATTTTGGATAGGAATAAAAGTTATCCGTGACTTCAATATGGCTTAGAAAATATTTTTTTTATCGGAAAAAAGCTCTCGTCTCTGGAGGGTTAAATTGCCATACAAAAACATAAACCGGGCCGAATTTCAACAATGCTAGTGATGTGAACATAGCAAAGGAGACAATAAACTCGACCGTTCAAAAGTATTCAATATTACCCCATACGAAAGTAAGTCAGAAAAAGAAATTTGTTCATAATATAACAGCAACTGGATTGAGAGATCAAACAAGGAATTATGTAACATGAAAAGAAGACTCACCTGAGCTTTAGCTATGACGTCATGTCCGGTCCGCCACGCCGCTACAGCCGGGGCTTTCCGCTTATCCAGTAGCACATCCGTCGGGGGACACTTCTCGAAGATGAGCACTCGCTCGGCGACGGAGCCGCGCGTCAGGAAGGGCCTAATGGGGCTCCCCCCGGCCGCGGCCGCCCTGTCTGCCTGAGCCCTGCTGATGTGCTGCCTCTGCTGTGATGTGAGCTCAGGGTGCGGCACCAGTTCACTTCTGATCCTAGAGCCCGCGGGTCTTGGAGTACCCCACCGCCCCGATGGCATGGCAGTGGCCATACCGACTTCTTTGTCATTTGCTTTGTCAACGTGGCTTAGCGAACCTTCAAATTTGCTCCGAGTTTCTGTCACTTGAAGCCCTAAAGTCGGGTCGACCATTAGACATTTCCTGTCAATATCCATGCGCTTGTTTGCGTCTAGTCGTTGTTGGGTCGGAGGATTTTCAAGGTGGTCTTTGTATTTTGTTTTGGCATAATCCACTAGAGATATATTCGGTTCATCTTTTTGTATTTTTTCGGTATTTTCTTTGTATTTTGTTTTGCTGTATTCAGCGGTAGAGAGACTAGGTTCATGTTTGAATTTTTCTGACGGTATCAAATCAGGTTTTACCGATCTAGACGGGCTGGACTCCTTTTTCGATCGAGCCGCAGAAAAACTTTTGGTATCAGGTTCTTCGCTGAGAACCACGCCAGTTTTTAGTGCGTTTATAAGTCGCTCTTCCTCCCTGGCCACTTCATCGACGTACGCGGCCGATCCTCCGGGTAGAGTAGAAAACTTAGGAGAACCTTTCATGCGATCATTTTTGGGCGTAGGTTCAGACTTTTGAAGTTTGTTTTCGACAACTTTATTTTTGAGTGGCCACGTTTGTAAATTGGGTGGACTTTGCAAACTCAACCCGGCTGGTCGCTTTGGCGCTTCCGGTTTTTGTATTGGGACTAAATCTGGCGGAAAGGTCATTTCAATCGTGTCGCCATCCATACAGCTGTGCTGTATGAGATTAAAATTCTTTGGTACGACTTGCGGTTTGACGCCTATGGCTGGCTTGGGAGAGTAGGCCGGAGGGCTTTGAATCGGAGTTGTGACCTTAACTGGGGTGGTTTTCGTCGGAGAAGGCGTCGCCACTTTCTGCGGCGATGCATTCTTCTCAAACTTCTGCAAGGCGAATTGAATTGAAGTAGGGATAGACTTTGTCGGGGACCTACTTTTTTGTGCGGCTATTCTCGCTTTATCTTCGTTAACGAAGCTGTTGACCAGCTTTTCTAAATTGTTATTGTCCATGTCTGGAGCTCGAGCGAGCAATTCCGAGACAGGAGTGGCGCCGGCCGAGGAAGACTTTTGAGGTGCGAGCGCGGAGCCGAACTTGTCGACCGCCGCCTGCGGCGTGTGACAGTTCAAAATTTCGGTGGGCGCCAGCCCCCGAGACTTCCAAGTCTGGTAGATGGCCTCGGCGTGGTCGGATATCTGCTTCGCGATCGCGGCGATGTCCTCCTCGCCGGCGTCGAACTTGTCGCGCCCAGTGCTGCCGCCGTGCTTGGCTGTCGTCGCCATCGTCCCGCCGCCCGAGTCGGACGGACCGTTCTTCGTCTGGCGGCGCAGGATGGACTCCAATATGACGCCGGGCGTTATCCCCGACGCGGGGTCGACGAGGAGGTCTGCGATCCTGCGGTTCTGCAGGACGTGCGGGTAGTGCTGCAGCAGGTACGACAGCTGCGTCTCGGAGGTGGCGGGGTCTTCCCCGTCGCGGCGAGCGTTATTGTTGTCGCGAGGCGGCCGGATCACATCTTCGGCAAAGGGTTGCGCGATTCGCGAGAACTCTCGCAGATTCTCATTCGGCCCTGCGCCGACGTCTCTCTCAACATAATCGAACGGCACTTCTTGATAATTTTCCGATACTTCGTATTGATAAATATCCCTCGACCTCTGTTGTTCTACTCTAGGATTGAAGCCGCTGTTTTTTAAATTCTGGGTTATGTCTTTATATCTTTGGGACTGATCAGTTGTTGGGTTTTCTTGTGGGTTCCAGCCGAAACGGTTACGGGGGGTTCGGGATTCCTCTTTGGGGCTTCTCCCTAAGTTCATCAGGAGCGATAGATCAACCTGGCGAGCCGTAGAAACGCCGCATGGGACGGGTGCGCGGTGGCACGTCGGCGAAGCGCAATTGTAGCGTTCGCCGGTTTATTTCGGTTTGTGACTTGCGGAGTTATTTTTTATTTATTTATTCACATAGGGAAGCGGCGGTGGACGAGCGACGCTCAGCGGATGCCACAAATAGCTCTGCGAACCGACATTGATTCGGCCATGCCTCTCTCTGCAACAACACTACAACTTTCTTCCTACCACCAAATCAATTTAGAAAATATTACAAACAAAACTAAAAAGGCTAGTCGATCACAAATGACACCATTCAATTTTATTAATTAATTGCACAATTCCTTTTCAAATTAACGTGTTTGTTTCTTATTTAACACAATTTATTTAACAACAAAAAAAATTATAACTTTAGGCAACAAACGAGTAAGCACCTACACGCAAAAAAAAACACACAAAATTTATTCAAATATAAAACATTAAAATAATGCAATACATCAACCTACGCTTATGTCACGAAAATTTAATTAAATAATTATTACGTACACCAAAAACAGAAAAAAATAACAAACTATATTACAAAATTAGCGCGCTCTAAAAACGGCGAAATTTCTCAATTAAAAAAATGAATATTTTTAAATTAGTTTTATAACAGTAATTACTTTTTATTAAGTCATACGCGGATATTTTAAATTCGAGTTACTTCAAAATAAATAAATAAAAAAATCGCTCATGAATAATTTATGAATTCGAATATAGTTTTAATATTATATTATATACATTGAAAATCACTCGGGTATTGTAAATCACGTAACTCCCGAAAGCGAGAAGCTGGTGTGTCTACACGCTCAAAGATCTCGACTATCGCGAAGGTGTATTTATAAATAATATCCTCGCATTTGATATGTATGCATCCGCGGCGCGATTAGGAAATTTTGACGCACGTCCACTCTCCGAGGAGGTTTGTGACGAACTGAGCTGGTGGGAAGTTGCGGCCGGCGGGTGTGACAAAGAGACGGGATTAGCGGCACCTGTGAAAAGAAAAGTGAAATAAAGTAATGCGTGATGTTAAAAAAAATATCATTCTACATTACAATAACGGTGAACGAATTCTTCCTTACGCGAGTTCCCGCATAAGAAAACTACACACATATTCAACATAGAGTATTCAGGGACGTCCTGTGGGCATAGGCGAGTAGGCAATTGCCAAGGGGCGGCAAGTCTCAGGGAGCGGCAAATGATTACAGTTTTTTTTTTTTAATAACTCTCTTTTGACGAATTTGGTTTAGAATAAATATGTACCTTGATAGCTTTGATAAAAAAAATGCCGACAAAAACCTATTCAATGGTAATAATATTATGAACGAAAGGTCTAAATTTATTGCAGTATTTTCTTTAAATATGACATTTACATATCTAAGCACTATGGGCGGCAGATAATTTTTTAAAAAAATAATAGAAAAATAGTAAAGCGCTGTTTTAAGCTTTACTTAGGGGCGGCACATAGCCTAGGAACGTCACTGGGCAATATAATCTATTCTAAAATAAGAAAGCACAACTGAAGATATTATAATTATTTATTTAATATAAACAGAAATGTTAGTGTGCAAAGTTGATATCGTTTTTTTTTTATAATAATAACTTAAAATCAGTTATAGAGAATATTGCCAAATAGATTTTTATATAAAATTAAAAAAAAACGCCTGCGGCTTCTGTGCTCTTCAATATCAAATACAAAATATAACGTTTTTAAATAATAAGAATGGATAAATACAGTACATCACCGGCCAGTGAAGTAGGAAGGGGTCCGGCCGCCCCCAATATGTCCTCTAATTTTGTTTTTAAATCACTTCAACTATTTATAAACTATGAATGTGGAGTTTTTATCACAAGTGACTTAATTTTTTTTGATGTATAAATATAATTTCTCGCAAAATATTGTATTTATTTTTGAAAATTCCGCCCCTACCGCACCCCCTTTGCTACGCTACTGTCACCGTCAGTTCAATCTTTTAGTCCATGCTTAAAAAAATACCTTAGATGCATCATTTTTGTAAATTGAAAATTATCCTTGAATGAAAATTCGAGAGGGGGGGGGGGCAAAATCAAGGACCGCCCCGGGCGGCAAATAATACTTTACATTACTGTATGTAACTGTGTGCGTATATAACATGGCATCCTCTAGTCCAGTTGTTCTTGACCGGTGCACCGTGAGCTTGTAGCAAGTGTACCGCGGAGAAAATGGTAAATGTTAAAAGTGGTGGAAACCGAAAAAGTGCTCCGCAAAATTATAAAAGCCAACAAATCGATTTTGTCTTATCAAGTCAAGTCTTGGGCAGTTGCTCCTAAGACACTCACAGTCAAGAAATAAAAAATGTAAATACGTTTAATGTTTGTAACGCTACTGTATACTGTCGTATAAAATTAGCGGATGGGAAATCAGTGGTGGGTGGAGGAAGGCAAGTAAGTCTCAATGTCAAATCTCGCATTATAAAAATATTAAAATTATCACAATATTACTTGTACGGAATTTTCTATGTACGAAAAATTCTTGTTCGGTAGAATCGGAGTACGGATTAATGACGTTACCACGAACAATATACAAAGATAATTTCCTATTATAGGCTTTTTTAGTCATCAAGTAAATAAATAAATAAATATTTATAAAATACAGGGAAATTTAGTATCAACTATTAAATTTCTGTCTTTCCTGTAAAACAAACGTTCTATTCAGTATTTTTTCCTGGAAAAAACGACAGGAATACAGATGACCTCAATAAAATTATCTAGGTTCATAGCGGGATTAAAATCATTAAGATTAATAAAATAATTATGCGGTTGGTTAATAATTTAATTATTTTTTATTCCTTTACTGTTTATTCACTGTGTGACTGCCTTGTGTTGAACGCCGAACGAGCAGAGCTGTTTGCCGCCGTCCGCCCTCACAAGGGCCCAATAGGATGACCTGATCTCAACCGAGACCAGCTTTGAGGCAATTGATAAATTCATTATATGGAAAACAGGATATTCTTGATTCCTCTTTATATAGAATGCAGAGTAAATAAGACCAACGAATTCTCGGTATAAGGATACAAAGGATACCAGCTTAACGACCGTGGACGCGTATTTGAGTCTTTGAAAAACAAAGGTTGCTGGCCGGCGGACACATATATGCGTATAGGCGAAGTATCTGGAAGCTAAGAAAATTAAATTTTGTAAAGATATCTCAATTTGCTTACAAATTTTAGTGAATTTAGTAAAATTATAATTTTTGCGAATTTTTCGCAAAATTTTATTTCGCCAGGTTAAATTTTATTTAAAAAAACGTGCGGTCGTTAAGCTGTTATCACTTAAACTATTTAGTACCGAACATGTCAACATCTTATTTTGTTCTTTCTATCTTTGTCTTTCTTCAAAAAGCAAAATAGTGCATTGTTAAAAGACAGTTCCCGTGCAGCTCTGTAGTTGGCCAAGAATATAGTTTTTTAAGCGTTATGGAAGGCGGCCGTGAAACAATCGTTGAATACACATAACGGGTGGTGGTGGCGGGACAATCAAAACCGACTTGTTTTAATTTTGGTTACGTTAAATGATGTGGGCTTCCCCCGTGCCGGATTTCACGGGTTCGAGTCCCAGTGCGAGAAGCGTTTTTTCGATTTCTGTTCGAAGGCATGGGTGTTTTTAATGTCTCAAAATTCTCTCCCACCCTTTCCGTTCCTTTAATAACTGGGCGTAGCGAGAGCGATTAGTTAACCACTAGAACTGTCCTAGCCTTATCCTTCTATGCCTATACTCTCTTTGAAAAAAAAGAGTGCTTTAGATAACAAAAAGTTTTCGTATAAAAACCTCCATTCGGATGCTATATTCTCCACATTGAGAGCGGACATGGATTTAAAAAAAAAATGATGTCACGTCTTCTCCCGATTTAGGGCGGAATAGATAACTTTTGTTATTCCACTGGTTTTGTAACTAACAGTGACATGTCAATTCAAAAGAATAATCTACGACACGGGATTTCTTTGGTTAGCACAACGTCCATAAACAATATAACGAATTAAGCTGAATTATGTACGCCCTCCGGAGTCATTATTTTTAAACATAGCTTCGCTAAATTAAAGATGGCGCAAGATAAATAAAGTGTTCATAAAAGAACACCTACATTACGTTGAATCCAGCTGGTCGTGTGCAGGGGTATACGATATACCGGACGAATCAATCAATCCCGGTTTTACGATCTTTGATAACAAATATCGGTATTGCATATCGTTTATGAACCTTTTGATAGTTCTGAGTAAACGGCAAATTACAAAAATTCAGCTTTTATGATAAAGCTTTTAGCATCGACATTTATGTTATGTATGTAGATCAGTATTTCTCAACCTTTTTGGAGCAGTGGCTCTTTTTGAGTGTCTTTATTTTTCTGTGCCCCCCATACTACAGTTTTGTTTTCCCATAAAAATTAGAATTTTATAAACCAGCTTGGGATCTTTTTTTTTTTAGCTCTTCCAAGAATTTCGAATACAAAATCATTGAAATTTAGGGATTTCGAAAAATTTTACCCGTGGCCCCCCTAAACTGTGCTGTGGCTCCCAAAAACAAAAATAAATCTGTGACCCCTTTGGAAAACGCTGTCCCCCTGGAGGGCCACAAGACCCTTCGTTGAGAAACCCTGATTTAGATAATTAGAATATCAAAATATTGATGCACGCAGGCAATTTTCTTATTGGGTCTTCATAATCACCGTTTTTAGATGATTTTCTATAATATGCTATTTTTTTCAAATTTCAATTTTTCTATGAATTCTTCATTATTTTTAAAATATATTTTGTGTCACGTATCTACCGTGTAAAAAAGAGTTAAGTGTACTTAATATGAAATAACTGCCCAAAAGTTGATTTAAAAACTGACCTGATACATAAAAGCATAAACAATAATGTTAATATTTGATGACATCGGTATTAGAACGCATTTTTAAAACTAGTATTTCGGCTATTAAAAAAACAGCCGAATTACCGGCACCCCAGTTTCGGGAATACCGGTATAGCAACCCTGAAAGCGTCCACAAAATTTCCGATCTATCGAATTAATAATATTGAGTGCGAACCGCTATGTGAACTTAAAAAGCAAGAGTCAACATTTTTTTTCTATGCAATATTAATTGGAAAATAAATACGGTAAATATTCGATCAAGTAATGATCTGTTCAGAAATTCGATCAATTGATTTGAACATCGCTTTAACTGAATGTTCGTCTACCATGGGGGTCTAATGGGCATTCATTAATGTCCAAATTTAAGTGACGAAGTTATCGGTGTGATGGCGAACCTTTTTTTTTACACGCGCGTCATAAAAAAATTAAAATATTATATTATCAATATTTTCAATGGGTTACGCGATAACTTAGAAGAAATTATTTTTTAATAAAAAAAAATGTAATTCAACTGGTTGTGTAAGGTACAAAGTGTAACAAGTGTTTGCCAATTTGAATTTTCTGAAGATTTTCAACTTTTGGGTACAAGGGGGCCACGTTATATGCAAAAAAAAACCGTGTAAAAAAGATGATTTTGATGTAAACGATCAAAACTTGAAAATCCCAAAATCCCGGGATCACAAATAAGATCCAGGGTTGGATGCCTCAGTCTCGAACCGTTTCTCATTCCAATTCAGTGATCCCAAAATTCTGGGATTGCAATAGTACTTATTTTAGGATTGAGAAAATGATAAATGGAAAAGCTAAAAAAAAAAGGTGTCGCGCTGTTTATTTTGGGAAATCCGTCAATTCCAGGATTTTGGAATATAAAATTCTAAGAGCTTAAAAAAAGTTTGAAATTTCGTAAATTTCTGGGTTTTTGAAATTGGCATGAAAAATCTAACAAATTCAAAATCGCCGACAAAAAATTCTTAATCCCGAATCACAATTTATTTACACACGATTTTATGTCAATCCACAAAAGGACAGAATATTTGGATTTTTTATTTGATGGCTTAAAGGCCATATGTAAATTCGGTACAACCGGTTACGAAGTTAAAAAACCGGTTTTCGAAAACCGACAAGCCCTATACCCTACTTAGTACTTCATCAGTTCTGGATCCTTATTTTCGACGTTTCGGTTATGGAGTGTTAAAGCCGGAGTCGTCTTTTTTTTTACCCTCCTTCACATCCCTGGTTATGTCATCCGACTTGTAAATTCCACGTCCATTTATTTCCATACACCGTTTTGTACAGCTGAACGAGAACGAACGACGCAATTGTTCCTCACAAAGACGACGGGTAGACGAAGATGTGTTTTTAGTTATGTTTACGGTCCGTGTATAAAAAGAGCCCAGACCGGAAGTTTAGTGACATTTCCGGCGGTCGTGCAACAACCGGAGTGAGCGAGTGGGTACACCGAGTACCTGAATTGGTATAGTTATACATAGACGGAGCCCGACGACACGCGAACATCACCATTCACCACAAACTCATTTGTTTATTGCTCTACCTGTTGACGGACTGGTGGCACGAAACGCGTAACGAAAAAACAGTTGTACACTTTTAATTTACATTTTCTTGGTAGGTCTCAAGTAGGAATTGTGTTACCGGTTATTGTAGGGTTATAATGCAAAACGTACTATTTCCAAAAATCGAACTTTTCAGTAGAGTCAAATACTACAACGAATAACGCAAACAAAATAACATTTGCATAAAAATATTATTAAAAATAAGTGTTTTAGACATTTTATATTAAACCTAATATGACCAGTCGATTCCTTAGGCTTGAAATATCATATCTGCATACCTACCTCAACATCGCTCATTTCGGAAATAATACGTTTTGCATTTACAGCGCCACAATTGGTATTCGGTAAAAACCGGGAAATTAGAAAAATAACCGGCAATTAACGAAAATTAAATTTTACGGTAAATTGAAAGCCCTACGACTAAGTCGTTGTGATAGGGAGGTTATTGTCCAGAGTAAGAAACCTGCGGCCTCTTGGCTACTCTGACTTGTGGCAATTTTATTTTTTTAAATAAATACACAATTTTTTAATGAAATACACATTAATTTTGATCAAAAAATGAAATCAGCCCATTATATGTTCGACTGTCGAAAAAAGAGGGGGGTGAATGTCAACGTTTTCTTTACTGCGGCCTTCAGGTTGAATCAGGTAAATGAATGTGGCGTTTTGAAATGAAAATGTTCCCAAACCCTGGTTAAAGGATCACAGGGGCCTAACTACAAAAAATGCGTGTTTTGAGTATGCAAAAGGAATAAACCTACAGCTTTTTTTACCAATAATACAACAATTTAATACAAGTTCTATCAAATGGGTGTAAGCTGCAAATGTCGAATGAATCTATGTATCTAAATTTAGCTTTAAAGTTTCAAAAAAGAAGAGCGAAATTTTGGACCAAGAAAAAGGACATACACAGAACGTTTTTTGAAAAAACAATGAGTGAATGAAAAACCAGTTATTAAGTGTTCGTGTACTTCAAGGTTGTGTTTGTTCAATATTTTGACTTTGCATATTGCAACGTATTATAAACGTATTAAGTAACTGTCAATTGCTTATTTAAGTATTGAATATAATTGCATATGAGTCCCCAAAACACCGAGAATTGCTTTGAGCATTGGCAGCCCATCGCTGCCGGTATTGCAGAACAACAAATGGCGGTTACTTATTTGGTAACTTATATATTTTTTACGGATACGGAAAGAATATAATATGGACGTATATGCGCAATCAACATCGTTATCTTCCGTGACTAATCGCATGGGTTCTTTCCCCGGTAGAAACAGCATTTTTCAATCGATTTTTGGATTCCTGTTCAAAGACATGGGTGTTTGTGACGTCTAAAATAAAAATCCCCTCCACCTTTCTAACCCTAAACTAACGGAGATCAACAGTTCGAACTAAACTCCCATGGTGACAGTTATCAAGATTCAGAGAATATTGTCTGGGATTGTCCGATTATGTCCATAGAAAGAGGTATTTTGTTTTTATAACGTAGAAATAAATGTGACGGTCTTATTGGACATCCAAATCTAGTTTCGTATCCAGAAAATTTCTGTCACTTCAAAAATTTTGCTAATTCTTTTGGAGAAAATGTTTATCTTCCCTGCCCTTCACCATTTAATATCTAGTTAAATCTGTTATCGAAATTAATTAATTGTTTGTTATTATCTAATTACTTTGTTAATTAAAGTAATTCCAATTATCTTATCAATAATCTTATGTTATATTTTCAACCCCTGCTTTATAGCGTATTTATTCATAGCGAATGGCAACCCCCTTCCTCGATCAGTATCTCGATCAGCGATTTAGTATTCTACTAAAGATTCAAATTAAAAATTTAATTAGATATTAAATGAAAATATTAATAGCTTTTACAGCAATAAAATTGATCATTATTTGATTATTGAGCAATATATTTTATTTATTTATCGCATAACTGTGAATTCTTAGATGAATTTTGATAGCAGACAATTATTTTTATTTTTTAAACAGCTAAATAATAATGTCTGGCTGTAAAATTTTAACGAAAAACTGCTAGTAAAGATGAAATTTAATACCAGCATAAATAAGCTACCAATGCAATCTTCTGTCTAATGATTTTATACGTATGTAATAATAATTTTTAATTAATTCTACTGTAAATTTGTAATAAAGTTCGCTATCAATAAATAACGTATTGTTGAGTCGGTAGAAATATTGCACAGTAATAATTCATTCCTTTATAAAACAAAGCGTTAATGAAAGTTGTGTATATTTTGAATAATCTTCAAGTAATATTAACTTGTTTATTTGTGTAACACCAATATGTAGCCACTACTTACCCTTATTAGTAAAAAAATCGATCCACTCCTGTCCGATGACAGCTCGAAGTACTTATTCATAAGACAGCACCAATTTTATTCAAGAATGCGTCTACGGTAAATTTAAACATGTAAACACAACGAGAATCGTATTTACCAAAGATTTAAATTGTACAACAGACGCACGCTTTGAAATAACAAACTTGGCATTGAGAAATATTCAATTGAACAAAGAATTCATATAAAAATGTAAACACAACACTCCGATCGCAGCCTCCTAAACAAGATATTTTTTAATTTGTAAACAATGGTTAATGTATCACTTAATCCGTTATTTGTTTGAGCCGATGACTAAATTGACGATTAGTTTAGTTGTTTGTTTAATAATCGGTTGAATGTATTACATTTTTTTAGTTTAACTCCTGTCACTGAAATAATTCACTAACTTTAGCCGTATAAAAAAAAGTTCCGCAGCGCACCACCCTCCCGTACGCTGGTCATTACATTACTGGTGTGAAGTTGGCGTCGATCGATGGATTTTTCCGACTAATGTTGCTCTCAAAAAAATGTTATACTATTTTTAGTGACTTCTTTCAAAAAAGCTCTACTGCAATCAAAACTAGTTTCGTTTTTTACGAGCTTTCCAAAAATACGGTTAATGCGAGAAAACGATGAATGCAGGACAATCCAAAAACCTCATAAATTATAAACAACACAAAATTGGTTCATTATTAGAAGCAATTAAAATCAATCCTTTTATAATTTGACAAAAAAGTCTTTCATAGTAAATATGTTGCCTCTGCAGTTTGACATTTCAATTCAAGCAATGCTCTCTCGTAATAAATAAAACATTTTTGTACATACTTATTCCACATATTTAGAGGAAAAATCATATTAAAGATTTATAAAATGCATATTTTTTCATTACGATCTAAATCTTTTTCTTTATTATTTATTACAATGCAGGTCGGTTATTTCAAGCTGAAATTGACTCGGTATGCTTTCAACGTCTACGTTAAATAGTTGATGATCAATCAATAACTGACGGTCTATTTTTCGGAAATCAGTGTCTTCTGGGAAATTCATCGCAAAATGGCACCTTCAAATTCGTCAAATTTATTTAAGGGAATATTTAATGTTTTAACAAAAAAAAATACTAAAATAAATTATGTTACTTTTTGATGAAAGTAACTCCACGAACCGGAACCAGCCCGAGGGCCGCCTGGTGTAGAAACTGGGTTATATTCTGTACTTATATTCAGCGTTCCCTCTAAGCTGCGCGCGTGCGCGGCCGCGCAGCAGTTGAGAAGCCCCCGCGCACTCACTCCGGGTTGGCGCGCACTACAAGACAGTTGCTCAATTAATATTTGATCGGTCCGCGCAGCCTTTGAAATTTTCGCGCAGCTAACTCTTCGGCTTAGAGGGAACGTTGCTTATATTACATATGAGAAATTAAGAAGAGGATTTTCTTTTTTTCTCTGGTGGTGAAGGATGGAAGGGTTCCCGGTAAATTGCTTGAATAACAAGATAATCAATTTGTTTCCGTTTGTTCTGTCTTAGCCCTAGTCTTTTATGTTTTCTGGAAATATATAGAAACAGTTTGAGTAACTAATTAATAAGCAGTTCTCGTAGAAACACTTCTGTTGAGATAAACTCCATTAAAAGATCATATGTTCCGCATTTGGAGCGAACACGGTTAAAATAAATACTAAATAAACACTCTCTAAACAAGTGTCGCACAAGATAAAAATGAAATTCGTAGAAAAAGTCGTGAAAAATCGTTTAAATAACCAAGCAATTCGAATAATTTGTAATTCGAGCAATTTACCGGCTCCTGGATTGAAGAGTACTACAAACAAGAAAAAAACACGTTATGCTTTTATTTAATTATAATATTTAGCAATTCAATAAAAAATCTCATTCTAAAGGAATCAAAAAATAGTTAGCAACATTTTTTCAGCTTGCAAACATACAATGGTTTCATTCATTTAGGCTAGTAATTAATTTAACATACAAATTATTATGAATATATAATTATTTTCTCGAACAACATTGTGCAGCACACTTTTATTAATTTTATCGTTAACCCTTAATTCCAGATGATGTTAGCAAATCGATAACCTAGTTCTATAGAACAATAAGTCAAAAATTTGATTTTTTAAGTTATACTACTTATTATATTCGAATAAGTACCTCTCTTCTATAGCTCCGCAAAAGTAATAAAATGAAATAAAAGCATTCTTCAATCATTTTCATAAATGTACATCTTGAAATATCATTCAACGGTTTTGTCAAGTTGCAATAAATTTGATTTGAATTGAGATAGATGACTAAATTGTTCATTGAAAAGATGAGACAAACTATAATGATCACTTTTTTACAGCTCAGTTTAGATGCGTCAAAACTTTGGTCAACCATATCTCAAACTATCAATTTCTAAGCCATCAACATGTTCAGGGGCTTAGGATCACAGGGGACTAACTACAGAAATGCGTATTTTGAGTTAAGCTCAGTTTTGGCAATGTCATTATCATATTCATTAACAACACAAAGCAATATATTGTATATTTAACAAGATACAATTTTGTAAATCCACAAATAAATCGATTTTTCGATTTCTGTGAAGGCATGAGTGTTAGTGATGTCTAAAAAATTCTCTCCCACCCTTCTTTTGATGCTTCAATAAATGGGCGTAGAGAGAACAATTAGCTAACCACTAGTCCTAGTCTAGGAGTTGAGTGACTGAGTAAAACACAGTTCTCGTAGAAAAAAAATCTGTTGAGATACCTCCATTAGGAGGGCATATGCTCTACATTATGGATAAAAAAAATCATCTGTTATACCTTACTGAACTAAAAGCCATATTTTTGCTGCTAACCTCTAGTCCTGTCCTAGTCCTATCCTTCTATTCCCACTCTCTTTGATCAAATGAGATTGAGCACCTGAGTAACAAAGGTTTCATTTATCATTGTAGATTTTGATAAACATCGGCTAGATTTATTGATATTTAGCGAATGGTTGAAATCAAAAGATTTTTTAAATATGAATCGAAGGTTAACCTTTATCCACCCAATGGTCCCCCGTACGGATTATGGTTCATTTCGCTATCGGATTACACTGATTTATGATAACATTATTCAAGATATCGACTGTGGAAAGGAAAAAGGACGTAACCCACACATATCAAATTCTACAGGAGGCGCAAAAAACGTGTTTTGATGATTTTGGGCCATATGCAAATTATTTATTTATTTATTTATTGTTAAAAATCAAAATTACAGTACATGACATAACAGCTGACGCCAATTCGCCATGCACTTGAAAAATATAATAAGACAAAACATAAAATAAAAATACACAGTACATCAAATTATGAATTATACACAACTTTAAAGTGCACGGAGACTACTAAACTGGTGTTTAATTGACATAATCTAATATTAATCAAAGAAATTGTCTAGGAAAAACCTTTATTTTAGGGTTTTTTCTTGGTTTTAATATTTTAAAAGGTCATCTTTTTCAAACTTAAAAGTTAAATTTAGATACTAATTCCACATTTGCAGCTTGCATCCTTTTGATAGAACGTGTATCAAGTTGAATACATTGTGATTATCGAAAAAAGCTGTTTTTAATAAACTGTAGGTTACGTCCTTTTTCCTTTCCACAGTCGATATGAATACAAGCTTACAAAAATAATGTCTTTGAGATACCGACCAATAATTTTATTTTCGGTTTCGATAAATATTTTTGTCATACGAGTAATATAAACATCTGCGATATAATAATATAATCGATAATATTATTTTAATCGTTTTAATTTAAATGTAAAAAAATACAAATAAAGCTTTTGTAGATTATAAAAAATCTTTTATTTTGATAATGCTTTTTATTTTACTCAAATAGGATGACTAGTCTTAGAGATATATTTTTTTTAACGAGTGCGGGTGGCGCGAATACTTCGCGAAAAAATGCTCGAGCAGTGTGCTACTTCTTTAGCGCACAGCACGCGGGCGTTTAAAGGTTTATAGAGAATGAAGTTGTCACTAAAACCGGTGCTATACATAATTGTTCGAGCAAAATTGAAATCTTGAAATAACCAATTTTTTTATTGGTGAAGTACAAACTAAGTAACAATACATTTGGGGCACATAAATAGTTGTTAAACATTTAGTTATTCTAGTATATTTGGCAGTGTTCGATTAACAAGGCATATTACATCCGAATTATAAATTACAATAGTAAATATTAGAAGCATTAAGCCACAAAATAAAACATCCATTATTATTAAGTGGGCATGCACAACCTTTTTCTTCTAGCAGGGCGCATAAAGTTTAATTATGATGGTTTGGTATACAAGGAAAAATGAAATATAAAGTACACTCAATCATATTTTTAGACGGCAGATTTGACATTGTTTAATTTTAAGTTATTACTTTCCACATAAAACCGTCATGTAAAAAAGATGAATTGAATCCAGAAAAATGAAAGATAGAATTTTTTTCAAATGCTGTGAAGTTAATATAAAATTAATATGAATAAATAATTAATACCATCAATGTTTGTATCTTACTTACCCCTTTCCTGCGTTCAGTAGAAAAGGTAAAAACCCCGACCTTTATTTTGTGTTATAAATTATAACTTTAGAATTAAAAACAATTTTTCAATGTATATTTATGGTCGAAAATGCTATTAACAAATTCGCCAAAAAGATGCAGCATTGTTCTCTGCATTCTTAGCCGAGGTAAAAAGGTTAAATTTAAATAAAATAAAACAAAACAAAATGGTGGCAACAGTATATATACTTCAAATCAAATTTTAATACAAACATATACAATGAATGATTACACCCGAACACGTTAAGCTTTGTTAATGATATAGGTTAACATGTTCAGTTAGAAATATTTTGTATAATAAATATAGGCCTTCCCGAAAAAAGGTATCACAAAATCGGCAATTTTTACAATATAAATAAATAAATATTGGCGTTGCTTTGGCATGAGGTCTACCTTTGAAATGTGGGTCTTTTTTTTTTAACCCATTTTTGCCAGTAATTGATGCAAATAAAAAATCACTACTCACTCAGACGGTTTAAACGTGAAAAAATACTACACAAACTGATCCCCACGCTTGCTGGCTGTAGACTGATTGAGACTTTTCAACTTTTATTGCGTCATGCATAATGGGAGTGGAAGTAAAAATACTAAATGTTCCAAGATTGGAACACTGGGCAAAAATGGGTTGATTGAAAAAAAGCACAGTGGTAACTAATCAAATTTTATTATTATTACGATATGCACGACATATCGATGGTCGGAACCCAGAATCATGGAAGATTTGACAACTTGTAACTACATTCACTCGACCCTTCTTTTAAATGGTTTTGAAATAAAATGGTCTATTAAAAAAAACTTTTTTTCTTGAAACCGATTTCTTGATAACAAGAAATTCAACAATACAATACAGCAGTGTTTCCAAAAGTGTGGTACACGTAACCCCCCAACCCCGGGGGATGAGAAGAGTTTGGTGGGGCTACGCACCGCACCGGGCATTGGCTGCGCCTGGTGCAGCAAGCAGCTTATATATTTTGATTACTTTTAAATTTTTTGACGAGAGGTACTCGGCGTTTCGAAAATTATAGTAGGGGTACACGTGTGTCAAAAATTTGGGAAACACTGCAATACAATACCCTAACACACGAGACGTGTCAGAATTTCATAGCGATGAAAACGATTTATGTCCAGTGTCTCATTAAAGTCCCAGTATATAACCATGTATCGATGAATAGTATGATTTGAAAAAAATTAAAATACATATAAATAATCTTCTGTGTAATTTACTTATTGGGTCTCGATTATTACCTTTTTTTTTACACGGTTTTCGATCACTTTTCGGGTGTTCACTGTCAATACTTGGTGGAAAAGCAGTATATTCAAAAAATAAAGTACTCATCTGTCCTAATTCCCATTTTTATTTAATAAGATCAGGACGAGCATTATCAACTGATCTCATCATGAGCGAAACCGGCCCTGATCTCATTAAATAAAAGTGGGAATCAGAAAAAGTGAGTATTTTATCTTTTGAATGATTTTCTATACCAATCTTCAATTTTTCTATGAATTCTATCACTTTTTTAAATGATTTTTTGTAGAACTTGTCTACCGTGAAAAAAAAAGTTAAATACATATAACAAAGCATCAGTAACTTCTATGTTCAGGTCCACGGTGCAGTGGCCAATGTCGTTGGCTTCAGTGACGAACTTCACGGGTTCAAATCTACGAATGGCACTTCTTCACTAGATTTCTGTTCCGAGGCGTGGATGTTTGTAATGTATACAAAAGCGCACATAGAAATTTAAAGGTAGTATCACACGCCAAAGCGACACCTTAACATTTTATCATACATAAATATAAATATTTTTCGAATATATATTATATATTTTTATTTAAGCCTGAATACAAATCCAAAAATAACCTCCAATTGAGCAATATAAAAGGCAAATTATTCATTAAGTACTAACAACTACGCAACGCCAATAAATATATTTACTAACCACAGTACACGTACATTTTTTTACGTTTCTTAACAAATAAAATTACATTATTAATCTTCGTTATGTAAATATTTAATGTATAAAAAAAGTCTGGTTAAAAATTTCAAAATAAAAGTCACATAGCCCTTTAATCTTTAATATTTAAATGCGACTTAGGTCCTTTTCCCATCTATATTATCGAACGAATTTATTTTGTTTTAAACTGTGTTATTATAATGTTAAATATTGGAAGCACCGCAAACATTAAATTGAATAACAATAAACTTACCAGATTAAGCTATTCGAGTTATATAAAATAAAATATTTATACTGCCCTACTCAGCTCGGTAGGGTTATTTCTAACACTTTAGGCAAGCGTAAGAAATAGACAAACTAATTTTTAGTATGTTGGATTTTAATTGTTAATATATTACTTTTGGTTTAATATTAAATAATTTTTGAATATAATAAATTAAATCTAATTTTATCAAGGATCAATAAACAATAGTATATCGATCAAAAATTTCATTGAAAATTATATATTTAATCACAAATATTCTTCGCACCTTAGCCGAAGGGTGTATTTGATTGCCTAAATAACACAATGACATCTGAGATATATTATAAAAAAATATAAATTTGGACTGGTTTGGTAACATTACAAAATTGTCAATCTCAGTGGCCTGGTGGTAAGAGCTTTACTCTAACACAACCAGGTGGGGCTGGGTTCGTGTCCCAGGAAAGATCAATATTTAATTTAGATTTTTTATGTGATTTAAAGATTGTATTTTTTACTCAAGCCAATCTCTATTGACTTTTCGGAAAGATCTCGTGTTTCAAAATATCTGTTGCCTTGGCTCCCCAAAACTAAGCTTTATTGAGATGTGACTTTATGGCTCAGGAAGGCAGAATAACAAAAACAAGTTTACCAAAACTAGATTTAAATAATTTAAGATTCATTTTCCACAAATGAACTCATTTGATCCGATTCATGAATACTTAAATAGAGATTCGAATCACTCTTAATAAACAAAACTTTATGAAAAGATAAAAGAAAAACCGTTTTATATTCTTTTATTGTTTTATTATTGTTCCAAATAAAAATATCTTTTGGAGATGTCCAAGTTATACACAAACGATTTGCGATTAAATTAATATCATATCTTCCGAGATTCCAACCTCAAAACTACACCACGACTAACGTAGATGTAACTCACTTTAAGTTGAAAGTTATGGTTTTAAAAATGGATACTAATAAAATAAACTTCATAGAAATCAATTGAGTCCTGATTCGAAATCAGTTTTTAGTGAATTACATTTTTTTTGCTCTTCTGCAAAATGACCTAAGGTGAGATACTCCTTTGTTTGTTAAATTGTGTTCTGAAAATAAGCAATGTATTTGGCCAGATTCATATCACGGACTGGCGACTAGATATATATAATATATAAATACACAATAGTTGACTGTGTATATAACTCAATATAAATAGTAATATACCTCGTCATTTGCTACAACGAGAAATGAGGATGGCTGTAATCTGTGCGAGTTATCACTTTATTGTACATAACAATACAGTTGACAAAATTAAGGTGGATTTATGCAAGAGATTCATTATCTTATTTTGATATTTATAGAAATATGTAGGATAAGAAATATATATT
This sequence comes from Himalopsyche tibetana, assembly GCA_030503985.1. Lineage (NCBI taxonomy): Eukaryota > Metazoa > Arthropoda > Insecta > Trichoptera > Rhyacophilidae > Himalopsyche > Himalopsyche tibetana. The sequence goes on along the minus strand of JAPJYX010000052.1, from coordinate 2,251,250 downwards.
AATAGACAAAGGGCTGTGGAGTTGTGGTTATATGGTATACGAGTGGAGATGCAGTATCTATATTGATAAATTGTACTTGATGGCAATTATTTACGAAATACCTATACTTTATTTGTGTCAATGTCATTTTGACGTTTGGACTCAAGCCGATTTGCGGGACTTAAAGCATGCGATGAAACCTGTTGAATCCAACGAAAAATGAACGACCTTCGAAAAGAGCGATGAATCAATTGCACCATGCTATCATGTCTTTTTATAATGCCATAGGAATAGTTTTAATCAGAAGGTGCTTAAACGAATGCAAAGACTTAGATAAATGTCTTTTTTTAAGTTGTGGAGTTGGAGTCATTAAAGTGGCTAACTCTAATTCTTATGTATGTTATATCAATCTTACCATTTTTTATCTGTACTACTGGAAAAAAATACGAAAGCAAACCAATGAACAGCTCGTGACATGTTTCATCCAAAAAAAAAACAGTGAAACCTTTAAGAGCGTCAAAATTGGAGTCGGAGAGTAAGGTCAATTCGGGGTTGGTAAATTTGGAAACAGCTTCTTATATGACATTTTATAGTAAGTTAGGCCCTTTTAATATCAAATTTCATAAAAAATGTCAGTTGGGTCTCTTTCGCATAAATCCACCCAATTTTATACAAAAACCTATTTGACTGTATTTTTCAATGCTTGTCACTATAAAGAATGAGTGTACAATTCACATTCACAACAAACAGTAAAAAATTCTATAAACTAATATCTTCTATTAAAAGAAATTTATAGAAAATCTTATGAATATAAGTAATAATTAGATCATTTGTAAATGAAACACAAAAAGTATCCTACAAAACAATATTTGGAAGCCATTAGTGGTGTAAATGTATCTATACAATATGTTTATTATTTTATCACTCATTAAGTGCATTTCACCGAGCTGTTATAAATAAAGAAAAACTCACTAAGCGTGGTTTTGTTTAAAAAATTGTACGTGTTTCGAAAAAGAAATCTTTATAATAGGTCTTTTCTTCTTGGAAAAGTGTTTAATAAACCACTATAATTCATACAAAATGAATTGAACATTTAAAAACAATAACAATGTATATTAAACAATGCGGCTTTGTGAAATTTTTGCATCATTTAATAAGTGCGAACAACTGTCATATTAAATAAGACGGGTCTAACTCCTATGACTTAGACATGTCAAAAAGGAACGATAAACTTCTATAGTTTAGTCACAATTTCCAGGTATAACAATAAATCTGTTTATATAAAAAAAACACTTTTTTATACTAATTCTACATTTTTTAACAAAGATGAGTACTGATTTCGCACTAATACCAATTGACAACAGTCACGAGAGAAAACCGGTTCTAATTATGTAATTAAAAAATATGGATTTAACATTTTAGCCAAGAATTGACAGTTAACACCTTAAAAGTTAATATCAATAGTAAAAAAACATTACACGCTATACAAAAACAAAGAAAAAACATCTTATTAAGCTATGAACGACACCTTAGTTCTAAGACAGACAAAAAACATGGCTTAAAAAAAACCACTGCAAAAGGAACTATGTGACATTAACGTTAGAAATTATTTTTGATAGATTTTTCAAATAATCCAATGAACTAAATATCATTGTATCTAATATTGAATATTAACTCAAATCAAATTGTACAGGCTTATATACGAGAAGTCAACACCCAGCAGAGACAATTTCATAAATTGATTTATGGGTTTGTCTCTAAAGATGATGTTAACATCACCTGCCATTCATATTATTCAGAAAATAGGTTAACCAACAACTAGTCTTTTTCTGGCCGCTTTTTTCTATTCTTACCTTCTACAAAAAGAAAGGGTGGAGCAACTGAATTACATGAAGTTCTCGTGAAACTTCTGTGGAGATGCTCCGTTACAAGAGCATATATGGACAACCTTTCATTACATCATTTATCATCAGTGGATCATATATTTGATGATTTTCCAAAACACTACAATCGCAGGGTTGAGTTTCTCTTTCAATTTTCTATTTTGATTCTTATGGCATCATTGAAACGATCACTTAGACCTTTTTGACATTGTAATACATCTTTTGAAGATTGGAAACTATGAATAATTGACGATTCAGTAGCCATGTCACAACAAGCGAGCGCCGATTATTTAAATATTTCAAAAATATTCAACCGTCACATAGGCCCTTTTATAATAAAACAATACATACACAACAAAGTGACTGATATTTTGGAAGAATTTTATGTTTGATGTAAAATTTTATCAGTCTTGAATTGAAGTTAAAAAAATAGTTCATTTAAAAAATCAATAAACAAGTATTTATGAACATATGCTGTGTTGTGCTTTAGTGCCTTGTTCAATTAATGTTACACTCCATTTGACTAAAAATAGTTTGACCAAGTTAATGTTAACAAAAGCGATCATAAAATACATATGATATGATCATGTATATAATTATTATATAGGTAAATTGATATCAGATTGTAACAGATCTTGGGTTTGACAGAGGTAGCATAGAAAATAAATCAACAATTGGTATAAAAACCATATAGTATCACATAAAGCAATAAATCGATAATTATCATTTATTTTTTATTGGATTGAAATTCCGTCAAATTTATATATTTGATGAAAGATATCGATGGCCTAGTTCCATAGAAAGATAAGTCAAAAATTTAGCATTTTGAGTTATACTTTCGAATACATTTCTTCAATATCTTCGCGAAAGTACAACTGATCTTTATAAGTACTCAAGTTATTTGATTGAAATCGGTCAACTTTTGCTGTTAAAATGAATGTCAAAACAGCATTTTTTTGACATTATAGGGTTTAACACTTCGGTAATGTGCGCTAGTTGTTAAATATGAACATACAATCATTTTTGTCATAGTAACATGGCCGTAAATGTATCTGTCATCAAAGATAGTGGCCTTTAATTACCATTATTTAAGGTAATTTATTTATTTTTCGCCAACTTTTCATATTTTTAGATTCTCGAAAACATTTCATACGGTTTTCTAAGAAAAAATTTGCATCACACTCAAAACGAGTAGATAATCAAATTCATTAAGTCTGACAATATTTTCAAAGAAGATATAACACATGACAAATAAGTTTACATTTTATGTGAGATTTTTCCTACAAAAGGGACCTATGTCACATGACAACAGGTAAAATACTCTTTTGTTTATGAAGCCAATATCACTCCCATCTTGATACTAGATTTAATCGCAAATATCAAATGAAAGGCTGATGTAAAATTTGACACATAGCGAGCCGAGTACTACAAGGTTCTATGTGAAAAATTTCGATGAAACAAAAATAACAATGTATCCCAATAATGGTACTTGGAAGACTGCCGCATTGTTACTTTTGTTTCTTCAATTTTTTTCACATAGAACCTTGTAGTACTCGGGTCGCGACATGTTGATGTTGAGAAAAGCCGTAACCCTTGCGTTATGATTCAAACAGTTACCCTTTAAGTCACAGAAAAAGTGTTCTCACAAGTCTTTCAGTAATATATTTACTAAAACACTTACTAACTCTTCATTGCGCAAGATGTAAAATTTTTGATATTTTTGGCAGTAATTCAAAAAAGACCTAAGATCATATAACACCTTTATCGTCGAGTGACGAGTTATTCATGAACACAGTGCTTTGTTACCGCATCACAGGAAAGACGCAAGTCTACATGAGGATACACAAATACAGTTCCGAATTCACAGATGTTCAGACCTCAGTGGATTTATTGTGGTGGTTGCTGTGATTGTGGTGATGTTGATGCGCTACCAGGTCGAATTCCGATCCGGACAGAGAGCGAGACAGCAGTCGGTCCCATTCGGCTGGCTCCGTTCCGGCCAAATCGCCCGCGTTTCTCAACACGCAAGGAGCTGAAATTAAATTAGAATATAATCAATTTCAGTGATAAATAGAGTTTAATGATTTTTTTTATGTTAGAAGAATTTTTTAGTCATTTGGTGGGAATTGTAATGTACGGAATTTATCGTTGGAATATTGGCAGAAGGCGATATGTCAAAAAAAACTTTCTTTTGAGATAATGATGAAATTTTAACATCTCTATTTACGCACTTTAACTATTACTTATCGTTCTAAAAGCTTCATGAAGTTCGATAATGATTAACGAATTCGATTCACATACTCAAAAGCTTAAGGTTATTTACAGTTTTTTTGTTGCAGAAAATAGCTTTAATCAGTATATCATTTTCGAATTATGTAAAAATACACAAAATATAGCCTAACTTTTTTTTCAGAAGATATAGCGTGTTAAAATCTATCTATCTGCATTCATAGTTCATCAGTCGGTTTTTGACTTAAGGCCTTCAGCTTTTCTAAAAGTATACCGACGATATGACATGTCATTTAAATTGGATGTATTAAATAGGGACTAACTGCATTTGTGTTAAAAGCTAACAATAGAAATTATTTAAATTGACATCTTTGAAATATTACAAAAGGTTTTAGTTGATTGCCCAAAAAGCCCAGAGGGGTTATGAAAAGTAATTGCTAGTCTTAAGTGAAATGACAGCTACAACACACATTTTTATTTTATACATGACTGTACAGTTGGACTTGGGAGTCGCGTGTTTTTTCCAGAGACGGAATCGGAGTCCGAAAATTCATCATATCAATTAGTGAAATGTACTTGAATTGAGCCCTCAAGAGGTGAAGTGAGTCATGTAGTAAAATGGTTAAACTTTTTTTATTGGGCTTTTAACAGCTTAACGACCGCGTCTTTGAGTCTTTGAAAAACAAAGGTTGCTGGCCGGCGGACTCATATATGGGTATAGGCGAAGTATCTGGAAGCTAAGAAAATTAAATTTGGTAAAGATATCTCAATTTGTTTACAAATTATAGTGAATTTAGTAAAATTACAATTTTTGCGAATTTTTCGCAAAATTGCCTGGCCGCCAGGTGAAATTTTATAAAAAAACGTGCAGTCGTTAAGCTGTTAAGTACAATCACATTTAACTTGGTGTTTTGGTTGATTGGATATTTTTATTTTACGGAGACAACACTATTGCATTGTGTATTAACTGAGGTTACGATACTTTAAGACGTGTAGAATATTACAACGCATCTAAATTATTTTTTTCTAAAATACCACTTGGCTCACTTTACCTCACATGGGCTCAATTATTCTAGTGACAAGAATAGTTTGATGTTATACAGGTAAAAATCAATTCAGTTTTAATTAAAACCCGGAGTCATTTTATATAACTCTCTTTTCAGACAGAAAAATATATGACAATAACTTTATGCGGGATTTAAGCAATTTCTTCAGCACTCCGTTTTGTAATAAGTAAGCATCCGGAAGAGAAAGGGTAGTGTTAAGAATGTTAGAAACGTCAACGCCATGGATCTAAATACAAATAAAAATATATCAACTACATACCTGGAACACTTATGACACTTTCATTTACATGACCATGCTTTTTGCTACCTATTGTCAATCGGTGCAACATTCAGATAAGGAATAATGTGCGGACTCAGGACAAAACACACTAAATGACATATATGGAATATATTACATCATATAACACACTTTCTGCATTCTTTGTGTCACATATACAGATATAATTGTATGCATCATATGTACATATTAAAAATAAAAGGAATATTAACAATCAAGTGAAAAAAGGCGTCCAAAAAATGTTAATAGAAATGACAAGTTTTTTATTTACTTGGCAACTTGCCAAAAAGATAAATGATAATATTGTTTTATATTTAGGTCCTTTGCTGTATTTTATTTTTGGAATTAAACCATTTTTCAAACGTATTTTTTTAAATGAGGAAGATAGAATTTTCACATACACAGAAATACAAATCACACGAAGGAAAAAAGAAGAGAAATGTTAATTGTTGTTACGTGCCTCCGAGTTGCGGGCGACCGTCACCAGGGGGACCAACGATATTTAATATTACCTGCCGGTTACTGCGTTAGACAAAACAGAAAAATAAAATGAAAAATGATAAAAAGCATTAGAAATAAGGTATGAAAATATTATATTATAAAATAAAATAAATAAGTAAAATAGGAAATTATTTGTTTAAGCAATTACTTATACCAACTAAGTAACATTGTACATTATAACTAACAATATGTTGTAGCCCCTTGTTAAGTCAACAAACAATGGTTATAGAGTTGCTTTATAATATTAAATGGAGTTAGGTAAGGTTAGGTTAGGTTAGTTTCTTCTCAAATGCAATATCGCACTAAGTTTATGACTTGTTTGTTGTGAAGGATGGAGAAGTAAGCACCAATGAAGTGAGTGAACCATAGAAAAGTGATCTTATAACTGCAGGGCTAATTCTCGTGTGCGTAAAGATATTGACAGTCTGAAATAAGCAGCACCGTTCACTGTTGTCATCGCATATGATACTTTGGTTCTTATAGTCGCACTGTGAAACGACATCGGGAAAAGTGGTCATTCACTGCTTAGACCAGTGCTTCCCGAATAATTTCACACCGCCGCCCCCTAAATCTGTAATAAATAAGCCGCGGCCCCCCTCAATACAAAATACGTTCTGCGGAGGCCCCCGGAGAAAACCAGCGGCCCCCAATTTGGGAAGCACTGGCTTAGACCATAGTATCTGAACCTTCTTGAGTCTCATATCTTTCCGTGACCCCCTTACTTGTACTAATAAATTTTTGGAGACTCGGGAAGCTATAATAACCCGCTACGGCTTCAAACTTTTTCCAGAGACGTGCTGAAGTGAAATTCCTCAAAACTTGGTCGCATGTAGAGCATCTAATCTTGCACCTTTTTTTTCGATTTTTTCGGGATCTGGCTTTCGTAATTCCGATTTGTTTGATTTTCGAATCGATGACCTTTTTTGTTTTTGTTTTTGCACCATCCTCGGAAAAAGTTGCAAATTGACAGATTGTACAATTATGCATGAATGAGAGACCTACCGTGTCTGTAGCAAACAACATTGACCCCTCAACCACAGTTCCATGAGAACTGCTTGTTAATTTAATGCTTCTTGCCATTTTGAAGGTCGGATGGATGGAAGTAAATTTAAATATCAGAAACTGTTTCTACAGCAATTTGAGGACGCACCACAACCAAAGCTTACGACGCTTACTGCGTCTTAGCGTTACCGTGTCCTGGCTAATGATGCTCCGAATACAGATAGCAACTAGCAAAACAGATTATTATGTCATTTATTTATATCGACTGTGGAAAGGAAAAAGAACGTAACCCACACATTTTACAGGAGGTGCTAAAAACGTGTTTTGATGATTTTGTGACATATGCAAATTATGAATTATACACAACCTTAAAGTGCACGGCTACTTCTAAACTGATGTTTAATTGACATAACCTAATAATAATTAAAGAAATCGTCTCGGAAAAGCCGTTATTTCGGTGTCTTTTCTTGGTTTTAATTTTTTACAAGGTCATCTTTTTCAAAATTAAAAGCTAAATTTAGATACTAATTCGGCATTTTCAGCTTCCATCCTTTTGATAGAATGTGTGTCAAGTTGTATACTTTGTGATTATCGAAAAAAAGCTGTTTTGGAAAATTGAGGGTTACGTCCTTTTTCCTTTCCATAGTCGATATGTATTAACCCGTCACCAATATACTATATCTGCATATGGCGTGAATGTATTAACGACGTGACGTAATATCGCCATATCTCAAAACTACCAATTTCTAATTGTAGCACGAAGGAAGGTGCCCAGCCATGATGAGTGTGCGATGCCGACTGGTGCCTGGAGGAGCAGACAGAAGGCAAGTGGGTCAGCTCTGCCACTCCACTTTATATCGGGTCAAACTGCACTGCATCAACTTCTCCCACAAAAGACATAGTGTTCATGTATCTCAACTTATCAATATATTCACGCCACGCACTGATATCTACAGCTAGTTATAATTTAAGGCATTTAGCTGAACCTTTCAGATATCAACCAACTCTGCGTCCATTTTTAATTACTTAAGCGTGTAGTCTCTGCATTAATACACTTACTATGCGACATCTATACCGTTATTCGGATCCATCAATATATAGAATGTAGCGACGGCAGGTATATTCAAAATCTAGCCGTTTCGCCGCAGTGGTTGGTGAAATTAAGGCCGCATTTACCTGGCAATGGGTTTATGCTATGAAAAGATTTTGTCAGACTATTAATATTTTATTCAGTATTGAATTGACTTTGCAGCCTTTGTGAATTAACCTTGTTATTTTATCAAAATTCAATTTCTAACTAGGAACGGTGGTTTCGCTGCCAAGCCCTTTCAGCTCGGCCATTTAAGTGATACACGATAATGCAAATTTGGCAGTATACATCACATCTTATAGGAATGAGATGGATGATCAAAGTGAAGAATTACTCAACATGGTTTAACCCTCCAAGGACGAGCGTCACCATATGGTCACACAAAACACCGTTGTCTATTGATCCCACTATTCATACTTTTTCTACCTGAATATCGTTGCTTTCGCTCATATTTGGTTAAGAAGGGTACGGACTACAGTAAGTCATCAGCCGTGGGAACAGGAACGGTCTCCAAAAGCACATGTGATTTTTTGAATTTCCGTTTTTTTTAATTTACTTTTTGAAACTGTTAGATATTTTTTTATAAAAACATAAAATTATTTACAGCTATTTTGCTAATATATTTGTTTTGAAATTATGTTGATCTAAAGAGGTCAAATTGTAAATATTTAAAAAAAAATCACGTTTAGCTATATTTCAACCCCGAATGTTTGCAAGCCCATACGGTCACTTTTGTACTTACTACTATCCGTACTCAATATTACACGGTAATAAAAGGATGAGCATGACCATATAGTCATGCGGGGTTTCTATACAACGACTTTGCGTTTTTTTTTTTTTTAATTTTGGATAGGAATAAAAGTTATCCGTGACTTCAATATGGTTTAGAAAATATTTTTTTTATCGGAAAAAAGCTCTCGTCTCTGGAGGGTTAATATCAATTGCATTTGAAGCAACTTCACGGTGTTCAATCGTTCAAGCATGTATGCCTGGTCTTTGTTTCTTCACGTAATTCAAAATGAGCTACCCTACATCACTCAACATACTACTAGCCTAAATTTCAACTCATTAGATCTTTCGTATCGCAACCTATCTGTATTTTAGCACACATCAGTGCATGGCAACTGATGGTTTGTAATTGCTCCAGAGGCATTCCCATCACCAAAATGTTTAACAGTCATAGAGAGCCATCCCCATGCAAGGTGTGCCGAAATTTTCTTCAAGATTTGTACTCAATGATATACCCACGACCGCCCGTTACGGCTTTACACTCTTCTTACAGGGTGTTTTCCGCGGCGTAACAACATCATTCGTGTTCAAATTTTGCCAGAATGTCGTGGGGAGAAATTCCTAAAGACTTGGTTTCACGCACTGATTTGTGCAGAATGTTAAATGAAATAAGACTATCAATGATTTTACCATTAATTAATTTGGCATTTACTTGGTAGAACTCCATTATAACAGATTAAAAATATCAAAGTATTTTAGTTCTACAGTTTTTAATAATTTTATGCGTTGATAGCTATTTCGGCTTGCGCCATCGTCAGAACTGTCACGTCACGCCATCGTCAGAACTGAACTGTCAGAACGTCAGAGTTCTGACGATGGTGCAAGCCGAAATAGCTATCAACGCATAAAATTATTAAAAAACTGTAGAACTAAAATACTTTGATATTTTTAATGATTTTACCCCCTGCTTGCAGTAGAAAAGGAAAAATTCCCGAACTTTATTTGGTAATTTATAACTTCAATCAATTTTTAGTTTATTTATTTTTAAGCCTCGCGATTTGCTGTCTGATGATGCTTCTTTCAGAGGCAAAACACGTGCCACAGCAAGTGAAGTAACAAAGAAATCAAATCTGATTTTATGTTAAAAATAAGCAGTTTATTACAGAGCTTTTATGAATTGATTTCCATTCTCTTTTCATATGAAGAAGTGAACTCTTTGAACGCCTTGTTATTTACCAAGTTGGTCTGATCAAGGGGGCTGACAAAACCGAATGATAGGCATATTGTCTAGAGCAATTTTCCCGTCCATCGCCTACGTATATTTGAAGATTCCTAAAAGATGTGATATGAGCATTCTGAATCATATTGTCGCATTCACATGTTGGACTATCTACTAACCAGCAAAGCTGAAAGAGCTTCACAGCCAGTTTACATATGTAATAAAATTCCCTGAACGGACGTATTAATTATGGTTTATACAAAAACAGACTTTTGAAAAAACGAACAATATTGACATTCGAAAACCAGATTTATCCGGTTTTCGAAGTTTTACAAAAAATGGATAATTCAATTAAAATAGCGAGAAAAAATCATTTTTTTTTATGTTGTCTATTTATATGCATAAGAATACACAACAAGAAATTATTTGGTGTTACTAAAATATGATTTAAGAAAACACAAAGCGTCCACTAATAGTTTTGTAACAAAATTTCCTGATATCGAAAATACCCTTTCGCTGGGTAATGATGTGGGGCATATGGTCTTTAAGCCATCAAAAAAAGATCCAAATTTTCTGATCTTTTGTTTATAGACTCGTTTATGGAAAATTCGGCACAACCGGTTACGAAGTTGAAAAACCAGTTTTCGAATGTCACAAGTTTAGCCGAAAAACCGGTTTATGAAAACCGACAAGTCCTAGCATTAATGTGTTAGAAATAAATAATAACATATCCCGATGAAATGAATAACTACCGAATAGACAATGTTGCACAAACAACCACTAGTGATGATTCGATGAAAGAAGGCGGAGAATATCGAGATGCGTTACTTACATAGCAGTCCGGCTCTGTGCCGCTCTTTGTTGATGATTATTTCATTTATGACGTAGGCCTCTCTTCGGATCCTGTCTCTCAAATCGGCGGACATGTCGGGGATCATCCATCGCACCAGTATCATAACGAGCGCTACGACATTCTGGAACACAAAAAGTTACATGAGAAGTTATCGTCCCCTCTATTGTATTAACTAATATTCGAATGTGGATTTTTTCAACCTGGAAACTCAGTTTCTAAAATTAGAATATATATTAATTTATTTATTACAAAACGTTAATATTTTTATATAATGCTGCTATAGTTTGTTTAAAAGAGTGTTTCTTGTTTGTGTTATCTATTGTGCTCACGTGTTCGAGTTTCATCAGCACATACTCAATGTTATTTCAAATCAACAAAAACCTTCAAAACTCACCTCAAAGACTACGATGAAGGCCAACCGAGCGGCAAGAATGTGCCAGTAAGTGGAAGTGTGCTCGTAGCGACCTTCAGACCACGGTCCTTTGCGGTAATCCGGATATCTGAAATACAAATAACAATAAATTATTGCGGCACAATTGAACTCTTTTCTTTTCATAGCAGGTCTTACACGTACAGTAAAAATAATAGAACACAACTTATCAGATGTCAACTTGTGCAATTATTAATACCTGCATAACGATTGATTGTAGATGGTAAGATGAGGTGCGGATCCTGGTTCGAAGTGCGTTGTGTTGAACAAGGCCATCGAATGGTTCAGATACCCTCGCAAACTTCCGTCTTCCGAGTGAACGTACTGGTAAACCAGCCGGGGTATGAACTCTGACGTGAACGCTATGATAAAGCCCTGGAAATATAAGCAATTTCTTTGTTATATGGACACCCGAATGAATGACTCCAAATGACCGAATGTTTTTAGAAAATAAGAGTCACTTGTTTCGCCTTTTTGAGTAGATTAGAATTTGGAAAAGTCGCTTACAACAGAATTTCCTCTAATGCTGCTTTGTCAGTGGCAGACAGAGTGAGAAACCAAATGACTTCAAATATTCTTAAATTTGTTAGTTTCCGGACACCAATAGTGACGATTTCTAACGTTCAACACCTACAGCACAAGCGTTATGATTTTTGTATTTGCTGCCAACATGCTTTTTTAGGTAACATAAATGTTCATTCTAATATGTATTTTTTTATATCCATATTTGTTCCCTATTCAGAGCATATGGCCACCACATGGTTCCTTCAAGATTCTGTCTCCCACCAATCTCATTGCTTCTCCCAGGTCATCCCAGTGTCCATAGCAGAAGGTCATCAGTGGCCTTCCACAACGGCGGAATCCATCAGTTTGGTAAAAGATACAGGCAGAATTCAAGCTGTCTCAGAGGCATCTGCAGCACATGTCCAAGCCAGCCCTCTTTTTCTTATTTTGGACATGTTAAGGCAGTGACGTTACTAGGTTGTGTGCCACCCCTAGGCAGAGTTTAATGTAGCACCCTATTCATTAAAATATTTATGATATTGACTGAAGGTGCTTGGTGGAATTTAAATATTGAATTTGAATCATTCAAATTTTGTACATTCGCAAAAGGTCAGCCGTGAACGCCTGAAGATGCCGAAAGGCGAAACTCGTTTCATTAGTGACAAAACTTGTGCGAATGTACACACTAACATCACATATGAATTTCTTAAAGCAGTGAAATTTTTTTCAATATTTCCAATTATTCTAGGAAAACGTATACAAATATAGAAATTCGAATCTTCTCCCCATTTACATACTAAAAAAATAGCTGCCGCCTATAGTGTCCCATCTCGTATATATTCTGAGCCAAATTCGTGTGTCAAAAATATTTAGTCAATTTAAAAAAATATTCTGCGATCATTTACCGCTCCCTAGGACTCCTAGGGAGCCTACTCGCCTGTGCTCACGAGACGTTCCTGTGTCAAGGGGTTGGTAAGTCCACTCTCTTATCTCTGTAGTCCTGACAAAGTCAAACCAACGCACCCACAGTATTCGCCGCAGACACATGTTTTAAAGAAAAAAAATATTTAAAGACACTCACGTTGGTAATCACGCTGAGTTTGCCGATGGAGTCCAGGATGCGGTACCAGACGCCGATGTCTCTCACCCTCTGCGGGACCGGTCTCCGGTGCAAACGGAGCAATTTGAGAGCGTCCAATCGCATCTCGAGAATGTTATTCAGAAGGGCGAAGAGCGGAGCTAATGGGAAGGCAGCCACAAATATGGTCACGAAACCGTACTGGAGCACTGGAAAATGGATTTTTAATAAATTGAGCACAAAACTTCAAACATACTAGAGCGTTAAAGAACCTGAAATATAGAAAAAATAACACTAATAGGACCAAACCCATAATTGATTTTAACTCAAAAGTCAAAGAACTGCTTTCTGACTTTCTCTTAGGAATGCTCACAGTTAATAGTTTGAATTGCCAAAGAGAATTCTTTAGCCACATATTTTTTTTGGCTTGTACGGGACCAATATGGCAATTCTACCATTCTTGAAAGGGTGAAACTTATGTTTCATATTTTTAATCATGTCCACTGATAATAGAATCGTCACAGATGTTCTTCTACGACAACTACTTGTTACTCAGATGCTCAATCTCTCTTTCTCAAAGAGAGTATGGATACAAGAATAAGACTAGGATAGTACAAGTGGTTAGCTTATCGCTCTCGCTATGTCCAATATTTTTAAGATCTTATGGGGAGAATAATAGACATCACAAACAACAAAAAGACATCCATGCCTTCAAACAAAGCGAACGATGTTGACCACCGGACCACAGATGATATCGAGAGTAGAAATCGGTATCTCTTCCATTCCATTCTCGGTATCAACTTCAACGTTCAATTTCATGAAAAATTAACTTAACCCTCTAGAGAATAGAGCTTTTTTCCGATAATTTTTATTTTTTTTAAGCCATATTGAAGTCACAGATAACTTTTATTCCAGACAGAAATTAATAAAAAAAAACACAAAGTCGTTGTATAGAAACCTCGCATGACTATATGGTCATGCTCATCCTTTCATTACTGTGTAATATTGTGCACGGACAGTAGTAAGGACAAAAGTGACCGGACGGGCGCGCAAACATTCGAGGGTGAAACATAACTAAACGTGAATTTTTTTTAAAATATTTACAATTTGACCTCTTTAGATCAACATAATTTCAATACAAATATATTAGCAAAATAACTGTAAATAATTTGATGTTTTAATAAAAAAATAACAGTTTCAAAAAGTAAATTAAAAAAAACGGAAATTCAAAAAATCGCATGTGATTTTGGTGGCCGTTCCTATCCCCGCGGCTGATGACTAACTGAAGTCTGTACCCTTCTTAACCAAATATGAGCGAAAGCAACGATATTCAGGTAGAAAAGGGATGAATAGTGGGATCAATAGACAACGGTGTTTACTGTGACCATATGGTCACGCTCATCCTTGGAGGGTTAATGGGGAACATTGGCATTCTCAATGAGTATATGCGTGTATGTCACACTTACCCATTTCCAGATACTCGTCGAACAGTCCATTTGATCCCCACTCGACCAGCTTGTAGTCCTTCACCCATTGAAGGGTACTCTTCACACTGAAATCAAAATAAATCAGTTACAATTAGACCAGCCAGTGTTGAATCTTAGTTACTGTCAGTTAGTTGCAGGATGAGCATAACCAAAGACAATTTGTTGAATATTTTGGGGTGGGGCAGAGAATGGACCATACAGTGCCCTGTTACACCAACAGTCTTGGCTAGACTCGGACTTGTTTTTATCTTCCGATCGGTGAGGTTCCGGTATTCGGGACAACTGTCGGTAACTAGTATGTCATGGGAAGATACAAATTGATTGGCGAGTGATTGGGAAGGTATTGAAGGTAATCACATGGTGCCAGATATTGTCCAAGAAGAAGAGATTAAACTGAAGACGAAACTGTGAATAGAGTATCCACAACCTGGTAGCTAAGTTTTCAGGAGACACATACATAAATGTACTTTATTCTACCAGTTTACAATATGCACATCCGTCCCCATAAAACACCACTGGAATGGTTTTGTCTTCAATATATGTGATGAAGTTAATAGGGCAGGAAGCAACGACGTTTCCAACCTTGCCACCCTCTCCTTCATGCCAAACATAGCGCATGAACACATTATTTTTTTGCCAATTTTTTGTATTAGATTAAAGAAAGCATGAAGCAAAATAGGTATTAGTATTGAAACTCTGAATTCACGACAAGTGTTTGTAGAAAATTAACGACAATATGATACTTAGGTAAACTGTTAAAACAGACCTGACTGTGTGCTTCAAAGTCCTGACGGAGTTGTACCAGCGGTAGACGGTGGGTACGGCCATCTCCAGAACAGTGTTGACAGCCTGTTTACCGATCATGATGATGCCCAACTGGATGCAGAGTTCCATCAAGCATCCGCCGGGACCACACTAATGCAAAATAATATTGATAATCAACAGATATTGGGTATAAATAATAAAAGGTTCACTCCGCACATTACGTTACATTAACCCACCAGAGACGAGCGGTTTTTTTCGAGAAAAATAAATAATTTGAAGTCATATTCAATTTACAGGTAACTTTTTCCTTCTAAGCTGCGCAGTTGGGAAGCCCCCCCGCACTCATTCTGGGTTGGCGCGCACTGTTATTCAATTAATATTTGATCGGTACGCCCAGCTAACCTCTTGTCTCAGAGGGAGCATTGTTAACCACTGGTCTCGACCCAGCCCAATTCTTCTATCCCTAATCTCTTAAAAAAAGGATGAGCAAATGGTCCGCGCAGCTAACCTCTTGTCTTAGAGGGAGCATTGCTCGTCGCTATATGCCCAGTGTATAGAGAGTGGTAAGGACGAGAGTGACCATATGGTCACACAAAAATTCGGGGTTGAAATATAGCTAAGAGTCGAGCGTATTTTATTTCAAAAACTTAAGCTTGCTTAAGCAAGCAACAGTCAAAATCAAACAGTAATGTGAATCATATCGATGGTGATTATAATATTATCACCCATAAGAGGTGAAGTGAGCCAAGTGGTATTTTAGAAAAAAATAGCTTAGATGTGTTGTAATATTCTACACGTCTCAAAGTATCATAAAAGTGACGTAACCTCAGTCAATACACATTACAGTAAAATAAAAAAATGCAATCCACCAAAACACCAAGCAAAGACGTGATAGTGCTTAAAAGTCTACGAAAAAAGTTTTACCATTTTTGTAGTTGGCTCACTTCACCTCTGATGGGCCCACATGTCTTACCTCTTCTTGCCGGTAGCCAAAGAACCGACTGTAGTCCCCTGGCCTGCCGACAAACTTCCCCTTGAAGAAGGCGATGTAGAAAATGGAGGCGTAGTAGTTGACAAATTGAAGAAGGTATATTTTTAGCGTCAACGAATCGTCGAATTCCGTCTGCGTTCTCAGCAATTCTTGCTCGGTGAGTTTTTCAGCAAGCCACGAGTATATCTGAAACAACATATATTTAGCTAACGGAAACGTCAGGTCTGTGTAAAAGAGAAGTGGAGTAACAGAATAACAAGCAGTTTTTGTAGAACAACTTTTGTAGAAATATGCTCTATTACGAGTCCATATGCTATACATCGTGCGCAGGATTGGGGCAATGAATAATCATAGAATAATGTTTCGTTTGTAAAAAAATTACCCAGTTGAAGACGCAGATCAGACACAGATTGATGCTGGCAGCGGTCGCCGTTGTGAACAAGATGGCGTAGCTGGTGATCACCGAGTCTCCCTGCACCGACAGGGCTGCCAACAGGGACATGCGGTACAGTGCTACAGCCATCACAGCTGCCAAAGCGAGGCTTATCTGTCAGGGAAATAATGCAATCTTATTTATTCAAATATCACAATTAAGGAGTTTAACTGTCAATTATTCATGGTAGAAAGGTATTATAAAAAAAGCTCAACTTTTTTGTACCAATTCCACAATTATATGAGATAATCAGGACTGGTTTGGCCATCGGTGAGTATTTTCAAATTAACAAGCAAGTCTGATAAAAAAGAACACACTTGCTTGCCCATATATTAGATTCACTCTGTCGGCCTGTGGTAAGAGCTTTACTCTAGCAATCAGGTCTGGGGTAAAGCCCAGGCAAAGTTGCTATCAAATGAAAATTCTCATCGAGTTTATCTCATGTGATCAAATAATTCAAAATATCCGTCGACTTGGATTCAATATAAAGCAATCAACCGGGTTAAATACACATATTCGCAGAAGAACACATGTGTCAAGGCCCCCTGCAGATCGCTTTAATAGTATGCCATGTATTGGTGTTAGATGCTAATATCAATAAACCAACCACCGGGGCTCAACATTAAAATATACAAAATGGCTCACCAGCAAGAGGACGATGGAGAAGCTGAGGATCGTGGCGGGGAGTCTCATCCTCCAGAAGGGAACGTGCGGCTCCAGTGTGTTGGTTATAACGTTGACCTGCAAATCCAAATATTCAATATCAAATGATATATTCTCTCAACAGTCCGTTCAGGTATGTATGCCTAAAATAGATTTCGAATCGCAGTCGATTCACATCCAAAGAAAAGCAAAATGGAGCCGTAAATTAGAGGTGCCCCTACCTCGCAGGACGGCTAGGGCCGGGCCCGGGTATTTCAGACTATGTTCATATATTTCAGACTATGTTCGTGTCATAAGTCAGCCATACGGTAATATTATTCGTAACGAAAAGTTATTATTCGTAACATAAGAATTATAGAATCGTATATTGTTGTAAATTTGTAAAAAAACGGGTTATTTTTTCGTGCTGAGGTATATAGTTATGGGCTTTGGGGGTAACAAATGTGGTATTGGACTACGGACCGGGTAATTTTCTAAAATTTCAGCCCGTGCAGACCTAAATGAACACATAAATACATATAAAATTTTATTTTTCCTTTTGAAACCAGTGGTTGTTAGTCTTTTTGTTTGAAGTTACTACTCACAGACCAGTGTTTTATCAGCGCTGTACGTTAATACTAAACAGCTCCGACTATACGATTAAATATATTTTTTTCCCTAGCTGGATTTATAACCTTATAAATATAATTCTTCGCGTATGTGTTTAGAATGTGTAAAATTTGAAAGAAAGGTAAATCTCGGAAAGTGAAAATAGTATAGGATTCTCTAATTCTCGCTAAGGGAGGGTTGTCTCTACATAGTATCCCTAGTACCACAAACTATAATACATATATGACTACCACATTATGGCTCTGTACCTGTTTTTTCTTCACATGCGACAGCCTGGCGAGATACTGCGGTCTGGGATGTTCTTCGTGGACATCGAATCCCGTCAGATCCCACCGATGCGTGATCTCCGCCGAGTAACGCTTCCACAACTCCAAAAAGAGGGCAGCTATACAACAAAATTTGAACGATAAATATTGCATGTTTTCATATAATGACTAACATTCTAGATCATATATGGGCAACCACCGGCCCGCCGAGCTATTTTGTCCGGCCCTGATTCATCTCGGCGAAGTTATAGAGAAAGAAATTAATCGTTCCAGAGAGGGATTAAATAATGGAGATGACACGGGTGCTTGCAGTGTCTTTACTTTACTAGTTTATGGTCACCACCGCTTGGATGATATATAAGAAGAAGCAGCATATTTTATTTTATTTAATATTACTTCATTATG
Organism: Himalopsyche tibetana; assembly: GCA_030503985.1. Taxonomy (NCBI): domain Eukaryota; kingdom Metazoa; phylum Arthropoda; class Insecta; order Trichoptera; family Rhyacophilidae; genus Himalopsyche; species Himalopsyche tibetana. Next base: position 2,232,790 of record JAPJYX010000052.1, on the reverse strand, counting down.
TTTAATAATTTGGTCCGGCCCTTGACTCGGAGACAGAATGATAATTTGGCCCCAGACCTAGGAAAGGTTGCCCATGCCTGTTCTAGATAATGCAGGTTTCTCAGAGTGTTTGGGCATGTAGCTGAATTGTAAACGTAGTGTTTGTTTCGTTCGCAGAGTTTACAGGTTCGATTCCCAGTATGAACAGTTTCACAAATTGATTTTTGAACAGATTTGAGTAGTTCGTAGGAATGGCTGCCTAAAATAATGCATGGGTGGTAAATAAAGATGAAAAACAATTTGCCATCTCACCCCAGAAGCTCATGAAGATGGCGAAGAAGACAGTCGTGGGGTTGTCGAAGAGATAGGCGACCCTGGAGTGCAGACACGTCTCCTTCAGCTGCCAGTAATCGCACCAATAGTCACAGAGCGGGCACATCATTATCGTTGAATTGTCTTTGCACACGTCCTCGCTGAAAAGAGACTAGGTTTTTAGCTGTTGGGTGGCCAACACCGTTGTCTAATGCTACGGGGGCCTATGCATTTGAATCCCGATACGGACAGTTTAATAAATTGATTTGTGCACTCATTTTCATGATACAATACGAGGGAGGGAATGAAAAATTACAAGCATCCATGCCTTGAACACATATCCATGTGAATGCTCAATGGCGTTGGCCATTTATTTTAAGATCGAAACCACACCTTATATCTATTTCTCTAAAAGCTGGTCAGGACTAGGGCATCCAATCCCGGACCCTCTTTGTGATTCCAAGATTTCAGGATTAACAATTATTCAATCCCAGGATAGATTATTCCCTATAACAAGGATAGCGATCCTAGGGCACGCGTGCCCGAAGTGGCACGTTGAGAATTTGGATGGCACGCGAACAATTTCCAAGATCAAAAAAAATACTTTTTAAGTTTGAAAAAAACAAAATTTTGATCATTTTTTCTATTTTATTATTTTTTTTACTGCTTGGGCACGCCGTACAATCGAGAAATAATATTTGAGGATTTTTGGCACGCGTAGCCAAAAAGGTTCGCTATCCCTGCCCTTTAGTATCATGTCACAATTGCTAGAGATCATTGCCGAAAAATAAATTTTGAATTCCAGAATTTTTGTCAATTCAAAGCGACGAATTGACAGATTCCACAATTATTGAAGAGTCAGAGACCTTTATTATTTTTTAGCTCCATCTTTTTACATAAACTTACCAGTGCCTGCCAGTGAGTACAGCGCTGTTGAACATTTTTTTTAAAGCTCTACTTAGGGATTTTTACGTGTTATAATGAATCCTAAAATCCCGGGATTAATACTAAGACGATCTCGGGATTGGAGGCCCTAGTCAGGACTGTGCTGTGAATATCTCTTTTTCTCACATTATCACATGAAACCTCAACCGTACGGCGATGCCAATTAACAGGTTGAAAGATTTACACAAGACCTCATAACAATAATCTTTCTTTGCCATGACATTCATCAGCCATCTTCAATTGGTAATAATCTACATGGTGCTAAATAATACCTGGGTTCGTTGCTGTACATGGTCGCGATGGAGTAAATAAAGCAGACGAGGCCGACAATGGACGCCGGCAGAAGCATGTGCGTGTAAAAGCCCAACCATGCAAAATATAGAGCTGCAAAAATTAGAAAAAACAGCTTTAAGAACATCACACTGAACGTTACCGTGTTAGACTTAGAGATAATAATATTATTAACACTTCGGCGGATACAACCGGAGATTGCGATACCGTAAAAATATATTATTATTACCAGTATTTCCAATTAATTAATAATACCGGTATTGCAAAAAAAATTTACAAACCAAAAAAAATACGATAAAACTGGGATAAAATCGGTATCCCAGAATTGATGCAATCCCTAGACACAACGTCTACAGACATTATTTTCACATAGAGATAATACGACGCAACAATTGTATGCATCGTTGTGAAATTGAGATAAATCTGACACATCTGTTATATATCGACTGTGGAAAGGAAAAAAGACGTAACCCACAGTTTTTACATGAGGCGCAAAAAACGTGTTTCGATGATTTTGGACCATATGCAAATTATGACTTATACACAACCTTGAAGTGCACGGAGACTTCTAAAGTGGTGTTTAATTGAGATAATCTAATATTTATTAGAGAAAATGTCTAGGAAAAACCTTTATAAGGTCATATTTTTCAAACTTAAAAGCTAAATTTACATACTAATTCGGCATTTGCAGCTTGCATCCTTTTAATAGACCATGTATCAAATTTGATACATTGTGATTATCGAAAAAACCCTGTTTTGAAAAAACTGTGCGTTACATCCTTTTTTCTTTCCACAGTCGATATATACATGTCGTAAGTATTTCATGTGTCACATACACCCTCAAATGTAATGTACAGTGTCCACCAAAAGGTGAGAAGACAATTATAATCACGTTTCGCAGCCAATAATAAAAGTAATCATACCGATTTTGACACCAAAGTAATCTTTGATGTAGTCCAAGGGCTGGTAACGGAAACACTTTGACACCGACGCCCATTCTGTGTAGAGGAGATTTCTCATCGAGCCGGGAGTACGAACATCTCCCTAGAAAAAGATATACATGTACAACTTCTTCTTTGATTATCTTCTTCAATTGCTATGCTTCCTCCCATGACGAGAATAATTGCCTTATCCGCCACTGTCCTCGAGTACGGTCAAAAAACTCTTCAAACTTCATATTGCAACCATATAAATGTTATTTTGACGTATATATTAACCCTCCAGAGACGAGAGCTTTTTTTCGATTAAGCAAATATTTTTTAAGCCACATTGAAGTCTTAAGGATTAACAAAAATTAAAAAAAAAAAACGCAAAGTCGTTGTATAGAAACCCTGCATGACTATATGGTTATGCTCATCCTTTTATTACCGTGTAATATTGTGTACGGACAGTAGTAAGGACGAGCGTGACCATACGGGCACGCAATCATTCGGGGTTGAAATATGGCTAAACGTGAAATTTTTAAAAATAATTACAATTTGACCTCTTTAGATCAACCTTATTTCAATACAAATATATTAGCAAAATAACTGTAAATTAATTGATGTTTTGATAAAAAAATAACAGTTTCAAAAAGTCCATTAAAAAAAACGGAAAGTCAAAAAATCGCATGTGTTTTGGTGGCCGTTTCTGTCCCCGCGGCTGATGATTTACTGAAGTCTGTACGATTCTTAACCAAATATGAGTGAAAGCAACAATATTCAGGTCGAAAAATGATGAATAGCGGGATCAATAGACAACGGTGTTTACTGTGACCATATGGTCACGCTCGTCCTTGGAGGTTTAAAACAACCATTTGTGACAATACTCACGTCATGCAGCGGGTACGCGGCCGTGTACACCTTGTCGTTGATGAGTCTCTCGATACCGAAAGCGAAATCATTTGTTCTGTCCACCGAGAACCGCTGTCTGTCCAGCACGAATTGGACGATACGGGAGCAGATGGAGCCCGACCAGAAACCAGTTGCCTTGGTATCAAATCTGAAATAATTTTAGCACAGCAATGCAATATAGCTCATAGGAAAATGTAAGAATGTCAATGATGATTTAGCTGTTGCCTTGATCAATGATCCCTCTAAGACGAGTGGTTAGCTGCGCGGAAAATTCAATGGCTGGGCGGGCCAATCCCACAAATGCTCGGCATAATTTGTCATATTTTACAGATAATTTTTTTTATTATTTGTTTTTATTTGCATATTATCATTTGATAATTTGTAAATAAGTGCATTAAATAAACTATAATACTTTTTACACAAAATAAATTCAAGTACAAATTCAGAAAATAAGCAGAATGAAACCAATTATTAGTCGCTAATAATTTTGCTATCATATGTTTATTCAAAATTGTCTATCTTTCTATGTCGTTTCTTACAACTAATCCTTGTATTATATATTACATTTAGATCAATTTTTTGTTCTGATAGTAGATAAGAATTATTCTAGTTGAATTATTGAAATCTTCGATTTCTAATTTAATTCAGTTATTAGGATTATTGCAGTTTGATTTTTTTTTATGCGGGGGTTTTCAAACTGTTGTGTGACAACATACGCACGCAGCTTAGAGGGAACATTGACCTTGATTACAAGTGATTAATGTCTTGGTTATTTGTCCTATTCAGTTATGGTGTATATAGGTTTGTATAACCAATTAGAGAATTTCATTATTCGATTTTTTTTATTCGGTTTATGGTTTTGCGTTCAAAGCCTTAAAGGACCCATACATTTAAGGAACATTGTTCCCGGAACTATCTACGTAATTTTTCAGGAACTATGTTCCAGAGCATGTTCTTGAACACACGAGGGGTCACAGAAACGTCACCCGTTGAGGTTATGTTGTACAGTGCTGCGTCCGAACGAACGTTATTTATTTTATTGGATGCAAAAAATGCGAATAAATTTAATTACTAATGTTTACAAGCTTTCAACAATTAATATACAACTAGCTGTAAGCCCGTTGCCCAGCAACGTGAGATTTTTGTTGCATTATGTTTAATTTACTTTTATTTTATTTTATTTTATTTTACTTTATTTTATTTTGTTTTATTTAATTTTATTTAATTTTATTTTATTTTACTTTATTTTATTTTATTTTAATTTATTTTATTTCATTTCATTATCTATTAATTTGAAAATTTACACAAACAAAATACATTTCGTAGAAGAATAAGAAGTCTTGAGGACATCAGTACGCACACATTTGTGAAAAGTTAAAAGCGAGTGATTATTTTATCGACTTTTAATATATAAATTTAGTATGAATAAAAAAGTGGAGACTGGAAGGTGTGAAATCGAGGACTCACACTCACTCAAACACTCACTCAAACAAACAGACATTATCGGCTATTAATATATAGATTATTTTATCATATAAAAAAATAATACTTAACACCTGATCATTATGGCACCTATTTCAATTTTGTTTTTTCCATTATCTAGAACAGGGTTTACCAAACTTTTTGTGAAGCGGGCCGGATTGAACTTTTTAAAAACTACAGGGGCCGGACGACAAATAAATTGTCATTGGAGCCCAATCAAAATACTATTTCATTTTATGTGGTTACATAATAATTAGAATGTAAACAAATGTTTGCCCTTCTTAGGATTTCAATAAATGAGAATATTGGAGAAATTTTTGAATGAACGAAAATCTGGTGTCTTGCCTCCGATTTCTATCTAACTTCCTTCATTTCGAGTCCCCTACCAGATAGTTGTGTGACAATTGATGATTTGAAATAAATAGCCGTCGTGAATTCACAACTAAATCATGAAAATTTATAGTTCTTATATGAATAATTTCTATGCAAAAATCCAGAACTTTTCACGGGCCGGATTCGGCCCGTGGGCCGTAGTTTAGTGACAGCTGATCTAGAAACAGGTTATTTGTAAGAACTGGACAATTAATGTATTACAAAGGGATTTAAAACAAGGACCAAGAGCGTATACCTGTTGAATAAAAACTTATGATATTGCCATAAAGAAGTCATTAAAAATCTCACAAGTATTCCTTGTCCCTGGAATAGATGGCTGTGAAACGGTGGCTTTTCTCTGGAAAAACTCGATCGTCCACTTTGATTTCACGCATGACGCGATCGAAACAGTTGTTGACATTGCCGAGCAAGGAGTTGGTCTTTGTGTGAACCTGACGCAGGCCAGGCAGCTGAAAACATTCAACGTTCAAAAGTTTCCATCTCAAAGAGTGTGCGCAATCTATCGCAAATTGTATTCCCATTTCTGTTAGGCAACCCACAGAAGAATAAGCCTATAAATATGTCAGGTGTATTCGTTTTGGACTTGTGCTTTTTTTAGTACTATCTACTGTCAAGTTAAAAAGACATATCTACAATATCAAGCCTCCAGATGTTTGCGGTTGTAGGGGGCTACCGTTTTACCTATAGCTCACTTCAACCACATAATCATACAGAAGTTATCATATTTTTTCTCTATCTATGCAATCCGCCAAAACACCAAATAAAAGCGTGATTGTTCTTAAAAGTTTAAAGTTTGAATGCAGTGTCCATATTTGAAGAAACGATAATAGCTCAATAAAAATATGAGAATGGCATAGGATATTAGATGACAAAATAATTAGACGTAAATGTACGGCTTCACTAATCAACGAGTCAAGAGATATTGCAGTCTTAATAACACAAGGGCGTATCTACATGTCCACAGTTAAATGTGCATTTTTAAGCACAAGGACAACATTTTTTATTCATATTCAACTATCCATATGTATATTTCAGTAAACTGCGAATATGTAGATACGCCCGTACTTTATTAAGCATGCAGTATCATAATTATATTAATTACGAAATTATCAATTTTCGGACTACATATACTGATGCGTTGTTTTTATGTACATCAGCTTATGTTTTATATATTACATAAGCTGCACTTATGAATAAAATATATAAGCTTTGGCAAAGCGTAATTCATAATTATCTATTTACCTATGATTAAAAACAAAAGTAGGCTAAGAAATTCGCAAGCGCGGCGTGGCACTGTCAGATTTAAACCTCTCAACATATGGAAGCGTGTTAATAATCGAAGATAAAAGGTACATATAAAATACCGCAAACATAATCGCATGAGTTTTGGAAAAACAAAATGGAGGACAGTTTTATCCGTGTACCCAAAAACAAGAAGAGGTGTTCATCCGATTAAAGATGGTAGCCGAATAGACTCAGAAGAAGTAAACCAATTTGATTTTGAAGGGTGCCAGAAAACATACAAAGGAAAAATGTTACAGTCATATTTAAACGCCTTCCTTCAATCCTTACCTTTCGTGAAAATGAAGACTGAAAAACCAACGATTCCGTTCTTTTGAAATGCTTCATTATAAGTCTATATTTAAAAAAAATTAGGTGATGAAATCTTATACGGTAACTATATTAAAACTTTAATTTAACTAAGCGTAAATTAAATGTAGTTAAAAAAATCATTATAGCGTTATATTAAAAAGTTTCAAAAGTCATGCGAAAAAGTTGGTCAGCAAAAACAAATCACAAAACGTTACAGGCTCATTACTTCCGTACAAAAGGTGACAAGCCGTCTTTTGCCAAAATAATGAGGAATCAAAAATAAATAAATACAGGGAACGATTATATGCAGACGAGTCACCTTTTGACTTCAAACGATTTAATAATCATGAAAATACTGACACAAATTATGTTCAAAGACAAACAGCAAAATAATAAATCGTAACCCGAGTACTACAAGGTTCCACGTGAACAATTTTGACGAAACAGAAGTTACAATGCGGCAGTCTTCCAAGTACCATTATTGGTATACATTGTTATTTTTGGTTTGTCAAATTTTTTCACATAGAACCATGTAGTACTCTGGTCGCAAAATGCCTACATTTAAACGAGACTGAAAACATACTAAAGGTGACCAAAGCGGACTTCGAGTGATTGGGAAACTGTTATCATACTCCACTACGCACCGATAAACCCCGGTACGTAACCTAGTATCAGGATGTCGGTGATAGCCCGTCAATCAATCTGATTCAAGAAGTCATAATCCAACGAAAAAAATGAACAACCAATGAGAATAGTGAACAAAGCTTAAATGATTTGCTTACTCGGTTATTGCAAATGGTTCGCTTGAGACCAAACCTTGTACGGAATACCTGTGTAAAAAAGGTGAGATTAAAACCTCCGCCCTGATCCGCTTTCCTCTAGCATGTTTTCAGGTCAAGTCTTCATTTGATTTCAAAAGGGTTGAGTTAAACAAAAGAGAACCAACTGCAAATTTGCAGTGTTTAGTATTTGAGCTTCAAAGTGAAGACCTGTTTATACATCACTTAAATCAAATGTTAATTAAGCATAACGGATACTTTGTACTTGGTTCCTTCTTCATAATAAAAATAGAAATAATGCAGACTAGGCCAAATTTCTTATCAAATTAAATTTTTTAATATTTTTGACTAGTTCCTTTTCATAACTCAAAATATCTAAAAACGTCAGTTGGTTCCTTATTGCCTAAATCAAACCAAATGCACAACGTATGCTGATAAAAGGACATATGTACAAAAAACACATTTTTCTTTTACATTATCACGAGACTGTACCTTTGTATATTAGTGAAAACGTCAATTATTGTTACTTTTCAAATGCAATACACACTAAAGCAACCATCTTTGTGATTTTTTAATGTACACGTTAAAACAGGCTACAAAACGGAATATCTCCAAACATATTTTTTTTGAAACAAATAAAAGTACGGCAAGTTTTAACGATACCTATGAATGTATCATGTGATAATTTTGACATTTTAAAAGGGCATATCTATAAAAAAAACATAATATTCAACATGTAATTCTTATGGATTAACCCGTCGAGCACAAATCGTTGACTATAAGTATCATAATTTTTAAAAACTATTGTAACTATAAGTACAAAAACAATACGAATTTCAATTGTGTATTAAAATAATTTATTTGAGCTCAATGGGTTAAGAATTATCATACCACAAAGTCATAATGAGAAAGTATTAAGTTCTGCAAGATTTATATTAGTTCATTGATAGCTGGTTTCGAAAGTGATCTGAAGCCACCTAAATAATTCCAGTAGAACTAAGTACATTTTTATTTTGACCTTATTCAAATGGAGTTCTGCCAATTCAATCAATATTATGGTAGCATTTGTTACACTTTTAAACACAATATACACTATAGTTCCAACGGTAAAAGGGAGTATCTGTCAAAACACAACATTTAGTTTTGAGATACGTCCTTTTAACACTAGACACTTATAATTTTTTAACATATTATTAATAAGCTGCGTAGATTAATAGCATGCCCCAATTTATACCGATTATTTTTTTTTTGCTGTAGATAGTTGGTATACCTTTTGGGAAAGATAAAGTGTCGCATTCAATAGTGTGCTATTGCGGGAACCTTTCTCAATCGTACACAGTTCCTACGGGAATCAATTACACATGAAAATGAACAAAAAAATTAATGAGCGATGAAGTGAGGCAACAACTTACACATACATGTATTAGATAATAAAGTACTTTTGATTATATGGAGCAATATGGGATCATTCGTAAATATAACCTTTTGGATAATTTTAAAACCCTCTCCCCTTCATAACTATTCTCAATCTGACTAGTTACGGTCAGGGCTGTGGAGTCGGGTAAAAAAAAGACTACTCTGACTCCAAAGAATTTTTTCAATCATTTTATTTTAATATCACCAATCTATACAACGCCATCAGATCATCATTGGCCAGCCTAGCATGCAGTGGCAACACTATAGACTATTGTGGTTTAAAAACACATATCAAATATTTTATTTTAAAAATTTGTCTGAATCGTATGATTTTTCCGACTCCATCACCGACTCTGACTCCCGACTCCACAGCCCTGGTTAGGGCACATTTATAGTTGGACAAAGGTAATAATTTTTGTAATTGCTGCCTACATGTTTTTTTTAGGTTGGTACAACATGAATGTATTAAATTTGAATCATTCAAATTATGATGGATGAACTTGAACTGACATATATGTATGTATGTATGTACATAATTTGAATGATTCAAATTTAATATTGAAATTCCACCAAGCACCTTCAGTCGAAATCTTAAATTATGAATGTATTAATTATTGCTATGTTCACTGTTGTTATAATCGATCCGTCAAATGGCAAAAATGTCTGTTGTCATTAGGTAAGAACAACAGAATTGTGTTTTACTTTTTAAGGTTTTCTATGTCATTTTCACTTGCTGTAGAATGATACTTTGTCTCTTCAGTCATTGTAAAATTTTATTAAACATCTCTCTCATAAGTCTCTGCGTATTTTTCAATACATAATAAAATGCATAAATTGAGACAGGGTCGCCAGTTTTTTTCCATCTACACAGCCCTGCCTTTTACAAAAAAATATTTTAGGTAAGATTGGCATAACATTCAGACCAACACGGTATATTAAATCTTGACCCACCCAGAGTGTGAAATTATATAAGATTACCATATCCATTGAATAGTTTATACATTTAAAGCGACTACGACTGCTACGGAAGCCTTTAAATCTAAGACACCTTACGCACTAACGACTGGTCTACGGTAACCAAAACCAGCAAAAAGCAATCGTAACTAGTGTGTAAACGCTAATTTGGTTTCTTCTGCCTCGAGGTTGCCACAAACCAGTCGCCAGCGCGTATGGGGCCTAAATGTCTCTCAATGTCTACCCGCCACCAAACGGCACAGCAATGATCGGAAAACTTTTTATATTTTTATGAAATAATAAACAAATATCCGAATGAATATAAAAATGTGTTCTTGTTATCGATCAAAGTAAAACACACTTAAAAAATGAGCAGCTTATAATTTTCATTGTGTTTGCAACACTTTAAATAAGCTCCTTTATAATAAATTCACTGTCAAATGATTATCGTACAATTGTGTCTGGAAGCAAAAAAGTATGCCACTAGTACAGTGACCATATATACTTGTATATAATCAAAAGTACACCGTATCTTAAGTTATACAGAAAGATCATAATTTTAATAGACAACACAAAAAGGATTTAATTAAAGGTTCTCCATTTCATAACCTCAAAATGACACTTCCACAAGACTGACAGTGCAGTAGCCTGCATAAAGAGGAATGAAAACTCAAGAGAGAAGAGATTATCAAAATCACATGTTGGTTTGACTGCTTCAGGAAATTTTTTGTTAAAAAAAAACATGGCGTCAGATAGTCTTCTTCTACCTATATAAAAAAAATTTCATCCTTCCGGAGTCTGGTATTTAAATTTCTTTTTATTAGATAATGAATGAAATATAGTTCCATTTTTTCTTGGTTCAATTTTCAAGGTTATATTAGTGAAACATATAGGTAGAAAGAAGTTGATGGAGTTTGTATCTAAAATTATTTTAGGCTTTTCTGGACTGGAAAAAAATGGGGGACTCAATTGGACCATAAGTAAGTTATGGGTTTCCGTTAATTATTCGGGTTATTACGTTAAGATTTGAGCTGATGAAGATGAAAGATGATTGCCTTGAATTTAATTTCATACTCGCAATCATGTTTATTGCTCATATCATCCATATTTGCGCGATTGTCTCAGTGGTACAAATAATAGTTTTAAGTGTAATATAGCACTTTTATAAGTTTAATACAAAATTGCAGTACACACGTTACAAAATGATGATGTATTATATGTTTCCGCCAAACGGAGTAAGCACTTTTACATTCTGAGAGCAATTTATTTCTCAAAAGTCAGATGGAGTTGTGTCATTGCTAAAGGTATGTTTTTATCAGACTGTAAAAAATTAATGATGCAACAATAATCAGTAAATTGTGTACACACAGGGCCAAAAGTAATTGAACAATTTCAAAAATTTTCATGAAAATGATGGCTTTAACGGTAAAGGCCTTCGTGGACAGCATTTCGTGAGGCATCACGTGCATGGTCAACACAGTGTTTAACATGTACGCGGAAAGCATAATCAAAATGCTGACCAATGCGGCCTTAAGCTAAGGGGAAAATAATAATGGAAACAGGCTTTAAATATTCAAAACTAAGAATAATCACAACAGTTTTATCAGACATTAATAGTGAAATCATAACGGGCGTTTTACCTCTTTCATTGGCATGCGGAGTTTTAAAATTTCACTGTATCTCTTCAAAACGTTGTGGGGAGCGTGTATCTGCAAACAAAAAGGAAACGTGTCAAGAGAATCCAAAATGCAAGACTTGTGAGGAGAATTGATCGTAGACAGTCCGTCGCATCAACTAACCAGTGTTTGATGGCGAATTCTTCCATCGGTTGGTTATATCCGTGCATGGTCATACATAGATAAATACTATTCACATAGGCTGCTGGAAAAGCCTCGCTTAACGAGTAATTCCCATAAAGTGAAAAGCAAACGACTCGCTTAATGAGCAACATTTCGCATAATGCAGTGTTTATTTTGGGGGCTATAATCAGTGACGATAAGACGGGAATTCCCGGACTGTGCGCCCACACCTGCACGGAAGAAGCTTTGGCTTTGGTTAACGTAAACTTGAGGGGTTTTTGACAGTACCTGTGGGCTTTTGAAGAATTCGGCGGTAACTTTGTGGAAGTTCATTTTAAAATAAAACAAAATAACTTAGATTATTCCACGTATTGTGCTACAAACTGTGACACGTGTAAAGAAATATTATTAAATAATATCTTGAATAAAACAGGTGGTTCGCCACTGTTAAATATATTTTCTAACGGTTTAACCCGTCCTAATTGATGCAACTCATCAGTTAATCATTTCTTAATGTAAATGTCATTTGTATTACCATTATAGTTTGTTTGTTTTTCTATCATCCCCTCCTTGCCTCCCATTTTTATTTGATTTTTATTATAGTACATCAGAATAGTAAAATTAAAATCATTCGTACTTAAGCAAGCATTTGTGAAAGTAGTTGTCTGAGGATGCCTCTGAAAGAGGCGAAACACGTGTCACAGTTTGTAGCACAATACGTGGAATAATCTAAGTCATTTTATTTTATAGTACCTGTCGGACTTGTATTTCACGAGATTGTGGCTTTGCCCAAGGTCATGGAACTGGAGACGGATAGCAACTATATCACTGAGCTCGGTTGAGTTGACCAACAGAGAGCTTATGAGGTTGCATTGTGTTTCACAGCAAGAAATTTGAGAGGAGAGTTTGTCAGAGGAGGAAGTAAAAGCAGAGCAAAAATATGGGAAACTGTTGCATCGTACTTTGAGAAGCATTATTCTGGTAAGGCATTGGCTAAGAGCACTACAAATATATTTAACGATAATACTGTGTCGCATGTCTGTTCCCAATGACTTGGATATGATCCCTAATAGAGTTAACGTCAAGAAAATATGCTTTTAAAATTCATTAAGTAAGTTGTCTTACAAACCTTGACAAAATTCAACCCTCCGTGTGGGGGAGCTCTCTCAATTTGAAGCCCCTCCTGCCTCAGACCCCTCTCGAACACGTCCCGTCTGATCCCGTGAGAAAGGTTGCACACGTCACCTGACGATTCCCAAACCAGGACAAAGTCCACGGATCGAATTCCGTCGGTGAAGTACAAGGAGGGGTGGCGCAGGGCGGCATCCACTGGACCGCTATAGAACAGAAAGAAATAATGCAAATCAATGCTTAACCTCTTCCCGGTCACGCCCGAGTATACTCGGGCATTGAAAGTCGTCAAAACGGACACACGAGATAACTCGGGCAAATTCCATTAAAAAAAAACAATGAATTCTTTCACTAAATATGTACGTTTTATAAATATAACACTTGTGTTTGATATTCGAGCATAATAAAAAATATGTGATCATTTTTGGAAAATTTGTTAAATCAATTGGACCGGCAAGTGGTTAATGCCGACAGTGCAGCTGAGCTTGTCAACACTTGTGGACAGTTCCACAAGTTTGAATCCTCACACAGATAGTTTCATAAATCGATATGTTTGAAAAAATTAAACACTTTTTTTTTACTGATAGATATTAGGACGGGTTTTGCTTTCACAAGCATAATCAATGTATTTATATATTATATACTGGTTTAAAGATACTAATTTGGTAAATAGAAATAAGTTAAAATCAGTATAAACATAGTTTCGACAATGGAGTGAAGCTGAAATAGCTATCTACCATTTCATATAATTCATGTAGAACTTAAGTTCTGACTTTGTCAGGAATACGGAGATTAGAGAGCGGACTAACCAGCCTCTTATTACGTCCAAAATAAAGAAGCGGCGATGGACCTGGCTTGGACACGTGTTAAGGATGCCTCAAGGGAGCCTGAACCCTGCCTGTCTCTTCTTCCAACCGGATGGATCCTGGCGTTGTGGAAGGCCACTGATGACCATCCACAGGATGTACTCAGCGGAGTTACGGGACGCTGGGATGACCTGGGAGGAAGCAAGGAGACTGGCTGGGGATAGAGAATCTTCGAGGAACTTCGTGGTGACCATATGCTCAGTATAGGGAGCGGATATGAAATAATAATAAATAATAAGAACTTAATACTTATAATATTATTACCTCAAAAAGAGATTGTATTTTAATTAAATACATTTTTTTTGATTTAAACTCATCGGATAAAATTAAGATAATAGCTAGCTATCCATATAAATAAAATTGTTGACAGCCACTGTTCAAAAACCTCGACCATTGGGTTAAATGGCTGGCTATATAATACTTTTGATTGAATGTTGATTGTAATATCAATTTAATTATAAAACATTAATAAAATAGCTTAAAAATGAAATTCGACACAGGTGTATCATTTTCGTGTCGAATATCCCTTCGACAGTTCATGCCTTGAGACACAAAAATAAAAATGTCAATCATCTTTGACAGTGCGTAAATAAAACCGTAGCTTAGAATTAAATTAATCTGAACAAACTATATTCCTTAAAAGCGTCCTAAAAATATCTTTTAATAGTACGATTACTTGGATCAGATCCAAAATGATAATTCGTTCTCGGACTTCCTTATACCGAATGCACGGTATAGCATATATATATAAGTACTTGTTGCAGACTATTATTAACCAGGCTATTGACATATTTAATCCTTTCAAGAACAGTATCATCATGGTAGGATATTATTACCCAAGAGTAAAACCCCAAGTTATGCTTTTTTAGAGAATTATCATATTTTTTTTCACATACACTGAAACCCCGATTCTAAATTTTCCAATAGACTATATTAAAACAACGAATAATGTGGGACGTCTTCAAATCATACCAAAAAATGTTTAATTTTCAACTAACTTATTAATTTATTTCACTTTTTTTATTAAAGAATATAAACATTTATTCTTCAATTGCTTAATACATACTAAGTTGCCTATTTGTAGTTTGGCACTTAAATTTTGACAGACACCCTTCAAACTCGTGTACTTTTCCGAGTTAACTTTTTTTGCTACATCGACTCGTTTTTCTTCTAGTTTTTTTTCAGTTTCTCAATTGGAATTCTAGTTTTCTTCATTTAGGCATTTTAGTTATGACTTTTGAGTCAAGGCGCAACCAGATGCGATACGAAGACTATTAATGAGCGAAAAAAGAAATATTTAAAAAACGGTCAATCGGGATAAGATTTGTGACGGGAGCAAAATAGATCGAGGAAAACAGTAAATCGGAGAACGATTAATGCGGGATTATTTTACATTGTTCTCATGGGTGCTTGGCCGGGACTATGAAATCCGAAAATGAAAAGGAAGAATGCGAGAATGGTAGATCGGGGTTCCACTGTATCCATTTCCGCTCCCTTCTCAAAGGATATATCGACCCATAATCGGCAATAGAGCTTTAGAGACACAATAAGGTTAATGAATTTTGTCACCCTACAAGAATGTTGTCATTATCGGTGCAGCTACAGGGTGCTGGATGCTTCAGGAGGAAGCAAACAGACTGGTGGGGGAGATTTCATTGATAAAGTACACTTACCGATCCTGGGAGAACATGATGGACTCCATATCCCTGGACAAGGCCGGCGTCGCTTCTGGCTGCGCCAGTATTGCAGCGCACGGAATCTCATCCGCCAATCTGGTCGAAGCAATGCTCTCATTGTCCCTGAAATATTTTTAAGAATTCTATAAATATGCTGATTCGGAATTGCTCGACGAATTTTAAATTTACGGCCACATTTTACATAGAATTTTTACGGCCGAAAACGTCTTCCCACCATTCCAAACCCAAAATAGCGGTGTAGCGAGAGCAATTAGCTAACCACCAGTCTCGACCCAGCCCAATTTTTTTATCCCTAATCTATTTAAAAAGTTGGATGAGCAACTGAATAACAATGAGTTCTTGTAATTTTTTTGTCCACTCTCAATGTGGAGCATATGGACTCTTAATGGAGTTTATCTCAATAAAGTGTTTCTACGAGAACTGCTTGTTACTCTGTTGCTCAACCTCTCTTTTTCCAAAGAGAGTAGGAATAGAAGGATAGGGCTAGGACAGGACTAGTGGTTAGCTAGTAGCTCTACATACGCCCCGTTCATAGGATGGGATGGGAGGGGGGAATTCGAGACATCACATACATCCATGCCTTCGAACAGAAATTCATAAATCGATTGAAAAATCAATTTATAAAACTGTCCGTACCGGGATTCGAACCCGGGACCTCCGTAACCGAAGCCAACGACGTTGACCACTCGACCACACAGGCGGCAAAATACTTCTGCTGAAAAACCTCGACATTGGGAGCACACATAAGAACATGGATTTAAAAAATTGGGATCACAGCTCCCAGGATCGGAAGCCCTTGTAACGACAGGATTAGTGTTTGGTTGATCGCTCACGCCACACACCGTATTTAGAACGGAGGATGAGGAGTGCGGGAGGGAATTTTCGACATCACAGGCATCCACGCCTTCAAACAGAAATCAACTTATGAAAATGTACGCACTGGGATTCGAACTCGCGAGTTTCGCGACCGAAACCAATGACATCGACCTTACAAAACATACCGATATATCGCATAGTAGGAAAAAGAAATACTATAACTAACTTTAAAGCTTTATGCCAGTCGGTAACCAAAAACATGTCTTTTTTTTCACTTATCAAAACAACATTATCGGTGTTTATCGTACGGCAGCCGATTCTCAACTGCCAACGCACTGTTACACTTTCAACCCCAGATGACCCGCCCTAACATTCACGCAACAAAGCCAATCAATAACGGCCTTTGCGAAGACAACAATAGACACCGATTTGCAATGTCATGACTGGCGGCGTTTGTGTAAAAATCGAGGTGACAGGCCTATTATACTAATTAATACAGGGAAAATTAAGTGACCCTAATAGACTTATTGATTTTTTCTGCACCCTGTATTTTCGAAACATGCTTCTGTCACAATATTCCATCGATGCCACAACTCTGAGGGTTCCAAATGTATCATCTTCCTTAAAGGTATATTTTTTTTGTTTTTTGAATAAGAAATTTTAATAAATTTAGCATTGCATTAATAATAACCACGTCAACAAATATTTTAAAATGTTTAAATCACCTTCTAGATTTACAACCGTATGCCAATCTAAGAAGAAATTGGGCAACTTGCTTACAACCAGTTATCGTAAAAACATGTTATGTTGAAATGCTTTACCGGATGTTAATATTCTTGATATTGGGCGATAAAACAAATACCAAAATAGTTAATTTTTCGAATCCCAGCACGGACATTTTTTTATAAAAAGTCATGCTTGTATGTGATGTCTTGAATTCCCTTCCCACCCATCCTATCCTAAAAACGGGCGTAGCGAGAGCAATTAGCAAACCACTAGTCCTGTCCTAGTCCTATTTTTCTATCACTATTAAAAGAGAGGTTGAGTAACTCCTAGTCTTATCCTTCTATCCCTACTACTCTCTTTGGAAAGAGAGAGGTTGAGCGACTGAGTAACAAGCAGTTCTCGTAGAATCTGTTGAGATACCTCCATTAGGAAGTCATACACTTCACAATAGTAGCGGACATGGATAAAAAAACGATGTCCGCCCCAATTCTTTTTTTTTTATATCCATGTCCGCTCCCAATATGGAGCATATGGCCTCCTAAAGGAGGTGTCACAACAGAAGTTTTTTCTACGAGAACTGTTTGTCACTCAGTCGTTCAACATCACTTTTTTTCAAAGTGAGTAGTAGGGAAAGAAGGATAAGACTAGGACAGGACTAGTGGTTAACTAATCGCTCTCGCTACACCCAGTTATTGAAGGATATGAAGTGAGGGAGGGAGGTGTTTTTATCTAAGAAAGCTCAACAGCTCAAACTCTCGTCTTCAAAAAGAGTAGGGATATAAGGATAGGGTTAAGACAGGACTAGTGGTTAGATAATCGTTCTTCCGTTTTTAGGATCGGAAGGGTGGGAGGGAATTATTAGACATCTCAAACATCCATGCTTTCGAACGGAAATCAATAAGCTGAATCCAAGGACGTGGACCACTTGACTACAAGCCCGGTTGGAGCTAGTATATGGTTTGAAAGTACAGTGGATGAAAGCTTCCAACGACACATCCCAGATGTGCAAAATGCAATGTATAGATTTGTATATTATTCACTAAAACACTAATAAAAAATTATCCATTGCCAAGTCAATACAAAAATTATGATTCACTAGAATGAATGATTTTTATTATAATCAAAATTTGTTATTATCACGTAAACATATTTAAATTTAGTTGGACCAGTCAATGAAGACTGTCTACCAGAGTGGCGGTGAACCAGTGGCATTTGCTTTTAAATAATTAATTGAGGGTATTATTTGCAAACACGGCTCGTTCCAAAATGGTTAAAAAATGAACCTTTAATTTAATTATGTAAAAGAAGTATTTTTATACTTTCGATGGATTCGGCGGTAACTTTGTGGAAGTTCATTTTAATATAAAATTAAATAACTTAGATTATTCCACGATTGTGTAACAAAGTGTGATACGTGTTTCACCTCTTTCAGAGGCATCCTCAAACAACTACTTTTGCAAATGCTTGCTTAAGTACGAATCTTATTCTATTTTTAGTTTTACATTACTTTAGAACATAGGTTCCCAACCTTTTTCGGATGGCGACCACTTTTTATAAAAGCCAAAGCCGATGCAATTGAAAAGGGCATTTTTTTTCAATAAGGTAATTTTAGTTGACTTTAGTTTTAGTTTTGTTGTTCAAATCCAAAATCGAAAAAACTTGGCGACCTATAGGTTGGGAGCCCGTGCTTTAGAATGATATTTTGTATGTTATCAAGACAAATTTAAAACTATTGATTTCTAAAAATACTTTCGAAATTTATAATCATTTACTAAATTATATTCATGGTTAATGTTGTTTCAACAATTTTGGAACGAGCCGTGCTTGCAAATAATATCCTCGGTTTATAACCAGCGCAATGAAGTCCCGAAAAGAAACCGCGAGTACGACATTTGCAAATGGTTCGACACCGTTTTTAGAAAGATGCAAAATTTTATTAACGGTCTCTGCGTATTTTTAAATATCAACTCGACATTACCTGTAATGCCAATTTTTAATTATTCTAAAAATACAAAAAAAACGTATATAAATATTATTTCAACAATTCCATAGAAAAAAATTTTTTTTTAGAATCTTGCAAGAAAGAATTTTTTTTAGAATACAAATTTGAAAATTCTACCATCTTTCCAAAATTACGAAACTAAATTATAAGCAAATCATTCTTGACAAACATGCTCGAAGAGTAAATAATAAATTAAATAAAATTAACTAACCAAAAAAAAACTATTTTCTCTCTGGCAATCATCACATTATGGTTGGCTACATCTGTTTCACACGCTTACGTAAATATTTACATACACCATCAGAGAGTACGTTTATCTTACAAATATTTGTATTCTAGCTTACTTTGAAGTGTTTATTCACAATGAACAATTCAAATAAAACATATTACAAGCTAATAATGAAAAAATATTTGTATTTGAGTATAAAATTGAAAAGGGAGAAACGAAGTAAACAAAAATAACATATTTTTTAATGTATTAAGCAGTTACTTTTTGGATATTAATGACTTTGTTTTACACATGTTGGGGAAATAGATGGCGCAAGTGTTGCGCAAGTAAAGTCAAGATTTTTATCCATAAAAGCCAGTGCAAACAAGGCCAGTTGTATACAATAAAAAACGCAATCACCAGCGGCAGGTTTTGAAACAAACGCAACCATTCGGGCGCCTCATGTGCATTCATGTGGGTTCATTGAAACCCATTGAAAAAAAAACGCAGCCACTAATGGTCATGTACGGTGACCGTGTGTGAGCTTGTTATAACGTAGTACGATTCTAACGTTTTAAACCTTCAAGCCCATTTGACGTGCGCAGCAAATAAATGCTCGGTTTCGACGTCCATTTATAATAGCAAAAGTTCACCGCTCTTATTCAAATAAGATGATTTCTTATAAAGATGATATTCATTTTTTAGTTATAAATATTTCTTATTCAAAAAAACAGCTGAGAAAGATAGTAGAACTTTAAATTTTACACATTATAATCAGTTTCTGTGACGATATCTAATTCATGAAAAAAAATATATTCAATATCACGGTGGGAGCTTTTAAGAGTTATTATACAACGCCGGTAAAGCACCAGTCCGTAAGTAATAACTTGACCACAACTGTTATTAAAATTATGACGGTTCGAATAGCATCAATATCGTATCTAAATTCCTGACACTGTGTTGGATGAAATATCAGTGATTGGGTGAACATTCACAGAGGGCAACAGTAAAAAATTATGTCGTAGACTCACCGTTCTGTGTTCATATCCACGGACATGGTATCTCCAAACATGCTGAGGACGGACATCGCTTGAAGGTCTTCAGAGCGACTCTTCTTGGTTCCTCCATCCTAAAAATAAAATAACACACTTTCAAAAAGAGACAATAATCGAATTTTAAAATTCAATTAAAATTGACAAGTTTTTCCAAATAGAGAATTGATTGCTCAAACAACTTATTTATTTCACAGGTTTGCGCAACAAGGAGGCAAAACACGTGTCACAATTTGTTACACCAACCGTGGAATAACCGATTTATCAATTTTAATTTTACAGAGTACTGTCAGTTTGTTATTTACCAAATCTTGCCGTCATGGAATTAATCAATCTGACAATGTTATTATGTATATTTAGAGCACAGATAAGACCGGAATTATGCCTCTGTACTTTTACTGATACTGCAATTGCGGTCAGAATAAATACTGCAAGCAATATGAATAGCTGAATGCTAAAGCTTTGCCCCTATCGTCGGGTGTGGCTGCGAGGTATATTGCTGGTTTGTTTTCCAAAATGGTTTTCGATAACATTTAGATTCCTTTCCACTCGTTTGTTATCAATTTTGCTCAGCCTCTCTTTTTTCAGAGAGAGAGTAGGGCTAGAAACGATAAACTAGGATAGGACCGGTGGTTGACTTATCACTCTCGTTACACCCCATTAAATATATTGAAATCTCCTCCACTTGATAAATAACAATTATTACAAAATGCAATTAATTCATTTGCCCATTATTCCAAAGTAATGTAAAACAAAAAATACTTTTAAAATGCGTATTGTTTTACAAAATGAAATTCAAGATTCATTTTTAACCATTTTGGAACGAGCCGTGTTTGCAAAAAATACCCTCAAATAAACAATTATAAAATGTAAAATATTCAGTTGCAAAAATATATTCTTTTATTTGGCTTCTCATATTAATTCGTCTTCTTTTGGCTAACCCCTGACCTAACCTTACCGAGTGTTAATGAAAATTAATTATTCACTGACCGTTTATGATTCTTCCAGACCGCTTTAATAAATAGTAACACAATTTATCCATAATACAGTGTCCATGGAGTCACAAGGTTAACGGGCATAGACAAAGTGTACCGTACACATTCACCCGTATTTATTGTTAGGCCACTCAAAGTCTTCAACGAGATCAAACAACTCGTCTTTGTTATTTATGCCAGTCTCGTTTACATTAAGAGTGCCCGCCTAAATTGAATTTAGTGACTTCCCCTCAATTGTATGCATCGTTTCGAAAAGAATTATAATTCAATTGCCCTTATCATATTGTGTACATTTCATTCTTTTGTGTGGGTTTAGAAGATATCGTATTGAGCCAAAGCAGCACATGGAACAATTTGCAACATTACAATGCAGCAAAATGGCCCATGTTTCAAAAAATCGTTTTGTCGAAACGTCTACACCAACTTTTTATCATTTTTTTTACAAAACAAGATTAAATATAATAATGTCCATTCCCAATGTGGTGCATATGGTATCCTAACGGAACAATCTCAGCAGAAGTTTTTCTAAAAGAACTGCTTGTTACTCAGTTACTCAACAATTAAAGATTCTAAAGTCTCGGCCTTTTTCCTGTCAAAATAAATATTTGAAGCAATATTTCTATGCAAAAAGTACAGTAGCATTCTTCAAATATGTACATTTTTGAAAAACAAGATAATAAAAAAACAGTTTTGATTATAAACACATAATAATAAATATACATCTAAAGTAAATACTTTCGGTTTATCTATTTTCTAAGAATTATTTCATTTGACACTGTCAGTAGTTACATAAGATTTAAAAAAATTGTATGTGTGTAATTGTATTGTAAATAATTAAATTGCTTCTCACTACACATCATATTGGCGATAAAACCATTTTCTTTAAAAGACAATACATTGGGTCAGTAATTTTATGATTATTATAGCAAACTAAGTACCATCTGTCACACATCCCTACAACGGTCATATTTTATTTTAAAATAAAAGCAAGATTTTGAAAGTTTTTTAACTTTTTTTATTGCTATCAATTGAGAAATATTGTTTTAAATTAACAGCTTAACGACCACCGCACGTTTTTTTTTAATAAAATTTCACCTGACGAAATAAAATTTTGCAAAAAATTCGCAAAAATTATAATTTTACTAAATTCACTATAATTTGTGAGCAAATTGAGATATCTTTACAAAATTTTCTTAGCTTCCAGATACTTCGCCTATACGCATATATGTGTCCGCCGGCCAGCAACCTTTGTTTTACTCAAATACGCGTCCACGGTCGTTAAGCTGTTAATGGTAAATGAGATTTTTCAATAGACATAATCAAGCCAAAGACATGCTAAATAAACAGAGAATTATAAATCTATCACCGCTACAAAATCCTTAAAAGAAACTAGTAATAAATATCAGTTTAATTTTGACGAATTTAAAAATAACAATATTTGTAGAGCTAAATATACACATTATTTATTCACAAGTCTCGAGTGTTGCAATGATTTATTAAAATTTTTATGGAACCAAGACATTTAAAGCAACGATTTCCAAGAAGTTTATTCTCGGGTTGTCTCAACACAGAATCCCTAGTAGGGATAGAGGGATTGGGCTAGGGCAGAACTAGTTGTTAACTTATCGCTTTCACTATGCCGTTAAGAATTTTTTTAACACATCACATACACCCATGCCTTCAAACAGAAATCGATGCATCGATTGAAAAAAAAATGCTGTTCGTAATGGCACTCAAACCAGTGACATCCGTCACAGAATCTATCAACGTTGACCACTATGCCACAAACCCCAAAATTCAGAACATCAAAAAAAACATAAAGTATTACTCACCAGACTTGTAGAACTGACACTTTTTGCCTTAGGGATGGGCAATCCCTTGGCTTCGTTTATGAATACAGTGGTGGCTTTTGCGGCATCCGAAGCGCCACATCTCAGTCTCAGTGGACTACCGAGAATGTACGCCGCCCTGCCAGCTAGGAGTGCCTTGACTTCAGGCCCATCCTGAGGGCTGAACTCCTCCAAGGAAGGGTCTCCGTCAGACATGATGATGAAGGAGGACTCAGCTTCCAGTCAGTCCATCAGATCTGGAAATTTCATATCCTTGACATGCTGGTACTTAATAAATAATATGTGTTTCACAGTGTGACAACATATTTTGAGATTGGTTGATGGTAGTATAGTGTACTGTGCAGTGAAAAAAAAATCTATTCGCTCTCCATAGGACGTCGTTAATATTTTAAGCGGATTAAATTTTGAGGCAACCAGCTCGTCATGTATTACATGGTAGATAGATCTGACTGATGGTCAAAAGTTTTCAGGAAATCTTTACTTTCTTTGGTCAATTATGGACATTCGGAAAGGACAGAAAGAGTTTCTTTAATTATATCCATAATCTCATTTCCTATTAATTGAAATAAATTTAAGAAGTTTATAATTTTTTTACATGAACATGGGTACACCAAAGTTTAGTTACGCTACTGTTTATACAAATAATTTCCAATGATTTCAAACTATTTAAAAAATAACCAAATTATTTTATCAAATTAATATTACATGAATACTGCAATGATAAAAATAAGTGCAGCGATTTTCCGCATTCAAAGGAAAAACCAAAGTCGTTTATTAAAAATGCAAAGGTAGACAATAAAATAAAATTGAATATTATACGAGATAATAAGTACAATAAAATATGGGAAACTTTAGCACAATGGAAAATATAAAACGATTTGTTTCACACCTACTACTAAGTGATTAAATTTTATTTATCCATTTTTTTTAATCAAAGCCCACGTATTTAGTAGTTATCTTCACTTTCTATCCACGTATGCTCACAACAGCTATTTAATTTACAATTAAAAATAACACTGAAACTTCGAACACATTTAGATTATTTTTGAATTCCGGAAACAAAAGAACGAAGTTTAAATTCGTACATACGGCAGCGAAATGAGATAAAGACGAAACGATCTTTGACCGTAATAAAACAAAAGCACCAATTAAAACAAACACAGGTTTAAATTAGTTAATTGAAACCTTTTTTATCTCACCACATTGATATTAATACGAAATAAAAGCTTATTATATTACTAATCTCGATTTGTAAATATTATTACGATAAGGATTACGGAAGTAGAAAGATTATTATTATAGGTTATGTGAACTAGTTTTGACAGATGCGAATCGGACTGCAAAAATAAGATAGGGACGGTATTTTTAAAACTCGCGCACTCGTATGAGAGATAACTGAGATGATTTTCGACGGAAATCTCGGCTGACACATTTACTTTCCGTTTATATTTATATATAATGTTCCGATAAAATGGCTCACCTTTTTTCCCAGAAATGAAAAATGGACAGATCTTGATTTTGACGTCAGATGTCTCTACAGCTGACTGGTTGATCTGACAGGTTTTTGACCGGCAAAATTAAAAAAAAAGACGAAATTATATGGCCTGAATCAGAAATAGCCTTGGTTTGTTAAATCGAAACGTATTTGCTAGGCTTGGTTTAATACAAAATCGTAGATATTTCTTACCGAAAAGTAACGATTGCTTATGTAACATAGCGTTCCACTATTAATTTTGTCTATTTGAACTTCGAATAAAATTGACTGGGCCGCACTCAATGTATAAAAACAAAACATTTTTAATTTACGAATGCAATCCAAACATATATTTAATTCTGATGAATTATTTTTACAAACAATACATTGTTAAATAAACAGTGTTTTTTCCCACGTAACGCGGCAGTACGGCGTTTCGGCACCCTTTTTCTCGGCATTTTTAATGTCTTAAATCAAAATATAGGCAACATTTTTTTTTGGATTTTCGGATCTTGTATCGATGTGTTAAGCTTTCCGAGAATTTTAAAATCTAAGGTTAGACCTGCAAGATCTGAATTTTGATGTCAACGTGAACCTTTACATTACAAATAAAAAAAGTACTAGTTAAAGTTTTTGAAGAAAGCATAGACAATATAGAACCAGCTTCTGTGGACGATACGCGTTTTCATAGGGTTACACTTCGGGAGACAAAACGAGAGTTTCTAACAACTGAGTTAATATTAAGCAGTTCTCATTAAAACCACTGTTGATATACCTCCATTAGAAAGCCATATGCTCCACATAAAGTCGGACATAGATAAGAAAAAATCTTGACAAGGAGTGAGATTTGGCATTTTTTTTAAGTACTGTAAAAAATATAATGATAATTTGTTATGTTATATTATATTTTAGAGGACCCCCCCATAATAAAAGTAAATCCAGGCACAGTCAATTTTTCCTTTTTGAAATCATATGACATTAATAAATTAAATGATATGTACACATCTCTGTCCCGCCCCACACAGCTTGTACAAGAAAGTATTTCTTATTATCACCTAACTCTAACACATACGATGTTGGTAGACGGCCGTCCATATATTTTTTAAAGTCGATCGTTCTGATCGAATGTTTGGCTAGCCCTGGCTTAAAGGGTAATCTGACACTGCTCTTTAGCTAAACCAGGCTATAGCCGATTCAATAATACTTTCATGCCAGACGATATCATTATCTACCGAAATCAGTAAAAAAACTTAAACGACAATTCATAAATTTTACAGAAGATAGTCTCGCAAACTTATTGCAAAAGAAAGTTAATAAAACCTGTCCATTCCTGTAAAATTTATGAATTATCGCTCACGCTGTTCTACCAGGTCGATATAATGCAAACTGCATTTTAACCTTACCATTTTAAAATTTCTTGCGACGTTAAATACTCAATTCGGCTCTGCAACAGTACTGTGTTAATAATCCGGATGCTTTTAATTAATACGTCAAACGTTTTGGGCAATATCTCTGGTTTTAAAATTAAATAATTGCCCGTTGAAAACGGAATTAATTAGACGTAATCACTAATTTAACACAAAATGGAGAAGGAAATATCTGTCTAGATTTTGTTCTTCGTATTTAATTGGTATTAAATATGTAAACTGTTATTCCTTCCTAATATTACCATACTAGTTCTTCCGTATTTCTCGAATATACAAAAATGCACAATTATTGCCATTGGCGGTCGTTAAAATGCTAGATCAGCGTTTTCTAACCCTTTGAAACCGTGACCCAAACTAGTGTAATAGTTTATGATTTCGATTGCAAGTGCATTGAACCTTGTTAAAAACCTTACAATAAATTAAATATCATTAACCGTCGATTATCAGACTACTTCTACAACCTAAACTTAAGTTCAAATTGTTGACTGGAATCTTTCAATAAAAACGATAGAAAATATCCCAAATAACACTGGCTAACGACAGCGCTCACCTCTGATCCCATTCTAAAAGAAATTAAACTTACTTTATCGCAATACTATGCACTTTGGTAATTCTAGCGAATTGAATCATTTCGTCAATATTGCACTGTTGCCGATTCTTTATTTTTTTGTAACGCGAATAATTCATGTTCAGCGAATTCCTTTTCATTTCGCAATGTGTCTTAGCAAATACCATTTTAATTTCTTACTGTTTCATTTCGTATTTTTACATATCATTTTACCGGGTTAGTTGCAGCGGCGTAGCCACTTAGTGGTAGAGCCATGCAATGCATTAGGGCCCAGCAAATAGGGGGGCCGAATTTCTAGCTAAGTTACTGGTTCGTTGGCTTTGCTTGCATTGAATCTCAGTAAGGGCAGCCATTTTTCTTCTAAGGCATGAACGTCTGTGATGACTTTATTTCCCTTCCACCAACAAGGTCTGTCCTAGCCCCTATCCTTCTATCCCTAAACTCTTTGAAGAGAGGTAGAACAACAGTTTTTGTAGGAAAACTTCAGTTGAGTTCAGCTACATTAGCAGTCAATAAAATGCTCCACATTTGATGATCGGCAAATATTAAATGCAGCAAAATCTGTGTTTTTTTTATCCATGTCTGCTCCTATTGTGGAACATATGGCCTCTTAATGGAGGTATCTCAGCAGAACTTTTTTCTACAAAAACTGTACTCTCTTTTCCAAAGAGAGTAGTAGGGATATAAGGGTAAGGCTAGGAAAGGACTAGTGGTTAGTTAATCACTCTCGCTACGCCCAATTATTGAAGTATCGGAAGGGTGGGAGGGAATTTTCAGACAGCACAGATACCCATGCCTTCAAACAGAAATCGATTAATCGATCGAAAAAATGCTGTTTGTACTGGGACCAATGCAGCGATTTCCAACCTGGGAGGCGTGAACTACTGCAAAGGGAGTCGCGAAGATTCCAAAATATTTATTTTCCCTTTAAAAGTGTGTTTATTACTATATGAAATAAAGGATGAGGAGGCGCGAAGATATTTTTTTTTACAAAGGGAGGCGTAGTAACATAAAGGTTGGAAACCACTGCTCTAAGGCAGTGTCAGCCAAACTGTGTGCCGCAAAAAGTCTCAAGTGTGCCGCGGTGGAAGAAGCCTTAATTTTTTTAATTTTAAATGAATCTTATTCATTTAAATTGTCTCTAATTTCAACTAAATTCAACATGTACGCATTCAAACAAGTATTTGTCAAGTTCATACATATTTTCCATATTTTCTTTTCTAAGGGCAAATTTCCTTTTTTAAGGAAAATGTACCCTTTATTTTTGGTGTGCCGCGGTACTATTCCCATTCACCAGTGTGCCGTGAAGTAAAAAAGTTTGTCAGACACTGCTCTAAGGCAAGAGGTTAGCTGCGCGGAAAATTCAAAGGCTGCGCGGGGGCTTCCCAACTACTGCGTTGACTGGGACTCGAACCTGTGAGATCCTGCACGAGAGTCAACAACGCTAACCCGTGCGCCATAGGATCCGACAAAAATCTGTGTTTTACGTTATCATAACCTTTCGTCTTTATTGAATATAATGATAAAATTATATTCTAAAACCCATACAGCAAAATATGGACACACACCTTTTGTCTAAGCACTGTGCTCATTGAGTGAATTTCGATAAGTTGAAACACAGCTGTCATTATATTAACTAGATAGTCACTAAATAAACCAGTAACACGTCAGCGGCGTTGCCACCTCATGACAGAGTCATGCATGAGGGCACTGAAAAAAGAGGGCCCCACATTTTTACATATTCAATATAACGAATTGCGAGGGGAGCCTTGCGTAACGTTTGCATGAAGACCCCCCCACATTTTTAGCTATGCCACTATAACACGTCATTTAAACAGGGAATTTTAATTTATAATTTACGTTGAATGCATCAGGTACTCATTTGCATGATATTTTTTTAGCTTTTTCCTCTTACATGTTATACAACAAGTGTTTCGACAGTAGATATCTGCAATGGCTGGTTGTGAGCAGGGGCGGCGCCATTAGTTTTAACGCCTCATGTATTATTATATTTTACGCCTCATTTATAAAAGTTAAAAGATTATCGCCGTAAGAGTTTGTCTTTCTCTGAAGAGATTGCAATAACGATGTTATCAAACCGGGATGATCCTGGTGTGCATGCTGTTAATTCAATACCGAAATATTGGTTTAGAAAATGCAAAAATAACAATATTTCGCTATCGAAAATTGACAAAATAGAATTTTGAATGTGTAGAAATATAGAAACCATCACATATTCTATTCTAATTACATATATTCATTTTATTCTGCCAAGAGTTGTATCAATATTGCCAGGTACGAGAATTGACTAACCTCTCAATCATGTATTTTATTTTAAGATTTCGACTGAAGGTGCTTGGTGGAATTTCAATATTAAATTTGAATCGTTCAAACTATGTACATTCTCACAAATTTTGTCACTAACGACCCGGGTTTCGCCTTTCGGCATCTTCAGGCATTCAAGTGCACGGATGAACTTGAACTGACGCTTAGCAAATAAAAGTTTCGTGCTTATATAAGATACAAATGCATCACCGAGTCCAAAGCCATTGCTGGCGAAAAGGATGAGCTCATGGGAATTCCAACAGATTTGTGTAGTGAGCAGTTTCAAGAATTATATAATCTGTTTGTCGGCAAAGGTTTTATGATTATATGATTTTATGGTTATATAGGGTATAGAAGAGGAGATGTGGGAAAATTTGTTATTTCGTTTAAAATCGGAAGACTTTGCAACTGTGCTTTATTGATTTCTAAAATTTCTTGGAAAAAGAGCTTATGACTGTCCGTATTTGGGTGTAACATTTTTATCCCTTGTTCCTGATTGAACACGTGTCCTTCCGAAATTAAGTGATTAGCAAAAGTAGACGTGTCTTTTTTCAATCTAAAGGCTGCCATATGTTCTAAAACTCGGATGTTCAATGTTCTTTCTGTTTTGCCGATATAAAACTTTGTACAACAAGAGCATTGCAATCTATAAATCCCGGATTTATTTAAGTAATGTATTTTATCTTTATTATTAATTAATAATTTGCCTAAAGAGTTTTTACAGTAAAAAGCAGGTCTAACACTATCAGCTAGCTGTTTTTTAATTTTGAGACTTGTATTTCCTAAAAAAATGATTCTACGCCAATACCTAGTATGATCTATGTCCTTTGACACTATACCTTTAAATAACATTTTTTCTGCAAGTTTAGCTTGTTTTTTTGATAAAAGATTGTCTATAAGAGACATATCGTATCCATTGTTTATGGCGATTTGTTTGATGATTTTCAATTCAATATTAAAGTTTATTTCGTTTAAAGGAACACTCACAAGTCTATGTATTTCTGAATGAAAAGCGGCTAGTTTATAAGAAAATGGGTGCATTGAATTTTTATGGATTACAGTGTCAGAGAATGTTGGCTTCCGAAATATTTTAAACTCGTGAGAATGATTTTCAATGTTAATATTTAAGTCAAGAAAGTTAATATTTTTGCCTCCGACTTCTAGAGTAAATTTAATATTTTTATCTAATGAATTTATAAAGTTATGAAAGTGAGTTATTTGTCTATCTGTTCCATTAAACAGGCAAAGAATATCGTCTACATATCGGAACCAATAGACTATAGGTTTGGCTTCTGTTTTGTTTCTAAAAATTGTATCTTCTAAATAGTTCATATAAAACTCAGCTAACAACGGTGATAGGCAGTTTCCCATTGCGGATCCAAGGAGGAGGCCATGGGGGCCATGGCCCCCCCTTGGGAGAATTTATTTTCCATTTTTATAATTTATTAAAACTTTATTTTGAAATGGGCTCTTTAATTGTTTAGTTAACTATGTTTTATACAATACATACTTACTTAATTATGTATTGACTATTTTTATATACACCTAATCTTTTTTCACGCGATACATTGGTTCCAGAAAGTGGCGCGTAAAAAACCTCACTTTCATATAATTTGATAAATCGATTCCAAAAATCAAAATATCGCGTAAAAAAGTATCAAAAGTGTATGAAAAAACATAATTTGTACTTTAAATTCGCGCAAAAAATATTTATTTACGGTGCTGTCCAAGAAAATCGCGTAAATTTAAAATAGCGCAAAAAAACCGCGTATGGCCTCCTCCTGGGACAATTTCTGGATCCGCCACTGCTGCTGCACCTATGCGTGAAGATATAGTAAGTACTTATATAATGCGACGAATGTATTGTTCCAACTCTCCTGTCTCCAGGAACACTGTCGTTCCTAGTTTATATGCCGCCACTAGGCAAAGTTTAAAATAGCGCCCAATGCATTTTATTAATGTACGCAAAAGCTGCCACCTATAGTGCCGCCTTCGGTAGATGTCAAATTTATATCAAAAGATTTTTGCGATTATGTTCTGTATATCCATCGGTCATAATGTCATTACCATTTTCCATGTACTTTTCAACTTTTTCTTTATTGAATACATTAAGATTCATCATATGTATTTTAAGCCAAATTCGTGTGTCAAAAGTATTTAGTAATTTAAAAAAAACTGTGATTGTTTGCCGCTCCCTTATTATTGCCGCCCCTAGGCAACTGCCTACTCGCCTATGTCCGCGGGACGTCCCTGACCAGGAATGTGTCAGTAAATAAAATAATGAATAATGTGAGAATAAAATTAATAATGAAAGTCTATGACCATAAACACAAAATAATATATTTATTCGAAATTCTTAAATAGTTACAATAAATTACAATTAATAGACAAGAGGCTTTTGTTGAATAACATTTAATTGAATATAGTTTTGCAGAAAGCAGCGGACCCAAAAATATCACAACTAAACATTGTTTTAAAAGATATTTATTCAAAAGTTGATGTTTAGTTGTAATTGGGATGGATTTGGTACCTGAAAGCAACAGTGAGATATTTAAAAAATAATAGATTCGAGATTTTGTTTTTTTTTATTCATGTCTACTCCCAATGTGGAGCATATGGCCTCCTAATGGAGGTATCTCAATAGAAGTTTTTTTTATGAGGAGTCGCTCAACCTCTCTTTTTTCAAAGAGAGCAGTAGGGATAGAAGAATAAGGGCAGGACAGGGATAGTGTTTAACCAATCGCTCTCGCTACGCCCGGTTATTACAAGTTCGGGAAGGGTGGGAGAGAATTTTTACACATCACAAACAACCATGCCTTCGAACAAAAATCGATAAATCAATCGAAAAAATGCCGTTTGTACTGGGACTCAAACCAGTGAGATCCGGCACTGTAACCCACAACGCTAACCGCTGCGCCATAGGACCCGACGAATAGAAATTTAAAAAATTGTTTAAGTTTTATTTAGTAATTAATTGAATTGGCATTTACTTAATAGAACTCCATTGTAATAAGGTGAAAAAATAACAAATTATTTTATATATAGATGATATCTATTTCGGTGTATGCCTTCATCCTATGCCTTCAACTATATTTAAGCATACATTAACTCAGCTATATATATACTGGTCTTAGAAGAGATATGCAATATATCCTCTCATCTTCTCTAACATCCTGATTTATATTACAAACTATAATATTATATTTATTTACTTGACTCTAGTGTTTCTTGGAACAATAACAAATTTGTAATTATTCAAAGTAAATTAGTTTAAATGAAAGTGATTATTTATTATCAGTTACATTAACGTCTTGCAGGGCCTTTCATAATTGCGATTGATTAATATTTGTTTGGTCATTACGGATGTGATTGGCTTGATTATGCCTAATAATTTCCAATCGCTCAAGTCTATTTAGCTAAAGGCCTTTACTACAAATATGTGAACAGATTGGCGATGGATTAATTCTTTTAAAAAGAATCCCATGACATAATTACATTTTATGATTGGAGATAATTGTAAGATTTTTTGTTTTTTTATAATTTCTATAATTATCCCACTGTTACTTTTAAGTTACAGGACAAAATAAACCATAAAGGGAAGATTTTGTTATTAAATGGGGCACTCATGTTTTTTTTTAAAATATATCAATGTTTCATGATGTAGGCTAAGCTTTCCTTAATATTAATTGATTTACTTCATTGTTTTATAATAATAACTGACATGCTGGAAAAACAATTATTTTAATCTATTACTTAAACTGTAGTGGAATATTTATTTTGTTATTTTTAAAATATGACCCACTGTCTTGACCTTGTGAATGCGTATCAGGAAACAATGACAGGTGACGCGCAAGCATGGTTACATCAAAAGACCAATATACAGTGGTATTTTTTTATTAGAAAGTTACACATGAAACATAAAACATAGTGAACTAAAAACTGCAGCGATATTGCCTTTGAAAGACAACAGGTGTTTTGGCAGAATTCTTAGCTTATCACCCATCGATAAATAATCTCTGAATACTTAGTTGTTACCCTTTTTCTCACAAAACTATATTCAAAGAAAAGTTTTAAAAATACCTTAAAATAGAATAATGGTAAATTTTTACATTTTGTTAAGTAAAATACATTGGTACTGTGATGGCAAAGTGTTTTAATTCACATTCTATAATTCCATAAGAGTTCCAAAATGTAATTTTCATTGATGTGACAAAAGATAAAAGCTGCAACTTGAATATTTACAAAGTTATACAAATATGTGACTTCTTGAAATTTGACAAGATTACATCAAAATAATTGAAAAAAGGGTTGTGTTGTTATAATAATTGCATATCGATTCTTGGAAGTCAATTACATATAACCCAGAATCATGCTAAAGTTGACCATTTGAAAATATAAATATATATTGCTAAATCAATGCAACAGTAAGACAATCAACAAAAACATGTTGTTAGCTATGAGTACCATAATAGGCATTGTATAATGATGAATCAAATGCAATAGTAGGGTAGGCTGTAATTTTAAAATACTACCGACACGGATGTCATCTTACAGTAAAATGTCAACATGTTATTAATGCAAGACTAACACAAAACACAAATATTATATTGTTTATAATTTGATTGATACTACATGGTCTAATTGTCTAAGTGGCGAGCTGTCACTACGTTAACGAAGGGCTCACTTAATCTTCAAACTATTTGTGGTGTTCCTGGGAAGGGGTGGATTTTTACACTCTTACACGATTATACGCAATAATTATTAAACTATCGAATTTTACAATATAAAATTATATTATGTAGCAATACACAATATTGTCTCTTAGGTAATATAATTAATATCAAGAGTTTAAAAATGTTTGGATTACAAAAGAGTTCTAATATCGATACAGAAATAGGTTCAATTATTTTTGCTACGTAATACAAGTTTATAATACTCTTATGGTTTGAATATAGATCATTAATTTTATTTTTAAAATGGTCGGAGTCGTAACATTTTTGCGAATTCGAACCCCAGAAAAAACACCCAAATCCACGACTCCTAACTCCAACTATGACTTCACAGCCTTGGGTTTTTTTTTTAACCCGTGTCTGCTCTCAATGTAGAGTATATGGCCTTCTGATGGAGGTATCTCACACTAAGTGTTTTCTGCGAGAACTGTTTGTTACTCAGTCGCTCAACCTCTCTTTTCTAAAGAGAGTAGTTGGAATAGAAGAATACGCCTACGACAGGACCAGTGGTTACCTAATCGCTCTCGCTATGCCCGGTTATTGAAGTATCAGAAGGGTGGAAGGGAATTTTTAAATATCACAAACACCCATGCCTTCGAACATAAATTGAAAAAATGCTGTTCGTACTGGGACGGCACGGAAGCCCACAACGCTAACAGCTGCGTCATAGAACCCGACATAGGATCACACCACACCATAGGATTACAGCCCTTGTTACGACTTGTCAACTTTAACAAGATTCTGGTTAACCATCGTTATATTAAACATAAAAATACTTTAAACAATAACTTCAACTAAAACTCAATTTAAAAATTTAAAATGTTTAACTGATTTTAAAACATTGCTTTGCTCTCGTGTAAAATTGTGTCAACAACAAATATGAACACTTTACTATCACAATATGGACATTTACAAAACATTTGTCTTTGGTAAGTCAGCACAGAATGCAAGATTTGTGTCAAAATAAGTAACTATTCTAAAATATAAAATACTATTAACTACCATTTGTCAGTACAGTGGAACCTCTCATGACGAGTTTAATTCGTTCCATAATCTTACTTGTTATGTGAAAAACTCCTTAAGCGAAACAATTTTTCCCATATAAAACATTGTAAAATACAATAATGCGTTCAATCCCGGAAAAAAAAACAATTTTTATATTTTGAACGTGTATTAAAGTAAAATTACATATTTATAAATTGTTAAGAAGCGTAACATCCTGGAATGTGAAAAAAAATGCAACTCCATAAGCTTTTCGGTGGTCAGCTCTTGACTGAACTCTTTCACAAGTTCGTCAATTTTGTTGTTATCCACCTCCAGTCCCATGGTATTGGCCAAAGATACAATCTCGTTGACTGTAGACTTCACAGGTATTAAGCCCCTCAAAATCACATTCGACAACGCTCTTTCGCAAAGCTTTTTCCAAGCTGAAGTGAGGATTCTCTTGTTAACCCCTTCCCACGCCTTGTCAATCATCTCGAGGCAAGCAACAATGTGAAAGTGATCTTTGCAAAACTCTGCATCACTTGCTATGCGAAATGTCGCTCGTTAAGGGAGCATTTTTTTCACAATCTGTTTTGCTCGTTATGCGAATTACTCGTTATAAGAGGTGCTCGTTATGAGAGGTTCCACTGTATATGTATTTATAAACCAGTGTTTCCCAAATGGCGTACTTCAGAACTCTAATATATGTATTGTAATGTAAAATTAACGGCTTACAGATACTTTACCACAGAAATAAAGATTTGTATGGCGCTATGATACGTAGAGTTAAATATTTTTAAATGTTAAATTAAGTATATTGGTTGTCCAAACCATACAGTTTTGTCTGTTGAACACTCTTTCATCTGCGGTACATTTTCATTCTGTGATACGCAAAAACAAACAAAATTACTTTCCAAAAATACAAAATGGTTCTAGAAATAAATTAAATTGAGAAACGCTGCTATAGACAAATCTACAAATTACTCTCGTAATTTTCTATCTATGAATTGGCATTTGAGAATTGGTCTGTTTATTTGAGGTCAGTTTATAACTAACCATACCCAATTTTGACTATTTTAAGCCCTCCCCATTATACATTTTTTTTAAAATAGTAAACGACTGAATGACAAAGGAAATGAAGAATTTGTCGGTTTGCCGCAAGAAGTCATTGAGTAACATGTCATGTCGAAAAGCACGATTTCTTAAGCTTAATTGAACACCCCAATAACTCAGTACATTCGTTGTTACATGACCTTTTGCAAAAAGTCACTTTGTGCGATAATTTACTATCGAAAACTTCTCTGCAATCGAGAGAGTAAGTATTTGTGGGAATTTTTGAAAACTTTCAGATTAACAATGCAAACGACTTTGTTATGATTTAAGTTTGGATATAACTGGTAAAATGTCGATGAAACTTTAAAGTCTTGGAATCAACATTTTGCCACTTAATGACTTCTTACATCAATATGAAAAATTATTAGTGAAGCTATTAAAAGGAAAGTGTTTGAAAGATTTGTACAAAAAGTTTATTAATATTATATTATTTAAGTATGTAAGTAATTAAAAAATAAGCTTTGTGCATTACCTTAGGAATAATAATTATTATAAACATAGAAATTTATTTGGATTATATAAGTATAGTAAAAACTAATAGGAAAGAAAGATATATAAAAAAACGTAGATCAATGAAAATATTGTGTAGAATTGCAGCGGAATCATTTATTTAAGTAAATTTTACGATGCTTCTAAATACAGTAAAACCCACATTTACACTAAGATCGGGACAGCGTAATTCGGGGTAGTGTAATTGGGGGGTGTGAATCTCATACAAAATTAGGGATTTGGCTTTTACCGCAAAAAATGCAAAACTAAGATTTCCTTATTTTGCAAAAAATAAAATATTGACAAAATATTTAGTTATCAAGTGATAAAATGCAAAGGGCGCCAAAATCCCACACGTAGACAGTCGCCCGCTATACGTGTATTGCCTGGCACGTGTTGAATACTCAGACGCTAGCCAACATTTGACTGTAACGACAATGGAATGCGACCGTGCAATTGGGGGATTTGCGACGAATATTTCAAGCATTGGGGGTTCCACTGTATTCAGTTAGTAAAATTAAAATTGATAACTTTGTTATTCCTTAAGTCGAGAAGTATCTTCAGATTTAATATATCGTAAATTATCATCTATTACATATGAGGTTATTATTTGCAAGCCCGGTTCATTCCAAAACTGTTAAAACATGAACCATGAATGTTATTTAGTAGATAAAGTATTTTTAGAAATCAGTCTTAACCTTTTAGCCGCCGTAGATAATAAATAGTTATTACCTAGCACGCCGGCTATTATTTGCAACTATTAATTTAATAAGTTATTGACGAGATAACTCGTCTCTGGCATGTTGAGCATAAAAAAAAATTACAAGATATCTCATCTGTGGCAGCCATCGAGTTAAACACGACTTGATGACATACAAAATATCATTCCAAAGTAATGTAAAACCAAAAATACTTTTAAAATGTACATTGCTTTTCAAAATAAAATTCAAGTTTCATTTTTTAACCATGTTGGAAAGAACCGTGTTTGCAAATATTCTTCTTCTTCTTTGGCAATGTTCGCTCCCTATGTGGAGCATATGGCCGCCACGCGGCACCTCCATGTTTCCCTGTCTCCAACCAATAGCTTTGCTTTCTCCCATGACATACCAGCATCCTTCAGTTCAGCCGAGTACATCCTATGGATAGTACCCGATGCAAATATTACCCTCATATTATCCTTAATAAAAAGACAAAACTTTGCAAAAATATTATATCAGCAGTCCTGAAGAAGCGTTGGAATTGACTGGGCATCCTGGTGCCTTTTCTTCTTACTTATGAACCTTCTATGGTAGATAGTGCTTTTAATGTATTCTTGAACAATCATTCTTCTATAAAACTGAGGCGTGGCACTTATGGCAAATCAATTTAAAAGTCACAGAATTATGAAGTTTCTCTCAATAGCGCAAGACTTATATTTGGTTACACAGCAAGCAATATATTTGGTTACATAGCAAATTTATCTCTTTTATTTTCACAGTAGTATCATTAAAAAATATGTTGAGATCATTTTTAACAAATCAATATCCAACAATTTTCGCACCTTCAACCATTATCACATAAATATTTATCTGTTGCAATCAAATAAGTATAAGATAAAAACAATATTTATTTAGCAACAAAATTGTGAAGAGAATCATCATTTAATGGTCTAGTTCCATAGAACGATAAGTAAAAAAATGCATGTTTTGAATTATATAACTTATTATATTCGATTACCTCTCTTAGCTCCACAAAAGTACAACTAAAAAAAATACTTGTATTCTCTCAGTAGGCAGATGTTTGCATAAAGAAATATAAACAATCTTCTCTCAGCTCCATATAAATTCAATTTGACATATCATTTTATGGTTTTGTCAATGTTTAAATGAATTTGAATTGAATTAAGATAGATGACTAAATGATTCACTAAAAAGATGAGACAAATAATAATTATTACTTTCTTTACAAGTAAGATTAGATGTGTCTTTGAAAACTTCGGTCAGCCATATCTCAAAACTACTAATTTCAAGTTGTAGCACTATCGAACTATGCCATCGATATGTCACTAGTTTTATAAATTATGACATAAAAGTACAATTTTGAATATTAACTAGCATTAATAAAAAAGTGTTATGATCTTGAATGTTATTTCAATAATTAATTAATGATTATTAGATACTTATAATATAAAAGTAGATAGGAAAATAAATGTATAAATATATTAAAAATGACTAGCTTATTCAGGTTTTTTGACACTGAAATGTCACCATTTGCAAATTACTGTAGTTTGGCCGAATTTCAACTTTCTAGTGCAAGATATGAACTCAATTGACGAGCAAGCCTCGGAATCAAATCTTTACCATTGATATTGTTGCATATATCTACCCGTACTTAATAATCAGAAAATCGTAACCGAAAATTCATAAATTTTACAGAAGGTTTTCTCGTAATAAGTTCGAAAAAGGAATTCCTTAAGAGTGGTCAGTAGATAGTAATATGTTATATATGGTCAATGTCTATCCTAAAATTATAATAAAATTGTCTAACTACTTTCAGTTCACTAGATCAGCGTTCCTCAACCGGGATCCACGTGGAACAAACGATAACAAGTCAAAACACTAAAATGCACAGGACCTAAAAAAGATCAGGAGAATGAGATAACGCTCAAAATTTTTGTCACTGATGCCTTAGGCAATATTAGTGATACCATACCATACATACATAGGGAAATTTGACTT
The DNA here is from genome assembly GCA_030503985.1 of Himalopsyche tibetana. Lineage (NCBI taxonomy): Eukaryota > Metazoa > Arthropoda > Insecta > Trichoptera > Rhyacophilidae > Himalopsyche > Himalopsyche tibetana. Next base: position 2,193,845 of record JAPJYX010000052.1, on the reverse strand, counting down.
GCAACCAATCAATACGTTTTGAACAGATTTGACACAAAGGCATGATCGAGAGTATGTCTATCACACGGATTCTATTTTGGCCAAATATTTTGACCCTCAATTAATGAACAACGCCATAACCCAAAGTAAAAACTGATGATTAAATGAAAAAATCAATCTGAAAACAACTCTTCATCAGTAACATCGTTATTTACAGACTGATTTCAGTTAAAAATTACAAAACTAACATCAGTTGTTGTGATAATTTATATAATTTGATGGTTCATATTGTAATTGTTGACCTTTTCTCCGATTTTTCCATTGCGATTTAATTTCATTGTATTTGTAGCCGTATTTTTGCTACATTCATGACATTCATAATGTTTTATTAACTAATCCTCGCTTGGAGTATTTGGCCAAGCTATGAACCCTTCACTCGATTGACATAATTATCCATGCAGATCCATAACTGACTCTCTCTGAGCTAGTTCTCAATGGGACTTCTCCATTGGGACACATTTACTAACTTGACATCTCTCTAAAGTTTAATTAAGTTGAGTACTAAAATGGAAAGTACTGACAAAATTTACTTGGAGAAGAGGTTAACAATTGCATCCCTTTAGTCAATCCGTTATCAGTAAAATGATTTGTGTAATTTCTTATTCTACAGCGTAACAGCTATAAGATATTGTAAAACAACTCAAACATTAGTTCCTCTATTTAAGTCATTATTTTTATCAATAGAACTTTGGTCTGATGACGAATTTCTAGTGTCCCGTCTCATCAGCGCCCTCGGAGAGATGGACACGAACCTCGCACCGTGCACGGGAGCCGGTAGATTATTCGCTTTGGAAGATTTAAGAACGTTTTTCAAGTTTTCTTTGAAACTGTAATTCCTCGAAGTGAACCCGTTCTTATCTTGTGTCTCGTTGTTGAAGCTGATGTTATCTTTGGTATTGCTGTCTGAATTGTTGGAGTTCTGCTTCACGACTTTCAACTTCCTGGAAGTGTTGTCTATGTTTATGACGACAGGTTCTGAGAATAGTCTCGGGACGGTGTTGTCGTTGAAGAGACCGCAGACAGGCGTGAGAGGTGCGGATGCGGGCGCCCGAGGAAGGTTGACGTCCGTCGCCGAGCTGGATATTTGGCGGATGCTTTGCGGAATTCTGCAAAACAGTATTGTACTTTGTATGTCATAGTTTTACTACTTGTTCATATTTAAGGAATAGTTAACTGTTTAATAGAAACATATTTAACCACTCGCACGCCAATGACTCGCCGGTGCATCGAACGCTTACTGACTCCATACGCCAACGACGCGCCGGTGTGTCAAGGTGTTTTTTCAATATCTAAAAACTATTGTGCTAATAACATTTATTAATGAACCCAATGATGACTAAGCATTTAAAATTATCTTAGTTTATCCATATTGTTTTTAAATAAATTCAACAGATTTTGCAAGGGCTACCGATCTTTGAAGACAGGATATGCGAATCGTATATGGAGCTATTTTTCACAATGGCTTGTAAAAAATTGAATAGCATTGATTCTTAGAGTCGATAGACGCATACGGTATCGGTCATTCGTCATTCACTGTATTCCTGAAAGCCTAGACTCATACATTCATGATAAGGATAATGGTAAATATCTAAATCTGCAGATTTTTTTAACACATTCCGAATTTGAATGCAGTTCTAAATTCTCAAGATAGCATTATTTGTATTTCAATATTAGATCAAAATAACTAGGTCTGGGATCGAATGCCGACGCTCTAGTGATACATCTTCGCAAAGGGCATTCTACGGACCTTCGATACTCGCAACGAGCTCAAAGCCGCTCGGTCAAATACCATTGAATTCCTTTAAAAAGCTCATCATACCTGGGCCTGGGGTCGTGTGCCGATGCTCTAGTGGTACTTCTTCTCAAAGGGCGCGCTCCAGACCTTTGTGATACTCGCAATGAACTAAAAGGCGCTCGGCCCCCATTTGAAGTGTCTCTCGACGTCACCCTGCTGCCAATGGAATTTTGTTGACTTGGAATGACACTGCTTCCAGCTGAAAGTTGAATATTACTTTTATATTTTGAAATCAAATATTTATCTTTTGTCTTGTCTTGTGATGTATATCATTGAAATATGTTTGAATAAAAACATATTTCATTTTCAGCGTAGATTAGAATGAGTAAAACTAAACCCTTCATTTATTAGAATATTGTGAAGAAATCAGAATAAAAGAATGGAAAATATGTAACACTCACAAGTATTCTGCCGCCGTCGCTGCTGAACCATCCCATAGACGACTGCCGCTAGGGTGCTGTGATGAGACGGTTGTCTTCTGCACGTCGCCCCTCGAGGACCCCTGCGGCCGACCACGAAGAACGTCTCCATTGTTCCCTTTCCTTTCACTTCAACTGGTCCCCTTGCTGTTACTTGGTACCCTCTTGATTCTAGAAGCTGTATGAAAAATAAATTGAGATTACTTGATAATAGTATATGTAGATGGAATGAATAAGCTTAAGGTGTTTTTTCATCGAACGTTTCCTTCAATAAATTGATTGTGACCTGCTCTGGCTCGCCTGTGTGTAATACAATAATAATGAACTTATAAATGCTGTTATTTTGTTTAAAATAGAAAAAATAGTCTTTACTTGTATTAAATATTTTTTGCTTAGAAACATAAAAACTTTGTTTGCCGCAAATATTGAAAAGTTAACATATCGCTTTTTGTAACATGACATTTAAATCACAAATGCATAAGGCGGCGAAAGGGTTAAGTGCTTGCTTTTATTGATCTTACTTGTGCGGTATATTGCGGGACCTGCACATGTCCCATCAACCCTGTGGTGTCCATTCTGGATGCCTCGTTCACAGTATCGCCCCAGATGTCGTAGACTGGTTTTCTGGCTCCTATCACACCACCGACCAGAGGTCCGCAGCTAATTCCTACAAATAAATAAACATGTAACTAATTCTTTGATAGATTCGGCGGTCCCTTTGTGGAAGTTCATTTTTAATATAAAATTAAATTCAATAACTTAGTGATTACACTTGCTGTGTTACTAATAAGTGACACGTGTTTCACCTCTTTGAGAAGCATCATCAAACCATCCTGAATTGTAATTGATACTGAATACCTTATTATTGAACTGTGATATTTTGTTGGAACTGGCTATGTCAGATGCCTCCGGAAAACCTTAATACTGCCTACCAATGTTCCCTCTAATTTTCCGAAGGTTATGTGCGCAAAATACATTGGGTGTGCAACTGGTGTAACTTTTGTGCGCTCTGTTCTAATGCAAGTGCGCGCGTTCGGCGAGTTGTGTGCGCGCGCACTACTACTATCCAGGTACTATCCGTCGGATGTACTCAGCGAAACTGAGGGAAAATGGCATGTCATATGAGGAAGCAAAGCTGTGGAAGACAGCGCAAAATGGAGGTGCCGCACGGCGATCATATGCTCCACGTAGGGAGCTGATATCGCCAAAGAAAATGATGAATATATTCTTGAAAATAATTTGTTTTACCAATTATTTTGGTTGCTTACCGACTCTGAGGTGAAACGTGTTGTAGCTATGAATATTGACATCCTCCAGCCTATGCTTCATGGCAGTCGCGAAGTCTACCAGGGCACACAAGTGATCCAGGTCTCCGTTAACAATCTGAAATCATAAATATCCATGTTTGAGGACAGGGTTCAGCATGACAGTACAATCAATTATTGTACTACTTTCAGTTCTAGAGATAGTGGCGGTACGATGTTTTGCCTATGACACTGACAGTCTTTTCCTTCAGAAATGTCGCTTACGTTATGTAATAAAACAAATTTACAGAAGCGGGTTTGGTTTAATGCTTTTGTGCTGTCCAGTAACATGTAATATTTACCTCATTAAAAATCACTCACAAAACAACGTACCTTGTCTTCTGGATTTAGCCCGGAGGCAGCCATATAGGTCGCTGCGACTGTTTTGATTTTTTCAATGCTCTTGAATCGTGGCTCATCGAGTAGCTCGTCGAAATCAGCTGCGAAATAAAATATTCAAGAAATCAGATTGATGTACATATCGACTGTGGAAAGGAAAAAGGACGTAACAAACAGTTTTTTCAAAACTGCTTTTTTCGATAATCACAATGTATCAAACTTGATACACGTTCTATCAAAAGGACGTAAGCTGCAAATGCCGAATTAGTATCTAAATTTTGCTTTTAAGTTTGAAAAAAGATGAGCTCGTGAAAATTGAAACCAAAAAAAAAGACTGAAAAAAAGGTTTTTCCTAGACAATTTCTTTAATTAATATTAGATAATGTCAAGTAAACACCAGTTTAGAAGTCTATGTGCACTTCCAAGTTGTGTATATTTCATAATTTGCATATGGCCCAAAATCATCAAAACACGTTTTTTGTGCCTCCTGTAAAATTTGTTATGTGTAGGTTGCGTCCTTTTTCCTTTCCACAGTCGATATCTAATATTTGGTTGAAACACTGCTGGTAACTCAAAACTCATGTAATCTTATTTGATGTTCTCAGAGTTTAATAATTCTCCAACTATATATGCTTTGAATGAATAAAATATAATTTATTCTCTGGTTGTCCTGAGATAAAACCCTTAGTTACTATAAAGCGTCGAAAAAGAACAGGTGATAATTTCAACGTAATTTTCCCAAAATGTCACTAGATATGTTTTTCAAAAACAAAAGATCAATACGTTTCACAGTGTGTAGGTGAAACACAAGTGGAGTAACAAAGTCATCAAATTAAATTTTATATTAGGTTAGGTTAGATATAGTTTTCTTACCGATAATTTCATTCAACAGCCGAATGCATTCCATTCCTTTATTGATGTCTTCCGAATAGAAGGCGGTAAAATTTGGAATGCTTGCAAACATCACGCCCACTTCATCCTGCCACTGCGAATATAGCTCCTGAAACAGTCAAATATGATGAAGCCAAGTGTTTGATGGAGATGGCGAACGGAGATGACTAAATTCTTAACCAATCCATTACTGGATACTGTGGTTTCGCTGCCCAGCTCTATGAGCTTGGTCGGTTAGTGGATATGTCAGCATACAAATGTGGCTCTATAAATCAGGATGCTGAACACATCAAATGTTATCATCGTTTAATTCCCGATGGGAGGAAAGAGCTGTGAAAGTCGATCCGATCGCCTGTGGAACCGATCGACCCCGCCGACTAATTGGTTAGTAAGACGATTTTCTTAAACCACGTCTGCTCCCAATGTGGATCACATGGCCTCCTAATGAATGTATCTTAACAAAAGTTTTTCTACGAGAACCGTTTCTAACTCAGTCGCTCAACCTCTCTTTTCTTCAAAGAGAGTATTAGGAATAGAAAGATAGAAGGATAAGGCTGGAACAGGACTAGTGGTAAACTAATCGCTCTCGTTACGCCCAGTTGCTAAAAGATTGAGAATGGTGGGAGGGACATCACAAACACCCATGTCTTCGAACAGAAAACGATAAATCTCGACTCGAACCCTTGAGGTCTGGCACGAAAGCCCACAATGCTAACCGCTGCACCATTGAACCTGACGATCTACCAGACTTTATAAAAAAAACAGCGTCATATGTAGAGCGAGTGGCCCTCAACTCATAGAAGCTTTGTGTTTATCTTGAAAGATGTACGCCACCAATTTTTAATTTATTTGTTACTATGGAATACACCCTGTAGAGTGTGAAGTTGTAATGGGTGGTGGTGAGTGCAATGATAAGTACATTCCTTAGGAAATATGAAATATATCTGCCGCCTACCTCTGACATCCTGTCCTCGGCCAGGAAATGATGCGCCACATGGTCGGGAAGAATATTCTTCAGGAGCTGCGTGTTGTTGTGCCGGCTCGCCACCATCTCCTCGAGCTCTCTTTCCGCCTGGCGCTTCCAGAGAAAATCGAGCCGGGAGGTGACCTCGACCAGCCTCGCGTGGTAGGCCACCATAACCAGGAAGACCAGGAGCAGGATCATCATTTGGGCAGACAGAGGCATGCCCATTCTGTGCACGAAAACAGTAATTCACTCATAAACATATTGCTATCTAAACTGTTTCCTTGCCTATCTGTCAAGCGTGATCAATCCTCACATGCCCAAAATTACATGAACTAGTTAGGTAGCGAAACTATTATTAGAATTAAAAAAGACTACGGTGTTACTTGAATACATTCGATCCTCTTTTTGTATAGATATAATATATAAATCGTCTGTATTCTGCCAGAAAACGTTAAGCCAAACAACGTTATTTATACTGACTATTTCTAATATCATAAAGTGAACTGAAATGTAACGTCCCCATAAGCAGTAAGACAAATGAGTAAACAAATAAAAAGACAATAAATACATGAAGAATTAAAAATGAGTGAATGGTATAAATGTTATGTTTGAATATTATTTCATGAAATAAAACTGCCCCTACATATACAAGAGGTGCATTGATCCAATGCCACATTGACCGGCAGCCACTGCTTTGATCAAGTCAAGCGTTTGGAAAAAGAGCGTAATGAACCCATTATATGTTCGACAGATGAAAAAAAAATGGGGGGTCAACGTTTTATTTACTGCGGCCCTATGTTGAATCAGATAAATGAATGTGTCCTTTAGAAATGAAAATTTTCCCCATCCCTGTTCTAAAACATTCCATCAAATCTTTATTTAACGTAAGCTAAATACCATTACAAAAATAAGTTCTATAAAAGGACAACCGACTAATAGAAAATACTAATTTACTGAGAAGAAATACTATAATTCTATTATTAGTTGATGCTTACTTGTAAAGCGAAACTGAGCCTGATCTGTGTGTATTAAAAATACGGAATTAGCTCTTTAAGAAAAACTGTGATTTTTATTACTATTTATAATAATTTTAATTCAATTCAATTATGTCAGGTCTTTGGTACATTGGCGAACATTATTGGCTTCTGTGACAAATTTCACAAGCTCGAGTCCCAGTACGAACAGCATTTTTTCGATTTCTGTTTGAAGGCATGGGTGTTTGTGATGTCTAAAAATTCTCTCCTATCCTTCTAATACTAAAGCTAGAGCAATTAATTAACCACTAGTCCTATCCTAGCCCTATCCTTCAATCCCTACTACCTCGAAAAAGAAAAGTTGGGCAACTGAGTAACATGAAGTCCTTGCAGAATAAACTCCGGTTGTAATACATCCATTACGAGTTCATAAGCTCCAAATTGCGAGCGAACATGAATTAAAAATAAAATTTAAAGGGTATATCTTTTTGTTATTTCAGGATTGGAAGGGTGGGAGGGAATTTTTAGAAATCTCATACAGAAATTGATAAAACAATTGAAAAAAAGTCTGTTTGTACTGGGACTCGAACCCATGAGATCCGTCAAGGAAGCCAACAACGTTAACCACTGCACCATAGACCCATTGTTATAATTATATATATATATATTTTTTAATCCATATCCGCTCCCAATGTGGAGCATATGGCCTCCTAATGGAGGTATCTCAACAGTTTTTTTTCTACAAGAACTTTTTCCTTTTTAGTTGTTCAACCTCTTTTTTTCAAAGATAGTAGGGATAGAAGGATTGGACTAGGACAGGACGAGTGGTTACTTACCAAGTGGGAGGTAACTCAAGATACCACATACATCCATGTCTTAGAACAGAAATCTATAAAAATTGTCCGTACCCGGATTTGAACCCGTGACCTCCGTTTTCTAAGTCAACGATGTCGACACTCGACCACGCAGCCGGCTAAATAAAGAAAGTTAAATAAACCTACATAATCTCCTGATCCGGATCACTGAATATCTCTGGAAAAGCCACCATCACCAAGACAGCGTAGACAGTCACCAAGATGATCGCCAAGAAGGTCTTCACGAGGTAATATAACCTCAATGTTGTAGCCAACGCGACCAGACACATTATCCACGTAAACACAACGTATTCAGGATGATAGCACTCATCGATGTCTTCAACGCCGTCAATTAGAGTGATCTCATCAGTTTTATTGAAAATTTTCATCCGTTTGCCGAGCTCGTTTTGATTCTTGGAGAAAGGGGCATCAGACATCTTCGGGTCAGGTACTATAGAGTTTTTAGTCTCGCCGTGAATTGGCGTTTTCAGTATTTCATTTCTGTTACTGTCAACTTCGTTTGCCAACATTTTAATAATTTTCAACGGATGCGTTGACGAAACAACTTTTGTCTGATCTTTTGTCGTATTTTGTACATCATTAGGAACAGAACTAACGTATCTTTTTGATATAACTTTATTGTCGTTATTATAAAATCCATTTATAATAATGTTGTTGTTATAAGTTTCAATTTTGACGGAACTATTTCTATAATTTGGCATATTTTTCGAACAGTCGTTTTTATCTTTACAAATTTGCAACTCATCTCCTAACTTTATAACATCTGACATTTCAATAACAGTGCTTCTTTTGACATCAATTTTGTTTTTTGTTTCTTTTGTTTTATTGAATTCATTTGTCATTATTTCGTCTATTTTTTTGTAATCTGATGCAGCTTTTATAATATTGACAGGTCCCAGTGCAATGAGAACGAGCGGTTGAACATTGGGATCGTCGTTGGATGAAGTTTCTATGTTGAAGACAGTGCGCACCATCTCTACTACGTTCTGAGTCGATATCTTGGACACACCGGGAGTATTTACGATGTCGATTTTGTTCAAGGCGGTCACGTTATCTTCTGTCGAGGGAATCGGGCAAATGAACTGTCCAGGCGGACAGACTACGAGACTTACGGAGCTGGAATTAAAACAAGATTATTTTAAAATTACAAATTATTATTTATGGATTACTGTATTTATGGACCAGTTCATGATGCTATCGAATTGAGAAAATTTAAAGCGAATTGTTACTATCATAATGATATTTTATCCATTGTTTGTCCAAAGATGTCATTGCAGAATGCTTGAATAAGTCAGTTTTTGTATAAGTCCTACATTCCATGTCTTCAATTTATGAAACTGTCCATACTTAGATTTGAACATGTGAGCTTTTTATCAGTTTACTTAAGCAGAATAATGTGGATTGGTTAAGACATATTGTCTTAACCAATCCACATTATTCTGATTCAATAAAGAATACCTTGAGAGTGACATCATAATGACAATGCCGCACATGAAGAAAGTCCTCCTATTCCTGTGGTGTACCAGCATCGAAGACATGCGTCGAAGCTTCTGAGGAAGCTGCATAAACTCCTCGGCCATTACCAGGACTACGGCGATAGTTAGAAATAGTGTAGTTAGGGAGAGAAATACGATCAGAGCTGTACATCTGCGGAATTGAAAGTAAATTTGTAACTCATTTATGTTATAGACATTATAGATATTTTTTGCTTTTACGAGAAACATGATTCTAATCGGGGAATGACGCAAACTATGGAACGTGTCGAGACTCAGAAAAACTTATACTAAGCTTGGATGATACTGAACTGGATGACCTTTGAGAGCTTCAATCTTGCTTGCCTTTTCATTTTGGCACCCTGGACAATCTTTGAGTATTATGAAAAGGCGGTGCAACTTAAGGATGATGTCATGTCATGGAAGAAGGGAAAACCACTGTTTAGCAACGTGCAATGTTGCAAAAACTCTTGGATATAGTCAAAGAGGAATGAATCGAAGGCTTCTGTCACTTCTAACGTGTTAATTGTAAACTCTTGACAATTGAAATAAATTATATTCCTCCTGTTCTTGATTCCACCGTATTAAATGGATGAATGGGAACACAGTGATGGGCGGAAGAAGGCAAGTATGTTCAAATTCAATCAATGGACTTACACTGGCAGTATGATAACTTGTGTAGGAACAATGAATAGCCAAATTATAAAACAGCACATCATGTTGGACTTGAACATGTCTTCCCGGAGCGTACAGAAGTCTCCCTCGAGTGACTTGTCTCTGAAGTGAAGAGTCCAGGGGTTAACGTTCGCTGTGCGCATTCGCTTGTTGCTCTCAATCTCGATGGAATGGTCGATCATCTCGTCCACCTGAACAGTCAAACAATCAAGTGTCAACCGTTTGATTTCTCTTCTACACAATAGCAATTGAAGATATAAATACACTTTGATATATAGGTGCTTTTCGTGATACGCCTTATCACGATCAGCGCCTTCATGGATCAAGCCTTCGCGATCATGAGTTTCAGCAGCCCATGACACCTCCATCCTTTTTCAAATGAAATAAGATAGCCCCTTCATCTAGTTCTAGAAATTGAGAAATTAATTGGTTACTTGTTCCGCTGTCGTAAGTTGAATAGTCTGCACGGTTTCAGTCTCCATTGAGTTGGTTCTGACGCTTCTACGTCTCCTGTATGTATCCTGCTTGTTGAATTCTTCATCATTTTTCGGTTCACCAGCTCGATCCGCTCCACACGGTCCATAGCACTAAGACAAACAATCGGAAGAATGTAATGTGAAAAAATCTCAGTAGCCAACCGATTTTTTGAAGAAAGTGGCGATAGAAGGATAGGGGTAGGACAGAACAAGGGCTAGCAATTTACCGCCGAATTTTAATTACCGGTAAATGATTTTCATATCTTTTTATTGTAAATTGTGGACCAGCAATAGACACGCTCTGATAAAACAGTTACATATATAAATTTCAATTTTCTATCACAAATGTGTTTTTATCACAAAGCAATAGTAGAAATACTAAAAGGACAAGAAAGTAAAATATCTATTAGACCAATTTTACATTTTCGAAGGGTTTCTCTGGTGTCCAATCGGTGGCGAGTTCTTCTTCTACCGCCACTGTGGGAACCCTTCCTCTATCAGCCACATCTTCCTCACTCCAGAGTTTTTGGGCGAATAAACTGAAAGTTAATTGAAAATTAGATTAGAGTCAACCATATTAAACAAAACATCTTTCTGTCAGATGTAGGCAGGTATCAAAACTAATAAAAATGAGCCATACAAAAAGATTCTTTGATATCAATTCTTGGTCTGGTCAATTCAATTATGATTAATATTAAAGGCAGGCGGACGCCCCTGTCCATTATTTTAAACTCTTATTTGTGTCAAATCAGTATTAACCCTTTGCCCGCGTCACCAAATTTAGCGAACAAGCACTGTACGCGGTTGCTTTTTTGCGGATTTTTTTATCGCGTTTTCGACTTTAAATATAGTTTGTAATATTTTTTTTAACTAATCAAATATGTTAATTGCCACCCAAAGTAACTTTATAATATGACAATATTTCCTCACCTGGGTCTTGAAGGAGCTCGTCTCCTGGGTTTGAGTGGTTCGGCATGCTTGACCAGGAAAGTTTCCACACTGTGCTCTCGAAGGTATGCGTTTCTTTTACCGCCGCCTCCCGGTTCCACTTCGTATGCTCCTCCCAGCCATTCAAGAGTTGCTGCTGATATGTGAACTCGCCTTTTTTACAGAAAAATGAAGGTAACAAGGTAATTGGCTCGGAGCACTTTGCAAAGGTAATCACCAAACAAAATTGACAGTTATATTTGATAAAAATTAAAAATCTTTATCTTTAATTGACAAAGTAGAAATAAAATTAATACAAACGTATATAAAAATAATAAAAAAACTATAGTACAAGAGATTTTTTTTATCCATGTCTGCTTCCAATGAGGCATATCATTGTTACAAGCACGTATCTCAATTTTCGACAGTTTTTAGTTTTTTGATGTAATGAATTTATCATATCGACTGAGGAAAGGAAAAAGGACGTAACCCACAGTTTTTTCAAAACAGCTTTTTTTCGATAATCACATTATATCAAACTTGATACACGTTCTATCAAAAGGATGCAAGCTGAAAATGCCAAATTAGTATTTAAATTTAGCTTTAAACTTTCAAAAAATGACCTTGTAAAAAATTAAAACCAAGAAAAAAGACTGAAATAAAGGTTTTTTCTAGACGATTTCTTTAATTAATATTAGATTATGTCAATTATACACCAGTTTAGAAGTATCTGTGTACTTCAAGGTTGTGTATAGTTCAAAATTTGCATATGGCGCAAAATCATCAAAACATGTTTTTCGCGCCTCCTGTAAAATTTGATATGTTTGGGTTACGTCCTTTTTCCTTTCTACAGTCGATATTGATGCAGACATATTCCTTGAACTCGTGTCCTAAAAAAAATGAATTCATGCTTTATTTAACCTTATACAAAAACGTTGGCAAAAAATAATGTGGCCATGTGCTATGTTTAACATGAAGGAGAGGATGGTATGGATGGAAACTCTTTTCTTCCTTCCTTATCAAGTTCCTCAAAGATATTGAGAACAAACCATTTCAGTGGTGTTTAATAGCGATATAAAACGACAGCGATTGCAGTCTCAATACAATGGCAAATATGTATCTATGATCTCATTCAACACGCTTAAGTGTCGTCGGGTGTCGGCAGTATGTTTTCGCCTTAACGTTTTCTATATTCATCATATTCCACATTCTTCATGCCTTTAGAAACGGAAAACTGACAAATACAAAGTTTCTTCAGAATTTTGAAATTTTAGATACTTGGTCAGTTCATGAATGCAATGTCACTGTGATAATAAGTGAGGGTTATGTCAATTGGCATGTACAGTGACGACATTATACAGTTGAACGCTTACCCAGGTATTCCTCCACTCTCCAATTGATTAGCCAGTGTGACATCGTAGGACCACACGTCGAACTGCCATTTCCTCAACCCGAGAACACCGCACAGCACAGAACCACTGTGGATACCTATTCTCATGTCGAGTTCCACCTGAAAAATAATCATTATTAATAAGAAATCAATAGTCAAATTAATTTATGTCACCATCAATAACTTAGTGATAATATTTTAGTGATACTGGCAGAAGGCGATAAGTCAAAAAACCTTGTTTTGGGATAATCGTAATTTTAGATATTTTTTTTATCCATGTCCGCTCCCAATGTGAAGCATATGGCCTATTAACTCGATGGCTGCCACAGACGAGATATCTCATAAAATTTTTCATCCTCGACACGCCAGAGACGAGTTATCTCGTCGATAACTAATTAAATTAAAAGTTGCAAATTATAGGCAGCGTGCTAGGTAATTACTTTTAATTATCTACAGCAGCTAAAAGGGAGGTATCTCAAAAAAAGTTTTTCTACGAGAACTGTTTGTTACTCAGTTGCTCAACGTCTCTTTTCCGAAAAGAGTAGTAGGGATAGAAGGTAAGGCTAGGTCAGGACTAGTGGTTAATTAATCGTCCCGTTACGCCCGGTTATTGAAGAATCGGAAGGGTGGGAGAGAGTTTTAAGACATCACAAACACCCATGCCTTTGAATAGAAAATGATTGAAAAAGTGATGTTCGTACTGGGATCTTAACCCATGCGATCCGGCATGGTATCCAACAACGAACGCTAACCACTGCGCTATATGACTCAACATTTTCGATAATAGCGAAACTGTAACATTTTTGTTCTTCAAAATGTTCTTTAATTATTACTTATCGTTCCAACCACTTAATGAAATTCGATATTGGTTAAAAAATTCGATCTACATATTCAAAATCATAAGTGATTTATAGTTGTATTTGTCAAAAATATCTTTGAAAGGAATTGAATCCATCTTCGATATTGTTTTTTATGCAGCTAGCTAGAAGAAAAGGGTTATGCATGCCTGCTGTAGGTGGTTGTTACCTGCGTGGTGTGGCTGACATCTCTGATAGCTCTTATCATGTGAAGTCCCATCTCGACGCAGCACAAAGCATGATCCACTCGAGCTTCTGGTAATCCGCTCACACAGTAGTAGCAGTCGCCGAGAAGCTTAATTCGAAGGCAGTGGTTCTCCTGAAGATTATTTTGGAATCATTTTAAATCTAGCATTCTACTGGCGTTTATGCTAAGTTTACGCAAAGTCGTTGTATAGAAACCCCGCATGACTATATGGTCATGTTCATCCTTTTATTACCGTGTAATATTGAGTATGAACAGTAGTAAGGACAAAAGTGACCGTATGGGTTCGCAAACATTTGGTGTTGAAATATAGCTAAACGTGATTTTTTTTAAAATATTTACAATTTGACCTCTTTAGATCAACATAATTTTAATACAAATATATTAGCAAAATAACTGTAAAAAATTTGATGTTTTAAAAAAAAATTAAATTTAAAAAACGGAAATTCAAAAAATCACATGTGCTTTTGGAGGCCGTTTCTGTCCCCACGGCTGATGATTAACTGTAGTCTGTACCCTTCTTAACCAAATATGAGCGAAAGCAACGAAATTGAGGTAGGAAATGGATGAATAGTGGGATCAATAGACAACGGTGCTTACTGTGACCATATGGTGACGCTCGTCCTGGGAGGGTTAATCAGTTTTGTCATTTTGTCACGGTGAAAATATCAATGCTCTTGAGTAATAATTATTTCTCAAATAAAATAAGTTATAATTAAAGATTTGAACTGAAAGTGCTTGGTGGAATTTCAAAATTAAATTATGTACATCTCATTCCCATGTTGTAACATTGTAACGACAATCGCATTAATTTCAAAAACCTACCAATACTATTAGGTGGACCCGAAAGTATTCGCGTATTTTTTTTAAAAACTTCAATTTTATTTATTTCAAAAAATTTACAAGTAAATTATAAAACATAAGCTCCATCAATATTCAACACATCTTCCCATCGTTTTGGCAGATCTTCGATCCCTTTCTTGAAAAAATCTTCCGATTTGGATGCAAAAAACGATTTTAAGTGCGTGTCCACTTCAGCTGCATTTTTAAATTGTTTTTCTCTCAGGCTATGCTCCATGGACCTGAAAAGATGGAAATCTGTCGGGGCGAGGTCCGGCGAATAAGGAGGGTGTGGTAACACCTCCCAGTTTAACTCCCGTATTTTGTCCTGAGTCAATTTTGCTTTATGGGGGCGCGCATTATCATGAAGCAGTATCGTACTTTTTCGATTGAATAAATATGGACGTTTTTCTTTCAATTTCTTTTGCACATCATCTAATTGTCGACAGTAAACTTGTGCAGTTATCGTTTCTCCAGCTCTCATTAATTCGTAATGAATTATCCCCCTCATATCCCACCATATGCATAAAAGGACCTTTTTTATGGTCAATCCCGGCTTAGGCGTTGGAACTGGGGTTTCTTTCCGAGAAAGCCATTGTTTTTTGCGTCGTTTATTATCGTAAACGACCCATTTCTCGTCACCAGTTACAACGCTATTCAAGAAGGGACTATTTTTTTGTCTTGTAAGCAAGGAGAGGCACGTGTTGCGTCGCTCGTTCTTGTTGGCTTCGGTCAAGGCGTGCGGTACCCATACACCCATCATATTCGTTTTACCGATGAGTTTTAAATGTGTTTGTACAGTGGTCCATGGGGATCTGAGTCTCAGCGACAATTCCTCGATTGTTTGTCGTGGATCCGACTCGATTAGAGATTTCAGCGCCTCATTGTCAAAATTTGAAGGCCTTCCGCATCTCGGCTCGTCAATTAAACTTCTGTTGCCCGATTTAAATTTTTGAAACCAATATTGACATCTGCGAGCTGTAACCACTTCACCATAAAGATCTTTGAGCGTTTTAGTAGTTTTTGTGGCATTCCAACCCAAATCAAAAAAAACCAGCATACAATGCCGGATGTGAACTTCGCTAGTTTCGGGTCTGGACATCTTACCCTTAACAATAAAAAAAAAATTTATGCACGAAAATAATGTTAAACCATAGTTCTACAAAAAAAAAAAACTTCCACAGATGTTGCCGTCACCGTGTCCAGACACGAACTGAGGTAAACATATGGTCTCAAAAATACGCGAATACTTTCGGGTCCCCCTAATATTTGCTAACTAAATATTTCGCCGCTAATTGCGCATCATTTAAAATAAAGTCATCGGTCAAGTTAATCCATGTCGCCATCGATAGCTTTTAACTTAGTGATACATTTATTTACTAAATGTCAGTTCAACTTCGTCCGTGCTTTTGAACCCCTGAAGATGTCGAAGGCGAAACCCAGGACATTAGTAACAAAACTTGTTTGAATGTACATAATTTTAACGATTCAAATTTGAAATAAGTCATATTTTACAACATTTTTTACGACCCCTTATCACAAATCATCACTTTTTTATCATGTCCGCTCCCAATGTGGAGCATATGGACTATTAATGGAGTTTATCTCAACAGAAGTGTTTCTACGAGAACTGCTTGTTAATCAGTTGCTCAACCTCCAGAGAGTAGGAATAGAAGAAAAGGGCTAGGACAGGACAAGTGGTTAGCTAATCGCTCTCGATACGCACTGTTCATAGGATAGGATGGGTGGTAGGGGGGAATTCAAGACATCACATACATCCATGCCTTTGAACAGAAATTCATAAATCGATTGAAAAATCAATTCATAAAACTGCCCGTACTGGGGGATTCGAACCCGTGACCTCCGTAGCGGTAGCCAATGATGTTGACCACTCGACCACACAGGCGGCAATCATCACAGTGTTTGAAATAATTTGTGATCTTTGAGGTATGATGTCATAAAACATATAGCATTTTATCTGTTATAGTAATTGAAAACAATTGTTAAATATTCATTGATGTAAAATGTTCACGTACGGCTGCAAGTTTGTCGAACCGTGCAAACAAATCGTTTAGTACTTTGACAAGCTGCTGAGCACTGCAACGGCTCGCCAGTTCTGTAATAAATGAAGAAACAATTACATTACAATAATTAATTTATCTGTCACTATAGTAAGATAGTTTTAGGGTCAATTTTTTTGGCGTAAAGGTATTATATTTAAAAATAAACCACAACTTTTTTGTACGAACTCTGCATATTTTAATAAAAACCTTTTTTTTTTATTCAAATGAGAGGTATAAGTTACTAAAAAGTGTTACTGCAATGCCATCTGTGTGTGACGTTTTAAAGCAACTCCTACATGCTTAAAAGTTTAGTCAATAGATGTCTATTTACAAAATAGACGATAATTTTTATATTTAAGATTTTAGCTGCCGTAGATAATTAATAGTAATTACCTAGCACGCCGGCTATAATTTGTAACTATTAATTTAATTAGTTATTGACGAGATATGTCGTCTCTGGCGTGTTGAGTACGAAAAATTTTACAAGATATCTCGTCTGTGGCAACCATCGAGTTAAGGCATCCAGTATCGAAAGTCTCCAACGAAATTTGAATGCAAATTAACTTTAACAACTACCAAAACTGGGACACCAAACGTCAACTTATTAAACGTTAGGTGTTTTCATTATATACAAAACACTGAATGAAGTTCAGTCAGCTAATTCAAATTCTAACATCTGACAACTTCTCTCAGATCGCAGATCGGTTTTCAATGACTTAGTCGGTATGATAACAAGATATTTTTGACTTGACCACTTTTGATAGTGAAATCATTATTTATTGCAGATTTTCAAACACTTATCGTACGATTTTAAAACTGAAACATATATTGAATTGTAGGTTTTTCAAATTCCCGATTTTCAAGTTCCCATACCGGAATGAATAAAAAGTGCCTCATTTATTTGAATGAATAAGCTTTCTTTGTTAATAAGCTAACATGAAATTTAGTATAGATACTGTATTTTGTACTCTAAAACAATACTCTCAAATAATAAAATTTGCAAGCAATAATCATTATATTTAAATTCATTTTAATGGTTATTATTTGAACGATCTAATACAACATTATTCGATAGAGCGATGAAATATTTTTTACCGGTGAATCCTTTGATGTCAGCGAAGAGTATGGAAACCTTCTCGTATCTGTGGATATAGATCTTGTGGAACTGGTGTGGCTTAAACGAACCCTTTTCTTCCTCGTGGGCTATGTCTCTGATCATTTCTTTGGCCACAAAGTCTGGCAACACTAGAAAAGCAAATACGTGTTTTACAAAAATTGTCATAACTTTCTAATTTTTAATAACGTAAGGTATATTTCTGTTTTTTTTTTATTTTACATTTGTTTTATAATACTTTAGATATTACAATCTCATAAAACAATAATTGAATTTACTGGAACAACCTAAAAAATACACAAACATGAAATAAACGAAAAATTGAAATAAAAAAAGTTGAGATAAAAAAAAAATATTATGTTGTAAGTTATTTTTCATATTTTTATTGCAGAATATATCTTCAAACTATTGCCTATCAGTATAAACACTAAAAAGATTTAATATTTGATATTTACTTTAAAAAACAACAGTCTCTACCGTTTTCAACACATAATATAACGGGTTTGTTTGTCGGCGTGAAATAAAATGCCGCGACTAATTATCACTAGTCCATCTTCTTATTATCAGGGCAAAATTTTAATAAAACTTGTGTTAAAACAACTTAAGGAACACTATAATGGAACATGGGTTTCGCAGCTAATATAACTTCAATGTTAAATTTCAATGTTCGAAGTAATTTCATATTAGAATGAAAATAAAACCTTGAAAGAGTGCATCTCACCTGACAACAGTAGTTTCTCTTGTCTGGCATTCTCATCCTGCGTTCTGCAACGAGTCTCCATGGCTCTGTGAGTCTCCAGGAAAGCTCGCCTCTGCCCCCGGTCAGTCAAATACTTGGTGTACATCCCGGCAAAGTTAACCGCGGTGTACAGCATGGCGTTGGCTAACAGCTGACGCACGGAGCACGACACGTCCTGGAACATTTTTTTAAATGTCTAAACATACTCCTATCCTCACACCTCCTGAAAACTTTAACTTAAGTTCCGATCCTTTATTAATTGGATGTAGCGAGAAAGATTAGCTAACAACTAGTCCTGTCCTAGTCTTATTTTTCTATCCCTACTACTCTCTTTTAACTCGATGGCTACCACCGACGAGATATCTCGTAAAATGTTTCGTGCTCAACACGCCAGAGACGAGTTGTCTCGTCAATAACGAATTGAATTTACAGTTGCAAATAATAGCCGGCGTACTAGGTAATTACTATTAATTATCAACGGCAGCTAAAAGGCTAATAAGAGAGGTTGAGGGACTGAGTAACAAACAGTTCTCGTAGAAAAAAACCGTTTTAACTACTTGGCAAAGTTGAAGGTCAAAGTCCCTTTCTTGGTAGAATTACCTATTTATTTTTCCCAGATATTGCTTTTCGTCAGAATGCAACCTGGCTCTCTCCGGATCACTGGACCTCACAATTTATCACCGGACACGGTGCATTTAATGCCAAGTTACATAAATTTAAAATCAAACTTAGCCCACACTGCCCTTGTGGTGACAGTAATCAAGATTCAGAGCATATTCTCTGGAATTGTCCGATTATGTCAGTAGAAAGAAGCATATTGTTTTTGTCATGTAGAAATAATCGTGATGGTCCTATCGGGCATCCAGATCTAGTTTCGTCTTCAGAAAATTTCTGTCACTTCAAGAAATTTGCTACTTCTTTTGGAGAAAAAGTTTACCTTCCCTGTCCCTCACCATTCAATCCTTAATCACATCTGTCTCAAAATTAAAAGTTGTTTATTAGTACCATTAACTATCATTCTTGCATATTATTATTTAATTGTTTTTACTTGTAATTATACCAATTCTTTGCATTTAATTAACCTTTATTAATATGTATATATTTGTAATTATTATTTATTGTTGCCTTTCAAATTGTACTTAAATAAAATGTATCTTAACTGTATCATTGAGGAGATATCATCTTCGGTGTGATGCAGAAAAGAAAAGAAAAAGTTTATCGAATAAAAAAAAATAAAAAAAACTGTTGAGATACCTCCATTAAAAGGCCACATGCTCTACATTGGGAACGAACATGAATAAAATAAATATATCGATATGACACCGTTAATAATTATTCTGTGTTTATAAATATGGTGTGGTGGAGAGCAAAGGGTTAAATGTAAATATTTTTCGAGTATTTGATGAAAGTAAGTCAACATGGCCGAATAAAACTGGGTAAATAAAACGGTACTAAAATAAAAAAAAATCCAAGATTAAAAATGATTTAAATATGTACTCTTTGTAAAAAAATGTTTAACGTATTCGTTTCACATTTTAAATTATATTTTTTATTATGCGTATTAAAGATAATTTAAATTTACAAAAGACTTAAAAAAATGTAATGGTTCTCAAAGTATTTGTATTATAAGAACCGTCAATTTGACGGAGTTTATCCTCGAAAGGTTGAATATCTCGCATGATCCATTTTGCTCTCAATATTTTGTTCCTTACAACATTCCATCTCTACCTCTTTGTCCATATCGACTGTGGAAAGGAAAAAGGACGTAACCCATAGTTTTTTTTTCGATAATCACAATGTATCCAACATTATACACGTTATATCAAAAGTATGTAAGCTGCAAATGCCAAATTAGTATTTAAATTTAGCTTTTAAGTTTGAAAAAAGACTTGTGAAAATTGAAACCAAGAAAAAAGACTGAAATATAGGTTTTTCCTAGAAAATTTCTTAAATTAATATTAGATTATGTCAATTAAACACTAGTTTAGAAGTCTCCGTGCACTTCAAGGTTGTGTTTATTTCATAATTTTCATATGGCCGAAAATCATTAAAACACGTTTTTTGTGCCTCCTGTAAAATTTGCTATGTGTGGGTTACGTTCTTTTTCCTTTCCACAGCTGATATTATTTTGTCTGATATTATATAAGCCCCTGAGAGGTGAAATAAGCCAAGTGGTATTTTAGGAAGAAAACATAGTAAGATGCGTTATAATATTCTGTATGTCTAAAATTAGTATCGTAAAAGTAAAGTGAGCTAAGTAAATACACACTGCAATAGTGTTATGTTATCTCATCAGTGGCGGATTACCCCATAAGCGCAAGAGGCGCGCGCTTGGGGCCTCCAAATTGTAGGGGTTTTAAAAATTACATACATCATATAAATTTTTAAATTTTATTTTCAGTACTCAATATTATTCTACGAAGAGTTTTGCAACACTTTTACGTTATTCGAAAAACACGGCCTCCAAAATTTATTGCGCCTAGGGCCTCCAAAGTGCTTAATCCGCCACTGTATCTCATTAAAATATAAATAT
Source organism: Himalopsyche tibetana (assembly GCA_030503985.1). Classification (NCBI taxonomy): domain Eukaryota; kingdom Metazoa; phylum Arthropoda; class Insecta; order Trichoptera; family Rhyacophilidae; genus Himalopsyche; species Himalopsyche tibetana. The sequence continues at coordinate 2,172,930 of JAPJYX010000052.1, read as the reverse complement.
GCAATCTACCAAAACACAAAGTAAAGACGTGATTGTACTTAAAAGTCCAAATAAATGGTGATGGGAGAATTTTTCGAAAAAAGCATGAGAGCATTGACATGGCTAGTGGTAAGCGAATCATCCATTTCTTTGAACGAAAATTCATAAACCGGTTGAAAAATCAATTTACAAAAGCTGCCCGTACTGGGATTCGAGCCCGCGAGTACCGCAATCAAAGTCAACGACGTTGTCACTCCGTACCAACGCGACAAGTCTGCTGACATTATTTTACCCGCTGCTTATTCCCAAGTTGTTTTAATATAGCACTGTCTCATTGTTATGGACACACAAGTTGAGAAGCTCTGGCTTAGTAATGTACACAACAAAGAATATTAAAACTTTTGCAACATGTACAATATCTAATATTAAATAAAAAAGAATTACTCCCCAGATGACGAAGGGAAAAATTACGCACATACATACAACCACTTGCGGGATATTAAAAAAGCAAGCCTGTTTATCCTTTCACGTCCTTTTGTATTTTTTTCAGGTTGGTAACTTTGTGCGAAAAACTAAAATAAAAGTACTTCAAGCATTATTACGAGAACGTGTCCATGTATTTAAGGTCAGGGGTTGTACACAGTTATATATTTTAATAAATGAGGGCTCGTGAAACAATGAAGGCAGTTTTCATATGTACATACCCCTAAAATGTTGAGTTCTTTTATAAATAAAACGTATTGTTAAATATTCGTTTTAGCATTGTCTTGATTTCTTCATATGAGCCCATTAGAGGTGAAGTGAGCCAAGGGGTATTGAAGGAAAAATTAAGTTAGATGCTTTATAATATTCTACACGTGTTAAAAGTTTCGTAAAAAAGCTCAGTAAACACCAGGGCTTCGAACCGGAACGGAACCGAAAACCAAAAACCGTTATTTTTGTCGGAACGAAAACCGGAACGGACGGAATTTTTAAATTGGTAAATTACTATAGCGTTTTGAGGTTTTCAAATTCCTCGGTGAGCTAACAAAATACGAGTCACGGAGATATTTTGGGCAAATCGGTAAATTCCTGGGCTTTTGGATTCGAGCTTAACCTTTAGAAGAGTGAATAGATTTATACAGACCTTACTTTAATTCACAGCCTTTTCTTAACATGACAATTTTATGACTTTTTCCCAATAAATATATGTAATTCATACTTAAAGCATATATATATGCTTACAGACAGACATTCATGTGTTGAGTTTAAAGTACTTCCATGCTCATTTACAGAAAAATGGCTCCGACGTAATGTACGTCCATACTCATCTAAAGGTTAACCGAAAACCGTTAAAAAACCGTTATTTTTGCCGGAACGAAAACCGAAACCGAACCGATGTATATGTTTTTACTTGAAACGGAACGAAAAAAATAATGAACAAAATAAAGACGTGATTGTTCTAAAAATTCGAAAAAAAAAGTTTTTGAAATATAACCATAAATCAAAAGAAAAATCAATTTAATAAAACTGTCCGTACTTGGATTCGAACCCGTAACCTCCACGTTCTAAGTCAACGACGTTAACACTCGACCACGCAGCCGAAAACAAAGCTAACAAGTAAATTATTACATTGAAATATTTTTTGTTCAGCATAATAACGTTCATCTATTACACTAATACAATAGTGTTATTATTAAACCCAAAATAATGGCAAATCTTTTGTTTGGCCACCCCTTGTTTGAGATAAATGTAAATTTTGCGTGTTCTTAAAATCGCACGTTTGGGACCACTGGCACTACGCTTTCGTGATTATTTCAGTTTTTTAAACTTTGTATTTTATTTAATAAAATAAAGTTTCCTGTTCATTTTTTTAATACTTCTTAATATGTTTGACATTTTTAAAAAAAATCTATTCAAAATTATTTTTTGTCTTCCGGTTGAAGACGTTTTTCCGACTAGCGGATTATTTTCTCGTGTGCACAAGGATCCAGACCAGTAGTTTCCAAACTTTAAGTGACTAAGCCTGCCCTACTACTTTTCTACGAGAACTGCTTGTTACTCAGTTGCTCAACCTCTATTTTTTCCTAAGAGAGTAGGGATACAAAATATAGTTAGGTTAATTTATCGTTCTCGCTATGATCAGTTATTTAATTATTGGAAGGGTGGTAGGGAATATTAGACATCACAAACACCCACGCCTTCGAACAGAAATCGATGAATCAATTGAAAAATACTGTTCGTTCTGGGACTTCAACCCGTAAAATCCGTCAAGGAAGGCAATAACTGTGACCGCTGCACCACGGACCCGACATATAACTAGGTATCAATGGTAAATCGGGAGATCCAGGGATCTGAGAGAACCAATTGTCTGTCTCAATTGTAGCATTTTTTTTTCCGGCAACAATCTGTAGCAAACCTACAAAATGTCTCACATTTGCTACCCCTGAATGAGGACGAAGCGCTCGGAGACCGTGACTCCACTGGATAGATGGAGTGTCGCAGGACATGCAAGTGCTGTCGGTCAGTGACCGACGTTGTAGGGAGGAGATTTATTGAGATAGACAAGGTTCATCCCGGACTGTTGCGCCAAGAAGAAGAAAAACAATTTATAACATCTTAAATAAGAGTAGTAATGACAACTTACCGCATGCTTGCTGATCTTGGTCACTGCCGTGACCCCGACGTGGCTGAAGGCGGTGACCACCCCGGCCAAGAGGCACCAGCGCAGTGGAAGTGGCAGCATAGCGTACGGAACGAACACTATGAACAAGACGTACCAGACCAAGTACTCCCTGGACGTGAAGCCTAAGCCTTCTCCGACAAAACCTACAATACAATTACAATGTTTATTAGTTTTTTAATAACGCACAGCCCAACATGGTGTGCATAAAAGTAGTGTTCAATGTGAAACCCAGGTGGTCTCCAACAAAGCCAAGAAAACAATTACAACATTTATGTTTGTCTGTAACGCATTGCACGACATAGAGAGAGAGTTTTAAAAATTTCCCATTTTTTTCGTTTTGGGAAATCCGGGAAGTTTTTGAAATTGCCTAGACTAAAAATTTTCGAAACTCCCGGAATAGCTAAAAGAAGGTCCTACATTTTTTCATTTTGGTAAATCCGTGAATTCCCAAGATTTCAAAATACCCAAGCAAAAATCTTGTGAAATCAAACCGAAATCTCGAGATTACAAAAAGGATCCGGGATTTAATTCCCTAATAGTCTTCGTTACGATTTTTACCAATTTTGTTTTTACTAAAATTAAAATACAATAAACAATTATGAATTGTATGTTTTGATCCACCGTTATTTATTTTTATTTTAGTACATTTTTTTACACGGTACTGTGTGTAGAAATGTAGAGTCCAGTGTAAAATGTAATTTGTTCAATGAATGACCTTGAGCGTTGAGAAGTAGCCACGTGCACACTGCGGCCCAGTGAAGATAGTTGTTGGCAAAGCACCTCCAGCACGAGAGAACGCAGAGGGCCAAGTTGGCGACCGATCCGCAGGCTGTCCATGCGATGGCTTCCGGAGGAGCTGTGGCGTTCCGTCGCAGAGCCCATACCGTGGCCACAGCTGCCTGAAACATTTGTTTATTATAGAAATAACATTACGATTCGAGCGTGCCATCCCGGGATCCCGGATCCCGAAATCCCAAAATTTCGACAGTACTGATTTTGGGATTGAGAAAATGAAACTTGGAAGAGCTAAACAAAAAAGGAAGTCGGGCTGTTATTTTTGGTAAATTCGTAAATTCCTGGGATTTTGGATTCGATTTTTTTGCAAAAAAGCTCCCGCACTGTTTGTTTGGGCAAATCCGTATATTTTTGGGATTTTGGATTCGGAAATTCTTTGAAGACATAAAGAAAAGGTCCCGCGCTGGTTATTTTGGAAAATCCACAAATTTCTGGGTTTTAGAAATTGACATGAAATTGTTTCAAAATCTTATGATTTTTGCCAAAATCGCCCGGGAAAAAATGGGATGGCATACCCTAGTGTCAATGTTTTCTTTACTGCGGCCTTATGTTGAATCAGGGCAATGAATGTGGCCTTTAGAAATAAAAAAGGTTTCACACTGATTTGAATACACATCATTAAATATTATTTTTTTAAATAGGCCTGAGTCGCTCATTTTACACAACTCCGGCCAAGACATTGCGACTCCACGACTCCAACTCCACAGCCCTGATTTATATTGTATTAATTTTCACATTAATGAGCTTCCAAGAAGTTAAATAAGCCAAGTTGTAAAATGTTCAAACTTTTCCATTGGATCACTATACCCAGTGGTGAAGTGGTAAATAAATAGGTACGAGGTCGGTCATTGATTTCTTCCCTATTTTTTTTTGTTTTTTTTTTTATATCCGTCCGAAGTTAAAAAAATCACAAGTTTTAACAATTAAATGAATAAAAAAAACGATTTTTAATACATGTATGTACTTGAAAATTATGTTACAAGTCAAAAAGGTGGCAGGGCGCCTTCCTCATTTTCAGGTGCCAGGTTGCCTACCTGGCCCCACTTCACCACTGACTATACCTATCGCGATGTGGTGTTTTGGATGTTTAAAAATATATTTATTTTAGGAAGATAGAGATTTAGATCACTACACTTTAACAATACTTTAAGAAATGTAGAATTCCTTTTTTAATACCACTTGGCTCACTTAACCTTTCAGGTACTCATTTTTTTTAGTCACCTTGAGCAGTATATCAACTATGTTGACGATGATGAGTGACTTTTGCCTCTGCCTATGAGAATATCGAAGGTACGACAATTCCAGGTGGTTGTCCTGCAACATAATAATTATTTAATACTTTTTAGGCAGACATTAAAAATAATATAAATAGACATTTTAAATATAATATAGGAGAGACTCGTTTACCTGAAAACTGTTCGTAAGCGATGGCCAATAGATTCCTTTGTACAAAACACCTCGCTTGAACACGGCTGATGTATCTGAAATGGCGTTTTTTAGTGATTAGCGCAAAAATATATTACATTCTTAAAATCAACACAACTTCTAATCCAAACAATACTTTCGGCTGAAATTTTCAAACAAATCATATGTGACATTTAATCATTAAAAATAAAGTGAAAACATTTTGAATACATCATAATTTCACTACTTTTCTAAGCTGGATATAAAAACCTGTTATTATTTAGTAGATTGCACTCCACTTGTTATCAATATGAAATATTCAAAATATTCTGTATATAAAATAACATTAATCCATGCCATAAAATTAAAGTATAAAATCCTCATTCCTACAAATTTACAATCACCGAAAGTGTGAAATCTGATGCCCTAAATATTCGAGAAACATGTGTTGCCTTTTTAAAAAAAATACTATGTGTCAACGAACATTCAGGGCATAATAAATTATGAGGTTTATTGCTTATTGTCAAAAAGTGTGACTTGCAGCGGCAGTTATTTTGAAGAAACCATTAAATTATGAGTCAATATACCAACAAATCCGACAGTACGCGATAAACGTATTTTTACGTTTCCCGCATATAATGTGTTAAATATTGCAAAATGCTTACCATCACTTATCACGATGCGTGTGCTTTAATACAATGAAACCCCTATTCAACGTTTTTAAAAGGAGGTTTTCAAAGTAAACGATTATTAATTGTGTAGATATTGAAAAAGGGAGCAGTTTCGCATTGAAATTAAAAAAAAAAAATTGAAACTAAGGTCCTCATTTATTACCATAGCGAAAGACCGTTGGAATTTAAATACATCTGATACAACCGTGACTGAAATTATTACCAGCAAGTCCAGCAGATTTGAGTTCTTCTTCGCCAACTGGCGGAGGAAGATAGATTCCACCAGTTGCAGACCAGTCCAGGTCTCCGTTATCCTTTTTGTACTGCAAGTCCTTTTCTTTCTGTTCAAACAAGCACAAATGAAAGTCAAATAACAGTTTTCACAGCTGACAGAAAAATAAAATACAAGACGACAAATGTTTTTTAAAAATTACACCATTTAACATTCTTTTCTTTTAACGTTCGTAACTTTTCCAGTTCTAAGCTCAAGGAATGCGACCCCAATACCCACATTTTCTTAAATATCTAATTTAATATGGGTGATACAATGTTTATAATTAAGGTATTCTTATATCATAGTTTTTTGGACCTTTGTATTTTATATAAATACGCGATAACGCGATGAGGCGATAAGCGATCGTTCGTAAGATAGCTGAGCTAAAGTCTTCAGTTGCAATTTCATATGTGTGCTGGGATGACGTCTTTTTTACGCGCAGCTTAAAATATGATTATTTATTAAAAAAAACACGGATATTTATTTAAAAAATGTATAAGGAATGATGCAAAGAGATATTTTAAAGCCATTAGGCTATTTTTTTTTTGAAATTCATAAGAATAAGGCCAATAATGAGGAAACCACTGGGGTCCCTAAACTATCCCCATCGGCAGAGAAGTATTTTTCTAGTCTCCGAGCCGCGAGAGTTAATTAACCGAGTATTACGCGACCCCAAGTATTGTTGTTGACAATGTTTCCCTGGTTGCCAGTGGCAGCAGTAACTAAAGCTTAAATATGTATTTATTAATTATATTAAAGTAATTTGAATAGGTAAAATTTGACCTGGATATCTTTTCCATCGTTGAGATCAATTTCAGAGTAGTCGTTGTGGAATTCGTCTGCAGAGTACGCCACTGATGATGATGCACCGTCTCCGGGAAACCTCTCCGGTAAAATTTCATCCTTAAACAGAAAAAAACTAGAGATATAATATTTAGTGATTTTTTAAATCATTGTCCGCTCGTTATGTAAAGGATACGGCCTTCCAATCAACGGATTTTTTCTATCTGTTTGATGCTCAGTCACTTATCCCCTTTTTTTAACCTTCGGGTTTCTATTGGGTGTATTCGCATTGCAAAACTATTCTTATTTCAACCATTCGCTTAATACCAATTCTTTGTCTCCCGCCAGTCTTCGTGCTTTCAAATAAATATATTTCGGAGAAGAAGAAGAAGACGCCGGGACACAGAATAGACAGAGAATCTTTACCAATAATATCTAGCTGATATCTATTGTCATCTATAAAAATGTTAGCTGTATCAATGAAATGAAAATATTACGCAAATTTGTCCGGGGCTACTTTGCACCCCATCGCTCCTCGATGCTATTTTCAACGTTTCGGCACTCGAGTGTTAATTAAAGAGAGAAGTTATGATAGAACGATAAGGTTAGGACAGGAGTAGTGGTTAACTAATTCGATCTCGCTACGTCTAGTTATTGAAGCATCGGAAGGGTGGGAGGGAATCTTTAGACATCGCAAACACTCATGCCTTCGAACAGAAATCGATTGAAAAATGCTGTTTGTACCGGGAACCGAACCCGGCACGGAAGCCAACAACGCTAACCGCTGCGCCATAGACCCGCCATATTGCGTGAATGGAAAACATTATTAACCGCTTAAATACCAAGCGGAAACCATTGTCCGGAACATATGCAAGCAAACATGGATGTCCAAGACATTTAAAACATCAAATACTTGGTATTCTAATAGAATATAAGCAATATTTTGATGAATATGTGTAGCGCTATCTTTACTGATTCAATATAAGTTTTTAAAATATCGAATTCGAGTGTATATTAGGCAAAATTGTTTTTCTCAAAAACACGCAGTATCTCTGGGACATATTAATGATTTATTTGCGCGGTATTCAAGCGGTTAATAATTGGAATTCTTTAAGAGGATCTTATTATTAACCTCTAGCTACAGACCTTAACAAAAATCATTCCTTTAATTTAACACTATCCTCATATTTATTTTACACATATAATATATTATTAATAACGTACAGTACGTGTTCTATTAACGACCGCATCATGTATTGTCAATACGTTTACATGGCAGTAACCAAGTGTTAATCAAGAGCTAATTGTTACAATGCCATTAAGGAGCGTTAAGTCAACAGTATACGACACAATATACACAAACACCCTCAGTTAGAGATGGTATCAACGTAACTAACGATCGATAAAGTATCGATATTTATTTCGTTACTTTAGTATCGATTATGTGACATCTCCTTCAATTAATTGAGTAGCTTAGAATCATTACTCAAATCGAGTTTTGAGAAAATCGCACATTTTTTGTAATTATATTCGCTAGTGAAAAGTATCACTTTCTTAAGATGCGAAATATAATGTCGACTGTGGAAAGGAAAAAGGACGTTACCCACACATATCAAATTTTATAGGAGGCGCAAAAATGTGTTTTGATGATTTTGGGCCATATGCAAATTATGAATTATACACATCCTTGAGACTTCTAAGCTGGTGTTTAATTGACATAATATTAATTAAAGAAATTGTCTAAGAAAAACTTTTATTTCAGTCTTTTTTCTTGGTTTTAATTTTTTACAAGGTCATCTTTTTCAAATATAAAAGCTAAATTTAGATACTAATTCGGCATTTTCAGCTTGTATCTTTTTAATAAAACGTGTATCAAGTTCAATACATTGTGATTAACGAAAAAAACTGTTTTGAAAAAACTGTGGGCTACGTCCTTTTTCCTTTCCACAGTCGATATTTATTTATTTATTGTTTAAAAAATAAAAGTACAGTACATGACATGACAGATTACAAGGTCATCTTTTTCAAATATAAAAGCTAAATTTAGATATTAATTCGGCATCCTTTTGATATAACGTGTATCAAGTTTGATACATTGTGATTATCGAAAAAAAGCTGTTTTCAAAAAACTGTGGGTTACGTCCTTTTTCCTTTCCACAGTCGATATAGAAACTACCAATATCGTAGGTTTTTTTATTTATATAAATAATGACACTATTGTGTCAACTCCCTTATAGCGTTTAGTACACTGGTTTCCAATCGGTGGAGACTCACCCCTTGGGGGGAGTTGTTGAATCGCTAGATTTGTCTTTATTTTGTAAATTTCTTTAAAAGTATTATATTAAATACAATATAACATTTACATCAAGCATTATTCATAAAATCACTTCATACGCAGATGAACGACATTTTTGAATACCCTATTCTTCAGTAATTTCAATAATTAGTTCGTAAAAAAGAGTTTCAACACTTCGTATATGTATATTATTTTGAATATACCTTATCAGTTGGACTATCTTGGGTAGGGAGTGAATTTTATTCTGAACAATAGAGAAAAGGGAACTGGGGAGAATAAGGTTGGGAACCCCTTGTCTAGTAGAAAGCAAAAATCCCACCCTTCATTCTGTCAATAATTTGGATCAGCGGAATAACAACGTTATCTATTTTAATTTTATTAAAAGTTTATATTATATGACGAAAAAAATCCCATTAATTCATGACAGTGCTAAGAGTTACAAATAGCACAAATTCACCAATAAATGGCAGCCAGAATGACATAATATTCTTCAGATGTCACGTTGCTACTGTTCACCGTTTGGGAGGAGTTGTTGTGACAGACTGGTAGACACGTTTATTTTCTGGGAAAGTGATTATCACCATCATTATGAATCGCATTTTCACTACCTTCGCCAACGATGTGCTATGACCAGTAAATGAAATTAACACAATAATACTGTTTCAATATATTTGTAAGCAGTATTTTAATTAACTCACCGCAAGCCTTGATGAGATATTTAATTTGAATTTTTATTATTTTTCTTTGTTGATACCTTCGTGTAAATTTCAGTTTTCAATCTGTCTCAGACGTTCTAAAGTTGAACCGCCCTTCTATACAAAATACAATTAACCACTTGAATACCAAGCGGACACAGGTGTCCGGAACATATCGACTGTGGAAAGGAAAAAGGACGTAACCAACAGTTTTTTTTCGATAATCGCAATGTATCAAACTTGATACACGTTCTATCAAAAGGATGTACGCTGCAAATGCCAAATTAGTATCTAAATTTTGCTTTAAAGTTTGAAGATGAGCTTGTGAAAACTTAAACCAAGAAAAAAGACTGAAAGAAATGTTTTTTCTAGACAATTTCTTTAATTAATATTAGAATATGTCAATTAAACACCAGTTTTGAAGTATCTGTGCACTTGTTGTGTATATTTCATAATTTGCATATGGCCCAAAATCATCAAAACACATTTTTTGTGCCTCCTGTAAAATTGAACAAGCGAACACGGATGTACATGTCATTTAAAAAATCAAATACTTGATATTCTAATAGAATATAAGCAATATTTTGATGAATATGTGTAGTGCCATTTATACTGAGTCAATATAGGTTTTGAAAATATCGAATTCGAGTGTATATTAGGTAAAATTATTGTTCTCAAAAACACGCAGTATCTCTTGGACATATTAATGATTTATTTGCGCGGTATTCAAATGGTTAATTATATTTTCATGCGACAATTGGAAGGTGTTGCTTCTATAGTTCTTATTGATTTTGTCACAACTTTATTATACTTTTCATATTCGTTTATTTTCGTCATATAGTTGGACGTGTTTGGCCTTTACTAGATGCTCCCTCCGCGCTTTGTCCTGCAGTAATAGTAAACACAGTGTCGCCATTTTCTCACCCCTATTTGTAAACTGTCCAAACAGCAAATAGCGAATGTGGTATGTTACTAATAGCTCCCCACCTCAGTCACAATACAACCAATCAACTAAATAACATATACCTGAGTATTTGCTGATGGCCTGTTTACCAGGAAATGAAATCGTTTATACCCTACAGCAAAAACGCGTTAACTGACACTAATAACTGTCCGAGACAATAAGACACTGTTGTTTTTGCTGTCTTTTTAATCAATTATAATATGTACAACAAAAAAGATTGTTTTCGACACCAATTATAGGGTTTTTGTATAACTTTTTCAATCACTTCCACTCCCAATGTCAATCATATGGACTCTTGTTAATATAATCATAAAACCTTTCCCAACAAACAAAAATAAATATAATTCTTAAAACTTCTCACCACTAAAAATCTGTGGGCATTCCCATGGGGTAATCTTTTTTCACCAGCAATGGTTTTAAGCTCAATGATACATTTATTTCTTATATAAACACAAAACATTCGTTTACTAAGCGTCAGTTCAAGTTCATTCGTACACTTGAACGCTTGAAGATTCCGAAAGGCGAAACCCTGGTCGTTAGTGACAAAGTTTGTGTGAATGTACATAATTTGAACGATTCAAATTTAATATTGAAATTTCACCAAGCACCTTGAGTCGAAATCTTAAATTATAATGATAGTTAATTATTTACCTATACCTATTGACACCTTCTCATTTTCTTTAATAGAGAATATATAATATAATGGTCTTAAAAAAAACGCCTTGAATATTATAGATCAGATTTCTAACTAGTATTCATTATAGAAACCACTTGCTCGTAATGGAAATTAAAGAAAAACATAATAATTTAATGATTATTAAACAGAATTGTTTGAAATATATTGAATTTAGAACACCAAGTGACAAAACACGGCGTGGATCTTCAGCTGTTTTTCTACGCGAGAAAATTAGTATACAAAGGGCATTGATTGAGATAGGTCACGTTTGATTGTTTGTTTGAGTAATCTTTTTTTCGCCTGGGATCAACATCACTTATAAACTCAGTGAATTGTACAATAGCGCGCCATTGGTGACATTTAATTTGCATAACTATCAGGAGATATTTTATCCGAATATTATCACATTTGCGAGGATTGAAGTAACTCGGGTTTAAGAATAACAGTATAAAGGGTAACCCACTGATGTCCCAGGCGAAAAAGAAGACGAAACAACGGGAATTGAAAAGCTAAAGTTCTAAATTTGTTTATTATTTATTTGTAATAATTATTCGTGTAAATCTATTATTTTAATTTCGTGTATAAATTATTGAAATAATTTTTCATATTGTTTATTGTTTCGGCATCCGGTTGCTATGAAAATTCAGTTAAAAAAATAGAATCAACACAGAACGCTTCTTTTCTTCAACGGCACTAGCCCGTAATGTTTTATGTTTAATGTTTTATTGGAATCTTTACATTTGTGATCGCAAATATTTTTTTATTTTGTTTTTCAACTGTGAGGGTTGAGAAATGTTATTTTGTTCAACTATGAGGGTTGATTGTAAGACACAGGTCTTATGTAAGGACTGGTTCATATGTAAACCAGTGCGGATTCAATCACCGAAGAGTGTGTTTCCACCTCTATTTTTTTTCGAATACGAGAGCGCCGTCATCCCTACTCTTTAGATGCGCAGAAGTATCTCGAGAGACCCTGGTCGCGGGGTTAGCAATGGGATGAGCCGTGTCTCGTATACATAATATGTTAGTATAAGGTAAGTAGGACACCCTGAGATTTCAGGATGTGCCTACAGGAGTTAGAGCGTTTTACTATAGGTATAAAAATGTGACAACGTAGTGCGTATCAATTGGGGATACGGTTATAACACCGCGATCGGTTTCGTAGGGCCAAAACCGTGGGATCGGTATGTGCGATCTCGCTGCATAGGGTCAGTTCATTTTCACTGCATCCTAGCCCGATGCAGGAGGAAAAACAATAGAGTAAACCAAACGCTTTGTCAAGCGTAGCAAACATTGGATAATGTTTGCATTTCAAATGGCAGAACTTTCGGGACGGTAGATGACCCTCAGCCTTGACAACTGTCGGGAGTCAAAAATTGGGTCACATTTCTATACCTCTAGGACATAAACCTGGTAGCGTAATTATTGTAGTTTGAAGGTTGTGGAATTGGACCAGAAGCCTTGCTTGGGAATAATGATTGTTATAGAGCCTCCATCTCCGTTGAGGTCGTGCTTCTTGACTGGATGTCAGGAAGGGATCAGGGTGGTTGTATGCATAGCGTAGGAGGTGAGTCTCCGCTAAGCTTTATCCTTGGATCCGAGGTCCCTAAACAGCCGAAATCTATTCCAATTCACAGACAACCAATTAGAATTAAAGATTTTATATTTGATTTTGTATTGTTTCGTATTTTTCTTCTTTTAATTCTTATGTACTGTATAGCTATGTAAAGACAAATTAGAGACGCTGAACCAGCTCATTGGACGTGACTTGTTATTGGCAATAACTTTTGCGTTAATTTCGAGTCATTCCATTCAATTCTGTGAACCGGCTCGAAGGCAGACGATAACCACTTGGGTGAGTTGTGATTTTTGTCTATTGTTGTAAACCCTTTGCTAGATGTACATCAGCGTACTATAAAAATCCACATCAGGTGTGTCGGATACCTTCGACCGGCAATTTATGATAATGTGGCTTTCTGCCGCCCTTCAGACCTAGTCCTAGTTAAAGTAAATCTTGAAGTAACTTAAAGAAATAATTAATATTTGTATCGAATTGTTTCGTATCCTAACTGTGTATTAATTAACTTCGTGCATTGGTAAAGAGTAGTCCAATTTTGTGGATCAGCAGTAAGTTGCTGTACCCAGGACTATCTTTCTAATTATTGTTATCATCATGTTATCAAGCAGGAGGAAGTAGCCCTAAATTTTGAAAATGTATTGTAGTTATCTAGTAACTGAAGTAGATAAGTCGTTAATGACATAATGTTGTATTTCAGTCAACTTATTGAACTTGAATTTATATGTAATTTATAATTGAGTTTAGAATTCAATTGCTTATACGAATACTTGGTATCGTTTTATTATGATGTTATTGCGAATTTAAGTCAATAATGGATTCGCCCCCTGAAACCCCAGAAAGATGAATGACATATTTTGTTTTATTTAGTTATATTATCAATATTAATAAATATTATTGTTTGTACTTAATTGAATAAAGATTGTTATATAATGTACTACACATGTTGACTGAGACCGAGTTTGTTTATCTTTGCTTTCTTATAAAAAATAATTATGTAACCAGACTGTTAGGGCTACACCAAATCCGGAAGATCGGATTAGGGGAGGTTTCCTTCCCTAATTCTATCCAAAGAGGCCCTGGCAATGTCACTATACTTATAAGAATTGATTGTAATGAGAAACTTTGTTTTATTTTGTTTCAAGGCTTTTCAATCAGACACAGTAAACCTCGGCCGAGATCGTGAAGCGTCATGAGTGACATCATTCCAAAAGGACGAGCAAGCTTAAATTTAATCATATGGACTCTGTTATTTGTTACTCAGTCGCTCAACATCTCTTTGTTACGAAGAGTGTAGCGATAGAAAAGATAGAACTAAGACAAGACTAATAGTAATAATAATTTCTCCCACTACTTCTCGCTATTTGAGGATAGGAATGAAATTTTAGACAGCACAGATATCCAAATATATGAACGTAAATCCATAAATCTATCGAAAAACCTCTCCGTACTAGAATTTGAAGTCGTAGACCACTCGACCAGAGTCTTACTTTAAAAAAATATATATATATTTACTCATCGACTGTTTTTTTTTTTTTGTAATTTCTATGTTGTTTAAAAATTACCAATAACTGGGCGCAATGGCGGATTAAGCACTTCTGAGGCCCCAGGCGCAATAAATTTTGGAGGCCCTGCTTTTCGAATAATATAATAAATAATAAAAGGGCTGCAAACCTCTCCGTAGAATAATAATAAATATTGAAAACTGAAATTAAAATGCGAAGTTTTATATAATATATTTTTTTTGAGGCCCCCGAGATTTGGAGGCCCCAAGCGAGCGCCTCTTGGGATAATCCGCCACTGACTGGGCGTAGCGAGAGCGATTAACCAATCACTAAAACTGTCTTAGCTTTATTATTTAAATTTCCATTATCATCAAAAAGAAGGATTGAGCTACTGGTTAACAAGCAGTTATCATAGAAAAATATTCAAAATATTTACATTAAGTGTGCATAGTCTCCACATTGGACGTGTTACAGATGTGATTTTTACTGAAACACAATTTAAATGTTTGTTCAACTTTTATTCGAATTACATAATTTTTACACTTTAATAAATCACTTAATCAAAATAATAACGACGTATCAAGAGGTCTCTACTGAGTCGACGACCTTTTAATTTGAACTTTGATTTTAACTGAAGTGTAAAGAGTCAATTTATATATTTGTCCGTTAAAAAGTTTTTGTTGCATTGAAATTATATACAATATAGATTGCAATCAAATAGGACAAATTTTAATTATGTTATGTCAGGGTCAATCAACATTTCAACGTGGTTTATTTAGCGTATACATAAAAGACGCAAACACAACGATTTTTTTAGAAAAAAATTTAAAATATCATTGTTTTTTTTAAATAAAAATGTTGTTTGAATATGATGTGTCTTAGCAAACGTCGAATAATTATTTGACACGCTTTGAAACTGCCTTCTTTTTTGATCAAGTCAATAACGTACGAAGAATATTGTTTAATCTTTAATTTAAGCAATATACGCAATTGACTGGAAATTTTGTATTTCAAATTCAAAGTACGTTATGTGGAGTTCGCTATACCAGAGTTTTTTGAACAGCGTTTTCCATCAAGAATAATTATTTCAATTTGATACAAACTAAACGAATTTTCGTCCATTTCCCATTTTCATTTTCGACATTATGGCTGCTTGGCATGTTTCCTCTTTGTGTACAATGTTGATATTTCAGATACTCGTACAGATTTCATTGCATACAGCATTAACGCGACACTTTTCATTGCATACAGCATTAACGCTATGCCAATCGTTTCCCCTCAAACATAGTTTATTTTGAAATGCTCTAAAGCAGGAGAGCCGGTAAATTGCTCGAATTGCTTGGTTATTTAAACGATTTTTCACGACTTTTTCTACGAATTTCATTTGTATCTTGTGCGACACTTGTTTAGAGAGTGAAATATAAAAATAATTTTCGTAAGTATTTATTTAAACCGTGTTCGCTCCAAATGCGGAACATATGATCTTTTAATGGAGTTTATCTCAACAGAAGTGTTTCTACGAGAACTGCTTATTAATTAGTTACTCAAACTGTTTCTATATCTTTCCATAAAACATAGAAAACTAGGGCTAAGACAGATCAAACGGACAGAACAAACGGAAACAAATTGATTATCTTGTTATTCGAGCAATTTCCATTCGATCAATTTACCGGGAACCCTAAAGCAGTGTTTTTCAACCGGTGATCCGTAGAACACCGAAATTGAGTACCACCGGTACACAAATAGTTATATCACAATTTAAAAACACGCTCTCGCTTAATCCGTTTTTTTATGCAGGATGGGTGGAAGAGAATTCATGACATCCATAAATTGAATGAAATATCAGTCTATTAATAAAACCATCCTTACCGGGATTTCAACCCGTGAAATTCGTGTTCTAAGTCTATGACGTTGATACTTGACCATTCAGTTCTCAATCATCATTTTTTTTTACCGTGTCCGCTCCCAAAGTGGATCATATGGACTCCTAATGGAGTTTATCTCAACAAAGTGTTTCTACGAGAACTGCTTGTTACTCAGTTGCTCAACCTCTCTTTTTACAAGGAGAGTAAGAATAGAAGGATAGGGCTAGGACAGGACTAGTGGTTAGCTGGTCGCTCTCGATACGCCGTTCATAGGATAGGATGAGAGGGGTTAATTCAAGACATCACATACATCCATGCCTTCGAACAGAAATTCGTAAATCGATTGAAAAATCAATTTATAAAACTGTCCGTACTGGGAACCGAACCCGTGACCTCCATAACCGAAGAAAACGACGTTGACCACTCGACCACACAGGCGGCAAAATCATCAATACTCTCTTCAAACAATAGGGGTTGATAAAATGAGAGATACATTCATTATGATGCCATATATTCCATATCGGGAGCGGACGTGGATTCAAAAAAATATCTGCAATATAAGAACAGTTATATAACGAGACCATTCATTATAAATTAAGCAAAGTTTTTGACTAGCAGCTCGATGTAGTCTTTAATTACTTAATATTGCTATGCAGATGTATTCCAAGAATTTCTTTCCACCCTTAGTCGAGCGGAAATCAAACCTCCCCCACCCTCCAGCATGGAGTCCACAGGGGCACGCGGCGTTTTTGATTTCCAGACGTTTTTAATACCAATGAATTATTGATAACATAGTTTTACTTGTTGTTTTGTTTGCATAACTAGAATACAAATATTTTACTCGCTTCTTTCAATAGTAGGTATTATAGATCTACAAATTTATTTTAATTATTATATTTATATTTTTCATAGCTTTAATCCCATGTAACGGGTTGGGACGGACTTCCAGCACCTTTTTATCGGCATTTTCAATGTTTCAAATCAACATTAGCAAAATTTTATTTGAAAACGTCTTTTCCTGGAAACCATTGGCTGTTTATCACCATCTAATGGCTCATTTTGAATGTGATGTGACAGGTATTTTTAAATTGAAGTTATGTGTTTAACGTTACAAGACACTTTCCACTATTGTGCGCTAGCTATCACATAAGTTTTGTGTTCATCTGTCATCTGTCATTGCACATAACCTCAAAAAATTCAACGTCTTGCGGTCGTGCCCGCCATTTTTCTATTCACCGTATGCAACCTAACCTAAGCCTCAATATCATTTCTACTTTGATTAGCACTTGTCAGTAAACTTACATAACCTCAATCATAATTTAATTTCTATTCTGTCTAGCACTCCACAGTAGGTTCATACATTTATTAGTCAATTCATACATTGAATAGTCAAAACTCTAAGTAAATGTGTATTGTTATGATTTAAGCTTCAACTAGTGAAACTTCCATCTGTCGTTCTTGATTTCATATTGTTTTCATTGTTGGTTTTAAAGCTGGCCATTAAAAAGCGATATATATTGGCTCTTCCTCTTTATATTTATACACATGTATAATATTTATTATTTTCGGGTACGTAACGCAGTGGTCAACGTCGTCAGCTTCTGCGACCAATATCACGGGTTCAAATACCAGTAGCAACAGCATTTTTTCAATTCGATTAATCGTTTTCTGTTTGAAGGCATAGATGTTTGTGATTTCTAAAGATTCCAACCTTTTAATCTTAAAAAAATAATAACAGCGAGCTAACGAGAGCGATTGGCTAATCACTTGTCGAGGATTAGCAACTAAGTAAGAGGTAGTTCTTCTTTTTGAGATAAACTCCATTGGGATCAACATATTAACGTGAATAATTCCCTTAATATATTATGATACTTGCCCCACTTAGAAACTCTGCGCACACCACTGGCTGGTTCTTAAGTAGTTAATAAAACAGCTTCACAGTTCCGGCTTAAATGGTCTTTTGAAAAGAATTCACTTGTGATTTCTCCTCTCCTCGGGATTTAAAGTGCAAATTCCTTTTACAGCGGGACTTTGTTAACAATTGGCTGGCGTGTTTGCACCCCGTATCAAGAATCACAAACGGTTTGATTTCACACAATGGGAGCATTCCAGAGAGTCTCAAGTCCCGGAATAAGAGAAGGTAAGTAAGTAACATGTGACGATTTCTTCGAGAGGAGTTTCCTCGACGTAAATGAACGTCGAGGGTATTTAAATTTAAAAAAGGTTTATTTTTTTACAAAAGAATTCGCAGTGAACGAATTTGTACTTACGTCTAACATATAAATCCTAAAAAAGAATAAATAAATTCATTTATTTATTGTTAAAAAGAAAAACACAATTCGTGACATTGCAGCTGAAGTTTCAAGAGAAAGAAACTATAAATTTTTAAAAGAAATTTCGTTACACAAGGCTTATCAAAATGAAAATATTTTTTTTATCCATGTCCGCTCCCAATGTGGACCATATGGCATCCTGATGGAGGTATCTTAACAGTATTTTTTTTCTACGGGAACTGTTTGTTACTCAGTCGCTCAACCTCAAGGATCAGAAGGATGGGAGGAGAGAAAACGATGTGAATTGACATCACAAACACCCAGTCTTCGATCACAGCTTTGAATTGAATAATTCTCAAATTCACTGTGATCTGACCGGGAATCGAACCCAGACCTGTGTGATCGATAGAGCAAGCTCTAACCAACTGGGCCACAGCAGGCGACAATATTACACTTTTTTGAAATTACAATATCTCCGAAATGTCTTCTGCAAATGCTCCAATAACTACATAAAATGTCTGAAAAAATTCATATGTATTTTAAATAAAAGATATCGAAGCATAATTACAACCAAAGAAACGTAAAAAGTGCGAAACACAGTTGGGTATTCGAATGGGATACTTTAACTTATTATAATATAAACCCAAAAACAAAGGTTTTATTATTCTTACACACTTTCAACATTTTAATTTTTTTGAATCTACATACGCATGAATTTGTATACAAAGACGTGGATGTCTATGATGTTTATATTACCTCCTATCAATTATTTGATCCAACAAATGAGAGCGACTGTCTGTAATCTATATTAACCACTCGCCATTTACTAGCCTCATCTTTTCCATCCACAAAAAAGTGACTTTTACCGGCTTGGACAACAATCAGCTCTAGTAAAACACCCTCTCCAGTAAAAAAAAACACGATATCGCCTTGATTGATTGAGATTCTCAGACACCGTTGAGCATCCCGTAGAGGTTTCCTATGTGAACAATGCTTTACGAATTCGAGTCATTAAGCTTATGTCCCAAGAAAGGATGTCGAAAAAAATACGATACTAGGCGTATTTTTACACTTTCACATTAGACGTCGAGAAAGAGGAATCTAGCTGAAAATAGAACCATCCGAAATTTGAAGCACCAGGGCTCACCGTTTGAGATTGAGTTTGGTCTACCGTGTAGCTAATTGTATAACTCTTTTGTTATCATCACTATTCAGTTGCGTTGTCAACAGTTTCGCGCCTCAGCTAGGGATCGTTTGTACATTGATTTTTAAGCGAATGTGCTTTGATCAAACAACAAATGAATCAAACTGTTAAACTTTGTCCTGCATGAACGAAGGCGAAGCGGCGCGACTCGACGCGAAACTATCAAACGGTCTCCGCCACTACAGAGTATCTTACTTGACAAATAGCACGAGACGCTCAGTTCGAAGCGGCGCGGCGCGAAGCTTCAGTGATGCGATCAGGTTGTTTGATATTTTCACGCAAAATGGTCGCGGCGGGGTTTGCAATTTCATCATGTCGTATGTAAAACGTATGAAGTTATCCATAACCTGACTTTTTAATACAAACATACGTTGCTCCACGTCTTTTGTATAGTTGTTTCTATAAAGCATTGTATTTAAAATTTTGGTGAGTGACTGGTGAGTGGTGACAGTGAATGGGCACGTATCGCAGCGTTGCCGCTTCCCTTTCGCTTTTCACTTTAATCGCGTTCGCATTGATTTAACCCTTGTTAGACGTAGCATTAGAGACCAACTTTAAGTGGAGCGCTGTTACTTGAACTACTGTTTTTTTTTAATTTAAACAAAGACATTTTAAAACCCGTGTACAAAAACATGTTACATGCCATAATCATTTTTTGCTAGAATTGAGCAAACACTCTTACACTTAATTACAAGACAACGTTGTGTTACTAAATAATGTAGAAACAACAAATTTAAAAACAATACAAGATATTGTTTGATACATTAACAGTTAAGTTCTACTTCTTCTTCCTCTTCGATGGCGTCACAACTCAAGTCAAGCCTTGTCCTAAGCCACCATTTTCTTTCATCCAGAACGTTCCTCAGCATACCTATTCCACTTTTAGGGTGTTCACTGTCAATACTTGGTGGAAAGGCATTATATTAATAAAAACACAATAATCCTTTGTACTTCATTCCACTTTATTTAATATGTCAGGACCGGTTTCGCTCATTGCGAGCATTGTCAACTGATAAGAAATATAATTTAACAATGCTATTTATACAAAATTGAAAAGTTATACACAACAATTGGCATTGAAAAGAAATTGCCAATTACATTAAAGTGATTCTAAAATAACACAAAATTAAAATGTTCAACACATCTAACATATAATTAAAAAGTCATCCCAGATTAATAAATTCAGAATGGCGATTGAAAGTAATTACAAACATAATTTAAAACACTTTATTAATGTAGCATTTTATCACTTTGTCAAAAATTTCCCAAATTTTAATTATGTATGTAATTACTTTCAATCGACATTCTAAATTTATTAATCTGGGATGACTTTTTAATTATATGTTAGATGTGTTGAACATTTTAATTTTGTGTTATTTTAGAATCACTTTAATGTAATTGGCAATTTCTTTTCAATGCCAATTGTAGTGTATAACTTTTCAATTTTGTATAAATAGCATTGTTAAATTATATTTCTTATCAGTTGACAATGCTCGCAATGAGCGAAACCGGTCCTGACATATTAAATAAAGTGGAATGAAGTACAAAGGATTATTGTGTTTTTATTAATACCTATTCCACTTGAATATTATTTTGAAAGCTTGCAGGCATCACGACTAGGGGATTCGAATATTTGTCAAAAACAGATTTTCGAACATCAAATATTCGAATAATATAATGTGTTAAATTGATCAATACAAAGCGATCAATCGTCCAGTTCACTAGCCTGACAAGTCTGAAAAGATGCCCAGTTGAGTCTCTTTCTCTTTTCAATCTCTGTGTAAGTGATGCTGATTGTCATGTCTGATTCTTTACAGTTCATGGATTCCTATCAACAACGGATTTGTATATGCGACTCAAAATTCACCTCTCAAATGCGTCGACCATTCTAGCTTATTTTACAATGCGTACCATCATTTACTTGTTTTTTTTTCTGAAGAGACTTTAAAACTTCAGCATCAATTAATTAAACATTAATAAAGAAACATCAAAATTCATTCATTGATTTCGCAATGACCCACAACCAAAACTGCAGCATGAAAAAAACTGAGCTTTATAATCAACTTTTAAACTTGGTAATTTACTTGATGAAAAGTCGAAAAATGAATCAGTAGAAAGCTTACCTCGGTCCCGACCGTTTCGCATTTGGCGGCGCTGTCTATGGTTGCATTTCCCGCGCGAATGGCCGCCCGGAAGTTGTCAAGCACTTCCGCGCACTCGTCGTCTATTCCGGCTGAGTGCTGTTCCCTGTCCCCGCCCGCACCGCCATCTTGTTCAAACGACAAGTCTCCATTCTGCTCCAGAGGCAATGACAAGTTAACTGGACCGATTCCCTGCAAGACGAAGATTGCGTGATTCGAATTGTTCGTCATAAAACTTAAAGATAGTCATAAATAATAACACACTCTTTTGTACTTATTTAACAATTATTTATTAGGTAATAGGGAGTGTTTTTTTTTTCATGCAACGCGGTGGAACGGTGCTCCGGCACCTTTTTAAAAACATGTTTAATGTTTCAAATCAATTCGCAAAAAAAATCATACGGGAAGTGAGTAATTTTTTCTTTGGCAAACATTTCAGGGGCCAAAGAATATAAGTAAACAAAAAGTCAGTTAAAATTTACTGTAAAATGTACAATTAGCGGGCCACCAGTTGGACAGCGCTGCTTCAGATCATTATAATATTTTGTAATGAAGTAATATTCGTTAATTATCGGGTAACTTTCAAATTTACCGAAGGTCAATAATTGCCAATACGTTAACAAGTGGCTCGCTTAATCTCAAATCAATTCTCGGTGTTCTGGGGAAGAAGTGAATATTTGTATCATTCCTATGCAATTACATGCAATACTTAAATAAGCAATCGATTGTTACTTAATACATTTATAATATGTAACAATATGCAATTCACTGTGAACTTATCAATCTTAATGGCTAAAAATATACTACTGTGCATACTGAAACTGTCGTTGATAACATACAAGTCGGGAATTGCAGTTATATAATAGTTTGATCTGAGAATATTGTTTTCTTTTAAATTAACAAGGGGCTCACCGGCCTTGATCATAAGTAACAAGGGGATATTGCTAGCCCCTCTGGCCCGCCTCTGATGCAAACTTTACTTCTAATATGAGTGTTTCCAGAAGTAAGCCTTTACAAATTATATAGAGCTGAAGATGTATTTTCTGTGTAGAATTTATCTCTATTTCTCTTTTGACCATTTAGATTGGTGTTAGTAATTGGTGCAAATATTTTGAATACACTTTGACACGATAAGGTTTATTGTCACCCGCTCCCACTACCACTTTTATGATGAAAACTGGCAGGATTTTAAAAAAAGGTGTAGCTAAATTAATTGTGTTTGAATTTTGTTATCAGTTAACCCGTAATATCAATTGGCCTTAAATGGCAACATTGTTTTTCGATACCGATGTTATTTTTATTTCTTTCTTTCTTGCTCTTTGGGACACGAACCGAACACATTGTGTGTGTAGGGGACACTTCCCGGCCTCTGTAACGTGGTTCCAGAGACCTTAAGTTGTTAATTCACTTGCAGTTCTTTTTTTTTTGTGGTTTTGTTTTTTTGTCCGAGATTTAATAACACTAATATTTTTCCATTTCAACGAAAATTTAATTCTATTTTGGCTCTCTGCAGTTTTACATCAATTTTGTTTGTAATTAATTCGGTGATTGCAAGTTCTTAAATAAACGTTTTCGTAACAGTCTAGCGATGATTTCATTTCATTTCTATCTACCTGTTAACGCCAAGTTTATACCAACGGTATCGGTTTTAATGACTTTTATTAGTGGAGATTTATTCTTGGGGCTTAACATCGTGAACAATAGTAGAAATTTCTAACAATAAATGAAACTCCCTCAAAAATAAATTACGAGTAATGTCAAGATCATTTAATATTCCGTAAAGAATGGGTTAGGGTCCACATTCCTGTTTTATTAAAAACAGTGAAACGATAGCATTCCTATACACAATTTGTTCGCAGCTAGTTGGATTTGTTAATACTTTTCTGTGATCCTGGTTGTGGAGCCGCTGCAGGAAGCGACCTGCGGCGTCCACGGCAGCTTCCGCCTGGTAATTATCATCGCCGACTGTCACAGCTGGAGTCCAGGGTTCGTAACCTGCACAAAGAACAAATCGATAAATGAACGGATTGACCTTGGCATAGTCAAATTGTCGCTCGTCTGATCCAAGCCAACGACTGTTTTTTTTTTTGTTTCACTGCGTTTCTGAATATTAAATCACTAGCTATGTCTTACAAAATAAACACAACCAATTCTCTAACAATATAACTATTGTTAATTAAAGTGAAAACAAGTTTAAATAAACATTAAAACAACGTTTGGACAAATTAACTTGGAGTCGAAACTTTAAATGTCAAAAATTTTGCTTTTCACGAGAAATTCGTTTTCAAAAAGGGAAACAAAATACAATTGACAGATTATAGTTCAGTAAAAACACGGTTTATTTTCACAAATTAAAAATTTAAATATTACCTCTTTATATGTATATATATATATTACCATGTCCGCTCCCAATGTGGAACATGTGGACAGTACCGGCGCGAGGTTATTTGGCGCCCTAGGCAACAGTTATTGGCGCGCCCCTTTTTTAACAAACTGTGGAATATTTTTTTTATATGCATGTCCACTCTCAATTTGAATCATATGGCCTCCTACTGGAGGTATCTCAAAATAAGTTTTTTACGAGAACTGTTTGTTAGTCAGTCGCTCAACCTACCTTTTTCGAAGTATATATAATACGATACACAATTATAACGAACAGATACAAGTTATAAACTATTATTGGTTATTAGAATGTAAAAAAAAATGATTACTCAATTTATGCGCCCCCTAATGATTTGCGCCCTAGGCGATTGCCTGTTTCGCCTGTATGGTAGCGCCGGCCCTGCATGTGGACTCCTAATGGAGTTTATGTCAACAGAAGTGTTTCTACAAGAACTGGTTCTTACTCAGTTGCTCAACCTCTCTTTTCTCAAAAAGAGTAGGAATAGAAAGGTAAGGCTAGGACAGGACTAGTGGTTAGCTAGTCGCTCTCGGTACGCCCCGTTGGGATGGGAAGGGGGGAAATCAAGTCAATCACATGCATCCATGCCTTCGAACAGAAATTCATAAATCGATTTAAAAATCAATGTATAAAACTGTCCGTACTGGGATTCGAACTAGGGCATCCAATCCCGGGATCCCGTTCAATTTTTACCCGAAATTCCGGGATTGACACGGCCGCGATCCCGGGATTTAGGGATTGAGAAATTTTGAGGAAATTCCGAAAATTGACACGAAATTGGCAAATTCAAGATTTCAAATTACTCGATGAGCTAAAAAAAAACGGGGTTCTGGGACAATCTGGGAAAAAGTATAGCGAATTGAGGATTTCAAATTCCTCGGTGAGAAAATCTCAATCCCGGGATTGGATACCCTAATTCGAGCCCGTGACCTCCGTAACCGAAGGCAATGACGTTGACCACTCGACCACACAGGCGGCATCACACCTCTTTATATAATGTTATGATAAACTTACTATTATTAGTAAATTAAGTTAATCTGTCGACACAGCATATTAAAAATATTCTGAAGAAAAATATGGAATAGAGTAAAAAAACAAACTAAAAAAGCACTCTTTTGTACTAATTCTATATTTATTTATTATGATCAGTCGCGGTTTCGCTCATGAAAATTTTCATATAAAAATGCTCGCAGTTATTGAAACCGGTTCCGATCATGTTAAATAAACGCGGAATCGGTTACAAAATGTCTTTTTTTACACGGCGGAAAAATAGCATTTTAGTTGTAAAATATTATTTTATTACAACAGAGTTCTGCCAAGTAAATGCCGATTCAATTCACAATACCCTTTCGCCGAGTATTGAAACATTAAAATTGAAAATAATAAACGCTGTAAAATCATTCTTAAAACTACCCCTACGGTGCTAAAAAATACTTACAATATGTTGCTGGCCTTTAAAGAAGCCCTTAATTTAAAATAAGGACAGTGGAACCTCTCGTTACGAGCTTAATTCGTTCCAGAATATTACTTGTTATTTGTAACACTCGCTAAGCGAAATAATTTCTCCTATATAAATGAATGTAAAATACAATAATGCGTTCCATGCCAAAAAGAAATCATTTTTTATATTCTTAACGTATGTTTATTCAAATAAAATTATATAATTATAAATTTAATTCTTTTTTACTAGAAAGCTGTCTAGAGACATTTTTTTTTGCCGACGCTTCAAAATTTGGTGAAAAAGTGACAGCATTATCATTGAATAAATTTGTAAAACGCATAGCCACCTCCTTATTAGGGTGATGCTTCTCAATGTACGATGCAACAGTTTCCCATGCTTTCAGCATTTCTCTTATTGCGCCAGAAGATTATTTCTCTGCTATTTCCTCCTCCTCCATTAACAAACTCTCCTCCATAACTTCTTGCTGTGAAAAACAATGCAACTTTATAAGCTCTTCAGTGGTCAGCTCTTGACTGTGCTCTTCCACAAGCTCTTCAATATCGTTGTTATTCACCTCCAGTTTCATTGTCTGATACAATCTCGTTGACTGTAGACTCCACAGGTACTGTTTCAAACCCTTCAAAATCACATTCGCCAACGCTCTCTGACCAAAGCTTCTTCCAAGCAGAAGTGATGGTCATCTTGGTAACCCCTTCCCACGCCTTGTCAATTATCTTGAGGCAAGCAACGATGTGAAAGTGATCTTTACCAAAACTCTGCGTCACTCGTTATGCGAAATGTCGCTCGTTAAGGGAGCATTTTTTTCACAATCTCTTTTGCTCGTTATGCTAAATACTCGCTATAAAAGGTTCCACTGTTTAGTGTAAATATTATCCAAATTGAACTGTCAGAATTCATGTTTACCAACATGGCGACTAAACAAAGTACACGAACAACATGTAGGTTATTTATTTTATTTATAAATTTAAATTAACCACTGTAAGCCTCATGTCATGTTATATCCTAAACCTTCAATCACAGGTTCTAAAGTTATGTGGTTATATTAAAAAAGTTTAATATAATATTGTCAAACGGAAGTTGTCGAGAATGATGTATGCATGTTTGAGACAGTTTATTATTAGTATACGAATCACAGTCGAATTCTTTTCAATTTCAATTTCAAATTACAATATTTCACAGGGCCATTCAATGGGAAATGTGAGGCTCAATATTTCCGAGCCACCCTCCTTCACCCTTTATATTCAAATCTATGGGGAAGCAGGTATTTAAAGAGTTATAAAACAATTTATTCAATTCAAAATATTATTCATTATTTGAGTCGTCTGGTAACAAAAGCAGAACTATCCCATATATGTCGAAATTAAACTAATGCTGTCACATTATTCTGCTTGTTATAGTGTATGGCTAGAAATTTAAAACATGTTTAAAAATCAAATAAATGTGGTCCAATCACAGAGTTACTTTAGGTGATGTCCCAAACAAATTTTAAGCTGCACTCGTTGATGAGTAAAATCTTTATCTGATCTTTAAAATTGAGTTTAAATTGATAAAACTCAAAAACCCAACAATATGTTTTTCGTGTTTTTCTCGCAGCTTCGAAAAATGGATAGTTCTACTTTTGATACTATACGACTCATTTAGAATATATATTCATAAACCCAACGTTACTATCGAATAACAAAAAATATCACTTTCCATTTTTAATAAATATGATTATGTCTGTCGCCTGCGTTGGCCCAGATGGTTAGAGCTTGCTCTACCGGTCTGCGTTCGATTCCCGGTCAGGTCACAGCAAAGGTGAGCTGGAGGGGGCTAGGGGGGAGGAAGCTCGCCAGAGCCCTTTGTTAAAATTAGGCGCGGCAGGCGAGCCCCTTGTTAAGTAAAGAAAATCATTCGTCTCAGATCAAATCAGCACCTAACTGCAATTTCTGTTTAATTGTAATACGAAGATGTTTCATCCATAGTGTTAAGGCATTATGACTGAAATTTACCGAGCCTCTTGTTAAGATATTAGCAGCCCACCGCTGGGTCACAGTGAATTTGAGAATTATTCAATCCAAAGTTGTGATCAAAGACTGGGTGTTTGTGATGTCAATCCACATTGTTTTCTCTCCTCCCATCCTTCTGATCCTTTCATAATTGGGCGTAGCAATAGCGATTAGTCAACCACTAGTCCTGTTCTAGCTTCATCCTTCTCTCCCTACTACTCACTTTGAAAAAACGTGAGGTTGAGCGACTGAGTAAATAAACAGTTTTCGTAGAAAAAACTTCTTCCGAGATACCACCATTATGGATTTAAAAAAATGACTTTTAGTTTTACCTTCTGTTGGAGAAGCCACATCAAGAGTTATTGCAGTTGAAGCTTGTCTCACGAGGTTTGCTGGTGCTTTTGGAATGATGTCACTCATAACGCTTCACGATCTCGGCCGAGGTTTACTGTGTCTGATTGAAAAGCCTTGAAACAAAATAAAACAAAATTTCTCATTACAATCAATTCTTACAAGTATAGGTGTAGGTAAATAATTAACTATCATTATATAATTTAAGATTTCGACTGAATGTGCTTGGTGGAATTTCAATATTAAATTTGAATCTTTCAAATTATGTACATTCACACAAATTTTGTCACTAACGACCCGGGTTTGGCCTTTAGGCACCTTCGGGCGTTCAAGCGAACTGACGCTTAGTAAATGAATGTTTCGTGTTTATATAAGAAACAAATGCATCACTGAGCTTAAAGCCAGCCATTGCTGGCGAAGAGGATAAGCCCATAGGAATGCCCACAGATTTGAATGGTGAGTAGTTTTAAGAATTATATCAATTTTTGCTTGTCGGAAAAGGTTTTATGATTATATTTATAAAGGGTATTGAAGTGGAGAGCCAGGGAAATCGGAAGACTGTTCAATCGCGCTATGTTTATTTCTAACATTTCCTGTTTCTTATATAAACACGAAACATTCATTTACTAAGCGTCAGTTCAAGTTCATCCGTGCACTTGAACGCCTGAAGATGCCGAAAGGCGAAACGCGGGTCGTCAGTGACAAAATCTGTGTGAATGTACATAATTTGAACGATTCAAATTTAGTAATGATATTGTTTGATTGGAGTTAGTAAAACATGCTACTTCAAAATTTAATTTACTCTAAGCTCAGCTTTAGGGCTTGGGCTATTTGTTTTTTGGGCCCCTCATATATGGCCAGGCAAACAAAGAGATTACGGAGCCATTTACATGCATTACGTTATCAGTCAGATAGACAAAACTGAACACGCAATGACATTATTTTTACTTTGCCAAGCGACGGCTGCCAAAATGAAGAATGTTTAACGTTTGTAATGATCAAAAAACACAAAACAGTAAAGCCCCCATTTACCCTAAAGTCGGAACAGTGTAATTGGGGGAGTGAATCTCATACAAAATTAGAGATTTGTTTTTTTCCGAAATATTTAGTTACTGATAATTAGCGCGCCAAAATCCAACACATAGGCAGTCGCCCGGCTATACGTGTATAGCCTGGCACGTGTTGAATACACAGACGCTAGCCAAAATTTGACTGTATGCGCTGCACAGACGAACTTCTCGTAGCAACGGCAACGGAATGCGACAGTGCAATTGGAGAATTTGCGGTGAATATTTCAAGCCAGCGCGTAATTCGGGGTAGTGTAATTGGAGGTTCCACTGTATAATATACAATCGGATATAATATACAATGGACTGCCAATATGCTGACAAAAGAATTGCTTATCCTCAGCCATAGTACCTTAACACCAAGAATTGACAGTTAACACAATACAGGTGATTTTCATCATTATTAAAAATGAAACATGCTTGATTGAAAGCTTATTTTTTACAATCGCAATTATTTTATTCACCTCGTTCAGTTTCTGCACTGCTTAACCTTTAGAGGAGTGAATAGATCTATACTAACCTTACTTTACATTACTAGATTTTTTCACATGCCAATTATGTGCCCGTTTTCCAATGAATATATCGACTGTGGAAAGGAAAAAGGACTTAACCCACAATTTCTTCAAAACAGGTTTTTTTTCGATAATCACAATATATCAAACTTGATACACGTTCTATCAAAAGGATGCAAGTTGCAAATGCCGAATTAGTATCTATATTTAGCTTTTAACTTTCAAAAAATGACATTGTAAAAAATTAAAACCAAGAAAAAACACTGAAATAAAGGTTTTTCCTAAACAATTTCTTTAATTAATATTAGATTATGTCAATTAAACACCAGTTTAGAAGTCTCCGTGCACTTCAGGGTTGTGTATAATTCATAATTTGCATATGTCACAAAATCATCAAAACACGTTTTTAGCGCCTCCTGTAAAATTTGATATGTGTGTGTTACGTCCTTTTTCCTTTCCACAGTCGATATGTTATTTATACTTGAAGCATATATATGTTCACAAACAGATTACTGTGTTATGTAAAAAATATGTCCGTACTTCTTTATATAAAAATAGCATTGACGTACAAGTACGTCCATACTCCTCTAAAGGTTAAAGATGATAGACAAATAAGACCCGTCACGGTTATTGGTGTATCTGTTAATTCGTATTGAATTCAAAAAATTTTGCAAGAGCTAAAAAAAAAACGAAAAAAAACGACAAGAGATAAAATTCTAACAGCACACCACTGGATATAGTATGTGGAGAGGTATAAATAATGTGATTTTCAAATGAATGCATGTGGTGTACTCATGAACTGGTTTTACTAAGCATTTCTCACTTCTGTAGCGATCGCGCTCTAACATCGGCAAAACATAAACAATGAAGGAGACTCTGAGAACTTAGACCAGTTGTGGGGAACCTGCTAACGGGCTTTCATATTTTATCACAAAGAATGTTGAAAGAATGAAAAAATTCGCGGACTCCAGGTTGGGAATCACTGAACTAGACCACAGCGGGGCGACTTTATTGGTTGTATACATGTAGATAATGGAAAAATGAAAGAACGACAAAGTTGTTTTTTTTTCACTGTGTATCCATTCATGTTCGAAATACCAATTAATATCACTTATAACATTTTTTTAGTAAATTTCGCGAAAAGGTTTCTTTTGAATCAATGAATAAAGTTAGGCGAAGTTTTTCAATGCGCGGTTGTACATTAAATATAGTGTTTTAGCGAGTTTTAAGGTATATTAGAGAACATTTTGCTGGAGCGAATTTCCCCGGGGTGTTAACAAAGGCACCGCGAAAATCCGGCAAAGGAAAATTTCCATACAACGGCTATCAGAAATGAAAATAATTAAGCATTCCTTCATAAAATATGTTTCACGTCATGAGTAAAATTGCAGCTAATGGCGAAAATTAATGCCTCGAGGGTTGGTGAAAAGATCAAGACGTCTATGAATAGAATTTATTTTAAAAATAAATAAAATTGACAGAATATATCCACGAAAAATTTAAGATTTCGACTGAAGGCAATTGGTGAAATTTAATATAATATTAAATTTGAATCGTTCACATTTGATACACTCTCACAAGTTCTGTCACTGAAGACGCTGGTTTCGCATTTCAGCATCTTCAGGCGTTTAACTACACCCGTGCATAAGATTCTGATATTATTATTTAATACTACAAGGACAAGTTTCGCTCTTAACCATCATTAACTAATTCGATGGCTACCAGAGACGAGTTATCTCGTCTATAACTAATTAAATTAATAGTTTCAAATTATTGCCGGCGTGCTAGATAATTAATATTAATTATCTACGGCAGCTAAAAGGTTAAAAACTGATAATAAAGTGCTATTGATACTGTGTAAATAGGACTGTATTGATCAGTTGATAATGCTTGTCATGAGTGAAACCGGCCTTCGTCAGATTAATTGTGGAATTAGTACAATTAATGAGTGCTTAGTGTGGAAAGTGTCGGGTCCATGGCACAGTGGTCATCTTGGTTGGCTTCCATGCCGATGGCATCCAATCCTGGATCCTTTTTGTAATCCTGGAATTTCGGGATTCATATTTTTTTCAATCCCGTAGGTCGCTAGCAGATTTTTCTCGCCGATTTTGGGATTTTACGAATTTCTATAACTGGGATTTTTTGTCACTGGCCAATTACAAAAAGCGAGGAATTTTATGAAATTTCCACATTTGGAAGTGTGGAATTAGTACATGTTTATTTTATTTAGTTCGATGACTTGAAAGTTAGGAATTGACAGATTGTAAAATTATTGAAAAAAACGATTAGCTCGCTGGCCGATTTTAAAACCTGGGAATTTACGGAATTCCCAAAAAGAAAAACATGTGATAGGATTTTTTGTTTATTTAGCTCGCCGATTCATTTCAAACTTTTTCGATTTTAATTACCAAGGAATTTACAGATTTTGCATTTTTTTTAGCTCGCTTATCCAAAAAAGTAGCGAATTGAAGGCTTGCACAGATATTCTCGAATGTGAGAGCTTTTGTTTTTTTAGCTCATTTACGTTGTGTGCCCGCGGCCCTACAAAACTGTCCTATGGCTTCATTAAAATAATATTTATCATCTGTGGCGCCCTTGGAACAGGGGTGGGCTGGAGGGCGCTCGCAAAAGGTCGTGCGAGCCCCTTGTTAAATTTGACTGAGGCCGGCGAGCCCCGTTCTTAAAGTAAAAAATATTCTCAAATCAACAGTAGTTGCTGTAGATGGTTTATATGTATTATGAAACAAAAGACTTTGTTGCATTTGGAAATCTCTCGTAAAATACATTTATTTCGGGTGCATCGTGAGTTTTTTTTTTTAAATTTCTATAGCAGTATATTTTTACTTAATAAAAATCATATTAAAAAACATTTGATTGGCATCGTAATTATTGCGAATCACCTATAAGAGTGATAAAAAAATCCACCCCTTATCTGGAACACCGCGAATATCTCTCCGGTTAACCGAGCCCCTTGTTTACATTTTGGCACCCCACCGAACTCCGGTTGAGAAACCCTGATGTAATCTACCAGACAAACAGTTTGCACATGCTTGGTTTCTGCAATAGAGTACCCAATTGTATCATTCGACTTTAATGTTATATTTCACGAATTGGTCCCCTGGGATAATGTTGGCTGGGTTAAATGTTTGAGATAACCATCTGATAGCGTTATGCGTCAAACAACCACAGACAACTCACTTAAAAGTTAAGACATTTTAATAAGTGTTCTTCCCAACATAATTTATGGAAAAGTTTTCGCTATTATTTTGTTTTAAAGTAAAAAGAAACTTCATCATACTGTCTTCTCTGTGCAAATATTATTATTTATAGTAGGGTTTATTCTATCCAATATTCCTTTTATAAAGTAATTCCGGATAAAGTGCTTGTCAGAAAAGGTTGACGAGTGATGAGCTACCTATTTTTTTAAATTTTCTCTTGCGTAAAAAAAAACATATCGTTGGCGTATACCAGTGATGCACAACCAATTAAACTTGAAGATAATATTTGAACGAATTAGAGAAAATTTTTGGAGAAAAATCTCACAACTTATTTGATATAAGTAGCTATTTTTAATAGTTTATTTTTTTTTCAGTGTAGAAATAAAATTAACAACATCATCTGTTATTTAATATTTCTACTGAGAGTGCTTGGTGGAAATTCAATATTAAATTTAAATCGACAGTACAACTTCATCCGAGCACGTTTGAATATGCCGAAAGGCGAAACCCGGGTCGTTAGTGAAAAAACTTGTGTGAATGTACATAATTTGAACGATTCAAATTTAACATTATCTGTATTTTAAAAATTAGTAATTTTACTGCACTTTTTGAGATATTTAAATTATAAATATCAATAATGCTGCATTTGATCGCAATTATTCAAGACGAACATTCTGAAAGAATTGTACCTGGCCATATATTTCTTTCGGCTTATACGATGCCAAAATGAGAATTCTACCATTTTGGAGCAGTAAAGCTAAATGTTCCTGATTATTTTTTGAGTAACGTGAACATGAACTGTTTGTTCTCCCAATGTGTAGAGCCAGTGGCGGCCTTTCAATGTGGCATTGGATCAATGTTCCCCTTGTATATGCGGTAGCGGTTATGTTTCATGAAATAATATTCAAGCATTCACCATTCACTCATTTTCAATTCTTCGTGTATTTATTGTCTATAATAAATATTTTTAGAACATTTTATTTTATTATTATATTATATTTCGTGAAATATAGCCGCCCCTGCATATACAAGGGGTGCATTGATCCAATGCCACATTGACCTGACGCCACTGTGTAGAACCAGCCTCCCAATGCTGATGCTACTGGAGAGAGCTTTAAAGCCGAATGTTTTTTTAACGTGTTAATGTAGAGTTCGTCAGAGCTTACTCAGTTGACTTCATTGCCAATTTTAAATATTTTTTTCTCCTGCTTTTTAATAATTAAATGTATTCTGTTTTTTCTTGATTGTAAAAGTCGAAATTTTATGTTTTTCGATCTTATGCAATGTTAAATAAAATAATTGAACAATCGAAAAAAATATTGCTATTTTACGTCAAAATAACAAAAACTTTTTGTGCTTAACTTGTGGTCAAGTGTTCAACATCGTTGGCTTCGGTTACGGAGGTCACGGGCTCGAACCCCACTATAGACAGTTTTATAAAAGTTGATTTTTCAATCGATTTGTGAATTTCTATTTAAAGGCATGGACGTATGTGATGTCTTGGATTAAGCATCATATCGAGAGCGATTAGCCAATCACTAGTCCTATCTTAGCTCTATCCTTCTATTCCTACTCTCTTCGGAAAAAAGAGAGGTTGAGCAACTGAGTAACCAGCAGTTCTCGTTGAAAAACTTCTATTGAGATAAACTCCATTAGGAGTCCATAGGCTCCACATTGGTAGCGGACATTGTAAAAAAAAATGTATACAATAAATATTGACAAAATATTTTTATCAAATTGTTTACTGAATAACAATTTTCGATTAGAAAAATGAAAGTTTTGTGTAAGAATGTGCTGTTCTATATTTCAGCATTCATTGGTTGTTTTTTTTTGTCTTCATTTTTTGACTTATCGCCTTCTGCCAGCATGTTTTTTTTTTGTATTATTCGTTAGCGACGACTGAATCATTTACGTCGTGCGCTCACGGCCAACGAAAGGTCTTTAAAATTCGATGTTATGATGTATTTTAATATATCCTCTTCAAAACATCATAACTCCATTACCGAAATATTTTCGGCGCCACGCCTATTTACTCGTCGGGGATACGGCGCGGAACAATACCAACAAAACTCGGATTCAATATTTAAATTTATATTAGAAATAAACAGCGCCAACGAGACACGAAAATTGGGGCGTCTAGTTACAAAGAGCGGTATAACTACATTTAGTCAAAAAAGTGTTATATTTATTTAATTCATGCTCGCAGGTTATCTGGAGACATGTCTAAGCATGTTTTAATTCCTATCCCAGCGACATAAAAAAAAATAAGCCTTAAATTTGAATCGTTCAAATTATGTACATTCTCACAAATTTTGTCACTAACGACCCGGGTTTCGCCTTTCGGCATCTTCAGGCATTCAAGTGCACGGATGAACTTGAACTGACGCTTAGCAAATGAAAGTTTCGTGTTTATAAGCCTTGTAGAACATGTAAGGTGTGTGCAAAGCATCAAAAAATGAGTGAGACTCGGTACATGTCTAAGCATTGCCGTGTGTCTCTTCACAAAGGGGAATGTTGGCATAATTATCACACTAAGTTTAAATATAAAAACCTAATTAACAATCCCTTAAAATTTCATTTAAATCCATCCATAATTTTCATAGATATGACACTTATACCAAACGCTTAAGAAAAATGCTATTTCTTCGAAAATGGACCGGGCACAGGGGTTGATTTACCTAATTTTGGCCGGGGCTGATAGTGTTAATGTGTAGCATATGGCCTCCTGATGGAGGTATCTCAACGGAAGTTTTTTTTATACGGGAACCGTTTGTTAATCAATCGCTTAACTTTTCTTTTCCGAAAAGAGTAGTGGGGTTAGAAAGTATTGGCCAGGACATGACTTGTGGTTAACTAATCACTCTCGTTACACCCAGTTATTGAAGAATCGGAAGGGAGGGATTTTTTTGACATCACATGCCTTCGAACAGAAATCGATAAATCGATCGAAAAAATGCTGTTCGTACTGAGACTCGATCCCGTGAGATCCGGCATGAAAGCCAACGATGTTGACCACTGTGCCATAAACTAGGTATGGCCTAGAAGAGGCTCGAAGCTTCTCGAAACTTATTGTTTACTTAAATTTGAATCGTTCAAACTATGTACATTCTCACAGATCTTGTCACTAACGACCCGGGTTTCGCCTTTCGGCATCATCAGGCATTCAAGTGCACGGATGCACTTGAACTGACGTTTAGTAAATGAAAGTTTCGTGTTTATATAAGAAATAAATGCATCAATGAGTCCAAAGCCATTGCTGGCGAAAAGAATAAGCTCATGGGAATGCCAACAGATTTGAGTAGTAAGTAGTTTCAAGAATTATATTATTTGTTTGTCGGCAAAGGTTTTATGATTATATGATTTTATGATTATATAGGGTATAGAAGTGGAGATGCCGGAAAGTTTAGTATTTCATTTAAAATCGGAAGACTTTGCAGCTGTGCTTTATTTATTTCCAAAATTTCCTGGAAAAAGAGCTTATGACTGTCCGTATTTGGGTGTAACGTTTTTATCCCTTGTTCCTGATTGAACACGTGTCCTTCCGAAATTAAGTGATTAGCAAAATTAGACGTGTCTTTTTTCAATCTAAAGGCTGCCATATGTTCTAAAACTCGGATGTTCAGTGTCCTTTCTGTTTTGCCGATATAAAACTTTGTACAACAAGAGCATTTGTACAACAAGAGCATCTTTTTTAGAGAGAGCAATTGAGCAATTTAAGAGAAAACAATATTTTCAAATCAAGTAAGTATATATCTGCAATTTACGACTTATATATTATCTACGACAGCTTCAGTATATACAGTTGTATAAGCTCACGGTGAATTGCATATTGTTACATATTATAAATGTATTAAGTAACAATCGATTGCTTATTTAAGTATTGCATGTAATTGCATTGGAGTGATACAAATATTCACTTCTTCCCAAGAACACCGTGAATTGATTTGAGATTAAGCGAGCCACTTGTTAACGTATTGGCAATTATTATTACGTTTTTATTTTATTCTTATTTTTATAATATATCAGAATAGTAAAATGAAAATCATTCCTACTCAAACAAGCATTTGTGAAAATATGATTTTCTGAGGATGCCTCTGAAAGAGGCGGAACACGTGTCACAGTTTGTATCACAATACGTGGAATAATCAAAGTTATTTTATATTAATTTACGATTTTTTATTTGAGTATTGCATATAATTGCACAGGAGTGATAAAGAAAACTCAAGCCTTCCCCAGAACACCAAGAATTACTTTGAGATTAAGCGAGCCTTGTTAATGTATTGACAGACCACCGCTGCCATAAACCCAACAATTTTAATAAGGAAAAAAATAATTTTAATCATTGCTTCTTGATTAAACACGGGGACTTTCATCACTAGAAATGACTTGAGTCACTTATAATGAGTAAGGACCGAATGAAGCTTTTTGTTTATAATTTATGTCCTGTGTTGTTTTTTTTTTTGTATCAGAATCATTTTAGAACAAATAATTTGCGAAAAAATATATTAATAATTATAAGTGGATCGTGCTATTTGCAAAATCGTGTAAAATAAGAATAGAGTGTACGTGGGTGATATTATGTTGCTATGGTTATAAGGCAGTTTTTTTATGTGCATATTTTAATTAACTTGTCTGAGAATTGGATAAAACAGTAGCAAGTCAAATAGTAGGTTAATTGAAATGTGCAAATCTATCATTGCCCAAGAGTGAATTTTGGAGGGCGGCGAAATGACGTGTTGGCTATAAAAAATAGTGCAAAAATAGAATATCACAATAACGACACGTGAGTGCTTTTAAGATCATCAATGTCAATTTTTTTTAAAATATATAATAAGGTGAAAAAATTAAAAGTATTTTACTTCCAAAAATGTTATTATATATATATCGACTGTGGAAAGGAAAAAAGACGTAACCCACAGTTTTTTCAAAACAGTTTTTTTTTTGATAATTACAATGTATCAAACTTGATACACGTTCTATCAAAAGGATGCGAGCTGCAAATGCCGAGTTAGTATCTAAATTTAGCTTTCTCCGTGCACTTCAAGGTTGTGTATAATTCATATTTTTGCATATGTCACAACAACATGCTAGACATGGTAAACATGCTAACTTTATAACATATATATATATAATAATTCCATATCGACTTTGGAAAGGAAAAAGGACGTAGCCCACAGTTTATTCAAAAAAGCTTTTTTTCGATAATCACAATATATTCATCTTGATACACGTTCTATCAAAAGGGTGCAAGCTGTAAATGCCGAATTAGTATCTTTATTTAGCTTTTAAGTTTGAGAAAGATGACCTTGTAAAAAATTAAAACCAAGAAAAAAGTCTGAAATAAAGGTTTTTTCTGGTTAATTTCTTTAATTAATATTAGATTATGTCAATTAAACACCAGTTTAGAAGTCTCCGTGCACTTCAATGTTGTGTATAATTCATAATTTGCATATGGCCAAAAATCATCAAAACACGTTTTTTGCAGCTCCTGTGAAATTTGATATGTGTGGGTTGCGTCCCTTTTCCTTCCCACAGTCGATATGTTATAGTTATTAATGCCAAATATATATTTGTTTGAATTTAATTTTAATTTTCTCAATCCCGGGATTAGTACTGTCACAATCCCGGGATTTCGGTATCGCAGAATCGGACGGGATCCCGGGATGCAACTGAGATGAACGAAAGCCCGAGTGCATTAAATAATACTCAGCTACCGTAATATAATATATCGTCATTGTTCTGGCAGAAGCACTTAAGTAACAGATTGATAGTTCTGAGTAAACAGCAAATGAAAGTTTCACCTTTTAGAGCAGTGTCTGCCAAACTGTGTGTTCTTTTTTAAAGATACATTTCCAATTTTATTTGTTGTGCCGCGGTACATGTCCCGTACACCAGTGTGCCGTGAAGTAAAAAAGTTTTTGCAGGCACTGTTTTAGAGTAACGCCTCTAGCATCTATATTTTATGTTGCATAGATAATTTTAATATCAAAATAAAGATGCATTAATGCTGATCTGACACAAATAAGAGCTTAAAATTAATAAATAGGGACAGTTGTCTGTCTTAAAATCAGTATAGATAATAATTGCCTATACAAATTAATGCTTTTTTGCCAAACTGGTATAATCAATGTAACTACTGGGTTATTCCAGACAAAGAATCTCTTTGTACTATTCTGCCAAAACGGTGACAATTGTTTTTTTAATTCATGTCCGCTCCCACTGTGGAGCATATGGCTTCCTAATGAAGATATCTCAAAATAACGTGTGTTACTCAATCGCTCCATCTCTCTTTTTCAAAGAGAGAAGTAGGGATGCCGGCTGCGTGGTCGAGTGGTCAGCGTTGTTGGCTTCAGTTACGGAAGTCACAGGCTCGAATCCCAGTACGGGCAGTTTCTTTCGTATATTTTTAATCGATTAATAGTTTTCTGTTTAAAGGCATGGATGTATGCGATGTCTTAAACTCCCTTCCACTTATTCCGCTCAAAAAAAATAGCAAAGCGAAGACGATTAGCAAACCTCTAGTCTTGTCCTAGCACAATCCTTCTATTCATACTCTTTTAGATAAAAAAAAAAAAGAGTCTGAGCAACTGATTAGCACGCAGTTTTCATAGAAACACTCAAACAGATAAACTTCATAAGGAGTTCATATGCTCCACATTGGGAGTGGGAATGATCTGGGATCGCGACCGCACCAATCCCGGGATTTCGGGATTGAGAAAATGAAACATGAAATATATTGTTTTTTTAGCAAATCCGTAAATTCTTAGGATTTTCCTTCTATTCCTACCCACTTTGAAAAAAAAGAGAGTCTGACCAACTGACTAACGCGCAGCTCTCGTAGAAACATCTGAACATATAATCTACAATAAGGAGTTCGTATGCTACACATTGGGAGCGGGCATGGTTTAAAAATTAGGAATAGAACATGGATAAGACTAAGGCATGGCTAGTGGTCCACTAATCACTCACGTTACTTTACGTTATTTTATCGTTGGGAGGGTGAATGTTTTTGAATTTTTAGACATCACAAACATCCATGCCTTCGACTAGATATCGACAAGTCTAATTAAAAAGTGTTATTCGAACTCGTGAGATCCGGCACGAAAGCCAACAACATTAACCGCGCGCCATAGACCTGTCAATATCTAAGTTTGTTTATTTATTTAATCATCCATTTTCTTATGATATTAATTAAATACGAGAGATTATTAAATGTTCTCAAATAAGAAATAAAACTATTCACAGAATACTTGTTTTACTTCATGTCATCATTGACTAGTAATAAATTTTAATATAAAGCGAGTTTCACACAATTCTAAAGAAATAAGAATCATGCCAATCGTACGTTACTATGCGGTTTAAGTATTTAAATTCTTTGAATTTAAATTTAAGTACAATAACGAATTTCAAAATTAAAATTGTCCATTCGACTGAATGGAGTTTCCTCAACTTGACCTACACTATATGTTTTTATTATTATACATGTATTATCTCATATATATCTCTAATAAAAGTAGGGATTCAGTGTCGAGGCGATCAGAGAATAAATTCCCGGGAAATCGATGCTTCATTTCCCGGGACATTAAATTATACAAAGACTATTGCTAATTTAATATTTCCCCTAGAAAATTGGACGTATTTAAAATCAAGTCATTAGTAAAGTTAATCCATTTTCCAATCAATAGCTTTTAGTTTAGTAATACATTTATTTCTTTTTAAACACGATACACTTATTTACTAAACGTCCGTTCAAGTTCATTCGTGTAAATGAACGAATGAAAATGTCGAAAGGCGAAACCCGGGTCGTTGGTGACAAAAATTGTATGAATTTACACAATTTGAACGATTCAAATTCAATATCAATATTTACAATACAATTTATTCACATCAATAAAAAGTTTTTGTTACTAATTGTCGAAAGAAAAAATATATATTACAAATTTATTGAAATAGTTGTCTTTCTGAGTTTTGGTTTGTCAATTGAGTTATGAATATGTTTTAACATCCATTATATTACATATATACGAATATATACATATCGACTGTGGAAAGGAAAAAGGACGTAACCCTCAGTTTTTCTAAAACAGCTTTTTTTCGATAATCACAATTTATACAACTTGACACACGTTCTATCAAAAAGATGGAAGCTGAAAATGCCGAATTGGTATCTAAATTAAGCTTTTAAGTTAGAAAAAGAGGACTTTGTAAAAAGTTACCAAGAAAAAAGACTGAAATAAAGGCTTAACCTAGACAATTTCTTTAATCAATATAAGGTTATGTCAATTAAACACCAGTTTTGACGTCTCCGTGCACTTCAAGGTTGTGTATATTTCATAATTTGCATATGGCCCAAACCATCAAAACATGTTTTTTGCGCCTCCTATAAAATTTGATTTGTGTGGGTTACGTAATTTTTCTTTCCCACAGTCGATATATAAAATAGCATAATTTGAATTTAACTAAAGTATGTTATTACTACGGTCTCGCGATAATTTTCCGGGACTTGAAATTTTTTTATCTCTTATCCCGGGATTTGAAAAAAGCCGAGATTTTGGAATCCCTGGGTGTGTTTACCAGCGCGAAAACCCAAAATCGCAAACCGGTTTATAAATCTGCTATAGAAGTCAGCTGATATTGATAGTATTGATCAGAGACTTGTGAAGATCGCTTGGACGACGACCACAATGGCCTTCAAAATCCTGCTGATTGTTTTGAGTTGCTGCGTGTTAAATTTGCTGGGAATACCAGGTTAGATAAAAATAAAAATGAAAGTTCAAAAATTCATAGTGTCTTAAGGGTGAGTGCAACGGTCTTCAGCCACACCTATAATTAAGACAAATTGTTAAGTGTCTTCAAATGTGACAAACATTCGTGTACATAATTGATAAAATCTAGTTTAAAAGTATTTTCAAAACATCTAAGTTGAGTTAAGCATTCTTTATTATTATATTGCAATACTATTCAACTGTAAACTACGACCAGAGAGCTAGCGGCGTGATTAAGCAGTGACCATTTTTTTAAAAATAAATTATTGCATCTCAACTAAAACGCACAATTTTTATTTGAAAATTTTATTAATCGATAACAAAATCAAGTACATTAATTATTCATTATTTTTTCATCTTTTGTTTTATATTCGTAGGTAATTGAAAGTTAATATGGTATCTCTGGAATGGAGAATTGTTAGAAAAAGTATATTTTAATATGAATGTATTTTATTTTGATAAAGTTAAACCTTTATGGGGTGCAGTCACATTGCGAACATCTTATCATTGTAATCATTCGCTAAAATAATTCCAAAATTATCGTGACGGATATTAAATTGATTGTAATCTTCAATGCCAGTGGCATTATGCCACCTCAATAAATTAAATGCAAATTTTACACAAATTTATCTGGGGTCACAAACCCGGTAGCTCCTCGATTCTGTTTTTGACGTCTCGGTGCAGCGGTCGGCAAACTTTTTGACCACTACCTGGACTTCTGCGTTAAATATTACATATTGAAATGAAAGTGATCGAATGCGTCTAAAAATGCACTTAGTTTTCAGATTTCTCTGCGGACCACCAAAATGTTCTCGCGGACCACACTTTGCGGACCGCTGTTCTAATGTAAATAAATTGTTGAAAAATAAATTCTGCGTTTTAGTTAAGATACAATTATCTATTTAAAAATAATAGGAAGTCGCTGACTCTCTGTTCATATTATACAAATAACTGTTAGTGGAATAGAATAATAAATAA
Organism: Himalopsyche tibetana; assembly: GCA_030503985.1. Taxonomy (NCBI): domain Eukaryota; kingdom Metazoa; phylum Arthropoda; class Insecta; order Trichoptera; family Rhyacophilidae; genus Himalopsyche; species Himalopsyche tibetana. The sequence goes on along the minus strand of JAPJYX010000052.1, from coordinate 2,130,422 downwards.
TGCTTAACTCAAATGGGCTGTTTTTTAAATCTTATTAAGTTATATTTTATTAATAACACCAGAGATCGTCAGCCTTTTTATGCCTATCGCCTACTTTTGCTTACGTTCGTGTCCCCAAAAAGCAAGAAAGAAAGAAGCAAAAATCGCATCGGGTATCGAAAAACCATGTTGCCATTTAAGGCAATTGATATTACGGGTTACCTGATAACAAAATTTAAACACAATTAATTTAGCTACAAATTTTAAATGTCTGCCAGTTTTCATCACAAAAGTGGCGGTGGATGGGGTATCCAATCCCGAAGCCCTTTTCCGATCCCGGGATCTCGGGATTCCGGGATTGAGATTTTCTCACCGAGGAATTTGAAATCCTCGATATTCGTGTCAATTTTCAAGGATTTGCTCAAAATTTCTCAATCCCGGAATTTTGGGATCAGAAAATTTAACGGGATTCCCTAGTAGTGGAGCGTGTGACTATAAGCCATACCGTATCAATGTACTATTATTATATGTCTAAAAATTACATATTTATTAGGTTTTATTTTTTGAAAGAAAATCACGGCCCTCCATGCCCGTCCATATTAATACCGCACGGCACAGATCAGGTTAAATCGATCGTGTTTGCATATTTAATCAATAATAAATTAAATAATTTCAGTTGAAGGAGAGGACCCCGTTTTCCGAAATGACTACAAGTACATACCGGATATTAAAATGTTCCTGAAAGGACACAACACACTTACCAAATGGGTGGATGCCAGGGAAAAATGTTCCGCAGAAGGTGCCACTTTGCTGGTTCCCAAATCAGAAGCTGAAGCCAAAATAGCTTTGAAATCATTTACGTTTAATAATGACATTTGGCTGGGAGTCCATGATAAGTTCTCAGAAGGAGAATTCACATCTTTAGACGGTAATTATGTTTTTTTAAAAAAAGTATTTTAATACTCATTCTTTTCATGCAACTTCTGACTCTTTGATTCATTTTATTTATACAATTTACATGTACACAGTAGGGATTCTGAAGTCTCGGGGTTTTCAAAGTCCCGGGACTTGAGGCGTGATAAAGTCAAAGTCCCGGGACTCGAAACTTTTATTTCCCCTTCAATAAAATCATAAATTTACTAAAATTAAATATTTGTACGTATGTGTTACATACCCTCGACGCTTTTTGAATGTACGCATTAGTAAAAATCGTGTTTTTTAAATATTATGTTTAATAATTATTATTCTTCCTATGTAATGGTTAAATGAAATTCTTACGGTTGATTTTTACTAAGAAAGGATGATAATGGTACATGTATTGAAAAAATATCAATGAATTCGGCCGCCGTCAGGAGTAAATTTATGACCGTGACTTCACAATACAGCTTTTACACTTTTTTTTCACACAGATCTCGGTTCGATTCCCGGTCAGATCAAAGTGAATTTGAGAATTATTCAATTCAAAGTTGTGATCGAAGACTGGGTGTTCGATCGATGTCAATTCACATAAATTCCTCTCCTCCCATCCTTCTGATCCTTTAATAACTGGGTGTAGCCATAGCGATTAGCCAACCACTAGTCCTGTTCTAGCCTTATCCTTCTGTCTTTGCTACTCACTTTGAAAAAAGTGAGGCTGAGCGATTGATTAACAAACAGTTATCGTAGAAAAACTTCTGTTGAGATACCTGCATTAGGAGACCATATGCTCCACATTGGGAGCGGACATGAATTTAAAAACAACAAAAAAGGAGCATATGACCACCACGAGACACCTCCAGGTTCTCCGTCTCTCACCAATTGCCCTGTTTCCTTTCATAACATTCCAGCTAGAGTATCCGATCCGATTAGTGTATATAATAAATAAATCTTAATGTCGTTGGTTTTTACTTTGTTAATGATAATTCATACCTAATTGGTTTTTTCTGTTTATAGTTTTCATTGCTAAGTGGTCTTCAACTTTTTATTTATAATTTATTGTCCTTGTATTTTGCTTCAATTCTTTTGCTAGGTTGTAATACCAATTGTTTGTCATACCTTGTTTTTTATCACTTCACTTTTGTATAAATATCACTGTTTTATTGTTTTTCTATCAGTTTAAAATGCTCATCATGAGCGAAACCGGTCCAGATCTAATAAATTTTACGTGGAAAAAGTACTAAAAATGTTTTATTATTTTTATGAGATATTTTATGTTCGGCGATTTTTCAAACAATTTCATGTCAATTTCGAAAACCTACATATTTGCGAAATTCCCAAAATTACTAGCTTTTTTTTAGCCTTTCCAAGAATTTTCGTGTTTCATTGTCTCAATACCAAAATTGGACGGGATCTCGGGATTGAATACCCTAACTCAAGCATCCCAGCATTCCGTGAATCGTATAAGAACAAATAAGTCGTGTAAAAATGTGACATTCGTTATTTTTACTGGCCCGTGTTATTTAAAAATCGTGTAAACAAAAGAGTGGTGTGTAATGATGATATTAATTATTGTCTATTGATTTTTCAGGCAAGTATCTATCAGATATTTACATTAAATGGCAACCAAATGAACCAAGCAATACAGACAACAAAGAACACTGTGTTACAATCAATGCGAATGGCTTGTCCAGTGATGTTGACTGCGAACAAAGATTATACTATATTTGCTCAAAAGATTCAGCAAACATTACCAAAAACTCATTGTGTGATACATACGACACCGGTAAGTAGTATAATATAATTTTAAAATGAACTATTCCATCTTGAAATCGCTACCGTTAAAACGAAAAAGCCGATTTTATCCATTAAATCATATATGGGCAACCACAGGCCCGCTGAGCTATTTTGTCTGACCCTGATTCATCTCGGCGAAGTAATAGAGAAATAAATTATAAGAAGTTTGCCGACTTCCAAAACAAAGACTCCACATTCGCTAAAATAGCTCGCCCGATGAATTCTGATGCAAATAATGTGCCAGCAAATTTACGGATGGAACTTATTGAGCTTCGGGGGACCTAATGCTAAAATCACAATTTAACAACATTGCTTTGACGGATTTTTAAAAATTATTGAAAGAAAAATATACAAATTTAAGCACATTTGCAAGAAAAATCATTTGTCTTTTTGGCAGCACATGTAGATGTGAACAGTTTTTTTCGAGGATGAAACACACTAAATCAAAAATTGGAACGAGGAAACATTCGAAATTGTATACGGTTATCCTCAAGCAATACCAACGCCAATATTGATAGTCTCGTAATTCAAGTACAAGGCCAATCTTCAAACTAAATTTTGTAATCAACATATGATTTAATATTATGTTGTTCATTATATAAATAAGAACATATATAAGAAGTAGCAACGTGTTTTATTTAATTTAATATAACTTTATTATGTTTAATAATTTGGTCCGGCCCTTGGCTCGAAAACAGAATTATAATTTGACCCCAGACCTAAGAAAGGTTACCCATGCCTGCTTTAAATGCACAGATGGCTGCGAAAAGTACAAACTTGCATTAAGAAATATTTGGTACAGTCGCAATAGACGTACATCAAAAAGTGCATACTCTATTCGAACGGAGTTCATTTTGCTTCCTAAAAAACGCCCCACTTCCCCGCAAACAAAAAACCCCTCTTTACAATAATATATTGCTAGAGATGTGAATTTCATAATTTAATAAATTTAACATTCATTTAAAATGCCAACAATATCTTTAAAAAATGAAAAACAAATAAAATATAGTTCTTGAAACTACTTACTTCTCAAATCTGTGGGCATTCCCATGAGCTTATCCTTTTCGCCAGCAATGGCTTTGAACTCAATGATACATTTATTTCTTATATAAACACGAAAAATTCATTTACTAAACGTCAGTTCAAGTTCATCCGTGCACTTGAACGCCTGAAGATGCCGAAAGGCGAAACCCGGGTCGTTAGTGACAAAATCTGTGAGAATGTACATAGTTTGAACAATTCAAAAAAAAAACGTATGATACCGTTTAAAACGAATGTACCAAATATTTTTTTTGTTCAAAGAAATTCTGCGACGAATAAAATGAAACGAAAATTAAAACTCATTTATGGTGATAAATAATACTTAAAGGAATGCTAAAAATATTAGATTTTATAATGTATTCTTGCATACTGGAGGTGACTGCATTTGACTACAAAACGTTGATTATTAGCATGAATTGTTTTTTTCACTTTTAACCTTCTCACGCCGTCTGCGTATCGCAATGGTCATTTCAAAATTTTAACACCTCCATGCTCATGATGCGTTCATAGCTAGTTGAGCCATTAAATCATTCAAGCATTTTAAGCACTTATAAATAAAATGAGGGTGAAAATTGGACCTAGAATATATTTTCAAGCATATAAACATTTTTTAAATTATTTTTTAGCTTCTAACTTAGGTTTAAATACTGTCAATAAACAGTGAAACTGAGATGCCATCATAGCAGGGAACGTGATTTTTTAAGATGGCATGTTACGGGTTAATGCCAAAATCACAGTATTGGATTCCTTACTTGCGAAAAGGTTCATGGTATCTTATAATGTTTATTTATAAGGTAATTTTCGATTGGATTTCAGAATATGCTTATTATCTTGAAGCCGATCGCTGCTATAAATTTCACACCGTCCCAAGAAACTGGCATGATGCTTTCAAGATATGCAAGGCGGAACAATCTCAGTTGGGCATCATCAACAGCGAAGAAGAAGCAAAGATTTTTGTGGACCTGCTGGCCAAATATCCGTCAAATAAATTAAAGGACAACTTTGTTAAAGACCTAATATCTTTGGGGTTTAATGATATTTTGAGTACAAGTCATGGTAATTTCTTGTCAATAAACGGTATGTACAATATTATAATTTAGTTTAATATTTTTCGATATATTAGGAGATTTACCGACCATAAAGGTGGTTTAGTTCATATAAAGCAGCGGTCAGGGAACCGGGGTAAATCACCCCAAATAGAGTAAAAATGAATTTTGGGGGTATTAAGGAAGTTTTTAAAAACTTGAAGGGGGAAAGATTTCAATTAAATTTTGTTTGTTCCAATATGAGAATTATGTTTTGTAAAAATGTTTAATTTAATTTTACATTGATTGTTTTTTTCAAAATGAGGGGGTATTATCGACTTAGGGGTAATGGTAAAAAAAGTTCCCCGACCGCTGATATAGAGCTACAACAAGAAAAAATGGTAGCTTTGATATATCGTCGTTTTGGGTAAACATGGTTCCATCTCTTTTGGGGTGTTCAATGTCAATACTTGGTGAAAAGGCATTACCTTGAGAAAAAACACAATATCCCTTTGTACTTTATTTCCACTTTATTTATAAGTTTCGCTCATGGCGAGCGTTGTCAACTGAACTGAATGGTTCCATCTGCTTTTTCTTCACAAAATGACTTTTTAATACAGTTTTATTCGCATTCTAAATACAGTTTTATCTGTACTGAAAAAAAAAACAAATTCACATTAAATCCATTAATATTAAAATTGAAGTACGATTATTAATATTAAAATTGAAGTACGTCTTAAAAGCATACGATTTTTTAAAGAGCACCAAAGTTCCATCTTAACGCGTTGTTAAAAAATCAACGTGTAGAAAATCACAGTCTTAAAAACGGTTTACTCTTTCATTCTCGTACGTAGATGCATAAGTGTGTTCCCTACGGGCATCCCAGATGAAAGAAACAAATGCCGTAACGTACACAAGATAAAGGGAGACATAATATTATTGAGTGTGTTAAATCCTTATACAGGTTGCTTATAAAATTTAAAAAATGGCCGATGCCAACACAAATTAGTGCATTAGGTTCTATCTGCAGATTTCTTTCAACCATTTAAGAGCACCGAAGTTCTATCTGCAGTTTCGTATATATTCTAAATATGCTAATATAATTACGACATTGAAATAAAATTAATATGTAAGATATACGTTTAATTCTGATTATATTTATACTTCTAAATAATTTACTTTTAATCTAAAATATCGTTTCTACAAAAAGTTACATCTTCTGAAATCTTATATTGCTTCTCCTGCACAGTTTTAGTTGTTTTTTTAAGGTGGAACCTAACCAAAGTTTTGACACATATAAACTAGGTTGTAAAAAAGTGATAATTATTTGTTGTCTTGTTTTTAATATGGTGTACAGAATTTGAACGATTCAAATTTAATTTTGAGATTCCACCAAGAAAAATAATTGAGTAATTCTGAAATTTTACCAGCAATAATCATTGCTATTTCAATATTGTATTCACGCAGATAATAATACCTTAAACATTTTTTTTTTAAATATCATTAGGAAAAACTCTTCAGGAAGAGGGTTATGACAATTGGGCCAGTGGGCAACCTGACGACTTCCAGAACGAGAGATGTGGGTCTATGTCCCGTGATGGAAAGTTGAATGATTTCAATTGTATATCCAGAGCGATGTTCGTCTGTGAGAAGTCTCTCGGAGATGCCACGAATGTGCAACTTCATTCAAGATTTGGAGATTTCATAAAAAAAACGGCATAAAGACATGGAATCGGTAGGCTGACGATTGTTTGGGCCTCCAATTCCAGGGTTGTGATGGTAAAAGTCCCGGGAATTCGGGATTGAAAAAAAACTGAGAAAGTTGCGCGAGGGCTAAAAAGAGGTCCCAAATCATTTTGTTAATTTGACAATTGGAAATCTTGGAATTTTGGAAATTCTGTTAATTCTTAAGATTTAAAATCGATTAAATATTTTTTGTAAAATTTAAAAATCGCCGAGCAAAGATCACTCTTTGAAATGGTTGCTCCTCATTTATGTGACCCATGAAAACTTATACTTTTTGAGTTAGAAGGTTGTAGAAAATTACCGTGATTCTAATGCTTATGACATAAAATTTTTAATTTTAATGTGAGTGTAATGGTCAACAACGACATCTATGATTGAGATAAACAATTACTTAGTGACTTTTTACAAACATTCGTGTAATCTATATATATAAAACAAAGTCGGGTTATTTATACCACGTATAACTCAAGAAGGGCTTGGCTGATTTTATTGTGTAATAAAAAAATCGTGTAATTTTTTTATATTTTTGTTGAAGTTTCATTACTACCTATTTTACATCTTTTAAATGACACGGTCATTTCAATTTAGAGAACCAATCTTCATTGTTTATATGTATGTATGTTAACATGATAAAATTTGAATCGTTCAAATTATGTACATTCACACAAGTTTTGTCACTAGCGACCCGGGCTTCGCCTTTCGGCATATTATCCGCAAACACAGGCGGTCATAAGTTGTTTTTCCATCAAATTTTAGAAATAAATCGGATACAGTTAAATATTAAAATACAATTTTTGAATGAGCAGGTAAATCTGCTAAATCCTCAACTTTTGTATCCTTTAAGGCTATAGGTAAGTAGATATAATCATAAATCTTCCAGAAAATAAAAATAACTATATACCTTGAAATTACTCACCATTAAAATCTGTAGGCATTCCCATGCTGTAATACATTTAACCAGCAATGGCCTTAAAATTAGTGATACATTTATTTCTTATATAAACACGATACATGTATTTACTGAGCGTCAGTTCAAGTTCATCCCTGCACTTGGACGCCTGAAGATACCGAAAATCGAAACCCGGCTTAGTGACAAAACTTGTGTGAATGTACATAATTTGAACGATTCAAATTTAATATTGAAAATCTTAAACAAAACATGATAAGCTCAATAGTTGATGTTTGAAGAGCCGCAGTTTGACGACCCCTCCACTAGGCGTGTCGTCGATTGTTTTAAAATGAAGCGTTGTTAGTTAATTATATTAATTTATCTAATTAAGATCATAGAGCGTTAAGCCAAGTTACAGCATTCGGCAAAGTTTGGCTAGCAACTCCGTCTGGCTCTGCAAGTGGCGTGCTTCAATGAAAACATCCGTCAATCTGTATGATTTTGATTAAACTCACAACAGAACAACCGGCCCCTGCCTGAAGGGCGTTTAGTTTCCATTAAATGCCGACGCTTTGTCATAATATTTTCTATTAGGGGTGGAATGAACTGCAGCTCTGTGATGTCAGGTGCTTCAAATTGAGCTATATCGACACCCCCAGTCAGGGTTACCACAGGTCTCTATTAGAACGGGACTCTCCTGAGCTCAACAAACAAATCCCAAGTCTTGCATTGTCTCTGAAAATCCTATGTCCGCTCATAACAGTTCCGATTGTTACTCAGTTGCACAACTTCTCTTTTTTTCGAAGATATTAAGGATAGATAATAAAAGAATAAGGCTAGAGCATGACTAGTTGTTGGCTTATCCCTCTCACCTTTTAGAATATGATGGGTATTAACAAATCTGAGACCTTTCTAACTAGCTCCAACCTTTCAAAACGTCACGAGTGCCAGTTACTATAGGGTTTACGAAATTTTCACTTCTTTTCATCAATACTGAAATCCCGGGATTGTTACTATCACAATCCCGGGATTTCGTTATTGGAGACCCTAAAAGTTACGACAGCTAAAGTGAAAAAAAAAAAGAAAAAAGTCTAATCTTTCCATCTTGTTTGCATTGTTTTAAAATTTCAATAGTACATTACTAATTTTAAGATGACAATTCTAAATGGAAAGGAATTTCATTTATATTGATACAATATTAAGTTATAATGGTTGTTTCAGTGCAGGTCCGGTTCTGCTCGACGCAAGAAAAGCAGCCCTGTTTTTGACTAATGCTAATAAACAGTTTTACTGTATGTAATAAATAATTTTAAAAAACTGTATACAGTGTGAACAAATGTCGCAAAATAAACAGTGTAGATTTTATTTAATTTGAAAAAAGTATTGAATAAAATAAAACTTTACAGCACGCCACTGATGGTGAAATAATTTGATCAAATATCATAATTATTCAAAGTGACACATTCAGACAAAGGCCTCCACAAACACGCACAGGTATACGTGTAGCAAGACAATACCGCGAAGCAACTTGCGTCTATGAAATTTCATTAATTAAATAGATCAATTAATCTTTGTCAATATTAGATTAAGCTTTCACGATACTACTGTCGGTCGTATTTGTCACCACTATCATCAATGAATAAAGGCCTCTAAAGGTTCTCTCATCATATTTAGGTCCATTTCTATTCCCTATCGCCTTCATCACTCCAGTGGGACTAGGGCCTCCAATACCGAGATACCGACCAATTTTGCGATCTCGTAATTCCGAGATCGTGCAAATTATCGGGATTCACTATAGAAATTAAAAAATCTGTTTAATTCGCTAAAAACATGTTTGGCATTGGAGTCACACTCAATTTTTGACATTTTACCCAGAGAACAGTCTCGGGATTCTGAAATAATTGAACAACCCCGAAATTATCTTCGATTAAAATTTACCTCGGGTTGATCACGAGTAGGGATTCTGTGTCGAGACGTCCCGGGACAAAAGTCCCGGGACTTTTATGGTTGTTTCCTGTCTTAAGTCCCGGGACATTTAACAACAAAGTCCCGGGACTTAAGACAGCCAAATTGTACATTTTTAATTTTGAAAAAACCATTCTAACAAATAAAAATTGGATGCAAGCAATCGCTAATGTGACCTAAAAAGTTAATTTTGATTTAAAATAAAGTTACATTGGTGTCTATCATATAAAAAATGCATTATATTTAGGCTAAGGATTAAAGGCCAGGGTTTTAACAAAATTAAGTATGCATTGACAGGGATCTATAAGAAAAGAAACAGCTGTTTGGATTTATAATTGTAAAAGTTTTAAATAACAACTATTTATATATTGTAATACGAAACAACCATTTTAATGGGTAGAGAGAGACATGCAGAAATACAAAAAAAACTTAAACACGTGTTCGCTTAACTATTTTTGCAGCATGGGATAATCGCACAGAATTCCAAGAAATAATGGAACCAATAGTTATTTCTAGAAAATTATGTTATAAATCAAGGCGGCTTATATTTTATTACCAACCGTTCTGCTGAGACTAATTGATTTTCGAAAAGAGTACACGAAAGATTTTGACTAATGCTCCAAAACAATATATTTGAAATACGGAGATAATTTACTACAACGTCTTTTCTCCGTGGAAAAAGATATCGAGGTATCTGAAGAAAATATCGATTATGAGATAAATATTGCAGAACTGTCACTGGAAGAAGAATTAAATAGACACATTACAAAAAATCAAAAGATTTCTCCATTAAAAACGAAACAACTAAACGAATTTAAGATTTTAAAATCAACTGAAGAACGGAAACAAAGATTATTTTTTATATGTAACATTAAAGCAACATCGACTGACAATGATGATGAGCAACAACGTTTATTACAAAGATGAGAAATCAGCTGTCTGATTCGTCATTAAATTCATTATTATTTTTAAAAGCATATTTTGATAAGCAAAAATAAAATATTAACTTTTGTGTGAATAATACATACTATGTATGATTTGAGGTGGTGACTTTATTATTGAATTAATGTAATATTTTTATTATTAATAAATAAATGTGTTCAAAATATGTATTTTTTTAAATTAACGCATACTTTCGCCGCCATTTTAAAGTACGCATGAAAAAAAAATACGCCTAACTGCGTAAAAAACACTCAAAAAAAATAGTTTAATTAAAACGAAATATTAAAAAACGTTTGGGAGAAAGATATCTTCATTTATGTTATTAGAAATTTGTTTAAATCAATTCATAATCGTATTAAAAATATAACTGTAGCAAAAAAAAATTAAAAAATATTATAATTAAGTGTTCATACCTGATGTTGTTTTATTTACAAATGTTTTTCACTATTGTACAAAGTTACCAATAGGACAAAAAAGGTATAAAAGCTGTATTGTGATTTGTGAAGTAACGGTCATAATTTTACCCAATTCATTGTTATTTTTTCAATACATACATACAAATATTTAATTTTAATAAATTTATAATTTTATTGAAGGGGAAATAAAAGTCCCAAGTCCCGGGAAGTCCCGGGTCTTTGACTTTATCACGTCTCGTGTCCCGGGACTTTGAAAAACCCGAGACTACAGAATCCCTAATCACGAGTGACTTACAATAAATTCCCATCGAGTTTTCTCGTATGACATGTCAACATAAAAATATTTGGCACATTGGCATAAGCTGTAATGCTAAATATATTTTTTTTTACCATGTCCGCTCCCAATGTGGAGCATATAAACTCATAATGAAGTTTATCTCAATAGAAGTGTTTCTACGAGAACTGCTTGTAACTCAGTCGCTCAACCACTCTTTTTCCAAAGAGAGTAAGAATAGAAGGAAAGGGCTAGGACAGGACTAGTGGTTAGCTAATCGCTCACGATATGTCCCGTTCATAAGATAGGATGGGCAGGAGGGGGGAATTCAAGACGTCACATACTTCCATGCCTTCGAACAGAAATTCATAAATCGATTGAAAAATCTGCCCGTACTGGGATTCGAGACCGTTACCTCCGTAGCGGTAGCCAACGACTTGACCACTCGACCACACAGGCGACTTAAATTTAAAAATCAAAAATAATCGTCAGCGATTTATGAGGAAAAAAACAAGGATAACGTCCAAACAAATCGCGTAAAAGGGGACTGGGTTTATAATATATAAAATAATATTTTTAATAACTAAAATACTTTATATTTTTTATCTCATTCTATTTTCAGCCCTAACTCCGATAATGTATATTTATTTTGTGTTATTAGAATTTGCTCATATTTTCGAGATATGGGGGTAAATCTGGGGTAAATCGTGAAGGATCTTGCTGACATATTATTATTGTTGTATCAGGGAAGTAGAAAATATGTCATCTTTAATCTTGTCAAGTCGCTTCCCTAATTCGGTTCGCCAAAATGATATTGTATTATATTTTTGAACTGCTCAACTTTACCCAAGACATTTCCCAGCTCGAATTTAATATCTCTTTCAGGGATGGTAAACATTTACGTGTACGCCCGATTCTTTTTTACGCGATACATTGGTTTCAGAAATTTACACACATAATATAAGAAATCGCGTAAAATATACCTCATATAATTACAAGTATTTCGACTGAGGGTGCTTGATGGAATTTCAATATCAAATTTGAATTGTTTGAATTTTGTACTTTTCCATGAGTTTTGTCGCTAACGACCCGGGTTTCGCCTTTCGGCATCTTCATGCATTCCAAGTACACGGATGTACTTGAACTGACGCGTAGTAAACAGTTTGTATCGTTTATATCGTTTATATTCAAAAATATAAGTAGATCACTAATTTAAAAGGCTATTAAAATGTATCAATTTTCAATCAATTTTCGCTAATTTAATCTAAGCCAGTCCCGTGTCGCCTTTTTATTTTGGAAGTAAAAAGGTGATGGTTTGTCTGTTTTTTTAACATTTCTTGTTTGGATCACTAGACGTTCAAAATATTATTCTTGGAAGAGCTAAAAATAGCCCTCACGCTGATAATTTTGGGAAATCTGCAAATTCCTGAATTTTCGAAATAAACATGAAATTTTTTGAAAAATCTCAAGATTTCAAAATTGCCGAGCAAAAATTTGTTAATCCCGAATCCCAATTTATATAAAATTTTATGTTGAATGTTCAATGTTGGGATCCCGGGATTGGAACGATTACCATTTTTTCTATAAGTAAGACGTTTTCGGTTTTTGGTTTCTATTTTTTTTTACTTTTTTAATAATGGTACGTAAAATACAAATAAGTTTAATAAATATATATAAATGACGAATAATTCTTAAATAATAGAACTTTAGCGTTTAAAGCTGCCTTTATTTCATCCTACTAAAATGTATAGCATATGACACTCATAGCAAGCGCTATAAATCTTCAACGGATGGTGGCAGGTACACCGTTGAGTACAACATAAGATTTGAACCCTTGACCGCCATATTACAGCGCTACGCCCCTTATCTGCAGACTCAACGAAGAAAACACAATACGTAGCTTAAATATAAACACCATTGTGTAAACCAAATATTGCCTACCCCCTCGTATCCCAGTGACAAAATTTCGAACCCCCGGGCTAAAAGGGTGGCTGAGGGTGGTGTTCTCCTTCTCGTTCACGCTCCATCAAACCTGTCACTTTCAATAGCCTTTGCAGCTTTCTTCGTTTAAATATAAAAACAACGTAACTTAAATTTTACTTACATTATAATGTAGGCTTTGACGGAATCGTAAAAACCCGATTTCACAAAGACACCGGAATAAAATCATTTTCCATTGAGCCTACACTCCATTTAGTAAATATATTACAGTTAAAGTATGCTCTTTTTCAATGTATAAACCAACCAGTCAGTATATACATTGTTCATTGTAGACAATTACATTAACCACGAGAGGACAGATGAACACTTTAATCATTCAATGAGTACATTAACTACTTTCGATGGTTTCGGCGGTAACTTTGTGGAAGTTCATTTTAATATAAAATTTAAAATAACTTTGATTATTCTACGTATTGTGCTACCAACTGTGACACGTGTTTCGCCTCTTTCAACGTTTCAGAAACGTTATAGAATTTCGATTCTATAACCCCTTCGTTGCTTCCCTTAAAAGAGAAAAATCCCAATCTCCATTTTGTAATTTCATAATTTAAAAATGTTAGAATCAATTTTGCTTCATTACTTAAGCAAACTTTGCGATAGTAAGTCTGAAGATGCTTCTGAAAGAGGCGAAACATGTGTCACATTTGGTAACACAATACGTGGAATAATCAAAGTTATTATAAATTTTATATTAGTACATTAACTACTCAGACGTCGTTAAACTGTTCACAAACTTCAAAAAAAGTCACAGTACTTTCGTAGTGCTACCAATTCACTGCTCACTGTCATCTGACATTTCGCATAACCTCAATAATTTCAACGTCTTGTTGTCATTTTTCCTCTTTTTTTATTCAGCATGATTTGAGATCATTTGTTTTTGTTTCTTTTTTATCAATGTCTGTACCCAAATGTGGAGCATATGGCCTCCGAATAGAGGTATCGCAAAAGAAGTTTTTCTACGAAAATTGTCCGTTGCTCAGTTGCCTAAACCAGTGCTTCCCAGATTGGGGGCCGCTGCAGAACATGTTTTGTATTGAGATTGGATTATTATTTTCAGATATAGAGGGCCGTGGAATGAAAAAGGTCAGGAAGCACTGGCCTAAACCTCTCTTTTTCAAAGAGAGTAGTAGGGATAGAAGAACATGGCTAGGATTGGACTAGTGATTAACTAATCGCTCTCGCTGCGCCCTGTTATTAAGGGTTCGAAAGGATGAGAGGGATTTTTTAGACATCACCCATGCCTTTCGATCGAAAAACTTGGATTTGAACCCGTGAGATACGGCACGGAAGCCAACAGCGCTAATTTGCGCAGAATTTATCGAAAGAAAAAGGTTTATTGTGTTTAATTTCAGTTTGGACGTTTTTGTATTTAAGGGGTATCACAATAGAACTTTGTACGCGCGTCTGAACGACGTGCTTAATACTTGCTTACACTTTACATTTGCGTTATAATGAGATGGAGTCCAGGGCAGTGGCGCGAAATACAATTTTGCTAATGACCCCATCTTTCGCAACTTCTCAACAATTTAAGACAAATATAAAATTCAAGTAAAGTTCTTATATAATATTAAAACAAACTATTTTAAACATCAATTTAACTTAAGACAGTGGAAATTCGGCTCAAATGAGAGTCTTAATTCGAAAATTTATAAAACTAATATAAAAATTTTATTATTACATTGTTTTATTTTTTTAATCCATGTCCGCTCCCAATGTGAAGCATATGGCTTTCTAATGGAGGTATCTCAACAAAAGTTTTTTCTAGGAGAACTGTTTGTTACTCAGTCGCTCAACCTCTCTTTTTTCAAAGTGAGTAGTAGGGATGGTATGGTGGATAAGTGGTTGGCTAATCGTTATCACTGCACCCAGTTATTAAAGGATCAGAAGAATGGGAGGAGGAAATGATGTGAATTGACATCACAAACATCCAGTCTTCGATCTCAACTTTGAATTGAATAATTCTCAAATTCACTGTGATCTGACCGGGAATCGAACCCAGACCTGCGTGATCGGTAGAGCAAGCTCTAACCAACTGAGCCACAGCAGGCGACAAACGAAAGAAATGATATGGAAAATAAAGGGAAAAGAAAAAGGACGTAACCTACACATATCAAATTTTACAGGAGGCGCAATAAACGTGTTTTGATGATTTTGAGCCATATGCAAATTATGAATTATACACAAACTTGAAGTGCACGGAGACTTGTAAACTGGTGTTAAATTGACATAATCTAAAATATATTAAAGAAATTGTCTAAGAATAACTTTTATTTCAGTCTTTTTTCTAGGTTTAAATTTTTAACAAGGACATATTTTTCAAACATAAAAGCTAAATTTAGATACTAATTTGGCATTTGCAGCTTGTATCCTTTTGATAGTACGTGTATTAAGTTTGATACATTGTGATTAACGAAAAAAACCTGTTTTGAAAAAACTGTGGGTTACGTCCTTTTTCCTTTCCACAGTCGATATGTTCACTAGTTCACTTAATGAAAGTATTACAAAATAAACAGCTCATGTGGTCTAGTGGTAATTAGTTTATTATAGCAATCATGTGGGTCTGCCTTCATATCCCGGTTAGTTCATTATTATCGTTGGCATTCTGCCAGAAAAAATATCAAAAAAATACCTTCGTTTTAAAATAATACCTTGAAGACTTTTAGGATGTTCACTGTCAATACTTGTGGTGGAAATGCATTATGATTATATTTTTAAAAAAAACACACAATATTCCTTTGTAATTATTTTCACATTTATTTACCAAGATCAGGACCGGTTCCGTTCATGGCGAGCATTATCATCTGATAAGAAATATAAATGAACAGCGCTATTTACACAAAAAAATGGGGTGTGGCTGTGTCATGGGCACGGCCGTCTATTGTACGTGAATACGTCTTGTAATAGGTAATATTACGCCCCATTTTTACGCTGCCGGCACTGCTTGACTCGGTCATATGGTGTTTTAATGCTACCATTCGATTGCTCTTGAGAAGCCTTTTCCAACCGGATGCGATCTTTGTATTTCGACTTGGCTTTTTGACATTATATATATTTTTTTTAACACCTAATTATAGTCACAGTCTAATAATTACACTAATATTACACTAATGTTTTATCTAAAGTCGATAGATTTTATTAAGATCTAACGATTGAAACTTAAACGAACATCGTAACTTCTTTGAGTCAAAAGTTATAGTAAATAGAAATCTCGATACGCAGCAAAATGACCTCAAAATGGCGGCGTTCCCCCTCCGCCCCGCACGATGTATCACAGTCCTTACATACCCCAATATTTTTTTCTTCTTCTTCTGATTCTTTAGCTTTCTAGTGGTGCAATTAAATTTTGGATAGCGATGATAGATATGAAGCTGCAACACCAAACTGTATCCCCCGATTTTGTTATCGTCCGTTTTTTTGAATTGCCTCCCTATAGAAGCAATTTTAAAAACGTATTCACGTCAAAAACAAATTGAAATAAAAAGGTGTAATAAGCAATTAGCATTGAAAATAATTGAACCACTAAAACTCAGAAGCTGTTATTTTTGCAATAATTTCATTAAATCTTTCAGGAGTGACGTAATTTTTACTAAATTATATTTTCTTAGATTTCATATTAAAAAAACATTGTATGGATCAATCTAGAAGGAATATTAATTATTATTTCAAGAAATAAATGTATATTTTTTTAAATTTTAAAACGCATAGTTGAAAAACTCAAGTAAACTAACTCTTAGTTACTTTTTAAATATTTGTCTAGATTGTCTAGAACAGCGTTTCCCAAATGCCGGGTCGCCAATTTCCTAAAATAAATCTGTTTATTGTGTATTATATATAATATATAAAGACTGTATGAACATAAATATACTGTTTTAGTTTACCTATAGGCCGGTAGTATAGGCCATAACAAGTCGAGTGAGTCACGAAGGAGAAATATTAAAATAACTGGGTCGCGGGGGGGAAAGTTTGGGAAACGCTGGTCTAGAATCTTTTACTTGTTTTCTTTTTTTTTGCTCTCATATCAATATTTTTTTCATTAGTTAAAAATGATGAGTGAAGCCGAAAACTGATCCTAAAAAAATAACGTGTTATTTTTTAATTGTGGATTTTTAGCGGTATTTTTCGCGTACGCCACTGTACGGTAACCAGCTGTGTGATAATAATTACATTTGTCATTTGACCGTGACATTCTGTGGTAAACGAAGCGATATCTTCGATTAATGGGGAGGGGCAAGGCCACAGACCAGTATCGACGAGCCCAGCCATGCTTGTCGTTGAAGGGAATGGCAAAAATGTTAATACAGTCGATCCCCTTTTTGCATGCGGGTTCCAGGAACCACAGTATAAAAGAAGATATAATTAACATAGAATAATAATAAGAGGAAGGTTCCATTACTGTTAACCAGTGTACTCCAACCAGTGGCCCGCCGACCGGCCAGTGCCAGTCCAACGAAATTTGTACTAGTAACGAAGCTCCGTAAAAAAAAAAACTTAATTTTTTTACATATCGACTGTGGAAAGGAAAAATGACGTAACCCAAAGTTTTTTCAAAACTGGTCTTTATCGATAATCATAATGTATCAAACTTGATGCACGTTCTATCAAAATGATACAAGCTGAAAATGCCAAATTAGTATCTAAATTTTTCTTTTAAGTTTGAAAAAGATGACCGTGTAAAAAAAATAATCAAGAAAAAAGACTGAAATAAAGGTTTTTCCTAGACAATTTCTTTGATTAATATTAGATTATGTCAATTAAACACCATTTTAGAAGTTTCCGTGCACTTCGAGGTTGTGTATAATTAATAATTTGCATATGGCCCAAAATCATCAAAACACGTTTTTTGCGCCTCCTGTAAAATTTGATATGTGAGGGTTACGTCCTTTATCCTTTCCACATTCGATATATTACTGTGAAAACATTCACTTAATCAATGTATACTATTTCCATTTAAGAGGATATAGTACCTTTACGCCTGAAAACAGAGTAAATCGATCGTTTGCCATCGACGAAATCTCGTAAACCGTTCACTTAAAAAAAATTTTTTTTCAATAATTACATTATCCAAACGCTTTTTTACACTATTGCATTTTTTTTTTTATGAAAATAGTAAAAATGTCAAGATTACACGGTAAAACATTGACTTGGATTTTTTTCAACTACTTTACGCGAAGATCGTTTTAAGGTTTATTATAAGATACCGAAGTTTGAAGTCTTAGAAAGAAATACAGATAAAGATTGGTTTAAGAAAGTGATTTGAGCAGAATTTCTAATTTATCGTATATAATGATTATACAGCCATTTTAAATGTACCATTTTCCCCACTTTTTCTGACTGATTTTTAAAGCATAATTGTATCATATATACTTCTAAAAAAAATTGAAATAAAAAACCATTTTATTGTTTACATTAAAAGCAAAAAAAAAATAATAATAATGATAATACCAATAAATGGTAACCATTTTTCGGAGATGCCTTTTCTTACCTACTATGGTTCAGTTTGAGCTTCAGTCTGAGATCGTACGTGGTGCGGAGTGGACGCGTCCAATGTTTTATTAAAAAATATTAAATCACTGGTCAACGAATATTAGAGGTAATCAAAGCAATGTATTTTTTATTCTGCCAAAAAAAACGTGCTATATCGGTTGGGGTAAGGGTTGCCCAAAGCGCTGACAAATAATATTATTATTTATAATACAATAATGTATTTTTCATTAGCGATGCTTCTAAAGACCAGTATTACTTTAGCTTATGGATGTCCAACCGGTAGATCGCGATCGACCGGTCGACTCCAAAGCATTATTTGTTTGATCCCGAAAGCTTCCGTGAATTTGGAAAAAATATACAATTTAAATATAAAATATACAAAAATTGAATTATTTGTAAGCATATACCTAATATATATCTAATATATCTAATTGTATGTATTTCGCATTTAAAATAAACATTTCTAAGATTGAAGAAGGGAAAAACCCTACTAAATAAAAATTGTTACAAGAATCATGGTAGAAGTCGATCGCGAGAAAACTTAAGATTGAAAAGTCGATCTTAAGAAAAAAAAAAGGTTGGACACCCTTGCACCCTTTAATGCAGCGATTTCCAACCTTGGAAGCGTGGACTATTGTAAAAAGAAGCGCGAACAGTCCAAAATATTTATTTACCCTTTAAAACGTGTCTTTGTTACTATAGAAAATAAAGCATGGGGAGGCGCGAAGATATTTTTTTTCAAAGGGAAGCGCATTAACACAAAAGTTGGAAACTACTGGCTTAATGGATAAGTATTTTAAAATATTTATTTGGCAATGCTTTTAAACAGAGATTCTATCTATAGATATTTGTATCTAATAGTAATAATAGATGAATAAAAGCATTTTTACATTAGTATTTATGAATCATTTCTATGTTTCAAAAGTTTTATGCCGCTTACAGATGGGGAAGATTTTCGCTAAAAAAACAAAGTTCGTCGTTTAAACGTAAAAAAACGCATTATTATTAGAAACAAAAAAATATTGGAAAATATGTTAATATGTCACAACCCTGCATGTCGTCGAACATGCAAATTGCCAGTAAAGAAAGTTCTCAAACATTATATAAAGAAATACAAATATATCTATGCATTCAATATAAATTATTTGAATGACTACTTTTGATCTGGTCTAATATTCATTTAGTTTCTTCCTTATTGAGTTAGACTATAGAATATTGAAGTAAAACTATTTGCATTCAGTAAAATATACACCCAATACTTTTTTTACTCGATTATTTTGAATAAACCGTTACGTTTTTTCATACATTTTTGGTACTTTTTTTACACGGATTTGAAACCGATTTATCAAATTATATGAAATGAGCTTTTTTTTACGCGCCACTTTCTGGAACTAATGTATCATCCTGAGATTTTGGATCTTAGATTCAAAAGGTCAATAGAAATATATAATAGAATCCGCAATACATTTTAGATGCTATTAATAAAAAAATGTAAAGAAGTCACTGTGCGACATGTTCAATCGATTTGTTAAGAACGATTACTTAACATATAATAATTTAAAAATATCGAAGTTTTTTGTCTCACACGATAAGACATAGTTAAGATAATTTTAGGATTAAATTCATGGTCAACTATAGCGCGAACCAGAAATAACTATCAATTGCAACTTATAATTCTTTTAGAACTCAATACTTTTCTATTTTAATCTTATTATGTCAATATTTTTTATGTTTTAAAATTTTTTATGCAACAAAATTATTTTTCAAAACTGTATTCATCAATATAACAAATCAATATCATAAAAAATAGGTTATACAAAATTAAAAATAAAAACTAATTCAATATATAAGAGAAAGTTTGAGAAATTTGTATTGTATGGTTTGTTTAGCGTCTCTTGTTACGTTTGGCAAAAGCCGTCTCATGATTTAATTTATTAGTACGATAGCTTACTGTTGCTTACATGTAGCAATACCTCATATGAAGCATTTTCAAGGAATATATAATTAACGTATAGTTTCAGTTACATATAATTGTTGCAACAGATATTTGGGGAAGTAAATTAGATTGTCAGTCTTGGCTATGAAGATAAATAAATATTTATTGATTTTCGTCGATATCTAATATTAATACAAATTGTTTTATATGAAAAACCTTTATAACTGTCTAAATACCCATTCGTGTGTTAGGTGGTATTGTTATTTTTGAAATGAAATAGAAAAATGTTTTGCTTGTTTTGATACTGTAAAAATACGTATTGTGGTGGTTACTTATTTAAGTCAGTGCAATATTTATGCTGTAGGTCAAATTAAAGTTTTGCATTCCTACTGAGTCGCCTTAAGACAGTTATTTACATATGCGTACATGCGAGAATAAATAAACACTTCAATTTGTCAATGTGTACATACATGAACTTCATATATGTATGTAGTTAAATTGTTTATAACTCGTGCACTCTTATAGTGACTCTTCGTCTCTCTGTTGCTGTGCACGAGCAATCACGCAGTTGTTAGATTCACTGTAATCTGACATCTCACATAACCTCAAATATGTTAACGTATTGTTGTCATTCTCGCCCTCTTTCTATTCAACATAACTAACCTAACCTAAACAAAATGTCATCTCTACTCTGACTAGCTCTCGTCTGTGAGTTTATTACACACACTAATTAAATCATTCATTGACTAGTCCAAGTGTGTGTGAATTTTAATTATATAAGCTTCAATTAAAACTGCTGGTTAATGTATACATCATTAGTGACTGTATACATTGGAGAGATTTCACTATTTAACTGTGCCAAACATACAATTTTTCACCGTCAATTATTGGTGGAAAGTAATATATTTTAAAAAAAAATGGAAGACCTTTTTGTACTAATTCCACATTTTTTTATCAATATCATCAACACAGGTTTCGCTCGTGACGAAAATTATCAACTGAACAGTCTAGATCTATATTAAAAAATGTGAAATAAGTAGAAAAAATGTTTTTTTTTTAAATTTACATATTACGTTTCCACCAAGAACTATTGACACTTATCCTTTTAAAGATTAGTAAATATGTTAATGAATATTTTTTTTCCAAAATTTTGCGGTGGTCTGATGATAATTCTCAATGAAGCGATACACGTGTCACAGTCTCTAACACAACAAAGTATTCAAATTCAATTTTATATTCAAATTAACATACACAAAGCTACCGCTGAATCTATCGAAGGTACTATTCATTCACCCTTAAAAGTGACTTTTTAATTAATTGAAATGTGCTTTATTGTATCCTTTTTAGTTCATTGTATTGCGTTTGTCTAAAAACAACGTATCTGTACATAGGTCCATGTGATTCTATGCCCCTGAAAGATACTAAAAAAAATTTACAGAATAATTGAGTACTTGTTATTTTTGACAGAATTGTCTTTTTTGTATTTTTATAAGATCAAACGGTAGTTGATGGATCAGATCGTTCTGGAAATTGGCGTAAAGAAGACAAACGCACTTCGTTCGGTATATTATATTATATTTAGCAACAAAATCAATTTGTGAAATTCCCCGCAATTTTCGTCAGTTCTTTTTTAACTTTGCGTCACCTCTGAATTGATGTGTTCCAATTTCCAGGCGACGATCTTGTGTATTGAAAGATTTTGTATAGCATATTATTAGGAAGCAAAATAAATGATCAGAATTTAAATGAATTTTTGGTTAAGTTAGGTTAGGTTAGGTTTTTTTTTAAAATTTCATTTAAATTATGACTATTTATTATGACCGATATATTATGACCATTTATTATAAATTCTGACCAATGTTATATAAATTCTGACCGAAAAAATACTAGCCATATTTTAACCCGTGACATTCCATGCTAGAAAATCACATTTCCTGCCATTTTGGCATCTCAGTTTCAATATTTATTGACAGTATTTAAACCTAAGTTAGAAGCTAAAAAATAATTTTAAAAATGTATATATGCTTGAAAATATATTCTAGGTCTCATTTTCACCCTCATTTAATTTATAAATGCTTAAATAAGCACCTAAAATCAACTTTAATATAAAGGTTCCCAATCATTTTTGAATTGTTAGTTAACTTTCATATAATTTAAAAGTAGTTCGAGTGCATTCGCGCACTGATTAACACCGGAAGATGCCGAGAGGCGAAACCCGGGTCGTGTTCGACCAAAGATTTAATGGAAGTGTACAAAATAAAAATAATTCTAAATTAGTTAATTTTCAATATAAAATATTCTCGTGATCGACTACTAATATGATTCCTATAAAAAATATACTTTTTTCCCTTCTTCAATTTTTTTTATTTTAAATGTGAAATAGATGTCCTAGTTTTAGAAAGTAAGCAAAGGAAAAAATATGTTTATAATATAATACAATATAATACACGGCTGCCAATCATACGAAGAAACAGTATCCACTATTCATATATAGATTATAGGCCACATTAGTAATTCAAAATGAGCATCTGACGACAAGTAAAATACTATTTTTACTTAATTAATAATTAGCTGCGTTCCTGGTCGAGTGATCAACGAGATTGGCTGCGGTCACGTAGTTTACGGGCTCAAGTCCCAGCACGGATAGTTGTATAAATTGTTTTTTCAATCGATATATAAATGTCTGTTCAAAAGCATGCGTGTTTGTGATGTCTAAAAAAACTCCCTCCCGCCTTTCCAATCCTTAAATAATGGGGTATAACGAGAGCGATAAGTTAACCACTAGTAAAGTCCTAGTCTTATCTATCTATAAGAGAGGTTGAGCAACTAAGCAACAAACAGTTTCGTAAAAAATCTTCTGTTAAGACATCTGCATTAGGAGACCATATCGATGACTTAGTTTTTCAGTGCCTCAACTTAAGTCTTAAGAAATATCTTGCCAAAATTTTGATGCATCTAATCTGAGTTGTAAAAAAGTGGTAATTATTATTTGTCTCAACTTTTTAACCAACCGTTTTGTCATTTATTTCATTTTTTTTAAAGTTCTTGCAAAGTTGACAGAACCATAAAACGGTTTTTCAACTTGAAACCCACAGCAGAGTTTTTCCACAGCTTTTCTAAAACATCTTGATACGTGTTATATCAAAAGGATTTAAGCTGAAAATGCCGATCAAGTGTCTTAATATAGCTTTTAAGTTTGAAAAAGAAGGAATGTGAAAATCGCTACCAGGACAAATGACTTAAAAAAAGGTTTTTCTTCGACAATTTATTAAATTAATATAAAATTAGTTTATCAGACACCGTGCACTTCAAAGTTGTGTATATTTCATAATTTACATTTTACCCAAACTTATCAAAAAACGTTTTTTGTGTCTCCTGTAAAACTTGTTATGTGAGGGTTACGTTATTTTTCCTATCCACAGTCGATATAGAACTGAGAAATTGTTGTATTTTTATTTAAAGTATGCAAAAATCTGCCTACCGATATAAAACTAGTTTCAAATTGTACTTTGGTGTAGTTATAGAAGAAGGGTATTTAAAAATATTTAGTAATATAACTATAATATGAAATTACCATCGATATTCTCCACATTAATACTGGACATTGAGCAAAACAAAAGTGCTTGGAAATTGTATCATTCGTGCGTTCACTTTTTTTAAAAAATAGATATGCCACAATGCAATACTGAGCCGACTTTTGTCCCTAACGACTAGCGATCCGTGAAAATAAAAAAAGAAATATCCAATTTTCGTGCAAAAGATATCGGATATTTTATTGTTTCTTTTTCTTTATATATTGACGGTTTAACGTCTGTCACAATATAATAATGGTTTACGGAAGTACGCAAGATGAATATTGAGAAAATAGTCGACGCTGTAACTTTACGATAAAGGCTCAGATTAGCGGTCAGAAAGCTTTGGGGTCGAACCCAGCCAAATTAAGTTTTATTTGCTGTATTCCCTAGCAAACTAAACAGATAATATATAGATAATTTAACCGAGTGGTTGACCTACTTGGTCGTCATTTCACTTTGGTTGCAATTGTGCAAAACGTACTATTTCCGTAACTCGAATTTTTCAGTAGATTCAAATATTATAACAAATAACACAAATAAAATAATTTGCATAAAAATATGATTTCCAATTTGAAAACGACAGTGTTTTAGACATTTTACATTAAAACTTATAGGACCAGTCGATACATGAGGCTTGAATTATCCTATCTGCATACATAACTCAATATAATATATTCAGATAGTAAACATAACCTCACAATTATGTTTTATACAAAAACTTGTTTTCGATCTCCAATATTTTCTATAACCAGGCTTATTACGGTTTTAGAAGTTTCATAAAGAATTAGGAATTCAATTTAATATTTTTTAAAATACCATTTTTTCAATAATCACAATGAATACATGGCTTAACACATGTTTTATCAAAAGGATGTACGCTGCAAATGTGAAATGAATTTTATATTTTAACTTTTATGTTTACTGACTTGTGAAAATTGCGACCAGAAAGAAAGGCCTGTATAAAAAGTTTCCTCAAACAACTTTTTAAATTAAAATTAGATTGAGTAAATAAAACACCAGTTTATAAGTCTTTGTGCATTTCAAGGTTGTGTTTATTTAACAATTTGACTCTGGTACAACATCGTTAAAAACGTTGTGTTCTCCTATAAAATTTGTTCTCCTGTGGGTTACGTCTTTTCGCCTTTTTAAATTCGAATTAAAATATTTAAAAAGTGGTTGAAAATACTACTGTTTCATTCGGGAAAACACAACTGATCTATTATATCACGGGTTCCCAACCTGGGGGTCACCAAGGGTTTTCTGGGGGGTCGCCAATTTTTTTTAGATTTTAACAATATAGCAAATCAAGGACTTCAAATTCCTCGGTGAGCTAAAAAAAAAAAAGGAGCTTCGGAGACAATCCGGGCAAAAAGTAAATCGAGGATTTCAAATTCCTGGGGGTGGGTCGCTAGTCACACGGCTTTTATAAAAAGGGGTCGCCACCCGAAAAAGGTTGGGAACCTATGTATTATATAAAAGGGTCAATGGATTTAAACAATTCCTTTATTCAACTAACTCTTTCTCGTAGGCATGCTAAACTTCAATAGTTTGAAAGTTCGAAGAGAAATGTACCTGGAATTAAATATCTTTCGGCTTATACGGTGTCAAAATGAGAATTCCACCATTCATGAAAATATGAATCTAAATGTTTTTTTTTTTTTGAGAAATGGTGGACTTGAATTGTTTGTTCTCCAAACCAGCTTGTCAATAGAGATGCCATTGGGGAGAGCTTTAACAAACATTACATGACCTTTAACTTTAGTTTTAAATTCATATAACCCTTTCATAACTGAATTAAGAATAACAAACCAAACCTTATTTAATTATCAACTAATATGTATACATATTCATATAGTAGTATATAGTTGGTATTCTAACAATGTACCCCAAAACTATCTTACAAATGATCAAAATTGTGAGAATTGTTTTTTTACTCTTTTATATCAATTTGACCCAACAATAAAAAACAATTCAACATAAATTTGAATCGTTCAAACTATGTACATTCTCACAAATTTTGTCACTAACGACCCGGGTTTCGCCTTTCGGCATCTTCAGGCATTCAAGTGCACGGATGAACTTGAACTGACGCTTAGCAAATGAAAGTTTCGTGTTTATATAAGATATAAATGCATCACTGAGTCCAAAGCCATTGCTGGCGAAAAGGATGAGCCCATAGGAATGCCAACAGATTTGAGTAGTGAGCAGTTTCAAGAATTATATAATTTGTTTGTCGGCAAAGGTTTTATGATTATATGATTTTATGGTTATATAGGGAATAGAAGTGGAGATGTGGGAAAGTTTGATATTTCGTTTAAAATCGGAAGATTTTGCCTAAATTTTACTATTATATTTCTTGATTTTTTATGTTGTACTGTGGAGCTTTATTTTATTTTTTGTCTAATTATATTTTTCAAGTGCATGGCGAATTGGCGTCAGCTTTTATGTCATGTACTGTAATTTTAATTTTTAACAATAAATAAATAAATAAATAAATAAAAAATAAATCTCTGGTGTATATCATTATTTTTTAACATTTTTACCCTCTGCGGCCCGTGAAAAATTAGAAAATGGATAATCTGCCAATTCTTTCAATAAGCTTGTGCACCACTGATTTAGAAGGAACATAGCTAGCAATTACATAATTACCATTATAACAATATTCGTCTGGTTTTGCAGCCCCTAGTGGTGCATCACTGGAATAAATCAAACGGCTTTTTTGTGTGAGTAAAATATTTACATTATGTTCCATTATTTGCTACCCTAAGAAAATTATATAATATATAATACATACATATAGGCAAATACCTAAAAGGCTAACAATCTGAATTTCTTCTTTGAGTATTTGACAAGACCTACGCAAATATTCAATTATCTAATTCAGCGATGAGAAACACGCAGCCCGCGGGCTCCCTGAATGTGGCACGCAAGCTTATCACAGAAAATGATAAAAGAAAACGACGATTTAAAAATCAAAATTTTATTCAGAAAGGAAAAAATAAATTTACCCATTATATCGGCTATGGAAAGGAAAAAGGCAATTGCATGAATAATGATTATATAAAAAATAAACCGAAACTATGGTAAATATTGTTTTTTGTCATATTAAAAAATAATATAGATGTCAATCAACATATCGACTGTGGAAAGGAAAGAAGACGTAACCCACACATATCAAATTTTACAGGAGGCGCAATAAACGTGTTTTGATGATTTTGGGCCATATGCAAATTATGAAATATACACAACGTTGAAGTGCACGGAGACTTCTAAACTGGTGTTTAATTGACATAATTTAACATTTATTAAAAAAAATTGTATAGGAAAAACCTTTATTTCAGTCTTTTTTATTGGTTTTAATTTTTTATTAGGTCATCTTTTTCAAACTTAAAAGCTAAATTTAGATTTTGACAGAATGTGTATCATGTTTGATTTCCACAGTCGATAAATATTTGGATATAATTTAAGTAAAAGTTATTTGAAGAATTCAATTCAATTCTTATCACAATAAGATGCTTTTGCTCAATCAAGTCCATGTGATCCACATAGATAGCGGACATGGTTTTTATTTATTATTATACAATTATTTTACTTACATACCAACTAGAGCATTCTATCCCGGACCTTTTTTTTTGATCCCGGGAATTTGGAACTCACAAATATTTCGGAATTCGAGCTTACAGAATTGATCACTACATACGCGAGGAATCGTGAGATTCAAAAATGTTTCTGAAGTCGAAGACCTTTATTTTTTAAGCTCGTTCCTCAGAAAAAGTTGCGAATTTAGAAATACAATTATTCATTATTACTTTTCACTGTTATAGAGAATCCCGAAATCCCAGGATTAGTACTAACACAATCCCGGATGATTACGAGATCAAAGCATCGATCGGAATCCAAAAATTGGAGTTCCTAATACCAACCTTACCGTATATCCACATTTATTTTTGGTTGTTGACGGTACGTGATGTATATACATTTTTTTATGCATGTCCACTCCCAATGTAGAGCATATGGCCTCCTTATGGAGGTATCTCAATAGAACTTTTTTCTTACGAGAATTGTTTGTAACGCAGTCGCTCAACCTCTCGTTTAAGAAGAGAGTAGTAGGAATAGAACGATAAGGCTAAGACAGGACTTGTGATTAACTAATCGCTCCCGTTACGCCCAGCTATTGAAGACTCGGAAGGGTGGGAGTGAATCACACATCACAAATACACATCTCTTCGAACACAAAATCGATAAAACTCTGTTTCATACTGGGACCCGACCCCGTGATGTCCGGCACGGAAGCCCACAACGCTAACCGCTGCCCCGTTGGACCCGACATAAATAAGGTTGCTCATCACTTATATAATGCCATCTCGGCCCTATTTGTAGCGCAATATCAGCGTATAGAAAAAAAAAACCTGTCATGTCACCCACTATCAAACGGATCACTTGAGCGTACAACGCAATTCAATGGAAAAGGATTCTTTTGTATTCTTTAAATGGCTATTAAAAGATATTATTTGGATGTGCTTTTACTTGAGTAACATAGTTATTTATAATACACATATCCCTCGACGTATGCGGTAGAAACGTTCCAAGAGATATCTCGTAAACTGAAACCGCATAAATCGAGACTTCAAGTTCATATAAAGTAGGGGGATAGGTTTCAGAAAACCGCTCAAAACGAGACACTGTATATAAACATTACCTGCAAAAAAAAACATTTTAAATAAATTAAATATTATTTTTTACAATATTTCAAGACAGAATATGAGGTCGGATAGTTCATTAAAAAAACAACGTCATTTTTGGGATTTTAATCAATTAATATATACTTCGTATAACCACCATACAATTTGTTGGTAAAGGCTGGGATTTCACGGACCGCTTATAATTTGCTGATTTTCTACAGCACTGCTTGGAACTTAAGACTATGAACATACGCGTTTGTGTGTTTTTTCTGACCGCGTAAAAGTGAAACCGCATAAAATCGGTACGGCGTGAATCGAGGGATGAGTTTACCTTATTTTTACTAAATGAGTTGTCTAAATAATAAATCACATTCTCTTAAAATCGAAAAAAACAATGGTAGCACTATTTTTTGTAACATTAAAAAAAGGTTATAATGTTTTATTTGATCCATGTCTGCTTCAATTGTTGTAGTGTGTTGATTCAAAATAAAGGTATCTCAACAAAAAAAGTTGGCCGTATTTGATACTGGAAGCTTCCTAAATATCCGCTCCTGATGAGAAGTAAATGGACTTTCAATAGACAACATCAACACATTTCGTTTGGAGAGAAGAGAATTGGTGAAACGCAAAAAGTCATCGTTCTAAAATGAACTGTAATTGTTTGACGAAACAGCGTTGCACTGTTCAAGCTTCTTACAATCATTACAAACAGTATATTTGCAATCAACTTCTTTTCGAAGAAGTGGACGTCCTTAAATTCCCGAACACCTTTTCTATCCTGAAAAAGAGGCGTAGCGAGAGCGATTAGCTAACATAGTACTAGTCATATGCATAGTAGATATACAAAACAGTGTTTTTTCTTCGTTTTGATTTGCATTATAAAAAATATTATCATCTGATAATGTATTAATAAGCTTATCAGCTGATAATGCTCGTCATAAGTACATCCTGATCTTAACCACTTGAATACCAAGCGGACACGGGTGTCCGGAACATATGCAAGCGATCACGGATGTCCAAGACATTTAAAAAATCAAATACTTGGTATTCTAATAGAATATAAGCAATATTTTGATGAATATGTATATACTGATTACTGAGTCAATAAAATATCAAATTCGAGTGTATATTAGGCAAAATATTTTTTCTCAAAAACACGCAGTATCTCTGGGACATATCGATGATTTATTTGCGCGGTATTCAAACGGTTAATAAAAAAATTGAGAAAAATTGATTAATTTGTAATATAATTAATGCCTTTCCACCAAGTATTGACAGTGGACACCCAGATATTATCGAATAGTTGTATTGGAGTGTGTGCTTACCTGGAATGAGTGCTAGATTAATGACCAATCTAGCTAATTATTAATAATATAATTAATGACCAATGTAGCTTAGAGGAAACATTTGTCTTGTTCATCTTTACACTTTTCTAAACGAAAATGAGCCGCTGAATAATAAACAATTCTCATAGAAAAAAAAACTTCTGAGATACCTTTATTTGGAGACTATATATGTATATTTGAAAGCGGAAATGAACAAAAAAAAATACAACCAAAAGAAGTTTTAGACTAACAAATTTAATATGTTACAATTTGGGCGCTCGAATATCAATATTAAAAAATATTATTCTAATTAAATCAAATTTGAAATGTCTTGAAACATATTTTTGCCAAGAATAGATCTTTCAATGGCTTACACAATTATTTTCTTTTATTTAGAATTCGGAGTTATCAAAATACTTCAGTACCTTTTTCTGTCAGTAAGGTTTTCAACTGAAAACTTGTTGATAGCACCGCTAAGATGAACAAGCGACTCCCTCTTTGGACAAAATATACGTTTCTTGAAGATATTACATAAAAGCATGAATACAAAAATTCCGGTATAGTAAAAATATCTTGGAGTTTTAAGTACAATCACGTTTTTATTTGGTGTTTTGGTGGATTGCATATTTTAATTTTACGGATAT
Source organism: Himalopsyche tibetana (assembly GCA_030503985.1). Lineage (NCBI taxonomy): Eukaryota > Metazoa > Arthropoda > Insecta > Trichoptera > Rhyacophilidae > Himalopsyche > Himalopsyche tibetana. The sequence goes on along the minus strand of JAPJYX010000052.1, from coordinate 2,099,786 downwards.
AACACTATTGCAATGACTATTGACTGGTGTTAGTTCACTTTTATGATACTTTAAGACAGGGGTGGGAAATCTTTTCATTTCTAAAGGCCACATTCATTTATCGCTGTAAAGAAAACGCTGACACCCCCCTTCTTGTTTCCGACTGTCGAACACCTAATGGTTGATTACGATCATTTTCCAAACGTGATTTTTTTAGCGACAGTAACTCGAAACAAAATAAAGCACTCGCGGCTCGATATTGCAATACATATGTTCATGCCAGAGCAGCAGTGGCGTTACTCTGAAGATGAGATTAAAAATACAACACCCATGCTATTCATAGATAGGTACCTATGTGCGTGAAAAGAAATCGTTGTGACGTGCAGATCGCGTCCGTCTTGTAGGGCGGCTGAATAAAGGCACTCGCCAACGACCATACCACGTTGAAAGCACCGGTTCTCGTCCGATCGTACTTGGATGGTACTTGGATGGGTGACCGCTTGGGAACACCGCGTGCCGTTGGCCTCTTTTTGCCATTTCGAAGACTGCGATGAAGCACTCCCCTGACACGCTCGGCCGTTTGCGCAGCGTCGAGTCCAGTTGCATTCTTTGACACCTTGCGCACGGGTGCTCCCAAATATTGTCATCGCGCTATTGGAAAACTTTCCCTGCGTTTGCTTTTACTGTTTGTCGCCGAGAAAGCAGTGCTTCCCAGCAACACTTTTTAGCATCTTTTAATTTATTATATTAATAACAGAGTGATAGTAAATCTCTATTGTTTTTAAAACGTCAAATAAGTAAAAGAGGAGATTTTGAATCACTAAGACATTTTTCTCCCTCATATTTTTATGTAGCATGTCTTAAAAAAAGGTTAATTAATAAATGATTCAATATCATTTTGTTTAAAAATATCTTTTACTATTACGAATAGTCCGGCCTAAAAAATAATCTGTGTTCCGTTAACATTTCCTACTGCGGAGTGTTCCTTTGCACAATAAGTTTGGGAAGCCCTGCTGTAACCGATGACAGTAATTTATCATGTTTCAATGCCGATTTAAACCTAAACCGATGCCTGTTAAATTATTTTCAATGCCGATTTGTTTTTGTATAAATAGCACTGTTAAATAATATTTCTTATCAGATGATAATGCTTACTATGAGCAAAAAATGGAAACGAGTACAAAGAAATATTGTGTTTTTCTTAATATAGCCTTTCCACCAAGTATTGACTGCAGGTTTGCCAGTTTTCCAAAATCACAGATCGGGACATTCACTATTTCGAAGACTATTATACATGTACACATGTCGGGATTTTAGAGGGACTTGCAATGCGGGACTCGGGATTTGTCGATTGCACTCGGGACAGTCCCACTCAATTAGGAACGCTTGGCAACCCTGGTTAACAGCCAACACCCAAAAAGAGATAAAATTAAACATATAACTTTTATAATTTAAGATTTCGACCGAAGGTGCTTGGTGGAATTTCATTATTAAATTTGAATCGTTCAAATTATGTATATTCACACAAATTTTGTCAACAATCCTTTTCGCCAGCAATGGCTCTAAACTCGATGATACATTTATTTCTTATATAAACACGAAACATTCATTTACTAAGCGTCAGTTCATCCGTTCACGTTCAACGACTGAATATGCCGAAAGGCTAAATCAGGGTCGTTGTTGACAAAATTTGTGTGAATGTACATAATTTGAACGATTCAAATTTAATATAACTTTTATTTTGTAATTTAAATCTTAACAAGAAGAACCAAGTTATAATGTATTCGTAACTTTATAATTTTTTGTCTGATAATGTTCCTTAAAGAGGTGAAACCCGTGTAACACAACAAGTGGATAAATAAAGGTTATTTTTTTATTCATCCTACGATAGTTTGTTCATAGGTGTTGATACGGTATGATTTATAGTCACACTCTCCTACTACAACTTTTATGATGACAACTGCCAAACATTAAAAAAAATAGTTAAATTAAGTAACCAGTAATATCGATTGTTTGATTGTTTATGATCTTAAATGGCAACATTGTTTTTTTTCGACATCCGAAGCGAGCTTCCTTTTGTTCGTCCTTGCTTTGTAGAACGTCATCGGGACTTGTTAACGAAATTGCCAATTGTCTTTTTAACCTCACTTGTGATTTTTTTTTCTTTGGGTTAGGGTGATACGGGCTTCATAAAATGGCCTATCGGTAAGCCCGACGTCGAGTTGAAAGACCTGATCTTTTTTCCAACTCGACTAAAATTAAAATTAAGTTTTGTTCTCTGTGCGCAGACTTTAGTATAATTTCCTCTTAACTTCTATAAAATCGTTTGAGCAAGCTAGGTATTATAATAGTTATTGTGTGTGATTAAACTTTAATGATTGTAAATTCCTAAATAAACGTTTTCGTAACAATTGAGCGATGGCTTTTATTTATTCTACCTACCTGTTTAACGTCGAGTTATTCCAACGGCCGTTGGTCTTGATGACTTTTATTACTGGGGATTTATTCTTGGGGTATAACATCGTGAACAAAAGTAGAAATTCTTCACAATAAATGAAACTCTTGTAAATAAGACACTGACACTTTTCTGTTTACTCAGAATTATCATTTTGTTATTTACCAACTTTTGACAGTGCTGTGGTCATATTGATATGGTAAGTCGTGGATATTTCCAGCAACCAAATTAAAAATGCATAGCTTCACAGAATAAGTCCTGTTCTAAAGCCAGCGAAGCGAAAAGTGGTTTACACCTTTCAAATCGTAGAGGAGCTACCATTTGTCAAACGTATACTGGGCATACAGTAAGCCTTTCATATGACTGCGTTTCTAGTAATGTGACCATTATTTGATATACATATAAACAGTGAAACCCCCATTTACACTAAAGTCGGTACAGTGTAATTCGGGGTAGTGTAATTGGGGGAGTGAATCTCATTAAAAATTAGGGATTTGGTTTTTTCCACAAAAAATGCAAAACTAAGACTGTCCCTTAGTTTTGCAAAAAAAAAATATGGACGAAATATTTAGCTACCAAATGATAAAATGCGCGCCAAAATCCAACACATAGACAGTCGCCCGTCTATACGTGTATAGCCTGGCACGTGTTGAATACACAGACGCTAGCCAACAGTTGACTGTATGCGCCGCAAAGACGACCGTCTCGTAGCAACGGCAGTGAAATGCGACAGTGCAATTGGGGGATTTGCGGCGAATATTTCAAGCTTGCGCGTAATTCGAGGTAGTGTAATTGGGGGTTCCACTGTATACTTTTTTATATATTTGATGGCTATTGCGGCGTATGCCTTCATCAGAACTAGTTCTGTGTGTCATTTATGAAGGAAGCAGCCTAATTGCAATGGTCACCTTAAGGATAGCGACAGAGTAATCGGGGTAGACGGGGGCAGCTTAGCACAGGGGAGGGCAGTAATTAATTCACTTTGTGTAATTTGCCTGCAAACAAGGGTGGGCCGGGGAATAGTGTCACACGTGTATGACGATGAAACTCAAAGCATCATGGAAAAAATGGGTCGTTTTTATGCAGACCGTTGCAGAATTTTAAAACTCATATTTACTAACTCCAAACTTCTTAAATGTAGCCAAGTTCCGCAACATTTGAGCCAGAAGTACTCAAACACCGGGTTTTCAGTAAATTTTTCAATATTCGAATCCCATGTATTTTTTTTTCACACCCGCTAGTCGGAGAATATAGCCACCCACGTGGTTCATCTAAAATTCTATGCCCTACGCCAGTCTTCTTGCTTCCTCCCATGTCATCCTAGCGTCCCGTAGCTCCACGAGTACAACCCATAGATAATAGATGGTCATCGGTGGTCTTCCACGACGGTGAAATCCATCCGGTTGGTAGAAGAGACAATCAGAATTCAGGTATTTAGTTCTACAAATATACTTTTTTATATTGATAGCTATTTCGTCGATTACTAGTTCTGTGTTTATAGTGTGATTATAATAACCGGTTTTTTCAAAAGTCGGTTTTTGTATAAGCCCTAGTCAATATGGATAAGAAAACAGGCACCCTTGGCAGGGATGATAACTTCATCACTTCAACACTTTTCTTGTAAAAAGTAGAACGAAAGAAAAACTAATAACGATGTCGGGCTTAACCACTTGGATAGCAGGAAGGGTTGACAGCTTTACATAAACCAACCCCTCTGAATGAAAAATGACTGGAAAAATGTGAATACACTACATATCGTCGCCTTTCCATCTGAAAAATTAAAGATTTTAAAAGATGTAACTTTTTTTACAGTAGAAACGATATTTTAGATTAACATTATTAGAACTATAAATTAATTTTATTTCAATGTCGCAATTCGTCAGCGTTGTGGGCAATATTCTTTCTAGTTTTCCGAAGGTTGTGTGCGCAAAATACATTGGCTGTGCAAAATTTGAAAGGAAATTAAAAAAATTGTGCGCCACACAACGGTATTTAGACCTACTTAACGAAATGGCTAATTTTAATAATGACAATATTTAACAACACTATAAAATAACAATTTATTTATTCTGATAACTTTTGTGCGCTCTGTTCTAATGCATGTGCGCGCGCTCGGCGAGTTGTGTGCGCGCGTATACGCGCACAGCTTAGAGCAGTGATTTCCAACCTGGGAGGCGCGAACAGTCCAAAATATGTATTTCTCCGTTAAAACTTGTCTTTATTTCTATATAAAATAACGGATAGAGAGGCGCGAAGATATTTTTTTCTTCAAATGGAGGCGCAGTAACATAAAGGTTAGAAACCACTGGCTTAGAGGGAATACTGGGCTTGTGGGCTTCCGTGCCGAATCTCACCGGCTCGAGTCCTAGTAGGAATAGTATTTTTTCGATTTCTGTTCGAAGGCATGGGTGTTTGTGATGTCTTAATTTCCATCCCACTCTTTCGATTCTTCAACAATTGGTGGGCGTAGCGAGAGCGATTAGTTAAACACTATTCCTATCCTATCTTTATCATTCTGTCCCTACTACTCTCCTTGAAAAGAAAGGTTGAGCGACTGAGTAACATGTATGTTTAGTTTAAGATTTCGACTGAAGGTGCTTGGTGGAATTTCAATATTAAATTTGAATCGTTCAAACTATGTACATTCTCACAGAAAAATAATTTTGGAGGGACACGTGTTCAATCAGGAACAAGCGATAAAAATGTTACACCCAAATACGGACAGTCATAAGCTCTTTTTCCAAGAAATTTTAGAAATCAATACAGAGCACAGCTGCAAAGTCTTCCGATTTTAAATGAAATATTAAACTTTCCCGCATCTCCACTTCTATACACTATATAATGATAAAATCATATAATCATAAAACCTTTGCCGACAAACAAATAATATAATTCTTGAAACTACTTCCTACTCAAATCTGTTGGCATTCCAATGAGCTCATCCTTTTCGCCAGCAATGGCTTTGGACTCAGTGATGCATTTATTTCTTATATAAGCACGAAACTTTCATTTACTAAACGTCAGTTCAAGTTCATCCGTGCGCTTGAATGCCTGAAGATGCCGAAAGGCGAAACCCGGGTCGTTAGTGACAAAATACATAGTTTGAACGATTCAAATTTAATGTATGTTTAGAAAAACTTCCATCAGGAGGCTATATGCTTTACATTGGGAGCGGACATAGATTAAAATTATGTATATATGCATATTTAGGATAGACCATGGGTAGGTTGGAGGGGGCTCGGAGGGGCTCGCACGAGCCTTTTGTTAAATTTAAGAGAAAATATTTTTCTCAGATCAAATTAGTATATAACTGCAATTTCTGACTTATGTATAAACTATTTACGACAGCTTCAGTATACACAGTAGTACATTTGTAGCCATTTAGATTGATAAGTTTAAGGTAAATTACATATTATACTTGTATTAAGTAACAATCGATTGCTTATTTAACTATTACAGAGTATTGAAAAATTCACTCCTTCCCCAGAACACTTAGAATTTCTTTGAGATTAAGCGAGCCCCTTTTTTAACGTATTGACAGCCCACCACTGGGATAGGCGAAACTGCAGATAGGACTTCGGTGCTCTTAAATGTGAGAAATCTACAGATAGAACCCCAAATATAGCCCTGCCACAGGCTGCCACTGACACATTTGAACACAACGAAAAAGCTTTTTTTTAAATCGTTGTATTATAGATTACAAAACAATATCTTTGAATTTTAAGTATCACAATATGATTCCATGAGATGTGACTATATGCATGATATTTTTAAATTATTAAATACGTTTCTTGTGGCCTTTAAACCGTGTCTAAAGTACTGCGTGTAAACACGCACATTTTGTATGGCCGGCCCTACGAGCACGAAATTGTATGGCATGTTAACACGTCCCTGGCAGAGAACCGGTTAAGACTGTGATTTTCTACACGCTGATTTTTTTAACTATGCATTCAGATTCAATTCGTATGTTTTTCAGATTGAACAATTGTCTTTTTTGAATATTGATGGATTTAATGAGAATTTTAAGAATTTTTAATCGCAGATGGAACCAAGTCAACCCAAAACGACGATATAATAATACCCCAAACAAGTTATTGATATTTAAAAAATGAAATACACAACAAAATGTAAATTCTTTCATCTTTCGATAACAACTTCGGAACAGTTCTCAATATTAATTTTCGTGAGGGGGTGAATGAAATAAGGGTCGACTGTACGTCTCGGGTACATACGTATTTTTTTTTAATTGAATGCTTATTGGAAATAAATAAAAAAAATATTCTTTGGATATGCGTGTTTTTTAGAATACTTTTAGTCAGCGATTTCCAATCTAGAGTCAGCGAATTTTCGTCCGAATGAAAAACGTTATTTATAATAACACTGAGAGCTTATTTTTCGTTTGTTGACTTGGTTTGTCGTAATTTTACCAATAAATAACCAGAGAATATCTGACTCGATTCGTAATAGACTAGAATCTAGATCAGGGGTTCTTATTTGTTCTATTCCTTCCTCTCATTTTTTTAGAAAATAATTCCAAGCCAGGGGTTTACAGCCGGTGGTGAATCGATTTTTTTAAAAACTCTACATGAGCATGAACGACATTTTTTTTTTAATACAATATAATTCCAGTTAATTGAAATATACTTAAAATTTTCCAATTAAAGTAGTAGGGTCATATGGCGCAGCGGTTAGCGTTGTGGGCTTCCGTGCCGAATCTCACGGGCTCGAGTCCTAGAACTGACAGCATTTCTTCGATCGATTGACCGATTTCTGTTTAACGGCATGGCTGTAAAAATTCCTTCCCACATTTTCCGATTCTTTCATAACTGGGCGTAGCGAGAGTGATTAGTTAACCACTAGTCCTGTCCTTATCGTTTTATCTCTACTACCATCGTTCCCTCTAAGCTGCGCACGTGCGCGGCCACGCAGCAGTTGGGAAGCTCACGCGCACTCATTCCGGGCTGGCGCGCACTACAGGCCAGTTGGTCAATTAATATTTGATCGGTTCGCGCACTTGCCGCTCTTGCTTTAGAGCAGGGATGGCAAACCTATGGCACGTTCGAGAATTTGGATGGCACGCTATCGATATCCAAGTTTAAAAAAATAAAAATATATTAAAAATAAAAATTTTGATAAAAAATTCTGTGTTTTATTAATTTTCAAATGTTTCCCATGATAAACGACTATCGTTTAAATTTTTTGACGAAACGTTTTGTAATAAAAAAAAATACTGCTTGTGCACGCCGCACAATCGAGAAATAATATTTGTGGATTTTTGGCACGTGGACCCAAAGAGGTTCGCCATCACTGTCTTAGAGGGAACATTGCCTACTTATCTCTTTGAAAAGGAGAGGTTGAGCGACTAAGTAACTGTAGAAATAACGTCTGTTGAGATACCTCCATTAGAAGACCATATGCTCAGCATTGAGAGCGGATATGTATTTAAAAAAAACAATATTTTGTATTTATCAAGTTATGTTTTAGACAAACTAATTTAGATAGTATTATCATATTTTTATTATCTAAACAACTGCATTTGTATCCGCGTAAAATCAGTTGTGTCATTTTCGTTAATTAAACATATTTATTTTTATCTTATCACTTATCACTATCTCGTCAGTTTTTTTTTTTGACAGCAACACTGATTGATAATGTTTAATAACCATTGCTCACCTACAATATGCCACAAAAGCCAATAATATGTAATGGAAAAAATTTAATTCTATTCTTCGGGTCCGTGGTCAATGTCGTTGGCTTTCATTCCAGACCTCGCGGGCTCGAATCACATTTTAATCGAAGTTTCGATTTCTGTATGAAGGTATAGATGTTTGTGATGTCTGAAAAACCCCTCCCACTATTCCAATCCTAAAATAGCAGGGTATAGCGAGAGTGATTAGTTAACCACAAGTCCTGGTTTAACCTTAACAAGGTTAAGCGACTGAATAACAAACATGCGTTAAGCTTCAGACAAATGGAATGGTCACTGGTCACTGACAGGCGCTGAAGAGGGGTCAAAAAGAGAAGAAGAAGAAAGAAATAAAACGTCATCAACCAGGTAGGTGAAATAGGGGGTGGTGGAAGTATGTAAGGCTAAGGGAGGTTTGAGCAAAAGAACCCTCCGTTTCTTGTACGTATGGGGATAGGTTATGTATGTAACCGTCAAGTAATGCATTTATTGTAAGTCACTCGAGATCAACTCGAGGTAAATTGACATCACAAACACCCATGTAAAATTGAAAAATCTAAATTTCACAAAAAAAATAACAAACGACTTGGACGAGCCCCTCCGAGCCACCTCTAGCTCACCCTTGCTCACAGCCTGGGGTAGGCTGGGAGGGTCTGGAGGAGCTCGATCAAGCCATTTGTTAAATGTTGCTAAGGCCGGCGAGCCTCTTGTTAAATTAAGAGAAAACAAAGTTCTCAGCTCAAATTAGTATATAACTGCAATTTCTGACGTATATATTAGCTACGAAAGCTTCAGTATACACAGTAGTGAATTGTTAGCCCATTTAGATCGATATGTTTTCGATGAATTGCATATTTTTACATGTTATAAGGGTATTAAGTAACAATGGATTGCTTATTTAAGTATTGCATATAATTGCAAAAGAGTGATAAAAAAATTCACTTTTTCTCCAGAACAACGATAATTGCTTTGAGATTAAGCGACCCCCTCATTAACGTATTGACAGTCAATTGTGTAACCAACGACTTTGACCACTTCGCCACGGATTCGACGTATTTGAAACTATTTATAAACGACATTGTAACTAGTTTAAAAGCGATCGATTCAAATTCCATTATGGTGGGTATTTTATTTTTTATTTTTATGAAAAAGTATGCCTGAAAATACGTTTATTTACCCAATTTTCCACGGAAAACAAGCCGACCGAACGACGGTAAATCTGTTGACGAAACTTTTCGCAAAGTTGACCGTTATCAAATAAGGATCGGCGTATCGAGCGCTTTTGTAGCGAACCGAACGTATCGATCCGTTGAACGAACGAAAACAAAGAAATTCGCTATCAACGGATTCGTTATCAGACATTGATAGTGAAAATGTACACGAAAACATGCATTTCTACTTAGTAACATACCATTTAAGTTGTTATCAGGTCTGTGGAGTCAGACTCGAAAAAAAAACCAACGGCTCTGACAACTCGTGTTGAAAATGAAACGTTTACAAATCGCTATTCAAAAGTAAAGCAACTTCATGTTACTAAGCTTAAATAAAAATACTAAAGTTTCCAACTAGTGTATCCAATCCCAGGATTGCGACACAAATAACCCCGGGAATTTGGGATTGAGAAATTGAAAAATAGCACTGCTATAGTATAGTATAATTTATTATGGTACAGTAAAGTTTTATTCCTCGCTGTAGTCTGCGAGCGAATTTTTCTTAAAACATTTTTTTTAAAGCTCATAAAACAGTTTTTTCTAAATTTACTGATGCACACTGATAAATATAGCCGAGTTAGTGACATCACTATTGGCAGGTTACTTTACGCTTTGTGATACAGATTTTATAGTTACTGTTCTCGACTTTTTTTCTGAACCCCTTAAGTGCTGAGATAACTTAAACATCTGTTTTTTAATAAGAAAACAGAAGTTATGTAAACATGATTTGATGGTCTCTAAAGCTCTATATTTTTAAAACAATCGCTTTTTTATTAATTTAAATTATGAAATTGTGTGCCACAATTAGGGAGCTTGCGGGCCGCGTGTTGCTCGTCGTTGTTTTAATTTATTATATTATATATCTTCAGTATTCTGCCACAAAACGTGAAGTCGAAAAACCTTGTTTTGCGATAATCGACTTTTTCAAATATCATGAAATGTAACGCGGCAGTAGACAATAAGACAAGTGTATAAACAAAAATTTTCATCTAATCGTCTTTAGGTAGCTGTAGAAATACTAAATATGTACAGCTAAAAAGCGTTAAGTTGTGTATTATATGTAGGTTTCTGCCAGAAATAACTGCTAACGAAATATACGATAGTACTATATCAAAAAAATATGAATTTGATTTTATTTACCTTCTTTTTTGAGACTATAAAGTGTGTTTAAATCAATGTATCTTCATTCATAACTCAAAACACCAAGTTTTTGACTTAACGTTTTCTGGCAGTATAACGATGATATTATGCTTATATATTTAAATACCAATTCTTACTAACACTTGTCTTATAAAGAATTAAACAGTCAACTTATTTAATGTATAAAAAAATATGTATTATAGAATTGACTAAGATAAAAAAAAAATTATACACCATTTAAATCCATGGTTTTACTGCCTTTGATTTAGCTACAGTAATCTTTCCGATCATAAATTATTTGAAAGTTACTTTTAGATGTTTTTTGGGGTATATCCTTTAAGAATTATTGTTAGGTATCCTTTTTCAGTTCATGGCGTCCGTAGGGCAAAGGAGAACGACCATTTTTCAGATGCTTATCACCCAGTAACTAACGGACACTTTGAGAGATGATACTTTTTATTTTAAAATGAATTTTAAATTCTGAAGGCTTGCTATGTGAACAGTTTGAATATTTCCGCTGTAACTCGAAAAGTATTTTAAGATTTAATTTAAAGTTTTGACGAGAATCGAAAATGTTTTCTTCTGTGAGTTATTTTTTTTATCTTTCTGGCTGACAGTGGAAACTTCCCTAGGAGATTCAAGAGTCGGAACAATTTGTTGCCATCGTTCAAAATAAAAGTGCTAGTGAAAATTTAACAAACATTTTTTCTACCTGCAGTTTAGAGGTCGGTAGAAGGGGCTTGTGCGAGTCCCTTGTTCAATTTTACTAAGACCGGCAAGCCAGTTGTTAATTTAAGAGTAACCAATATTCTCAAATCAAATCAGTACACAACTGCAATTTCTGCAAGTTTTTTCAACGATAACGTGTTGTTACTTAGTTGCTTAACTCTCTTTTTCGACAAGAGAAAAAATATATGGATATATTTAAGACATGACTAGTAGATAACTGCTCGCTATCACTACGCCCTATTATTTTTAAGATTGGAGCTTCGGAAGTGAAAGTTGATTCCCGTGAGATTCGTCGAGAAAACGTTGTCCACTACATCATGGTGCCGGCTTGTAGACAGAGGTGAAAAAAAATTGAGACATCATCACGAGGCGGAAAATTCAGAAATTATATATTATTCAAGAAATCCTTGTCACTTGTTAACATCATTTAAGTCTTTGTAAACACTCTCATGGATTGTACCAACATTGAGTTTGAGAACTTTCGATCGTGTCATAAACTTTGTACTTAAAGTTGGAAACCTTTGGTAATCTAACTTTGACCTGATGGCAGTCACTGCCTCACCTTTTCATTTGTGGAGACGATAACAGCAGGGCCGGACTTGGACGCACTCACATGTCATGCTAGTTTATCTGCCCTGGACGTGGGGTGGCGTTTTGTGGAGAAGAAATTTATTTAGTGATATAAAAGTCAGGATTCTTTATAGCAGAAATCTTACACACTTTTAAAGTTATTGTTTGTTTTCTAACTGGTTTTATGGTCGGGTTATATGGCGCAGCGGTTAACGTTATGGGCTTCCGTGCCGGATCTCGCGGGCTCAAGTCCCAGTACGAACAGCATTTTTTCGCTCGATGTATCTATTTCTATTCGAAGACATGGGTGTTTGTGATGTCAGAAAATTTCCAACCACATTTTCGATCCTTTAACCGGTTCTCTGCCACGGACGTGTTAACACGCCATACAATTTCGTGCTCGTAGGGCCGGCCATACAAAATGTGCGTGCTTACACGCAGTTTTTGAGACTCGGCTTAAAGGCCACAAGAAACGTATTTAATTATTTTAAAATATTATGCATATAGGGACATCTCTTGGAATCATAGTGTGAGACTTAAACTTTAAAGATATTGTTTTGTAATCTATAATACAACGATTTTTAAAAAAGCTTTTTTGTTGTGTTCAAATTTTTTGCTAGCAGGGCTGTAATTCCTTGGTGGTAATTTCCGTTTTTGAAACGTTTTTGAATAAGTGAATGGCCCATCGTGTATTTATATGGTAAGTGTTTGTTATGTTCTATTATTATATGTCCAAAAAGTGCATATTTATTAGGTTTTATTTTTTTAACGGAAATCACGGCCCTCCATGCACGGCCATATTAATACCGCACGGCACAGAACAGGTTAATAACCGGGTATAGTGAGGGCGATTAGTTATCCACTAGTCCTGCCCTAGTCATATCGTTCTGTTACTACTTCTCTCTTAGAAGAAGAGAGGTTTTAACGTCTGAGTAACAAAACACTTTTCGTATAAAAACTTCTGTTGGGATACCTCTATTAGGAGGCAATATGCTCCACATTATGAGTGGACATGGATTGATAAATGTATTATTTACTCGTAAATAATGTACTCAGCTGTGAATCAATTCTTCTTCTGTTACTGAAGCAAATTCAGGTAATTTATTTTCTATTTTTATTCTAATAAATTGTATCTGTAAAAATTAAGCCGAATTCGAACGTGGATTCCGCCGTCGTGGAAGGCCGCTGATGACCATCTTTATAGGATGTACTCGGCGGAACTACGGGACGCTGGAATGACATGGGAGGAAGCAAGAAGGCTAGCAGGGGACAGAGAATCTTGGAGAAATCATAAAAAATCGCATATCAACCAAAACGTATTATTTATTTTTGAAAATGTTAATCAAAGAAGGAAAGAATCAGTCGGACTGGCGCCGCTTAGTTAAGGTAAATCACTATTATCTTTTCCGGTTCTTAGCTCAAGAAATGCGACCCCAATATCCCACATTGTCTTAAATATCTATTTTAATATGGGTTATACAATGTTTATAATTAAGGTATTCTTACATCATAGTTTTTTGGACCTTTTGTAGTTTATATAAAAACGCGATAACGCAATAACGCGATAAGCGATCGTTCGTAAGATAGCTGAACTAAACTCGTCAGTTGCAATTTCATATGTGTGCTGGGATGACGTCTTTTTTACGCGCAATTTAAAATATGATTATTTATTAAAAAACCACAGATTTTTATAAAAAAAAAATGTATGAGGAATGATGCAGAGATATATTTTAAAGCTCTTAGACTATTTTTTTTTAAAATTCATAAGAATAATGCCAATAATGAGGAAACCACTGGGGTCCCTAAACGACCCCATCGGCAGAGAAGTATTTTTCTAGTATCCGAGCCGCGAGAGTTATAATAATATTGTCTCAGCGACAGCAGTCTTGCAAAATTTACTATGTTAAAATAGGTATAGATATACCTACGTGATTCACCACAACCGCGTCATACATTTAGTATAAGTGCACCCAATTAATAAATAATATCACAATTCGAGAGCTTTCGTAAATTAGACACGATATTGACTCGATGAAAGCTCGTTCCATTCAGGGTGACATTCGTGATGGGTACGGCCCCACGTAATTCAATCATGATGAAAGTTTTGACCACTCCACCCATATTAGTAATTATTAATTCTCAATTATGGAAACTATTGTAGATATTTATATCGACTGTGGAAAGGGAAAAAGACAGGTTTTTTTTCGATAATCACAATGTATCAGACTTGATACACGTTCTATCAAAAGGATGCAAATGCCGAATTAGTATCTAAATTTAGCTTTTAAGTTTGAAAAATACGACATTGTTAAAAGTTAAAACCAACAAAAAAGACTGAAATAAAGGCTTTTCATAGACAACTTCTTTAATTAATATTAGATTATGTCAATTAAACACCAGTTTAGAAGTCTCCGTACACTTCAAGGTTGTGTATAATTCATAATTTTCATATATCAAAAAATCATCAAAACACGTTTTTTGCGCCTCCCGTAAAATTTTATATGTGTAGGTTACCTCCTTTTTCCTTTCCACAGTCGATATATACATAAATGTACAGTACAGTAAAAAAAAAAGTTGTTAAAACTCACTTCTCGTCGAGGTATTGATTGAATTGACTAATACTTTTATAAACTAATCATAGATTGTATTTGACCGTGTTATTTCAAAACCGTGTAAAAGAAGATTACGTGAAAAATATTTAAAAATACAAGCTATATTTAGAATTCAAAATTTAATGCAATGCAATAATGAATTTTACTTAATACTTTACTTAGTACTATTTCTATGAACCGATTGACTCTGATTCATTAACGAAAAAGCGTGATTACATTTATTAAATTCAATGATTTATTCTCAAAATTTATAATATGAGACATTCGAGGGCCACAAAAAAACAAACATTTTACATGAAGACTTGGGTTATTTATCCACAATTAACACGCTGGATCCTAGACCCGTGTTTTCATGTGATGCGTATGCTTTCAAATAGAGCATTAATTGCAGTATTTAGCAACATTTTTTATAACAGACTCAGTAAAACCATCATAGCAGATACTCAAACATTACAAACCAGTCTTTTAATTATAACTTTTATTAAAAATAGTTACTGATTTTACTAACAAATATTCAAGGATATCATAACGCATTTGATGCGTCTATTTGTTCTTCTAAGGATCACATGAAGGTGCAGTCACCGGGTTCATTTTCAATTGTAAATTTAGATATTCTGTAAAAAAGGATGTCAAAAAGCATTTTTTTTAATTTTGTTACTAATAGCAGCAGCAAAAAATAAATAAGCCCAAATGAACCTGCAAGGTGTGCGCCAAGCAAAAAAAGAAGTAAGACTCGGTACATGTGCAAACATTGTAATATGGCTTTCCGTAGAAGAAAATTCTGGCAATAATACCATACATAATTGAATAATTATAGTATTTTGAACAACCGCTAACGGTTTTATTTGATTTGTCTTTGTGGTTTCACAGTTATAGCACTTTTCGTAAGTCCTTGAAGAAAAATGAAATTCTTCAAAAATAAACCTGGCACACGGGATAGTTTTTCCTGGTTTGGGCCGGTGCCAAAATAGTTATAGAATACAAGCGGTTGATGTAGCCATCCCTTTTCTTCCCTGTAAGCATGAATAACAGTTATTAATGACTATTTTATAGCCTTTAATATGGCACCCCCTATTATTAACAACCCCTTATAATTAATATAGTGCCTTCTAGCGTAGATACAATATAATGGTAGGTGATGCTGTATTGTTGGTTTGTCTAGACATCATTTGATTCAATATTTGGTATAGTATTTTACGATTGAAGTACAGAATAATTGAGCTATGAATAATTTACACAGTAATTAACGTCTTTCAAAATGAATATTATTTTTCGTCTATAAGTAATACGTTGATGCAAAATAAATGAAATATTAGTCATTTAAAGATTGCAATACATACCACTAACATGGAAACCAGGATTCCGGTATTAAGCCTTTTTTCAATACCAACATACCGGGTTTAAAAATGCAAAAAAATGGTATTTTGGTATTGAAAATAAACCAAAAACGAATTTTGACTAATTTATTTGAATAAATCCATCACGTATTGTATTAAACTTTCTCACAATGTATTGAAATATGTTTTTAATATGCTGAAAATTATGAGCTTTTAATAGACGGTTTTATCATAAAAGCTCAAATTTTTACTCAAATTTAAATTATCAATATACATTTTAATTTGATAACTTTGTTATTTCACTCGTTGTGTTACATTTTTCGCTTTTTAACTATCATCAGACAGAACATTGCAAGTAATAATAATTACTCATATTATCTACTTTTTTATTTCATGATTTTCTATGTTGATTTTAATGTATTGTGTCAATTTTTTTTTTCATTATATTAGTGCATGGCGAATTGGCGTCAGCTATAATGTCATGTACTGTACTTTAAATTTTTAAACAATAAATATTAAGTATTGTAAATCACAATAGAAATTAATTCATCAATGGTGTTCCGCCTATCTCATTTAAAATGTTATTTACTAATGTCTTTCTATTAATAAATTTATGTAATGTTATATTTAAAAGAACTTCCACAAAGCTGATTTCTAAAAACTCCAAACTATTTATTCTCAGTCCATTATTATATATTTTATGAAGTATTTTAACATTATTATTTTTATTAAAATTGTGATCGTAAAATCGCGAAATTGTGATAAAGTAAAGAGACAAAACATGCTATCAAATTAAATCATATACATATAAACAGTGGAAAAGAAAAACGACGTTACCCACACATATCAAATTTTACAGGAGGCGCAGAAAACGTGTTTTGATGATTTTGGGACATATGCAAATTATGAATTATACACT
The DNA here is from genome assembly GCA_030503985.1 of Himalopsyche tibetana. Classification (NCBI taxonomy): domain Eukaryota; kingdom Metazoa; phylum Arthropoda; class Insecta; order Trichoptera; family Rhyacophilidae; genus Himalopsyche; species Himalopsyche tibetana. Next base: position 2,083,148 of record JAPJYX010000052.1, on the reverse strand, counting down.
ACCTTGAAGTGCACGGATACTTCTAAACTGGTGTTAAATTGACCTAACCCAATATTAATTAAAGAAATTGTCTCGGAAAACCTTTATTTCAGTGTTTTTTCTTGGTTTTATTTTTTTACAGGGTCATCTTTTTCAAACTTAAAAGCTTAATTTAGATACTAATTCGGCATTTGCAGCTTGCATCCTTTTGACAGAACGTGTATCAAGTTTGATACATTGTAACAGATTAAAAATATCAAAGTATTTTAGTTCTATAGTTTTTAATAATTTTATGCGTTGATAGCTATTTCGGCTTGCGCCATCGTCAGAATTATGTTTAAACTTATATTTTGCTCAGCTATATATACTGGCTCTGAAGAGATACACAATGCATCAAGTTATTCACTCTAACATCCTAATTTTAATTACAATATTACACTTATCAAATGTGATTCTAGTGTTTCAAAGAACGATTAACAATCTGGGTTTATTTCTTAAAACATTAATTAGGGTAAAATTAAAATGATATTGAATTGATACATTGTGATTATCGGAAAAAACTGTGGGTTACGTCCTTTTTCCTTTCCACAGTCGATATTAAAAGTAAACAATCACAAAGTTAATTTCTAAAAACCTATAACTATTCAGTTTAACCCTTTATTAGAGATGAAGTGAGCTAACTAGTAAAATTAAGAAAAAATCTTGGGCTTTTAACAACGTACAATCACGTCTTTATTTGGTGTTTTGGTGGATTGCATATTTTTATTTTAAAAAGATAACACTATTGAAACGTGTATTAACTGAGGTTACTTCATTTCTACGATACTTTAAGACGTATAGAATAATATCACAACGCATCCAACTTTTTTTTTTCTAAAATACCACTTGGCCCACTTCACTTATATTGAGTATTTTAACATTTTTATTTATATTAAAATTGCGAAATTGTGATTAAAAGAAAGGGGCGAAACATGTTATCAAATTTAATTTTAAATTTAAAATGAACTTCCAAAAAAATATTTTTCTTAATCCACTAAACCAGGCATGGGCAACCTTTTCTAGGTCTGGGGCCAAATTATCATTCTGTCTCCGAGTCAAGGGCTGGACCAAATTATTAAACATAATAAAGTAATATTAAATTAAATAAAACACGTTGCTACTTCTAATATATGTACGACATAATAATAATATTATATACTAATTACAAAATTTGTGTGAAGATTGGCTTTGTACTTGAATTACGGATTTTAGGGATAATGGCATAAAATTTTCGAAATTTTCATCTGTTACCTTCGATTGAATTTTCGGTTTAGTGTGTTTCATCCTCAAAAAAACTGTCCACACGTATATGTGCTGCGAAAAAGACACATGATTTTTCTTACAAATGCGCGTAAATTTGTATATTTTTCTTTCACCAAATAAAATTTATAAAAATCCGTCAAAGCAATGACTATTGTGATTTTAGCACTAAATCCCCCTGAAACTCAATAAGTTCCATCTGTAAATTTGCTAGCACATTATTTACATCAGCATCCATCGGACGAGCAAATATAGCGAATGTGGTGTCTTTGTTTTGGAAGTCGGCAAACCTCTTATAATTTATTTCTCTATTATTTCGCCGAGATGAATCAGGGCCGCACAAAATAGCTCGGCGGGCCGGTGGTTGCCCATATATGCAATAAACTATTCATTCTTCTTATTCTTTGTCCATATTCGCTCCCAATGTGGAGCATATGGCCGCCACGCGGCACCTCCGTGTTTCCCTGTCACCCGCCAATAGCTTTGCTTCCTCCCATGACATGCCAGCATCACTCAGTTCCACCAAATACATCCTATGGAAAGTACCTGACGGACGGCCGTTCATTCTTAGCCCTTTGTTATATAATATCTGGAGTATTTTAACATTTTTATTTATATTAAAATTTCGATCGTAAAATTGCAAAATTGTGATAAAGTAAATAAGCGAAGCATGTTATCAAATTAATATTATATTAAAAATAAACTTCCACAAAGTTACCGTCGAATCTATCAAAATTTAAAATTATCAATATGTTACTTACCAAATTCTCCCAGTACGGTAACGACGACATATAAAATAACTGGATGTGTTTACAGTAAAAACTGATTCGTTTTTCTAAGCTATTGTACCACTGTGTATCTTTTATAAACTATTTAAAACTTTCTACATAAAGTCCATGTGTATAATGCATATTGTATTTCTCCGATCGAAGGAAAATGTGTCGGGACGAGAAAAGACTACTGTTTGCTGAACAAATTCCGGCTAAGTGCTTCCGTCTCCTTTGTAGGGCGTTCAAATAAAACTTTGAGTTCAGGTCGAAAATGGTTTGAGAATGGTCACCAACAAGACGGTGAACCGTACTCCCAATTTGATGAACTTACATGTTATTTATAGTATAGACCTTTTGTAGTTTATTCACAATTTAAACATGCCAGTGAAATTCAATTTACACGTCTCGTAACCGAGTTGTTTTAACCCCAAAATCGAACCGTTTATAAAACGAACATTGTAAAAGTCGGCAGAAGTTGACAAATTAAAAATAATATAATAAATATACAAAGAGATTGTTTAATATAAATTCATTGTCTTTAATAAATTTAGTATACCAGTTTGCTAAAAGAATTATTTATTTGTATAGGCAATTATTATTAATTCTGATTTAAAAGCAGACAATTGTCCCTGTCTATTCATTTTAAACTCTTATTTTTGTCAGATCGGCATTAATGGATCAAGATATATAGGAGCAAACATTCAAAAAGTGTTTTGTCACAAATTTTGAAAAATGGCGTTTTATATCAATTCTGATAGCCCATAATAAAACCTATGAATGGAAATCAAAATTAGTGTTCAAAAAGGTTTTTTTTCATATTAAAATGAAATCATAAAGTTGACACATTCATACAAACCGTCACTTCTGCAACACTTAAATCATCATTTACCAAGCTTTGTATTTGTGTGACAAAACACTTTTTGAATGTTTGCTCCTCATATGTTGATATTATAATTATCTGTGTTACATAAAATATCGATGCTAGAGGCATTATCTTAAAAGATGAATTTTTCATTTGCTTTTTACTCAGAACTATCAATCTGTTACTTACCAACGTCTGCCAGGACAGTGACGATATAACATAAAACTCACTCTCTCAAAATGTTTGATACTGATTGCATTGTTACAATGAAGGCATATAGTGTTTATAACAATCTGTTTGAGCTTTCGTGAGCGACACGAAAAAAAAATGCACAAGTTCTTTATTCAAATTCAAAAAAAATTGCATTACGTTATTTTCCGTAAAATAAATTTAGCCATGTAATGTTGTAATAACTTAAAATGTACGGCCAAAGGTTGTCAAACTTTCAACAACAAAAAAAACAAAGCACAAATGAGTTACCACGTAAAAATAAACAATGTATTTATGTTCCTCAATAATTGTATTATTTTAATTAATTATCTGTTAGCACGTTCTTTTACACGCATTTTAATTAACACGGACTATCATTATATGAAAATAGCTTAGTAGGAAACTTATATGAAAATCTTTTTTTGCTTGAGAAGCGTAAAAATATAATATTTTATTAGTGTCTTGTGTTATCTATTTGTGTATGTGATGGATTTCTCCCTTCCGCCCATCCTATCCAATGAACGGGGCGTATCGAGAGCGATTAGCTGAGCTAAAAGAGAGGTTGAGCAACTGAGTAACAGGCAGTTCTCGTAGAAACACTTCTGTTGAGATAAATTCCATTAGGGTCCATATGCTCCTCATTGAGAGTGGACATGGTAAAAAAAACAAAAAACATGAACAGTTGATTTTCATAAATAACTAACGATTTCTTTAAATAAAATTACAAACTTCTGAGACTTTTTGATACTGATTTAACAATTTTACAGATATAAATCAATTAAATTCATTGCGAATAATTTCACTAAAATATTGAAGTATGTAATGATTTATATGCATTCAAAATTCGGTTTTGGTTAATTACTCATAAATATCGTCATCCAGGTTTCGTTAACACTGGTATTGCGGTCCTTGATGGGGACGTATCCCCTGTAGAAAGAAAGAAACGGGTATATAATAAAATGGTCTGTCTGTATATATTAACGACGATGGCGTGATGCTGAAATATTATTGTTTTCTCCATTAAAATGTTTTAAAGAATCAAATGGAATTATTTTTTGATTTTTACCTCGCTTTAATGTAATACTACCAATTTAATTTAACAAATTAGAAATAGGGACTTGTTTATAATAATGCATTTACACCACAAATCGAAGCGTTCTGTAAATTATATCGGAACACTTACATGTTGAGAAACGCTGGCTGCATGTTATTATATGACGCGGGTGTGTTTCTATCGCGTCAAAGTGACAAAGGCAAGCGCCATATTTTCACAAAACTAATTTTACAAGGGGGGGAAAGAAAAATAATATAAAAAAAAACCATTTTGCCACGACAATACACAAAAAACTTGACGTTATTTTTTTAATATTCACTCCTTCTTGCATGAAAGCCTGCATCATTTATCAACCTTACGAAATAGAAAGGTTTGCTTTGTATATTTTTTTTATCCATAAGCCTTTTCACGTCGATACTTTGTGACATCAATCTGGTTTCAAAAATCACAGAGCTTTCTACCACCGTTGATTCTCCGGGACCTTTAGATGGCAAAATTTTGTAGTTAACCTTCTCTACGACCAACAAACATTTGAACCGCAAAAAATAATATTTCACTTATAAGGTTTTTACTGTTGATTTTTTGGGGTTGATTCATTGTATTGAAAAGCCAAACACGTTTTGTACTGTTATAATTTCAAATTATTTTGTATAGATCAGGATGGGCTTCATTCAGACTTACTTGAGACAATTTTTTAAATATTTAACGTAATAAGGGCAAGGGTGGACTGGAGGAGGCTTGGAGGGACTCCTGAGAGCCCTTTATTATGTTTTACTAAGGTCGACGAGCCCCTTGTTAATTTAAGAGAAAACAATATTCTCAGATAAAGTTAGTATATAACAGCAATTTCTGACATATATTATCTACGACAGCTTCAGTATACACAGTAGTACATTTTTAGCCGTTTACATTGATGAGTCTACGGTAAATTGTTACATATTATAAGTGTATTAAAAAAATTGCTTGTAAAAGCATTGTATATTGCAGGGTTTCCCAAACTTTTCCCGTAATGGAACACTTCGCGAATCCATAAATTTCAACGGAACACTTAGCTTATGTTTAGGTTGGGTTATTAATAATACTAAATATATTTCTAGATACTAGATATCAGGCACAGTAATGGTGGAAGTCACATCAGATATAAGAGTATCCGATTTGACTTCAAGCCTGTTCCTGCACATTGGCTTTGTTGCTGAATAATAAGAAAGTCATCCTTTGCATAGTAGGTAAAACAATAACAGTTTGCCTTGACACATTAGGAGACTCGCTCAGAAATAATTTTATGGATGATTTCTGGTTCAAATTAGAATAAACGACTACGTCAATTAGATGTGAATAATCACTTGCGCTTAATACTACTGGCTTAGCTATCACGGAAAAAGGATTATGAACCCAGGAATGATCCTTAATAGTTTTTGGAAAATATTGCAAAGAGTTGTTTTCAAGTTGTGTGGAAATTCGCGGAACACCTATTTAGGTTCTGTGGAACACCAGTGTTCCGCGGAACATAGATTGGTAAACCCTGGTATATTGCATAGAAGTGATAAAAAATTCACTTTTCCCCAGAAAACCGATAACTGCTTTGAGATTAAGCGAGCCCCTTGTTAGCATACTGCCAGCCCACTGCTGAATAAAGGGTTGGTAAGTCCAGGTCATTAAAAGGCACTGATGACCAACGTTCCCTCTAATTTTTCTATTGTGTGTGCGCACCATCAACTTCTGTGAATAGTAAATTTTCAACAAAATAAAAAGTGTGCGCAAATGTAAAAATTTGGTGAAACAAACTTATTTTTACAATATGTCTATGCGCAGCCTTGCGCGGGGATGGAAAAATGTGTGCGGGTAAATTGCTGATGACCATCCATAAGATGTACTTAACAGAGCTACAGGACGCTGGGATGGGGGATGAGAAACCAAAGAGGCAGGCGAAGGATAAAGAAACTTGGATTAACCATATGATGACCATTTACTTTGTATAACTTTTCCGGTTCTAAGGTCAGGAAATACGACCCCAATACCAACATTTTCTTAAATATCTATTTGAATATGGGTGATACAATGTTTATAACTAAGGCATTCTTATATCATAGTTTTTTGGACCTTTTCTAGTTTATATAAATACGCGATAACGCGATAACGCTATAAGGCGATGAGCGCCCGCGATAACGATCGTTCGTAAGATAGCTGCGCTACACTCGTCAGTTGTAAATTCATATGTGTGCTGGGATGACGACTTTTTTAAGCGCAACTTAAAATATGATTATTTATTAAAAAACCACGAATTTTTACAAAAAAAAAAATATGAAAAATGATGCAGAGAGATATTTTAAAGCCCTTAGACTATATTTTTTTTGAAATTCATAAGAATAAGGCCAATAATGAGGAAACTACTGGGTCACAAAAGACCCCCATCGGCAGAGAAGTATATTTCTAGTCTCCGAGCCGCGAGAGATAATTAGCAAATGCTCCCAATTTATTCTTACGTGGGCGAAACTACAACCAAATTTTTTTGTTTCATTTCAACTATACATACTCATTACTTGGAAGCTAGAAAAACACAATATTTTCGTTAAATATTTACTTTAGTAATGTAGAAACCGACAGCCTTTACAAAATTTTAATTTTGTGTCATTATAGAGTCACTTATATTGTAATTTGTAAATTCTTTTCATTGCCAATTGTTGTTCACACCTATTATTTAAATTTTGTATAAATAGCACTGTTTATATATTTTTCTTATCAGTCGACAATGCTCGCAATGAGCGAAACCGGTTCTGACCTTTTTAATAAAGTGGGAATAAAGTACAAAGGAATATTGTGTTTTTATTGCTATAATACCACTGTCCACTAGGGCATAGTTTCTCAACCTTTTTAAGCTCTTGGCCCCCTTTTGAGTCCCAATTTTTTCCGTGGCCCCCCCTACCCATGGTAATAAAATACATTTATTTTAAAAAAATACAATATAATAAAATTGTTTGTTAAAAAAATATATGCTTACAAAATAGTTTCTATTACATTTTTTTAAATCCCTAGGGTACCCAACGTTTTACCCATCACAGCCCGCTATGGTTCACACTTATCTTACGGGGGCGTATTCTGCAGCGTTATTCGTGTTAATTTTTTTCCATAAGTTTCTTAAAACTAGTTTGCATGCACTGCAGGGTGCAGAATGCTAAATAAAATAAAATAACATTGTCAAAAGAGTTTTTATGAAATGAATTCAATTCGTTTTTCATAAGACGCCGTGAGCTCGTTGATTGCTTTGTAATTTTCCCTAGATGCAACTAAGTTGGCATGACCAACAGGTCCACCAGATGCGACTGTGGTCGTATAATCTTGGGCAGTTCTTCCCGTTCGTTGTTCATGTTTGGACATTCTCAAAAAATGCGATCAGCATCATATTGCCACATTTATATTTTAGGCTATTTACTAATCAGTACTGTAAGAACTTGGCAGTGAAGTGATCATGGCTAGTTATAAATTGGCCTATCCGGAAATTTGAAGTCAAACCGTTCGCATTTTTTAATTTTAAAAGAATTTATAAGATTGCCTGTCCTTAGAATAATTTCCCATCAATTTTACCAAATTCGCATAGCAGCGTCTGTAGCAATACTGTGCAACACAGTTCTATGGGCCTTAAGAATGAAAGGTTTGGTCGAGAAGGAGACAGTCAAAGAATTCTCCTCACCTGGGACTTGACACCCATTATGTAGCATTATTGTTGCGGCTTGAACTTTAATGTACAGATTTAACAAAAGTTTACCAAGCAGAACCGGCAATGCATTTGTCGAAGTAGTTCTGTATGATTTTGTAAGGGCTATCAATGCACTGCATTATCAGCTAATAAACAAATTCTGTGTGAGAATAAGGTTACAAAGCTTGTATCACGTACTTTACCACCCACTCCCATGGATTGGGTGTTAGGCTTCAATTACTTAATACCTGCTACGCAAGAAGTTTGGCATGGTATGCAAAGAAAAGTATGTCGTCCGGAATCGACCAAAGGTGTGTTATTTGTTCAATAACTTTTATCGTGATGTTCTCATTCGTATAATGGGAGGCTTTAGTTTGAGAAACCGATGCCACCCTTAAGGAAGATAACTTAAGTTGTTTTGAGAGCTTATTGTCGTTGCACCAAGCTAAGATTTATGAAAGTGCCTCCTTTTCTGTTTCTTTTATACCACATGACTATTTGCACTCGCGTTTGGTAAGGAATTGTCTGCATTGGTAAAATTATTGCAGTCGGGTGAATAAAAAAGATAGAAAATCATCAAATAAAAGGTACCACAGCATAGGGCCAAAAACGTAGCTTTCAGGAAAGTCCATTGTGATGTTCCCTTTTGAAATCTATTGTCCGTCTTACGATTTTTTCAAGTATTCATTTCAGTGTAGTTTTAAGCAGGAAAAGTGGTCGAAAATCATTGTCAAACTCTCCAGCAATATCCATATAATTCATTTGTGTTCTTTAAAGACATTTTAAAATACAAAACTGAATTTTCGTAAGGAGTGCGATACATTCTTGCGCAGACTGTACGACTTGATACTGAACGAAATTTCTCAAAGGAATCACCTGAATAATTGCATTTTCACTCTGATTCATAACTCTTGAAATTGCGAAATCAAAGATTTGGAAATATAAGGCGTCTTTCTAACTTTTGCAATTAATTTGGAAATTTCGTAAGAAACTATTAATTAAATCAGTGTCTAATTTTTCACTGAATACTATTGATCCTATTTTTTTGCTGCGGAAACTTCTTAAAGCTTTTTGAATTATTCAAATGGTTTTTCTTTCATTTCATATGAGTTTCATAAAATCATGGGGTGATGAAAGAAATCCGTCGACAACATAGTCAATACAATATTGTCGACACTTCCTTTTAGATACAGTTATAATGGTATTCTTAAATATCATTGAAAAAATGGTAAAAATTATTTATAATAAATAAATTATTTCTGCTCAATGTATTATTGTCCTACTGTATTATATTTGATTTTAATATAAATTTTAGTTCATTATATTTTGGGTGGCCGTGGCCCCCCTAAAGTCTGCTGTGGCTCCCCAAAACTGATATTTTCTTCTGTGGCCCCCTTGGAGTATGCTGTGGCCCCCAAGGGAGCCACATGGCCCCCGGTTGAGAAACGCTGCACTAGGGCATCCAATCCCGGGATCCCGTTCAATTTTCTGATCCCAAAATTCCGGGATTGAGATGGTCGCGATCCCGGGATTTCGGGATTGAGAAATTTTGAGGAAAACCCGATAATTTACATGAAATTGGTAAATCGGTGAGCTAAAAAAAAAACGAGGTTTTGCGAGAATCTAGGGAAAAGTATACCAAATCGGAGATTTCAAATTTCTCGGTGAGCCAAAAAAAAAACGAGTTTCGGTGAGATTCTGGGAAAAAGTACAACGATATTTATTTATTTATTCAAAAACCACGATTTTTTACAAAAAAAAATTATGAAAAATGATGCAGAGAGATATTTTAAAGCCCTTAGACTATATTTTTTTTGAAATTCATAAGAATAAGGCCAATAATGAGGAAACTACTGGGGTCACAAAAGACCCCATCGGCAGAGAAGTATTTTTCTAGTCTCCGAGCCGCGAGAGATAATTAGCAAATGCTCCCAATTTATTCTTACGTGGGCGAAACTGCAACCAAATTTTTTTGTTTCATTTCAAGTATACATACCCATTACTTGGAAGCTAGAAAAACACAAAATTTTCGTTAAATATTTACTTTAGTAATGTAGAAACCGACAGCCTTTACAAAATTTTAATTTTGTGTCATTATAGAGTCACTTATATTGTAATTTGTAAATTCTTTTCATTGCCAATTGTTGTTCACACCTATTATTTAAATTTTGTATAAATAGCACTGTTTATATATTTTTCTTATCAGTTGACAATGCTCGCAATGAGCGAAACCGGTTCTGACCTTTTTAATAAAGTGGGAATAAAGTACAAAGGAATATTGTGTTTTTATTGCTATAATACCACTGTCCACTAGGGCATCCAATCCCGGGATCCCGTTCAATTTTCTGATCCCAAAATTCCGGGATTGAGATGGTCGCGATCCCGGGATTTCGGGATTGAGAAATTTTGAGGAAAACCCGATAATTTACATGAAATTGGTAAATCGGTGAGCTAAAAAAAAAACGAGGTTTTGCGAGAATCTAGGGAAAAGTATACCAAATCGGAGATTTCAAATTTCTCGGTGAGCCAAAAAAAAAACGAGTTTCGGTGAGATTCTGGGAAAAAGTACAACGAATTGAGGATTTCAAATTTCTCGGTTAGAAAATCACAATCCCGGGATCCCGAAAAAAAGGGGATCAATCCCGAAATCCCGGGATTGGAAAAAGGTCCGGGATTGGATACCCTACTGTCCACCAAGTATTGACAGAGAAAACACCCGAAACGTGATCAGAGAATATAAAATCCTTTTTTTTTTGTTTTTATTTAAAAAAATTCACTTGGGCACATCGTAGTAATATTTTCATTTAAAATTAAAATTGTATGAAAAAGTTACAGGCGTCATATAAACATACTAACAGTACACAAAATAGTAGAAAGCGTAATAAAAAAAAAACCTTTCAAACTGAGCGAGGAAAAATATTCTGAAATAATTTTTAAATGTGTTTTTCTGTGAAAGGTTAAATTATGATTAAATTTCATAATTACAGTTCGTCGGAAATGTATTTTTTGGTAATTGACAAAAAATAAATTTTACATTCCAAGCATTCGTGATTGACAGTTATATTTTTAAAACACTACAACTGTCTTTAAAATATATATTTTTGTGCACATTTTTTACTCTCATTATTTATTTTATTTTTTTAATCCATGTCCGCTTTCAATGTGGAGTATACGGCTTCATATATTTAATATATTTAACAAACAATGCCACTAAACTAAATAAATCTAAAAAACTTCTCCTAACTTCCATGGTCCGTACGAAATCATTAGTCACCAGTCCTTTTAATGTTACTATTTAAGTAAAAAACAAATTTATTAAAGTTCACACTAACAGAGTGAATTGATGATTGATTTAATGAGCTATTTTTGATCCCTTACAGTAAGTGCATTTAAAACAGATTACGACAATCATAACACCATCTCAAAAATACCATTTTTACTCAACCTTAAAACAGCTTAACGACCGCACGTGTTTTTTTTATAAAATTTCACCTGGCGAAATAAAATTTTGTTATTAATTCGCAAAAATTATAATTTTACTAAATTCACTATAATTTGTAAGCAAATTGAGATATCTTTACAAAATTTAATTTTCTTAGCTTCCAGATACTTCACCTATACGCATATATGTGTCCGCCGGCCAGCAACCTTTGTTTTTCAAAGACTCAAATACGCGTCCACGGTTGTTAAGCTGTCAAAAACTCAATATACACTCTTACAAGCTATCAACTATTTAACCAAGATTTGATTTGTAAAACCTGAATGTAAAAGTTACTCTTAAATGTAATTCTGTAACTGAAAATGTACAAACTTTAAATTACTATATATTTATTCCAGATGTTAACATCTTAACTGATGATTGTTGTAAGTAACAAATAAATAAATAAAACCCATTTCCTCCACTACAATCACTTACAAAACATGATGTGCATCATCTCAATGTTTCTTATGATCATATATATATCTATTGTAAAAACTCATTTATGTTACCAATAAGTTTATTCTTTTAGGGGAGAGTTGTTATACATGATAATAACTAAAATATTTTGTTATTTTTTCACCTTATGTAACAATATATATCGACTGTGGAAAGGAAAAAGGACGTAACCCTCAATTTTCCAAAACAGCTTTTTTTCGATAATCACAATGTATATAACTTGACACACATTCTACCAAAAGGATGGAAGCTGAAAATGCCGAATTAGTATCTAAATTTAGCTTTTAAGTTTGAAAAATATGACCTTGTATAAAATTAAAACCAAGAAAAAACACTGAAATAAAGGTTTTTACGAGACAATTTCTTTAATCGATATTAGATTATGTCAATTAAACACCAGTTTAGAAGTATCCGTGCACTTCAAGGTAGTGTATAATTCAAAATCTGCATATGTCACAAAATCATCAAAACACGTTTTTAGCGCCTCCTGTAAAATTTGATATGTGTGGGTTACGTCCTTTTTCCTTTCCACAGTCGATATATATAATCAAAGTTTAGTGAACTCTTTAAATAATTTAAATAAACGCGGTCTCACTACAAGAAAAAGTTATCCAATTTCTTTTAAGTTTTTTATCACCGTGTGACATTAATTTACGCGTTTTTTTTTAAAAACAAACCGCGTAAAAAATGAGCATCATTATTATAAATGTTCACAATACGTTGCTCTAAACGGAATTTTTTTATATGAACAGTTTAGTAAAAGAACACAAAAATAAATGCTTAGGAAATGAAATATTGCACAGAACTGAAGCTTACTGCGAGCTTTTTAAAGCTCTTTTTTCCTGTTTGTTTGTTTGTTTCTCTGTAGAGTTTTTTGGATTTAATAACAGCTGATGCCGCATCGAACTTAATAACTCAATGAGAGCTTTCATTTTAAACAGATTATTTCTGTTTTTCTGCGTGGTACGAAAGATAATTTTATTACTTGAAATTGAAAGCGAAAAAAATAACAAGTTGGAGAAACACTTGTAAATAAAAAATTGTGACAACTTATACTTGAATCATACAAATCTTTGTATAATATGAACCACAATTCTTTCATTTTTAAATGTATTAATTGAATAACGTAAAAAAACTAATTTTGAAAGCTTTCCCCCGTTGATATATAAAGTCTTGACAACAACAATTTATATTTTTTTTATGAAATTTAAAAAAAAATAGATATTAAGTAAAACAGCTAATATAAAGAAAACACAATATTCATTTGTTTTTATTGAAACTTTTATTTACCGAGGTTAAGACAGGTTTCCCTCGTGACGAGCATTGTCAACTGATAAAAAATATAATTGTGTTATTTATACAAAACAAATATGGTATAGTTAGCAGTATACAGTTATATGATTATTTTGTAAAACAAATAAAGGTACAAATGAGAAGATAAGATAATAATTAGTCGAATATGGAAAGGAAAAAGGACGTAACCCACAGTTTTTTTCACAGACAATCACATTTTATCAAACTTGATACACGTTCTAACAAAAGGATGCAAGCTGCACATGCCGAAATAGCATCTTAATTTAGCTTTTAAGTTTGAAAAAGATGATCACGCGAAAAATTAAAACCAAGAAAAAAGACTGAAATAAAAGTTTTTCCTGGACAATTTTTTAAAATTTATATTAGGTTATGTTAATTAAACACCAGATTGTATGTCTCAGTGAACTTTAAGGTTGTATATATTTCATAATTTTCATATGGCCAAAAATCACCAAAACACGTTTTTTGCGCCTCCTGTAAAATTTGACATGGGTGGGTTACGTCCTTTTTCCTTTCCACAGTCGATGTATATGCATATATATCGGGTCTTATAGCGCACCGATTAGCGTTGTTGGCTTCCTTGCCGGATCTCTTGGATTCCCTGCACGGACAGCATTTTTTTACAACGATTTATCGATTCTTGTTCGATGGCATGGGTGTTTGTGATTCCCTCCCACCCTTCCGGTCCTCCAATAACCGGGCAAAGCAAGAGCGATTAGTTAACCACTAGTTCTGTCCTGTCCTGTCACCTGCTGTAGCCCAGTTGGTTATAGCTTGCTCTACCGATCACGCAGGTCTGGTCTCTATTCCCGGTCAGATCACAGTGAATTTGAGATTTATTCAATTCAAAGTTGCGAGTTGGTTGTTTGTGATGTAAATCCACATTACTTCCTCTCCTCCCGTCCTTCTGATCCTTTAATGAATGGGTGTAGCGATAGCGATTAATCGACCACTAGTCCTGTTCCAGCCTTATCCTTTTTTCCCTAATACTCACTTTGAAAAAAAGGGAGGCTAAGCGACTGAGATACTTAAGATACCTCCATTAGGAGATCATTTGCTCTACATTGAGAGCGGACATGGATAAAAAACACTTTAATTATATAATTTAAGATTTCGACTGAAGGTGCTTGGTGGAGTTTCAATATTAAATTTGAATCGTTCAAACTATGTACATTCTCACGGATTTTGTCACTAACGACCCGGGTTTCGCCTTTCGGCATCTTCGGGCATTCAAGTGCACTTACTATAAAGTTCAGCCAATCTTGCTGTACTAGCAATATTCATATAATTTAAGATTTCGACTGAAGGTGCTTGGTGGAATTTCAATATTAAATTTGAATTGAATTTGAATCGTTTTGAATGCTAGTACAGCAAGATTGGCTGAATTCTATAGTAAGTGCACTTGAATGCCTGAAGATGCCGAAAGGCGAAACCCGGGTCGTTAGTGACGAAATCCGTGAGAATGTACATAGTTTGAACGATTCAAATTTACTTTAATTATATTTATTATCAGTCAATAATGCTCGCCATGAGCAAAACAGGTCCTGATCTTGATAAATAAAAGTGGAAATTATTACAAAGGAATATTGTGTTTTTCTTGATAGAATGTCTTTTCCCTCAATTATTGACAGTATACTGGTAATAAAGTAATTAAAGTAAAGTAACTATTGTTAAAAGTTACGTAAGTACTAAAGTAAAGTAACTATTGACAGTAAACTGGTAATAAAGTAACTGTCATGCTCTGCCGTTTTTATTTTCGTTAATCTTAACGCTATTGTTTTGTAGATAGGTCCATGTGATTCAAAGTCTCCGTAAAAATGATCAAAACTTATCACGTAAACAGTTTTGAAAAGGGGCTAAGAAAGGTGTGGTGATGAAAAAATTCATACATATAAATTACTAAGTGATTGATCGCTGCAGAAACCATCGTACGTGACAGATTGCAAAATAGATTATATTCAAAGTTAATCGCAAAATTGATTGGCTACTTGGTGAGTCGACAAAGGAGATCTTCTTGGGGGCTTTCCCTCGACAAATTACATTTTTTTTTGTGTGTCGTCAGTTCTATATTCCGGCCTCCATTGTTGTTTTCGTCCTTATGTAGCAGAGGAATAATTATTTTTATTGATTGAAACGTAATCTCGCAGGCTTAGTGCCGTAATTGGAATAAAATTATGATTCGTTGCGTGCCAAAGTCAAGATATTGAAATTAGGGCTTGTCGGTTTTCGAAAATCGGTTTTAAAAAACCGGTTTGTTTTGTCAATGTAGTAAATCGGTCACTTTTAGGGTGATCACTGTCACTTGATGGAAAAAAAACACAACACAACAAAATCAGGACCGATTTCGCTCATGACGAACTTCATCGACTGATAAGAAGCATGTTATAAACAATTGATAATTCCAACATTTTCTGAAACTCGGCTTAAGTTGGTTTTCAAAAATTAACAAAAAATAAAGATAATTTAATATAATTTAAAATTTCGACTGAAGGTGCTTGATGGAAATGTAATAATAATTTAGGATTATAATTATTCTACATCGGTAAGACAGCCCGAACATTGAATATATTATAAGAGTGGCTGAACATTTGGCGGCTTTTACACTGAATAAGGACACTTCAACTTTTGCCAATCATCTATTACTGGAGAATCACTCGTTCGATGCAGATGTAGGGGTGAAATTGTTACACAAGAACACATGTGAACAGAAATTATTTTACCAGGGAATATTGGAAATAAATAGGGCTCAGCTTTCCAGTTTTCCAATCTTAAATGAACAGTTAAATCTCCCATATTCTCCATTGTTATACCCCTTTAAATAATTCATATCAATTAATTCTAATAATATGTCGTTTTATAAACTCACAAAAAAATATTCTGTTTTATTTTAGTATTATATTTATTTTTCACGTTTACATTTTATATTATTGTCTGGCAATTCATTATGCCCAATATTATAATCTACCCACTTAATTCACTACAATAATTCATATCATAAATTCTCGCTATCAATTTGGTTAACAATACGTATAGAGCGAATGTACTTGTGTGTTTGTATATAGACAATACAAACATTCCGCTGCCTGTCAGTTCGAGTGCATTCGCGCACTGATTAGCACCGGAAGATGCCAAGAGGCGAAACCCGGGTCGTGTTCGACCAAGAATTTTATGGAAGTGTACAAAATCAAAATGAAAATAATTCTAAATTAGATAATTTAATAATAAAGTATCAAAAAAGTTTCATTGAAAATTTCCCAATAGCGTGGTGCGCGTGTGTCAAAAAGTGCACCCGCACTCGACGCTGCGCAAGCGGCCGAGCGTGCCAGGGGAGTGCTTCATCGCAGTCTTCGAAGTGGCAAAAAGAGGCCAACGGCACGCGGTGTTCCCAAGCGGTCACCCATCCAAGTACTATCCGCGCCCAATGTTGCTTAACTTCGGTGATCGGACGAGAACCGGTGCTTTCAACGTGGTATGGTCGTTGGCGAATGCCTTCATTTAGCCGCCCTACAAGTGGGACGCGATCTGTACGTCACAACGATTTCTTTTCACGCATATAGGTACCTATCTATGAATAGCATGGGTGTTGTATTTTCAATCACATCTTCAGAGTAACGCCACTGCTGCTCTAGGAATGAAAATATGTATTGCAATATCGAGCCGCGGGTGAAATAAAGCACCCGCGGCTTGGTATCGCAATACGTACGTTCATGCTTATGGCAGCAGTGGCGTTACTTTGAAGATGAGATTAAAAATACAACACCCATGCTATTCATAGATAGGTACCTCTATGTGCGTGAAAATAAATCGTTCTGACGTACAAATTGCGTCCCCCTTGTAGAGCGGCTGAATGAAGGCATTCGCCAACGACCATACCACGTTGAAAGCACCGGTTCTCGTCCGATCACCGAAGTTAAGCAACATTGGGCGCGGATAGTACTTGGATGGGTGACCGCTTGGGAACACCGCGTGCCGTTGGCCTCTTTTTTGCCACTTCGAAGACTGCGATGAAGCACTCCCTGGCACGGGTGCACTTTTTGACACACGCGCATCACGGAAAATTGCGATTGAAATTTCCACTGGGAAATTTTCAATGAATCTTTTTTGATATTTTAAATTTTCTTTTTTATCTTAATTTTTTAAATCCAGCTTAAGCTGAGTTACAGAAAATATTGGAATTAAGTTATCAAAAACTAAGTTTTAAGCCATAATTGTGACACACATTTTCAGGAACCAATTGTGTGCGAAAGTGGAGGTCCGCCTGTATTGACAGAAAAGGGGAGTCCTACCCATCACTTTCATGGCCCGAGCAGATCTGCACAGGAGTGATTTTGACCCACGCACTATAATGTGCTTGAAAAATAGATAATAAAAGTGTGACTAGCTCAGCCACTTAAATCAAGTTGATACTAAGTATCCTGTGTATAGGCGAGAAGCGGTCGCTATCTGGACGCTCTCTATATATTAGATCGATTCCCTTCATTGTCGACAGGGCCTGTGCCACCATACAGGCGAAATAAGCAACCGCCTAGGGCGCAAACCGTTAGGGGGCGCATAAGTAGAGTATTCAAATTACTTTTATATAATCTGATAACAAGTTTTATTTTATTTTGACGTCTCTATATGTCCGTTGTAATTATGTATCGTATTCTATATAATTAAAAAATGAGAGTAACAAACAGTCAACGTAGAAAAACTTATGCTGTGATGCCTACATCAAGAAACCATAGTCGCCTACTGTGGTCTAGTTGGTTAGAGCTTGCTCTACCGATCAGGTGGGTCTGGGATCGATTCCCGGCAAGGTCAATTTCAAAATTGGATTTTTTTTTAAATATTAATTTGAGATCTAAGACATGGGTTTTTGTGAAGTCAATTCTCCTTGAGTTAATCTCATGTGACTTGACAAAAATTCTCGTCGAGTATATCTCGTATGATCTTTCAACTTCAAAATATTTAACGCATTGGCGTAAACTGTAATGTCAATATTATTTTAAAATATATTTAAAAAAATATATATTAACTCTTAGAAGTCCTATGTCGAGCTGGACTCGACATTACAGATTTGGCAATGTTTTTTTATT
Organism: Himalopsyche tibetana; assembly: GCA_030503985.1. Classification (NCBI taxonomy): domain Eukaryota; kingdom Metazoa; phylum Arthropoda; class Insecta; order Trichoptera; family Rhyacophilidae; genus Himalopsyche; species Himalopsyche tibetana. The sequence goes on along the minus strand of JAPJYX010000052.1, from coordinate 2,064,951 downwards.
TACAGTTTTTTTAAATAATGTAAGTTTTTTTTTCATCCAAATATTACCAATACGCATTGTGCGCAAGATAAATTTTGCTATACTGAAACATTCAAAATGTTTTTTATTATAATTATACGATAACAAATTAATTAAAGATGAATTAATGTGAAAAGATATTTCAATTAAAGACTGCAAAGGGTTAAAAATATATGCTTCAAATGTGGTAGCGGACATGGGTATATGAAAACATATTTATATAATTTCATTATTTCGAAAAAAAGTGGGCGCACCACTAATCGTTGCCTAGGGCGCCATATAACCTAGCACCGACACTGATTGTCGATATAATATCACTGTGAAATATGTAATACTGGTATTAATATATTCGTCCTGTATTCCTAGGAATCCCTACCTCACACTAATATCAGCCAGATAGAAATAATGATCATACAAAAAATAATTACGATAAAAGTAATTAAATAAAAACACGTACGGAAGGGCTGTAGATTGTTACTCGTGGCATGATCATTAATTAATAAAAATAAACCTCCCTCACGTGAATCTTTTTCTGCTCAGCATTTCATTGTTCCCTCGTTATAATCGCAGTGGTACGCAACACATGGCGCCAGTTGCACTTTATTTTAATAAATAAAGTAGAAATCCCAGTGACATTGTGTCCGCATAGTCATGCGGCTATTTATAGACTTCGAATCTACGAATGGATGCGTTAACTCATAGGTTCCCAACCTTTTTCGGGTGGCGACCAGCGTTCCATCTAGGCCGCGCAGCATTTGAGAAGCTTCCGCGCACTCATTCCGGATTGGCGCGCACTACAAGATAGTTGGTCAATTAATATTAGCTCACCTCTAGCCTTAGAGGGCACATTGGTGGCGACCCCTTTTTATAAAAGCCATGTGACCCGCGGCCCTAATGCAGTTGAAAAGGGCATTTTTTTCAATAATGTAATTTTAGTTGACTGTAGTTCGCAATATGGCAGACCAGATGGGCTGCGTCTTCTAAGGGACGTCAAACGTATCAGTTCTTCCCGGACGTGTCCTGGAGGCTTGCAATAAAATCACTAACACCATCACATTGGACTTGCCAGTTTCTAACCGGCCATGGCAAGTTCAATGCAAAACTATTCCCGCTGGGCAAGTTAGTTTTAAGGCCGGACTGCTCTTGTGGGTATGCCGAGCAGGACGTCAATCACGTTATGTGGGACTGCCCTGAGATGGAGTCCGAACGAGCAGAATTGTTTGCTGTGGTCCGTCCTCACACGGGCCCAATAGGCCACGCTGACTTGATTGCAACCAAAGCTAACTTCACGGCATTTGAAAATTTTGCCAATTTATATGGGGATCGTCACAACTTTGACTCATCTCTAGAGTCATTAAGCTCGTCTACATCGACGAGCTCTCAGTATACGGACTATACACAAGATACTTAATATCAACTTGATTTAAGTGGCTGAGCTAGTCACACTTTTATCATTATTATTTTATGCACATTAGTGCATGGTTCAAAATCAGGCCCGTGCAGTTCTGCTCGGGCTATGAATGTAAGGGGTAAACTCCTTTTTTTCTGTCGATAGCGTTGTGGTACAACGGGTGGTGGTGGGAAACCAACTTGTAGTTTTAGTTTGTTCAAATCCAAAATCGAAAAAATTGGTAACCCATAGGTTGGGAACCCGTGCGTTAACTGATTGTTTTTTTCACTCGCTAGATGCCTATCATGCTTTCATCACATCCCAACTAGGGTTCGCACAAAAGCCTACGTTAAAAAAATCGGTTTTCGAAATCCAATATATCATAAAGCTCGGCTTGGCTCGGTATTTGAAGTTTCACAAAAACGACAATTCGTTTAAAATACTGAAAAAATCTTTGGAATTTTTAATCTTTGTTTATTCATAATAAATAGTCAATTATGAAACCTGTCGATGTTGAAACAACTCAGTTCAAGTGCATTCGTGCACTTGATAAAACCTGAAGATTCTTAAAGGCTAAGCCCGGGTCGTTATCGACAAAACTTATAGAAGAGCACAGAATCAAAATAATTCTAAGTTGAAACAACTCTTGGCAAATTTCAAATAAATTTCAATTCATCATTTATTTATTTATTTTTATTTTATTTATTTATTTATTCAATTAACATTGTACAAGGTTGACAAATTATAAATTTAAAACTTTTACAATGGAGCTTTAACGGTGTTTAACAATATTGCTTCGGATGTCGACATATTCCACGTAAACGTGGGTGAGTTCCGACGAATACTATTTTTTATGTATTAAAGTAGAGTTCGTCGGAGCTTACTCAGTTGACTTCCTTGCCACTTTTTTTTACTGCTTTTAATATTAAATTATACTATTTTTTTTTCTCCATTGTAAAGGTTTTAAATTTATAATTTGTCAACCTTGTACAATGATAATTAAATAAATAAATAAATAAAATCATGGATATGCCCAATGCCAATGACCAATGCTAAGACAAGATGTTAACTGCGCGAAAATTTCAAAGGCTACGTGGGCGTTTCTTCAAATTTAAACATCGATTTTGCAAAAAAAAACATTAATAACGAGATCTCGGTTTCGGCAATACTTCCATTGCAATCCCCAGAGTGAGAGACAAGTAAAATCTTCTTTATCACAAAAACAACGTATCTTCATGTTTTCGGTGCAGTTTATTTTTTAAAATGTTTGCCACGTCTGTAAAATAGTGGACTTCATCTAAGTATACGGCTAAAAAAATAAGCAAGCTAAACAAGATCATTCGCTTAGTCGAGTCCACACTTCCACAGCTCGCTCGCTTGTTCGAGCTTGGCTTGTACCACGAGAGCAGTTTGTAGTTATTTCTTAGTTTGAAGCGATCCGCTGACTTGTTCTAGGGATGGCAAAACAGGGAGAATATGTCAATACCGGTAATTTGATATTTTATATAAGTTATTACCGGTATCACTAATATTTTGCTGGGCCGAGTGGTCAACGTCGTTGATTTCGGTTTCTGTGTCTACGGGAACAAATACCATTACAGACAGTTGAATTAATACATTTTTTTTAATTTGTACAGTACACTGAGTTTCACACTTTTTGAGTGAATGGGTTTTTTAATCTATGTCCGCTCCCAATCAATGTTCCCTCTAATTTTCGGAAGATTATGTGCGCAAAAGTCATTGGCTGTGCAATTTTGACAAGAAATAAAAAGATCAGTGCGCCAAATAACGGTATTTAGACCTAATAAAGGAAAAGGTTGATTTTTAATAATGACAATAATTAACAACACTATTTAATGTCGATTAATTTATTCTGGTGATGGTATAGCTGATGTAATGTATCTGCACACACGCGCACAGCTTAGAGAGAACACTGCTTCCAATGTGGAAAATATGGCCTCTTATGTGAGTGTTTGTTACTCAGTCGTTAAATCTCTCTTTTTTGAAGAGATTAGTAGAGATAGAAGGATATGTCTAGAACAGGGGTAGTGATTAACTAATCTCTCTACTTGTTAATGGATCAGAAATGGTGGGAGGGAATTTTTAGTCATCACAAACACCCATGCCTTCGAACAGAAATCGATAAATCAGTGCTGTTCGTACTGAGACTCGAACCCGTGAGATTCGATGACACAATGCTAACCACTGCACCATACGACCCGACAAATGGTATTACGCAAACTTAGTTGGACCGTGGTATGCAGAAACCGGTCAACTTACTATGTTTTTTTTAATTTTTAAAATGAATTTCTACAACATCAATGGAGATATTATAATTTGCTGAAAACACCCATGACAAAAGTTCAGTACAATATTTGATAGACACTTTTTTTCTAACCCAACAAACCAGTGAATCTGTGAAAAAAACTGTCAAGATGTTTGAGTTTGGATTAGTATAAAAGATATCTATTTTTCTGAAACCATCCAAGATGGTACACACAAAGAGGTAGAAAGAAGGAGTCTACGCGAGTTAAAGAAAAATCGAAGCCTTAATGCAAAATATGTGAATAACAAGTAGGGTTGCCAGAGGGTGTAATAGAAAATTCTGTCGCAGATGGTTAAAAGGCACGATTTAAAAAAACTCCGGTCTTTGGAAAAGCTTAACCAATAGTCCAAATTATCCATATTAACACATTATAGGCGGGAAACGTAAAAATACGTTTATCGGGTACTGTCGGTTTTGTTGGTATATTGACTCATAATTTAATGGTTTCTTCAAAATAACTGCCGCGGCAAGTGATTCTTTTTGACAATAAACTTCATAATTTATCATGCCCTGAATGTTCGTTCACACGTAGTATTTTTTTTTTAACGGTGTCACATGTTTCTCGAATATTTAGGGCATCAGATTTCACACTTCCAGTGATTTTAAATTTGTAAGAATGAGGATTTTATACTATAATTATTTATATTATTGTATGGTATTGATTAATGCTACTTTTTGTACAAAATATTTTGAATATTTCATATTGATAACAAGTGGAGTGCTATGTACTAAATTAAAAACAGGTTTTTATATTCAGCTTAGAAAAGTAGTGAAATTATGATGTATTCAAAATCTTTATATTTTATTTTTAATGATCAAATGTCACATATGATTTCTTTGAAAATTTCAGCCGAAAATATTGTTCAGAAGTTATGTTGATTTTAAGAATGTAATATATTTTTGCGCTAATCACTAAAAAACGCCTGCTTACAAAGTGTTGCGGTAATTAGCGGTAATTAAAAAATAGTTGCAAAACCAAAAATTCCGTAATACTCCGATCCCGGTTTCAGCAATACCGGTATTGGAATCCCTAGCCTAGATCAGGTATCTCCAGATTTCGGCCCGCGGGGCTGACATGGCCGTAAAGGGGTATTCTATTATTCTACACAACGGGGGATATATAATATTATACGGGATTGTAAAGGAATAATTATTAACATACGAATACAACAACGTATTAAGTTCAACACATCTTCAAATGTTAATTTCTTTATAATATTGTTATCTAGCCAAGGGGTCAATGCTTTCAAGCGTTCTTCCCATTCGGTTACGGTGTTTGCTAGCTCAAATACGGAAAATGTCATCATAAGTGTTTTTCTCAGGGCTTCGAACCGCTTTGTTTTCGTTCCGGCAAAATTAACGGTTTTTGGTTTTCAATTCAGTTTCGGTTCGAAGCCCTGGTTTTTCTTGTTTATTTTAAAAGGGAAGATGATAATATATCAATATATTTTAGTTGATAGTTGTGTCTACTAACGCCCTCGTCAGAGCGGTGCTTAAACTTATATTGTGTTTTGCTTATTAAATAAGCATTCTAAACAAACTATCGTAGAGCTTTTACAAAGAAGCTATTAATTCTTATATTATAAATTTCAAAATGGAGGCTGTGGCTATTTCTTTTCTACTGTATGTTGGTGTAAGATACAAAGACAAACAGTATTAATATCAAATTAATTACTTATATCAGGTCGGTTACATATCAAAGAAAATAAATTCAACAATGATGAGCCGCTTGCCTCATTCAAAGTGTTATTCACTTATGTTTTATTAGTATAGGAAGATTCATCTCAAAAATAGATGAAACTCGTGTCCTAATTTATTACATAACATATGAAATAAAAAAAGTTATCAATGTTCTTATCGTTAAAATCTGTTATACTGAAAAAAAAAACAATTTTAAATAATTTCATTTGTTATGTTTGCAAACTCCAAGCTGTTCGTTCCTTACCATAAACATATAAGGTTACAGTTAGTTTTGTAGATACTATGTCAAAATGATCTGTTTCAAAGTGCAAAACATTAAATTCAAGTGTATGTGTACAAAGTGCTTAACATCTAAATTTAAGTGTGAAGTGTCGAAATTTATGTTAAGAGAGTATTAAATGTTAAGTGAAAAATATTAAAATTTATGTCAGTGTGCACAAAGTGCGTCCTTTCAAATTGTTAGTGCAATAACATATAACCCTTTATTTTGTATCACTGTTTCTCTTGGCTCAGTCATATTTCAACAATGAAACAATTCATTATATCGTATACTAAAAATGAAACAATTATATGTTTAGTGTAGGTTACGTTTTTAAAATATAATTCAAACGATGTGTACATATAACGGGAAAGAACCATTATAAATTTTTATTTCATATCTAAAATAAACGTCCAAAAATGTACTATATTAAAAGTATAATTGAAGCCTTAAAGATCAATTATGTCCACTCCCAATGTGGATCATATGGCCTTCTAATGGAGGTATTTCAACAGAACTTTCTCTAAAGAGAGTAGTAGGGATAGAAGGATAAGACTAGGGCATAGCTAGTGGTTAACTAATCGCTCTCGCTACGCTCAGTTATTACAGGATCGGAAAGAATTTTCTAGACATCACAAACCGATATCGGATTCAAAATTATTCTGTTTCACTTATTTCACTGTTGCACTCGTGTAGCGATATTGTAATTTTGTGTATCGCTCTTGTAAGAGATATTAAATTCGAGCTGGACATTGTATTAGATAAGTGGTTTCCAACCTTTATGTTGCTACGCTTCCCTTTGAATAAAAAATATCTTCGCGTCTCCCCATCCTTTATTTCATATCGATTGTGGGAATAAAAAAGGACGTAACCCACACATATCAAATTTTACAGGAGGTGCAAAAAACGTGTTTTGATGATTTTGGGCCATATTCAAATTATGAATTATACACTACCTTGAAGTGCACGGAGATTTTTAAACAGGTGTTTAATTGACATCATCTAATATTAATTAAAGAAATTGTATAAGAAAATCCTTTATTTTAGACATTTTTCTTGGTTTTAATATTTTACAAGATCAACTTTTTCAAACTTTATAGCTAAATTTAGATTCGATTTTTGCAGCTTGCATCCTTTTGATAGAACGTGTATTGTTTTGTTTGGTTTCGATTCAATAATCCCCTCCTTGCTTCTCTTAAAAAGGAAAAATCCCAATTTGATTGATTGCAACTCATTAGTATCATTATCTGTTTGCTTTATTTCGATTCTATCACCCCCCTCCTTGCTTCCCTTAAAAGGAAAAAAACCCCAAACTCCAATTTTTAATTTCATAATTTTAAAATGTTAGAATCAATCTTGCTTTATCACTTAAGCAAACTTTGCGATAGAAAGTCTGAAGATGCGTCTGAAAGAGGCGAAACATGTGTCACAGTTAGTAACACAATACGTGGAATAATCAAAGTTAATTTAAATTTTCTATGAAAATGAACTTCCACAAAGTTACCGCCGAAACCATCGAAAGTATTAACGTGTATCACGTTTGATACGTTGTGATTATAAAAAACTGTATTGAAAAAACTGTGGGTTACGTTTTTCCTTTCTACAGTCGATGTAGTAATAAAGACACGTTTTGAAGGGTAAATAAATATTGTTGGACTGTTCGCGCCTCCCTTGGCAATAGTCTACGCCTCCCAGGTTGGAAATTGCTGTATTAGATGAAAAATAAAATATATTATCGTTTTCGCGAATCGAATTAGGACGGCAACTTGACAAGATTAAACATGACATATTATTTCCTACTTCCTTAATACAACAACGTAATAGTTTGTCATCCTTTCAGGCTTTCGGGTAGCGCTAAACATTATATAAATCAACAGGAAGTTTTCATAAAATAATAAGGAAAACAACGCATTGTGGCATTCACACGGATGAGCGCTGTTTAAAAAATTAACCCACTACAAGGGATTTAAATACCAGTATTTTAATTATCAAAACTGGTATAAAAAAGAGCAAAAAAATACAATATTGGTAAGTTTTTCGATACCCATAAAAAACATACGTTGTCTTAAAATAAAAATACACTTAATCCTTTTTTACGCGATGCATTGGTTCCAGAAATTGACGCGTATAAAAAATCGCGTGAGAAAACTTTGCTTTGACATAATTTGATAAATTAATTCCAAAAATCAAAATATCGCTTAAAAAGTATCAAAAATATAATTTTCTCTTCAAATTAGCAAAGAAATAATCACATATAAGTCAATAATTTCATTAAAATATAATGAGAAACAGATACACATGTATAAATGCATAATTGTATTAACTTTTTAATACAACAGCTATTCGCTGCTGTCATTTTTTTTTTAACGAACGTATTGAATTTTCGATTAAGAAAAGAAACGGCGCCGTCTAAAAATCTCACAAAATCAAAATAGCGCAAAAAATGCAATAAAAGAGGATTGAGTGTACATCATTAAATGGCTTATTATATATGGAACCTGTCAATATAAAAACAACTCTTAATAAACAATATTATTGAAATATGTTATAGTTTTCAAACATTGATAAGTCGTTCCTGGCTTATTTTCAATAACCAATACTTTGGCATTTTAAAAACCGCAATTTTGTTATTAAAAAAACGTACCGAATACAAAGATTTTGGCTTCGTTAATGCTATTGTAATACTAATTCACTGCATATCTGACTAGGCCAAAAAACATTCAATGAATTTAGCTACAATTTTTTCCCTATCGCATTGTAACGTAATTAGACAGTCATTATTTTAAAAATTACCAGGGCTGTAAAATCGGAATCGAAAGACCTTTAAACGAATTTGTTTCTGTAGGTTTTAATAAGGAAAAACCGAAGAAAAATAATAAAATATATTGTAAAAACTATTAATGTATTCATCATGTTAATTATAATTTAATCAATCAGGAACAAGGGATAAAAATGTTGCATAAGCTCTTTTTCCGAGAAATTTTAGAAATAAACAAGAGTGCAATCTAACAGTTTTCCGATTTTAAACGATCACCTGCACATGCCTGGCTCTCCGCTTTTATACTCATATAAATATAATCGTAAAACCTTTTCCGACAAACAAAAATAAATATTATTCTTAAAACTACTCACCATTCAAATCTGTGGGCATTCCCATGGGCTAATCTTTTACGCCAGCAATGGCTTTAAACTCAATGATACATTTATTTTTTATATAAACACGAAACATTCATTTACTAAGCGTCAGTTCAAGTTCATCCGTGCACTTGAACGGCTGAAGATGCCGAAAGGCGTAACCCGGGTCGTTAGTGACAAAGTTTGTGTGAATGTACATAATTTGAACGATTTAAATTTAATATTGAAATTCCACCAAGCACCTTCAGTCGAAATCTTAAATTATAACGATAGTTAATTATTTACCTACACCTATACATACAAGAATTGATTGTAATGAGAAACTTTGTTTTATTTTGTTTCAAGCCTTTTCAATCAGACACAGTAAGCCTCGGCCGAGATCGTGAAGCGTCATGAGTGACATCATTCCAAAAAGACGAGCAAGCTTAAATTAAATCAAATAAAGTTCATCCGTGCACTGAACGGCTGAAGATGCCGAAAGGCGAACCCGGGTCGTCAGTGACAAAATCTGTGTGAATGTACATAATTTGAACGATTCAAATCATATTAATTCAACTAAAATGATCTGATGGTATACAGATATACAGTTAGTTAAACGGAAATGTTTTTTAAAAAAAACAATTCAAAGTTGTCTTCTTTTTACACCATTTCACAGCTTTGCAAACTAGAGAAAGAATAATATTTTTTTAACCAGGGCTATTTCATCAATGTCATTGATTTTGTATGAACGGAATAAAACATAGAAAGGAAATGAGTCGGTGTCTACTAAATTTTGATGACTCCAACTCTGCCAACTAGGTAACAAACCATCTCTAGCGCCGTCAAAATGCTTTATTGAAACTAGACAAATATTTATGTTACTGAATCAGTTATTCTCAAACTTTGGCCAAGAGTAGTCGCATAATAATTTTGAACGCAAACAAGTTCAGAATAAAGCTTTTTTTAGATTTTAGCATTATCATAGTATTCTTTCTACAAGACTTGTATTTAACTCAATCTCTCGTTTTCGTAGAGAAAAAACATGGAAGGTTGTGTATAGGTTACGACTTTGTGATTAGCTAATCACTCTTGCTACGCCTTGTTTCCAGATCGGATTGGTGGCAGGGAATTAAGGCATCACATACCTCCACTCTTTTAAATACAGAACCGTACTAGGGCATCCAATCCCGGACCGTCTTTGTGATCCTGGAATCGACCATTCACGATTGATTCTTAGATAATTTTGAGATGTGGGTTTCTTGGGATGCCGGCACCGATCACTGGGAAAAGGTCAGATTAGAAAAGGTGAAACACTTTTTTCGACTCTCTGGAGGATTTCAAAAAAAAATGCTCTTTGGCCCGAGTTCAGTAGACAAATCCCGAGTCCCGCATCGCAAGTCCCTCTATAAATCCCGACTCAATATATAATAAACTCTGTAGAGGTATAAAAGTTTTCGAAAAAGTGAACGTCCCGATCTGTGATTTTGGAATTCTGACAACCCTGCTATGGATTCAAAAACCGGCTAGGTCAATATTAAATATTGTAATTTATATTTGAGGTTTTGAATGTGGGTGTATGTGATGCTTTTTCTCTTCGGGTTGATCTCAAGTCAACCCAATAAACTATCATAGAATTAGTCGCTTTTGCATTATCTGTTTAGTATGTAAAATACAAAGATTTAAAAAAAATATCAATTGTATTCATTATTTAATATTTCGACGGAAGGTGCTTGATCGAGTTTCAATATTAAATTTGAATCGTTCAAATTATAAACATTCACACAAGCTTGGTTTATTTGTTTTGATAAAATATTGTATATTTATTTAACCAGCTGTGGCTTTAAACTTAGTGAAAAAACATGTTCAGTTCAAGTACATCCGTGCACTTGGAATGCCTGAAGATGCCGAAAGGCGAAACCCGGTTCGTTAGCGACAAAATCTGTGTGAATGTACATAATTTGAACGATTCAAATTTGATATTGAAATTCCATCGAAATACTTAATTGAAAAAAACATGTATTCTTATATAAACACGATACATTCATTTACTAAACGTCAGTTCAAGCTCATCCACACACTTGAACGACAGAAGATGCCGAAAAGCGAAACCCGGTCGTTAGTGACAAAACTTGTGTGAACGTACTTAATTTGAACGATTCAAATGTATAAATATTTTTTTATCTTCCAAACATGTTCTCAAATTTAGATAATAAATTTAAATTGTTGATCAATCTGACGATACATGAATACGAATCATAAAGTTTGAGCACCGCTGACGGAAAATGGCTGTAAGTGTTTTTGATCGTAAAAGTTTGCCGAGAGAAGTGCTCGCTCGCAGGTCCTTCATCCATTTCCATGTACACACTCGCTAAGGCGCAATAAATTCATATTTTTATTATTTATTTGAAATGTTTGTGTTTTGGCAAGCGTTGTGTTTTTCAAACGTAAATATATCACAAAACATAAAATTGTATTTCACAGACAATTCATATTCAGAAAATCGACAAGACAAAGAATGGTTAACTCAATGTATATATAATTCCCTCCACCAACCACCACTTTTATACGTGAAGCTTGGGATCAGTGGCGGCCGGTCAATGTGGCATTGTATCAATGCACCCCTCGTATATGTAGGGGGCGGTTATATTTCATGAAATAATATTAAAAAATAACCTAACTAGTCCTGTTCTAGCTTTATACTTCTCTCCCTATTACTCACTTTGAAAAAAGTGAGGTTGAGCAACTGAGTAACAAGTAACAAACAGTTCTCATAGAAAAAACTTCTGTAGAGATAACTCTGTTGACATATGCTTCACATTAGGAGCGGACATGTACGAAACTGTAGAATTAAATACGTCCGTTTATATTGTTACCCTATTAGTATATCTTCAAACAGAAATCTGTAGAAAAAGTGCTGTTAGTACTGGGATTCGAGCCCTTGAGATTCGGCACGGAAGCCAACAACGCTAACCGCTGCGCCATAGACCCAGGGCCGGCGCCAAGATACATGCGAAATAGGCAACCGCTTAGTGCGCAAACCATTAGGGGCGCGTAAATAGAGTATTAAAATTACTATTATATACTAAATAATGGTAAATTTTATTTTATTTTGATGTTTGTATTTGTTCGTTATAATTATGTATCTTTTTCTATATGATTTAAAAAAGAGAGGCTGAGCGACTGAGTAACAAACAGTTTACGTAGAAAAACTTCTGTTGACACACCTCCATTGGGAGGCCATTTGCTCCACATTCGGAGCAGACATGGATATATAATCAGGCATGCTTAACTTCAATAGCTTGAACGTTCGAAGAGAAATGTATCTGGCCATATATTTCTTTCGACTTATACGAGGCCAAAATGAGAATTCCACCATTCTTGAGAATGTGAATCTAAATGTTCCTGATTATTTTTTGAGAAATCGTGGACATGAATTGTTTGTTCTCCCAAGGTGTAGAACCAGCCTGCCAATGGGGATCCCACTGGGGAGAGCTTTAACGGTGTTCAACAATATTGCTTCGGATGTCGACATATTTCATGTAGACGTGGGTGAGTTCCGACGAATACTATTTTTTATGTATTAAAGTAGAGTTCGTCGGAGCTTACTCAGTTGACTTCCTTGCCACTTTTTTTTTTACTGCTTTTAATATTAAATTATACTATTTTTTTTCTCCATTGTAAAAGTTTTAAATTTATAATTTGTCAACCTTGTACAATGTTAATTAAATAATTAAATAAATATATAAAAAATATTCCGAATTGTTTTTCTTTCATTATTTCGAAAAAAAAATATGAGACGATTTTTTTAAAAGGGGGCGCGTCAATAAGCGTTGTCTGGGGCGCAAAATAACCTCGCGCCGGCACTGCTTAGACCTTACATGGGAATTGAACCCATCTATTTTTCATCGTCTTTTAATTCAAAACTTTAATTTTAGGATAGTTTTTGTACGTGGTATTTGATATTTGTGTAATATTACATTATACATGACCTTCAAAATGTATTTTATCTAAGCTTCTCTCGCTTGAAGTTTGTGTATCATGTTCAGACAATAAATCTTCAACTTCAGGGTTGAAAAGTGAAGCCTTAAAATTTTGAATCCCATGGTAGTTGCTCATTTCTCTCGCCACTTCTTCTTATAGAGATTAGTTATAAATGAAATGAGTTTTAAAATATTTTTTTCTATTAAAATATAGTCGGGACCGTTGGTGCCGGAGCTCGGGGCGTGGCGAGAGCAATTATTGATTTATTTATTGGTTTCCATGTCCGCTCCCAATGTGGAGCATGTGGCCTCCTAATGGAGGTATATCAACAGAATTTTTCTCTACGAGAACTGTTTACTGTTACTTTTTTTCAAGACACACGGTTCTTAAAACTCATGGTACCAATATATTTATTTTTTTATGAATCATCTCACTTTTTACACGTTTTTTGTAAAACGTGTCTACCGTGTAAACAAATGAGTTGAGTTTATATAATTGTATATATATTTAACCCATGTTCGCTCACAATGTGAAGCATATGGCTTAGTATCATAAAGAAATACCAACAGAAGTTTTCTGCGCGAACGTCTTGCTACCCAGTTGGTCATATAGTTTTAGGAAACGACCAATAATTCAATTTGTCGCCTGCTGTTGCCCAGTTGGTTAGAGCTTGCTCTACCGATCGCGTAGGTCTGGGTTCGATACCCGGTAAGATCACAGTGAATTTGAGAATTATTCAATTCAAAGTTGGGATCGAAGACTGGGTGTTTGTGACGTCAATTAACATTATTTCCTCTCCTCCCATCCTTCTGATCCTTTAATAACTGGGCGTAACAATAGCGATTAGTTAACCACTATTCCAGTCTTAGCGTTATCCTTCTATCTCTACTACTTTCTTTGAGAAAGAGAGGTCGAGCGACTGAGTAACAAACAGTTGTCCCAGCAAAACCTTTGTTAAGATGCCTCCATTAGGAAACCATATCGAATGTGGAACGGAAAAATGACGTATCTCACACTTGTCAAATTTTACAGGAGACACAAAAAACGTTTTTTGATGATTTTGGGTCAAAGATAAATTATGCAATATACACAAACTTTAAGTGCATGGAGATCGATAAACTGATTTTGAGTTGACTTTATCTGATATTAAAAAATATTGGTTGACAGACATTAAGATTTATTTATTATATACACTAATTGTTAGTTTTCACTTTGGTAATGATAATTCATACCTAATTAGTTTTTGTCATAATAGTTTCATTGCTAAGTGGTCTTTAACTTTTTATTTATAGTTTATTTTCCTTGTATTTTGCTTCAATTCTTTTGCTAGGTTGTAATACCAATTGTTTGTCATACCTTGTTTTTATCACTTATTTTTTGTATAAATATCACTGTTTTATTGTTTTTCTTATCAGTTGACAATGCTCATCATGAGCGAAACCGGTCCTGATCTAATAAATTTTATGTGGAAAAAGTACTAAAAATGTTTTATTATTTTTATTATAAAGCCATTCCACCAAGTATTGACAGTGAACACCTTAAAAGTGATTATCTGATATTAATTAAACATTTTTTCAGTCGTTTTTCTTGATCTCAATTACCACATGTCCATCTTTTTTAAACTTAAAATCTAAATTTAGATACTAATTTTGCATTTTAAGCTTACATCATTTTTTATAAAATGTGTATTAGATTGTATAGATTGTGAAAAAAAGCTGTTAAGTCCTTTTTCCTTTCCACAGTCGATATGCTCCACATTGGGAGCAGACATGGATAGAAAAAATGTGCAATAAGTACATATATACAATGAGTGTTTTGTTATATGATTATAAAATGCTTTTCCAACAAGGATTGCCAGCGAAGACCACATAAGTGTACTTTGTTCGATGTCTATCCAGTGGTGTAGTGGGGCCAGGTCGGACCAGGTCGGCGACCTGGCACCTGAAAATGAGGAAGCCGCCCTGCCACTTTTTTGAATTGCAACTTAATTTTCAAGTACATACATATATTACAAATCGTTTTTTTATTGATTTAATTGTTAAAACTTGTGTTTTTTTTAAACTGTGACCAACCTGGTACCTATTTATTTACCACTTCACCACTGTGTCTATCGTATTAACTTTTTCATTCGTGAGAATTTCGACAATTGAAAAAACAATCGCCTACCTTTTTAGAATCATCTCTTGTGATAAAACTGTGTTTTCAAATCTATACAATCAAAATAAACCTTCAAATTTCAACCCCTAGTCAAGGTTGAATATTAACTTCATGCTAACTTGCTAAGGGTTCGTCTTACCATTTGCATAATAATAACACAGATTTAATTCATTCAATTGAATGTGTTTACTAAGTTGATTGTGTTTTCTAATATTTCAGACGTAAAATGCGGGAAATTGATACGTAAAAACAGTTACTTAATTTGATATCGTCAACGGAACTGCATTTGTTATATTGCAAGAAAATAGATGGAAAACAGTGCTGCTCTTAAAACTAGAGCGGTGGAGTCGGGAACTAACGACTTGCTGCTGATTACATTTTGAATTTGCTGTGTATACAAATCACTATAATTTAAAATAGCGCCACTCCATGTTATTAAATCTAAAAAATATATTAACCACTTGAATATCAAGCGGACACAGGTGTCCGGAACATATGCAAGGGAACACGAACGTCCAAGACATTTAAAAGATCAAATACTTGGTATTCTAACAGAATATAAGCAATATTTTGATGAATATGTGTAGTTCCATCTATACTGAGTCAATATAGGTTTTTAAAATATCTAATTCGAGTGTATATTAGGCAAAATTATTTTTTTCAAAAACACGCAGTATCTCTGGGACATATTAATGATTTATTTGCGCGGCATTCAAACGGTTAATTAAGATTGGATTAATAGAATAATTTAGGTTAGACAACTATTACTGCATAAATAAACAAAACACCTTTCAATTTTATATGTATTTTACATTTAATTTAATTAAATTAGATACATCTCTCACACCTGAAATGTTTGTTGCACGCATTCCCATTTTTAAACACTGCCATACAAACCGAGAGTGTTAGCGACCAAGACCTGTTGCCAGAATTCCCATAAGTTTCGTTGACTCGTCTTTAGGGTTTGCGTTACTGGTTAACACGAAAATTGGCCATCGGTAATTATTGAAAATTATCGCGAATAAAGGACATATCGAATATGGAGTTTTGTTTTTCAACCATAGCAACATTGAAACACTAATTGTGGGGTTATAATGCAAAACGTACTATTTCAAAAATGAGCGATATTGAGTTAGGTATGCAGACAGGGTAATTCAAGCCTAATGAATCGACTGATCTTATTGGTTTTAATATAAAATATCTATAAGACTGTCTTCTTCAAATTGGAAATCATATTTTTATGCAAATGTTATTTTGTTTGTGTTATTCGTTATAGTATTTGACTCTACTGAAAAGATTGAGTTTTGGAAATAGTACGTTTTGCATTATAATCCCACAATTGTTATCATTACTTGTCATACTGATCTCTTATTCAACACCAAATCGTTTATAACTCGTAACTATATATTATTAGTATTTTATATAGAAAAAATACGTAGTTGGTTATATGTATGGCCTAATTCCATATAAAGACATCTCAAAAATTTGATGTTTTGAGTTATATTGTACATATTACACATTATATTCAAATACTTCTCTTATTTTGCTCCACAAAAATACAACAAGAAAAAATGTCTAGTTTTATTTCAATAGTCAGATGTTTTAATATCGATTGTGGAAAGGAAAAAGGACGTAACCAACACATATCAATTTTTCCAAGAGGCACAAAAAACGTGTTTTGATGATTTTGGGCCATATGCAAATTATGCAGTATACACAATCTTGAAGTGCACGGAGACTTTTTAACTGTTGTTTAATTGACATAATCTAATATTAATTAAAGAAATTGTCTATGAAAAACCTATGTTTTAGTCTTTTTTCTTGATTTCAATTTTTACAAGCTCATCTTTTTTCATACTTAAAAGCTAAATTTAGATACTAATTCGGCATTTGCACTTTACATTCTTTTGATAGAACGTGTATCAAGTTTGATAGATTGTGATTATCGAAAAAGCTGTTTTGAAAAACTGTGGGTAACGTCCATTTTCCTTTCCACAGTCGATATGAAAATAAAGAAATACAAACAAATCGAAATAACATTGTATGGTTTTGAAAACGTTTCAGTAAATCGTAATTGAATTGATATAAATGACAGAATGATTATTATAAAATTTAAAAAAAACTTAGATTATTCCACGTATTGTGCTACTAGCTATGACACGTGTTTCGCCTCTTTCAGATGCATCCTCAGACAATCTTACTTTCACAAAGCTTGTTTAAGTACGAATGATTTTAATTTTAATATTCTAAAATGATGTCTTATAAAAATAAGTCTGGTAAGTAACAATGCCGCCTGTGTGGTCGAGTGGTCAACGGTGTTGGCTTCGGCTACAGAGGACCCGGGTTCAAATCCCGGTACGGACAGTTTTATAAATTGATTTTTCAATCGATTTATGAATTTCTGTTCAAAGGCATGGATTTATGTGATGTTTTGAATTCCCCCCTCTCACCTTTCCTATCCTATGGATGGGGCGTATCGACAGCGATTAGCTTACCACTAATCCTGTCCTAACCCTATCCTTCTATCCCTACTCTCTTTGGAAAAAGAGAGGTTGAGCAACTGAGTAACAAGCAGTTCTCGTAGAAACACTTCTGTTGAGATAAACTCCATTAGGAGTCCATATGCTCCACATTGGGAGCGGATATGGTTAAAAAAAAGTAACAGGGAGCTGTCTTAGGATGCCTCTGAAATTTTAAATTTTATATTTAAATTAACTTCCACAAAGTTACCGCCGAACTCATTGAAAGGACTACAATGATTCGCTAAATACAATCACTTTTCTACAACTTAGTTTAGATGTGTCAAAACTTTGGTCAGCCATATCTCATTACTGCCAATTTCCTGTTGTAGCACTGTGAAACTAAGCTATCGATATGTAATTCAGAAACATTTTTAACTATTTTGCCAGGATTAAGTGAAAAGTAGTCACATAATTAATAGTCTATTTCAGTGTTCTTCAACCTATGGTCCGCGGACCGACAACGGTCCGCGAGAGTTTATTGCCGGTCCGCGAAGACTTTTATGTTTCGGAAAATTTTCAACCTGATCATCTCCTCGATGTTGATGCAAAATGGTGAATGAACTGCCTTCTGATATCTTTGAGGTGTCAGCTATCTCACGCATTTACGATCGGTCAAAACTATTTTGTGTACTTTGTATATGTTTTCTCAACAACTGTCGAAATTGTGCAACCAGAACGTTCAGTTCAGAAATCATGAAATGAGCTTTCAGAAATCAGAAATCAGCAAACATCTTCTCAATCATTTTTCTCGATATAAAAGAGTCTGAATAGCACTTGTCAAGCCATTGCTATGATTGAAAGATATTTTTCCCATTAAAAACCAATGCTTTATCGACACGAAAAATTCAAATTTGTCCACTGTTTTGAAAACTACAAAAGTAGCGTCACTAAATACCACTGTAACTTGTGAACTAAACTTCAATTGTTATGAAAATTTGACACGTATTATTTTAAGGTTAGTACTTTCTAAAAACCATATGGATTTGTCAATAGTGGCGTGATCTACATATCATCTTGCGAACTTGTTGTGTAATGTTGGTTGACGCCGGTCCGCGAGATATTTTGAAGAACACAGGTCTATTTGTTTTTGTTTACTGGAAAATTACCGCTGTAATGGGATGAATTATTTAGCGGTAATTGAAATTTAACGGTAAACAGCAACCCCTACTCGTCACCCTTCGCCGTCGACTCACCATCGAGCAATAAAAATCAATAAGCCAGTAATTGGAGAGTAAAAATGTCGTAGGAAAGATTGCTAGATGTCAGTCTATTAAATCTGCCAGCCATGTCGTTAACTTTGACACTTTTCCCCATCTACTTGTGACGTATATGAGACACTTTACTGGTACGTAAGTCCATATTAAGTACAACGAATTCTCACCCTTAAGTCCTGTGTCATTCACACTAAATATGTATTAATGTTTCTTAACATATCGCGACCCGAGTACTACAAGGTTCTATGTGGACAGCTGCACTAAAAAAGATATTGGCATTTGAAATTTTGAATGCTTTGAAAATTGTTACTGTTTCCAAGTTTCTTTTTGATTGTATATATCAATGATATAACTATTCATAAAATATTGTTAAAAATAGACCTTTATAGTTATTTATAAATACTTAAACTTCTATTAGAACCTTGTCCATCTGAAATTTAAGCAAACCGCCAGTGCTACAAGGTTCTAACTGAAATTTGCATGAAAGCACAGATGATTCAAAAAACAGACTTACGCTTTTTATATTAAAATAAAAAGAATTCTATGGAAGATATATAATTTGATCATTATTATTGGAGAAAATATTTAAAAAAACATGGAGGATAAATAGGAAAAAGAGTTTTTTTTTTTCGTAAGTTGTGTTTAAAATCATTAAGTACTAAGTTAATTTTGTAAAATGTTATAATGCCACACTGCAAGAATACAAAACATCATAATGGTAAAAAATATCACCATTGTGTTGAAGAATAAAAAAAAATATGATCAAAATCAGATAATTGAAAAAAAATACAGCAATAAAATTATCAAAATAAAAAAGATATTATTAAACATATGTACATTCACACAAGTTTTGTCACTAACGATCCGGGGTTTGCCTTTCGGCATATTCACGCGATCAAGTTGAAACCACAGATATCTTGCGACGCGCACATAAAAATATGGCTTATTGGCAATTTAAGCAAAATTTCGACTTCATATTAATACAGAATGTAGATAATGCTACGCTTAAGACTGCCTCATTATTACTTTAGTTTGGCCAAAAGTCGAGACTTAGAACCTTGTAGTACTCAGCACGCGATATGTGTCGCGAGTATTCGAACATATTTGACATAAGCTTGATATTCGGATGTTCGAATATTTGAAAAATCAAAGTCAAGTATTGAGAAAAGTTTTTTTCAGCCATATCCACTTCCTAGTCGGCGCATACATCCAAATGGTTTCTCCAAGATTATCTGTCCCCCGCCAACCTTCTTGCTTCCATGTCATCCCAGGGTCCCGTAGCTCCACTGATTACATCCTATGGACGGTCATTAGTGGAAAGAGACAGGCAGAATTAAGGCTTTATTGGGGCATCAGCAGCACGTCCAGGGCCATCGTGATTTTTTCACTCTGAGCATGATACAAGTAAAATAGTCGTTTGTACTAATTCTACTTTTATTTAATAATATCTGGACCGGTTTCGTCGATAATGCTCGTCGTGAGCAAACCCAGACCTGATAATATTAAATAAAAGTGAGATACAATTGTGTACTTTATTTTTTAATATAACGCCATCCACCAGTGAACATTGACAATAAACACCCTAAAGGTGGTAAACGCAATCGTGCAATATCTACCAACTGGAAAAACTTAATGCAAAACGTTGTTCCGTATTTCAAACTACGTAAGTGCTTAAAATCAAAATAGTTATGCATATTAGAATAGCCTCCTAGAAGTTCATATCGACTGTGGATTGGAAAAACGACGTAACTCACAGTTTTTTCAAAACAGGCTTTTTTCGATAATCACAATGTATCTTAATACACGCTCTATCAAAAGGATGCAAGCTACAATTGCCGAATTTAGCTTTTAAGTTTGAAAAAGATGACCTTGTAAAAAATTAAAGCCAAGAAAAAATACTGAAATAAAGGTTTTTCCCAGAAAATTTCTCTAATTAATATTAGATTATGTCAATTAAACACCAGTTTAGAAGTCTCCGTTCAATTCGAGGTTGTGTATAATTCATAATTTGCACATGGCCCAAAATCATCAAAACACAGGTTTTTTGCGCCTCTTGTAAAATTTGATATGTGTGTGTTGCGTCCTTTTTCCTTTCCACAGTCGATATGTTATACATTTTAAGTGAACACAGAAGAAAACTCTACAATTTGGGTAAACTATGTACATATGTACACGTTTCGTCTTGTTCTCTTACAAAATCCATTTATTTAGTGTCTACATAAGAGAGAGAGAAAATGAATCTATCAATATGAAAGGAAGAACCGCAGGACTCTCAAATTAATCGTTTACGAAATAGTGGCCCCCCGAACACAAAAATAAAGTCATATAACACAGTATAATATTCAAAAAATAAAACACTTCTACATTAATTGTAAATTAGGGAGCAAACACTCAAAAAGTGATTTGTCACACAAATATACAGAGCTTGGGACATGATGATTTGAGTTTTGGACGAATTTGGTTTGCTTTAATGTGTCAACTTTATGATTTAATTTTTATAGGAAAAAACCTTATTGTGAGTTCCATTCATAGATTTTAATATGGACTATCAGAACTAATATTAAAAAACATTTTTCAAAATTGACTTTTTTAACGTTTGCTCATCTTAAGAGAGGTACTGGTGTCTTGTAAATCATGTATAAAGTAGAGCGTATTAATTCGCTCATTTCGTATGGACGGACCCTTAAACACGGAATTGTAAAGCGAATAAACTCGCTTGCGGCAGAGATCCGGTTAAAAGTTTAATGTAATATTTTATTTTCAAACAATATTACCTTTATTCGATTCTACGTACTCTGCCATTAAATTTTATCGGAAACACTGTTGCTAAATATAGTTACGCCACTTTTAATGAGAGAATATATAGCACTATTAACGCGTCAATGTACTATTATATAATGATATACTACTAAGTACAGGGTGACTGTAGTGTGCATAACAAGGAGAATCGTTTTATGCAAGTGTCAATTTTAAGAGGCGCAGATGCTCTCATTATCTTGTAATGGTTTTATAATATTGTGTAATTATTAGGTAGTATAAAAGGTAGGGTAGTTGAGTTAGATAACTAATAAATATGAAGGGATAATTATTAATCGATTATTAAATAAGGGATGTAAATTCAGCTTTTTATGTAAGGGAAAAAAGGAGCTTGCCATTTTTTATTTCATTTATATCGACTGTGGAAAGGAAAAAGATCGTAACCCACAGTTTCTCAAAACAGGTTTTTTTCAATAATCACAATGTATCAAATTTGATACACGTTCTATCAAAAGGATTCAAGCTAAAAATGCCAAATTAGTGTATAAATTAAGCTTTTAAGTTTGAAAAAGATGACCTTGTAAAAAATTAAAACCAAGAAAAAAGACTGAAATAAAGGTTTTCCCTAGACAATTTCTTCAATTAATATTAGATTATGTCAATTCAACAACAGTTTAGAAGTCTCCGTGCACTTCAAGGTTGTGTATAATTCATAATTTGCATATGTCACAACAACATGCTAAACATGGTAAATATGCTAACTTTATAACATATATATAATAATTCCATATCGGCTTTGGAAAGGAAAAAGGACGTAGCCCACAGTTTATTCAAAAAAGCTTTTTTTCGACAATCACAATGTATTCATCTTGATACACGTTCTATCAAAAGGATGCAAGCTACAATTGCCGAATTTAGCTTTTAAGTTTGAAAAAGATGACCTTGTAAAAAATTAAAACCAAGAAAAAAGACTGAAATAAAGGTTTTTCCTAGACAACTTCTTCAATTAATATTAGATTATGTCAATTTAACACCAGTTTAGAAGTCTCCGTGCACTTCAAGGTTGTGTATAATTCATAACTTGCATATGTCACAAAATCGTCAAAACACAATTTTAGCGCCTCCTGTAAAATTTGATATGTGTGTGTTACGTCCTTTTTCCTTTCCACAGTCGAAATGTAAAAAATACAATACAGTGCAGCAAGCGAAAAAAACTTTGTTTCACTAAGTAACTTACCTTTTCCGATTAGATAAGTAGAGATATATGGATAAGGCTAGTTCAAGACTAGTGGTTAATTCTTAATTTCTTATAAAACAGTTATCGTATAACAACTCAACAAAATTTATGCTAACTGCTTTAAAATAATCCACATTTGAAGTGGACACTTTAAAAGTGAGGTGTACACAATTTATTTATTTTTTAATTCATGTCACTCCCAATGTGGAGCATGTGGCCTCGTAATGGAATTATTTACAGAATTTTTCGGCGTGTCACTCAGTTGCTCAACCTCCCCTTCTTCGAAGAGAGTAGGGATACAAATAATAGAGATAAGACAGGACTAGAGATAAGCTAATCGCTCTCGCTACGCCCTATTATTTTAATATTGGAAAGGTGGGAGGGACTTTTCAGACATCACAAACATCCATGCCTTCAAACAGAAATCGATTGAAAAAATGCTGTCCGTTCTGGGATTTGAGCCCGTGAGGTCCGGCATGAAAGCCAACGACGTAGACCACTGTGATATGGACCCGATATATATGTATATACATGAGTATTTTTATTTTTTACCATGTCCTCTCTCAATGTGGAGCATATGGACTCCTAATGAAGTATATCTCAACAGAAGTGTTTCTACGAAAACTGCTTGCTACTGCTTTATTTTTTCAAAGAGAGTAGTAATAGAAGGATAGGGCTAGGACAAGACCAGTGGTTACCTAATCGCTCTCGATACGCCCCGTTCATAGAATAGGATGGGTGCGAGGGGGGAATTCAAGACATCACACACATCCATGCCTTGGAGCAGAAATTCATAAATCGATTGAAAATCTATTTATTAAACTGTCCGTACTGGAATTCGAACCCGAGAACTCCGTAACCGAAGCCAACGACGTTGACCATTCGACCACACTGGTGGCTATCATAAATCTACTAATTATTATCTTCTCATTCGTAACATTATTTGTTTTTTTTAATATTTATATTCCTGGATACGAGAGCTGCTAACTATACCATGCGATAATCTTTAATTCTCTAACCGCTGTAATATGTGTACGTGTAGGGACTTCAAAACCAGTATAACCCATACCGGGAGTTCCGGTATTTCGGACATTCTCTCATTACCAAAATAGCGATTCTAGCCACTTGAATACCAAGCGGACACAGGTGTCCGGAACATATACAAGCGAACACGGATGTCCAAGACATTTAAAAAATTAAATACTTGGTATTCCAATAGAATATAAGGAATATTTTGATGAATATCTGTAGTGCTATCTATACTGAGTCAATATCGGTTTTTAAAATATCGAGTTCGCGTGTATATTAGGCAAAATCATTTTTCTCAAAAACACGCAGTATCTCTGGGGCATGTTAATGATTTATTTGCGCAGTATTCAAAGGGTTAAAAATATATTTTTATTCACGCTGGAAAATTAATGGTTAGTTCAAGTGCATTCGCGCACTTGATAAAACCCGAAGATGCCGAAAGGCGAAACCCGTGCCGTCATCGACAAGACTCATGGAAGAGTACAGAATCAAAATAATTCAAATTTGATATTGAATTTCCATCAAGCACCTTCAGTCAATGTTCCAAATTATAAAATAAAGTATGGAAAAATCTATATCAACCGTTGGAATACCGCGCAAATAAATCATTAGATTAGAGATACTGCGTGTTTTTGAGAAAAATAATTTTGCCTAATGTACACTAGAATTTGATATTTTAAAAACTATATTGACTCAGTATAGATGGCACTGCACATATTCATCAAAACATTGCTTATATTCTATTAGAATACCAAGTATTAGATTTTTTTAAATATCTTCGACATCCGTGTTTGCTTGCATATGTTCCGGACACCTGTGTCCGCTTGGTATTCAAGTGGTTAATTTAAAAATAATAAATACCGGTATTGATTTATCCGTCAGTTTGTGCAACCCCTGCACAAAAGTCCTAACCGCAGCTTGTTATGTCGACTGAGATAACGGTGCAGTGTTAAAATAGCATATTTCAGCTCGTTTTTATCGCACGAATTATTCACAATTTAAAAGCATCTAGCAGAGAACTACTCACACACACTTAACTATACATAAGACACGTAACTCTTTATTTACACGGTTTTGAAATAGCACGATCCACCGATAAGTATTTTTCTAAAAAAAAATCTGTTACTGAGATACTTCCATAACGAGGCTATATGCTCCACATTGGGAGCAAACATGTTTTTAGATATTGTCACTTAATCACTTTTGTTACAGATATTGTCGCCTGCTGTGGCCCAGTAGGTTAGAGCTTGCTCTACCGATCACGCAGGTCTGGGTTCGACTCCCGATCAGATCACAGTGAATTTGAGAATTATTCAATTCAAAGCCGTGATCGAAGACTGGGTTTTTGTGATGTCAATTCACATCACAACAGATTAAAATATCAAAGTATTTTAGTTCTACAGTTTTTGATAATTTTTATGCGTTGATAGCTATTTCGGCTTTCGCCATCGTCAGAACTATGTTTAAACTTATATTTTGCTCAGCTGTATATACTGGCTCTGAAGAGATACACAATGCATCAAGTTATTCACTCTAACATCCTAATTATAATTACAGTATTACACTTATCAAATGTGATTCTAGTGTTTCAAAGAACGATTAACAATCTGGGTTTATTTCTTAAAAAATTAATTAGGATAAAATAAAACTGATATTTATTATTAATTAAATTACATAAAATTTATTAACTATGGCTTTATTGTTTCGAAAAACAATAAGCAATGTGGGATTTTTCAAAGTAAATTAGGATAAATTGTACTAATATTTATTATTAATTACATTAGGGGTTTTAACAACGGTGATGGATTAATAATCGTGGAGTTCTACCAAGTAAATGCCAAATCAATTAATTAATCAATTCACATCATTTCCTCTTCTCCCATTCTTCTGATCCTTTAAAAACTGGGTGTAGCAATAGGGATTAGCCAACCACTAGTCTTTTTCTAGCATTATCCTTCTTTCTCTACTATGAAAAAAGTGAGGTTGAGCGGCTGAGTAACAAACAGTTTTCATAGAAAAAAAAAACATCTGTTGAAATAACTCTATTAGGAGGACATATGCTCCAAATTGGGAGCGGACATGAATTAAATTAGTCACAGAAAAAACGTAACTGACAGCCGCGTCCTTGGATAAATAAAATCGTTCGCTATTTGACTAAATTAGATGAAAAATGTAGTGTATTGACTTAAGCTAAATTTAGCGAAAAAAATAATTTAAATTTTACACCGCTTAAAAAAAATAAAGTTAATCATTTAAAATGTCCGTAAAGGTTTTTTTCTCATTTTGACTATAAATATTTACAGAGCATTCGTTACATTACGCTTCAGAAAACAAGCCGTCTTGACCTTTTTCCAGTGATAAACAACATGAGCTCATCGTGGCATTAATAAAAACCGTATTTCCTCGCTTATGAGATGCACTTTCTTCCAACATTGTTTTCTTACAATCGCTGTGAAATCCAGTCGTGACAATAAAATAAAATGTCTGTTGAAAATAGCAGAATACTCTAGATCAGCGATTTCCAACCTGGGAGGCGCGAACAGTCCAAAATATTGATTTACCCTTTAAAACGTGTTTTTATTACTATATGAAATAAAGGATGGGGTGGCGCGAAGATATTTGTTTCTTCAAAGGGAGGGTCAGTAACATACAGGTTGGAAACCACTGCTCTAGATGGATTCGGCGGTAACTTTGTGTAAGTTCATCTTTAATATATTTATTGTGGAACACAGTGGTGTATTAAAAAATATTTGCATCTTTATAATATTAGGACCGCTTTTGCTCTTTATCTTTTTGTAGAACATTTTTTTTTAATAAATGCCTATTTTTTTTTTTTTTAAAACCATGTCTGCTTCCTATGTGAAGTATTTTTATTACTTTCTAATGGAGGCATCGCAACAGATTTTTTTTATACGAGAACTGCTTGTTATTCAGTTGCTTAAACTACCTTTTTTATGAGAGTAGTAGAGCTAGGACATGGTTAGTGGTTTACTAATCGCTCTCATTACTATCCGTTACTTTACCATTGGATGGACTGAATTATCACCAACGCCCATACCTTCAAACAGAAAAAATGCTATTCCTACTGGGACTCGAGCACGTGATATCCGTCACGGAGGCCAACAACGTTAACCGCTGTGACACCGACACGATTATAATGTTACACAATATGTATGCTAATGTCATGTGTTTAATTATAAATACTTACAAAGTATTTATTTGTAAAAAGTTGAGTTTAACAAGCAGTTATCGTAAAAAAAACTGGATAACGCCATTAGGAGACCATGTGCTCTACATTAATAAAAAAAACAATATAGTGGTGTTTTACCAAAATAATTAAATTAAATATAATATACCACATCTAAACAATGTTTATGACCACTTCTTTACTACACGAAAAGCGCTTTGTCACTGGAAAGCAATATTTCATCACGACGCTGGATTATGTATGACAATTTTAAACCATGGATTTCAATTCCTAATTGTTAATTACGTTTGAAATAATAATTATTTACTCTTAGTTGGGGTCACGCCGCCGTCACTGTCAAAAAACGAGACAATTTTACAAAAGAACAATTCACCACAAGCGTTGTGTTTGGGCGAAAAGTATCTTACAGCTTAACGACCGCGGACGCGTATTTGAGTATTTGAAAAACAAAGGTTGCTGGCCGGCAGACTCATATATGCGTATAGGCGAAGTATCTGGAAGCTACGAAAATTAAATTTTGTAAAGATATCTCAATTTGTTTACAAATTATAGTGAATATAGTAAAATTACAATTTTTGCGAATTTTTCGCAAAATTTTATAAAAAAAACGAGCGGTCGTTAAGCTGTTAAGGTTGA
The DNA here is from genome assembly GCA_030503985.1 of Himalopsyche tibetana. Taxonomy (NCBI): domain Eukaryota; kingdom Metazoa; phylum Arthropoda; class Insecta; order Trichoptera; family Rhyacophilidae; genus Himalopsyche; species Himalopsyche tibetana. The sequence goes on along the minus strand of JAPJYX010000052.1, from coordinate 2,037,402 downwards.
ACATACAAGCTTCAGATAGTGAGACAGTGCTATTAGGGTATCCGATCCCGGACCCATTTTGTGATGCCGGGATTGACAATTTTTCCAATACCGGGATTAAATATTCAACATGAAATCGTTTATTAATTGGTATTAGGGATTGAGAAAATTTTTACTCGCCGATTCATCGAACAATTTCATCTCAGAAATTTGCGGATTTCCTAAAATTACCCGCGTAGGGAGTTTTTTTATCATCCCTTCAGAAGTCCCAAAAAAAAACTTGAATTTTGAACCTCGGTCAACTTTCTGTAATTTTCTCAATCCATTCTCATAATAGAGGTATTGTAACAGAAGTCGATTGCTCAACCTCTCATTTTTTTAAGAGAGTAGGGATATAAAGGATAGGGCTAGGACAGGACTAGTGGTTGGTTAATCACTCTCGCTACACTACCTTATTTTAGGATTGGAATGGTGGGACGGAATTTAACGACATCACAAACATCCATGCCTTCGAACAGAAAAATGAAAAAATACTGTTCCTTCTAGGATTCGAACTCATGAGGTGCGGGTTGGAAGAAAAAGATGTTGACCAGTGCACTACGGACCCGACAGGACATGATTAGCCATACTATAAAGAATAAAACTGGAGCTGCACCAATACATTTATTGAATACCAATAGTAAAAACCAAATACGAAAATTGTGTTGAGTATTAGATGCCTCTATTAATAAGTGTCTAGAACAGGCCTACTCAACCTTTTCTTCCTCCGGGCCGCATTTCGATTTTTGCTTCTCTACGTGGGCCGCAAAATATTTACAGTAAAAAATATACGGTAAAAATACAATATTACATCCCATACAATACTGAGCACATATGTATGTATTATGATGTCAAAATAAAACTATTTTAGTGTATGTAAATATAAACATGCCGCCTGAGTGGTTGAGTGGTCAACGTTGTTGGCTTCGGCTACGGAGGGCCCGGGTTCAAATCCCAGTACGGACAGTTTTATAATTTGGTTTTTCAATCGATTTATGAATTTCTGTTCAAAGGCATGGATGTATGTGATGTCTTGAATTCCCCTCTCTCACCTATCCTATCCTATGAACAGGGCGTATCGAGAGCGATTAGCTTACCACTAATCCTGTCCTAGCCCTATCCTTCTATCCCTACTCTCTTTAGAAAAAGAGAGGTTGAGCAACTGAGTAACAAGCAGTTCTCGTAGAAACATTTCTGTTGAGATAAACTCCATTAGGAGTCCATATGCTCCACATTGGGAGCGGACATGGTTAAAATATATATATATATATAAACATAACGTATGTATACATTTACGTATTCATGTATGTTTCATAGTAAAAAATAACAATAAACAACAAATAAAAAATATGTAAAAAGTACACAAAAATACCAATTTTTCGAAAATATCAAATCGTTTACTAAAAAAATAATGTGAATTTTGATATCGAGTCAAATTTTTAGCTATCTTTTAAAAATATTTGGTGACTAATTATTTTGGGCCGCACATAATAGCTGATTGGGTCGCATGCGTCCCGCGGGCCGCAGGTTGAGTATGGCTGGTCTAGAACCTAATAAATTTGAGAATAACCCACCCGGTGTCGCGACCCACGGGTTGGGAGCTCTAGAAATTTTCCATAGCAACGAGTCAATGTAATTGTTGAAAGAAAGAAAAAAAATTGAGGGGCAATTATTTGTCTCCCTTTAATTAATTAAGCATGTTATTACATTGGTCTTATGGTGACTGGTCACGTTTTAGTTACACATTGTACATTTAGGGACAAAGTGCGTTATCTCAGTTTTAAAATATTTGCTTTGCAGTTATAATTTTCTTGTCTATAATTGCATCGCTGGAATTTTACCATAGCCCTGTTACTCAGTTGCTCAACCTCTCTTTCTTTCAAAGAGAGTAGGAATAGAAGGTTAGGGCTAGGACAGGACTAGTGGTTAGCTAATCACTCTCGATACGCCCCGTTCATAGGGTAGGATGGGTGGGAGGTGGGAATTCAAGACATCACATATGTACATCCATGCCTTCGAACAAAAATTCATAAATCGATTTAAAAATCAATTTATAAAACTGACCGTACTGGGATTCGAACCCGTGACCTCCGTGGCCGAAGCCAACGACGTTGACCACTATACCACACAGGCAGCGAACATGGGTTTTTGTGATGTCATAATATTCCCTCCCACCGTTCGAATACTAAAATAACGGAGCGTAGCGAGAGCGATTAGTTAGCCACTAGTCCTGTCCTAGCCTTATCCTCTCTAATATCTTCAAAAACGTTTGGTTGATCAACTAAGTAACAAGAAGTTCTATTAGAAAAACTTCTGTTGAGATACCTCCATTAGGAGGCCATGTGCTCCACATTGGTAGCGGACGTGGATTATATATATATATATCGACTGTGGAAAGGAAAAAGGACGTAACCCACAGTTTTTTCAAAACAAGTTTTTTTCGATAATCACAATGTATCAAACATGATACACGTTATATCAAAAGTATGCAATCTAAAAATGTCGAATTAGTATCTAAATTTAGCTTTTATGTTTGAAAAAGATGACCTTATAAAAAATTAAAACCAAGGAAGAAGACTGAAATAAAAGTTTTTCCTGTACAATTTCTTAAATAAATATTAGATTATGTCAATTAAACACCAGTTTAGAAGTCTCCTTGCACTTAAAGGTGGTGTATAATTCATAATTTGCATATGGCCCAAAATCATCAAAACACGTTTTTTGCCCCTCCTGTACAATTTGATATGTGTGGGTTACGTCCTTTTTCCTTTCCACAGTCGATATATATATGTCACTTGCATGACGCAACTGTCATAGTATACGCTGATGGCACATATCTGCTTCACCTGTTTGCAGCTCTCAGTTCTGTGCAGCCCTGCACTTGGTCGCATGCGGATCACCATACGCTTACCCTTATGCACGTACCCTTTCATAGTAAACAAATAGTCGTATGTATCCACTTGCCAGTGACGTCATTAGGCTATGTGCCGCCCCTAGGCAGAGCCCTAAAATAGCACTATCTGTTTTCATTATTTCCCATTACTCCAGCAATACATATACAAATATCGAAGTTCGAATCCTCTACTCACCTACGTACTCAAACAAATGTTTTGTCAGTCCTTTCTTTGATGATTCATAGTATATGTGTCCTTTATTGACAAAGATCCTAACGAATAAATATGATACAAAAGCCCATATTATTGTTTAATAATTATGAAAAGACAACCTTCACTGTGTACATCATAAAATATGTATCGATTCTTGATTTGTTATTTTGCTTATCAAATACGTTGGGGCATATTTATTCTAAACCAAATTTGTGTTAAAATTATTCATTTATCATTTGCCACTTCCTAGGGCGGCAGCCCATAGGCAACTGCCTACTTGCCTATGCCCTCGGGACGTCTCTGCCACTTGCTGAAAAGTGCTTCGTCATGTTTAACTGTCAAATATAAATTTGAATCTTTGCTATTCAACTTGTTCTTTATAGTGGTCCACAGAATTCCTTGTACCGTAGGATATATGATTTATATATGATTCAAAAACATCCACGACGCTCAAAAAATAGTTTTCGACACTATTAATCTAAAAATAATGTACAATAAATATGATATCAAGAAGTATTATTTATGAGTCCATCGGCTGCTGGTGTAATTAACAAAACATGTAACAGATGCCAAACTATGGCCATTAGTATTTACCACACAATAATAATAAATTTGGGATCATGTTTTAAATATGCTTATGGTCAATATAATATTATTTATGGTCAGTCAAGTCACTTTGGTTTCTTGCAACATGAATAAAAGCTGTGTTAACTCGCTAGATAACATAAATGGTTGGTTACCAATTATTTATGATTCTATGGCTTAGATCGGCGGTACTCAACGTTTTTTCGTCTGGACTACATGACGGTTTTTGCAACATTTCATGGACCACAGCATATTAATAGTAATACATGAATATAACATATACATAACAAAGTGACATAACATAAAAATTAGTTCACAGGACTACAAATTTATCAGGGTTGGGCTGGAGGGGGCTCAAAGGGGCATGCACGAGTCCCTTGTTATTTCAAAAGATATTCTCAAACAAATTAGTTGCAATTTCTAATTTATATAGTATCTACGACAGCTTCAGTATACACAATAATACATTTTTAGCTATTTACATTGATAAGTTTACGGTAAATTGCATATTGTTACATAATATTATAAGTGTATTAAGTAACAATCGATTGCTTATTTAAGTATTGCATATAATTGCATAGGAGTGATAATAAAATTCAATCCTTTCTCAGAACACTTAGAATTCCTTCGAGATTAAGTTAACGTAGTGAGCCCTTTGTTAACGTATTGGCAGCTCACCGCTGCTTTCAAGATATTTCTTCTGATACCATCAAAGGTAATAAATTTAAGCCGAATAAGAAATGATTTCCCGCAAAAAGCCGAATTGGCAATTTTCCGTATAATCTTTTTTCTAAATTTAAGCCTTTTGTGAGCGGATTAATTGATGCGGAAATGTCACCCGAATAGAAAGGAATCGATGGACCGAACGAATGAGAGAACGGCGACCGCAAGGGCTGTAAGACTACCCCAAAAAAGAATACCTAACTCTATGACAGTGAACAGAAAGACAGAAACAAATTGAGGGGATGATTATAATCAACAGTGTCATTTGTCAAAGACCGCAGTACAACTGTAACACTCTGACCTGCGTATTGAAGATAAAATCTACAACTCAACGTTGGCCGCCCCTTTGTTCCAGTCAGTTGAAGTAGTGGCAAAAAGTAAGGCAATGGGGCTGCCAATACGTTAACAAGGGGCTTGATTAATCTCAAAGCAATTCTCGATGTTCTGTGGAAGGAGTGAATTTTTATGGCACTCCTATGCAATTATGTGCAATACTTAAATTAGAAATCGATGGTTACTCAATACCAGGCGTGGGGAACCTGCGGCCTTTTGGCTACTTTGGTGCGGCTTTCTTTCCAATTGTGTAATTTTGTAAATTTTTGTGAATTCGTAAATTCCCAACATGTTCTGACCGTAAATTCCTGATTTCGACTTCAAGATTACCTAGTCAATGTTTACTGCGGCCTTATGTCAAATCAGAAAACGAATGCGGCCTTTAGATAAGAAAAGGTTCCCCACTCCTGCTCAATACACTTATAATCAGTGGCGGCCGGTCAATGCGGCATTAGATCAATGTACCCCTTGTATAGGCAAGGGCGGTTTTATTTCAAGAAATAATAATATTCAAACATAAAATTTACACCATTCACTCATTTTAAATTCTTCATGTATTTATTGTCTATATATTTATTTTATTATAGACAATTTTTAATATTTACTATAGACAATAAATACATAAAGAATTTTAAATGAGTGAATGGTATAAATGTTATGTTTGAATATTATTTCATGAAATATAACCGCCACATTGACCGACCGCCACTGCTTATGATATATAACAATATACAATTTACAGTAAACTTATCAATCAATATAAATGGCTAAAAATGTACTACTGTGTATACTGAAGCTGTCGTAGATAATATGTAAGTCAGAAATTGCAGTTATACACTAATTTGATCTGAGATTTTTTTATCTTTAATTAACAAGGGGCTCACCGGCCTCAATAAAATTTAATAAGGGGATCGCGCGAGCCCCTCCGAGCTCCCTCCAGCCCACCCTTGAAGTAAGGACTTCACCATGGCTATCAGTCATTAGATGAGTGCAGGTTCAAGTACTGATATGGATTCTTGATTCCTCTATAGATTTAACGCGAAGAAAATTGAACTCTGTTCCCATGGTAGATTCTCAGTATACACACGATAGTTAACCGAAACGGCTAAGCAACAGGGCATCCAATCCCGGAACCTTTTTGTGATCCCGGGATTTCGGGATTCACAATTTTTCACCATATAGGGACGTCCCGAGGGCATAGGCGAGTAGGCAGTTGCCTAGGGGCGGCAAGTCCTAAAGAGCGGTAAATGATCACAGATTGTTTAAATAACTGAATATTTTTCACACGAATTTAACTTTTAATAAATATGATGCCTCAATGTCTTTTATCAACAAAATACCAAATCAAGAATCGAAACTTATATAATGTAAGTTCATTTTAGATTTACACTACTTTTATGACGTGTTATTTTTTTCGTCATTATTGAACAATAATATGGGCTTTTGGATCATATTTATTCGTTAGGATCTTTGTCAATAAGTTACAAATATTTTATGAATCATCTGAAAGCAAAACGGAATAATTGACAAAAGATTTGAATCATTCAAACTATGTACATTCTCACAGATTTTATCACTAACGACCCGGGTCTCGCCTTTCGGCATCTTCAGGCATTCAAGTGCACGGATGAACCTGAACTGAGTTCAGTCAGTTCAGTCAGTTCAATTACATCCATGCATTTGAACGCCTGAGATACCGAAAGGCGAAACCCGGGTCGTTAGTGACAAAATCTGTGAGAATGTACATAGTTTGAACGATTCAAATTTAATATTGAAATTCCACCAAGCACCTTCAGTCGAAATCTTAAATTAGACAAAAGATTTGTTTGGGTGCGTAGGTGAGTAGAGGATTCGAACTTTTATATTTAAAATAATGGAAAATAATGAAAAACAAACGGGCGCTATTTAAGAGGTCTGCCTAGGGGCGGCACATAGCCTAGAAACGTCACTGAGCATGCCGCAGTTGTTTGAGATTATTGGAAAATTTCGCGATCCCGGGATTGAACACTGGGAAAAATTCAGAAGTTGAGAAATTATTAAATAATTTTCGAACCAAGTGCAACACTTTTGTTTAGCTCGACTTCAAAAACCTGGGAATTTACAGATTTCGTAATTATTGAAATATGTGGGACCTTTTTTTAGCTCTATTCTTTCAAAAAGACTACGACTGCCAGTGACGGATATCACGGATTTTTCACATCTTATAGTGAATTCCGAAATCATGAGATTAGTCCAAACACAATCCCGGGATTACAGGAACGCAAAATTTATCGGGATCCCAGGATTGGAGGCCCTACTAAGCAAGCCACATATATTTTTTTTATCTTTCTTTATGTATCTCTTTAATTGACATAATCTAAAATTAATTAAAGAAATTGACTAAGAAAAATCTTTATTTCAATCTTTTTTCTTGGTTTAAATTTTTAACAAGCTCATCTTTTCCAAACTGAAAAGCTAAATTTAGATACTAATTCGGCATTCGCAGCTTGCATCCTTTTGATAGACCGTGTATCAAGTTCGATACAATGTGATTATCGAAAAAACTGTATTGAAAAAACTGTGGGTTACGTCTTTTTCCTTTCCACAGTCGATATGTAGATCTAATCACTCCACATAAGGTTAAAAACAGTAGATCTGAGCCTCACTGAAGTTGCTTGTATTATTGACAATCAACATAGATACTTTTAAAATTGTTTATTTTTATAAAATAATACACAGTGAAAAATCGGGCTGTTTTACCTATTCTTGTGTCCTCTTAAGATTGAACGCGTAGTGGATTAATCTCTACTGCCAATTTTTACTGCGAATTCTCGATATACGGACACCCAGAATATTTAATATCAATTAAACTAAATGACTAAACAAGCCTTTCTATATTTATCTTTTTATAAGCACAATAGTGGATGCTTCAAATACAGGTCTTGTTAAGTTCTGTATCGATCTAAGAATATGAGTATTTTTTTTATCGTTATTGCGCTATGGAATGCGACCGTAAAACATCAACTGCAAACACATAACAGGTAGTGATGAAACAACCAACAACCAACGTATGAATATACCGTCCCGATGTTGCGATCGTATACGGGTTGGGAACCTGCGGCCCTCTGATTAGATACATTTTTTTAATTTCATTATTTGTATTAATGTTTAAATAATACTGTAAAAATTCTTAAGTATATATCAAATTTAAGTTTCTGCGGTTAAATTAGATTGATGATTAATAAATGCGGTCTCTGATATGAAAATTTTACTGATTAATAATAAATCACTTATAATTGAACGAACATACATGGCTTAAATGGCTAAATAATAGTTATTATGATGGCTTCATGCCGAAATATGTGAATGTTTCATTTATTAATAGTGATTATTATTATGGTTAATAATGATTAAATCAATAAAATCAAATAAAGTTGTCTTACCTTTATTGGCTTCAAATATTGAAATCAATGCTTGACCAAGTTTGCACAAACAAGAATTACTGTATATTCCATAATATTCAAAAATAATCCACTTCACAGAGTAAGTAAATAAAACGTAAACTGTTATTTAAAATTCGAACACATTTTATTTTTAAATAAAAAATACGGCTATTGAATTTGCGAAAACACTGCCGTTCGGAAATAGATTTAATTCGATTAATATTTCTTTTAATAGAGGTTTTCGTAAAATTTTATTTGTAAATGTTTTGAAATCGCGCGCGACTGACGTCCTGTGACTCCGGCGTCTGATTAGCGACTGGAAATTTTGAAACAACTTTGACGTCGCGGCGCCTGTCAGTGTTTGACAGGAAAAACGGCGTACTTTCATAAAATACATCATATATTATGAAGCCTTCAAGTAATTCACCGCGTCGTATGGAAAGATAATGGGACCCAATACATAAAAGCTTTTTTTTATTTTTATTAATGATTCTGTACACTGTGGTGCATGAAACTAAGTCTTAAGGATTTTTTTCTTGGGACATTTTTGAACAAGAATGATGAGTTTAAGCTACGGAATTCACCTTGTGGTGGGTGCAACGTTAATTACCCTAGGGATTAAAAAATTCAAATAAAGCTTTAAAATGAAATATTTTGTATGTAATTTATTGATACATATATTGTATTATTTTTTCAGTTTCCGTTGCTTGTCGCAATGTGTCGCTGTTTTGGTCGTGTTTCAAACGGGTTCGAATCTCCATAGAGACGAAATAAGTCGACTCCGACCATAACTTAAAACACGACTTAAATTACATTTTTTTGGTTTAGTGCAAAATGCATTCATTGGTTCAACTTTTGACCCTAGCAATTTAAATACGTAGTTTGTTTTTAAAATAATTCGAAGTTATTATAATTTAAGATTTCGACTGAAGGTGGTCAGTTCAATTACATCCATGCATTTGAACGCCTGAGATACCGAAAGGCGAAACCCGGGTCGTTAGTGACAAATTTTGTTTGAATGTACATAATTTGAAAAATTCAAATTCGAAGTTATTAGTTTTTTTCGAGCACGAGTTCAGTTAAAACAGTCCACGACTCCTACTCCACAGCCCTGGTTAATAGGCCAATAGTAAAGTTTTACCATTTTGCTACTTGACTCACTTCACTTCTCAGAGGCTCATGTCGACCTGCAATAGGCAGAAAATAGTAACCGACAATCTATAAATTTTACACGAGGTTTTTTTTTAAAAATGCAGTTTGTAAATTAGTAATATATGGTATATGTTTGTTCTGATATTATAATAAAATTGTCCGATTACTTTCGTTCTTTTGCCATTATGGGTCGATGTTAGTTAACAAACAATGGCGGAACGTATAAATATTATTATTTCAATTAAATGTGAAATGCGTCGTTTCTGCAACCACGCGTTGAATAAATTCCATATCACTGAAGCTTTGCTCTGTTAACAGATAAAAGCACGTCATGGCAAATTTAATGTTTGACTCCATTTTCTCATTTCTTCGGCTGTCTCTCTGCGAACCGAAAACTGGCGTTATCTCTGCTTTGAAACCTTTTGACTTTTAAAATAGCCACCCTTCGATCAGTATCACTTACTTCTGCCTACCCTGAATATACGGATCTGTGGGCACCGTGTCCTTAATTTATGTAATTCAAATTTAAATAAAGGAAAGCGGTTTTTTTTGGAATAAAAGAAACAACCCGCCAGTCGCCACCATACCCGGGGGTGGGCTGGAGCGGGACTTTAAACGTGACTTTCGCAAGCCCATTATTAAATTAAGAAAATACAATATTTTAAGATAAAACCAGAATCTAACAACATTTTTCTACAACTGTTTAGTATACCTCGCCCGCTTTGGTCTAGTTCAGTACTGCCCAAACTTGGTGCCGCAGGTTTTCTCCGGGGGCCGCCACAGAGCAGCCAAGAGGCTGCAGGTTCCCCTACATTGAGTTAGACTATCTTGGGTAGGGGAGGAATTATATTTTGAACAATGGTGTAGGGCAGCGATGGGCTTCCAATACGTTAACAAGGGGCTCGGTTAATCTCAAGGCAATTCTCGGTGTTCTGGGAAAGGAGTGATTTTTTATCACTCCTATGCAATTATAAGTTATACTTATATAAGCAATCGATTGTTACTTAATGCACTTATAATATGTAACAATATGCAATTAATTAATAAAAATGTACAACTGTGTATACTGAAGCTGTCGTAAATAACATATAAGTCAGAAATTGTAGCTATGTACTAATTTGATCTTATTATATTGTTTTTTTTTTAATTAACAAAGGGTTCGCCAGCCTTTGTAAAAAATAACAAGGGGCTCGCGCGAACCCCTTCGAGCCCTCTCCAACCCACCCCTGGTGTAGGGGGGAATGGGGCGAAAAATGTTGGGATGCCTTGCGTTAGAAACTGAATTACATCCAGCTTGGACAACTTTGTTGGAAGTCTTTATTCTTCACATTGAATCCGTAAATAGTAAAGAATGTATTACATTTTTAATAATTTTCGACCCTATAGCCAAGTGCTTCCCAGATTGGGCGCCGCAGAATTTCTCCGGGGGCCACATGTTTTGTATTGAGGAGGTCCGCGGATTATTTTTATTCAGATTTAGAGGGCCGTGGAATGAAAACTGTTGGGAAGCACTGCTATAGCAGAATAGTTCGTCTTATACGCTCACGGTCTCCGCGGGCTCAAATACCTGGCGAACACTTTCATACATTGTTTCTTCAATTTATTTACGTATATTATAATATGTGTATTTGAAAACTAAACGTCTATGCTCCTTGCAATCTCTCCTACCCAAAAAAAAACGGTCCCTTATCCATCCATCATTGGGACCCCATATGTTTCATGTTTGGAGTTGACATGATTGAAAGAATAATACATCGTCACTGTTCTGGCAGAAGATGGTAAGTGACTGATTGATAGTTCTGAGTAAACAGCAAATGAAATTTTTCAGCTTTTAAGATAAAAGCATCGATATTTTATGTTACATACATAATTATTATATCAAAATATAGATGCATTTATGCCGATCTGACACAAATAAGAGTTTAAAATTAATATACAGAAACAATTGCCTGCCTTTGTCACTATTAATTATAATTGCCTATTTGGCAAACAGATATAATCAATGCATCAACTGAGTTTTTCCAGATCAGTGGCGTTTCTAAAAATTGAGACCCCCACGCAAACGTCACGCAAGGCCCTCCCACGCATTTTTTATTTTTTATATTCAGTACAATAAATTCTTTTTTACATGGTAGAAAGTCTTGAGTATCCAATCCGGGAATCCCGGAACCTTTTTGTGATCCCGGGATCGGGCACTCAACGTGAAATCGTGTATAATTTGAGAAAAGTTTTGGTGAATCGTTTTTTTAGCTCACCGAGGAATTTGTAAAACCTCAAAACCCTATAGTGATTTGCCCAAAATATTTGTTTATCTCTTCCAAATCCAAAATCCTATAAATTTTCGGGATTTGCTTAAAATTTTCTCAATCCCGAAATCCCGGGATTTTGGGATCGCAAAATTGGACGGGATCCAGGGATTACGGAATTCGGGATTCCGGGATTGCAGACCCGTGTAAAAAAAGAAACGTGTAAAAGTGATATAATTCATAGATAGTTTAAGATTTTATCACTGCGTTTAAGTTATTTATTAAAAGAACAATATTGGAGGACATAAAATCGTGTAAAAAAAGTCAATAGTGTAGAATTAAGTAAATTACACAAAATATTATTATTTTTAAGTCAAAATAATACAACTTATCGTTACTTGGTTATATAAGGGGACTTTAATGAGGGACTGAACATACATCACTTTCATCTAACATATTAGGAACCTCCTGCTTGTTGTTACTGTCTTGTGTAGCTGATTTTTTGTTATTAGAAAATCTGCTGTCCGCTTTTGTATTTTTATTTTCTGGGAATCGTGTTAAAGCAAATAACTCGTGTAAAATATAGTATTGTTGGGCCGTGTTATTGTTAAACCGTTTAAAACAGAGCAAAGTGTGTGTAGAAATTTGGGCCCATCTTTTTTCTGGTCCCTCATGCATTCCATGACTCTTCAATGAGCTGACAACCCCGCTGTTCCAGACAAGGAATTAGTATCGAAGAATCTCTTTGTATATATACTTAATCAGTTTTTGTCAGTTCCGTTACTTACCAACTTGTGCCTGAAAGGTGACGACATTATCTATATTTAATAGTGAAATATAATGTTTTTGCTTTCTTATCGTAAAAACCATGGCAACAGTTCAAACGAAAAGATAAATTTTCGAGCCAGGATAAATAAAATTATCTGAAACTATGACGATGGAAGTATCGATTTTTAATAACGTAATTATTTCATGTCATTACATTACACTATCAAGCTCTGCATGTCCTTGAAACAGGATTGTCATCATTGTCAGTGTACAACGAAGTCCTCGCGGATAATCCTATAAGCAAATGAGGCGCGCGCATGGTGCGTCCGAATTTTAGGGGTCTCAAAAATATCCCATGTACTTTTAAGAGCCACACTCAAGGGGCCAAAGAGCCGCAGTTTGCCAACCACTGGTCTAATGCATTCAATCTCGGACCATTTTTGTGATCCCGGGATTTCGGGATTCACAATTATTTAGGGATGTCTGCTTTCGGGATGCAGGGGTTTATCACTGTGGGAAAAGTTAGAAATTGAGAGGTTTTAAAATAATCTCACAAATAAAGTCAAACACCTTTTGTTTTTTTAGACCGACGACTTAAAAAACCTGAAAGTTTACAGATTTCACAATTATTGAAATATTTGAGGGTTATTTTTTAATACTTTCGATGGTTTCGGCGGTAACTTTGTGGAAGTTCATTTTAATAGAAAATTTAAATTAACTTTGATTATTCCACGTATTGTGTTACTAACTGTGACACGTGTTTTGCCTTTTTCAAAGGAATCTTCAGACTTACTATCGCAAAGTTTGCTTAAGTAATGATGAAGCTATTTTTTAGCTTGCTGGCTGATTTTAAGAATCTAGGAATTAACAGATCGCACTATTATTCAAAAATATGAAACCCTTTTTTTTTTGCTTGCTGGCTGATTTTAAATCCCGGGATTACGGAAACGCAGAATTGGTCGAGATCCCGGGATTGGAGGCCTGTGCTGTTCACAACTAGTGGAGTAACAAAGAAATCTAATTTATTTTTTATTAAAAATAAACTTCCACACAGTTACCAAAACAAAATGAATATTGATTCTCATTTTATTACACTGATGATATCTAAATGAATTTAATGTATTGGCTCTGAAATGCTATTTCCTAATCCTTAGTTTGTTATATCGACTGAAACGGTAGAAAACAATTCAAGATTTTTGTATAAACAAAAGTCAAAATTAGCCACGTACAAACAGCGAAATAATTATTTAACTTGTTAGCCATTACATACAAATAGATTCGTTTCAGAAGGCAAATATTTTAATGTTATTTATTGTTTACTCAACGCATGTTCTGCGGTAAACGTCAAAATATAAAAATTAACCTTTTGAAACAAAAAGTTGACTTCAAACGAAAATGAATATTTGGAAACTACTGTTCAGGTTTTAATGGCTTTTGATTCATTAAATAATAATAAAAAAAACTTTACATATTTCACGCACGGATGAGTAGAAGGCTCCAAGAGTCTAAAACATTTTCTACCCTTAAGGCAAGGCTTCCCAAACTATAATATGTTCTGCGGAACACTAGTATTCCGTGGAACCTAAATTCAGTCAAACTTGGTTATTACGAGAATGATGGAACCGACTGAATTTTCTATATATATCAGAGAATGGGTACTTTTAAATGCTCACAAACATACCCATCACTTAAAGATATGAAGTATCTAGAGCGGTCATATAACACAAAAGTCGCAATTCAAACAAAAATACACAATTAAAATTAGAACGTTTTTCAGTCAATTCACTTTTTTATGAGATTTAAAATTGATGCTTGTGTCATTGTTCTTAAACTTCCTCTCAAAGTACTCAACCCATTAAAAGACTCTTGGGTGGTATCTGTGCTCTGTGCAAAAAATTCAAATAGCTCGTCCAATATATCATGAGCTCTGAAGATCGTGAAAAATTTTGACGATATTTTTGCTCTGTATGCCCGAGAAGTAGCTCGTTAAAAGAGTGAATAAAAGTACGGAAAAAACCGTAAACTAAAATACCAACGAATCTTTCCTGGTTACATCCGATATCTCGCCATTTCCGTGATCGTATTAACCGAGTTCGACTGTAGTTATATAATTAAAGTCATGTTTAAGTAGCTGTAAACTGATTTTATAAATCTTCTCTCTCGTCTAAGCAAAGCATTAATTCTGAACAATGGTGAAAGCGGGGGAGTGGAGCGAATAACGTTGGGAATATGGTCTCCAATCCCGGAATCCCGTCCAATTTTCTAGTCTCAAATCTCGAGACTATGACAGCACTAATTAGTCGCCGAGCAAAAATTTCTTTACTCCGAATACCGGATTTGTACACGATTTTATGTTGAATTTTCAATCGCGGAATTGGACAAATTGTCAATTCCGGGATAACAAAAAAGGTTCGGGATTGGACGCCCTAGTTGGGGACTCCCTACAACTTATCAATTACATGAATGTTTGCAAATAAGTCACTTGAAAATTTTTCTTATTATTAAATTCTGTTGAAGACTCTTTCATTTGTCCTTAATATTAATAAATATGTCTTGTAAAGGAATATAAGAGATATACCACGATTTTATTACTTAATGTGAATTTCCTTTGTTGTATATTATACTTGTATTTTTTGTTGACTCCAATTCAGTTCAATGAATATATTCTGTTCGGCTGATTAAGCATTTCAACAACACAGTATTGTCTACAACTTTTGCGAAACAGGTCAATCTATAAATAATACAAAAAAAGAAACGACTCAAACCTTTCTAGCATGTTTTGTATTAAGTTTTTAAAGCTTACTTTACGAGAATATTCGAGTAGCTTCAGGGCTGGCGTATACCATATAGGCAAAATAGGCAACCGTTTATAGGCATGTCCGCTCCCAATGTGGATCATGTGGACTCCTAATGGAGTTTATCTCAACAGAACTGCTTGTTACTTTGTTACTAAGTTTCTCAACTTCTCTTTTTTCAAAGAGAGTAGGAATAAAATAATAGGGCTAGGAGAGGAATAGTGGTTAGCTAATCGCTCTCGATATGCCCCGTTCATAGGATAGGATGAATGGTAGGGGGGCACAGCTTAGAGAGAACATTGCTGGCAACTGGTTTTCAAATAACTCAGTCCACTAATATTATTTTTTTATCCATGTCCGCTACTAATGTGCATCACGGCCTCCTTATGGAGTTATCACTGACTGACTGGTGTCTTTCATCGTTTACAGAGAGGAGAGTTCTCATAGGAAAACATCTGTTAAAACAAGCTCCCAACTACTGCAGAACATTTTGTTTTTCTTTTAACATAAATATATTATTTTTTGAAGAGATACGAGGCTTATCCTGTCAGTAAAGTTTAAAGTGTCAAGTAGTCCGGCGGTCGTCAACCTTGGGCACGTGGACAAACAAGGCCTGGATTTTGAGAATATTTAATTTAAAAAATGCGATAAATATATTATCGTGTAAGCCAGTGATGCGTACGGGGTATTTTAAGTGCCACTTGTGGCACTCAAAAGCATTTCTCGGTGACACTCTTACCATTTTATGAATTACAATTAAAAAGTTAAGCATTCTATTGTTTTATTTATTCTGCTGTTGCGGATTTGATAAGAACCATAGCCAATTCATAATTCATTATTCTAGTTGATAAAAACAATAATATCGTTGTTTGCCCCAAACATACACTATGTATAATGCGAGCCGCTTTTAGTCTGAGTTTCAAGCTCGCTGCGACAGGTCATCCGTATCCAATTTATTTGTTAGTGTTTAGTGATGGTTCATCATTATCTTTTTACACGATTTTCTATACCAGTGGAGGGGGACCTGCGGCCTTTTGACTTTATCAAAATATTTGATCAAAACAAAATATACGCAAGCGTTTGGATAAAGTGCGTTATCAACCCATTATATGTTTGACAGTTGAAAAAAAGGGGGGGTGGTGTCGGCGTTTTCTTTACTGCGGCCTTATGTTGAATCAGATAAATGAATGTGGCCTTTTAAAATGAAGAGGTTTCCCACCCCCGTTCTATACTATAATGTTGTTATTTCTACAAAAAAACGTGGTTTTTTAAATTAGGGAACAAATCTTCAATTTTTCTACGAATTCTATCGCTTTTTTACACGGTTTTTTGTAACACATATCTACCGTGTAAAAACGTGTCGAGTGTATTATGTTTAAAGTATTTTCTTAATAGCGGTTGTGCACATCTGCCTTTAGATTGAATAAAAAAGTTTTATGGCATATCAAATTAGAAAGCATCAAAAAGTTTTCCAAGTCGTTTTATATTACTAAAGAAGACGGTCAAATGTCTGACATTTGAAATTAAATTATTGCAATTTTAAATTTTAGTAATATGCGAGTTTTGTATCTCGTCCTTTAAAATATTTGTGGTAAACATGCTAACTTTATAAAATATATATAATATAATAATTCCATATCGACTGTGGAAAGGAAAAAGCACGTAACCCACAGTTTATTCAAAACAGCTTTTTTTCGATAATCACAATGTATTCAACTTGATACACGTTCTATCAAAAGGGTGCAAGCTGTAAATGCCGAATTATTATCTTAATTTAGCTTTCAAGTTTGAAAAAGATGACCTTGTAAAATATTAAAAACAAGAAAAAAGACTGAAATAAAGGTTTTTCCTAGACAATTTCTTTAATTAATATTAGATTATGTCAATTTAACACCAGTTTAGAAGTATCCGTGCACTTCAAGGTTGTGTATAATTCATAATTTGCATATAGCCCAAAATCGTCAAAACACGTTTTTTGCTACTCCTGTAAAATTTGATGTGTGGGTTTTGTCCTATTTTCTTTCCGCAGTCGATAATATTTTTTATTTTAGACACATGAGTCAAGTACTTACATCTATGTGAAAAAGTGTAAACTATTAAGTAGAGCTTTTAAAAAGTGTTGTATGTATTAAATCATAGATGTCAGTATAAAAAAACTAAATATTTAAAAATCTTACTGTTTAAGGATAGAATCTGTAATTTATGTCGCGTTTTTTGAATAAGTGTGACCGAATGTTATAAAACATTTACAATAAGTTTGATCGGTATTATTAAAAATATTTTTTAATTTTCCGAAGGAGTTTATTCTTACTCAATTTTCCCACTAAAATTTCACTTTTTTCCGCCTCGGGTAAGGGCGAGTCACGGTTTACAGAGACACCTATAATTAAGACAAACTAGCTGTAAGCCCGTTGCCCAGCAACGTGAGATTTTTGTTGCATAGTATTTAATTTAATTTAATTTTATTTTATTTTATTTTATTTTATTTTATTTAATTTAATTTAATTTAATTTAATTTAATTTAATTTAATTTAATTTAATTTTATTTTATTTTATTTCATTTTATTTTATTTTATTTTTATTTATTTTATTTTATTTTTATAGTTAGCAGAAATTTCGTAAATTATTTAATTTTTGGAATAGTGTTTATGTTTGCTAACAACCATTTTTCGTAGTAGCCGAAATTTCGTAAATTATTTAATTTTTGGAATAATGTTTAAGTTTGCTAACAACCATTTTTCGTAGTAGCAGAAATTTCGTCAAATATTTAATATTTGGGATAATGTTCAAGTTTGCTAACAACCATTTTTCGTAGGAGCAGAAATTTCGTAAATTATGTAATATTTGGAATAATGTTCAAGTTTGCTAACAACCATTTTTCGTAGTAGCATAAATTTCGTAAAATATTCAATTTTTGGAATAAAGTTTAAGTTTGCTAACAACCATTTTTCGTAGGAGCAGAAATTTCGTAAATTATTTGATATTTGGAATAATGTTCAAGTTTGCTAACAACCATTTTTCGTAGGAGCAGAAATTTCGTAAATTATTTAATATTTGGAATAATGTTCAAGTTTGCTAACAACCATTTTTCGTAGTAGCATAAATTTCGTAAATTATTTGATATTTGGAATAATGTTCAAGTTTGCTAACAACCATTTTTCGTAGTAGCATAAATTTCGTAAAATATTCAATTTTTGGAATAAAGTTTAAGTTTGCTAACAACCATTTTTCGTAGGAGCAGAAATTTCGTAAATTATTTGATATTTGGAATAATGTTCAAGTTTGCTAACAACCATTTTTCGTAGTAGCATAAATTTCGTAAATTATTTGATATTTGGAATAATGTTCAAGTTTGCTAACAACCATTTTTCGTAGTAGCATAAATTTCGTAAAATATTCAATTTTTGGAATAAAGTTTAAGTTTGCTAACAACCATTTTTCGTAGGAGCAGAAATTTCGTAAATTATTTGATATTTGGAATAATGTTCAAGTTTGCTAACAACCATTTTTCGTAGGAGCAGAAATTTCGTAAATTATTTGATATTTGGAATAATGTTCAAGTTTGCTAACAACCATTTTTCGTAGTAGCATAAATTTCGTAAATTATTTGATATTTGGAATAATGTTCAAGTTTGCTAACAACCATTTTTCGTAGTAGCATAAATTTCGTAAAATATTCAATTTTTGGAATAAAGGTTAAGTTTGCTAACAACCATTTTTCGTAGGAGCAGAAATTTCGTAAATTATTTGATATTTGGAATAATGTTCAAGTTTGCTAACAACCATTTTTCGTAGTAGCAGAAATTTCGTAAATTATTTGATATTTGGAATAATGTTCAAGTTTGCTAACAACCATTTTTCGTAGGAGCAGAAATTTCGTAAATTATTTGATATTTGGAATAATGTTCAAGTTTGCTAACAACCATTTTTCGTAGTAGCATAAATTTCGTAAATTATTTGATATTTGGAATAATGTTCAAGTTTGCTAACAACCATTTTTCGTAGTAGCATAAATTTCGTAAAATATTCAATTTTTGGAATAAAGTTTAAGTTTGCTAACAACCATTTTTCGTAGGAGCAGAAATTTCGTAAATTATTTGATATTTGGAATAATGTTCAAGTTTGCTAACAACCATTTTTCGTAGTAGCATAAATTTCGTAAATTATTTGATATTTGGAATAATGTTCAAGTTTGCTAACAACCATTTTTCGTAGTAGCATAAATTTCGTAAAATATTCAATTTTTGGAATAAAGTTTAAGTTTGCTAACCATTTTTCGTAGGAGCAGAAATTTCGTAAATTATTTGATATTTGGAATAATGTTCAAGTTTGCTAACAACCATTTTTCGTAGTAGCAGAAATTTCGTAAATTATTTGATATTTGGAATAATGTTCAAGTTTGCTAACAACCATTTTTCGTAGGAGCAGAAATTTCGTAAATTATTTGATATTTGGAATAATGTTCAAGTTTGCTAACAACCATTTTTCGTAGTAGCAGAAATTTCGTAAATTATTTGATATTTGGAATAATGTTCAAGTTTGCTAACAACCATTTTTCGTAGTAGCATAAATTTCGTAAAATATTCAATTTTTGGAATAAAGTTTAAGTTTGCTAACAACCATTTTTCGTAGGAGCAGAAATTTCGTAAATTATTTGATATTTGGAATAATGTTCAAGTTTGCTAACAACCATTTTTCGTAGGAGCAGAAATTTCGTAAATTATTTGATATTTGGAATAATGTTCAAGTTTGCTAACAACCATTTTTCGTAGTAGCATAAATTTCGTAAATTATTTGATATTTGGAATAATGTTCAAGTTTGCTAACAACCATTTTTCGTAGTAGCATAAATTTCGTAAAATATTCAATTTTTGGAATAAAGTTTAAGTTTGCTAACAACCATTTTTCGTAGGAGCAGAAATTTCGTAAATTATTTGATATTTGGAATAATGTTCAAGTTTGCTAACAACCATTTTTCGTAGTAGCAGAAATTTCGTAAATTATTTGATATTTGGAATAATGTTCAAGTTTGCTAACAACCATTTTTCGTAGGAGCAGAAATTTCGTAAATTATTTGATATTTGGAATAATGTTCAAGTTTGCTAACAACCATTTTTCGTAGTAGCATAAATTTCGTAAATTATTTGATATTTGGAATAATGTTCAAGTTTGCTAACAACCATTTTTCGTAGTAGCATAAATTTCGTAAAATATTCAATTTTTGGAATAAAGTTTAAGTTTGCTAACAACCATTTTTCGTAGTAGCAGAAATTTCGTAAATTATTTGATATTTGGAATAATGTTCAAGTTTGCTAACAACCATTTTTCGTAGGAGCAGAAATTTCGTAAATTATTTGATATTTGGAATAATGTTCAAGTTTGCTAACAACCATTTTTCGTAGTAGCAGAAATTTCGTAAATTATTTGATATTTGGAATAATGTTCAAGTTTGCTAACAACCATTTTTCGTAGTAGCATAAATTTCGTAAATTATTTGATATTTAGAATAATGTTCAAGTTTGCTAACAACCATTTTTCGTAGTAGCATAAATTTCGTAAAATATTCAATTTTTGGAATAAAGTTTAAGTTTGCTAACAACCATTTTTCGTAGGAGCAGAAATTTCGTAAATTATTTGATATTTGGAATAATGTTCAAGTTTGCTAACAACCATTTTTCGTAGTAGCATAAATTTCGTAAATTATTTGATATTTGGAATAATGTTCAAGTTTGCTAACAACCATTTTTCGTAGTAGCATAAATTTCGTAAAATATTCAATTTTTGGAATAAAGTTTAAGTTTGCTAACAACCATTTTTCGTAGGAGCAGAAATTTCGTAAATTATTTGATATTTGGAATAATGTTCAAGTTTGCTAACAACCATTTTTCGTAGTAGCAGAAATTTCGTAAATTATTTGATATTTGGAATAATGTTCAAGTTTGCTAACAACCATTTTTCGTAGGAGCAGAAATTTCGTAAATTATTTGATATTTGGAATAATGTTCAAGTTTGCTAACAACCATTTTTCGTAGTAGCATAAATTTCGTAAAATATTCAATTTTTGGAATAAAGTTTAAGTTTGCTAACAACCATTTTTCGTAGGAGCAGAAATTTCGTAAATTATTTGATATTTGGAATAATGTTCAAGTTTGCTAACAACCATTTTTCGTAGGAGCAGAAATTTCGTAAATTATTTGATATTTGGAATAATGTTCAAGTTTGCTAACAACCATTTTTCGTAGTAGCATAAATTTCGTAAATTATTTGATATTTAGAATAATGTTCAAGTTTGCTAACAACCATTTTTCGTAGTAGCATAAATTTCGTAAAATATTCAATTTTTGGAATAAAGTTTAAGTTTGCTAACAACCATTTTTCGTAGGAGCAGAAATTTCGTAAATTATTTGATATTTGGAATAATGTTCAAGTTTGCTAACAACCATTTATCGTAGTAGCAGAAATTTCGTAAATTATTTGATATTTGGAATAATGTTCAAGTTTGCTAACAACCATTTTTCGTAGGAGCAGAAATTTCGTAAATTATTTGATATTTGGAATAATGTTCAAGTTTGCTAACAACCATTTTTCGTAGGAGCAGAAATTTCGTAAATTATTTGATATTTGGAATAATGTTCAAGTTTGCTAACAACCATTTTTCGTAGTAGCATAAATTTCGTAAATTATTTGATATTTAGAATAATGTTCAAGTTTGCTAACAACCATTTTTCGTAGTAGCATAAATTTCGTAAAATATTCAATTTTTGGAATAAAGTTTAAGTTTGCTAACAACCATTTTTCGTAGGAGCAGAAATTTCGTAAATTATTTGATATTTGGAATAATGTTCAAGTTTGCTAACAACCATTTTTCGTAGTAGCAGAAATTTCGTAAATTATTTGATATTTGGAATAATGTTCAAGTTTGCTAACAACCATTTTTCGTAGTAGCATAAATTTCGTAAAATATTCAATTTTTGGAATAAAGTTTAAGTTTGCTAACAACCATTTTTCGTAGGAGCAGAAATTTCGTAAATTATTTGATATTTGGAATAATGTTCAAGTTTGCTAACAACCATTTTTCGTAGTAGCATAAATTTCGTAAAATATTCAATTTTTGGAATAAAGTTTAAGTTTGCTAACAACCATTTTTCGTAGGAGCAGAAATTTCGTAAATTATTTGATATTTGGAATAATGTTCAAGTTTGCTAACAACCATTTTTCGTAGTAGCAGAAATTTCGTAAATTATTTGATATTTGGAATAATGTTCAAGTTTGCTAACAACCATTTTTCGTAGGAGCAGAAATTTCGTAAATTATTTGATATTTGGAATAATGTTCAAGTTTGCTAACAACCATTTTTCGTAGTAGCAGAAATTTCGTAAATTATTTGATATTTGGAATAATGTTCAAGTTTGCTAACAACCATTTTTCGTAGGAGCAGAAATTTCGTAAATTATTTGATATTTGGAATAATGTTCAAGTTTGCTAACAACCATTTTTCGTAGTAGCATAAATTTCGTAAATTATTTGATATTTGGAATAATGTTCAAGTTTGCTAACAACCATTTTTCGTAGTAGCATAAATTTCGTAAAATATTCAATTTTTGGAATAAAGTTTAAGTTTGCTAACAACCATTTTTCGTAGGAGCAGAAATTTCGTAAATTATTTGATATTTGGAATAATGTTCAAGTTTGCTAACAACCATTTTTCGTAGTAGCAGAAATTTCGTAAATTATTTGATATTTGGAATAATGTTCAAGTTTGCTAACAACCATTTTTCGTAGTAGCATAAATTTCGTAAAATATTCAATTTTTGGAATAAAGTTTAAGTTTGCTAACAACCATTTTTCGTAGGAGCAGAAATTTCGTAAATTATTTGATATTTGGAATAATGTTCAAGTTTGCTAACAACCATTTTTCGTAGGAGCAGAAATTTCGTAAATTATTTGATATTTGGAATAATGTTCAAGTTTGCTAACAACCATTTTTCGTAGTAGCAGAAATTTCGTAAATTATTTGATATTTGGAATAATGTTCAAGTTTGCTAACAACCATTTTTCGTAGTAGCATAAATTTCGTAAAATATTCAATTTTTGGAATAAAGTTTAAGTTTGCTAACAACCATTTTTCGTAGGAGCAGAAATTTCGTAAATTATTTGATATTTGGAATAATGTTCAAGTTTGCTAACAACCATTTTTCGTAGGAGCAGAAATTTCGTAAATTATTTGATATTTGGAATAATGTTCAAGTTTGCTAACAACCATTTTTCGTAGTAGCATAAATTTCGTAAAATATTCAATTTTTGGAATAAAGTTTAAGTTTGCTAACAACCATTTTTCGTAGGAGCAGAAATTTCGTAAATTATTTAATATTTGGAATAATGTTCAAGTTTGCTAACAACCATTTTTCGTAGGAGCAGAAATTTCGTAAATTATTTGATATTTGGAATAATGTTCAAGTTTGCTAACAACCATTTTTCGTAGGAGCAGAAATTTCGTAAATTATTTAATTTTGCGCATATATCGACAGCCCTGCAGTTTTTTAATTGTAAATTATTAAATCTTGGGAATAATGTTCAAGTTTGCTAACAATCATTTTTCATAGTAGCAGAAATTTCGTAAATTATTTAATATTTGGAATAATGTTTAAGTTTGCTAACAACCATTTTTCGTAATAGCAGAAATTTCGTAAATTATTATATTTTGGAATAACTTTTAAGTTTGCTAACAACCATTTTTCGTAGAAGCAGAAATTTCGTAAATTATTTAATATTTGAAATAATGTTCAAGTTTGCTAACAATCATTTTTCATAGTAGCAGAAATTTCGTAAATTATTTAATTTTTGGAATAATGTTTAAATTTGCTAACAACCATTTTTCGTAGTAGCAGAAATTTCGTAAATTATTGATTTTTTGGAATAATGTTTAAGTTTGCTAACAACCATTTTTCGTAGTAGCAGAAATTTCGTAAATTATTGAATTTTTGGAATAAAGTTTATGTTTGCTAACAACCATTTTTCGTAGTAGCAGAAATTACGTAAATTATTTAATTGTTGGAATAATGATTAAGTTTGCTAACAACCATTTTTCGTAGTAGCAGAAATTTCGTAAATTATTTAATTTTTGGAATAATGTTAAAGTTTGCTAACAATCATTTTTCATAGTAGCAGAAATTTCGTAAATTATTTAATTTTTGGAATAATGTTTAAATTTGCTAACAACCATTTTTCGTAGTAGCAGAAATTTCGTAAATTATTGATTTTTTGGAATAATGTTTAAGTTTGCTAACAACCATTTTTCGTAGTAGCAGAAATTTCGTAAATTATTGAATTTTTGGAATAAAGTTTATGTTTGCTAACAACCATTTTTCGTAGTAGCAGAAATTACGTAAATTATTTAATTGTTGGAATAATGATTAAGTTTGCTAACAACCATTTTTCGTAGTAGCAGAAATTTCGTAAATTATTGAATTATTGGAATAATGTTCAAGTTTGCTAACAACCATTTTTCGGATTTTAAATTATTTAACAATTATTTCCAATAAAAATCAAAAGATCAAATCCAATTTTTCAATAAAAAATCAGTTGCACATTTTGTCCAAGTGTATGAAAAAAGCAAAATATTATTCTATGATATATCCATATCATAATTTGAATATTCTTAATGTATTAAAGAATTCTAACAGATTTTCAAGGTCAGACGTGAAAAGATTCATCATTATGATTCAATTGATCAAATCCGCTCCAAAAAATATTAGTCTCACATCGACTCACACGATCAAACGATTCATTTCGATAGCCCTATAATCATAGTTTGCAATAGTCGAATTAAAGTCTTTGATTATTCGAATATTATGATGTATGGTGATACAATACTTTAGCTCTACACCAAGAAATATCAAATTTTCAAACGTGGCGATATCAGAACATTCACGCCCGGTTTAAAATAAGCCGCTCCCATTGGATAGAACAACATTTCAAAAATGTGCTGTTCAGAATAAATCGAAATCATTGGTGCGGACGTCCTTACAGACGGACCTTAACGGCTATTAATGTTAAGATTATTCAATTGCTTGTATACAAAAAATCGTTTAATTGATAGAATCTAGCGAAATCTAGTGAAAAAACTCTGCTCACTAACCGTTTTAACTACTTGGCAAAGTCGATGGTCAAAGTCCCTTCGTGGTAGAATTACCTATTTATTTTTCCCAGATATTGCTTTTCGTCAGAATGCAACCTGGCTCTCTCCGGATCACTGGACCTCACAATTTATCACCGGACACGGTGCATTTAATGCCAAGTTACATAAATTTAAAATCAAACTTAGCCCACACTGCCCTTGTGGTGACAGTAATCAAGATTCAGAATATATTCTCTGGAATTGCCCGATTATGTCAGTAGAAAGAAGCATATTGTTTTTGTCATGTAGAAATAATCGTGATGGTCCTATCGGGCATCCAGATCTAGTTTCGTCTTCAAGAAATTTGCTACTTCTTTTGGAGAAAAAGTTTACCTTCCATGTCCCTCACCATTCAATCCTTAATCACATCTGTCTCAAAATTAAAAGTTGTTTATTAGTCCCATTAACTATCATTCTTGCTTATTATTATTTAATTGTTTTTACTTGTAATTATACCAATTCTTTGCATTTAATTAACCTTTATTAACACATTGGTTACGGATGACTCGTATACGAGTCTTTTCGCCGGTCTGACTTACGCGTTGAAATATATACATCCAATGCGACAAATGTTTTAGATTCTCTATGCAGATGGCGTAACAAATGATTGATGCATCATTTAAAAAATAAAATATTAAAATATATGCACAAATATTTTTTTTATTCGGTGATTTCGGCGATGAAAAATCAGCAGACAGTTAAAATAAAACTTTAAAAAATAGTCCACCAAAATATAAGCAATTGTAGGCTAAAAATAGGCTTTTATGTTTTCTAATTTTGTTTTGAAATAAAATAAACAGGAGTAAATGTTTATTTGACTTGTTATTTATTACGTTTTCGATGAAATATATAATTCTATGTCAAATACCCGATTTTCTATATTAAAAAATACAAAAGATGAGTATCGCTAATAAAAGCAGGCTAAAATATATAAAGTATTATGCAACAAAGTGTTGCACAACTGGTGTCCAAATTATTTTTTTGAATGTCAAATAGTTATACTATTTTTTCAAAAGTACCTAATTTTTTGCAAAATTTCGCAAAAATGCCCCGATGCGAATGAGTTAATATGTATATATTTGTAATTATTATTTATTGTTGCCTTTCAAATTGTACTTAAATAAAATGTATCTTAACTGTATCATTGAGGAGATATCATCTTCAGTGTGATGCAGAAAAGAAAAGAAAAAGTTTATCGAATAAAAAAAAAAAAGAATCTAGCTTAATAAGATTTTCAAATCATGTGAGTCAATTTAAGCACTCCTTATAATCATATTGTTATCAAATTTATTCGTAACAAAATGAACAGGGAACTAGTGGCAAGTATCAACAGGGATCTCCTATTTTTTTCATTAAAAAATCTAAACAAAAATGCACTATTTACTTTTTTTAAAATGAAACGTTAACAAAATCAACTAGTCGATAATAACATCATTTTATCTTTTTTTCAAATTTTTCATTTGAGATACTACTTAAAAATTTAATTGTGTTTTCTGCTTGGCCCACTCTTGTATTTTCGGGCATACATTTTTGTAGCCCCTTTCACCGTAATCTGAGAACACCTTCGGCGGGTGATGCAACAGCACATTTGATATTGCACCAGTCCGCCTCAATGCAATCGCACCCGAATAAAGGCTGCACAACACACAAACTATTTCACAATTTTGCCTTAGAGAACAGGAAAACAAAGAGGTGTAATTAGAAATGAGATATATTTCCTTGCTTAGCACGCTAGTACATGTAATGAGAAAATTAAGGATAGCAATCATACAATAGAGAAAAAAATTATTTCAAGTATAAAGTAAGAATCTCTAGTTAGCAAATGTTGTTACATCATAATATCTGATATTAAAAATTAGCATCTATTCAGTTAAATATATAATTGAAGCTGTGATTTTTGTTATAAATTTGACGGCAATCAAAAGTGTTACTACATGTTAACAATTTAAGCTTTGAATTCAATTACTACACTCTTAAGAGACATCACAGGACGTGGTTGACGTGGTCACATACGTGGTTGAGTAACTATGAGCAGTTGACTGATATAAATTAGACAGGGTTTAACAATTTACAGTAATATACGTATTAAGGGTAAGAGTCACGGTCTACAGCAGGGGTTCTTAACCTATTGCGGTGACGGCGCACTTGAGATTTAGGAGAAAAGTGGCAGGCGCAGGCCGGATTTAAAAAAAACCAGATTTACATACATAGTATTAATAAGTCGTATATTTTTTTTTTTTTTTTAACCATGTCCGCCTCCCAATGTGAAGCATATGGACTCCTAATGGAGTTTATCTCAACAGAAGTGTGTTTCTACGAGAACTGCTTGTTACTCAGTTGCTCAACCTCTCTTTTTCCAAAGAGAGTAGGGATATAAGGATAGGGCTAAGACAGGATTAGTGGTAAGCTAATCGCTCACGCTAATCGCTCTCGCTAAGTGATGGGTGGGAGGGGGGAATTAAAGACATCCATGCCTTTGAACAGAAATTCATAAATCAATTGAAAAATCAATTTATAAAACTGTCCGTACCAGGATTTGAACCCGGGCCCTCTGTAGCCGAAGCCAACAACGTTGACCACTCGACCAAAAAGGCGGCTATACGTATGTATTAATTTTATTATTGTTCCCTTAGCTGCATTAAAATAACATGGATATGTTTATATTTTTGTGAATTCAATAAATCTATTAAAAGTAATTTTATTAAAAAATGTAATGATTTTTTAAAATTTTATTTAATACTTTGCCGGGCGCACAAAAAAAGGCTGGTAAAGGAAGAGGTCCAAAAAAAGGTGGTGTCCTGGCGTGCATGTTTACAACCCTTCTGGTCATTTGAAAAAAAAATCCAGCGGATTCTTAATTAATAAAAATGTCGCTATCGCCCCTACCTCGGAAGTCACAATTTTTTTTTTCACAAAATGGCAGCCATTTGAAAAAAGCAGTTTTATTACAATATGATGACAAGGAACGCTTAGCTAGATTCTATCAATTAAATATTTTTTTGTATAAATAGTTGTTATAATCATAGGTGTCTGTAGACCAGGGGTTAGCAACCCCATGCCCGACTGATTCCGATGCGCCCGCCAACTAATTTATCAAATCGTTAAAGTCCTAGGATTTCGGATTTCAAGTTCCACGGTGAGCTAAAAAATAAAAACCAGTTTCGGAGATATTTTGGGGGAAAAGTATAGGGAATTGAGGATTTCAAATTCCTTGATGAGCTAAAAAAAAAACGAGTTTTGGGTTTTGAGATTTTGAAAAAAATGTGGTTCTCGCCGCCCTACCAATATTTTATTGCGCACTAGGGCCCAAAAAGGTTGGTAACCCCTGCTGTAGACCATAACTTTTACCCTTAGACAGTATTACAATTTATTTGCAAGTTCAGAGTCCACATTCTGTGGTTTGTGTTTCGGTGATTTTCTTTAGCATGTTAAATGTTGAAAATATTAATGTTGCCAGTGTAAAAAAAAAAATGATGAAAT
Organism: Himalopsyche tibetana; assembly: GCA_030503985.1. NCBI lineage: Eukaryota > Metazoa > Arthropoda > Insecta > Trichoptera > Rhyacophilidae > Himalopsyche > Himalopsyche tibetana. The sequence goes on along the minus strand of JAPJYX010000052.1, from coordinate 2,008,596 downwards.
ATGTAATACAATATTTTTTATCACAAACTAAAAATTGATTGTCTGATATTTTTTTTTAGGTGGAATATATCACCAATCGCCATAGCAATCACTATCATCATAATCACTGTTATAATCATTGTCACTGTCATCATCGTCGCTCTTGTCAATACGAAAACAAGAACAATCTGGTCGACATTCCATTATCATGGAATTATATTGAATGCTGTCCAGTATCAGTCCACTGAATATTTTTTTTCCTTCTTCTGGTTTATCTATCAAAAATTATTTCATAATATATTAATAAAGTGGGAAAGAAGTGTATCGCATCTCCAAATCCGAAGGGGTTGTCAACTTGGCCCACAAAAAAAAGTCCAAAATAGATTTACAGTATTACAAGCAGAGCCAGCTTGCGCATTTTTGTGCCCGTGTGCGAGGTGACTCCGACACCTCGAAAAACTATGTCTTAATAAGTGGATAGTGCAACGCCTGTGTGCACCGCACTCTTTGCACGCGGCAACAAATTTTCGCAATTTGCATAAATAATCAGTTTCTTTGATTCCAACGTTTGATTTTTTTGACATTATCCTACAGACAATTAAATTTCCTTGAGAATTGCATCGTTTCTAGCAAAATTTATTAATTTTCTAGCGCGAAAAAGAGAATCATGTTACAGTGGATATTTACCTGATGTTATTGGAACAGACGTTTGACTGCAAATCAATAAGATTGAAAAATCTTATGAATTTTCAAGTAATTATCACTTTTGAGGCAGAGCAGCTACGCAAGTGCAAATTTTGAAATAGAATAATAATAATGGTAATTTGGTTACATTTTGCTGCTAATTCTGGATCTTCCTGTGTCTTAGAGCACGTAGGATTTTGACTGCCATCTCCTGGATCGTCGTCCACCGGGCCGCCGTCCACCGGGCCGCCGTCCACCGGGCCGCCGTTCACCGGGCCGCCGTCCAACGGGCCGCCGTTCACCGGGCCGCCGTTCACCGGGCCGCCGTTCACCGGGCCGCCGTTCACCGGGCCGCCGTCCAACGGGCCGCCGTTCACCGGGCTGCCGTCAGCAGGGCCACCAACCATCGGACCTACCTAGAAAAACATAAACAATGTTTCAGAAAGTCCAATGCCTCTTACACAACAAGTGAGGTTACATATATGAGCTTCGTGCGAATATAAAAATAAATAAAGTAATTACACACCTCGCTCTGCGACTGGAGTTCTGAAAGGCGTTGCTTTCCAATTGGATCTAATTTATTGTGATCTTCCATTCTAGATAATAATCTTGATTATTCAAAAATGAAGAGACCCTCTTTCTTTTGAGATGACTCAGTCACGTGCAACTTGACCGAAAGTAGAAGCTCTGAGTAGAAGGCCTAATGAAATTTGAGACAGAGATAAATTTGAGACGATGTTGAAATACACATGACTTCCCCGTAGGGTATATAAATTTTAACTTTTGTTTTTGGCATTGACCATCGACAATAAATACTCATTAGCAAGCTTTACACTTGAGCGTAGTCATCTACAATTAGATGACGTGTTTTCCTTATGCCTCGTGTGCATAAGAACACACGTCACCTAATCGTAGATGACTGCACCCCAGTGTTTAGCTTTCTATATTCTAACGGCAACCATAGACAACATTAATTGCGCTTCCTTACACGAGCGACTTAAAACACGACTGTGGCGTATTCTCGTATTTTTACGTTTACTGTAGGGTATATATATAAGGAACTAAAAAACATTTCCGCATCACATTCTCAAATGAAAACTTCGTATAATGCATTGGATACAGCAGTTTTTTTTTCAAAAAACTACAATAATATGTCAAATATGTCAAATATAGTCCCGTCTGCACGGGCCGAAATTTCACAAAATTGCCTGGTCCAAGACCGGCAGACTCAGGCCCACTTGTTACCTGAACTCGGCCCGCAGCCTATATATATATAAATAGTTTTTTGCCAGCGCAGCCTATTTATATTGGGTTGATGCAAAAGTTATGACTGTTTATTATGATCCTAGGTAAAAAAAAATCTTCAGAAACGATGAAAAGTTTCTTCTTTTAAATGATTCCATTGTATAAAGCATGCTTTCCCTCTACTTTCTATTCAGTTTTGGCCTGGCCAGAGTACAGTGAAGAGCCCTTGTATTTTTTCAAAATGTCGGTCGATAAAGTGCATTTACGTCATTGTTTACTTTATGAATTCCGCGAGTGTGGCAACCAAAAACATTTGCGAAGTGTATGGAGCAGATGTCATCAAAGTTCGACAGGTACAAAGATGGTTTAAAAATTCCGATCTGGGGATTTTTCACTAATTGATAAACCACGTACCGGGCGGCTATTGAAGTCTGATGATGACAAGTTAATAAAAGTCATAATTGACACCAATCCACGTCTAACTACCAAGGAGATCGCGTCGATGATAGGAGTCAACCAAACAACCGTATTAGTAGACATTTGAAGCGTATGGGAATGGTTATGCTAGGTATGTGATAATGATATGTTATATGCAGTGGCGGTTCTAGGTAATGGGCTAGGTGGGCTAAGCCCGACCTGCATTTTTCACCCAAAACTTTAGATGGCTGAATAAAAATGAACAGCAATTCGGCCGCTGAACAAAATAAATACATTTATAAGCGTAATTAACCTTCCCCAAATGAATATAATATCTTTGTTTAAATTTTCCTCTATCAATATAAGACAATGCCATGTCTACCTACAATCATATTTTAGATTGTTTTTTATTACAATTTTAAGCTGAGCCGGCATAAAAAAAAACAGTAACCCTATAAATAATTCATAGAGAACATTCAACGTGACGTCAGTCTGGCAACACCTATGTACATGCTATTGGTCAGGGGCTAACGGCTTCCAGCCCGTAACCATAGGCAATATTTCTTTACACTGGAATGCAATCTAGCACGATTCGACTTTGTTTGTATTTGCATGTACGGAAACATCATCAAACACACAGGACTGTATTTCAAATTTACTGGCTTCTGTCATTCATCGGGGGCTAAACTGGAATTAGTCCATGGCCCATACAAACATACCAATATCTTTGTATTTTATGAAAGTGACAGGTATCGAATCTCAGTGACAGTTCTGTATTGCTTTTTTTACTTGTTATTTTACTTTGAAAGAGACAAATTTAAGGTCACATATTATTATTTCTTACTTACATTAGCATTGATTGTATTATATAGTAATTTATGCTTTGCAGTAGTGTCGTAGTATTTGTTAATTTGCTTGTAGATTAATGTATAAGATGAAGTGGAAGCATGCAAACTTTCGTAAATAGTATACAATGCTATGCTTTTCTCTAGCCCACCCAAGATTTCAGGTCAGGAACCGCCACTGGTTATATGTACGACCACATGAGGCTATGATGACCCAACAAAAACTAAATGAGTTAAATCGGGATGTTATTAAGCATCCACCGTATTCTCCAGATCTTGCTCCTTCCGATTTTCATTTATTCCGATCACTGCAAATTTTTTTAAATGACAAAAAATGTGATACAATAGAGCAGGTAAAAACATCCCTTACTACATTTTTCGCATCAAAATCCACGGAGTTTTACACTAATGGTATTAATAAGTTGATAAAAAGATGGGAGAAGGTTATAAGAACGGATGGAAATTATATAATTGATTAAATAAATAATACAAATCTAAAAAAAAATGTTTAATTGTATATGTAAAAAACGGTCATAACTTTTGCATCAACCCAATATATATTCCTCTGCCCAAAAAAAACGTTTGAAATATATGATTATTTATATAGCTGGTGATTATAAAATCAAAACTCACCAAACGTTATGTTGCTCTCCCACTTCAGTGATAGGTTATGTTACTTTAAATTGTTATGCAAAAAAAGACAGAATCAACACATTCAATATGTACTTTGACTGGTTCGTTTCTTCTGGACCACTAAATCGACTGCCCTTATATTTCGTTCACTGATTGCACTAGTGACATCCACACAAATAACATGTCTGGCTAAATTTGACAAACATTGAAAATCGTTCTTGGGATGTTTCCATTATTCCATCCATATTGGATCAGCCAATTTCAAAATCAAGATACTTTTCAATTTCTTAATCTTGTTACTTATCATCATCTAAATCTTCGAATTTACTAAGATGCATAATTATCGATCTCTTCATTGAATTTTCATTATCCATTCCGTCACTGCTGGTCTAAGTTGTCATTTTGACTGAATGGGAAATTCGTATTTTTCAAAATAATAATTATATTTGATAATTTTGTTATTCCACTGTTTGTGCTGCAAAATGTGATACGTGATTCGCCTCTTTAACCCTTTTAATGCTGGAGTGCCGCAACATCGACCTTCCCTACCTATGTGAAAAATGCACAGGCCCGATTTTTAGACCCGGCGCTTCAGATACCAAATTTGTACCTATTAAATTTTTATTTGTATTATGTGAGTTATTTAACAGATGCGTAAAATGCGCCGATTTTTCAGCCCGGCATATCAATCTATCCCATCGGCTCATATCAATATTTTCGCAATGTAACGTGACATTATAGATAAATTCACTTTTTTCACTTGCGTGCAAATATGTGAAAAAATTTGGTGCTTTCTAGAATAATAAAATATATCCATTTTTTTCATTTACTTATAGATTTTACTACATAATGGCAAAAATTTTTTTTCAAAATTAATATGTTTTAAACTGTTTTTTAAGGGGAACTTTGTTTTTATTTGTTTTAAATTTTCTTTAATCAACGTTCATATTTTTGTTGTTGTATCATGTTTGTAAAACGCAGATAATATCTCATAGAGAATACAAGTATTTTTTTAAGTTCCAAAAAACTGCTTTTCGATACTTTTTCTGAAAAATTGTAAAAGACGATTTTTTCTACAAAAAACGCTTGGCAATTTTAGCATATGCATAGAAAAATCGTCTGGCATTAAAAGGGTTAAGAAGCATCATCAGACGCAACATCCCAAAGCTTAATATCTGTATTGTTCTCATGTATATATATTATTCTCGAAAGTATTGTATTGTATATATTGGGGCAATCCGCCCCTGCCGCACCCCTCTTACTCCACCACTAGGTCCACCTATCTTTTTAAAAATGCTTCATACTGATGACATTATTAATTTCAAAAAAGTTCAAGCTATTTATTCTTAGTCCTTTATTATTTAATTTATGAAGTATGTCAGAACTTAATTTTTATCGAAATTGCGATCATTTTCTATAAAATGAATCGCAAACCCTGCACGAATATTGCTTTCTAGACGTCTTAACACAGTGGTTTTCTACGCCTCCCTTTTAGGAAACAAATATCTTCGCGCAAAACAAAGGTTACGAATGCACATTCACTCACATTTATATAATATTATGACATAAATTTGTTGTGGTTTCCTATTCTTTATATTATACATTGGATTTCTAATTAAATTTGATAGTTTTAATTCATTAATCGTTTTATCAATCAGAACCAATATTTTTTGTAATAATTGATGTTTTTTTAATTCATTTTCAGATTTGCGACAATGATCTTAACATTCTGGATGCTATTGCTAGATATCCAGGAAGTGTCCACGATGAATTGTATTTTAAGACTTCTAAAACTACGATTGAAAGGAAGATATTAATCAACGAAAGGATTGGAACATTTTTCTGATGGGTATATAAACATATTTTGAATTTTGTGAGGAATGCGGAGATAAGGGAACGTACAAGACAGCGACTGGGTCACGTGCTGCGAAAGCCTTAATCCTGCCCTTAAGCAAGTCACATTCAATTACAATGATTGATACTGTGAACATGTTGCTAAATGAATTTTTAACAAAATACTTGCCCAGAGTTATGCCGTAGTTTGGCATGCACGTCAGTGACACAAAAAATATTTTGCAAGTAAGAAAAGGTCGATATTTTAAAATCTTGTAAATGACATACAATTTAATTGGTTTTACAAATTACCAAATGAATGCAGGTTTGCGCGAAAACAGATTAAGCATCGAATGGTCTCTAAAGTGCCATAATAATAATAATGATTTTTACAGTTAATGAAATTATTTATAATATATTCGCTAATGCAGTAAGGTTAAAAATATTATTATTTACCCTGTCACAGACGTTCAAAAGTATAAACAAATAATAGAGGTTTCATTGAAATTTTTAGTTTCTATACCATTACACAATATTATGAATTTAGATAAAAATTAAAAATCTTTCGATAAATTAGAACAGTAGACTCCTGAGTAATCGTTAATGGCATATTTTATCCTTACAGGATTCCAAGCCCACACCCACATTCAGAAGAGATGCCAGCAACACCTCTCGGGCATGCAACATCATCATCAACGAACCATCGGTTAGCTGAAGCTCACGCTGTTTGGTGTGAAATCGTACGGTATTAATGGATTTGAAAAGAAAATGTTTTTATGAATTTGGGGTAAAAAAAAATTGTATCACAAGTACCCTTGTCCAATATAAGTATAATAAATGAATTATCAACTTATGTCCAAAACAGACAATTACCCAGAAATCCCACTTTCTTAACTTTTTAAAAAAAATATTTGTGTATAAAAAGATTTTGATTCATTGAATATAACAGTTTTGTGGAAGTCCATTGTTTAAATTTGGTTGACTGGTTTCTTTGTTATTTTATTACTTATCTTTGTATTTTTTTTATATTTAATTAAACAATTGAATGAAAATAAATGTAAATAAAGGCAGTCTTATTTCACTTTTAGGGTGTTCACTGTCAATACTTGGTGGAAAGACATTATATTAGTAAAAATACAATATTTCTTTGTACTTCATTCCACTTTATTAATTAGGTCAGGACCGGTTTCGCTCATTGCGAGCATTTTCAACTGATAAGAAAAATATATAAACAGTGCTATTTATTCAAATTAAAATTGATGTAAAATGTATAAGCAACTATTAACAATAAAAAGGATTTACAAATTAAATTATAATTACACAAAATTAAGCACCTATAACATACAATTAAAAAATCGTCAAAGACTTAATACTTATAAGTGGCGAATGATGGCAATTTGTTATATTACTCTGCAACAATACAAAAAAGCTGCATATGGTTTAACCACCTTCAAATGCTTCATTCTTTCTTCTTGAATGACTGAAAACAAGAAGTATCATGAAAGGTAAATACTCTTAACAACATGCTACCCATTTTCTCCCTGAAAATTGACAAAATCCACAAAAAGCAATGCAATTCCTAGGATATTTAATTCCCAATAGGACAATATAAAAAAAAAACAAATTTAGGAATCCAAGGAACCGATAATCGATGCAGATTAAAAAAATATAAGGAAAATTCGTCGACGTATTTCAAATTTGCTCAATTATATATAAGAAATTCAATTCGACATCTTTATGGCCTGTTTCATACGGATATCATATTCGTATTTAGCGTAAATTATCGCTTTCCCTGATCTCCTTGTATGATAGTTTGGCAATTTCCTACAGAACTGCGTTGCTATTAGCGGCATTTAGTTGATTTTCAGGAAGAAAATGTAGCATATTTACAGTAAACGTGAGACATATTATTGACACCCTTATGCGTATATAGCGAGTGGGCAGAACTAATCAGGCATAAAAATTCTGGAAGAATATTTTCAGTTCCTGACATCGCCTGAATCAGCCTGCTGTTATTCAATTTATTTTACTTAAGTACTGTTATTAACACTTAGGAGTCCGGGCGAACATATGTGTGCATCTCACTTTCAGTGCGCAGGAGTCCGCGCGAACATATCTGTTCGTTTTGCCGAGTGTAAGTTTACACAAAAAAAAGGTACTTTGTGTGATGATTTTTTTTCTTCACATTTAACATCAAGGTTGCCAGTGATATTGAAATTGATAATGTCAAACAAATATATTAAAAATATTTTTTTTTTTAATCGTAAATATAGAAGTAATTCCACAGTATCACCTAGTAAATAATATTTTTTGTATAACGTTTAACGTTTGGTGTAATATTATTTTCATGGAAAAATGCATCTTTTTTCGTTAGATCTTTTGCTTCGTCTACGTATATAAATATGGGTTAAATTTTCGGATAAGTTTATTTATTGCTTCTTTGGCCGCTTCACAATTCTTTACAAAAAAAATAAGTGTTTGTCCTATGGGACTTTTACGAAAGTGAAATTAGTCATGACAATAATTATATAACACAGATCCATTGTCTCAGATTCATTTTACATCTGTATCCTTTTTTTCTTTTGTAGATATTTTGCAACTAATTCTTGTTGGAAAGTCAACCCTAAATTCAAAGAAATGAAATCATTATTTTACTTCGAACAAAGCACTGCTTTTACTCAATATATGTTTGGCTTGCCGATAGCAATAAATTATGTAATTCTCAATGCCCTTTTCGAGACGCTGTTGACAAGGAGCTATTTTTTCTGTAAAGTTTATGGCTCTGCTGTGAAAAAAATGTGACCCTAATGCTTAATAATTATTACACATATGAATGGCCACCATTCAATAATAGCATATACCTGCACCATTCTAACAAAAACAAACGATTCTCAAAGGTTTAAAATATTTAAATAATTGAAATATAACAAGAATTATTTAAAAATATCTGAGAGTTGCGAATAAAACCTTACGATATAGAACATATGTTTATTTTCGGTTTTACAATATCTCCAAAAAACTAAAATAGTTGTCGTTTCTGAGAAGAAGGAGATGGGGGGGGGGGGTTAGTAACCAGTAACTTTATTTTAAATTAATGTATATTATTGCAACTCTTTATAGTCATTTCTTACTAAATAACTTTATTTTTAAGTTGTTAAGGCTCTTTATATGAAACCCTCGGTTGAGAAACACTGATTTTATCATATTTTTATATGTATAAAACCATACGAACGCTTTTCTGAAAGAAAAAAAAATATACATGAATCGGTTAAATAGTTATCGCAATTTAAACGTGAGCGCAAAAAAAGTTCCATTTCCCCAAAATTCGGCCGGCTCCCGCGCATTTTTTAGTATGCAAATCTGCGGACCTATATGTGTTAATATAAATTTATTTTCATTGAACATAATTCAACAAAAACTTATAAAAAAAATGTATTTGTTAGCTCTTATTTAAGCACTATTCATAACATCAAAACATAATATGTTATGATTTATCTGTTTTGAAATAAAATACAAAATTTTGATACTTTCTTTATTTTTAATTATAAAAAGTAAAAAAAACAAATTCACCCTATAAATATAACAATAAAATATTCCAAAGAAAACGAAGCTCCTAACATATTTTTATATACACATTTACCATGTCCGCTCCCAACGTGGAGCATATGGACTCCTAATGGAGTTTATCTCAACAGAAGTGTATCTGCAAAAACCGCTTGTTACTCAGTTGCTCAACCTCTCTTTTTCCAAAGAGAGTAGGAATAGAAGGATAGGGCTAGGACAGGACTAGTGGTTAGCTAATCGCTCTCGATACGCCCCGTTCATAGGATAGGATGGGTGGGAGGGGGGAATTCAAAACATCACATACATCCATGCCTTCGAACAGAAATTCATAAATCTATTGAAAAATCAATTAATAAAAATGTCAGTACTGGGATTTGAACCCGTGACCTCCGTAACCGAAGCCAACGACGTTGACCACTTTACCACACAGGGGACACATAGATTTTTATATTTACCAACATTAATATTGTTAATTCTTTCTTTGAAAATTGTTTTAATTAATAACTATAGTCTAATGTTTAAATTACAATTTGATAAAATATGTTTAAAATTTGATATACCTACACATTTTTTAAGTAAATGTAAAAATATATGCGTATCAATAAGATAATAAAATCAGGTAAAAATACTGTGTACGTGAATTTTCAATATTAACCTTTTGATCGCGGCTCGGATCCAGATCGGTTCAAATTGGGCTGCTATAGCAGTCAACCGCGTTCTTAGGGTTAAATACCTATATGAATGATTTTTTTTAATACAATCAAAGATATCGGCTCTATCAGGATACAGCACAACTTTTCTAAGTACATAAGCCAAAATACGTATTAAATGATAAACTGTTCATAAACAATATATAGATTATGCACGAATGCACTTGATAATACCCGAAGATGCCGAAAGGCGAAACCCGGGTCTTTATCGACAAAACTCATGGAAGAGTACAGAATCAAAATAATTCAAATTTGATATTAAAGTTCCATTAAGCACCTTCAGTCGAAGTTCAAAATTATAAACATTATAATTAAATATTTTGCTTGTTTCCACTCTGAAAAATATTTAGCATAATTGACCTAAGACATTACTCATTATAATAAAACAATGATTTTCATATTTAAATGTACGAAGTATTCTATGTGCGAAAGGTTCTGTGTGCGAAGATTCTGTGTTCAGAAGAATCTGTGTTCGGAGTATTCTTGTTCGTAAGAATCAAGTCTGTTCACCGGTTCGTTGATGATGTTGTTGCCTGCCCGAGAGGTATTGCTGGCATCTCTTCTGAATGTGGCTGTGGCCTTGGAATCCTGTAAGGATAAAATATGCCATTAACAATGGTATAGAAAGTAACAATTTCAATGAAACCTCTATTATTCATTTAGACTTTGAAAGTTTGTGACAGGGTAAATAATAATGTTTTTATTCTTATGAACTCAAAATGATTTTTTTTTGACTTGTCTAAGATATGTATAAATCAATTCAGGATTGACATATGCCAAATATATTATAAATAATTTCTTTAACTATAAAAATCATTATTATTATGCCACGTTACAGACCATTCGATGCTTAGTCTGTTTTCGCGCAAATCTGCATTCATTTGGTAATTTGTAAAACCAATTAAAGGAAATATCCTATGGATAGTTCCCGACGGTCGTCCAGAACGCCGGAATCCCACTGATCGAAAGAAGAGGCGGGCAGGATTAAGGCTTTCGCAGCACGTGACCCAGTCGCTGTCTTGTACGTTCCCTTATCTCCGAATTCCTCACAAAATTCAAAATATGTTTATATACTCATCAGAAAAAAGTTCCAATCCTTTCGTTGACTAATATCTTCCTTTCAATCGTAGTGTTAGAAGTGTTAAAATAGAATTCATCGTTGACACTTCCTGGATATCTCGCAATAACATCCAGAATGTTAAGATCATTGTCGCAAATCTGAAAATGAATTAAAAAAATATCAATTGATACAAAAAATATTTATTACTTCACTTAGACTAACAATTTGAACACTAATGGAATAAGATCTATGATGGTTTTAGTATGCCTCTTTATCCACGTGCGGAGTCACAAATCTAATAAGATATTTTTTTGAACTATATTTTACAGAAATAATAACGATACATTTACTTTTAAGTACTTTGAACTATCATCCAGACAAATGAAGAAAATATGACATTCCACTATGTGACATTCCATTCATTTGACAGATCGAAGATTAAAATCAACGAATGTTGACCAACCTTCAAATGATAATACAAAAAAAAATGTGCTCGACTCGAATGGGTAAAGTATTTCAGACCGGTTGAAATAAATTTTACTATTGATTCCGACGGTCTGTTATTTCAACCCACTCACGCCAGACACGATATTTTTTGTATTGGTATTTGACTGTTGGTACTCGTTAAATATATTTGCATTTATGTTCGCGCTTTTTTTCAAACGTATGTGGGGAAACCTTCTGTCGTAAACCTTAAACAAAGGCGATACTTTGTTTATTTTTATTTGATTGAACGAAAAACGAATACGATGTCGGGAATCGAAGACCGAATTTTGATTATTTTGATTAGTACTCATTTTCAACCTGAAAATTGTCAAATCTTTCTGTTTCATATGGATATCATATTCGTATTTAGCGTAAATTATCGCTTTCCCTGATCTCCTTGTATGATAGTTTGGCAATTTCCTACAGAACTGCGTTGCTATTAGCGGCATTTAGTTGATTTTCATGTAGAAAAGGTAGCATATTTGTAGTAAACGTAAGACATATTATTGTCTCATTACAATCACTCTTATGCGCATATAGCGAGTGGGAAGAACTAATCAGGCATAAAAATACTGGAAGAATATTTTCAGTTCCTGACATCGTGTTCGTTTCATAGATCAATTCATTAAAATAACCAAAGTATCATCTCTGTTTACCATAATAATAGAGGTTATGTTTACGTCAGAGAGTAGTTTGACAGGAGTACGACGATTAGTGTGGACGAACGCGATATATCATTGGTACCAACTTAAAAAAATAAATATTGCTTATAGTAAATATTTCAGACCGTCGGAAATATGTACCCCCGCCAGAATAAGCCTGTTGGTGTGACCAACGTTCCCTCTAAGCCGCAGGTTTAGATGCGCGGAGGCTGCGTGGAGGCTGCGCGGATTGATCAAATATCAATTGAGCAATTGTCTTGTAGTGCGCGCCAACCCGGAATGAGTGCGCGGGGACTTCTCAACTAGTGCGCGGCCGCGCACGCGCGCAGCTTAGAGGGAACGTTGGGTGTGACGTTTCTATATTTAGCTTCCTACTGTACAACCCAAGTCTAATGTCAAAGACTTGGGCTAATTACTGATCTTTAATAAATATCTATTGAAATTATACAATATACATGTGATTTTATTTTATAAACATGCCTTTAACCCATTCAATTACTTTGATAAAATCAAGTTCATTTATGAAAATACATTTTTCTCCAATACATTTCATTTTGTAGTAGGTTGACCACGAAACATTTTCAAAATATCTGCGAGGACGTTTCCAGCCTCAACATCGAATGTACAAAAGAAAACAAACAAAAAAATATTTGGATTTACAACAAACAACACACCACAGCAGTGATGGCAAACTTTTTTGAGGAGTGGGTCAGATTTTGCTCATTATTTCTTTTAATACCAGCACGTGGGCCACTAAGTCAGTGGCCTCGCTTCGAAAGTGGGAGGAGAGTAAGTCTTCTTGGGTCAGTGTCTGACCCGCGGGTCATAGGTTCGCCAGCACTGCACTACAGAAATGATTGCAGCTAACAAAGATGTCACATTACTGGAATCGAAAAACAATAGATTTAGGCAATCTGGCACATAATGTACTCAATTTTTATGATTATGAATAATAGTAGAATATTAATGTACAAGAGAACACCCCCAAAATTGTGTGCACGAAAACCATTAACGATAGTTGCTAATTAAATTCAAATGTAATGCGATCTTCATGAACTCCCATGGCACTAAGCAATTATTATTGTAAAAAAAATTTAAAGACAATGTAGAAAAATGCGGCGCTTAGGTATGGACTGTGGATGATTCTTGTAATTACTGTGTTTTTACTTAGTAGGGCAGAATAGATAAAGGAGCATTTGAATTACTTTATGTTCAGCAAAATTTATATTAAATGCACTTGGGTCGTGTTTAATTCAAAAACTTACGAGTGTAGTGAAATTATAGGCAATTATATGACAAAATGAAACCAACCTCATTTTCTTTATATGGTTGTCTGCATACCAATAATTCAGCTCTTCCTTCTTGTCATTTGCCTTTGATTTTACCAATGAACCACGCCAAAGCTTTCTCATTAGCTTTGGGAGCAAATTTTGGGACAATAAAGGTTTGCAGAAATACTCCAATGCTATCGTTTAATGGGCTCTCGTCATCCTGGTATGTAGACATTTTTAGATCACAAGTTTTTTTTAACTGTATTAATAATAATAACCATAATTATTCAACAACGAACATCTGGAAAAAAAATAAGTATCCCTTTTTAAGACGTATTTTATACACTTTTTTTTTTAACATATCAGCTCCTAATGTGGAGTATATGGACTCCTAATGGAGTTTATCTCAACAGAAGTGTTTCGAGACGAGAACTGCTCTTGTTACTCAGTTGCTCAACCTCTCTTTTTCCAAAGAGAGTAGGAATAGAAGGAAAGGGCTTGGACAGAACTAGTGGTTAGCTAATCGCTCTCGGTACGCCTCGAAATTCATAAATCGATTGAAAAATCAATTTATAAAACTGCCCGTACTGGGATTCGAACCCGTGACCTCTGTAGCGGTAGCCAACGACGTTGACCACTCGACCACACAGGCATACTACATAAATCAATAGTTTGGGTATAACAAATTTTACCCGTAAACCGAAAACTTCCATAGCTTTGATAAGTTTGGCTTTATTGAAATATTGACTACAGATCCATCATTTAAAAAAAAAATCATATTATAAATTTTTTAACATTATTAAACACACATTGCACAAAATCATAAATTTGTATTTATATGCAACAATATTATAGTAATAATAGTGATGTGGGGCTAGAACAGCACTAGTAGTTCATAATGTGGAGCATATGTTAGGAAAGAGGGAATCACACACATTGTGTACCTTTGAGTGCAAATCTATAAATCAATTGAAAAATGAATATATGAAACTGTATGTACTGGGATTCGATCTTGTGGACACAGCAACTGTAGAGAACGATAATTACTACTCGGTTACAGTCACATTAATGCAGTGGTTTCCAACCTTTATGTTACTACGCCTCCCTTTGAACAAAAAAATATCACAAAAAGACACATTTCAAAGGATAAATAAATATTTTTGACTGTTCGCGCCTCCTTTTGTAACATTCCACGCCTCCCAGGTTGGAAATCGCTGCATTAATGTGATATATTTTATTTACAAATAAATTTAAAAGATTATTTGAAAACAATTATCATATCAAAATATACTAATGATTTTTATCTGGATTGGAAATCTATCAAATGATTTGAATTTGATGTATAACTTGTTTTATGAAATCTTATAACGATCATTAATATCATGCCCAAATGTACATTTTCATTTATTGATATACTTCTTACATTGGTATTACATCTAATGGTATGGATATCAGTAGTATTTTTTCCCATCGACATATTCCTAATTCTTAAAAACAATACAAACAGCAATTTTCTCACTGATAGTTCTCTGTTAAATGTATCTACTTATTTATACCACGGCTTAAAATAGAGGTTAAAGGACTGAATTTTTCACGAATGAAATAGACTGATAAAATAATCAAGAGGGTATTCTAAATGTCGACTTTGGGAACAGACATAATACAAAATACACATTGTTTTAATGTACCTATTACGAAGAATATTTTTGCTGTCTATCAATTGATAAATTGTTATGGATCCACGCAGAAAACTCATTCAAAATTTGTACGTACATAGTTTCAACTGGTTTCAATGATAGATTACGTAATCAAGTAGGTGTCAAATTAGTTATCGGGAAAAAACAATCAATCTGTTAAACATGTGTACCAATTCTCAAAAGGACTACAGTAAGCTAGCTTTTATTTATATTACAGTAAGATGTTGATGTAATAAATTTAATCATGCAAAACGCAAACATCCGGATAATAACCGAGAAAATCCATACCTCAATTTTTGAAAAATTAAATCTAGTAATAACCTTTATAGTGATTTAATTTTGGTTAAAATAACACATCACGAGTCTTGACATAACATCAGCTGTCTTAGTGACATTCAAACTAACAAATTTGAAAGGTTCACCTAGTGTTAGTTATTGGAACTAAAATTTTACGACAGTCGTCAACGTCGTTGGCTTCCATGCCGTAGTTCACGGGTTCGAATCTTGGTGCGAACGGATTTTTTTTTTCTATCAAGTCTATCTCTTTTAAGTTTTGATAAACAATAGTTGTTAGTTTTTTTTTTATTATTTTCACTAACCCCTGCTCTTGCCCCAATGCTTTGAAATTATAGTAAGCCTAAGTATATTAGTTTATGCGTAACAATTTTAAAAGTCTCTCGTGTTAGAGGAATTATTCCTTAGATAGTGAGAAATGAGTTTATAAATTCTCAGTAGATTAAGGCTAAGAATTAAATGATTTTTCCGTTAGATGATTTGTACTTAAAGTGTAATAGAACTCTGTTTGGCTACAATATTTTATTTTTGAATTAAAATAAAATTGTATATGAACGGATGGTTGTGATAACAAATTTATAATATAAAAAATATACATTAAATATCTATTCTGTTATATTTTCAAAAAAAACAATAATCAAGTTCACTTTTAGCAGTGAAAACTATCCAATCAATTATTTTCAACCAGTAAATAATACACTGACCGCCGCTTAAAAAATGTAGAACAACAATTTTATGCTTAAACTGAATAATTAATAGCAATTTTATCGTAGGTTCCTGAGTATTTTGAAGAAAAACATTAATATTAATAAAAGCAGGACAGAAATAAAATGTATCTATATTTTACCTGTATGTAATTAAGAACGAGCAAATTATATACAATATATGATTTGAAAACGCCAAATATTTTTCTTTTATTTACCCAACAATGTCCCCTTTCGTAAAATATATATGAGTACTTAGAATTTATGTAAATTATAATAAAACAACGATAGCCAAGTTTAATCTACAGAATAACATGCTTTTTTTTTGCAAAATTCATACGAATTCAGTAATCTCAGTACATTGTTACTGTACACTGACATCTAGCGTCATCGTATTCATACACATAAATAATAGAGATTTTTACAGTAAAATTAATTAAAATTATTTAATTAATTAATTACCGAGAATCGGACCCAGACCCGCGTGATCGATAGAGCAAACTCTAAGCCAACTCGGCCACAGCAGGCGACGTTATATTATTGCAGAAAACAGTATAAAGTAGCCCATTTAAGTCGTCACCAGTGAACGGAACCTCTTGTTTAACATAAATAGAACTTCCAAACGATACTCAGTGGGGTGGTAATGGGGTAGGATAGTTTCTCTCTCTCATTAGGTAGGTCGGTCATGTATGTAAATAGCTTGTTAGATATTAAGTTAGCCGATGTAAGTAGTGTACATAGATAGAATAGGCATTAAGTATTGGGCCCTATAAGGATAACTAGATTAGTTTTTTTAGTGTTTTTTTTCAAGAATTTTTACTCTTATTCGCTCCTTTCCTTATACGGACAACTTAGGTTGGTTTTTTTGTTTTTTTTTTTTTAATTATTTTAAGGCTTAATATGTGATTTATATTTTTGTTATCATTACATTGATAATAAAATTTCGCCTGAAGGTACTCATTTTTTTTTAAATTCCATTAAAAATATAAAAACCCTATCTATTTGTGCAATTTATGATTCCTTTTTTAACACTGATTGCTTTTGTTTTAACACGGTTTTAAAAAACTGAAAGGAATAAAAATTTGTATCTAAGTACATATTTATCAAAAACTTCGTTATAATGTCACCTATATTATTAACATAAATGCACGCCACAGTGTTTCACAATGCATATCGTATTTTCTTCAGATGACGCCTGAACCGGAGGGCGCTTCTAGTCAGTTACCATTGGTTACCATTCAGCAACATTCAGCAAACTTCACGATTGTTATAT
The DNA here is from genome assembly GCA_030503985.1 of Himalopsyche tibetana. Taxonomy (NCBI): domain Eukaryota; kingdom Metazoa; phylum Arthropoda; class Insecta; order Trichoptera; family Rhyacophilidae; genus Himalopsyche; species Himalopsyche tibetana. The sequence continues at coordinate 1,991,239 of JAPJYX010000052.1, read as the reverse complement.
TGTTGCGGCGCGTCGCTTTTAGCGTCATCTATAAGTTTTGGCAGATCTTTATTAATAACCAAAATGATGGCTTTTGGACCGAAAAAGGATGGGAGTCCTAATGTTGACTTCTTCCAATCTCCAGAAACAATGCAACAATTTGACTCAATACGGGTCGACTACAGAAAAACTGTAAAAAGGTAACGGAAGCCGCTGACTTGCTGCACTAATAAAATGACGTTTATATTTGATATTTATGTTATTACACGGGAAAATTGTAAATAAATCAATTACCTGGTTACTATAGTATATTATTTTAAACAATAGTTTCATTCTTTGTATTATAATCGTCATGTAATCTCTACTTATTGATTGGCTTTAAATGTCATTTGTCATCAAAAATTTGTTTGTATTTCGATAAAAAATTAAGAAATGTATGACATACGAAAAACGAATATCAGTTGTAATACGTACATCAATGACTTGTGTGTAGATACTTGTGCTTAGGTTTTTAACCTTTCAACCCTCAGTAATGAACCTATTACCTGTATTCATACTGCTACAAAGCTGTGCGAGCCTGTCGTGTGTGTGTGTGTGTGTGTGTGATAAATAGCAATGGAGCAAATGGACTCCTAATGGTTGCTATTCAACCTCTCTTATGGGTAGATTGAAGTAGAGTAAATAATTTACAAACAAATGTAAAAGAATTGAAGTAAATATTTTTTTTTTTTACAAAGGTACAAACTTAGACATCTAATCAAGTCAAGCACTTTGAGCCGATTACTTCTCTGATTAGTAACGACAATAAATATCTCGCTGTTTAACCCTAATTGTATACTCAGTAAGTGCTTCCAAAAAATTGTGTCTTAGTGGACACAAGTCAATGATTTGCAATGATTCTAATATTTCCACTGAATTAAAAAAGTGACTTGATTACTGTAAAGATGTGTCATTTGGATTAAAAGTATTATTTCAATGCCTATACATATTTGTAGTAAAACTATGAACTCAATAATATTTTTCTGGCGTTGTACATTAAGAATTATTATGTCACCGTCAGCTTAGTTTTAATATTTGATTATTGTGGTTTGATTTTTAGTATGTGCAGACAGAACCGCTAACGAAAGAAAGCCTTTCGCAGCTTGTTATTCAGTTGATCCAATATCAGGAAACGAAGTTAGGTAAAAATGCACCAGAGCCGCCGTTTACCAAGCTACCGGTAAGTCATTTGTTATTATCATATTATTACCGTTTATCAGGTCCTTATTTTTAGCAATGCATTATTTAAAGATAACCTATAAAAAGCTGCCTGTTTTACCGTAAAAAATGGATATTTTGGTCACACATTCTGCTGTGCAAGCTAGTTTACATACATTCAAATTTGAGTATCCAATTGTTTGACAGACTGTTTGAATATTCCAATTGGAATGTATTACTACAACTACCAAGAACGATTTCAACTTTGATATTTCTAAAATACTGTAAAACCCCCATTTTCACTAAAGTCGGGACAGTGTAATTTTGGGTGTGAATCTCATACATAATTAAGGATTTGGTTTTTTCTGCAAAAAATGCAAAACTAAGATTTCCCTTATTTTTGCAAAAAAAAAATATTGACGAAATATGAGGAGCAAACATTCAAAAAGTGTTTTGTCACACAAATACAAAGCTTGGAAAATGATGATTTAAGTGTTGCAAAAGTGACGGTTTGTATGAATGTGTCATCTTTATGATTTCATTTTTATATGAAAAAAAACCTTTTTGAACACTAATTTTGATTTCCATTCATAGGTTTTATTATGGGCTATCAGAATTGATATAAAACGCCATTTTTCAAAATTTGTGACAAAACACTTTTTGAATGTTTGCTCCTCATATTTAGTTACCAAGTGATAAAACAACAAATGGGTGGCAAAATTAAATATGTCATAATTCACTGTATGATAAAGTTTACTGTTTATTTATATGATTTAAAAAATGTATTGATTTTAATAATTATAAGCATTAAAGCAGTGGTTTCCAACCTTTATGTTACTGCGCCTCCCTTTTAAGAAAAAAATATCTTCGCGCCTCCCCATCCTTTATTTCATATTGTAATAAAGACACGTTTTGAAGAGTAAATACATATTTTGGACTCTTCGCGCCTCCCTTTGCAATAGTCCACGCCTCCCAGGCTGGAAATCGCTGCATTATAGGTTATATTAAAATTTTGTGTATTCAAAATTTATATTTGAAGTGTTTGTTCTTTTGGTACTTCATTTTACGCCAGACGGTGAAACCATTCCATATGACACATCACATAATATGAAATGTGACTATGTCCCATTTTTAGGTAGTCTATCTATCCTGTTGTCCACAAGAAGAGCTTGAAATGACCCATTTTCTGAAGGACGGCAACCTAATTAACAATTCAAAAACGTGATAAATCAAAAAATCAGCCAACTACATTATAATCAAGATTCAGAAGTATTTGATCAGTATTAACATAATTCTAACCACATTACACCGCAAAAAGTGACAGAATGGAATACTAGGAATGTTTCATGAGCAATTCTGCTATTTTCATTTAAATACATATTCGTTTCCTTGAATACACACCCTATTAACTAAAAATAAGTCGATATCCCGTTTTGAGGAAACAATGAATGGTCATGTTGCGATAATTATCACGCAACGAATGCCTTGAAGTCGATGTTTGAGAACACATTACAAAATAGCAGTTTTTGATGTTATTTTTATATTTTGGAATCGGTTGAGTAACGGCATCTGGGCGTGGAGGTGCACCTTTTGCACCGACGACTGTTGCATTTTTTAGTTTGAATCGTTCAAATTATGTACATTCACACAAATTTCGTCATTTTTTAGTGTCTGGCCTTAAACAACGAAGTACCGTTTTTTATTAGGAGCATATGAGTTTGCCGGTGCTTCCTTAGTGCTGTGCAGTCATATACTTTGAGCCATTCTTGTCTGTCCTGTAATTGCAACAAGCTGAGCAAGTGAGGTTCAGCAATCGACTATCAAAATCTTAATTGAAATATTTTAGGTTTGCATATGGTTTAAAAAATTCTTCATTCATAATTGGAGAACGAACATACAATAATCATATTGTTGAATACTGAGATAGATATAATGTAGAATTATTGTATCCAATACTGTATTACTATTTATTGAAATTATGCGGATAAGCCATTTGTTCCTATGGTTCCATGATAGGCACTGATTTTAAAAATCTGCGAAAATACGTGCGAATGCACTCAAACTGACGAAGTGCATTCGCGCACTGAGTAGTACTGGAAGATGCCGAGAGGCGAAACCCGGGTCGTGTTCGACCAAGATTTTTATGGAAGTGTACATAATGAAAATAATTCTAAATTAATGTTGAATTTCCATCAAGCACCTTCAGTCGAAATTTTAAATTATATCAACAACTGAGATATCTTAACCAAATTTAATTTTCTTAGCTTCCAGATACTTCACCTATACGCATATATGAGTCCGCCGGCCAGCAACCATTGGTTTTCAAAGACTTAAATACGCGTCCAGCGGTATTTAGGCTTTTAATATACAGTAGAACCTCGAATATCCGGACTAATTGGGGATGATGGTAGTCCACATAAGAAGAAATCCGGATAATCGAAAAAATCACAATTGACAGGGCAAGACGTGTACATTCGGTATGAATAATTTGTATTTGTTTAGATACTGCATTGCTACAGTGCATAGGAAATTATGATATCAATTGTTGCCAAATGTATGATTCACAAATGTATGACTCACAAATAAAGATTGAAAAAGGTCAAACCTAGTAAGAATAAAAAAAGGTGTAACCTATAAATTAAAAAAAAACGAGCACATATTAATATATTGTATAATATTATATTTAGCATTTACTGTATCATTTTTTTATATGTTTATAACTGGTTCTATTCCAATTATGTTACAATTTAATGACTTATACCTCGCTTAGGAGGTGTGAGTCACCAGTTCCACGGGCCGTTCGATTGATCAACACATTGCCTAGAGAAGTGGACATTTTTAGTGATAGTATTTGTGAACTGTTTGTTAAATTTTATTTCTTGATTTTGTCTGTTGATTTTGATGTATTATGTTGTTTTATATTTTGTCTTATTATATTTGTCAAGTACATGGCGAATTGGCTGTTATGTCATGTACTGTACTTTTAATTTTGAACAATAAATAAAAAAAAAATTAAGGTGGGAGTGTTCCAGTTTGACTTGTAAGAAATCTGACAACCCTACCTGTCACAGACTATCAAAAGTCTAAATGAAGAAGTAAAATTAATAATAGAGGTTTCATTTAAATTTTTAGTTTCTATATCATTACACAATATGATGAATTTAGATAAAAAAATTAAATCTTTAAATAAATTAGAATAGTAGACACTTGAGTATTCGTTAATGGCATATTTTATCCTTACAGGATTCCAAGCCCACCGCCACATTCAGAAGAGATACCAGCAAATGACCTATCTTTCAGGCAGGCCACACCATCGACAACATTATCAATGAATCATCGATTAGCTGAGGCTCACGCTGTTCGGTGTAAAATCGTACCATATTAACTCCTATCACTCGAACGTCAACATATAGTCGACATAACTTCAACCTCGTTTACTGGCCTCAAATTAAATTATACACTCAAACCTTTTTTTGTGCGGTAGATGCGTTCCGCAGTAAATCGCACAAAAAAAGCTGTGATTTTCATAGAAAAAGTGTAGATGCGTTCCATGGATTTAAAAAACCGCATATCTTTGAAAATTCCATATAAAATATACCCAAAACTGCACAAAAAAAGGTTATAAAAATGTAGGAAAACGATAAGGCATAAAAAAAATAACATTTTAAGGATGTCTCGCATAGTTGGTTAAATTTTAAGAATGTGTGGAATCTCTAATACCTTGCATTCACTAGAGAAATAACAATTATTTTAATTACAAACTGTCATCGCTGTATGACAATTTTCATTGCGATTTTCGATATGGCTCAAAATCGCGCTCTTCGGAAGAAGAGATAGTATGCGCAGTTGTAGAATCAACGTCAATCTCATCATTGTTCTGTGTAGATTTTCTTTATCTCACAATAAAATTGGTGATCAAATTTTGTTGCGATTTTCTTAATTATTTATGTAGTTCTTCATACCCAGAAATACAATTTTTAAGCTCACGTTGAAACCTGAAGGCTCGTTCAGAATTTGTATCATGATGAATAAAATGATTTTCTAACTTCCTGTAAAGTTGTACACCTCGAATTATATTTGCCGTTAGGGGAACTGGTATTTCTTCCACCAAATCCTCGTTTTCTGGTTGATTGTTATTATTCAGAGTTAAATCCATAATATCATCGTCACTCATAGCATTATCCATAAGTAATTCGTCAATATCATTTAGGTTGAAGGTATCAAATCCCTCTCTGCTAAATCTATGCGCTAAATTAACAATTTCAGCTGATATCGACACTGTTTCAATGATTGAATTGTCTTTAAGACATCCAGGCCATACAGCTTTCCAGCATGCATTTAAAGTGTGCGGTCGTAATTCAGCAATAGCAGATGCAATATGATTTAAACAGTCCAAAATTGTAAATTTTTTCCAAACATCGGGTAATGTTGATGTTTCATTTTCTATTTTATCCAAAATATCTCGATAAGTGCTCTTGATGTAATACTTTTTGAAAGTAGCGATTATCCCCTGAAATGTAATAGGGCACATTACATTGGGATTTCGGCGTGGACGCCAAAAGAACGTGGTAAATACTGTCGAATAAACCGTTCGGGCTATCCGGCATCCAAAAGTGTTGTCACTAAAAGACGCAAAATGGTTGGCGTCCACGAAAATAGAAAGGACAAATGGAGCGCGGGCAGAAATGTCAGTGTAATGTCTAATCGTGTGGGAAACGCGGCGTGTTGGCCTGTTGCTTGGAACGCTTGCGAGCAGCGGACTTTTATCGAGAGGATCGAGAGTTTTCGTTCTGTCTATGCTCTGACTTTAAATGTCAAACGTCAAACCTTGTACGTCAAAACTCTCACGTAAAAATGGATAACCGATTGAATAATTTTAAATTGGCGGTATCTTGCGTTGGCCTCAGCTTACTCTGTGAAGAAAGAAAAAGAATATCTCTTCAGTTCCTCGCCCACTACGTTGGCTATCACTTTGTCTTTTTAATTCTTTCCTATATGATTCTCGTAGGCTTTGTATCTTTTTTGCAACAAAATCCTTATTGGCATCACTGATTCCTTTTGCTTTGCAAAACTGTAGCATTTGAATATAGGCCTGATCACGAAGATTTCGATTCCTGTAATCTAAGCTTTTAATCTTCCATAAGCATGGATGCGATCTATATACTTTGCAATAAAATCTGCCGTGAAATTTTTCGACCACGTGCGGACATCCATGTTTACTAATTGTAAATGACAGCTTTGAATTTGAATCGTTCAAACTATGTACATTCTCACAAATTTTGTCACTAACGACCCGGGTTTCGCCTTTCGGCATCTTCAGGCATTCAAGTGCACGGATGAACTTGAACTGACACTTGAATGCCTGAAGATGCCAAAAGGCAAAACCCGGGTCGTTAGTGACAAAATTTGTGAGAATGTACATAGTTTGAACGATTCAAATTTAATATTGAAATTCCACCAAGCACCTTCAGTCGAAATCTTAAAAAAGCTTTGAATTGTTTGAATTTTGTACTTTTCCATGAGTTTTGTCGCTAACGACCCGGGTTTCGCCTTTCGGCATTCAAACAATTTAAATTTGATATTGAAATTCCATCAAGCACCCTCAGTCGAAATACTTAATTATGTAAAAGACAGGTAAATAATTCGGTTATATGAAAACAAACCGTCTTTTTGCGTAAACATGGGAAATAAAAATGAACAATAAGAAAAACATACGAATTTTATAGGACATTAAAGTTCTATCTGAATGTATATTTAAAAAAATATTAGAAACGGTTTATTCTTTCATTCGCGCCTATAGATGCATAAGTATGTTTCATACGGGTATTTCAGGTGCATGGAACGAATGTAGTATACCTCAGAGAAATTATATTTTTGAGTATTAATGCACCAAGGTTCGACCTGCAGATATCTTTCAGACATTTAAGAACATTTGAAAGCGTCGAACTGCAGTTTCATCTATTCTAAATATGCTAATAGAACAACGAAATTTAAATAAAATTAATATGTTAGGTAAACATCTAATTTTGATTATATGAATGCTTTTAAATAATTTACTTTTAATCTAAACTATCGATTCTACAAAAAGTTACATCGTCTGAAATTGCTTCTCCTGCGGTTTTATTATTCATGAGAAACCTTGTATACCCAAGGCGACGAAATAGAGCATAGATTGAGAGGCGATATCTATGGCTCACCTGCACGACGGAGCGGCAGTTCAGGCAGTGTCAGAGATAATAGGCAGTGTACAGACCCTTATCGGCGTGTACACGACGGCGTGCCATTTTGGCGTGCAGTACTTACTGGACGCCGACCTCTCAATTTTGATATCAATTTACATGACACGATATCCGGCACACTCTGACATACGTCATCGTATCCTGGACGCCGGCATCCCAGTGTGCGGGCCCCTAATGTGCCCTTTTAGTGTGGACGAACGCGATATATCATTGGTACCAACTTAAAAGAAATAAATATTGCTTATGGTAAATATTTCAGACCGGTCGGAAGTAAGTAGCCAGAATAAGCCTGCTTCTTATGTCGAATCAGAAAAATGAATGTGGCCTTTAGAAAAGAAAATGCTTTAATGCTTCAATAAAAAAGAGCAGTGCTTCCCAGCCTGTGGGCCGCGAAATTCAGTAGAAAATACAAAAGCCTATATATTTAAGTCTATCAAATCGGTGTTTCCCATATTGGGGGCCGCGGAATTTCGCCATAGTTTTTCTCGTATGATCTTTGAACTTTAAAATATTTGGCGCATTGGCATTAGCTGTAAGACCTTTTTTAATAGCATTTTTTCCCACGGCGGTTTAGAAAGTCCAAACGAAACTGGAAATTTTTCAACACATTGTTACAAGCACAGTTGAACGAATCAGCAAGTAGACTTGATGAATCTCCACATCAACTAGCTTTTATGTTGACAAATAGTGTGATTGACTGTGCAGATATAGCGATAGGAAGAACCAAACCGAAGCATTCGTCCTCGAATCCATGGTGGAACACCACATTAGATGAACTTAAAAGATGTAAAAACCGAGCTCGTAGAGCATATCAAAGAATGAAAAGAAAACTACCCTCACCATTTCTAGATATTTTTAAGAAACGCTACATGTGTGCCTCTTCTCGTTTAAGAAATGCTATACTTTCCACTAAAAAGGAAGCATGGAAAAACTTTGTGCGAGAAGCAAGTTCAACCGATCCTTGGGGTACTGTATACCAATCAATCTCGAACAAGAGAAGTACTTCAAGAGTCCTAAGTGGAATATTTAATTCAGGGAAGTTTACTATGACTGGCGAAAGCACTGCTAAAGCTTTCTTGGATTTTCTTATACCTGCAGATGAACCAGATTCCGACTCAACAGAACACGCTAGAATTCGCAAGTACGCATTTGACATACCCAGCACAATAGAAGATGATTCGCCACCAGTTACTAGAGAAGAGTTGAACCAGATCTTTAAAAATCTTAATGTTACTAAATCACCAGGCTTTGACATGATTGATGTTGAACTGTGCAAAAAAGCATGGGATATTGGACAAAATGAGTTCACATACCTTTATCAAAGTTGCTTAAAACAAGGTATTTTTCCTGATTGCTGGAAGTCTGGTATTCTAATCATCATTCCTAAGCGCTGTGAAAAACCACCAACCGACCCAAAAGCCTACCGTCCTTTAACCTTACTCCCAATCCTTGGTAAAGTTCTCGAAAAGGTTATATTTACTCGTCTTAATATGCACATTTCTTCAAACAAACCAATATCGTCAAATCAATTTGGATTTAGGTCAAAGATCTCGGTAGATGATGCTATCAATCATTTACTCGGTGTAGTAGCGTCCTCGTCTTCTAAATATATTTTGGCTATTTCCCTTGACATATCAGGAGCATTTGACAATGCATGGTGGCCAATGATTTTAACTAAACTGAAACTGAGAAAGATTCCACCTGATCTATATTGTGAGCTATTTCTCAAAACGAGAGATAATCATTTCAGCCGGAAATTCTTTAATCCAAAGAAATATCACACGAGGTTGTCCTCAAGGATCGATTCTTGGACCACTTCTTTGGAATATTTTATTCGATGATCTGTTAGACCTCCCTCTCCCTCAAAATACGCACATATGATGATGCATTAATGCTTATTCAAGGCAATAGTAGAAGCATTCTCGAACAGCTCTCAACTGACTGTTTAAAGCAAGTTGCTGCATGGGGAGAATACAATAAACTACAATTTGCACCCCATAAAACATGTAGTATAATGCTAAAAGGGAAACTGACGCGAAAACCAATAGTCAGGTTTAATACAATCACAGTTCCAGATCAGAGAACCTTGAGAAACCTCGGCGTGATATTAGATGAAAAAATATCTTTCTTGGACCACGTGAAAACTGCTATAGCAAGTGCTAAGACAAGCTTCGAAAAGGCTGCACGTATGGCTAGGGTAAGTTGGGGGCTAACATTCCCTACGTCTCGATTTTATTACAAATCTATTTTCCTTGGTATTGCGTGTCATGCTGCAAGTTGTTGGGCATATAGGTGTACCCAACGACAGGAAATATGTCAAATACTTCTTCGGGGACAACGGTTTCCCCTTCTGGCTATTTCCAAAGCTTACCGAACTTGCTCAACAATGTCTTCCTGTAATGTTAGGACTTACTCCATTGGATCTAGAGGTCCAAAGACGAGCTGCAATTCATCACCTTTTGCACGGGAAACCAGCGCAAATTGGTCCCACAACTCTTCACCCATTGGATTCACAGGATTTTTTAAAAGTAAAAGTGAAAAAACTCTGCTCACTAACCGTTTTAACTACTTGGCAAAGTCGATGGTCAAAGTCCCTTCGTGGTAAAATTACCTATTTATTTTTCCCAGATATTGCTTTTCGTCAGAATGCAACCTGGCTCTCTCCGGATCACTGGACCTCACAATTTATCACCGGACACGGTGCATTTAATGCCAAGTTACATAAATTTAAAATCAAACTTAGCCCACACTGCCCTTGTGGTGACAGTAATCAAGATTCAGAACATATTCTCTGGAATTGCCCGATTATGTCAGTAGAAAGAAGCATATTGTTTTTGTCATGTAAAAATAATCGTGATGGTCCTATCGGGCATCCAGATCTAGTTTTGTCTTCAGAAAATTTCTGTCACTTCAAGAAATTTGCTACTTCTTTCGGAGAAAAAGTTTACCTTCCCTGTCCCTCACCATTCAATCCTTAATCACATCTGTCTCAAAATTAAAAGTTGTTTATTAGTCCCATTAACTATCATTCTTGCTTATTATTATTTAATTGTTTTTACTTGTAACCAATTCTTTGCATTTAATTAACCTGTATTAATATCTATATAGTTGTAATTATTATTTATTGTTGCCTTTCAAATTGTACCTAATGTATCTTAACTGCATCATTAAGGAGATATCATCTTCGGTGTGATGCAGAAAAGAATAGAAAAAGTTTATCGAATAAAAAAAAAAAAGCATTTTTTCTGAATTTTCAGAGCTCATTCCCGGTTTTTCCTACAATTTAAAACTTCCAGGCTTTTTGCATCCTAGCTACAACTGATATAATTTAACGCTTTATAATTTATTGGGAAATATTTTTTCGTTACATATTTTACAGTGGCAACTTTATTTATTATTGCACGTTTGACAAGACGAATCTTTTGAATTTTCCATCACAATAAAATAGAAAATGTTTGATAAACTTACTTTTATTTACTCTAAATTTAATTCTTAACCAACGTAAAGTTTTCGCCCACATTCATTAAAAATTACAAATGGTTGAAAAGTTATGCAAATTGTATTATTTCTGTTTTTAAACAATCATGGACAAGAAGAAAACAGTTACTAAAACAACAAAATCACATCTTAATTGGCAAGTTTCCGAAAAAGTAAGAAATATGTGAATAAAATATAATAAATTTACGTGTAAAACGTTGTAAATATTGATATAGAACTCAAATTAAATCCTTTATATAACCCTCTTACTTTAGTATTATAGAAAACATGATTTTTAGTAAACAAACCCCAATCTATATGCGTTCGTAAGGCGGTCTTGGCTATAAAATATATCAAATTCACCTTTGAAACGAAACCATTTACTAGTAAACTCAATGTTTATGAATTGTTAGCCCAAACAACCACAAATTTTTATCAATAAAACCGATTGTTTACTATAATCGCGAAGTATTCACTAAGTAACATCATCACTATCTTTTAAATTTTCTTATGGTATATTATCATACAAATTTCATTTTTAATAAGCAGGCTATAGTTAGCTAATCCCGCCGTGTCTTGAATGACAATCACGGGAAGGGAATATTGATATCTGGAAAAACAATAAAACCAAAGTATTATAGGTTAACACTGAGACATGGTAGTATTACATGAATACTTTTTCATTTTCTGATTTAATTGATTTGAATGTATGATTATTTAGCCTTTCCGTTCATCAATTTATAGCCCAATCTAATTTTGGCTGAATATGTTTTACTCTTTTTCTCCTGGAAAATTAACAAAATTCCCCCAAAAACAGTGTTTTTCTGCAGGTAATATAATAACTAATATGAAATCCTGTATTATCCAGGCAAATATCTTAACATCAAGCTACTCATTTTTTAATTAAATGCCGCAAACAACAATGCAGCTCTGTAGAAAATTTAATAATACGTGAATAAGTAAATTTTCTAGAGAAATGATGCCGGTGATTAAGTATGATGAATTGGATGGGGAAGAAATATTTCAAATATGTAATGCAAATGCACCCATGTTCCTAATAATAGGGTGTATAACCATGCCGCAATTTTTGTGACGCTTAAAGTATTTTAGCGATATTTATTTCTGGAGGTATCTTAACCATTTGATTACCGCGCAAATAAATCATTAATATGTCCCAGAGATACTGTGTGTTTTTGAGAACAATATTTTTGCCTAATATACACTCGAATTCGATATTTTAAAAACCGATATTGACTCAGTATAGATAGCACTACACATATTCATCAAAATATTGCTTATATTCTATTAGAATACCAAGTATTTAATTTTTAAATGTCTTGGACATCTGTGTTCGCTTGCATATGTTCCGGACGCCTGTGTCTGCTTGGTATTCAAGTGGTTAACATAAGTTTTTTTACAAAAACTTATGTTATTCAGTCGCTCAACCTCTCTTTTCTGAAGAGAGTAAGTAGGAGTAGAAGAATAGGCCTAGGACACGACTAGTAGTTAACTAATCGCTCTCGCTACGCCCTGTTATTGAAGGATCGGAAGGAAGGGAGGGACATCACAAACACCCATGCCTTCGAACATAAATCGATAAATTCATCGAAAAAATGCTGTTCATACTGGGACTCGAACCCGTGAGATGTGACACGGAAGCCAACAACGCTAACCGCTGCTCCATAGGACCCGAAAAACTTTTCAGTCATTATTAGTTCCAATTTGGATCTAGATCTTTTTCACGCTGGTGTGTGAGCATGTGGCGCTCTACTGACGTCAATTCCAGGAAGGGAATCTAACTGAAATGGAATTTTACTCTCACTTTTATATGGCCACCAATTTGTTTACTTAAATTAACATTTTGACATAATTGTTTTGTTCATTTGTCGTAAATAATAGAAATAATGTGGCTGTCAAAAATTTCTAATAGATGTGCGAGTATCCATATCTAAAGAAATAGTAGTTCAAAAAAAATATGATATTTTTTCACCAAGGGCCAAAATAAGTATTGGACACCAACCCCCGACTAACTTACAACAAAACCCAAATTAAGAGATCATTATTTTTGACACAAATTCAAAATTGTTTCACTTTTTTCAGAAACTGCTTATAGAATGTGTCAAATTAAAATTGGCAGTCATAGAGAGCAACGACCCGTCTCATGATGCCGACATAGCAAAACAAAGTGCGTGGCTCGATGTTCAAGATAGGTAATATAATTGCTTAGAATATAAATTTTCCAGGTATGTGGTCTAGTGTAGTGTATCCAATCCCGGACCCTCTTTGTGATTCCGGGATTGAGAAAATTTTTGGTCGGCGATTTTGAAATCCAGAAATTTTGCGAATTGCCCAAAAGTGACCAAAGCTACACCTTTTTTTTTTTTAGGTCTTCCGTGCTTTATTTTCTCAATCTCGAAATCTCGGGATTAGTACTGTCGCAATCTCGGGATTTTAGGATCACAGAATTAAACAGGATTTCGGGATCCCGGGATTTGATACCCTGATCTAGTGGTCAACATAGTTAAGTTTGATTGACTGTACTTTTAGGTATGCCGAACAAGTTGTTAATCATGTTTTGTTGGACTGAACTGAGATAGAATCTGAACAAACAGAATTGATGGATGTGGTTCGTCCTTACACAAGTCCAATAGGCCACGTCACGCTGACTTGAATGCAACCTAAACTAACTCCATGGTATTTGAAAAGTTTGCTAATTTATTCGAGGATCGTCATAACCTTGATTCCTCACTAGTCAATAAACTCGTCTAAAACAACGGGTTCTCTGTACACGGATTATATATGTTATTTATTATACTTGTACAATGCCTGGATTTTTATTTCAAAATTGTGCCTCTGGCGTAAAAGTTTGTAAACCCCCGAGCATTGAACACTTTACTGTGGTTCCGACATCCAGCAATTTTCTAACTCAACATATACTCATTTCCAGATTCAATGATAACAATGTCAAAAACCGCTCCATGTTTGATCTTCAAGAGCAGTGGCGCGTCTTGAAAAAAGGCGCCACTAAGAAGGTTATCAATTTCAACGGCTTCCAAAGACCTGCCGGTGCTGCCAATCCGAATTGTTTACCGATCAAGATAGAGCCCGTTGACCTGACCGAAGGCGATGATGACGACACTGTTGCTAGCGATACGAATGCCAATGATGGCGAGGTGCGTTTTCACTGCAAGCTTAATATTTCTGTGTCGGGCAATATTAATATTCACACGCGAATTAATTGTTGCAATAACCGATCATTTTTATGTTTTGTACACATTTATGTACACTATAGTGTAACAAACCTTATTTTGAGATAATCATGAAATTTTTACCTTTTCCCCGTGGCTATTTGTAGTATGAATTACATACGTCATTTGACATTTTTATTACAGTGACATTTTTCGAAATATTTTTTGTCAACGTACCGTAATAAATACAACAGTTAGAAATAATTAGTTTAGTATTCATTGAGGCCAAACGTATAAGGAATATCTCAAAATACTCTATAAATATATATAATACATAAAAACATTTTTTAAACCATATTAAAATCACGGATTAATTTTATTTCGAACAATAATTTAAAAAAAAAAAACTCAAAGTTGTAGACGAGCGTGAAGGGGCAAGGTCTGGCAAATATGGGGAATGCTTTGAATTAGTAATGTTTTCACGGGTCATCTTTGCAATATGAGGGTGTGCGTTGTCTATCGTATAACAGAATTATCCCTTTTCAATTGACCAAACTCGGACGTTTCGTTTTCAATATCTCGTTCAATCTTTCAATTTGTTGACAATACACCTCTACATTTATTGTATTTTCTGGTTTTAACGATTCATTCAAGACGCAGAAAAGGACCTTGCGGAGGGTAAGACCAGGCCTAGGGGTGGAGACCAACGTTCCCTCTAAGCTGCGCGCGTGCGCAGCAGTTGGGAAGCCCTCGCGCACTCATTCCGGGTTGGCGCGCACTACAAGACAGTTGCTCAATTAATATTTGATCGGTCCGCGAAGCCTCCGCGCAGTCTTCGAAATTTCCGCGCAGCTTACTCTTCGGCTTAGAGGGATCGTTGGTAGAGACCAATGTTCCCTCTAAGCTGCGCAGCTTAGAGGGAACATTGGTCAGTGCACATTGGAACAGTGCGCGCGCACTCCCTCATTCCGGGTTGGCGCACACTATAAAACAGTTATTCAATTAATATTTAATCGGTCCGCGCACCCTTTGAAATTTCCGCGCAGCTAAACTCTTGTCTTAGAGGGAACATTGGTGGAGACGGGCACTTCCTTTGTTGAAAGCCATTGTTTTTTTCGGGTCATATTCTCGTACAATATCCACTTTTCGTAGCTTGTTAAAATTTGATCCAAATATGTGGGTGTATGTATATTATTTAGTGATTTTAAAAAAAGTAGCATGCAACGCCTTGTAAACTGTTCGGTTGCTTCTGGCTTGCTCATTTTCCCCTTAACAATAAAAAAAAATTATGACCCAAAAAATAAAATCAAGTACTACAGAATGGACCTCTTACAAAAAAGTCGACTCCACCGTGTCCAGGTACAGACTGATCTCGAACAAGCAGGGCTGTGGAGTCGGAGTCGTGAAAAATGAGCGGCTCGAATGCCGAATAAGTATCTAAATTTAGCTTTTAAGTTTGAAAAAGATGACCTTGTAAAAAATTAAAACCAAGAAAAAACACTGAAATAAAAGTTTTTCCGAGAAAATTTCTTTGATAAATATTAGGTTATGTCAATTAAACACCAATTTAGAAGCCTCCGTGCACTTCAAGGTTGTGTATAATTCATAATTTGCATATGTCACAAAATCATCAAAACACGTTTTTAGCGCCTCCTGTAAAATTTGATATGTGTGAGTTAACCTTTTGACCGCGGCTCGGATCCAAATCGGTTCAGATTGGGCTGCTATAGCAGTCAACCGCGGTCAAAGGGTTAAGTCCTTTTTCCTTTCCACAGTCGATATGTATATAAGTTAAAATGAAATTTTTGAAAAACTTCCTCGGAGTTGGAGCCGTTAATTATTTTAAAGCTGAAGTCGGAGTCATCTTTTTTTCACGCGACTCCACAGCCCTGCAAACAAGGCATGTTAATAAAATGGATTTCTTTTCGGTCCCCCTAATATGCCTATTCACAGAAAATTTACGGCACACAGTGGTTAAAATCGCTTGAATATTATTTACAGGGCCTTGACAGCACAGTGCCTGACACAGCAGTGGAATTGGATAGTAACAACATGCGTAAGGATTGGCCTTCTAAGGTTCCACCCCAGCCATACAAAGACCGAATCCGTCAGCCTACACCATACAAAAATACCACCACAAAGAAGGTAAGGTTACCTCTTTATTGCTGTGCCGTAGTGTCCATGTATTTGAAGTCACATTTACTCGTGCCAAGAGGTCGAGACTTTCGTTGTTGGGTTCGCAAACTCGAATCCCAATGCGGACAGTTTTACAAATTGATTCAGGGATCGTAAACCCATCCTTCTACCCTTGATCAAAAAACAGGTTGAGCGACTGAGTAACTAGGATAGAACAAATTCCGCCTTCAGAGAATTGAATAGATCTATACTGGCTTTTTTTTAAAATGGCAATTGTGTGACTTTTTTTCCAATGAATATATGGGCCCTCGAGAGGTGATTGATTGATATCTATACATCAAATTCTGGGGCTGGTGGAGCCGAGCTCCAATTTCCCTTTCATCTGGTGTATTTTGATGTTGCTTTTCCCGCCTAGCGTCCTGGATTTACCTGGGCGTAAGCGGGTGCGTGGTCTTTGATTCTGTGGTGGTATTATTTCTCATTCGTAGGCATTACATGTGACACTGGTGGTTGATTCAGTAACCTCGAGCTAAACTAATAAAATGGTAAAACTTTTTTCTTGAATTTTTAAGTACAATCACGTCTTTATTTGGTGTTTTGGTGGATTGCATTTTTTTTATTTTACAGAGAAAGCACTATTGCAGTGTGTATTAACTGAGGTTACTTCACTCTTACGATGTTTTAAGACGTGTAGAATATTAAAAGTCATCTAACATTCTTTTTCTAAAATACCACTTGTCTCACTTCACCTTTAATGGGCCCATATTGTAATTCATACTTGAAGCATGTATGAGGCTATTATTTGCAAACCCGGCTCGTTCCGAAATGGTTGGAGAATGAAACAATACACATTTCAAAAGAATTTTTAGTTTTACATTACAATATTTTGTATGTTAACAAGTCTGGTTTGAGGCTTCTCTCTACGAACACTTTTAACACATTGGCTACGGATGACTCGTATACGAGTCTTTTCGCCGGTCTGACTGACGCATTGAAATATATACATCCAATGAGACAAATGTTATAGATTATCTACGGAGATGGCGTAACAAATGTTTGATGCATCATTTAAAAAATAAAATATTAAAATATATGCACAAATAACTTTTTTATTCGGTGATTTCGGCGATGAAAAATCAGCAGACAGTTAAAATATAACTTTAAAAAATAGGCCACCAAAATATAAGCAATTGTAGGTTAAAAATAAACTGTTATGTTTTCTAATTTTGTTTTGAGAAGGAAATGTATATTTGGCTTGTTATTTATTATGTTTTCGATGAAATATATAATTCTATGTCAAATACCCGATTCTCTTTATTAAAAAATACAAAAGTTTAGTATTGCTAATAATTCAGGCTAAAATATATCAAGGATTATGCAACAGAGTGTTGTACAACTGGTGTCCAAATTATTTTGTTAAATGTCAAATAGTTTTCAAGTTATACCCTTTTTTCGAAAGTACCTAATCTTTTGCAAAATTTCGCATAAATGCCCCGATGCTAATGAGTATTGTATTGTAATGTATTTTTATTTACTAAATTACATTCATGGTTCATGTTTCACTTATTTTTGAACGAGCCTGGTTTAAAAATAATAGCCCCATATATGCTCACAGAC
The DNA here is from genome assembly GCA_030503985.1 of Himalopsyche tibetana. Classification (NCBI taxonomy): domain Eukaryota; kingdom Metazoa; phylum Arthropoda; class Insecta; order Trichoptera; family Rhyacophilidae; genus Himalopsyche; species Himalopsyche tibetana. The sequence goes on along the minus strand of JAPJYX010000052.1, from coordinate 1,973,406 downwards.
AGACACTACCGTGTTGAGTTAAAACTTAAAAGTATAATTATTTCATTACAGAGTATTCATTCAATAGACCATAAATTATTCAAATTAGAAGCGCATAGAAAACAATTGAAGATGAATGAGGAACTGCATCAGAGGAAGATGCAGATCGTCAACGAAGAACGGAAGTTGAAATTGAAATACTTGGAGCAGGACAGGCAGATGCAATTAGATGCGATGAAAGAGGACAGAAAGTTGAAATTGGACGCGATGAACGAGGAGCGAGAATGGAAAATAGAATTATTTAAATTGCAGAAAAAAATACTGTGAGTGTGGATTATTGTTGCTTTTATAATTATTTAAAAAAAAAAAATCGGTATTACAGCCAATGCGCCAAATGAAATTGAAATATCATACGAGAAGTCATTCTAAGAGAATTGTCACCCTTGTCTTAAATCTCATATTTAAGTTTTAAAAAAATGTATATTTGACATTTACCTTAGCGAGTCTTGAACCCAAAGCCGTATGATCAGTAGAGGCAAGCCTTACCAACTAGACCACCGTAGAAGACAATTTAGTATATATGAGCATACCGTTTAGTAGGACTTGTTATGAACTGGGCTGTGGAGTCCGACTGTTTTAATTGGAATCGTGCTCGAAAAAAATTGCTACGGTCTTAAGTGGCAACACTGCGTGCTATTAAGACTAAAAAATAATTAACGTCGTGTTTTAAGCCAAGGCCGAAGTCATATTTGGAGTGCTTTTAATTTTCTCTAATAATTCTCAAAATAGGTTTAAAATTTTTAAACTCTGAAAAAATAAATATTTATAATTTATAAACATTTGTCGGGTCCTATGGCGCAGCCGTTAGCGGTGTTGGCTTTCTTGACACCGGCACTTTTGCGGTTGATTATCAATTTCTGTTCGTAGGCATGGTTGTTTGTGTTGTCTAAATATTCCCTCGCACCCTTCCGATCCTTCAATAACTGGGCGGAGCGAAAGCGATTAGTTAATCAATTGTTCTTCTTTGGAAAAGAGATGTTGAGTGACTGAGTAACAAACAGTTTAACTTCTGTTAAAATACCTCCATTAGGAGGCTCTACACTGTGAGCGGATAAAAAATAATTAACATTGGAATTATAGAAATATGAGACTTTATTTTAAATAAATAAAAGCTTTGATGCTTCCCAATAGGTGAGACGCCTCTATATGGTCCTGAGCATATGAGAGCTTGGGAGACAAAGGTTGTGGTTTTCTTAATTCTGAAATGTTGACAAATCAATTACAATGTTCTTTTTCTTCATAGATCTGAAAAAAGTAATGGAAAGTAAATAGTTATTTTAATATAATTTACATTATTTTGTGTAAAACGCTTCATAACTGCCATATTTGCTATACAGAACTATGTGAACTGCCGCCTTAGTTATAAACTCGATTTTAATTCTTCAAAAATGTACACGTTGGAGCCTTATTTAAAAACAAATCTGTGTAAAAATGTCAGCTCTGCACTCATTTTCGACAACACATCAAGAATGCTGTCTCTGTTTCCATAGTCCTCATATTCATTATTCTTTTTCAGGATCTCTCAAAGTAATCAAGACTTTTCAACGGACCTTCCTGTTGATATGCCAATAGAAAGCAATCCAAAAAGATTTAAATTGGAATTTACACCTTTTGATGTCGGTAGTGGAATAAGTGCTGCTGGTAGCGAGACGTCGCCTTCAGTTGACGCCCAGGTCGCTTGCATGCGGCATTTTGAAAATTTTTTAAAATTAATCACAGACGATCACTCATTTCAAACCGCTCGCAGTAAAGTAGAGACCATTATGGAGGAAGCTGTATCTGGCGCTTACAAAATGGAGAACGAATCCGATTCCTGATTGTTGTATTTTTGATCCAGCTATAAACATCCGGTATTTCTACGCATCTGAAAGAATCTCAACTGCCATGACTTCACGCTTACGGGGTTAGTCAGGAATATAGGGTGACATATTATGTAACCTGTTAATCTGACCCTCTTCGATTGAACTTCCTGCCAAATTGTTTCTGTGATAAAACCACTGTGGTAACTTAACTCGAACAAGGAATATTCCGTCAACGAATCTTAGAAAGCGCTGTAAGAGAGAATATATTGAACAGCAATGATTTGAGAATACTGCGGTATCATTCTAGTTGAAACCACTTTTGAATATTGTCAGTTATAAGACAAGACCTTATTTTTAAATAAAAGACCTAAAAACATCTTAGTTGACAGTGACGATAAAAAGCATTCGAATTGGGGATATCACAAGATACGCCATTGCAGCTTTTTTCAGAGGGAACCAAACATTCTCATTTTGCCATTCATCTGTATGTGCAAGCCGGTGCAGTAAGAGTGTACTTTCTTCTTTAGAATCATCATCAATATTAAACTTGAGAGTCAGCGTGTGCTGGGTGTGCGTTGCACACCTTAGAACTCTAGAACATGAAGCGATCAATACCCACCATACGCCACTGGTATACACATGTGTCAAATAAATTTCCGGTTTGTAGGTTTGCTCTTGAACATTTTGCACTTGGTCACTTCCTCCCGTTAATATTGGGCGTGCTGTCATTGAAAAAATATTAAAAATTAGCACCGACATAACATATTCCTTGTCAATCCTTCGAGCAATTAAACAAAATTATTTTTTAGCTCGTGTTGTTCCTATACTGTATGTAAGACATCCCATAAGTGAATTAACTTTGTTCGGGAAACAGAATACAAACGTCTATGGGAAATATACCGCCTTAATTATCAACCATCGGAAGGAGTCGTACAATTTAAAATTCGTTTGTAGTGTCCATAATGTTTGGCACGGTCAAAAGACCTACGGTGCTTTGCATATCCAAAAAGCAAAATAAGATATTTGTTTAGTTGCGCTAATCTTTTTTTATCAATAAAAATATTTTTTTGCTTTTCAGATAAATCCATCGCCAATTTAAACGCAACATTTTGCATAATCTCTGCTTCAGTGGACACGTTTGCTAACAATAAATTTTGATTTGATAAAAGTGTTCTATATTCTTTCTCTGCTCGTCAAAAAACTTTTCGAGGATACCCTCTGATCGTTGTTAGTCTTTTTACTTAAATTACGCATTGTGTTAAAATTGTACTCTTTTAGTTGTGATTGTTCTGATGATGATATCGATGGTTAATAGTTAACAGTCTGATTTACTATAGCTGCTTAAATTTTAAAAAAGTACAAAGAAAATGGTCGCAAAACGGCGATATCTGAAATAAACGTCAATTTCAATAGTATTAACAATAAATTACGAATCTAACATTCAATATTCGATGGTCGGCGAAAGTTGATTACTCTTAACCCGGAATCATGTTAAAGTTGACAGCTCATAACTACATATTATATGGTCCCGTAAGAGGTGAAGTGAGTCATGTGGTATTTTAGAAGATAAAAAATAGATGCGTTGTAATATTCTACACGGCTTAAAAAATTGTCAAAGTGAAGTAACCTCAGTTAATACACATTGCAATAGTGCTATCTCCATAAAATTAAAATATGCCATCCACCAAAACATCAAATTATGACGTGATTGTACTTAAAAATCCAAGAAAAAAGTTTTACCATTTTACTAGTTAGTTTACTTCATCTCAAGAGGACCCATATATCGGTTAAGTATATTTTTGTCAATAGCTTCCATGTTTTATAAATATATAATCGTTTTCTAATATATCATTTCAACCGAGTGCTCTCTCGGATATCTGTTATTTTCATTCCTTTTTTTTATTCAGCTTTAATACCCCGCTGTAAAATAGTGAAAATGTACGAGCTGTCAACTTTGGCAGGAATCTGGATTATAAGTGTTCAACTTCCGACCATCGATATGATAAAACTGTACTACCAATTGCCAACACTTGTGTGGTTTCACTGAAAACTTGCCATTTTTTAGTTCCGGTCATATATGTAGGAGGCGAAGACAGACATTGAAATTGTACGAATGCTTCTGTTTCATATGTGCATATTGGATTTGAAATTTCACAGGAAAGGGAAATAAACTGTTTTGCAAAGCCTTAATAAAGTTAGACTTTAGAACAATATCAACAAGCATCAATTGTACATACACGTGTATAAAACTCATAATTTAACAACCAATTGGTAGTAATAAGTACTACCCAAGAAATTCACTATATTATTTTTTTATTGTCCATAATTTATTTATATATATATATGTATATATTGTTACTAATAAGATTAAAATACATCACAAACAAAAAACTATATATTTTTTTTATTATCCCTCTATATTCATTTCAAATGATACTTCGTTAATTATCTGGATTTCATTTAGCTATGGTATAGTAAATATAAATTGTTAGAATAATAAAATTTTGACAGTTAGTAATGCTTACCTATATAATTAATACTGCTTTCATAGTACCATTTCACACCCATAACAACATGTTAAATAATCCCACATTGATAGTTCCTTGATCTTTCATATAAATATTATGGTACCATTATAAATACAGTAAAACTCCCATTTACACTAAATTCAGGACCGTGTAATTGTGAGTAGTGTAATTGGGGGAGTGAATCTCATACAAAATTAGGGATTTGGTTTTTTCTGCGAAAAATGCAAAACTAAGGGAAATCTTAGTAAATATATCTTAAAGAAAATATATGGACGAAATATTTAGTTACCAAGTGATAAAATGCAAAGCGCGCCAAAATCCAGCACTTAAACAGTCGCCCGGCTATGCGTATATAGCCTGGCACATGTTGAATAAACAGACGCTAGCCAACATTTGACTGTATGCGCCGCACAGAAGACCGTCTCGTAGCAACGACAATGGAATGCGACTATTCGCTCATAAAATCGGTCTTGTCACGCTAGAGCTAATTTATGACAATAAAAAAATCCAGGAGAAAAACGGCAAAAAGTACTCGAGTTTGAGGGGTCTTTGTTTAAATTTAAGTAACTGCAAAAATAGGCAACGAATTCCCATAAGAGTATATCAACCCGTAATCGGCAGAACAATGTAAGCGACGATTCCTAAATTTCTACAGGAATGGTCGGGTTTTAATCATATCAAAAGTTTTAGCCGCCTGTGTGGTCGAGTTTTATAAATTGATTTTTCAATCAATCTATGAATTTCTGTTCAAAGGCATGGATGTATGTGATTTCTTGAATTCCCCCCTCTTACCCATCCTATGAATGGGGCGTATCGAGAGTGATTAGCTGTCCTAGCCTTTTCCTTCTATTCCTACTCTCTTTGGAAAAAGAGAGGCTGAGTAACAAGCAGTTCTTGTAGAAACACTTCTGATGAGATGAACTCCGTTAGGAGTCCATATGCTCCACATTGGGAGTGGACATGGTAAAAAAAAAAGTTTTGTTGACTTAAATGCGGTTAGTAATATTAGGTTAATTAAAGTTTATTTTTACGAGAGGAAGTAAAAAAAAAACAATCTTCTGTTGATATGTCCACATGGGTACTGGTCATGGATGAGGAAAGGTCTGGAAAGGTCTTGCTCCTATTCGTTCATATATCTAATATAATAATAATATACTCGTAATAAAGGATAAACTCAAATACTATAATTTGCATTACAAATCAGGATGTTCGCTCTGCACTCGGGGATATAGCAACGTTTGGTTCTATTTAGTCTTGTGAAGGATTTATCTGCGAAGGATTGATATCTTTGGTAAAGATGTTTAACAACATGCTTCATTTTCTTACCGAAAATTTAGTTAACGTCGTTTATTGTTGTGTATTATATTGTTTATTCTTTTATCCGTAAATACAGTTCCTACAGAACAGCGTTGATAATTGCGTCATAATACATTTTCGATAGAAAAAGATAAGCATGTTGTAAGGAATATTTACCATGTATTTTGTGTGCATTTTATTTATTATCGATGCAAATGTACTTTCATGTGATACTAGCTTATTCATGACTGTCTAAGCTTGCGAAGTTACATTCATCTGTCAAACCGACATTAAATGTCATTTTGACAGATAAAGTTGGTATACAAAATTCATAGACAACGATCGCAAAAAATATATAACTATATTGCGCTAGTCGCGTTAAAATGTGAAAGCTTTTAGGGTCCCGCACACTGGGATGCCGGCGTACAGGATACGATGACGTATGTCAGAGTGTGCCGGATATCGTATCATGTAAATTGATATCAAAATTGAGAGGTCGGCGTCCAGTAAGTACTGCACGCCGTCGTGTACACGCCGATAAAGGTCTGTACACTGCCTGAAACTGCCGCTCCGTCGTGCGGGTGAGCCATAGATATCGCCTCTCAATCTATGCTCTATTTCGTCGCCTTGGGTATACAAGGTTCCACATGAATAATAAAACCGCACGAGAAGCAATTTCAGACGATGTAACTTTTCGTGGAATCGATATTTTAGATTAAAATTAAATTATTTAAAAGCATACATATAATCAGAATTAGATTTATACCTAACATATAAATTTTATTTAAATTTCGTTGTTCTATTAGCATATTTAGAATAGATGAAACTGCAGTTCGACGCTTTCAAATGTTCTTAAATGTCTGAAAGATATCTGCAGGTCGAACTTTGGTGCATTAATACTCAAAAATATAATTTCTCTTAGGTATGCTACATTCGTTCCATGCACCTGAAATACCCGTATGAAACATACTTATGCATAAACATACATACTATGCGCGAATGAAAGAATAAACCGTTTCTAATATTTTTTAAATATACATTCATATTTTTTAATGAAGAGAGAACTTTAATGTCTTATAAAATTCGCATGTTTTTCAGATTGTGCATTTATCTTTCCCATATTTACGCAAAAAGACGGTTTGTTTTCATATAACCGAATTATTTACCTGTCATTTACAATTAGTAAACATGGATGTCCGCACATGGTCGAAAATTCATTGCAGTGTATAGATCGCATCCATGCTCATGGAAGATTAAAAACTTAGATTACAGGAATCGAAATCTTCGTGATCAGGCCTATATTCAAATGATACAGTTTTGCAAAGCAAAAGGAATCAGTGATGCCAATAGGGATTTTGTGGCAAAAAAGATACAAAGCCTTCGAGGATCATATAGGAAAGAATTAAAAAGACAAAGTGATAGCCAACGTAGTGGGCGAGGAACTGAAGAGATATACGCACCATCCTTATGGTATTTTGAATTACTCTCGTTCACAAAAGATCATGAGATCCCAACCGACAGCATGTCGAATATAAATGATTTTGGGATGCAGGGTGCCATAGGAGAGAATGAAAATCGTGAAGAGGAGCAGTTGATAACGCAAAGAGTGGAACAAGAATTAGAACATAGCTATGTAAGTATTTTCTTTATTGTTTTTTATTAATTATTACAGATTCAATAATTCTTTCACATTTGTTGAGTACACTTATGCTCTCCCATTTGCTATCATTAAATCCTGCCATTCTACCCTGCCTTAACTTATAAAATATTTTTTGTAGTTTTCTCTGTTTTGTTTTGCTTCACATGTAGTAGATGTGTTACTGCATCGTTGTAAATTAAGCAACTCACTTGAGGTTGTATGCCAATCACCTCTTTGCACTATACCTGAATGTATGTCTTCTGTATCAATAGTAGATGTAGTTATATACGAATCACAAGATACACGTAAGTAATTATGCAAAGCACATATCGCCATTATCACGTGACAAATATTTTCAGGTTTCTTCATATTTATAGCTGTATGTAGTATTCTGAATCTGGATGCGATTATTCCAAACGTATTTTCAACTACATTTCGAGCACGTGACAACCTGTAGTTGAACACTCGTTTAACCTGATCTAGATCTCTATGCGCATAAGGCTTAAGAAATTTTTCATCTAAGCCGAAAGCTTCATCGCCAAGAAATACAAAATTGAAATTCTTAGTAGTTTCTTCATTTTCAGGTAAATTAAGCTGTCTAGATTTTAATTGTCGATGAAAATCTGTGTACTCTAACACACCTTCATCGGATAATCTTCCATTTTTTCCTACGTCGATGTATATAAATTCATAGTTAGGGCCCACTAATGCCATTAAAACGATACTGTAAAAATTCTTATAGTTGTAGTAAGTTGCTCCCGCATGTGGTGGCGGCACAATTCATATATGCTTGCCATCCAAAGACACTCCACAATTGATGAATTGCCATTTGTTTTGAAAACCATTTGCTATTTTTCTCCATTCTTCTTTAGAAATTGGAAACTGAAAAATAAAAGAAACATATTATACATTTAAAATATAAATACTAACACTTTTATAATATTTCTGTCTTAGGTCAGGACTACACCTAAACCAACGCCGAAAAGAAAAAGAAACCCACAGGCTGAGTTCTTTGATATTTGTTCAGCAACTTTAAAATTAAATAACCAACCACTTACTGAATTTGATGGAGTTGGACTGTACGTTTTCTAACATTTTTTAAAACAAAAAAATATATGGAATTATGACAAATTTATAAGATTTTAAATTAATTAACAATGGGACTGATGTTTATATGCTTTTAAGGTTACTGAACAAAAAAAATATATAGTTAATTAACAAAATTTTAAGTTGATAAATAATATGTCTGATGTTTATATGCTACAGCAACGTTATCTGAATAAAGAATTATATAAAATTATAACCGGTGCTTTTTTTTAGAGATTTTCCCTCCCTATTCGCTCCCAATGTGGAGCATACGGCTTCCTAATGGAGTTATCTCAAAATAAGTTAACTGCTTTTTACTTAACCTCACCCTTTTCGTGAAATTAATGATAGAAAGATAGGACTAGTACTTAACTAGTCGCTTTTGTTTTGCCCCATTAATTCTAGGATTGGAAGGCTGGGATGACTTTGTTAATATAGCACTAACACCAATGACTTCGAACATATAACGATTGAAGAAAATACTGTTCAAATTTGTGAGATCTGTCATGGAAGCCTTGTCTTCCTCTGAGTGACTTCTGATCAATGTATTTTGAAGGGTAGAAAAGTTTCAAAGGTGCACTGACGAGTTTTATGAGCAAAAGTGACAAAACCATCGCAGATGGAATCCATGTGATACAAAAAATACACTAAATCATGCAGTATACACCTGGTTCTGGTCACAGAGTAAGTCTATGAACCCGGTTTAGTTTTGTTTTATGACAAAAATTTATGAGTGTTACGACACCACATTCAAAATGTACACACGATAAGGATAAACAGCCAATATTTTTCGAATATTAATTTGACACATTACAAAATCCATGAAAAAAAGTGCTGGAACGCTGTTCCACTGCGTTACATGGAAATAAAAGTTGATTGAGCGAGTTAAACGACTAAAGCTAATTTACAAGACTTTAAGTAGATTATTAATAAGTCCGATATTTATTTATTTCAATATATTTTTTTAAAAAAACTTCAAATATATTTACTAACGAATTTTTAATTACTTTCATGTAATCTGTCTTGAGAACTTCATAGATAGCTTTGCAGGTTTCTGGTATCAGAATACTCAATGCCGAAGACGATATTCCTGCACTGAATTTTAGGTCTTCAAACGAACGACCTGTCGCCAAAAATCGTAGAAATGGTGCTAGTCGTTCCTCTGCACTGATACTGTTTCGAAGCACAGTATCTTTCTTGGTGATTCTGTGCCTAACTTTGTCTAGCAAAGTGGCAAAACATACACTGTCCATCCTTAAATAATTTTTGAAATCGTCTGGATAGTTTTCCCTTAATTCGTTTATTAACGGCAGGTGGGAGTAGCGCTGCCTGTAAAATTTCACCCAGCAACTTCGTTTTTTTCTTTTTCTTTCTTCACAGAGTAAGCTGAGGCCAACGCAAGATACCGCCAATTTAAAATTATTCAATCGGTTATCCATTTTTACGTGAGAGGTTTGACGTTTGACATTTAAAGTCAGAGCATAGACAGAACGAAAACTCTCGATCCTCTTGATAAAAGTCCGCTGCTCGCAAGCGTTCCAAGCAACAGGCCAACACGCCGCGTTTCCCACACGATTAGACATTACACTGACATTTCTGCCCGCGCTCCATTTGTCCTTTCTATTTTCGTGGACGCCAACCATTTTGCGTCTTTTAGTGACAACACTTTTGGATGCCGGATAGCCCGAACGGTTTATTCGACAGTATTTACCACGTTCTTTTGGCGTCCACGCCGAAATCCCAATGTAATGTGCCCTATTGTATTAAATTCGTCACCATTTCTTATTAGAAGACACGATGGATGATTTTAGGTGAATTGCTTATGGTGCAACCTTACCGTCAGAGCTTACCGTTGACCAAATCGTCTTACCACCACTGACCGTTTCTAAATATCTACTGATCTTTTTACACAAAATAATTACCGTTTTCCATTAAAATCCTAACCAAAACGATTTTTTTTACTGATAATTTATATTTTTGACCATTTATTATTTTTAACTGACCGTTTCATTTATTAATAACTGATAATTTCATTAACATTAACTGACTGTTTTTCGAATAAGAAACTGACAAAATAATTAGTTGCCTATTTATTTGGACTAATTGAGAGCTTAGTAGCGTTCTATAATAATAAATAGGACAATTCACTTAAAATATCGAAATAATTGCATTGCATGATTGGTTGTTTTAGAATGTAATAATAACTTTGTTCAAATATATTTTACTACATTTTTTTTATTTTAGGCGGCCAGAGACAATAACTACGGCTTCGATACTGCTGGATACTGCTGTGACGTTGATCACAAAACAAATGAACAATCCAGTACGAAAGTTTGGCGGTTATTAATTAACTGTCAAATGTCGTAATGATCGATGTTTTAAATTGAATTTTACTTAAGTAGTTAAATAAAACTAGGATAGTAGCATGTAAATAAGATCAAGATGATTTCAAACTCGGAAAAATTTAAAGCTAATGACTACTTAGAGAGGAAGAAATTAAGACTCCAACAGGTATGTCACTTTGACAACTAAATGTTTACATATTTATATTGCCTGCATTCCATTTTAGTTTTGATTTATACAAGATAAATTTATTAATGCACGTATTCGTACTTTTAAATGCTATTTAAAATTTGTCAAATTGTTTAATTAAACCAATCGACTATTAATTGCAAATATTTGCACATTTCTATAATTATTTGGGGTGGTCTGTTTTGTTTTTCATTTACTTATCATCGTCTTAGGTAAGGGAGCAGTCAAAAAATATGGCGAAAAATGTCAGAATCCGATTTCAAGAGGAGAAAAATAGACAACTTCGAGCCTTTGCCGAAAAGAAGAAAACAGAATTTCAAAGTTCTAAGCGAAAAACGATTGAAAATGTTCAAAAAGATCTCGCCAGTTGTTTGTGTGAAGTGGGAACCAGCCATAATGCAGCGGTTGATGAAATCGCAGCAGAGGAAGGTAATCTAATCTTATTGCATCTCATTAAGAAATCATCTTAGAAGAGTTTGGAATGAAAAGCTCGAATCAAAAATCCATACATTTCACAAGTATTGTTGTAGATCCTAATAATTTGCAACTTTGCCTTATCTAAATGTAATTCAATTAGTTTTATAAATGGGCTGCCAATACTTTAACAAGAGGCTCACTTAATTTCAGAGCTTTTCGCAGTGTTCTGGAGAGGGGTTGAATTTTACATAATAATTGTTAAAACCGGTGAATGTAAATTAATATATTTATATTATGTGATATTATGCAATAAACAATAATTTGTATTAATATTTGAAAAATTTACTTACCAATCTCAAATTGCATGAATGAAAATTCCAATTGTGACGCAGAAATAAGTTTCTACTATTATTTTTGCTCAGATTTCATGTTTCAACCCTTTGACCGCGGTTGACTGCTATAGCAGCCCAATCTGAACCGATTTGGATCCGAGCCGCGGTCAAAAGATTAAACGTTGTAGTGAAGTCGTTGTAGATAATCTATTTCATAAATTGTAGTTAAGAATTGATTAAATCTCGGTATATTGTTTTTTATATTTAACAAGGGATTCTCCAGCCTACATCAAATTTAACAAGTGGCTCACACAAGCCCCTCTAAGCCCCCTCCAGCCCACACACAATAGGCTTGTAATTTTACAATGTGACGAATTTTGTGATAAAACATAGTCCTTATAGAATATTTGGACTTTCGAATCAATTCTATTGAATGATATTTCAAGTCGTCACCAGTCAGTCCAGTGGCATCACCATTTCCAGACTGGTTCTACACTTTTGAATAACAAACTATTCATGTCTGTGAATCTTCTAAAAATTATCAAATCCATCGTGTTAACCCTTCAGACGACTTTTTCATGAAACGGCAGGATTGTTATCACCTGAATTCCATCGCTAAGCTTAGCACAAAAATGTATATTTAAACTATATACATAAAATATTTTTTATATAGAGTGGAAAGTCCAAAAAGAATTCAACAGTCAAAAAGCTTTCATCAGAGGATCATCTGCCACCGGTACTCTGCAAAAGGTGAAAGCACAGCAAGAACAAGAAGCGCGAAGTGCTGCGGAAAGAAGAAAAAAAGCAAGGTACACAGCACTTTTCAATACAGCAATTAAAATATATCAAATTGAGACATTCAGTATCAAATACTGCCAAGTCAGCTTCACTTTATTTTTCAGGTGAGCAGAAAGTTTGGTTGACTACTTTTAACAATATTTTTATGCCAGTTTAACTTTAATAATAGTTAAACTGCCAGATGTTAAAAGCCAACTAAAAAAACTCGTATCGAAAAAGTGAAAAAATCTCTCATCTCATTTCGCTGTCATCATTTATCTAATATTGCACTGAAAGAGTATTCTCTAATTTCAGATTAATATCGAACAAAATCATTTCAAAAGTCAAACAAAAAAGCCCATCATCGTCCAAAAGCCAAGCCACAGAGAGAAAGATCCAACATTACTATTTGGAGAACGAAGATCCTGACAATGAGTGCAGTTATTTGACTGAAAACCTCAAACTCGGCGAAGTCCCTCATCTGAATATTCAGGATAGAAATGTGGGATCTCTCGAGAACTTGAATGATGAAAAGAGTAAGAGTTCCGCTGGCAACAGAAGCAAGCAGATATTGACCGTCGTCAGTCCTAAGAAATCTAGGACTCGTTTTATGGAACCAGAATCAAGATTGACGCGTGAAGATGATTTTAATTTACACACCGATCAAGAAAATGCTACTGAACCTTCTAAAGAAGCTTTTAAAAAACAATCCACCACGAGGTTTGACCCTGCGATGCAGGCTAGCCGTTGGGACCCAGCCAATGGAGACGATCACCCAAATTTAGGAAAAGTTAACAGTGATACAGAAGACCCATCAATGTACAGAGTCAATCCTGTTGAAACTTTAAGGCAATTATCTTATGAAAATCGTTTATTACAAGAGTCTGAATTTGACCCAACCTCTTACGTGAACAGTCTCCACGGTTACGATCCAAACGCTCACGATGAAGTGCCTGCAACACAATTTAGAAGACTGCATCAAAATTCCTGTTATAATCCATTAAACATTATAAGACAACACATCCAAAATAGAAATACTGACAGTAGTAGTGGTCCCCTTCATAGTAAAGCCGCTTTCGAGACCGATGCGCATTCTAATCCTGGTAAATACGCAGCGATAAGAGACACCATAAACCACGCAAGACGAGCACCGTTTATCGATTCAACTGATACCGCTCCGACAATACCCAGTTTACCCGAATATTATATGAAACGGAAAACAGATTCCGTTCAAATAGATGTTTTGAGAAATTCAAACATCAAAAAGAGTACGGATTTGGCTCCGGCAGACGATCACTGGCTTCCTAAATCGCGTGAAAACCGTTCAGCTGACGTTATAAAGCGAAAACTTCTCAAGGAAAACTTGGCGAAACGTGGAGAACCTTCTAGAAGCGTTAAATATGTTCCTTGTAATAGACCGTTCAACAGGCAGACGCCTTCAAAGTCAGACGGTACTCGAGACTCGGCAAGGACTGTCCGATGTTACGATCAGCCGAATAAATTTGCCAAGAACGTAACGTTCGACAGTAAATTACTTGTTGAGCGAACGCCCAGGGGCGGCGTTGACGCCTATCGAAGAGCCAAAGAAGAAGACTTGGAGGAAGAGAGGCTGATGGCCGATATGAAGTTTTGCAGAAACGTTACGGCTAGTCGGCTGAGAGGAGAGAAAGCGCTGGAGAAAATGAGGCTCGAAAACGAATTGGTGAGAATGAAAAAGGAAATTGAACGACTGAAGAACAGTGAGCGCATGTCGAGAGCCTGTTTACCTGTAAGTATATATTTTATTTCTTCACACGCGAGTTATTGTCAAAGGCAGTTCGTAATACAACACAATAAATGCCCTGCATACCGTTAAAGCCTTTACCTTACAATCTAAAATCAATGTTCAGTCATTATCATATTTCTTTTACGGAGACAGGGGTTAAGTTGATATTAATATCATAGCGACTGTGGAAAGGAAAAAGGACGTAGCCCACACATCAAATTTTACAGGAGGCGCAAAAAACATGTTATAATGATTTTGGGCCATGTGCAAACTATCTTTTCTTTTTTTTTTTTTATTTAAAAAAATATTTGACATTACAGCTTACGCCAATGCGTCATATATTTTAAAGTTGAAAGATCATACGAGATATACTCGATGAGAATTTTTGAAAGTCACATGAGATTAACTCAAGGAGAATTGACTTCACAAACACCCATGTCTTAGGTCTCAAATTACAATTTTAAAAAAAATCCAATTTTGACATTGAGCTTACCGGGAATCAAACCCAGACCCACCTGATCGGTAGAGCGAGCTCTAACCAACTAGACCACAGCGGGCGAATTATGAATTATACACAACCTTGAAGTGCACGGACACTTCTAAACTGGTGTTTAATTGGCATAATCTAATATTAATTAAAGAAATTGTCTAGGAAAAACCTTTATTTCAGTCTTTTTTCTTGGTTTTAATTTTTTACAAGGTCATCTTTTTCAAACTTAAAAGTTAAATTTAGATACTAATTCGGCATCTGCAGCTTGCTTCCTTTTGATAGAACGTGTGTCAAGTTTGATACATTGTGATTATCGAAAAAAAGCTGTTTTGAAAAAACTGTGGGATACATCCTTTTTCCTTTCCACAGTCGATATATATTACGTTATGTTTTATAATAAATTTGTATTCAATCAAAACTTTGAAGGTTACTGGAATTCCGTTTTCTCAGTTCCAATGAATAACATAATGCTCCCAGCTTGAACACTTAAATTAAAAGATCAATGAATTGTTTGAGCTTGAAATACATATTTGGTCAGCGATCGAATGATGATATAATTATGAAAAAGGCTAATGGTACGCGTACACCTAATCCGTCATCGTCCGAACTATGCTTGGCCGTGTCGTCCGATCGAAACAAACGTATGTAAAGAAATGAGAGCGCGTACACTACCACAGAGGGCATCGTACAATGACGGCTGTCTCTGACCGATCAACCGACGAATCCAAACATGTTGGGATTGGTCGGCCGTCTGCCGGCTACTTTTGACAGAACATCAAGTGCTACTTACTTCAGGTTGGTATTGTCGCGAGTCTGCCGCCTACTTTCGGTGCATTATGACAGAACATTTAACGGCCATTTATTTCGTATTTCGCATAATTTATCAGTGTACTTCATATTAATGTGTGATTTTAACGCAATTATCAAGCTCTCAAAAAATAATTTTAAATCGTGGCGTTGTTTTTAGCTTAGTTTGTGAAGTTTTTCGCCGTAATAATCCATGACTAGCTTTAACAAACAATTACCACAGAAGTTTTATCGTACATATCGTATAGTTTTCTGTGAAACTATTGTTGATTTTTTTTTGAAAATGGATATCGAAAAATTCTAGGCTGCACAGTACTACTGACTGCTACTAACTTCAGGTTGTAATCGGTCAAAACCGGTCGGCCGACAACGGTTGCAGTGAATGCACATGAACGGCCGACACTTTACGTCAGAATAGGTCCGACACGAAGTCGGCCGATGATTCGGTTTTGGTGTACGCGTACCGTAAATGGTGCACTACACGCATGTCAATTATTTGAAAAAGTAATCATAAATTTTCAATAGACTAAAATTTAAAATTCATAGCTGATTCTAATTGCTGTGTACCTTGTTGTGCCGTGTATTTCACTTCTATGTATAATCTAGAATTAACTAAATATTTATGGGTTCAAATGGGGCTGTGAGTAGGGCATCCAATCCCAGACCCTTTTTGTGATCCGAGGATTGGCAATTTTTCCAATCCGATTGAATATTCAACATAAAATCGTGTATAAATTGAGATTCGAGATTGAGCTCTTCTGAGAATTTTTTAATCCAAAATACCTAAATTTCGAATCTTATTTTTTAGACCTCGCTCATCTTTCTGTAATTTTCTCAATCCTGAAATCCCAAGATTAGTACTGTAACAATCCCGGGATTTCGGGATTGGAGAACCCACCTATTGAAACACCTTATTCTTGCAGGAAACAATTTACATTGAAGAATGCCCGAGAGAGCGTGAGAGGCGCCAACATAAAATTGTTGTGAAAGAAGCCATCGAAGAGGAGAAACCGATCGACGTCAAGTCTGGACGAGAGGCCACAGAGAAACAGATTCCGGGGTCACCGGAAAAAGAAAAAGTGACCGAGTCGCCTCCCATAAAATGGTAACATTCTTTCTAAGATTACGAGTCTAATTTGCCCCACTCCCACCACCGCTTTCCCATTCATTAATTGTATACGTCAGTATCCAGTGGCGTAGCAAACGCTGAGTGAATCTATAGTTTTTTTCCCTTCGTGACCTGCTCTTAAGTGTGCAGAAAATTGATCCCTCTAGATCAGGGGTTTTTCAAGCCTGTTTCCTTTAGATATTTTCAAGCTTACGCTACAAAGTATTTAATAATAAACAACCATAAATTAAATCCTGATTGTTTTTTTTTTTTAATAATATTGTTTATTGAAATCGTAAATATATAAACATTTATGTTGCTTTTCAAAAATGTTTTAATTCCACCGTCGGTGAGTTCAGATTCGCCAGAGCCGAATTTGTGTTTAAAAAAGAGCTCGCCATTTGTCTAGGAATGGCAGAGGCCGCATTTAACTCAATGCAAACTGTCTGAGGGGACAGCTGTACACGATTGAAACCAAATGCCATTTATTCAACGCTTTCATTTTACCAGTGATGCTTTACGGTAGCGAATCATGGCACCTGATGAAGACTCAGAAAAACCATATACTGATCTTCGAGAATAAATGCTTGCGTCAGATAATATGGTTGAATAGGTTTGATTTCATGAGGAATTCTGAGATTAGGGACCGTACAAGACAGCTCCCAGTCACGTCAGTGGTTATGGAGAAGCATTGGAACTGGCTTGGTCACATGCTGCAGATGCCTCCGGAGAGACTTAATCCTGTCTGCCTCTTCTTCTGACCGGCGAGATTCCGGAGTCCTGGACGACTGTCGAGTACTATTCATAGGATGCACTCGGCGGAACTGAGTGATGCTGGCATGTCACGGGAGGAAGCGAAGCAATTGGTGGGAGATAAATAGCCCGACCGCCATCGTTATCCCAAATCTCATATGTGCTTGATACTGCAATAAAGTTCAGAACCCATGCTCTATATAAACGCATAGGTTTCAGCATACTCGCTTTCCGTATGATGCTGCAATTTTTTTAAAGGCCTTTAATTTGTCTCATTAGTCACTGAGTCGGCGGACAGTGCAATGGACGGCTGGATCAACTGGTGCAGCTGCTTTCTTTCCCCATTCATTAAATGACGCTCCCTGAGGATTCGTCCAGCATCCCACTTTATAGCGCCACATTTGTACATTGGCAATATCCACTAACCGTAAAATGTAGTTTTAATTATATATGTATAAAATTCCAAAATCTATATATTAATAGCCGATAATGTCCGTTTGTAAGGTGTCCCCGATTTCACACCTTCCAGTCTCCACTTTTTTAAATAAAATAAAATAATATAAAATAATATAAAATAAAATGAAATAAAATAAAATAAATTTAAATTAAATTAAATTAAATTAAATAAAATTAAACTAAATAAAATTAAACACAATGCAACAAAAATCTCACGTTGCTGGGCAACGGGCTTACAGCTAGTCTATATATTAATAGCCGATAATGTCCGTTTGTAAGGTGTCCCCGATTTCACACCTTCCAGTCTCCACTTTTTTAAATAAAATAAAATTAAATTAAATTAAACTAAATAAAATTAAGCACAATGCAACAAAAATCTCACGTTGCTGGGCAACGGGCTTACAGCTAGTCTTATTTATTGTATCATCCCATCCTGAATTAAAATTTTCCAAAAAACTGACTGTCTCCACTGAATGCTGCCTTTTTTTTTACAGTGTTCCTGCCAGTAAATCACCAAGTCACAGTACTACTTCTAGGAAAATACTAACCGATGACCTCGACAAAATACCAACAAAGGAGAGCAAAGACAGTTCAGGATCCACCACCGCCTTGGAGCCGTTGTTACGAATCACCCCCGATGAAGTCAGATCATTAGACGTCGAGGAATTGTTTCAACTGGTGCAAAAGCAAAAAAAGAAATTAATCAAGGAGGTTGCGATGATCGGTCTGCCAGTTAAAAATCACACCCGCTCGCATAGCCCCAAAAAGGTGTTACCTAAGAGCAGTTTGGTCGTTTTAAAAGAGGACACGTCGTGCTCGACATCCGACGAAATGCCGGTGAAAACGATGAACAAGAGATTTACAAAACACCTCGGCGCCGCCAGTCCCAAAGAAAAGTTAAGGCTAGACAAGAGGGAGAGAGAAACGTACAAAACGGTAGTCGATCAAGCGAAATCGAATACAGAGAAACCTCAGGCCGCGTCGAGCACGACTAGTTCCGTTTCTTTTCAAGGATTGCAAATTGTGATTGAAATCAAAAAAGACAACAAGAAGGTGGAAAAAACTGTTACGAGTATCGAAGATAAAGAGAACAGATTAAACACCGGAGAGTTCATCGATTCGTCCAACGAATTGTCGAGGAAGACTTCCAAGTTTGTCTCGAAGAAGACGGTCACGGTTGAAAATGAAAATACCAGTTCAGTTTTTCAATACGACACTTCCGAATCCACCACCTATATGAGTCCGCCGGAGCGAATCACTACGCATTTCGAAAAGCTACTAGATCAAAAGTTAGCGTCGCAGAGTAGCGGCGTGCATTCGCGGGAGAGTTTTCAACCTGTCGACGTCCACAAGAAGAATGCGCTCGGAGTTATTCGAAATATAAACGAACGGCAGTACCGCGATTCGGCTACATCACCGCATTCTGTTGATTTTGCTGAGAGATTCGGCGATCAATACGCCGGTCGCATTACACGAGCAGAAGAATCGACGTTTACTCGACAAGGTAATATCACCAGTGTTGAAAATAAAAGTGTGCAAGTCCAAATTACGAACCGGGAAAGCAGTACTGCGTTAAAAGTTGAAAAGAAGAACGTTGATAAAATATCCACTCTTAATAGTGATCCAATGTTAAAAAAATACATTAAACAATTGCTGGAGATGTCTAAAAATGGCATTAATAATTTAGGGATCGATGTCAGCGATGTCACCACTCCTGGAAGCTCAATAGTAAACGTTACCTCCAATTTAGCGGGCGATCAAAGTCAAAACACCTTCCATAATAAGATTGAGAAATTAAAAAATTTCATACACGAGAACTACAGCCTGCTGGAAGAACTCGGTCAAGATAAAATCTTCTCCTCGTCCAGCAATGTAGGCAGAGTAACGATCAGGGATAGATTGATAGCGTCGTCCGACGACATCCGGTCATCGATCGCCGCCAGTTCCACTGAAAACATTCATAAGCTGAAAAGCAATGTTAATGTCGGCCAGGTGTTGCCGCAAGAATCGAAGAAAATGCCTGTGGTGAATAAGGTTCCGAATGTCGCAGTGTCTAAAAGTGAGCCCGCTCTGAATACGTGTAAAATTACAAGCGGAAAACCGAAAACACCGCCTTTTATTCATCAGGTGTCGTCATCTAACGTCAGACAGGATATTGATGTCCGAGATAATATTTCACAACAGAAATCGATAGCCACAGTCGTTCCCTCTCAAATATCTAATATAAATAACAATGACAATGAATTTTTTGTCGATCCGACTGTTACAAGAAAGGATTTTGACTTTTTTGACGCTAATGAAAACGGCAGCAGCAGATCTCTGTCGCACCGTTCTGAAATAACTGACGCTCAGTATGACCAGCTGACCGAAGAATGCTCGCAGAGGATCTCGAGTTTGTCAGAAATGTTGCACAAAGTGCGCAAAGATAAAGAAGCTATACTGTCGTGGAGTGCTAGCCCTAATAGCGAAGAAGAAGCTTTTAAATTAAGTCAAAGGAAATCACCGAGCAAGTCGAATGCTAGTGAAAAAGAGACCACTCCAGCCGAAGCGTTTGTGCCCATGCTGAGTGATATCCCAAAACCTCAAAGCGTCGACGTCGCGAGAGATTCGCAAATCGATCAATTGAGACACGAGATACTTTCCATATCGGAACGAACGGACACCTTCGCTCCGATGGTTTGGGATTATAAACCGATTCCGAGCGGAATTAAATCTTCACAAAAATTAGTGGCTGATGACGAACAGTTTATTTTTTTAGATAGCTTTGACGATTCCAAATCGCAGTTCCAAAGCGATAGACCCAAACCGCCCGTCGCTTTAGTGAGAAACCCCATAATGCGTAATAATAATGTGGATACCGGGACCCCTCACGAGCTCTCAACCATTGCAGAGGTGGATACTCCTATCACTGGCAGAAATGCCAGCGGGTTTTCGAAAAATATGGAGCTATCACTGTCGTCTATCGTTTCGGGAATTCAAACCGAAATAAATACTCCGAGCCCTAAAAATGGTAATGGTAGTAAACATCTTAATTTTGAAAACGTTGGTCTGGTAGTGAGCGATGCTGACATACCGAATATGGCTACGTCCGGTCATATCGCTGTAGACGATCAGACTCTTGTTAACATTTCTATTCCAGGATCAAGAAATAGTGTTGACATCGATGTCAAGTTTCAGCCGTTCGTTTCGTTCAATGAATACTTGAAGCAAAAACATCCCGATGACATGAACGTTGAGATGACCTCCTTAGAGGAATCATCAGATGAAACCCTGCCCGATATTATTCCTGAGATGCTCAAGAGAAACCTCATCAAGAAGCCGTTCAGTTCCCACAATAGTACAACGCACGGAAGCGCAGAAGACTCAAGCTCCAGCTCCAAAAGTGAGTCGGCGCTTCTCGCGTTGAGTCCTCTGAAAGATTCGAGGAGACAAAAAAGGCATCATGAAAAAAATGACCCGTCGATGTCGGGCGTCGAAGTCATACCGAGCTCGTCGAGCAGCTCAGATAGGTCCTCTGAATTAGAAGCGGCGCTGAAGGTCGCAGGTATGGGGTGGGCCGTGTCTCTGCTGAAAAGGACGGGTAAAGCTTTCGAACTCTCGTCTAGCTCCTCCTCCGCTAGAAATGAAATCATCGCGGCTCCGTCAAAAAAACACAATAAAACCTCGACGAATGAGCCAGGTAATCTGTCGACCGCCAGCATAGGACTGAGCACGTTGCTTGATGACTTGAATATATCTGATGATTTGTTTTTTAAAAAATACTCGACAGGTAACATTTCGAGACCTTCCGTAGAGGACGAACTAGAAATGCTGCTTCGTAAAATTGAAAACGTCAAGTGTCTGCCGAACAAGGATTATAAACAACCGAATCCATCAGCAAAAGAAACCGACGTGAAAACAAGTGACTTCAAAAGATCGCTAGCGGAAGGCGGTAAATATTTGGCCAAATCGAAAATAGATGCTATTGTGAAACCGGATGAAGTTGGTTCGGGTCAAGGCAGCAAAGATAAAACACATCAGAGGACATCGACGCCCGTAATGCCTTCCGTGTCGCCTTCGTTCAGTTCAAGCGGTGCAGGCAGCTCGCAGCACGGCTCCAAATTTTTGTTTGGCATGGAAAGCGATCTGTCCTCTGTGAAAAATGTGTCCAACAATGATAGAAATTTGTCATCTGATGAAAAATACAGCCTCTCTGTTCCGAATATTAGTCTGAAATTCGGCAAGCTTTTCCTCGACTCGACGACAATGAGTGACAAATGAAGTGCATTGCCTTGTAACATAAGCCTTATTTAGAATATCTTAATTGAGCTTCTACCGTAGAGAAGATGCTCACGTCATTTCTGACTATTCATAAAAGGAACACCATAAAATTTCAACTAGGCCACATTAGGATTCTGTTACTGTCATTGCTAAGATAAAGTGTCTTGAAATTGATAAGTAATACACTTAATCCTTTTATTCTAAGAGTGCTCACTTTATATCCTCGCGGCAAACTATTATGTATCAATGCCGCCTAAAAACCTTTGATCTAAATAACTTTGGTTTAAAACTGTATATTGGTTAACAAGTATTGTAAATTATTGATTAGAAATCCATTTTAATCTAGAAATATGTCAAAGCATTTGAGTCGCCCATTTTCATTTTTTTGGACACTTACAAAAGAATATGTAGGCAGGGCCTGCTTGTGGCGTGTGCGTTCTATCAAAAGGATGTAAGCTGGAAATGCCGAATCAGTATGTATATTTACCTTTTAAGTTTGAAAAAATAAAGGCCTGCGAAAATTGCAATCATTAGCCTTTTAGCTGCCGTAGATAATTAACAGTAATAAGTATTTTTTTTATATTTTGAATTTATTATCACAACCATCCGTGCATAGAATATTTTATTTTAATTAAAAAATAAAATATTGTAGCCAAACAGAGTTCTGTGGGGAGCTACACTATAAGTGCAAATCATCTAACCATTTAATTCTATGCCTTTTTTAAATGTAGTGTTCCCCACACGTTTTTTCCTAATTATTTTTAAAAAGTTGAAAATGGACAAGGTGAATTTTGGATATGGGCGACTCATTTATTCTTACAAGAATTATCTAACGTTGATAACTTTTTCGGTATCTCAACATCACCAGACTATTCCGAGTAGTTCTAACGATGACATTATGCAGATTTGTTCAATAGATATTTTTATAAATATGTTATTCTTGCGTTAAAAAACACTTTACT
This sequence comes from Himalopsyche tibetana, assembly GCA_030503985.1. NCBI lineage: Eukaryota > Metazoa > Arthropoda > Insecta > Trichoptera > Rhyacophilidae > Himalopsyche > Himalopsyche tibetana. The sequence continues at coordinate 1,950,357 of JAPJYX010000052.1, read as the reverse complement.
ATTTTCTCTACCTTGAAATAATATAATCTCACTTCAATGTGCATTGATATTGTCCGTTATAGTAAAAATACGACACTTGAGTGACTTCCGACTCATTTTTGGTTATTGCAGACTAATTTTATCGTACAGATTATGAATTTTATCAAATTATAAACAAAAGAAATATGCCGTAGGTATTTTAGTTTATGGTATAAGGTGCAAGATTTTATAGCAATAAAAGAATTTTAAAAATCTAAGACTTATTATTCATCATAATTGGGCCCTCCGGAGGTGAAGTGAGCCAACTAGTAAAATGGTTAAACACTTGGACTGTTAAGCACAATCATATCTCTATTTTTTATTGTAGTTTACTTTTGGAGACTGGAGTTACAGGCGCAAGCACTAAAAAGTTAAAGCGCTTACTATAAATACTGACTTTTTATGCTATTGCTGAAATCAACTTTACGTAAAGGGAATAATACAAAGAAGTAACCTCAATTTTTTTTATGTAGTAATTTTATATATAAAAAGGACATAATCGGAAAAAGTTAAAGTATGGACCTAGCGGGTTGTAGAGACAGGGGCGTATTCCAGTGTGATTTTCATTTCTAATTTTTTAAAATAAATACCATTATACAATTGTCAACATGTATACATTTTAAAAGGAGTAGAATCATTAATTATAAACTTTCGAATTGTAGTTTTGCATCTGAACTTAGTTTTAAGCACGCTCATAATATTCCTTTTTACCAATGAATAAACATTTGTCTACCTTTCTATATTTTAAAAATAAATGTAGTTAACATATTAATGAATTAATAACCTACCTATATATTTTTTAGGTTTTATTATTGCAAGCAATACTAAATTTTAATTGTGCCAATGCATTTATCATCATGAGAATAGTTCATTTTATTTTCCACAATTATAATATTTAAAATATGTATATATTTTATATAAACAACACACGCACAATAAATAAACAAACCGGCGTCCAAAACTTTTTACAGTAAACTTATACTTTATAATGACCATCTGCTATTTTTAACTGACCGTTTCATTTATTAATTGAATGACTAGTAATTTCATTAATATTAACTGAGCGTTTATTGAATAAGAAACTGACCAAATAATTAGTTTTCATTGTAAAAGACTAACAATTTTTAATAAACTTTATTGTCTATTAATACCAACTAGCAACATTTATGAGACCAACTTCACGACTGTCAACTTTTCTTTTCAGTTTGTCTTTGGTACCCACGGTACGTCTTTTTTACAAATTCAATTTCATCTGTATTTATCTAAATAATTTAAAGTCATCCAACATTTATTCTATTATAAATCGATTATCCACGTATTTTTACACTCTATTCATACATGGGTTTCATGTATTACTTACTATTATTATTGCGATGAGTGACAGCGGTTAGACCTGTGGACATAACCCAAATCTGTACATGTGTATTGTATACTGACAGCAGAATTGTTTTTATATTTCCAGTCCATACGACAAAATGGGACGTGTTATTCGTGCACAGCGTAAAGGTGCGGGCTCCGTATTCGTTGCCCACACCAAAAAAAGGAAGGGAGCTCCTAAACTTCGCTCTCTAGATTTCTCAGAACGTCATGGCTACATCAAAGGAGTCGTGAAGGTAAAGTTTTGTTTCTCGAGTGAACCTAGTGCTCCCAAGTGTTGTGTTTAAAGCTTACGTGAAGTAATAATGAAGATTGCCAACTTTTGGAGGGAAATATGTGAACATTCCAAACTTCCTATAACCTAATAAATGGCCATTACAAGATGGTCTTCGTGTTTATTTAATGAGGAAATATAACAACTCAGGTGCCGGCTGTTAATCCTACTTTTAAATGGTACAGGAATTATCGAACCTAGTTATACGGTACAAAAAAAAAACCGACTCTACTAATATTTCTAAGTGTCAAATTGGAATTTTTCTCAATATTTTTTACGATTACTGATTTTACAACTTTTACGAATGTTACTAATGACTTAAAATTGTCTGAATTGCTTGGTTTATTGTAACTCCACTAACATGACATATATATCTTACTAATCATGAGAAACAAACTTGATTGTTCACACCAATCATGTGGTGTTTTATACACCTACTAATAAAATATTGTAATTGCTGACTGCGTGGCTGAGTGGTCAACGTTGTTGGCTCCAGTCACAGGTGCGATTCTCAGTACGGACAGTTCTTATAAATTGATGGTAAAAGTGTCATATAGCTAGTCATCGATTATTTCGGTGAAAAACCTCACAAACTAAGCTAAAAACAACTCATTATTTTTTGAGGGCTTGATAATCGCGTTAAAATCACACATTAATACGAAGAACACTGAAAAATATTTCGTATTTCGCTTAATTTATCAGTGTTCTTCGTTATGTGTGATTGTAACGCGATTATCAAAGCTTCAATAAAAATAAAAAAATCTTGGAGTTGTTTTTAGCTTAGTTTGTGAAGATTTTCGCCGCAATAATCCACGACTAGCTATATAACATTTTTACCAAATTGATTTTTAATTACCAAATTCATGGAGGCTTGTAATATCTTAAATTTCCTTCCACTGTTCTTATCCTTGATACGGACGTACAGTGCGATTAGCTAAACCACTAGTCCTGTCTTATCCTTATCCTTCTATTATTACTCTCTTCGAAAAACAAAGGTTGAACAAACCATCAATTTCCTTGATTACCATGTATGATAATTTAGCGTTTTCCTATTCATAATCAAATTTTATACAGAGCTGTATTGTTATTAGTGGCACTTTCCGCGTTATGCTTAAGAATTAAATTTGACATTTTCACAATAAAAATCTTCAAATCAGATTGTGAATCAACGTAAGAATCGCATTTTTTTAATGACCAAAGTCGTGCCAAATTTTAATAACAAAGATAACCAATATAATATATATAATTAAAATGAACTTCCACAAAGTTACCATCAAAAGTATAACCAATATAAATTTTTCTAGAAGTTAAATAACACAATTGCTACTTTTGTTTGTAGGATATTATCCACGACCCTGGTAGAGGCGCCCCTCTTGCCGTGGTTCACTTCCGTGACCCGTACAAGTTCAAAGTACGCAAAGAGCTCTTCATTGCCCCCGAGGGTATGTTCACCGGACAGTTCCTCTTCTGCGGAAAGAAAGCCACACTCCAAATCGGTAATTATGTACAGATTTACGATCTTTAATATATGTTTATAGATATTTAATAAATGGTCCCATTAGTGGTAAAGTGAGCCAAGTGGTATTTAGAAAATAAAAGTTAAATGCGTTGTAATATTCCACACGTCTTAAAGTATCGTAAAAGTGAAGTAACCTCCGTTAATACACATTGAAATAGTGTTATCTCACTAAAATAAAAATATGCAATCATCCAAATAAAGATGTGATTGTACTTATGAGTCACAGAAATAAGTTTCACAATTTTACTAGCTGGCTCACTTCATCTCTAGAGGGCCCATATCTTTCAACAGTTACATGTTGAAACATTCAAAACAAGACATTTTCCGACTTCGAATGATGGCACTTCAAAGACTGCCTCACACAAAATCTACACTTGAAACCTTGTATTTGTCATGTCATCATTTGCCATACGTGTGACCAAATTTTTCCTAGAATAAGATGTTATTACTACTACCCATTAGCACGAAAGATAATCAGGAAAAATGTTAATCTCAGTTCCAATGTTGCTATTAACAATCACAAAAAGTTTTGAAATGTGTTACAATTGGATGTTTCTCTTTTCAGGAAATGTAATGCCAGTAGGCACCATGCCCGAGGGAACAATCGTCTGTAATTTGGAAGAGAAGACCGGAGATCGCGGCCGATTGGCTCGCGCATCCGGAAACTACGCCACCGTCATCGCCCACAACCCCGACACCAAGAAGACTAGGATCAAGTTGCCGTCAGGCGCCAAGAAAGTCATGCCCTCAAACAACAGGGCCATGGTTGGTGAGTGACACAAATTACATTGTTTTTAAATTACAATAGCAATAAAGCGTGGGAATGGCAATAAATTTTAGACAACGCAGCAATCTGCCGCTCGTTGTGGCCATAATCCTCTAAGATCTAATATTGTCAACGGCAATAATTAAAGAATCCTATAATATTCTCAAAAGCCAACAGTGTTGATGATTTGTCTGCCAGTGTGCTAATTTAATTTCTTGTTTGATCTCCAGGTGTCGTAGCTGGAGGCGGTCGTGTAGACAAACCCGTATTGAAGGCAGGTAGGGCGTACCACAAGTACAAGGTGAAGCGTAACTGCTGGCCAAAGGTACGAGGTGTTGCCATGAACCCCGTTGAGCATCCCCATGGTGGTGGTAATCACCAGCACATCGGTAAGACTACATTTTATTTGATAATAATTTACATTATTTATGTTTGATGTTAGCTATGCGAAGTTTCGACTTTATTCTGTTTATTTTTGGAGTTGAACTTGATTATAATGATTATAGTTACTGAAATTATCAGCATCAGTTAGGTTCTTTTCACAAGAATTGTGAATTGAACAGTCTTTTCATCCAGTCAGTTCATTTTGTTGAATCGCTGCTTAGTTAATTGTTTTGTGTCTCCGCAGGTAAGGCCTCCACCGTCAAGCGAGGAACATCAGCCGGTCGCAAGATCGGTCTCATCGCCGCCAGAAGGACCGGTCGTATTCGCGGAGGAAAGGGAGACGCCGTCAAGGACGAATAGACTTAACACTCCACACCACGACGCTAGAGCCATTCCGGCAAACAATTCAAGTGATGACCGCGACACTGCACTCAACACTGACCTTGTTATCATTCTCAATTGCCTGTCGGGAAACGGTGCGGTAGCTGCGATCGCAACCGGTCCGCGTGGCCGGTTGCGATTGGAGCTATTGGAAAAAAATGAAATAAAAACTTTTTAAAAAATTACTCTTCTGTTTTATTTTATATTAATTCACTTACATACACTAAAAATCCCTTGGGCTTCGGAAGTGATACATTTTAAATCTACAAAACGTATGTTAATGATTGTTGTACTCGTCTCCACAAATTACATTAACAGCTTAACGACCGCACGTTTTTTTTTATAAAATTTCACCTGGCGAAATAAATTCGCAAAAATTATAATTTTACTAAATTCACTATAATTTGTAAGCAAATTGAGATATCTTTACAAAATTTAATTTTCGTAGCTTCCAGATACTTCATCTATACGCATATATGTGTCCGCCGGCCAGCAACCTTTTGTTTTTCAAAGACTCAAATACGCGTCCACGGTCGTTAAGCTGTTAAGATATTGTAAAAACTTGAGTATCTCAGAGTTGAGCAAGCTTTTTTCAATCGGTTTATTGAACATTTTTACAAGCTTTTTTTTGTCTTCTTGGAAGCAAGAGTATACTTATTATTTCTAGTGTAAGAGCGCTTTCTATGTCCATACGGATTCCATCCGTAAACAGCATGGAGGTTGTCTGCACATAGAGCGTTCTTATTACAATTTATTATAACATGGATGTCGGAAGAGAGTTAAATTTCATCTGCGTGAACCCGTCTGCACGCATGCGAAATGAGCTTCTGTATTCAGTGGAGTCATATATATTGCAGTAATGGACGTACAGCTTGTATAAATGAACTTGGAACACAGAAAGGATTATTAATGAATTTTCAACCTATATAATAGGATAAGTGAATATGGTCAAAGAAGTAATAAATTTAAAAGTTGATCTGCTGAGTGATGATACCACCTATAATCTGATGTCGGAAGAAATACGTTTGTTTTCAACATAGATGAACATATCCATACAAGCAACATTATACACAAGGCACTCAACTTATCAGCATTTGCTTATAGATTCAAATTGTGCGTTTCAAACAGTCAATTATGCTTACAAGTAATCCTCACACAGTTTACATATTACAACTTAAAGACTTTATTCACACAATAAAATCAATAGTCGATACATTCCATTCATTATGAAATTGCGATAAGTAACATTGTTATTCGAATGAGTTATTTGGTGTGACTCGTGTTTCCTCGCTATGAGAAGCATCTTCAGACTCCATCTTCAAAAACAACCAGTGTAATGACAGTTAGAATATCCACAAAACTGCCACGTAACCTGTCAAAGGTACATTCAAAAGAAAATAGACATTTCAAATTGCAATCTCGTGAAACAATGGTCGAGTGTTGAATTCTTTAACCGTTAGAATAGTGAATTATTTTTTATATTTCGCATATTTTGATTATTTATGCTATGACACGCATCGAATCTTATACGCATTGTTAAAAGTGTGAATTAAAGTAATTTATTATTACAAGTAATTTTCTAAAAGCTATTACTTCCAGTTCGGGACTAAGTAGATCTTTTTTTCTTTCTTCTGTGGGCATGTGGCGTCTACTGAGGTCAATTTCAGGAAGGTAATGGACTGGAAAATAAACTACACTCAATGGCTACCAATTTGTTTACAAATATCATTTTTAAAAAATCTTGTTCGTTTGCAACAAATAATAAAAATAATGTGACTGTGAAGCATCCATATCTGAAGAAATAAAAATAATTCAATTAAAAAATATGCAAATGGTAATAGATAATAGATCAGTGTGTGCCGCGGAGGAAGACGCCTCAAACTTATTCATTTTAAAGAATGCCTTTTTTAAATTTTAAATAAATTCAACATCTACGTATTCAAATAAATATTTGTTGCGTTTGCATACACGTATGACAGTAGTCGACTCGACACATTTCCTTTTTAAATGCATTTTTATTTGGTGTGCGGCCGAACAAATCCGATTTACCAGTGTGCCTCGAAGTAACAAAGTTTGGCAGACACTGTAATAGATCATAAAATATTTTGCCGGACCGGTATGGCGATACTCATCAAAGGGTTAATAAATAAAATTTACAGCAAATGAATTTCATTCTTATGAACAAGTCTTGTTAATAGTCAATCCTTAGAATCTAGCATTCAAAACATTTGCTTGACATAATAAAATTAAGAATTTTGACTGGAGGTGGAATTCCAATATCAAATTTGAATTGTTCAAATTTTAGAACGATTCAAATCTATTTGACATTCAAAAGATCTTCAATACTCCAATCCGACAGCTCAAGATCACTCTCCATCATTTTGTTTCTTCCCTGCATCGCTGTTCTGGGCCGAGCAACTGGCTGCGGACGACTATTACCATTATTTGGGTTTGACGTAGATGCAGCGGCGAAGTTATTTCCATCGAATATAGAACTGGCAATGCTGGTCGTGCTGCCTCCGTAAGTGTTGACCGGGTTGGCCTTATGAGGAGAATTTTGAGCACTCTTCGCTTGGAACATGGTCTCTATACCGCCAGTAGGGGGTTTGTCCAGTCTCGAGCTGAGTTGGGCACCGATTGTCTTCGACAGCTCGGCTATTTTAGGGCTCTGTTTTGTAGAAAGGTTGATGGTTTCATTGGAGCTGTAGTGGACGCTCGCGTTGTGGTTAATAGGCTCTGCTTCAATACTAAAGAATAAAAACATAATGCCAATACATACATATATAATTATATGCTATAGCTGATGGCCTAAAATATTAGCTTAAGTTAGTTATCGTTCTCCTTTAGAAGTTTATCAATTAAAATGGTATTCAAACTGTAATTACATTCAAATTAATTTTTTTTTTAAACCATGTCCGCTCCCAATGTGGAGCATATGGACTCCTAATGGAGTTTATCTCAACAGAAGTGTTTCTACGAGAACTGCTTGTTAGTCAGTTGCTCAACCTCTCTTTTTCCAAAGAGAGTAGGGATAGAAGGATAGGGCTAGGACAGGATTAGTGATAAGCTAATTGCTCTCGATACGCCTCGTTCATAGGATAGAATGGGTGAGAGGGGGGAATTCAAGACATACACACATCACACATACATCCATGCCTTTGAACAGAAATTCATAAATCGATTGAAAAATCAATTTATAAAACTGTCCGTATCGGGATTTGAACCCGGGCCCTCCATAGCCGAAGCCAACAACGTTGACCACTCGACCACACAGGCATTTCGAATTCATTACATTCACATAATACAACATAGTGAAATAACTTACTTTGATATATTCCAATCACTGTCAGAGTCCGTATCGTGTCCGGCCCTGCTGTCCCAATCGCTCTTCGCTTGAACTTCAACGGCAGCACTGATGGACGAGCTGGCACTCAGCGACTTCATTTGATTGGCGTCCAAATCAAACAGGACTTTCTTCTTCGACAGCGAGCCCGTCGATAGGACACTTTTCAAAACACCTTTTGTTGTTACCATGTTTTCTTCTGAAGCTGATTTCCTGATATCACCGCTCATTCTGTTTTCAACATCGCTGTCATCAGTCGAGCTCGAAGCGCCGGCATACATACTAGACAAATTCTCCTCAGATTTAGACATACGTCCGTTTTTCGGTGTGACATTATAAGACTTCAACCCGTTGCCTGCGGCTTGAACTATTTTCGGTGACAATTCAAGCTTCTTAATTGGCGACACTGTATCAGACGGAGACACGTTTGCTCGTTCAGTTTTTTGACCAGGTTTCCTTACCGGTGATGTCAGGATATTCTCAATCGAGGTTGACGGCGTATGAGACATGACGGATACAATCAGTTGTTTTCCGTCAGATTTTAAAACTGTGTTCTTCTTCGTTGGCACGTTGTCATTATCAGAGCCTTCGGATTGACTTGAACTGTCTTCGGATGTCGAATCTGACTGATTTCTTATACGTTTTGACTTCCGTTTACTTAAGCCTTTGGTCGGCGTAACACCAGACGACGATGACAATTTACTAACATCATTTTTTGAGGATTCACCTTTAAGAGAAGTCCTCGTATCTTGTCCATTAAATTTCTTACCACTATTAATCACTCTTTGAATGGCTTGATAACTTTCTTCGTCAAAGATTGCCGACTTACTTTCTCTCCTAAGCTTTGCTATAGCATATTCCTTATTGCTATCATCCGATTTGACGCTATCCCTAGATCTCATGACCGACATTGCTTTATTTTTAACATTGCTGAGAATAGATCCCAGTTTGTTGAGCGGTTGACTCGTCTTAATATTGGCGGCTGGTTTCGCTGCCATTGGGGTTCTTTTTAAACCACCAATACCATTTATTTTCTCATCTACAATGGTTGCTATATCTTTGCGAATGCTGTTGAAACTTTCATGCTCCTAGAAGAATTTTAATAGGCTATAGAAACATTATTGACAAAATTAAATGAAGCAGATAATTAGTGATAAATAATATAATTACTTAACAGCTAAGATAGTATGATTAAATAATGAAAATAAATATATTTTAAAACACTTTATCATTGTTTTTTGTTACAACTAAAGGGAGAACATTTTAATAATAGGCGAGCGGCATATAAACATTTTACATGTGTACCGTTGTGATTAGCAGGAGTTTTTCCACGAAAACTACTTGTTAGTTTAATCAACCTCTCATTTTGGGAATAGAGTAAAGATTGAAGAGCAGCAACAAAAATAGAACTTGTATAGAATTACTGGGTAGCTTATCGAAGTTATTGAAGTATAGAACCAGCCTACCATTGGAGATATCACTTGGGAGAGCTTATATAGAGAACAATGTGTTATTTGTTACGTATTCAAGTAGAGTTTGTCGGAACTTGGTTGGCTGACTTGCCTGTTCTATTGTTTTAATTTTTTTTGACAAATAATAATGTCAACATTTAAAATAGATCAATTAATAATCTTTTCAAATACATCCTGTTTTTAAAATAGAAAGGGTGGAAGAGAATTCATGTTAAGAATGTTTGTGATGTTTAAAAAGTCCCTCCAACTCTTACAATCCTAAATAACACGGTGTGGCGAGAGAGCGATTCGCTAACCACTAGTTCAGTCCTAGCCTTATCCTTTCTATCCTTACTCTTCAAAAAACAAAGATTTTTTGAGCAACTGAGAAACAAGTAATTCTTGTAGAAACACTTCTGTTAAGATATTAAAAGTATTCTTCATTCTATTTGAAGCAGTCTGATAAAAAACAAGTATAAATAATAATACGTTACCTTTGCCACTAGATGCCGCCTGTGTCTCACGGCGGCCATATTTTTCTTCAGAACATCTTTGGCGATGCCTTTTAATGATGGCCGCACACCCAACTGTTCCAGTCTCTTTGCGACAATGAGTTTGAGGTCTTCCTTCACCGCTTCCATTATACTCGGCTTACGTGACAACCTTTAAACAAGAAGAAATTTCAGTAAACTACACTGGGACACTCACTGGGGACATCTGAATTACTAATACATCCATATATAGTTCATACCATTACAACAAAAATATACTCAAATTTGAATCGTTCAAACTATGTACATTCTCACAAATTTTGTCACTAACGACCCGGGTTTCGCCTTTCGGCATCTTCAGGCATTCAAGTGCACGGATGAACTTGAACTGACAGTTCAAGTTCATCCGTGCACTTGAATGCCTGAAGATGCCGAAAGGCGAAACCCGGGTCGTTAGTGACAAAATTTGTGAGAATGTACATAGTTTGAACGATTCAAATTTAATATTGAAATTCCACCAAGCACCTTCAGTCGAAATCTTAAATTAAAAATATACTCAATGCTAAGGTGTATGGGTTGTTTAAAAAATGTATCTAGTCGATAAAAAATGAACCAAAATTTTGATGAATAGTTGTCTTTTTTTCTTTCTGGTGCGTCGTAGCTGTTTATTCTTTTCCACCTCTACTCTGCTCCCATCCATCTAACAAACTCTCATTTCTCCAAAGCTCAATTTACACTAGTTTTGAAGGCTTGCACTCATTCACGCATGACATTTGTGCATGGTACAATATATTAATAATTGGAGATAAATAAGTTCATCAATTTTATTGATTGTTTAGTACAAAATCTAGGCTTTTTCATATATTTACATAGGAAATGCTGGAAAAGTGTTTCATATTTAGATATATTCAGTTATTTGAAGAGTGAGTTATGAATACAAGCTACAGTGCATACTATTTGCAAGTATGTCTAAATTATAAAACTTTCTTATCTTATTGGTTTTCTGCAGGATTAAAAATGATAAATTTAGTAGTCCGTGAGGTCCTAAAGTTTGCCGACCGCTGCTTTATAGTATAGATAGTATTAAGCTCATGCTTATGCCGATTTCCTCAGGCTATTCATGGAGACAAGACCGAAAATTATTTGCATCCTACCTCAGAATATTATTAAATGCTAAATTCGGAACAAAATATTAAAATCAGAACTCACCTGCCGAGCGAGTCTATTTTTGTTTTTTGATCAACACCAACGGGCGCAATTTCATCGTCTCCTGAACTACTGCCGCTCTCTGATGAACTCTCTTCTTCGCTATCATCAAGCATTCCTAGAGAACTCGTAGTGTCTCTTGTATTTGCGGAAGACACGTTACGCGGCACGGAAGCCTTGGGTATTTTCCCACTCAAATCCGGATTTGATTTATTCAATCTCTTATCCACATTTTGGGGGTTGCTTTTGACTCTCATATTCTTTGGAGGACTTAGATCTGATTTTTCAAACAACTGCTTAGGAACGTATTTCCCTGTTTTCTTATTACTATTACTAATTGTTTTTTCGAGTGTTTTGTTTGCAACATCACCCTTCCTAATATTATGTATTCCATTATTAATTTTTAAAGGCATTACCTCATCATCAATCTGAATACTCTCAGAAGATGTGTCACTTTCATCATCCAGATTAACGCTTTTGCTTTTATAAATCGTTTTCATTCTTTGATTAGACGCGCTGACTGTAGGTTTGATGACATGACTTTTTGGCTTTTTGTAGTCTATTCTTACAGACCCTGAAAAAAAATGCATGCAAACATTTGTTTAAATTTTTTAATGGTCTTTATCTGACCAACTCAATCTTCAATCTCGATGTGAGTTTTTATACAAAAAATCAAAAAATAAATGCACTTGTTCAAGTTTTTGAAGAGAGTAAACATTATTTAGACCCTTATACAAATGTGCTGCAGCTGCTGTAGGTTATCACATAGAACTATGTGTGGAGTTACACTTCAGGAAATAAAAAAAGTGTTTGAGCAACAGGCAGTTCTTGAAATACCTCTATTAGGAAGCCATATGATTGGGCATGTATAAAAAAAATCTTGACAAGAAATGAGTTCCGGCACCATTTAAAAAAAAAAGCACTGACTTATATATTTAATATACTGTATATATCCTACTTTTGCTTAAAATTCCATTACCATTTTTTTGTATGAGCCTTGTTCTAAATTGTTTGTTGGCTATATAAAAAAAACATTGAATTGTTTTTTGCATTAATATTACACATGTATGTTTGTTGTTCTTTTCTTTTACAATAAACACTAGACAAACCTTCTTCGTACGGTGGCAGACTTTCGTGACTTTCCCCCACTATCAACCTGCTCTGCATCTGTGAATCCGTAACCTCTCTCTCTGGTTGTTGACTTCTTCTCATATCTGCCATCAAACTTAGCTTCTTGGCTTGATCTTCCAGAGTTTTCGTCTGCTCTTTTGCGCTGTTCTCCAAGATATCGATCCGCTTCCTGTACAGCAGCTGGGCGTTCTGAGCTTGCTCCAGATGCGACAGTAAATTAGTCTTGAGGTCCTGTATCGATTTGTGATTTTCTTCGTCTGCCGTTTGCATCTTGGACCGCCAGAATCTCTCCTGGGCCTCCAAGCGGCTGGCAACATCGAGAAAATCCGGCGCAGTCTGGAACGCGAAAATATAATTGCAGTTCTATCTATTTTCATAAGAAGTGAGTATTATCACTCTTATAAAAATACTTTAAATCAACTGAGGAAGAATTAACAGGAATATCTCTGGATACATCACATGATTCGAGTAAAGTGAATCAATTGGAATTCTATTTGGAACTAGAGATGATTAGCAAGAGACGATCTTGCGACATCCTGTATTCAAAACAGAAAGTAATTAACACAACTATCCATGCCATAATTCATTCGTTCAAAGAGTCCACTTAGAGAATCAAACCCATGGCCTAGAATAAAAACTTTAGAACATCACGAATTATCTATGTTCTACGTGCCAACTGTGATGACAATATTCACATCACATATTTATAAATAATTATTTTAGCACTTGCCAGTTCGTGCAGTAACCATACTTGGCAGAGCTCATAAAAAATTTAAAATATCCATTAAAATAATCAATTTTTACTTTATGTTTGATCTATTTGTAAATAAAACACGCTAAAGTAAAATTTGAAAATTACATAAATATATTTATATGCTAAAATCTTTGTTTTTGTAAAGGCTTGGTATATTGTACCGCTGTATGTTTGATTATTGTAACCACAAGACTAACATGCGTGAGAAAATAGAAATTTGTATGTCATTTGTTTAAATTCAATTTGAATTTATTGCGATGTTGACAAAACCATAAAATGATATTTCGAGTAACTATATACATATTTATATGAAACTGAGAAGATTGTTTATATTTTTTTAATTTCATATCGACTGTGGAAAAGAAAAAGGACGTAACCCTCAGTTTTTCCAAAACAACTTTTTTTCGATAATCGCAATGTACACAACTCGACACACGTTCTATCAAAAGGATGGAAGCTGAAAATGCCAAATTAGTATCTAAATTTATCTTTTAAGTTTGCAAAAAGAAAGACTTGTGAAAATTGCAACCAGGAAAAAGGACCTAAAAAAAGGTTTTATTTGAACAATTTATTAAATTAATATTAGGCTAAGGCAATAAAAAACCAGTTTATCAGTCACCGTGCACTTCAGGGTTGTGTATATTTCATAATTTGCTTTTAGCCTAAAATCATTTTTTTTGTGTTCAAGTCGTTTTTTGTGTCTCCTGTAAAATTTGGTATGTGTGGGTTACGTCATTTTTCCTTTCCACAGTCGATATGCAAACATCTGGCTACTGAAAAAGAATTAGTAACTTCTTCTAGTTGTATTTTTGTGGAGCTATAGAAGGGAGGTATTCGAATAAAATGGATAATTCTACACAAAACATTAATTTTTTTACTTATCGCTCTACGGAACTAAGTCATCAAATTATGAACAAAAAAAAATAGCACGAGAGTCAGTGACATATTGCATAATCCAATACTATTTATCACAATATCGTTACGAGTTATCGTTAACGATGTTCTCTTCTTACAGTATTTAATATCACAGCATTAAATCTACTTATAAAAACTTGATTAAGCTTTACTGATCACAATATGTTACGTAAGACATAATCAATGGTTGCAATATATTTGTTTGTTGTTATCCATTTGGTAAATGTCCAATATCAATTTGAACTGAATGATACGCAGGCTGATAACAATATTTCTCAGTAATCCAGTCATAGTAAATATGTCTTCGTTTTGGGAAACTGGCACAAGTGATCCCTGAAATTTCTAACAATACTGATAGCACTATCATCTATTCATTGAATTGGCTTTTACTTTTAGGTGAGGATTTTTAATAGGCAGTGACGGTTCTACGTACTGGGCTAGGTGGCCATAGCCCGACCTGAATTTTTCACCCAAAATGTGTGTAAAAAAAACATAAGATGGCTGAATAAAAACGAACAGCATTTCCTAACCTAACCTAACCTAGCCTTTACCAAATTTAAACAATATAATTGTTTTGATAAGACAGTGCTATGTCCATCTACAATAATACTCTCGATTGTGTTTTGTATTACATTTTTAAGCTGAGCCAGCATAAAAAAAGCAATAACACTATACATACTCCATACAGAGCAGGCAACGTGACGACAGTCTGGCGATACCTACGTATTATTAATAATAAAAAAGGCTCAAGATACTTTGAAATTAGTCCTAGCTAAGACACATGCTTTTTTATAACACTCTGTTTACACTGGGGCGCAATCAAGCACGATTAGAAATCGTATGTATTTTATAACCATTGGCTATACGGAAACGTCATCTAAACCTACATGACTGCGCCTCGGCTTACAGCCTGCAGTCATTTCGTCACACGGGCTAATTCAAACTAGCCCATACATACAAAAACACTCGTACCAACCTCTGTTCGTTAAAAAACAAACCTCAGAGTTCGTTGTATTCAGGACAAGCTGTATTGTATGAAACAAAACACGGTAGTTCACTTTGAAGGAGACGAATTTGAGGTCCAGTTTTTACTATTCTATTATTTCATACTTACATTAGCTTTGATTTTATTATACAATAATTTATGCTTTACAGTAGTGTCGAAGTATTTGTTATTTTTCTTGTAAATTAATGTATAATGCGAAGTGGAAACATGCGCAATTTTGTAAATATATTTTGTATTTTTCTTGTAAATTAATGTATAATGCGAAGTGGAAACATGCGCAATTTTGTAAATAGTATACAATGCTAAACTTTTCTCTAGCCCACCCAAGATTTTAGGTCACGAACCGCCACTGCTAATAGGTAAAAATAGCAAAGTATCTAGTTCCACAAGAATTTTCCGGGTTGGACAATAACTATTTTGACTTCACGCAATCGTAAATACCGAGGCTTTTTTCCCATGTAACGCGATGGAACGGCCACATGCGCCACATTGGGAGTGAACATGGATAAAAAAAAGGGTAAGAAATAATAAACATTAATGCCTTTGAACAGAAATCGATAAATCAATTGAAAAAATGCTGTTCGTACTGGGATTCGAGCCCGTGAGATCCGTCTCAGAGGCCAACATCAATGACCACTGTGCTACGGAACCGACAAACTACTTACCGGCAACACTTTACACATAACTGCATACTCAACTCCAATTTCGATTTTTTTGTAGTTGTCTTACTAAAATAAGATCTCAGAAAAGATAGACACTTTATGAGGCAACTATTTGCAAACACGGCTTGTTCCAAAATTGATGAAACATGAACCATGAATGTAATTTAGTAAATAAATACACCTATCCCTCGATTTACACGGTAGATAGGTTCCTGAGAAAAACGTGTAAATCAAAATTGTATATTTTTTAATGTAAAACCGTGTAAATCGAAAAGTACACGAAAAACGCATAATTTGGGTGTTTTCTAAAATATATAAAAAACAAAATACAAAAAGTATAAACATACATATTTTTTTATTAATTAAATACAGGTAAAGCTTATAGAGTAACAAAAAAATGAAATCCAAAAGATTCATTAAAAAAATATTGTAACGGTCGGTGGAGTTTTTATCATTCATCACTATCACAAATCACTGTGACTTGACTTGATGACTTGCTGTGAAAGCATTCTTCTTTTCAGACAAAGAAGAGGATGATATCTTCTATTTAATTTTTTCATAAATCCGCAATGCTTTATTTGTAATAGCATTGGTATCAATTGGCATCCGTTTTTGAGTTTGGTCCTCTATCCAAATCATTAATGCCTTCTCCATGTTTTCCATTGTAATATCTCTGATATATGAAGTTGTGCTCATACTCGTAGTGCCAGCTGCTACACTCTTTCTAATTGAGTTTTCATTTTTTCTAATGGTTCTTATTGTAGCTTCATTCATGCTATATAATCTAGCAACGTCTATTACTCTTTCTCCGTTTTGTAAAAGATCCAATATTTTTATTTTTTTGTTAACGAAATAACTTTTCTTTTTACTTCTTTCGACATAATAAGGCTACAAATATTATTCAAGATATAAAACACGTAATTAAAAATTATGTACTCGTTTTTTACTTACGAATATGAAGAATTAAAATTTTTAAGTTAACTTTTTTAAACCGTGTAAAAGCGAAAACGTGTAAAAAAAGTACCGTGTAAATCGAGGGATAGGTGTATATTTTTTTAAAGTATTTTTAGAAATCAGTCTCAAACATGGCTTTCCAAAGAAAAACTAAAAATATTTTTGCAAAATATATATTGTTTTATATATACCATGTCCGCTCCCAATGTGGAGCATATGGACTCCTAATGGAGTTTATCTCAACAGAAGTGTTTCTACGAGAACTGCTTGTTACTCAGTTGCCCAACCTCCCTTTTTCCAAAGAGAGTAGGAATAGAAGGATAGGGCTTAGACAGGGCTAGTGGTAAGTCAGTCACTCTCCGGAAGCCTGTTCGTGGAATAGGATGGCAGGGGTGAATTAAAGACATCACATACATCCATGCCTTCAAACAGAAATTCAAATAAATCGGTTGAAAAATCAATTTATAAAACTGTCCGTACTGGGATTCAAACCCGTGACCTCCGTAACCGAAGCCAACGACGTTGACCACTCGACCACACAGGCGGCTTCACATATTGATTTACAAAATGAAATTCAAGTTTAATTTTTTAACCATTTTGAAACTAGCCGTGTTTGTAAATGATATCTTAATATCATCTTTCTCAATCCAGCATATTTAATTGTATTTAAAATTAAATATTCAATGAACTAATTTTGCTTTGTTATCTAAGGAAAACGAGCACACATGGTATTAAAAATTAATCGTAGCAAACCAAATACGTTGGAGTTCGAACGATTATGCATAATGGTTTATGTAATAGCCGTGCATTAATATTTGTTTGGTCATTATGGAGATTATTACTACATATTAACTTCTAATTGTTAAATGGGGCATTTACTGCAAAAATGAAGGCGAATGAGTACTGAACTACAAGTCATGTTATGTGATTCTCTTACGAGTTGATTCGCGAATTGAGAGTCTGTTTTTAATTAAAAAAACGACCTTATAACCACACTGTTCTGGCAGAAGTTGGTAAATAATAGATTGATAGTTCTGAGTAAACAGCAAATGAAAGACTTCAGCGTTGATATTCTATGTTACGTATTTAATTATGAGCCACGTTTAACTCAATGCCATCTGTTTAACGCTTACATTCTAAAAGTGCTGCTTTACGATAGCGAATCATGGTACCTGACAAAGACTCGGAAAAACCGTATACTGAGCTTCGAGAATAGATGATTGAGGTGGTTTAATTTTACGAAGAACTCGGAGATTAGGAAACGTACACGACAGCGCCCCGTCACGATAGTGGATTCAGTTTTCTGTTTAAACATAGTTCGTGAGGTTCTATGCTTCACCAACCGCTGCTTTAAACTATCATTCTTCGAACATATAGATTTCTTTGTTTCCATTTGACTTGATGGTTGACCATAATGGTAAATTGTGCAATCGGTTTCTGTTTGAAGGCATCGGTGTTTGTGATGTCTAAAAATTCCCTCCCACTCTTACGATCCTTCAATAACTGGGCGTAGTGAACCACTAGTCCTGTCTTAGCCTTATCCTTCTATCCCTTCTACCCTCTTTGGAAAAGAGAGGTGGAGGGACTGAGTAACAAAATGTTTGTAGTGAGATGTAGGTCATTAGGAGGTTAATGCTACATGTTGGAAGAATGGATAAAAAGCTATTTTCTATGAAATAAGACTTAGAATTAAATAAATATTAAATATTTGTATTATTACTTAACAAAGAAAAGATAAAAAAAAAATGTTATCTGACAAACTTATCTATTGCTTAATATTTTAAGTACATAGTGTGTAAATCAAAAAATAAAGGTCAGTTCTAAAATTGAAAGTCAAAAAATCAAATGTAAAAGAAATGGTTAGTTCAAGAGCATTCGTACAATTGATAAAACTCGAAGATGCCAAAAGGCGAAACCCGTGCCGTCATCGACAAAACTCACGGAAGAGTACAGAATCAAAATAATTAAAATTTGATATTGAATTTCCATCAAGCACCTTCAGTCAATGTTCTAAATTGTAAAATAAAGTATGGAAAAATCTATATCAACCGTTGGAATACCGCGCAAATAAATCATTCGATTAGAGATACTGCCTGTTTTTGAGAAAAATAATTTTGCCTAATAAACACTCGAATTCGATATTTTAAAAACCTATATTGACTCAGTATAGATAGCACTACACATATTCTTCAAAATATTGCTTATATTCTATTAGAATATCATGTATTTGATTTTTTAAATGTCTTGGACATATGTTCCGGACACCTGTGTCCGCTTGGTATTCAAGTGGTTAAGTAATTTAAAATATTGTAATTTTGTATCTTCAAAGACTCTTCTTGAAGCATTTTCTTTTTAGATCTTTATTGAGTAAATCTGTGGGCAGGGCAACCAGTAGAATTAAAGGAGATAAGAAATATAATATACCCTTAAAAACTGATAATACACGTCGGTTGAAGGCCGTAAGATTGAGCCCAGTTATCTTTTTGGCCAGTCTAGCCCTGCCTGTTGGCATGGTGTTATTAAATATCAATTGAATGACGGTTCAATTTGTACTGTAACAACAGAAACGAGCAATTTTAGTCTATGTCCATCTCTTCTACGTAAAACAAACCTTAATTTTTTGTATGGATGGATATATATGAAGAACGCTTCTGCATCAGATCAAGGTTGTTGATGCAATGAAGAATAAGATGACGACTATAATACACTCCCTTCAAATCCATTCATAGATAGTCGTTGAACAATCAATGAACAGCTTCACTAGAATTTTAATTTTATCTTATTATTTTAGACGCATAATACTGTCCCAATATTTACACTTGAGATTGCAATGTCTTTACAATTCTGTAAGCTTTGAGTAAACACTGTTTTAAATTGATAATGATTCCGTAAATAAATTGCGTTGCAAGAAAAAAGTGTGGTCGGTGCTCAAAATTAGCTAGACACAGCGATGGGCAGACAATTAGTTAACGAGGGTGGATTTTCACTTTTATATAATTATATGCAATAATTAAAACAATCGACTGTTACTTTATGTATGTTATACTATTTTACAATACGAAATGCACTGTAAAATAAATAATATCGATAAAATCTATTTATCTACCCGATGTTGCAAATGTCAAGAGTTCCAAAACTGACGCAAAAACTTGTACTATTCTTTCCACTTCAATTCCATAATTTAAACATTATCGGTCTAAGCAATATCATATGCCAAAAAATTGTCAGAAACAATAAATAAAACACCATAAGTGCGTTTTTAAATTTGATTAAAATACATTGTGTAACATTAAGATCATAGAATATTATTCTTTTATATTTTACCAAGGGGCTTACACGAGCCCCTCCAAGCCCTCTCTAGCCCACCCCTGGGTAGACATTTTAAAAAAGAACTTTCAAAAAGTTTACTTTATTGTTCTCCAACCATGTTAAATTTCTTCATTATATAGATCAACTGTCTAGGAAAGAGTACTGATATTCGCCAAGAAACTGAACATCCAGTGAGCACCGCATTGAAAGTTTACAAGTCTTTAACAACCTTGGAAGATAATATCAATAAGCTGTGATGGTTGGAGTCCATCCGTTTGAATAAGTTCAAGCAAGCTTATCATTATTGGGACTAAAGAATTGGAGAGATACAGCAGGAAAACTATAACCTGATGGAATTAGAAGTAAACAAATTCCGATTACTAACCTTCTCTTGCAGCTGTTGCTTTAGCGATTCAACTTCTTCCTCCTGCTTCTTGAGCGCCAGAGTAACCTGCTGGTACCGTTCAACGCTAGCATCAGTTTCCACCACACGTTTCTCTTGTTCGTTTCCTTTATTCTTAACCGACTCGATACTTTCTTCCAGTTGTTTCTTCAACGCCTCAATCTCGTTTGAATACTTTATGCGCTCTTCCTTCTTCCACTTTTCAAACATGTCGACAGTCAACGTTTCTTTTTCCATGCAATCCATTTCGACTTTGTCATTCTTGTCGACTTCTTCTTTTTCATCATTGTTAATTTCTTTATTTTCTACATTTCTGATTGGTGATTTGCTGACAACTATCAAATGCTCGTCATCCTCTTTATCAAATTTATCCATAATATCTTTATGACCACTGTAGCCGTTATTCGTATGCATTCTTTTTTCTGTATTGTTCAATCTCTCCTTCAGCTCCTTGATTTCAAGATGGAGTTGTTCGTTTTCAAACTTATTTCCGACCATATGTCCTGGAGATTGGCTGTCTTCATTTCTGTCACCGATTTCATTATGGAGATAGTTTTGGTAAGGGAGACTAGAGTGCCGTCTTGCGAGGTGTGACTGAAGATAAAACTCGTTAAGGAACGCTTTTTCACAATGCGGACACTTCTTGAACGGAGCGTTAGTATTTTGGTCTCCAATATCATGTCTGGATACGTACTTGAGCAAGTTCGTCAGGTCGCTGTTCCTGAAGCCCCCCGTCGACTTTTGTTGCCGTCTTGTTCTGTTTCGCAGTTTTCGTATCTCGTCTTCTTTCTCGCGCAGCTGTCGTCTGAGATGGTCGGCATCCTGCGCGACAAAACAATCATTAAGTAAGTAGTCAATAATAATAATCAAGTTTACTTTCGCCTGTGTGACGACGATATGACGTATAATGAATAAATAGAGACCTCAACCATATCCCTCGTCTCTGCCTGAAGAGCTGGTATCGCCATGTCAAGATACTTCCTGCACTGTAGCAGATACTCCACAGCTAGTTGCGCTAATCGGAATAATTTCACGAATCCGCTGTCCAAGATCCGGACGTCGAAGTCAACCTCTAGGCGACAATCTAGCACCTAAAATATTTTCAATAAATGTTATTATTGATTTAGAATAAACATATATTAATTGGAAAACCCCATTTGATAACACCCGCTGTGGTCTAGTTGTTGAGAGCTTGCTCATGTTAATGTGATTTTAAAATTAACAACAAAACATATTGCTGCTCAAGTCATAGTGAATGTCGCAATAGAAACAATTGTATTTCAATCCATCTTAAGCTTTTTAAATTTACTAATTACATCTTCATTAATATCTTGACCTATTGTCCTTGTTGGTATGTTTGTAATGCTTACATAAAAGTTCCTTGTGCAAAAATTGCTAACCAAGCAGCTGATGTTTATGTCAGCTCGACGTTGATCAGAAATATGATGACTCATTTTTATACATTTTATATAGCTAAGCTAAATTTCTGGTACTGAGAAGCAGAGTGCGGCAAGTCCACTTTTTCGAAAATGATGTTTTGATGCCAATTTTCCAATGAGACTACAGTTTTTCAAAATGGAAAAGTTCAACAACGCTCTACTTTTCAAAAAATAAATCATTAAATTTATGCAGTAAGTTCTTATATGTGTAGACGTATGCAGTCGATTGACATGTTGCATTGTGTCACAAAAATCCAGAACGATTTTATTGCAATACCTCCATGCATATGGTCTTCCATTTAAATACAATAATCGGTACCAAACTTGACCATAATGTATAAGTTAGGCATGCACAACCTATTTCCTTTAGTGAGCCGCATAAAAAAATACGATATGTTCGGGCCGCAAGTCAAAACGAATTTTTAAGTACGCGTTTACAAAAAATATCTTTAATGTTAAGTATTTATACATGTTGTATTTATAATAAGATATTTCAAAAGGCAATGCTATATTTATCTTTGCAAATTTTAAGCTTATTTTAAAGAATTCAATTATCTTCTAAAAATGCATTTTTTTGATTAAAAATATCCGGCATTTCGCGGCCAATTGTGGGGTGGAAACTTTTGAAATTTCGTAAATCGTACGCAATGCTAATTTTTTTTAACACACTTAAAATTTTAGGTCACGAACCACCACTGATTTCAGACAACCGATCATCAATAATACATACCTCACAGATGTGCTCATCAATTGTCAAGAAATCTCTCTCCTGGATGACCCGATCAATATCAATAACTTCTAAAACAACAAACATATTCTAATTTAGTACATGTGCTGACATTAGTAATATAACTGAAAGAATGTGCTGATCAGTGGTGTACGATGAGTGTTGATTATGGGTGTGATGTGCGAGAAAATTATAAAAAAAAACAATTAGGTATATCAAAACTATTAGAAACAAAAAGTTGACCAACTGAGTCACAGACAGTTCTTGTCGAAAGACTTGTTAAAATAACTTCATTTGGAGGACATATGCTCCACATTGAGAGCAGACATGGATTTTAAAAAATATATATCAAAATGTCTTGAACACTATTATAAGAGGAAAATAAAATCTAGACAAAAATGTAAATATAAATATTAGTAATAAATAATAACGTCAAAATGTAAATGATACCTGTTAATAAGGAATTATATAATACATAAGCAGGACTCGATTTTTTTAATGAACGCCTGAAGGCCGAATACACTTCTGTGCTGCAACTTAATAGGTCGCCTTTCATCGTAAAAGTTGCGTACAAAATTATTCGCTCCACGCCACGCGTACCCAGACAGCGCAACTTTATGCAATTGTATGAGAAGGCAAGTCGTGCGGCTGGGCACAACTATACTACCGCACTAAAAATATATCACTAAGTTTTCTAGATTTTGAGAGTGTATATTCAGGGTGTGCGGTGAACACCTTGCACACCATGATAACAATTCATAAAACCTGACAAACACTGTATGCTGATCTTCGAGGCAGCAGCTTACGCTGCAAGGCTTAATTTCGATTTGTCTAAATCTCATTGGATGAATTCGAGGTGAAAAGACACCACAAACATCAAAGTCTGAGATCTTAAATTTCAATGATCTTACCTAACCTTGCAGGAATCCGTCCCGCCTGGTTATAGTTAAACATCTGTACTGGAAAGGCGGATTAAGCACTTGGAGGCCCTGTTTTTGAATAACGTAAAAGTGTCCGAAAATTCCATATGAAATAAAAGTAAACATTGAAATCTGTATATAAAAGATAAGGCGTGTGCCTAATGGCCCTTAGGGGGTCATCCGCCACTGCTTATTTAAAAAAGTACTTCCTGTGTATTCATCTTTTATTTTGTTATTTCCAGTTAACCTTCAAAGTTAGTAGACAAATGATAGTATGACATTGTATTATATAATTCTTTTCGGTATTTTCCTCCATCCAGCTGATACTCAACATGTAAATTTTAACATCGGTGCTATTTCTGCCATTTGGAATGACTGTGTCAGTCACACCAGTATTCGTCAACCTATGGTCCACGGACCGGCACCGGTCCGCGATGACTTTTATGTTTCGAAAAATTTTCGACTCGAATATCTCTTTTGTGCTAAAATGTATTAACAAATGATGAACCAAAAGAACGCAGTTTTATTAGCTTTCATGGGTACAATTCTTTGTAACATCGACTCGACGTTTCAATTGTTACTTTTCGAATACATTATCCTTAGCAAATATGTTGTACAGCCAATTCTCAACTTACAACAGGGTTCGTTACACCACCTTGGACGTAAGTTTAAACGATAAGAAGAATTGTATACAAATAAAAAAATATTTAAAGCATTAAAAAATAAAATCCAATACATGGAAATAGAATAATATAGTCATAAATAACCCAATTATAACTTTATATGGTTCACTCGTGGCAAAATATTATTTGATAAAATATTTGAAAGAAACTGGAGAAAAAAATATGTATCACTAATACTCCATTGTTGGTCCAAGTCAACGTTTCCTCTAAGCTGCGTGCGTGCGGCCGCGCAGCATTTGAGAAGCCCCCGCGCACTCATTCCGGGTTTGCGCGCACTACAAGACAGTTGCTCAATTAATATTTAATCGGTCCGCGCAGCCTCCACGCAGCCTTTGAAATTTCCGCGCAGCTAACCCTTCGGTTTAGAGGGAACGTTGGTCCAAGTAGTCGTATGTCGAAAATTGGCTGTATGTAAATATGCGTATCTGGTTGACGCTGGTCCGCGAAATATGTTTACATTTTTACTGGTCCGCGGATCTAAAAAAGGTTGTAGAACACTGAGCTAGACACCGGTTATAGAAAATCAAAAGTTACACACACACACACGTATAACGCTGAGCGTTTTGACAAAATAGAGACAAGACTAGTGAATATACATATCATCAAGGCCGCAGCGAGGCCCTTTAACGCACAAGGCAAGACTCTATTACGCTATTTAATATTTTTCTAATAAAAAACCCGACATCATTTTGGCGCCCCTTAAGCTTATCCACCGCCGAGGGCAACCGCCTAGTTACGGCCCTGTATATTCTTATAAATACACCGATGGGCAGGCCGTATTGATAGTGGACTAGTCAATTCATTTCAGGACACTGCAGTTTCTCTGCCAAGCTCTTCAAGCTCAGCAGGATTGACACAAGGACATGCATACGAGTATGTGGCGTGATGCTGATCACATTCTCTGGGATTTTATCATGAATAGTGAACGGGAGGAATTAATCCAATCAGCAGACAGTTGTACCTACAGGCCACGCTGACTTAGTAGCTACTAGGGCAGATTTCTTAATTAATAACAAGAAATTCAACAACACAGGACGATAGTAACAAACAAAAGTTCATTAGATTCTAAAAAATTAGACTTGTCAGACATTTCTAACAATGAAATCGAATTACATCCAGTCCTTCACAAACGTGCGCGTGTGTTATCAAGTAACAATGAACGGTATTATTTTTTTCTTAAATGAAATACATATGAATAATATTTTGAAGACTTTTTTGTCGGTTTACCTTTATTACACGGTTTTCTATACTACAATGTGAATACCGCATTTTTTCGAGATACTTCAGTCTGGCTTCTAGTTTCTTAATCTGATCAAAATACATATAAAGAAAAACGCACGCATATTTAATCCACGACTTCATTAACACTATTTCTTTGAAAAACCTTCTGATTCTAAAATAAACACAAAAACTATTTTCTGTTTCCCGCAGATTTAAAAAAAAAATGACCTACATAATTAATGTTGACAAGTGAATACGGAAACAAGGCAATAGGCATACACACATTATTATCTTTGTGTAGAGGTACACGTAATTGCATTATTACATATAAACTGATTTAATTGTTTTATGAACAGATAAATACACACTAAATATGTGATTTAAAAAGAAATTAGGTCAAAGATGCGTGACCGGATTATTTGGATATATCTAGGGTGACCGTACGTCCCGTTGTTACCGGGACAGTCATACTGTTATCGTTATGTAAATAGATTGACAGTTCCGTCGTTCTGGTAAATATGGTCGATTTGTCTCGTAGACAGAGAACCTTTCGCACACTCTTGAAGACATTAACATACGATAATAATTAAGCTGATTGAAAAGCTTTACAAAACTAATATTTTACTGTATCTTGGTTGTTACAAAGCATTCTTCTTCTTCTTTGAGCATATTCGCTCTCTATGTGGAGCATGTGGCCGCCACGCGGCACCTCCATCTTTCCCTGTCTCCCGCCAATTGCTTTGCTTCCTCCCTTGACATGCCAGCATCCCTCAGTACCGCCGAGTACATCATATGGGTAGTACACAACGGACGTCCGGGGCGCCGGAATCCCACCGGTCGGAAGAAAAGGGAGGCAGGATTGAGGCTTTCCGGAGGCATCCGCAATACGTGACACAATTAACCAATTTAAAAATGACGAATCACGGAAGAGCCTTACATATACAAACTATGTGGATGAACATTTTTATTATAATTATTTCGGTTTAATAGTTATAATAAAAATTTGTACATTTCGTACTGGGATTCAAGCCCGCGAGATCCGTCACTGAAGCCAAAAACGGTGACCACTGTGCTATGGACCCGACATACTACTTACTGGCAGTATTTTGAACATAACTGCATATTTAACTCTAATTTCGATTTTTTTTTTAGTTGTGTTACTAAATGAACGGGACGATCGATAAGCACTGGCTTAGAAAAGATACGCTCTATATAATCTTACTCGCTCCAACATCTTTACTTGTATTTAAAATTAAATTTTCAATGTACTAATTTCGCTTTAAGTTATCTTTTAGCAAATGGTGGAAACGATCAACCATGCATTCGAACAGAAATCGATTAATCGATTGAAAAAAATGCTGAACGTCCTCGAATCTGTGAGATCCATCACGAGAGCCAATAACGTTGACAGTTCTACACACACTGCCGTCGCGACCGTTCCGTTTTTACTTCAAATGATTGTGGTCAGCCTAAATATATCTAATATCTATTTCAAAGTCCAGCCAATCGACGTGATTGGATTTCAGATATAAGTACTCAATCCTCATTCACCAATAATAATTACGATATCATGTCACGCTTATCATACCTAATAACAATATATTGATTTTTGTGATAATATATATATACTATTTGTTTTGTGACAAACTCACTGGGTTAATTTTGATAACACGTATAAATTTTGAGCAGACACATAGAAAAAACCCAACTCTACTTTGTAATCAGTGTCGTAGGAAGGGGTCCTGCCGCCCGGGGTTGTCCTTGAATTTGCCGCCCCAATACTTCCTCTAATTTTGTTTTTAAATCACTTACAATATTTTTTAACTATGACTAGGTGTTTGACTACTTTTTTTTTAATCCATGTCCGCTCCCAATGTGGAGCATATGGCTTACTAATGGAGGTGTCTCAACAGAAGTTTTTCTACGAGAACTGTTTGTTACTCAGTCGCTCAACCTCACTTTTTTTCAAAGTGAGTAGTAGGGAAAGAAGGATAAGGCTACAACGGGACTAGTGGTTGGCTAATCACTATTGCTACACCTAGTTATTAAAGGATCAGAAGGATGGGAAGAAAGGAAATGATGTGAACTGACATCACAAACACCCAGTCTTCGATCACAACTTTTGAATTGAATAATTCTCAAGTTCACTGTGATCTGACCGGGAATCGGGCCGAGACCTGCGTGATCGGTAAAGCAAGCTCTTACCAACTGGGCCACAGCAGGCGACAACTGAAATGAAAATGCCGCCCCCAAAAATGTGTCGCCCCTGCCGAATCCGCCTTGCTACGCTACTGTTTTTAATACTAACAAAAACTTTGAATTGTGTACCAATATAAGCTGTTTTAAAAGAATTGACTGTTACTCAGTCTCACAAATTTAAAAGAACATGACTAGTGTTTAGATGATCGATCTCTTTGAGCCCCGTTTCCAGAATTGGATGTTGGTAGAAGCGGTGGGCTACCAACACGTTAATAGAGAGGTCACTTTATCTCAAAGCTAACCGCTGTGTGCCGTTAAAGGAATGGACTTTTTTATCACTGATAAAACTATGCCTAATAAATATTAAATCAATCGAATTTTAGAAAAAAAATCTACTTATTGTGCTATATTGCATACCGTAATAAACCCTAAAAATATTAATATCAATAACTGAAAAAAGTACATACAGTTTACTTACCTCAGATTGCAAGAATGAAGAGTTCTAAATAAGATTGACAGAGAAATAGGTACTATGATTTTTGATACATTTCCGAAAATAATATTATTTATATCAAAAATACTGTTACGTCCTAATTTGACTAGAAAATATTGTTTTTTTTTCTTATTTTATCAATGGGCTCGCTGACATAAGTCAAAATTAATAAGGTGCTTGCGCGATCCCCTTCCAGACCACCGAATTCTTAAATCGATTTAAAATTTAAAACAATGACAGTTCTGGGACTCTATCATTCCAATGCCATCGACGATTTATTTGTTATTAATTGATAAAAGAAAACGACAATGTATGACATTACAGCTGACACCAATCCGCCATGTTGTTTACATCTATAAAATAGAACAGGGTTTCTCAACCTAATTTTGATTGCAATGGCACTGAGTAAAAGTGAGCCAAATTATTGAAACGGAAAAAATGTAATATTATGAGAAAATAGTAGTACCTACTTATACTATTCCAGTCAATGCACACTTTTGGCTTGTGGGTGTTGAAAATAAATCCAGATTCTCTCGCTAGTTTTGGGAAATCGTGGTTCCAATGATAGGATGATTTGACAGCCATACTTATAGTGATTCCACATTGGAAACATCTTAACACATTATTTACGATTGTATTAAATTGGCTTATGGAAGTAAGAAATTCTTAATTTTAATATCTTAAATAAACACATTTGCGCGTGTTGTATTCAAACTACGACGTTTTGAATGTTTGGTTTGTTTGGCAACAAACGTTGTTAGGGCAACGGTTGCCAAGCTGTCACGTTAGCTAGAGTTACACGCAGGCGCTTTCACATGCGATTCGGTGTTGGTGTAAGTTTTATAACCATAGGTATTTTTTTTCTTAAACGAAGAAGAACTGTTACACATGTCTTTTACAAACCTTTTTGTTTTAAAGCATTTACGCGAGCATTTATTCTTAAGAACTCACGTGTGAAATTCTTGTATGTACAGACCTCCTTTAAATAGTGTGTGTTCTTTAAAACGATATATGTAAAAAGCTTTTGGTACATCTCGATTACGCATCTTTTCTTTCGTTTTAAAACATACACAACCACCCAATCACGTGTGAAAGCGCTGTGCTTATAGCTGGCTGCTGACATACCCGCCAATCATATTTAAAATATAATTTAACAACCATAAATTATATTTTATAAGCTTTATGAGTTATCAAAATAAGTTTATGAGTATTTAAATCGATAACAAGTTTATGATTTACTATAACTCTACAACAGTCATCATAACAAATGAATATGTCCTGATTCAATGAAGGCTTAACAATCAAGTTATGTGCTAGAAATACTTTATCATTCTTCCGACAACACTATTGGAATAACGAAAATATAATCACTGTATTTCCTCATTGATAACAACAAGCCGTAAGTGATAAGATACAGAATTATTATTAAATACTAATAAAAACGTAACGAAAGTTGGATCCAGTGATTTATTTGAAAGAAACTGACAAATATAGTAATATTTCGTCGATTATAAGACTCCGGACGAACAAAAATTTCCGAATCGATAAAAACGTAAGCTAGGAAGGCCGAATACGTTAAAGAACAAATAAGGGCCGATATGAGAAAGCTTCAAATTCAATATGTGGAGAAAAAAAATCTTTTTTAAACTAAAAAATCCTCCGTAAAATTAAAACTAATGTTACATTACAAAATTACACTCCATTACGTGCAACGTTGAGGGACAGTACGCAATGTTGCAGCGTCACTCTTTGCTGCACGTCAGGTTAAGGAAAAAAATGTTCCCTAATGTATTCAATCTTTTGTTATCTAGAAAATACAGTGTTTCAAGATTACAATCATTTTTTTGGAAAACAGTTGCCTTATTTAGCCATTCCAATATTTTAAATGAATTAAACGCCAGAAAAACATAAAAATTAAAAGTTCAACAGTATATAATACTATGTTTTGTGGCTATTTCTTTTTTTTTCACTTATCCAACTTTCTATGTTTGTCATTATCCATTGAGAGGCCTTCAGATCACCAGAATATAATATTATATCGCCCACTAATGTGCTAAAGATTGTATACATTCAATTTTCGCTAATTTACATTTTAATAGCCTTTTAACTTGGTGATCTACTTATATTTTTGTTTATAAACGATACAAACTGTTTACTACGCGTCAGTTCAAGTGCATACGTGCACTTGGAATGCATGAAGATGCCGAAAGGCGAAACCCGGGTCGTTAGCGACAAAACTCATGGAAAAGTACAAAATTCAAACAATTCAAATTTGATATTGAAATTCCATCAAGCACCCTCAGTCGAAATACTTAAAGGTCTCAAAGTTACTAGCTTTTTTCGAATCCGATTCCAGTTAAAACACTCCGACTTCACGACTTTTACTCTGACTCACAGCTCTGATGACACAGCTCTGTTGTGAACTCAGCTTATATGAAAATATCGCGTGCCTTACCAATTTTTTCTATTGCGATTGAAAATATAAAGCTGTTGCATTACTAAAAAAGGGATCAAATTACAATTTTATTCAATAAAATACATTTAAACATGTTGGTATTCATATTGTTTATTGAAAAGCCATACAAATTTAAATAAACTTAATATTTTTTTGTTCCAAAGTTAGCCGTATTGCCATTTTTTTTCATCTGTCAGTTTGATTCAGTATACACTTTTTATTGAGTGCATTACACTGAATAATCGACAAAATTTATGAAGCAATTGTTGCTAATTTTTTGCTTTATATTGATATGATTCATGGCCAAAGTGTATGTAGTAGCTTCGACCAACACTTTTGACCCGTGTTATTATAAAACCGCCTTTCAGTATTTGAACAAGTTTATTTTCTTGGAATTTATAATTTATGTAAACCGAGTTGATTGAACTAAGTACTGCAAATAATGTTTATCTATTATGTAGTGTGATATCACTAAACAAATGTCGTGTTCTGGTTTACTTATTCATATTTTTTTCTAGAAACTATTGGGTTGGGTCAGTAGTGCAATGGTCATCGTCGTTGGCTTCCTTGTCAGATCTCATGGGTTCAAGACCCACTGCGACATTTTTACATGGCGCGGGACATGAAAAGCGCACTGTCCACACGTCGCATGTGGGCTAGCGTAGACGAATATGTAACGTGTTGCTCAGCATGAGTGACAATCTACGGCTTTAAATAAAAAAAACAACTTTGACTCCTACTACAAATTGATTTTTTATGTAATTTCTGTTTTACTTTAATATTACATTATGTATATCATCAGTTCATTCCAGTACATAGCCATCATTTTACCAACCAATACGATGAATAGACTAATATTTTTTTAAAATATGGATTCTAGTCGAAAGAATTTACCCGACTGTACGACTCCACAGCTGTGGTATGAGCAGCCATCGTGAATGATTGAATGTACTATTTTTTATTGTTGGGATCTCATTAAAAATAAAATTTAGCTTTACTCACATTTCTTTTATCCAGCCAAATTCAATACCGTTCGTTCGTACTCACTACGAAGCACTGACCAACATAACCTTAACGGGAGATATTTTTTTAACAAATTATGCCTGTCCTGGTGTGTACAAACAAATTGTTCCCGAAACATATGTAGATGTTGAGCGTCATGTCTCGCAACATGTCGCTCCATTTTTGCTCTTGTATAAATAGATGAATACATAACTTGAATGTGCTTCGAACGTCTGGTGTCCGTTCACATTTCAGAAGTTTAAATCAATGGTTCCTAACCAATGGTTCGCGGACCGACGCCGTCCTATCAAATTTTCTGCCGATATACAAAAACGTTTAAAATTCTACTGTTATATTTTTAACCGGTCTGCAGGGTCAAAAGATTGGAAAACACTGGTTAACATAACAGTTATCTTTCGCCAACCGCGCTGAGTAAGTACTGAAAAACACCGCAGATGATACATTTGCGCCGTTTGAGATTTGCATGACATAAGAAAAAGTTGATCTGAGGACAAATGAAATAAAACCCTCTGTTTTTTACCTAAAAAACTCTGTGTATAGTTGATTTAGTTTTTTGTTGTATATATCTTTATTGTAAAGCGTAAACCAGTTATGTGCAAATATGGCAAAAGAAAAATATATATAAGTTTGTAGGTATTACCAGTGGCGGATTAAGCATACGAGAGGGCACAGTCGCAATAAAATTTGGAAGCCCTGTTTTTCTAATAAGATAAGAGCATCAAAATATATCATGTAAAATAGTAAATATATATTAAAATCTGAACAAAGAGTATATTGATTTTATATTTTAAGCCATTTTTGAGACCCCTAAGATTCGGAGGCCCCAAGCAGGCGCCTCATGCGCTTATAGGATAATCCGCCACTGGGTATTACACTGAAATATATTTATATCTCAAATTTTATTAGGTTAACAAATCTAAGCGCAATGGAGAAAACGGGCAATCAACATTATAAGATTTCGTTTGTAAACAATTAATCTCAATAGGTATATTCAGTGACAGATTAAGCACTTGGGAAGCCCCAAGTGCAATCAAATCTGGAGGCCCTGTTTTTAGAATTGAACTGAATTTCGAATATTTTATGATTTTTCTAGAATATATTATATTTTGAAACCTTTAAGATTGAAGGTTCCAAGCGCGCTCCTCGTGATGTGAGCCAGTACTCCTCAACCTTTTTCATGACACGGACCCCTAAATCCGAAAACAATAATCCGAGGACTCCCGATTTTTTTATTATTTCACATGTTTATATTTTATCACAAATAATGAATGAACAGACTTCTGCGAAAACCTGCGGACCCCAGGTTGGGAAGCACTATGTAAGCAATTCGTCGAAGCATAAAATAATAAAAATGGAAAAGGAAAATTTGGTCTGTGGATTGACTGAAGTATTATAATTTGGTCAGCATGATAATAATAAACAATTTCTCTTTGAGTCACGTTCAAGAGACGCGTTTCCTGTCGCGCAATTCTGAATTATTTTTTTATAATATTTAGTGACGAGGCACGATTGAAAGTTGGATTAGAATCTAAAATTAAATAAATTACTTATATATCTATATATACGAAACTCTAGATAATCGTCCTAAGGGGACCGGTAAATGTCAACGAAAAGAAATAGTTTTATATTAGTAGTAAGATAACGAATGTAATACGCAGGGCCGTGGAGTCTGGTAAAAAAGACGTCTTCGAATCAGACTCCAGCTTTAAAATAGAAAACGACTCCGACTCCGACTCCAATTCAATGTTTCAATTTTTCAATACATAAAATTCTGGGACCAGTGGAGCCAAGCTCTACTTTCCCTTTCATCTTGTGTCTTTTAATGCTGCTTGTTCCGCGTAGCGTCCTGGATTTATCTGGGCGTAGGCAGCTGCGTGGTCTTTGGTTTTTGTTTTATTTTTGTGGTGGTATTAGTTCTCATTCGTAGGCATTAAATGTGACACTGGTGGTTGATTCAGTAACCTCGAGCTGCAATTAATTGGGGTTAAGCTTATTCGATTAGTTAACATTTTTTTTTATCTATAGACTGTTTTTTTTGTTAAATATATAATAATCATTTAATTTCATTTTAACTTATATATATATATCGACTGTGGAAAAGAAAAAGGACGTAACCCACAGATTTTTTTCCATAATCACAATGTATCAAACTTGATACACGTACTATCACAAGGATGTAAACTGCAAATGCCAAATAAGTATCTAAATTTAGCTTTTATGTTTGAAAAAGATGACTTTGTAAAAAAATAAAACCAAGAAAAAAGATTGAAATAAAGGTTTTATTAGATTATGTCAATTAAACATCAGCTTAGAAGTCTTAGTGCACTTCAAGGTTGTGTATAATTCATAATTTGCATATGGCCCAAAATCATCAAAACACGTTTTTTGCGCTTCCTGTAAAATTTGATATGTGTGGGTTACGTCCTTTTTCCTTTCCACAGTCGATATGTATCATCAGATCATGTTAAGTCAGCCTAGCATGCAGTGGCAACACTGGACTCTTGTTGTTTGAACACACATCATTAAATATATATTTTTTAAATCGGTCTGATTCGTAAGATTTTTCTGACTCCGACTACAACTCCATGACCTCCGACTCCACAGTCCTGGTAAAACGTAAAATGGCGACATTACATTACGCCTATATTATATTATGTCGCCCGCTGTGGTCTAGTTGGTTAAAGCTTGCTCTACAGATCAGGTGGGTCTGTGTTCAATTCCCGGTAAGGTCAAATTGGATTTTTAAAATTTTAATTTGAGATCTAAGACATGGGTGTTCGTGAAGTAAATTAATCTCATGTGACTTACAAAAATTCTCAACGAGTATTTCTCGTATGATCTTTCAACTTCAAAATATTTGACGCATTGGCGTAAGCAAATTAAAATGTCAAATATTTTTTTAAAAATTAAAAAAATAGTAATAAAATAATTACAATACAATTTGATTGCTCCACCGATTGAGAGACGCTGAACTAGTTTTAAAATCACGTCAGTACACTAAAAGAAATACAACACATTTTCAATAAATGTGCGTTTTCATTCTTATAATACACAAAATAAATTACCTATCTCGTTTAATTTGCTTAGCGAAATGCAATTTAATAATCACTGAGATAAGATACAGTTCATTTTCAAAAGTACTGCAGAAACATTGACTACACTTTCATTAAATTTATCTCGGAACACTCAGTTATTCTGAATCCTGATACAAATATAGATGTATAATATTGTGCCGAATATATTATTCAGTTCGTTGCTGACACCCGTTCCGTTCGGGTGTATCTAGCATTCCCGACTGTCATCTCAGCTAACGTTCGCGCCTTCCAATTAACCTAAAAGTAATAAATAAGGATCCATTTATTCGCAGGGTTAATTGAACAAGCTTCAACAACATTCCCTAAAATATAAATATACTAAATCTTGTGTTTTTTGTAATATTTTCCGTGTTTGTGATGATAAAAATAATATAATGGTTTTGCGGTTGCAGTAGCAGATATTCGTTCGAGTGATTCCCACTGGGTTTAATCAATATTGAATTTAAATACAAGCTACATGCAATACACTAGCTACAAGAATATATAAATATTCAATTATTGCGTGACTCGACGTGTGTACATGTTATTTTTAAACTGTCCTTTTGTTGTATGTAACCTTAAAATAAACTTGTTATGAGCTTCCGTTCGTTTTAACTGTATTTTTATATCAGATGGGCAGTGATTTTGGTTAACTGCGTTATGCATAACACAACAATCTGTCAGATTGAATGCTGTTCCAATTACAAATATTGTATATCCAGACCATAGTGCATTATTTCTTCTTAAAAGAATTAGCTTAAAAACTGTCATTTTTAATTTTCTGAATGAATATCAATGTATAAAATAATTTAATATTAAAAATCTAGCTGTCGCTAAATAACACTAATATTTTCTCATATCTAAATGAAATTTTATTATATTAATGAAACCAACAGATACCAACAATTTCATATATTTTTTTTATCGACGTTCTATAAATAGCCGGCGTTCTATAAAGTCCACATGTCAACTACTAGAAATATTTTAATTATTTTCATAGGTATCTTAACTACCTACTTTTCGCAAAAAATATAAATACAATCCTATTAGTTATGCTATAGAATATTAATTATTATTATAAATCATTTTGCTATTCATACAATTTCATTAATTTCCTGTAAATATGAGCTTTCTCTATATATGCAAACCGGTTTGTCATGTTTCTGTATTTCTTTGAAGTTTAAATAATAAAACCTGCCAAATAGCAACGATAAAAAAGTAGAGAATAATAAAATAATGTTCTAGTTACGATATGCACCCATGAATAACTATAATATTTTGTATTTATATTTAATTTTTAGTGCTTCGTAGTTAAATATAAGAAAACTAACTATTATAAATAATCTGTGATAATTTAAAAGTGACTTAAATACTTAATGAAATAAGTAGTGAAATCTGTAGTTTTTATACAAATAGATCATGGATACTTCGAAGAGAACAAGCCACATTAGCCCTTATTTGACAGCCAACCCGCTATCCCGGCTGACTTATTGGTGAGTTAATAACATATCGACTTTGGAAAGAAAAAAGGACGTAACCCACACATAGTACATTTTGCAGCAGGCACAAAAACGTGTTTTGATGATTTTGGGACATATGCAAATTATGAATTATACACAACCTTGAAGTGCACGGAGACATAATTAATGAAATTGTCTTGGAAAAACCTTTTTTCAGTCTTTTTTCTAGGTTTCAATTTTCACAATCTCATCTTTTTTCAAACTTAAAAGCTAAAATTTAGATACTAATTCGGCATTTGCAGCATACATCCTTTTGATAGAACGTGTATCAAATTTTATACATTGTGATTATCGAAAAAAAGTTGTTTTAAATAAACGGTGGGTTACGTCCTTTTTCCATTCCACAGTCGATATAATTTATACCGCAACTTATGATTGTATTAAATTTTAATGTAGGTTACCTATACAAATTGTGTTTTTTTAAAGCAATTTTTCATTTAATTCACACTAAATTACATACATATACTGAATAATACTGTCTTTTGGGAGCAATCATCCGTTTGAATTGGTTTGAACATATATCAGGGATGGTAAACCTTTTTTGGATCCGCGTGCCGACAATCTTCAAATATTTTTTCTCGATTGTGTGGCGTGCCCAAGCAATAAAAAAATCAACAAAATAGTAAAAATGGAAAGTGATTTTTTTAAACAATTATCGTTTATCTTAGAAACATTTGAAAATTAATAATTCACGGATTATTTAATCAAAATTTTAATATTTTTAACTTAAAATAAAAAAATTGAACTTGGAAATTCGCGTGCCATCCAAATTCTCAAACGTGCCACCTCGAGAACGCGTGCCATAGCTTCTCCATCCTTGTCATATATAGTTTCAGTAGGAAAGTAGAGGGAAAAAACATAATTTACTCATGCCTTCGAAAAGAAATCAATAAATCTACATTTAAAAAAACATAAGCCAGTATTTAATTTTTTATCCGTATAATAAATCTCATGGGCACATTTCACATTCATTTAAATGTAATTTTGCATTTTCATAAGTTACATACAAATTAATGACTTTAAAATAATAATATTGTCAATAGCAATTTAATTACGAATAAACAAATACGTTTCTTACCCGTACATCATTCCGACAATAACAAGATCTGATATGTATTTATTTTTTATATTATTTATAAAGCAAAATGAAGAATTTTAAAAAAAATACTGCGTTTTGTTTGTGTTACACATACATTTTTATTTCGATACAGTGTTAAAAATATCATTTAAATAGGGAATCACTTGTACAAATTATTTTTTATTACCCACAACATAACTAATTTGAAGATATTTATGGACGGAAGATGAGAATGATTTACATTGTGACCTAGTTTAAAAACATCCAAATGTGTGCGGAATTTATTTCGAATTTTGTAATGATGTTCAATTGTCGGAATGGCAGACAACTGGCGCCTTGTATTGTACCATAAACTAATAATATTATTTTCTACTACATACTGCATTTCCTTGAATTGACACATTTTATTCCTATTTTGGTGTCTTTGAAATCAGAGTTCATCTTTTAGTCGATGGTATCTTAAAATTGCTGTCAAACATGCAGTCATAGACTAAGTAGAATATACCATGCAGTTATCCAATGGTAAATAATAATACATGCAGCAAGTCTTCGATGACAGAATATATTTTATAGGAAATCACCACTAACGATTCGATATAATATAATTCAAATAAATCTGACTTGAAACACAAGAAGCTGAATTATGTCTCCGATGATTAATACTATAGATCTAGATAGCGATAAAACAATATTCCCACATAGGACATCCAAATACCCGGCCAAATGCATAACCCAGTTCTCACGTTTTTTTTTCCTAATAAACTACCCAATGTTTCACAGAACTTGGTATTTTTAATGAAAACTTGTTAGCAGATTAGCAATATTATAGATAGCAAACACTTAAAAAGCTTTTATAGCATTGGATTTCGTTTACCGGTAGATTCCAGATTCATTTAATATATCGACTTTGGAAAGGAAAAAGGACGTAACCCACAGTTTTTTCAAAACAGATTTTTTCGATAATCACAATGTATCAAACGTGATACACGTTCAATCAAAAGGATGTAAGCGGCAATTGCCGAATTAGTATCTTAATTTAGCTTTTAAGTTTGAAAAAGATGGCCTTGTAAAGAACTAAAACCAAGAAAAAAGACTGAAATAAAGGTTTTTCCTATACAATTTATTTAATTAATATTAGATTATGTCAATTAAACACCAGTTTAGAAGTCTCTGTGCACTGCAAAGTTGTCTATAATTCATAATTTGCATATGGTCCAAAATCATCAAAACACGTTTTTTGCGCCTCCTGTAAAATTTTATATGTATAGGTTACGTCCTTTTTACTTTCCACAGTCGAATTATAAATGGGTTTTGCAAATTAGTAGTTTAAACCTATATATATTCGGATAATTTTGCATCTTCAAATGGTATATATCTTATATGGAAAAATCAAATATACATATTGAAATTAAAATGATCGGGTACCGGGCTAAAAAATACCTGTTTTTCGGTTCTATCCTGGTCGAAAGTCCTCCTGGCATTCTTCAACTGATTCGAACATAATAATGTAGTGATAATACAATTTACATTAAAAAAAAATATAAATAAATTGATATAGGGTGACTGTCCCAATAGTCAGCCGTGTCCAGTAGTCAGCCTTTTAGCTTAAACATGAATAATAATGTTGACACTGAAATAAACAGAATTGCTTAAATATGTGTCGGTAGTTAACCACTTGAAGATGTATATTTGTACTAAACTGACTTTTAAATGTTAATGCCTATGAACGGTTAACTACTGATTTCTGGTGGCTGAGTACTGGATTCTTTGCCATTTTTTGGAAAAAAAAATAATATGTGTGGAACGATATTATTCGTTTTTATTTTCACTTGATTACATTTTTTTTTATCCATGTCCGCTCCCAATGTGGAGCATATGGTCTCCTAATGGAGGTTTTTTTTCTACGAGAACTGTTTGTTACTCAGTCGCTCAACCTAACTTTTTTCAAAGTGAGTAGTAGGGAAAGAAGGATAAGGCTAGAACAGGATTAGTGGTTGACTAATCGCTATCACTACACCCAGTTATTAAAGGATCAGAAGGATGGGAGGAAAGGAAATGATGTGAACTGACATCACAAACACCCAGTCTTCGATCACAACTTTTGACAATTGAATAAATCTCAAATTCACTGTGATCTGACCGGGAATCGACCCAGACCTGCGTGGTCGGTAGAGCAAGCTCTAACCAACTGAGCTACAGCAGGCGACATTATTTGGTACCTGTTTTATAAAATACTAGTGGAAAAAAACATATACCTATTCATTAATTCAATATATCTTTTGAAAAAACACCCGTCCCTTAACTGGCTGACTACTGTAACAATCTCCCTATAGCTACACAAAAATGTTAATATTATATTGTTATAAGTGATGTTAAAAAATTATATATTGAAATTGATAATTATTTTAATGAATATCTATTTGTGCTACAAAACGCTAAAAACGATAAAAGCTGTTGCTTAAAATACGTGTCTCTTATTATTATTATTATTACAATCGAAGACACGTTTTCATTGTATGTATTCTGCGCATGAAAGTACATGTCCATATTTAAGCACATCGTGAAAGCGAAGTGAGCAGGGAGGGTATTAGTATTATGACATTTGACGTTATGCTAAGCATTTCAATGGTATGCAACATCAGTTCCAAATAAAATTTAGTGTCGTATTTAAACCACTGTCAGTTATGTCCGTTACAAACAAACTGGACTTAGACTGTCCAAGTCACAATTTCTCGAACTGTGAAAAACGCATTTCAAATTTGGAATTGACAAATTAGCATTCAGAATGACCTAACCTTTAAACGCCCGTGGACTTTTTGCGAAACATTTGCATGACCCGTAGCTTTTATAAAAAAAAACATATCTAAAACTAGCCAACCTATGAGGGTAAAATAAAAAGTATTAGCAAAATAAAAGATTGCTTAGAATTAACGAAAGCTTTATTTACATTTTTTATATTATTATACATTAAAGTTAAAGAATTAAAACGATAAAAATTAGACAAAACTTAAAAAAATACAAATAATAGAGAATTTTCTAGGTGTGGAAAATTCTGTATGCCTTTTGAAATATTTTGTATGGTGTGGATAGAGCTGATTTATTACGTTCCGCCTAACACAACGCATATTCCAAGAGTCGACCTTGTAACGCAGATGTTTATATTAAAAATATTGAAAATATACACCGTAGCTGAAAATAAAATTATGGATCGGTATCTCAAAGTTATCTTTTATGTAAGCTAATATTCATATTTTGAATACTATTATCATAAATCAATGAAATCCGATAGCGAAATGTACCATAATCACTGGTCCCGTACGGGACCGCCGGGCGTTAAAAGGTTAATTACAAAAAAATATTTACCACCTAAACTATTGTTTAACATTCTTCCGAGACTAACCAATAAGCAAACAAAATGTTATCAAACATTTTTTGTATCAATGGTAAAAATAATCAAAATATACAAACAATCCTAATTTAGGAAAAATGAGCTCACTATTCAAGTGTTAAGAATTAATTGTTTTATGCATGTATTTTTTTCAATATTGTATTCATCTTTGCACTTAAAACCTTGGGACTAGTCATCTTTATTAAAATTTCTTTATGAAAAGGTAATTTATTGTGTCAATTATTACTAAACACTTGTATATTTATTACAAATTTGTCTAATAAGGGCATTATAATAATTATCAGTCCAGCCCATATGGACGTATTACGCCAATATTGAAATCGCAGTCTTGCCATTTTGTAAGACATACAGGTAGGGCTTCCAATTAACCGGACTTTTCAACTAACCGGTTTTCGGTTTTTTTCTAGAAATAAAACCGGTTAACCGGTTTAAACCGAAATATAACGTATTTTGATTAGGTAGGTATGCAAAAATTTTTTTTTTGTAGATTTTATAAAATATTTGTCATAATGCTCCAATTTTAATGGAAAATCGATATTTATCTTATAGATGGAATACAGAAGGCATAATATATATATATATATATACAGCAATGACAATCAAATGTGGAAAAATATTCTATGGTAAAATGTCAAATAAAAAAAATAGAGCTTGATAATAAAACTCATGATTGAGAATAACAAGCACTACAATAATTATATTTATATACTATAAAACATTGTTCACAACATGGACAACTTTGATAGATGTTTTTATAAAATTCATATGCATGTTATGTAAATTGTTTCCGCTTCTACGCAGTAAATTCATTTTAAAAGATATTTCTTTTTGAAAAAAAAAATGAAAAATAAGAAAAGAGTATTTTTGATAAAACGCGGTTAACCGAGTGAAATAAACCGGTTTTCGGTTTTTTTCAAAACATGCGATAAACCGGTTAACCGGTTTCGGTTTAAACCGGTTTGGAAGCCCTACATACAGGGAAATCCAAACCACATGAACGATTTGTTTTGAAGATGTTATTATTCATAAATTGTTATATGCGCGTTAAAAAAACCGTGATCACATTTTCCGTGTGCATAAGTATATTTGAATTGATGCTTTCGACATATTAAAGTATTGGTGGTTTTGAATCATCATATGTAGTGATGTGCTGCTAAAATTCTATCAACCGGGTCTCTTCTTGGTAAACACCAAACCCCAAGTTTTATACATTTTTTTCAAATTAAAAAAAATATATCACACATTTAATAAATATTGATTAAATTACATAAATTCATTCCAAATAGTGTTTTGAATTTCTTGAAAACTTTAACCGTGACGTTTCTAATTCGTATATCATGTACTTAGTACAAAATAGTACACAAGACGGCCGCAATTTTTTATTTAATCCATATCGGATCAAGTATTGTGATCGTATAATATTTCGATAATTAAAAAAAACCGTATTTTAAGTACCAGCTCTCCGTACCAAAATTACTTTAGCAAACGGCTCGATAGAGCCTGTGCGAATCCATAACAGCACACCACTGAGTATAATATGCAATAAAATCAAAATTCTTAATTTGTGAGTTGAATGTTTTCTGCTTAAGTACGTCTAATTGAATTTCGGTTTTTGTTCATCAGAAAAACTGTTTCAATATTCGTCATATTTTATATTTGTTCGGTCCTCGGGTACGGATTAATGACGAATAAAGTTCCACTTTATAAAGGTATTAAAGAAGATACATGGCAATACCTGTGATATTATTATCATGTTTTCATTTATCGATATTATTTTTTCCATTCCCGACCGTTACAAAAAGCACACAAACATCAATATCATATTACGACGAAGAACCAACATAATATCTTTTATGGAAGTATGTTGACTCAATTATTATCAGCGTATGAATTTAATCGTAAGGTAAATAACGACTTACTGAATAAAAAAAGAAATTACCTACCTATACGATAGATTTATTAAACGGATTCATTATACTGGCAACATTTTGCTAATTTTAATATATCGACTGTGGAAAGGAGAAAGGACGTAACACGTAACCCACACATATAAAATTTTACAGGAGGCGCAAAAAACGTGTTTTTAAGATTTTGGGCCATTTGCAAATTATGAATTATACACAACCTTGAAGTGCACGGATACTTCTAAACTGGTGTTTAATTGAGATAATCTAATATTAATTAAAGAAATTGTCTAGAAAAAACCTTTATTTCAGTCTTTTTTCTTGGTTTTAATTTTTTACAAGGTAATCTTTTTCAAACATAAAAGCTAAATTTAGATACTAATTCGGCATTTGCAGCTTGCATCCTTTTGATAGAACGTGTATCAAGTTTGATACATTGTGATTATCGAATAAATCTGTGAGTTATGTCGTTTTCTCTTTCCAAAGTCGATATAGATTCCATAATTGTTAACAAAATCTTTATATTGACCGTATATAATGTGGAATTTCTTTTTTTTAAATATTTGTTTTGTATGGAATGGCCAAACTCATTACATTGACAACATAAACATTGCTTTTCAGACCAGAACATCTTGATAAAGAATACATACCTATCTTGGTTTAATTAAATAAGGCGAGCTTGACTGATTAATTAATTTATAACGCTAAATAAAGTAAATTAGACGCCAGAAAGACGATATGTTTTCGTTTCCTTGAAAATCGCATTCTTAGTTTAAATTCCTCTGGTGTCTATTTAAATGTTCGGGGATCAGATAGGGTTACCATATCAATGAACGGTATTACTCTTTCTACTCGAACATTTACTGTCTCCTACAAAATTCAATGCA
Organism: Himalopsyche tibetana; assembly: GCA_030503985.1. Lineage (NCBI taxonomy): Eukaryota > Metazoa > Arthropoda > Insecta > Trichoptera > Rhyacophilidae > Himalopsyche > Himalopsyche tibetana. The sequence continues at coordinate 1,906,981 of JAPJYX010000052.1, read as the reverse complement.
ATTCTTTGTAAAATGTAATTGCCAACAAAAAAATACAAAAAAACAAAACGTCGAAATTCAGGAAACCGATAATTCATGCGAATAACGATTTACGAAATATTATTACTAAAATTACGTTCCTTCTATAGCTCGATTCGCGGGTCGTAACTAGGGCATCCAATCCCGGGATTGATACGGCTGCGATCCTGGGATTTCGGGATTGAGAAATTTTGAGCAAATCTCGAAAATTGACACGAAATTGGAAAATTGAGAATTTCATATTCCTCGGTGAGCTAAAAAAAAACGAGATTTGGAGATAATCCGGGGAAAAGTATAGCGAATTGAGGATTTCAAATTCCGGTGAGAAAATCCCAATCCCTCGGGATTGGAAAAAGGCTTCGGGATTTTATACCCTAGTCGTAACCGTGTTATTAACTAAACCTCGTATGTCGTATACATTTTGAATTTGTTATATGTAGTTGAAACACGGTAATATTTTTCACGTAATTATTTTAAACAAAGATTCAATAGTTTGTCATTGATATATGCCCGATAAGAATGAACAATAAACAATAATTTATTGTGAAAAAAATGATTTTATAGAGTACTGTTTTAAAGTTTACTGCAACATTTTCGTCGCGGCTTATAACTTCTTACTTATTTAGTCGAGCGTTATTTATTTATTCTCCACGCCAGAGTTTGGCAACCGATGTTTGCGGGCACTTTGGTGGGCATAATATTTAATTTTATCTCCACTTTTTCTATATAAGTTAGGCCTGTTTTAAATAGACCGCAAATATTTCATAGCAAGATTATCGAGTGCACTTCCTTATTTTAACTTCATTATATGTTTGAATGTTTAGGTAAATAATAAAACATTTGCCCGATATTCAATGAATAATAATGGTCATCCTAGTTGTATATCACATGCAATTTTATTATGGCATACGTTACAACTCTGTTATCAATTTCCGCTATCAAGAATTATGATCAGAATTAATATTATGAAATTAAACTGTTTGGTACTATCTAATACCTTGCCTAATATCAGAATATTTGCACGAGTGGAATAAACAATTCGCAGATAACGTTGTTGTATATTAACGTCAAGTTCGCGTTGTGACATTTCTCAATCGCAACCGAGACGTTCAATTAAATTGTCAATGTCAATTGAATACGTAATAATAAAGAACCAAACAACTGAAAAAAGTGCATTTCTGTGTCTCAATTTTTTCATTAATTTTTTTCGCATACTTTGTTCGAGGCTTGTTAGTTGTATATCATTATTTATCATCGGTGCGCTGCCAATACGTTAACAAGAAGCTCGCTTAATCTCGAAGCAATTCTCAGTGTTCTGCGGAAGGAGTGAATTTTCTTATCGCTCCTATGCAATTATATGCAATACTTAAATAAGCAATTGATTGTTACTTAATGCACTTACAATATGTAACAGTATGCAATTTACCGTCAACTAATCGATGCAAATGGCTGAAAATGTACTACTGTGTATACTGAAGCTGTCGTAGATATTATACTTATATATCTCAGAAATTACAGTTAGGTACATCTGAAAATATTTTTTTCTCATAATTTAACAAGGGGATCGCATGTATTCATACCTATTTTTTTTTACCAAAATGCTTGCAACTTTTTGTATTTGAATGTAAATTAAAGGGAATCAATAGCAATCGCTCGCTTTATATGAACCTGACTACACAGTCCTTTTATCAATACAAACTTTTTCATCTGCTTAAACATATAATAATATCATTCGTAAGCCGTGCCTGTTTATAAACAAAAATCAATTGCAACATTTCTTTCCCACCCGATAATGATTTTTTTGTTACTGATAAGATGACGTTATGGCAACACTCTGCTTAATTTGACAGTTCATTGTGTTTTATAGTACGGTTGTTTATTTGAAATTCGAACTACCTATACTTATACCAAAATAAAAAAGTCTGTAAACAAATTCACTGTCGGTAAAGTAGATTTTGATATCACCAGTAAACGCAAGAATGTCGGATGCCATACTACAATCACGAAATAATTGCTTACAGGATGGAAGTTACTGTCTTTGAAAGGCAGTGATTCCAAAACTACTTACATGCGATAATTTCTGTTAAACTTGCTAAGCATTTCTCAGTTTTCTGAATAATTGTTCGCTACGTTGGATACAGGTCATCGAACTTTTATATTTAGAGAATTGGTTTCGTCTATTCGGCCACGCGGATCGCTCATGAAAAATATACTATACAGAGAATGAATATGTATTTTAAACTTTAATAAATTGAAGCATTTTATGTCGGCATATACTTATGTTATTATAAAGTTAAAAGACGGCAACACAAAACAATATTTGACCCTGAATGTTTGCATTCACAAAAGTGAATAATTTAAATGAAATCTCAATTTGTAAGTCAGAATGGTTGTGTCCTATTTTATTTTTTTATGTTTCCTTCTAAAGTATTATTTTTCGTTGGTATAGTGAGTATTTAACTGGAAAGATATGTAAATCTTACTAAGTGCGTTCACTGTCTGCTTACGAATTGATATAATATTATGCTATTTGTTGTATATTTGGAGGTATGTAGTTATATCGAATATTGACTGAAAATGAAGTTTACTATATTAATACTTTAAGGTTATAATACTTTCTGTTCTGGGTCGCGGGTATGACACGCCTGATTTATAAGATATTATGCAACGGTCAAATTTAGTCTCAGGTCATATTGTCATTTTTCGTAATGCGCGAAGTTAACTATAAGAGGTTTCAAACAATTGGTTTTAGTTTCTATGACATAAACAGCGTTTTCTCACCTGGGAGGCGTGGACTATTTCAAAGGGAGACTCGAACAGTCCAAAATATATATTTACCCTTTAAAACGTTTCTTTATTACTATATGAACTAAAGGATGGGAGAAGCGAAGATTTTTGTTTCTTCAAAAGGAGGTAAAGTAACATAAAGGTTAATATAACTGTCAGTTCAAGTACATCCGTGCACTTGGAATGCCTGAAGATGCCGAAAGGCGAAACCCGGGTCGTTAGCGACAAAACTCATGGAAAAGTACAAAATTCAAACGATTCGAATTTGATATTGAAGTTTCATCAAGCACCCTCAGTCGAAATACTTAATTAAATCTTTTATTTTGCTAATGCTTTTTATTTTACCCACGTAGACTAGTTTAAGAAATATAATTATTTTTATAAAATTTACGGGTCGTGCAAGTATTTCGCAAAAAGTCCACGGGCGTTTAAAGGTTAATGCTGATCTGACACTAATAAGAGTTTTAAATTAATAGCCAGAGACAATTGCTTGGCTTAAAACCAGAAACAATAATTGTATCTACAAATAAATGCACCAACTGGGTTATTCCAGAGAAAAAATTGAAATCAAAGCATCTCTTTGTATACTTGTCGGTTTTGTTACTTGAATTTTGTAACAGGAAATAAGAGATCAAATGTATTCAACAGCTGTCTCAAAGATAGTGAAAATTTAGTTACTTCATTGTATTATTGACGTTTAAAGGTTAATGCTGATCTGACACTAATAAGAGTTTTAAATTAATAGCCAGAGACAATTGTTTGGCTTTAAACCAGAAACAATAATTTTCTCTACAAATAAATGCACCAACTGAGTTATTCCAGAGAAAGAATTGAAATCAAAGCATCTCTTTGTATACTTGTCGGTTTTGTTACTTGAATTTTGTAACAGGAAATATGAGATCAAATGTATTCAACAGCTGTCTCAAAGATAGTGAAAATTTAGTTACTTCATTGTGTTATTGACGTGGCGATATGTTGATTCTTCTATGTAACATTTGAGATATCTGATATCGATATTTGCAATGTCTTTTACACTTGAGTTAACCATAATTCATGATTGACTTTGCTCGTATTGTCTTTTTCGAGTGTATCGACATCGATTCATATCTCCTAGTTGACATCATTATTTTGCACAGATGTCAAGACTACATCGCTAAGAATTATTTCCGATAATCAGAATATTTTGGTGTCCGGAATTTATAGTTTTTTGTATATTTATCATGATGTCATATTTTAGAGTTTGTTCAACTGAGCAAACATTTTTAGAAACAGCTGTTTAATAACATATTTATTTCACGGCCGCTGGTTATCAAAATAACTCACCATGAAGTATTTATTTTATAGGGATGTTCTACGATATCAATGTATCTACAGCGAGGTATCGTTACTGCTCTACTAAATATACTCGAGATCGTAGATAGTTACTTTTTAGTAATGGTATCGTTGCGCTTACGGATTGCAATACCGGCTTTACTGAAACAGTGATGCCGGTATGTCGTCTGTTTTTCTTTTAATACTGTAATTCCCAGTACCGGTTCGAGGATATCTGCGCCTACTAATGACATGTATATTCGTTTAATAATTTCCACGAAGTAACAGAGTAAACTCTTTCTGCAACCGAAATTATTTGCACGAAGGTCAGATCAAGATTGACAAATCCCAGCATTGAAAAACGAGTATTTTAAATGTCTTGTCACAATAAATTTAAGCTATTTCAGAAAATTCTATGTTTTTTTCACCATGCTCGCTCCCAATATTGAGTATATGAATTTCTTATAGAATTTATCTGAACATATGTTTTTTTATGATAATTGCTTGTTACTCAGTTACTTAACATCTTTTTTTTTAAATAGTTAGAACAGAAGGATAGGACTGTAATTACGACAAAGATAGTTTTTGATAGTATGTACATATACAATAATAACCAAAATTTTACATAACTAATGAACACAGATTTATTATTATACTTAATTGTATTGAGTACAAAACACTCATATTCATCAATTGAATTTAATCGTTCCCTCTATAGACAGCTGCGCGCGTGCGCGGCCGCGCAGCAGTTGGGAAGCCCCCGCGCACTCATTCCGGGTTGGCGCGCACTAAAAGACACTTATTCAATTAATATTTGATCGGTCCGCGCAGCTATCCTCATTTCTTAGAGGTAGCCAGGGCCGGCGTCATCATACAGGCGAAATAGGCAACCGCCTAGGGCGCAAACCGTTAAGAGGCGCATAAATGAAGCATTCAAATTATTTTTATATACTCTATTAATAAAATTTATTTTGACGCTTGTATTTCTTCGTTGTAATTATGTATCGTATTTTATATAATTCGAAAAAGTGAGGTTGAGTGACTGAGTAGCAAGCAGTTCACGTAGAAAAACTTCTGTTGAAATACCTCCATGAAGAGACCACATGCTGCGCATGCCCCCGCGCACTCATTCCGGGTTGGCGCGCACTAAAAGACACTTATTCAATTAATATTTGATCGGTCCGCGCAGCTATCCTCATTTCTTAGAGGTAGCCAGGGCCGGCGTCATCATACAGGCGAAATAGGCAACCGCCTAGGGCGCAAACCGTTAAGAGGCGCATAAATGAAGCATTCAAATTATTTTTATATACTCTATTAATAAAATTTATTTTGACGCTTGTATTTCTTCGTTGTAATTATGTATCGTATTTTATATAATTCGAAAAAGTGAGGTTGAGTGACTGAGTAGCAAGCAGTTCACGTAGAAAAACTTCTGTTGAAATACCTCCATGAAGAGACCACATGCTGCGCATTGTGAGCGGACATGGGTATATAAAAACAAATTTCTATGATGCCGAGCTATTTTTTTCATTATTTCGAAAAAAGGGGGCGCGCCAATAATCGTTGCCTAGGGCGCCAAATAACCTCGCGTCGGCACTGGAGGTAGCATTCTTCATCATTCAGCGTTTTGTCACAAACTAAACATCATTTAAGATTTCGACTGAAGGTGCTTGGTGGAATTTCAATATTAAATTTGAATCGTTCAAACTATGTACATTCTCACAAATTTTGTCACTAACGACCCGGGTTTCGCCTTTCGGCATCTTCAGGCATTCAAGTGCACGGATGAACTTGATGAGAATGTCAGTTCAAGTTCATCCGTGCACTTGAATGCCTGAAGATGCCTAAAGGCGAAACCCGGGTCGTTAGTGACGAAATTTGTGAGAATGTACATAGTTTAAACATCATTCACAAATTAACGAAACATTTGGATTGCTTTGATAAAAAAATGAGCATTTGCATTTTTTCTGTTTTTTTAGATTTCTAGATTTTTATTATGAGATGAGCTAATCATAACTATTCTGATTTTTTTGAGAATTTTCCAACACAGTCTTCAATAAGGACTTCATATTGTTCTCATTGTGAGTAGACTGAGTGGATACAAATATTAAAACCAGTATTCTTATTTGCCCCACCACTAACACGCAGCTCTCAATATAAAATATATCCATTGTTCTTTGTAGTTTTGATTGTTAGGTCTTTGATGTTGCTGATTACATTTTATTCTAACGTTACTCATGGTTAATGTTACTGCACAATAATATTAGAACTGTAACGTAGCCGTAGACAACCTTTTTTGTCACGGAACAAACACTTTTTACAACATTTACAGTTTACATTAATCATTCGCAAAGTGGTCTATATCGACATTGGTAAGAAAAAAGGACGTAACCCACAGTTTTTTCAAAACAGTTTTTTTTTTCAAATGATCACAATGTATCAAACTTGATACACGTTCTATCAAAAGAATGTAAGCTGCAGACGCCGAATTAGTGCCTAAATTAAGCTTTAAAGTTTGAAAAAGATGAGCTTGTAAAAAATTGAAGCCAAGAAAAAATACTGAAATAAAGGTTTTTCATAGACAATTTATTTGATTAATATTAGATTATGTCAATTAAACACCAGTTTACAAGTCTCCGTCCACTTACAGGTTGTGTATATTACATAAATTGTCTTTGGCCCAAAATCATCAATAAACGTTTTATGTGTCTCTTGTAAAAAAAATATGTATGGGTTACGTCCTTTTTCCATTCTACATGCGATATGGAACCCTAGGGGTCAATTTCGACTTGCAGAAGGTCTATGCAGGGAGTGCAATTTTATCGAGATATGTAATGGATAGATAAATTCAAAATTGGCTTATTTTCAATAGCGAAATACCGATATTTTTGCATTTTTAAAACAGGTATTTCGGTATTCGAAAAAAAACATGAATAACCGGATTCCGGTTTCGGCTAATACTGGTATTGCAATCCTATGTCTTTGTTAGGGAGAAAAAATGGGGTACCCAAGATCTAAATAAGATGAGAAAAAATGCTGTTCGTACTTGGAAATAAACTCGCCAAGGAAGCCAACAACGTTGACCACTGCACCATGGACCCGACAGCGTAAATGAGGAGCATGACATTAAATTTAAATGATCTATTTTAGTTGTCATTAAATACTATGACTTTGTGTAATATGGGGCCGTGAGATCTTTGTTGGTCATATTGTTTATTAAAAGTATGTAATATAATTACAAACTGTGTCTCTTGTATATACCTCTAAACAAGGCACGCAAAACCATTTTTTTCTACTGGGCCGCATATGAATTTAATCATGATTCGGGCCGCAAAGAAAAATTAAATTTAAAGGAAATAAGTTCCACGTAAATCATCCGTGCAAAAAGAAAACATGTAAAAAGATTAAGTGAATATATCGCTAACATAAAGCAACAGTGAAATAAAGTGAAAAGTATATTCTATTGGTTTCGATATGTAGACGATATTCTTTGCCTGTTTAATGGAACGGATAGACAAATAACTAACTTTCATAACTTTATAAATTCATTAGATAAAAATATTAAATTCACTTTAGAAGTCGGAGGCAAAAATATTAACTTTCTTGACCTAAATATTAACATTGAAAACGGTTCTCACGAATTTAAAATATTTCGCAAGCCAACATTTTCAGATGCCGTAATTCATAAAAATTCAATGCACCCATTTTCTTATAAACTAGCCGCTTTTCATTCAGAAATTCATAGACTTGTGAGTGTTCCTTCAAATGAAATAAACTTTAATATCGAATTGAAAATCATCAAACAAATCGCCATCAACAATGGATGCGATATGTCACTTATAGACAATCTTTTATCAAAAAAACAAACTAAACTTGCAGAAAAAAATGTTATTTAATGGTATAGTATCAAAGGATATATATCATACTAGGTATTGGCGTAGAATCATTTATTTAGAAAATACAAGTCTTAAAATTAAAAAACCGCTAGCTGATAGTGTTAGACCAGCTTTTTACTGTAAAAACTCTTAAGGCAAATTATTAGTTAACAATAAAGATAAAATACATTACTTAAATAAATCCAGGATTTATAGATTGCAATGCTCTTGTTGGCAAAACAGAAAGGACACTGAACACCAGATTATCAGAACATATGACAGCCTTTGGATTGAAAAAAGACACGTCTACTTTTGCTAGTCACTTAATTTCGGAAGGACAAGTGTTCAATCAGGAACAAGGGATAAAAATGTTACACCCACATACGGACGGTCATAAGCTCTTTTTCTAGGAAATTTTGGAAATAAACAGAGCACAATTGCATAGCCTTCCGATTTTAAATGAAATATTTAACATGCCGGTATCTCCACTTCTATACCCTATATAAATATAATCATAAAACCTTTTCCAACAAACAAATAAATATAATTCTTAAAACTACTTACTACTCAAATCTGTGGGCATTCCCATGAGCTTATCCTTTTCGCCAGCAATAGCTTTAAACTCAATGATACATTTATTTCTTATATAAACACGAAACATTCATTTACTAAGCGTCAGTTCAAGTTCATCCGTGCACTTGAGCGCCTGAAGATGCCGAAAGGCGAAACCCGAGTCGTTAGTGACAAAATCTGTGAGAATGTACATAGTTTGAACGATTCAAATTTAATATTGAAATTCCACCAAGCACCTAAGTCGAAATCTTAAAAAAACCTATGTCTGTCAACCGGTTTATTCTGCTTCATCAACTAAAAACTTGCTCACATTAAATTTTGTTAACTTCAATGATTTACTTACAAAAACATATGTATTTTATTTTAATTGTAAGATGACACGTTCTAGGGCCACAAAAAAGTCAAACGGGCCCTGCACTAAAATATGTACATCCCATTGAGATTAATTAAAAATTCATTTCCTGCAACATATCGACTTTGGAAAGGAAAAAGGACGTAACCCACACATATCGAATTTTACAGGAGGTGCTAAAAACGTGTTTTAATGATTTTGTGACATATGCAAATTATGAATTATACACAACCCTGAAGTGCACGGAGACTTCTAAACTGGTGTTTAATTGACATAATCTAATATTAATTAAAGAAATTGTTTAGGAAAAACCTTTATTTCAGTCTTTTTTCTTGGTTTTAATTTTTTACAAGGTCATTTTTTGAAACTTAAAAGCTAAATTTAGATACTAATTCGGCATTTGCAGCTTGCATACTTTTGATAGAACGTGTATCAAGTTTGATACATTGTGATTATCGAAAAAAAACTGTTTTGAAGAAACTGTGGGTTAAGTCCTTTTTCCTTTCCACAGTCGATATTATCTTTGTTTATACTATATGTAAGAAGATACCTGTGAACTGCATGATTCTCAATAATAGGTACCTGAAATCTAAGACACATCTGCAACCGGACTTGTTATCAATGCTTATTCCAGCAAATGAGTCAGATTTCCAAGAGATCTCACTGAAGATCAAAAAAAAACATTAAGATTTCTCGAATAACAAATACGACACTCTGTAAAAAAAACAATTTAAATATTTCAATGGAATCGTGATACCTACAATATGTATTTAAATATATCACTACACGAAAGCGAAAGTGAGATAAACTAAAAAAAACGTCTAGTTTTGAGATAATCGAATTTTAGATTTGTATTAATTATTCTTTGATAATTGTTATTTTTTAAGTTTGAAGTTTTTTCTATTCACAAATATTAAGATTTTCAATTTGATTATTTTACATGCTACAGTAAATCCCGGGAATGGTACCAAGACAACCCTGAAATGACGAGATTGCCAAATTGGTCGGGTTTCTGGGATTGGAAATCCTTGAACGCAATGATTTACTTGGAGTTGTTCTAATTTAAGATTTCGACTGAAGGTGCTTGGTGGAATTTCAATATTAAATTTGAATTGTTCAAACTATGTACATTCTCACAGATTTTGTCACTAACGACCCGGGTTTCGCCTTTCGGCATCTTCAGGCGTTCAAGTGCACGGATGAACTTGAACTGACGTTTAGTAAATGAATGTTTCGTGTTTATATAAGAAATAAATGTATCATTGAGTTCAAAGCCATTGCTGGCGAAAAGGATAAGCTCATGGGAATGCCCACAGATTTGAGAAGTAAATAGTTTCAAGAACTATATTTTATTTGTTTGTCGGCAAAGGTTTTATGATTATATTTATATAGGGTTATCCTTTTCGCCAGCAATGGCTTTGAACTCAATGATAAATTTATTTCTTATATAAACACGAAACATTCATTTACTAAACGTCAGTTCAAGTTCATCCGTGCACTTGAACGCCTGAAGATGCCGAAAGGCGAAACCCGGGTCGTTAGTGACAAAATCTGTGAGAATGTACATAGTTTGAACAATTGGAGTTGTTCATTCAGAGATTGCAATTTGGTAGCAGAGAGTTTTGTTAATTACCATAGCAACCGTAAAGTTATAAACTGTTGAAATATCATTTGCGTCTACAACTTCGTTTTTGTATAGTTCTTCTATTAATAATGGAAAATATTCTATTCATATGACATTCGAAATAATTATATTCACGATTCGTGACCCTTCTCTTATAAATGCATTTTGCAAATCATTGCATTATTTGTCAGCAGGGGTTGCTATACCCACTAGACGTTTTTATTAATACCGGTATTCCAAATAACAATACTGGTGTTACCAGTATGGCAGACATTGGCAACCTTTCCTAGGTCTGGGGCAAAATTATCATTCTGTCTCCGAGTCAAGGGCCGGTCCAAATTATTAAACATAATAAAGTAGTATTCAATAAAATATAACACGTTGCTATTTCTTATATGGTGGTGATCATGAACTAGTAGGGTGGAGCCACTGCAAGCGCCCGTGTCATCTCCATTATTTAATACCTCCCTGAAACTATTTGAATTTCTTTCTCTGATACTTCGCCGAGATGAATCAGTGCCGGAAAAAATAGCTCGGCGGGCCGGTGGTTGCCAATAAATACAGTATGGTGAGCCCAAAAAATATAATATTTACAGGAATAAATCGATACCGGCCTGGTATTCAGTGTTTCTTTCCCCATGTATCGCGGTAGAACGGCGTTCCGGCACTCATTTCTCGACACTTACAATGCTTCAAATCAATGTTCGCAAAATTTTATTGTTTCCCTGAAATTTTATTTGAAAAAAAAATGATTTTTTATGGCAAAATATTTTTTTAAATCTCGCGAAAAATTAGTAACCTACACGATCGATTTCTGTTCGAAGGCGATGGTATTTGTGATATCTATGCCTCCCACTCTTCTAATCCTAAAATTAACAAGGCAGAGTGAAAGCGATTAGTTTACCACTAGTCCTCTACCAGGCTTATGTTTCTATCCTTACTCACTTAATAAATCTGTAAGTTGAGCAACTGACTATCAGTTCTCGTAAAAAAAACTCTGTTGAGATACTTCCATTAGGAAGCCATATCATCAAAATTTGAGAACGGACGGAGCTTTAAATAACGGAGCGTAACAAGATTGATTAGTTGACCACTAGTCCTGTCTTGCCATATCCTTCTATTCCTACTATTCTCTTCGAAAAAGAGAGGTTGAGTGACTGAGTAACAAACAGTTCTCATAGAAAACTTTTAGTGAGATACTTTCATTAGGAAGTCATATGCTCCACATTGGGAGCGGACACGGACAAAAAAGTGACCCCCTTAATTATTGTCTAGATTTTAATAAATTTAAGAAAAGTCCAGCTTTTACCTTGGTGACAACATTTATGGTATAGTAAAAAAACGATTTAAGTTTCATACTGAGATTGCTTGACGGAATTTAGTGAAGTAGCTATCTTAAGACTTAATTTTCGAAACGTTAAAAATATGATCGAGGAGCGACGGGGTACAAAGTGACCTCAGACAAATTTGCATTGCATTTATTGAGGTATCATGGAAGATTACAATAAATATCGGCTAAATATTATTGTTATTTAGCGAATGGTTGAAATAAGAAGACTATTGCAATGTAAATGCACACCATGGGGACTCGAAGGTTAAATACTGACGATTCGGTATTTTAAAAAAAAATCTAGAATACCGGCATTCGGTAACAGTAATACCTATATCGCAATCCCTGTAGTGGCCCCACCCCCTCAGGCTGTTAACTAATTGAACGAAACATTATTCTGAAGGATTCTAGAAGCTTTTTGGCGCCAAGTCGTCGTTATACTCAACGTCGCAGCAAACGGGTCGCATATATTGACATACAATTACGTAGATGAGCCATCAAAGAAAACTACAGGCGGCCGTCTACTCTCATGATTAATAATTGGTTCATGACATTGCGTGTTCATGTTGAATTGTACGCAAGTACAGCAGTTAACCGCTTGAATACCCCGCAAATAAATCATTAATATGTCCCAGAGATACTGCGTGTTATTGAGAAAAATAATTTTGCCCAATATACACTCGAATTCGATATTTTAAAAACATATATTGACTCAGTATAGGAAGCACTACACACATTCATCAAAATATTGCTTATATTCTATTAGCATACCAAGTATTTTTTTTTTTTTAAATGTCGTGAACATCCATGTTCGCTTGCATATCGACTGTGGAAAGGAAAAAGGACTTAACCCTCAATTTTCCAAAACAGCTTTTTTTCGATAGTCACAATGTATACAACTTGACACACATTCTATCAAAAGGATGGAAGCTGAAAATTCCGAATAAGTATCTAAATTTAGCTTTTAAGTTTGAAAAAGATGACCTTGTAAAAAATTAAAACCAAGAAAAAACACTGAAATAAAGGTTTTTCCGAGACAATTTCTTTAATTAATATTAGGTTATGTCAATTAAACACCAGTTCAGAAGTATCCGTACACTTCAAGGTTGTATATAATTTATAATTTGCATATGTCACAAAATCATCAAAACACGTTTTTTGCGCCTCCTGTAAAATTTGATATGTGTGGGTTACGTCCTTTTTCCTTTCCACAGTCGATATGTTTCGGTTCATATACACCGGTGTCCGCTTGGTATTCAAGTGGTTGAAACAATCGCAAAATATTTAAATATCTACTTTGCGATCACACCCTTCTGTTGGCAGCGTTGGAGCAGGATCGCAAATAAACTATATCATCAGCGATGGAAGAGCAAAATATTTAACGCGCTGGAGCTGTAAAGCAAAATATCCATTCTTAATCCTAACAAAATAGAAACACATCTTATTATTTATTGACATTAACTGGTTCTATGAACGGTGTGTTGATCAATATTTATGCAGACGATTACTACACGGGAAATATGTATTTTAATAATAGCCGATAAGGTCCGTATGTTTGTCTGAGTGAGTGGGTGTAAGGTGTCCTCGACCTACCAGTCTCCACTTTTTTAAATAAAATAAAATAATATAAAATAAAATAAAATAAAATAAAATAAAATAAAATAAAATAAAATAAAATAAAATAAAATAAAATAAAATAAAATAAAATAAAATAAAATAAAATAAAATAAAATAAAATAAAATAAAATATAATAAAATAAAATAAATTAAAATAAATTAAATTAAAATAAAATAAAGTAAAGTAAAGTAAAGTAAAGTAAAATAAAATAAAATAAAATAAAATAAAATAAAATAAAATAAAATAAAATATAATAAAATAAAATAAAATAAAATCAAACACAATGCAACAAAAATCTCACGTTGCTGGGTAACGGGCTTACAGCTATTCTATATATTAATAGCCGATAACGTCTGTCCGACCACATTTCACACCTTCCAGTCTCCACTTTTTTGAATAAAATAAAATAAAATAAAATTAAATTAAATTAAATAAAATTAAATAAAATTAAACTAAATAAAATTAAACACAATGCAACAAAAATCTCCCGTTGCTGGGCAACGGGCTTACAGCTAGTGTATTTTAATTTCATTGTGTGCGAAGTCCGCAGAGGAAAAATAAAGACTTAGACCAGGGCACGTGACGTCGTGAAAAAAATCGCTACTCCGGTTTTAAAAAAATATTTAACCTTCGTGTTCCTATGGGGTGCATTCACATTGCAAACTTTTTTTATTACAACCGTTCGCTAAATACTAATAATATTTAGCTGATATTTATTGTAATCTTTAATGATACTGTTGCCGTTCGTCACTGATCAACTATATATTTGTTAACTTTTCATTTTGCTTTCGTTTCCAGGTGGTTAGGTGACATATTCAAAAAAGGCCATGCAGCCGACTTGTCGTCGGAAGATATGTACGACCCCTTGGCGACAGACCTTTCTGAGCCCCTCGGGGATGACCTGGAGAAGAACTGGAGCAAAGAGGTTCTGGACGCCGCCAAGAGTAAAAAGAAGCCCAGCTTAATGCGGGCCATCAGCAAGACATTCCTCAAATCTTACATGATGTGGGGGATCGTCATTTGCTTCCACAATGTTTTTATAAGGTAAGACATTTTTATCTCTGTTCTTGAGTTAAGTATTCCCCAAGAATCTCATCCATCTTCTCCGTTCTTGTGAAAGTGTTTATTAGTGTATCTGAACATGAAAGGTGTTGACCAAATTTAACGTAGCAGATCTTCTTTCAATATTGTCCTGTTCTAATCGCTGAATTATCAGCCCTATCACCTTACGTCATTTGATAAAGTTGAATGTAATTACTAACCACGAAATAAATTATATAAAACTAATCCTGCAGCAGAGCGCAAATGTTTTTGGTATTTCCCACTCGGTTGTGTGTAGGGTATCCAATCCCGAAGCCTTTTTCCAATCCCGGGATTTCGGGATTGATTTATTTTGAATCCCGGGATCCCGGGATTGAGATTTTCTCACCGAGGAATTTGAAATCCTCAATTTGCTATACTTTTTTCCGGAATCTCACGGAAACTTGTTTTTTTTTTAGCTCACCGAAGAATTTGAAATCCCCGATTTGGTATACTTTTTCCCAGAATCTCACGAAAACTCGTTTTTTTTTTTTTTTAGCTCACCGAGGAATTTGAAATCCCCGATTTGGTATACTTTTTCCCAGAATCTCACGAAAACTCGTTTTTTTTTTTTTAGCTCACCGAGGAATTTGAAATCTTCAATTTGCCAATTTCGTGTAAATTTCGAGAATTTGCTAAATATTTCTCAATCCCGAAATCCCGGGATCGCGGCCATCTCAATCCCGGAATTTCGGGATCAGAAAATTGAACGGGATCCCGGGATTGGATGCCCTAGTTGTGTGGCCATGGATTCAATATCTACAGATCTCAATGTTTTATTCCATTTCACCTGCGTTTTTGAAATTGGTCGCTGACAAATTATTTTGGATCTGCGCGAGAACTAAAAAAAAGTGCCAAATTTTTTCATTTTTGGAGTTCCGCAAATTCCCGACTTTTTGAAATCGGGCAGTGACAATTTTTTTTAATCTGCGAAAGATTAAATCCATAAATTCCCGGGATTTTAAAGTCGGCGAGCAAAATATGCAATTATTATTTTGGAAGTAAAAACTTTATACTTGGCGCCCGCAGGACCGAAGACAATTTAATACGTAAATTAATTCAATTACTTTCAATTTATCTCATCGTTGCTATCATGTGACATTAGCTCTTTAAACACCACTTAAATCCTAAACAAACATGCTAGTGCTGTTTTATTGATAAACGTTTGTTCATACCATTTTGGTTTGCCGTTGGATTAAAAATAATCTTTTAGCTCTCGTACAAACTTCTAAAATTTCCTCTGGTGGGCTATTTTCAACAACTTTTCGAGAATTCCGCACCTGTCCTCAATCCCGAAATCCCGGGATTAACACTATCACAGTCCCGGGATTTCGGTATCACAAAGTTGGACTGAATCCCGGGGATTAGATGCGGTACTCTTCACTCATTTAATTCTAGTTTTGTGAGGCGCCTCGATTTCTTAACCGAATCTGCCTATTAGTTGCATTGATTTTGCCTTTTTATTTCTATAATCGTGCATCTTATTCTGTACACAAAAACAATTGAATTTGAAGATCATAAAAAAAGAATATTTATTTCTACTGATTCATCATTCAATAATTATGCTGATTGCGCATTTCTATATGAGTACTTTGTAAAAAATGTACATGTTATAATAATTGTTAATTTATTATTGTGATAGCGGGTATTCCCTGAATGAAGATTACACGCAGATTTTTGTCCATTTGCTGGAAAATAAAAATCCCAGTCTCAGCACATCTTTCTAACTAAACAAAAACAAAAAAACGATTATAACAAATGCAGTGTCGGGTTTTTGGGATTCCTTCGTGTCGATTGCTCGATGAACAAACATTTAGAACGAACATTAAAACCAAGTTTGTGCATTCAGTTAAAATGAAAACGACTCCGACTCTGGCATTAAATTAAAAACCGACTCCGTATCGATCGAATCCTTTTGTTCCGCATTTATTTAATATCACTAGGGCCAGTTTCGTATAATAATAGTAATTTAAATATCACTGCATCAATATGTGTTCTTACCAATTGAAAACCTTCGTCATGACTCATGACAGAAGTGTCTATACGAGAACTACTCTCAACATCTCTGTTTCCAAAGAGAGTAGAAAATATAAGGTTAGGACAGGACTAGTGGTTAGATAATCGCTCTCGATACGCCCCGTTCATAGGATAGGGTGGGTTCTGGGAGGGGGGATTCAAGACATCACATACATCCATGCTTTCGAACAGAAATTCATAAATCGATTGAAAAATCTATGCATAAAACTGTCCGTACTGAGATTTTACACATCAAAATTTTGATTTTAGTTAATTTTCAATATCTAATTGTTGATATTTCAGCATTTAAAAAACCGGTATTTTGGAATTAAACCAATCTTGGTTTCGACGATACAGGCATAGTAATCCCTAGTCCCAGAAAGTTCGATATCAACTTTAGATGTTTTTAATAATTAACACCCGTTCTTCGTCAGGTGTTATTATTCACTACCGTAGAGCAGCACAATTAGGTGACTACTCTAAAAATATTTATTAATATATATATATATATATTACTAAAAGTGGCTAATGGTGTTGATATGTGTATATATACAATGTAAGTTTATTGCGTACATATATATCGACTGTGGAATGGAAAAAGGACGTTACCCATACATAACAAATTTTACAGGAGACACAAAAAACGTCTATCGATGATTTTGGGACAAAGACAAATTATGCAATATACACAACCTGGAAGTGGACGGAGAATTCTAAACTGGTCTTTAATTGACATAATCTAATATTAATCAAAGAAATTGTCTAGGGAAAACCTTTATTTCAGTCTTTTTTCTTGGTTTTAGTTCTTTACAAGGTCATCTTTTTCAAACTTAAAAGCTAAATTTAGACAGTAATTCGGCATTTGCAGCTTGCATCCTATTGATAGAACGTGTATCAAGTTTGATACATTGTGATTATCGCAAAAAATCTGTGGGTTACGTCGTTTTCTCTTTCCAGAGTCGATATAGATTCCATAATTGTTAACAATATTTTTTTATTTGACCGTATATAATGTGGATTTTTTTTTAAATGTTTGTTTTGTATGGAATGGCCAAACTCATTACATTGACAACATAAACATTGCTTTTCAGACCAGAACAGGTCATCTTTTTCAAACTTAAAAGCTAAATTTAGACACTAATTCGGCATTTGCAGCTTGCATCCTTTTGATAGAACGTGTATCAAGTTTGATACATTGTTATAATCGAAAAAAACCTGTTTTGAAAAAACTGTGGGTTACGTCCTTTTTCCTTTCCACAGTCGATATGCAAACTCATTATTCACGACTGTCATTGATTGAATACTAACGAGAAACAATCTACTGCAGTGCTTGCGAATCGTTTTACGCTCGCGTGCCAAGCATTACGAAATATATTCTACTCTCCAATGGGGAACGGCTTCTTCCGTAAAAGATTTTTCCGTACAAGAAAACTACGTATACCATTTTCCGCACACCGAAGCTTCTGCGCATAGAAAACCCGCTGTGGTCTAGTTCAGCGGTTTCCAAACTGCGAGCACTATTGCAAAGGGAGGCGCGAATAATTTTAAAATATTTTTGTGTATAATAAATATAAAGCGTCTTTATTTATTGTATGAAATAAATGATGGAGAGGCGAGAAAAAATGTTTTTTTTCAAAGGGTGGCGTATGAACACAAAGTTTGGAAACCACTGGTCGCAAGAGCTTGACACTACGACCAGGCGGGTCTAGATTCAATTCCTAGTAGGGTCAATGACA
This sequence comes from Himalopsyche tibetana, assembly GCA_030503985.1. Classification (NCBI taxonomy): domain Eukaryota; kingdom Metazoa; phylum Arthropoda; class Insecta; order Trichoptera; family Rhyacophilidae; genus Himalopsyche; species Himalopsyche tibetana. Next base: position 1,888,661 of record JAPJYX010000052.1, on the reverse strand, counting down.
TATTTGGATTTTTTTTCAATTTCAATTTGAGAATTTGAGACTTAAGACATACTTTCTCCCAAAAAACGAGAGGTTCTCGTAGAAATATTCCGTTAACGGCTTCAGTACCGTAAGGCCACTGGTGGCCGCTACATACGAACAACGTGAATACCTTAATGCCACTAAAGACCACTAATGTAACTTAAAAATAATTAACTGTATATATCATTGTTTAAGTCAACTTTTAATATTCATAAATTCAGTCCTATTTTTTAAAACTATTCAAAAAATATTCAAATTATGCGGTAGGTATGTGAGTGAATGTTTTTTAGCTTATTAAAACATCGCGGTACTGAAAAGGATACCTTCATTAGGAGGCCATTTGCTTCACATTAGGAGTGGACATGAATTAATAAAAAAAGTAAAACTAATAAGGCTGTAACTAACAGTATTCGTAGTAGAAATATGGAAGGAATTTATAAATTAAGACAGTGGTTTCCAACCTTTATGCTACTGCGCCTCCCTTTGAAGAAAACAATATCTTCGCGCCTCCCCATCCTTTATCTCATATAGTAATAAAGACACGTTTTAAAGGGTAAATAAATATTTTGGATTGTTCGCGCCTCCCTTTGCAACAGTCCACCTCCCAGGTTGGAAATCGCTGGATTAAGATATTAAATATAAATTAGTGACCATAAGTTGAATATAATTTAAATGTAAGATGTCTTAGACATTTTTACGAACATAATTGTCGTGCGTATCACCTCTGGCACGCGTGCCAGAGGTTCACTAACTCTTACCTGAATGCAAGCCAGGAATGGTATTCAGAATTATGTGCTTATGTCCACCACTACCAACATAACAATAATGTATTCACGTTTTTAACATCATGGCAAATACAAAGTCCAAAGTTTACCCTTCGCGCCCCGAGAACTACAAGGTTCTAAGTGTAGATTTTTGCCGCAATAAACGTAATCATGATATGATTAATTCTTGGGAGTCTTTCTCTTGTCACCTTTGTTTCACAACCAAAAAAAAACACTTAGACCCTTGTATCTCTATCTCGGATCGCGTCTTGTCCAGTGGCCTTCAAACTGTGTCAGTATTTGACGAATCACGTTATATTGTATATCGTCTGTGAAAGGAAAAAGACGTAACCTACAATTTTTTCAAAACAGGTTTTTTCGACAATCACAATGTATCAAACTTGATACACGTTCTGTCATAAAGATGCAAGCAGCAAATGCCGAACTACTATCTTTAGCAAATTTATCTTTTGAGTTTGAAAAAAATGGCTTTGTAAAAAAATTAAACCAAGAAAAAAGACTGAAATAAAGGTTTTATTAGATTCTGTCAATTAAACATCAGCTTAGAAGTCTCCGTGCACTTCAAGGTTGTGTATAATTCATAATTTGCATGTGTCACAAAATCATCAAAACACGTTTTTAGCGCCTCCTGTAAAATTTGATATGTGTGGGCTACGTCCTTTTTCCTTTCCACACTCGATAATGTATATGTCTCAGATGAAGTGTCAAATGTCGTCAGTACATTGCCTGTGTACATGAGTGTAAACACTAAGCCATTAATTTTATGTTTTTTTTTTTAATTTTGTTGATTAAGCATTTATGCCATCTAGTGTCCTTTCCTGTTTACTGTAAATACATCACAATTATAAATCGCAGTTCATAGTAACCTTTAACCCTTCATTGAAAAAAGATATTGCATAAACTATTCAAAGCAAGTTTGATTTATGTGTTAAATATCGCGACTAACCATTGAGATTAACCACTTGAATACCAAGCGGACACAGGTGTCAGGAACATATGCAAGCGAACACGGATGCCCAAGACATTTAAAAAATCAAATACTTGGTATTCTTATAGAATATAAGCAATATTTTGATGAATATGTGTAGTTCCATCTATACTCAATATAGGTCATACTCAGTAGAGTCAATATAGGTTTTTAAAATTTGGAATTCGAGTGTATATTAGGCAAAATTATTTTTCTCAAAAACACGCAATATCTCTGGGACACATTAATGATTTATTTGCGCGGTATTCAAACGGTTAATGGTATTCGTTGTTTCATCTGTTTCGAGAAAAAATCTACACTTAGAACCCTGTAGTTCTCAGGTCGAGATTTTATTTATAATATATTTATTTAACATTGCATAAGATTGACAAATTATTGATTTAAGAATTTGACCACAAATTTAACACTTAGGAGTCCGGGCGAACATATGTGTGCATCTCACTTTCAGTGCGCAGGAGTCCGCGCGAACATATCTGTTCGTTTTGCCGAGTGTAAGTTTACACAAAAAAAAGGTACTTTGTGTGATGATTTTTTTTCTTCACATTTAACATCAAGGTTGCCAGTAATATTGAAATTGATAATGTCAAACAAATATATTAAAAATATTTTTTTTTTAATCGTAAATATAGAAGTAATTCCACAGTATCACTTAGCAAATAATATTTTTTGTATAACGTTTAACGTTTGGTGTAATATTATTTTCATGGAAAAATGCATCTTTTTTTGTTAGATCTTTTGCTTCGTTTACGTATATAAATATGGGTTAAATTTTCGGATAAGTTTATTTATTGCTTCTTTGGCCGCTTCACAATTCTTTACAAAAAAATAAGTGTTTGTTCTATGGGATTTTTATGAAAGTGAAATTAGTCATGACAATAATTATATAACACAGATCCATTGTCTCAGATTCATTTTACATCTGTATCCTTTTTTTCTTTTGTAGACATTTTGCAACTAATTCTTGTTGGAAAGTCAACCCTAAATTCAAAGAAATGAAATCATTATTTTACTTCGAACAAAGCACCGCTTTTACTCAATATATGTTTGGCTTGCCAATAGCAATAAATTATGTAATTCTTAATGCCCTTTTCGAGACGCTGTTGACAAGGAGCTATTTTTTCTGTAAAGTTTATGGCTCTGCTGTGAAAAAAATGTGACCCTAATGCTTCATAATTATTACACATATGAATGGCCACCATTCATTAATATCATATACCTGCACCATTCTAACAAAAACAAACGATTCTCAAAGATTTAAAATATTTAAATAATTGAAATATAACAAGAATTATTTAAAAATATCTGAGAGTTGCGAATAAAACCTTACGATATAGACAGATGTTTAAACAGATGTTTATTTTCGGTTTTACAATATCTCAAAAAAACTAAAATAGTTGTCGTTGCTGAGAAGAAGGAGATGGGGGGGGGGGTTAGTAACCAGTAACTTTATTTTAAATTAGTGTATATTATTGCAACTCTTTATAGCCATTTCTTACTAAATAACTTTATTTTTAAGTTGTTAAGACTCTTTATATGAAACCCTCGGTTGAGAAACACTGATTTTATCATATTTTTGTATGTATAAAACCATACGAATGCTTTTCTAAAAGAAAAAAAAATATACATCAATCGGTTAAATAGTTATCGCAATTTAAGCGTGAGCGCAAAAAAAGTTCCATTTCCCCAAAATTCGGCCGGCTCCCGCGCATTTTTTAGTATGCAAATCTGCGGACCTATATGTGTTAATTATTGATATCTCGGTGTGTAAAAAAAATAGAAAAGCAACTGACATCTTATGGAAACTTACTGATATTGATAACACTAGCTGATTAGAGAACGTGCACAAACACTATTGATTGATCCAAACGTTATAATTTGCTGATAAGTGATATAATAGATGATTAGATTAAGAGTTGCAATACCGGGATTATCGAAACCCGAATCCCGTTGTTCCAATTCCGGTATTGTAATAAACCCCATACACTAGAGGTCTGCAACGGGCCTGGCCCTCAGGCCCTTACCCGGCCCGGCCTGCGGGCCGAGTTCAGGCGGGTAAGCGCAATTGAGATTCGGGCTCGGGCCGGGCCCAGGTAAAGAATTTATTCTTCAGAAAAATATTTCAGACTATGTGTCATAAGTCAGCCATGATGATTTTAATTATTACCAGTTCTATAGAGAACTGTAAATCTATATATTAATAGCCGATAATGTCCGTTTGTTTGTAAGGTGTCCCCGATTTCACACCTTCCAGTCTCCACTTTTTTAAATAAAATAAAATAAAATTAAATTAAATTAAATAAAATAAAATAAAATTAAACACAACGCAACAAAAATCTCACGTTGCTGGGCAACGGGCTTACAGCTAGTTGTTGTAAATTTGTAAAAAAAAACGGGCTTTTTTTCTGTCTGTTGAGTATAAATCCGGGCTTCAGGTCGGGTTCGTGTAACAATTTTGGTATTAGACTCGGTCCCGAGTCTTTCGGGATCGGGTCGGGTAATTTTGTAAAATTTCGGCCCGTGCAGACCTCTACCATAAACTGAAGCAACGTCAGGGTAATCTGAACATTTTAGTTTTGAAATAACGACAGCTTACTGTTTGGAAAAATCTAATAAAATATCTAGTATGTCGCGCAGTGGTTAACGTCGTTGGCTTCCGTGGCGGATCTCACGGGTTCGAGTCCCAACACGTACAGAATTTTTCCAATAGATTTCTGTTCAAAGTCATCGGTGTTCCTTTCCCTCGTTTTCAATCCTAGAAATAAGTTATGTTACTTAACCACTAGTTCTGCCCTATCCCTATATCCCTACTCTCTTGGAAAAAGAGTGGTTGAGTAACTGAGTACCAAACGTGTCTGTTAGATCAGTGCTTCCCAGATAGGGGGCCGCCGCAGAACATGTTTTGTATTGAGAAAGTCCGCGAATTTTTTATTCAAATTTATGGGGCCGTGGAATGAAAAAGGTTAGGAAGCACTGTGTTAGATGATATCCTTGTTGATCAAATTAAAAAATTACAGTTTATCAAACTTCGAATTGGCAGAGCTAGGGCAGGACTAGTTTTTGGCTAATCACCTCCGCTACGCCAATTTTTTTAGGAACGGATAGGTGGGAGAGAATTACAATATATTGCCGGACAATTATTTAATGACGGTTCATTTAAACCCGTTAAATTTAATGAAATTTTTCTGCATCCGAACTTTTTTGGATGAATATCCGATCAATAGATTCTAGAATATAATATTAAATATTTTAGTAGCCGTTTTAACCGATTCAGTACCGTAAGGCCACTGGTGGCCGCTACATACGAACGGCATGAATACCTTAAATCCACTGAAGAACACGAATGTAACTTGAAAATATTAAACTATATATATCATTTTATAAACTTTTAATATTCATAAATTCAGTACTATTTTTTAAAACTATTCAAAAAATATTTTTAAAAAAAGCGGTAGGTATGTAAGTGAATGTTTTTTTAGCTTAAATCATCGCGGTACTGAAAAGGTTAAACATCAAATTAGTTTTTATATTTTTATCGATTTTTAATATAACTTATCGAAATTTCATAATTGCTGCCTAATTAGGACGTATTTTTTTTTTGTAATACCGGTTAAGATAGATACAAGATCAGATAAAATGGTCATGTTGGTACAGATCTTTAGAAAATGATACCAGAATGTGACATGTTTACCCAAATCAAGATTAACCGAAACGTTACGACTATTGGGGCAATGCACTAGTGATTTACTAATTTATATTTTTTTGTTGGTAATAGTAAAATCAGTTTTTAAATTATTTCGTTTTCCATATCACACAAATCATTTTCAGCCTGGGCTGTGTAGTCATCAAATGCGTTTGGAAATAATTCAATACAACCAGAGCGAGGCCGGGCAGTACAACTACCTACTATATTTAAAGAACATAAACTCTTTATGTATATAAGCATTTTTAAGGCATGGATCTGTAAAGCGTTAAAAAAATTCTTGTAAAAGGCGTATCGAGAGCTATTAGCTAACCACTAGTCTTGACATATGCCTTTCCTTCTGTCCATTACTTCTTTGAAGAACGAAAAGTAAGGTAATTAAGTAACAAGTATTTGTCAAAGAAAAACGTTTTGTAAAAAAATCCATTAAGAGGATATAGTACCTTTACGCCTGAAAACAGAGTAAATCGATCGTTTGCCATCGACGAAATCTCGTGAACCGTTCACTTAAAAAAAAATTTTTTTCAAATATTACATTTTCCAAACGCTTTTTTACACTATTACATTTTTTTTTTCATGAAAATAGTCATATTTTCAAGAATAAAAGGCAAAAAGTTCACAAAATATTTTTTAACTGCTTTCGTTTTGATCATTTTTAGAATTTATTGTAAGATACCGAAGTTTAATGTCTTAGAAAGAAATGCAGATAAAGGTTTGTTTAAGAAAGTGATTTGAGCAGAATTTCCAATTTATGTAATATAATGATTGTACATCTATTTGAAATGTACCATTTTTCCCACTTTTTCTGACTGATTTTTAAAGCATAATTGGATCGTAAATACTTCTAAAAAAAATTGGAATAATAAAACATTTTATTGTTTACATTTAAAAGCAAAAAAAAAATTAAAAAATTGTCATACCAATAAATAATAACTATTTTTCGGGGATGTGTTTTTCTTGCCGTAAATTTCGCAGACCCAGTCAGTGTGAGAAAGACGTTTGTACTGAGTGCACGTGTCACATATTACTCTGCATTAACTTAAAACACTGGTCATACAAATGAATCGAAGAAATGTATTTTTTATTTTACGATAAAAAAAGTTGTTGCGCAAAATAGCGGTTAGGGTTAGGGTTGCTCAATGCGCTTACAAATAATATTATTATTTATAATACAATAATGTCTTTTCCAATAGCGATTATTTTAAAGACCAGTATTTAGCTTAATGGATAAGCATTTTGAAATATTTATTTGGCAATGCTTTTAAAAAGAGATTCTATTCAATATAATAGTAGCAGTAGTTGAATAAAAAGATTTTTCACATTAGTAGTTTTGAATCATTTCTATATTTCAAAAGATTTTTGCTAAAAAAACAAAGTTCGTCATCTAAATCGAAAAAAAACTTGAAAATTATTAGATAAGGTAAGATATTAACAGTTAATATTTTTTAAGAATCATTATACAGATGGTAAACCATGTTTTTTTGCAACGTAGAGTTTTTATCAGGAATTTTTTCAATAATTTCATTTTAACTTATATATATGTGTACCATCAGATCATCTTTAGTCAGCCAAGTATGAAATGTTAATTCTTTTGACTATTTTGTTTACATACACATCATTAAATATATTTTTCAAAAAAAAATCGAGCCGCTCATTTTTCACGACTCCGGCCAAAATACCGCGACTCCGACTCCACAGCCCTGGTTTTTTTAATTGAATACATTTTTCTACCGTCAAACTTGTTTTTTTAAGTTATAATTGAATAAAACAGAATGCTAGAAAATATTCGAAATTGATAGATGACAAATATATATACATATGTATGGATACATAATAAACTTGTGAAATATATTAATTCATACATTTAAGTCATTTTTTGTACCACCCAACAAAGTTAGTCCGATGCAGCCGATATAACTTAACGACTTTAATTTATCTATTATATTAAATGATTGAAAACCATATTTTTTCGATAACTTACCAAATTATGTAACAATATTATACCTACAATACATTAATATTCAAATCAATCACATGGTTTGAATTACTTTTAATATTATTAGTATTATGTTTTTTTGTCACAGCCCTGAATGTCGAACTTGTATATTGGCGATAGAAAAAAAGTTCCCAAACATTATACAAAAATACGAATATATTTATGCAATTGATATAAATTATACAAATAACTTTTTTTGATCAGGCATACTATTCATTTAGTTTCTTCCTTATTGAATTAGTGTTAGGCTATATAAAAACTTGAAGTAAAAATAAACACATCATAACATTTGGTTATGACTTTAAAGACATGCATGGATTATGAATATTTTCGATAGTTTCGGCATTCACTAAAGACAAAATCATTTTATAACAAATTAACAAATAAACTTTGTCATTCCACTAATTGTTTACAAATTGTAACACGTTTTGGGCTTTTTCGAGAAGCGTCTTCATACCAACTATCTTAAAGCTATTATTAGTTAATGAAATTTACCTTTATTCTAAGTAATCAGTGGAATAACTAAGTTTTCTGATAGCAAACATGTTTTTATTCCGTGAATTCAGTATTTTTTTTTTTTTGAAAATGATTACAAATATCCTCCAAGATAGCTTAGATGTCCAACAAGAAATATAAGACATAGTTAATATAATTTTCGGAAAATCCACTGTCAGAACTATGGCGTGAACCAGAAATAACTATCAACTGAAATTTATATTTATTTTAGAACTCAATACTTTTTCCATTTTAATCTTATTATGTCAATATTTTTTATTCAACAGAATGTTTTTAACTGTATTCATATTAAAATCAATATCATAACAAATAGGTTATACAAAATTAAAAATAAAAACAAATTCTTTCAATATATTAGAGAAAGTTTGAGAAATTTGTATTGTATGGTTTATCTTGTTTATTTATTTTATTATTTCGTTTGACAAAACACCGTCTCTGATTTACATTTATTAAATACGATGGCTTACTGTTGCTATCAATAACTCATATGTAGCATTATAAGTCATTTTCACGGTATATATAATTAACGCATTGTTTCAGTTACATATAATTTTTGCAACAGATATTTGGGGAAGTAAATTAGATTGTCAGTCTTTGCTACGAAGATAAAAAAGTACTTACTGATTTTCGTCAATAACAAATTGTTTTATATGAAAAACCCTTATTACTGTCTAAATATCCATCCGTGTGTTAGGTGGTATTGCTATTTTTGTAATGAAATATACAAATGTTTTGCTTGTTTTGATACTGTAAAAATACGTATTGTGGTGGTTACTTATTTAAGTCAGTGCAATATTTATGCTGTAGGTCAAATTTAAGTTTTGCAATCCTACTGAGTCGCCTTAAGAGTCCGTTATGTGTTGTACATTGGGAACGAACATGATAATATTAATATCAAAATTCGTTCAATATGATGCGCATAACGAGAGAAAAATGTATTACTCACCTACAAAAATTGACACACACACACTCTATCTCTCTGCGCATTCACTGATGGTGTGTGTTTGTGTGTTGTGTTGTAGGCGGACAGAATATTCAAAACATTATTGTTGTTAATTGAAATTAAAAAAAAAAACAGTAAAAATACTTTTTATTATGCAGTCGAACTTGGCTATTACGAAGAAGATGGGACCGATTGAATTTGCTCGTTATAAGCACTACTCGTTATATCAGAGAATAGATATTTTTAAATGCTTAAAAACATACTCATCACATGAAGACATGGAAGTATCTGGAGCGGTCACACAACACAATAAGTATCAATTCAAACAAAAATACACAATGAGATTTTACTTACACACCTGTTACACACATAAAATTTTTCGATCAATCCACTTATCTTATAAAATGTAAAATTGATGCTTGTTTCATTGTTTTCACTCTCATCGACGATATTTTTGCTCGGTATGCCCGAGAAGGAGCCCGTTATAGAAGTGAATAAATGTATGGATAAAACCAGTGGCGGCTCCTGACCTAAAATCTTGGGTGGGCTAGAGAAAAGCATAGCATTGTATACTATTTACGAAATTGTGCATTTTTCCACTTCACATTATACATTAATCTACAAGCAAATTAACAAATACTACGACACTACTGCAATGCATAAATTACTATATAATAAAATCAATGCTAATGTAACTAAGAAATAATAGAATAATAATACGTAACTTTTAGGGTGTTCACTGTCAATACTTGGTGGAAAGGCATTATATTAATAAAAACACAATAATCCTTTGTACTTCATTCCACTTTATTTAATATGTCAGGACCGGTTTCGCTCATTGCGAGCATTGTCAACTGATCAGTTGACAATGCTCGCAATGAGCGAAACCGGTCCTGACATATTAAATAAAGTGGAATGAAGTACAAAGGATTATTGTGTTTTTATTAAAATAATACGTAACCTTAAATTCGTCTCCTTCAAAGTGAAATAACAAGTACAAAAATCAATACAGAGCTGTCACTGAGATTCAATACCTGTCACTTTCATACAATACAACGATATTAGTATTTGTGTTCGAATTTATGAGTATGGGTCATGGGCAGATTCAATTTAGCCCCCAAAGAATGACAGAAGCTTGTTAATTTGGAACACGTCGTGTGAGTTTAGATGACGTTTCCGTACATACAAATACAAAAAAAATCTAATCGTGCTTGATTGCGCCCCAGTGTAAAGAAATATTGCAGGATATTATCTGTGATTGCGGGCTTGAAAGCTCTAGCCCCTGAGTCGTTAATACGTAGGTGTTGCCAGACTGACGTCACGTTGCCTGTTCTCTATGAAGTATTTATATGGTTATTGTTTTTTTATGCCGGCTCAGTTTAAAATTGTAATACAAAACACAATCGAGAATATTATTGTAGGTAGACATGGCGTTGTCTTATATTGACAGAGGAAAATCAAAACAAAGATTTTGTATTCATTTGGTAAAGGTTAGTTACGCTTATAAATGTATTTATTTTGTTCAGCGGCCGAATTGCTGTTCATTTTTATTCAGCCATCTAAAGTTTTGGGTGTAAAATGCAGGTCGGGCTTAGCCCACCTAGCCCAATACCTAGAACCGCCACTGGATAAAACCATAAACAAAAATTGAAACGAATGTTTCCTCATTACATCCGAGATATCACTATTTCCGTGATCTTAATAACCTAGTTCGAATGTATATTGAGTTCAAATTGAAATGGCTACATTCTTTGTGGATTTTTGGTGAATTTGTTTTTCGACACTCATTAGAGAATACAATAGAAAACAGCTACTGATGACACTCGAGGAAAACTAACCATGTCAAGACGAACTCAAGTACCTTGGCCGATTTTCGACATTTTATTATGTAATACACATTACAGCTTCGCGCAAGGATAAGTCACGGTTAAATAGCAGGGACTGCAATGCCGGTATAACCGAAACTAAGATCCCGGTACTCTCATATCGGTTTTCTTCTGATATTCAAAATATCATTATTAAGTTGATAGCAATTATTTGCCGTAATATTTACAATCCGAGAAACAGATTTTTTTCCCTACTACGAATGAATTTATCCGCAAGTTGTTCATCCCCTCCTTTTTCCAAGAGAATATGGATCAGTGGTTAGTTAATCGCTCTCGTTACACCCACTTTTTAGAATACAATAGACCAGGGGTGGGAACCTTTTTTCTCTAAAGGCCGCAATAATTTTTCTGATCCGACATAAGGCCGCAGTAAACATTGACATGGGAATCTTGTCGCCTGTGTGGTCGAGTGGTCAACGTTGTTGGCTTCGGCTACGGAGGTCCCTTGTTCAAATCCCGGTACGGACAGTTTTATAAATCGATTTTTCAATCGATTTATGAATTTCTGTTCAAAGGCATGGATGTATGTGATTTCTTGAATTCCTCCCCTTTCACCCATCCTATCATATTAATGGGGCGTATCGAGAGCGACTAGCTTATCACTAATCCTGTCTTAGCCCTATCCTTCTCTTTGGAAAAAGAGAGGTTGAGCAACTTGAGTTACAAGTAATCCTAGTAGAAAAACTTATATTCACATGCCTTCATTAGAAGGTAAAATTCTCCACACTAAAAGCGGACATGGACATAAAAAATAAACCGTTTATAATACCGGGTTTTTTTTTGATATATAAAATAACGGTATATTTTTGTCGATTTATCTACTAACTAGCTTTTGCCAAGATACGTTGTATTTTTTGTTCATTGGTATGTTTATTTATTTATATAATACCGGGATTAATATCTTCGTCCCGTTTTGCTATCCCTACTGGAATAAAACCACACCTTAAGTCAGTGGTGCACAACATTTTTAAGACAGTCAATTGTAAAGTATATTTTCCAACAATTTCTTACTTATTTTCTCGCCATATTGTATAAAAAAGTTAAAGAGTATTAGTTCAATTAAATCACAACATTACATACAATAAAAAAAATATGAATTTAAATATTATAAATACATACATGTTTTAAAACCATGTCCGCTCCCAAAGTAGAGTTATGGACTCTTAACGAAGTTTGTCTCGACAGAATCTTTTCTACGAGAACTGCTTGTTATTCAGTTATTCAGTTGTTCAAACTCCCATTTTTCTAAAGAGAGTTGGGATAGAGGGATGGGGCTAGGACAGGACTAGTGGTTATTAAATCGCTGTCGCTACTCCCCGCCTTTAGGAAAGAATGGGTGGGAGGGGGGAATTCAAAACACCACATACATCCATGCCTTCGAATTGAAATCCATAAATCGATTGAAAATCAATCTATACAGGAATCGAACCCGCGACCTCTGTGTTCTAATCCTACGACGTCGACCACGCAGCCGCGCACATACAATTTAATTATTATTTTAATAAGACTTCATGACTTTAAAAAAAAATGTAATTCTCAAAGTACTAAGAGCGCTGCTTTTACTTAAATGCTTTGATTGCCACAAACTGCACTTAAAGTACCCCGTGCACATCACTGCTTCAATTAATAGATGCCACAGTTTCCGAGGTGTGGGCCTCTAGTCTATTGCCATAAAGGCATGCATGACATGCTCTTTATTGCCTCGAAGTCTGACGGCCTTGTTCAGTATGGCTTATTCTAGATTACATAAATGAATTGATTATCGATTTACTAATTATTCGTATGACTCAATGGTCCAACGTTGTTGACTTCGGTTGCAGTTCAAATCCCGGTACTGATTAGGGTCTCCAATCTCGGGATCCCGTCCAATTGTGTGATCCGGAAATTTTACTAAAATATTCGATTGAGAATAAGAAGTGAAAAATTCTCGAGAAGTTTTTGAGAACAGGCAACCAGCCAAAATTTTGTGAAATCGCCAGTGAGCTAAACAAAAAAAAAGGTGTCACATTTAAAATTTTTGGTAGATCTGTAAATTCCTGCCTTCTTTTAAATCCGTGAATTTCCAGGATTTTAAAATCGCTGACCTTAAATAAAATCTTTTTCATCTTCTTTTTAGATTATTTTTCAGTCTCTCAAACCCGAATTCTGAATTTCTCCGCGATTTCATGGTGAATGGTCAATCCCGGATCCCAGAATTGAACAAATTGTGAATCCCGAAATCACAGGATTACCAAAAGGGTCCGGGATTAGATGCCCTAATACGTATCGATCGATTTATGGATTTCTTACTTTCCCTTCCGATAATTTTATACGACGATATAATATATCGACTGTGGAAAGGAAAAAGGACGTAACCCACAGCTTTTTTTCGATAATCACAATGTTTCAAACTAGTAGTTTGTTAGTTAGTTTTAACCTATGTATATTCGGATAATTTTGCATCTTCAAATGGTATATATTTTATATGGAAAAATCAAATATACATACATATTTTCAAAACACGTCTTTTTCGATTATCACAATGTATCCAACTTGATACGCGTTCTATCAAAAGGATGCAAGCTGCAAATGCCGAATTAGTATGTAAATTTAGATTTTAAGTTTGGAAAAGATGACCCTGTAAAAAGTTAAAACCAAGAAATAACACTGAAATAAAAGTTTTTCCGAGACAATTTCTTCAATTAATATTAGATTATGTCAATTAAACACCAGCTTAGAAGTCTCCGTGCACTTCAAGGTTGTGTATAATTCATAATTTGCATATGGCCCAAAATTATCAAAACACGTTTTATGCTCCTCCTGTAAAATTTGATATGTGTGAGTTACGTCGTTTTTCCTTTCCACAGTCGATATTATAATGCCGGTCATTTGCATTTTAAAAACCGGTATTCTAACTTTTTTTTCAATGCAGATTCCGGTTATTCTAATACTGGTTTTGTAATACCTAATTTCGACACGCCGAAAGGCCTAGTTATATAATCTCTGGGATTAAGCAGGTTAAATTGAAATAGTTTCCTTTTTACTACATAATAATAATTTGTTATGCAAATTATCATATTTATTGAAGAGCTTCTTAGTATTGATGAAACGCTACCTCATCATTCGTTGCTGTCAATAAAAATAGCATTATGGCAACGTAGAGCGCAAAGCAAGTAACTTAAATAATTAAATATGGAAATTTGTATTCTGTTTTAAGAAATTTACAGAAAAAGATTAAAAAAAATTTCATTTGTCAGCTGTACACGATTCATATTTTGTAAATTTAATTAGAAATTCTTTTCATATTTCTATTACCAATTGCTCGTTGCAACCTTCTTAGTTTTTCATTGTTTCACATAAATAGTCCTGTATATGTATGTTCTTATCAGTTGAAAAGGTTTGTGAAGAGCGAAACCAGTCCTGATCAATGTTCCTCTAAGACAGGCATGGGCAACCTTTCCTATATCTGGGGCCAAATTATCATTCTGTCTCCGAGTCAAGTGCCGGACCAAATTATTTAACAAAATAAAGTAATATTAAATTAAATAGAACACGTTGCTATTTCTTATATGGTGGTGATCATCAACTAGTAGAGTGGAGCTATTGCAAGCGCCCGTCTCATCTCCGTTATTTAATCCCTCTCTAGAACTATTAATTTCTTTCTCTAATACTTCGCCGAGATGAATCAGGGCCGGACAAAATAGCTCGGCGGGCTGGTGGTTGCCCATATATGCTCTAAGACAAAAAGTTAGCTACGCGGAAATATCAAAGTCTGCGCAGACTGATCAAACATTAATTGAATAACTGTCTTGTAGTGCACACCAATCCGGTATGAGTGCGCGGGGGCTTGCCAACTGCCGCGCGGTCGCGCGCGCGCGCAGCTTAGAGGGAGCGTTGGTTCTGATAGTACTGATTTTAAGGCACCTATTTGCTTTATATTAAATTCCACAAGAATGCTCTTGCACATTTTTGATGGCGACTTCGGAAGAACTCCACCGATAAAAATATATCTATGTATGTGCTAGTTATTTTGACTAATGCTTCCCAACCTTTTTCTTGCCACGGACCCCTAAATCTGAAAACAGTAATCTGCGGACCCCCGAACTTTTGTTATTTCACATGTTCATATTTTATCACAAAGAATGTTAAAAGAATGAAAGAATCTTCGTACCCCAGGTTGAGAAGCACTGCTGTATACCAATGTTTTTTAACATTTTTATATCGGCGGACTACAAAAAAATATTTTGCGGTCCATCAATATAAGCCTTTAAAATAGGTACTGACTATTTTTGAGCTGCAGTTTTGTTTTGTCAAAATCTCAAAAATCTTCGTGGACCACCGGTTAAGAAACATTGCTGTAGGTAGACCACGGTTTCTCAATTGGGGACCACAGAGAAAAAATATTTAAGGAGGCCGGTTGCGGTGGCTACCGGCTCGAAGCCCAGTTTTGGCTATTTCATAAAATGATTGATTGATTCATTTTTTTGTGCTTAACCCTTTGAGGAGTATCAACGTACTCGTACGTTGGAGTAGCTTGTTATCTATTGCCATTCTCATATTTTTATTGAATTTTTGTTATTTCTTCAGACATTTATACTAGATACATCCACCAGTGATTTTTGGCCACCACATTATTTTTATTTTGTATAGCAAATGAAGAAAATGTTTTTTTTTAAAAATGGGTAAAATTTGTAAACAAATTGGGAGCCATATAATATTGAGCGTAAAATTCTATTTGGGATCGATTCCTTCCTGGAATCGACGTCTGTAGGGCGCAGGGTTGCCAGATTTCCAAAAACACAGATCGGGACATTCAAAATTTCGAAGATTTTTATACATGTATACGTCGGGATTTGTCGATTGAACTCGGGACAGTCCCGCTCAAATAGGGACGCCTGGCAACTCTGGTAGGGCGGCACATGTAGACCGATGAGAGCAAAAAAGATCTCGACGCAAAAGCGAAGTATTAGCTTCTAGAAAAATATTCAAAAGTAATAATGAACTAGTTTACTTTACATTTTTAACTATGAGTTTTATAATTTAAAAAAAATATTTACTTCTTGAAATAATAACTAATATTCTTCCCATATTGGTCCGTATCCAAAAAATAGGTTTTTATATTTTTGTGTGTGGCAATACTACAAATAATCAAAATATAAGATAAAACCTAATTAAGTAAAAATTAACTCACCACTCAAAAGGTTAAAACCATGGGAAATCCTTTCCTCATATTTTTACTTGCTCTTTTTCTTTATTGGGTTATGCTGTTTGTCCTGTGAACTGACGATAGATATACCGAGCTGTGATACCATGCACTAAATGTCAGAGGCTAAATGATAGTGGTGAATGCTTGGTTTTATTATTATAATAAGGTGATTAAATAAACATCAATGTATTTTCTATCTACAATTATTATTTTACATAATACACTCAACTCTTTTTTACACGATTTAAAAATAGCGCGGTCCACTAAAAATAACGAGTACTCCATTTTTACACGATATATTCGTTCTTATACGATTCCGAGGAACAAAAAAATGAGAGGTAGTAAGACCGTAGTTCATTTATTGATATCGACTGTGGAAAAAAAAAGGACGTAACCCACACTTTTTTTAAAAACACCTCTTTTTCGCAGTCACAATGTATTAAACTTGATGCACGTTCTATCAAAAGGATGCAAGCTGCAAATGCCGAATTAGTATGTAAATTTAGATTTTAAGTTTGAAAAAGATGACCCTGTAAAAAGTTAAAACCAAGAAAAAGACTGAAATAAAGGTTTTTCCTAGACAACTTCTTTTATTAATATTAGATTATGTCAATTAAACACCAGCTTAGAAGTCTGCGTGCACTTCAATGTTGTGTATAATTCATAATTTGCATATGGCCCAAAATCTTCAAAACACATTTTTTGCGCCTCCTGTAAAATTTTATATGGAAAAATCAAATATACATACATATTTTCAAAACACGTCTTTTTCGATTATCACAATGTATCCAACTTGGTACACGTTCTATCAAAAGGATGCAAGCTGCAAATGCCGAATTATTATGTAAATTTAGATTTTATGTTTGGAAAAGATTACCCTGTAAAAAGTTAAAACCAAGAAATAACACTGAAATAAAAGTTTTTCCGAGACAATTTCTTCAATTAATATTAGATTATGTCAATTAAACACCAGTTTAGAAGTCTGCGTGCACTTCAAGGTTGTGTATAATTCATAATTTGCATATGGCCCAAAATCATCAAAACACGTTTTATGCGCCTCCTGTAAAATTTGATATGCGTGGGTTACGTCCTTTTTCCTTTCCACGTTCGATATGTAGGTATTATACAAAATTGTGTATGTATAGTTAACAAACTGAGGTACCCTGTCGGATATTATTTTATTATTAAAATATATAGTAGTAAATCGGGAAGAATTATGTTTTAAAATTTGATTTTTGACATATTATAGTTAATCCCAAAATCGTCTTAATACCGATCCCGGGATTTCAGGATCCCTGGATTGTATGCCCTAAGTCAGCGGTTGGCAAACTCATAAGTCAACTGAGCCAAATAATAACTATACCACGATTAAAATTTCTTTTGAGAGCCATTTTTTTAAACTAAAACTATATATGTAGGTACATTGTTATTAATTGGTTAGGTTACTCCCATGCTGGTGATTGCTTTAATGGTTCTCAATTTGATTGGGGTAGATTCTCTGAAATTGCCCCTTCCAACTCTAGGTTGACCGAAAACCGACTTTTTCGCGTGGGACACTAAATTCGCACTGTATGTGGTATTTTGTGGAAGAACCACACTCGAGGGGCCAAAGAGTCGCAGTTTCGACATTTTGTAATAATAATAAAAATATTCCAACAGTGTTATTTCCAGGGCTGCGGAGTCTTGTAAAAAAAGACGGCTCCGACTCGAGCTTAAAAATAATTATTATTTATTAAAAATAATAATTAATATTTGTATACCATCAGATCATCCTCAGGCAGCCAAGCATGAAATGCCAACACTTCGCGACTATTTTGTTCGACTACACGTCATGAATGGAAACAAATCAAATGGTCAGAACAAAACTATGAACGGTCAGAATAAAAATATATACGGTCAGAATATTTTATAACAATTTTCGTTAAGTTAGGTTCTTCTTCTTTGGCCATGCTCGCTCCCTATGTGGAGCATATGGTCGCCACGCGGCACCTCCATGTTTCCCTGTCTCCCGCCAATAGCTTTGCTTCCTCCCATGATATGCCAGCATCCCTCAGTTACGCCGAGTACATCCTATGGATAGTACCCGACGGACGACCGGGACGCCGGAATCCCACCGGTCGAAAGGAGAGGCAGGCAGGATTGAGGCTTTCCGGAGGCATCCGCAGCACGTGACCCAGCCAGTTCCAACGTCTCTCCATAACCACTGACGTGACGGGACGCTGTCTTGTACGCTCCCTTATCTCTGAATTCATCACAAAATCAAACCACCTCACCCCCATTATCCGACGCAAGCATCTGTTCTCGAAGCTCAGTATACGGGTTTTCTGAGTCTTTGTCAGGTGCCATGATTTGCAAAAGTAACCAAACAAGAAACCAAATGCCACTTGTTCAAGTTAGGTTAGGTTTTTTTTAATTTCATTTAAATTATGACTATTTATTCTGACCATTTAATATAAATTCTGACCAATGTAATATATATTCTGACCGGATAAATACGATCCTTCATTTATTACGAAATGACTTGCTGCTGACTTTTGACAACAAGTGCAAACAAGGCATAAAAAACAATACGTGACGTTCGCATGTTATTCGATCCCCAGCATGCGGGCTGTTGACATTTCTTGTAATTTAGCGGGCAATCAACAGCGAGTCCGTTTTCAACTCACAACAGTTAGCCATTATTGTTCCGACGCTAACAACTTGAAACTGTCATTGTAAATCACAATGATTGCACGGCGCTTGGTGCCTTGTGGAAATCAGTTAAGTGCCTCACACGCAGGGTTCCCACTCGCGATTGCAATACCTCTCTATTTTTTTACATCTCGAAATTACGATATTACTGATTTGCGACTAGGGCAGGCGTGAGGAACCTGCGTCCTTCTGGCCAATTCTCTAATTCTGTAAATTTTTGTAATTTCGTGAATTTTTAGGATTTTTTTATGTCAAAATCTTTAAAAGAACTAATAAAAAGCTCACACGCTGATATTTTTGGGAAATTTATGGGATTTAGAAATTGGTATGAAATTGTTTCCAGCCAAAATTCCCTAGTCAATATTTACTGCGGCCATCATGTCGAATCAGAACAATGAATGCGGCCTTTGGAGAAGAAAATGTTCCCCACCCCTGGATTAGGGTATCCAATCCCGGTCCCTTTTTGTGATCCGGGATTGACAATTTTTCAGTTCTGGGATTCCGGGATTGAACACTTAACATAAAATCGTGTTCAAAATCGATGTTCCGGACTGAGAAAATTATTAGTCGGCGATTTTGAGTAATGAAATTTTTCAAACAATTTAATGTCAATTTGAAAAACCTAGAAATTTGCGGATTTCACTGAAACCCGGGACCTTTTTGTTATTAGCTCTTCCGAGAATTTTTGAATCCAAAATCCCAGGAATTTACAGATTTGTCCAAATGAACAGCGCGAAATCTTTTTTTAGCTCTTCCGTGTCTCATTTTCTCAATCCCGGGATTAGTACTGTCGTAATCCCGGGATTTCATAATTGGACGGCATCCCGGGATTAGACACCCTAGTTGTAATATATTTAGAGATCTGCACGGGGCGAAAATTTAAGAAATTACCCGTTCCAGATCGAATCTTAATATGAGCACAGATTCATATTTCTCAGACCGAAAAAACACATTTTTTTAAAATTTACAATAATATATGATATTTTATTGAACTGTTCAAATGATAAAGACAAGCAATAATAATATAACGCAGCCCTTCTTATTCAATGATGGTTTTTTAAAAACTTTTTTTTATTGCGTTAAAAAATGATCCAACCCTATTTAGGACGGTTTGTTGATTTTGAACCAGGGACGTCTCGTGGGCATAGGCGAGTAGGCAGTTGGCCAGGGGCGGCAAATGATGAATATTTTTGATACACGAATTTAGTTTGGAATAAATATGATGCCTCAATGTATTTGATAACAAAAACCGTAAAACTTTATCACAAAAACCTTCTTTAAATATGACATTTACCGATGATGGCACCATTTGGCGTAAATTCGAGCGGAAATGACCGGGGGCATAAAAGCACTTGAGGGACATATTTAAACATTTTTTTTGATTGGTAGAAAATTCGATTTCTTATATCTAGATGTATATGTATTCTTGGAATACTGGGAAATAATTTTAAAAAATGACTTACGCGTGCAAGCATTTCATATTGTTTTTTTCGATTACAGTGGAACCCCGATCTACCGTTCTCGCATTGTTCGTTTTCCCGCATGGATCGTTTATTTTTCATAGTCCCGGCCAAACATCCATAAGAACAATGTAAAATAATCCCGCATTAATCGTTCCCCGATTTACCGTTTTCCTCGATCTATCGCTTAAATATTTTGGTCCCGTCACAAATATCATCCCAATTGACTGTTTTCGTTGAATATTTTTCATAAATAGTTTTGCCTCGCATTTCGTTTCGCGTTTTTATCAGCGGAACCCCGATCTACCGTTCTCGCTATCTTCGTTTTTTTGCATGGATCGTTTATTTTGTACTCAACCAAGACCCGGTCATAACAATATTTAATAATTCCACATTTATCATTCCCCGATTTACTGATTTTCTCGATCTATCATCTAAATATTATCGTCCCGTCCCAATGATTGACCGTTTTTGTGGAATATTTTTTTTCGCTCAAATAGTTTTACATCGTATTTAGTTACATAAATAAATA
Source organism: Himalopsyche tibetana (assembly GCA_030503985.1). Classification (NCBI taxonomy): domain Eukaryota; kingdom Metazoa; phylum Arthropoda; class Insecta; order Trichoptera; family Rhyacophilidae; genus Himalopsyche; species Himalopsyche tibetana. The sequence goes on along the minus strand of JAPJYX010000052.1, from coordinate 1,867,958 downwards.
AGTTTTTTTGAAAATTAAACATTTTTTTGGTAGTATTTGAAGATTTCCCGCATTATCGGTTTCCCGCATTATTCGTTCATTTATTACGGTCCCTTGAAAAACGTAGAATCGAGGTTTCACTGTACATATATATCTATAACTATCAATCATTTAAAATTAATGGAAAACAGACATGGAATAATATTTACAATGGCCAATAGTTAAAAATACAAGTAATGTAACTACATGTTAGTCATTAATTAATAAAGAAATCATTGTGGTAGGTTTAGTTTTCGTGTTTTTTTAAAGAAAATATTAAAATTGATGCAGATAAAAAAGTACTGCTCACTCCGGCAGATTCAAACCTGAAAAAATACCACACAAAATGATCCACACGCTTGCTAGCTGTAGGCTGATTGAGACTGATGCAATCTCAACTTTTATTGCGTCATGCATAATGGAGTGGAAGTAAAAATACTAAATATTCCTATATTGGAACACTGGGCAAAAATGAGTTTTAACCTTTTCACCGTGTATGACATCTATGCATGTCCTAGCGAACATGCCCTCAGCGCGTGTGACACGTATAGATGTCATGGAAATTTCAAACCTTATATAAGAGCTATCTATTGTGTTTAAATTGTATTACTTGGTTGAAAATATTACTAAATGTATATTTTACTAAATTCAATAGATGGCATTAGTCAAAAAAGATTCAATATAGACTAAAATAATTTATTTCTGGAACACGCCGTGAACAAACGTCACCAATGCAAGATTTTGGATAATGTAAATAAGCGATCGAGTGCGGGTGAAATCGAAATTGTTCCGAGAATTTAATATTATAAGCATGGTATGGTGGTGGCGCAGTGTTCTGGGTGGCGCGTGGCGGTATTTTGCAATATGGCGACGTCACGCCGCAATTGTATGAAGAATGATTATTGTTGAATTAAACCGAAAATACAAGAAATATATTGTATTTTATTATTGAAAAAGTTACTTTGGGTGGCAATTAACATATTTGATTAGTTAAAAAAATATTACATCCTATATTTATAGTCGAAAAAGCGATAACGAAATCCGCAAAAAAGCAACCGCTTACAGGGCATGTTCCCTAAATTTGGTGGATCGGGCAAAGGGTTAATGGTGTTCATAAGTTGTTTATGGAAATCACTTGTGTATATTTTTTCATGACGGTATTTTATATGAAATTTAGAAATACTAATCTTGATTTACTCACCGGGTATTGTGATCACAATTAGCCGTAATGATACCGGCAATGCGATAACTAGATATCGCAGCTTTACTGAAATGTACATATTTGGGGACAAACATTGTCAAAAATTAAATTAAATGTTTGCACATGTTTATGATGTTAAAAATTCTTTTTATTGATTCTAGCTTATTATTTTTTTTCTTGTCTTCTTCCAGAAACTTTCAACCCTTCGCCCTCGCGTACCTGATAGCATACTTCAACCCTAAGAGCGAGCAGACAGTCAGCGAAGGTTACATTTATGGGGTTATCACAAATGTGATAGCTATCCTCTCCATGGTGTTCTTCCAACACACCATGCTGGGTTGTATGCAGATCGGGATGAGAGTTCGTGTCGCGTGTTGCTCTCTTGTCTATAGAAAGGTAATTTGTTATTTCTTACATTCTGGTTGATATACAGTAAAACCCAGATCTATTGTTCTCGCATTCATAAATTTTTTATTTTCTTCTTCTTTGACTGTATTTGCTAACTATGTTGGAGTATATGGCCGCTGAGCGGCACCTCCATGTTGCTCTGTCTCCCGCCAATTGTTCTGCTTCCTCCCATGACATGCCAGCATCCCACAGTTCCGTCGAGTACACCCTATGGTTAGAACCCGACGGTCGTCCGGGACACCAGAAGAATTAAGGCAGAATGAAGACTTTCGGGAGGCATCCGTCACCCAGCCAGTTCCAACGTCTCTCCATAACCATTGACGTGATAGGGCGCTGTCATGTACGTTCCCTAATCTCCAAATTCCTTGCAAAATCAAACCACCTCACCCCCATTATCGACGCAAGCATCTGTTCTCGAAGCTCAGTATACGGCTTTTCTGAGTCTTCGTCAGGTGCCATGATTCACTACCGTAAAACAGTACTGGTAGAATGCATGTGTTGAACAAATGGCATTTGATTTTAATCGTGTACAGCTGTGTATCCCACACAGTCCGTATTTAGTTAAATGTGACTCCTGCTTAACACCAATGTCGAAACCTGCATCCATCTTTCCCCTATCTATTGTTTTCATTGATTTATTACTATGCCAGAGATTGAGGAACGAACGAGACAGCGCTATCTCATAAGACAGTTTTAACAGTCTACTAATAACACCATTTGTGCTAAGGTATTCAAAGCATTCAACGAAAGGAAAATAAACGAATAGATAATAAAAGACACACTAAATTCATGTTTCAAAGCATGAAGCAGGCGACTTGGAATGGCTACGCGGTCAATGTCTTGGCCACCGCTAATATAGAATGTGTAGAAATTTGGGCCTCCCTTTGCCATGCATTGCATGAATTTGCTGTGAGGTGGCTACGCCGCTGCTTAAAATAAAAATGAACTGAGATTCAAACCTACCCTGCAACCGAAGACTGCGACATTAACCGCTCAGTCAAAGGCTCGGATTTATAGGCTTTGGGTAATTACTAGGTCGTTTGATGCTTATTTACTAAATTGATGTACATTTATGAAAATAGCACACTAATTGAGGGATTTAATTCTCTAAAGCCTCTGTAAAGCAACAATTAATTACATAAATTAATCTTAATTGATGTGTTTCAAATATGGCTTGAATTATTAATGATTATACTGTCATGAGAAATGAGAGACCTTGTGTCTATTTCGCATAATATATCATCACTTTGTCTGGAATAAGTCAGTTGACTATACCAGTTTGTCAAAAACACCATTTTTTATATAAGAAATTATTAATCCTGAATTATCCCTGTATTTTAATCCACGTTCGCTCCCAATCTGGAGCATATGGCGTTATAATGGAGGTATCTCAACAGAAGTTTTTCAACGAGAACTGCTTGTTACTCAGTCACTTAACCTCTCATTCAAAGAGGGATAGAAGGATAGGGCTAGGAATGGACTAGTGCAAGCGTGGGGAACCTGCGGCCTTCTGGCCAATTCTGTAAATTTATGTAAACTCTTGACATATTCCGACCGTAAATGGCCAAAGATTCCCTAAGTCAATGCTTACTGTGGCCTTATGTCGAATCAGAAATATGAATGCGGACTTTAGATAAGAAAAGGTTCCCCATCCATGGACTAGTGGTTAACTTATCGCTACGCCCAGCTATAAGGATCGGAAGGGTGGGAGGGAATTTTTAGACATCACAAACGACCATGCCTTCAAACAGAAATCGATAAATTGATCGGAAAAATGCTGTTCGTATTGGAACTCGAACCCGCGAGATCCGGCACGGACAGACCTGTGAGACCTGTATCCCAGTATGTTTATTTTAAACCCTCATTTGTCAGATCGGCATAGATATTTAAAAAAAAATCTATATTTTGATATTGTGATCATATGTATGTAAAAAGAAACATCGATGCAAGAAGTTTCATCTTAAATGCTGATATTTTTTATTTGCTGTTTACTCAGAACTATCAATCTGTAAATAAATAATTATAAAATTCTCTGGAAATTTGCAACAATATTTGTAGCTTTGTCTTATTTGTTTGGAGGAAATATTTTCTTTATTATTTAAACATAATTTTGTATCTTTCAACCTAGATGCAGATTAATCTCAAGTACTTTGACATCATTAATTATATGGCTGTCAAACACACCATTTGAAAATGGAATTAATTATTTTTGTGTTGCCATACCGCAGAATAAATGAATCCACAGGAATTATTTTTGGATTTCTTTATTGTGCAATATTTACTTTGCCTTATTTGAATAGATTACGTATGAGATAATTAATTATGAGAGAAAAGGCATGACTATTATTAGTTATAAATGATATTTCTTTTTTTTTTACAATGACCGCTTCCAATGTATAGCATATGGACTCCTAATGGAGTTTATCTCAACAGAAGTGTTTCTACGAGAACAGTTTGTTACTCAGTTGCTCAACCTCTCTTTTTACAAAGGGAGTAGGAATAGAAGGACACGGCTAGGACAGGACTAGTGGTTAGCTAGTCGCTCTCCATACCGTTCATAGGATAGGATGGGAGGGGGGGATTCAAGACATCATATAATACATCCATGCCTTCTAACAGAAATTCATAAATCGATTGAAAAATCAATTTATAAAAAATGTCCACATTGGGAGATTCGAACCAGTGACCTCCGTAACCGAAGCCAACGACGTTGACCACTCGACCACACAGGCGGCTATGACTCAGTGTCCATATATTATGACGAAACACTAGAGAGGATTCCACTGTGATTTTAACCGAATTAGGCTATGTGTACACTGGCGATAGACGAGTGCAGGGCATCACATAATTTTCAGGTGAACATTAGTAGTATCGCATAAACAAAGTTCAGTTTGCAGTAATTTAATTAGTTTCTTAGTTATGCAGGAATCTGTGTCGGCACTGCAGTGAAGCACAGCACAGGGCAGACAAATGTCTGTGTCAACGTACGCAGGTCTGCGCTTCTTCATATAATACCAAATTTGTGCTGCCCTGCGTGTCTACTTCTCACCATACGCCTAGTCCAGGGGTCGGCAGACAGTGGCTCGCATGCGACTCTTCAGGCATCAACTCCTTAACTGGTCACATTTATGGCTCTCTGACACCGTTGCTATCCTGATTCTTTGACTCTTCTCACTTGAAAGTCTGCCAACTCCTGACCTAGCTTTAATCTTGATATTTATTATTTTCAATCCTGAGTTTACCGAGACGAGAAAAACAACCTGGTATTGCCATTCCTAGGAATATAATATCCACTTAAGAATTTTTGAAGAAAGTAATCCTACCTTATCACTGCCTTTTTAATGTCGCAAAGTTGATTAAGGCATACATTTATTTGCCATAAATTGTCAATAAGAAGTCTAATAATACTTATTTTATGCTGAGCAGGTAATTTGAAAACTTATTATTGTATTCAAGTTTTATTTGCCATTGTTTTCATACATTATGCCCATATATAACCAAAACAATGGACAATAAATTCACCACAACAAAAGTTTCGACATGCTCTGAAAATTAATCTAAGTACAATAAATATACATACCATGTTCTCAACTTAAGTAATGTAAAGTAAGACAGAATATGCAAGAAATAATAAATTGAAGATTATGCTTTTTCCCTGAATTTATGAACCATATCTTAGAAGAATTCCGTGTGGTTTTCCTTCACTTTGGTTGTCATGATCTCATGAGTAGGGCTTGCTAGTTTTCAAATGTTGTTGTCTTACGTGACGGATCTCACGAGCTTAAGTACCAGCATGAACAGCATTGATTTATCGATTTCCGTTAGAATTCATTGGTGTTTGTAACGTCTGAAACATCGCTTCCACCCTTCTTATCCTAAAATAACGAAAGCGATAAGCTTACCGCTAGCCCTAGTCCTAGTCCTATCCAGGGCAGGCCTAAGGCTCAAAACCAATAGGAGGCACATAAATGGAGTATTCAAAATTTATTTTTTTTAACCAAGTTTGCTCCCAATGTAGAGCATATGGACTCCTAATGGAGTTTATCTCAACAGATGTGTTTCTACGAGAACTGCTTGCTACACAGTTGCTCAACCTCTCTTTTTTCAAAGAGAGTAAGAATATAGGGCTAAGACAGGACTAGTGGTTAGCTAATCGCTCTCGATACGCCCCGTTCATAGGATAAGATGGGTGGGAGGGGGGAATTCAAGACATCACACACATCCATAACTTCAAACAGAAATTCATAAATTGATTGAAAAATCAAGTTATAAAACTGTCCGTACCGGGATTCGAACCCGGGACCTCCATAACCGAAGTCAACGACGTTGACCGCTCGATTACACAGGCGGCATTTTTATATAGTCGAATAATAAGGCTTATTTTATTTTGAAGTTTGTATTTTTTTGTTGTAGTTATGTATCGTATTAAGAGAGGTTGATCGACGGAGTAACAAACAGTTCACGTAGAAAAACTTCTATACGAAATACGTCCATTAGAAGGCCATATGCTCCACATTGGGAGCTGACATTGATTAAAAAAAAAGAAGGCGATGAAGAATAGATCAGTTGTTCATTTCATAATTGAGTTATCGAATAGACCAAATTATAACTGATTATGGAAATGTTTTTAATGTGTGCTTATTTTCTTCATCAGATTCTCCGGCTAAACAAGTCGGCGCTGGGAAAGACCGCGGCCGGTCATGTTGTCAACCTGATGTCAAACGACGTGAACAGGTTCGACGTGGCCAGCATATTTGTGCACTATTTGTGGGTGATGCCACTGCAAGTTCCTTTCGCCGCATACCTCATGTGGGAGAGCGTAGGGATTGCTACGTTATCCGGGTTGGCTGTGCTCTTTATACAGGTTGCGTTGGTTCAAAGTAAGTAAATCTTGTATATTCATAATACGGTAGACTTAATCTGCTAGAACGAACAATCACATACTAAAATGTTTTGTTTAAGGCTACCTTAGTCGTTTCCAAACCATCATGCGGAAGAAAATTGCCTTGAGAACTGACGAGCGAGTCAAGATGATGAGTGAAATTGTTGCCGGAATCCAGGTTATCAAGATGTATGCCTGGGAGAAACCGTTTGAAGCTTTAGTAGCCATGGCACGAAAGTAAGTAGCGAGACATCTCTTCAAAAAAAATCAGTATCTTGAATCGAATGTTTGAATTAATGTTAATAAATTTACTATTCATATATTTAGAATCGAGATGAAACTTATAAGCAAAACTTCATATATCCGAGGCTTCTCGATAGCTTTGATGGTCTTCACAGAGAGGGCGTCCCTGTACGCTACGATCGTTGCTTTCGTCCTCGCCGGAAACACTCTGAGAGCCGACATAGTCTTCTCTATTGCGCAGTATTTCAACCTTCTCCAGTTTACCATCTCAATCATGTTCCCTTATGCGCTGACCATGTTCGGAGAGGCTAGGATATCTGTCAGACGTCTTGAGGTTTGTAAATTTTTCCATTTATTAAATTTTGATCATATCTACTTCCTACAATGAGAGATTGTCTCAATCATGTTTGATAACAATTTTTTATGAAATTATTTTTGTATTCTTAGTAAAATCACCCAAAACTCAAATTTTTCAATATTCCCATATAAAATAGCATATATTTTTTTTAAACTTAAAAACTTTTCACAAATCTATAATCTTTCAAGGAATTCCTTCTATTGGAAGAAAAAGTCACGAAAGGCAAGCTGATCTTGAACGGAAGTGACAAGAAAATACCTGAGAAACTCACCGATGTCATCATGACCAAAGCGCGAGGAAGTTGGCTACCAGAACCCATCGTCGACACCCTCAGGAATATCAACATAGCCGTCAAACCTGGAGATTTCTGCGCGATCGTGGGACCTGTCGGAGCAGGCAAGGTTAGAACTATTATAATATTATAGTAAGTACATGATGGTTGTCTAGGACAACAGAATTCATTAATTATTGTAATTGTTGTTTATTTCTGTACTTGTTAAGTAAGCAGCCGCACGGTTGGCCGCTGTAACAAAACATGAAATGGCTTTATTTATTCCAAACTTTCGCACCATGATTTCACATCCAACACTAAAAGTATATTAACAGATTGGAAGTATAAAATAATATAATTGCTAACTCTGACTGCCCCCATAATTATTCAAACTTATTGATTGAAATAGTTCTTAATTGGAACGAATGAAAAACGGTTTCGTTTTTATGTATATAATATATAATTAGATAAATAGAATACATCAGCAGATTCCAAAAAATAAACTTTAATATATGATAGTACCTAATTGTACAATTCATTTTCAATATAATTGCAATTTTCAACACTTAAATAAACCAAAAACTATCGTAGTGTGAAAGGGGTTCGCAAAATTTATTGCAAGAGATGCATACGTGCCAGAGCGATCTGTTTTATCAATACAGTGGCAAAAAAAGCAATTGCCTAATTGTCAAGAACCTCTATTTCTGCTAAAATCATTACATCATAATTAATAATCTCTGAATAGTGAGTTATCTGGATTCTCCTTTAATTTAAAAGTAAATAATACTATCAAAGCAAATAAACATTCATGCAAGATAGATTTGTATCTCACAATCTTTCAAACTGTTTGTGTTTATTTAATCCCATTTTAAAAGTCCTCACCTTTGAAGGTGAATGTTTATCTTTAATATTTATGTTCCATAAATGTTTAAATATCAGACCACACTAGTTTTTGGCGTTGAATGGCAAAATAATTGCTATGACTTAAATTTGCTGTTTTTGGGCTGATTTATCACGGCAGTTAAACTGTCAATTAGATTTTTTTCTCGAAAAGTAATTTAACCAACACAATGCCGTTCTCAATGGCGAATTACCCCATAAATAACCTAGTACAGAGGTGGGGAACCCGCAGCCTTTTGGCCACTCCGGTGCGACCTTCTGACCAATTCTGGAAAAACGAGGTTTGGAGATATCTTGGAAAAAAGTATAGCAAATTCAGGATTTAAAATTCCTCGGTGAGCTAAAAAAAAAACGAGGTTAGGAGATATCTGAGGAAAAAGTATAGCGAGGAAAAGTAGACTAAGGGATTGAATATTAATCAATCCCGTCCTATGTTTATGTCGAATCAGAAAAATGAATGCGGACTTTAGAGAAGAAAAGGTTCCCCACCTCTGCCCTAGTATCTTGGGACCCTAAAAATGCATATTAGTTTGTTTCATAAGTCTCCGTATTTATAATACACGCCAAAATTTAAGCTATTTGAAATATTCTCTTGGTATCTGGTAACGACAGTTGTTTCCATTTTGATTTGCAGTTAGTTCCCTTTTGTTTGACTTAACCCATTTTATATTGACCTTGTCGAGACTGATCCACCCGATCGCTGGTAAGCTTTTACCACATGACCACAGGCCGACCAATGTAAATGATTAAATTGTTTACTCTTTCTTTTCAGAGTTCTTTTCTTCAAGTTCTCCTCGGAGAACTACCACTCACCGAAGGAGTGATGAGTCTCGGCGGAGCCAGTTTGGCGTACAGCTCTCAAGAGCCTTGGCTCTTTGTTGCTACGGTTCGTCAGAACATTATCTTTGGTCAGCCGTTCGATAAGGATCGCTATAGACAGGTACTTTGTTTTTATAGATCCTATTCTATCGATTTTAAGTTTTTCCTTTTTATTTCGTTAAATCTGAAATCACAGTGCATCTTTAAATCAATGTTGTCTTAACCCTTTGGCTGTCATAGAAAAAATACGTCTGTGCCTAGCACGCTGGCTATAATTTGCAATTATTAATTTAATTGTTTATTGACGACATGGTTCGTCTCTGGCGTGTTGAGGACAAAGAATTTGAAGAGATATCTCATCTGTGGCAGCCATCCAGTTAATTCGTGCCGCATTCAATAATGCAGCAGTATTGACTGTAAGTAGAAAGTAGATAATGGTAGGAATGGTGTCTGCTTCTCGGAATTAAATTTCGTAGGATATAGAAGAATAGTAAAAGTAGATTAGATAACATTGTAAATTGTCACACGTGTTACGCCTCTGCTAAAAACATTTTCAGAGTAAATTTTCTAAGGCTAAGGTAATTAATAAATTAAACATAAATCTAATTCTAAACTTAAAATTACAAAATGGAGCCTGGAGTTTTTTTTTTCTTTAAAAGAATAAAAGAGCATGTAAAATATTTAAAGGTTTACAATGAACAGTGTAGCATTTTTGGAAATCAATAAAATAATTTGTAAATAGTATTTTAAATAGCAGAGGCTCAGTGGCGGATTATTCCATAAGCGCACCTCCACGAGGTGTGCGCTTGGGGCCTCAAAATAGCATCTATAAATATTTTAAATTCTGTATTTAAGTAGTTCGAAAAACAGGGCCCTTAAATTTGATTGTGCCTGGAAGTAATGATTTCCTCATCACTATTATAGCAAGGTTTATATATTTTATTACATCGTATGCGTTTCTTGAATTCAGGTTGTGAAGGCATGTTCCCTCGAGAAAGATTTCGACCAATTCCCACACGGTGATATGACACTTGTGGGAGAAAGAGGAGTCTCTCTATCCGGAGGACAGAGAGCCAGGATTAACCTTGCGAGAGCTGTCTATAGACAGGTAACCATCACACTAAATTATGATTTACAACGATGACTTGAGTTAGTATAAAAATATCTGTAGAGTAGTGCTTTCCAAATCATATTTGTGAGTCAATAATTTTCATTTATGTTTAGGCTGATCTATACTTAATGGATGACCCACTGTCTGCTGTTGACGCCCACGTTGGTCGACACCTTGTCATGGAGTGCATCGAAGGATTCCTCAAACACAAAACCAGAATTCTCGTCACTCATCAGCTGCACCATCTGAAAAACGCCGACAATATTGTCATACTTAGGAATGTAAGTGATATTAATTAATTCAGCTTGTTAAATCGTTTGAACTTATATTTTTATATTAACGTTTATCATTTCGTATTCCAGGCTAAGATACTTTTGCTCTGCTGTTGATTCTCGCTTACTACTGTGTTGTTTAATTTTAGGGTCAGATCGAAATTCAAGGAACATATGACGAAGTTTGTACGAATCCACTTTTCTCTGAGCTGATGACCGACGAGGACGAGCTTGAAGATACGGAAAAGGCTCAAATAAGAAAGAAATCTCTCTCTGAAGTAAGTCACGTCTCTATCCCATCTTATATTCAATTAGATCAGGCATATTGAACTCGTTCACAGCCATGAGTCTAATTAACCCTTTGACGAGTATCGCCATACCTGTACGTCGAAGTTCCTTGTCATCTATTATCTATCGATAAAGATAGTGTTACCCATAATAAACAAAAAACCGCAATAATTATGATTTTTGTCAGTTATCGTGTTTTCGAGATGAGCAGTTCGTTTCTTGTAGAACTTAATTCTTTGATATTCTTACTTTAGTATAATGAAGTACTCCCAAACTAATGTTAATTCAAACATTAAAAAACAATAAAATTAGCCGGGGAAATCGCAAATCAGTATTGAGTGTTTGTTTTATTTCAGTCAAAACACGAAAATGAAGGACAACTTGTCCCACTGGACGAAGATGAAGATGACGAGGAAGGAAATACCGAAGAAAAGGAACTCATGGAAAAGGGTAAAATAATGTTATGTCTTATCGTCTAATCATATCTCCAATGTCCAATAGTGTGCATTGACAATCCTGTTTTCGAGTGATTAACTCTTGTTCAATTCAATCAAAACGTTCAAATGTTGATTTATAGATTTGTGCTCAAAGGTTTGGATGTCTGTGATTACACTTGATTGTCTCCCACTTATCTGATCCTATAAACTAGGTGTTAGAAAATCAGTCAGTTAACCCTTTCCGGTCCACAAAAAAAAATATTTCCCACCAAATCCACAATAGATTTACAGTACAGTATTTTAAAGGAATTTTAACTTGATTTATATATAGACACATCAAAATATATTTTTGAAATAAATACAATAATGACCTTATTATTTGTATTTTAAAAACTCTTAAAGTTTGATAATGGTGAAAGCATTCGTCAATACATAAGGCTTTCTCTTACATGTAATACATATGTATCAAGTTGTTTTTTTTGCAATATTTTGTAATTTTAGGCATTTTTGCAAGGTTAGTATTATCAGAACAATAGTAAATATCGGTAATAATTTTAAAGTTGTTAGCGCGTGCACGTGGGAAGTGTAATTGTTGGATAGAATAATGCAGAACTAAGGGGGGCACATTTTTGGAGGCGGCATTTTCAAAAATAAATACAATAAGAAAAATTATATTTACACATAAAAAAAATTAAGCTACCTGTCGTTAAAACTCCTAGTTCATAGATAAAAAATAGTAGAAATAATTGGAAAACAAAATCAGAGAAAAAATTGGGGGCGGCAAATTCAGGACCTCTTCCACTACTACACCACTGATTGCAGGTAGATGGTTACACGTTGCAAGCAATGTTACCTCTAATATGTGTGCCCGCACACACTTTTTCATCCCCGCACAAGACCGCACACATAAATATTGTAAAAATAAGTTTGTTTCACCAAATTTTTATACTTGCGCACACTTTTTATTTTGCTGAAAATTGACTGCTCACAGAAGTTGATGGTCCGCATACACAATAGAAAAATTAGAGGGAACGTTGGTTGCAATGTTCATAAAATTTCAATCATTTAATCCTCTGCTCAAATACCGTTGTAATAGTTACGAGTGAAAAAAAATATCAAACGACATTCGACATAAGACCCACGAGAATAAAATTAATGTCGAATGAGATTCAACATAGGGCCGGAAAGGGTTAACTATTATTCTTACTTGGAATATCTCCATTTTTCCATGCATTTAAAATTTGTAACAGCATATTGCTTTTGCTCAAGAATATCAAGAATATTATCATTTACAGGCGGTCTTTCGTTCTCTGTCTACCGAAAATACTTTTCATCTGGCGGTGGCGTGTTCCTCTTGACAATGACATTTATCATGATCCTGGCTGCGCAGGCAATCACTTCCATCGGAGATCTCTACCTCACAGCTTGGTAACTATCCTTAAACTGCAGTTTTGGTTGCTTCTATTTAATATGGAATTTGGCAGACATCTTGCACTTCCGATAAAAAAACATTAACCACTTACCTGCCAGTGTGAAATTTTGATCTAGCCCTCTACACCAGCTGTTTTAGAACCATTTGAAATGGTATAAAAAATAATTTTCTTGTCTCAATACATAATAAACATTCGGAACGGAACGTTCGATGAGCTTGGATTCAGCATTCATGGCGTATGCTATTTTCATAGCGTCACAAAGCTAAAATGACATTGGATCATAAAACATAAACGAAATAAGCCTATATATACAGAATTATTATAATTTCGCCTTGTCTTCATTTCCAGGTCTAATAATGAAGAATACTTAAAAGCATATCAAGATAAGTTGCTGGAGGACAATTCTACTATGTCAGATCTTGCCGATGACTTATCTTTATTCGACGGCAACTCATCGGATGCCACTCCTTTATCCCTGCCCGAGTTGAACTCGACTACCATTCCGACAATCATCGGAACATTCCTGGAGACTGTTAACATTGTTGAAAACCTTACGCCCGAACAAGACAATATGACCATTACCAAGATGATGAACAACGGATTCCATGACACAGAGACGGCCATTTATGTGTACAGCGCTTTGATCATCGCATGTGTCGTTGTTACTACTATCAGGTAAGAATTGTTTGTATAAATGAGTACAGTAGAACTTTGATATAAACAGGGCAGTCGTAGTTAGAGTCTTAACGACTCCGACTCCTTTTTTAAAAGTCAAAAGTGGTGCCACCGCATGTAACTAAGCCTACAAAAATATTAAGGTCCAAACCGAATAAAACAAATTAAACTTGAGTACCGAAACGTCGAAAATATGACCGAAGAGTGACAGTGCACAAAGTACCCCAAGCTAATATTTGCATTTCATCAAGGATTACAATAAATATCAGCTAGATATTATAAGTATTTAGCGAATGGTTGAAAAAAGAAGAATTTTGGAATGTGAAAGCATCCCACAGGAACACAAAAGTAAATGAATAAATATTATTTTGAAAAATTACAAAAAGTCAAGGAAGAATTTCTATCAGGGCTGAGTCACATGAAAAAAAGACGACTCCGACTCTAGCTTTAAAATAGTTGATGTCTCCGACTTCAGCTTTAAAATAATTAACGACTCCGACTGCAAAGAAATTTTTCAATAATTTCATTTTAACTTATATATATGTATACCATCAGAAATCCAGCGTCCTCCAGTACACGAAGCTTCCCAAAGAAGTCGGACTCGATACGCCGCCTGCTCCATCAAATTGGCCCAAATCAAGCATGAAATGTTAACACTTTTGACTATTTTGTTTAAATACACATTATTAAATATATTTTTCAAAAAAAAATCGAGCCGCTCATTTTTCACGACTCTGACTCCGGCCAAAATACCGCGACTCCGACTCCATAGCCCTGATTTCTATATAGACGGATAGGGCTAGTACAGGACTAGTGGTTAACTGCTCTCGCTTCACCTGTTTTTGTGGATAGAGAGAGTGGAAGGGAATCTAAGATCACGTTCGGACAGAAATCTATAAATCAATTTATAAAATTTGAATTGTCCGAATACTGTACTCTTCCATTAATCTTGTCTCTAACAGCCTGGGTTTCGCCTTTCGGCATCTTCCGGCTTTTCAAGTACACGAATGCACTTGAACTGTGAACAATTTATGAAAACTGTCCGAACTTTTAAACTTGTGATAATAATTCTTTCACTCTCATTAGATCTCTGATGTTCTTCTGGGTCTGCATGAGAGCCTCGGTGAAGCTTCACAATACAATGTTTGCCAACATTCTGCAAGCGACTATGAGATTCTTCGATACGAACCCGTCCGGTCGAATCCTTAATCGCTTCTCGAAAGACATGGGGTCCGTTGATGAGATGATACCCAGATTGTATATGGAAACTGTTCAGGTGAATAATCCTGGCTTTTTGAGTCATCAATTATTTGTTATGATGAAGATTTTAACTGGTGTCACTATTAAAAAATAAACTTTTATGTTGTGTAAAAAGTGCTCCAATTTAGTTTTTTTCTTCACTTCTGGTTAAGAGTTCTTAGGTCATTTTTCTTGTATGCATTCAGACACAAATAAGTTAATTTGATGCAAGTTGCTTCTTGGAAAAGCTTAACCCATTGAGTACAAAAATCGAACCAGTTTAATCATGTATTTTAACCTTTATCTGCCCCATCGCTTTGGGTATGCAGAGTAGTTCACTGCCGAAGTTGTTTTTCAATAAACTAATTTTGAAATTGGTCAGTCACAAAAATAACAATATGGTGGCCAACAGGTCTCTTTTCAAGATAACAAGTTCCCTTTTTTAACACCTTTCTTTTGTTCTCTCTCTCTTTTCTATTATAGCCAGAGTGTCCTCCTTACCCCATTAAAATATTTTCCATTTCAAATTTAATATTTGTCATTACGTAGAGAATAGAGAATTCATATATTTTTCAATTCAAAATCTGCGATTGCCCAGTTTTTTATTTGGTTGTGAACACTAACGTGTCAAGTAGCAACTCACACTACGACGCTAAACTGAGGATTTACCTACAATGATTGTCAATTCTTTTCTCTGGCCAAAATGCGATTGTCAATATCTAAATTGAAGTCATTACTTATTTTATCTAACATCCATATTTTGTATACTATTATTGTAAATCAATGTAATCCTGTCGCGAAACACGCCATACTCGCTGATCCCTCTAGAAACCGCTGGGCATGACAAAAATCCACAGTAGTCGTTAAAAGGTTAATTATCTTCAAATCAATGAATTAGAATTTCATTGCGAAGTTTATTAATTGTTTAAGCAAAACTTTTCCCATTTTTATAATGATTTTGATGGTTAAATATATGAAATTTTAGATAACCAATCTTGAATGAAAAAATGACACATAAGTGCAGTGCAGTGCACTAGAGTCTAATTGATACTTTAACGTTTCAGGTCTTCATGGTCGGTCTAGGAATCCTAGTGATGGTAGCGATAAAAAGTCCGTACATGTTGCTGGTAATGCTGGTCATCGGTTATATTTTGTACAAGATGACTATCGTCTATCTAGCAACGGCGCAGGATGTTAAAAGGTAAGATGGATTGTATTTACCCGTCCCAGCCCACGCTGTGTAACTAGTATACATTGCTTTTAATAATTTAAATATTTCTACTTTGTTTGGCCAATGTTTTTTCAAGTTTTCAGCTAGGCTATTACCACTTGGTGACAGTGACGGATTAAGCACATGGGAGGCTCCGTCGCAATCCGCTGGGTCCGGATACCCTGTTTTTTGAATGGGCTTTATATAATATATGCTATTTTTGAGGCCCTTAAGATTCAGAGCCCCCAAGCGCGCGCCTCCTGTGCTTATAATAAACAAATATTTAATAAGCAAACACCTATGCCTTCTAACAGAAATCAGTAGCCAACGATGTTGACCCCTGCGCTACGGACGCGACTAAAATGACCATGTGTATTGAGTAGACAGCTTTTTGTAAATACTCTTCGACCTGCTATTAATTCTTTAGTATGTTTTTAGGCTTGAGGGTATCACACGCAGCCCTGTATTCTCTCATTTAACGGCTACTCTGAATGGTCTTAGTACAATCAGGGCTTGTGGAGCTCAGGAAATGCTGAAAAGGGAATTCGACAGACATCAGGATGTGCATAGTGGAGCATGGTGAGAAATAACCAAATAATTAATTACAATATGTCATAATACTGGCCGAAGTTGATACCAAACATACATAGGCGTGCAACTTTGCTTTGTATTGTGTATCTCTTCTAAGGCAGTATATATAATAGTATTAAATATTCCTATAATCAATATTTTTCCCTTAAATGCGATATACTGTAGTTCTGCTGTATTTTAAACTGATGAATTTTCTTCAGGTACATTTCCATTGCTGCCAACACCGCGTTTGGATTCTGGTTGAGCTTCTTCTGCTGCCTCTTTGTCGTCATTGTAACATTCACTTTCTTGATTATCGGAAAAGGTACGAAGCTCGTAACCCAATATCTTTAATTTGCACACTGATCATTACCACTCCCAAAGTAGATCATTAAACGCTCTCTATCGTCTGAAAACACAATCTCACTCATATTACATTTATTTATTTGGACATTCATAGAAGTAATACGAACTAAGTCAATTTGGTTGGCTGTTATCACTGGTAGAAACCTAAAGCTTTTTAGCTGTGCAGATTTCTTATTTCTAAAGCTATCCAAAGATGATTAGACAACTTAATGTTTTTGAGCTATATTTTAACCAGGGTTGTGGAGTCGTGAAGAAATAACACAACTCCAACTTCGACCATAGCTTAAAACACCACCACTATTTTTTTAGCTTTATTATCATGCAGTGGTGCCACTTTTGGCCCTAGCATTTGAATACACACTTTTTTTAGAAGTACTTATTGTTAGACTTAATACAAGTTATTAGCTTTTTTCGAACATGAATCCAGTTAAAACAATCCATGATTCCGACTCCATGGTCCTTTTGGTTAATTGTTGTCTATTAATTTTTCTTATTGTCTGTGGCCACGCTACATTTCAGTTTGCTGCTTCGTGATATTCGAATAAGTCATATACCAACGATATGGTCTAAATAATTAAGCATTTTCTAGTTTTCTTTTTTTTCTAATTTATAACTAGACTTGACAGTCAATGCAATTCAAATAACATTAATTACTAATTATTCTGTAACAGACAACGCATTCGCCGGCGACGTAGGCCTGGCCATCAGCCAATCCTTAATCATGACTGGAATGCTGCAGCACGGCATCAAACAGACGACTGATGTAATAACCCAGATGACTTCTGTCGAGCGCGTTCTCCAGTACACGAAGCTTCCCAAAGAAGTCGGACTCGACTCGCCGCCTGCTCCATCAAATTGGCCCAAAAAAGGCCGTGTCGAGTTCAAAAAGGCTTACTTGAAGTATTACCAGGAAGGGGATCCCGTCTTGAAGGATTTGAATGCTGTCATCGAGAGTGGATGGAAGGTAACATACAACTAAACTGGTTCTGACTTGTAGTATTGAGAGTGGCATTCATAGACATTGCAATTGTAGTGTTTTTTTCAATACGTAAATGCTGGTTTCAGCATTGAAAATTAACCAAATTCAAATTTTGAATTTAGTACAACATAGAATATAGAAACCATCAAATATTTTGAATTATCGATTTCTGTTTGAAGGTGATGGTGTTTGTGATGTCTAAAACTTTCCTCCTACCTATCCTTTCGATTCTTAAATTACAGGACGTAACAGGAGCGATTAGTTAACCCTGTTCTAGACTTATCATTCTATCACTACTACTTTCTTTGAAAAAGAGAGGTTGAGCGACTGAGTAACACACAGTTCTCGTAGAAAAACTTAAAAAAAGGAGGCCATATGCTCCATACTGAAAGTGGACATGGAAGCAGAAAACGGGTTGATATGGCTTCCTAATGGTGGTATCTCAACAGAAGTTTTTCTAAGAGAACTGTTTGAAAATTTTTCAAAGAGAGTAGTAGGGATAGAAGGATAAGGCTAGGGCAGGGCCAGTGATTCACTAATCGCTCTTGCTATGTCTTGTAATTTAAGGGTCGGAAAGGTAGGATGAAATTTTTAGAAATCACGAACACCCTTGCCTTCGAGCAGAAGTCGATAAATCAAAATTGAAAAAATGCTGCTCGTACTGGGACTTGAAACCTTGAGATCCATCATGGAAGCCAACAACGCTGACCGCTGCGCCATGCACCCGGCAATGTATTTTATAATGAAATGTCTAAATACTGATTTTGATTGTTGCAAAACAAAATAAGCAAACTTTCACTAAATGTAAGGTTTTCATTTAAAACATACATTGATAAAACACCACCAATATAGAGCCTCAAGAAAAGAGCAATCGATGTAGAGCACTTCTTACAGTTGCCGTTAACAATAAATACATAATCATTGTTTTTTTTTCCAGGTTGGTATTGTTGGCAGAACTGGCGCTGGCAAGTCATCTTTGATATCTGCCCTCTTCAGGTTGGCAATTGTGGAAGGTGTCATTAAGATCGACGATGTCGACACAAAAGACATCAAGCTTCAGGTACATCCTCAAATGATTTCTTTACTAAAACCATTAATAACACAGTGGTAATGGTCCACTTTCAAAAATGATGGAAATTCATAGGAAGTACTAAGTCATATCATAAATTAATATACTATTATATTTCAGGAGCTCCGCAGCAAGATTTCAATTATTCCCCAAGAACCGATGTTGTTCTCTGCCAGTCTCCGACACAATCTGGATCCGTTTGAACAGCAATCTGATGCTGCATTATGGCAAGCTCTTGAAGATGTAAGATCACACTATTTTATTTTCAAAAATATTTATGACACGCCTTTTTTACAGTTTATTTTATAGTCGTGTAATTGTGTAAGGCAGGGTTTCCCAAACTTATTAAGCAATGGAACACTTTGCAAATCTGGAAATGTTACCGGAACACAGCTTATTTTCTAGGTTGGTTAATTCATACTAGCAAAAATATACGTTATTGAATCACTTATTATTTATAAATTACTTATTTTTAAAACATGTTACATAAAAATAAGAGTAAACAAAGCTCTTAGTAATTCAAAATCTCCACCTGTTCCTAGATATTTGACATTTTAAACATCAGTGGAGACTTGCCATCATGATTTTTAACATGAAATAGATGAAGATTAAATGTCTTGCAGTGTATATTAATGTTCCAAATTTTCGCGGAACATCTAATTAGGTCCCACGGAACACCAGTGTTCCGCGGAACATAGTTTGGGAAACCCTGGTGTAAGATTTTAAAATTAATCCACAGTTTTCTTTTGTAGAAATGAATTTTAAGTCTATAGCCGAGTGCTCAAAAGCATGGATGTCTTAGATGTTTACATTCCTTCCTGTCAAGCCGATTTATAAAAAAAGGGATAGCAAGGGCAATTAGCTAACTTCCTTATCTTTTTATCTTCACTCTCTCTGAAAAAGAGAGAATGAGCTATTAAAAAATGTTGAATTTTTACATTAGTGGTCCATATTCTTCTGGGACTAGAGGTGGTTGAAAAAAATATTTGTACCGAGCTTTTTTCATGTCGATAGTGTAAATATTATACGAATATTACACCTGTTTTTTAATATCTTCCAGGTGGAGCTGAAACAGACAGTGAGTTCACTTTCTCAGATGGTTTCTGAGGGTGGTGGTAACTTCTCAGCTGGTCAGCGACAGCTTCTATGCCTTGCCAGAGCAATTGTGAAGAATAATAATGTGCTCGTTTTGGATGAAGCGACAGCTAACGTGGATCCTAAGTGAGTGTGGTTCTAATTAAAAGAATATTTCAGAATTATTTTTTCATGTCTTATTACTCATGCTTATTTGCTATACGCAAACAATTCAAATTTGATATTGAAATTCCATCAAGCGCCCTCAGTCGAAATACTTAATTATATTGACTCAGTATAGATGGCACTACACATATTTATTAAAATATTGCTCATATTCTATTAGAATACCAAGTATTTGATTTTTTAAATGTCTTGGTCATCCGTGTTCGCTTGCATATGTTCCGGACACATGTGTCTGCTTGGGATCCAAGTGGTTAATATATACATGATAATTATTTATGTAATTCACAGAACTGACTCGCTGATCCAGAAAACCATCCGTCAAAAGTTTGCCCACTGCACAGTCCTCACCATCGCGCATCGTCTCAACACGGTCATGGACTCTGACCGTGTTCTCGTCATGGACCGTGGGCAAATGATCGAGTTTGACCACCCGTATAAACTAATGCAAGACAAAGAATCGCAGCTGTCGCAGATGGTCGCGCAGCTTGGTACGGCTGCCGAAAAGAATTTGATGGACGTAGCGCGGCAGGCGTATAATAAACATATTAAATTTATCGAAGAACCGGCTGACTGACAGACGGCACCGGTGAATAGCAGCGAATAAATTGACCGTTTCATCTAAGATACCTTATAGACATACATATAAGACAAAAGTATTGACAACTTAATTTTTTCATTTTGACAATGACATCTAGTGATCAATAGATGAACTAAAATTGTTTTTGTTGAAACACTTTCGCACTAATTCCACATTATTCATTATGATCAGGACCGATTAATAATTGGGCTCATTCAGTGGCGGCCGGTCAATGTGGCATTGGATCAATGGACCCCTTGTATATGCAGGGGCGGTTATATTTCATGAAATAATATTCAAACATAACATTTATACCATTCACTCATTTTAAATTCTTCATGCATTTATTGTCTAAATATTTATTTTATTATTAGGCAATTTTTAATATTTATTATAGACAATAAAATACATGAAGAATTTAAAATGAGTGAATGGTGTAAATGTTATGTTTGAATATTATTTCATGAAATATAACCGCCCCTGCATATACATACATGGTTTGCATTGATCCAATGCCACATTGACCGGCCGCCACTGGGCTCATTAGAGGTGTTGTGAGCTAGTGGTATTTTAGAAAAAAATATAATAAAAGTGTCGTAATATTTTACACGTCTTAGATATAATTGATTTAACCTCATTTAATAGACATTGCAATAGTGTTATCTCTGTAAAATAAAAATATGCAAACCACCAAATCGTCAAGTAAAAATGTGATTGTACTTAAAAGTCCAAGATTCTTTTTTACCATTTTACTAGTTGACTCACTTCAACTCTAGGGGGCTCGATAATGTCTTGTTATTAATCTCACTTTATTTTGTATAAATAACGCTGTACCGATTTATGTTATCTTCACTTGATAATGTTTGCGATGAGCGAAACCGTTCCTTATTAATAATGTTGAATTAGTACGAAAATTGTTTTTTTCTGTTTTATTACAATGCCTCAACACAAATGATCAGTGAATAGGCGTACTATTGTATCCAATTCGAATATTAATGGCTAATGAATGATGAAATAAAAATCTTTATTGTTATTTGTAAAGTAAATATTTTTAAGCTAGTTATATTATTATTTTAATGAATATATTTTACACAGGAGATTCTATTTAAAACAATATTTTTATTTATTTTACTGGATTATTTTGACACTCGAATCAGTGTTCAAGAACCAAATCGAATTATACATAACTTAAATCATTTAATTATAAAATTCACCAAGAAAATCACTTTTGTAACGATGCAGGGGCTATTCTCATATTTTAATATATTAACCTTCGAGTTCCTATGGTGTGCATTCACATTGCGAAATTCTTCTTATTTCAACCGTTCGCTTAATACCAATAATATCTAACTGATATTTATTGTAATCTTCAATGATACTTTTGTACCCTGTCGCTCCTCTATCATATTTTAAACATTTCGGTACATAAGTGTTAAGTATTAGAGACCCCCTTCTATTACACAACATGAATTTTGTATTTGGTTTTTACGGTTGGTATAATTTAATAACAATAAGCCGCCTGTGTGGTCGAGTGGTCAACGTCGTTGCAATTATTACATTTAAGTTATACCAATCCAAATAAATTTTGAGAATAGCCCTGGTGGTATGTTTACTTATTATATTTACTTGTCAAAGACGTAAAAGACTTGTAGAAATGTTGTATGTAGATTGAATTAATTTAAAGATGTGAAGAGCTATTCAAATATGAATAACATTATTGTTTATGGTCGCCAGAAAGATAAATTAACCGGATCTCTGCCGCAAGCGAGTTTATTCGCTCTACAATTCCGTGTTTAAGGGGCCGTCCATACAAAATGAGCGAATTAATACGCTCTACTTTATACTTGATTTACAAGACACCAGTACCTCTCTTAACCGGTTCTCTGCCACTGACGTGTTAACACGCCATACAATGTCGTGCTCGTAGGGCCGGCCATACTAAATGTGCGTGTTTACACGCAGTATTTGAGACACGGTTTAAAGGCCACAAGAAACGTATTTAATAATTTTAAAATATCATGCATATAGTGACATCTCTTGCAATCATAGTATGATACTTAAACTTTAAAGATATTGTTTTTTAATCTATAATACATCGATTTTTAAAAAAAGTTTTTTTTGTTGTGTTCAAATGTGTTGCTAGCAGGGCTAAGCGAATATGGCGGTAATTTTCGTTTTTGAAACATTTTTGGATAAATGATGGCGGAAATGACCCATCGTGTATTTATACGGTAAGTGTTTGTAATTTACTATTATTATATGTCCAAAAAGTACATATTTATTAGGTTTTTTTTTTTAAAGAAAATCACGGCCCTCTATGCACGGCCATATTAATACCGCACGGCACAGATCAGGTTAATTGTATGTTGACAGTGTTGCCTTGCTTTTATTGTAGAGTATTTATCATTAAAATGAATGTTTTGTGTCCAGTAAATGAATGATTGTTGGAATACTGTAATACCCCGTTAATATACCAACAAAACCGACAGTACGCGATAAACGTATTTTTACGTTTCCCGCCTATAATGTGTTAATAAAGAAAAACTGTTATTTTTATAAGCCAACTAAATTGACTAGAAAATCATGTATTTACATACTGTCTTTGAAATAAATTATTTTCAGATAAGGTAATTTAAAAATATGAAGTAATATATTTTCTGACTTTAAAGAAAAAAACGCTTTTTGGCGTGGTGCTTAATTAAATATTGATGTATACGTCAAAGGCCCAAGTTAATCTTCATATTCATAAAAATGAATACAATTTTTTGTATTATTTCCATGATTAGTACCCATTTTCCTCATGTTGAGAATTATCACTGCGACTATCATATTTATTTTATATTCCAATAGTTGAAAATAAGGTAAAACTCGAATATGACATATACTGTTTCTTTGCGGACTAATTCGGTGTTTCTGTACGCACGTGGGCAGTTTTTTTAACCTGTTGTTTTGATATACTGTACAATCAACTCTTTTTTTCACACGGTAGATCCATCAAAAACCGTGTTAAAAAATAGAATTCATCGAAAAATTGAAGATTTATCCCCTGAATTTAAAAAACTGTCATTTGATAAATGACCTTTTCTTCTTTAAAGGTCGCATTCATTTTTCTGATTCGACATAAGGCCGCAATGAACATTGACTAGGGAATCTTTGGCCGGAATAAAATTCATGCGGATTTCTCAAATTTTTTAAGTCTCAAGGATTTTGATATCAAAAATCCCAAGAATTTACGGATTTGCACAAATTCGCAGCGTGGGACCTTTTTTTTTTTTAGGTCTTTCAAGGATTTTCTAATCCAAAATGTACAGAATTTCAGAATTGCCCAGAAGCAGGTTCCGCACGCCTGATCTAGTGTTATTAAGAAATTCGTTATCCAAAATGTGTTAATTGTGTCTGGAAATCGTGATAGAACAAATATTCGTGTAAAAATATTGTATCTGTTCTTTTTACCGTGTAAAAAAAGAGTTGATAATATTTACAAGCGCTAATGAAGCACTTTTGAAGTGCTCGTCTGAATGAAGCCTTATTGTAATATTGTGATTATTTTTAACCCTGACTTTTCAGTAGAAGGAAAGGTCTCTGTTGACATGAACTGTCAATAATAACATCAGAAATCAAGTCTCTGTAGATACTGAAAAATCAATGAAAGATCACCTATGAAGACTATTATTTTCCTCTATTTTTTATCGCCTTATTACTTAAATTATATATTATGTACTTATTTGTATGACATTTTACCTGTAAGTGTACTTATTTTAGTCATGTGACTTTGTAATATGAATGCGCTGTAATTACATTGCTTAAATATATTTATATGTGACAATAATCATTAAAACAGAAAGTGAAATAGTATTTTACAAGAAAAATTGAACAATTGAATATTTATTTATACATACTGAACAACGCCTATTTTAGAACTATTTTCTTTGGTATATTGAAAAACAATAACATTTTATATCAAATCGGCATAACAAGAATATAATTATATCGCTGGCTTAGTTCCATAGTGCTACAACTAGAAATTGGTAGTTTTGAGATACGGCTGACCAAAGTTTTGACACACTTTAGCTGAGTTGTAAAAACACCTTTTTTCAGTCTTTTTTAGATACTTATTTGGCATTTTCAGTTTACATCCTTTTGAAAGAATATGTATTAAATTGCATAGATTGTGATTATCGAAAAAAGCTGTTTTGAAAAAACTGAGGGTTATATCCTTTTTCCTTTCCACACTCAATATGAAAACATCTGCCTAAAGAGAGAAAACTAGTGATTTTTTCTAGTTGTTTTTTTGTGGAGCTATAGAAGGGACGTATTCGAATATAATGGGTAATATAAATCAAAACATAATTTTTTTGACTTATCATTATATGGAATTAGGCCATCGATATAATTTGATAAACATATTTACTTATTTACAGATAAACTAATATTCACATGTGGTGTGAACATATTGATGACATAATACATACAAGAAATATAAAACACTTTTTGTACTAATTCCACATATATTTAATATGATAAAGTCCAGTTTTGCCTGTAATGAGCATTTTCAGACTATAAGAATACACATTAATACAGTTTTTTTTTATAATATACTGAACCAAGTGTAAAACCAAAACCAGGGTGTAACAAACAATTGATAATAGGAATATTCAAGGAATATATATACAGATAACGAAATATGAGTAAGTGACACTAAATTGACATTAAATAAAACGCTTAATGCCATTTTCAAATAAATGACATTAATTTGCGATTGCATCAATGAACAATTAAGTTAGAGTCGTCACTAATAATAAATTCAAAGGTTCTACCTATCTCTTGCGAGGGTGTGCCGAATAACCATCAATGAAGCTTAGAGGGCTCAAATCTCACCACAACACGTTCCAACTGAGAAATTCATGTTGGTGATGCAGGAACTGAAGAAAGCGAAGCTCAGCATTTATTCAGGTGTGAGTATATTGGGTCAAGTATTCATTGAAGAACTTTATTTCCCTACACTTCTATGTACTTTTGCTCCGTATCAAACATGGCTATTGGTTGTAGATGTGACATTAATTTTATGTTTTGTTTCCTGTTCATGAAAAGTAAGACAGCATTCCTACAGTTTAACCTCTCGGCGAGTTCAAGAGACATTTATTCTTTTCGTTGATATACTTAAAAATACAGATTGTCCTCAATTTACCATGGATTCACTTAATATCATTTCGCACTTATGGCCAAAGAAATATCATACATTTTTTTGATCCTGTCATAGGAATTATTGCCAATGGTTGAAGCATATGACACAATGTGAACAATAGCCAAAGTAACACTTTCAGCCGATCACGGTTGTGGGGTGTAAATAAACAACCTGGTTTGTGTCTCTTCGCTGTTCGATTTCAATTCAGTTAAGTAATTTAGATATTTATTTGAATTAACACTTTATATGCGGGCTTTATCGCATGTGCGTTATCGGCAGGACGCGGATCATTCCTTGCTTCTAAGTAAATATTTAAGCTATGTCATCTGCTTCGGAAGACTTATTCTAATAAGCAAATAATTTAAGCCGTATTCATTTTTCTTTGTCTCAGTTATTTTAAATGAGCATTAACTAAAATGCTCAGTTAAATTTTGCAATAAAGATGGTTTGGTTTGTTGTATTTTTAAATAAGTATTAGCCATCCAAATACTTTCCAATAAAAAGCAAAATAACTATTATACATTGTAGATTTATCACAAATATTTAATTTTGTACAAGTTATTCACATTGTTTATAAAAAAATGATATAATATCAGCTGATACTTCTTTGTTACATTACTGCCTATGCATTCAGACATGCACCTGACGAGTGTAAAAGGGCCTTTTTGTTTTTCGTTTATCATTAATCATTATTCGTCATTTGAAAACATTATGTTTATTATGAGGAGATGCAAATGAATGCTTTTGGGTCAATTTGTAGCCATAAATCATTATGGATCAGATTTCAAAGTTGATTTTAAAATTAAAATAATCAACTCATAATTATGAAACTTTATTTATGTATTATGTGTCAGTTAAAAGTTGCGTCACAGCTTCTTACAAATGCACCTATCAGCTGATTCTTCTAAGGTCAAGTGTACATTTTTTTTATCCATGTCCGCTCCCAATGTGGATCATGTGGTCTCCTAATGGAGGTATCTCAACAGAAGTTTTTCTACGAGAACTGTTTCAATTAAAAACAATTTCCGAGCTTCACGATAGTGAAATGATAGTATTTTTAAAAGAAATTTTATGCGCTTAGTAGTATAATAGTAATTATAGTAAAAAATTCTTAAGAACTCGCTCTAATTGCAACTTGTATAAACTTTCATACGGGCTCCAAATAATAGATTCATTTTCAAGCGTACTTAAGATCAGAGAAACATAAAGAGTGCAAAAGACAATTGAGTTTTCAAATGGCTTGCTTTGCCTAATTATAAATCCAAGAAGTTTGTTAACATGCAGTGTAATAGAAGTATTATGCAAATGAAGAGTGAAAGAAGATTCAAATCAAATCAACGATTTCAGACGAGTGCTGTAAATTATAATTAAGATATTTCATAGTTATATATGACAGGAAATCTTGAACGAGAGAAAGAAATGCAATAGCATTTTGAAATGTTGAAGTCACACTTTACTGATACATAAAAACAGTTTTAAATCGTTAGCAAAAAGCAGATACTTTCTCCCACTAACATTTTTTACAATATCATTAATAAAAATTAGAAAAAAACTTGGGCAAAATTCGATCTCTGTGGTACATCGGAATATGTTGGGAAGACATTTGATATGCACCCAGCGTTTATTTGAATAATAAGAAACAATTAAATTAATCATCTTGTTGATCAGAATATCATGATCTACACCAGGGGTCTCCAAACTACACCAGCCTGCGAGCACCACCGATCCATGTCACCAGGGCATGCTAGGTATTGAAAACTAGAGTATATTGGTATGATAAGCTAGCTAGGTCGTAGCACTAGAAACTTAGTGAAGGGGTCAGCGTGACCCTTAAAATTTGTCAACGTTCAATCACAGAAAACTTATATTTTTCAATAAACTTAAAATTATTAAAATTGAAAAAAAAAACTTAATATTTTGTATTTCCATTAGAAATAAATAGTGATATTTTTTTCATTATGACAGAAATTTTAAATAAAGCAGGCACAAAAATGGTATGTCCTGGGTCTCACAATTTCTCTTATAGGCTTTGTACGTACATGTAAGTGTATATTATTTTGGGCCGATACCATAATATGGTGGTTGATATTAATCACCTGATGTTTCCAAGCCAGTGAAACCTATTTTATATTCAGGGTCCTGAATGATGAAATAATGATTTTTTTATATGATGCTCTAGAAAGTCTCAGGTCCCAATTGATGTATGTATTTCTATTATATTTCAATGCTTATTTCATTCCTAAAACAACAGCAATCTTAAAAGAAAAAATATCTCAGAGCCACAATTCACTTTTTTACTATCCTCATCATAAAAAATATTATATTTCTATTTACTTAAAGATAGATGATAGTCTGTAGATTAATTAATACCGGTTTTGGGATGTAGTGGTCAACACTCTTGGGAGACCTATTTAAACGCAATGGCTTTGGTCTCTTTTCATTATCTATTACTGAATTTCTCACCAAAACAATCAAAACCATGTGAATATTTATTTATCGATGACTTCTTAGTTCTTTAAAGTGCTTATATACTTAATCTCCACATTATCTGAAGTTCTGAACACAGCTGTGGAGTCGGAGTGGGAGTTGTACTGTTTTAACTGGAGTTGAACTCGAAAAAAACTAATAACTTCGAGACATTTTAACATTTTTTTTGTATTTAAGTCGTTATGGTAAAAAAAAGCCCCACTGCATGCTACTAAGCCTAAAAAATAATTAAAATCGTGTTTTAAGCAAATGTCGGAATCCTAGTCGAAGTCGGAATCGTCTTATTTATTAACCCACAGCCCTCATTCTGAATGCATCATTATTTCTATATACCATTTTAAAATACCAAATAATCGAACAACATTAACCATTAAAAAAAATATTAAATTTTTCTTCGTAATTGAAAACTTTTTGGTAATTCAAATACAATTTCTTTTTCCGCTATTTAATTTGGTGTTGTCACTATTCTGTCAAATAGTTTTATGAACAGGTAAATATAAAAAAATCACAAAGAAGCATTTATTTATGTAAAAAATAGTATTTTATTACATTATAAAACACGTTGTGATTAAATGTATTGATTTGTATTATCAAAAAGTAATTATCAAAACAAATGTGTTTTTTTTTAAAACAAAATATATATTTCTGCATATATTAAAAATATTTTTAAAATACCCATCTCATGACAACAATGAGAATAAATATATGATTTATCGTTTGATTAAAATGCCAAAAACTCTTGAAATAGGTATTTCTTTGAATGATATTATTGTCACAAATGTTTTTTGAATTGTAAAGTTAAAATGGTTTTTTTTATTTTATTAAACATAAAAACGAGAATAAATTACATTTAGTAACGTTTATCTGAATTTGAGTGCAAAACCTAGTAATATAATAAATGAGTATTTCGATTTTTATTAGGGACATACCTTACCAAATAATAAAGCATTCGTTTGTTTGTGCGTGCATTTACGATCGTCACTCCAGCCATTATTGTTTTTTGTCCTTCTCTCGCACATGTATCTAACACCGCCATGCAATCTGAAAAACATGGTGGTATCTATCTAATTATTGTTGTGAGCTTATAAAGTAAAGTAATGCCAGATGCATAGGAAACTGTGTTTAAAGTTGTATTTATAATTGTTCTTCAGAACATCGAAAATGTGTTCGATGCATTTTGTGGTCCATCCATTGCCTGGGACCGAAGATCAGTTAATAGATAGGTAAAACATGCAACTTGTCTTACAAAAAAACTGACTCCATTGCTTTCATATTACCGATTGTAGGAATGCCCGATCCCATTTTGTACTTATTCACGACAACTATTGTCTAGGATATTACGTTATAATTATATTTCATACTAGATTTACCGCAGTTTTTGCGTATTCTTAGGAAAATGGTAGCGATCGTAGATCAAGAACGATCCAGAAATCTTCTAATGGTACCCCGCATGTATTGCTCTAAACTGCCATTACTGAATAGCCGTCGAAGTGTCTCTGTAACTCAAGATGTCGTATTATTTTTTTAGGACTAAATTTATTCGACCTAGTACCAATATTTCTGTTAAGAATTCGTCTTTAGTCACTACTTGTCCTGCGATTTTCAACTAACCCTACAAATTATTTCCCTATACAAAATATAAAATTGTAAAAAATAATTATTATTACCTTCTTTATTATTAACTATACACATAATAGTCATTTAGACCTTATTCTACTACGATATATACATATTTGAAATGATCTACATGGAAAATATAAGATTTTGTAAAATTTTCGTGTCATTAGAAGCTAGGTTCATGGATGTATGATTTGACATTTGACCACCTAAAATATATTTTATTTCCGAATTAAAACAATATTCGAAACATTCCTTATAATATAAACACGAATTTTATAATACTAAATGATTTTTTAAAATATATTACTAATTATTCCACAATAAATAATTTGCATGACTATTTTACTAGGAATTGATTTCATCATAAAATGGCCTCCAGTTTTGTCACTAGTTTAGGTATGTACAATTGTACAATAATGGAAATTTGTGTTGTATTTGTATATATAATTTCATATTTGTCCTGCTCCAATCATTTCTATGTTAATTAATAATGGTTAGGACCAGTTCAATGTGTACATTTTTTCACTTCCTAGATAGAATTACTATTTTAATCCATTAATTTCTAGATAGTGCAATATTTGTAGTGTTCATTTTTTACTTCAGTTCATAGTTTATCTATTTAACCTGTGTTAACTATATTATATATGCAGTTATCTGTACAGAATGTTTAATGAAACCTGGATCTTGTTTTTCGGAATCGTCGAACTGAACAGTAACTATTAAAAATGGTAAAATTCAACAGCAAGGTTCGACAACACATGTCAAAGTTGTTAGAAATAATTCACACAAATATTCTTTTTTTTTAAACATTTCAGAAACGTGTTAAATATACATTATTGTGATAAATCTCTTGTTATATATAGACCCAGGTAGACGCTAATGTCTATGTTATATTTATCGTAATGAGTACAACGGTCACTCATGGCTCGACTCAGTATATGGGTGAAAATCCTCTAAATTTATTTTGGATTATTTGTGCATAGGCGTGTTTTACATCCAACTCTCGTCCAACAAAATAAAGATATATTGCCATAAGCGAGCCAGTCATTCATGGTGTCTGTTTTAGTACAAATGTTGCTGACCACTGATCCATAGAAAAATAAATATAACCCTTGATGTCCGTTTTGAGATTCGCGGTTCGATTCAATTTCAAGATCTTTTCTCTATAATTTAATTTGGACCATACATTTTACTAGTTGACTCACTTCACCTCTTGAGTGCTCATATTGTGAAATAATTTATTTTTGTTTTCCATTATGCAGTACACCCATATCTCGATTAGCGCGATGGGTTCCGTATTTAGTGAGCGGAGTAATAAATACATTGATTTGTTCCGTGTAAATAAATTAACCTCCTGTGTGAATCGGAGGTCAGTGTCGCATGCGTCAGCTACGTTCAGTCTACAAACAGGACCACCGGGCACTATGGCTCTAATTACAGTGCGGGAAGTTTGACATGATTATCATGCTTGGAGCATTGCTTACAAGAGGTGACATTTTTCTAAATAAAGCTCATTGCTGCGTGATTTCCCTTTCGACAAAGCAGCGTTTTATAAACATTTTTTTTATTTTTCATCTTGTATTGAACAGAAATTTGTCAATTGTTTGTTAACACATTCCGTGAAAAAAAACGGAGTAGGAGCACTTTCTACTGGACATACTCAGTGTGTATATTAACATGAGAATTTATCCACAAATATGAATGTTTTAATTAGAGGTAACCTAAAACATGAAGAGATACTATTGAATTGTATTTTATACTCTTCGAGTTTCTAGCCTGACAAAAGTCATAATAAATATGTATGTTCCGATACTGTATTTCACAACTGTTCTAGCAAAAGTTAGTAAGTAACAGATTGATAGTTCTGAGTAAACAGTTAACAGTAAACACAACAAGCCTCTAGCATTGATATTGCATGTTGCATACATAATTATAATATCAAAATATAGATGCATTAATGCTGATCTGACACAAATAAGAGCTTAAAATTAATAAACAGGGACTATTGTCTGTCTTTAAATAAGTATTGATAACAATTGCCTATACAAATGAATGCTTTTTTGCCAAACTGGTATAGTCAATGCAACTACTGAGTTATTCCAGACAAAGAATTGATATCAAAGAATGTATTTGTATACTAAACTAATTTTCGTCAGTCAGTGGTTAGTTACCAACTACTGCCGGAAAGATCGCATTTTTTTACATGTAAGCGATCAGTCAGGTATTAGATTATTTCTTTGCCCATGGTTGTTGTACAGATGTTTTAATTTTACAGTCAAACCCTTTTGTGTCATTGACCGGTTGAATAACAAATAAATGTTTTTTTTCTTCTTTGTCAGGTTGAAAGAAGTATCGGAGCGATTGAACCGATTTGGATATGGAGGAGCATCCCCCGCCCTATCCAGTCTGCGAGGGGTGCGTCAAGTCGTCGTAGGGCCCACTCACGTGGCGTGCCTTCTCGACGACGGCCAAGTCTGCCGGGTGGCCTTCTCAATTATACCCGACCGCTTAGATTTGACTAAGAATGACAATTCCAAAAGGTACGACGATGTTATATAACATTATTTAAGTGGCCGTAAAGAAAACACGTCAGAGCAATCACTGTCCTGTTAATGTTAAGCCACTAAATGCATTTTAAATTGTACCCAACTATCAATCAGACCTATAAGTGGTGTTTTAACAATTAGCGGTACAAATCTTCACGGAAGAAATTTACTACACTATAACTTTTAAAATAAGTACACCTGATTCTCCTTTTTTTGCACGTGTATGAATACGTTTCAAAGACTACCTGCAAAAAATACAGTGTCCACCAGTAACGTGCAGTGAGTGTTGAATTTGGGTCTGCTGTAATAAAAATAAAACAAAATTTCGGATCCGTAGTGCACTGGTCAACACCGTTGGCTTCCGTGAAGGATATCTCTGGTTCAAGCCCCAGTACGAAGAGCATTTTTCAATTGATTTCCGTTAGGGGGTATAGGTGTTTTTTGATGTCTAAAATTCTTCATTCATTGTCCCTGCTTGACACTGAACATCTTCGTTTACTGCTGTTTTTCACTGGCGAAAAATCACTCATCGCTGGAAATATTTTATGGACATTGTGATTTTGGAGAGTATCTTGAATAATATTGATGTCATTTATTTTCATCAGGCATCGGTGAAATATTTTTTTTTTGATATGCAGTCGAGTTTGTTATTGCGAGGAAGGTTATAAGTATTACTCGTTATATCAGAGAATAGGTATTTTTAAATGCTTACAAACATACCCATCACACGAAGGAAGACAAGTATCTGGAGCAGTCACATAACACTAAAAGTCGCAATTCAAACAAAAATACACAATTAGAATTTATTTACACACATATTACATTTTTCTGTCAATCCACTTTTCTTATAAAATTTAAAATTGATGGTTGTTTCATTGTTTTCACTATCATTGTTCTTAAAATTCCCCTCAAAGCACTCAACCCATTAAAAGACTCTTGTGTGATCTCAGTGCTCTCTCCAAAAAATCGACTAGTTCGTCCAATATATCATGAGCTCTGGAGACCGTGAAATTTTTTGAAGATGTTATTGCTCGGTATGACAGGTAGCTCGTTATGAATGTTAATAAATGTATGGAGAAAACCTTTAACTAAAATGTCAACGAACGTTTCCACATTATATCCGAGATCTTGCTTTTTCTGTAATGGTAATAACTAAGTTCGTCTGTATATGTAAATACATTCATGCCGTCCATTTTCATTTTTTTTGGGTCTACTTACAAAAGTATGTCTAGAAAACGGTTATATTAAAATAATAACCATATTTTCTTGAATCAAATTGAAGAATATATTATCTATTTTGATTTGATTCACTAAAATATGTTTATTTTTTAAATGTAGTGGGTTCTCTTCACATTTTTTGGAAGTGTTTCCAAAATAATGAAAATGGACTAGGTGAATTTTGGAAATGGGCTTATGTATTTTTATTCTTGTTAGTTTTTTTTTTGTTAAAGTAAAAAGATTAAAAATCCTGAATGGTCAGTTTATCATGCTTGTGGTGTCCACTGGCTTTTATCCTAGTACGGACCATTTCAAAAATTGATTTATATGATACACGTTCTCTCCCACTCATTCGATCCTCAAAATGGGACATAACAATTGGCTAATTGCAAGTCCTGTCCTCGTCCATTATTCTATCGTTACTCTCTCTTCAAAAAACTTCAACTTATTCTCTCAAAAAAAAAAAACTAACGCTTAGATGCTTCCTTCTGATCCATATTGATGGTCGGTTGTTAACTACTCGAAACCAAGAATGGTGTTAAAATTGACAACTTGTAATCTAATATCGTGACCAGAAAACGGTAAGTTAAAATTGGCTGTTTTTGAGTTATGGATGCAGATCGATAGATTTAAAAACGCTCTATTGTCTGAAAAAACAAGCTTACTCATTACATTTATTCATAAAAAAAGATATATTGGGAAATATATTGTACAGTTATAGCTATGTATTGAGTATACATTGTAGGCTGTAATATAACTGTACTTTTTGAAAATGATTATTCATATTCTTGTGAAATAAATTCAACAATCAATATTTTCGTTTTGACGAGTCGATAATTGTAATTTTTTTTAATAAAACAAAATACAGGAAGTTTTCAAATTTCATCCATAATCATTTTCTGATGGTATGTGCCCAACTGTCGCTCAACCAAAAAAATAATTTTATAATATCGCCATTTCGAATGTCCTTCTTTTTATTAACTGTTATGAAAATTCCCTCCCACCCTTTCAATCCTAAAAAATATTAGGGTGGGGCGAGACCGATTACCTAACCAGTTTTCCTGTCGTTACTCTATCCTTTCTATCCATACTCTCTTCGAATTCTGTAAAGATACCTCCATTAACCTTAGAGTTCCTATGGGGAGCATTCGCATTTTGAAATTCTTCTTATTTCAATACCAATAATATCAGAGTAAAACAGTTGGAACAAGACTGTTTTCATAAATGAAGGACTTTGATGTTACCATAAAACTTGCACAAAAAAAAGGATTTACAAACATTACCGACATTCAAAGTTAACCCCAAATACTATGAGCCATTTTTCATTGGGTTGTGGTTTCCTTTAATGGGTTGAGATTCTTTAATTCCGCTACTGGCTCATATATATTTAATATAGAAGAAATAAGTTATAACAAAAGATGTATTCTTGTATAGTAACACTACTGTAAAAATGATTCCGCAGTAGTTTTGATTGGTGCTTTGTTTTTTTAACAGCGGAGGAGGAGGTTCCGGGGGAGGAGGCGGCGGAGGGCTCGGAGGCGGAGCGAGCGGCAGCAAAGCAAACACGTCGGGGGGAGCGGCCAGCGGAAGCTCCTCTCGGCAGCAGCCCCGCACCCGCGCCAGAATCATGAGGACCAACTCCATCAGGACCACTTCCACACCGCAGGGTGAGAATGCCCAAATTGCATATCGTTTTGGTATTGTGAACTGTTTCTTTTTTACATCGTGTCTTTTCTTTAAACTTTTTTCATTAACAGTGTGAGGTTTTCATATATCGAACGTGCCTCATCAATGCTGTGTAACTTTTGAACGTAGTATGTAGCGTTTTATCACTCCCAACATTATATTAGAACCAGAAGCACTTTTAGTTTGTGAGGATTCAAAAATGTAGTCCAAACATTCCTAGTAAAATACATGTTTTTGAGCACCAATCATTGAAATCGAGCTTCATTCAATGTCACACGCGAATATTTCATTATAATCATTCGACTCGTTATTTTCTGAATAAATCTAAATTACAATTGACTGACCCTAGCTGGGAAATGAGTGGCAATCGAGAAGTTCTATTCAATCCTATCTATTCTTATCTCACCGCTCTTAAGACAACTTTTCTTCACACTTATCCATCTGCGTGCGTGCGCTCTTTAAATTTTGTCAATGTAATATTATATTAGTTTTTGACAGGAGGGAATTCCATTCAATTCCAAAATTCACCTTCATTTGTTGCCATTTTCCGTAAAGGAGTACGGACGTACTTTTAACTCAACACAGTAGTCTGTCTGTGAGCATATATATGCTTCAAATATGAATTACATACATATTATATTCATTGGAAAAATGTCACACAGTTAAGAAAAGTCAGTATAGTAAGGTTAGTATAGATCTATTCACTCCTCTAAAGGTTAAGAAAATGTGGTTATTTTCTCAATGTAGAAGTTTTTTTGAGCATTTCCAAAAAAAAATGGGCATGATGAATTTTTGAAATGGGCGACTCATAATGAACCACCTGACTGAGAAATGGTATACTATCTCATATCTCAATAATGAGGTACGTTGCATTCCTATAGTTAATGAGTAATGGAATTCCTCATTATACAAAAATATTTTTTGTATATAATCTGCGAAATCAAAAGTTGCAAGAGATATGTAAAGAGCATGGGTCTGTGGGATTTAAAGTTGTTCATGTTTTTGTATAACGGCAGCTCCGTAAGTGCCGTGACTGATACAAAAAATTACCCCACTTGTTTGTACTAAAGGTACAAATTTAAATTGTTTCTATGGATATTGCATTCATATGTTTTGTCAACCGCGCCAGTTTTCTTCAATAATTGCAAAATAAAATTACTGTGTGATGGTGTTTAACTGCATCATTCTCTGGATTAGTAATCATGGGAATATGCTTACCCGTTGCAGAGTTCATAGGTTTGATTTTCAGTACGCACAGTTTCAGATTGCTTCCGAAAGCAGTCTGCAAACGCGATTAGCACACCATTAGTCCAGTTCTAGCCCCGTCTCGCTATCATAACACTCTGAAAAAGTAGTAAGTGGTAAAACACACTATTTCAAAGGTGGATAATCCGTGCATGAAATTTCGTTCAAACGTTACATACCATTGATACGGGAAGATGTCTCGGTGTACGAATTCTCTTTGCCTAATCTAATCAATAACGCTGTCGGGTGGTAGAATCCATCTTAGAATTCATCAACTAATAAATTAAATTATTATGTCAGTTCTTAATTTGGTAATTTTAAGTAACAACTGTGTTCCTTTTTATCCCAGATTGTTGATTATCGGTGCGCCGGGACTATGCTTAAGAGCTTCACGGAACCATTCTACGGGTGTAAACCTTTATGTATCATATTATAGTAAATTGTAAAGTAACTATCTGTCGTCTTATAATCATGCTAATGTCTAATTTAAAATTCTTATACTGGAAGGGGGTGTTTGTTTACAAGTGTTCCTGTGGAATCTCTTGAACATTTTTCTGATTCATACCTGCGGTGCTATTCTTGTGTACACACTGATCAAGACACTGATTTTTAATGATCTGAAATATTATTGTGTTGGCTTTCGATGGTTGGTTAAACACAAATGAATCAACTGCGGCTATGTTCATTGTTGTCATTGAGTTTATATACTTGGTCAATCTGTCTAATGCATACAATGTGTTAGTCTACGGCAGTGCTTCACAAACTTTTTTTTTACCACAGCCCCCTTAATCTGAAAAAAGTAATCCGGGCCCCCCTGAATACAGAATATTTTCTGCGGTGGTCCCCGGAGAAAACCTGCGCCCCCCAGTTTAGGAAGTACTGGTGTATGGCATAGTTTCTCAACCTTTTTGGGCCCTTGGACCATTTTGAGTCTCATATTTTCCTCCCATACCTTGTCATTGGCCAATTTGAAATTTGGAATTTCCCAGAATGAAAAGACGTGAGACCTTTTTTTTTTTTAGCTCTTCCCAGGATTTCCATTTTATAAAATTTTCCAGTCTGTCTGAAATAATTGTGTCCCTATTATATAACAAATGGGTATGGGGGCCACAGCTCCAAAAAGGTTGAGCAACTATGGTGTGTGGCATTTTACTATTTCAAATTTTCAATGTCCAATACTGTTGATGATAATGATCACTTTTCCCAACATATGTTCTTAACAGATTGTTTAAAACACCAAAGAATCTTCCAGATGACAATAGTAAAGCATTTTACGGATAATATATGATAACCGTGAACATAGTCGCAATTGGGTTATGCCAAATTGGTGGTCAATCTTTTTCAAACTATGTGCAATATTTTCGTTGATGAATTCAGATGCGCCATTCAACTCGAGCACCATTTCTACCTTCTAACGTTACTTCGAAAGAGTTAGTAGGCGCAAGGATGCAATGCTCCACTTGTAATCATCCAATGCGCCATATTGCCACATGTAATGTGCCACGGTTTGCCCACCCCTGTGTTATACCAACCGTCAAAAGTTAACACAAAATGGTGTTGCGTACTTCAGACCATCCGGAATAAGTGTCTAGATCTTAATGGATATGAGAATAGCCCTGTTGATCACTTTCTCCTGAATCTGCGATATTGCTTTTCACAATATGATATGTTTAAGTTTGCACTGAGATTAGATCTATGATGCGTCACGGTGCATCTGTCATCAAGCTAAAATAATATTAAAACAATTCTGTGATCAGTTGTATTTCTAGATTGCATTTTTCACATTTAGATGGTAAAAATATTGTTTCAATTTAAATTTATTTTGATCTTTTGGTATACTGCATCGGCTCAAGTTGGATTCATTTACGTGCAAGGTGCTTTGAGGATATCTTCAAAGTGATGAGCAGCATTACCGATTTCTCTTTCGAGCGAATTGACATGATAATTCCACACTTTACCATAATATAATTGTGATGTTTTTCTTTGTTTTCATTTTCTTTTTATTGTATAATATCATAAACATTTCCCGATGATCGATGATGCCAATCAAACATTTACCATTAAAAAAATAACAATTTGTATCTGCTGTATTTTTAAAATAATATTTTCTAGGTTTGCATTTGTTTTTTTTTCTTTCTGTGAAAGCATTTTAATTTATCTAGGCTGTTTTAGTTTATTGATTGCTTATGATGATTATACATACAGTGATTCCTCCATTTGTGTCTCGTTCAGATATTTTCCTACTCTCGAATCTTTATCAATGTTTTAAGATAATGTATTATCTCGGCGACAGATTATAAAACGCCGGGCGCTTACGTTGAGCTTAAAATAAAATCAGGAAAAGTCCTACGATATATCAAATCCATCGACCGGAATATAGCGGTGTGTTTCTTCGTAGTTGCAAGTGTAAAGTGAATCACTCGAGTACTCGTTGTAAATTATTTTGTTAGCGAGCTACCTGGGACATCTTCGAAACTATCAAAAATTCTGTTTCTGAAGAGTACAATATCAACATTTCCATTTATTATGCATACCTAATATGAAATAAGAAATTCTTCCTCGTCCAATGCAACATTTAAATTGATATTGTTTCTAATGGTCTTGGTCTTATCGAAAGATTTTTTTGCTAGTCTTAATTATTCCATAAACAGTATAAATAGGGTAGAATTACTTTTTAAACTGGGGCGGAGAGGTGGAAGATATAAATTCGATGAAATTTTTAAATAGTGTTTGATAAATTGCTATACTGGCACTAGAAATTCTAAAGGTCTTCAATATTTCGACGCCTCCTTCATGAAGTATTGTAACTTTACCGGAGAGTGTTTTAAATTGACAGTAGCTTGCTGTACGGTGCGCTTTTGTCAATTATAAATAGAATTTGACAATCGAAAACTCGACTTACACCAAGCTTTTTTTCTCTTTAAAGTACTCTTCTATAAAGTGCCAATTTTAAAGTTACAATACTTTACATAAGAGGTGTCGATTTTATTATTTTCATGTACGCGATGTACAATGCCAACAGGATCAAAAAATATTGATTTTTCTTGTATTTTAATAAGATATGATTGCTCAATTGCCCAAAACTCTCGACTAACAAAGCTGTATATAGTGGC
Source organism: Himalopsyche tibetana (assembly GCA_030503985.1). NCBI lineage: Eukaryota > Metazoa > Arthropoda > Insecta > Trichoptera > Rhyacophilidae > Himalopsyche > Himalopsyche tibetana. The sequence goes on along the minus strand of JAPJYX010000052.1, from coordinate 1,828,272 downwards.
TCACTTTTAATCGTTTTGCATGATTTGCTGAAGTAAATGTCATTAATTCTCATAAATTTTTCAACAAGAGGCGATTAAGAAACTTTGTGACAAAAAATTTCAAACTATTCAATCAATACTGTCCGTATATTAGAAGTAAGTGAAAATGCTGCGACAATGACTGTTGAATCGACAGCAAATGGAGAAATTCACTGTATATATAAATAAAATATTATATGCTTGATTTGATTACTGATAATTTGCTTCTTTATTTTAACAAATTTACAATTTTTTTTTTTATACCTTTTGGCTTCTAATAACTTTTTCATATTTATTTTTTATGTACTAATGCACTGATGAAATTAGCCAAAATAAATATTATTGAGATAGTTGATTAATTATCTATAACTCGCCGCGATTGTTGTATGTAATTTTTTTTTAATCACACCAAATAAGGATAGAACCATCGGTCATTTAAATATACTGTCGATGTTACACAATCTTCACTTGCAATCTTTCAGGTGATATATCTTAAAATGTAATTCTTTTAATTTATTAGACCTTTTCATTTCTGGTTTGGTTTCATTCTGAATTTTTTTTTATCATCAATTGGTGTTATTGTCTTCAAAATTATAATATTCAAGTTAAAGTTTTCATTCACATTTTCCCGGGAATTGTTTAGCGATTTAGATGTTTGTTAAAAATATCCGAGCAATCTGTCATGAGACTTGACGCATTATCAATTTTGGCTGTTCACTTTCTAAATTTTCACAAGTGAAATCCTTGCGCGGATTCGCGCGACGCGTCCAGCGATCGAGCCGCAGCGAACGCTGTCCGAGCCGCCGACGGGGAGTTAAAAGTTGCCCTAGATTTATGTGAATTACTACATTATCGAATATTGTCTGCCCAAACAAATAGGTGACACGAAAAGTCGTAGCATATTCACAAACGCACGGGACTTTGCTGAGCATCTTTCCAGATTTGCCGCTACAGGTGATGAATATTTGTAGAAATAAATAACGTCGGCCGTATGAGTCTTTTTTGTCAAATCACACATTCATTCACTAGCGAACGAATCGACACGTTTCATGCCGATCGATGAATCCGATAGCTGTTCGGCGTCTTGTGCACCGATCCGTGAAGAAGAGCTGCTCAAAAATCAATATTCGCGTGCGAAACTCGAAGCCTGTCTTATTATTTTATTGATGGGACAACCTCACATTTTATTATCAGGCGTAGAATATTGTTGAAAAATTGTCAAGTTTATTCAGCTCATTTTGACACGGGATAATAATTAATTTTTCACATTTTATCTCATTTGGTTTTCACTTATTTCACATCAATATGTAGGGATATTGGCTCAAATAAACTTCAAAACCTTAGGGTTTTCGATTCATTCATTCAATGTAACTGGTTTGCAAAATGGAAACATTTCTGTTTTTTTTTGTTTTAATGTAAAGAGCTATCTGTGAAAACTTTTATGTACCATATTAAAGTAAATTATATCGACCGCATTTCGGCAAAAGAAATTTTATTTGATAGTCCCTGTGCTTGCATGTACATGTTCTGTTGAAAGAAATCGAGCCTAAAACGGTGAATTATTATCAGCTTTCAATTTTGAAAACACGAAGAGATAGATGTATTGACAATTTTTGGCGAGGAAAAAAACGTATGCCCACAATTTTGATCATTTTTCTTTTCAAAATAAAGTGCAAGTTTCCACCATTTAATCTTTATTTAAATTTTATATCCGTTTTATTAATCATTTTTGTCTAAACAATGTCTATATAAAAAAAAATATTAAATTATTTACCAGTCTGCTAATGTTACAAATAAAATTAATCTTTGGTGACTAATAATGTTATCAAAGTCTTTGAATGAGCAAGCAGTTCATGTTCTGCATTGAGTGATAGAATTGATATGCGCCACTGGTAATCGAGCATTTGTTCAACGCCAAATAACGGGTTATTTTGAATTTTATTTTCTATTTATCGCACTATGATCCTGAGATGTCAAGTATATTGAAAGTTAGCAGAGTTGCTCTGCATTGTTTATTTTCGAATCCAGGGCTCAGTCGGTAACGGACCCGAGTGGAAAACGTCGATGGATATTGTTTTAGACAGGTTTCATCAGTGCATGAACGTGACCACATTTTTTCACTGTCCGGTAGAAAGTTTTCATACTACTTTTTCCCCTCCACTCTTTCTATATCAAAATCTGCACAATATTTTTCGATATTCATTTTCGGCTGACGGACTTCGTAGTTCTAAAAGATCACTTTATTTTACGCTAGTATTTATTTTGTCTCTTATAATTTTTTACAAACATACATATGGTCGACTCTTCATTCTTGATTTTTTTTTACTTTTTTTTTTCAACTGTAAATAGATGGTTTTTGCATGATTCTGTATTTATTTTGTATCTTGGGTTACAACCGTCAACGGTCTTTGAAAATGACAAACATTATTACAGCGGCGTTATTATAAATCTTTTGTTTTCAATATAAATATTTAACACATTTATTGTGTACCTTAAAACACAAAAATGCCCGTCTGTAGATGTTTTTCAGATTCAAAAGTGGATCGCATTTATGTTGCCTATCATTATTATGTTTTCATTCAGTTTATTTTAATATTAAAATATACACATTAAAGATTTTCATTAACGGTAAGTTATTGTATTGCATACTGAAAAGCAGTTATTGGTTAAAAAAAGCTATCGTTTTAAAAATTGTATCAAGCATTAAAAATATCACCAATTAAAACCAGCTGGGGTATTCCTGCGTGCATACACCTATTTTGGACTGTCTGAAATACTTGAAATGTGATTGTTTTGAATATTTCAGACCATTTAAAATAAGTGTATACACGCAGGAATGACACTGCAGAACCCTTCAATGCACAGTAACACATTAAGAAAAAAATTATTGTTAAAAATGACCAATCCTGTGTGCTTTCAGGGTAAAGATCTATTAACGGCCCCATTCAAAATTTAGGATATTCTCGATCCTTATTCGAAATATTAAAAAAAAATATTCCTTCAAAAGCTTCTCATAACATGTGTATAAATACAACTTTAATGAAATTTTACGCACACTTGCACGTGATTATTTGTTTAGGGTTGAACGTAAAACGGTCCGTATTTCACATATGTATCCTTAACGAATAAAACAATCTTTAAAATGGAGTTCTTTCGTTTGGGAATTAAAGCAGGTTCAAGCAGTCGCGCAGCAGGCGTGATAATTGGCGCGTCGGGATCCGGCCGCGTCGTGTCCGTGCCCGCTCAATACGTGCCCGAAGATCTCATCGCTCAAGCCCAGGTCGTTCTCCAGGGAAAGAGCAGGAACCTGATCATCAGGGAGCTTCAGGTGAGTCAAAATATTTGACACGGCACTTTATTTACAGTAAACAGCCCAGTTAGTATTGGTTAAATTGCCCGAGGTATAAAAATGAAGTTTTTTTAATTACGGGTTCTCTTATAACTTGGCCGCTGGCAGAAGTTGGAGCTAATTATTCAATGTAATGTTTGTAGCAGTCAAATGCCATCTCATGATCGTTGTATAAGCTTTTTTTTTTACTAGTAAAAAATATGATTAAAAATTGTATGCGTCTTGAAAACAATTTGTGGGAGGTCATTATAAAAGTTTCGAAATAATTGATATTTTCGAGTATTGGGGAAGTAGTATAAAAAAAAAAAATCTAAACTGTTTAATCAGCTTAATGTTTGTTTTTGCAGCGCACCAATCTAGACGTGAACCTGGCCGTGAACAATCTCCTTTCGAGGGACGACGAAGAGGCCGAGGAAGGGGAAGGAGGAGACGCCGGCGATGGCTACGTCCCAGAAGATCTCATATCGTTGCTGGACGGGGGATTCCACTCGGCACCTGCCGATCACTCAGTAATAATCGATGCCGACGCTATGTTTTCAGAGGACATGTTCGGCTACACAGGCATTAGGAGGTAAGATATCTCGATGCCTATATTAAATTCAGTAGAACCCTGACCTATCATTCTATTTTTTTCCCCATAAGAACGGTGTCAAATAATCCTACATTCATCGATCTGATCCCTTATCGTTTTCTTAAATTTATCGCTACCGCTCAATTGATTTTTGATTGACATTTGTCATATTGTTCAAAAAGCGCACAACTGCACCTAGTCGTTATACCTTTCTTGTTTCACTGCTTACTCTGCTCTATACAAACCACTGACTTTTCACATTACTCTTAATCAAAATACTTTTAATGAAGAAAGTGGAAGAATGAGATTATTAACCTCTTCCTGGTCACGCCCGAGTATACTTGGGTATTGACAGTCGTCGAAACGGACACCACGAGATAGCTCAGGCATATTCCATTAACCCTTCCCTTACTATGCAAAAAAAGCACTAGCTCCTGAGCTGTGTAGTCGTTGCACATCAGGCAAACGGGAGTGAATCATGACAATTATATGTAGTACTGCTGTAGTAGTGTTATATAATTGTCATGATACACTCCCGTTTGCCTGATGTGTAACGGATACACAGCTCAGGAGCTTGTGCTTTTTTTGCATAGTAAAGAAAGGGTTAAAAAACAATGCATTCTTTCATTAAATGTGCATGTTTTATTAATATTACACATGTGTTCGAGCATAATACAGAATTTGTGATCCTTTTATAAGACCGGCAAGTGGTTAATCCTAATAATATTGAGAAAACAAAATCCTATAAGGAGTCGAGCTTGAAAGTTTTTTTTTAAGTAAGAGACTTTTTTTTAAAGGTTCTTCAATGAGGCATCGAGGTTCTACTGTAAATGAATTTGATTCTGCGTGTTAAAATGTTCAGTTTGTACTGCCTCTTGAAAAAATTGACAAAATATATGCAAGAATTTATCAATTAAAATCCATCAAATTCTCTTTTTGTACTGCTTATTTTTATCCAGTTTTGAAATTGCACGGTCCAATTTAATGGAATGTATGTTTAATTTCTCTGTGTACACTTCTTCTTTATCGCATGGAACATATCCCCCATACAAAAAGAGGATTCGGAGTAGTGTAATGTAATTTAAATAGCTGATACTTAATACAACTTTTCTTTTATTGAAATCATAGTCGGAGCAGCGGTGGCAGTGGCTCTCGCGGTGGTTTTGGTTCAGCAGGAGGCGCCGTAACAACCGGTCCGCCCGGAAGCGCACCGAGGGACACAGCCGCTGGAGACCGAGCCGGAGAGTCCTTCTCCAGGTGGAGGGACAGGCAGTACTTTGGCCCGAGGCGCTGGCTGGAATCCGCTCTGAGAGATACGGCCTGGGACAAGGATACCGGTATGTCTTGTTTTTGCTTCAGACAATCGAAAATTGCGTTGCGTACTGTTATTTCATGAGTTCTATTTTCGTTTATAAAAATCTTATTTTATTGTCTAGCTGAAAGCAAGAAAAAAGAAGTCGGCTGTGCCGTCAGTCCTCTGTGGACATCGGACGAAGTGGAGTATTGGGAAGGTGTCAGATTCACACAAATAGCCGCCATGCATTCTGAACTGGTGGGCGTTTCCATGCAAGGACAGCTGCATCAGTGGCGTTGGCATGATTCACAACCTTACAGGCATCCAGACGTAAGAATATAACGCTACTTGTCAGTTTTAAATAGTTTTCCAATGTCAGCTGCTTTTTTATTTATTTCACAAATGTGTGGATTCTTTTTAAGAACATAGCTGTGAAGAATTAAATAGAATATTATCTCATGTTGAACGATGTTTTCACTAATAATACATTTTATCTGTCAATAGAACCCGGGAATCCATCATCCGCGTGCTCAGTGGTTGGGCATGGGAGCGGCAGGCAGTGACCGTGTTGCGCATCTCTCGGCGGCGGGGGTCCGGTGTTCGGTGGCCACCGAAGGGAGCAACTCCCGTGTGGCCACTTGGCTCGATGAGACCTTGTCTCACGCCGCCGCCAGACTGGAACACCCGGCTAGAGAATTCAGCGAACTGACTGCTGCGGGGAGGATAGCATCTTTGCATGTCTGCGCCCTTTACACAGTTGCTAGAATGGAGAGTGGTGCTATTTTCTGGTGGTGAGTTATTGTTTCTTGTACTATATGGAGGTCTCCCTTTGAAATTTGACAGCGATTTGTCATTCAACAATTGTCTGAATTTTGATTCAATGAATTTCATGGTTGAAATAGTACTTTCACAAAGTTGTGTACTTTTGAGTATTGAGCCCTTTTTGATACCATTGCTCCTCAATTTAGGGTACGTCCCTTCTGGTAATAATGTAAAAAAATCTTCTCCTGTTTCACATTTGTTAGTATAAAAATGGTCTGCTTGCAAATCGCACAACTCCAGGTGAAGATCAGATCTTACATTTGTAAAACTGAGAGTCGAAGTTTGACTAAAAAGTAAAATATCTTGTTCGATATTTTAAAAATTGATAAATTGTTTCTCAAAATCCGTGATGATATCTTCAATATACTTAACAACTTAAGCTGAGAATGAATTCCCTCAAAATTCTACATTTTTTCAAAATATGCCGCAGGCGACACAAAACTACGTGACTGGCCTTATTTTGCCACATTCTAAATATTAGACAATCGCGATGAAGCCAGATGTTAAAAATATTCTGAAGAACATTCTACATCTCTGTTGTCTACTTACTTGAATATAAATTGATTTTCTTTGCAGGGGAGTTCTGCCGTTGGCGCAGCGAGCGCGTTTATGGGAAAAGCACAGAGCGCGTTCGCGCAAACAGAGGCCCACCGGAGGAGCGGGAGCTGCTCAAGAGCTATCAGCCGGCGCGACCGTCACCATGAAGAACTCGCCTATGTACCAACCTGGAGCAGTTGGTAAGTCCTGCGATAATTTTTTTACCATCGTTACTGAATATTTCAATTGAAACGTATTTATAGTAGTAATAAAATGGTTTAAACTCTGAATAACTTCACTCTTTAGTGGTGTAGAGTCCACGCCTTTAAATATCTTTTCAATAAAGCCCTAATCTCTAGATCTCCGTAGACACGTACTGGTGGTCAGAAAAAGATATCAATCATCATGATCCAGATTCAATCCTTAGTAATGCATTAAAAAAAATTTGAAGTTTTCATTCGACTTGAAAGTGAGTGCATCTTTATTGCTGAGTTCATACAGAGATGATGGACTAGCTAACTGTTTATTTTTTTTACCAAGTCCCCTCGCAATGTGGATCATGTGGACTCTTGATAAAGTTTATCTCGATAGAATTCATTATACAAGAACTACTTGTTATTCAGTTGCTCATTCTATCTTTTTTCAAAGAGAGTAGAGATAGAAGGATAAGGCAGGGCTAGTGGTTAGCTTATTGCTCTCGCTATGCCCTATATTAGAATAGGATGGGTGGGAGGAATTTAAGAAATCTCATACATCAGTTTATAAAAACTGTCGGGACTGGGATTCGAATCCGTAACCGAAGCCAACAATGTTGACCCTTCGACCCCGCAGATGGTTTATGGCATTAGTCTTAAAAAATGTCAAACTGAGTGAGTAAGAATAGCAAAGTTTTCATGTGGCAATGCTTGATTTTTCATTTTAGGTTTCACAATATCGTGCGGAGTACCGAAAGTGGGAGTGTTGCAATACGCGGCATGGAACCTGTCCGATTCTGGCCGCTTCAAACTGTTACCGGCTCCGGTTCAAGACAGACAAGATATCAAAGACAAGCGAGACCAGCAAGTGAGTCATTATTTGGTTAAAATTTAAATAACTTTTCATCAAATATAATCGCACACCTAATTTTCATGACTGTCGAAACGCTTTATTCATTCTAGTCGACATCTTTCCAGAGTACTTCGAGCTCCCTCTCGGGGTGCAGCAACAACACCAAAGCCAATAACAGCACTCCGGTGGCCAGCAGTAGCTCGGCTGCTGTCTCCAACAACAGTACGCCGGCTCCGGCCAATAAAGAAACAGCTGATCGATTGGATATGCCACCTCCACCCAGCCCCGCTTCTTCCACTTGCAGCGACACCAGCACTTCACACAGTAAGAATCCATCTACCTATCCCACCTCACGCAAGCTGCTCATATCGACCCATAATCGGCAAAAGAACTTAAGCGACATAATTCGGTAAATTGCGTTTTAAGCCAATTATTGTTCAATATCTCCTAAGGCATCGATTTCCAACCTGGAAGGTGTGGGCTATTGCAAAGGGAGGCGCGAACAGTCCAAAATATTTATTTACCCTTTAAAACGTGTCTTCATTACTATATGAAATAAAGGATGGGGAGGCGCGAAGATACTTTTTTCTTCAAAGAGAGGCGCAGTAACATAAAGGTTGGAAACCACTGGCCTAAGGTGTCAGTGATAAATTTTTTAGAGCGTTATCTTATTTGCCTGAACTTTTTAGTGTTTTGACTTGTTATCATTTGTTCCACGTTGACTCCGATTGAGAAACGCTGATCTAAATAACTGAAAGTAACCAGATAATGTTATTATTATATCAGGATAGACATTGACCATGTACTACTAAATACTATCCACAAGTAAGGAATTCCTTTTTCAAACATAATTTAAAAAAAACCTTTTCCCGTAAAATTTATAAATTGACAGTTTACGGGATGATATTTTGACATTTAGGCTTAATCCTGAAAGCTCAATTTTTTCATTTGCTGTTTACTCCGAAGTATCAATTTGTTATTTACCTACTTCTGCCAGTATGATGACCATACAAATTACAGCTTTTTTTGTCGCTTCATAATGACTCTTGGCTCGAACGATATAGTGGGGAATTATGAAAATACTTGTATGATGGCTATGAATATGTGCAGCAAAACTTTGTGATATTTATGAAGAATTGTAACCTTTTAGAAAGAGCTCGTCGCATGACGGTGAGGGGCGAAGAAGGTGGAGGCGGAGAAGGCGGCAAGAGAGACGAAGAAGAATGGCCGCTAAAAGACGTTGTCTTTGTTGAAGATGTGAATAATGTACCTTTAGGTGAGTTCTTGTGCTTAGCCCTAAGTGACAGACAAATTTGCGTAATATTTGCATTCCATTAATTGAGGGATCATTGTAGATACAATAAATGCCAGCTCAATATTATTGGTTGAAATAAGAAAAAATTTGAAATGCGAATGCACCCCTTAGGAAACCGAAGGTTAATCCCGGCTGTAACTGTCAAACTCTCTGAGACATTTTTTAGAAACTGAATCTTTTAAAATAATAAATATTATTGTTTTTTTGTAATATCGTAATAAAAATATTGAATATGATAGAGAATACACTATTCATAGATAGTCTTTAATTATCATCGGATGTATCATTTCCGTTGTAAGTCTTATTTGTTGATCGATGATTCCAGGTCGAGTGATAAAAGTGGACGGGGCGTACGCCGCAGTCCGCTTCCCATCTGCGAAAGAAACGAAAGACGCCGCTCAGCCGACGCCTGTTGTCATCGAGGGGACCGCTTCTTGTTCTGCTACGCCCACCCCTCAACAGCCGGACGACTATGCTGCCATGTTGCAAGAGTGCCGACTGCTCAGAAAAGACGAATTGCAGGTATGAATATGTCGTGTAATTTATAAATGTGCTCGTCAAGTTGTCTCAGTTTACTATATCATTTCATTTTGCCGCAAGTTCTATCACATTTTTGCTAAGCTTTGCATATGCATCCTTGAAACGAGATATGACGATATACTATTAAATACTCATAATTTATTTAGTTAAATCGGAAAAGTTGAGTTGCCAAACTGTGCCTAGAAGATAGTAGATAGTCTATTAATGGCTATAAGCAGCATTCCAGGATGATTGTATTCATCCAGTTTTGTGGAAAGTTGACCGCAGCAAGTACAAGCCTATGACTGTTTTCTAACTGCTATCTGTTCTCTTATCACCCGAAGGCATGAAGTCGCAGATATTTGTATGATAAAAATGTTAACATAGATTGTCTTTTTTAAATGTTTTTTATTATTCTTTCAGGTTATGAAATGGAGTACCAGCAACAAAGGGCCAGATTGCTTTCAAAAAACACCAAGAAAGCTTTCAGTCCCAAGTGATATCACAATTATGTCAATAGCTGTAAGTAAATTATGTATTTCACCTCGTAATGCCGAGCTATAGAATATTGTAAAGAATCTTACAGAACTAGTTCATTAGTGCGAACCTTCACATTTCATGTCCTACCCTTTGAACTTTCTCATGTAGTTCTCTCTCCATTTTTCACAATGCTGATAATAGAAAATAATCATCATCTTTTGGTCCACTGTACACAGAAATTTAACACAATCATGGCAGAGAAAAATGACAGTCAAAATTTAAATATTGTTGGGTGTTACTTATCAGGTTGACGCTCGAGGCGTTCATGCAGTGGTTAGGCGTGCAGGGGGCTCTCTGGGCTATGCCGTTCTTCCTTTGGGAGGAGCCAGAGCACTCGCTGATGGAACATTTCCAACCGACTCCACAGCCTTTCTTGGAAACCATCCGCCTTCCATGTCGCTCACTTGTGCAGCAGAGGTAATATTTTTAATTTTAACCTTTGCTATTTATTTTTGTCATAACAATTACCACATCATTTAGGCTTTTATGTCGAATCTGCAGAACCAGATCAGGTTATTAGTCACTTGCACTCCAAGTAAATTCCTCAGTAATAAAACAATTTTCATACTTTTCAATTATAAGTCCATAATATAAAAACTTATTATAAATGCTCGTGTTTCTCACTTGATTTTAGTGTACAAGGTATTAAGTTATGAATTCAATGAAGCCTACGTCAATTTTAACACTTCTTAGTCGGGCGCTTCAAAAAATAGACTCAAGCCTGTAGCGGGCGTTTTTTAGTGATTAGCGCACAAATATATTACATTCTTAAAATCAACACAACTTCTAAACCAAACGATATTTTCGATTGAAATTTAAAAACAAATCATACGTGACATCTAATCATTAAAAATAAAATTAGAACATTTCGATATCATCATAATTTCACTATGTTTCAAAGCTGAATATAAAACCTGTTATCAATTTAGTAGATAGCACTCCGCATGTTATAAATATTAAATATTCAAAACATTCTATATAACAAAATAGCATATTTATCAATATTTTATAATTACATGAATAATTAAAATATATAATCGCCATTCCTACAACTTGACTACCACTGGAAGTGTAAAATCTAATGCCGTAAAAATTACAGCGTAATTACACCCTTATAATCTAGCAAAGAATTAGGACTAATGTTAATTAGTTGCGGCATTTTATTTAACGCCGACAAACAAACCCGTGATATTATGTGTCCCGCAAACAAGCGACGATATAAAAAAAACATATTATGCCGTGATCCGCATTCTACCGACAATACGCTAAAAACGACTTTTGTCGTGATCCGCATTCTACGTACAATCAGCTAAAAACGACTGGTCGTGGCCCGCCTAAGAAGTGTTAACATACATATTACACATTATGAACACGCCCGTGCGCTTTGATAATAAATAATTTCTTTTTATTGTTTCCAGAGCACTGAGAGTGTAGTGCTTCTGCGGGACGGCAATGCAACGCTGTATCCGCTGGCCCGCGATTGCCTCGGCTGCATTCGAGAACCTCCCATGCTGGATCTACCGCCGTTGCGTTGCGCCACCGCCCACACGGTGCCTTTGCCTCAGATCTCCGCTCCTAGTTCGTCAGCCCCTAATAAATTACAGGTTTGTTTAATTGTTTCCTTAACTATTTTCTCTCCCTGAAGGGAGAGGTTAAGTGGGTGAATGAGCAACTTTTGTAGAACAAATTCTGTTGAGAGAAGCTTAACCCTCCAAGGACGAGCGTCACCATATGGTCACACAAAACACCGTTGTCTATTGATCCCACTATTCATACTTTTTCTACCTGAATATCGTTGCTTTTGCTCATATTTGGTTAAGAAGAGTACTGACTACAGTAAGTCATCAGCCGTAGGAACAGGAACGGTCTCCAAAAGCACATGTGATTTTTTGAATTTCCGTTTTTTTTAATTTACTTTTTGAAACTGTTAGATATTTTTTTATAAAAACAAAATTATTTACAGTTATTTTTCTAATATATTTGTTTTGAAATTATGTTGATCTAAAGAGGTCAAATTGTAAATATTTTAAAAAAAATCACGTTTAGCTATATTTCAACCCCGAATGTTTGCAAGCCCATACGGTCACTTTTGTCCTTAATACTGTTCGTACTCAATATTACACGGTAATAAAAGGATGAGCATGACCATATAGTCATGCGGGGTTTCTATACAGCGACTTTGCGTTTTTTTTTTTTTTTAATTTTGGATAGGAATAAAAGTTATCCGTGACTTCAATATGGCTTAGGAAATTTTTTTTTATCGGAAAAAAGCTCTCGTCTCTGGAGGGTTAAGTACGAGTTCATAATGATAGCTTAGTTCCATAGTGCTACAACTAGAAATTGGTACTTTTAAAATGTGGCTGACGAAATCTATCTTGAGTCGAAAAAAAATGATTGTTGTTATATTTGTCTCATCTCTTTAGTTAATTATTTAGTTGTTTATCACAATTCTAATTGAATTTATCGTAATGTTGACAGAACCATAAAACAATATTTCAAGTTTTATTTACATGGAACTGAAAAATTGGTCATATTTTATTCGAGAGGTATTCGAATATATTGGGTAATATAACTCAAAACATCTATTTTTTTACTTATCCTTTTATAGAACTAGGCCATCGATTGTCTATATAAGGAGCCGATATGTTAGCAATTTATTGTAGAAACACGAAGAAAAAGGCTGGCAAATCATAAGCTCTGTTCTGCGTACTTCTGGTGGTTTGCAAAACATCAGAAGTATGCAGAAGAACAGAGCTATAGAAAGAATTCAATATTTTTTGTTCAACTGTCACTAGTTCAAATAATTTTTCAGTTTCATACGAAACTTCTAGTGTAAGGCCTGGAGCAATGTGAACTGATTTTAAACACTAGTATACAATTCATTCAGACAACTATAACACGATGTAATTTTATGCCTATTGTTCTATTTTGTCTGCAGCAAGTGGCTTTGGTCGTTCTCGTTGCCGAACCGCAACTGCTGATGCCTTGCGTCCTGCGATGCGACCTCGAAGGAGTCCGTCACGTTCTCCATCAGCTCGACGTCGATCTGAGTAAGTCATGAAAACATTTTCGACAAACAATTCAACTCTACGTGTACATTTTTGTAAATTTTCCTTTGATGTCATTGCAGAGCATCAAATATCGTCGGTGCTCTCGGAGAGGTGCGACGGTAACCGCAATGTACTACACGCCTGCGTCAGCATGTGCACTCCGACTTCCAATAAGGAACCTGATGTAAACAACAGTAAGTTGTATTATTATATTTTGAATATTTTGTATATAAACGACTCGATTTCATTATTTTAGTTAGTCAAATGCAGGCAGTATTAATCGTGTGTAAATATTCTTTTATTGCAGCTGATGGCTCAACATCAGTGGTGGTTGGTAACGTAGGTGTTGGAAATGTTCAAGGAGAGGAGCCGATCCCCACACTTTCCTGGCCCCCGGAGACGTTCGACGCCACCTCCGGTGACGAAGACAGCCTTATGGGACTCACCAACAAGTATGTCCGCAACCAGTTTATAATTTGTCTTTTGATAACTGAGAATTGTAACTAATATAATTTGTGTCTAGTTTTCCATTCAATCTCACCAGTGATTTGATGTGATTGTCACAGCGATAGTCTTGTGAGATTTGGCGTTCGGCTTTAGTGCCTGTTTAATATTAAACGATGATCACTTCATAAAAGTTGTTTTAATCAATATGTCGCACTTAACCATTAGAGGAGTGTGGACGTACATGTACGTCGGCGCCATTTGTCTGTAAATGAATATTAAAGTACTTTAAACTCAACACAGGAGTATCTGTCTGTAAGCATATATATATGCTCTAAGTATGAATTACATATATTCATTAGGAAAAATTCGCAAAATTGTCGTGTTAAGAAAAGGCAGTAAATTAAAGTAAGGTTTGTATAAATGTATATATATATATTCACTCCTCTAAAGGTTAAAATACATTTTACCAAGCGATGACCACCGTCCACATCAATGGCTGAAGAAAGTTTCGCCGTCGAAGTCAAAGAGTCAAAAAATAAAAGCCCGATTTATAAAAGATAAGATACACTATAAATTATATTTTAATGACTTGCATTTGAAATATAAGAAAAAATCCATGATTTTCTCTGATTGCATTCGATGTCTTAGGATTTGAATGTAGATGGACATAGTACATTGCACTGAAGTGAACAAAATTTATGTGCATTTGTTTCTAAAGTAAGAAAAGTAATATTAATAATCTGGCTATTTTTGCAGTGGTTCAAAAGGCGGGATGGGTGGCTCAGTGGCCATCTGCGATCCGACGGAGCGTAGAACAAATGCACTCGCCGCCCTCAAGGCGATGTGTGAGAGTTCCGCACTGGCTCCTCATTTGCCGCATTTGCTCAGTGCCAAGTAAGTTATATAAAACATTTTTTTACATATTCGACTATTTCTGTGATTCATTATTTAGATCAAAAATTTACTTCCATTCTTTTGGTGACGAAATTACGTTTGACAATATTGATTGGGCCAGCTTTAATTGTTAATATAAAAATTACACGGTTCGCTTTTAAGGTAAAAATCATGGTTCGCGGATCCTGAGATGGTCAGTTGCTTAAAGTAATTCATGAATTTGTGTTTAAATGTCTATACGCCTAAATTCCCTCCCACCTATCCAATTCAAAAAACAGTAAATTGAGAGCTATAAATATGCTAACTGGCTGGTCCTATCTTAGCCTTATCGTTATATCCTTCTTATTCGAAAGTGTTGTGTTGATTATTGAGTAATAAGTAGTTACTCTTGAACATCTTCCGGTGCAATAAGTTCCATTTAATCAACATTGGGAGTGGCATATTGTTTAAAAAATGCATAATCCACGGCTAGCTTGATAATTTCAAGTTAGTTGATATATTATTTTAGATACCTCCTTCATTTTACAGACCTATCAGATGCATTGAATCTCAACATCTTTATTTCCAATGCGATAGTTGTGATTTAATACTGTTTATTTATTTGCCAGGGACGGACAGGGTCAAACTCCATTCATGTTAGCCGTCAGCTCCCGCGCGTACCGTGCAGCTCTGACACTTTTGGACGGAGCTGCGCGATGTCCCACCCAAGATCAGAGAGCCGCCGCCATCTTCCCTAGGACTGCCCCCCCGGATCATTCTCCACTCTTGGTACTGTGTTGCAATGACACTTGCAGCTTCACATGGACCGGGCAAGAGCATATCAATCAGGTTAGCATGCCGCTAAGATTTCTATTGGTCATGAAGCTGCCAAAATGATGTGATGTGTAATACCGGAGATAAATATAATAAATTGAATCTTACATATTAGCTTGACTTGCGTGACTGATAAGCTATGTGGTCTGAGCTAAGCCCCAAATTAACGGCTGGCATGCTTTAAATTTGCCGAAAATGTGATCAAGTGCTAATCATACGCAAAATGTTGTAAATGTACATTTATTTTTTTCATTTATTCTGAAAGTAATTAAAGATCATAACGCTTCTTAGATTTGTATAATTAATCAAAACAAATAATTCACTAACGATTTCTGTGTTGGCGGCAATTTCGATTAAACGTCAAATGCTTCACGACGCTATTCTTTAAGATAACCAAAACTTCCTCCGTTCTGTCGAAGTTTGACTGTATAAATGAAATTTCATTTTCTACGCATGCGTATTGATGAAAATCTTTACGTGGTCTAATGTAATTATGACTTATCCAAATATATTACCAATCAAATTATGTAATAGTCAAGGCATGATACCTACGTAAAACTTAAAATCATAATAATTATCTTATTTGAAATGCAGACAAAACTCCTCATGGCACATCTATATGATTTTTAAAAACACTCAAATGATATAAAGCATGGATATAATTGGATTGCTGATGAAATAAGTGGATTAATTCTTACAGGATATATTTGAATGCCGAACGTGCGGACTCACAGGATCTCTGTGCTGCTGCACCGAATGCGCCAAGGTATGATTTCATTAATTTGTCTAGGTCAGCCTGTGTTAACCTTATTAAAGAGCCCCCATTACCACATAAATATTATTCAATACAACGGATTTATCAATACTTTGTCAATTTATGCTTAACTTGTAATTATTTCACCTGGATTGAAGAGATAGCTAATTGTATTACCACAATACAGAATTGTCCACCCAGATTTCATTAAAACTATTTTACTGGAAGATTTCTAGATAAATCAGTACTCGGAAGCTAACATGTCTCGTGCTCTTGTTTTCCTACAATTTGTGTTCATTTCTGTGCAAGGACACGGTGTACAATAATCACAGCAGATACTAGCTATACAGAGTGTTTCATTCTGTATCTTGACTGTCGTCGATGTTAATGTGTTTTATTTTTCTTTAGGTGTGTCACAAAGGCCACGATTGTAAACTAAAAAGGACGTCTCCGACGGCATACTGCGACTGCTGGGAAAAGTGTCGCTGCAAGGCACTCGTCGGCGGCAACTGGACTGCGCGATGCGAATTGCTCGCTCGACTAACTAGAGATACCCACCTTGCCACTCACTTCAACTCGAGGTAACAGTTTTAATCACTTTTAAGATGTTCACTGTCAATACTTGGTGGAAAAGCATTATATTCAACAACAAAAAATACTCATTTCTATTAATTTCACTCGTTATCGACGAGTATTATCAACTGATAAGAGAATACACTATAACAGTGTTTCTTTATTTCATTTTTAATAAGATTAATTTTAGTTTTAAATATTATTTTAAAATATTTAATTTGAAAACAGCCAATCAGAAGGCAATTTGTACCAGTGATATTTGTTTTACATATAAAATAATTTTCAGCCCATGAAATTCATTCAACCTTAAAAATATCCTAGCAATTGTAGAGAATGTCACATTTTTGAATAGTTTATGCAGTAATTTAATAATTGTGATTTATTACATTACAGGGGCGAAAGTATTCTGCTATTTTTAGTCCAGACTGTTGGTCGGCAAGCGGTTGAACATCGACAATTCCGAGCGTCGTGGCGGACTCCTAGAGGCGGTCGCGGAGGAACCAGCGGTGGCGGCGGGGGAGGCGGTGCCGCAGCCGGAGGAGGTAGCGGGAGCGGCCAAAAGCCCCCTGCTCCTTCTGCTTCACAGCATCAACAGCAAGATGACAGGGAAGAGGGAGACGCTCCCGATCACGATTTAGAACCACCCAGATTCGCCAGAAAGGCTCTGGTTCATCTGCTCGGTGGGTTTACTATGCATGCCCTGTTCTAGTTAACCTCACTTAAAATATATAATCATTCTCATTTATTAATACGCTATGATTGATTGTCATGTATGGTAAATGCAGATCAATGATATTTAGCAGTTTAATTATCTTTATTATTTGTTTAAAGCAAACAAAAACTCTTTTTGTTCAATCTTTGTTGTTGAGACTGGCAGCTAAATGTTGCTGGTGTATTTTGGCCCTTAAAGTTATACAGGAGGACCTCATCTTTCGTACAATTCGCTATTTAGATCTCTGAACTTTATATTTTTTCAATAAATAATGGAAAACTCAATTGAATGAAGATTCTAATAGAATAGAATTTCAAGTAAAATATGGTTCGACAAATTTAAATTTGAAAAGTCTGGTTTTTGTACTTTTTTTATGGTAACAAAATTCATGTAAAATTGAATTGTAATTTTTAGCTGACTGGGCGGCAGTTGAGGCGGCCTTAATGTGCGGAGCGAGCGATTCGGAAGGCGGAGAAGTCACGAGTCCGGACAGTCCCGCTCACAACCAATCTGGAACAACGCTACTGGATAAGTTCACCCATGCGCTTATCGTGAAGTGCACGAATGATGTAAGGGATTTCTCTATCTATCTTGCCAATAGTTAGCATATTATGATTACAATACTGTATACCAGGGTTTCCCAAACTATGTTCCGCGAAACACCAGTGTTCTGCGAAGCCAGAGTAGGTGTTCCGAAAAAAAATGGAATGGTTTTATACGCTGAAACAGTTTAAAATTTTTTTTAAAAATTAGTTAAAAAGTATTCCGTTATATTTTCCGGACTTGCGAAGTGTTCCATTCCAGAAAATGTTTGGGAAACCCTGCTGTATACAATATTGAAGTAATCAGAAGCGATGAATACCTTTCAAACTCTTGGCAAACTTTCATGTAGAATTTATTAAATAAACTATAGCAATATAACACAAGTGATTCAAGTGAATGGTTTGAATATCCATACGATTGCCCATTTGTTCGTTTTTATTACTAAAATAACTTATTTATTCCTACTAACTACTACACTATTGGACCTGTTAATATTCTTTTTTTTTAAAGTGCCAAACTGGGTTTTAACCCCTGAGAAGAAACCTGCACTAGTTAGAGGTTTCACAAATAAAACTGATATTCGGTTGTCAAATTCGTGATAAAGTAAATAATTTTCTTTTATATTTGATTCATTGTAATAAGCTGCATTTTAATTATTATTGTTGACAGATGCTGGATACTTTATTGCTCACGCTGATCAGAGAGCAGCAGAACGATGCCGTGGTAGGACGCGGGGAACGCGCCAAGACTGTCGCCAGACGCTTTGTCCGATCTGTTGCTCGTATTTTTGTAATATTTAGTATTGAAATGGCACCCGGCGCTGCTAAACGAAGAGGGTAAGCTGTCATCTGTATATTGTCTTTGTTTGTTATTCACTAACTAAACCTCTCCTTTACGATAGGGAGTGAATTAAAAAAATGGGGCTAGGACAAGCTCTCAATACCCTCGGTTTAATAGGTGGGAAGGAATTTAAAGATTCCTCTGAACACGGATTGATTTAAGAAACTTATGTTTTTGCTGGATTTGAATGTCTGAACACCGCAATCAAAGCCAACGATACTGACCTATCCGCTGCAAGCTCTGTGTAAAATATACTCAACTTAATATGGTTGGACTTAAATAAATACAAAATCTGATTACAAGAGACCGGGTTTATGCTTATAATCAATATCTTTGGATAGTTTAAAGGCATATCACTTGCAGAATAATTGATTTAATCGCTCTTGTAAAATTCCAGACCTCTCTCAGTATCTCAATCCTTGGAGAGATGCCGCAGGGTGTTTTCTGCTCTACCTAGGCTGTCGGCCGAAGAGCTGTGCGAGACTGCCGATTCACTAGTTGCTCCAGTCCGCTTGGGAGTCGTGCGACCGACGGCCCCCTTCTCCCTTTCTTCGAGCTTCGTGGACGTGGTGAACGGAACGGAGGACCTCTTTTCCGTGGAGCCTCTGGCACAGCACTCCACTAGGAGGTACCCGTGAGTATTGCGATGAGATTCAATTTCAAATCGTACCACTCTGAATATCTTTTTCTTTCTTTTTTTTTGTACAAATTTTGGACACGGAAACAAGTGGTTTCTTTCCCATTTTTATGTATGTAGGCTACGATATTATGTAAGACGAAATTGCTGAAGTTGCGACATGAGTTTTCTAGATATCATGTTTTTGAATAATAAAAACACTTCAAAATAATATTAGGCTTGAAGTCCAATTCTTGAATTCAGATATTGAAGTCATGTTTGGGAATGCGAATGTTCCTATTTCCGGTGACTATACTACCACTTCTTTGGATCATATCTGCTCTCTATGTGTAGCATGTAGCCAACATGGCTCCCGTCGCTTTGCTTTCCCGTGACATGCTAGAAATTTTCAGTGCCGTTAACCTTTAGGAGAGTATGGATGTACATGTATGTTGGCGCCTTTTTTCACGTATTACAGACGTAGTTTTAACTCAACACAGTAGTGTCTGTCTGAGCATATATATGCTTTATGTATGAATGACGTATATTTGTTGGAAAAGGTCACACAATTGTCATGGTAAAAAAGCCATTAATGTAAAGTAAGGACAGTATAGACCTATTCACTCCTCTAAGGTTAAATAAATCCTGCATATTGTACAGTATGCCAGAATCCTACTGGTCGGAAGAGTACTCTCCGTGATTACTGGTGTAATAAGCCGCTGTCTAATCTTCTAGTTTCTCATGAAATCAAACCTCCTCACTCCCAATATCTGATGCAAGCTGCTATCATTTAATGAGTCTTCGTCAGGTGTAATGATTCGCTACTCTTAAACAGATTTATGAAATGTTCAATATTATGTAATATAATGTTGATTTTTTTCTCTTTCTGTCGTTTCATTTGTCAATGTAGTATGGGTGAGTTTTAATAATATAAAATTGGCTAATTTTCTTTTTACATAATTTTTCAGAGATTCATCTCTCCTTTCGGTGGCATCGACTCGAAATCTTGAATTGGAAGAAGCCGGCTCAGCGGAAGGGCTGGGAGCTGAAGACGAGGGCTCCGACGGAGAGAACGAAACCGACAGGGACAGGGAGAGAGAGAGGGAAAGGGACAGAGACAGAGACAATTCCTCCCAGCCGTCGGCCCCGCCGGCATCGGCTATACCTATCCCGCCTCTGCCGACGCTGCAAGATCATTCGCAACAGGGCGGACACCAAGCCGATGACCCCATGCAAGAACACAGGTAAATGATATTTTTATATCATCTTACTTAATCCTTGGATTAGTGTCACCGCATCGGCGCAGCAAAGTATTATGTCATCTTATATATGTCTTCAGATATGAACATAGATGGATTCGTTATCAGTGATTTTTAGGCAGTCACATTATTTTTTATTAATTGGTACAAATGCTCAAAAGGATTTTTTTTAAATGATCAAAAATTTGTGAACCAAATCGGTAGTCGTATAATATTTAGTGTGAACTTTCATTTGATGACAATTTCCTTCTTGGACGTCGGTAGATCACCACATACTAGGTGGAAAAGCTATTATTTCCTAAAGTATAACTAGACTAACTTTTCTAGGAAATTATTTAATAGTAATGTTCTCATTCATTTACACTTTTTGCTGTGTCTTGAGATTCTAAAAAAATATGTAAAACTTTAAACAACAAATAATATTCTTCCCAAATTGGCTAATAACTGTTTTTATATTCGTGTCGTATTTTAGAGTCGTGTAAAAAAAGATGACTGACTCCAGCTTTTAAATAAAAAAACGACTGACTCGCGGACGAAGAAATTTTTCAATAATTTCATTTTAACTTATATGTATGTATTCCATTAGATTATATTTAGTCAGCCAAGCATGTAATGTTAACGCTATAGACCAAGAGTGGGGAACCTTTTATTCTCTAAAGGCTGCATTCATTTTTCTAATTCGACATAAGGCCGCAGTAAACAGTAATCTTTGGCCGGAAACAGGACTCTACGGTCTGAATATATCAGGAATTTACATAAAATTACAGAATTGGCCAGAAGGCCGCAGGTTCCCCTCGCCTGCTATAGACTATTGTGGTTTGAATACACATCATTAAATATATATTTTTTTAAATATTTCGAGCCGCTCATTTTTTACGACTCCTACCCCGGCCAAAACAACGTGACTCCACAGCCCTGTAAAAAAGTATGTCTTGCAACACCCATTCAATTCCGAAAGTAATACATGATTAAAATCAATGTCTGCGGAGCTGGTGAATTTTCAAATGTAAAATTTTAACGACAACATGTCGATTGTTTTTAGGGTTCACGAGGACAATGCCCAAGAGCATGCGGGTGATGCCGAATCGGAATCTGAATTAGATCTACTGGCTGAGGCAGAAACGGAATCCGATTCCGACGATCAAGACAATCCTGAGTCGGCCCAGCGATCCGTTCAGACGGGAGCCACGCAGGGATCAGATACAGGTTCAACAATTACTTATTAATATTTACCATCAACCAATTCTTTTACATAACTCAATTGCGTAAGTAGCATCGAAAAAGTTAAATTTCATCGCTTATTTAATGTACATGTGTTTGCACTTAAACTTGAAACAGGAGGGACCTGCACATAACTGTTTCATATTATAACTACTCAACCTATAGACTGAATGTGACATCAAAGTTAGTTTTAAAAGCTTTATCAAAGCCTCAAAAGTGTTGATTTATCGGCACAAATCATATTGTAAAAAATCTATGTCGAAAAGAGTTAACAAGAAAAGGTTTATTTGGCCGGTTCTGTTGCCTAAAGTTAATACTCTTAACCGATCATATTACTACGTTCTTGCCTCAAGAGTTTGAAGGCCGAATAGAATCATTCACTTGTTAATATATCAATTAATCTCTTTCTTAAAGCAGGGGTGTCTGTGACTTGTTTATCGCTTTCCACACGCTGACATCCTATTCTAGTAATGAGGGATAATCTGTTAGGTAATTTTTTTCACTGAACTGAATTTTGTTAGATGATCCAGTAGAAGTCAAAGTAATACATAAATTAACTAGCAAAGGTTGTGTAGGAATGCTGTAAGTTCACATATTTTTTTGCAAACGTCATTATTCTATAAAATTCTGTTTCTAAAAATATCTTTTCATCAATTTTAAGAATTATTTCTTCCAAATATCGCACTTGTCTCAGATTATGTGTTCTATATGTGAAATGTCAAATTTATTATTACATTAATCCATCCAGGTATCGCATCCCTTTTAATATTCCCAGAGGAGGAATCCGGCGACTCGACGCAGCCTGAAGACGAAGACTCCGATGCCGGCGAGACGGATGAACACGAGAGGGATGTCGATATGTCGCCCGCAGACGGTGGCGGCGGCGGGGGAGGTGGAGGAGGCGGAGGGGGTGGCTCTTCCGATCAGATGGATCGCAGAGGAGGCGGAGCCAGCAGTGGACCGCCTAGGGCCAACCTCGCTCCTCAGAGCATGCAGTGGGCAATAAGGTTACTATCAAAACTCGATCATCTTTTAACCATACATATAAATATTGGCTTAGCTTTTTAAGTGTAAAAAGAATGAATCTTTGTTTGTCTATGTTTCTTGAGATTAAGACCGCTATCAAAATAATTTATCATAAAATTATTAATTGTAATCTCTATTATTTACATTTTGCCGACAGAAATCACAGAGAAGCTACACGATCCGGCGGAGTTCGATTGGCCGGTGGATCATCGCTCGTATTCATAGATCCAGCGTCACTACGTAGAACCGCTTCGGCGGCTCATGAACCGCATTCTACCGCCACTACCGCCAGCTGCTTAGCTAGAGCTTTCGGTAAGATTCCATACAATTCACAGAAGCATATAATGGGTCTCTAATAACAAGAAATTCAACAACAAGACGGTAATAACGGTGTCAGAAATTTCTAGCTATGAAAAGGAGTATGTCCAGATGAATATTATTTTGTGTGATTCACTTATTGGGTCTTCATCATTAGCTTTTTTTTATACCACAATATTTATTATTTTTTTAAATAACACTTTTAAATTCAGGTAATCAATCTTTTCAAACAGTTTTTGTGGAATGAAATTTTTCATGCAAATAATGGCAATGTTAAATTTGAAAGTACAAATGAAATCTACCACATTCAGTACTTAAAACTTGCTAGTAAGTTTTGTTGTATTGCTGCTTCAGAAAACAGCTGAGCATTGTGCGCCATAAACTTTCAGCACAGAACTATTCTTTATTGTAATCAATTTTTCAATGTGTTTCGCCTGCAGGAATTGTGGTTCGTCAAATAGCAGAGCTATTGAGCGGCAACAGCGCCAACAGATCCGGTCAAGGAAGCGCTCCGAGACCTCTGCCGCTCAGTCAAAGGGACACAGCAATCTTGCAGGATCACCTTGAAGCCAGACTCAAACCCACATGGGATTGGGTTGTCACTGTCATGGACGCCACTGAAGCTCAACTCAGGTCAGTAAACCCTTTAAAACACCAGCCTTAAATGTACAGCAAGTATTAGTTTGTAAATGTGAAAACCAGTTTCACGATATTGGGTAAGTAAGCATGTTGTACGCAAGAAAGAGAGAGGTGAGTCCTCACTGCTCTTTAGAAAGGCGGAGACGGTATTAATGAAGGCTAAGCGTTGATGTCGGACGACCGTGATAATGATATCCAACTAAAATTTTACTATTTCAAGCAATCGCGCAAACTAGAGTATGATTTAAAAGTACAAGGGAAAAGTATGATTTTGACATTGAAACAATGACAAGAAAATACATGCTTCCATTGCTAATGCAGGAATCTCAATTACCGCAAAATAATGACTAATATGCTAAAATCTTGAGGTTGAGGGTTTGATGAAATCTATCAATAAGGAAACAGCCATTTGGTTCCCTTATTGAACTTATATCTTATCAATTTGTTACATCTGCAAATAATAACGGCCAACAAACTAAAAATCAAATTTACGACCGAACCACAAAAAGTATGATTGGTCTATAAAATATGGAGAAAATTTTAAACATCCTCTAATCGTAATCAATGTTTGTTTTACTATGTACGAATAATTAATCTTGATTGTCCATATTTTTTTTAATACCCGTTTACAGGTTCGGTGCATCGCTGACGCAAGGCTCAGAAGGAAGCGGGCATGGACCCATCTCCCTGCTGGCTGCTGGCCGCGGTCTACGGATGCGACCTCCGGTGCCCACTGGTGGCGGATTCACTTCCAGCTCCACTAGAATCGTCGGATTCACCACCGCTGACCAGTCCAGGAATCGCGGGGAAAGAGAGCACGGTAATTTCATTATATTTTCCTCATTGTGTGAACCCTTACTGAAGTAAAATATTTTTCGTAGTAGTCGGTTGATAACCAACTTCTTAACGAATATTTTCTTATGTGATAGATAGCGTAAATGGATGAAAACTTAGATAGATGTGATGAAAGCTTATTGGAAGTCGAGCTTTAATATAAAATTGATAAATTTGTTCCATTACTGGTGTGCCACACGTTAAGGCATCTCCAGGCTTATTGTATCGTATGCCAGTATAGACAGCATTTTTTTCAATTGATTTTTCGATTTCTGTTTGAAGGCATGGATGTTTGTGATGTCTAAAAATTTCCCCCTCACCATTCCAATCCTAAAATAACGGGTCGTAGAGTGATAAGCCAAACTCCAGTGCTGTCTTGCCCTATCCTTTCTATCCCTACAAACAAGTAACAAACAGTTATTATAGAAAAACTCCTGTTAAAAGGCTATATGCTCCACATTGGGAGTGGACATGGACAAAAAAAATTTGGTTAATATTGTTATATTTTGCATTTGCACGTACGTTATAACAATAAATCCACTTAATTTCTCATCTAATGTAAGGAATTTGAATAGGAAATGAATTTCCACAAAGTCACCGATGGATCTATCAAATTTTCGAAAAAGATTACTCTCAAAAGTAATAATGTAAATGTTTGATGTTAACCTTCGAGTTCCTATGGGGTGCCTTCACATTGCAAAGTTCTTCTTATTTCAACCATTCGCTAAATACCAATAATATCTCCCTGATGTTGGATGTAATCTTCAATGCTGCCTCAATAAATGCAATGCAAAAATTACACCAATTTGCCTGGAGTTACTCGATACCCCATCGCTCCTCGATCATATTTTCGACGTTTCGGTACTTGGGTGTGAAACACTGTTTCCGTTGCTTTAATCTCTTGAACCACCCTGTGTTCAATGCTATTTTCTTTTGTTTGTTCCAGGTCTTGAAGGGCACAGTGCCCGGAGGGAGTTCTTGGCGTATTGTTTATCGTTGATGCGCGCCCACAACGCCGAGCATTTGGACTCGTTGCCGGTTTTGGATGTTTCCGCTCTTAAACACATAGCATATGTATTAGACGCCCTGATTTACTACATGAGGTGAGTAGGGATTTTTTTATTTCAGTTACGTGTATTTTATTTCTATAATGGGTACAGACCGAGTCTTGATATCCCTCAGTACTAATATTCAATATTCTGTCAGCTCTGAATGGGGAGAGCAATGAAGAAATCACTTTATGAATGTTGATTGTCGGTGTTCAATAAACGAAAGGCTTCAATTTGTACTTAACGTGATATTAAACTTCAAGGTTTAATTTTCAATGGCCCAGTTCCAAACTGATTTAGTATTAAACAAATATGATTGTCAGTTCAATAGACTAATTTAATATCAATAGTGACGGGAACAATTGTTAAATGTTTTTTTGTTCACAAAAATCCAGCTAAATATATTTTTTTGAAAGTCCGATGGCATTCTATATAATATTATTTTGCTGTATCGGGTTGATATTGCATTTAAATTAGAAAATAATTAAGTGTACCATTGTCGCTCTATTTGCTCTGCACGCACAAAAGACCGTTGGTAATTTATTTATTTGCTAAGTAACAAATTTAATATTGTAAATAAATAACTACTACTTTCCATCTGTACTCTTTGAATTGTGTGGTTATAAATATGTTCTCTTCCTATTTGTAGATCCGGTGCTGACAATGCGTCACTAGCTTCCAGTTTACACAATGATTCTTCCTACGGAGGAACATCCACGTGGAATGATCCTGTTAGTATAATTTGTCATCATCATTGAAATATTCCATTGTTCGATTAAAATAAAAAAAACCTCGGCATTACTTGTGTGAACATTATCTCTCCAGGATGAAAACGAGAACGAAGACGCTGATGAGGAATTGGTGTTGGGAACGAGCGGAGGCACCGCAATGGATACAGAATCGGCCGACAGTCTTCCAGGATCCGGCGGCACGGGAAGAAAACATGCCTTTTTCCAAAGATCTGAATCTACACTCTGCTTGGGCTGTCCGCCACCAGATCCATTTACTAGTAAGTCTTCTTGAAGTTTTGTATTGTCTATTATGTTTTGCTGGGCTCGAATTTTTAAAAAAGTATGTTATTGTTTCATGTTTACAACAATACATATCTATCTTTGTATTATGGCAGTCATGTTATTTTTATTATTTGTTTAAAATTAATAAAAAATGCATTATTGCACAAAAACGAACTGTATGAACATCTAGGCCTAGGCCCTGATCTAGTAACAGTAAAAGCTTTCCTCCAAATACATCTTTGGAAATAATAATTTTAATGATTATGATCATCCAAGATTAATAAATTTAGAGTGGTGACTGAAAGTAATTACAAACATACTTTCTGTCACCACTCTAAATTTATTAATCTTGGATGACTTTTTAATTATATAGTAGATGTGTTAAACATTTTAATTTTGTGTTATTTTAGAATCACTTTTAATGTAATTGGTAATTTTTTTTCAATGCCAATTGTTGTTTACAACTTTTCATTTTTGTATAAATAGTATTGTTAAATTATATTTCTTATCAGTTGACGATGCTCGCAATGAGCGAAACTGGTCCTGACCTATTAAATAAAATGGAATGAAGTACAAAGGAATAATTTGTTTTTATTAATATAATGCCTTTCCACCAAGTATTGACAGTGAATACCCTAAAAGTGATATATGTTAAACATCCAATAAGTTTATTTTTATTAATTAATTGTAGGTCCAATGAATGAAGGTTTGCCACTAGCAGACCAGCCACAATTATTGCAACCGGGAGCTAGACGGGAAGAACTATTTGGAATTCCTCGTCAACCGATCACGGTGCCTCCTACGGGACAGGGACCTCCCGGAGTTTACAACCCTCTCGAAGGTAAATCGAAAACCCGCTTTTTGATATCATTTTCTGTTTTGCAAATTCTATCAGGCTTATGGACGAAATTGATATTTTACAGTGATACCGACGCGCCTTGGGCTCTCAGTCCGAACCGCCGATCAGAGATGTGAAGCGGGGCCGTCTGGAACTTCCCGACCTGCCGCTGAGACGCAAACTAGCGAAGAAGATTTAGCAAATGGATCTTTGCATCAGCTACATCTCTTACATCATGTGAGTTGAATTGTTGATTAGTTATATTTACTAACCAGAAAATCCAGAAATTCGAATGCAAACTCACAAATTAAGCTATGCAACTCTACATACTGTGATATTCGAACTACTGAACACTAACCGAAGCTTACGATGCTGTACTTTCTTTACTCCGTCCATCTTTCCTTGTCTTCACAAATGAGAGAGGTTAAAGAACTGACTCACTCAAAACTGTATTGAGGACAGACGTGTAAAAAATGATTCCTTAATGATTTCTTCTTTTTTTTTCAGTCAACGAATAATTGCAGAGATGATCTTTTCAGGCCCATAGAGCGGGCACCGTTAACAATAGGCACTGATATCGTAACCGACTGTCAGAATATAACGAATAATGTTGTACTAGGAGAAGAACCTCAGGTATTTTACTAAAACATATATCTCCTTTGACTTGAGAAGTTTTCCTGCAGGGCTATTCTAATGTGCATAAGGGACCAGTGTTACTCAACCGTGGTCCACGTGGCCCCATTAGGCTCCAAAGTATGTTCCAAGGGGGCTACAGAGAAAATTTTATTTTAGGGGAGCCATAGCACAGTTTTGGAGGGGGTCACGGGCACCCTCAATTTATGAGCCAACAAGCCAAAAAATGACACATTTTTCAATAATTGTGAATTATGTAAATTCCCAGTGATCAATCCCGGGATCCTGAAAGCCCGTAAATAATTGTGAATCTCGAAATTCTCCAAGGATCACAAAAAGGGCTGGAGTGGATGCCTTAGTGGCAGTGGTTTTCTTAGCATTTTTTTTCATTCTTCCCGAGTCGAAAAACTTATTAGTACGGGTATGGGGCCCATGGAAAAATATGAGACTCAAAACAGTTGGACAATTATTTTGAATGGTCTGAAATATGCAACAGCATTTTGTATTAGCTTTTGATGGTTGGTATAACACAATTTTGTCCATATTCACGGTTGTCATATTTTATCTGCCATCTATGTTTAAAAATTATAGCATAATCTACTCTCCTTGACATTGACAAAATTCCATTCATCAACCATTTGTGTAATGTTATATCTATCAATGCTTGCAGGATTTGTCGTGCAGTAAGGACGGAACCTGTGCTTCGAGTCTCGGCTCTGCTAAAATGGACGTAGACACGGACGGAGAATACATATCAGACTCGGATTCGAATGATACAAGACAAAATATGCCACGGAAAAAACACCATAGGTTTGAGCGCTCATATCTATTTACTCACCGCAGATCTTTTAGCAGAATTTAAACTTTGTCTTCTCTTTCATATTTATTTAAATCAATCGTCATGAGATAATAAAAGCGAAATGTTGAAAAAAATAAAGCCAATATTGGCTCTTTACCCGTTGATGATACCTTTCCCGAATGAAGTAGTAACTGGAAAGTGTATTATTAAGTTTTCTGTGGTTAAATGTGGTTACGATGCTCTTTGTTGGTTAAAAAACATTGCAATTATTTGAAAGAACAGCATATATTTTATACCTTTTCTTGCCATTTATACTCTCCATTATTGTAAGTAAAGTAAAGTAATTCATTCTTACTTTTTAATATTTTCTAGCTATTACTTCAAATTTGGGTCTAGATCTTTTTTTGTTTTCATCTGTGGGCTTGTGACGCTCCCAGGAAGTGAATCACCCCAAATGGAATTTTACGTTTAATATTATATGAATACTGATTTGCTTACAAATATTGACCTTTTAAAAAAAAACTTTGTGCATTTGTAACAATCAACAAAAAATTGTGACTACAAAAAATTACTGATTGACGTGTGTAGTATCCATATTTGAAGATTTAACAATAATTCAATCAAAGATATGGATAGATGAAAGATGACAAAATACCATGCTGTACCGGTACGGCGATACTCCTCAAAGGGTTAAATAACTTTATCTATGAGAGTTTTGACTGAATATTAGAAAAGAAGTAAGCTTTCAATAGTTGCTTTTCTTCCAATCGAACATTTTCTCTGTTTTCAGACAAATTACTAATAACGACATTAGGAACACGCACAGTACCACCAGCTATCAAATACCACTGATACCGATCGCCAGCAACGGAATCCTAACGACCGCCGACCACGCCCCGCATAGTCCTTCAGGTAAATTAATTTATACCACGATTCATTTAAAAAAGCAATAACACAATAATTTTCAATCTAAATGCTTTTTTTTCTACTAACGCATTTTTCACAAACGGTCTTGTGATACGCAAAACAAACTTGAAAATAACATTGCGTGAACACTGATTCGTTTACTCGTATGTTGATTAGATCAGTGTTTCCTAAAGGGGTGCACAGACACCCACCTGTCGGCGTAATCCCGTATTTGACAATTTTAGTGAGAGATTTCGTATTTATTTCTTCACCTCTGCGCTTCCGAGACTGACTGAAATTGGCGCGTAAATAAAATAGTTTTTATAGTACGAATGTTTTACTAAGCACTTAAATCTCGGTTTTGTTACTTACCCTGCCAAACAATTCTAATGTCTCACTCGGTCACTGTATTTTTGAATAATGCAATGAACAGTCCAGAAACTGTTTTACAGAGGGCGGTGATTGCTTCCATTGAAAAAAAGAAAACTGATGGACCATTCAATTTTGTTTGATTTCTTTGTTATCTTAATTTTTGTCATAACTTATTTTTTGGTTTATATTTTATACAATATATTATTCAGTTATTATCAATCTTTTTAACATGTACAATCATGGAGCCACTTAACTACCAAAATGATCTCCTAAATGTATTACTGTCTTTATCAAGTAATCGATTCGCTTTTGTCAGCTGTAAAATTTCTCATGGCCTATGCTTATTTTCAACAGAACTACATCTCAGTATCAAATCATTTTTGCAAAAAATCTTTTCCCACTATTGGAAGGCATTCATTCAGATGACTTTGGCAGGTATACATATTTGTTAAAAGAACTTCTCGTTCATTTAAGCTTGAACTAATATGAAAACTTTGATGTCCTAACTTTCAATACAATATTTGTGGCACTGACTTCACTAATCATGCTGTTTTGAAGATGTTTTAATTGGTTTCATCATTAACAACTAATTTTATTTTTAGTTAGACACCTTTTAAGTTTTTATACCTCTCAGCATTATCATTATCGCAAGTTTAGCTCTCAACGTAAATTAGATAGCGATTCCCCGAAATAAGTTGAAGGCGAACCCTCGCACGCTGATGTTATTATGTGTTAATCAGTTCCGAGACAAAGTTTGGTCGGTATCGCTGTGAGTATTATCGTCGAGGGCGACACGGTCGATTGACTTTGAACGGATAATTTCTGTTTCAGAATCGGGGGGTCACAGACCTCAGATAATTGTGACCCCGCGCAAGATGGCTGCCGCGGTCGAAGCGGCCATGGCGGTCAGCACCCGTTCTGCGGCCGCAGAACACCTGCAGCTCTCCAGCTCGTTCAACTTCGCCGATCTCGTCCTGCCGAGTGAGTGAAAGGACCAGAATGTTTCCGTCGCTCGTTTTAGACCCATTTTTTGTGATAATGCTGAGAGAAATCAATTCAACTCGTTAAATTCAGTCTTCTGTTATTTATACTCTTCTCCTGATGTAATGTTTCTGTCATTATCTATTTTTAGGCACCAGCAGTTCGGTATCTTCAATAGACAATCAACGGTGCTCGTCAGCATCCAGGAGCCCATCCAAGAGCGTAATAGTTAGAGCGGTACGTAACTCTCACAATATAGAATACATCTTATAAACTGATATCATAAGAGAGATCTACTTTAACCAGATGTTGGGAAATGCTGCTTCTCATTGTGCTAAGTGTGGCTTAAGATTTTTATAGAAATATAATTAAATTTGATTTAGTTCATGTCTCTGAAATTGGATGTGACTCTTGTAGACCTCATGTATGTCGTCCATCCCTAAATTAAACCAAGAAATTGATTTGTGAAATTTTGGAAATTGATGCTTATTAATATTGTTGAATTAATTGTTGCAAAAACCATATTATGGCGCTTTGCGACTTCATTAGAAACAAAGCAGTCAACTTTTGATCAGTTTACATGAGTGAGAAATATAAGACACCTTAGAATTCATAGAAATTAATTAAAACCTTATTGGAAATCAATAATATTGAATAAAATGTATTTTGCTTTCCCGCCAATGATCACTAGTCACATCAGTGGCGGTTCCTGACCTGAAATCTTGGGTGCAAATTTTGCATGCTTCCACTTCATCTTATACATTAATCTACAAGCAAATTAACAAATACTACGACACTACTGCAAAGCATAAATTACTATATAATACAATCAATGCTAATGTAAGTAAGAAATAATAATACGTGACCTTAAATTTGTCTCTTTCAAAGTGAAATAACAAGTAAAAAAAGCAATACAGAACTGTCACTGAGATTCGATACCTGTCACTTTCATAGAATACAAAGATATTGGTATGTTTGTATGGGCCATGGACTAATTTCAATTTAGCCCCTGATGAATGACAGAAGCCAGTAAATTTGAAATACAGTCCTGTGTGTTTGATGACGTTTCCGTACATACAAATACAAACAAAATCGAATCGTGCTAGATTGCGTTCCAGTGTAAAGAAATATTGTCTATGGTTTTGGGCTGGAAAGCGGCAGCCCCTGACCAATAGCATGTACATAGGTGTTGCCAGACTGACGTCACGTTGAAGGTTCTCTATGAATTATTTATAGGGTTATTGTTTTTTTTATGCCGGCTCAGCTTAAAATTGTAATAAAAAACAATCGAGAATATTATTGTAGGTAGACATGCCATTGTCTTATATTGATAGAGGAAAATTTAAACAAAGATATTATATTCATTTGGGGAAGGTTAGTGACGCTCATAAATGTATTTATTTTGTTCAGCGGCCGAATTGCTGTTCATTTTTATTCAGCCATCTAAAGTTTTGGGTGAAAAATGCAGGTCGGGCTTAGCCCACCTAGCCCAGTACCTAGAACCGCTACTGAGTCACATGCTGCTTTATTTGTTAGTAGTATCGTTATGACACGACTAGATAGCCACTCTAGTGATGAATGATTAGATTTATTATCAACTTTAAATGTTTAGATACAGAATATGTGTAATTGATTTGATCAGGGTGATCTTTTGGCGCACACTGATGCATCAGAGGCCCAAGAAATCTCTGCGCACGTCACCGTGGAGACGTCAGCCGGACCCAGCGGACCCGAGCGGCCCGCAGGCAACCTGAGAGACGTTCACCCCTTGCCCAGGTAATTATTACAATTCTAGTGACTATTGATTAGTATACCTTCGTTGTTGTTTCATGTCACTTATGAAAACGTTTGATGGTAACTTACGCCGAGAGATATAGCAATATAGGAATTTTAGATATTTCTGGTGTGACTAATCACAGACTAATTACCGATGCTTGTTTTTAGTGAGTGCTCTGTTGTATGAAATAAAGCACATAGATTATGTGCAATTAGAGATTCCAACTATTCGTCATTTTCAACTATCCGGATATTGAATAGTAGAACTGAAACTATCCGGATAGTTTCAGTAAGTATGAAAATAACAAAACATTACTACATAATTAAGTATTTGGACTGAGGGTGCTTGATGGAATTTCAATATCAAATTTGAATTGTTTGAATTTTGTACTTTTTCATTAGTTTTGTCGCTAACGACCCGGGTTTCAGGCGACACATGTTTCTCGAATATTTAGAGCATCATATTTCACAGTTCCAGTGATCGTAAATTTGTAGGAATGTGGATTTTATACTATAATTATTTATATAATTGTATGTTATGGATTAATGTTATTTTTTATATAGAATATTTTTAATATTTCATATTGATAACAAGTGGAGTGCTATCTACTAAATTAATAACAGGTTTTTATATTCAGCTTAGAAAAGTAGTGAAATTATCATGTATTCAAAATGTTTTTACTTTATTATTAATGATTAAATGTCACATATGATTTCTTTGACTAAAATGACTATGACTAAAAAACGCCCGCTACAGGCTAGAGTCTATTGTTTGGACCGCCCGACTAAGAAGTGTTAATGAGTTGATTTGTTTTTAAGCCTTTGAATTAATATTTAATGATAGCAAGTGCTTGAATTATTAATAAAATGACAATTATTTAAAAGGGGTACAACAATGGAGAATTTGGTAGATAATATTGCTCGGTTAAAATTGGCAAACTGCTGAGCTGAGCTCGATTAATCTCTAAGATTTCTTGGTAAAATAATTTAAACTCGCCCCTGTTAGTATGTAACAAATCAATACCTGAGTCAAAATTAAACGTATGGTTTTCAAGAATTAAATGGTTGGCAAAGGTGGATTATCTTTTTTTAAGCGAAAAGCGGCTAAATGCTCAGCCACTCTTATATTTAAGGTTCTAGCAGTTTTACCAATATAAAATTTGGGACAATCACTACACTGCACTACATTTTAATAGCCTTTTAACTTAGTGATCTACTTATATTTTTGAATATAAACGATACAAACTGTTTACTACGCGTCAGTTCAAGTGCATCCGTGCACTTGGAATGCCTGAAGATGCCGAAAGGCGAAACGCGGGTCGTTAGCGACAAAACTCATGGGAAAGTACAAAATTCAAACAATTCAAATTTGACATTACTACATATATAAATTTATGTACTAAAATAATAAATTAGAAACGGGCTCATTTGTAATATAAGTCATTTATTCAGATTTTAACAATTCATATTTTAAAAATAAGAGACCATTAAATGTATCATATTTTAAATTTGATCTTAATTTAGTTTTAATTTGCCCTGCTGTTGAAAATACTCGTTCCGTTGCTGTTGGTTTTATTGTTAGAAGTGTTTTAAGCAATACGTCCAACTTTTTCGTCCTTTTTTTTAAATTGATCTAAGTATTCAAAATCTTCGGCATTTCTTCAATGAATGAAATTTCGGCAGTTAAAGTATTAAGATAACAAGCTAAGATATTCATAATACCCGAGTTTGGGGAAGGTAATAAAAAATACTCCTCCTAAGTAATGGTTTCTCCCAGATAGTAAATACCCCAGTATTCATATCATCTTTCGTTGATTTTGTAAAATATTTCATTAAAAATTATAACGAATACTATCTGGATATTTCCCCAAATATCCGTATATCAAATAGTTAAAAAGGGCCGGATATATCCGGATATCTGAGTTGGAATCCCTATGTGCAATGCATCACCTGGTAACATTTTTTTGTTAACCTTACGGCTTAACAAATATGAATAATTTACTAAATATTTGAATATTACAAGAGCTAAATAATAATTTTGAATCGCTAATAAAAATTTGCAACAAGGAAAATAAAGGAAAGCGGATGATTTGGTATAGGTATATTCTCTTAGCTAAATTTTCAAGCTTTGTTGATCCTTCAGTATGGAGAAACATACTAGAATTTTGTTGCTAACTTTGGATAGACGACAGCAACAGGAAAGAAAAAAAACCAAAAATGGACGGTAAATGAAAAGAAATCTGAAAGCAGGCGTGTAGGCGTTGATAATTCTCATGACTATTAATTTACATCCTCCCAATTTATTCTTACGTGGGCGAAACTATGAGCAAAAACTTTTATTTCTAAAAACTTATACCTCGCTTAGGAGGTATGAGTCACCAGTTCCAAGGGCCGTTCAATTGATCAACGCATTGCCTAGAGAAGTTGACATTTTTAGTGATAGTATTTGTGAACTGTTAAATTTTACTATTTTATTTCATGATTGTTTATGTTGATTTTGATGTATTTTGTAGTTTTATTTTATATTTTGTCTTTTATATTTTTCAAGTACATGGCGAATTGGTGTCAGCTGTTATAAATAAATAATGACCTGAATTGTTCATTGCAAATTGAAAATATTGTATGTGATAATTATTTTAGGCCGCAGCCATCACTCGGTCAGTGGGTATCCCATGATCTGATGTTGGGTCGCTGGCGCCTTTCGTTGGACCTCTTCGGCCGCGTATTCACCGAAGACGTCGGCCTGGAGCCGGGCTCAGTCGTGTCAGAATTAGGAGGATTCCCCGTCAAAGAAGCCAAGTTCAGGAGGGATATGGAGAAATTGAGAAACGCCCAGCAACGAGATCTTACACTACACAAGGTAATAAATATACATATATATATATTGTAGTTAATGACAACATCTGCAATTGTTTAATATACTAATATTTTCGTGTATTGATTAACGATTTGTGTTCAAAATGATAGACGCCTAACTTTTCTATATCTATTTTTATCATTTTCAAAAAAGTGAGCTTTTGAGTGACTGAATAATAAAATTCTCTCAAAAACAACTTCTGTTGAAATGCTCTATAAGAAGCAATGGTTATTATGCTCCAAACGTTAGCAATAAACAATTGAGACATGGCCATTATTTTAATAAGAATCAAGTTTTCAAAGCCATATTTTATTTTTTTAGATGGAGCGTGAACGGGGTAAACTTCTAACGCAAACGTTCACGGAACTGAACTCAGCCTACGGTGGCTACAACAGGCGAGCGCACGGCGCTCAACCCCCTTTGGCCGTCAACCGAGTCAAAGTCACATTCAAAGATGAGCCGGGAGAAGGATCAGGCGTCGCTAGATCTTTCTACACAAGTGTCGCCGAGGTAAGATACATGAACGTCATATTTCCCGTATTACACGGTACTACCTACGTTTTGTTGCAGATTTGTTTAGTTTTCATATGAAATGCCGGAAGCTGTTTATTGTGTCCCATAAGAAATGTATCTGTCTGACCCCGGTTGAAACCGCGAAATATTCCGCCGATTCTTATGCAGTATTCGCTGTCTTTCGGTAGGCATTTTATGGTGGTAATAATCTTGGTTGGAATTCTGTGAAACTGGTTTTGCTGATCATGGACACTGTCGATGATGTTCTTTCTCACAGCAACTCGACTGAAAAACTTCTCGAAACACTTATAAGTCATTTTATCTGCAATGCAAGTAATTGTGTAAATTATTCTCAGGCGATACTGGCAAATGAAAAAGTACCCCTATTGGAATCCACCGGACTGAGTGGAAGCGGCGGCGGGGCCAGCAGCAGTAGCGGAGGAGGCAGCGGAAGTGGTGGGGGTAGATACGGAACAGCAACGACGGGAGGAGCGAGAGCGAGGGGCAAAGAAGCCGCCAGGAGAGTTCCCGCTAGACCGCTTTCCCGAGCGCCTACCCGATACGACAGGTAAGCACATAATTAATATTTGTTGTGCAGATTGAATTATTGAATAGTGAAAACTCAACCAGGATTAAATTTAAGAAGTTAAATCGATAAAAATGTGGAAAAGTGATTTACTCTTACCCGCCCTAGATAAAAAAAATTAGCAATGAAAATGTGTTTATTCACACTTGAAAGACATGAATGTAATATGTTTTGCTGAATTCCTGCTAATACATGTACTGTTTCTAGAAGAGCCCTGAGCGTGGATGCTCGTCCTTACTCACCCGGGACTGCAGCCGTGGCTCCGTCACCCTCACCGTCGTCGTCCAGAGACGCTCCTCCCCTTCCTCCCTTGCCGCCTGGACCGCCACCCAACCCATCAGACCCCTCATCTTCGGTATCGGCATCTCCCTCTGTTCCCGACGCGTCACAGCCGTCCTCTTCGCAACGCAACGATCACTTGACTCTGCATCAGACTCAACTCGGAGAGAGGCTTTACCCTAAGGTAATCAATTATCTTTCTTTCGATGTATGCCTCGTTTTAGGTATCTCGTACGTGCAATATTAATGATGTTGTAAATACGAAAACTTACTAACAATTCTTTTGAATAATCTCCAGGTACATGTTATTCACCCAACGTTTGCTGGCAAAATCACCGGAATGCTATTGGAGTTGTCTCCCGCGCAACTTCTTATGCTTCTGGCCTCCGAGGACGCCCTCCGACAGAAGGTGCGAGAAGCCATGGACCTTATAGTGATGCACCCTTCCGATGCCATATTAGGTCAGTTATGCAAATTTAAATCACTTAATATAGTGTGGTTGTTTTATTATATCAGTAATTTTGAGACGTGAAGCTCTATCGCTCGACTGTCACGGTTTTAATTCTATGGCCTGTTAAATATCAGTTCGATTAGAGATCTAGGGCATATGTATTTGTAATCCTAATCCTGTTACCTAATCATTTAACTGACAGCGGTGATAGATGATACCACCCAACATTCATAATCTCAACTTATCTTAAAAGTCAATTTATCTATTATTACTTTTAAATAATTTTCTACAAGCTATTATTTCGAATTCAGGACTAGATCTATGGGCATGTGGCGTTCTACTGTCATCGATTCCATGTCTATCCGAAATGGAATTTTACGCCAAATATTATATGGCTATTGATTTGCTTGCAAAATTCTTTTGTTCATTTGCAACATATAATGAAAATAATGTGACTGCCAAAAATCACTCATAGATGTGTGCAGTAGACATATCTGAAGAAATAACAATAATTCAATAATAAATGTGAGAATGGCAATAGATAATAGGTGACAAAATATCTCACCTTGCGGTACAGCGATATTACTCAACGGGTTAATCATTGAATATACAATGCAGGTTCCTTGTGACAAGCAATTCCTGCGATATTGGAAGTGGGGATATAACAAAAATTCTTTTACCATAGTTGAGGCAGAAATGTCGGCATTTGAATATTGACATATTGATTGTTTCTAGATCTAGACGTATTTATGCTTTCGGAGCGTGGTGCAGGTCCATCGAGCGGGAGCGCGAGAGGAAAAGAGGAGTCGGGGGCGACGGCGGCGGGCAGCAGTCTGGCCCTCGTCCCCCTGCCCCCTCCCGGAGAGGACACCGCCCCCCTGTTCTACTCGCCTGGAAAAATCGGCTACTACAGCCCCAGGCAGGGTAGGGCCACGCCCGAGAGGGTCAACGCCTTTAGGAATGTCGGCAGGTGAATACATAGCACCCTCACTAAAATGGTTGATCTGAAATTAAAAAACATCCCTTGCTGCCCATTTCAATATGGATGGAGATTCGAGTGGAGGCAAAGATTGCATTAATGAAATGAAGTAGCTTTGTTCGAGATGAATACTAAAAAATCATAACTCACCAGTGGTTAGCGTTGTGGACTTTCGTGCCGGACTTCACCGGTTCGAGTCCCAGTGCAGGCAGCATTTTTTCAATTGATTTGAGAGAGATTGAATAACAAGCAATTCTCGTAGAAAAACTACTGTTGAGATACCTTCATCGGGAGACCATATGCTACACATTGGGAGTGGACATGGATAAAAAAGTCACTACACTACTGGCACCCTATTCAGTAAAATCTTGGTGGAACAGTATGATACGGGATGGCTTCGTCATCTTACTTTTAAATTATAGAACATTTTATTCTTTCATGTTTTTTATGTCTGACGTCATGTCCACTCGCTGAATGTATTAAAATGAAGAACAAAATTCTGTTTACGACAGAATGTCATGTATTTTTGGTTTACATAGTAAATATCGTTTCTGGCAGTATCCATAATCTTCTAAATTGTGTTCAAGTGTCGTTCTAATCTAATATCGGTTAATGTTTGTTTTTCAGAGTCATCGGCCTCTGCCTGCTGCAGAACGAGCTGTGCCCCATGTTTTTAAATAGACACGTACTAAAATTATTATTAGGAAGACCTGTCCGATTCCACGACATGGCCTTCTTCGACCCTGTCGTCTACGAGAGCTTAAGACAGCTGGTGTTGGACGCCGAGGGCAGAGACTCCCAGGCACTCTTCACGGCGCTCGATCTCAATTTCAGGTAAAATAGAAACAGTATTGAACTGATGATATAATCATCAGAATGCTTAACAGTAAAAATACTCATTCAATTTGATTTTTTCAGCTTGGAAGTGTGCAGTGAAGAAGGAGGAGGATGCATCGAATTGGTAACCAACGGCCGCGACCTGGAAGTGACAGCGGCTAATGTTTACGACTATGTTAGGAAATATGCTTACTATCGCATGGTGCGATCACAAGAAAAAGCGCTTGACGTGAGTACTGTTATACAGACACTTTATTGCCGGAGAGAGACCCTGGACACTAATGCAATTTGAAAATTACATACATATTTTTCAAACGTTTAATATAATCGTTGTATCGTTGGCAGGCTATGCGTCAAGGTGTTTTAGACGTTTTACCAGAAGGCGCCCTCGACGGTCTGACAGCGGAAGACCTCCGTCTTCTTCTGAACGGTGTCGGTGACATTAACGTGTCTGTGCTCATCTCGTACACTTCTTTCATCGATGAGTCCGGTCAGCCCGGAGACAGACTGGCACGCTTTAAGAGATGGCTGTGGGCTATCGTCGATAAAATGACGCATCTCGAAAGGCAGGATTTGGTGAGGCTTTAATTTTTTTTAAAAGTAATGTGTGTAAACCTTTGGAATGTAAAAATATTAGACTGAGGTTTTGTTAAAAACCATTGTTGACTCGTATTCCGTTTTAATGATTAAAAAATATTTGAGAACTACTTCATTATGTTTTGGATAGTCAATCGAAGAAAACGTCCATTTGAGCATTTGATTCCGTTATCCCAAAACAGCATTGATTACCACATTGTAGCCACAGATTGAAGGTTTGATGACACTGGCTGGGGCTTTGGATTCTTACGGAGAGCCTCGACACCTCTTTTCTCTTCTTCCACGGTTGGTCTCGTCCCTCTTTAGCAAGCGTTTCAAAGTTTCGAGTACAATGTTTTCAATTAAATTCAACTACAGAATTTATTTGAAGCACACGACTCTAAAATAAAAAAAATCTCATTGTCTAATCTACAATTTATATTGCAGGTATACTTCTGGACGGGTTCACCCGCTCTGCCTGCTTCCGAAGAAGGTTTCCAGCCGATGCCATCCGTCACGATTCGGCCGGCGGACGACGCACATCTTCCGACCGCTAACACGTGCATCTCCAGACTGTACGTTCCCCTCTACAGCTCCCGGGCCGTTCTCCGACACAAGCTCCTGCTAGCCATCAAGACAAAGAACTTTGGATTTGTTTAAAAGATGCCACTGCACTCAGGTGAGGTTTACATAAACTGTCGTTTCTTCTGATATTAGATGCTGCATGGATTTCCATACCAAAATAGCCGAAATTCATTGTTCAAATATACACTTTTAAAATCGTGAATTAATTCCACACACTAATCA
The DNA here is from genome assembly GCA_030503985.1 of Himalopsyche tibetana. NCBI lineage: Eukaryota > Metazoa > Arthropoda > Insecta > Trichoptera > Rhyacophilidae > Himalopsyche > Himalopsyche tibetana. Next base: position 1,787,469 of record JAPJYX010000052.1, on the reverse strand, counting down.
TTGCGGATGCTAATAAATGTTCTTATATTTATTAGTTTTTGCAATATTTTTTCAAATTAATCTGAATATTTTGACACTGTCAACAAGCAAAGTGAGTGAAATACTTAAATCAACAGTCATATTACAAACCAACCATTGGTTAACAGCAATTATTACTTTCATGTAAAATGGTCACATGTAAGCAACTGCTTTGTCAGTTACGGATGTCCATTTACATTGGGACAATTTGAATCATTTCGGAGTTTCAAAAACCTATCTTTATGGAAATGACCCATGAACGCTATCTTTTTCTTTAGATTAAATTCTATCTAGTAAGGCGGGTGAGATTTTCAAATTCCTTAAAAGTTTTTCGTTATTTACTCATAACTTGAAAAAGCTTCCAAAGTGCTTTTTGCAACTCGATGATTCAATTCACCGCTCTTGTCACGGCCGGTGGAAACTAAATAAGGGCAACAAAAGATTTGTTGATCATTCCCGGCTATTAATTTTCTTAAAGTCTTTACAAGCTAAAATTCTGACTGATCCGCTACAATTGACTCACGGTGATTTTTCTTTGTTTATTTTCCAGATTGCTTACAGTTTGTACAGTCGTTCTGTCGATTCGTTCCGACGGATCAGAGCCGGCAGGCGCCCCAACGAAAATCACTGATATCAATATTCAACTCTGGCTTTGAAATTTTTTGATACTTTTATTAGACCAAAATAAACTTTAAGTTAGTGAAGAAATAATCGACCGACTATTGTTACTGTACTTTTTTTTTATCTACCTTCAACGAACACTAATTAACAAGTGACCGACGGCGCAGTGAGAAAACAATGATTGCGTGTACATTTCGTGGGGAAACTGCAAACGCAAATGGAACACCGATACATTTGCCTCCCGGCCGATTGAGATGACTTTGTCCCGATGCTGCCGTGACAACTGTTTTGTTGATTTTGAGTTATAGAATAAGGCACAACGAGTCGGAAAGTTCAAAACAAAACTTTGTATTATAATTAGAAATCGGTCGCTCTAGACTTTAAGGCGGATGATTTAAAAAAAAAAAACAACTCACAGTTACGACGACGCTCTTTATATAAAACCTTCGACTCGTTCGGCACTGTCCTATACCTCAATATAAACCGGTTATCGTTCTAGTGTATTTTGTAAACGCTGCATTACCATATTATTGGTTGAAATGATGTTATTATTTGTGTATAATACGATTCTTGTTGGATATTCGGCGACACTGGTTAAATTTAAATTGTGCTATTCAAAAATGACAATCATTAATTTTCCACTTCGTTGCTGGAATTATTTTGTAGCGTACGCAGAATCAAATGACGGTAATTAAAAAAAAAAATAAATACACATTTGCAATCAATCTAATATAAAATTATATTTATTCTAAAGTCTATGCGAAGGAGCGGTTGCTCTGTACAGAGAGGTGTCATATTTTATATGAATATTATATGGAAAGTGTCGCGTGTGTAAACCTGACTGATAGACTAGTTATGAATAACGAAGGTTGTTTCTTTGTCTGCTTAATTTATTGTCTTATTTTTATACAATAGGCGTGTTCGATTATTGGAATTGGGAAGTGTTAGCGTAGGTTATCAATAAGCGCAGCCTTCACCAGAATATAGGCTTTTCAGTGATATATATATATATATATATATATAGTGATAGCAATATTAACAATCTCGTTCTGTGTTTTATCTGACTACTCAAACAATTCAAATCTGACAAATCAGCGATATTTTGCGACGGTAACTTGGTAACTATAATAGATTTTTATTATACATAGTCTAAGTGAAATATAAAACAAAACAGTGGAGGTTAATACTATACCTGACAATAAGCACCAAACTTTATAAAATACTTTCCTGTGCATAATGTGTAATAATCTTTTCTATGCTAGTTGACAACACTTTTGTTTTGCCGGCAGCGTTACGATAATGACTTAGTCTAAATTTGTTTAATATGCAATTATGCCTCTTTTTAAATGATAGCTGAGTAAATTTCTTATTCATACATCGAAATTGTTTAGAGAAATGCAAATTAGACAAAAAAAAACATCAACGGGGGTGCGTGATGTTAAATTATGTACATAATCTAAGTTTAATAAATTTCCACTATATGTATTGTTGCAATATTATATCGATTATCTTGTGCAGAATTAATTGTTTTTACAATGATTCTTTCGCCTCTAGGCGACGGACGGATGGTATTTGAAACAGTACAAAAACTTAACCAGTGTGGCTGATACTTGAGATGATTTTTTTTAAAAATTTAATTTAGCTAAATATCATTTTTTGTGTTTACGTAGTGTAAATCGCAAACTGTGACGATTCTATTTTTTATTGTTGTTAATTAGTTATTTTTGGCGAATTCAAAGCCACCTGTTTTTCTTTAGAGTTTGTTCTTTTCTTTTTTTGTATTAATTTCTAAGAATTGAATTTAAAAACAACTTTATAAAAACTATAAATATAAAACAACGCAATTGTATTATTGTAGGGTGAGCTTCATCGGATTACAGTTCAGTTCAGTCATAGGCTTTGAGAGAGCGACATTATCGATATGCATTTATGTTTTATGCACAAAACCAACGGACGCGCTCATTTTTCTTCCGACACATTGTTTTTGATGCTACTGCATTTCAAGATTTACCATGAATGAGGTCTGCAGTTGATTATTTTTTGTCCGCGGTTGCAATGTTAAAAATTAAGTTATTTTTATTTCAATGTCGGGGTTCAAAGTCTCGAATGCTATAATAGTGTTAACGACACTACAATAATAATAACTCTACACTAAGATAGAAAGGTGAATTGCAATTGTAAGGCCTACTGCGGCCGTTATTATCATACGGCAATCATTGCATAAATTAGATAATAAAATGACTATTACACAGGTAAGACACTAGGATTTTCAATACGGCGGCAGAACAGTGGGTTTTAATTTATTTTTATTTTGTTTCAGTTGTTAATTTTCCCGGCGGTGACAGATTAAAAATATAAAAACTGGCATAAATTTATTATTATCGTGTAGAGGTTTTTAAATGCAGCTAGAATAAGATAAACAAAAGAGTAAAATCGTCATTGCCAAACGTCGACACCCCGTTCACTCCTCTTTCTAGTAATACAATATATATATATATAAATTTTCAAAATGTGGTTCAACCGATAGACTATCTCGGGACGGTTTTAAAAATAAAAAAAAATAGAATTATTTTGTTTTCCTGCTTCCCTAGGCGACCCTCCTCCCTTGAAGACTTTGGCACGACGCCTCTCGTGGACGATATGAATACGTCGAATCACACTTACCGTAGTAATCTCTTGTAAAATATTTCCCGTTTAAACTCTCAGTCCTGCCAGAGTTTTCAAGGGCGCTTTACATAATGTTTAGTATAATTTTGTCATATTCACTTTATGGTTTTTGTGGAAGGCTGCTTTGCCACATTGCTATTGATAATATATTGGCAAACTTCATTTGTTAGATAGGAGTAAGGTCATAAGATGTATATTATGATATATTATTAATAAAAAAGATTGTATCATTACCGAGAATGATTTTATCTTCATTTCATATAACCTTAACTGTTCCCCCGCATCCATTGCTATACCGTTCCTTTTTCCAACGTTCCTCCAGCGGCCTGACCTATATCATTTTTTTTTAAAATCATGTCTGCTCCCAATTTCTTGGATATGGACTCCTAATGGTACTAACCACAATAAAAGTTTTTTTACGTCAACTGCTCGTTACGCAGTTACCCAACTACTCTTCTCGTGACGAGACTAAGAATAATATAGGACTGTGGTTGCATTAGCGGTTGGCTAATCGCTCCTACGCATCATGTATTTTTTAGGGTTGAATGGGTGGTGAGTAACTTGACAGCAGGCATACATGTCATGGAACACAAACTCATAAAACTGTACCAGGCTTTAAACCCCTGGGTACTGTAAGCCGATGATGTTGACTGCTTTAAAACTAAAATAAATAATTTTAAAACCCTCAATGAAATCAATAATAAAGAATATTTTTAATGAGACAATTCTTAAACGTGTAATTAAATTTATTTCCTGTAAATTTTTCCCTCGTGAACCAGTAAATAAATATTGATTGCATATTCCCCTTCCTGTGATCCAGTGAATGAGAAGAATCAAACGTAATTTCTCATTTATCAAAAGTGTAAGTTAAAAATTAGAATGGATGTGTATGTATGTTGTAATTAAAAATTATAGGAGTAAAAATTCTTCTCAAGTGCAACACATATCAGTCCTAGTAATGCAACCGGTGGAAAAAATTAGCGATCAATTTTATATTCTGTTAATTCGTATCGGAATACACCACACCCATGCTGGATTCCCAAAGAGATAAGTAATTGTATTCTACCTATCTTATAAGCCACGGTTTCCCAATCTATGTTCCACAAAAATTTGGAATGGTTTTATACGCTGCAACACATTTAAACATTTTCTACTTCATATTGAAAAGCGAGTGATGGTCTATCTCCACATAAGTTATGATGTCAAATATCTAGGTAAAAGAGGAGGTTTTGAATATAAATTGAATACAACAAAAATTGTGCCAAATTTCTATCGCCGAGGATGAAGGATTATTTTATCACACCCAAAATCATCAGTCATTAAAGGCCAACAGTACGTTGTATGAGTTTTCTTTGACCGAAATAGATTTCCAAACGCAATACAGTACAAAACAAGAATAAATGGTTAAGCATATTTCATTAGATAAATAGTATTACCAAATAACAAATAAACAATGGTTGTACGATCATTATATTCAATTGATTGAAAATTCTACAAGACTTTATTTCGCAAAAAAATTTCTGCAATCCTTTCTAAGACATAAAATCTCAGTAGGCATACAATCAATTCTAGAACGGCCACGGTGTAAAGCAGTTTTTAAGCAAATGTCAACTTTCTGCTATGCAGGATTTGAAACTATTACTATTTCCATGAAAAAATATATGCCAAAACTGTGAAAATGCAATCATTAAAAAAGAGATTTAGGCAAAAGTAAATGATCGATGGGGTTTGCTTACAGGTGTAAACCAATTTCGGGTGTTTTTTCGAGCTTTGTAAAAAATAAACAAAGAAAATTTTTACCATCCATTTTTTTATATTTTAAAAATACATAACAAATTTTAAAAAATAAATAAAATCAAAACTCGAAAAGTTATCGGCTGGTAATGGGAGGGGTCCAAAAAATGGGTGGGTACATGATTCCAACCAAAAAGTTTAACGGATTCTTAATTAATAAAAATGACGCTATCGCCCGTACCTCGGAGAAAAAAAAAAATCCCGTTGGAAAAAAAAATCAAATTCAAATCTGCTACGGGCTATAGAAGGATGTATAGAGAGTTTACACAAAATTTAAAATAAATCCGTTTGGTAGAACTAGAGATATTATGCACGCCAGCTTGAAAAAAGTAGTTTCGAGAAAAAGCGTTTAAAGTTTTGAGTTTCAATTTGTTCCGGTCGGACCAGCTTAGTTGCTGCGTCACCAAAATCGCTGTAACTCAGTAAATAATTAGAATTTTGAAAAATTCACTTTGAGAACATACTCTCAAATGTCTAAACTTTAGAAAAATATAAAATAGAAAGAATCTATTTTTTAAAATTTCTACACTATAGTATACCCCCCTAAGAGATTTATTAACTCTAATTCGTATGTGATATTTTAATAATAAAAAAACTATTACGAATTACCCATCTCAAAAATTAAGCTAAGTGTTCCGTTGAAATTTCCGGAGTTGCGAAGTGTTCCGTCCCAGAATAAGTTTGGGAAACCCTGCTATAAGCGATCCTTCGTACAAGATCAGGAAGAACTGTTGCCTGGAATTTCGCATTCAGGTAACATTGATAAAGAAGTTGCCGTCTATGATTTCCACTCGCTATCATGGAGATGCAGGATTAACTGCGAAATAAGAAAATTAGTTAATTCTGATTGCCTACCAGATACTCAATTAACAAATCAATGTCTTTTGTGAAAATTCATTTTCATTACCTTCGGCATTTCTTTTTAAGGACAACAGCTGACAGAAAAATAAGGTCTGACTAGTGACAACGAAGAGTGGATAGCATATATCAGGTAACTCACTGCCAAGTGTGTGTGAAAGAGTACAATTCATTGTATTTCAAGATTGAAATAATGTAAGGATATCATTTGTATGAACATTATATATTCCCTTTCGATTGAATTGAAATTTACACCATAGAACTCCGTAAAAAAAATGTATTTCATTTTTGGGCACAACACCCATACCCTAATTGTGCGTGTAAAAATTTCCTCCCACCCTTTCAATCATAAAATAACAGGAGGTAGCAAGAGTGACCAGTAAACTACTAGTCCTGTCCTAGACTTCTCTACTCTCTTCGAAAGAGAGGTTGAGAAACTGAGTGACTAACAGTTCACGTAGAAGATGCTCCACAGAGTAGAAGTGGATTTAAAAAAAGCTAATTTGGGAGTTTATTCCTATTTCAATATAAATTTATTTATTTAAAACTTATTAAATGTGAGTCCGAGTTCGCCCTTTTATCTCTGCAAAATTAGATTACATAATTCTCATGATAATTAAACATGTCTTTTTAATGTTATAATGAACTGCACCAAGTACAAATAATCACTGCATGTGGTGTTCTTGCGATTTTTGGTATTATAATTTTAATATTCAATAGATTTATGTTCAAAGATGGATGTATAAAATTCCCTCCAACCCATTCCAAAAACAGTCCCCAATTACTTAGCTCCGTCTTGATATCATTACCCTCTTCCAGATCAGGTGGGAGAACAGCCAGGTTCTTGTTAATCAACTTCTGTTGAGAATTTTCATGATTACTTCTCTTCCACTTTACCAGAAATGGTTAAAAAAAAACTATATACTTGAATCTACAAATCAATCATGCAAGACTCTTTCTTGACATCTGGTAACATCCCTCATCTTCTCATGTACTCACCAAAGTAGATTGTAGACAGTAGCGTAGCAAGGGGGGTGCGGCAGGGAAGGACCACCCAGGGCGACATTTTCAAAAATATATACAATATTTTTCGAGAAATTGTATTTATAAATAAAAAAAAATTAAGCCACCTGTAGTCTCCTAGTTCATATATAAAAAAATATAAGTGATTTGATAACAAAATTAGATATTTTGGGGGCAGCAGGACCCCTTCCTACTCCACTGATTGTACATACTGATAATGCCGCTTGCCTAGAGATAATATTTTTAACAAGAATTATTTGTTACACTATCTTTCTTTATTCAAAAAGGGTAGGGATAGAAGGACGTGTGTGAGAACCACAAAATAAGCAGAAGAGGATTTTAGATATTACAGAAATCCATAAATTCATCGGAAAATCAACATTCTGGTATTACTATACACAGGAATTTCCGACGGAAGACATTTTTTACTGAGATATTTCATCTGTGCCAATGTTAAACTCTCATTCAATTGTGTGAATAGGCTAAATAAAAAAGTCAAAAGTTTGGTTTTTAATTTGTTTTATTAGAATATTAAAAATCAGGGAAAATAATAAAAAAAAAAAACCTGACTGGACGTCGCAAATTTTCTTTATAGAATTCAATAAATAGCATGTCATCTGCAGCCGTGCGAAATGCAATCAATGATAGACGCTTTGGTCTACGAGAATAAATTAATGTTGCTTCGCATCAACTTATTTTGACTTACCTCTGCGTTTTCCTGTTGGGACAACGTGTTCACATTGACTAAATCTTTGAATCAACTCAAATGTACTTGAAACACTATTAATAATTTGAAAAATATAATAAAAAAAACACATAATACTAAATAAATCTTAAAACGAAACGCATTGTTACATCAGTGCTCATTAAGAGATGTTGGAACTGGCTGGGCCAGATGCTGCAGAATCCTCTGGAAAGTATCTATCTTGCTCGTATCTTTTTCTGACTGGTGGGATTACTGCGTCCTGGATGACCGCCGAGTATTATCCACAGGATGAACTCGGTGGAACTTAGGGATACTGGCATGTCGTGGGAGAAAGGAAAGAAATAAGCAGGTTAAAGATAACCGTGGAGGCGCCGCGTGGTGGAAGAAGAAAAATAATTTAATCAGTCTTTCCCTGTTACATTTTGGTAGTCAATCAATGTCATTTGTGATACTGTGAAATTCTACATTAAACTTTGAGAATACAAATTATTTCGGATGTCAGGCTTCTGGTGGTTTCCAAAATTGTTCTTCAACGGCAGAACTATCCTGGATATATAATATATACCAGTGATGTTTAGCGTTATTCTACTTCTTCTTCCTATAATAAAAGATGAATATATATCCAAGAATCTTATAATCCTGTGTTAAAATGAAGTTCAGACAAGTAGCGAGAGCTACGAGGCTGAAAGACACAAGAGGAAAAATAAAAAAACATTCCCTTCACCTTCTGCGCTGTGACAAAGGTTCTCGAAAGCAGTTATTTAACAATTCTTTGTCAATCATTTTTCTGCATTCATTCAAAATTTTGTTTTTATTTATTTCTTGTCCATCCAAGGGATGGTCGTCCGTGGGATTCTGGCATTGTACCAGGTTAGCAGTAATAGAATGTATTGAGCAATTGCAGAGGAATATTGGTAAGATCTGTAGAAGGTAAAACAGTGATAGGAATCCTTGGGGTAATGAGTGGACAAAAAATGGCTGCAAAAGGACTTGAAAACATATCTGATATAAAGATTTGTAGTGGTATTAAGCAAATGCGAAAAATCAATCAAAATGTGTTTGGGCATAGCTCATCATATCGACTGTGGAAAGGAAAAAGGACGTAACCCACACAGATCAAATTTTACAGGAGGCGCAAAAAACGTGTTTAGATGATATTGGGCCATATGCAAATTATGAATCATACACAACCTCGAAGTGCACGGAGACTTCTAAGCTGGTGTTTAATTGACATAATCTAATATTAATTAAAGAAATTGTCTAAGAAAAACCTTAATTTCAGTCTTTTTTCTTGGTTTTAATTTTTTACAAGGTCATCTTTTTCAAACTTAAAAGCTTAATTTAGATACTAATTCGGCATTTGCAGCTTGCATCCTTTTGGTAGAACGTGTATCAAGTTTGATACATTGTGATTATTGAAAAAACTGTGGGTTACGTCCTTTTTCCTTTCCACAGTCGATATATTATGTAATTTAGGGGTAGATATTACTCGTTCCCAACAGCATCATTGCAAGTTGTAATAATTTTGATTATAGTTACTTCTTCATCTGTTATTAAGACTTCGTAGATAGTATAAAAAAAGACAATGGTTTGAATTTTTTTATCAATCGCAAGACAAAATTTTATAAATAAAATCAAAATAACTAAAATTGTCAATACACCCAACGATGGATTGGCAACAAAAATTGTGTATTTCTTTCGGGTGCATTCAGTTCAATTCAAAGACTCGTGCTTATTGAATAAAAGTGGAAATTATTACAAATGTGTATTTTATTTTTCGAATACGTCGATTTAACTCCAGCGCCAGAACTAGGACTTCGAATCGAAAACCAAAAACATTTTTGTTGGAACGAAAACCGGAACCGGACCGAAAAAAAAAAGTTTTTTTCAGTTCACAAGTCAGCATGTTCTTACTCCCCAAGTCAGTTGTCGTTTGATTGTCTTCGGCGTGACACGTATTGGGTCTTTTCCCTGTTCTCCCTCACCATTCACCACCATCTATTACTTCTTGTTCGGGTGTATTATTATTTAAATATGAGCTAAAAATGCAACAAGAGGGCCTAATAAGTCCTTCCCTTTTGTGTAATAAAATAAAAATTCATTCAAAAACATAACAGAACCAAAGTGCAAAACCATACGATTTCATATAAACAAGCAATAACAAAATACCTCATCACTCTAAATGTACACTCCATATGATCTCAACAATTGTTTTTGAATCATTGCATTGTCTCATACCAGCCTGTAGAGTGTATCGCACTTATTCAACTCGAAGTGTTTATTATATTCAATCATAACTGACCATACTAAATTAGGATACAGACCGAATGATCGGCCCATTTTCAGCCGGAAACATAAATATACTTACGCACATTTTGAGACATGTCTATCGGCGTATATGATTTACGATTCATACAGGCGATATTCACTGGGATTCCCCCCTTCAGTATTTATCCCAAATTGTTATAGCTATAAACACACTTATAATTTGCATGTCGGTACAATACGAGTCCTTTAGAAACGAAGTGAACCAAATGGTATTTTAATTGTACACGCCTTCAAGTATCGTAAAAGTGAAGTGAGCTCAGTAAATACAGACTGCAATAATGTTCTCTTCACAAAATAAAAATATACAATCCACAAAGCACCACGGTAAAGACGTGATTGTTCTTGAAAGTTCAATAGAAACGATATACCATTTTGTTAACTCACTTCACTTCCCAGCGGCTCGTATAACGACAACTTTAGTTGTGTAATTTAGGATTTCGACTGAAGGTGTTAGAAAGAATTTTAATATATTTTGTACAATTCATACGTTTTATCACTGACGACTTGGATTCCGCCATTTGACATCTGGATTAATTTTGTTGTTAAGTTTAACATCTACAATAGCAAAACTCTTACAGATCGACATCATTAACTTTTAGACTTTGTGATGATAGTTTTATTCTGATATATCGCTACCATATATCAACAGTGAGATAAAGTGGAAAAAGTTGATTTTAAGAAAAGTATACCTATCGATTGCTGAAAGGTAAACCTTTATAATAAAACACTGAAATATTTCAATTTAGAAAGAAAATGCCGCATTTAAAAGAAAAAACTTACATTTACAATTATTTATATTCCCCTGAAACTTCAAAGCATCGGCGAGATTAGTAAAATAACTAAATACAAATAATGGTATACAAAAAAACCTACTATTATCATACACCGTAAAGGAACTAAATTAAACGAACTAAAAGGAACCATGATTCGCTTTTTAAAAAGAACAACACAAATCCTAAAGTTCAATCATCTCGAAACTAGTATTTTCGACCTATCCCACTGTCGCTGTAGGGTAGCGATATACACGATAAAAACTATTTATTCAGTGTCGGTTCTAGTGCATCCGTGTACTTGTACGCCTGAAGATCCTAAAATGAGACACTCGTCAGTGACAAACCGTAAGAAAATTTCAATGAGTTATTCCACCAGAAAATCCGATATTAAAACTGAAGGGAATCCCGGTGAACATCGCCTTTATCAATCCTAATCATATTTCATACATAAAAATTCACTCTCAATTATATCAATGGGTTGGTAACACAAAAATGTATCGATGAAAAATTGCTTTTTATAGTAAAGTTTCTGTATACCAAACTATTGACTAGTTAGTTTTAACAGATTAAAAATAACAAAGTATTTTAGTTCTACAGTTTTTAATAATTTAATGTGTTGATAGCTATTTCGGCTTGCGCCATCGTCAGAACTATATTTTTAATCTGTTATAAATGGAGTTCTACCAAGTAAATGCCAAATCAATTAACAGTTAGTTTTAACTGTAACACACAAAAACTGATACATTTTACGGGTTTGACCAAGTCATACCAGCACCCCATAGCTTGAATACATCCTACAGATGGTTATCAGCGGGCGTCTGAAGTAATGGAATCCATTCAGTCGGAAGAAGGCAGGATTCAGGCCACCTTGGGTCAGATTTATTTAATTTAGTAGAAAAGACCTCCCGAAAACTTGCAGATATTCATCGATACGTTTTTGCGTTAACAACCCATCAAAGCGAAGATCCGATCGCTTCTCTCTACTGTTCCAACCTTATTCGAGTGCAATAGTCAGTCACCTCTTCGATCATCGCTGCACGTTCTCATACGACATAGAAATAACATTCAGGGGATTCAATTATGCAGTGTGAATAAAACCATCCATCTTGAATATACTTTAAACCACTCATCTTTATTTTCAGCTTACACAGACACAATTGTGTAACAGATTTCCATACAATCACCGAGGGTGTCATTTGCACATTTGTGTTTATTTTCTTTTTTGTTTTGCGACACACACAACACGCAGGCTATCAAACATATTCATTTAAACCTAGTCGGCCCTCGGATTGAGCACACAAAATAAACACTCGCCATTTGCACAAATTACTGGCAAATTTTTCAAAGATACAATTCTCGTTTGAGTCATATATGGCCGCGAGCGCACAATGCAAACGTGTCAATTTTTGACAACTTCTATTCAGATTTGAACGCGATAATCTTTGCAACAATAAATTCGAAACGTTTTTGTAAATAACGTAGTTTTACTGCAATATAAATTTGTTGTTAAACTTTTCACTGTAAAAGAAAACGAGTTTTTTTTTAATTTAAAATACAATCCCCTAACTATAATTAATCATGAAACCAATGACGATAGACAATAAAGCTAATTTTAAGTTGTAGAGAAAGGATTTCTTTTCACAAAATGATAAAAAGGTTTATCTGTAACCATATTAAAAACTGGAAATAGTTATTTGATTTGGTAATAGAATAATTCTGTTCCAACGAAAATTTCAATTGACATTTAGAGTTCTTTAGGTTATCAAAAAGACATCGGTTTCAGTTCGATTCAGTTCTGCGCCTTTCACAGGAGTGAGAGATAATGTCGATTCATTCAAAGCAGTATTACTTCAATATTTGTTCAACGACAAGAAACAGATTATTTTTAATTCTGATAATATAGCAAAACTGCATTATAATAAAAACAATTTTATATAGACAAAAACAACTAATATGTCACATTCTACGGCAATTAGTTCAAAGATTTTCTCACGTCTAGCGAGATACTCGGATGGTTGCGGAAGATGATATTTTGCCACTGTACGCCCGCGGCCAACCATAAATATTCCATAACATGAGCGAAACACCATACAATCAATCTTATGAACTAGTTAAAAAATATTTATGAACAATCCCATGATTCCAGGTAATATCAACGGACACACTTTTCTTTCATTTACTTGATACTTTACTCTCATTTGAACTAAATTTACCTTGCGAAGAACACGGAGAACAGTTGCCACAGACCTCATACATCAATTGTAAACATTGACACTTCAAATTTTGACAACCGCAAAGGACTGACACGTTGTAGACTAGTGATGCACATTCCGACATTGACAATATATGAAGTTTCCTACGACTTATTGCCTCATTAGATCAAACAAGCAATCTTTTACACGAATATAAGTACTCGTTCATTTTCATGTGCGTTTCGTTCAATTCAACACGGATAGATGTCGTAAAACAAATTTACAAAGAGACTTCTATTTTCTAAATACAAATAAACATATGCTGCATTGTCAGTGTTGTCAATAAACTCTCCACTAGAGATTCATCGAATGACTTTTAAACACTCGAGTACCGAAACGTCAAAAATAAGATCAAGGAGCAATGGGGTACACTAAGTTAAATTTATAATAATAGTGTGTACCTGTTAAAATGGGAGAGAATATATCAGTAGAACTGTAATCCTCTGCGGTCTGTGAAAAACTGGAAAGATCGACGTTGTGAAGCATTTGACATTTAATCTAAAATGGCCGAATCGTTAATTTCTCGGGATCGGGAATTTTGTTTTTTTCATGTCCGTGTCGATGGCACAAATTTCGATACAACGTCAAATGCTTCACAACGTTGTTCTTTAAGATTACCGGATTATCAGTCCTGTCTGTTAAATCTGTTGTGCACCACTGTTCTATAGTCTAGCATTGACAGGTCGTAATTAAATAGTGCAGTTACTTTTTTAGGGGGAAGGTTGAAAAACATTCAAAAACCATTCGAAATATCCGTCTCGCAAATTCTAATCTTCAAATGAACTATTGCAAAGTTTAAAAATACATGATTTTTACTTATATTAATTATTTATATAACAAGCTAAAATAAATATACTTTGAAACATGCTTATGGTTTTCCACCTGAAAATTGATTAAGCAATGCAGTTTTGTAGGACATTTAACAAAGAACTGGGAAATTCCAAATTATCATACTTTTGAGTTAGGCAAGATATTTTACATGAAATAGTTCTTTCTAAAATCAGAAGCCAATAAATGTGTTGAAATGTGGCGATGCAAATGTTTGGTTTTCCTATTCGCTACTGAATTTCCAAGAAGATTGTTGCTGTCGATTACATTTAAACAAAAATATGGAAAAAGTTTCAGTTGCAAGCAGTTGGATTATGGGTTAGATGTTTACCGTAAAAGAAAAACGTTTGGCTAGCGGTAAGGTATATCCTTTTCATCACAATTTGTCATACTTTTTGTTTATGCTAATATTTATTTATTAATGTGTATTTATTCGTTTCCGACCATTTTTCAACCTTTTCGGGATGTTATTTGAAATCAACTTCAACGCAAAACCTACCAAAAAGTCCTCTATGGCTGGTAATCTAAATTATCACTGTCAATCCATGTAATATATTTTTGCAATTCCTAGAGAAAGGTACTTTAAATTTTATTACTAAATGATTTACATCTTCCTTTAGAAAGGTTTGCCACTTAAGCCCTATTATATATGCAAAAATGGACCGTCGCCCTCACGAAAAGCACTCCTTAACTATTAAAAAAATATATTTACATTAAAATCTTGTATTCACATAGTCTTTTGATTTAAAAAGCAACAGAATAGTGAAAAGAATTCAAAATTCGTTTTAAATTTTCCTATCAAAGGAACACATATTGTTTATTGCAGTTTTTAAGTTGAAGAAAGAGATCTTTAGATGAATGAAATTCTTTGTGAAATAAAAAAAAGAATGAAAGAAATATTGTCAAGACGCTAAATATACTTTTAAAGTATAAATGTTAGTTTTGAAGGAATCTCTCTGTAGGATAAATCATACCTCAGAATGGTAAGTAATAATTATGTATGTACTGCGAAAAAGATTTCATAAGATCAATGAATCTGCAGATTATCGAAATAGGAATCCAATCGACAAAGATTCGAACAATAGACGAGTTTTCACTTTATCGACTGACCGTAACCTGCACGAGGTGCCAGTCGGTGATCTTACCCGGATCCTTACGTGGAAGAAGGCTTGTTGGAGTTGCTCCACTGCGCTCCGGAGGCCCCTCCTTGGTTCCAGGTGTTGGACGGTTGCTGTTGTTGCGGCCAGCCGCCTCCGCCGCCTTGGCCTCCCCAGTTTTTGTGTCCGCCGCCCCCGCCTCCGCCACCGCTGCCGCCCTGACCCCAATTGCCCTGCGGCTGTCCGCCGGACTGGTTCCATCCCTGGTTCCAGTTTTTGTTACCCTGCCCTCCCGGCGGATTGTTCTGCCAGTTCTGCGGCCAGTTTTGCGGGCCCCCTTGCTGACCTCCACTGCCCCCTCCCAGGAGCCCGGCGTTGAGTGCCGCAGCCACCAGGCTAATTGGCAGGTTGACGTTTGCGGTGGGCGCTCCGCCGTTGGGATTGATTCCGAGATTCTGAATGTTGAGCGAATCAAAGTTGGCTCCTCCGTTCCCGCCGCCCCCGCGGTTGTTCCAGTTACCGGGCGGCCCCGGAGGACCGTCCCCGCGGTGGTTAGGTTTCGGCTTGGTTTTGGGCGCCGCGCTCGACACAGAAACCGAAACACCCTTGATTACGTGGTCTTCGCCACAGAGGCCCTGTGCGACTTCCGGATCTAGGAAGGTGACGAAACCGAAAGCCCTGAACGGGCGGGGAACGAAAACGTCAGTTACTTCGCCGAACTCGGAAAAGTACTCCCTGAGGTCGTCAGCGGAGATATCCTCGGTGCAGCGACCGACGAACACCTTGCACGGGATCTGCGGAACGAGTCCCTCTTTCGAATTAGGAATTCTGACGTCGACCCACCTGCCGTCAGTCGACCCACCTGCCGTCAATGTTGTGCCTCTGGGCGAGAGCGCGCATCTGGGACGCGTACGTTCCGAACCTAATAAAACCGAAGCCTTTGAAGCTCCCCGATATATCCCTCTTCAGCTGTACCATGACCACTTCCCCGAACTGCTCGAAGTATTCCCTGACGGACTCCTCGGTCGCCTTCCACGGCAGACCGAGGCAAATGAGGTCCGAGCATGTGAGCTTCTTCTCTAGTCGCTTCGTCTTGGCGACCGAGTTGTCAGAAGCGTCGTCCATCTTCCGCTTCTTTGGGAAGACGCACACGTATACGGTTTTATAATCCCATCCTTCGTTCGGCGGGTGCAAGAGTCCGTCGCTTAGACGGACTCCTCTCACGGCGTTAGTCTCAGTGTTCCTAAACTTCATTCCGCAGGCTCCCGGATAGACTCCCTTGATTGTAGTCAAAAGCATGGTAGAGTCTTTTTCAAGAGGCAGCTCTATCGGCTCCTCGTTCTCCTCTTCTGCGACTTGTAGATACTCTACCGACATTTTCACGATTTAAGATTCACCCTGGAAGGAAGGAAACCTATGTCACATCACGCGAATAAAGCGTACACACGATGCCTCGTCCAACTATTGCCGCTAACGGCTGCAAAAAGGGTTCCCAATTTCGATAGGCGGATACACTTAAACAAAGAATATTAGAAATTCTCTGATCTGACTAAACTAAATATTTTTACAAGATGGTGCATTAGCGAGAACGTAGAATTCCGACGTTGCCGAATGCTGCCAGTTTTTCCTTAAATTTTTATGCGATTTTTTATTTTGCGTATAATAATTTTATATAATGGTCGAAAAATTCTCTCTTTTCAAAAAAGTCAAAAACTTAAAACTCTTATTGACTTAATTATAAGTAACGATATTTATCGACATCTATTAGTTTAATATTTTTTACTTACAAATACAGTGAAACCTCTAATAATGAGTTCAATTCGTTTTAGAATCTTACTCGTTATGTGAAACAATACAATTTTTCCCATATAAAACAATGTAAAATACAATAAAGCGTTCCATGCCAGAAAAAAAATCATTTTTTATATTTTTAACGTCTATTAATGTAAAAGTACATACTTATAAGTATTTTTTAAAGAGCGTAACAACCTGGAATGCGATTTCGATTGCAAAAAACGATATAAGCTTATAAATATCGTTGTTATCCACCTCCAGTCCCATGGTATTGGGCAAAGATACAATCTCGTTAACTGTAGACTTCACAGGTACTGTTTCAAACCCCTCAAAATCACATTCGACAACGCTCCTTAGCAAAACTTCTTCCAAGCTGAAGTGAGGGTTCTCTTGGTAACCCTTTCCCACGCCTTGTCAACCATCTTGAGTCAAGCAACGATTTGAAAGTGATCTTTCCAAAACTCTGCGTCACTTGCTGTGCAAAAAATTGCTCGTTAAGGGAGGATTTTTTTCACAATCTGTTTTGCTCGTTATGCGAATTACTCGTTATAAGAGGTGCTCGTTATGAAAGGTTCCACTGTACTTATCTTACTAAATATAAATAGTTATCGGCAAAATTTATAGAAGTGTACAGAATCAAAATAATTCAAATTTGACATTAAATTTCAATCAAGCACCTTCAGTCGTAGACCGCATTTCTAAATTAGTTTCCTATTTTTAATAGTGAATGTCATTTTCTACTGTTAAGAGCATTGGCAACACTGCAACCAAACGTCATTTAAATATTTATTGTTTCGAAATGTTGATGTGCTGTGCCTAAAATATAAAACAAACATGGAGCTATCTACAAATCCAAGATCCTACTTCAGTGACGAAATTCCACACTTTTCGAAGCCTAAAATATGCGGATCATTTAGTGTGGGATCTACCAGGAATTATCTCAATGATAATTCCCGTCTAAACTTCTTGCGGGGAATACCGCGCAAATTAGAAATCGAATATGACCTAGGCCTCGACGCCAGTAAAACAATCAAAAGAATAAGAAAAGACGAACGACTCGAGTTCTTATGTCAATATTTAAGGGATCACCAAAAGCCTATAAACGTATTCGACAAGTCTAAAGTTTCACTCAGAGAAGTGCCTTTTATTAATTATAGGGGGTTTCTGAGAGAAATAGCGGCATTGCCTTATCAGAGTTCGGAACCTTGTCGTATCTCCGTCAGCTTATTCAGGGGTGCAATATACATGCACACCCTTGACAACCCTGAGAAGAAACACCGCAGGGAGAATCCGAGCGAATGGGAAGAAAAATGTACCGCTTGGGGATATAAGTTCGAGCATTATTTATTGTCAGGTAGGTTTCCATCTCGTCAATTTATTTTAAAGTGAAATCCCAATGTGAGGTCATATATTATTTGGGTAAATATGTCATTTAGTAGCACCAAGTAGCACCTCGACTATTGCAGCGAAAAACTTCACAAACTAAGCTGAAAACAACGCCACGATTTAAAATATTTTATTGAGGGCTTGATAAATCTCGTTTAAACCACACGTTAAAAAGAAGAACACTGATAAAGGTAAAAGTAGAGTATAGCTCGTCATGGATTATTACGGCGATACACTTCACAAACTAAGCTAAAAACAACGCCACGATTTAAAGTTATTTTTTGAGAGCTTTATAATTTATCAGTGTTCTTCGTAATAATGTGTGGTTTTAACGCGATTATAAAGCTCTCAAAAAATAACTTTAAATCGTGGCGTTGTTTTTAGCTTAGTTTGTGAAGTTTATCGCCGTAATAATACATGACGAGCTATACTCTATAATTACCCTGATAAATTATACGAAATACGAAATCTTCGCCTCCATTATTCGTAATGGCCGCGGGCGATGCTTCAATAAATATTTTAAATCATGGCGTTGTTTTCAGCTTAGTTTGCCGCAATAGTACATGTGTAAGTAAAGGATAATTTAAAAAGTATGGCGGTGTACAGTGAGAATATGTCATATTTTGGATAATTTATTTATCTGTGTTCTTCATATTAATGTGTGATTTTAACGCGATTTATCAATGCTTCAATAAATATTTTAAATTGTTGCGTTGTTTTCAGATAGTTTGTGAAATTTTTAACCGCAGTAGTCGACGTGCTACTATATGCCATATTTACCATTATTTGACATCTAATTCAAAATAGCTGCCAATATAATGTTTCAAATAAATAACATATCCCTGCTCAATTATTTATTGTTTCTAATAAGTGATATTATTGCAAAATCGCCATGTAAGGTAGACTGCTAGCTCGCAATGTTATTGTTGAAGTGAAAAAATAAATAAAATTTGTCATAAACAATAACGTGGACAACGTGAGATGAAACACCAATTCGGGACAAGTGATGACTTGATGAATTTAAGTTTCACAATTCGTGTCGCTCCTCCAGAAAAGTGTTCAGAGTATTGCTGACGGTAATTAGATATAATTACGTTTTTAAAGGTATGTATCAATAATTCCAATTTTTATCCTGCAATATTTATGTTGTTCTAGCTGAATCAAACACTGAACCAGATCTAGAGACTCCGCTGAATGAATCCGAAGAGTTCTCCTGTGTCTTTGAATCGAGATTGAAAGACCACAGACTGGTATACGGAGCTGAAATGGATGGACTTTTGTGTGAAAAGTCTGATAAAATCTCCAAAGAAGATCTCACCGCAGAGGACTTGAGGAAATATAAATTTGTTGAATTAAAAACATGTAAACAGATTACAGAAAGAAGACACGATGTTACCTTCAGGTATGAAATAATCTATAGTAATCTTTAACCTTTTGAATCATATGCTCCTACAGCAACGATCGCTGATACCCCTAACTTCTGAATTTTGTTCAATCAATCTAAATTCTTGTTTTTTTAGTATTTGATAAAAACTCGTATATTATCTCTAGGATTCAAATAAAGAAAATAATATATACAGTGGAACCACCAATTACGTGTTGGCTTGAAATATTCGCCACAAATCCTCCAATTGCACTGTCACATTGCATTGTCGTTGTTACGAGACGGTCGTCGGCCGCACATACAGTCAAATGTTGGCTAGCATCTGTGTATTCAACACGTGCCAGGCTATACACGTATAGCCGGGCGACTGTCTATGTGTTGGATTTTGGCGCGCTTTATATTTTATCACTTGGTAACTAAATATTTCGTCCATATTTTTTTTTTGCAAAACTAAGAAAAATCTTAGTTTTGCATTTTTTGTGGAAAAAACCAATTCCCTAATTTTGTATGATATTCACTCCCCCAAATTACACTGTCGCGACATTAGTTTAAATGGGGGTTTTCTGTATCTGTTTTTATCCATTTATTGTTCTCCTAAAATATAATAGAATATGTAACAGCAAAGAGAATAGAGGTAATATAAAAAAGAATAACAGAAAAGAGAATTGAATAGAGAAGCAAAGCAAAAATAATTATCGCCATATTTCAATCCTGGAATGGCATACTTCATAATAGTTTTCCTTCCTTTTAATAGGGATCCTGGTATTTGTGGTGGTTTTTCAATACTAAAATACTGGTTTTGAAAATACCGGTTTTTCGATATTGAAAATTAACCGAAATGAAATATTGAATGCTCAGAAAATATTACATAGTTGAATATATTTTTTGCAAAGAATTAAAACATTTTCAATCTACCAAGAGTTATATTAAAATTGATAGGATCCAGAAGACACTGTCTTACTTTCTTTTTTGGTCCGAAATACGAGCTACGAGAAATGGCAGCATAAAATCAACCCACTTTCTTATAACTGCTTGGGTGCTCCAGGCTTTTTCACTTTCAATGACATGAATTCCTGAAACGCATTCAATCTTGTCTTTCTTGCCCTTAGTGATGATTAACGGTGAGACTTTCTTGCCATCCAGACGAATCGCCAAAATATAGGTAACACGTGCACTTTCGTAACCAGTAAAAGGAACGTATATTGACGAGGAACCCTTGTGGTAAACCGTTGTTTGAGATCCTTGGCCTAGAAATACTGCAGTTTCATCCATAGCAATCATGTTGGAGAGTTGGTATTTAGAAAAGTCGATGCCATCAACAAAAAGCTTAAATGAAAGTGCACGTTTAAAACGTTCATTGTCTTCCAGTCTGAACATTGTTGTTGATCTTCTTAGAGACAGTTCATGTCGTCGAAGGAAGTTATGCAGCCAGTGTGATGATGCTCTAAATTCTTCTGTGGATATATCAAATTCTATTGCCATTTCGAGGGAAAATTTTTGGATATCAGCCCTCCGCACAACCAAAGCCATTGCTCTCCTATCAGCAATCCATTCCTAGATGTTTTCTTCCAGCTCAGAAAATAACGGTTGCCGACCTGATCCAACCTTGCGTTTCTTCTCAGTTCCCTGGCCCACCAATTGACACAGGTTATCGTAGTCTGCTTGTCATTTTCGAACCATACGGAGATTCAACATCTTCTCTTTACAGAAGGCTACAAGATTAACGTCCCAGTAGTCCTCCACGATTCCCTTTTTGTACTCGATGGAGTAGCTCTTTCTTTTTGCACTCATTTTATCTGGGGTTAAAAATTATTCGCTATATGAAAAATCGCACGCGCATGTCAGCCCTCGATAAGTAGGCGGCGGCAACTGACGTGCGATCACGTGATTCACGCATCGATCGGTGTTGTAAATGGGAAAATATAAATAGTGTGGCACTAGCAATAATCGCCACATGTTGGTTATCACATTTTTGGGGGAGGGCTTATATTCCAAAAAATCCTGAAAATCGTGCTAGGGCTTATTTTCGGAGGATGTCTTATTTTCGGAAAATGATTTATATCGACTGTGGAAAGGAAAAAGGACGTAGCTCACAGTTTTTCAAAACAGGTTTTTTTCGATAATTACAATATATCACACTTGATACATGTTCTATCAAAAGGATGCAAGCTGAAAATGCCGAATTAGTATCTAAATTTAGCTTTTAAGTTTGAAAAAGATGACCTTGTAAAAAATTTAAACCGAGAAAAAAGACTGAAATAAAGGTTTTTGCTCGACAAATTCTTTAATTAATATTAGATTATGTCAATTTAACACCAGTTTAGAAGTGTCTGGTTGTGTATAATTCATAGTTTGCATATGTCACAAAATCATCAAAACACGTTTTTAGCACTTCCTGTAAAATTTGATATTTGTGGGTAACGTCCTTTTTCCTTTCCACAGTCGATATGAATTTCACCAAACGTTACTTCATACAAAGTCTACTTTGATTGCAGGAGGTTCAAAGTGCTAGCTTGGTGGCTGCAGTCGTTCTTCGCGGGTGTCGAAACAATTCTCTGCGGATACCGCAATGATGCTGGAATTGTAAAAGAACTTAAAACGTTCAATATGTTCAACCTACCAAAGAATAGCAGCGTAAATATATTTAAATAATTATCTGTATACACTTACGACTGATTTTATTCAAATTTTCTAGGATAAATATATAGTATGAGGCTGCTAAAAAAATATATACTGCATTAACATCACAGAGACCCATGTCTTTGAATACAATTGAGGAGTATGGAATAAAAAATAAAAACACTTCTTTTAAAAACTTTCGAAAAGAGACGGTTTTAGGTAAAAATGCTACTCTTTTTATTCCTGAAATTAATGAAATCCCACTTTAAACGTTGCAGCTTTGTAGGAAATTTGATAACCGGTATGAAAATGACAATTTATTATTCATGGAAATTCTTGTTTGCATGGAAACAATGAGGTTTTTAGCGACGTTAATACTTCAATTATAATCTTTTAAATCAGTACTCCAATATTATAGCGATATCTCAAAACTGGATTTGGGTGTGTTCGAGCCCAAGCTCCTCAATTGTTTAAATGAAATTGAAAATTACCACGTAATTGAAGATACAGGCGCAGCTTTTGTTTAAAAAAAAAAATGTTTTTATTTATCGAAAATTATTTTTCTTTTCAGCAATATTGGAACCCCAATGTCTGCTTGAATTTTTGTAGTGAGTTTTTGTCCTTTGTCAAAGCCTGCTTAGCGCAAGAGGTGAAACGGAGGCACGGGCACTGCTTGGACAATGTCAGAGACCTACCGAAGATTGACATGCTCTTCGAAAGGGTTCCCAGAAGTTGTGTGAGACTGCGTGGTGACAAAGGCGACGAAGACATTTCTGTCATTCCACAGTGGTATGTCGATCTGTTTCCAAAAGTATGATGTATTGTATCGTATGTTTACGGTAAAAAATGCAAAATGAACATTGATATTACTCTTTCGAAATAACCGAGACAAGTCATGTAAATAGTGTAAATAAATATTGCTAAAATACTATTGTTTCATTCCCTTGAAGCTCAAAGCTCGAAAATCTTTATAGATTTTAAAGCATTTTGTTCCTCATTGGGCCGAGTAAGTAAGCCTACATTTTCAAGACGATAAACTTAGACACTCGCAATTTTTATCTACATAAAAAAAAAAGATTTGATCAATGCATCGCCTGTTTTATTTTGTTACTTTTTGAATTTGTATAGTAACAATATTTTTTGTACCATCCTGATATTTGTCATGACACATGGCACATTGGTGTGAGATGTAATTATATTTGTAACAATAAAAAAGAATTTAACATTTTTTATCGAATTATAATTATTTCTTTTGACTTTTGGCATATTTTTATTATTTGTTACGAACGAATAAAAGAGATTCGAACAGAAATTTCCTTTCTGTTCGAATCTCTTCATGGAATCAACGTCAGTAGAGACCACTGCCCGCACATGAACGCAATAAAGATCTCGGCTCGAATTGGGAGTGATAGCTTCTGGAGAAATATTTATTCCTTGAAATATTAGATAATACTCTTCCCAGATTAACCCATAACCAAAACAATGTTTGTATATGTTTGGCTGCAGTCAAAAGGTTTAACATACTTTAAATATGAATGTTAATATTGAATTCAGAGCATTGACCTTGAAAGTAAAAATATTGTGATCATGACATGATAACGTTCACATTTAACTCGAAATTTTGTCAACTTAAAAGAATTCTCCCGCTGTGGTCTAGTTGGTTAGAGCTTGCTCTACCAAGCAGGCGGGTCTGGATTCAAATCTCGGTAAGGCCGGTTTCAAATTTAGATTTTTTCAATTTAAATTTGAGACCCAAGTCGTGGGTGTTCGTGATGTAAATTCTCGAGTTTTTCTCGTATAATCTTTAAACTTTAAAATATTTGACACAGTACTTAGTGCCAAATATTTTTTTAAATTAAAAAAAAAGAAATATGGCCTTAACAGCTTAACGACCGCACGTTTTTTTTATAAAATTTCACCTGGCGAAATAAAATTTTGCGATAAATTCGCAAAAATTATAATTTTACTAAATTCACTATAATTTGTAAGCAAATTGAGATATCTTTACAAAATTTAATTTTCTTAGCTTCCAGATACTTCACCTATACGCATATATGTGTCCGCCGGCCAGCAACCTTTGTTTTTCAAAGACTCAAATACGCATCCAGGGTCGTTAAGCTGTTTACATATAAAACACTTTTTTTTTTATATACAATCACTTTCAAGAGCCTTTAGTTATATATCAAAATGAAGGACACCTAATCTAAATAAAGTTTGGTCATTGGAAATCACCGTTTGGCGACGATAGAAAGATATTTATCGATATATACCTCGTCAGTATATTGCCAGAAAACGATATATCAAGAATGGAGTGTTGTGAGTTGTGAATAAAGATCGATAAATTTAAACACGCTCCATCGTCTGAAAAAACAAGCTTACAAATATTACATTTATTTATTTCAATATTTAAATATGTCAATTTCGTTGGCAGATTCTTTTTAGCTGTACATTTTTTTATTTCTACGGCTATCCAAAGACGATTACACATTTTTGAGCTGTAAATAGTTTTGTCAATTATTGTTTATTCATTTGTCGTATTGTCTACGGCCATGCTACATTTCAGTTCGCTTCATGATATTCAAAAAAGTCAATTATTTCAAAATTCATTATTTTTCGACTTAAAGTTATCTGTTAGTACCCTGACGACTTCAGTGGACGATCACATGATGCGACGACCTCATCGAATAAAAAGTAATAAAACACAATTCAGTGAATGTAACAATTTCTTTATTAACTACAATCTATCACAGTAGTATTATATAAAGATTCGTAATTTTATTGCTTATAAAAATATAATACAAGACGTTAAACATCATTTTTATTTCATTCACGAATGTAATTCCTTGCAACACTAAAAAAAATATAGGTCGGGTCCCGTCGCTCGATAATAACTATTTACATTGTATAACAAATATCGGATGTAAAAGATAGAAAGTCCTCTTACCAACGAGGCACCGTTTGTAGCGGGAAAATTCAATTAACACACAAGGTGGCCCTCCATTTTTATACATTCTACTTTCGTACATTACTTAGAATTTATATTTTTGTCGATAATGCAAAAACTGTGCGCTTCCATGCAGTCACTCTTTCTCCTCTGCTCCCCGTCATTTCTCAAATATGTTTACACGTTTGGTCTTGCACTAGGGCAGGGGTGGGGAAACTTTTCTTCTCTAAAGGCCGCTTTCATTTTTCTGATTCGACATAAGGCCGCGGTAAACACTGACTAGGAAATCTTTGGCCGGAAACAGGAATTTACGGTCAGAATATGTCAGGAATTCACGAATTTACATAAATTTATAGAATTACAAAATTGCCCAGAAGGCCGCAGGTTCCCCACGCCTGCACTAGGGCGTGTTGTTTTGACAGACTTTTGTTTATGTATGTGTAAATGTTTTCTTGAAGAAAATAAACAATAATAAAGCATTCTCAACAAGGTGATTTTATGAATTTTGAAGAAAAATCCATAACTATCAAAAATAAAATAGTTGTAATGGGAAGATGGGGGCTAATCGGGGCTCATAGGGTGGAAGGGAATTTTAGACATCGCATACATCTAAGCCTTCGTAAAAATCAAATTTACAAAAGGCATTCATACAAGGATTTGAAGCTGAAGACACTGAGATGGAAGAGCACAATGCTTACTATACTTTTTCATAAAAATATAACATACTATAATACGCTTTCCTCACAAAACAAACCCATACAAATTACATTATAATAAGAATACGTACATTCAACATATGCATGTAAAGAGCGTTGTTTATTTCCAAAATCAGATAACTCCGTAAAATATCACAACCAGTGGAATAACAAAGTCATCACAATTTCAATTTTGAAGTAACAGTAAAATTCCACAAAATACTGTACCATCATTTACAATTATTTAGCTGCCTTATCAAAGGAGTTTGAGAGCAGATTATAGATTGTAAGATATATTCAGAATTGTCAGTAGGTCGTAGAAAATTCCTACGACAAATCAACAGGAATTAAGGGGTGTATTTCCAAAGTGAACTTTACTTATTTCATTATCTGACCAAAATGAGTTATGAAAAAGAATATTTTGTATAGAAGAACTTTAAAGTATTCAATCTGGTGAAAAAACCGAATTTTAAATCGATCTTGGCCACAAAAGAATTTTATTCCAAATTAACAAATAGGAAAAGTGAATTTACATTAGCGTTTCCGGTGTTATTCCAGACAAAATATGTAATTACAATAATCCTACGACACCAGTGGTTGGTCAGGTTTTTTGTTTAAAATGATTACTCTCAGATACACTCTTTATCAATAGTATATATGGTAACGTTAAAAGGCTTCGAACAAAGTATTGAATATATATTATTGTCACCATTTTAAATAACTATTAGAAATAAAGCCTTGTAAACATATTTTTAGGGTTGGAATGTGTCAAATCCGAAAACTATCTATGTTACGTATTTTTTGACATTTAATGGTTTTTTTGGTTTTAAATAAACAAACACGATAATAAATATTTGAACATAAACTTCAATATAATCATTGTAGAACTCAAGTTATTTGAATAAAACAAGTGATCTTTATCTACTATAAATGGACGTTTGAACAGAGTATATGATCCGCCTGCTGTGCACGTCATACGTGCTCGAAAGATTGAAAGGAATCAATTGCAATTACCATTCATATGACTCAAAAGCTTAGAATCACAGTGGGCTATCTATAAAAAGAGATCAACCTTTGTGCGTCTAACATTATAATTTCATTTGTAGATATACCCGACCGTATCTTTACAACGTGTAATTGTAACGATCATATTTACGATATATAGCTTTGTTTCAAAACCGAGCTTAGCTCAAAACTTGCATTTTTTGTAGTTAGCTCCCTGTGATCCTAAACCTTCGATGTGTGAATGTAAAAATAAGGAGCTAGCGTATTTTGGAAATGTATAACTCGAATAGGTAAAAGTAGAGTATAGCTCGTCATGGATTATTACGGCGAAAAAATTCACAAACTAAGCTAAAAACAACGCCACAATTTAAAATTATTTTTTGAGAGCTTGATAATCGCGTTAAAACCACACATTATTACAAAGAACACGCCGCGCGGCGCCGCTATAATGGAAAACAGGCGATGTACTGAAAAATATTTCGCATAATTTATCAGTGTTCTAATATCGTAATAATGTGTGGTTTTAACGCGATTATCAAACTCTCAAAAAATAATTTTATATCGTGGCGTTGTTTTTAGCTTAGTTTGTGAATTTTTTCGCCGTAATAATCCATGACGAGCTATACTCTACAATTACCCTCGAATAATATTTCAAAATTATCTACAGCATGTGATATACAGAAATAAAAAAGTTCTTAATGTAGACTTTTACAAATAAATTCAATAACTTTTCAACAGAGACAAAGTGGAATAACAAAGCAATCATTTATAATTTTATAAAAGTAATGATTTATACTAGAAAATAGTATACAGTAATGAGTTGTTCTATTAAGAAATAACAAATAACAAAAGACAAAATATATTACTATTTTAAACTAAAATAAACTTGAGCAGAATAAATGTCAAACGAAAATGTACAACTTAGTTGAAATCGTAGCAATTTTTATGTTTAGAATAATTGTTGTACTTAATATTTATTAATATTTTAGATATTGTAATAATTAATAAGGCCCTCTTGAGTATTGTTGTAAATACATACTTTAAAAGCAAAAACAGCAAGGTCATAATTTACTATTTTTAAGGGAATACACCCGTAGTGGCCATCGAAGAAGATATTTCAATAGCTTATACTAGCATTTTGAGGTTATGTAGCAGTTGATCCTACATGAAGTGAGGTACAAGAAATTTTGTACAATATGCCAATTTTTATTCGGCTTCAAATTCAATTCAAAATTTATAAGATATTATGTAAGTTAAAATGACACAATTGAGAATGTATAGTTATTATTCCAAAACAAAATGCGTTGTATTTTTATAACTACGAGAAATGTAGTAATTACCTACTACAAAGCAATGGTGATTTTTTGATTGGACAAAAAAGTGGGCAGAGTTAATTTACGGTTAAAATAAAACCATTTTATTTGCACCATTGGTAACCTGTTCGCTGCCCATCCCGTATATATACAGGATCAAAAGTTAAGCCTCTCACACCTGCAGCATACATATGAGCATCATCCGATATTCAGTATATACAGTATATAGATTACTGTAAAATTTCATTTTAATATTACCACTGTATAATTTAAACTTGCGGGCGTGAGAGGATAAGTAACGCCTGGCGGTTAAGCAGGAAAAAGGGTAACTGTAATAAAAACCATTTTTTGTAAATTCGGACCTTGCTGGATTAGCTTCTAGCACCTTCATAAGAATCACATATACATATCAAAAATGTTTCTATTACAACTTAAATTAAAACTGGAGTTTATAACCTTCACTACAATGCAACTCATTTAAAAGCATCTTTTTCCAGGCCTTTTTAATTAATAATTTAATATGCAGCGGAAAAAGTTGATTAAACAATTTCCTGCGTAAAGCTAATTCAATTATAAAAATATAACTTACTATAGGGTATTTACAGTGTTAATTAATAGTGATGTCTTCAGATATCATATTCATCCGACATACTTCCATAGGATATACTCTCATCGTCCTTGCCCCAGTACTGAGATCTGGCATGTCTCTCCTTGGCGTTGATTGCTCTCTTAGCATTGTACGCCTGCTGCGCCAAGGTGTGTAGTTTGGATCCCATCGTAGTGCCGGTCTCCTGGACCATTCTGAACAGATGGCCTTCTCCATCTCTCAGCAGCAGGTGCGGATGACCAAACTCGGCGGTGCGGCCCGCATCCATCACTAGGACTCGGTCAGCGTCCATTATTGTGTTGAGTCTGTGGGCTATCGTCAACACCGTGCAATGTGAGAACTTTTCTCTAATAATTTGCTGAATAAAATGATCCGTCCTGAAAGAAAATTTATTTCAAATCATTTACCGTGTTTCCTTGATAATACAATGCATTTTTTCACTTATTTGGAATCAAAAAGTATTTTTTTTTGGGGGCCATCCATGTAAAACTTCTGGCTCTCGCAGAGAGGTCAAACAATAAGAAGGGTTGGAAGAAAATGTGACGTCATAGAACCAACATAATACACAGTCAACTTCGAGGATCATTTCAGTACTCTCTTTGAAATTGCAGAAAGAGTTTATAATTTATTTTTTTTAAACAATAATTGATCCACAACTTACTGAGGATCCATATTGGCTGTGACCTCATCCAGAACAAGAATCTGGTTGTTGGTGAGTATCGCTCGGGCCAGGCAGACCAGCTGTCTTTGGCCCAAACTGAAGTTGGAACCTCCCTCTGATACCTGGTAGTCTAACGAAGGCACCGAGTCTTTCAAATCAACCTGAAAATCATTATTTAGATTCATAACAATATAGTTATTTTGTAAAAACGAATCTTCTAGAAGGTCAACGCCGTTAGCTTCAGATGCAGAGCTCAAGAGGCTCATACCATAACAATAACAATGTCAACCACTAGACCACAGATCCGAGATGAGTATTAAAAATGATAAAATAATAATGTATATTTAACTTTACAGGAGTATGGACATACATGTACGTCGGCGCCATTTTTATGTAAAGGAGTAGGGGCGTACTTGTATCCCAACACAGAAGTGTATGTTTGTGAGCATATACACATATTCATTGAAAAAAAGTCACAATTGTCAGGATAAAAAAAGTCAGTAAAGTAAAGTAAGATTCACTCTAAAGGTTAAAAATATATATACATTAGCTCAAATTATCGATGTTTTCTAATAACCTATGAGGTGCTTGTGCTTTCCCACCTAGCCTGGACAATCGTTTACTGTATTTACTTCTTTACCAAAATGTTTGTGTAGTTTTTCTTTGTAGCTTGTGTTTTAAAATATCTGAATCAACTTATTAATGCTCCTATTGCCACGGAAAATTGATCGGCCCTCCATAGCTATGCAAAAATGCCACACGCCGATTTAATTGTCCCAAAATCTTTTGTTGATCCAGTTGACAATCTTTTTAAATGCAAAATAAACACTACAACCTCTGTCAATGTAATCCATAGAAGTTCACACAAAAAGAACAAAAACCTTGAATAAAACAGTTAATAATAAGTTACTTAGAGTACTGTAAATTTATTATTTAATATACTCACAGATTCCAAAGCACTCCATAATGATGCGTCATCATATTTTTCGAATGGATCTAAATTGTGACGCATAGAAGAAGAAAACAAAATCGGTTCCTGCGGTATGATTGAAATGTTTGATCGAAGATCCTGAAAGAATGATTAAACGATATCAATCAATTGAACACGAACAAAATGTTTACAACTGAACATAACACATGCTTGCAAATTGTACGCTTCGTGACTTATATTAATTATTCACCTAAATAAGAATTGAATTTTGTCATTTTCGGTAAACATTGTTCCATCTGCTCTTTTTTCATAAAATTACTTTTTAACGCAGTTTTATTCGCATTCAAAGTACGGTTCTATCTGCATTTAAAAAATCTAAAATATTGTCTTTAAATCCATCAATATTCAAAAAAGCAAAATGTTCAATCTTAAAAACATACGAATTTTACAGAGCATCAAAGTTCCATCTGAATGCATAATTAAAAAATCAGTGTGTAGAACATAAGTGTGTTTCCTATGTGTATCCCAGGTGCGAATGAAACAAATTTCGTTACGTACATATGAAAGAGGGAGACATAATATTGTTGAGTGTTGGGTTGATTACATACAGATTGTTCATAAAATTTAAAAAATGGCCGATGCCAATACGAATTAGTGCACCAAGGTTATGTCTCCAGATTTCTTTTAGCCATTTAAAAATATTTGAGAGCAACGAAGATCTATCTGCAGTTTTGTATATTCTAAATATGCTAATATAATTACGACATCGAAATAAAATTAATATGTAAGATGCACATTTAATTCTGATAATATTTATACATCTATTGCACAGTTTTAGTTTTTTCAGATGGAACCTTGTTTACTCAAGACGACGATATATGTCCTAAATTTTAAATATGGCATGAACCCTCATCTGTCTTTTCTTAATTAGGCTAAATTTAGTATGATTTAAAGTCATACTAATGTAAGTAATAAAATAAAACTTTTTATAACAAATACACACCTGTAAAGAAATATTCTTCATTTCTAAGCCGTCGATAATAATGGATCCTTCAACTTTGGCGAGTCTGAAGAGTGCTGCGATGAGAGAGGACTTTCCTGCCCCTGTTCTGCCAACAATGCCCACCTTAAAAAAGATTACAAAAATATAAATAAAATAATTATTTCAATCAATTCTATATTTTCTCAATTATGTTTTTTCCTATGTCTAGTGTCTCAGAATTTGGCGAGCCTCTTATAAACTATGGCGCCAATTACTTGCAGGACAGTGTTGGCTTCTTGCGAGAAAGTTCTCTATAAAATAAGATAATTTTCTTTTCAGAAATGGTACAGAACTTAGGTCTTGAAATATGATATTTTATAAGGAATCGATATATGTAATTGATGATAAGACACTGAATCACAAGAAGCTTAAGACTGATGGAGATACTACAGAAGAAAGTATATCGCTCATGAGAAATCAAAACCTTGCATCCCACATCTTCGACAAAAATGAGCTTATATATATTTACCAGGGCTTTGGAGTCGTGTAAAAAAAGACGACTCCAGCTCCGAAGAAATATTTCATTTTAACTTAAGTATTTCATCAGATCATCTTTAGTCAGCCAAACATGCAATGTCAACACAATGGACTATTGTGGTTTGAATACACATCATTAAATATATATTCTCAAAATATTTCAAGCCGCTCATTTTTCACGACTCCAACTCCGGCTCCACATCCCTGATATTTAAGTTCGAAATGAAAAAATGCGACTTAGCATCACCATAGTCATTTTTTTAAACTTGAAACAATACAATTAATTGTCTTTCTCTTTATTGTTTCTTTTAAAAATGAAATATCTCTTTTTTCATCATAAACAGAGCAAATGTGATTATTGAATTATAATTCGGCCCCTTAGGGCAGTGCTTCCCAGAATTTCTCCGGGGGCCACCGCAGAACATGTTTTACATTGAGGAGGCCCGTGGATTATTTTTTTCAGATTTAGGGGGCCTTGGAATGAAAATATTTGGGAAGCACTGCCTTAAGATACAAGAAATGTGCCTCATTTTTCTCTACTTTTTAAGACAGCCAAAAAACATGTTTCCCCGGTGATTTTTTACCTCTTTTTAAACAGGTGCAAATTATTTAACACTGATGAAGAATATATCACTGTTCTCCAGTTTTTTCGTTAGCATGCAGGGTGAGTAAATAAGCAGTACACTGGTGAAAAGGTTTTAAATGATCTTGTTGATGAAACCAAAAACTGAAATTCCAATCAATTGTATTGTAAGCAATGTAATATTCTACCTTCCATCCACTCTTGATGTGCACGCTGAGGTCTTCCAAGACAGGTCTTTCGTTCTCGCAGTAGCTCAGAAAGACGTGTTTGAACGTCAGTGAACCGCCTGATGGCCAGTTCTTCGGAGTAGGCTTCTCTGGAAATATTAAAATATTATTTTCGATTATATTTACCGAAGTTATTGCTTGTATCTATTCTTTTTCATATTGTGCCGCGTTTACATTGAAATGTATTTTAGCCGTTTGAATATCGCGCAAATAAATCATTAATATGTCCCAGAGACAGTACGTGTTTTTGAGAAAAATAATTTTGGCTAATATACACTCGAATTCAATATTTTAAAAACCTATATTGACTCAGTATAGATGGAACTACACATATTCATCAAAATATTGCTTATATTCTATTAGAATACCAAGTATTTGATTTTTTAAATGTCTTGGATGTTCCGGACACCTGTGTCCACTTGGTATTCAAGTGGTTATATATTCGGTTCCATGAATAAACAGATCACGATAAAACAGAACATGAGAACATAGACAATTCAGAACACATTCAATTTTTAATTGAATACCTGTGTCTTCTTAACTATTTATTGGAAAAATATTATAGATTAATTGAATATCATACAGGTAATAATTTCAGAACAGTATGTTATAACGTGCGCTTTACTTTATCAGTCAATGGCGACTATTATAATCGTCGAATATAAGTTTATTTACGACAATTTCAGATTGAAAGTGTTATTGATATGCACGATTGCTGTTTTATTTATTGTATCTAATACGATATAGAGATTACTAATTGATTGTAAAACATCTGTACATTTCATCATTACTTAAGACATCATTTTCAAGGGCTTAGCTTTCTTTTGAGACTTAATTATAGACTCCATACATTTGTACGTTTTGTGATGTTCTGTTTTATCCGGTTACCGAATATTCATCTGTATTACTATTATGTTCTTTTGGGCTTCTTTTAAAATTTATAATTTGCAGGTTATGGTTATATATTAAAGATTCCAAGTACAGCTTCAACTTGACAGAATTGTTCTGACGTAACTCAGTTTTTCAAGGGGTTGTGGCTCCATTCGCTTTCTACACGACACCTTGAACTCTTTGAATGTCGTGAAAATGTCCATGTATGTTCTTTACACTATGAAAGTGTGTATAATGTAAGAGAGCGAGACAGGAAGAAGGACCTTCGCAAAAAATATTTCTATCTTTACCTCCAGAGTGCAGCCCCTTCTCTTGTTCCACATCGGTGTACTGAAGAACTCTCTCAACGCTTGTCAAGTGGGACACCACCTCAGTAGCTTGCCGAACACCAAATTGAAGCATGGATGTCAGGATGAGGGACTGGGAGATGGCCAAGCCTACATTCCCTGACAGTGCAGTGCCTGCGAAAATGATTTAAACATAAAATGAAACCTAATTGACCCTTAAATACACTGTTTCAAAGAATGAGTGAAGAGCAATGGAAAAATTACACCCTCAGATTCATAAGTAGAGTGATAAGACTAGTCCTATCTTTTTATCCCTACTTTCTTCAAAATAGAAAGGATAAGCAACTGAGTAACGAACAGTTCTTGTGAAAAAATCTGTTCACACAAACTTTATTAGGAGTCCATATGCTGCACATGGGGAACAGACAACGTTAAAAAAAATAAAAATATTATAAATAATAAAACTTTACCATCATCAAAGACAATGAAGGAGAATGACACACACGCCACAAACATAATCCCAATGATGTCCAGCCAGAACCCAAGAGTACTGCGACTTGCCAAGAACTGGTACCAAGACGTTGTATGCAGATCCTGAAAACCAAAGCATCATTCAAGTAACATTTTACAGTCTGCTTGATATTGCTGCCTACGAGATAACAATGTATCATATTGCATAGCAACCTAAAATATGCAATAATAATATGTATGTCCCCAAATAATAAAATATTCTAATGAAATCATATGTATAGTGTGCATTTTCGCCGTCGTAATAATTTTCTTTGACTCGAAAGATGGAGCGGAACGAAATCTTCTGACGAGATGAGGTGAAGGTATACCAAAAATTATTATGTGTTTGATATACATGTGAACCAGTGTTTCCTATAAGCTGTGCGCGTGTGTGCGCGCACACAACTTGCCGAGCGCGCGCACATGCATTAGCACAGAGCGCACACAAGTTACACCAATTATACCACCACCAGAATAAATCAATTGTCATTATATAGTGTTATTATAAAAAATTAACCATTTCATTAAGTAGGTCTAAATACCGTTATGTGGCGCACAAAAGATTCAATTTCCTATCAAAGTTGCACAGCCAATGTATTTGGCGCACATGGAAAATTAGAGGGAACATTGATGGGAACCTATATATATTCGTCAACCCCATATTCAATAATCATTATATTTTATCGCATCCATGCCATCCTCTCCTTCGTGCCAAAATGGCCATATTATTTGTCAAATTATTTTTTGCCAATGTGTTTGTATTAGATTAAGTAAAATATATTTTGCTATACAAGTTAATGGAATATGTGCGTATTGAAAATCTGAATTCATTACAAAAATTAAGATAAGTGAAGTTGAGATAACGAATTATTGGCAAATTTAGAGATTCCACTGTACTGTGATATTTGTGTGATGAAGAATTCCTTTGCCTACCTGATGAATATCAAACTCTTTGGCCAGTCTGTACTGCGCTTTGGAAGATCGTATTGTGGATATTCCTTTGATGGAAGCGCATGTATGGGAAAATACCGGACTCCGAGCTGGAAACAGACAGGAATAAATTCAATATTCAATTCAAAAAGTTATCTAATCATGAATGTAATTTAGTAAACACAAATATATTTTAAGAGTGATGTAAACCTAAAAATACATTTGAAATGTATGTTGTTTTACAAAATGAAGTTCATGTTTCATTTTTCAACCATTTTGGAACGATATAGTCTCCAAGTCTAGAAGCGAGCGTTTATGTTTGATACTTCAAACATTTCATTTTCAGAGACCACTTAATCGTATATTATTTATCTTGTAGTAATAGCCTCAAATGTAAGTTAAACGGAAATGATTGAAAAAATTGATTCGGAGTGTGTTTTGAATTTCAAGCTGGATTGAGAGTCAACTTCGTTTTACCCGACTCCACAGTCCCGGTTTGCACAGGTCAAATGCCACTACAGGACAATGAAGCTCACAAAATTAATGCAATCATTTTTTATACAGAAATTTTTGTGAAAAATATGAAAAAATATTGGCAAAATTTAAAAAGTATTTAATGTCGTTGTATTCGACTGCAGAGATAACATGTTCAAATCCCAGTACAGGCTGTCTGCGATGTCTAAAAGTAGAAGCAACTAACTTACCACAAGTCCTGACTTGGCCCTTTCTTTCTTTAATTACTCAATTTATAGAAAGAATTTAAGACAATTGAGTGATGAAAAGTTCTCGTAGAAAAAATTCTGTCAGGATAAGCTCTATTGGGAGTTCATAAGTCTAATAGAGGTTAATGCTTTAAAGTAAATACATACTTATTCCTTCGAGTCTTTTAATGTCTTGCGCCGTGCTCAAGTAGAATGTGATCAGCATGTAAAAGAGGAACAGAAGAGCGGCAGCTGGTATCAGAAGCCACTGGTTCGTCAGACTGACCATTATCATGGCACTTATTACAAACATGATGATCTGGACTGCCTCCATCATATCCTTTGGCAGCAGCTCATCAATTGAGCCCATGTCCTTAGAGAACCGATTCAGGATACGACCTGAAATAGACAAATTTCACAAAACAGGACTTTTTTAATATCGTTTTTTTATAATAACGATTTTGGCCATTGTCAATAATTATCAAGATTAAGTATTTATCAATTCTTTTAAAAAAACATGTGACACATTTACAATTATTTATAAAAGTACTACAGTGGAACCTCGATTCTACGTTTTTCAAGGGACCATAACAAATGAACGAATAATGCGGGAAACCGATAATGCGGGAAATTTTCAAATAATACCAAAAAGATGTTTAATTTCCAAAATACTCTTTTTTGCTATGTCGACTAGTTTTTCTTCTGAATTTTTCCAATGTCTTGAATTGTTTTCAGTTTTTCAGCTAGAGTTCTAGCTTTCTTCATTTAGGTATTTTGGTTTTAACTTTTGAGATAAAAAAATTCGCGCAACCAGATGCAATGTAAGACTATTCTACAAAAAAATATTCTACAAAAACAGCCAATCGGGATAACAATTGGGACGTGCCGATAATATTTAAATGATAGATCAATTAAATCGGTAAATCGGGGAATATTAACGTGGAATTATTTAACATTATTATGACGGGGGGGGGGTCTTGGTCGAGTAAAAAAACGATCCATCCAAAAAAACGAAGATAGCAAGAACGGTAGATCGGGGTTCTGCTGAAAAAAAACGCGAAAAGAAATGCGGGTAAAGACTATTGATGAGAAATATTCAACGAAAACGGTCAATCGAGATAATAACAGATTAAAATAACAAAGTATTTTAGCTCTACAGTTTTTAATAATTTTATTCGTTGATAGCTATTTCGGCTTGCGCCATCGTCAGAGTTCTGACGATGGCGCAAGCCGAAATAGCTATCAACGAATAAAATTATTAAAAACTGTAGAGCTAAAATACTTTGTTATTTTAATCTGTTATAAATGGAGTTCTACCAAGTAAATGCCAAATCAATTAATAAATCGAGATAATATTTGTGACAGGACCAAAATATTTACACGATAGATCGAGGAAAACGGTAAATCGGGGAACGATTAATGCGGAAATATTTTACATTGTTCTTATGGGTGTTTGGCCGGGACTATGAAAAATAAACGATCCATGCGGGAAAACGAACAATTGCGAGAACGGTAGATCGGGGTTCCGCTGTATTATAAGTTTAATTATACTATTTCCAGAGATTTTCATAATTATATTGGTATGCTGATGCATACAGTATTTTCAACTGATGAAAAATTATTTCATAGATCAATATAAAGCAAAAGAAAGTGCTTTGATACTGGAGCAGGGCTTGAGAAGAGGAGAGTATCCTCTGGTATTATTTTAGTAAATTAAATTTATTTATCGACAAACCTGAACTATTCGTGTCAAAGAACCTCATTCTAGCTCTGAGAATCTTGCTAAACACTTGATCGTGCAGACCCTGCGAAGACTTGATGCAAGCCCTGAAGAACATCACGGAACTGCTTATGCTCAGGATAATACAGGCGAGAACCAGCGCAGTGTACACATATAGATATTCTTCTGTTGTAAGTGTGCCGAGTAATTTTGATAGTCCGGCCAAAACTCTTTCTTGCTCGCTATAAGTTTGGTTACTCTTTTTTGAGAAAGAATGGGCGTGGGTGTAATGGTTTTCCAAAGTAACATTCGACGCTTTCAACTTGTACAGTCTGTCAATCAAATCCATGTTGGTTATGGTTTCGTTTTTACTATTCAAATGAACTAAGAGATCGATGATGTGCGGATGTAGAACGGTATCGTTCTTGTTCTGTCTCATAACATCTTTTAATATCGTGAGCAGATTCATTGACGTGTTGGTTTTGGGAATCGAATCGATAAACTTCTGTAACTTTTCCTCGAATTTGATCCGGTACGTGTTGTTCGTGTCGACAGTATCAAACGATGTCTTGTTCTTGTGCGCGAGTCTTTCATAGTTAAAGATGCCGTACGTGGACTCGAGATTGCCGTCGGCTGCCGTCAGATATAGTTCTTCCATTTGCCGGGCCTGTATCAACAGCTGTTGGCTTCTTTGATTTGTCCTAAAAATAAAATACAATCTGTTTATACATATGTAAGAACAATGCTTGTTTAGGTTTAGACAATATAGGTTTTTAAAATATCGAATTCGAGTGTATATTAGGCAAAATTATTTTTATCAAAAACACTCATTATCTCTCAAACGATTAATTAATTAATTACCATAAATCTACAGTGTGAGATACATGTTTTACATTTTAATGAGTAAGGATAACAAAAAGTTTTCCACTCTTCCAACATCGGCAGTTTAGGATCACAGGGGTCTATCTACAAAAACATTGCTTTAAGTTCACTAAGGTATAACAAGTGATTTACCTTTGTGTTTCTTACATTATAATTTAATTTGTAGATATACCCAACTGTATCTTGTAAACGGTTATATGTACAAGGTACTATTTTGTGCCACTATTAAAAATGATTATGGCATTGCCAAAACCGAGCTTAACACAAAACAGCAATTTTTGAAGCTAGGACCAGTGATCCTAGCCCACGAAATGTGTGGTATTTTGGAGGCTTCCACTCATTTATGTGTGATATATGTTCAGATCAAACTGGGCTAATAATCTTAAGCAGGATCTTACACTCAAACACTTTTTGAAAGACCTTGGAGTGAAGTGTTCAAGTCTCTAAACCATATACTGGAAACTAGTCTTATGGAAGTATTGTAAAAATGAACTTTCGTGTTTTATATAATTTTTTTCATTTCTCCAAATAGATAAGTAAAAACAATGAAAACAAATAAGTAATATTCACTTTATAATAATTGAATTTTAACAAGTAATTGTAATTGAAACTCATTGACCTTTTGCTGACAATATGTCATAGTAAAATCTAGTTTATTCCGACTGAAGTAAACAATGAAAGAACTGGCTTCATCATAATTCTAGCCTCACCAGTAAGTGACCCAATAATCAGTCGAGCTGGCTGACATCTGACTGAGTACCATTGCGATAATCATCATCACCAGAAGACAGGGGCTCCTTCCCACTCGCCAATACTTCCAGTAGACGCTCGCTTTCATTCTGCCTGACGCGATCACCTCGGCTTCCTCCACCTGCGCCACCGTCTCTTCTTCTTCATATTCTGACTTTACAGTTGACTATGGTCAAGAAAGTAATATTAATATGACAGAGAAATTTTGAAACATTGCCTATTATAACAGAAATATTACTGAATCGATTGTTTTAAAATATGTGTTATATCGTTGCGTGTTTACAGCAGAGTATTGGAATGTCTTTATCTGCACGATGATATCTGTTGACGCCAACGGCATCTAATAATATTAGCTTTATTTAAAATATGAATTGATTTAAAAAATATATATTATGTCTGGTTGAAGGTGTTGATCATTAGTGATAGAGCTCTATTAATTTCTGGACACTAATAAATCTGAGAATAGCATCGCAGGTCCAATTTGTGTGAGACAATTGACTTCTTTTAACTTACAGCGATGGATATTCTTCTGGATATCTCCCTGATGCTCTTTGTTGGTGCGAAAAAGTTATCATTGGTGTCTTCGTATCCAGCTGTAGGTGTTTGTGTTCCCAATAAGCCCGCCAGGTCTTTTCCTGACTGCATCAGCTCTTCATAAGT
Organism: Himalopsyche tibetana; assembly: GCA_030503985.1. Lineage (NCBI taxonomy): Eukaryota > Metazoa > Arthropoda > Insecta > Trichoptera > Rhyacophilidae > Himalopsyche > Himalopsyche tibetana. The sequence goes on along the minus strand of JAPJYX010000052.1, from coordinate 1,747,505 downwards.
TCCAGTCACTTCAACTCTTCCCTGAAATGATACAATAGTGATATGTTTGTTCATCAACTGATATATAGTGATATATTTTGAGCATCAATGAAAATAATCGGCAAATCTTTTGTTTTTATATTCTGACTGATTTGTCGACAGCAGACCAAATGAGAAATCAAATGAATTGTTGTTAAATTCTAAGTAAAATATTCACAACCATATTGTTTTTGTTTGGAATCAAAGCATCGGTTTTACAGCTTTTTTAAATCATACAGCACTTTATTTAGATTACGAGGAAAGTTTTTTAATTAACTAATTGACATACACAGATAAAATTGTGTATTAATAGAAACACTCTATGAAATTTTTTCTATTATGACACTTACGTTATTCATAACGATTATATAGTCTGCCGACTTGAGATACTGCAGCTGGTGTGTCACCAAGATGCGTGTCTTCCCTCGGAGGAAGTCATTCATACAGCAATGGAAGAGATGGCTTGCCACAGCACCGTCAACACCTGATAGTGGATCATCCAGTAGATATATATCTGCCTGAAAATATAAATGAATTTATTTAGTTGATAAAATTCATAGAAAAATTGAAGATCGGTTCCCTGGATTTAAAAAACCGTGCTATTTGAAAAAGCTTGTAAAAAAAGGTAATAATGACGACCTAATAAGTTCATTACACAAAATATTATTCATAATGTAGGTATAAATTTTAATTAGGAAAAGGTAATACTTATCATCGCTTCTGGGCTTCGCAATGACTGACACGTTTAATGTGTTAGAACAGGGGTTCTGAACCCTATGCCCGTGGGCGCATGTGCGACGGCGGAGCCATTTTTGTGCGCCCGGCAAAGCATCAAATACAATTTAAATGTCAAGGATCGTACTATATGTGCTTTGTTATTTTTATGATTTTTTTGTAAATGTAAATAAATGCATAAATGTTACACATGTAAAGCTGTTAAGGGAACATTAATAAAATTAAAACTTAAATATATACTACTTTTTAATACTATGTACATATGTAAATCTTGTTTTTTTTAAATCCGGCCTCCGCCCGTCACTCTTCTCCTAAATCTCAACTGCGCCCGTCACCGCAATAAGGTTAAGAACCCCTGTGTTAAAATATAATGAAGCCTCTTGCTTGTTATAACTGTCTTATATTGTTGAACTTTTTCTTCTTCTTCGGTTTCTGTGTTTTTTGTGTCTGGGAAACAAATAATTTGTGTAAAAATATAATATTTGTGCTTTTTAGCAGACGGTGCTATTTCAAAATCGTTTAAAAAAAGAGTTGAGTGAATTAAAATTCATCTCGAACAATTTTATCAAATGTGAATCAAATAAGTGGTCAATTTTTTATGTAGAAATATGAGTATTTTTGCAATTTTTACATTGGTATTTTGGTTTGAAAATACACCATGAATACAACTACCTCGATTTCACTAATACCAGTGAAGAAATTCCTAATTTTGAGCCAACAAAGTTATAAAATGAATGACAACCTGCGGCTCAACATAGAGAGCAGACAGTTTACAGTTGGAAAATAAGTATCTGCTACCGACTGGCACGTTTCCGACTCTCAGTGTCTGAAGATAGTAGAGATATATTCGAAGAACCTCATGTCACAAATTTACCGACTAGATGACACATCTTAATTACCTGTCTATAGACTGCTCGTGCCAAATTTATCCTGGCTCTCTGCCCACCGGAAAGTGATACACCTCTCTCGCCAACGAGTGTTTGATCTCCGCGGGGAAACTGCTCGAAGTCTTTTTCCAGTGCGCAACAGCGTACCACCTTAGTAAATTAAAATTATACACACGTTTTTAAAGGCTTGTATTTATTTATCAGGTCAGTATTTAAATCAATTTTTCAACGGTTCTTAATATTAACCAGATCAGTGTAAAAAGGAAAAAAAAATATGTTGGCTCTGTTCAGCTTACCTCTCTATATTTCTTGGGATCGTACTGTTGTCCAAATAAAATATTGTTTCTAATTGTGGCGACAAACAACCACGGTTCTTGGCAGGAGTATGAGATAGTTCCATTGATATTTATGGTTCCCTTGCTGGGAGCGAGTTCCCTCAGCACCAGCTGCAGCAGGGAGCTCTGAAAAAGAAGAAAAAAGGGTTATATAAACGGATCATATCTATTTTCTTATTCCACCGATTTCATGCGGTCTCGTGATGGAGATATCGTAGATCTACAAAATCTGTTTGGTACCTCTGAACTCGTAGATTTTTTTTCCGGATATAATAAAGATAGAAGAATGAGACTAGGACAAGATTGATAGTTAGTTAATTGATCTCATTATGCCCTGTTTTTAGGATTTGATGGGCGAGAGGGAATAAAACATTTATGTCTTTGAAAACAAATGGTTTAGCTAGAAATATGTTTTCCTCATATTTCATGTAGTGATATTTTAACTTAGAAGAGCCCTCTATCTTACAAGTTTTTGGAGATGTCAAGAAATCACTCTATTAGGATTTAAATGAAAGTGAAATAGTCCAAAAAATCTGAATTTGATGATATTATAAAGTATTGTGTATATTTCAGTCCACGACATCTTATATAAGAGATATTGAGTAATTTGGAATGATAAGTGGATAGTTTCAAACCTTTCCCGCCCCGATTGATCCGATGACAGCGTAAAGTTTTCCATGTCGTATCTTGAGTGAAACATCGCTGAGGACATCTTGCTGACCGCCTTCTCCTTCCTGCCATCGCGCGTTGATTCCTCGAAGCTCCAAAGCTAGAGATTCAGTCACCTGTCCCTGAGATTGACTGCTTCTCTTCAAGTCACCTCGACCAGCCGTTCCCATAGTTGGCAACATTCCTTTATCGGTTGGCTCAAATGCTGTGAAATAATGAAATAAAATTAAAATTCATAATTTTGTTATTCCAGTTGCAGTGTTATTATATTGACACGTGTTCCGCCTCTTTAAGAAGCATCATCAGACAAACCATATCATAAAATTTAAGTGTTTAATTCCTCCGGCTCATCCAGTCCTAAAAAACAAAACCTAGCAAGAGTGATTAGCTTTTTATGCCTTTGCACAGAAATCCATAAATCAAATTAAAAAATCAATACAGTATGATAGTGTAAACTTACACAAATTCTCAATCCCACCGTCCTTGGGTATTCTAAGGTTTGGTGAGTCAGTCTCTTCGAGGAGTAAAAATTCTTGGATCCTTCGGACGCTCACCAGACACTCCGCAGAAGCGGTCAATGCATTTGGGTAGACGTACGCTAACATGGTCTGCAGCATATTGTATAGTTGGGCCAATGAGTATACCTTAAGCGTAACAAATCACAAATTGAAACAATATGCGAGTTTATAAAAATCGGTGATAGGTTTCCAAGATAACCATTTTATCTAATGAGTTGAATATGTCAAAATACTTTGACATATTTTCCTGATTAAATTTTTTCTGGGGTGCAGTGTTTGATTACCCCACTAGCACACGATGCCCGTGCTTGGGTTCTCCAATCTTAGTGGGCTCAAAATAGCATATATTTTATAAAAAAATATACAATACTAAAAACAGGGACTCCAAATTTGATTGCGCCTGGGGCCTCCTAAGTGATTAATCCTTTACTGCTGGGGTCACGCAGTCTAGTGGCCCGTTAAATGATATTAAGTATTACATACAGATCGCACTCAAGTCTACTTACGGTAGAGGCATCAACGGCATGCCCCAGCAGCGCATGTCCAAGCAGGGCGATATAGAGTGAAGTTCTTTCGGCAAAGATGAGGAAGCTGGCATTGACAGCCCGGAGGCAGGACGCCTTGCTCACGTTTGCCATTTCTGTTTTGCGTGCATTCTTCACCGCTGTCTCAAAGGGCCACTCCCAAGCGTACATTTTTATAACCTGAAAAATCAGAATACAATGGTTACTTTATTTCTCTGTCATATTTCACAATTTTATATTTAAACTTAATCACTTTTAGGATGTTTACTGTCAATACTTAGTGGAAAGGCATTATATTAATAAAAACACAATATTCCTTTGTACTTTATTCCACTTTATTTAAAAGGTCAAGACCGGTTTCGCTCATTGCTTAACTGATTCAACTGCTCAACAAGTTGAAAATGCTCGCAATGAGCGAAACCAGTCCTAACCTTTTAAATAAAGTGGAATAAAGTACAAAGGAATATTGTGTTTTTATTAATTTAAACTTAAACCCGGTTTAGATATGCTATCTCATTTTAACTGACAGTTTATATTATTGATAGATGGTGCTTAGCACTCTGTTCTAAGAATTAAAAGTAATATTATTTTCTATTGATGTCTTTTTATCATGATTAACTATATCCATAGTAATTTTTGATAAATCACTAATCATGACAAAATCTATGATTTTTTTACGAGATAGCAAGCCACTTATATTAAATTTGACAGCCTGTAACGATGCCCTTTGCTTAAATTAATAATATTTAAGCATGTGCACTTCTAATAACAGGTATATTGAGTATTTGTGTTTTTTTTTCCGACGTAACGTGGTGGAACAGTGTTTCGACACCTTTATTATCGACACTTTTAATGTTTCAAATCACTATTAGTAAAATTTAATTCTTATTTTCCTTTGAAAACTTTTGATTTTTAATGCCGAAACACGCTTACAAATATTTTTTATTAAATCACGATCTCCCGGAAAAGTAAAAAAGACAGTAAAAAAAGAATTATCAGAACTAAGATTAGACCTACAAAATAGATTTCCTTGAATGCGTTGGTATTTGTAATATCTGTCCCTCCCACTCTTGCAATCCTATCTCTCTATCCCTAATCTTTTAAAAAAAGGGAGGTTGAGCAACTGACTAACAAGTAGTTCTCGTAAACGCAACTATATTGAGATACCTCCATTAGGAAACCATAACCTCCACATTTAAGAACGGACATGAATTAGAAAAAAAAAATGACGATGAAACCAATTTTAAGCCACTTATGAAAACAATGGTTACAATGCCAGAAGACAGCAAAGAAAATGACAATGAATAAATTTTGTTTTGTTTTAAAAGTTACAACGTTTTCATGTTTTATATAAAAAAAAATATCTTAAAAATACTCATGATGTTTTATTTGTACCTGCTATATTTTTGAAAATATTATATTGGATAAATATTTTTGGGTATGACGTATTTTTGGGTAGAGCTCTTTTTCGTCGATTTTCCAGAACGGATTTTCAAATTTAGCATGGAATCAATCAATGTCTTCATTTACGCTATTTTTTTTTAAAATGAATGGAACCTATCTAATGATTTTGTACGACTTCCTTGCTTTTTTACGTGATTTTGTGAAAAACGTATCTACCGCGTAAATCGGGGGATGAGTGTTTTAGTTCTCACAATTTATATAAGATATTCATTCCTTAGCATAGTTTAAAAAATCGGCACGATAATCATCTATTTAATAAGAGTACTTTTCTTCTTTTGTAAAGTAATGTGAAACTGTCTTTACCAATTTTCCCCATAAAGTCACTGATTTGTATATAAATATCTGACAATATTGTTACGAGAGTTTTTCCATGCTCGATTCGGAGTATACGATATCTAGACCGTGACATCTTGTAATAATAAATGTGTGAACAGATTGTCGATTGTGATTTATTTGGAAACATGTATTGTAATTTATACACTGACGTCATTGCAGGTGACGTTTCACGTCGTACCACGCATGAATGAATTTTGACGTTTAAACTAGCGGGAAAACCCGGCAATAATAACATGAGCATTTCTGTCATAGACAACAACAAAAAATACGAGGAAAACTATGACAGAATTTCGACAGGCTAATTTATAATATCAATTCGCAATCTGCGACGTTACATTGTAGATTTATGATGTTATTTTTAAAAAAAGATTTAAAACAGTGACGCACAACATCAATCATCCTTTTCTCAGTAAATTATTGTTCAACGGGGTCGCAGAGGTTGAAAGCTTTGCAAATTATAAAGTAATATTTCAAAAAATATAGGAAATCTTTTTTTGTTTCTTACACTAGATATGATTTAATATACGTCAGTGAACGTATTACCACCACCACAAGCCTTCTCACTATTTTTACAGGGTTTATTCTTCAGCACAACAACGTTATTCGTGTTTCAAACTTTTGCGTGAAATGTCGGAGGAAACACTTGGTTTCTTGCACACTGTGCACAAAGTAAAAAAGATATGGAAGAACTTTTTTTTTTTTGAGATTCATTCGCTCTCTATAAGACGCCGAAAGCCATTTAATTGCAGTGTAATTAATTTGATGTATGCTTAGGGTTGCCAAATTTCTTGCAAGTCAAACTGGGACATTTCGAATCCAAAAACCCAGGAATTTACCGATTTGCCCAAAATACCAGCGTGACTCGTTTTTTTTTTTAACTCTTCCAAGACTTTTGAATCCAAAAAACCCAAATAATCAGCGTGCGTCGTAAACCGGGTCATTTGGGACACATTCCAAGCGATGTGATAATATTCCTGAATTTTATTGCCAAATTAACATCTTGGACTATTTTACTAACATGCCGAGCTGGATGGGCTCAGCAACGAAGTTACCATGGTCTCGTAAGATATCCTTTTGCCACTTTGAATCTGGAAAGAATTGATAAGTCAGCCCGCCCTATAAAGAGTTGGTTTTGGAAACCAATAGCCATACCTGGATTCCGCAGATGATCTCATCCATGAGCCGAACCCTCTCATCTGTTCTTCGCGCTATTTTTAAGCGAAGTCTCGCAGAGATTCTGCTGATGTAACCTATAAAGAAAAAAGAGAAAATGTTTATTCTTATGGTTATAATAAATATCAAGGTTCAAGTTGAAGTTAGTACATGAGGATGAGTATTAAGTTTTTAAAATAACTGACAATGTTTTGAATGTCCAATAAGCAAGAAATAAGAGTCTTAATCTCTCCTTCCGGAAAGAGTAAAGATAAAGAGACTAGTCCAGATACGGAGCATGAGTGTTCGCTCAATATATAATATATCTTGTGTTTTTGACTATACAAGAAAAAGTGGGCGCAGAGGTGAACAATCTGTGATAGGACACAAAGCCTTACATCAATTTAAAAAAAGTGCGCAAATTATTTAAAAAAATACAATGCCTATCTTACAGATAATTATGAAAATGTCCTTTAAGGCAGTGTACCGCTTATAAATGTTTAAAGTTTCACAGACCCCTTGTGATTTAAAAAAAAATGAATTACAGTAATAAAGAAAATAATTTAAATTAAAAAAAAATATTATGCATAGTAAAACAAGTATGGTTTTGGTTTTGAAAATGGCCACGCGCAAAATGCTCAAGACCTTGTAGAAGTAACTGAAGAATATTCCATTTTTTTTTATCCGAAGGAGTTGATTTTTGTCCTTGGTGAAAACTTTTACAAAGAAATGCAAAATCTAAATTGGTACATCCAGAATTGATAACTATTTTATTAGAAAGAAAATTGAAAAAAGGTTATTTAACGGTTTTCTATACTTTAGAGCTAGTTCTTTTAACTACTTCATTAAGAATAAGCTTCCAAAACTTAACTGTGCTGACTGAAATGTACAATATCATAGTAGGCAAACAAAAAAACAATGTACCAACTTTGGACAGGCAAGGTCTGAAGAAGAATAGCCGCCACGCCCAGCAGGGCCACAGAGCTGATGCGATGGTAGTAGAGGTAGCAGCAGAGGGCAATCTGGATGGGGACCACCCAAATGATGTGCAGAAATTTGAGCACGGAGTCAAAGCGGTTGACGTCGTTCGACAGCATGTTCACCACTTGGCCAGCGGTGGTCTTCCCCAAGGAGCCGGTGCTCAGTCGCAAAATCTGAATCAAGAACAACAACAAAAGTTTTCAAAGCATTTTTTTTTACTAATATTGATTTGAAACTATAAAAATGCCGAGAAAAAAGACACACGATTTTGACTATTTTTTCACCCCCCATCGTTCCATTTTCACATTTTGTATGAAATTCTGACATTATGTCAGAATCCTCCCTGCATCAACCCTGCCAACGCGTTTGGGGCCTCCAGTTTGTTGGGGCCTCAAAAATAGAATATATTATATAAAACCGTATATTACATTCTGTTTTTATATTTGTTATTATGTTACGCATATTTTTGTATCAACTTGATGTTATTCGAAAAATAGAACTTTTAAATTGTATAGCGTCTTGGACCTCTTGAGTTCATCCGTCGATTCTGGAAGCTTCCGTAGTGGCTTGATTATGTTTCACGTAAATATGACAAATATTCAACGAACCTTTCTGTATATTAGCGAACAACATGCTATCCTTATCCGCATACCCAGCTGCTGCTGCCGAAGTGTGGTGTGATGCTGGATGAAGACGTTGGCCAGCGATAGTGCCACCACGCCTCCTGCATACGCCAGAGCGTGGTTCCTGTTCTGGCCTGCTGCTGCCCCTCCAGCTGTGAAGTATCCCAATAGAAGAGCTAAAAGAAGTGGTTGAAAGGACCTGCAAGAATCATAGTGATTAGCTAACCACAAGTGATGTCCTAGCTAATGGCAGATTACCCTATAAGCGAATGAGGCGAGCGCTTATGGCTTCCGAATCACTAGTCCTGTCCTACTATCCTACTATTACTACTACTACTCTCTTTGAATAAGAGAGGTTAACTCTCGCGGCTCGGAGACTAGAAAAACACTTTTCATCCGATGGTAGTCGTTTAGGGACCCCAGTGGTTTCCTCATTATTGGCCCTATTCTCATGAATTTCAAAAAAAAAAAATAGTCTAAGGGCTTTAAAATATATCTCTACATCATTCCTCATACATTTTTTTTTTAAAAAAATCCGTGTTTTTTAATAAATAATCATATTTTAAGTTGCGCGTAAAAAAGACGTCATCCCAGCACACATATAAAATTCCAACTGACGAGTTCAGAATCTCCAAAAATACCCTAAGAAATATCTGTTTTTTTAAGTATTTTTGTAAATTCATGAAAAAGTATTAAAAATAAAGATATTTTGGTATTTTTTAAAAATATTTTATTGATAAATAAAATTACACACTTATTTACAGCCCCGACGTATTGTGTTTAGAAAACAAATACAGAGAGTTTGAGAAGGGACACTCCATTAAAGAAATCAAAAAATCGCTAAATAACTTTCGCATTATATGTATTATATTATTATTCTATAATTACTATTTTACTCAGGAGGGGGGTTACAATAGTGTTTCTTTTACTATATGTTTATCTGCATCATGACATCTTCGAACAAAAATTACATTTTAAAAAATTTAAACAAAAAAATATATTCGATTTCAACTTTTTTTATGGAAAAAACAACGCTTTGTGGGGGTGTATTATATATCTTCGAACCTGTAAGTGGCTCGGATGTCGAAGGTTAATTTCCCTATGTTATGACACTTCTGATTTTAACTTAAATTATGTTACGAAGATACAAATATATGTACCATTTAGAAAAGCCGATATATCGGCTCAGGGTATTTTTAGCGATTATATGAAAGCCGATATATCGGCTCGGGGGTATTAAAAGGGTTAAATTTAAATATAATCCATATTTATAAAATACATAACAAAAATGACCGAGAGTATATTTTTTAAATTTTATAGGGGGCTCTTCGGCTACCAATATCTTAACAAGAGGCTCGGTAAATCTTATCCATTTTCGCTCCCAATGCGGAGCATATGGCCTTCTAACGAAAGTATCTCAAAAAAAGTTTTTTTTTACGAGAACTGTTTGTTACTTAGTCGCTCAACCTTTCTTTTCCAAAGAGAGTAGAAGGGATAGAATGATAAGGCTAAGATAGGACTAGTGATTAACTCGAACCCATGATGTCCGGCAAGGAAGCCCACAACGCTGAATGAAAAAATGAACGGGTCTTGTTTCATAATAAAATTTAACCATCTACAGAAATTGCAGTTATGTGCTGATTTGATTCAAGACGAATGATTTATTTTATTTTAACAAGGGGCTCACTGGCCGCGCAGAAATTTAGCAAGGGGCTCGAGTGAGCCCCCCTCCTCGAGTTCCCTCCAACCCACCACTGTGTATGTTAAACAATTAATGTTTGTAATTAAGAGGCTTTCAGCCCATAATTACGAAAAACATGTAGTGTAGCTCTCAGCCAAGTTGGCAGTTATTGGAAATAAATAAACACAGCTATTACTCACTTGCAGCACACGTACTGTATGAGAACCAGAATTCCATCCAAAATATACTGACAGATGAAGGCCTTCGCGATCGCTCTCAGGAGTCGAGGCTTGGTCTTCAGTTTTTTGCATCTTTCGATTTCTTGGAACCATTTACTGAAATACGAAAAAACGATATTATATAGTGAAAAATACATAGAAGCAGTGGCGGCCGGTCAATGTGGCATTGGATGAATGAACCCTTTGTATATACAGGGGCGATTTTTTTTCATGAAATAATATTCAAAAACAACATTTAGACCATTCACTCATTTTAAATTCTTCGTGTATTTATTGTCTATAATAAATATTTAAGAACATTTAAATGTATTTTATTTTTTAGACAATAAAAAGATGAAGAATTTAAAATGAGTAAATGGTATAATTTTTTTGTTTGAATATTATTTCATGGAATACAACCGCCTCTGCTTATACAAGGGGTGCATTGCCACATCCAATGCCACATTGACCAGCCGCCAGTGCATAGAAGCTTTTTGTTTATTTGAAGTGATTGATTTTCTGTACACACAAGTGCAAAGCAACCAAGTTTTGGACAGTTGCTCCTGAGACACTCCCAGTCAAAAAAATCTTAGATACGCTTAACGTTTGGATGCTAACCACTGGATGCCATCGAATACAATTATGAATGGGTAAGCGGTAGTGGGTAGAAAAGGGCAAGTAAGTGCAAAAGATTTTTCCACACGACTCAAATAGTTTAGGTAAAGGAGGTCATTCTTGCTTTGAAGGCGTGCATTATCATGGTGCAGAATTATACCCTTCCTGCCAAACAAACTAAGACGTTTTGTCTTTCTTGACGTCATCGAAAAGGCGAAATCACGACCGTACAAACAAACAATCAAACGTACAAACGTACGAACGTGCCTTATCGACTATTAATATATAGATTGAAAATAAATTCTTTTTTAAACTGGATTGGAAAGGCCGGAGGGAATTTTTGGATATTACAAATATCCATGCCTTTGAACAGAAGTCATATCGATTGAAAAAATGCTGTTCAGACTAAGATTCGAAACCGTAAGGGCCCTGTATGGAAGCCAACGACGTTGACCACTGTGCCATATACAGTAAAACCCCCATTTACACTAAAGTCGGCACATTGTAATTGGATGAGTGAATCTCATACAAAATTATGGATTTGGTTTTTTCCGCAAAAATGCAAAACTAAGATTTTCTTAGTTTTGAAAAAATTATGGACGAAATATTTAGTTACTAAGTGATACAATTCAAAGCGCGCCAAAATCCAACACACACAGTCGCCCGGCTATACGTATATGCCTGGCACGTGGTAATTCGGGGTAGTGTAATTGGGGGTTCCACTGTACTCGGCTAAATGAAATCGTATAATTCGATGAAATATTTAATATCTGTGTTCAAGCATATGCCTCTACTTTTGGAGCAAGTAACCTTAGGCCAGGCACTGTGTACTTGCACCTGTCAAATATAATATCACTGATGCTGAGCACTGAAATTTTAAATCTATTGTGTCACATTTTCTCTGAATTAGCGAAAACACATAATATTTACACAAGTGAAAATTCAGTTCCACTTACAATACATTCACTGTCGCTGTAACATATTTATGTAAATCGACTGTGGAAAGGAAAAAGGACGTAACCAACACATATCAAATTTTACAGGAGGTGCAAAAAACGTGTTTTGATGATTTTGTGACATATGCAAATTATGAATTATACACAACCTTGAAGTGCACGGAGACTTCTAAACTGGTGTTTAATTGACATAATCTAATATTAATTAAAGAATTTGTCTAGCAAAAACCTTTATTTCAGTCTTTTTTTTTGGTTTTAATTTTTTATAAGCTCATCTTTTTCAAACTTTAAAGCCATCTTTAGATATGAATTCGGCATTTGCAGCTTGCATCCTTTTGATAGAACGTGTATCAAGTTGTATACATAGTGATTATCGAAAAAAAGCTGTTTTGAAAAAACTTTGTGTTCCGTCCTTTTTCCTTCCACAGTCGATATGTATTTCTTTAAATTTTGTTTTACTATCACACGATGTTGGCGCGCTTTGCATTTTACCACTGTGTAATTAAATATTTCGTCCATATATTTTTTTTTGCAAAACTGAGAGAAATCTTTTTTAGTTTTGCATTTTTTGCGGAAAAAACCAAATCCCAAATTTTGTATGAGATTCACTCCCCCAATTACACTACCCCGAATTACACTGCCCCGACATTAGTGTAAACGGGGGTTTTACTGTACATGACGTTTTTTTCCATAATGAATCTGTCGTAAACAGAATTTTGTTCTTCATTCTATAACTCTCAGTGATTTGACCTGACGTGAAACAAGCATGAAAAAAACATGAAACAATAAAATATTCTATAATTTAAAAGTAAGATCGGTTGATGAAGCCATCCCATATCATTATTGCTTCGGATGTCGACATATTCCACGTAGACGTGGGTGAGTTCCGACGAATACTATTTTTTATGTATTAAAGTAGAGTTCGTCGGAGCTTACTCAGTTGACTTCCTTGCCACGGTTTTTTACTGCTTTTAATATTAAATTATACTATTTTTTTCTCCATTGTAAAAGTTTTAAATTTTTAATTTGTCAACCTTGTGCAATTTTAATTAAATAAATAAATTATACTGCTCCACAAAGATTTTACTGAATAGGGTGACTACATATTCGTCTCCCGTATTGTTTTATCGTATGGATTACAAGGTATTGTTTTATCAAAAGCGACATTAATCGTTGTTGTTTTATGAAATAAGAAAACTAAAACAAAAGTAAACCCCCATTTACACTATAGTCAGGACCGTGTAATTGAGGGTAGTTTAATCGGGGGGTAGTGTAATTGGGGGTGTGAATCTCGTACAAAATTAGGGATTTGGTTTTATCCGCGGAAACGCAAAACTAAGATTTCCGTCAGTTTTGCAACAAAAAAAAATATGGACGAAATATTTAGTTTTTGCAGTAGTAAATATCCCGCACACAGAGAAACGCCCAGCTATGCGTGTATAGCCCTGGCACGTGTTGAATACACAGGCGCTAGCCAACATTTGACTGTATGCGCGGCACAGACGACCGTCTCTTGGTAACGACAATGGAATGCGACCGTGCAATTAGAGGATTTGCGGCGAATATTTCAAGCCAGTGCGTAATTCGGGGTAGTGTAATTGGGGGGGTATATGTTCGACTATTTCTATTTTTATGACATTATTATCAGTTTTAAGGAATTGTGTTTACTATATAATATACAATTAAATGTGTGTATTCAACACCGTTAATTGTTTGTCCCATTGATTTGTATTTTAGTCATAAATAGATACGCCAAAATACGGTGTTTTATTTTTGCCCTGTTCTGTTTTGTTCGATTACCGAATATAATATATCTATCAATTTCTTGTGTCAAACTATTTCGCCATATTGTAAAAAAGTAACTTATTTATTTGCTACGTGATCCAGATCGCCGCTGTCAATTGAATTCCCAGCGATTTGGCCACGTTTGAAGTACTTATAATATAATATGTACGTATTTTGCGAAATAATTTCACCGTCAGTGGATATTGTGTTTTGAGGTCGGCGAATTGTGAAATTATTTGTAAATTTGGATATCGATCTGTGTTATAATATGTGAAAATGTGAAGTGCATTTTTTATACGTTTGTAGGTCTTTTCGTAAAAAAAAGGAGATTTCGTTAAACAAAATCCTTGACTGTAATACAATACAATATGTCATTACGCTCACATGGCGTGATTCATTTAAATAAGATAAAAAAAAGATTAATTTAAATGGTACTGGTGCCGGTGAAGCAGGGCCGGTGAAACCACTTTACCCCAATGTTACTGTTGCGCCATAGACAATAATAAAAATATTTTATGCGAACAAACCAACTGACGTTGGTTTTAAAATTTACATTAATCTTTAAATGGTTCAAAAATAATTCCTTAAGAATATACTCATATTAATACGAGATACATAAACAAACACATATTTATTGAATTAAAAATACATGACAATCGCTTCCATCACGGATCTTCCCTGGTTCAAGTCCTGGTAAGAACTGTTTTAAATCCCTGCCACCCTTGCAATCTTAAATTAACGAAGGGTAGGAAGAGAGGTGACCTAACCAAAAGTTCTGTCCTACCCATTTATTTTCTGTCCCAACAGTAGTTTTCGTAGAAAAACTTTTGGATACATCTGTTAGGAAACCATATGCTGTACATTTGGTGTGGATTTTTATTTAAAATAAATAGCTATGCTAGGACATCCGATTTACCGTCCAAATCAAGTAACCGATTATCGGTTTCTTTCAAATAAATAAACCAGAATTATTTAATAAAAGACCATTCGTTGCACCACACAAACCAATATTTCAAAATAAATAAAATTTAAGGCATTTTGATTACTTAAAATATGAATTGATAAAGTGCATAAAAGATTAGATTAACTTTTTTTTTCAGCCAAATCCGCTCCTATTGTGAAGCATATGGACTTCAAATGAAGCTTGTTAAAAAAAGTTTTTTTCGAGAACTGCTTGTTACTCGGTTGCTCAATCTCTCCCTTTTCGATGAAAATAGGAATACAAGAATAGGGGTAAGAAAGAACTAAAAGTTAGCAAATCGCTTTCTCTAAGCTCCGTAATTATAAAATTGGAATGGAAGGAGGGAATAGAAATGTAAAACAATTGAAGTATGCAGTGGTGGATTAAGCACTTTGGAGGCACCAGGCGCAATAAGTTTTGGAGGCCCTGTTTTTTTAACAACATAAAAGTGCTACAAAACTCTTTGTAGAATAATAATGAATATTGAAAAGTGAAATTAAAATATAAGATTTTATTTACTTTATGCTATTTTTGAGGTCCCTAAGATTTGGAGGCCCCAAGCGCGCGCCTCTTGCGCTTATGGGGTAATCCGCCACTGGAAGTATGTATTTATTATTCCCACTTCACTTTTACGATACTTTAAGATACGTAGAATATTATAATATGTCTAACTCAGTTGTTATTAAAATACCACTTGGCTTACTTCATCTCTCAAGGGCTAATTATATGAATTATTTTGAAAATATTTTAAAAAAATAAACAGCTAATTATTAGTGTATATTTTCTGTTAGTCCTTGCTATGTTAACTTCATAGTAATACTATAAACTAATTAACATTAAATACATATTCAAAAAATTAATTAAAATACACCATGATTAAATGTACATAGTGTAATATAATAGTAAAGACTTAACATTACGTAAGTAATTATGTTAAACATTCAAAATAATTAAATACGCATTAAAATCATTAATTCGTAACTGTTCAAAGTATATTGGCAAATCAAAATTACACCAATTTTAAATATTCATCAAATTTTTCAAGAAGTAATAATATTATTGAAATGTAACCAGTTAATTAAGTTTCATTAGTGATATAAGATTTCAACCAAGTTCAATTGTATTATTTTTGGATTTAAAAACTTACTGTTTTCTATGTGAATATTTTGTCGAATGTCCGTTCCAATGTGAAGCATATAGTCTCTTAACCTTTGAGTGCATATCGACTGTGTAAAGGAACCCTCAGTTTTTCTAAAACAGTTTTTTTCCATAATCACAATGTATACAACTTGACACACGTTCTATCAAAAGGATGGAAGCTGAAAATGTCGAATTGGTATCTAAATTTAGCTTTTAAGTTTGAAAAAGATGACCTTGTAAAAAGTTAAAACCAAGAAAAATGACTGAAATAAAGGTTTTTCTCAGACAAGGTATTTGATTAATATTAGGTTATGTCAATTAAACACCAGTTTCGAAGTCTCCGTGTACTTCAAGGTTGTGTATAATTCATAATTTGCATATGTCCCAAAATCATCAAAACACGTTTTTAGCGCCTCCTGTAAAATTTGATATGTGTGGGTTACGTCCCTTTTCCTTTCCACAGTCGACATGTATTCATATTGCGAAATTCGTATTGTTTCAAACATTCGCTTAATACCAAATAATATCTAACAAATATTTGTTGTAATCTCCAATGATTTCTCGCTAAATGCCATAAAAATATAACGAAAAAATTTCTGGGGCCAATTTGTACCCCTCGCTCCTCGATCCTATATTCAACGTTTCGGTACTTAAGTGTTGACTAATGGAGGTATCCCAACAGAAGTTTTTATACGCGAACTGTTTGTAAGTCAGTCGCTCAACATCTCTTTTTTGAAGAGAGTAGTAGGGATTCAATATCACTTTATTGATCTATATCTCGTTATTTTATGAGCCGAATAGAGGTAGGGATTTTTAAACACCACAAATATCCATGCCTTCGAACAGAAATCGATAATTGATTGAAACGTGGTGTATATACTGGGATTCAAACCTGTGAAGTCCGGCATGTAAACTAACTGTGTAGACCGCTGCACCATCGAATATACATATCGACTGTGGAAAGGAAAAAGGACGTAGCCCACACATATCAATTTTTACAGGAGGCGCTAAAAACGTGTTTTGATGATTTTGTGACATATGCAAATTATGAATTATCCACAACCTTAAAGTGCACGGATACTTATAAACGGGTGTTTAATTGACATAACCTAATATTTCCTTTATTTCAGTGTTTTTTCTTGGTTTTAATTTTTAACAAGGTCATCTTTTTCAAACTTAAAAGCTAAATTTAGACACTAATTCGGCATTTTCAGCTTCCATCCTTTTGATAGAATGTGTGTCAAGTTGTATACATTGTGATTATCGAAAAAAAGCTGTTTTGGAAAATTGAGGGTTACGTCCTTTTTCTTTCCACAGTCGATATATATCTGTGGTTATACGAATACTGGTATACATGTGACTCTAATTTGCACGGCCGTTTTTTGCACGATATAAATATAACACTAGATTAGTAAACTAACACGATTCTCAGACACAAACAACACAGAAGCGGATAACGAATTTTCTAATAACAAGAAATTCAACAACACAAAACAGTAATAACAAACAAAAGGCTTCATTAGATTCTAGCACATGGGATGTGTCGGATATTTCTAGCGATGAAAGCGATTTATCCCAGTTTCTCATAAAATCCCTCGTATTCAAGTTAAGATAAGATTATTTTTTCATAATTAAAATATATACTATGAAAAACATTTATTTGGTCATTATTATTTACTTTTTTTTACAGCGAAATGTTTTTTTTTCCAACAAAAAAAAACCCAAAATCAAAAAAGAAAATCCCAAAATTCCGGGATTACAAAAAAGGTTCGAGATTGGATGCCCTAGTTTACATGACTAAGAAATACACAAAAATTTCTTATAGCACTAAGCTTCTAAGAAAATAAACAAAATTAGTTGCACGAATATTTCTTAACCCGTAACATGCCATCCTAAAAAATTACGTTCCCTGCCATGATGGCATCTCAGTTTCACTGTTTATTGACAATATTTAAACCTATGTTAGAAGCTAAAAATAATTATGTATAATAAAAAATGTATATATGCTTGAAAATATATTCTAGGTCTAATTTTCACCCTCATTTTATTTATAAATGCTTAAAATGATTTAATGATTTAATAGCTCAACTAGCTATGAATGCATCATGAGCATGAAGGAGTTAATATCTCATTTCCAGTTAAACCTGACTTACGTCATAATCTTTAAACACATGTTTATAAAATGTATAAATCTCCGACAGCAGATGAATAATAAATAGTGACCGTTTAAATGTTGCTTTTCCAATATTATAAAAATGTTATAACTCCTTTTTTTAATCGAATTAATGTTTGTATTACTAAGGGAACAAAATAAATGCTCATAGTATAAATCAATTTTTGGTCAGAATTCAAATAAACTCTCGGTCTGAATAAAATTCAATTTTTGGTCAGAATAAAAATATTATACGCTCACATTTTATAACCATTTTGGTAAGGTTAGGTAAGGCTAGGTTTTTTTTAAAATTTCATTTGAATTATGACTATTTTGTGTAAATTCCGACCGTTAATTATTTATCGTGCTCTTTGTACACTGACCATTTACCCTTAATTCGGACCAATGTAATATAAATTCAGACCAATGTGATAAAAATTATGACCGAAACTGTAAAAAAAATCATACCGGTTAAATACGAGCCTTTTATTAATATTTCAAAATGGTATCGCGTATTTTGCTCTATGAAATATTATATATTACTGTTTTTAAATGAGTAGTTACTTACATTTCCAATTTGTCCCCGAGTGGCTCCGAAAGATCAGCATCCAGTGGGGACCCGAGGTCATGAGAGACGAGATCCCTCTTCATTCCCTTCCAAAACAGCGGTAACATCCAGCAGAAGAACAGCTTCGACAGAGGGTTGGCGTTCTTCCTCAAGTTGGGCTTCATTGTCAGCTTGGAGGCGCCTGCCTCGGCCTGCTTGGCCCCAACGCATTTTTCTACAATGACTGCCAGGGTTTTTCGCAAATTCACAATCAGAAATCCAACACCTCAGTTAGAAAGCACTGTATATTCACCAAAACGTTTTAAGTCACGGATTTTTTAAAAAAAACAGCAAGTAATACCTGTTAAACACAAATCACATAGTAAATACACGAAAATTATCAGGTTTAACGAATTTTATTGGTGTGTGCTTTAAAAAGTGACATTACTTTCTTAATAAAAAACTGTTTCTCGTTTTAAATTATACGCACCAGTGACAACTAGAATACTGTGACAGACAGCGGTTGTGGTCGAAAGAAATAATATTATAGTATTAAGATCGGGCTCGGAGATACTCAAGCGAGCCCCTTGATAAATTTTACTAAAGCCGACGAGCCCCTTGTTAAATTTTAAATAAACCAAATCCCTAATTTTGTTTGAGACTCACACCCCCAATTACACGGTCCCGACTAGAGTGTAAATGGGGGTTTTAATGTATACTGACCCAGGGGTGGGCTGAAGGGGGCTCGGAGGGGCTCGCGCGAGCCTCTTGCTAAATTTTACCAAGGCCGCCGAGTCCCTTGTTAATTTAAGACAAAACAATATTCTCAGATAAAATTAGTATATAACTGCAATTTCTGACTTATATATAAGTATGACAATATATCTATGACAACTTCAGTATACACAGTAGTACATTTTTAGCCATTTAAATTGATAAGTTTACTAAATTAAATAGTGATACTCTTAAAACGGCGTACAAAATTACTATTTTTTTGAGGTGTCCCGGTTTCGAGGAAAAAAATAAATGGTCAAAGCTTTGGCCTACTACCATCCACGATGAAACCAACGACGAAGCCACCCCATAACGCTATGCATAAATGCCCAGCGAAATGGGAAGCCCACATTTCTAGTTTTCAAGATAGCGTTGGAGGGGGGGGGGGGGGGGGGGTGATTTCGTGACGTTTGTACGAGGGCCCTAAATTTATAAATACGTAACTGCGCCAACTAGCCCACCAAAATTACACTGACACATATAATGGTTCAACGTATATAAATGGGTATACAGTAAAGAATTATACAGTAAATATTGAAGTAGTTTTTATTCAGTATGAGTTCAGTTTGGTTCATTGGCAAAACATATTACAGTGGAACCCCCAAGTACACTATCCCGAATTACGCACTGGCTTGAAATATTCGCCGCAAATCCCCCAATTGCACGGTCGCATTCAATTGTCGTTACTACGAGGCGGTCTCTGTGCCGCGCATACAGTCAAATGTTGACTAGCGTCTGTGCATTCAACACATGCCAGGCTATATACGTATAGCAGGCGACTATCTATGTGTGGGATTTTCGCTTGGTGACAAAATTTTTCGTCAATGTTTTTTTTTGCAAAACTGCAGGGGAATCTTAGTTTTGCATTTTTTGCGGAAAAAACCAAATCCATAATTTTGTATGAGATTCACACCCCCAATTACACTACCCCGAATTATACTGTCCCTACTTTAGTGTAAATGGGGGTTTTACTGTAATTTAAAAATTAAACTTTTTTTTTTTAGAAATTCGAAATTCGCGTAACGATATTTTGTTACTTCTGAAATCGTATGAGATGAGAGGCGTACAAGTTAAAAAATTGGGAAACACTGATGCGATGTATGACTATTATTAGTAACAACTTAATGAACAAAAATAATGTAAATTTTATGAGGAAAACAGATTTGTTTTTTGCGTTATATTGAATGAACTCCACGCGAGTCAGTAAATACAAACAACAACTACATACCAAGAAATAATAATTGCATTTCAAAACTGGTTTTACTTATTTTTTACTACGTAGCACAAGAAATGTAAATTGTTGTTTTTGGTGATTATCGACTCGGAGACCTTTTTTCTTAAACTCCATCACTTGAAAAATTTACGTCCGCTACACAATGTTAAAAAGCTAATCAAAGAGTTTTAATGAATTGAAAGCCATGTAACTGTATTATTCTATTTGATTGTAATACATATACAGTAATTGTCCGTACCGGGATTCGAGCCAGGGACCTCCGTAACCGAAGTCAACGACGTTGACCACTCGACCACACAGGCGGCACAGTTTTTATAAATTGATTTTTCAATCGATTTATGAATTTCTGTTCGAAGGCATGGATGTATGTAATGTCTTGAATTCCCCCTTCCCACCCATCCTATCCTATGAACGGGGCGTATCGAGAGCGATTAGCTAACCACTAGTCCTGTCCTAGCCCTTTCCTTCTGTTCCTACTCTCTTTGTAAAAAGATAGGTCGAGCAACTGAGTAACAAGCAGTGTTCGGAGAAACACTTCTGTTGAGATAAACTTCGTTAGGAGTCCATATGCTCCACATTGGGAGCGGACATGGTAAAAAAAAACATGTACAGTAAAACCCCCACTTACACTAAAGTCGGGACAGTGTAATTCGGGGTAGTGTAATTGGGGGTGTTATTCTCACACAAAATTAGGGATTTGGTTTTATCCGCAAAAAATGCAAAACTAAGATTTCCCTTAGTTTTGCAAAAAAAATATATTAACGAAATATTTAGTTACCAAGTGATAAAATGTAAAGGACGCCAAAATCCCACACAAAGACAGTCACCTAAGTAAGCTTTAGCCAAATTCTAAAGGCCGTTTTAGATTAGTATATCTGTTTAGTGTAGTGTAACTGTCTTCAAACGTTCAATTGAGAAGTGTCAATTTTTCAAGGAAACAGGACAGCAAATGTTTCAGAGAGCCATTAATATACAACATATACATATGGATTTTCAGGGTAAAAAAACGTGATAAGTTCAAGAGTTAATATCTGAAGAGATGCAAACGACTATGCAAAGAACCGTATACGGCTTGCGAGCCGTGGTTTGCTGCCACCTGATAATAGTGCATTAGTAATTTAGTAACTAAACCAGATTTTATAATTTTATATATTCTATTTATATATGCAGTATTTTTTTAAAGATTTTAATTGTAAGAACTCGCAAGAGTTGTGAAAAATAAAAAAGAGATTCTTGTGCTCTGTTCATTTTGTGTTTTATGACACTATTCAGTTCGTCTAAACAACTACAGTGGAACCCCCAATTACACTACCCCAAATTACTCGCTGGCTTGAAATATTCGCCGCAAATCCCTCAATTACACGGTCGCATTCCATTGTCGTTACTAAGAGACGGTCGTCTGTGCCACACGTGCAGTCAAATGTTGTCTAGCGTACGTGTATTCAACACGTGCCACGCTATACACGCATAGCTGGGCGTCTGTCTGTGTGCGGGATATTTACTACTACAAAAACTAAATATTTCGTCCATATTTTTTTTTTTACAAAACTAAGGGAAAACTTAGTTTTGCGTTTTCCGCGGAAAAATACCAAATCCCTAATTTTGTATGAGATTCACACCCCCAATTACACGGTCCCGACTATAGTGTAAATGGGGGTTTTACTGTATACTAATCCAGGGGTGGGCTGAAGGAGGCTCGGAGGGGATCGCGCGAGCCTCTTGCTAAATTTTACCAAGGCCGCCGAGTTCCTTGTTAAATTCAGAGAAAACAATATTCTCAGATCAAATTAGTATATAAGTGCATTTTCTGACATACATATTATCTACGACAGCTTCGGTATACACAGTAGTACATTGTAACATTTTTAATTAAAGTAACAATCGATTGCTTATTTTAGTTTTACATATAATTTCATAGGAGTGATAAGAGTGATATAGGAGTAGAAGTGATAGGAAGGAGTGATAATTCACTCCTTCCCCAGAACACCGAGAATTGCTTTGACATTAAGCGAGCCTCTTGTTAACGTATTGGCAGTCCAACACTCTACTGATCCCTTCTACTAAACAAATATTAACCAATCTGAGCGCGCCTTAAACACTCTCTTTGAAAAATAACTTTTATTGAACTTTTATTAAGGAATTATTTACAATCATTAATAGTTACTCAAATACAAGCGACAAAGTAAGATTTTTTTAAAGTATGTATTGTATTCACGTTCCATATCGACTGTGGAAAGGAAAAAGGACGTAACCCATAGCTTTTTCAAAACAGGTTTTTTTTCGATAATCACACATTATCAAACTTCAGCGGTTGGCTGCCAATACGTTAACAAGGGGCTTGCTTAATCTTAAAGCAATTCTCGGTGTTCTGGGGAAGGATTAAATTTTTTATCACTCCTATACCATTATATCCAATACTTAAATAAGCAATCGATTAATATAAAATGAACTTCCACAAAGTTACCGCCGAATCCATCGAAAGTATTAAGCAATCGATTGTTTCATAATAGACTTAATAAGAATGCAATTTACCGTTAACTTACCAATGTAAATGGCTAAAAATGTACTACTGTGTATACTGAAGCTGTCGTTTATAATATTTAAGTCAGAAATTGCAGTTATATACTAATTTCATCTGATAATATTGTTTTTTTCTTAAATTAACAAGGGGCTCGCCGGCCTTAGTAAATAATTAACAAGGGGCTCGTCGGCTTAAGTAAAATTTATCAAGGGGCTCGCTCGAGTATCTCCGAGCCCGATCTAAATACTAGAATACTATTTCTTTCGACCACAAACGCTGTCTGTCACAGTATTCTAGTGTGGCCGGCGAGGCCACAGTAAAATTTAACAAGGGACTCCTCGAGCCCCTCCGAGCCCCCTCCAGCCCACCCCCGTCAAACTTGATTCACGTTCTATTAAAAGAATGCAAACTGCGAATGCCGAATTAGTATCTAAATTCAGCTTTTATGTTTGAAAAAGATGACCTTGTAAAAAAAATTAAAACCAAGTAAAAAGACTGAAATAAAGGTTTTTCCTAGACAATTTCTTTAATTGATATTATATTAGAAGTCTCCGTAAACTTCAATGTTCTGTATAATTCATAATTTGCATATGGCCCAAAATAATCAAAAAAAAGTTTTTTGCGCCTCCAATAAAATTTTATATGTGTGGGTTGCGTCCTTTTTCCTTTCCACAGTAAATTTGATCTTCACCGACACATCTTCTGATATAACATTAGAAAGTTTTTCTTTTAGACAGATAACATTTAATTTATCGCTTTTGAATAAACACTCACACTTGATACAGTAATTGTGTTTTTTACTGAGGCAGGTGACTCTTTTATGACAATACATTGAATATTTTTTAAGTTAACCATTTAAGTGCCACTGGGGCGATTGATCGGCCTTCCATGCGTATGCGAAAAATACCCCACGACAACTCAATTGACAATAGAAAAATACCTTTTAAATAACAGTATAATACTTAAACCTCCGCATATTATAAAAGTTATTTCGTTTATTGTATAGAAAAAAAAATGTTACAAACTAATCATTAAGTTCATTAATCATAGTAAAAATGTTATTAATTAAGCGCTTTTTCAGTTAAATCTGATAATCAAAAAATTACAACAATATTATTTTTATCCTGATGAACTCCTCGAGACGTAAAAAAATGTCGGAATTGTCATTACATGAATATTTCCTAGTGCCCGATAAAGTACCACATCTTTCAGCGCCTGTTGATAATGCAGTGGAACCCCCAATTACACTACCCCGAATTACGCGCTGTATCGAAATATTCGCCGCAAATCCCCCAATTGCACTGTCGCATTCCATTGTCGTTACTAAGAGACGGTCGTCTGTGCCACACGTGCAGTCAAATGTTGTCTAGCGTATGTGTATTCAACACGTGCCAAGCTATACACGTATAGCCGGGTGACTGTCTATGTGTCGCGCTTTGCATTTGATCACTTCGTAACTAAATATTTCGTCCATATTTTTTTTGCAAAACTAAGAGAAATCTTAGTTTTGCATTATTTGCGGAAAACACCGAATCCTTAATTTTGTATGAGGTTCACTCCCCCAATTACACTACCCCGACTTACAAGTGTAAATGGGGGTTTTACTGTATGTGTAAATCTATTGCAACAGATACATAGTAATCATGGTTTATGGGAGCCATTTTAATATTGCTTTTACTTTTATCTAAAACAGGTTTTTGGAACTGTCGCTAAAGAACAATATAAGAAAAAATATTCCCACTAAATTTGTTAATAACGTTTGTCGATGTAATCTTTTTGCATGATCGTTTCGAAAATAATTAAGTGTTTCATTAAGCAGTTCTCGTAGAAACACTTCTGTTGAGATAAACTCCACATTGGGAGCGGACATGGTAAAAATATATATATAGTTTGGTATTGTAATAATTAAAAGTATTTAAAAAATGACACCCATGACTTGATTTTTTTCTCAGACTTTGTTCACTCATTTGTATAAATTTTATTTAATTTCCTTCCTATGATCTACAATAATGGTTCACACAAAAATGTGAATTCTAAATATTTTTGACAAAAAAATAATCTGGCGTTTTTAACATATACCATCTTAATGTCCTTGGCACGTTAAGGGTTAATATACGTGATGCTTGTACAAATCATTTTTGTGGGAATCATACTACAAACAACAACTGTATAAATAAAAAAATACATTTATACTCATCGACGCATACGGTAGGTTAAGTATTTATTATTCATATAATGCATATTATAAAAACAAAAATAATTCTTTATGCAGAGCTAAAATTACTTTTTTTATCAAAAACCTTTCCTCAGTTGAAATTATTAGTTCTTTTATGTATGCAAATCTATGCGTTTTTTGGCAGTTTCTTCTGCTCGCTATTACGGGGCAAACATATTGACTCCTAATGTTAGTTATCTCGACGTAATAAGTAGCTTCAATCCTTTGATTTTTTTCTATAAAACCATTGGCTGTTTTTCCCACTTTGGGAAACACTGAACTGTAGCATTAATATTGGATCTTTTATTGAACTTATATTCTTCATATTGCAAATCGAAAACTTAGTGCATTAGTTCAAGTTTTTGAAGAAATGAAACATAATTTTAAACCTTTTTCAAATGCGCTGCAGCTTCTGTAAGCGATTTGCGGTTTTGCGTCTGTGAATGGTTTTCTTGTTGAAACGAAATTATGCTTTTCCACGTTACAAGTGTCAACTGATAAAGGATGCTTTATATTAACCTGAATTTCATCCTGCAGGTGTGTCCTACACTCTTCGAATCATAAAATTAACAAGGCAACGTGATTGGTTAATCACAAGTTCTATTTAGCTTTACTCTCTTTGATAAAAAAGAGGTTAAGCAACTGAGTAACACGCAGTTCTCGTATAAAAACTTCTGTTGAAATACCTCAATTATTAAGCCATATGCTCCCAGGGGCGTCCCGTGGGCATACGCGAGTAGGCATTTGCTTAGGGGCGGCAACTCCTAGGGAGCGACAAA
Organism: Himalopsyche tibetana; assembly: GCA_030503985.1. Classification (NCBI taxonomy): domain Eukaryota; kingdom Metazoa; phylum Arthropoda; class Insecta; order Trichoptera; family Rhyacophilidae; genus Himalopsyche; species Himalopsyche tibetana. The sequence goes on along the minus strand of JAPJYX010000052.1, from coordinate 1,721,685 downwards.
TGATTTGTTTTGAATAAAAAAATATTTTGACTACCGAATTTGGCTTCGAATAAAATATGTTGCAGTAACAGCACTTTTTTTAAACTCTGCCTAACGAACGTCACTGTATGCTCCACATTGATAAAAAACATGGATTAGAAAAAAACGCTCGACAAGAAGTGAATTACGGCACCTTATTTTTAAAAAAAAAGCACTCACTATATATACAAAATGAATTTCTATAACCTTAACGCCGAATCCCTTGAAAAAAATGTTAAAGAAGTTAATCAAATGTCTTATATTTATGACGTGCGTTTGCCCGCTTATGTACGTGCTTTTAAGTATCAAAACTTTCGAAATGTTGTTCAAAATATCGTTACCGAATATCAATGTACTTCAAAATTTCGATCGTTTTTCATATCAGTTAGATAAATTCAATTCAATTTTGCAATGAAGTCGTACGCGCTCGGTCGAGAAAGTTTCCAAAAAAGAAAAACGGCAACACAACGGGCACGTTTTTCAAACAAGCCATAAGACTCTTACGTAAGATTAACAATAATATGCGTGGCAAAAAACGTTATTTTATCTTGCGGTTAAAATTTTGAACTAAATTCACAAGGCTTCGGCAGATTTCAGTTTTTATCACAGTGACATCTGTTGATGAGGATATTGGGATATAATTTATTATAGTATGAAGTAAAATTAACAACTTATTGTTATAAATTTATTTGTGGTGTTGACCTTAACACGTCGGATTCCGGAGCCGTGTTTTCCCGTGATACACTAGCCGAGAGGTGAGTCCTGTAACCGAGTTTTCACGTGATGCGCTATGCTTTTAAATAGAGCCTTAATTGTGGGTTTATAATGCAAAACGTACTATATACAAAATTAGCGATATTCAAGCCTTAGTAATCGACTGATCTTATATAAAATTAATAAAAACAATAATCCTTTGTACTTCATTCCACTTTATTTAATATGTCAGGACCGGTTTCGCTCATTGCGAGCATTAATGAGCGAAACCGGTCCTGACATATTAAATAAAGTGGAATGAAGTACAAAGGATTATTGTTTTTATTAATATAATGCCTTTCCACCAAGTATTGACAGTGAACACCCTAAAAGTTATATAAAATTATATAAAATCTTATATAAAATATCTACAAGACTGTCGTTTTCAAATTGGAAATCATATTTTAATGCAAATGCTATTTTTTTTGTGTTATTCGTTATAGTATTTGACTCGAAGAGTACGTTTTGCATTATAACCCCACAATTGTGGTATTAAGCAACAATTTTTTTTGTAAAAGACTCAATATAATCATTATGGTAGATACTCAAATCAGTCTTTTAATGATTACTTTTATTACTGATTTTATCAACTAAAATTTAAGGATATCATAACGCATTTGTCCATTTGTCTTTCTGAAGATCACATGATGATGCAGTCACCGAGCTCATTTTCAATTGTAAATAAAGATATACCATAAAAAATGATGTCAAAAAGCATTTATAAAAAATATTCTGTTCCTAATAGCAGCAGCAAAAAGTAAATACTACCAATTGAACCTGCAAGGTGTGCACCAAGCAAACTAATGAGTAAGATTCGGTACATGTGCAAACATTGTAATATAGCTTCCCATGGGAGAAAGTTATGGCAATAGTACCATACATAATTTAATACTTAAAGTCTTTCAAACAACCACAAAAGGTTTCATTTGATTTTACTATGTGGTTTCACAGTTATAGCACTTTTTAGTAAGTCCTTAAGAAAAGATATAATTCTTCAAAAATAAGCCGGGCACACGGGATAGTTTTACTTGATTTGGACCGGAGTCGAAAGTGAACGGTGTGTCGTGGGAGAAAAAAGTTTGCGAACCACTTATTATAGATACAAACTGGTGTAAAAAATTTCAACGGATTCGTCGGAATAAACACTCGTTCATTTTTAATCGTATTGTATGTTCATGCAAAAAATCTAGACTTATAATTCGCTGCATTTTTTCAATGCACAATCCGAAACGTAATTTAATTCAACAGTTTATGTTATCAAATATCGAATTGAAATTTATAATATTATTACTTGGTAAAAGCTTATTTGAAATTAGCTTCAATAAAATTTAACCAATTTCAAAAAAATAAATATACACTCTTATCTCGAAAGCAAGAATTTACGTAATAAAACCGTGTTTTAATTCATCGTTTTATTAAGAGTACCTTAACCCAGCGATTTCCAACCTGGGAAGCGTAGGCTATAAGAAAAGGAGGCGCGAATAATTTAAAATATTTATTTTCCCTTTAACCCGTTGAGTGGTGAGTTAATTACTCCGGCGATACTCATCAAAGGGTTAAACTTGTCTTTATTACTATATGAAATAAATGATGGGAAGGCGCGAGTATACTTTTTTTAGAGTGTTTGTAATGCTTAAAAATTCCCTCCTTCCCTTTCCGATCCTTTAATAATTGGGCGTAGCGAGAGCGATTAGTTAACCATCTTGAAATAGCTTTATTCTTCTACCCCTACTACTTACTCTCTTTGAAAAAGAGAGGTTGAGCGACTGAGTAAAAACAGTTCTCATAGAAAAACTTCTGTTAAGAAACCTTCATTAGGAAGCCATATGCTCCGCATTGGGATCGAAAATAGATTTTTAAAAAAAGAGTATGCAGTGGCGCAACTTTTAACTATCGATTTGTATACACAATCAATTAAAAAGGGAGTCAGATTCGTTAGTGTGTTTTTAACGTAAACTCCGGTGAAAACAGGCCCGCTGAAAATTTATGCTTGCAATGAATAAATTAATCGATGTTATTTGTCATGCCAATTATGGATGCAATGTAACGCGATATGAAAAATAAATTACTTTTTTATACATTCCAAATTATTGAATGATATTATATCAGATATATGGTTATGTGTGTGTGCAAAAGAAATATAAATAAGTCCTTAAAAGCGAAAAATGAATTGAATATATGTACTATAATAATTACAATAAATATATGCGTAAAGGTGTTAAAAGAATTCAAATCAGCTTTGCTGAATTAGTTAGTGCATTTCACATTAAAACATCACATTTATGTTGAGATAAACCATGGGTGGCCAAACTTTTGACCTCTAAAGGCTACACATTGCTAAAATCAGCGGTAGTGGTTTACTAACACCGTATGTCAGCGATTTCCAACCTGGGAGGCGTGGACTATTGCAAAGGGAGGCGCGAACAGCCCAAAATATTTATTTACTCTTTAAAACGTGTCTTTATTACTATATGAAATACAGGATGGGGACGCGCAAAGATATTTTTTCTCCAAAGGGAGGCGCAGTAACATAAAGGTTGGAAGCCACTGCCGTATGTAGGTAAGCTGTCACAAGAAGAGTAGTAATTCAAATCACAAAATAATTTGTATGAAAGAGAAACAAAATGAATTTACAACAAAAGATACAATCAATTCATGTTTAAAAGCATCAAGTTGGTGATTTTGAATATCATGTCATGGCTATAGATGTACCAGCGTAACTTGACTGCCCGCGAGGGCGCCACCATTGCATCATTAACGTTGCCATAGTCAACACGTCCTAGGGAGACAATTTTAGTTCTGAGTTCTGCCACAGTCAAGTTAAAATGGTACATCTCTACCGTTCATCTCTACCCATACCTCGATTTACGCGAGGCTCCTTTTAAGCTGCCTAACTTTAACCCGATCAAGACAAATACATTTTTTTGAAATAGTTGTATTGAAGTTGTATGTATTTGACGCAACCGCAAATTTATGAGTGATATAAAGAAATTTACAAAGTCAATAACAGTATATTTCAAAAAGGTAAAACATGTAAAATAATCTGCTGCTAGTTACGACTCTGATAATTATGATTTTTAACAAATAATAAGGAAACAACTGATTAAGCTCAAAACAGCAGAAATATTAAAATGGGTTAAAAATAATTGCCCTTGTAGATTGGATGGTTTTCACTGGTACAGTGAACATGATTTTTGACTTTCTTGAAAATATAACAAAATACATATTTAATATTTTAAATTTGTTATCACAACCAATCGTGCATATGTTTTATTTTAATTAAAAAATAAAATATTGTAGCCAATAGCTACACTATAAGTGAAAATGACCTAACCGAAAGTTTATTTAATTCTAAGCCTATTAAAATTGTTATTATCCTGTTTTCAGCTATATACACAGAAGTGAGCTAGGCCTCGGAGGGGCTCGGGCGAGCCCCATGCTATTTTTATTTACTAAGGCTGGCGAGCACCTTGTTAATTTAAGAGAATACAATATTCTCAAATAGAATTAGTATTAATTGATTAGAAGACAGCTTCAATATACACAGCAGTATATTTTTAGCCATTTACATTGATCAATTTACGTTTAAATCCGTATTGTTCATCAGTGTATTTAGTAACTATCAATTGCTTATTTAAATATTGCATATAATTGCATATGAGTCATTCACTTCTTCTGCAGAACACCGAGAGTTACTTTGAGATTAAGCGAGCCCCTTGTTAACACATTGGGCATCTATTATTGTATGAAAATATTAATTGCTATTCTAGATTAATAATATTTTTAATCAACACTAATATTATTTTATTATATCGACTGTGGAAAGGAAAAAGGACGTAACCCACACATATCAAATTTTACAGAAGGCGCAAAAAACGTGTTTTGACGATTTTGGGCCATTTGCAAATTATGAATTATACACAAACTTGAAGTGCACGGAGATTTCTAAACTGGTGTTAAATTGACATAATCTAATATTAATTAAAGAATTTGTCTAGTAAAAACCTTTATTTCAGTCTTTTTTCTTGGTTTTAATTTTTTACAAGGTCATCTTTTTCAAACTTTAAAGCTAAATTTAGATACTAATTCGGCATTTGCAGCTTGCATCCTTTTTATATAACGTGTATCAAGTTGTATACATTGTGATTATTGAAAAAAGCTGTTTCGAAAAAACAGTGGGTTACGTTCTTTTTCCTTTCCACAGTCGATATGAAAACATACTTCTACAACCCATGATATCTTTTTAGTATGCATCCGAAATAAATGTTTTTTACGAGAAATCTAAATAATTCAACAGTCTTTTGATCCATTATACATCATATAAACCATACTAAGCAATTATTATTGATATGAGAATATGTTTTTAACTTAACAAGGAGCTCGCCGACTTTTGTAAAAAAAAAACAAAGGTCTTGCGAGAGCCCCTCCAGCCCACCTTTGATTACGGAACGCACTTTTGAAGGTATACAAATATAAAAATGTCAAAACCAAAAAATACTTCGTTCGTCGTGAATATGTTTAGTATTAGTGTCCTGACACTAATGGACCGTGAGTGTCCAAACAATTGATCCAGGTAATAAAAATATATATACAATATATGAGGAGCAAACATTCAAAAAGTGTTTTGTCACAAATGTTGAAAAATGGCGTTTTATATCAATTATGATAGCCCATAATAAAACCTATGAATGGAAATCAAAATTAGTGTTCAAAAAGGTTTTTTTTTCATATTAAAATGAAATCATAAAGTTGACACATTCATACAAACCCTCACTTTTGCAACACTTAAATCATCATTTTCCAAGCTTTGCATTTGTGTGACAAAACACTTTTTGAATGTTTGCTCCTCAATATGTACCTACGTACAATTAAACAAACCTGGTAGCTATACAATAGCAGTAAAATAAAAATCTCACAGAAAAACACAGAACTAAATACGTAAGTTGTTACTTTGATAAATAAATATGATTCAAACACTTATTTAAAAGAAATATTAAGCAATTGAGTTGTGAGTTTAATATAAAGTGATTAAAAAAAAAACATAAAACACACACCAAGCTATGTCACGGATTATTAAATTAATTAATTTGAGTTAATGTGTTCGATTAAATCAACGATTAAGGTAATTTTTTTCACAGTAATTATTTATACTCGCTAATTTATTATTTATTTAGAATTAAAAAAACATACTTTTTTTGTTTGCACAGTAGCGATGCTGTATGGAATGTGTGAAACTTATTTATTTTGATAAACGATTTCGAATTATTTTTTCGCGTTATATATAATATATATATATTATTTTGTAGTTTTATATGTGTCGGGTGACGGTCTGACCACACCGCACGCTTGTTGGCAAAAGACTAGCGTAAAAATTTTAGACATTTTTCAATATTACCCATAACGGTGTTGCAATTTTAATCAACTGCCATATTGTGACAATAAAGTTTCACAATTTTGTCACTTTTTATTCGTTTTGTATACAATCTGCAAACACTTCCTCTTTGTATAAGGTGAAACTATCAAATAATTATACTGTATTGACTTTTAAGGTGTTCACTGTCAATACTTGGCGGAAACACACAGCGCTGGGCTGTCAATATGTTGACAAGGGGCTCGCTCAATCTCAAAGCAATTCTCGGTGTTCTCGGGGAAGGAGTGAACTTTTTACCACTCTTATATGCAATATTTAAATAAGAAATCGATTGTTACTTAATACATTTATTATATGTAACAATGTGAAATTTACCGTAAACTTATCAATGTAAATGGCAAAAAATTTACTGCTGTGTATACTGAAGCTGTCGTAGATAATACATATGTCAGAAATTGCAGATATATACAGTGAAACCCCCATTTACACTGGGGACAGCGTTATTCGGGGTAGTGTAATTGGAGGAGTGAATCTCATACAAAATTAAGGATTTTGTTTTTTCCGCAAAAAAAATAAAAATTAAGATTTCTCTTAGTTTTGCAACAAAAAAATATGGACGAAATATTTAGTTACTAAGTGGTAAAATGCAAAGCGCGCCGAAATCCAACACACAGACGACAGTCGCCCGGCTATACGTGTATAGCCTGGCACGTGTTGAATACACAGACGCTAGCCAACATTTGACTGTGTGCGCCGCACAGACGACCGTCTCGTAACAAACAACAACAATGGAATGCGACAGTGCAATTGGGGGATTTGCGGCTAATATTTTAAGCCAGCGCGTAATTCGGGGTAGTGTAATTGGGGGTTCCACTGTATACTAATTCGATCTGAGAATATTGATTTTTCTTAAATTAACAAGGGACTCACCGGCCTTAATGAAATTTAACAAAAAGCTCGCGCGAGCCTTTCCGAGCCCCCTCCAGTCCACCCCTGGTAGCACATTGTATTAAACAAATAAAACACCTTTTTTTACTGATTCCAAAATATTTAGCTCAAAAAGATCGTTTTCAACTAATATAAATAATGAGGCTATGAGAGGTAAAGTGAGCCAAGTGGTATTTTAGAAAAAAAATTAGTTGGATTCGCAAAAATATTCTACGTGCCTTTAAGTATCATAAAAGTGAAACGAGCTCTGTAAATAAACACTGCTATAGTGTTATCTGCCTAAAATAAAAATAATCAATCCACCAAAACACAAAGTAAAGGCCATGATTGTACTTAAGTCCAATGGAAAAGGTTTAACATTTTACTACTTGGCTCACTCCACCTCTCGAGGGCTCATTATTATTATAAAATATATAGTATATATAGTATTGTATTGATATACATGGTTCTCTTTATACACGGCTTCGAAATAACACGGTGCTTCATCCCTTGCATGTACTTACTACTCAGTACCGTTGGTAGAGGTTTATTCAACAAATTATAAATTTTATTGCGCCTTGGGCCTCTCGTGTGCTTAATCCGCCACTGTGAAGTACTGATTTAGAAGAAAAAAATGTAATTTTTACGTCGCTTAAGACCCCGTAGTTTTCATACAGTCAAAGGTCAAAATATGACCTAATAATTTTTAAAAAATCCTAAGTTTTTATAAGAAAATGTGTTTTTCTCTGTTCAGAAACAAAGTGGATTTGGTAGTTCTCGATCCCTAGCTTTTAAAATGCCCTCAACCATTTCTTTTTTACAAAATACTAAGTAATATGTAATTATGTGTTTTGTTTAGACTTTTGCCTATTCAAATAAAATTGTTCTAAGTATTTATAATATTTTACAGTCGTTGAATAACGATATTATAAATGAAAAAAAAACTTAATTGCCATATAACTTTGATAGATAATTTTATCACTTAGCCACTTTTTTAATACAATGACGTTTAACTGGCTTAGAAGAGATATACCAGCGGTAGTCAAATAATTTTATTATGATAGATAAAGTATGATAATACCGTCACTGTTCTGGCAAAAGTTGGTAAGTAACATATTGATAGTTCTGAGTAGCAGTAGAAAAGTTTCAGATTTTAGGATAAAGTCTCTTCATCGATATTGTATGTTACAAGACAATTATAATATCAAAATATAGATACACCAATGTTGTTCTGATACAAATAAGAGGTTATATAGACAGGGACAATTGCCTGCCTTTAATCAGCATTAATAATAATTGCCTATAAGAATAAATGCTTTTTTTTAGCAAACTGGTATAATCAATCATCAAACTGAATTATTCCAGACAAAGAATTTATATTGAACTAATTTTAAGCTTGAAAGGATTTGGAATAATAAATGTATATTAAAATAATTTAAGAACTTACATATCGACTCTGGAAAGGAAAAAGGACGTAGCCCACACATATCAAATTTTACAGGAGGCGCTAAAAACGTGTTTTGATGATTTTGTGACATATGCAAATTATGAATTATACACAACCTTCAAGTGCACGGAGACTTCTAAACTGGTGTTTAATTGAAATAACCTAATATTAATTAAAGAAGTCTAGTAAAAACCTTTATTTCAGTCTTTTTTCTTGGTTTTAATTTTTTACAAGGTCATCTTTGTCAAACTCAAAAGCTAAATTTAGATACTAATTCGGCATTTGCAGCTTGCATCCTTTTGGTAGAATGTGTATTTTAAACCAAAGATTAAAGAAAATGTAAGCATATCGACTGTGGAAAGGAAAAAGAACGTAACCCACACATATCAAATTTTACAGGAGGCGCTAAAAACGTGTTTTGATGATTTAGTGACATATGCAAATTATGAATTATACACAACCATGAAGTGCACGGATACTTCTAAACTGGTGTTTAATTGACATAACGTAATATTAATTAAAGAAATTGTCTCGAAAAAACCTTTATTTCGGTGTTTTTTCGTGGTTTTAATTTTTTACAAGGTCATCTTTGTCAAACTTAAAAGCTAAATTTAGATACTTATTCGGCATTTTCAGCTTGCATCCTTTTGGTTGAATGTGTATTTTAAACCAAAGATTAAAGAAAAGGTAAGCATATGGTGACTGATTTGTTGACTGGCTAGGCCAGAGCGATCCCAATTTTAAATCCCTACCCTCTTTGAAAAAGTTGAGTCATCGAGTAACATTTAGCTCTCGTGCAAAAAAGTCTTTATTGAAATAAACTCCATTAGAAGTACATAAGCTCCACGCAGGGAACGGATATGGTTAAACAAACATAAGTTATATAGATCATTAATTTGTGGTAAAGAATTATTAACCACTTGAATGCCAAGCGGACACAGGTGTTCGGAACCAACGTTCCCTCTAAGCTGCGCGCGTGCGCGGCCGCGCAGTAGTTGAGAAGCCTCCGCGCACTCATTCCGGGTTGGCGCGCACTACAAGACAGTTGCTCAATTAATATTTGATCGATCCGCGCAGCCTTTGAAATTTCCGCGCAGCTAACTCTTCGGCTTAGAGGGAACGTTGTTCGGAACATATGCAAGCGAGCACGGATGTCCAAGACATTTAAAAAATCAAATACTTGGTATTCTAATAGAATATAAGCAATATTTTGATAAATATGTGTAGTTCCATCTATATCGTGAGCAGATTCATTGACGTGTTGGTTTTGGGAATCGAATCGATAAACTTCTGTAACTTTTCCTCGAATTTTATCCGATACGTGTTGTTCGTGTTGACAGTATCAAACGATGTCTTGTTCTTGTGCGCGAGTCTTTCATAGTTATGTCATAAGATGCCGTACGTGGACTCGAGATTGCCGTCGGCTGCCGTTAGCTGCCGTCAGATATAGTTCTTCCATTTGCCGGGCCTGTGTATCAACAGCTGTTGGCTTCTTTGATTTGTCCTAAAAATAAAATACAATCTGTTTATACATATGTAAGGAGAATGCTTGACCACTTGGATCCCAAGCGGACAGAGGTGTCCGGAACATATGCAAGCGAACACGGATGTTCAAGACACTGAAAAAGTCAAATACTTGGTATTCTAATAGAATATAAGCAATATTTTGATGAATATGTGTAGTGCCATCAATACTGAGTCAATATAGGTTTTTAAAATATCGAATTCGAGTGTATATTAGGCAAAATTATTTTTATCAAAAACACGCAGTATCTCTGGGACATATTAATGATTTATTTGTGCGGTATTCAAACGGTTAAGTAATGAGACACCTAGTTACTTTAGATTTTTTTATCAAGCAGCCCTTGGATATGTCTAGGTGCCATTGTGTTTATCATGCATATGTCCAGATATTTTTTGCATTATCGTTATGCTTTTTGCATATATTATATATGGTCACCTGGTTATAGGAGTAAACATAACCCTTTGAGGGTTAAGGCCAAGCATCGTCAGAATATACGCTTTTTGTCAAGCTCATAATTTATCGTGTTTGAATAACCTTTCTTTAACGATGAGATTAGTGGTTACCTAATTGCTACTGCTAGGGTATTTTAGCAGTCATTGACACCCACGCCTTTGAACAGAAATCCGTAGAAAAACCAGTTATTTAAAATGCTCTTTCAGGGATTCAAACACGTGAGAATCGTGACTCAAACTAAATACATTGAACCAGTCGGCTAAAAACTTGGTAATATTAAATTTTGGTTAAGAACGGGCATATGTTGTGGTGTACACGAGCTCGAATTAAAAAAATGAGTTTTCAATAAATTTATAGTGTCCATACACAATAATCATGGTAACGTTTTCTTCTCCCTCTCTGCGCGTTTTTTTTTTTAAATTTTGTGTGGCCAAACAAATATAAGGTTATGGCTGGGGTCTTCATTCCAGCGATTCCGTTCAATTTTGTGATCCCGAAATTCTAGGATTGTGATGGTGCTAATACCGAAAAATTGGGAAATCAGTAAATCCCCAGTTTTTTTTAAAAAAAATGCAATTAACTGAAAAAAGGTGTTCTTTGGTAGATTATTTTAAAATCTCTCAATTTCTTCCGGGATCCCGAAAACCTACATCCCTAAATCCCGGGAATCACAAAAAGTATTTGGAATTGGATGCCTTAGTTCTGGCTGAAGAGAAAGCAAAAAAAATGTTCCTCCAAGCTGAGCCTCTTGCAGCATCACTGCACCGCCTATGGTTTAACTGTGACTGTGCTAGGAAAGGAAACCTCTGCGAGGAGACGCTAACTAGTGATAAACAACCTGATGCCCATTTAGGTTTTAAGTGTGGCCCAAAACAATGACGCTTTTTCGAACATATGGTATTGTTTGCAAAACTTTCCATGAACAAATGAATGTTTTGGATACATTTGTATTTTTGTGTACTTACATTTATGTCACTATATTATGTGTTATATTAACTTATAACTATTAATATGCTGCGGCCCACGTAATGAAGCAAAAACTGGCATGTGGCCCAGGCGAAAAATATATTAAGTATTGCTGTACCAATTGCAAAGTCACTGGACGAACCAATTCATAACTGAACACGTTGGTTTCTCTGCCTAGCTCCACGAACTTGTCCAGTTAGTGGATACGCTAGTATTAAAATCTTGTTATCATGAACCAGGATTCTTATCAGATCATATGAGAGTTATTTTTGATTCACTAGGAAGGATTCAAGAGTTGCGCAATTCTATCCAAGTATCCATTGGACCGATCAGCCGCGTCGAGCTAGTGGCTGCTCTGTTTTGTAATATTTAGTTTTCTGTGTTGTCATTGTTATGCTTTGCTCATCGTTTGTTTTGTCACCGAACCTCGAAATATATGGACACGTTTTCATACAAAAAAATGCGTGAGACTCTCAAACGTTAGGAGTAGGGTTGCCAACCATACCGGATTGGCCGGGATTGTTCCGGAAATTTAGAGAAAACTATTAAAAAAAAATGAAATCGACATCGAGTTCGTTCCCTCCCCAAATACTATTTAGGTACGTCATTTTGCTCAAAGCGTTGTTTTTGAGCCTGAACTTATTTATTATTATTATGTATTAAGTTTCTATAATAGTTCAAATAAAAAAAATGTATTTTATTTTTTTCGTACATAAAAAGTTTCCTCAGAAAACTAATTAATGATGATGATCAGTTTTGTCCCGGAATCGTCACGAAAAAGTTAGAATCCTTAGTAAGGAGTAGAACTTGTCGATTTTCAAAAACCTAATTTTTTGTCTAAATTTGCGACATTCGCGAAACCGGTTTTTTCCAACTTCTTAACCGGTTTTTAAAATTATTATTTAATTATTTAAATAAAAACGATGATATTTTGACTTGATTTTGTCATGGTTTCAAATAAAACGAGATAAAATAAATACGAATTAAATTATCTATTTTTTGTAAATCTTCGAAAACCGGGTAAAACCGGTTTTCTAACAATATTGACATTCGAAAACCGGTTGTTTCAAAAGCCGGTTTTTGTATAATATAAGCCCTAGTTAAAAGTTTCACTTCTTAAGTTCTTAAAACAGTTGTTATTATGCATCGTTCTCTCGGGCCAATAATATTTCATGAATGAGTTCACTGATAACTCTTGCCTTATTTGCATCTCATCTCATGAAAAATATCATATTATTGCTAACGTTTAAAATATTTATGTGTGGCCCATCAGAGACATGTATTTTTTTGGCCTACCAAGTGATTTCAGTTTGGCATCCCTGGGTTAAGCTCTTGAAATGAAATAATAGTGGAACTTTAATACCTTGACTGTGACCATCAGGCATTTTAAGATAAGATACATACTGAATTCTTGTGAAATAAATGCATTTATACATATTTGTTCATCGACATAAATGTTAAGGCGACATTTATTATCTTTAAGGACAAGATTTAAGTTAATTAAATGCTAAACAATGTGATAATTGCCACTTCGAGTAGGCAGAGTGTTAGAGAAATAAATAAATATCTTATACCTGCAATATAACACATTTCATAGTGTATATCAGTGGTTTGCAAACTTATTGTTACGTCAAAAAATAAAATAAAATGTGGTGATACCATGAATTACTGCACCAGGTGACACCGTTAATTTTTTTTATTCATAAGTAATTTCCGGCGAGATGTGAACCTCCTTACATGTTAAAAAAACACTTTTAAACTATAATTTAAGATTTCGACTGAAGGTGCTTGGTGGAATTTCAATATTAAATTTGAATCGTTCAAACTATGTACATTCTCACAGATTTTGTCACTAAAGACCCGGGATTCGCCTTTCGGCATCTTCAGGCGAAACCCGGGTCGTTAGTGACAAAATCTGTGAGAATGTACATAGTTTGAACGATTCAAACTTTTAAACTAATTCCACAAAATTTGTTAACCGTTTTAATAATGCGAAAATAAATTTTAAGAAAAAAATATGTTGTCAGTCACAAAATGCAAATTATTCAACGCTTACATAAGCCGGTACTGATTTACGGTAGAGAATCATGGCACTTGACGAACGCTCAGAAAAACCGTATACGTTGCTTCGAGAACAGATGCTTGCGTCAGATGATGGGGGTGAGGTGGTTTGATTTTGTGAGGAATTCGGAGATAATGGAGTGTACAAGACAGCGCCCCGTCACGTCAGTGGTTATGGAGAGACGTTGGATGCCTCCAGAAAGCCTCAATCCTGCCTGCTTCTTCTTTCGACCGGTAGAATTCCGGCGCCCCGGCTTTCTATTATCCCTAGGATGTACTCTGCGGAACTGAGGGATGCTGGTGTGTCATGGGAGGAAGCAAAGCAATTGGTGGGAGACAGGGAAACGTGGAGGTGTCGCGTGACTGCCATATGCTCCATATAGTGGGCGAATATGGTCAAAGAAGGAGAAGAAGTTGGTAAAACGTTCTCCCCTTCTCAAAGTAAAAGGAGATTATTGTTTTTTAAGCAGGTAGGAAAAAACATAAACCATTTAAGTAAATCAGACAGTGTTTGTAGTACTATAGTTTTTTTTTGTATTTGTGCGAACTTGAATTTTTTTCGTGCATTCATTTACCCACTATTGATAAACAATCATTTGTTTATCAATTCTTTTATTTCCTGTTAGTCCAGTGGCAGAGTTAATGTGCAATTCAATTGCGTTTTTGTTTACGGGTTAGCTTCCGTGTTGACTCAGCTTCTATCTGGTTGACACGCATATCAGTCGACCTCAATAGATAAAGGCCTCTCACAGCTTTAAAACGAATTATATCACCAATTTTCTATGGATTCCGCAGCTAAATTTTCAATATAAAATTAAGAGTATGTAATAGAATTTATTTTTCACAAAACCAATATCAATGTTAACTATATATAGTGTGCAATATTATATATATCTTATTTAAATAGCAGGAATGGAAAAAGGACCTAATATAATATAATCTTATATTAATTAAAGAAGTTGTCTAGGAAAAACCTTTATTTCAGTCTTTTTTCTTGGTTTTAATTTTTTACAAGGTCATCTTTTTCAAACTTAAAAGCTAAATTTAGATACGTGTATCAAGTTTGATACATTGTGATTATCGAAAAAAACCTGTTTTGAAAAAATCGATATATCGACTGTGGAAAGGAAAAAGGACGTAACCCACAGTTTTATCAAAACAGTTTTTTTTCGATAATCACAATGTATACAACTCAATTAATACACATTCTATCAAAAGGCTGTAAGCTGCAAATGCCGAATTAGTATCTAAATTTAACTTTTAAATTTGAAAAAAGGGCCTGCCAAACTTGCAAACAGTAAAATAGACTTAAAAAGGGTATTCTTAAACAATTTACTAAATTATTATTAGGTTACGTTAATTAAACACCAGTTTACAAGTCTTCGTGCACTTCAAGTTTGTGTATATTACATAATTTGCCTATAGACCAAAATCATCATAACAGGCTTTTTGCGTCTCCTGTAAAATGTGTGGGTTACATTCTTTTTCCTTTCCGCAGTCGATATTGTTTCGGGTTCTTGGCGCAGCGGTCGACGTCGTTGGCTACCGAGATGGATATCACGGGTTCGAGCAGGGCTGTGGAGTCCAAGTGGAGAAAAAAAACTTATAACTTAGGGTCAAAAGTGGCATGCTACTAAGTCAAAAAAAACAAAATTAAAATCGTTTTTTCAGCTAAGGTCAGAGTCGGAGTCGGAGTTGTCTTAATTTTAACGACTCCGCAGCCCTGGGTTTGAGTCCCAGTACGAATAGCTTTTTTAAAAATTGTTTTATCGATTTATGTTCGAAGGCATGGGTGTTTTGATGTCAAACATATTTCTTTTCACCCTTTCAATCATTTAATAACAGGCGTATCGTGAGCGATTTATTGAAAACTAGTCCTTTCATAGTCCTTTCATAGCCCTGTCATTTTATCTTTACTACCCGATTACATCTTCAATGATATTACAAAGGACGCATAATGCATAACCTTCGAGTTCCTAGCGGAGTCATTCACATAGTGAAAGTATTTTTATTTCAACCAATCGCTAAATAGCAATAATAACTAATTGATATTTATATTGTAATCTTCAATGATACCTTAATAAATGCAATGAAATTTATCTGTAGTCGCATTGTACCCTGTCGCTCCTCGGTCCTATTTTTGACGTTTCGGTACTCAAGTGTTAAATCTTATTCCTTCATGAAAATTATGAAAAGAATATTCTACTTGTAATAAACGATAAGTTAATTTGTGCATTTCTTAAACATAGCTTTTTAACCGTTTGAATACCGCGCAAATAAATCATTAACCACTTCCCCGGCGTTCACACGAATATGTGTAAAAAAAAGTGTTTCAATTTTGACGCTCACGCAAATGCGTGTGATAACCAAAGCGCGCCCATATAAAATTTTTAAAATCGTTGTTCGATTTTTGGCGTTCACGCAAATACGTGTTTCATACAATTTCACGATATACAATTTATGTGAATTAGCTTTGTGGAATTCGTATATTTTATATAAAAATTCAGGAGGAAAATCTTTCGACTTTGAAGGGTTAATTTTTTTTTTTTTAATAAAAATAATATTTATCTGCTTCAAATTAAAATAAAATAAAAATAGTCTTTTTTTGGAACATTTTTGCAAAAATAATTCGCCGGGGAAGTGGTTAATATGTCCCAGAGATACTGTGTGTTTTTTTTGAAAAAATAATTTTGCCTAATATACACTCGAATTCGATATTTTAAAAACCTATATTGACTCAGTATAGCTGGCACTACACATATTCATCAACATATTGCTTATATTCCATTAGAATACCAAGTATTTGTTTTTTTAAATGTCTTGGACATCCGTGTTCGCTTGCATATGTTACGGACACCTGTGTCCGCTTGGGATCCAAGTGGTGAAATTGAAGGTCACTTCTAAGAGCGACATCTAATTACATTGTAGGAAGTAGGTACGTATTCCAAATTTAAACTTTTTCCACAACGGTAGTCTCAAAGATCAACAACATTATTTGTACTACATTTTTTTTATATTTACTAATCAAAATATGTCCTCCCAGATATAATCACATTAATTAATGATAGCTCGATTTAAAGACAAAAAAATGTTCTACTGTTTAACACGCCACGTGTTATTATTTGATTAAAACAATAATCCAAGGCCCATCCTGCTTGAAAATTAAAAAAAAAACTGTTTTAATACCCGATAGAATTTAATCACAAATTTGACACTTTTTTCCGATCAAAACCTTGAAATCTAGGCGGTGGAGGAAACGAAGAATATTTTAATTTATTTGTGTACGATTCAAATACACCTGTCTTGTAGCCAATTGATCAACGATCTTCGGCATCTAGTCCCATTCGGTTGGCAATACTGCAGACTCAAGTCTTTATATCCGACAGTGGAAAGCAAAAAGGACATAACCCAGACATATCAAATTTTACAGGAGGCGCAAAAAACGTGTTTTGTTGACTTTGTGACATATGTAAATTATGAATTATACACAACCTTGAAGTGCACGGAGACTTCTAAAATGGTGTTTAATTGACATAATCTAATATTAATTAAAGAAATTGTTTAGGAAAAACCTTGTATTCAGTCTTTTTTCTTGGTTTTAATTTATTACAATGTCATCTTTTTCAAACATAAAAGCTAAATTTAGATACTAATTCATACGGATTTGCAGCTTGCATCCTTTTTATAGAACTTGTATCAAGTTTGATACATTGTGATTATCGAAAAAAACCTGTTTTGATGGGCAACGTCCTTTTTCCTTTTCACAGTCATAATAAATGGATACAATTGTATGACTGGATATTTGAATCCTAAATCACTGAGCTGTTTTTTTTTAATTTGATAAAGATAGAGCAGGCTTTGTTTTAGTTTGGGCTGCATGCTGTTTTTTGCTACGCTACGTGGGCCGCAGTGTATAAAAAGTAATACGTAAATATTCCACTTATTATATGTAATGTAGTGACATCATAAAATAAGTGTAAGTGCATCAAAATACAAATGTAACGAAAATATTCATTCTTTTACCTTTACGTAAAGTTTTGTAAAAATAACATCTCGAAACATGATTATTTTGGGCGGAACATAAAACCTGAATGGGCCGCAGGTTGAGTATTTATGAATGATGGACCTAGATAAGGACCACTCGTTAGCTAATCGCTCTTGTTTTTAGGATCAGATAAGCGAGACACGGTAAATATCATATAAATTTATGCCATTTAAAAAAAAATCAGTAAACGAAATAACGAAATTGTGTTGTATGGGTGTTTAAGCACGTGGACAACGGAACCGAATATTATAAGCACCCAAGATCGTTAACAGTTCGGCTTCAGGACCTGCACATAAGCGTTGGCCTTCCAATACGCTAACAAGGGACTCGCATAGTCTGAGAACCATTCGTTTTATTTAGGAAAATGAACGTATTTTTTAATCACTCTTTATAAATATATATGCAAGAACTCAGTGGTGTAGGAAGGGGTCCTGCCACCCGGGGGGAGGTGTCCTTGAATTTGCCGCCCTAATATTTCCTCTAATTTTGATTTTAAATCACTTCAAATAGTTTTTTTTACTACAGGTGGTGTGTAATTATAATTTCTTGAAAAATATTGTATTTATTTTTGAAAATGCCGCCCTTGCCACGCCCCCTTGCTATGCCACTGCAAGAACAATTAAAGCATTGAATATTACTTTATATACCTACTTAAAGTATTTAAAAAACGCAATACAGTGAAAAAAAGCTAATAGCTTCGAATCCTTCTATAAGAAATGTGTATTCAAATTTCTAGGGTCAAAAGGGCGCCACTGCATGCTACTAAGCCTAAAAGAAACAATTAATGTCGTGTTTTAAGCTTTGTTCGGAGTCGGAGTCGTCTTATTCTTTCACTACTCCACAGTCCACAGCCCTGATGTTTTCCATTGTTCAATTTAACCTGTTTTGTCACCGAACCGTAAAATGTACATTTATGTTTCGAGAGAAACAACTCTAGTATGTAATATAATGTACCATAAGCAATGTCATAACATTCCATAAAGTTAAATCTAGAAATGCAATCATGTGTCACAAATGGGTAATTGATATTTGTATGGTTTACTGTTGAACGAACGTTTCCCAACGTTTTTTAGGTTTAGCAAGAAGTGCTTTCATCTAAAATATTTTGCTGGGCTTGTATTAAAGCGATAAAGTGTGAATTTGAATTCTAACCGATGTTTTCATTAACTTCTATCCCATCATAATTATGAGAAGACTTTCGTTTCGGAAGCCCAATAATCAACACTATTTACCGGCTTAACACACAGTGCCAGCGCGAGGCTATTTGCGCCCTAGGCAACGGTTATTGGCGCGCCCCTTATTGACAAATCATCCCATTTTTTTCGAAATAATAAAAAACAAACAATTCACGACTATTAGCCTCCCAATGGCGGTATTTCAACTCAAGCTTTTCTACGTGAACTGTTTGTAACTCAGTAGTTTGAGATCTCTTATTCAAAGAGAGTAGTAGTAGTAGGATAAGGCCAGGCCAGGACTAGTGGTTCGGTAGCCTTAAACGCGCGTCTCATTTGCTTATAGGGTAATCCGCCACTGGCGTACATTATAATACATACATTATATTATATACAAATACAACCATTACAATAAATTAAAATGTACTGTTATTTTTTATTATTAGAGTATTTTTTTTTTTTTTTTAAATTCCCTAGGGTACTCAACGTTGTACCCACCACCACCCGCTACGGCTTCACACTCTTTTATAGGGTGTATTCCGTAGCGTAACAACGTTAGTCGTGTTCAAAATTTTGCCAGAAATGTCCCGAGAAGAAATTCTTCAAGACTTGGTTGCATGCACTACAGTGTGCAGAAATTAAAAGTTAATTAATAATTAAGTGCAGTTGAAAATATGAGATTTTATCTATTTAACTCCACTTTTTTTCCAAATGACGCGGAGAATTCTTAAGTATTATTAGAGTATAGTATAGTAGAAAGAATTATTAGAGTATATAAAAAATAATTTTCATACTCCATTTATGCGCCCCCTATTGGTGTGCGCCCCAAGTGGTTGCCTATTTCACCTGTATGGTGGCGCCGGCTCTGTTAACACATTTACTGACCGATAAATTGATTTGTAATTTACATGCAGATATGTGGAATCGGACTGTTTTAACTGGATTCGTGCTCGAAAAAAACGAATAAATACGAATTCTCATAAAACGTCACCATTGTGACCTTTTTTACACGATTTTCCATACTCTTCTAAATACAGATAAACAATCTTAAAATATTCTATGAATTCAATCACGTTTTTTAGACTTGAAACGATGATAATTTACTAGGGCTTATACAAAAACCGACTTTTGAAAAAACCGGTTTTCGAATGTCAATACTGTTTGGAAACTGGTTTTATCCGGTTTTCGAAGTTTTACAAAAATGGATAATTCAATTAAAATAGCGAGAAAAAGTTTTTTTTTTAATGTTGTTTATTTATATACATAATAATACACAACAAGAAATTATTTGGTGTTACTCTTCAGAAAATATGCTTTAAGAAAACACAAAGCGTCCAATGATCGTTTTGTAACAAAATTTTCTGATACCGAAAATACCCTTTCCCTGGATAATGATGTGGGGCATGGGTTTTAAGCCATCAAATAAAAGATCCAATTTTCCATCCTTTTGTTTATAGACTCCTTTATGGGAAATTCGGCACAACCAGCTACGAAGTTAAAAAACTGGTTTTCTGAATGTCACAGATTTAGCCAAAAACCCTATAATCTATAGAGCCCTATATTATACAATGTAAAATAGTTGATTGTACTCAATATAACAAATTGCGTGGGGGGCCTTGCATGACGTTTGCATGAGGGCCCCAAATTCATAGCTACGCCACTGCTACGGATCTGGAGTAAAACGTAAAACTATTATTGTTTACTACTGGAGTAAAACTATTATTTCTGTCGTCTTTGCATTATTTTATCCATATTCTCTCATATGAAGATAATTTGAACAACGGAATAAAAACAACTAGTTGTTGTAAAAAAATCCCTAATACAAATAATTGTAAATAACATAAAACATGCTGTGATTCGATATTGCTTACTTAATACTGTTTCTACGATCGGAGTATTGCGTGCAATACTATTATTGCGGAAATATCATCGCACGCAATATTGTACAATGAGTGTGTACACACGACTATTTTACTCAATGTCAATTAAGGCGTCTGAAAGCAAAAACAGATATGTCCATTTTGCAATGTTAGCAGTAAATAACCTTTTGTATTTCGCGCAAAAATGTTTAGTTTAGTTTTATCATCGTACTTTGTAGCACGAGAATCAGAGACTTGAATACCGAATGGTTCGTGGTCACAACTTGAATAAGATAGGGGGGTTCTTTCTTGCACCGTTCATTTTTATTATTATCTTTGACTTTATACTTCGGATGTCAATTCTGCCTGCTTAACGTATAGCTGTTGCCGTCAGTTTGAGGTTGTGTGATCTTAAAAATATCGATGATGCTGTCATAGAATTATGCTAAAGGCGCTCAGAAGACTATTGACGAAATAGGAACTAACTCAAGTAGCATTGTTCTAAATAGCAAACAAGCAAGTTTTGATAGATTTTTACAAAATGTGGACTTGTCGGTTATTACTTTTAAACGCCTCAACGTCAGGTTTTTCTCACTGATTTGCTTCATTCAATAAACGGGTTTTTACTGTTTTTTTTATTATGCAGTAACGTATTAAGGAATTTAACATTTTTTATTACTGTGTCCTCTGTCAATGTGTAGAATTCAGTCGCCCAACCTTTATTTTTCGATAAAAGTATTAAGAAGACACTTGTAGTGCGCCAATCGCTCTCGCTATGCCAGATATACTCTTGGAGCAGCGTCTCAATGAAATATGTCTTAAAAGGGAATACTTAACAAAGAGCTCGCTTAATCTCAAAGCAATTCTTGGTGTTCTGGGGAAGGATTGATTTTTTTTTATCACTATTTATGCAATTATGTGCAATACTAAAATGAGCGATTGATTTGTTACTAAATACACCTATATTATGTACAAATATGGAATTTACCGTAAACTTATCGATGTAAATGCATAAAAATTTACTACTTTGTAAGCTGAAGCTATCTATGAAGAATAAATAAGGCAGAAATTGCAGTTATATACTAATTTGATCTGATTATATTGTTTTCTCTTGTATTAACAAGGGGCTCGCCGGCCTAAGTAAAATTTAACAAGGGGCTCGCATGGTGCCCTACGAGCCCCCTCCAGCCCATCCCTGCCTGTATAGTACCAATGTCACATTTTTTAAAGGTTCAATTGATAATATTCGTAATTAGCAAAGTCATAAAAAAAATGTAACATTCATATTTTTAAGATTAAAATATAAATAAAACATCAAATTATTTATTAGTTGTGTTTTTTAATCAGCTCGTTAGTCTTAAAATTTGTTGTCCAGCCCTGTGTTCCGTAAGCCGATTTTCATTCATAAATACTATAGGGTAAAACGGCCATTATTGACAATTAACGAAATTTTCGTCATTGCGTTTTTTTCCAGGAGAAAGGCATTAGAAAAGGACAGAATATTTACCTTTTTATTGAATTGCTCATTATTATTTACTTTATGTTTTTGTTATGACTATGTTTCTGACTTTATAGGCAAAAGAAATATTTCTAAACTATTGTCGCAAACAATATTAATTTCGGAATTGCAAAATTTTAATTTACTCCTATAAAAATGATTTTTATAACGACAAGTAGTGAGTGCTATTCGCTGACTAGTAGTCCTGTCCTAGGACCGGGAGGAGGAAAGTTGAGCGACTGAGTAACAAGCATTTCTCGTAGATTAGCTCAATGATGTCTTTATACTGATCTATCCAATCTAAGCTTTTCTCTCTACTTGCATTTTTTTTGTTTGGCCCTTTTCAAAAACGTAAAAATGTGGTTTTACTTTATATCGAGATTTTGTAAATTTTGACGACGAAATATTATATAGGTACATACACATTGGAAGCAGATTGGAAATAGACAAAATGAGAGGCTCAGCTCAACATCACTTTGGTGCCCAGCGCGATTGCACAATTCGCCAACCTTTAGCTACGGCTCTGCAGAGCATTATCAACTCCATGAACGAAACCGCTACTTATCAAAATAAAATAATGTGGAATTAGTACAAAAGTGTTTTTTATTTTTTTAATTAAACAAGATATGGCTGTTAATCAAAATCTATGTAGTTATTGTCACAGACCAATATTAAAAGTAGTTACCCTTATTAATTATCATATACTGTTTATTTTCCGTTATTTCAAATATAATTTAAATGATGATGCTCTGATGGACTTATGACGAATTGTTATTCACGTCGACCTCGCTGCTAGAATTGTCATAAATATCAATTTTCAACTCGATTGAGTCGTTTTTTACCTACATAACAAATGTCCGAGAGCAGTTCTTTTCAATATTCTATCAAAGATTGCAATTTTTTTCTTTTTTGAATCCATGTCTGCTTCCAATGTGGAGCATATGTTTATAATGCATATGAATGGAAGTTTTTTCTACTAGAACTGTTTGTTACTCAGTCGCTCAACCTCACTTTTTTCAAAGTGAGTAGTAGGGACAGAAGGATAAGTCTAGAACAGGACTAGTGACTAATCAATATTGCTACACCCAGTTATTAACCACTTACCGGTCCAATAGACTTAAACAAATGTTCCAAAAAGGATTACATATTTTGTATTATGCTCGAATATCAAACACAAGTGTTATAATTATAAAACATGCATATTTAGTGAAAGAATTCATTGTTTTGTTTTAATGGAATTTGCCCGAGTTATCTCGTGTGTCCGTTTTGACGACTTTCAATGCCCGAGTATACTCGGGCGTGACCGGGAAGAAGTTAAAGGATCAGAAGGATGGGAGGAGAGGAAATTATGTGAATTGACATCGCAAACACCCAGTCTTCGATCACAACTTTGAATTGAATAATTCTTAAATTCACCGTGATCTGACCGGGAATCGAACCCAGACCTGTGTGATCGGTGGAGCAAGCTCTGACCAACTGAGCCACAGCAGGCGAAAAAATATGCAATTAATAAAACGAAAAACGCGACCCCTCGCACCATAACAATGTTTCGTCTTTGGGTGGTTTCTTTATGTATTGTATTATGTATGCAGAGGCGGACTGGGCCTAAAAATAATGATTGTCCGGAGTCGAAGGGGGCGGCAAAATAAATTTGTCCCCCCTGCTTAACAAACTTGTCTTTTTTTCATCACGCTGAAAATCAAAGGTGCCTATCCTGATTTATTCTGTATATAATATACATATTACACGTAAAATTAAGTAGTTAAGAAGCTATTGAATTTTACTGAGGGCCCATATTTTCTAGCACATAGCGAGGGCCACTTGCCATCGGTTAACCTGGCAATATGGCCAGTCGGTCACTGTATGTATGTTTACATATATTGCTCTGCCAGAGTGTGATAAGTAAGAAAATTTAAAAAATATGAGGTTGGTATGTGATATCATGAAATTTCTGTGTATCAATTATTTTTCTAAAACAGTAGAGGGGAGCCTGCGACCTCTTGGCTACTCTGATGCTTCCTTTTGACTAGATCAAAATATTCACTTTGATCAAAAAATTATTCACAAATGTTTGGAAAAAGAGTGTAATAAACCCATTATACGTTCGACAGTCGAAAAAATGGGATGGCATACCCTAGTGTCAACTTTTTCTTTACTGCGGCCTTATGTTGAATCAGATAAATGAATGTGGCCTATAGAAATGAAAAGGTTCTCCACCCCTGGTCTAGAATAGATAAAAACATTACTTTATTTTATCGATAATAAATTACATATCAATTCAGGTTTAAAGGCAGGCAATTGAACCTCTTAAGTGCTGGGTCCGTGGCGCAGTGGTCAGTGTCCTTTGCTTCAGAGACGGATCTCAAGGACTCAAGTCCCAGTATGAACAATATGTAATTCTAAATGCGGGAATATGATTCGGATGCTGATCACATCCTTAGGGAATTTTCAAACTTGAAAAACGAACGCGAGAAATTTCTTCAGATGATACAACTTTAAGCTGGATCTTTCTGCCACGTCGACCATGCCAACTTGGTTACATCTGATTCAAATTATAAGGCCATCAGGGAGTTCACCACGTCTTATGTTAAGGTAATGGAACTCAATCCATAAAAGCTTTCATTTATGTTTATCTTCATTATTTTATTAATCATTCTGCACACTGTAGTACATGCATCAAGAAACTTCTTCTTAGAATATCCCTGGCAAAACTTTGCTACGCTACGGAAACACCCTGTAAGAGTGTGAAGCTGTAAGTAGAGGATGGCGGTGGGTATATCGTTGAGATATTTGTAGCATAATATGGATTTGTTTCATTGTGGAAATCTAAATCTTGATCTGTGATTGATAACTTGCAACTCTTACATGAAAATATTTCGAGCAAGAAAATAATCAAAGTCTATTATGATATTTTTTTAATTACACATTTATAACATTTAATTAAATTATTTAAATAACAAAAACAACAGTAAAACCCCAGTCATCTAATAATTCATATATGAGGAGCAAACATTCAAAAAGTGTTTTGTCACAAATTTTGAAAAATGGCGTTTTATATCAATTCTAATAGCCCATAATAAAACCTATGAATGGAAATCAAAATTAGTGTTCAAAAAGGTTTTTTTTCATATTAAAATGAAATCATAAAGTCGACACATTCATACAAACCGTCACTTTTGCAACACTTAAATCATCATTTTATAAGCTTTGTATTTGTGTGACAAAACACTTTTTGAATGTTTGCTCCTCATATATCAATCATGATAAAACAATACCTAGTATATAACGCATATATGGGCAACCACCGGCCCGCTGAGCTATTTTGTCCGTCCCTGATTCATCTCAGCGAAGTAATAGAGAAAGAAATTAATAATTCCAGGGAGGGATTAAATAATGGAGATGACACGTTCATTATATAAATAAAAAAATATATAAGAAGTAGCAACGTGTTTTATTTAATATTATGTTTAATAGTTTGGTCCGGCCTTTGACTTGGAGTCTAAATAATAATTTGGCCCCAGACCTAGGGAAGGTTGCCCATGCCTGGTATAACACAACACAATTTGACAAGAAATTTTTTCACCTTATCATTTTTGTGATTGGGATATTTTGCTGGATTGTGTTTTTCATTGCCAAGCTGAATGTATAAAAAACTCACTTTTATCAAAGTTGTAAGGAATTGTTTTATCATGAAGCGGTATGACAATTAAATTAAATAATTTCAATAAAAACAAATAATAATTATTTTGATGTATCGATTGTTCTAATTAAATACAAAAAGGTTTTTTTGGTTAATTTGACATATCGACGCATAATAGGTAGAAAATCATAACCAAAAATTTATAAATTTTACAGGAGAAGGCTTTTTTAAATTAAGTTCAAAAAAGGAATTATTAAAGTGCGGTTAGTAAATAGTAATATATGGTCAATGCCTATCTTGATATTATAATAAAATTGTCTGACTACTTTCAGTTCTCTAGATCAGCACTTCTCAACCAGGGTCCACATGGAACAAACGATAACAAGTCAAAACACTAAAATGCGCAGTCCTTAAAAAAGATCAAACAAATGAGATAACGCTCTAAATTTTTTGTCATTGACGCCTTAGGCGATATTGAACGATTATTGGCTTAAAACTCAATTTATCGAATTGTGTCGCTTAAGTTCTTTTGCCGATTATGGGTCAATATGTGCATGAATAGGGATAGAAATCGACCAAATTATATGACACAAATGACACAAAACTGAAGATTTCATAACATATCTATCATATTTATTCCTACAGTACGAGAATAGTATTTTTCTAAAGTCATACGATAAAAGTTAATATTTTTGGCATTGTTCTCGCCGATAGTTAAAATTTAGTATCAACTGCGCTTGGCATGGCAGTGTGGTTTTTGTATTTGGGGAAAGGTTTCAAAATGATTCAATTCACAGTAAATCATCTTTTAAAAATTGCTGCCATTTCTTATATTCCCCTGTGGATTTTTGAAAGATAGTTCTGTATTGTACATTAATGATACATGTTTTCAGGATCATTTTGGATGCCAGGGTATCAGAAATGATCCCAGCCAAACAGGCTCAGCAGAATTATTTGAATTCTGTATTTTAAGGAGAATAGATATGCTGAAGATTCCAAGCTACAAACTATTTATGAGAAGTAATTCACCAGTCCTTCGTAATACTGACCAACATAACCTCAACGGGTGGCGTTTCTGTGACCCATCGTGTGCTCAAGAACATATCCTGGAATATAGTTCCTGATACATTACGTAAATGTTCATGATCATGTCCCGGAACCTTTGTTTCTAGGTGTAAGGGCCCTATAACTTACATAAAGAGATAGTCGAACGGTGATTATTTTTAACAAATTACTTAAGTAATTCAACAAAAATGTGATACTTAATTTCAACAATGATAGAATAAAAGACAAAACAACAAAAATTCATTTGGGCAGATGACATAAATCATCTGGGACGTTTTTAATGCTGTAGCACAATGGTCGACAACCAGTGATCCGTGGTGAAAATTTTGATGGTCTTCAAAGTTAATTAAATAACAGTAACTTGAGTACCATAATAATAATCAGAATTTACTTCAAATACACAGCAACAAATATCTCTCCAAATAATTTTAGTATATGTACCATTTCACAGTGTATTTTACCATGTTGAGTGGTTCGTGAGATTCAAAATTGTTTTTCAGTCATCTGTGAGGTCTGAAAGGTTTCCGACCAGTACTATGGTAAGCATGACTATCAATTACACTAAGATTTGTATTAAATTAAATAACAAAATTATTTCGTTCATGGATGTCAATAACAAGGAAACTTTGCTCTTCCGTTAGATGCCAAAATCTAAATATAACCAATTTTACTAAAAAAATAATATGATGTAAGTAAGTACTCAGAGGCCAAGATGGATAGTTTGGTATGATTACAATTATCTTCGTTCTGTTTGATTTTTTTTAGCGTATTTAATATGCCCCACATGATTTGTCACACTATCATTATCATGATTGGCAAGAATCATTTATACCTCATGGGATCATTTTATTACCAAACGAGCCCTTCATGTGTATTATACCGTTATAATAATATTACTACAAAGTCTCATTTTCAAAGTTTTGAATCGTCATCTTCATTAAGACTATTCGCTTCATCGTATAACTCTTCGACTACCGCCACGGTAGACTCTCCTCCTTGGGCGATATACGCTTTTCTGGCAGCCATGTGCAGATTCGCAGACATATCTTGGCCGGTCTCCGCGACCATGCTTCTCAGTATTCCGTCTCTCTGGTTGAGGAGGATGTGCGGATGGTCAAATTCAGCAGCGCATCCCGTGTCCATGACGAGTACCCGGTCGGAGTCCATCACGGTGTTGAGTCTATGGGCGATCGTCAAAACAGTGCAATGGGAGAATTTTTCTCGGATGGTTTTTTGTATGAAGGCATCAGTTCTGTAAAATAAAAATACATTAAGTTATTTATTAAAAGACAGACATTTATTCATTAAATATTTTGAACGCAAAACAACCAGAGATTTATTTGAAAGCTTTGTCATTCCAATGATTGTGTTCCTAATTATTTAGAAGCTTCTTAAGAGAAGCAGTATAATAATGATTTAAGTACGCCGCAAAATAAATAATGCTGTACACTCACTGCGGATCCACATTGGCAGTTGCTTCATCGAGTACCAATATCTGATTGTTCCTGAGGATGGCTCTCGCCAAGCAGACCAGCTGCCTTTGACCGAGACTGAAGTTGGCGCCGCCTTCCGACACTCTAAAGTCCAACGATTGGATGGCCTCTTTTAATTCAACCTTGAAAGAATATAGTGCAAGAATAATTTATTGATACCATTTAATACTGGAAACAGTGGTTTGTTTGCAATGCTCGTCAACTGCACAAGTCAATCCGACAGCACATTGAATCGATCGGCCTCATAGACTTGGTCGATAATTACAATGACTTTCAAAAAATTATGAAGTATGAAAATAAGTCTTAAACTCATAGAAATTTATTGTGACAAGTCTGTTGTAGTTGTTATTTATTGATATTTTCAAGGCCCATGTATACACTAAATTGTTTACTGTAAATTCACTTAGTATCATGATTTAAAAACAGGTTTCATTTGGCTATTAAACTATTAATTATTATTATTTGATTAGTTGCATAAATAGTATTTTTGTATGATCCAACTTACAGCTTCAAGAGACTTCCAAATAGCCGCATCGTCATAAATGTTGAAGGGATCCAAGTTGTAGCGGACTGTTGCCGAAAACAGAACCGGTTCTTGGGGTATTATGGAAATCCTGGAGCGCAGATCCTGAAAATGAAAGAAAAAAACACACTCAATCAAACTACAATATTCCAAATTAGTAAAATCAGCGATATGAAAGGTGTCAAGAATATATGAACAAGCTATTTGCATTCACTCATTTAGATTCAGTTTTTCAAGGCGTCAAGGGAGCTTCGCAAAACTCCTTGAATCCTGGCCCTGTACGAATACATTATTAAACTTAAAATATATTTTTTTCGTAGTCAAGCAAAATGTTTTTTTTTTAAATACATGTATGTTGAATTTGCACAACCTGTTTGATAAAATGGCACATACATAGTATTAATTTAAATTTAATGATTGCATAGGGAATATGTCAGGTCCATGGCACAGTGGTCAATGTCTTTGACTTGCATGCTGGACCTCACGGGTTCAAGTTCCAGTACGAACAGCATTTTTCAATCGATTTTTCGATTTTTGTTTGAAGGCATGGATGTTTGTGATGTCTAAAAATTACCCCCCACCCTTCCAATCTTAAAATAACAGGGCTTAGGGAAGCTAATCACCTTACCGCTAGTTCTGACCTAACCCATCCTTTCTATTCCTTATCCCTATTGAGCAACTGAGTAACAAGCAGTTCTCGTAGAAAATTTTTGTTGAGATACCTCAGTTAGGAGGCCATATAATCCACATTGGGAGCAGATATGGATTTAAAAAAAAATACATTTACATTTATAAGTGTTTGATGAAAGAGATAACAATATCATTCCTTCATGAAATGAAGAGTTCTCTCATAAGAAGAAGGCTTTGAAGACTTCAATAAGACTGATATTGAAGAATAATTGTCCACTGATGAAGTAATAATCGACGATGTAATAGCTGGTTATATCTTAAACCTGATCACGAGTAAAAAGTAAAAGTGCCATTGATTCAGGCGGACCATCATTATTCACAACAAAAGTCTCCACGAAGCCAGAAAATTAGAAACACTAGTAAAGTGAAACGTGCCATCCAATTCTTTAGATATCTAAGAAATGTTTATGAGCAATATGAAGAAATACGCAAAAATATTGATCACCTAATTTCTAAATAAAAACACTACCCATCCATGACCTTAACAGAGTGCTCTTGAGGCAAACTAATCGATTATTTCTTATGACGGTGATGAAAGTGATTTAAAACTGGTAAAAAAGATAAAAAACGACATGGTGTCAATGAAAATAAATTAAGTTCTTTCTAGTTCCCAGAAATAAATAACTGATATTATGTTAATGTTAATAATTAATTAAACTACATAAAGAATATATTAAAAATTTTAAATACTTGTATTTCATTTCTACAAATAAATCATTGACCATTTTTCCACGGATTTTCCTGTATGCATATTATTATGAAGGATGTATTGAATGTATCTATTTATCTACCCATTTTTAGCTTTGAAGCCTATTCAATATGGGTTCTTATATAGGTTCATAGCCCTTATTAGATGGGTTATTGGGGAGCGTAACACGATCTGGGATCAGTCAGATTAATTCAATATCAAATTTGGATTTCTTCAATTCATATTTGAGATCTTGAACAAGAGTGTGTTTCGTATCAATTTTTTTTACATATACATACTATGAATTAAAACTGGTACCTTAAACATAGTAAATTGAGCTTTTTTCCCCATGTAATGCGGTGGAACGGCGTTCCGACACCTTTTTTTTCTCACCATTTTAATGTTTCTAATCAATATTTGAAAAAAAAAATCATTTTGCTTCTAAAACCTTTGATGAAAAAATGACGATTGAAAACATTTTAGTGTAATAAATGTCCAAGAACGAAATGGGTCATATTCTTTATTTTACAAACGCAGAGGTTCATGTTCTGATTATGTTCTATTCAAAAGCGTGGGTGTTTGTGATATCTGAATTTTTTCCCACACTTCCAATCCAAAAATTAATGGAATAAAGCGAGAGTGATTAGTTTACCACTAGACCTGTTCTAGCCCTATCTTTCTAAGCTTAATTTCTTAAAAAATGGAAGATTGAGCAACAAGCAGTTCTCGTAAAAAAATCAGATGGGATACTTCCATTGGGAGGCCACATGCTTCACAATAAGAACAGATATAGATTGAAAAAAAAACTTTTAGTAAAATTCTTGACAAGAAATGAGTTCCGGCACCTTTTTTTTCAAAAAAAAGCACTATAATATGTTGTAACAATTTGATGGATCGAGTTTACATATTCTGCACTGAAGAGCTGTCCATTTGACAGTTTGATTGAATTTTTCAATATTTCAAAAGCAAATTGCAAGAAATAAAGATGTCAAAGTAGCAATTGAAATTTAATAAATCAATGGGGATGCGTAAATTCAGAAAAACAGGATACATCAAATCATAATTTTACCACATATTGTTTGGTAGATAAGCATTGATATAGTGATAATATATAGAAAATTAAAAACTAATTAACTAATGAAACAGGTTATTTACGACATTGAGTCAATTTCTAAAAAGAGACACAATTTATTGATTTGAATATTATGCAAATTGTTTTACAGGCCAGCTGTTATTTGAACAACAAAACACACACATCTTCTTTGGCAGTCATTAAAATTCGATGCCTGCCATATTTATACATATTTCCATAATAAATTGCTTATTTCAAAACGTGTTATGAACAATGTTTAAAAATATGATAATTAATATTTTAGCAATCCGAGAATTTATCCTTAACAATAAGAAGCGCGTTTTAACACTTTATTAAAATTGACCACCTAGTAATTTTTTTAAACCACATCTGCTCCCTTCGGCGAGCATATTACCACCACACGATACCTCCAAGATTCTCTGTTTCCAGCCAGTCCGCATAAAGCTTCTTGTAGCTTCGCTGAGCACATCCTACGGATAATTATCAGCGACCTTAAAGGTCAGGATTCAGACGTCCCTCGTCATATTTGCCTTCTTCCATGACGTGACCCCCAAGTAATTGATTGACTCTCTCAATGTCCTGCCCCAAGCTTCCGGAAAGGAGAGCAATGCAAAACGAGTTACTCTGTTGCTTGCCCATTGTCAACTAAGCAATGACAACAGATTACCAATTGAACATCCGCAGTTCCGAGCGTCATGGCGGACTCCTAGAGGCGGTCGCGGGGGAACCAGCGGTGGCGGCGGGGGAGGCGGTGAAGTTCAAGTACAGAAGAAAAAAAGCTCAAGTACAATTTAACGCCTAATATAAATAAATAAGATAAATCATCATTTAATATTGACCTTGGCAGTAGTTGAATCTGGTGTCTTTAAACAATAAGTGACGCACTTGGCGCATGGCTACAGAGGATAACAAGCTGGAAGCGTGGGGCAATGTCAGTAAAAAGATGTGATAGTTTTGTGACAGAAGGGAAATGAAAGGAGATGGGATTGTCAGTAATTAAGCACCGAAAA
The DNA here is from genome assembly GCA_030503985.1 of Himalopsyche tibetana. Classification (NCBI taxonomy): domain Eukaryota; kingdom Metazoa; phylum Arthropoda; class Insecta; order Trichoptera; family Rhyacophilidae; genus Himalopsyche; species Himalopsyche tibetana. The sequence continues at coordinate 1,689,388 of JAPJYX010000052.1, read as the reverse complement.
AATAAAAGTATGTTACTTTTGCTAAGACTGTTAACCTGATCTGTGCCGTGTGGGATTTATATGGCTATGCACTGAGGGCCGTGGTTTTCTTTCAAAAAATAAAACCTAATAAATATGCACTTTTTGGACATATATTAATAGTTCATCACAAACACTTACCATATTAATGCATGATGGGTCATTTCCACTATCATTTATCCAAAAATGCTTCAAAAACGGAATTTACCGCCAAGGAAATATAGCCCCGCTAGCTCTTTTTAAAACCGATGTATTATAGATAACAAAACAATATCATTGAATTTTAAGTATCACACTATGATTCCAAGAGATCTTACTATATGCATGATATTTTTAAATTTTTAAATACGTTTCTTGTGGCCGTGTGTAAAGTACTAAAGTACCGTGTCTAAAGTACTGTGTGTAAACACGCACATTTTGTATGGCCGGCCCTACGAGCACGAAATTGTATGGCGTGTTAGCACGTTCTTGGCACAGAACCGGTTAAACACATTATCCCTTTTTGATGGATTCACCGGTGACTTTGTGGAAATTCATTTTCAATAAAAAATAAAATCGATTAGAGTTTTTGTAAATTGATAAAATCATTAATAGAAAGGAAACATTATTAGATAACATTTTAAATAAGATTGGCGGATTTTGAATTTATTTAATTTTTTTTACGGTATATAATATTAAATATATGCAAGTACTATCAATGCTTGTATCTTTCGCCCTCCTTCCGTGTAGTAGAAACGGACATAGCCCTGACATTTGTTTTATAATTAACAATCAATTATTAGTTTATTCGTAAACCTTGGGATGTCCTATCTTCTTATGCTTCTCAAGGAAGCAAAACACGTCTCACATTTTGAAACACAATAAGTGAGATAACAATGCTATCAAATTTTATTTAAAATTAACACAGCTAATATGCCATTTTAAAAAAGTCTAGATCGTATGTTGTATCTCTAAGACGGGTATAAAATAATACTATTATGAAATACCTGCAACGATATTGACATGGTTTCAATTCCGTCAATATAAATTCCTCCTTCTAGCTTGGCCAACCTGAAGAGAGCTGAAATTAGGGATGATTTACCGGCACCAGTTCTGCCAACAATTCCTACCTAAAAATAAATAAACATAAATCATGGTCATCACCTGCTTTTTTCATCAATATACTAAGCATTAATAATTGATGAATCATTCAACATATCACAATTAATTAATTGATATTAAAATCGTTTGGATGTCATTTGATAACAAATGATCCATTTATGTTGTTCTACTGTGAAAATAAATAATTTAAAAAGTGCATAATCTATGTAAAATGCTATGAACATATTTATACTAAAAACTTGCACAGCCCTAGTTGTTTTAATTGCTTTGATTTTAATAAATTATTTTTTCAATAATTCAAATCTTGTTATGCCATAATTTATTATATGTCAAATTAAAAATATATATACATTTTTGTTATTTTATATAATTGTTGAAATATATTTAACATACTGCCATCTATAAAATTTATATGAAACAAATTTATCAAATATTTTACTTGCTATTTCGCAATTTAAATTTTCTGTTTTCAAGTAATATTTAACCCTCCAGAGATGAGAGCTTTTTTCCGATAAAAAATATATTTTCTAAGCCATATTGAAGTCACGGATAACTTTAATTCCCATCCAAAATTTAAAAAAAAAAACGCAAAGTCGTTGTATAGAAACCTCGCATGACTATATGGTCATGCTCATCCTTTTATTACCGTGTAATATTGAGTACGGACATTCGGGGTTGAAATATAGCTAAACTTGATTTTTTTTTAAATATTCACAATTTGACCTCTTTAGATCAACATAATTTCAATACAAATATATTAGCAAAATAACTGTAAATAATTTGATGTTTTTATAAAAAAATAACTAACAGTTTCAAAAAGTAAATTAAAAAAATGGAAATTCAAAAAATCTCATGTGCTTTTGGAGGCCGTTTCTGTCCCCACGACTGATGACTAACTGTAGTCTGTACCCTTCTTAACCAAATATGAGCAAAAACAACGATATTCGGGTAGAAAAAGGATGAATAGTGGGATCAATAGGCAACAGTGTTTACTGTGACCATATGGTGACGTTCGTCCTTGGAGGGTTAAGTTATTAACACTTACTCTACGGTGCTAAAAAAAATACTTCCGATATGTTGCTGGGCCTTTAGAAACCAAGTGATAAACATGTTTTAAAAAGCCATACATCCTGGATTTTTACCGTCCATTAAAGGGCGGGCGGTAAGAGTTATAACATTTTTTTTTTCACTTGGTTCTTTAAGGGCCAGCAACGTATCAGAAGTATTTTTTAGCACAGTAGGGGAAGTGTTGAGCAGTGATTAAAAAATGTAGGCCGCATATGAATGATATAAACACCTATTTATATATTATTAGATATTTAAAACTAATTAATTGAAAAAGTTTTACTGTTCTGCCTGTAAGCGTACCTTAAATACTTAACGTACAATTTAGATTTGATCATTACTTACTTTCCATCCACTCCGTATTGTAATATTGAGATCTTTAAGAACTGGAGGATCGTTTTCACTGTACTTCATGAATGTGTGATCGAAAAGTATCGCCCCTTCAACAGGCCACTTTTCAGGAGTGGCAATTTCTGTAAATAGAAATATTTTTTGTAAAAAGCATTAGTAATCACATCACAAAATAACTTGAATATAGTTATATGTTAAAATAAATCACAATTCCATTGCTTCTATGACACTCATGTGTACTTAATTAAGAAATAAAGCATTAAGTCTAAAATCGGTACTTTTTAGTATACTTGTTGTTGTGAACAATAATGTTCCAATGTGAAATAAACAAGTTAAGTAGTGTTGATTCAACTCTTTTATGCATAGATAAGTTACCTGAAAGTACCAGTGATATACAAAAAAAAAGGAGATTTTGAGGTAAGTATGCCAATTGATTGCTGAAAGCTAAACCTACATATTGAAATATTGAAACAAAAATATAGTTAACAAAATCTCAATATCGCATTTATTGAAATTGCCCTGAAGCTTAAGATAACTAGAAACAAATAACAAAAAGCAAACATTCATCTCTCTCACAAACTGAAAAATAAACTAAATTGAACGATAGTTAACTATTTCACTTTTAAGATGTTCACTGTCAATACTTGGTGGAATGGCATTATAATAAAAATAACAAAACATTTTTAGTACTTTTTTCACATAAAATTTATTAGATCAGGACCGGTTTCGCTCATGATGAGCATTGTCAACTGATAAGAAAAACAATAAAACAGTGATATTTATACAAATTATTTTGCTAGGTTGTAATACCAATTGTTTGTCATACCTTGTTTTTATCACTTAACTTTTGTATAAATATCACTGTTTTATTGTTTTTCTTATCAGTGGACAATGCTCATCATGAGCGAAACCGGTCCTGATCTAATAAATTTTATGTGGAAAAAGTACTAAAAATGTTTTATTATTTTTATTAGTTAACTATTTTATAAATATGAAACAACTATATTTTAAATTATCTCGAAACAGTCCGATACAAGATTCTCTGTACCTTTATCTATTCCGTTTATGTTCAACAATATTAACGAAACATAATATCATCTATCGTGCTTTCTTATTTCAATAAGTAAATATATCGATAAACATAGAAAAAGTAAATTTAAACAGGAATAATCAGTGTACAGCAGAATCCGTTCACATCTCGAAAATAGTATTTTTGATGTATCTCAATGTTTCTTTAAGATAGTCAAATGTTCTACGGTTATCATGACATATTCGATTAACCTTTCTCACACAGAACTAATTGTGAAAATAAACACAAACATTTGTATAATTAACAAGAATTAAGAATCAATATATTTATTTTTATCACTTGCCTCCTTTATCCAATCCTTTCTCTTGTTCAATTGTATTATACTGCAGGACTCTCTCCACGCTTGTCATTTGTGATACAATCTCGGCAGCTTGTCTTACTCCAAATTGCAGCATACCAGTCAGGATTAAGGCTTGTGAAATTGCCAAGCCTACGTTTCCAGATAATGAGTCACCTGGGTTAATAAAATCAATATTATGAATAACAGTATATTTTCAATTCTCTGGGGGAAGACTAATCCACAGCAGGGGCGGAGAACCTCTTCATTTCTAAAGGCCACAATAAAGAAAACGTTGACACCGCCTTTTTTTTCGACTGTCGAACATATAATGGGTTGATGATGCTCTTTTTCCAAACGCTTCAGAGTAGCCAAAAGGCTGCAGCTTCTCTCCATTGATCCACAGTATACTATGTTTAGTTTAGTATGAAAAAGTCATAGACGACCCTATATTTTTGATAAAAATCGATTGAAAAACCAATGTATGAAAGATCAGTAGTAATATTGGATGTCATTAAAGTTTTGGGTTACTGCTCCTGAGAAAAAAGTGCTCCTATGGTATTGAGCACTAAAGGATTTAAAACTATAGCAGGTTGTTTCAGAGGAAATATGGAATTGACAGTTTTATTATTTACCTGCATCGAGCATGACAAAGGAGAATGCGATGACAGCCAAAAAGATACAGCAGATGATGTCCAGCCAGAATCCAAGAGTTGTACTGCATGCCAGATACTGGTACCATGTAGATGTATGCAAGTCCTACAAAAAAGTGAAGTGCGCTGTTAATACATTTAAGTATTTATAAATAGAGATAAACCTGGAGTCCAATTTTGAAAATAGTTTATAAGAGTTGCTTATAAAATTTTTGTCTAGCTTTTTAGTAGATTTTTTCATCTTTTCACCTCCATCTATTGAAGCTTCCCCACCAATAATGTTTTAACATTGATGTCACATTTTGGCAGTTTTAAACTAAATAAGTAAATATGCAGCAATAATCTAAATCACATTGCCTCTGTTTTGGTATATTTAGATTTTTTAATATGGCAGCAATAAGTTGCTTCTTTTTAATCTTTAATGTTGGCCTCCCTGCAAGAAGAACCTATGCACTGTCAAAAGGAGGTTGAGTCTAATTTCTTGATATTGAAACAGTGTCAGCTTTTAATGGTTCTGGCATCGAGAGAAACAGGGCCATGACAGTCAAAATAGAAACAGATAGATCTTCAATGAGGCAAACACCCATATTAGGTTGTTTCTGCAAGGAAAAGAATAAGGAACAGATGGTTGGAAATATCAGCTTAGGAATCTATCGAATGTGGTTTTAACGGGTTAGTGATTTCAAGAATAACCGGAGCTCGATCGACTATCTATGACAGTCTGAATTTCATTGCATACCTGATGAATGTCGAATTCTGTGGACAGCCTTTGAGAAGCATTGGACGCTCTGATTGTTGTAATTCCGCTGAGAGACGCTGCCAAATGGGAAAACACTGGGCTTTTCGCTATAAACAAGTTTTTAAAATATAAAAATCTTGTGAAATAAAACATATCCAAATTGAAATTACTGTAATTACGATAATTAAAAATAAAACGTATTTTAAGAAATAGCTCTACAAACCAAAATTATTTTAGCAACCGGCTTGACAGAGCTGGTGCAAACCCATAGCAGCACATCACTTTATATAACATATATGTCACAAAACGCGGATTGCTTGAAGCTAAACGATCAGTTAATGATATTGGATGAATACATACTGATTCCCTCCAGCCTCTTTATGTCTTGGGCGGTGTTCAGGTACATTAGGAAGATGTAGTAAAAGAGGACCATGATAATGACGACCGGAATCATCATCCAGATGTTGGACATGCTGACCAACACCAGAATGCTCACCATTACCAGCATTATCTGCACAGCTTCTATAGTGGACTTTGGGAGAAGTTCATCGATTGCACCAATATCCTTCGAAAATCTGTTCAGAATTCTACCTGGAACATTTAAATTATAATTTTGATAATCATATATTGTGTCAGAAGCCAAGTGGTGAAAGTTATGCACTTCAGTTGCGGTTTTCACGGGTTCAAATGCCACTATGAGAAGCTTCTTAGATTGATATTTTTACTGGTTTGTGTTTAAAGGAGTGGATGTCTACCACTGTCTTCTTCTATTCTTCTATACTTAGTCCCTCCGAAATATTGAAGTTGGGTGACTAAGTAACACACAGTTTTGTATAACAACTTTAGAACAAACTGCATTAGAAGTTTACATCAAAAGTTCCCAAAGTTGTCTATTTGAACCCCCAAAGGTCAATTTAAGCTTGAAGTAGGAGAAAAAAATCACGTGAGTGGATCATGATGCATGAAGCAGATCATCATCAATATTTAGGTGTTCTGTTAATCAGTGGCAGATTAAGGACACGAGAGGCCCCAGGTGCAAAATGTTCAAAGAGTTGAAAACTTTTTTAGAATCTTTCAATCCTAGAGGTTAAGAAAGGTTTGGAATCATTGCTCTACACCATATTTAAGCAACCACCGTTGAGCTATTTTGTCCGGCCCTGATTCATCTCGGCGAAGTATTAAAGAAACAAATTAATAGTTACAGGGAGGGAATAAATAATGGAGATGACACAGGCACTTGCAGTGGCTCCACTCTACTAGTTCATGATCATCACTACATAAGAAATAGCAACGTGTTTTATTTAATTTTATATTACTTTATTATGTTTAATAATTTGGTCCGGCCCTTCACTCTTATCTATAATTTGGCCCCAGATCTAGGACAGGTTGCCCATGCCTGATCTACACTGTCAGTGAACATGGTAACAAAAATTAAAAAATATTACCTGAGGCGTTGGTGTCAAAGAATCGCATGACGCCCTTCAGAATCTGGTGGAACATCTGATCGTGCAGAGACTTGGAGGCATTCATGCACACCTTGAAGAACAGGATGGATCTACTGACTGTCAGCGTGACACAGAGGATTATGATTGCAGTGTAGATGTAGAGATATTCTGCTGTGGTAAAGGGCCCCACCTTGGTGAAGATATCCAGATCTGATTCTTGGGTATCCTCGAAAGTGCTTCTAAAGCTGTCGTTTGACTGAGAAAAGTCGTCATATATTGATGCGTTTTTCATGAGTGCTTCATCATGTTTGCCTTGCTCGTTGGTCCTGTAACGAAATGATTTAGATCATTTAAAATACTTTTCAGTGGATCCTCAACTAACTGTCGCTTATAATCAGTGTTACACAGTGTACAGCACTTTTGATTATGCATTCTATTTGGTTGAGAAATACCACCACGATACATTCCCAGCATATTGATACACATGATAATAAATATCACTTGCAACTAAGTGGCTGAAGAAGAAACATTTACTGTTTTCTATTTTTTTTTTGTTTATTACAAATACAATAGTGCATGGTTTACACTTAACACTTCTTAGGCGGGCCACGACCAAAGTCGTTTTTAGCTGATTGTACGTAGAATGCGGATCACGGCAAAAGTCGTTTTTAGCGTATTGTCGGTAGAATGCGGATCACGGCATAATATGTTTTTTTTTAAATCGTCGCTTGTTTGCGGGACACATAATATCACGGGTTTGTTTGTCGGCGTTAAATAAAATGCCGCAACTAATTAACATTAGTCCTAATTCTTTGCTAGATTATAAGGGTGTAATTACGCTGTAATTTTTACGGCATTAGATTTTACACTTCCAGTGGTAGTCAAGTTGTAGGAATGGCGATTATATATTATAATTATTCATATAATTATAAAATATTGATAAATATGCTATTTTGTTATATAGAATGTTTTGAATATTTAATATTTATAACATGCGGAGTGCTATCTACTAAATTGATAACAGGTTTTATATTCAGCTTTGAAACATAGTGAAATTATGATGATATCGAAATGTTCTAATTTTATTTTTAATGATTAATGTCACGTATGATTTGTTTTTAAATTTCAATCGAAAATATCGTTTGGTTTAGAAGTTGTGTTGATTTTAAGAATGTAATATATTTGTGCGCTAATCACTAAAAAACGCCCGCTACAGGCTTGAGTATATTTTTTGAAGCGCCCGACTAAGAAGTGTTAAGTAGTGAAAATTAGAAAATAGTATTGAGGAACGATGGGGTACAAGCCCCAGACAAATTTGTGTAATATTTTCCTTGTATTTATTGAGGTATCATTGAGGATTACAATAAATATCAGCTAGATATATTTGGTATTTAGCGACTACTTGAAATAAGAATAATTTTGCAATATGAATGCACCCTATAGGAACTCGAAGCTCAAAAGATCATCCCCGGGCAAGTTTAAAGAAAATATATATATATTACGTTATGGAAGGCGGCCGTGAAAAGACAGATTTATATCCAAAAAGGTTATTGGTGGGACAACCAGCTTACACTATGCAAGTATAAATGCCTCAAACTTGAAGTATTAAATGTATCGTTGAAATACGTAATGATTGTGTTTAAGAATTCTTTGTCATGGAAGTTTGGTGACTTCTTGTCTTACCAGAAAGTCACCCAATAATCGGCGATGGTGGCGGAGAGCTGTCCCATTATCATGAACACGACCATGGTCGTCACAAAGCAAAAACTCCCACCAGATTTCCAATAGTGCCAGTACACGCTCGCCTTCATTCCCCCCGTCAGCAGCTCCTCCGCTTCTTCCTCCTCGGCTTCGCCATCGCTCATCTCAGACTTGGCAACCGACTGAAATAAAGATTTGAAAATATTTATACATTGTTCAGCATTCATAGTCCCCAATGGTTAAAGTCATGGGCTTGGATTTCAGTGTTTACGGACTCAAATCTCACCATGGAAAGTTTCATCAATTGATTTTTCAATAAATTTATGAATTTGTGTTTGATTAAACATTTATATAAAAAAAATAGTCTTTCATCAGATTAGCAGAAATGAAGAAGCCGTCTGAAATAATTTTGTAATACTTACAACTGTAGAGACAGCTGAGACCCTCCTCTTCAGACTGGCACCATGCTGCTTTTCTTCCTGCTCATGAGCCTCCTTTGATTCTTGAAGAGTGGCCAAGAGTCTAGCAAAGTTCTGGCCAGATGATGCGAGCTCGTCATAAGTGCCTTTGTTCTCAATTTTACCCTAAAGTAGATTAATGGATAATTTAACAAAGTAATCCTTCATTCTAGTACCATTGCTGAGTGGTAAACATATTATAGCTGATGTTTTACATGATTGTGCAGTCAAAAGTTTTAATTATTGAAAGTACACTTTAAATATGAATTTTTTGATTGATTTATGGTTGTGTCCAAACGTACGGTGTCTATTCGTACAGATTCCATACTCTCCTGAAAAGGTTGTAGAGAGAGCGAATAAGAAAATTAATAACAAAGTAAATTTAAATCGTTCAAATTATGTACATTCACAAAAGTTTTGTCACTAATGACCCGGGTTTTCTTCTTCTAGCGGTCAAGTGCACGGATGAACATGAACTGACTTGTCAGTAGAAACACCAAGCGTAGTTAAAAAGTATTCTATTATAGCAGTAATATTGTTTTTTGTCTCTCCTGTAAAATTTACCGGAATTAAAGATAAGTGTTGCCGCAGCATTAGCAACAATAAGTACTCATGAAAATTACAACATGAAAACATATTAAATTTATCTCTTTTTAATTGGTGATCTCTGGAGTTGTTCGGTGACAAAACAAAACGGGGGGAAAATACAAAACATAATATTTTTGTCATATCTATTTATGAATTAAATACACAAGCAATATTATAAAATATACAAATTTATAACAGCAGCAGGCTTATAATTTTGAAATAAAAATGTATGTAGAATGGCCAAGTGACAATATAAATGTATTTCTATAAAATTTTACTCTGTCTTACTGCTAGTAAAGTCTTACTGCCATATTCAAATACAATAGTATAAATAAAAAAAAAACACTAACGTTTTTAAGTATAACAATAAGATCGGCAGTCTTCAAGTAATGCAGCTGATGTGTCACCAAGATAGTGGTCTTTCCTCGAAGATATTTGCTGATGCATTCTGAGAAAAGATGGCGCCCAACGTGGGCATCGACAGCTGACAACGGGTCGTCCAGCAAATACACTTCAGCCTGTATAAAAGTAATATATACTTCAAGCATATGAATGATAGACAATAGGCATATTGATAACATCATAAAGAACATTGTTTACATCAGATATAATAAATAAAAAGTCAAAAGATTGCATTTCTACCGTTCTGTCGTGTGGCCATAAAATTTAAACATATTTATATTTTAGTTATTCGAATTGCTATGGTAAAATTCTAAGCTAAACTTTTATTCTTAACCCTCCAGAGACGAGAGCTTTTTTCCGATAAAAAAAATATTTTCTAAGCCATATTGAAGTCACGGATAACTTTTATTCCTATCCAAAATTTAAAAAACAAAAAACGCAAAGTCGTTGTATAGAAACTCCGCATGACTATGTGGTCATGCTCATCCTTTTATTACCGTGTAATATTGAGTACGGACAGTAGTAAGGACAAAAGTGACCGTATGGGCTTGCAAACATTCGGTGTTGAAATATAGCTAAACGTGATTTTTTTTAAAATATTTACAATTTGACCTCTTTAGATCAACATAATTTCAAAATAAATATATTAGCAAAATAACTGTAAATAATTTTATGTTTTTATAAAAAAATATCTAACAGTTTCAAAAAGTAAATTAAAAAAAACGGAAATTCAAAAAATCACATGTGCTTTTAGAGACCGTTCCTGTTCCCACGGCTGATGACTAACTGTAGTCCGTACCCTTCTTAACCAAATATGAGCAAAAGCAACGATATTCAGGTAGAAAAAGTATGAATAGTGGGATCAATAGACAACGGTGTTTTGTGTGACCATATGGTGACGCTCGTCCTTGGAGGGTTAATTGAATTTCATAACAATAAAAAGATTCTTTAGTTCTACATGTGTTATCATATAAGATTTATTAATTAAGCGCTCAAGAAGAAATCTATAAATCAATTGAAAATTAATTGATAAAAACTGTCCGTCCTGAGATTCGAACCAGTGACCTCCGTTTCCAAAGCCAACGACGTTCACTTGGCAATAATATGATGTGTTTAAATATGAAAATGTTGACCTTTTCTTAATTGTGAAATTAAGCTGGAATATTTCAAATTTCTATTTAAGCTTGTAAATCAAATCATTTATAAAGTACGTGGATCCTTACGTATACGAATTCTTCGCACACTGACTGTCTCTGTTTATATTTACAAAGTCTTATCAAAATTGAAATGTATTGCTGAAATAAGAACGCACGATAGAACCTTCATTTATAGGCTTAATTAACAGCCCTATGCATGTGAATGTACTTGATACGCACACTTTGACTGTACCATTCTGCGCTATCCCGTATCACGTATGCACTTGAAAAAAATAATATATCTCAAAACTACAAACTGTAATGAATACGCACGCATCCTAAAAATATGCGACTACAAGTCTACACAAATAGTTCTTGAAGGGTAAGTCAAGTTTGCGGTCGGTTCTTTGACGTTTCGTAATTCTCATACGTATGAGTATGACTAACATTGTATTCATAATATTGACCAAAAAAAAGGTGTTTTTTTTTGCATACTTCTCGGAAAGTTACCCGCAGGTAGGACGGTTATTAACTCTTTGTACGCGTACAACCGCTATGCGCTATATAACTGACATGCCCCAGCGCGTATGATGCGCATAGCGGTCACGGGCATTGCGCGAAGTTTATAACAGCCATCTCTAATGTTTTAAGGCTTAAAATCGGTTGAATATATTACTGAATATATATATTATCAATGCCATCTATTGGATTCGGTCAAATATATTTTAATATTGGCTAAAATTATTTATTTGTGGAACCTACCAAGCACGCATGTTCCGAGAATTATTATTATAAGCATGGCACGGTGGTGGCGCAGTATTCTCGGTTGCGTGTGGCGGTGTTTTACAAAATGGCGGCATTACGTTGCTATTGTATGAAGAATGATTATTGTTGAATTAAACAGAAAATACAAGAAATATATTGTATTTCATTATTGAAAAAAATACTATAGGTGCCAATTAACATATTTAATTATTTGAAAAATCACTACAATCTATATTTATAGTCGAAAACGCGATTAACAAATCCGCAAAAAAGCTGCCGTGTACAGGGCTTGATCTCTATATTTTTTGAGGCGGGCAAAAGGTTTATCAAAGAAATGGTGTTTAGTAAAATATACCTCTCTATATACTGCTCGTGCCAAATTTATCCTAGCCCTCTGTCCACCAGAGAGTGATACTCCTCTTTCTCCGACTAGGGTCTGATCTCCGCGAGGGAACTGCTGGAAATCCTTCTCCAATGCGCAGACCCTAACTACCTGGAATAATTGTTGAGTACGTAAATAGTAAAGTAATATAAACAATGATTAATAAATAACATTTTAAGGAAGACAGATAGCAATCAGGCATCGTTACTTTGTTACATTTAGGCTAAGCAACAATTATTACAATTAAGTTATACAAACCGTAAAAAAGAAATATGAAAATACCAGAACCCCTCTTCATTAGTTATGTCGCATAATATCGTAAATTATAGCACAGAAGTAAACACTTAAAAGTAACAATTTACAAGAAAAAAATGCAAATATGAAACAATGATTTTAGATAACAATAATTGTACTGCTTTATGACTGCAATAACTCAAAATTCAAACTTGAAGCTTACTTATCTTTTCAGTTTTACTTGTTGTAGACTAATATTTCATTTGTTTTATGTATTTTACTTATCGACTGTGGAAAGGAAAAAAGACTTAACCCACAGTTTCTTCAAAACAGGTTTTTTTCGATAATCACAATGTATCAAACTTGATACACGTTCTTTCAAAAGGATGCAAGCTGCAAATGCCGAATTAGTATCTAAATTTAGCTTTTAAGTTTGAAAAAATGACCTTGTAAAAAACTAAAACCAAGAAAAAAGACTGAAATAAAGGTTTTTCGTAGACAATTTCTTTAATTAATATTAGATTATGTCAATTAAACACCAGTTTAGAAGTCTACGTGCACTTCAGGGTTGTGTATAATTCATAATATGCATATGTCACAAAATCATCAAAACACGTTTTTAGCGCCTCCTGTAAAATTTGATATGTGTGGGTTAAGTCCTTTTTCCTTTCCACAGTCGTTATGTTTTGGTAAGTTTTCAATATTTATTAAAGTGGTAAACAATATAAAGTGATAAACACAGTTTACAGGAGGCGCAAAAAACGTGCTTTGATGATTTTAGGCCGTATGCAAATTAAGAATTATACACGACCTTAAAGTGCACGAAAACTTTTAAGCTGGTGTTAAATTGACATAAACTAATATTAATTAAAGAAATTGTCTAGGAAAAACCTTTATTTCAATATTTTTTCTTGGTTTTAATATTTTGAAAGGTCATTTTTTTCAAACTTAAATGGTAAATATAGATACTAGCCAGGCATTTGCAGCTTGCATCTTTTGGATATTGTGTATCAAGTTTAACACATTGTGATTATCAAAAAAAACCTGTTTTGAAAAAACTGTGGGTTACTCCCTTTTTCCTTTCCACAGTCAATATAATTTGAACTTATGTTTCCTCTTTTGGCATCTTCACCCATTTAAATGTGTGGATGAACAGACTGACAGTTAATATATAAAAAGAATTAAGAAATTTCTTTAAAATATTTGCTAGTTGGTAAAATATTTACTTTAAATTAATTTAGAGTAATAACCGATATCAGCCGAGTTCTATATAGAGCCAAATAGATGTCAAAGCTGTAGTCTATTGGTTCCGTTACGTTGATGATGTTCTTTGTCTCCTTAATGAACTGATCAGTGTTGGTTTACAGTAGCGAATCATGATAACTGACGAAGACTCGAGGAAAGTTGCTTGCGTTGGATAATAGAGTTGAGGTGTTTGATATTGTGAGGAATTCGTAGATTAGGGAACGTATAATACAGCGCCTGGTCATGTCAGTGGTTGTGGAGAGACATTGGGACTGGCTGGGTTACGTGCTGCGGATGCCTCTGGAAAGTCTAAATCCTGCCTGCTCTTCTTTCAACCGGTGGATTTCCGGCGTCCTGGACGACCGTCCGGGTACTATCCATAGAATGTACTCGGCGGTACTGAGGGATGCTGGCATGTCATGAGAGGAAGCGAAGCAATTGTCGGGAGGCAGGAACATGGAGGTGCAGCATGGAGGCTATATGCTTCACATAGGGATTGAATATGGTCAGAGAAGAAGAAGTAGAAATATTAATTTTCGGATGCTGTTATCCGTAAAAACTTAATGCACCCATTCTCTTATAATAATATAGCAAACGTTATTAAAAATTCTATGTTCTTGTTATTCGCTGATGATTTGAAACTTTTTTTGAAGGTTGTCGTCTTACCTTAGATGATTGTCATCGTCTTCAGTCTGATATAGATAATATAATAAATTGGGGGCTGTGTAACAAACTCGATTTCAATATCGATAAATGCAATCTTTTATCCTTTACAAGAGGGTCGCTAGTGTTATTTTTCCGTTAATCAATGAATGGCCGAATTCTCTCGCGAATTTCATCAGTCAAAGATCTTGGCGTACAATTTGAGAGCAAACTAACATTCAATAATCACATTAAGATTACTTGCAAAAAAGCATTACAAATGTTGGGCTTCATCATCCGTACCACCAGAGCCTTTTCGGGAGTTAAAATTTTGCTTTGGTTAGAAGCAGACTTGAGAGTGGGTCAATTGTTTGGGCCCCAAGATGCTCGAAATATACCCTTATGGTGGAGAAGATTCAGAAGAAATTTTTGAGACTTCTCTATATGAGGGTGTATGGATATTACCCATGGCTTTATCCAACTGACTTTCTCTTAGGCATGCTTAACTTCAATAGCTTGAACGTTCGAAGAGAAATGTATCTGGCCATATATTTCTTTCGACTTATACGAGGCCAAAATGAGAATTCCACCATTCTTGAGAATGTGAATCTAAATGTTCCTGATTATTTTTTGAGAAATCGTGGACATGAATTGTTTGTTCTCCCAAGGTGTAGAACCAGACTGCCAATGGGGATGCCACTGGGGAGAGCTTTAACGATATTCAACAATATTGCTTCGGATGTCGACATATTCCACGTAGACGTGGGTGAGTTCCGACGAATACTATTTTTTATGTATTAAAGTAGAGTTCGTCGGAGCTTACTCAGTTGACTTCCTTGCCACTTTTTTTTTTACTGCTTTTAATATTAAATTATACTATTTTTTTTCTCCATTGTAAAAGTTTTAAATTTATAATTTGTCAACCTTGTGCAATGTTAATTAAATAAATAAAAAAATAAAAATTAATAACATGGAATTAAATTATAAACAAATTGCATTGTAGAGCGCTATGGGTTTTATTATGTGCCTACTTCTCTGTACCGCTTGTGGTCGTATGGCAATCCGAACAGGATGTTGTTTCTGACGGTGGCGACAAAAAGCCATGGCTCTTGGCTGGCATATGAAAGCGCGCCTTTCATTTCCACTGATCCTCGCGAAGGAGTCAACTCCTTGAGCAGAAGCTGCAATATTGAACTCTGGAAGAAATAGCATAATAATAAATATATTTTTCAACTAAACACTTTAGTTCTGAAACGTTGAAAATGAGATCGAGTAGCAATGGGGTACAAAGTAACCTCAGACAAATTCGCGTAATTTTTGTATTGCATTTGTTGATCAATCATTGAAGATTACAATAAATATCAGCTAAATATTGTTGGTATTCAGCGAATGGTTGAAAGAGGTACAATTTTGCAATGCGAATGACCCCGCTACGAACTCAAAGGTTATATTACTTTTGCATAACAATGTCCGAATGAAATTAACCATACCTTCCCTGATCCGACAGATCCAATAATGGCGCAGAGCTTTCCTTTTGGTATGGCTACGCTGAAGTCATCAAGAGTTTTCATACCGTCAGATACCCATCTTGCTGTCACACCTCTGATGTTTACCGCATAATTTTCATCTCCTTGAGAGTCTTCCAGCTTATCATCAAACGCTGGAGACAAAGAGTTTGATTTTATTCACTTTAGTTCAGTTTATTACAGAACCCAGAGTCTCAATAGAGCTAGAAAATAATTCAGGAAAATATCTCAAAGAAACTAATTTTTCTAGAGTCCTCTGACCCATGCACCAGAGCTGGTCTTATAAGACTTATTCAACTAATTCAATCAGACTGTTAATTATTTATAAGGAAAGAAAACAGAACAAAACATTTCATATTGATTATCTGAAGTTGTTTTGCTGGACAACTTGAATGACATTGGTCTGGTATGAAGAGCTGGATTTTTGGAAAACAGTAATTGTTTCTTTATGTAAGATAATTAAGTTTTTATAGAGTAGAGTGGCAGTGATACTAAACTTTATTCACAAATGATATCTTGTAACAAGACACACTACAAGATTTTTGGACATGTCTGAGGATGGCATTTGGTGATTTTGACATAATCATGAATTCAATAGCCTCTACAATGAGACAGACATAGTCAGATTCTTCCAAAACTGAACGCTTCTGTGTTGAGCATATTTTACATATAGATGAGTTGAAAATGGTCCATATTTTCTATTCTTGATGGAAGACCTAAATTTCACTTAACATGGTTTGCGAGCAATGTTCCCGCTCAGGTGTGCGCGCGCACACCTCCCAAAATGTGCCCGCACACATTTTTCCATCCCCGCACAACAAATATTGTAAAAATAAGTTTGTTTCACCAAATTTTTGTATTTGCTCACACTTTTTATTTTGCTGAAAAATTACTACTCACAGAAGTTGACGGTCTGCACAAACAATAGAAATATTATAGGGAACGTTGCTTGCTAGTACTGAATGACAGCAATTGGTGTATAATGATTGAGGCAGTCAAGCTTCAGCGTGGACTGTAATGCCAAAACAGAAAGATTATAGTGTTGAAGTAGAATGAGTGGCAATATACCTGGGTTAAAAAGTCCATTGCCGTCCTTAGTAGGTGTATACTGCCCATTGATATGCTTTTCAACGATGGCATTTGCCTTTAGATCCTCTCGTTCGTCAAGAATCAAGAAGTCTTCAAGACGTCTTATGGTCACAAGGCACTCGGCCACTGATGAGATGGCTGTCGGGTAAATGATGGCCAGACCACCTTGTAGAGTGTTGTAAAATTGGGCCAGAGAAAAAACCTTGAATAAAAAGAACGAAATCATGTAACATTCATTTTAATGTTGAGAAAATATAATGAAAACATATCACACCACCAATAAAATACAGTCGTAAATCTGATAAATTTTGTTATTTTGCGTTAGAGTTTTTTATGAAATACAAAAGAAATAATGGCATAAATGATTTCATCTAAGCTCTTTTGTGGTCAAATCCGTACCTGTTTGGCGAAAGCAAGCACATCAGTTTTTCTCGATTTTGAATTTACAATCCCAATATGTCAATCAATTCTTAGTTTTATCTCACTGTTGCTTTAAGGTAGCGGAATCTACATATACCTACTAAAATAAGGCTACTCACAGTTCCTGATGTAACCTTGTTCCCCATCAAGGTGTAGGCCAGAAGAGTGACGTACAGTGATGCCCTCTCTGTGAAGACCATGAAGCTCATGTAGATTCCTCGGAGATAAGAAGACTTGGTGATGGCTGACAGCTCATGTGCTCTCGCCATCGACACCACCTTCTCAAAAGGCTTTTCCCATGCATACATTTTGATTACCTGTAATTGACAGAAATTAGTATTGTAATCATGCAAGATAACTAAGTACACATCACTTTAGAGAAGAGTTTGAAGGAATTGAACTTACTTAAAAGCAATACATTGAAAGGCTTATTATATGAAATAAAACTATTATTTAAAAATAATTGAGAGCGCAGAGTAAAAATGGTTATGTATTTAGTTTCATAAAGATAATAGTTCACATATATTGGCAATTGAGTTATTTTGGAATCACACCATTATAAACCATGTTTAAATAAAATAAAATGTTTACTGGTACGCAAAGTGGTAGAAATCATGACAAAGCTGAATCAAACGTGATCTCATGTATGATTCTACGCCTAGAGACGGACAATTATAAATAATTATTGAACAATTTTTGAGTTTCATGTCATGGAGAGATGTTGGAACTAGCTCTTATCAGTTTTGAAAAACAGGGGTTTTTGATAAATTTGACATTCAAAAGCTGGTACATATATTTCAATTTGGTAACCCAGTTTTAAATATTAGGATTAATTTTTTTATTATTTGACTTAAAACCACCATGGATACAAATAAAACAAGATGATGTATGTAGTTTAATAGTGAGTATTGTATATTTATTTTTTATCCATGTCTGCTTCCAATGTGGGGAATATGGCTTACTAATGGAGGTATCTCAACTCGGGAGTTTTTATCTGCTCATTTTCAGCCACTCAACCTCTCTTTTTCGAAGATATTAGTAGGGATAGAATGGAAAGGTAAGGAGAGGACAACTAGTTGGCTGACCCCTTTTGCTACACAGTGGGGGGGGTAATTTTTAGACATCGAACAGGAATCAAAAAATCAATTGAAAAAATACTGTTCGCACTGGGATTCGAACCCAAGAGGTTCGGCATGGACGCCAGCGGAGTTGACCACTGTGTCATGGAACCGATTTATGGACACATATTTAGATTTATTTGAACATGTTTTTACTGTGCATTTTGTTTCGTGTTTTCTAAAAGCATAGTTCCTGGCGAGGAATAACAAAAAAAAATGTCATTAAGTTTAGTTTAGTCTAGTGTAATCTACATAGTGGTAAGATACTAAATAAACAAAGTTTTAAAAGATAGTAACCTTTTATCACCATTTTCTTTTAATAATCCGTTTTTATGCTAATCTTCGAAAACAGGTTTAAACTGAGTTTTAGGAAATATTGTTTTTGTCTAAGCCTAAGCTTCAACTGGCCGAGTCACATTTTGCAGTTGCTTCCGCTCAATCCTGCTTCCATCTTCTTGACTGAAAGGGATACCGGCATCCTAGACGACCAAGGGGTACTATCCACAGAATGTATTCGATGGAACGGAGAGTTGCTGGCATTTGGCGGGTGATAGGGAATAATGGAATATTCTCCACACGAGGAGAGAGTATGGTCAGTGAAGAAAGAAATAAGTTTGAGTGCTTCATTACCTGAATACCAGATATTACTTCACTCATAAGGCGAACTCGTTCATCAGTTCGTACTGCAATTTTTTTTCTCAGATTCGACGATAGTTTACTCATGTAACCTGAAAACAAATAAAAGCAGTAAAATAAAAAAAACGAGGCTAGAAGCTTTCTCCCAAATGGTCAAATTTTTCAATTGCTGTTTACTCAGAACAATCATTCTTTTACTTACCAACATCTGTCAGCACAGTGACGAAATAGAGCATATTCTTGTACAAAATTAAAAATTGGAGTGACAAATGTGAAAGTATATATTTAAGTAAAAAAAGGCACAACAAATACAATAGTAAACATCTTACTTTGTACAGGCACCGTTTGCAATGTGATAGAAGCTACTCCAATCAAGGCTGCAACGCTGACCCTCGTGTAGATGAGGTAGCAGATCAAAGCCACCTGGATAGGAAGGGTCCAGAGGTAATGAAGAAAAATAAGAACCTGGTCGAACCGACTCACGTCATTCGACATCAAGTTTACCAACTGGCCCGCAGTAGTCTTGCCCAAGGAATCACTGTTCAGCCTCAGAACCTGGAAAATTATTAATGTGATCAGATTTGTCGCTCAAACCATATTTTAGCTTTCAGTTCTTCCCATACATTTTGTGAAAAGTTCGACGTTATATTCTAAGATACTGAAAAAACTGAATAATACTATTTAAATGTTGCCCTCTTTGGTCTAGTTCAGGCGTCAGCGCATGCCGCCCGCAAGATTCTCGCCGCAACGCATGTGACCCAAGTGCGGCCCGCACTAATCCCCACGTAAAATATTTGACACTTTTACAACAAAAGGTTGCCGACCCTTGGTCTAGTTGGTAAAAGGTCAGTCCATATACTCCATTATATATCTGTATGATCCATATTGGGCGCGGATTAAGGATTGCGATAACGGACGAATATATCAATATTTCAATATGAAATAACGGTATAGTAAAATCCCCATTTACACTAAAGTAGGGACAGTGTAATTCGGGGTAGTGTAATTGGGGGAGAGAATCTCATATAAAATTAGGGATTTGGTTTTTTCCGCAAAAAATTAAGGGAATTCTTAGTTTTGCAAAAAAAAAATATGGACAAAATAGTTAGTTGAGTAAGTATTTAAGTGATAAAATATTTAAGTATTTAAATATTTAAGTGATAAAATGCAAAGCGCGCCAAAATCCAACACATAGACAGTCGCCCGGCTATACGCGTATAGCCTGGCACGTGTTGAATAGATAGGCGCAAGCCAACATTTGACTATATGCGTCGCACAGACGACCGTCTCATAGCAACGACAATGGGATGCGACAGTGCAATTGGGGGATTTGCGACGAATATTTCAAGCCAGCGTGTAATTCGGGGTAGTGTAATTGGGGGCTCCACTGTATTTGGAAATATATATACCGGCATTACAAAAAAAAACAGCCAGTTGGAATCGCAATGTCGGGCGAGTAAATCAAAATTTCAAAATTTCAAGTAACACTGTTATTCCAATCATGAATAGACATGGTTAAAAAAATGTATTTTCATTAGCGATTTTTCCAGGTAACTTAATAAACTGACCTTCCTATAGACCAGCGAACAAGCCGCTATCCTGATGCGCATGCCGAGCTGCTGCTGCCGTAGGATTGTGTGGTTCTGGATAAAGACTGCGAAGAAGGTTAGCCCGACCAGACCTGCCGCATAGACATACGCCATTTCAATAGTAGTGTCACTCCCAACTGAGAAATAGTCAACGAGGTATGCCAGCATCACTGGTTGGAAGGGTCTGAAAAACAAACGTGTTGCATGTTAATTACCTAATCTAGGCCTGAGGATACTTTTGGCTGAAGGGCTACATTCAGGGACGTCCCGAAGGCATAGGCGAGTAGGCAGTTGCCTAGGAGCGGAAAATGATCACAATTTTTTTAAATGACACGATTTATAATAAATATGATGCCTTAATTGTCTTTGATAAAAAAAATACCAAATCATGAATCGATGCTTATATAAAGTAAGGGTACCACTGCTTCTCAGCTATGTTATTCTAAAAGCTGGGCCTAGAAAATTATTATATTACACATTATTACTATCATTTAATGAATATGAAATGAAAATAGTTTATCAAAGCAATCATCGAATTCATAAGTGTATGCAATTATGATTAATTTTTATGTACACTATCATGTTATCATTAATTTAAATGAAACATTTTTCTTGGTGACTTGTCATTAAAACGCCCGAATAATTAATATATTGTTAATAATAACTGAACGTGAATACATAATTTATATAATTACTATGAATTAATATTTTCCAACGATTTGTAAATTGTATTTGTTTTGAATTTTGGGCTGTTGAGCTTGTTTTTAATTGTCTCAATTTTCTTCGGGTCAACAATGCAATCATCCGTCCAGGGACGTACTTAATTATTTCTTTTCGATGGATTCGGCGATAGCTTTATGGAAGTTCATTTTTAATATTAATTTAAATTTGATCTTTAATATTATACTTGTTGTGTTAGAAAATGTGTCACATTTTTCGCCTCTTTGGGAAACATCATCAGACATAACACTGCAACGTTAACGAATAAACTAAAAATTGATTATAATTCTTTGCAAACTTTAAAAAATGATTTTAGACATTGTACATTCTTACATTAAAGTTTTTATCAGCCTGCCCTCATTTGATA
Organism: Himalopsyche tibetana; assembly: GCA_030503985.1. Classification (NCBI taxonomy): domain Eukaryota; kingdom Metazoa; phylum Arthropoda; class Insecta; order Trichoptera; family Rhyacophilidae; genus Himalopsyche; species Himalopsyche tibetana. Next base: position 1,667,631 of record JAPJYX010000052.1, on the reverse strand, counting down.
GAGAATAAACACAATTTTAATAAAAATATAAATGATGAAATTCTCCACCTAGTAAATAATAAAAGGTTAAGAATGAATAGCGTGGTGTTTTTGAAAATTAATAAAATCATTAATAGAAAAGAAATATTAGTAAATAACATTTTAAATAAGATAGGCCGATCACCATTGTTGAATTTACCCAGTGATTGATTAAGCCAGGGTTTCCCAAACTATTTCTGCAATGGAACACTTAGAAAATCTGGAAATTTTAACGGAGCACTGCTTTTTTTAGGTTGGGTAATTCCTAATAGTTAAAATCAAACAAATATGTCGTTAAAACACTTTGGAGGACTCTTCATATCAGAATCACTGAATAAATCAATTGTGATTTTTAATCCCTTGAGCTTAAGCCTGGTAGTTTAGCGGTCACATAAAATGGATTCTGAACCCTGGAGCCATCCTTACTAGTTATCGAAAAATATTGCAAAAGAGGTGTTTTTAAGTTATGTAGGTGTTTGCGGAACATAGGTTGGGAAACCCTGGATTAAGCAATCAAATTAAGATTTCGTTATTTTCGATGATTAGTGAAACTGTATTTTAAATATTATATGTTTTTTTTTTTTAAATATACGCTGTTTTGACCCACCCAAGATGAAAGCCCCAAGCTCACGCCTCATACACTTATGGGGTAATCCATAACTAGATTTACTGTACCTAATGTTAGTTCTGAATAAACACCCCTAGTCCATAGTCTTATGGAAGGCGACCGTGAAAATGCGGGTGGTGGTGGGATACTCAACAACCAACTTGTGTGTTGACATTGCATGCTTGGCTGACTTAAGATGATCTGATGGAATACATATAAGTTAAAAAAATATTGAAAAAATCTTCGGAATCGTCTTTTTTTTACAAGACTACACAGCCCTGACTCCACAACATTGACTTTAAGATTCTTTGTTATGCACCAATCTCTATGAGCGATTAATGTTACTCAGTTTTCCAATCTCTCTTCTTTCGAAAAAAGGATAGAAGGATAAGGCATGGCTAATGGATTATCACTGTCGATACGCCCTATTTTTTTGAGCGGATGGGTGGTAAGAAATTTTTGACATTACGTAACAAGCCTTTAAGAGAGAAGCTAACTAATGTTCCTTTCCACACCTCATCTCAAAATAAGAGGTTGATTGACTGAACAACAAACAGTTTTCTTAAGATAATTAAATTAATATAAGTATAGAGCTCCTTAGAGAGGACGTGGTCCTCATCATATCGGCCAAGTTATTGAGAGCCAATCAGATTACAGGATTTGAATCGGTTGACAGAATGACATTCAGTATTTTGTACGGAATAAAAACGTTATATTACTGTCGAACAAACCTTTAGCTCTCTTGAAAAATTAAATGAAACTGACTTGGCCGTACTTCATACTGGTCGCTTCAATCAATTGAATTGAATTCTTTTTGAAAAAACTGAGATTTGACACATTCGGAAAACTTATTTAAAAGTGACAGTGTGTCGTGTAGGTACGTCAATGTGCCGAAATGTTTACAAGAAGTGACGTCCCTAATGTCACATTCTTGGCGATAACAGTCCAATCAGAGCAGAACCGATAACATCATAATTATTATGGCAAACAGATGAATTTGTTATGTAATGTGTTTCGCAGACGCCCTCGTTTGAATGTAATATCAAATTTCTTAGAATTTATTCACTAATCAAGGGAACATCTGCTCTTGACGTAGCAACGCCGGGTTTCATTCAACGAAACCAGACCTTTATCAATCTTTAAAATTATGTACATGTGAGTGGGGGCAGCGGCAGCGCTGGGCTGCCAATATCTTAACAAGGGGCTCGGTAAATCTCATCCATAATTCCTTCAAACCATGGAATATAGATGATGCATAAACCGTGGCCCGCGAGCCACAAGCGGTCAGCTAGGGTCTTTTTTTATTATGGAGTCGAAGTCAGTGAACTTTTCGAAAAAAAATAAAGGGCAACCAAGTCTTGTTTCATAATAAACTTTAATCATCTACAGAAATTACAGTTAGGTGCTGATTTTATCCGAGACGAATGACTTTCTTATCTTAACAAGGGGCTCGCACGAGCCCCCTCCAGCCTACCCCTGGGCAGTGATATAGGCGAACCTTGAATTCGCTGCCCCCAATACTTCCTCTAATTTTGTTTTTCAATCACTTCTATTTTTTATATATCGACTGTGGAAAGGAAAAAGGACGTAACCCACACATCAAATTTTACAGGAGGCGCTAAAAACGTGTTTTGATGATTTTGTGACATATGCAAATTATGAATTATACACAACCTTGAAGTGCACGCATACTTCTAAACTGGTGTTTAATAATTGACATAATCTAATATTAATTAAAGAAATTGTCTAGGAAAAACCTTTATTTCAGTGTTTTTTCTTGGTTTTAATTTTTTACAGGGTCATCGTTTTCAAACTTAAAAGCTAAATTTAGATACTAATTCGGCATTTTCAGCTTCCATCCTTTTGATAGAATGTGTGTCAAGTTGTAAACATTGTGATTAGCGAAAAAAAGCTGTTTTGGAAAATTGAGGTCTACGTCCCTTTTCCTTTCCACAGTCGATATGAACTAGATATTTTTACCACATGTGGGTTAATGTTTTGTATAAATATAATTTCTCGAAAAATATTTTATTTATCTTTGAAAATGCCGCCCCCAAAAATGTGCCGCCCGGGGCGGTCCGCCCTTGCTACGCCACTGAGTGAGGGTACATGAAGTTCACGCTGACCTGATATCAACATCAAGGCATTCGATAAATTTGCAACATCATATTATGGGAAACGGAATATATTCTCGATTCCTTGCATATCTGTATATGGAAAATAGTATGAAGATTAAATTAGTTTATTTTCTTGATCGTTATTGCGTTATGGAAGGCGGGCCTGAAACAGCGGCTAAAACCTACTTGTAAATCAATGTCATCGCATGAGTCGTCAACTAATTTGAAGGTCACGAAACGGATTATTTAATTTATAGAAAGGTTTTTCTTAAACTATTTATTAAATTAATATTAGATTGAGTAAATAAAAGACCATTTTATTAATCTTCGTACAGTTCTACTTTGTATAAAAATATTTTGTCTCTAACTTAAAATTATCATATAACGTTTTTTGTGCCTTCTGTAAAAGTCTGTTGTGTGGGTTACGTTCTTTTGCCTTTCTAGATTTGTTACTGTAATACCCATGTCCTTTCTTGTCAAGCTTTTTTTTCTAATTCATGCCCGTTCTCAATGTAGAGGATATGGCTTCCTAATGGAGGTATCTCAACAGAGTTTTTTTTACAAGAACTGCTTGTTAGTCAGTTGCTCAACCAACTTTTTTAAAAACAGTAAGCATGGAAAAAAGGGCTGATAAAAGACTAACGGTCAACTAATCGCTCTTACTTTGACCTGTCAATTTTAGGAATGGAAGAGTGGGAGGGATAGACATCACAAACACCAACGCCTTCGAACGGAAATCGATCTTGTAGGTCTATTCTTAGTTCTGATATATTTTTTTACTGTTATTACTTTTTCGCAAGATCATAATTTAAAAATATATTTTTAAACGTCTTTTGGCACAAATTTTTAAATGAAATTTTGCTAATATTTATGTGAAACGTAAAAAATAACGTGAAAAAAGCTGCCGGAACGCCGTTGCACTGCGTTACATGGAAATAAAAGCACTGGTATTGTAATAACGATGTTTCTTGCTGCGTGTTTGGGATAAGTTTGTGTGTTGATTACAATGGTGTTACCGTATCATTATCGCGGACCACTGGTTGGTGACCGCTGCTTTGTGAGACGTTTGATTTATTATGAAACAATAAGTCTTGCTTGATAATCATGTACAGTGGATATTTAAATTAATTTGACACGCTTAATCTAAAAATTCATTTGGAGGCGAGGAAAAGACAAAAGTTAAATACAATACAAACTTCAACACAGCTGACCGGAGTAATTAAAAGACAGTGGCACATTATTTTTTTTTTACATTGACCGAATACGCCACGCCAAGTGATGTGGTCGCTCATTTAAATAATAGATAACAAAAAAAGTTTTATTGTGGTCACAGGGTCGGCGCCACCATACAGGCGAAATAAGCAACCGCCTAGGGCGCAAACCATTAGGAGGCGCACAAATGGAATATTAAAATTATTTTTATGTAAAGAAAGTAAGACAGTATGTTATTTTCGGAAAAATACGGTATGATTAAAAAAAAAGAGGTTGAGGAACTGAGTAACAAACAGTTCATGTATGAAAACTTCTGTTAGGGCATTAGGAGGTCATATGCTCCACACTGGGAGCGGACATGGTTATATAAAAAATACTATTTCTAATGATCCCGAATTGTTTTTTTTTTATTTAGAAAAATATAGGACGATTTGTTAAAAAGCGGGCGCGCCAATAACCGTTGCCTAGGGCGTCGAATAATCTCGCGCCGGCACTGATTGTGGATCACAATTGAGCAGCTCAAAAGACAAACGACCCATGCCCAAAAGCACATTTTTGAGAAAATTCAACATAATTTCTCTCCATAAAAAACAACCAATATAAAGGGGGACCAGAAAGAAATTACTTATTTTATGACCTGCCGTTCAAGTGCAATTCGTGCCCAGACACGGTGAAGTAATCACGACTGTGGGTTTTTTTTTGCGTAGTCCTATTGTTTGATATATTTATAAGTAATAAGAAAAAAAATATTTTTTTGTTGTTAATGGTAAAATGGATGCACCAGAAATTGAAGAAGAACACATCAGGCACTGTATACTACTTTTTATCGACCAGGACTTGAATGCCAGCAAAGCAACTAACGCAATTGAATAAATTTATGTGGAAGTGTACGTACATATAATATAATATATGTCAATTTTGGTTTCAAAGATTTAAATCAGGTAATAGAAATCTAAAAAATGCACTTAAATCTGGACGGCTATCAAAATTTGAAGATGTCGAGTCAAATCCTCGATTAACCATTGAGAAATTATCCGAAAGACTAAAATCTCCATGGTCAACTTTGTAGTTACATTTAAAACGCATTGACAAAGTCCAAGTTTGTTTAACAGAAAAAAGTGTAATTCTGCACCATGATAATGCACGCCCTCACAAAGCAAGATGACCAAAGAAAAAAAATATTCAGGTTTTTGAAGAAATGAATTATAATTTTAGACCGTTTTACAAATGTACTGCAGTTGCTGTAGGTGGTCTACGTTTTCTTGGAGTTTCCGAAAACGTTTCAAACGTCTTCTAAATAATAAGATTCTATGTTTTTACACGTTAAAAGAGTTAATTGAAGCAAGGATGCTAGATGGAAAATATGTGAAGTTTGCACTTGCGTCCGGGACTTAAAGCGGGACTAGGGATTCCAAATATTCGTCATTATCACATATTCGAATACCGAATAGTAAAACTGAAACTATCCTACATTATATGTCTGTACTAAAATATTACATTAAATAGTACCTACATAAAAAACGATCTCATTTGTAATAAAAGTCATTTATTCAAAATTCAAAATTGCATATTTTATATTTATTCAAATTACGACATTGAAGGTTTTTTATAGCCCCGAATTCGAGCCGATTTGTAAAACTCAAATAGTATGTTAAGATATTGATAGCACCCGAGTTGGATGAAGGCGAACACATCAAAACCATTCATAATTATTCTTCAAATGTGCAAAAATTGTGATGTGATCTTTCGTAACATATTTCATTAAAAATGGTTACGAATACTGTTCGGATATTTCCCCAAATATCCGAATATCGAATAGTTGAAAAGGGGCCGAATATATCCGGATATCGAATATTCGAATATCCGGATTGGTATCCCTGGCGGGGACCAAAAAAGAAGCGAAGAGCGAAGTGGGACCCCTGTGTGATTTACAGCAGTTGAAGCAAGTTTTAAGGTCAAAATTGATAAGAAATTGTTATTTTTTGTCGCAAATAGGTCATAATTATTTAAAATTGTAGTATTGCTATGAGTTATGTATCACACATTGTAATATTTACGCACTAGATATTATTATATTTGAAAATGTCTTGCGTTAATGACTCAAATGTATTTGGTCGGCACGTTTTTGAATAACAGTACAGTCAATCCCTGCTTTGACGTTTTTTAAGGGTGGAAAAGGGGCGGAAAAAACAATGGCGGATTGGGTCTGAAAACATCGGTTGCCAGAAATGAAAGAGGCAAAAACAAACATTTGACTAAGGTTCCACTTAAATACATGGGGACCCACATGGATCGAGCAACCTGATATGTATGGTCCGCCACTGACTAGCAATGCTTGGCTAGCTATTTTAAACCAAGGCTGTGGAGTCGGAGTCGGGAGTCGTGGAGTCGGAGGTTTTGTCCGGAGTTGGAAAAATCTTATGACTCATTTTAATGAAAGATTTAAATTAACATATATCAGTATTATGTACGCTCCACACGTCATTATAGTATTATACACTAGGAACAATAAAAGATTAATCAAACTGTGTATGAACTGTGAATTTTATTACATTTTTGCTTTGATTTACCAAGCACTTTCGAGTAAACACAATGTCGTTCAATATAAAAATATCATTTGCGAACATAAACAAACTGTGCCGTAATTATGTGCCATTATTCATGTAACTTCACATTTTTTCTATTCATTTTAAATGCAATGCAAACTATTTGTTCACTGCTTTTGCGACGCAAAGTAAAATAAATCGTAAACAATGTAAATGTGATTTAAAGACTGGGCCTCTGTCTAAAACAGGCATGGGCAACCTTTCTTAGGTCTGGGGCCAAATTATCAATCTGTATCTGAGTCAAGGACCGAACCAAATTATGAAACATAATAAAGTAATATTAAATTAAATAAAAACACGTTGCTATTTCTTATATGGTGGTGATCATGAACTAGTAGAGTGGAGCCACTGTAAGCGCCCGTGTCATCTCCATTATTTAATCCCTCCCTGAAACTGAATTTCTTTCTTTAATACTTCGCCGAGATGAATCAGGGCCGGACAAAATAGCTCGGCGGGCCGGTGATTGCCCATATATGGTCTAAAACATATCTGCATCTTTGCTCAATTTTCTTTGTCGTTTGTTTGATACCTCCCTGTTTTGTACTGCTAGCCGAAGCTGTTACCTCTGAGACAATGGGAGGACCCAGGGAAGATTCCGCAGCGCTACTGTAGTGGATGAATGTTTTGCCGCAGAATTTTATAAAATATGTCGCCAGTCGTGTGTTTTCGGTACGTGTTGATAAATGTGGCCCGCTTGCTTTATGGATGGTCGCCATTTTTTGTTGTTGTTGCTTAAACTTTAATTACCTAATTTTAATATTGTTTCAATTGGACGTGAAGTGAGCCAACTCGTAAAATGGTTAAACTTTGTTCATAAACTTTTAAGTACTATCACGTCTTTACTCGGTGCTTTGGTGGATTGCATATTTTTATTTTAAGGATATAACACTATTGCAATGCGTATTGACTGAGGTTACTTCACTTTTACGATACTTTAAGACGTATAGAAAAATATTACAACGCATCCAACTTATTTTTTTCTAAAATACCACTTGGCTTATTTCACCTCTAATGGGACCATTACAGGGGTGGGCTCGGAGAGGCTCGCGCGAGCGCCTTGTTAAATTTTACTAAAGCTGGAGAGTCCCTTGTTAATTTAAGAGAAAACAATTTTCTCAGATCAAATTAGTACAAAACTGAAATTTCTGAATTATATATCATCTATGACAGCTTCAGTATACACAATAGTACATTTTTAGACATTGATAAGTTGACGGTAAATTGCATATTGTTACACATTACAAGCGTATTAAGTAACAATCGATTGTTTTTTTAAGCATTGCATATTATTGCACAGGAGTGATAAAACAAATTCACTCCTTCCCCAGAACACCGAGAATTGTTTTGAGATTAAGCGAGCCCCTTGTTATCGTATTGGCAGTCCACCGTTGGCCCATTATGTAACTTCTCTTTATTAAAACTTTGTAATAATGTGTGTGTTAAGTCTATTAAAAGTCGAAAATAGAGACACCGCGCGAGTGTTTTATTTAATGTTATGCAATCGATTTTCTTTGTTTATTTTAACCCCTCTCCGTTTGAATTGTCTCAGGGTGAATATTGTGTCTTTGAGTATGTTTGATTTATCTACATTTATCAACCTTCTTTGTCAAAAAACTGTATTGAATAGAATAAGTAATTATTTTCAATTTTCATTGATTTATATTTTTCTTTGTGTAGATTATATTACTTAGGTATTAAAAACAATTAATAACAAAGTATTTATCCATAAAGCATAATTTATGTTCCACCTTTATCATTGATTCATTTCAAAATCAATGTATCACTAACTTCACAAGTTTGTAAGCTTTTGCAAAATCAGTTATATCAGTAAAACGTTTTTTTAAAGATTGAACAACTCAAAAAAGTATTCAGTGTAACCCCCAATTACGCTGCCCCGAATTACGCGCTGGCTTGAAATATTCGCCGCAAATCCCCCAATTGCACGGTCGCATTATATTGTCGTTTGTGCCGCGCATACAGTCAAATTTTGGCTAGCGTCTGTGGATTCAACACGTGTCAGGCTATACACGTATAGCGGGTGATTGTCTATGTGCGCCCTTTGCATTTTATCACTTGGTAACTAAATATTTTTTTTCAAATATGGACCAAGACTTCCCTTAGTTTTGCATTTTTTGCGGAAAAAACCAAATCCCTAATTTTGTATGAGATTCACTCTCTCAATTACACTACCCTGAATTAAACTGTCACGGCTTCAGTGTAAATGGGGATTTTACTGTACAGGGCATTTTCATTACTTAAATATGAACTAATAAAGTGCATGAAAGAGTAAAATAACTTTTTTTTAACCAATCCCCTTAATGTGAAGTAATGTGGACTTCACAAAAAACTGCCTGTTACTCAGTTTCTCAACCTCTCTTTTTTCGATAAGAGTAGGAATATAAAAATAGTGCTAGAAAAGAAGAAGAAGACGAGTTAACAAGTCGCTATCTATAAGCCCCGCTATTTTAGTATTGGAATGAAAGGAGGGAATATTTAAACTACTAACACGCATGCCTTCTAATGAAAACATGCTATTTGTACTGGCACTTGATGAGCGTTGAATACACAGACGCTAGCCAACACTTGACTATATGCGCCGCTCAGACGACCGTCTCGTTGCAACGACAATATAGTGCGACAGTGCAATTGAGGGATTCGTGGTTTACGAATATTTCAAGCCAACGCGTAATTCGGGGTAGTGTAATTGGGGGTTCCACTGTATTTTGTTTTGGAATATTGGTTTGTGTGGTACAACAATGGCAACAACACCGGCTTAAGCCGGTTAACCTGGCTATATATTTGAAAAAACTGGTTTGTTTATTTGAACGGTTAATTGGAAGCCCTAGATACAATCTATAACTTGACTTTTATTATGAACAGTGACTTGATATGACAAAATTTCACGTTTTTAACTTCGTTTTTTAATAACAATATAATTGTATAATTAAAGCTTATTTTTCAACAACCAAGTTCATCCAATTAGCGGCTATTATACCAAAACAATAATTGTTATTACTTATTTTTATCAACTGCTTGTTGTGTATATTTTGACACGGAAATAAATTGTTTTTAAATGCTATATGACTTTTTGTATAATTGCACTATTAGTTATGAGTTTTAAACTAGTAAACATCATAGAAATTAGTTTGAAGGCGCCTACTGGCATAAACTGTTTTACAACCAGTGGCGGATTAAGCACATGGGAGGCCCAGGTGCAATAAAATTTGTAGGCTCCTTTCAGTGACGTTCCTAGGTTATGTGCCGCCCCTAGGCAGAGCTTAAAATAGCGTTTTAACTATTTTTCTAAATATTTTTTGAAATAACATTATCTACCGCCTATACTGCTGAGATCGGTAAATGTCATATTTAAAGGAGATGTTTGCGATCAATTTAACAACTGTTAAACCATCGGTCATAATATTATTACCATTGAAAATGTTTTTTGTCGGCATTTTGTTATCAAAAACATTATTGCATCATATTAATTATAATCTAAACTCGTGTGTCAAAAATATTAAGTCATTTAAAAAAAACTATGATCATTTGTAGCTCCGTAAGACTTGCCACTCATAGGCAACTGCCTAATCGCATATGCCCACGAGACGTCCCTGGCTTCTTTCTTCGGATAGCATAAAAACTTCAGTAAATTGGTAAAAATATATTTTAATCTGAACAAAAAGTGTATCGGTTATATTACATAAGATATTTTTGAGGCCCCTAAGATTCGGAGCCCCCAAGCGAGCGCCTCATTTACTTTAAGGGTAATCCACCACTGCTTATAGCCATTTTGCAGACGAGGCACCCTAATATTCTAAAAGATTTTCCAGATCCTCTGTTTTTAGCAGGGCTGTGAAGTCAGAGTCGGTTGGTTTTTACAAGAATCGTGTTCGGAATTTCTTTTTTTTGTGTAACAAATCGCTTGAGTCAAAAGAAGGCCGACTACATGCTACTTAAAAAAATATTAAAGGACCAAACACTCCGAACTCATTAAAAACAATTAACCTTTTAAATAAATAAACGGTATTTTGTAGTATTTTAACAAACATTGCTTAAATTACAAAAGTTCAAAATAATATTCACCTGCATAAAATAGTCATGATGAATATGAGAACTCCATCGAAGATGTAATTTGAAGTATACGTCTTGATGAGGGCTTTTAGTAATGAAGGCCTCTCTCCTTTTAACTTTGCTCGGCTTATTTCTATAAACCAATTCCTGTAACAGACAAAATGAATGTTGAGTTAAAATAAACAATTGTAAATATTTGGTTGTATTTACTTGTCCGTAATTAATTAACTGCACAAACGTGCTACTCTGTTTTTTTAATTGAAATATGAATAATCTTTGGCCAGCGCCAGCACGAGGTTATTCGACGCCCTAGGCAACGGTTATTGGTGCACCCCTTTTTTAACAAATCGTCCCATTTTTCAAAAAAATGAAAAAAAAATCAGGATTATTAGTTTTTTTTATATATATTCACATCCACTCACAATGTGGAGCATATGGCCTTCTAATAGAGGTATCTTAACTGAAGTTTTTCTACTTGAACTGTTTGTTACTCAGTCGCTCAACCTCTGTTTTTCGAATCATATAAAATACGATACATAATTACAACGAACAAATGCAAACATCAAAATAAAATATAATGTAAATCTTAGAGTAGGTATATAAAAATAGGTTAAATACTTTATTTATACGCCCCCTAATGGTTTGCGCCCTAGGCCGTTGCCAATTTTGCCAGTATGGTGGCGCCGACCCTGTCTTTAGCCCACTACCATGAGCAGCGTAGTCACCTCATAGCAAAGTCTTGCGATACATGAAAGCTCAGTGAAAAAGGGGACTTACATTTAAAAATATTAAAAATGGGCGGGAACTTGCGTGACGTTTGCATGCGGGCCCAAATTCTTTAGCCACGCCACTGCTTTGACTTAATTTGTATTTGATAAATATGTTTCTTACTGTTCGAGGCCATCAGCGAGCGGTTCTGATTTGTCCGAATTCATTGGCTGGCAGATGTCAATGCTGGTCAAGTCTTTCTTGAGGCCTTTTCTGAAGAGTGGCATCATCCACAGGAAAAAGAGCTTAGAGAATACGTTGGCCCGCTTTCTGGAGTTAACCTTTCTGCCGACCATGGCAGCGGCTACTTCTGGCTTATCCGAATTCCCGTTGGCGCCATTTGCCCCGTTGGTTGCCGCCATTTTAGCTGTCAGAATTTCTGTCCGTGAAATTTACCACTGCTTCACTTTAGACGCATTTGTTCATTTATAATTCAATTGTCTTTAATAAAACTCTTAAAGCGACGAAACACGTGTCACATTTTGTTACACAACAAGTAGAATAACAAAGTTTTCAATTTTGTATTTTAAATAATTTATTTAAAAGCTATAACTTTAAATCCGAAAACACAAAGTAAATTTGAATAAGTAGCGAAATCAACATGATAATTTTTAGCAACATTAGAACCTTCTTTGGACTATATATTTTTCAGCGGTAACAAAGCTATACCCCGCGGGCCGGATCCGGTCCTTCAAAAAAATTATCCGGACCCCAATTTTATATTATATATTTTGTAAGCCAAGTCGTATGGCCCATAATGGAATCATTTGATATATACGAAATATTATTTTTTTCAAATAAAATCTGTCTCATAAGAGCAGCTTTTGCTACTCCATACAAAATAAACCTACACCCAGTGGCTGAATTTGCCGCCTCCAATATGTCCTCTAATTTTGTTTACAAATCACTTCTACAATTTTTTTTATCTTTGAACTGGGAGTTTTAAATATAGGTAGGTGGCTTAATGTTTTTATGTATAAATGTAATTTATCGAAAAATATTGTATTTATTCTTGAGAATTCCGCCTCCAAAAATCTGCCCCTATCACACCTCCCTTGTAACGCCACTACCTACACCATAATATAACAATCATACGCCTTCTAAAGTCTAGTTTGTAATAGTTTTAGCAATCTGCTGAGTCTGGGTTAATATCAAATCCCATTGAGATAAATATAATATATATATTTTTTAATTTATTTAGAGTTCTTAGATATGGGTCTGGGACACGGTTTATCTATATCTAATCATATCGACTGTGGAAAGGAAAAAGGACGTAACCCTCAATTTTCCAAAACAGCTTTTTTTCGATAATCACAATGTATACAACTTGACACACATTCTATCAAAAGGATGGAAGCTGAAAATGCCAAATAAGTATCTAAATTTAGCTTTTAAGTTTGAAAAAGATGACCTTGTAAAAAATTAAAACCAAGAAAAAACACTGAAATAAAGGTTTTTCCGAGACAATTTATTTAATTAATATTAGGTTATGTCAATTAAACACCCATTTAGAAGTATCCGTGCACTTTAAGGTTGTGTATAATTCATAATTTGCATATGTCACAAAATCATCAAAACACGTTTTTGGCGCCTCCTGTAAAATTTGATAGGTGTGGGTTACATCCTTTTTCCTTTCCACAGTCGATATGATCTCGTATGACTTTACGAGAACAAAATATTTGGCGCTCTGACATTACCAGCGGTCCTCCGGTATTCTAAAATGTATTAGTGTCCGAACTTATTTCACCAAATTTATTTCATTGTCTTTAAAAAAACATTTTATAAACAGCTAAGGATTAAACACATTTTGAAAGAAAAAAAATTAAAATTTGGTAGCCGTTTATCGTGTAGCAAAAAAACATCGCAAAATTTAACAAAAAACGTATTAAAAATATATGGGCCACTTGTAATATAAACTCTTTTGAGGCCCAGTGCCCAAATTATATTTGTCTATACAATAAATTGTTGAAAATAAAATTGATAAGTTTCTCGGCAATTGGTATATATAAAATTCAATTCACTGATTACAGAATAATTGCAAAAGATTTTCCTGTTTACTTGGCAACATAAAAATCAAATTAAATTACTAGGAAAATGGAAACTACACGTAAAATAAAGACTTTATTAACAGCGATAACCCCTTTTATCGTCTTTGGATTTACCAAATTATGTAGCCATGTTTTGGTAGGGAAGTTTCAAACATCACAGACTGACTTGCCTACTTAAAAATGTCCACAAATGGATTAAAAATCAAGGAATTAAACTCTTCGTAATGGGATTCGAACGCGTGATCTTTGTAGCCGAAATCAACGGTATGGTCTCTTGACAACGGACACGGAAAACTAATCTAATTTCTCTACATCTTGCGTTGATAAACAAAAGACGTTATCACTATCGGGGTGAGTGACACACATTGAAGCCAGCTTATGAAATACATCAGCATTTTTACTCTCACAAAGAGGAATATTTTGAAAGTGCAGGTTCATTTTTTACTGTAAACTTTTGATCTATTGCTAGACTACAAATTTCGGGGGCTTAGTGCAAGGGCAGGGTGAAGGGTGAAACAAGGGTGAAACCACAAACATTTATTTATTGTCTTTTTATCATCTATTTAATAATAACAAAATAATTATAATTGAAAACCTTTGATACCACAAAATTATTTTTCCCGTTAAATATAATATGTCACCCGCTATGGTCTAGTTCAGGCGTGGGGAACCTGCGGCCTTTTGGCTACTCTGTTGCGGCCTCCTGGCCAATTGTGTAATTCTGTACATTTTTTAAAATTCGTAAATTCCTGACATGTTCTGACAGTAAATTCCTGTTTCCGGCCAAAGATTCCCTAGTCAATGTTTACTGCGGCCTTATGTCGATTCAGAAAAATGAATGCGGCCTTTAGATAATAAAAGGTTCGCCACCCCTGGTCTAGTTGGTTAAAGCTTGCTCTACCGACTAGTGTGAGTTCGATTCCCAGTAAGGTCAAATTCAGATTATTCAATTTAAATTTGAGACCTAAGACGTGGGTGTTTGTGATGTCAATTTTCCTCGAGTTGATCTCGAGTGACTTTTTGGCTCGGGATTGGATTCCCTAGTCTCGAGTGACCAACAATCAATTCTCATCGAGTTTTTCTCGTTTTATCTTTCAACTTTAAAATATTTGGCGCATTGGTATTAGCTGTAATGCCAAATATGTTTTTTTAATCTTTAAATTGTAACAAAATTATAAAATTACTAATTATAGAATACAAAATTATCATCATAAAACTGTTTCTGCCCTTTTTTCCTAAAACATTGTTTTATAACATATTTATTTAACATTTAACCATAGCTTGATTGGAGAAAAAACATAGAATCCATAAAAAACACTAATTTGAAATTTGTGAGCTGAAAGTTTTTTTTTCCATGAACTATTATTATCGTAATTTATTTTTGATTTTTATCGTAGTTTTCAGTCATTTAATCAAAACTTTCACATGAATTTTATTACACGCTATCAGAATCACAATTTGTGTTATCAACAAATTTAATTTAAATTAATAATATTATTACTAGGTACACTTTTTAAAATTAACCTAAATTCAATCGAAATAACAAAAAATACACTTCCTTCAAAACAACACTTTTAATTAAAATATACCGTTTGTCCTCGCTTATAAAACATATCCTTGTTTTAAACACCATATGACTCTAATTTTCATTTTATTCAAATAGCAATGATATTTATCTAAGTCGGCCTTTGTTGTCTAGTGATCAGATGGGTCTGAGTTCAAATTTTGGCAATATCATTTTTTTTTCAATTTCAATTCAATGATCTTAAATTTATCATTTGAGTTAATCTCATGAGTATTCATAAATATCTGACGACTTGGCTATTAATTAATTGTAACGCCAGATTTTTAAAAAATTTCAACTAGAGTCTTTGCTTTCTATTTTTTTCCAAAACTATCATATTTTAATTTAAACGATTGTTAATTGGTATTGAATATCAAACACACTCCAATTTTTAAGACACCAAAATACAAAAAAAAAACACATGCGTTTTATAATTGAAGATATACAATACTAATAATTAAAAACGATTAAAAATTTAACATCATGTAGCTATTATAATTCAACGTGGCTTATTTACACATTTTAAACAGCAAAAATATATTCATTAATCATAATTTCGAACTTTAAATTAACTGACCACTTTTAATTACACTCGACGGCCATTGTGGCGTAAAAAAAATATATAGTGTCAAGGGTTGATTCCCGCCTAGACAGTATTTAAAAATCGAACGACGGACGGAAGGAAAATACACGCGTCAGCGATAAAATACGAAACAATAATGAACCAAATCATTAAATTCAAAAGCATAACCATACTTTGCTCGAGTATTAAAGTTTATCGTATTTTTTTCTAACAAGACATGTACTAGGGAATTTTATTGCCGTCCAAAATTGAAAAGCTCGTAAATCTAACAACTGCAGCTTTAAAAGAAACCAAAAATTTAGCCCAGGATTCCAAAAGAGACTGGATGATTAAAACAGATGGTAATATACCAGGATGTGGTGGAGTGTTAAAAAAAGCGTGCTGATTACCAAACCACCAGTTCTGTCCTAACCCTGTTCTTATACATTTACACAGTGGTGTAGGAAGTGGTCCTGCCGCCCGGGGAGGTCCTTGAATGTGTCGCTCCCGAAATTTCCTCTAATTTTGCTTTCAAATCACTTCTGTTTTTTATCTATCAACTAGGAGTTTTAATTTGGCTTATAAATAAAATTTCTCGAATTTCTCCGCCTGTGTGGTCGAGTGGTCAACGTTGTTGGCTTCGGCTACGGAGGGCCCGGGTTCAAATCCCGGTATGGACAGTTTTATAAATTGATTTTTCAATGGATTTACGAATTTCTGTTCTAAGGCATAGATGTATGTGATGTCTTGAATTCCCCCCTCTCACCCATCCTATCCTACGAACGGGGCGTATCGAGAGCGATTAGCTTACCACTAATCCTGTCCTAGCCCCTATCCTTCTACCCTTACTCTCTTTGGAAAAAGAGAGGTTGAGCAACTGAGTAACAAGCAGTTCTCGTAGAAACACTTCTGTTGAGATAAACTCCATTAGGAGTCCATATGCTCCACATTGGGAGCGGACATGGTTAAAAAAAAAAAAATCTCGAAAAATATTGTATATAAATTTGAAAATGCCGCCCCCAAAAGTGAGGCTTTTTCACGCACCACTCTCTGGAACAAATTTATCGGGTAAAAAAAGGATTAGGTGTAGACAGTGGTGGAATAAGCGAATGAGGCGCGTGCTTGGGGCCTCCGAATTTTAGAGGCCTCAAAATGGCTTATATTATATATTCCGTATACTTTTTGTTCAGGTTTTTAATAATTTTCATGAAATTTTCTGACGTTCTTATAAAACAGGGCCTCCAAATTTTATTGCGCCTGGGGGCTCCCATGTGCTTAATCCGCCACTGGGTGTAGATGTGCGAACATGATTTAATCTTCTTTTATAATATGAGTGACGAACGCACTAGTTCCTAGAACAGTTAGGCTGCGACATCTCTAGATTTATTCCTTTGTGATGCATATTCACATCCAAGACCAAGTCGATGAATTAACTATTTCTATATGCTAGTAGAAAGATCTTAAATGCGTCATGAAACCATTGGCGGATCCAAGGGGGGGGGGGGGGGTATGGGGGCCATGGCCCCCCCTGAGGAGATTTTTTTTCTTCATTTTTCTACTTTATTAAAACGTTATTGTGAAATGGGATCTTTAATTGTTTAGTTTACGATGTTTTATAGAATAAATACTTAATTATGTATCGACAACTTTTATATAGTTATATTACTTTTAAATCATCTATTTTTTAATATATTATATTTGTATGATGTTTATTTTCGAATTGAATGGCCCCCTCCTTGGACAATTTCTGGATCCGCCAATGCATGAAACAGTATTATTTGACAATTGTATTTCATAATGCAAATTGCATGATGCCAATTGCACCTATTTTTTTATTAGTCTACTTGTAAAGAACATACGAGACCATGTCTTTCTCACAGGGCTCAATGAGTGTCTCTTCAATTTGCTGAATATTAAACAAGCTTTCTTTATCAGATTTATGAACACTATTTGTAAGCGCAGCTAACTGACAAGACGCAAAAGATAATCTTTAACCCTCGGCGATAGAAATTTGGCACAATTTTTATTGCCGTCTCCAATTTCTATTTAAAATCTCCACCTGTAGTTGACGTCATAACATATTTAGAGATAGACCATCACTCGCTATTCAATATAAAGTAGAAGATGTTTAAATTCGTGGCAGCATATAAAACCATTCCAATTTTTCGTGGAACACTTCCGGCTCCGCAGAACACCAGCGTTCCGCGGAACATTGCTTGGGAAAATCCTGCTCTAGAGTAACTAAAAAAAAATCACGAGCAGCTAAGTAACAAACAGTTTTCGTAGAAACACTTATGTTGATTTAAACTAAGTATTGTTTAGCACCGTAGAGTAAGTGTTAAAAGAATAGTATAAAAACAACTGTGCTTTCTAATGCAAAGAAAACGCTAAGGTAAAAAAAACCGTAATAAATTATAATATGCCCTATTTCTGAATACATCACTGGTGATATTTAGTACTATCAAGTGACCTACTGAAGTAATGTTTTCATACAAAATAATACATAAGTCAAAACATTTTTTTTTCTTTTATAAACATTGGCAATCGATCGTTCGCACGATAAAGGTCTCTCCAAGGTTTTTTAACGTTTGCTATATTTTTACACCACTTCACTATCTATCTCTATCCGATTTCAATGTAGTATAGAAAAAGACCGACCGATTCACCAATAATTATTATTTTTATTGGATTTGCATTGATTTACTAATTCAATCTTGTAAACAAAATCATGTTCGCTTCCATTGTGGGCCATATGATTTTCCTAATGTAGTTATCTACGAAAGCCACTTGTCACTCAGTTGTTCTTTTCTGTAAAGAGAGCAGGGGATGCAAACGTAAATAGATTGAAAAAAATATCCTTCACGGAAACCGACGACGCTGACAACTGCATTTTAATAAGAAAAAAAGAAAAGTATATTTGACGTCTCAAAAGAACAATTAAATACTATAACGCACACACATGCTTAACCCTCCAGAGACGAGAGCTTTTTTTCTATATATTTTTTTAAGCCATGCTGAAGTCACGGTTAACTTTTATTCCTTGCAAAAATTGAAAAAAAAACCCAAAGTCGTTGTATAGAAACCCCGCGTGACTTTATGGTCATGCTCATCCTTTTATTACAGTGTAATATTGTGTAGGGACAGTAGCAAGGACGAGCGTTACCATATGGGCACGCAAACATTCGGGGTTGAAATATAGCTAAACGTGTTTTTTTTTTTTAAATATTTACAATTTGACCTCTTTAGATCAACATAATTTCAACACATATTAACAAAAGAACTGTAAATAATTTGATGTTTTGATAAAAAAATAATTACCAGTTTCAAAAAGACCATTAAAAAAAACGGAAATTCAAAAAATTGGCACGTGCTTTTGGTGGCCGTTTCTGTCCCCGCGGCTGATGACTTACTGAAGTCTGTACCCTTCTTAGCCAAATATGAGTAAAAGCAACGATATTCAGGTAGAAACAGGATTAATAGTGTGATTAATAGCCAACGGTGTTTACTGTGAACATATGGTCACGCTCGTCCTTGGTGGGTTTTAAGAAAGGAGACAGATGTCGTATTCAAAATAAATGATCCAATACATTTGAAGAGAAGTTGTCATGGAGAGAATTGATGCTTACTCATTCTCGTTGTTTAATATTTTACATAACACTAACTAGTAGGCATTATTTACTTTTTAAGCCTCAGCATAGACAGTAACATTGTATCTTCTTAGCATACAGAGAAAATAAAATGTACGTATTTGCATATATGAAGTGACTATGCATTTAAAAGTAAAAAAAAACCCAACAAAACGTTAACAGTCTGTACTGCAAATATGAGAGGTAAAGGATAAAAAAGAATATGGTAAATTTTTTGGACAACCCTGAATGTTGAAATTGTAAAACAATTTAGGCAATAAATAATTATTGTTCATATAAATGAACAATTTTCGTTAACCGTAAAAAAAAGCATGTTTGTTAAAGTCTTACACATATTAATAAAAAGAAAGAAAAAGCTTTAAAAAATTGTGTAATTAGAATTTATAAAGCAAATATAAGATAAAACGAAGATTTTTTTATTATATTTAACCCGTTGAGAAATGCAATGCAATAAAAATAACTTTTATTAAAATATAAATTGCACCCAAATACGGACGCTCTTAAACTATTTTTCCAGTAAATTTTAGAAATAAATAGAGCGCAATTGAACAGTCTTCCGATTTAAATGAACAGATACATATGCCGGGTTCTCCACTTTTATACCCTACATAAATATAATCATAAAACCTTTTCCGACAAACGAAAATAAATAAAATTCTTAAAAATACTCACCATTCAAATCTGTGGGCATTCCCATGGGCTAATCCTTTTCGCCAGCAATGGGCTTTAAACTCAATGATACATTTATTTCTTATATAAACACGAAACATTCATTTACTAGGCGTCAGTTTATGTTCATCCGTGCACTTGAAAGACTGAAGATGCCGAAATGCGAAAGCCGGGTCGTTAGTGACAAAATCTGTGTGAATGTACATAATTTGAACGATTCAAATTTAATATTGAAATTCCACCAAGCACCTTTTGTTGAAATCTTAAAATATACGTTTAGTTTATTTGTAAACATTGCGATGTTTCTGAAAGAGGCAAAACACGTGTCATAGTTTGTTAATAAATTGTCAAATGTAATTTTTATGCAATGCCCTGTTTGCATTAATCTTTCACCGTCTAATAATGCTGGCGATAACCAAAGCCGTGATATTAAATATTTGAAATTAGTGTAAAAATTGTGTTTTATTTTTAAAATTGTCGTGACTGTTTAAATCGTGATTTATTTGTGTTTTATATATTACTGAAGTAGTTTGTTTTAGTATAAAAGAATATTTATCATAACAGCTAATAACAATGTGCAAAATATTTTAAATTTGAAAGATCAAACGAGAAAAACTCGATGAGAATTTGTTAGTCACTCGAGATCAACTCGAGGTAAATTGACATCACAAACATCTTAGGTCTCAAATTTAAATTGAATAATCTGAATTTGACCGTACCGAGAATCGAACGCACACCCACCTCTTCGGTAGAGCAACTAGATCAAGGGTTAGGGAACCTTTTATTCTCTATAGGCCGCATTCATTATTCTGAACATTATCACAAACACCCACGTCTTGGGTCTCAAATTTAAATTTGACATTGACCCTACCGGGAATTTAACCAAGACCCCCCTAAACGGAAATGCAAGATCTAACCAACTAGATAACAGCGGGTCAATGATTATTTATTATGATGATTTACTGGCAATTACATAATATGGTGATACTCAAGGAGTTAAAATGACAGGTAGCATTTCATTAAAGATATGAAATAAGCTCATCAAATATTTAGACATAGCTTACAGTTGAAAATAGCCATGTCGGTTAAATCAGCGCTATTCAAACTTCTAACATTTGCGGCCCGGCGAAAATGGGAAAAATGTCAACAGAGACCTGTTGCCAGCCAGAAATAAAAATCAATGTCTGCTCGAATTTTATTTATTAAATGTTGTTTTGTAAAATTGCAATTGTCAGTGGCGAATCCAGAAATTGTTCCAGGAGAGGGCCATTTAATTTGAAAATAAACATGATGCATAGCTAATACATTAAAAAATAGATGATTTAAAAATAATATATCAATAGTCAATACGTAATTAAGTATGTATTCTATAAAACGTAGTAATCTAAGCAATTAAAGAGCCCATTTCAAAAGAAATATTTAATAAAACAAAAATGGAAAATAAATTCACCTAAGGGGGGGGGGGGGGAATTCCCCCCATGGTCTCCCCCTTGGATCCGCCAATGTCTAGGGAGTGGCAAATGATCACAGTTTTTTTTTTTAAATAACTGAATATTTTTGACACACGAAGTTGGCTTAGAATAAATATGATGCCTCAATGTCTTTAATAAAAAAAATCTGACAGAAGCATTTTGAATGGTAATAAAACAGTAGTTTTAATAATAATAATAAGTAATCGAAAAAATCTTTTTTAAATATGACATTTAGCGATATCAGCACTATAGGCGGCAGATAATGTTTTTTTTTAAGTAAAAGCGGTATTTTAACCTTTGCCTAGGGGCGGCACATATCCTAGGAACGTCACTGCCTGCTGGTGATTTTTTAAAAATCAAATTTGATATACGTGTAATCGATATTAATGTGATCGCAAATTGGTAGCATTTATTTGTAAGATGTCTCAAACATTTTAATTAATAGTCAGCTTAGTGTCAGTTATTTTTTTAAATTTAAATTTTGAATGCTTATCTATTAATTTTATTACCAAATTTTCGTTAAGCCCTTATTTGTCTTACATGGCTTCGTAGTTTTATTAATATTTAATATATTCGCAACAGTTGAAAATCATCGTGATGGTTGTGGAATTAGTACTATGGTGTTTCATTAAAGTGGACTCATTTTTTTGCGATGCCTACATAATGAAAACAATTATCATTTGAATATTTCAGCTTAATACAATATTAGTTTCATGGTCATACACTAATTACATTTGATTGATATTGGTGACGGACACAAAACTGCATAACATTTATTTGTCATATAAAACAGGTTTGATTTATATATAGTTATTTTGGATTCTCAAGAATCAGCACTAGGATGCAAATATAATTGGTTCAGTCGGTCAGTAGTCTTAAATTTGTTTTCATGAGCTAAATTTCTAGACGTACAATTTAAGAGCAAATTAACATTCAATGATTCAATTAATATTACTTTCAACAAAGCATTCCAAATTTTGGGTTTTTCGGAAATTAAAACTGTGATATTAATGTACAATGGTTTAGTTCTAAAGCAGGCTTGAGTGTGGGTCGATTGTTTAGGCTTCGAGATATTAGAATTAAATAAGATCAAGATTCTGATTTTTTTTTTAAACTTAGCTCTATTTAAGGATATGCCATCTAGGAACATGGCTTTATCACCATTTTTTTCTGAGACATTTCAAGTTTTATAGTTTAAGCGCCAGAAGAAAAATGTTCGTAATCACTAGAGACTAAATAGATTCTAAAATAAATGAAAAATTAATTATTTTTAAGATAAAAGTTACCATTTATATAAAAAAGGTTGCTCAGAAAAGTCTTTTCAAGCTTGAATCGCATTCAATGTTAAAATCTGATGAATTTATATAAACTTTTATGGGTGAATTATTCCATCTGATAAAATTAAAATTGTGCTGGAGAAGCAATTTAAGATTTCAGAAGATGTCACTTTTTGTAGAAGTGATATTTTAGATCTATTTAGAAGTATAAATATAATCAGAACTAAATGTATATCTTACATATTAATTTTATTTCAACGAAACTGCAGACAGGACTAGGATGCTCTCAAATGTCTGAAAGAAATCTGCAGATAGAACCTTGATACAATAATTTGTGTTGGCATCTACCATTTTTTAAGTTCTATAAACAATCTGTATGTTGATTTAACTGACTCAACAATCAACAATATTATGTCTCCATCTCTCTTATATAAGTTACAACATTTGTTTCATCCACCTAAGATACCCGTAGGAAACACATTTATGCATTTTGAAGGAGTATGTTATGAAAGAATTAATTTCAAATTATTCCAGCCCTACTTCTCATTCTTAATATAAATAAGAGGGCTGGGCTAGTTTGAAATTAGTCCCTATTAAAATAATTACGTCGAAAGTCTCATAATAAACATTCCGTCATTCCTGGAAATTTCAAACTTTATGGTCCTGATCGTTTAAAATGAGGAATCTTGGCCATGGATTGCTTTTTCTTCCAATTTGTGGAATACTACTGAAGAGAGCTTTAACGATTATGCATTATGTCAGACAAGCATTATTTATTATATTTTAAAGTAGATTTTGACGGCACTTACTAGGTTTACTTCCTTACTAATTTCCAATATTCTCTATTTATTTACTATTTTTTCATCTTTTTTCACATAGCAAAATAAATTAACTAAAGGTGGTGTCTAAAATTGAATTGGTCAAAAAGAGGCAGATAGAAGATTCGATAGCTGAAAGGAGCTGAGAATTAATGTTATTTGTTTGGTGAGTCGACCTAGAGTCCACATTAGAAGGAGAGGTGGAGAATTGTTGGAGGCGGCCAGGACTAATCCTGGGTTGTCGTTCTCTTGATGATGATGGATGTCACCCACAGTACGCGGATCAACTGTCGCATAATTTACCACAGCTTTTCGTACATGAATAATGTTTTCTCTCCATACATCAAATTCATCAATCACCAAGGTTGGTTAAATGAACTGATCGTTTTATATTGTCACTCCATTAGAAGGAGACAATGAAAACAATGAAGAATTTTTTAGTAATAATCCTACACTGACATCTTATTGGAAAACATCCACCAATAGACATTGCAATATTATATTACAAATTGAGAAAACACAACAGATGGAAAAGCCATAGTTGGACATATTGAATGCTATGCTTTTTGCTTAGTTGTTAACGTCGTTGGCTTTGGATACAGTGCTTATGAGTTTGATTCTTAGCACCGAAATTTTCATAAAATGACTTATGAATTTGTCTTTGAAGCTATGGATGTCTGTGATACCTTTAACTTTCTCCCACCTGTCCAATCTGTAAAAGCGGCAGGAGCAATTAGCTTACCTTTATTTCTGCCCCAGCCTTATCCTTCTAGGTTTACTCTCTTCGAAAAAAGAGATGTTGGGCAACTGAATATTAAATAGTAATCGTAGAACTTATTTTTTCAAGATGAGGTCTATTAGGTGTTCACAAAAAAACAGAGCTTTACGGCTGCTGTTGTATAACTGAGCCCTCGAAGTAGAGTGAGCCAAGTAGTAAAATGATAAAATTATTGAACTTTTAAGTGCAATCACGTCTTTACTTTGTGTTTTGGTGGATTGGATATTTTTATTTTACTAAGATAACACTATTGCAATGTATATTAGTTTAGGCTTCTTCACTTTTACGATACTATAAGACGTGTAGAATAGTACAACACATCTAACCTATTTTATTCTAAAATACCACTTGGCTCACTTCACCTATCTGGGCCCATTACTGTTATTATCCTGTGAATTACATATCAGTGTTAATATTTTTTTTACCATTTAATTAGACACAGAATTAATGTATTACGTCTGTGGAACTTCGATAAGTTGATTAAAGTGTTTTGAGAAAGTGAACATGCGTGTATTTTTGGGGTGCGGTTTTCATTCAATTTAAATAGTGCCATGTTACGTTGTAAGAAATTTATTTTATTCATAAATCAGACAATTTGCTGGATTCAAGCTGACATTTTATTTGATGCAACTTGAAACTTTTCTGGGTTTTAAAGTCGAGAGAACACGTTCGGCATTTGAACGGTCGATCGCTGCTATGAACCGAGGAGTGCCTTTTCAGGTCGCCCGAGGTTCGGCATCTGTACGGACAACGGTCACAAGAATAAGGTTTTTCTCCCGTATGAACCATTTTGTGATTTTTTAAATGCGTCGCGTGCTGACCTTTATAAGGACACTCATCGCAAGCGTACGGATTGTCGGCGTTGTGTAAAATTTGGTGCGAGTTTAATCTCTTCACGGTTTTAAAGGCTCGAGAACACGTTTCGCATTCGAATGCTTTGATGGTGACGTGGACAAAAGCGTGACTCTTCAGTTCACCGGATGTTCGACATTTATACGCACATTCGTGACAAGAAAATGGCTTTTCGCCGCTGTGTATCATTTTGTGCTTTTTTATATCGGAAAACTGTACGCCTTTATACTCGCACATATCGCAAGTGAACGGATTGTCATCTTTATGTAAAATTTGGTGCAAAGTCAAACTTTTCTGTGTTTTAAAAAGCTTAAAACACGCACTACACAGGTACGGCCTATCGCTGTTGTGACTGAACGTGTGAACTTTCAATTCATTGGATGTGCGGCTTCTGTACGGGCACATTTGACATGAAAAAGGCTTCTCTCCAGTATGTATCCGTTGGTGCTTTTTAAGATCGCTCAAATGTGTGCCCCTGTACGAACACTTGTCGCAGACGTACGGATTGTTCGAGTCGTGTTTCATCTGATGCAATTTCAAATTACTTACAGTTTTAAATGTGACATTACACGTCTCACAAATGAAAGCTTTATTTTCGATGTGAATCTGTCGATGCTGCCTCATCGTGGTCCCGGAAACACACGTGTACGAACAAATGTCACACATGCTAGTTTTTTCTGCGGAATGAACTTTTTGATGTGTTTTCATAATATTAGCCTCCAAGCATTGATACTGACACTCGTCACAGCTCAACATTTTATTCTCGTGCACGGTTTGGTGTATTTGCAAACTCCGCGGTGTTTGAAATGTCAACTGACATAACGAGCAAGCGAACGGCTTAACTTCGCTGTGATGTAATCTGTGCTCCTCGAGACTGACCGCATCTGTAAATTTATACGGGCATAAATCGCAAGCGAAGGGTTTGGGCCTGGCGTGCGTCAAAGTATGCTTCATCATGTTGCCCAAGTGCGAAGACTCATAGTCGCACATGTCGCAGCGGAGCACTTGCTTTCTTCTCCCGTGTGTTTTAGACCTATGCAATTGCAAATCGCACAAACTGTTGAATGGAGCAGAGCAATTTTTACACAGAAATGACTTTTTAACGTGAACAAACTTGTGCAACTCCATTTTAGATGACAATGCGGTTCTGTATTTACATGTCACACACGACAGAACTCCATCGCGACTGTGATCATTGCGATGTTTCATATAAAGACTGTAAGTTTTACATCGACGTTTACATAACTTGCAAAGAAATATTCCTTTATTTTCGGATAACGTCAACTGTTTTTGATTCGATTCATTCAAAATTAAGACATCAATTTTTATTTTACTCTTTTTACTTCGCCGGTTGCTGTGAAGTGTTTTATGTTTTTTTAATATCTTCAATGATCCAAAGACAGAAAAACAAACACCACATACAAAATTATGTCTGTTGTAGACAATTTCAGACAGCGATATGACTATCTCTCTAATTTTATGTTTCATAGAGAGCCCGGCGATGTCTAAAATCTCTTTCTTTTCACATTCTGTCGATACGTCTTCATGTTTTATTTGCGGGATTTGCGTATCAATGTAAATATCAACAGGCTCCCGATATAATTGGAAACAAGCATCGTATGATGTTTTCGCACTCTCAGTCGCTTCTTCTTTCACAGCAGGTATCTGTAAAACAAAAATTATTTTTTAACATCTACAAGTAAAAACCTTAATATAACCTAATAATAAAAATAATAAAACATTTTTAGTACCTTTTCCACATAAAATTTATTAGATCAGGACCGGTTTCGCTCATGATGAGCATTGTCAACTGATAAGAAAAACAATAAAACAGTGATATTTATACAAAATTTAAGTGATAAAAACAAGGTATGACAAACAATTGGTATTACAACCTAGCAAAAGAATTGAAGTAAAATACAAGGAAAATAAACTAATAATAAACTAATAATTTTATGTGGAAAAAGTACTAAAAATGTTTTATTATTTTTATTATAATGCCATTCCACCAAGTATTGACAGTGAACACCTTAAAAGTGATAACCTAATAATATAGTGAAGATGAAGGCTGTTGAAGTCGAATCTTCTTCTTCTTTAACCATATTCGCTCCCTATGTGAATCATATCGCCTCTAAGCAACACCTTCATGTTTCCCTGTCTCCCGGCAATTCGTTTGCTTCCTCCCGTGCTATGCCAGCATCCCTCAGTTCCGCCGAGTAAATCCCATGGATAGTACCCGACGGTCGTCCAGGACGCCGGAATCCCACCAGTCAGACGAAAAGGCAGGCAGGATTTAGACTTTCATTAACCACTGACGTGACAGGGCGCTGTCTTGCACCTTCCCTAATCTCCGAATTCCTACGAAATCAAACCACCTCACCACCATTATCCAACCCAAGCATCTGTTCTCGAAGCTCAGTATACGGTTTTTCTGAGTCTTCGTCAGGTACCATGATTCGCTACCGTAATACAGCACTGGTATAATGCAAGCGTTGAATAAATGGTTTTAATCGTGTACAGCCGTGTGTCCCAGACAGTCTGCATTGAGTTAAATGTGGCTTCAGCCATTTCTAGACGAATGGTGAGCTTCTTAAGCTGAATGGTGACAGCAAAAAAATGCTCATATTCATACACACATTAATTGTGTATGTTTTAATCTGTAGAAAAGGAGAGGTAGGCTCTCAAATGATCAATATTTAACTTAAGCACTTGTTGCGAAAGATGTTTTATAGAAAAAAGCTTTACCTAATCAAATAATTAATCATCGCTCTAACACAGTGGTTCTCACGTTAGATTTCATTGTGGCCGCATTATAAGCATCGGCGGTCCTATGGAAATGTCTCATGGCCGCACCAAATGTGATAACAATAGCAGTTGCATTTACTTAAAAAAAAGGATTAATTTATATTCAATAAAATAAATTATTTAAAGATATTGGTATTTATTTATTTAAAAGCAATTCGAATGGAAATTGTTCAACAGTTCTCTCTTCCAATGCAAGCCGCATCGCCGCTTCTAAATTTGCATCTGTCAGCTGGTTTCGATATTTATTTTTTATAAAGTGCATTACACTGAATGATCTCATGAATGATGATACCTCTGTGAGTCATTTGGAGTAAATAACTCGACTAAATGCTCGATAAGTCAGGTGCATTCAATCAATTTAAAAAAATAATAATTTTACAAATGAATTTGAAAAAATACATTTTTTATTTGATTTACTATGAAACTGTTGGTGGCCGCAGCAAAATCCTCTGGTGGCCGCACATGAGAACCACTGCTCAAACATGTCAACAATTCTTCCAAATCATTAGCATTTTTATTGTAGTTAGTTAAGAGCCACTTTTTCATATTTTGCACCATTCATTATCAATCAATTCTTCTCATATCTCGATTACCAACTGTTTATTACACCCTCATTAGTCTAAATTGACTTTGTATAAATAATTATGTATCAATACATATTTAACAGTCGAAAATGGTTGTGACTGACGAAACCTGTCATGATCTTAATAAATAAATGTGGAATTAGTAAGAGATTGTTTTATTTCTTAATAAATAATAATCATCAAAAGATCTATTCAATTTGAGATATTATTTTTATTACTAAGATAATCATCTACAAAGGCATAGACCAGGGGTGGGGAACCTTTTCTTCTCTGAAGGCCGCATTCATTTTTCTGATTCGACATAAGGCCGCAGTAAACATCGACTAGGAAATCTTTGGCCGGAAACAAGAATTTACGGTCAGAATATGTCAGGAATTTACATAAATTTACAGAATTGGCCAAAAGACCGCAGGTTCCCCACGCCTGGCATAGACCATTGGCGGATTCAGGGGGGGGGGGGGCATGGCTGTCTTGGCCCCACTCTAAGGAGAATTTATTTTCCATTTTTATAATTTATTTAAACTTTATTGTGAAATAGGCTCTTTAATTGTTTAGTTTACTATGTTTTATATAATACATACTTAATGATGTATCGACTATTTTTATATTATTATTTTACAACTATTTATTTTTACTGCATTATTTATGTCCCCTCCTGGAGCAATTTTTGGATCCGCCACTGGCATAGTCTCTTCTAACTATCTGATACTCACTCTCTCTCTCTATGTGTGTAAAAAGCGAGATTAGGCAAGCAGTTCTTGTAGAACAATTTCATAAGAAGAATAAATATGTTTTACAACACGCTAGTCTTTCTCTAATCGAAAATGTACTAAATGCCTCTAATAATTAAACAGTTATGTAGGAAATTCAATTAAGAATATAAATATGCTAAAGTATCATGCACGGAAATCGGGGAAACTGATAATTTACGCGACATACGAATATAATATTAGTATGAAAAAGTCACCATAATATTTAGGTCAAATGCAAATATTTGAACTAACCATACAGTATATTGGATATATGGCGATGAATTTTCGTAATTCGCATAATTTATCAGTGTTCCTGATTCTGTCGTTTGGTTTATTGATATATCTCCATCCGTAATTAAATTTCCTGCAAATTGCATTATTTATTTCGGAATTCAGTAATTTTTTGGGGAGATTCTCAGTCAGTTGTATTGGGCTCATACAATTACACAATGCAATTTACAATAGTATATAATATACCTTTTCGGCATGGAAATTTTCATTTTTGACCGAGACATCTTTATTCAGTGCCTGAGATCCGCTGCCAATATTAAGCGGATCTGAATAACTGTCGTCTTGAATTTCTTTTTTAATTAAAATTGACGGATATTCTTTCAAATATACATTGGAAAGGTTGCTATTATCATACAGCATAAATGGTTTTAAATCTTCATTTATTTCTTCTTTGAAATTCATGTTCTGTTTTTAAAAGATTACATAAATATTGATTAATGTTCCACAATAGAGAACTGTCACTTGTTTCATAGATATACATTCATTCATGATAGCAATAGACAATTAAATTAAAAAGAAAGTCCACCATGAAAATAGATCAATAAATTAAGTATTTCTAAATTAGCTAAGCCAAGATTAGATACAAAAAATTCAAAAATCACTTTATTTATTGATGACTTTGGTTATGTTGAAAATTCTAAAGCTCTGGTGAAATAAATAGCTTTCCGCATTTTAAGCTACTATGATTGCTTACGAATCGCCTCAGTATTCATACACTGTGAACAACTAGCTATATGCAATACGCATCTAATTTAACCCGTAACATGCCATCCTAAAAAATCACGTTCCCTGCCATGATGGCATTTCAGTTTCACTGTTTATTGACAGTATTTAAACCTATGTTAGAAGCTAAAAATAATTATGTATAATAAAAAATGTATATATGCTTGAAAAAATATTCTAGGTCTAATTTTCACCCTCATTTTATTTATAAATGCTTAACATGCTTGAATGATTTAATGGCTCAACTAGCTATGAATGCATCATGAGCATGGAGGAGTTAATCAAATTAGGTACAGTATTTAAACTATGATATTTTTTGGATTTTTTTACTATTGAGACTTATTAGTTTATATAATTCAAGTGACAATAATGCTTGAATTTCAGTTTTTAGATGAGGCATGTTTAACATATTTTTAGTATATTTCCAGGTTGTTTTCTCTTTTTTAAAGAAAAATGACTAACATTCCATCTTGTTCTATTTCTAGTTCTCGGTTTAATCGACTACAAGCAATATGAAAAGATTTGTGAACAACATTAATTCTTTTTTATTCACCAATCAAAAAATATTTTTAATTCCAGACTGTAAGATTCAATTATTACATAGGTTGCATTGAGTCTAATATATTTTTGTAAATGTTTAAAATGTTTTTCCATTATATCTAGAACATAGGTTCCCAACCTTTTTCGGGTGGCGACTCCTTTTTATAAAACCCGTGTGACTAGGCGACCCCCCGAGGAATTTGAAATCCTCGATTTGCTATACCTTTTCCCCGGATTATCTGCAAAACTTCTTTTTTTTTTTTAGCTGACCGAGGAATTTGAAATCCTCGATTTGCTATACTTTCCCCCTGGATTGCCTCCGACACTCTTTTTTTTTTTTAGCTCACCGGAGAATTTGAAATCCTCGATTTCAATCGAAAAAAGTTGGCGACCCCCCAGAAAACCCGTGATCTAGAAGAATGTTTAAAATATACATATCGATTGTTCATTTTTTTCAACTTTATTGAAAGTGACATAGAACAACTTGAAAATCAGCTTGGAAATTGAGGTATTATGTGACTATCTTTTTAGATAGCTTGAGCGACTGAGTTACTAGCAGTTCTTATACAACGACTTCTGTTGAGGTAAGCTCCAATAAAAAGTCGTGTGGTTCATTTGCAAGCAGACATAGATACAATTCTGTGATCATATGGCCACTACGCTTTGATTCCTCCCGTGACATACCGTCATGCTTCAACCCAGCCTAATACGATGGTCAGCAAACTCACGAGTCAACTGAGCCAAATATCAACTATACAATGATTGATATTTCTTTTGAGAGCCAAATTTTGAAAACTTAAACTGTATAGGTAATTAACTTGTTAAGGGTACTCCTAAGTAAGCTTTCGCTTAAAAGATCCTCAATCTGATTGAGTTATGTTCGCTGAGATTGCCCCTTTCAACTCTAAGTTTAAAGACTAAAAACTGACTTCTGAGTGTGGGGCGCAAAGTTTCAATCGCACAGTTTGTGCTACAAAGATCCGCACTTTGCCGACCACTGGCTTAGTACATACTACGGATAGCAATCGGTGTTCATCGATTGATATGGGCATTGAAATAATAACCACTGTCTATTGCCTGCACGAGAATAGTACATGTTGCATTTGATGAGGTAATGCAACCAACGAATAATTTGTGTTTACAACCGTGGTCTGATAGGATAGCGTACATGCTAGTAGTATAGGTGTTGCTCTCTGGCCTGAAGCCGTGTGATCTTAAATAAACCAGTGATGATGTCACATTTGAAAATTCATTTTAGGGCTCAAAACACTGGAAGCTTTTTCAAGTTTTGAGTAAATTAAAAAAAATTGTTGTGCATACATACTCTATATAATATGTTCTATTTTTGGGCATTGTCTGTATATGTGTTAAGAAATGTAATGTAACAAGTGGCGGCTCGTGGATAAAATATCTAGGGGTGCTGCGGAGATTAATAATAAAAAAAATGTATATTTGGTTAATATTTTATTTTTAACATCAAAAATTATACTTTATATGTATTTTTATTTCATTGTAAAATTCATTCTTCTGACTTTTTTTTTTGAAAAAAGGTCTACCAATTTTTCACTATTCATTATATTTTTTTTTCAGTTGATAGCATAGACAGAGTCATCAATCTTTCCTGAACCATTGTGTTTCTTGAATATGTCTTTATTATTTTTATTGATGAAAAACACCGTTCTGGCTCAGCAGTAATCAGAATAGTTAAATAAGTTGTGTTATTTCCTCAAGAACTTTGCATAAATTGCTTGCAAAAATAATTTTTAACAATGTTAATGAATCATTGAAGCATTGTAATTTGAAGCCATCACCCGCCCGCCTTACTAGATAGGATTTAAGCTAAAGAAAAATATAGCGTTCATTTTCATGAAAAATCGTTCAGAATGGTTTTTGCATCTCAATGATTTAATTACATTATCATGATTATCCATTGATGCCACTCATCATACCATAGCATCTTTACTTTTCAGCAGAAGACCTGAATATTATCATTCCATAACTGTTATAGAGAAAAGGGTAAAAGAAAAACCACAATAAGTGTGTTAAGTATTTATTACAAAGAGATTCCTATGAAATATTATATAATCTATGAATAACACAAGTTGTCGGGTGTTTCAGCTACAAAATGACGTTTTAAATAACATTTACTTTACAAACTGAGCGGTAAGAACAATTTACATTAATCTCCTTTGACTTAAATCTAATTCGTTAAAATGTCTAAAAATATATGTCTATTTTTCTTTAAATGGAGTAAAAAAGTGTATCACAAATATCCCACTGCAGTGTTTAATATATTGTATTATCTCTTATGATATTCTATCATGGCAGCTCTGTTTTGCAGCAAAGTCCCGCAAAGCTGAAACAAAAAAAACACAAATAAGATTTAATATTCAATATAGAGTTCTCAAAGTTGTATCCGCTTTTATCCCTACGGTTACACACTGTTTTTACCATGTGTATTACATATCGACTGTGGAAAGGAAAAAGGACATGACCTCACAGTTTTTTCAAAACAGCTTTTTTTCGATAATCACAATGTATCAAACTTGATACACGTTCTATCAAAAGGATGCAACCTGCAAATGCCGAATTATTATCTAAATTAAGCTTTTAAGTTTGGAAAAGATAAGCTTGTAAAAAATTAAAACCAAAAAAAAAGACTGAAATAAAGGTTTTTCCTAGACAATTTCTTTAATTAATATTAGACTATGTCAATTAAACACCAGTTTAGAAGTCAAACTTCAAGGTTGTGTATAATTCGTAATTTGCATATGGCCCAAAATCAGCAAAACACGTTTTTTGCTCGTAAAATTTGATATGAGTGTGTAACGTCCTTTTTTCTATCCACAGTCGATATCATAACGATGCCATTTTACCTTAAATATCCGAGGAAAAGATCCTCAATACTTGGTTGAATCACTGCAGTATGCAAAAAAGTATTGATATCTATGTAAAGAGAATTAGAAAGTTGTGATCCACTAGCTATTTTATAGTCTCGGATGCAACCAAATGATGTTTCATACAGCTATATGATTGAAGGTGATAACTTTAAATTGCTTGCTGATGATTCTACAACATCTTTTAAGCCTCTACTATACTGATTACTACAAAGCTTAACCCGTTTGGGAGTCAGCGAGTCGATGCAAATTTATGAAACGCCGTTTCAAACGATACTTGTAGCATTATCACAATCGGAAGTAGTAATTCTCACCCGTTGCTGTCACAGAAGTGGCTGAGGTACGTAGACAGATCTTTGAATCCGTCGTTGATGTCCTTACAGTCTGTGAGGTATCGGCAGGTACCTGGACCGCCGCCCACACTGTTTGTGCATGCGTTTGGCGGGGCTGATGCGTATTGATTCTGCAAAAAAAATTCCCAATGTCACACCGTCATTGTATTATAGAAACTGGAAAATATCCAATGCAGTGTTCTTCAACCTTTTTACATCGGCGGCCCAATAAAAATTGGAAAAATATCTCGCAGACCGGCGTCAACCAACATCACTCAATAAGTTCGTAGCACTATTGACAAATTCATATGATTTTTAGAATAATACGTGTCAAAAATTCATAACAATTGAGGTCTAGTTCACAAGCACAGTGGTTTTAGTGACGCTACTTTTGTAATTTTCAAAACAATGGAAAAATCAGAATTTCATGTGTTGTGATAAGGCATTGCTTTTTAATGGGAAAAAATACCGTTCAAGCAAAGCCATGGCTTGACAAGTGTTATTCGGACTCTGTTCTATCGACACAAATGGTAGAGGAGTGGTTTGCTGATTTCTGAACGCTCATTTCATGATTTCATGAACTGAACGATCTGGTTGCTCAAATTCGCCAGTTGTTCCAGAAAACATAAAAAGTCCACGAGCTAGTTTTGACCAATCTTAAATTGAAGTTACGTGAGATAATTGACACCTTACAGATATCAGAAGGCAGCTTATTCAGCATTTTTCGTCAAAATCTAGGAGATAATCAAGTCGATAATTTTTTACAAACATAAAAGTCTTCGAGGACCGGTTATAAACTCTCCATAGGTTGAAGAACACTGACCTAATGCATTGTAATTGTATTTTACTTGTTATTTTTTTTTACTGTTTTTTTTTTACTCCATTTCCGTTCCCAATGGAGGTATCTCAACAAAAGTTTCTTTATAAGAACTACTCGTTAACTGAGTAACACTCGACGTCCCCTTTTTTTGAAGAGAGTAAAGATAGGGCTAACACAGTACTAATGGTTAACTAATTAATTACGGATTTTTTTATTTAGGGATATCACAAACACCCAAGCCTTTGAACAGAAATCGATTGAAAAAATGTAGTTCGTACTGGGACTCGAACTCGTGAGATCCGTCACCGAAACCAACAACGTCCATCACTGCGCCACGAACCTCGGACGGAAACTGTTTTGTGAAATGAAGAATGTGATCTAATTTGATTCCAGTCCTTGGAGATTTATTTAAATTTCCAACACACTGAGAGATTGATTTTCAATTGCAAATTTATGTGCAGTTTGAATTTTGTGCAGTTATTACTTGTTCACAAGATAAATATTATTTTTAGTCTTTTTTTCGACTAAAATAATCAAAAGTTTTCAAACTACTATTAATTTGAAACATTTAAATGCTAAGAAAAACGGTACTGTAACGCCGTTCCACCGTATTATGTACATGGAAAAAAAGCACTTATGGAATGGGGCTAGAACAGGACTGCAACTGAAACCAACTACAGTAAAACCCCCATTTACACTATAGTCGGGACCGTGTAATTGGGGGTGTGAATCTCACACAAAATTAGGGATTTGGTTTTTTTCCGCAGAAAACTCAAAACTAAGATTTTCCTTAGTTTTGCAAAAAAAAAAATATGGGCGAAATATTTAGTTTTTGTAAATAGTAAATATCCCGCACACAGACAGACACCCAGCTATGCGTGTATAGTCTGGCACGTGTTGAATACACAGACGCTAGCCAAAATTTGGCTGCATGCGCGGCACAGACGACCGTCTCTTAGTAACGACAATGGAATGCGCCCGGTCAATTGGTGTATTTGCGGCGAATATTTCAACCCAGCGCGTATTTTGGGGTTCCACTGTATGTTGATCACAGACTTGCCAAAGATTTTATTAATATTTATTTTATAATGCACAAAAGTTCACCTTTTTCGCCTTCAGTTTGTATGACAGCTTATTGGAGCCGGCAGCTGACAGAGGCACCGTGAATGAGTCCTCTTCAGAATCCAAATAGGGCTCTAACCAAGCGAAGGCTTCCAGGCCGTAAAGTGCCAACCTCGCCATGGTGGTGGTGTTTCCAACGGTTGCCGCCTTGTCGGCCGATGTGGTAGCCACGGATGCAAGCGTGGGCCTGGGCCTGGGCCACGGTGTCGTGGTGAGCGGTGCGGGCAGATGAACGGAGTCTGAATTGACACCAAAGTCACCGTCGGAAGAGTCGTCAGCGGATTCGGCAACAAAATGGTTCGAGCTTGTCATGATATTTGATACTATATAGAGAGAGGCAAACGGAAAATATTTCCAGAGACAATTTAATAATTACCCAACAATAGTTAACTTCATAACATCAACAGTGTTTTTGCCGATCAAGATAAATCTCAATAAAAGTGTTATGTTGTTATTATACTTTTTGTTTGTTTGAAAAGTATTTGAATTTAATCAGGGGCTTATTTTCAAATGTAAGATCTCTTAACCTTCGAGTTCCTATACGGTGCATTCGCATTGCAAAATTCTTCTTGTTTCAACCATTCTGGTGCTGAAAGTCAGGAATTTATTGGTGCAGGAAGGAGAAGCACCGAGTAGAATGGAGGACACTTAATTAGGTGGTCAAGATTCATACCGGGCTGTAGCGCCAGAAAATAAAAAGATGAAGATATATCAACAAAGGGAATTTCATTGTGTAACAACCTAATAAACGTGTGTTGAGCAAATAGAATAATTATTACGCTCTGCGTTTATGTGTTTAATGTAACTTTCTGGTTATTTTGAGAGATCTCATACGTGAGAATAAGCACTCTGAGGGTATAGGCATCTACCCTTTGAATATTAAAACTTTTTCAATAGACCGTTGACACTTCAACTGGCCATTTCAAAAACACTAGTGACATTTTGCCTGGCACTTTTTATGCATAGCCTACGATTTATTTATGATTAAATCGTACACTTTGGCATTTTTTGTAAGAGGAATTACAGAATGACTTAATTATAAAATATTTATTAATATTCACGACACTGAGGTGTACGTCGTTTGGCCAAAACTCTCTAAATATTATCGTTGTACGTAACATAACCAAGTTCCTGGTGCCCAATCAGATCAAAATGTATCATATTCACGACAAAGGTGACAATATTATAAAGAGAATGTAAAATTCGCAACTCTAACCGCAACAAAATACAACGCTGCTAGATGGTGTAACGTATTTATTATATTGTAAGTTTTCTGGAAGAACTTCTTAATGTCTCCGCTGATTTCTTAATAATGCCTTAGTACAAGGGTGTCCAACTTTTTTTGCCCTGGGATCGACTGTTCAATCTTAAGTTTTCTCGCGATCGACTTCTTACATGATTCTTATAAGAATTTTTATTTAGTAGGGTTTTTTCCCTTTTTCCCAAACATAGAAATGTTTATTTTAAATGTGAAATACATATCATTAGATAGGTATGTGCTTACAAAATAATTTTAGTTTTTTTTTGTATATTTTATATTACAATTATATATTTTTTCGAAATTCACAGAAGCTTTCGGGATCAATCAATTTGGGATCGACCGGTCGATCGCAATCTACCGGTTGGACACCCATGCCTTAGTAGGTGTAATTGCATAATTTTGTATTAGATATATCTGAAAAATGTATTTTACATCAAGATTTTTCTGCAGCATAAAAAATTCATTTTTAGTAGGTGAGTAGAGATTTTGTTGTGTTTGTTGACCATCTCCGTTATCTCAGGAGCATGTGTGGAGTATTTAAAGAGCGATTATTCCAAGCACCGGTTATAAGCTAAACTAAGAACATCAGGTTACTTTTGTTACTAGGAGAGGAAGCGGAAATTTCACAAACATCTTTACGTCAAATTAAAAAATCAAACTAATGCCAACAAAAGTAATTTTGCACCCAACGAACCGGAGTCGAATCGATCGATGGACATACTGCTGTGGCCGTAAGGCAGTGCCGCATAACCTTGCTGAAGAGAAGGTCCCGGAGCACCCGCGTGACCTCCCGGACCGCCGGGGCCTCTGTGCCCCACCGCCGCCGCCGGAGAGAGCCACAGCGGCTGCGGCATGCCGGGTAGAGCCGCCGCTGAAACAACCGTAGACCGAGCCGCATTCATGATACAATCGAAACAAACAGACC
Organism: Himalopsyche tibetana; assembly: GCA_030503985.1. Taxonomy (NCBI): domain Eukaryota; kingdom Metazoa; phylum Arthropoda; class Insecta; order Trichoptera; family Rhyacophilidae; genus Himalopsyche; species Himalopsyche tibetana. The sequence continues at coordinate 1,629,496 of JAPJYX010000052.1, read as the reverse complement.
TCGAGGTTGTTCGCATTTTGACATTTAAAAAATATCAATTCTTTATATTTATTAAATGTTGGCACATACTGGTTTTCAGCACGCTAATATTTCGGTGTTTTCGCAAACAAAATAGATTATATCACGATAGTGCAACAACAAATGATATTATTTTTTGCAAACCGAGTGTTTTGATACTACGTTCAAAAGATATTCGAATATCTACATATCAAAGTAAAGCAAATGATATTTGAATATTCAATTGAAATTCCTAATTCAGATAAATCAAGCCGGGATGCATTTTAAATTGAATCATGCTATTGAGATACAGCGGAAACGATAAAAAGATTTTTACGGCATTCAAAATTGAAAGAGAGATAGATGAGCTACAATAGCATCGGAAGACAGGGAGACGATAAAATTCACCGAAAACCAAAGCACGGATGTTCGGTACAGAAGTAGGAAATATTTCAAGATACGTAGAATGTAACAGAAGAGCATAGTCTCAATACTATAACTTCTACTTGCACAAGCTTAATGGTCATACTGTACAATTTTTATGCAGAGCAATGGAACTTATTTACATATTTAACGGCTAAGGTAGTCATAAATAGGTAACGAATAAAAAATACATAATAATTATAGAAGTTGGGTTCCCATCACCACCACCTGCTGTGACAGCTTACTCGTAGATGTTGTCTCATGGCCGTCTTCGATAATACTATAGAAAACAAAAGATATCTACCCCTCACATTCATGGTCCGAGTGGGGCTGTACGAGACTGATTTCAAACAATGCCAATTAAATCAAGTCGTTATTAAGTTTAACTCGTATACTGAGATACAGTCATTATAGGGAAGTTAAATGAATCTAATGAATAATTAAAGTTATGGCGATCCTCTATATATTTGTAAATTATTCATATGTAAGGCATTGATTGCAATCAAGTCGACGCCGCCTGTTGGATCCATGTGAGAAAAAATTCTGAAAAACAGTTCTGCTCGCTTTGAAATCGTTAATCTCGAGACATAAAAAATAATGTACATTTTTAAAACTTGTTTCCATCCTCCTTAGTTGAGGTTTTTTTTCTGTCTGAAAGTGATGGGCCTGTCGTCTACGCTGCTATAAAAAATATACAAGAATGCACCTGGAAAAAATTGTAAAATTAGCAACAAATATTTCCAGCTCTCACTCCTATGGTATTGGCGTAACATAATTAATTGCAGTCACCCTAAAACATTGCGTAGATTGACAATCGGACATTTTATATTATTTGCAGCAGAAAAATAAAACAGTTTCACTAGAACAACAAATGTTTCAATCGCCTCGATAACAATAATTATTACAATGTTCTGGTTCCTTTCATTCTCAGACGCTAAAATGAAAGTGCGTGTATTACGTACCTGAAATATACAAAAGAGATAACGAACCAAATAGCGTCTAATGAAAAGGATTACAATATAGTCAAATACGTATGATATTACCGATAAGGCATAAATATGATACTTTTGATCTGTTTAGGTAAGGTAAAATAAACATGTATAAAGAAGAGTCAATAAAAAGAGGAAAATCACAGATATTTAAGGTAGACGTGTGTAACCTAAAGATTTCTATGATTTACTGAATTTAAGATGTTCTCAATTTAAATGATAAAATTCTTTTATATATTGTCGTCATACAGGAAAAAACGACCAAGTGTAACAAAGTAAAACGTACATTTGTAACCAATCTGCCTTCACATTTTTGATTTAGCCTATTGACATATTTGTGTGATGCGTTGGACATCTTTTCCGGATGTCGAATAGTTCTTTAGTTCGTTTTCAGGAAAAATACACATTTTTGGTTGCTGTTTGCTTTGTTATTTCGAAAGATTTAACCTCCACCATTGTGTGAATGTACCAAAAACCATCACCGAAAGAATGAAATGAACTACAGAGGTAATGGTTAATAATACAAACTTCTCACACTCAACTCTGTTTTTACACACAAACCGTTTTAAAAAAAGTGATAATATTAATAGAAAAATCGAAGGTTGGTTCCCTGAATTTAAAAAAAAACAGTGTTAAGCAGCGGTGGGCTGCTAATACGATGACAAGGGATTCACTTAATCTAAAAGCACTTCTCGGTGTTGATGGAGTGAATTTTTTTATCACTCCAATATTTTAATAAGAAATCAATTGTTACTTATTACACTTATAATATGTAACAATTTGCAATATGCCGTAAACTTATAAATGTAAATGGCTAAACATGTACAACTGTGTATACTGAAGCTGTCGTAGATAATATATAAGTCAGAAATTGCAGATGTATACTAATTTGATCTGAGAATATTCTTTTCTCTGAAATTAACAAGGGGCTCACCGGCCTTGGTAAAATTTAACAAGAGGCTCGGACGAGCCCCTCCAACTGACCCCTGGTGATAAGTGAAAAAAAGAACAACATTTTTGTATAGAAAATCGTATTATTTATAAGATTATGAATTTTAATTGAAAAAAATAATACTTTTCCTCGCTACTTGAATGTATACGGGGACTTTTATGACTGGTCATAAGCCGCTTTCATAGTTAGAAATGTCTGACATGTCTTAATGTGTTAGGATCCATCCGTTCGCTATTACTGTTTTGTGTCGTTGAATTAACTGCTATTAGGAGATCTGTTGTACACTTCTGTGTCTTTTGTGTCTGGGAATGGTGTTAAAACAAATAATTCGTGTAAAAATAAAACATGTTATTACAAAGCCGTGTAAAAAAAGAGTTGAGTGTACACGAAGTTTAAGTATATCAAAATTGAATAACACTGTTATGTCGTTTTCCTTGAAACCAGGACTGTGGAGTTGCGGTGTTTTGAGTAATGAAGTTGTAAACAATCACCCATTGAATAATCAATTAACACTGGACAAAATAAATGCGCATTACTCGAGTCGACCGCCTGCAATGCTACGTCGGCAGCTGGTGGAATACAATTGTCTGCGTACACGACAGTGAGATGACCCGACAACTCGACAGCCCTGCTTGAAAGAGATGTAAGAACACAACTAACCCTGATTACTTTCGTAGTCGCGTGATGGTGCGGCGACCGACATCATAGCGCTTGTATGAATAGGAAACCTACCTACAGTTTGGAAGAAGAAAAAGAGAAAAATGGATTAGAGGTAGAACAAGGCGATGTGTTAGGGGTTAATAGCATGAAAGAATAGTTAGTATAGGTTTACATTAGTTTAGAAAATAAAGAAGTTTAATGAACGCTCAAGCATTTTATACTCGTAAGCCTAGAATATAAATATATATGTCGACGTATATTTTTTTTATTATATTTATTTACAGTCATGTCCGATTTCAATGCGAGGCGTGAGAATTTATAATGGGGCATAATAACAGAAGTTGTTCCAACAAGAAATTGTCGTAAAACAGCCACTCAAACTGTCACGACGGACTCGGCAAGGAAAGAGCGATAGTGTTGGAAAAGAACTAGTGGCTGGCTACTCGCTCTCACTTTCTCTCTAAGCTCCATGTTTAGGAATAGATAAGGTCGTTGTTGGTTATAGGTGAAAAGATCGTAGTTGCCTACGTTTTTTGGATAAAGGTCGATTGATTGATGTCGTTTCCATTCGTGCAGCGAAATCGAATTACACCTAAGAGAATTTACCATTTGTCACAATTGATTAAGCTTGAATTGTCTTAGAGTAAATTTATCTAACTGATAGATTTGTATACAAAGGCGTGGATGTTTGCGACCTCTTAATTCCCTCTATCCATCCTTTCCTAAAAACAGGGCATGGTGCGAGTGATGAGTTAACCAGGAGTCCCGATTTATTCTACATCTCTTTAATCATCCGAAAAAGAGATGTCGAGCGACTGGATAACAAATGGTTCTTGTCGGAAAACTTCTGTCGGAATAAGCTCTATTAGGTCTCCATACGTCGCACATTGGGAACAGTTATGGTTAAAAAAAACACTATATTCAATACACAAAAGAAATGGAAAAAGAAAATTCACATTTTGACTCTAGTGAGTTAACGATAGACAAGTTATAAGCTTTACATTCTAGACATACAATGTATTGCATTGTTTAAACATCCGTTTGGACAAAATTAGTTAAAGCATTTTATATGAATGAACAAATTGTTGGCGAAAAAAAATATGTATCAAAATGATATATGTATCAATAAATGAAATCTTTTTAAGCTTTTAGATAAATGTTTGATGTTATAATAGTATTGTCGGTATCCAAAACAATGTAAATAAAATGACATTTGATGATAAACACTGTAACCTCGATCTATCATTCAATGGACGATTTTTACTTACAGTAATGACCCAAGTACGATGCATTTCATTAACATAAACATACTAACTAAGTTAATAGATTTTACGACATATATGTTACAAAATAATCGCTTTAAGAGATCATTTCCAACTGATTAAAATAAACAAAACAAGGTCGTATTTATGAATTATCAGTTTATTCAGGTTTGGCACATGGATACATTGGATTAAATTGTCGCGCCGGTATGATAGATCGAGGTTCCACTGTCATTAAAAATATCGACTGTGGAAAGGAAAAAGGACGTAACCTACAGTTTTTTCAAAACAGGTTTTAAATCGATAATCACAATGTATCAAACTTGATACATGTTCTATCAAAAGGATGCAAGCTGCAAATGCTGAATAAGTATCTAAATTTAGCTTTTAAGTTTGAAAAAGATGAGCTTGTGAAAAATTAAAACCAAAAAAAAAGACTGAAATAAAGGTTTTTCCTAGACAACTTCTTTAATTGATGTTAGATTATGTCAATTAAACACCAGTTTAGAAGTCTCCGTGCACTTCAAGGTTGTGTATAATTCATAATTTGCATATGGCCGTAAATCATCAAAACACATTTTTTGCGCCTCCTGTAAAATTTTATATGTGTGGGTTATGTCCTTTTTTCTTTCCACAGTCGATATGAAGAGAGGTACTTTGTAAACATGTTGACAAAAATGACATTCTTTAATATCAATTCTTTGTTTGGCAAAAGTAGAAAATTATTTTAGCAGTAGTTATTTATCAATGCAGATAAGGCAAGCAATTGTCCCTGTCTATTAATTCCTAATGCTATTTGTGTCAGACCGGCATAAATATTATAATAATCGAATAATAGAATATTGAGGCTCGAGGCTTTGTCCTAAAAGTTAAAATTTTCATTTGCTTGTTTACTCAGAGCTAGCAATTAATTTGTCAGCGAGCAATCTCTGCCAATATGGTGACACATTAAATTAGTATCAAAGAGGCGAAACGAGGGTCACGCCTAGTACTACCTCGACCGCTGGAATAGCAATGTTATCAATTTTAATTTTATATCGAGTCTGAAAATCTCAATAGACAGTCCATGCGGGTGAAATATATGGAATTATTTAATATACCAACAAGCTGAGTTATTGTACCGTAAATTGCGTTATTGACTGACCCTGTTTTCCTCGCCTGCGATGACCATTATTAGGAAACCTCGCTACAAAGAGAATGTGCAAGTTAGTACAGCTATTGAGAGAGTAAAATAATAATATAACATAAATAAAACATATAACAAGATTGCTTCTGATTATTTTTTATTCAGATCTACGGAGCGCCCTCTGAGAAGAAAGCGTTTTCGTAACATAGCAGATGTCGAAAAACACTGAAATTAGTATTTAGAATCGAAACCGGAAAGTTTTTTAAAAATGTAATTGAAAAACTGCAGACAAAATGGGAAATAGTTGTAAATGACGATTATTATTAAAAATGCGCGATTTCTTTCCGGTCCCCCTAATACATTCGGTCACTAAAATTTTTAAATCAGATTTTTACTTTTGCAATTTGATCTTTATATGAACATTTTAAAATGGTTCCCGCGTAATATATTGGTGATAACTATTGATAGAAACTAACCGGGTATTCTACGATGTGACACACTTATTGAACGATCCATGATGTCTGACGGGCATATAGAAGAAAAAGAAGAATAAGAGATGTTAGTAAGACACACAATATATTTAGTACAGAAATAGTAAAAAAGAATAAAGTAAACTCATAGATAACATATAGACTTTTATCAATATGTATGCTTTAGTTTTGATTAACATATTTTAGTATGTCTGTAAATCGTTAAATATAAATACTAAACAATCCAGTTCTGCCAACAGTACATTGCATGTAATTCATAGACCATCAATTACAGCCAGTAAGCTTAAAGAAGTTGAAAAGGTAAGCATTAGGATTAATTTACCTCCAGAAAAAGGGTCTTTTGGACACATTTGACACTGGCGAGACATTGAAGTCGCACAGGAGAACACTCTTATCAAATTGCAGGGATTGAAAACGTGAAATTTGAATACTATAAACCAGGCATACATAACCTTTTTCCTCTAGAGGACTGCATTAAAAAATATATAGTCAGTTCGAGCCGCAACGAAAAATGAAATGTCATTTACAATTTTTTTTTTATTGTTAAATATTAATGCATGTAATTATAATTTAAAATTGAATGCGATTTTTGTGTCTGTAGATTTGAGACAAACACTTGACAAATTAGCTGTAATATTCGAAGTGCTAAGTCGTGAAATTGCGACAAATTTCCATCGTAAGCCTATTTCTATGAACAGATTTATTCCGTTCAACGTTTGAGATCAACGAATGAGCCTGGATAGGCAACAAAATACAATTTAAAAATTAAATGAAATGATGAAAGTCCGTGGATTGTGTACGCCTGCTATAAACGATGACATTATCAAAGTTTCTTTTCCGCAGTAATTAAAGAGAGTGAGAAGGCAAAACTAAATAAGTGCTACCGAGCTCACACACACATCTGACAAAGGTGTATTTTTCCATTCCTTTCTTCGAATGTTACAGTTCAAGTATCAAACCTCCTTTAACTTATTGTAGAAATAAACAAGATGCTGTTTTTTCACTTACGTTATTAAAATTAACAATTATGCATATTATAACGCACGTATAATTATACCTGAAATGAGCCAACAGTATATATTAGTGATGCCGCAACCCGAGTACTGCAAGGTTCTAAGTGTAGATTTTTAGCAAAACAGAAGCAACAATGAGGCAGTTTTTCAAGTTACTATTAATTGGTATTCATTGTTATTTTTGTTTCGTCACATATTTACACATAGAACCTTGAATACTTGGGTCGCGATGTGATGAATTTGCCGATATTGAATACTTTTATGTTTTTTCCTATTAATAAATGCAAAATAGATTATTATGGAAAACACTACTGATTGTTGAGCCAACATCCATAGCTTACTGTTGCATTATGAGGTGGTGTGGTGGATAGGTGTATAGAAATGAGAACATTTCAAACAATTTAGAGTAAACATATGGTCGCTCCAGCAGAAAGTGTTAAGTCAAAAATGCTCATTTTGAACAAGTCACGACCAACGTTCCCTCTAAACTGCGCGCGTGCACGGCCGCGCAGCAGTTGAGAAGCCCCCGCGCACTCATTTCGGGTTGGCGCGCAATACAAGACAGTTGCTCAATTAATATTTGATCGGTCCGCGCAGCCTTTGAAATTTCCGCGCAGCTAACCCTTCGGCTTAGAGGGAACGTTGGTCACGACATATAAATAAATAATTTGTGTTACAAATAATTACCGCAGAGAAAAAAACAGACGTGAAGCTAGTAATAAAATTGTACTTTAACAAGCTTTTTACTTCAAATGAATTATTCTTGTTTTAAAGAACTTTTCGACATAATTCTTTTTGCCACAACGATGACAATATTACATTGTTCTGAGCTTACCAATCACCATAATGAAATTGATCATGATTTGACATCAGTAGTAATGTTGTTAAATGAGTCGTATGGTATCAAAAGCAGAACTGTATCATGTATGGAACAGTTCTGCTTTTGATACCAGACGACTTAAACACTCTATTTTGTGTAAATCTTAAAATAATACTATAATTCAGGAAGATTTTTCACAAAATGATAAATCTCTTGGTTTCCATTGCAATTTCTAGTTATTTTTTGATCAAGGTAGTTGATGCGGTCTAGTAATGTTATCGGAATCAATACGTAAGATATGAATTATTGTTAAAATTCATTAATCTTAAATGCGAAGCCCATAAGAACATACAGTGGAACTGTTTAATGCAGCGATTTCCAACCTGGGAGGTGTGGAGTGATGCAAAGGGAGGCGCGAGCAGTCCTAAATATTTATTTACACTTTAAAACGTGTCTTTATTACTATATGACATAAAGGATGGGGAGGAGTGAAGACAATTTCTTCTTCAAAGGGAGGCGTAGTAGCATAAAGGTTGGAAACCACTGATTTAAAGGGAAAACGATGAATACGGGAAGTGTGAAAACTGACGATATAGATAATTATTTAAAACTAACAGTAAATGCAGGAAAACGATTCATGCTAGAACGACTAGAATTCTAACTTAATGGTATTTTTAAGAGTTAATGATGTCCAATGTTGACCGTCATGTTTTTTAATTCCGTTCATATGTAAGGCCTCGGTGCCTTTAAAAAGTAAATACATTCTTCAAACGGTCAAATAAGATCCAACCTAACTTTTTCAACGAGATTTCTCACCGACGCCTACTTAACCCTTTGAGTGGTGACTCATTTTTTACTGAATTAGGTTTTTCTTATATTTCGATTATTTGTAGTATTGCCACCCACAAACATATAAAAACATTTTTTTTGGATACGGACCAATCTGGGAAGAATATTAGTTATCATTTCAAGAAGTAAATATTTTTTTTTGAATTATAAAACTTGTAGTTAAAAATGTAAAGTTAATTAGTTATTTATTACTTTTGAATATTTTTCTAGAAGCTATTACTTCGCTTTTGCGTCAAGATCTTTTTTGCTTTCATCTGTCTACATGTGCCGCTCTACAAACGTCGAATCCAGCAAGGAGTCGATCACAAATAGAATTTTACGCTCAATATTATATGGCTACCGATTTGTTTACAAATGTTACCCTTTTTTAAAAAACATTTTCATCATTTACTGCACAAAACAAAAATAATGTGGTGGCCAAAAGTCACTGATGAATGTGTCTAGTATCCATATCTGAAGAAATAACAAAAATTCAATAAAAAATATGAGAATGGCAATAGATAATAGATGACAAGCTACTCGAACGTACAGGTACGTTGATACACATCAAAGGGTTAAGATTCAACGAGTTGATCATCGCTGAATTGACTATTACTGCGTAAACTTACATGATAATTACATCACCCTTCATATATTCATGTCATAAGCCTTTGATGTACGATAATATGGGCCCATTAGGGGTGAAGTGAGCCTAGTGGTATTCTAGAAAAAAAATGTTAGATGCGTTGTAATATTCTACACGTCTTAAAGTATGGTAAAAGTGAAGTAACCTCAGTTAATACACATTGCAATAAATAGTGTTATCTCAGTAAAATAAAAATATGAAATACACCAAAACACCACATAAAGACGTGATTGTACCAAAATTCCAAGAAAAAAGTTTTACCATTTTACTAGTTGGCTCACTTCACCTCTAGAGCAGTGCTTCCCAACCTGGGGTCCCCAATTTTTTTGAAAATTTTCATTCTTTCAACATTCTTTATGATAAAATATGAACATGTGAAATGAAAAAATTTCGGGGGTCCACAGATTATTGTTTTTCAGATTTAGAGGTCCTTGGCATGAAACAGGTTGGGAAGCACTGCTCTAGAGGACCCATTATGATCCATATACGTTATGTCATATGATTACAATATTCCCCTTACCGTCAACAATTGGCAGGAGACTCTTTGAGTCCCTTCCAAACAAACTTGTACAGAAATGGATGTATTTTTTTCTGCAGATACCAGGGTTGCAGGTTTAAATTTGTAAGAAGTAAAAATACTTGAACATAACTAGGTTATGTTAAAGTGTGGTTACATCAAAAGTAAAAATGAAAAAAAATATACCCAATTGTGAATCCACTTGATCGTAACTCTCATACTCTGGAAGAGGGTCACCATAAGCTTGAGAGGCATCTGTTCAATAGATATAAATGTACAATCAAAAAATCTTTCAAAAAGTAAATTGACCAATCGCCATTCTCCTTGTACCCCGACATATACCTTCAACCCCCTCTGTTAGCTAACATTAACTAATACCCTTGTTGAGTTGAGCGTAATTTTGTTACATATATTTCAACCTTTAACTCAATGCGGAAAGTTTGTGACTTGGGTCAGAACCAAGTGCCTCCTGTTCAACGCATGCATCTTGACAGTGCCGCTTTACGGTTGCGAATCATGGTACATTACAAAACAGCAGAGTAACCGTATACTATTTAACCTTGACGCCCTGATAACGTGTACGCAGATCCCCTGTTAGAATAACCTGTTTCGATTTTGGGAAATTTGATAGTGTCTGACAAATTAACAGTCAAGAATTTCAGGGCCAACAATATGCTATATAACTGCAATATGAATGTTTCAAATTGATGACCAAGTTTCATAAAGATAATGGCGCAGAATTTAATGAATGAATACATGTACATATCATTGAGTTACTTTGAATGTTTCTCTATCTCCATCACAGCCTTACTTGCGTATGTGCAAAAGAGCAAACGCCAGCTTGCCCTTATATCTCACCCGTGCCCTTCACTAAGCATGTGATAAAGCGAGGAAGAGAAAGATTCACAGCACGCAACTGATACACATCGTCACTGTACAGGCAGAAGTTGGTAAATAACGAAACTGTCCGAAATAAATAATGAACAATATGAAATTTTTCGATGTCAATTCTTTGTCTGAAAAAACTTAAATGTTGCATGTATTGTGCTGGTTTGTAAAAGCAGCATTTTTATCGATAATTTTTATTAATGCAGAATGAAAGGCAGGAAAACTGACCCCGCCTATGAATATCAAATTATATTTGTATCAGATCGGTATAAATCCGTCTATTCTAATTATATATCGACTGTGGAAAGGAAAAATGACGTACCATACAGTTTTTTCAAAACAACTTTTTTTCGATAATCACCATGTATCAAACATGATACACTTTCTATCAAAAGGATGCAAGCTGCAAATGCCGCATTAGTATCTAAATTTAGCTTTTAAGATTGAAAAAGATGACCTTGTAAAAAATTAAAACCAAGAAAAAAGACTGAATAAAGGTTTTTAACCTAGACAATTTCTTTAATAAATATAAGATTATTTCAATTAAACACCAGCTTAGAAGTCTCCGTGCACTTCAAGGTTGCGTAGAATTCATAATTTTCATTTGGCCCAAAATCATCAAAACACGTTTTTTGGGTGTGTGTTTGGGTTTGGGTGTTTGGATGTGTGGGTTACGTCCTTTTTCCTTTCCACAGTCGATATGTAACATAAAATATCGAGGCTAAATCAAATCTTTCATTTGCTGTTTACTCAGAACTATTAATTTATCACTAAACAACTTTTGCCAGTAAGGTGACAGTGAAGTAATTATCTCCGAACAGTCAAGAAATGATGTCAACAATGAAATGCGTGTTTGTCCCTGAGGGGTTAGTAAAAATGAGTCGCATAATCGCACCACAACTGTTATTTTATCGCCCTCATTTTTTGTGAAATGGAGTTGATTTGTTATCATACTATTCAATGCAACTAACCCATTTGTGGCATTGGCAACATCATATTTGATTGTGCTGCCGGTTGATGGTAGATGTCCTGTTTCATCTCTGTATAGGAAGATGAAAGATTAGATCGTTGGTTGTAGAACAATACTTGATATAATTATTTTTATAATAAGATAAATGGAAAAATAATGACAGTGTAATCTTCATTATTTCTATTGTAGAGAGAATGCATATACACCCAGTCGTCTTTTTACGCCATTTAATTGGGCGGCACTGTTCCTTTTTTCAACGCGATTTACTCATTATTATGCGACAATTCAATACGTTAGTTAAAAAAACCACAACTAACAGTGAAAGCAACAAATAACTTCTACATATATTAAAAAGTGAATACAGTTATGCGTGTATAAATATATATCTGCTTCTCATTGCATTTTAATATTGAATAAAAAAATGAATGGTCAATTTGTGAAAAAAAAATCGTTTTTTGCGTGAATTTGAAGAGTAAATTTTAGTTTTTAATACATTTTACGTGATATTTTAATTTTTGGAACGAATTCATCGAATTATGTAAAAGAAAGGTTTTTTTTATGCATGTCAATTTCTGGAAGCAATGTATCGCGTAAAAAAGGGAGTGTACACTTTCATAAACCAAAAAATGTTTTTTTTATCGCCTTTACACAGTGAGATTGGAAGGACATCAAATAGTCTTCATATGGCAAGCGCGCACAGCCCATCAAAGACGGTATTGTTTCCACCGCCAATTGCTTTGATTCGTCCTATTACATGCCAGCATCTATGAGTTCCGCTGAGTACACACTGTGGATATTACTCGACGGTCATCCGGAGCGTAAAACCCTACAGTTTTCCAGAGACTGCTCAGTTCGGAATTCAATCGCCGGGTTGCATCGCGATAACGTGATGTTACCGGATTAGCTGTGGGCATCGGCTATTAAGTATTGCTTTCTATATCAATATCTGTAATTAACCTAATTAATGTATAATATAAAATTAAATAAGACTAACGTATGGATGGACCTCGCAATGACATTCCCGAGTATGACAAAGCCGGGTAGGAAGAGCCACTGAATCCTGCGATACAACATAAACAAGGAACAGAAATATTAGTTTCAATTATTCTTGAATAACTGCAGAAAAGTACATTTTTTGGATGTTTACAAAAAGACAACCGCAAATCAATCTGTCGTCATTTTACCAACCCCTTTCAGATGCCAACATTTTTGTTACATCATATTCTTCACGACACTTGAATACGCAGTAAAATTAATAGTGAAACCCCAGACTTTAGACGTTTTTCAATAAATCGTGCCAATTGAGGTTTTAATGTATCCATATTTCGTAATGCAAATCTACTGCTTTGACAGCAGTTATAAATTTTACATTACTTTATAGTACTTACAATACGTATATTGATTTGTATCGAAAAGTTATTAAAAAATAATCACTTTGTTGTACATTGCCATTTGGTGTGCCTGTCTAAGTAAACAGCTCGCTGACCACTAATAAACAAAATTTAATTCATGTAAAATTCACGAGAATTGATTGATCAAATTATTTAGTTCCTAAAACCGGTATTAATTGCTCCTTTTACTTAAAAATGTGTCTAGTTCTAAATTCCACTTTAATTACGACCGTATTGATTCCGAAAACCGTTATTTATTGTTATCATTTTTCCAAAAGTCTTTTAATTATTATATATACTTAACTAACCGGGAACCGAGAAGTTATAAATTTTCTGAAATTCGCCGTATTCAACCATTCACGTGCAAAACCAGAACACAGTAAAAAAAGTTCTTAAGTATTTGAAGTTTAACTCGATTTTGTTTTTATTTGAGTACGAGTCTTTGAATAACACTTCCAGTGAAAGACAGGTAACATGGTGAATTTCAGAGCTGGACACTTCGAATGTAAAAACAAAAACCTGCTTGCTTGGTTTGCGTAACGAATCGCATTGGAAACTAAGAAGCGATATTTGAAAAATCTTCCGTCATTTGACTGTTTATGTTAGTATAAGTATTATCAATGAAGTGGACGAGTAAAACTAACCCGAGCCCCACGTGGGAGCAGACGCACTCGGCCATCCTGGCCTACCGACGGCGCCTGACATACTCGACATGCTTGACATGCCTGCCAAACCTGGCATGCCTGGTGAACCTGGTCTACCTAAAGCTAGATAAAATTGAGAAGATTCAAAAAATAAATAGAATTAAAAAACTGGGTAACAAAATGTCAAATCGCAAATACTTTTTTTGGAAATCACTCATAACTCGCCCTTTTCCACATAATGTGTTGAGAAACACATATTACGTGGAAAAGGGCGAGTTACAACACACAATAATATGGTTAACAGAATTTACCGCTGTTTACACTGAAGGAGTTGGAATACATTGTTAACTTCCTAATATCATTTTTAATAACGTAAAGCCTCAATATAACAGACCTCCGATAAAACGGACTGTTAAAGTACCCTATTATTGGTTTTCTTGTCTTAATCCAAGAGACAACATGTAAACAGTATTCTGTGTACGACAAGACAGCGATCAAACAGATGCGGCTCTTTAAGCGGGTGGCGGCGAATGATTTGTCAGTTTAACACAAAAAGGCGAACTGTAAAAATTGACGCAAGCCGTTAAGTAGCTTCAGAAAACCGTATCATAGATTTTCAATTTTCGGGCTCAGTTGTTTGTCTCCCTCCATCATACTTCTTATACTGGAGACCTCTTCGTGAGTTTTAACGCTCCCCACTAGGATGTTGGATGTTTTGAATGTGTATCAATGTTAGTTACATTGTGTGACAAAAAAACATGTCACAATCAGTTGCAGCTGAAATTAATGATGGTTAGTTCATAAAAAAATTATATAAATAAACATTGAAAGATACCGTTCCTATGTGCTCCTTATATGATCGTTGTTTTGAAGAGGCTAGTGAAAAAAACATGTATTCTATTCCACTGTACAAACAATACACTGAAAAAAAAACCTTTACAATATAGCAAATAAAACCATTTCCCGAAAACGTAACTACACAAGAAATTGTATTTGAATCGGATTATTCTTGATATCAAACAAATACTTAGTGACTCAATTAAAATGCAATTGTGTTTTTGTACTATTGTGAAATGTTTGCTTGATGTCTATGGATATCTTCTCTATATTATCGGAAGCTATTAACCATTACTAGATTTGGTCTATGATTGACTTGCTGTAGTATGTTTTCGGCCGATGGTTTAACTACGAATTTAGTTCAGTTTGCAATTTTTAGCGTCAAAATTAGTCAAAGACAAACGCAGACCATTTAAAATCATCCATCACAGAAAGTGCTTATCTAAATCAGTCAAATTTAAATATTTAATTTGAAGAATAGTAAAATTATAAGAAAACTTTTTATGATTGTTTTTGATACACATTTGTAAAAAACAATTATTGTAAAATTATAGAAACACAAAACATATAAAAAAAATTATAAGCTCTTTTTCATAACAGACTATCTTGAAAAGTTACAAAGAAATAATTATACATTTGCATAATTATTCTGAACACTGAGATTCCGTTAATGTAATACTAAGTCACTTATTTTAGATTAAGCTCATAAAAAAATGTTTGCTATAAATGGATATATTTCTTTTTTCTTGTACATTTGAATATAGTCAATTTTGTAAAAGTTTAATAAAAAATACAAACACAAAAATATTTTACAAAGCTCAACATTTTTATTAGCGATGGATACGTAGGGTTGCCATTTAGATAAAAATTGTAATTGTCCTTTATTTTCAATGACAACAGACGTAAATTATTTTATCAAAAGACAGCCTAATTTAGTATAATTTATGGGGACCCTATGTATATATGCAAAGCATCAATTATTAACTACAAATGCATGGTTATAAAAGATAGAAATATATATTAAACAGAAACAACTCATTCTAATCTTAGAACAGAGATCCATAAATCGATTTATGAAACTGTCCGTACTGGGATTCGAACTCGCGAGCACTATCAATTGTTTTTTTAATAATGGTACTACCGTGCGCAGATTCAAAACGATTGCGCATAGGAACAGTATATCGACGTCTATCTTTTATCACCATGAATCCAACGGGTACAAGCAGATAGGCGACAGAAAGTGTTATTAACAAAAACAGTATTTAAATTTCACATTTATAGTTTAAACGAAATAAATTATATTTAACTAACCAGGTACATATGAAGCGGCCATTGGGTAACTTGCCTGTGCCCCAGCTACAATAATTAGAATTGAAAAAAATATAAGAAAATAAAGAGTAAAATAAACATTTAAGTATTTATAGCGATTTACAACAAATACGTCATGAGAAGACTGCAAATATGGTTTGGTAATACAACAGAAATCGTTTAATATGATAACTCTGAACTGTATACCCCATGTAAAAAGAGAATTCGGTTTAATCTATAATTCTCGTGGAACTAAATATTATAATTTAATATTTTTCCCTATTACAACGCGGTCCTATCAAGTAAATGTCAATTTAATTGTGAATATTTATTTAAAAATAACCTAAAAACCGTGGTTTATTTTATTCATGACACTATTTTATCGATGCTGCCATATTATGTTTATCGAAAATCAATATATTGCATGCGAGGAGATGATAAACACACGCGTACGCTGCCGCCGACTGGAGATCACGGCAGTCAGAAATAGCCGCAGAATCGGAAGAAGAACATATTAGTTCTATCAATCTACGCTAACAAAACTGTTAGTCTTCATAGTGAAGAATAACAAATAAGATTAAATGAAACTGTACTCACTGGATCCGGCTCCTCCGGCGGTGAGCGGGTACGAAAAGCTTGACAGCGGCAGGGCAATGCCATCTGAGGTAAGAAAGAGAAAGTCCAAAATGCCATGCGGACAGACAAATATTCACACAAACAGTGCGACGTGCAATTCACAACAGACTCACTTTAGAATGCAAACTAAAAAAATATGCATATGTACTAACAGAAGCGGTCTTTTGCATAACCGGGATAAGATACAACTTACCTTGTTTGTAACTTCACGGAGCAAACGTGTATCAAAATACTATAATTGAGCTTATTATTTCCAAACCTGGGTCGTTCCAAAATTGGTGAAAGATAAACCATGAATGTAAATTAGTAAATTACTTTTAGAAAGCAGTCTCAAACCTGGCTTGGTAACATACAAAATATCATTCTTCAAATACTTGTACATTGTTTTACAAAATGAAATAAAACATTAATTTTTCGACCATTTTGTAACGCGCTGGGCTTGCAAGCAATAGCTTCAATTATTACGTACAGAACAAGATTAATTTTTAATCATAATACAAATCCAATTATACAATAAATCTAATTAACAGAAAAAGTATTGTCACATGTTGCAGGAAAATTTTGAACGCAAATGAATTCTAGGATAAATAAGAACAAATCGTCACTGGACTGGCTGAAGTTGTGAGTAACAAAATTGAGATTCTTGAATGCCAATTATTTGTATTGAATAACTCTCAGTTGGTGCATCTGTTCTACCAGTTTGGTAAAAAAAAAAACAGCATTTTTTATAGGTCATTGTCCATGACTGAAAATATTTTGATATTATAATTATCTATGTAACATTACAGCGGTTTCATCCGAATCTCTCAAAGTTTACATTAGCTGTTTTCTCAGAACTATCAATATGTTACTTAGCAAATTCTGCTTGTGCAATAACGTATCATGGATCAGAAAGTGACCAAGTGTGCTTTAGTTAAGATTTAAGAGAACTTTTTGCACTTTAAACTAAGTTTTGTATATTTTTAAAAAAATAATATCTGTATGCCGAGAAAGAGAATGGCTTTATGTCTTTAATCGTTACTTTTCAGGAGAGACAAAACAAGGTTTGCATTTATTTCATACGAATTAAGATGTAAAATGTGATGTTTCAAATTGACTGATTTACTGAATGCTGATTTGATTGATCTGATTTTTAAACATAGCACTCTTTTCTTTCATACGCAGATATACTGACAGTTCTTTAATATTTTTCTGTGAAAAATTAACTCGGTCACCTTCTCTTGTATGACAATGATTCCCATTCTGACTGAATACTGAATTGTGACTGACAAGTAACTGAATTGGTTTTGTAATATAACACGACCCGAGAACTACAAGGTTCTAAGTGAAAATTATTGGTGAAACAAAAGCAACAATGAGGCAGTATTCCAGGTACCATTAATGATACCCATTGTCACTTTTGTTTCGCCCAAAATCTGCCCTTAAAACAGTATAGTAATCGAGGTTGCGTTAAATCAATGCTGTACTTAATATCTGTACACATAGAAATCATTGCACGAGTGTCATATTTAAATATTTCGTCTGTTCTTATTTTCTAAAGATTTCTTTCAATTTAAAGAGTACCTTTTAATATTATAAATAAAACGAAAGAACAGCGGTTCTCGAGTAAAATATTGCAACTTACGACCGCCAGCTGGAATGGATTCGGCGTCGACGGCCGACGTAGAGTTCGGCTTTACGACCACAAGCGATGTAAGGGGGGTAACGAAAGAGTACTGAAAAATGAAGAAGAAAACAATCAGTTGTCAAGTCATATAATGCACTCTGCTAAACATTACGAAATTCAGTGGTCATTGACAAATCTCCAATTTTCGCACTTGACTCGAGCCCCTCACAAGACGTCTGTGGTTTTGCTCTTTAATTGCATAATTCCAAGAAACTTCCAAAGGTCATTTCCCACTACTGACAGTTTCATAAATTGATATTTCAAATGGAGTTATGGATTTCTGTTCGAAGGTATGGATGTCTGCGATGTTTAAAGTTCCGCCTCACCCATTTTTACCTAAAAACAGTAGCGAGAGCGATTACTCGACCACTAATCCTGTTCTAGCCCTATCTTTCTTTTCCAATTCTCTTCGAAAAAGAGAAATTTTGCAATAGAGTTATAAGTACATAGTTCTCGTAGAAAGTGTTCTATCGAGGTACAATTTTATTCCATTTGGACTTTATATACTTCACAATGAGAAGCACGCATACAAAAATATATATATATATATACAACAATATACAGTATATAAGAGAAAAACAATCTATTTCCTCTGCATAAGGGATGCATTTTTTTGGAAACTATTTCCTATTTTATACATCTTTTATTTAATTAACTATCTTCCATTTTTGTGTGCGCGGTATGTAATTGAATTTCATGCAATATTTCTTGTAATCTACCTTGAGGGCAAGTTCCAGGGCTTTTTTGGACGGTTCTTTCGTGGCACTGTCTTCCACTCGGTTGCTCTGGGAGTCTTTATCGTCCAGCAGCTGCTTGATTGTCAGATACGCCCACACTCGTTCCAGCGGCCAGAACTTCGATCTCTTTTCTATCAACGGCTAAAAAGATTAAAAATAGATCAGTCAGTTGAAAGATGCCTATCGCATATATATATAAGTCGTGATAACCAGAAAAATTTGCATGAGAGATTTAGTGCGTCACCTAGATCCCTGTCACCCGCCAATTGCTTTACGTCTTTGCATGACATTGCATTATATCCATAGTTCCACCGAGAAAACTATATGTTTAGTACCCGACGAGTTGCCGGAAATTATTAATATTAAAACTATTCAACTAGGCTTATGACAAACAAATAGATGTGGGTAAAAACTCAAAATTTTGATTCTAACAATAAAGCTTCGGTTTGTTCTGTATAAAACATTTGATCGAGGAACAACCAATGCAGTGATATGAATTCAATTTGATGAGCTGGAAGCACGAATCCTTTAAAATTTTATTGAAAAGATAATTGGGATATAAATTGTATAGATTTTAAACATTCTGACAATATCTATTTTCGATTAAGAAAGCGTTAAATTGATCAAAATATATGATGATCTTAAAAAGGACCGGAGAATAAGTTTGATCAGATGTAACCAACCAGTCAAGTTAATTAACTCTTTTCAGAGCCGTCTTTGCATCAAAAATTTGTTTTTAAAAACCGCATAGTGAATTAAAATACGTTCAGAATCTTGTGTAACTTACAACTAACGGTACATAGTCCAAAGGTCCATCGTATCCGTCGGCAACTACTCTGAACGGGTTTCCGATGACTTCTTTTTTCAGTTTCCCGGCCACGACCAGCTCTGAGCCGAGGAAGAAGTAGTGGAAGTCTTTCTTGGTGAGGGAAGCCTCGTCCATCTGTTTGGAAAATATAGTATTTGTATAAAAAAATCTTAATTTGTTAATTTAACACTTAGTTTTTTCTCAACGCAACCGCCAAATGCAGAAAGACAGGGAAACATTGTTAGATTTTGTCTGAACCAAGTTCTTTTTGAACTTCTGAAACACTATTGTTGTCAATACAGCTAATGCCAATACGCCAAATATTTTTAAAATCAAAAATCATGAGATCAACTTGGGGAGAAGATATATCACAAACGGCCGTGTCCGAGATCTCAAAATTAAATTTAAATCTGACATTAATCTTACTGGGACTTGAACTCAGACCAGCCCGTTCGCTAGGGCAAAGCTCTTACCAACTAGATCACAGAGGGCGGCCATTTCTTAACATTTCATTCTTATTCAATTCACTTTTTATAGTGGAAGCGAAAGCAGGTGTGAGTCGTGCCTCTTTCATAAAATCAAGGTAAAACTATGATAATTTTTAGAAAGATTATACCAAGTCTTTCCTAATGTAGAACACATGGACACCGTATTGAAGTACGATATTTAAATTTTGTCATACTGAGTTGTGCGGACAATAGTTTGAATTCATACGTTAATTTTTAAATCAATTAATTATATC
Source organism: Himalopsyche tibetana (assembly GCA_030503985.1). Taxonomy (NCBI): domain Eukaryota; kingdom Metazoa; phylum Arthropoda; class Insecta; order Trichoptera; family Rhyacophilidae; genus Himalopsyche; species Himalopsyche tibetana. The sequence goes on along the minus strand of JAPJYX010000052.1, from coordinate 1,609,145 downwards.
TGTATCCAAATGCACGGGTATCTCATTTTTATTTATTTTATCCGCAACCGTATCTCAAGAAAAGCTGTTTTATGAGATATATTCGGTATTCAGTCACTAATCCTCTGTATTTTTGAAGGTATGATCTAATTAAAGGCAGTTTCTAGTAGACAATTATATTTCTGCTCTGAAAGTGATTAATCATACCTGCTCTTGGGGGTAAGTGTATGTGACATTAGCCAATAGAGGTGACGCCACTTGTCTGTAGAAATGTCTCAGTTGTTGAGCTGCGTCGGCCGCCTCGTAAATGTGCCTCATGAAGCCAGCGTTCTGCAGGGATACTTTGCGAAGGAATGTGCGGTCAGCGTCTTCACCTAAGCATTACAAAGAAGAGAGTAGAGAATCAGAATTTTTTTACAGATAGGAAAACAATAACCATGCAAAAGTCAAAACGTAGTAATGTTTTGTAGTGCAAGAGAATATATTTCCTGTAAAATTCAAGCTAAGAGCAAATATCACTGTGTATTCTTCAGTTGGACATAGTACTTAATCGGGATGGTCTACAACTTCATATACCTCAAACTACACATCTCGGAAGGCGGCAGCCAAACAAAGGACTTATTTGGGCATATATAGTTTAATGTGGAGTGTCTGGAGCAATGTTCCCTCTAATTTTCGGAAGGTTATGTGCGCAAAAGATATTATCTGTGCAGCTTTCACAAGAAATAAAAAGATTTGTGCGCCACATAACGGTATTTAGACCTACTAAACAAAAAGGTTGATTTTTAATAATGACAATAATTAACAACACTAATTAAAGCTGTGCATGTGCGTGCGCTCAGCGAGTTGTGTACGCGCGCACACGCGCACAGCTTAGTGGGAACACTGGTCTGGAGCATGCAGCTATAGCCGTTAATAGTCTTGACTCAGAAAGCCATATAAATAAAAAATAAATCTTAATGCAAATCTACTTAAGATGGGGGCCAAAATTATTTAGTAAACGGGGAAGATTTGTCGGGTCCTATGGCGCAGCGGTTAACGTTGCTGGCTTCCATGCCGGATTTCACAGGTTCCGAGTACCAGTATGAACAGCATTTTTTTCGTGTTTGTGATGTCTAAAAATTCCATCCCGGCCTTCCAATCCTTCAATAACTAAGCAAAGCGAGACCGATTATCTAACCGCTAGTCCTGTCTTAGCCTTATCCGTCTATCCTTACTTACTCTCTTTAGAAAAGAGAGGTTGAAGTAATGAGTAACAAACAGTTCTCGTATAAAAAAATATGTTGAGATACCTCCATAAGGAGGCCATATGCTCCACTTGGGAGCGGACATGATTTAAAAAAAAGGGGGGAAGATGGGCTTAATTTTTTCTGTTTAAAAACGTATGATTCTGTCTACGTTTTTTTCTCCGGGTAGATATTGTACCACTGCTTCTCTACAAACTCACGGTAAAAATGTAGTAAGTAATACAGATTTGAGAATTTTTGAAATTCGGTTATCAATAACCCTTTGTACTGAGTTTTGACAGTAAATACTTGCGTGGAATATTGAAGAGATTAAGTAATAGACTATGCAGTTTGCTGTTACATCAGTCGTCACTGAAAACTGTTTTTGAATGCCTCAGGTGAGTCTCACGCCTGCTGGCTCTTCTTCCAACAGTGATCTTGCAGATGCATTGTAACGAGGCTTTTGTTGGGGACAAAATTGCAACGCTGTGTAAAATGTTTGCTTACCAAAGGCCAGTGAAAAGATGGCTGTCTTTTTGTTGTTCAGAGTCGACACGGCAGAGAGGATCTTTTCGGGGTCAGTCTCCCCGACGGTTGGGTCTCCGTCGGTAAGGAAGATGATCATGGGCTCCGGCTTAGGTTTCTTGTTGCCTGCAAGAACGTTCAGGTGATTGTTATAAAGATCAGTGTTTATTTATGGGAGCATAAACACTCCCTTGTGAGTGTCTTTATGTATTTTTTTATGTACGCGTCAATTTCTAGAACCGATGTATCGCGTAAAAAAGGGATAGGGTGTACTGGAGATCTTTCACATTTAAATCAGTCAAATAGAAAACGACCCTTACTTCAAGACATACTCAGAAAAACATACACACAACTCTATTTTTACACACCGACACAAAACCGATTGTGGCAGTGATATGGGAACGTTGGGTCATTGTCATTATTTTGATTCTGGGAATCGTGTTAGAACAAATAATTCCAATAGTAAATAAACTGTGATATCAATGATATGGAATAAATAAACTCACTTGACGCAGCAGCCGCTTCGATTCCGAAGTTGGCAATCTTCAGAGCTGTAGTGAGTGCATCGTGAATGTTGGTTCCTGAAATGAGAAGAAAACAATATTCAACATTAACCGAGTCCCGACTGTACTTTACTTAGTCTAATTCGATTCGGCATTATATGTTACTGTCGACAGTGGCGGATTACCCCATAAGCGCAAGAGGCGCGCTCTTGGGGCCTCTAAATCTTAGGGGCCTCAAAAATAGCCTAAATTATATAAAACCTTATATTTTAATTTCAGTTTTTAATATTCATTATTGTTCTACGAAGAGTTTTACAGTATTTTTATGGCATTCGAAAAACAGGGCCTCCAAAGTGCTTAATCCGCCACTGACTATTGATCCAAGAAACCGAATCTAATGCTCAATATTATACGACATCTTCATGGTCAAATATGTTTTTCCAAAACTCACTTTAACCCTTTCGTTACTGTGCAAAAAAAAAAGCACGCGCTCCTGAGCTGTGTATCTGTTACACATCAGGCAAACGGGATTAAATCATAACAATAATATTGCTATTATTTGATTAGTCAATGCGTAAATGTATAAGGGAGGAATGCCTGAATTTTAGGCCGAGTATTTATTATATATACAGAGAAATGTAAATGATTAGAAGGTATGTGTACTATTTACACATCTTGGTTAGTAAAGGGTTAAGTAATTTTGCAGGAAAACAAAATACAATCATGAAAAATTATCTACTGAAAGTAAAAAGCTCGGATTTCTCCTGCAGACGGTTTAGATAAACTCACCTCCCATAGCCTGCAATTGGTCGATGATGTGCTTTGCTTTTTCGATGTTGTCAGGAGTCGCCTTCTTTGGCGGCGGAGGAACTTCGGGTTCAGACAGAGGTACGTTCTCTTCGTCTCCGTAGAAATTGTTGTAGTGCTTCGAGCGGTACTGAGCATTCTTCTTTGGGTCATCCAAGTTGTACACCTGTAAATTAATAATCGCATTAAATATCTAACCCAAAGGTGGGGAGCCTTTACATTTCTAAAGGCCAAATTCGTTTATCTGATTCAACATAAGGCTGCAGTGAATAAAACGTTGACATCCCCCCCATTTTTTTTTCGACTGTCAAACATATAATGGGTTGATTATGCTCTTTTTCCAAATGCTTGCATATAACTTTTTGAACAAAGTGAATATTTTTGAAAGTGAGTCAGAGTAGCCAAGAAGTCGCCGGTTCCCCTCCACTGATCTACCCATTTAAAGACGACGGTCATTTTAGATCATACATATTCATGCACACCTAAATTTCCACCCATCACTGATTTACCATCCATTAGTTTTATATAGCAATATTCAGTAATATTAAAAAAAATATTCTTAACCAGGAGTGTCTCAGTAGCAGTTGCTTAAGAATCGGTGGGGTGCACTTTAGATTCGGAGCAATTTCCACCCCATGTTCTATCTCTATCATAAATTGACGCACTGAAGTAAAATCTTAATAAACTTACATTGGCGCTGTAGCTGAAGTCGATGATGTTGAAGTAGTCTCCGTGGTTCAGATCTTGCAAGATGGAGTTCATGGCCTCCTTGAGTTGGTTGATTTTGCGGCCGACCATAGACCCTGACACGTCCAAAACGAAGATGACGTGCTTGCTCAGCGGTTTCAGATCACCGGGTGCGAAGAAGTGAACGAAATATCCATCGTTTACCTGAACAGGAATAATAATAAATGTGAGTTAGTTTTCCTCCTATTGGATTTAATTACAACCATATGTGTGCATATCAATCATCACTAAGTTCACTCAGTGTCAAACTGAGAAAAAGAGCTTTTATCTTATTTCAAAATAAATATAAAAGACTTCAATTTGTAAGATATTGTAAAATCATTGAAAAAAATATCTGCAATGGCTTTTGAACTTGAATAATATGCAGGTAGACTTAAAACTGTTGAAAAAAAGAGTAATTTTAAAGTTTTCGTAATATCTATCTGAATGGTGAACTGTTGTTGATTTGAGGGACACCATCATATCGACTGTGGAAAGGAAAAAGGACGTAAACCACACATATCAAATTGTACAGGAGGCGCTAAAAACGTGTTTTGATGATTTTGTGACGTATGCAAATTATGTATTATACACAACCTTGAAGTGCACGGATACTTCTAAACTAGTGTTTAATTGACATAACCTTATATTAATTAAAGAAATTGTCCCGGAAAAACCTTTATTTCAGTGTTTTTTCTTGGTTTTAATTTTTTACAAGGTCATCTTTTTCAAACTTACTAGCTAAATTTAGATACTTATTCGGCATTTTCAGCTTCCATCCTTTTGATAGAACGTGTGTCAAGTTGTATACATTGTGATTATCGAAAAAAAGCTGTTTTGGGAAATTGAGGGTTACGTCCTTTTTCCTTTCCACAGTCGATATGCAGCTTTGCACACTGTGTTAAGCATGTAAAAATGTGATATTATTTCAATATGTGAACTAAGTGACGATTGATTTCCAACACAATTATCATCAGCTTATTTAAAACCTGGGAAAGAAATGTCATATATCTAATACTAAACACAGCTGTGACGTAGGTGTTGACATTGTGTTAAGTTGTTTTGGGCATGGACAAACTAAGTAATAGTAATATCATTACACGAACCATGTTCTTGCCCAGTAGCGGCAAACCTTTTTATGTGTGCAAGCCAAAAAAACATTCACACACAAGAAACATCATGTAATGAATAGTTCTGACTACTCATTAAATCTGTAGTCAACACATTAAATCTGTGCATCAGTTGCATGCCAGCAAAATTTTCAAATGTGTCAAATCAGGCAGACGTGCCCTAGGTTCACCATTCCTATTCAACATTCAACCCCATGCTTCTGTCCTTATGCTATCGAAAATAAAATAGATTGAGCCATTAAATAATACGCAGATGTAAGCTTTATCCATATGCGTAATATTGTCAGCAGACATGACTTAATTCCCTAACGTTGTACCCACCAACACCCGCTACGGTTTCACACTCTTCTTATAGGGTGTATTCCGTAGTGTAGCAACATTAGTCGTGTAAAATTTTGCCAGAAATGTCCCGAGAAGAATTCCTCAAGACTTGGTTGGATGCACTACAGTGTGCAGAAAGTAAAAATAAATAAATAATTAATTGTAGTTGAAAATATTATAAGTCTTTTTCCAAAAGACACAGAAAATTCTTTGAAAGCCCTATAATTTGCCTTAGATGCAACCAATTTGACATGACCAACGGGGCCGACAGATCCGACAGTATCGCCTTGAGCAATTTTTCCCGTTCGTTAATTAAACTGGACATTCCCAGAGGATGTGATCAGCATCCTGAATCATATACCCGCATTTACATTTAGGACTATTTACTAACCGGCCAAGCTGGAAGAGCTTGGCAGAGAAGTAACTGTGGCCAGTTATGAATTGGCTGGTCCATAAATTAGGAGTCAGGACTTTGGTTATCTCCATTCGCCATTTAACATTCGGAAAGAATTTAAAAGTTTGCTTGGAAGAATTATCCCATTGAGCCTGCCAAACTTTCATTGCAGCTTCTATCGCCACACTGCAGTTAAAAAAAAACATTTACCAAGACTTCTCCTGTGACATCACGGTTGACGTCATACTGTACAACAAATTGTCCCATCACTCCTTCCGGGTCGCTCTTCTCAGGCTTGGAATCAAAGAATCCGCCGTGGTAACGCGACGGCGCTGTCGTTGCTGCTTCCCTGTCCTGTGAAACAAAACCAGTTTAACTATCTTTACATATATCTTTTTTTAACATTGTTGCTCGCTTCTGCCTCAAGCGTTTGCGATTACACAGTGCCACAGTGAACAATATTGAATCACTGGTCACAACAGTCACACAAAAAGTTTTGTCCGTTGCAGGAATATTGTATTTTGTATAATATACCAACTGAAAAATAATACTACCATTCCGAAAATGATGTTACGCAATCAATCATTATAGAGATACATTTTATCTGAGGGAATATTTTATTGCACATTGCCCATCGAGGACCAGAATGCCGAGTGGACAGTTCTCAGTCACGAATCTGATGGAGATATAAGACATTGACAGGTTTTTACATTAAGCAAATAGAAAAACAAAATCAGGAAGAAATATTTACCTTAAACTTCTGCATCAACTCCATCTGTTGGGATTTGTCAGGCGCAAAGTGGACTTTGGCGCTGAGTTTGTCTTCGCTGATTTGATAAGACGCGAAAGGGTTAGCTAGAAAAAATAAATTGTCATATTATAACCACAGTTTTTACTTCTTTTTTGTGGAAAGCAAGGGAAGAGTATTATTGACAACGGATACAAAAAGATTAGATTAGATTCTTTAATTATCTGAGAGGTGCCATCACTCAGTAGTGACGGACTGTCGTGTTTCATATTTTGAATTGTCACTATTTTTACTGCTACGCATATCTATCAGCGATCTTTGACAGTCATATTATTATGTGTACACATCCTATGGGTATATCATTTAATGCACGAGAAGAGAAAAGAGTTGCATAAGTCGATCCAACCATATGATTGACCGTGTCAATTTGGCGATAAAAGTCATGCAAAGAACGATTAATATTTTTTGTTTATCTATTTTCTGCACATCACCAAGTCTTGGGCAGATGCTATTAACCTTAAGAGGAGTGAATAGATTTATACAGACCTTACTTTAATTTACTGCCTTTTCTTAAAATGACAATTTTGTGACTTTTTCCCAATGAATGAATGTATGTAGTTCATACTTAGAGCATATATATGCTTACAGACAGACACTCCTGTGTTGAGTTTAAACTACTTTTATACTCATTTACAGAAAAATGGCGCCGACGTAGATGTACGTCCATACTCCTCTAAAGGTTAAGACACTCACAGTCGAGGATAAAACTATAGATACACTAAACGTTTACTACGCCACTGGATATTGTCACATAAAATTAACAATTGGGAAAACAGTGGTGGGTGAAGCAAATGAAGTCAAATTATAATTTTGAAAACGACTCCTTTTGGCAGTAAAATCTTCTAGAAAAGTCTTTGAATATAACAATGAGTTCAAATTTTCTTAATATGCAATCCGATACTTGAAATAATAGCTTCATTTTCAGATGTTTTCTGTGACGGACACGACTATATCAACGCATAATATGCAGAAAATGGTAACCGACAAATTATAAATTTTACAGGACAAGGTTTTTTTTAAATCAAGTTCGAAAAAGAAATTCCTTAAGCGCGGTAAGTAAATAGTAATATATGGTCAAATGCCTATTGTGATATTATAATAAAATTGTCTGATTACTTTCAATTCTCTCAACCAGAGACCATGTGGAACAAACAATAACAAGTCAAAACACTAAAATGCACAGGTCCTAAAACAATCAGGCGAATGAGAAAACGCTTCAGAATATTTGTCACTGACGCCTTAGGCGCAATTTACCGAATTGCGTTGCTTAAGTTCTTTTGCCCATTATGGGTCGATATAATATGTATGGTACGGTCTACAATGAAAGTATTCAATTGTAATAGTTTTTAGTTCTTACGGGTGTCGGTGGGCTGAGCATCGATCTCGTTGCCAGTCCTCAGTTCAGGCACTAAAAGTGACATGATCGGATTACTCTCGACGATGTTCACGTCCACAGACAGATCGTCGACGATCTGTCCCGGGTTTAGATTCGTCACCAGGTTGTAGACACCTAGACGTCTGGTGAGGAACTCTTCGTAGGTCAGCCTGAACACGGCTTTGCTCATTGGCTCCACGTTTACAGATACAGTGAAGTGGTTGGAATCACGGGCCCTGAAAGGAAAACGATAATGTAGAGCAGGGGTCTTCAAACTACGGCCCGGGAGCAACACCAATCTGGCTTGCGGCAGTGCACCGGACAAGCTCGGTATTTAAAACTACAGTATACTGGTATCATGAACTAGCTAGGTCGTGGCTCTTGTGATTCAAGGGAGGAGTCAGACCCTAAGGAAAAATATTTTGGAGACCCTTGATATAGAGCGATGATTCCCAAACTGTACACCTTTCCAAAATCCTTTAATATAAATTTTTTTTTATCCCTGTTCGTTCCCAATGTGGAGCATATGGCCTCCCAATGGAAGTATCTTAACGGAAGTTTTATCTATGAGAACTGCTTGTTACTCAGTTGCTCAACCTCTCTTTTTTCCAAAGAGAGTAGGAATAGAAAAGTAGGGCTAGAACAGGACTAGTGGGTAGCTAATCGCTCTCGATACGCCTCGTTCATAGGGTAGGATAGGTGGGAGGGGGGAATTCAAGACATCACATACATCCATGCCTTCGAACAGAAATTCATAAATCGATTGAAAAATCAATTTATAAAACTGTTCCTACTGGGATTCAAACCCGTGGCCTACGTAGCCGAAGCCAACGACGTTGACCACTCGACCACACAGGCGGTGGTTAAAGGAGTAGTGGTTAACTAATCGCTCTCGCTACGTCCAGCTATTTTGAAGAATCGGAAGGGCGGGAGAAATATTTTAGACATCACAAACACCCATTCCTTTGAACAGAATCGATCCAAAAAATGGTGTACTTAATGGGACTCAAACCAGTGAGATCCGGCACGGAAGCCAACAACGCTAACCGCTGCGCCGTAGGATCCGACTATAGTTATAGTTAATAATAAATTTAAGATAATTTAAGATTTCGACTGAAGGTGCCTGGTGGAATTTCATTATTAAATTTGAATCATTCAAATTATTCTGCGGGCACTCCCATGGGCTAATCCTTTTCGCCAGCGATGGCTTTAAACTTAATGATACATTTATTTCTTATGTAAACACGAAACATTCATTTACTAAGCTTCAGTTCAAGTTCATCCGTGCACTTGAACGATGTGAAGATGCCGAGAGGCGAATCCCGGGTCGTTAGTGACAAAATTTGTGTGAATGTACATAATTTGAACGGTTCAAATTTAATAATAAATGATAATTTTATCCACCTGTCAAGATCAGGCGTGGGGAACCTGCGGCCTTTTGGCTACTCTGGCCAATTCTGTAAATTTATGTAAATTCGTAAATTCCCGACATATTCTGACCGTAAATTCCTGTTTCCGGCCAAAGATTCCCTAGTCAATGCTGTGGCCTTATGTCGAATCAGAAAAATGAATGCGGCCTTTAGGGAAGGGAAGGAAAGGTTCCCCACCCCTGGTCAAGATCATAATACATATTATCTTTCCTTTCAACCATATTAGAATACATTGACATTTCAGTGCCGAGCGTGTGGATTTGAAACTGGCGTGTCGGTGATGTCAATTTTTTGTGTCGCTTTCTTTTTGTTTTGATGAATGCTGACAAAAAAACACGTTTGAGCCAACAACAACGTGTAATTTGATAAGAAATAGCCAATCGTTAATCACATATAAGTATTTTTAGATATGAACTTAAAAATCAATTAAAAAATACATATTCAAAGAACTGAACTTTTGACCGCAAGACATTTTCATTTTTGAATAATTTAAATATTGATGTATTTCATTCAATCATAAAGTTAATGAATATTCAAATTTTAAGCATTGTCTGATAAATATAGATATACTTTAAATCCTAAACAACAAGCTAGAGCATGGGTGGAGAATCTTTTATTCTCTAAAGGCCGCATTCATTTTTCTGATTCGACATAAGGCCGCAGTAAACATTGACAGGGGAATCTTTGTCCGGAAACAGGAATCTACGGTCGGAATATGTCAGGAATTTACGAATTAACAAAAATTTACAGAATTGGCCAGAAGGCCGCACCAGAGTAGCCAAAAGGCCGCAGGTTCCCCACGCCTAAGCTAGAGTAATATTACTTTTTTTCATTAATTAAAAAAATATTTGGCATCATAGCTAATGGCAATGCGCCAAATATTTTAAAGTTGAAAGATCATACGAGAAAAAATTGATGAGAATTTATTGTAAGTCACTCGAGATCGACTCGAGGTAAATTGACATCACAACCACCCATGTCTTTGGTATCAAATTTAAATTGAAACATCTTAACTTGACATTGACCTCACCGGGAATCGAACCCAGACCCACCTGGTCGGTAGAGTAAGCTCTAACCGACTAGACCCGAGCGGGCAAAATATTATAATATCCACTTACGTCCTGTACGATAGCAAATTTTCGATGTACAAAAATAGCCAAAATATGTAGTTTACTGAAGTGACTGGTGGGGAACCTGTAGCCAAGAGGCTGCATGCGGCCTTTTAACTGGTGCCAATATTTTTTTAATACACACAATTTTATAATGCAACTTAAATCAAAAAAATTGTCAAAAGGTGTCAATGTTTTCTTTACTGTGGCCTGATGTTGAATCAGATAAATGAATGTGGCCATTAGAAATGAAAAGGTTCCCCAACTCTGGACTAACCCTTCAAACCCAGGCTCTGTTTTGATGTCCATTTATTTTATAAGATTTCTTATAAAAATTAGATTGATTTGATTGATACTTTTTATTGAATTTTTATAATACAAAAAAAATCTATATATTTAAATGCGTAGTTTTGAAAGATAAAAGAACTTTCAAATATGCTTACGCACCTCACACGCCAACGGCACACATGTGTGTTGTTAGTGGTCGGGATTTTGATAAAACAACATCTAAATGAAATGTTATGAATTTCTATAGAACATGACTTTCGTTGTTATTCCAATATATTTCCAAAAAAAAATTATCATCGTGTATTTATTTATGAACTTACTGGACGGCAACATGGGCAGCTGCGAGACCGCTGCTGACAGCAGTCTGGTACACTTTCTTGGCTTCCTCTTTCTCCTTGACGTAAGCATCGTAAATCTTTCCGTCGATTTCCCTGGAATCAAAAACAATTGTGATCACACACCTTTACGCAATACAGTGTAAAATTTCTATACAAAATATCAAAACATGACTATTAAAGTTTCAACTGACATTCTTTGTGGAAAACATCATAGAAGGCTAGGTAGATAGACTAATGGAAAGCGAATCGTTCCTGCTACGCTCCGTTTTCAAGATTGAGTGGGGAGAATTTTATACATTTTAAATAAGACAGGCGGCTCACCATACTTGAATATACAGTCCTTAATATAAGTATTTAATTTTTAATTGCACCTTGCCTCCTCCTTGCATCCAGAAGAAAAGGAAAAAAAACCAGAACCTTCACTTTGTAATGTAAAACTTAAATCAGAATTCTAGATATTCTGTCTGATGATGCATATAAAAGACGCGAAACACGTGTCACAATTTGTAACACATCAAGTGCAGTCACAGAGTTATCAAATTTGATTTTTTATTTAGACTTCACCAACCAACCAGCCTACAGCGATGTTTGGTTAACCTTCGGGTTCCTATGGGTGATTCACATTGCAAATTTCTTCTTATTTCAACCATTCGCTAAATACCAATAATATATATATTATTTTTTTAATCCATGTCCACTCCCAATGAGGAGCATATGGCCTCCTAATGGAGGTATCTCAACAGAAGTTTTTTCTACGAGAAGTTTTTTCTACTCACTTTTTTCAAAGCGAATGAAGGATAAGGCTAGAACAGGACTAGTGGTTGGCTAATCGCTATTGCTACACCCAGTTAAGTTAAGGATCAGAAGGTTGGGAGGAGAGGAAATTATGTGAATTGACATCACAAACACCCAGCCTTCGATCACAACTTTGAATTAAATAATTCACTGTGATCTGACTGGGAATCGAACCCAGTCCTGCGTGATTGGTAGAGCAAGCTCTAACCAACTGGACCACAGCAGGCACTATATTTAGTTGATATTTATTGTAATCTACAATGTTAACTAAATCAAAGCAATGCATATATTACGCAAATTTGTCTGGGGTCACTTTATACCTCGACACTCCTCGATCATATTTTCGACATTTCGTACTTGAATGTTAAATACTTGACAAATACATTAAAATTAATTTCACAAATCATTAACTAAGTCATTGCAAACATATGAAACTGTTTAGGTTTTACTGAGAGACTGCACCGTTTTCTATATCATGATTTATGATTTTTGAGCTTATTAGAGGTGAAGTGAGCCTAGTAGTAAAATGGTAAAACTCTTTACTTGGTGCTTTAGTGGATTGCATATTTTTACTTAGGTTACTTCACTTTTACGATACTTTAAGAAGAAGAAAGAAGAAGAAACTTATTTTTTTTCTAAAATACCACTAGGCTCAAATCACCTCCAAATTGTTTCTTAAAAAAAAATCAGCTGTAATTATTACTCGGCCACTGCCAAGAGCATATCGACTGTGGAAAGGAAAAAGGACGTAACCCACAGTTTTTCAAAACAGGTTTTTTTCGATAATCACAATGTATCAAACGTGATACACGTTCTACTGAAAAGATGCAAGCTGCAAATGCCGAATTAGTATCTAAATTTAGCTTTTAAGTTTGAAAAAGATGAGCTTGTAAAAAATTAAAACCAAGAAAAAATACTAAAATAAAGGTTTTTCTTAGACAATTTCTTTAATTAATACATATTAGATTATGTCAATTAAACGTCAGCTTAGAAGTCTCCGTGCACTTCAAGTTTGTGTATAATTCATAACATGCATATGGCTCAAAATCATCAAAACACGTTTTTTGCGCATTTTTCCTTTCCACAGTCGATATATTAAATACCGATTTCATTTATATTTCAACACTAAAATACATTCCTAATAACAGCTCTCACATCATTATAATATAATCATTTTATTATCACTGTGTAGGAATATTTTTGTAATCAAAATAAGAAACTTCAAGATAATTATTCTATTTCTATTTTTTATTTAGATTTATTGACTGGTTCCCGTTAGATGTGCTGAATCTTTATGTGTATTATGCGGATAAAAACTATATTGAATGATGCAATATTAGATAACGTATAGCATGTTGACAGGTTGCAGAGAACAATAGATTTTTTTTTAACCTGCACGCTTAATAACTTATTACCATTAGTAATACACAATAGCTTAGCATTTTTTTAGCTCAAACGCTATGTTAATCTGTAATAAAACATAGATATAGTTGTAAATTTAAAAGTGGAGGTCTGAGATTTGTATTTTTAACAGTTGCGTTGAGAAGCGAGCCAAGTAGCAACGTTCCCTCTAAGCCGAAGAGTTAGTTGCGCGGAAATTTCTAAGGCTGCGTGGAGGCTGCGCGGACCGATCAAATATTAATTGAGCAACTGTCTTGTAGTGCGCGCCAACTCGGAATGAGTGCGCGGGGGCTTCTCAACTGCTGCGCGGCCGCGCACGCGCGCAGCTTAGAGGGAACGTTGCCAAGTAGTAATATGACGAAACCTCTTTTTGCACGTGTTTTTGCGAATTCTGTTTTTTGAATTCTGTATTTTTATTTTAGGAATAAAACACAATTGTATTTTTTTTACAAAGCTCACTTCACCTTTACGCTACTTAGCCATCCAGAGTTTTTGTAGTTACAGTTACGTTTGTTTCTAATAAGTTGTTGTATGGAAAACCTGCGAGACTATGTGGTCATGCTCATCCTTATAGTCAATGTGTGATATCGTGTAGATAAGGTTCAGGTTCCCCCCTCCCACTCATCCTATCCTATTCGGAACTGGGCGTATTGAGAGCGATTAGCTAACCACTAGTTCTGTCCTAGCCATATCCTTCTATTCCTACTCTCTTTGGAAAAAGAGAGGTTGAGCAACTGAGTAACAAGCGTTCTCGTAGAAACATTTCTGTTGAGATAAACTCTATTAGGAGTCCATATGCATCATATTGGTAGCGGACATGGTTAAAAAAATGTCTTAGATTTTAGAAGCCAGTTGGATAAAATCAATTCATGGGTTCTATCCAAATCTTTATACACAAATAAAAGTCTGAAAAATTCTTCTGCAACTTCTCCACCATATCTCGAACTTTGTAGGAGAAAAATTTCAGCAAACTTTTTGTAGATCACACATAGTATGAGCATGTACATAGGACTTTTCATGATTGGTAATGATCGATAACATCATCATGGATGGAAGACACATGAATCGGTGTAGAACTTCATAAGGAGTCCATATGCTCCTTAATGGTAGCGGACATGGTAAGGTTCAGGTAGAAAAAGGATGAATAGTGGGATCAATACACAACGGTGTTTACTGTTACCATGTGGTCACGCATGTCCTTAGGGGTTAAAGAATGTACAATATTCATCAATAACTCATTTTTTTCTACCTACCACTTGGCTCACTTCACCTCTCATGGCTTATATTTAGTCACCATACCATCCTTGTTATAATGTTTGAGATGTTCATTTTGCAAAATATGTTATCCCTTCAAGCCCGTTTGACGCCCACGCCAAAACAAATGCTCCGTTTTAATGTTCATTTAGTTCCCAGATTTCATTCAAATAACTTGATATATTATATAGGTAAAGATTAGTTTAGTAAATGTGTAGATAGAATTTTTTTAAATTAAATACTTTTGTTAAAAAAACATCTAAAACTTGCTGCATTACTTACATGCTAAAGCTGGTGATGAAAGCTGTCTCCGGGATGACCATACTGAAAGTGACTTCGTTGGCCTTGGAAGCAGGGTTTGAGACCTTGCTGGTGACCATTGTGATCGCATACCTCGACGAAACATTGCACTCCACGTGCATGGAGGAGATTCTCGGTTTCAGTTGGTATGTTTCGTCTTCTTGTACTCTCGCCTGCAATCAAACAAAGATACATATATAGTTGCGTGTGGGAAGGATGATACCTGGACAAATTTACTCATCCGGTGTTATTGTATACAGAGGAATACTGATTTCCTGATATATATTCTATGCTACCAGCTAAGGCATCCGATCCTGGACCTTTTTTTGCGATCTCAAATAAGATCATTTGCAATAATTCATTTCATGTTTTAATTTTTTTTATATTTTTCCCTAATTGTAATACAAAAAAAATCTGATATTGCTGACGCGACAATTTTATTTTTAACCCACAGTGTTTGATATCAATTCGAGGAGAAGAGATCACAATCCTCCATATTTAAGAAATCTATGTCCATTATTGGCTTCAATTTAATATTTCTTTTGAGCATATATTTTTTTTTAAAATTATAAGGAAATTGAATATAAGAAAAAATAAAAAAAAATACAGTAATTATTTTACCATTAGCCAATTGAATACCAAGCGGACACCGGTGTCCGTAACATATGCAAGCGAACACGGATGTCCAAGACATTTAAAAAATCAATACTGAGTCAATATAGGTTTTTAAAATATCGAATTCGGGTGTATATTAGGCAAAATATATTGACCACATCATCACAGACCTAAGTCCTATTTATATTTTATAACCTGAGTTATATTTTATAGCTGTATTAAAAAAAACAATGCGTAAAAAGCTGATTTTAAATGCAGTGCTTTTTTTTTTTGGAAAACAAAGGTACCAGTACTCACTTCTTGTCAATATTTTTTGAGTGAAGCATATGGCCGCCTCAACATAAGTTTTTTTACGAGAACTTGTTGTTACTCAGTTGCTCAACCACCAGAATAGACAAGACTATAGTGTTTAGCTAATCACTTCGCTTCATACTGTGATTCGAATCTGTGAGATTTGTCACTGAAAAAGCATTCTAAATAAGATTTTGCAAAACAAAACAATATATAAATCATTAGACCTTGATTCTGGCCACAGAGTAAGTATATGGACATGGTATTGTTTTAAACAATACATTCAAAAGGGGTCTAAGATAGCAAAAAAAATCATTAGTTTATTAAGTAAAATAAAAACAAAATTTTACGAATATCGAT
Source organism: Himalopsyche tibetana (assembly GCA_030503985.1). Taxonomy (NCBI): domain Eukaryota; kingdom Metazoa; phylum Arthropoda; class Insecta; order Trichoptera; family Rhyacophilidae; genus Himalopsyche; species Himalopsyche tibetana. The sequence goes on along the minus strand of JAPJYX010000052.1, from coordinate 1,593,170 downwards.
TTAAAACATTAAAAAATTCTAGAAAAAATGGTGCTGGAACGCCGTTCCACCGCGTTACATACGAAAAAATGCACTACTTAAATGCAATTAAATGTTTCTATAGATAAAACTGCAACTTTAAAAGGTTAATTTATCAATGCTGAAATCTTTTAATCAAGATTGATAACCGTGCAAATACGATTGGCCGCAGAAAAAGCCCTATCGAATGCAACGCTTATCAGACAAACAGTCATTAGTTACAGTGCACAATAATATATATTGTAACATGGGTATTCCATATACATTTACAAAACCGGTTAATTCGGTGTTGATAAAAAAAAAGAAAATACCAAGGTACCGAATTTGGTAATACCAGTATTGCGATTTGTAGGACAGACTGCACTTGCGGTTTTATACAATGACGACGCTATTTGCGAACGTTCGATTGTGGTATTGATTGACTTAACAGTTGCTTTATAGAACTCCGTTATTAGCCACTTGAATACCAAGTGGACACAAGTGTCCGGAACATATGCAAGCGAACACGGATGTTCAAAACATTTAAAAAATAAAATACTGGGTATTCTAATAGAATACAAGCAATGTGTTGATGAATGTGTAGTGCTATCTATACTGATAGGTTTTTAAAATATCAAATTCGAGTGTATATTAGGCAAAATTCCTCCCATGACATTCCAGAATCCCTCAGTTCCGCCGAGTACATCCAATGGATAGTACCCGACGGTCGTCCAGGACGCCGGAATACCATCGGTCAGAAGAAGAAGCAGGCAGGATTAAGGCTTTCTGGAGGCATCTACGGCACGTGACCCAGCTAATTCCAACGTATCTCCATAGCCACTGAGGGACACTGTCTTGTACGTTCTGTAATCTCTGAATCTCTCACTAAATCAAAACACTTCACTGCCATTATTCGACGCAGGCATCTGTTCTTGAAGCTCCTATGATTCGTTACCGTAAAGCAGCACTGGTAGAATGCAAGCATTGAACAAATGGCATTTGGTTTTAATCGTGTACACATTTGTGTGTCCCAGACAGTCCGCATTAAGTTAAATTTCCAAACCATTTGTAAATCCAATTCAATTTTATATATTTATAAAATATTACAAAGAAGATAAGTCATTTGGCTTCTAATTGAGTTACATAATCAGTGGAATAACATATAGGTAAAATTTGATTTTATATCAAAAATGAACTTCCACAAAGTGACCGCCGAATTAGTCGAAAATAATAATTCAATATATTTGTCGCCTGTGTGGTCGAGTGGTCAACGTTGTTGGCTTCGGCTACGGAGGGCCCGGGTTCAAATCCTGAGACGGACAGTTTTATAAATCGATTTTTCAGTCGATTTATGAATTTCTGTTCAAAGGCATGGATGTATGTGATGTCTTGAATTCCCCCCTCTCACCCATCCTATCATATGAACGGGGCGTATCGAGAGCGATTAGCTTACCACTAATCCTGTCTTAACCCTATCCTTCTATCCCTACTCTCTTTGGAAAAAGAGAGGTTGAGCAACTGAGTAACAAGCAGTTCTCGTAGAAACACTTCTGTTGAGATAAACTCCATTAGGAGTCCATATGCCCCATGGGAGCGGACATGGTTTAAACAATATTTTAAGGTGAGCCTACCTTTTTTTAATTTATTTACAGTAATTCTTGAATTATTTTTTTTTGTTATGGATATGTTGCAGTCACGAGCCGTGCATGTAAATTTAAGCCAATAGAGAGACCTTGAAATTGGGTTCAGTTTAGATGATAATAACAACATCAATACAAGTTTAACATTCTCAGAAAACCAAATGTCAACATGATCATCGAAGTGCTAGGTGGTGCAAACAAAAAAACGTGTTTTTCATGTAATTATTTTATGTTATTTTATGCTAACGAAACTTCTGATGGCCAAATTACTTCAATGAGTAATGAATTGTCGAGTGGTAAATTATGTTATGTGAATTGTCAATATTGACTATTGACACTTCGGTCAAAATATAAAAAGAAACAATATTTAAATTTGTCTTTTTCAGTACACCTAAACATAATATTCAAAAAATAAAACACTTATTATTGAACATATTTAGGTCCTGATTATATTAAATAAATGTGGAATTAATACAAAAGGGTGTTTTATTTTATTAATATAATGCCTTGCCACCAAGTATTGACAGTATTAAACACCTTCAAAGTGACTAAAAATATTTATCGGGACCATGGTGCAGTGGTTGACGTCGTTGGCTTCCGTGACAAATCTCACGGGTTCAAGTCTCAGTACGAACAGCATTATTTATTTGAACCATCGATTACTGTTCGAAGGCATGAATGTTTGTGATGTCTAAAAAATCTCTCCCACCCTTCCAATGCTAAAATAATGGGGCGTAGCAAGAGTGATAAGCTATCCACTTGTCCTGTCCGAACCCTGTTCTTTCTATCCTTGCTCTCTCTGAAAGAAAAGAAAACATCGTGACACACCGGGGCGTTGTTGGTGTATGGAGTCAGTAAGCGTTTGATGCACCGGCAAGTTGTTGAAGTTAATATATATATTTTTTCACATACACTCTCAGTTTATTAAAAATCGGGCAACAACAAAAAATTGCTTGAACTATGCGAGGTATAAAAAGGGTCCCACTATTCCGAGTTTTTGAAATAGGAATTCCTGGAAGAGCTAAAATAAAAAAGCTCTCGTATCCTCTCATTTTGGGAAATCCAAAATTCCTGGATGACAAAATTTTTTGAGGTGTTCGAGATAATTATTTTGGAATCTTTCATTTTCTCACCGTTTTCCTAGTCATCAATCCCGACATCCGAAATAATTGTGTCCCGAGTCTCGAAAAACTAATAACTACGGGTATGGGGGAGGGGGAACAATATGAAGCTCAAAAAGGGCCACGGGCTCAAAGAGGTTGAGAAACATTGCTCTAGAGCATAGGTTCCCAACCTGGGGGTCGCGAAGGGGTTTTTGGGGGGTCACCAACTTATACAGTCTTATACAGTACTAAAAAAATCCATCCAAAGTTCCATTTGTTTCTACATATCTCTGCGAAAATGGATTTTCAACGCTTTTTTATTTAAAAACAAAAGTAAGAAACCAATTAAATGTTGAAAATGACATGAGGTTGGCGTTAAACAAAACTCATCCGCGAATTTTGAGACTGGTTAACAACATGCAATTTCAACCATCGCATTAAATTAATTATTCAACATACAAAATTTAAAATAAAATAATACTCAAAAAATATTTTCGTTGTTTTTTTTTAATTACATTAATTATAAATGACTTTTGGATTGTATGGGGGGTCGCGAGTCACATAGATTTTATGAAAAGGGGTCGCCACCCGAAAAAGGTTGGGAACCTATGCTCTAGAGAAACAGTATTATTGTATCATATACGTAATATTGTAAAACGTGTGTTTATTACTATATGAAATAAATGATGGGAAGGCGAGAATATATTTTTTTCTTTACAGGGAGGCGTAGTAACATAAAGCTTGGAAACCCCTGATATACAGGGTTAACAGTCAATAATGTTTATAAGTCAAATTTGAATAACCTCTATAAAATTATCATTCAATGGTTATAACAATATAGACAATCACTTTTGTTATGCCATTTTGTATTCATAATAAAAACAAGTTATTAAACAGACATAATTCACTTTGAAGTTAGATAATTTATCTTGAATATCGTTTTCGTTGCGCAACATTTTTTCAGCAATCCGAAGGAGTAGTATTTTTTTCAATATTTTTAATCGCAATTGATAATACCACGAAGTCAAGGTTTTTATAGCATCAAAAATAGCATCGCAAGTCACTCGCAGCACTTCTACAATATAATGAACGACTCGCGGACGGTAATTGATTAAGTGTTTCAAAAAGATTTGTTATGATTCAAAAAGATTCAACTTCAATTCGTAGTGTTTCGATCGATGCTGCGGATCCGGGTCAAATATTTCAAGCAGTCATAGAAACATATCATTGATTACTGATGGAACTATTCGGAAAGGCTCGGCAATAAATAATGACACCGACTCCAACATGACTTTTCATGCACGAATGGCAAACTACATACCACTGGCGGTCGGTCAATGTGGCATTGGACCAACGCACCCCTTGTATATGCGGGGGCGGTTATGTTTCATGAAATAATATTCAAACATAACATTTATACCGTTCACTCATTTTAAATTCTTCGTGTATTTATTGTCTATAATAAATACTAGCTGTAAGCCCGTTGCCCAGCATCGTGAGATTTTTGTTGCATAGTATTTAATTTAATTTAATTTTATGTTATTTTATTTTATGGTATTTTATTTTATTTTATTTTATTTTATTTCATTTCATTTTATTTTATTTTATTTTATTTTATTTTATTTTATTGAATTTAATTTAATTTAATTATATTTTATTTTAATATATTTTATTTTTATAGTTAGCAGATATTTCGTAAATTATTTAATATTTGGAATAATGTTTAAGTTTGCTAACAACAATTTTTCGTATTAGCAGAAACTTCGTAAATTACTTAATTTTTAGAATAATGTTCAAGTTTGCTGACAACTATTTTTCGTAGTAGCAGAAATTTCGTGAATTATTGAATTTTTGGAAAAAAAAAGTTTGATAACAACCATTTTTCGTAGTAGCCGAAATTTCGTAAATGATTTAATATTTGGAATAATGTTCAAGTTTGCTAACAACCATTTTTCGTAGTAGCATAAATTTCGTAAAATATTGATTTTTTGGAATAAAGTTTAAGTTTGCTAACAACCATTTTTCGTAGTAGCAGAAATTTCGTAAATTATTTAATATTTGGAATAATGTTCAAGTTTGCTAACAACCATTTTTCGCAGTAGCATAAATTTCGTGAAATATTTAATTTTTGGAATAAAGTTAAAGTTTGCTAACAACCAATTTTCGTAGTAGCCGAAATTTCGTAAATTATTGAATTTTTGGAATAAAGTTTAAGTTTGCTAACAACCATTTTTCGTAGTAGCAGAAATTTCGTAAATTATTGAATTTTTGGAATAATGTTCAAGTTTGCTAACAGCCATTTTTCGTAGTAGCAGAAATTTCGTAAATTATTTAATATTTGGAATAATGTTTAAGTTTGCTAACAACCATTTTTCGTAGTAGCAGAAATTTCGTAAAATATTTAATTTTTAGAATAATGTTTAAGTTTGCTAACAACCATTTTTCGTAGGAGCAGAAATTTCGTAAATTATTTAATATTTGGAATAATGTCCAAGTTTGCTAACAACCATTTTTCGTAGTAACAGAAATTTAGTAAATTATTCAATTTTTGGAATAAAGTTTAAGTTTGCTAACAACCATTTTTCGTAGTAGCAGAAATTTCGTAAATTATTGAATTTTTGGAATAATGTTCAAGTTTGCTAACAACCATTTTTCGTTGGAGCAGAAATTTCGTAAATTATTTAATATTTGGAATAATGTCCAAGTTTGCTAACAACCATTTTTCGTAGTAGCAGAAATTTCGTAAATTATTGAATTTTTGGAATAATGTTTAAATTTGCTAACAACCATTTTTCGTAGTAGCAGAAATTTCCTAAATTACTTAATTTTTGGAATAATGTTTAAGTTTGCTAACAACCATTTTTCGTAGAAGCAGAAATTTCGTAAATTATTGAATTTTTGGAATAATGTTTAAATTTGCTAACAACCATTTTTCGTAGTAGCAGAAATTTCCTAAATTACTTAATTTTTGGAATAATGTTTAAGTTTGCTAACAACCATTTTTCGTAGAAGCAGAAATTTCGTAAATTATTGATTTTTTAGAATAATGTTTGCTAACAACCATTTTTCGTAGTAGCAGAAATTTCGTAAATTATTGAAATTATTGAATTTTTGGAATAATGTTTAAGTTTGCTAACAACCATTTTTCGTAGAAGCAGAAATTTCGTAAATTATTGATTTTTTAGAATAATGTTTAAGTTTGCTAACAACCATTTTTCGTAGTAGCAGAAATTTCGTAAATTATTGATTTTTTGGAATAATGTTTAAGTTTGCTAACAACCATTTTTCGTAGTAGCAGAAATTTCGTAAATTATTGAATTTTTGGAATAAAGTTTATGTTTGCTAACAACCATTTTTCGTAGTAGCAGAAATTACGTAAATTATTTAATTGTTGGAATAATGATTAAGTTTGCTAACAACCATTTTTCGTAGTAGCAGAAATTTCGTAAATTATTTAATTTTTGGAATAATGTTAAAGTTTGCTAACAATCATCTTTCGTAGTAGCAGAAATTTTGTAAATTACTTAATTTTTGGAATAATGTTTAAGTTTGCCAACAATTATTTTTCGGATTTTAAATTATTTAACAATTATTTCCAATAAAAATCAAAAGATCAAATCCAATTTTTCAATAAAAAATCAGTTGCACATTTTGTCCAAGTGTATGAAAAAAGCAAAATATTATTCTATCATATATCCATATCATAATTTGAATATTCTTAATGTATTAAAGAATTCTAACAGATTTTCAAGGTCAGACGTGAAAAGATTCATCATTATGATTCAATTGATCAAATCCGCTCCAAAAAATATTAGTCTCACATCGACTCACACGATCAGACGATTCATTTCGATAGCCCTATAATCATAGTTTGCAATAGTCGAATTAAAGTCTTTGATTATTCGAATATTATGATGTATGGTGATACAATACTTTAGCTCTACACCAAGAAATATCAAATTTTCAAACGTGGCGATATCAGAACATTCACGCCCGGTTTAAAATAAGCCGCTCCCATTGGATAGAACAACATTTCAAAAATGTGCTGTTCAGAATAAATCGAAATCATTGGTCTGTACCTTACTGCGGACGTCCTTACAGACAGACCTTATCGGCTATTAATGTTAAGATTTTGGAACATTTTATTTTAGATGAAGAATTTAAAATGAGTGAATGGTATAAATGTTATGTTTGAATATTATTTCATGAAATATAGCCGCCCCCGCATATACGAGGGGTGCATTGATCCAACGCCACATTGACCGGCCGCCACTGCTACATACATAGCACAAGAATCTAAAGTTGTATTTTAAGACTTATTGATAAACTAACTTATTCTTGGATGTGAAGAAAAACAATGCATGGTAATGTTCGGGAAAATATACATACGTTGAAAGCCTCTCATTGACAGTGAACGACCAGCAAAGCTATCAAATTTATTAGGATCTAGACCAGGCGTGGGAGACCTGTGGCCTTTTGGCTACTCTGGTGCGGCCTTCTGGCCAATTCTCTAATTCTGTGCATTTTTGGAATTTTCGATGTCAAAATTCATGACACCTAAAAAAAATGTCCCACGCTGGTAATTTTGGGAAATCCGCAAATTCTGGGACTTAGAAATTGTTTTTGGCCAAAAAATTCCTAGTCAACGCTTACTGCGGCCTTCGTGCCAAATCAGAAAAATGAATGCGGCCTTTAGAGAATAAAAGGTTCCCCACCCCTGATCTAGACCATAGGTTCCCAACCTTTTTCGTGTGCGACTCCTTTTTATAAAAGCCATGCGACCCGCGGCCCCGATACAATTGATAAAGGCATTTTTTTTCCTCAATAAGGTAATTTTAGTTTTGTTGTTCAGATCCTATATCGAAAAAAGTTGGCGACCCATAGGTTGGGAACCCGTGATCTAGACTATAATTAATTGGGTCTTTAAAACTCAAAATAATTTTTGTATTTGACTTAAATGTGAGCTAAAAAAATTTTGCTCAATGGCGGAGACAAATAATGCTGATGGTTTACAAACATCCAGCTGTAGCCTCGTACTGCAGACCAAATTACACAGAACATCACCACACGGCAACTCTTCTTAATATTTCAATCTATATATATAAAAATCTCGTGTCACGGTGTTTGTCTCCAAACTCCTCCGAAACGGCTTGACCGATTTTTATGATTTTTTTTATGTATATTTGCTAGATATGAGAATCAAATGTAAACTATATTTCATCCCGCTAGGTGAAAGGTGTCCCGATCTAGAATTTTTTTTCAATATTCCTGACAATTCGTCGTTCCAATTTCAAACAATTGAAATGGACGACAGATTTTGATCAGTGACGTCATTGAGTCGATTATTGGAGGTATGGTTATATTTTGCATCTGGCCTTGAAAATATTTTTAATTTCTTACTTGCATTAGGAATATTCTGATGACAGTATGGATATTTTATAGAACTGTATTTCGACTTTTATTTTAAAATCTTCTACTAGGAAAAATGATTGTTAGCAATCTTAAACATTATTCTAAAAATTAAATAATTTACAATTTCAAGATTTTTTGGAGCTGATTTGACAGATTTTGATCAGTGACATTGATTCGATTATTGGAAGGTATAGGTTTATTTTGCATCCGGCGTTGAAAATCTTTTTAATTTCTCACATGCATTAGGAATATTCTAATGACGGTATGGATATTTTATAAAACTATATTTAGACTTTTATTTTAAAATCTTCTACTACGAAGAATAATTGTTAGCAAACTTAAACATTATTCCAAAAATTCAATAATTTACGGAATTTCTGCTACTATGAAAAATGGTTGTTAGCAAACTTAAACATTATTCCAAAAATTCAATAATTTACGAAATTTCTGCTACTATGAAAAATGGTTGTTAGCAAACTAAAACATTATTCCAAAACTAAAGTAAATTACTAGGTCTATTTCTGCCACTACGAAAAATAGTTGTTAGCAAACTTAAACATTATTCCGAAAATTCAATAATTTACGAAATTTCTGCTACTACGAAAAATGGTTGTTAGCCAACTTAAATATTATTCCATAAATCAAATAATTTACAATTTAAATACTGCAGGGCTGTCGATATATGCCACGAGGTCTATTTCTGCTACTACGAAAAATGATTGTTAGCAAACCTAAACATTATTCCAAAAATTAAATATTTTTTAGGTTTCTAGATTTTTTGAAGCTATAATGATAGGGCTGGGCAAAAAAATTTTGGAGCTGATTTGACAGATTTTGATCAGTGTCATTGATTCGATTATTGGAAAGTATGGGTTTATTTTGCATCCGGCGTTGAAAATCTTTTTAATTTCGTACATGCATTAGGAATATTCTAATGACGGTATGGATATTTTATAGAACTATATTTAGATTTTTATTTTAAAATCTTCTACTAGGAAAAATGATTGTTAGCAATCTTAAACATTATTCTAAAAATTAAATAATTTACAATTTCAAGATTTTTTGGAGCTGATTTGACAGATTTTGATCAGTGACATTGATTCGATTATTGGAAGGTATGGGTTTATTTTGCATCCGGCGTTGAAAATCTTTTTAATTTCGTACATGCATTAGGAATATTCTAATGACGGTATGGATATTTTATAGAACTATATTTAGATTTTTATTTTTAAATCTTCTACTACGAAGAATAATTGTTAGCAAACTTAAACATTATTCCAAAAATTCAATAATTTACGAAATTTCTGCTACTATGAAAAATGGTTGTTAGCAAACTTAAACATTATCCCAAAAATTCAATAATTTACAATTTAAAAACTGCAGGGCTGTCGATATATGCGCCGAGGTCGATTTATGCTACTATGAAAAATGATTCTTAGCAAACTTGAACATTATTCCAAAGATTTAATAATTTACGAAATTTCTGCTACTACGAAAAATGGTTGTTAGCAAACTTAAACATCATTCCAAAAATTAAATAATTTACGTGGTTTATTTCTGCTACTACGAAAAATGATTGTTAGCAAACTAAAACATTATTCCAAAACTAAAGTAAATTACTAGGTCTATGCGTGTAGAATTACAATATGATGCATCCGCTGAACGTTTCAAAAAACAATTGTTAGATATGGGTAATGAAAAATAGAAATCGATGAATCCACACATTACCACCAAGCTTCTGTAAAATTACAGGAACCGTTAGCGAATTGATGCACAAAGTTTTCCCAAATATCGCACAGAATTACAAAAATCATCAGTGGCTTAGTGAATGTGTTATATTAGCAGTCAAAAACAACGATGGTAATGCCATCAACTTCAGGATTCCAAACGAAATACCAGGCAAAGAAACAACGTATAAGTCCATCGATACTATAAATTGATCAAGACGAATTTGTCAATTATCCAACTGAATTCTTAAACTCACTTGATTTGCCAGTCATGCTACCGCACGTTTTAACACTGAAAATTGGCGTACCTATTATTCTTCTCCGAAATATAAATCCACCACGACTTTGCAACGGTACCAGGCTTTCAGTGAAAAATTAATAAACAGTATCATCTAAGCTTCAATTTTAAATGGAAAATTTAAAGGAAACGGTGTACTGTTGCCAAGCATTCCAATAATTCCGACAGATAGGCCATTAGAATTAAAATGTTTGCAGTTTCCGGTGCGACTCGCATTTGGACAATCGCTGTGTGTGGACTAAATTTTAAAAATCCATGCTTCACACATGGACAGCTGTATCTGGCCTGCTCACACGTTGAAAAACCTTAAGATCTATTCATATACGCACCAGACAAAAAAACAAAATATATCCAAAAGCACTTCAATAAACATAATTAAAACACAAACACTTTCTTTCTTTGAGTGGCATTGCAGCGCATGCCGGGTCAGCTAGTATATATATATATTTCTTAATATTTCAATATAACTACCTCTGACGTCGAAGGCTTGGCTCCATCACTGGATGCTGCAAGTCCGCCTGAGATGACAAGGGATGGGGTCACGGTGGCGCCGGGTGCCCCTGTGACGTGCGCACAGAAAAATGTGACCACAATTGCTGTGAGTGCCAACGCACTCTTGCACCTGAAAAATAAAAAAATTCAACATAAGATTTGGCGACAATTTAAACGACACCATACAGCCGAAACAGGCAACCGCCTAGGGCGCAAACCATTAGGGGGCGCATAAATGGAGTAAAAAAAATATTTTTATATACTCCTATATATAAATGGTATATTTTATTTTGATGTTTTTATTTGTTCATTGAAATTATGTATAACTTTCTATACGATTCGAAAAAGAGAGGTTGAGCGACTGAGTAACAAACAGTTCACGTAGAAAAACTACTGTTGAGATACCTCCATTAGGAAGGTATATGCTCCCCATAAGGAGCGGGAATGGATATATATAAAAAAAAATTCTTATGATTCCGAATTGCTTTTTTTTCATTATTTTGAAAAAATAGTGGGACGATTTGTTAAAAAGGGGGTGTGCCAATAACCGTTGCCTAGGGCGCCAAATAACCTCGCGCTGGTACTGATAGTATCTTAATTTAAAAAAATCGTAACTAAGATTATTCACTATCACAATCAGACAATAGCCTAGCCCTTTTACGACGTCACTTTCATCACTTATGCAGAGCATGTGTAATATTTCTTTCCGAATTACCGGGCTTACAGGAAAAAGCCTCTCTCGCATGTCCAGCGTTAAGCTTTCCACAAGTATTGATAATGAACACCTAAAAAGATCTTTGTGGCAATCATTCGGCATGGTGTGAAGATCGACGTTGGGTAAAACACCGAGTGCCCAACAGACGATAAACATTCGGTCGTCTTAGACCGGTACAGATTCCACTTATTGTCAAATAAGCTAGCACCGGTCGATGTTTATCGTATACAGGTCAAGGTGTCAGGTGGAGTCCTAGACCCTCTCGAGCTGTGGGTCAATTGAAAATGATAATAATGACTGTACGCCGATTGATATTGTTTTGACATATCCAATCACTGTAGTATCTTGAGATCGTGAGCGTTATCGAACGGCAAACATTACGTTTTTCCTTCTGTATTATAGTTGCCCTGTTTACTTCTTAACTAGGAGAGCAGATATGACATGGAATTAGAGATCGCAATGCCGGACAAATATATCAATACCGTGACAAAAAAGTTTCAATCAAGCAAAAAAGTACTGCCAATTCAATCCACAACTTTTGGCGAGTAAAATGAAATTGGTGTTTCGATATTTCACATAAAAAAACTGACGTCAAAAAATAGGGTTAAAAATAATGGCACTTGTGGATTGGATGGTTTTCATTTCTACAAGTGAAATTGATTTTTGACTTGGTTGAAAATATAACAAAACACATATTTAATGTATATTTTTTATATTTTAAATTTGTTGTCACAACAATCCGTGTGGTGCGTATATTTTATTTTAATTCAAAAATAAAATATTGTAGCCAAACAGAGTTCTATGGAGAGCTTCACTATAAGTGCAAATATAATCTAACCGAATGTTCATTTAGTTCTAAGCCTAAAAAATATATCATAATCATCAAAAACAGAAGGTTTATCAAAATAAAAATACATCATTGAAAGACTCTTCATTTGAGCCCTCGAGAGGTCTGAAGTGAGCCAACTAGTAAAATGGTAAAACTTTTGTCTTCAAGTATTAAATACAATCACGTCTTTACTTGGTGTTTTGTTGGATTATATATTTTTATTTTACAGAGATAACACTATTGCGGTGTGTAGGTTAATTCACTTTTACAACTTGTGGAGTATTACAAGGCATCTATCTTTTTTTTCTAAAATAACTTAAAAATGTCTAAAATGCCATAAAAACTAAAATACACTTAATGCGTAAAGGAGAAAGAAGGAACACTCTGGGCAGTTTCAGCCAATCTCCGGCTCAAGGACAAATGATGCTGACCATGTCCGCTTTCAATGTGGAGCACATGGACTACTAATGGAGTTTATCTTAACCTTTTACCTGCCGTTGATAATTAATAGTAATTACCTAGCACGCCGGCTATAATTTGCAACTATTATTTCAATTACTTATTGACGAGACAGCTCATCTCTGGCGTGTTGAGCACGAAACATTTTACAAGATATCTCGTCTGTGGCAGCCATAACATAATTATTTCTACAAGAACTGCTTGTTACTCAGTTGCTCAACCTCTCTTTTCCAAAGATAGAAGAATAAGGCTACGACAGGACTATTGATTAGCTAAGCGTTCTCGCTACACCCCTGTTTTTTTGGGATAGGACGAATGGGTGGGAATGGGAATTCAAAACATCACATACATCCACGCCTTCTAATAGAAATCTATAAATTGATTGAAAAATCAATCAATAAAAGCTGTCGGTGTTGGTATTCGAACCCTTGACCTCCGTGTTGAGACCAACGATGTCGACACTTGACCACGCAGCCGGCATCTATCTATCTTACAGCAATATCGTTAAATAACATGTTTTCTTTGATTATTATTATATTTCTTGATCTTTTGACCGTTTTGAAGTGATAATTATCTAAAAATTTGCTACTTCGGTGAAAAGTTATATTTAAACCCATTTCTAATGAATAACGTAAAACTATTTTTTTTTATTTAAGCTAATTAATTGTGATAGATAATGCCACCGTCTGCTTTTTACTTTAGTATTTCAACAACCAGTGAAACAGAAAAATTATCAATTATTTTTTTTTGTATTAAATAAATAATGATAAAAAATTATATATATACATAGGTTAGGTCAGTGTTTCACAAACTTTCGACGTATGTGTACCCTTTCTATAATTCAGGTAAAATCAAGTACCCCTTCTCAGAAAAAATGCGTAAATATACTTTAATAACAATAAAAATGTATTTATTTTTCCTTTTTTAGCCAATCACGTACAACTCTTTCCGTACCCCAAGGGGTACGCGTACCACACTTTGGGAAACATTGGGTTAGGTATTTACTTCAACGATTTCAATATTGTATATCAGATAATAACACTCCTTTACAAAACTAATATACCATAATAAATATTATAATTTATGATATGTATTGTTTTGCTTAAATTATATTTTAAACCATGTCCGCTCCCAATGTGGAGCATATGGACTCCTAATGGAGTTTATCTCAACAGAAGTGTTTCTACGAGAACTGCTTGTTACTCAGTTGCTCAACCTCTCTTTTTCCAAAGAGAGTAGGGATAGAAGGATAGGGGCTAGGACAGGATTAGTGGTAAGCTAATCGCTCTCGATACGCCCCGTTCGTAGGATAGGATGGGTGAGAGGGGGGAATTCAAGACATCACATACACCCATGCCTTTGAACAGAAATTCATAAATCGATTGAAAAATCAATTTATAAAAACTGTCCATACCGGGATTTGAACCCAGGCCCTCCGTAGCCGAAGCCAACAACGTTGACCACTCGACCACACAGGCGGCAATTTATATAAAAGATTTTAAATCGCTGACTTAATAAAATGTCAAAAGATCATTAAATGAAACTTGATAGACTATCGCTTAGCAAAAATACCAGTTTTTTTTTTAAATAAAGAATTAATATTGCAAAAAAATGAATGAGTAGAAAAATTATTGTATAAATTATCATAATTAAAATTTCGATTAAATTCGAATAAAAAAAAATCATAATAAATTGTTATATTATTAAATCAACTATGAATAATAAGACGAGTTTTGTTGTGAAGATAATTTCTGGAGAGGTCACGGTCATTCAGTGGTGTTCAACAGTTGGGTGCAGAATTGGCAGTTGCATTGTGAAAAATAATTATCGCCGTACGTGCTTTCTATAAACGCGTATAAATGACGATTGCTGGATTGGAAAGGGTGTCGCAAGCTTAACGAGCGCTGGAGGTAAGCGATTCGAGTAGGGAAGAGCAGGACCGAGTGAAGTGGAGAAGAGTACGTGTATGTAGTTCGGGCGCGGGGAACCTGCGCTCTAATTCTCTAATTCTGTAAATTCTTGGGATTTTCGATATCAAAATCCTTGAAAGACCTAAAAAAAAAAGGTCCCCACGCTGATCATTTTGGGAAATCCGCAATTTCTGGGCCTTAGAAATTGGCATGAAATTGTTTCCGGCCAAAAAATCCCTCGTCAATGTTTACTGCGGCCTTCATGTCGAATCAGAAAAATGAATGCTGTCTTTAGAAGAGAAAGGTTCCCCGTCCCTGGTGTAGTTAATCCCGGACGGTAGCGCGACAAAAGAAGAATGATAGTAAATTCAAAGAATCAAAATCTAAAAAGACTTTTTCACTAACGTTTGAGTAATTATTGAAAAAAAATCACTTTGAAAACGTCTCAGTTGATTCAACATGTTCCTTATACTAGGTCGTATCCCACTTAACGTCAACTGCACAGGTGGGATATGCTATCAGTGTCGTCTTTGTTTACTATTATTTTATTACAATAATCACTAAATAAATTACCAAGAAAAGCGCCACACTTTATTACGAAAACTACATTGTCGGGTCCTTATGGCGCAGCGGTTAGCGATGCTGGCTTCCGTACTGGATCTCGTGGCTTCAAGTCCCAGTTCAAATAGCATTTTTTCGATCGATTTATCGATTTCTGTTCGAAGGCATGGGTGTTTGCGATGTCTTAATTCCCCTACCACTCTTCCCACACTTCAATAACTCAGCGTAGCGAGAGTTGTAAATCAGTAAATTCCTGGCATTTTACATTCGAAAAGACCTAAAAGAAAAACTCCCCCGCCGGTAATCTGGGCAAAACTCAGTGGCGGATAAAGCCCTTTGGAGGCCCTGCTTTTCGAATAACATAAAAGTGCTGCAAACCTCTTCTTAGAATAATAATAAATATTCAAAACTGAAATTAAAATATAATGGTTTATATAATATATGCTATCTTTGAGGCCCCAAGCATGCGCCTCTTGCGCTTATAGGGTAATCCGCCATTGGCAAAACTGCTTGTGGTTTTGGATACCGATCCCGAAATTCCAGGAGAAACATAATGGCGGACGTCGAACTGGTAATTTTGAGAAATCTGCAAATTTCTGGGTTTTTGAAATTGTTTGAAAAATCAAGAAAACATGATTACAAAACCTCCAACCAAAAATCAATCCCGAATCCCAATTCATACACAATTTTATGCTGTGTTCAATCCCGGGAAGCTGAAAAATTGTCAATCCATCACAAAGGGGGTCCGTGATTGGATACCCTTGTTACGACAAATTGCTGCTTTTCGAACTGTATTTAAAAAAAATAATAGATACAGCTTGAAGCCGCCATTTAATTTAAATTAATATTTAATTAGCTACCAACACTGTAAAAGTTGAAAAGAGTTTTGTTTTTTTTAGCAAAACAACATTGGAGTCTATTGTATTTATAACAGTAAGTTGCTGGTTGATTCGCCAATACAGGATGCAGAATGTTGTTGTTATTCAATACAAAACAGTGGCGTGCTACTATCCAATCAACATTAATTTCTTCTTGGACCATTTATCTAAGATTTCCTTTCACCCGCCGAACGCCGTCATGACACCGGAACCCCACCGGTCGGAAAAAATGCAAAAGCAAGGGCGAGGCAGTTCCAACGACTCCCGAAGACCAATGACTTAACTGGACACAGCTCCGCCCGTTCGAAATATCTTGGTCATCCTCATGAGACTATTGACGAATTGATGTAACGTTCAAGAGATCAGGGGTCGACAAACTGCGGCCCGAGCGCTGTTTGCGAACTGGCCCAAATCCGGCCAAATTATGCGTTGATTGAATCACAAATCATTTTGATGATAGGAAGCACTAATTTTGAGCTTGAGATTGATTAAATGTTATCTAAAAAAAATCATAATACCTAAATATTTTATTCATATAGATTCTCAACAAAAGTTTATTTTTAAATCACTGCTTGCTACTTAGTCGCTTTTAGCGCTGGATGTACTGAGAGGATATAAACCAGCGCTCGGGGATCTTTTTTAACCATTACCCCAAAATATTTTTGCGTAAGTCAATATTACCCCCTCATTTTGAAAAGGAGTCAAACAATGTAAATTTATATTAAACATTTTTTATTGAATTAATTGAAGCCGCCTGTGTGGTTAAGTGGTCAACTTCGTTGGCTACCGCTACGGAGGTCACGGGTTCAAATCCCAATACGGGCAGTTTTATAAATTGATTTCTCAATCGATTTATGAATTTCTGTTCAAAGGCATTGATGTATGTGATGTCTTGAATTCCCCCCTCCCACCCATCCTATCCTATGATCTGGGCGTATCGAGAGCAATTAGCTGACCACAAGTCCTGTCCTAGCCCTTTCCTTCTGTTCCTACTCTCTTTGTAAAAAGATAGGTTGAGCAACTGACTAACAAGCAGTGTTCGTAGAAACACTTCTGTTGAGATAAACTCCATTAGGAGTCCATATGCTCCACATTGGGAGCGAACATGGTAAACAAAAAAAAAATACACGGAAAATGAAAAAAAATGCATGAAAATAGTAAGTATGTAATAGACGAACAAAATAAAATTCTCATATTGGAACAAACAAAATTTAATTCAAAACTTTCCCTTTCAGGATTTGGAGAAATTTCATTTTTACCGCACTTAGGGTAATTTACCCCGGTTCCCCGACCGCTGATATAAACTTATATAAAGTCATTATTATACTTATATTAAGCAATAGGGAGGCCATGCAGATTATTTATAAAATTTTAAAACGGCCGATGCCATGACTAATTCATGCACCAAGGTTCCATCTGCAGATTTCTTTCAGCCATTCAAGAATATTTGAGAGCACCGAAGTTCTATCTGCAGTTTCGTATATTCTAAATATGCTAATATAATTACGACATTTAAATAAAATTAATATGTAAGACACACATCTAATTCTGATTATATTTATACTTTTAAATAATTTACTTTTAACCCTTCCTTTACTATGCAAAAAAAGCACAAGCTCCTGAGCTGTGTAGTCGTTACACATCAGGCAATCGGGAGTGAATCATGACAATTATATGTAGTACTGCTGTATTAGTGTTACACAATTGTCATGATTCACTCCCGTTTGCCTGATGTGTAACGAATACACAGCTCAGGAGCTTGTGCTTTTTTTGCATAGTAAAGGAAGGGTTAATCTAAAATATCGTTTTTGCAAAAAGTAACGTCTTCTGAAATCCTAAATTGCTTCTCTTGCACGGTTTAAGTTTTTTTCAGATGGAACCTAGTTTGCCCAAGGCGACGATTAGGTGCACTATTTTCAATAAAATCAACAATTCTTGTGACGAATACTATTATTGGCATTACTTAAGCTAATGTCTGTGTAGCCAGGACCGGCTCGAGGATTTCTGGGGTTGTGCCTAATTTCTGGGCGCCTCTCAAAACTAGAACTAATTTAGAACACGCTACGAGCCGGCACTGTGTGTGGCTGTTTTTTAAAGCACAATTTTAAAATAATTAAGTTTAAAACACGGGAGCGCCACTGGAGATTAGATGTACAATAAAAACGTGACAAGAATTTTAAATATCGCATAAACATGACCCCCCGAATTTGAATAGTGCTATTTAAGTATTACATTTTTTCACCTCCACCCAGTGCTTGTCAAATACTTATTTATTGTATAGGTCATTTATGTCGATCCTGTACACTACAATGTACACTAATGTTAAATGCCCTAATGTTACGTCTTCTATGTTCATATACCTGAAATACCTGAATAAATACTTGCATACGTTGATGTTTCAATCGGTTTCACTAATACAGCGAAACGGGGCATGTCAGTTAATAAAAACAATTTGGACAAAATAGCGTTCAAGTTAATAATTTTAAGAGTTATTGTATTATAATTGAGCACGCAGTTAGCCGCTAGAGCACGGGTTCCCAACGTGGGGGGTCGCCAATTTTTTTTAGATTTTAACAATATAGCAAATCGAGGATTCCAAATTCCCCAGTGAGCTAAAAAAAAAAAAAAGGAGCTTCGGAGACAATCCGGGCAAAAAGTAAATTGAGGATTTCGGAAAAATTGAGGATTCCTGGGGAAGGGGGGGGAGTCGCTAGTCACACGGCTTTTTTAAAAAGGGGTCGCCACCCGAAAAAGGTTGAGAGCGTATGCGCTAGAGCGATGATGCCCAACCAATAAATCGCAAAGTAAAACTTATTTTCTCGATCCAAAGAAAGAAACATCAGTGTATTTTAAAATATTAATTTATCATCGTTTAAAAAATAAATGAATGGATTTCAATTATCAATTAAAATTCCCTGTTAGTCTTTTTTCAATCGAGTCTTCCATTGAATCATCGACCAAAGCGTAAGCTTCGAGATGTCTAAAAAGCATTATTTTTGCAGATTTTTCGATTAATTTAATAGAAAATGATCACAACTTAAATACAAATATTGAAATACTCCATCTGGATCAGCCATACTCAACCTGCGGCCCAATCAGCTGTTATGTGCGGCCCAAAATAATTATAGTCACCAAATATTTTACGCGCAAAAACCGCAGTACTGGCGTGCCGGCTCGAATAGTGACGGTATTTTACGTCAAATCAATCGCTAGTCGCGACGCCATTGTGCATTATACATACATACATATCGACTGTGGAAAGGGAAAAGGACGTAACCCACACATATCAAATTTTACAGGAGGCGCTAAAAACGTGTTTTGATGATTTTGTGACATATGCAAATAATGAATTATACACAACCTTGAAGTGCACGGAGTCTTCTAAACGGGTGTTTAATTGACATAATCTAATATTAATTAAATAAATTGTCTCGGAAAAACCGTTATTTCAGTGTTTTTTCTTGGTTTTAATTTTTTACAATGTCATTTTTTCAATCTTAAAAGCTAAATTTAGATACTAATTCGGCATTTGCAGCTTGCACCCTTTTGATAGAACGTGTATCAAGTTTGATACATTGTGATTATCGAAAAAAACCTGTTTTGAAGAAACTGTGGGTTAGGTCCTTTTTCCTTTCCACAGTCGATATGTATGCAGTATAGTATGTGTTAAATTTACAGTTTTCTATAAATATGTTGCGGCCCACGTAGAGAAGCAAAAATCGGAATGCGGCCCGAACGAAAAAAAGGTTGAGTATGGCAGATCTAGCCGAATTAAAAAAAATGCATAAATTAAAAATTATGTCTTTAAAAAAATGTTAACATCATCCATCACACGTCGTTAATACATACATCGATCAAATAATCAGTTTATACGTACTGGGTCGTGTGCACCGAAACCGTTGCGTACGAATGTGGCCACTCTGCTTTGAGGCGCTGTACGAGGTTGATTACCCCTTTATTGTTATGTTTGGGTTAAAAGAACTGTAAATTTTCGGGTATGTGAAATATATGCAACTGATTCAGCATACAATCAATATTCCCAAAGAGCACAATGCAAGAAGAGTCGTGTCATTTAGGGCATCCAATCCGGGAACTTTTTTTTGATCCCGGGATACACAATTTCTCAATTCCGGGATCCCGATATCGATCATTTACAATGATTTCATGTTTTTATGTTTTAATACTATATAATATGCCTAATTTAAATAATAAAAAAATGACATTACTGCAAACGACCAAGGCGATATTATTTCGAGATTTCGAGATCGATAATCATCAGCGAAAAAAGTGAGGAATTGACAGTCCAAAATAATACTCAACTCGAGGACCTTTTTAAGCTGTGCTCTCTGAAAAACTTCAAAATTGACAGTTTTTACAATTATTAAAAAATGTGAGAGGTTTTTTTAGCTTGTTCCTCTAAAAAAGTTACGGATTGAAGGATTCCACAATTATTCAAAAGTCTGAGAGCTTTTTTTAGCTCTACTTAGATTTTTTTACGTGGTGTAGTGAATCCCGAAATCTCGGGATTATAACTATTACGATCCCGGGATTGGAGGCCCCAGTGTCAGCTATGTGCATATATCTATTGCAATGATTAATTTTATTTAATGACAATCTCCGATGCCGTTTCCTAACGACGAAATTATCAGTGTTTCCCCCGTCATTATGGTGTAATTGCCATCATTAAACTGGTATAATTAACGAAGAGTGGCGCATAATAATACAATATCTTACCACTTTTTTGTTTGAGACAAATTAATTATGTTACATATCACAGTTTCCCAGCAAATTGTATGACTTACGTACATCTTCGTACACCGATTGTCCCGAGGAAGCCTCTTCCGTACACAGAAACTTCCGAACACAGAATATTCCGCAAATTTAAATATTATTATAATTCGACATTCGACGTCGAGACCAGTAGCGGATTACGCATTTGAAAGACCTAAGCGCAAGACATTTTGGAGACCCTATTATTGGAATAACATAAAATCGTTGCAAAAGTCTACGCAAAATGAAAGTAATTATTGAAAACTGAATTCAAAATATACATGCTTTTTATAGTATTATACTATTTTTGGGCCCCCTTAGATTAAGATTGCTACGCTTATGGAACAATCTGCCACTGGTTGAGAAAATAAATATTATAAAATTTAAACATATGTTTAAATTGTTTAAATGTTTAAATCTATGAGAATAATAATATTTTTTTGCTTCTTCCCATCTTGATAAATATTTGGCACCCTTGACCAGAGGTGGGCTGGAGGGGGCACGAAGGGGCTCGCGCAAACCCATTGTTGAAGTTTACTATGGCCGGCGGTCCTTTGTTAACTTAAGATAAAACAATATTCTCAGATCAAATAAGTATATAACTGCAATTTTTAATTTATATATTACCTACGACAGCTTCAGTATACACAATAGCACACTTTTAGCTATTTACATTGATAGTTTATGGTAAGTTGCATATTTTTACATATGTTAAGATTACTAAGTAACAATCGATTGTTTATTTAAGTATTGCATATAATTGCATAGGAGCGATTAGAAAATTCACTCCTACCTCAGAAAACTGAGAATTGCTTCGAGATTAAGCGAGCCCCTTGTTCAAGTATTGGCAGCCAACCGCTGCACTTGACATAATGCGTTAAATATTCGAATAAAACAATAATCTCAATTTAAAAAAAAAAAATATATATTTTCTAGTACGGAAATTTCTGTGTAAGAATCGGAGTACGGAGTTTCATTGTACGGAGTATTCCGTAGGGAGAAATCTGGTACGGAAGAATTCGTTAACCCTTACAGTTATGTACATGAAAATTGTGCAATCGTAGGTGATTTCGCACAAAACATATTTTATAAGATAAAAGCTTAAGTTCTGAGACTGGGATAGATCTGGCTCACAATATCATAAGTAATCTAAAAAAATACTGGTCCGTTAGCTGAGTGGTTTACATCTTTATTTTTGGATAGAATCCCAGCACAGACATTTAAGTACCCTCGAAGGACGAGCGTCACCATATGGTCACACAAAACACCGTTGTCTATTGATCACACTATTCATACTTTTTCTACCTGAATATCGTTGCTTTTGCTCATATTTGGTTAAGAAGGGTACGGACTACGGTAAGTCATCAGCCGTAGGAACAGGAACGGTCTCCAAAAGCACATGTGATTTTTTGAATTTCCGTTTTTTTTAATTTACTTTTTGAAACTGTTAGATATTTTTTTATAAAAACATAAAATTATTTACAGTTATTTTGCTAATATATTTGTTTTGAAATTATGTTGATCTAAAGAGGTCAAATTGTAAATATTTTTAAAAAAATCACGTTTACCTATATTTCAACCCCGAATGTTTGCAAGCCCATACGGTCACTTTTGTCCTTACTACTGTCCGTACTCAATATTACACGGTAATAAAGGGATGAGCATGACCATATAGATATGCGGGGTTTCTATATAACGACTTTGCGTTTTTTTTTTTTTAATTTTGGATAGGAATTAAAGTTATCCGTGACTTCAATATATAACTTAGAAAATATTTTTTTTATCGGAAAAAAGCTCTCGTCTCTGGAGGGTTAAGATACTTGTATCTGATAATATGGATGGCTAAAATTCGCTCCCACCCATCGAATCCTAAAAATGAGGCATAGTGAGAGGGATTATCTAACCCAGTGGTAGTCAAACTGTTCCCTACCGCCCACTAGTGGGCGTTACAGCTTTTATGGTGGACGGTCGGGGTTTTAAAAACACTTTACAAATCACCATTACTGTGAAACCGATGGACAGTTAGATACTTTTACTACAAAAGTGAGCGGTAGGCAGTTATGGGTTCACACCGGCATATTTCGCCATCTAAAATCAGCCAAAATTAAATTTTGGATGTATTATATATATGTAAACCATCGCGTATTTTAATAAGATTGAATAGCATTGAGTAGAAAAGTGCTAAGTAAATTTGTCGTACATGTGATATATGTATGTATAACGAATAACCAACTTAATTATTTTTCCCCACACAATCTTCGTCACCTCTAGGCAGGGCCGCCTCGTGGCGTGACTAAGATTTTAGCCCTATCGACTCATTTAGTTCTAGTTTTGATAGACGGCGAATTCGCCCCACACACAGCCGCAGAAACCATTGAGCCGACCTTGCCTCTAGGAAAGGGATGGCGAACCTTTTTCGCAAGTGGGTCAAATTTGATTTTTTAAAAAATAAAAAAACATGTCGCGGGTCACATAGATTGAGTAATTAAGGCTTTAAATAAAAAAAAATCATTTCTAAAAGTTCAAGCGGGTTGAATATTTTTTCACGCGGGTCACTTGTACGTCATCCCTGCTCTAGGACAGGGATGGCGAACCTTTTTCGCAAGTGGGTCAAATTTGATTTTAAAAAAAAAAACATGTCGCGGGTAGTAGTTGAGCATTGAGTAGTTAAATTACATTGCCACACGAGGATACTCTTATCCAAGATGGCGTATTTTTATTTTTTAATAAATTAAAGCTTTGAATAAAAATAGTAATTTCTAAAAGTTTAAGCCGGTTAGATAATTTCTCACGCGGGTCCCTCGTTCACCATCCCTGCTCTAGGAGCTCTACTCAAGCAAGCCGTTATTACCGGATTTGAGTCCCGGTAAGGTCCATTTTTTGTCAAGATTTTTTCATTTTGATAATTGCTATGTTGGGCATGAGTGATTGTGTTGTGTTCTCTACGTGTTTGATTAAAAATTCACATCGTTCAATCTAGGGAGATTTATAAATTTCAAAATATTGTCGGGCGAATTGAAAATTGTTTGCTGTAATTTAAAAATATTATAGTTCAGTTAAATTTAACGTTTTGCGAAGTGTTCCGTCGTGGCGAAAGTTTCAGAGGCTTTGAATTGGTTGATATAATCATTCGATAAATACGTTATTATTTTCACACCATTTAATGAAATTCTAACAAGTGCATATGTGAGTATATTAATTATTTATTGTTGCCTTTCAAATTGTACCTAAATAAAATGTACCTTAACTGTATCATTGGGGAGATATCATCTTCGGTGTGATGCAGAAAAGAAAAGAAAAATGTTTATCGAATAAAAAAATTTAAAAAAAGTACATATGTGACAATAAGGCCATCCAATCCCAGGATCCCGTTCAATTTTCTGATCCCGAAATTTTGAGCAAATCCCGAAAATTGTGCAAATTGAAGATTTAAAATTCCACGGTGAGCTAAAAAAAAACGAGGTTCTGTGACAATCTGAGGAAAAAGTATACCAAATCAATAATTTCAAATTCCTCGATGAGCTAAAAAAAAAAAAAGAGGTTTGGAGATAATCCGGGGGAAAAGTATAGCGAATTGAGGATTTCAAATTCCTCGGTGAGCTAATCCCAATCCCGGGATCCCGGGATTGAAAATTAATCAATCCCGGGATTGGATACCCTAGTGACAATCCAATCGACAAAAAATCAATATTTGTTAGTCATCCAAACAGTGTAGCTAGTTTTAATAAAAACCCATGTTTAATTTAAATGTTATCCTTCTGCTGGACGTGTTATCTTTCAATTTTTCCTTAATCATTATTTTGTATCATAAGCCACAATTAAATGTTATTAAATAAATTATATATGTTCTTAGGCTCAGATTTCAACTTTCACACATATCTTAAATAAAGCAAATGATGTTCTTACACATCAGGGCCGGCGCCACCATACAGGCGAAATAGGCAACCGCCTAGGGCGCAAACCATTAGAGGGCGCATAAATGGAGTATTCAAACTATTTGTATACACTCTAATAATAATGTTTATTTTATTTAGACGTTTGAATTTTTTCGCTGTAATTATTTTTATTCTATATAATTCTAAAAAGATAGGTTGATTGACTGAGTAACAGTTCGCGTAGAAAAACTTTTCTTCAGATACCTCAATTAAGAGACCATGCTTCACATTGGGAGCGGACATGGATATATAAAAATATATTTCTATGATCCCGAGTTATTTTTTTAATTATTTTGGTTAAAAAAGGGGGCTCGCCAATAGTCGTTGCCTAGGGTGCCGAATAGCCTCGCGCCGGCACTGTAGTGGCACAGAATAAACGCAAATCATAATAGCATAAATTTTGAAAACATATTGACTGTGGAAAGGAAAAAGGAAGTAACCCACACATATCAAATTTTACAGGAGGCGCTTAAAACGCGCTTTGATGATTTTGTGACATATGTAAATTATGAATTATACACAACCTTGAAGTGCACGGAGACTTCTAAACTGGTGTTTAATTGACATAATCTAATATTAATTAAAGAAATTGTCTCGGAAAAACCTTTATTTCAGTGCTTTTTCTTGGTTTTAATTTTTTACAAGGTCATCTTTTTCAAACTTAAAATCTAAATTTAGATACTTATTCGGCATTTTCAGCTTCCATCCTATTGATAGAATGTGTGTCAAGTTGTATACATTGTGATTATCGAAAAAAAGCTGTTTTGGAAAATTGAGGGTTACGTCCTTTTTCTTTTCCACAATCGATATAGAAGTTAGATGATATAGAAACTTAGAGTTTTTTTCTACGCACATGTAAACAAAACAAATACTTTATAAACAAACCAAAAAGTGAAATAAGTCAAACCTTATATAACACGAATATATGATCCGTGTTATTGAAGTTAAGAGCTCCATAAAAAAAATATGTTAATATTTTTTTTTATCATCTGTTCAAATTAAGTACACAATCTTATTTTATCTATTGTATTGTATCTAAATCTATTATTTATAAACTTTTTCAATTGCAAACGTTGTAACATTATATGAACCCTCGAGATGTGAAGTTCTTGGATTTAGGTGGAAGTACAATTATTGATGTTTTGGTGGATTCCATATTTTTATTTTATGGAGATAGCACTATTGCAACGTGTATTAACTGAGGTTACTCCACTTTTACGATACTTTAAGACGTGTGAAATATTACAACGAGCTTGACTCACTTCACCTCTAATGGTCCCATGTAATCTTTTTACCGGCACGTTAATATTACGTGTTGTCCGGGTCTTTTCGTGCAATATATGTTTCATTGTGTATTACCTCGATAGTGAATGGGTGATTTTACATCTAAATACTTTGTAGGGTTAATTTTTTTATTATTATTATTTGATTTTTTACACGTATTGTCAAATATAACCGATAGCCATTTCGGCTTCAGGCCATTGCTTTTGTGTATAAATAATAAATCAGAAGAGATATAACGGTTACCTTCCTACTCCAACATATTTAATTTAATTTAAATGTGATTTATCTGATATGATAACTCCAGTTCAAGGCGCTTTAGGCCAGTGACGGCGAACATTTTCATGCCTGCGTGCCAAAAAAATATTAAAAATAACAGCCAAAGTGAAACTACATTTTCACTGGTGTTTGGGTGAAATCATATCTTAGCATAGTTTGTCATTAGATAAATTGTATTTCTACTATTGAAAATGTATATTTTTACCGACAGTGACTAATGAAGTTATATTCATCTTCAAACTGTCATTGAATCTATGTTTGTAAATTGTAAAATGACAAATAAAGTCATATTGTAATCCAGGTGTGGGGAACCTGCGGCCTTTTGGCTACTCTGGTGCGGCCTTCTGGCCAATTCTGTAATTCTGTAAATGTATGTAAATTCCTGACATATTCTGACCCTAAATTCCTGTTTCCAGCCAAAGATTCCCTAGTCAATGTTTACTGCGGGCTTATGTCGAATCTGAAATGCGGCCTTAAGAGAATAAAAGATTCCCCACCCCTGATATAGTCAAATAAAAAATATTTACACTAATTGTAGATGTCTTTCCGTGTAAATTATGATTTTTTCGATTATCCGGATTACCTTCATCCCCGATTAGTCCGGATAATCGAGGTTCTACCACCCAAATAGGGAATCTTTTGCCGGAAACAGGACTTTACGGTCAGAATATGTCAGGAACTTACATACATTTACAGAATTACAGAAATGGCCAGAAGGCCGCACCAGAGTAACCAAAAGGCTGCAGGTTCCCCACGCCTGGTAAAGCCACATAAAGCTTTAGTATTAAATTATTTTTTATCAAGAAATCCATTTACTTATTAGTTTTTGTTTAAATAAACTAGCTGCCAAATCGCGAATACTTTTAAGACATATAAGTTATCCTGAGATACACTCTTCTTGGCTCTCAAACCACTTCATGGCGACATCTAAGCACTGAAAATCCTTAGAATGATCAGGACCAATATCTCTTTCTTTGCATATCTTTTCTTTGTCTTCTTAATCTTGCTGAGAGAAATATTTCCTTAATTATTTTCACATCATTCAAAATTTGAAATCCAAGATCGTTCTCAAAAAAGATAGTTTTTAAAATGTTAATACAATTTGTATTTTTTTTCATTTATGTATACTTAATGTACACCGTACCGGCAGAAGTTGGTAATTAACAAATTGATAGTTCTGAGTTAACATCAAATTTAAAAATGAGCTTTTAGGATAAAGTCTCCAAAAATACTCGATATTTTATGTTACATAGATATTTATAACATCAAAATATAGATGGATTTATGTCGATCCGACACAAATAAAGTTGGGAATCAAAAGGCAGAGGAAATTGCTTGTTATTCCATATATTATTTTTAATTCAGTTTTAGTATGTAATTCGAAAAAGAGGGCCTCAAAACTTGATCCCCAACTGCATCCATCACTGAAGGAACGCCACTGGGTGTTATACAGAGAAATAACATACGGCAGTGATTTCGGTGAAAAAGTTATATTAGACGCTTGCACGAGGACTGGATGTTATACATTTAGTCATCGATTGGAGGTAAAATACATTTTCAAATAGGTATATTCTATTTAAGCCAAGTCCGAAACCAAAGTGGAAAATAAAATGAAGTGTGGTTAGAATATTTTTATACGACGTTTTTTTATGAAAACTAGTTGTAACTAATCCGCTGAACTTTCCTCTTCATTTATTGTAAGGCAGAGCCGGAGTTGGACGAAAAGAGTCGCTCTAAGCTCCCAATTTTCACGAGTAGAAGAACATTAAATGGAAGTGTTAATAAAACATAACAAAAGATAGTAGTATATCGCTTTCTCTCCCATTTTTGTGGGTCGGATTAAGGGGTTGTTTCTGAGTAATGAAAATATCGTAGACAGATATGCCTTTTTTAGGGATTCGAACCCTTGACCCCGGAACCAAGTAGATTAAAGTCCGGCAGCGTTGACCACTCGCCTACCGGGTTACGTGGTTCGTAGTTATGACACTTTCATGCAGAGTTACGCCGATTCGAGTTAGGTTATTATGTTACTCAATAAATCGTACTCACCTAATCATCGTGTCCCGTTCGATAGCGCACAAGATGACGGATGTGATTCAAAAGACACTATAATGCACACGAGTGTATATAACAAAAATAAATGGCTAAAATCCACACACCGAGCCGGAGGTTCACGGCTGTCTATCGCTCGCCGACAACAGATGACTAGCTGACCCGAGGTCAAACAAACAACTAAAGATATAATACGAATACAACACACTTATGTACAATAATAATTTCCAGCCAAACGACTCGTGAAGTAATAGCAATAAACCAAACACACACGACAAGCGGATTTCATAAAATAAAAAAACCGCGCCGATCTTGCGATTGTTCTAAATTCAAATTTGACAGTTTGCTATTATTCGGCTGTCAAATTCGATCGCGAACCGGTCAATCGAATTCGCTTTAATTGGATATTGTAATGTTTTATTATTTTTCTTGTACGGGGCGTGCGACGTGCGGTTCGCGGCCGACTGAATTAAACCTGTCGTCGGTTTGTCTTCTCTCGGTAGCGTATCACGCGCTGCCTCAAACCGACTTCAATTTCAATTTATATATACACAATCGTGGATGTAGGCATTGGCGTGCTATTATTAATCCTATAGCTTTTCTATAAATCTTTACTTCCATGCTTGTTCTGACTTGTTACTTTACCGCGCTTTCGCGTGTGTTCCATTTTGAATAAATCTCCGAGTTAATTTTCTCACGGTTCTGCACAGTTTTCTTGCTCCAAAAGTGTAGCATAAGGCCTCCAAGCGAAAAATCTCAAACTGAGTTATTTTTAACGAAAACTGGCTGAAATTCATTATCCCCAATCTTTGGAGAGGTGATGGTAATTATAGAAGGTTCTGCTACCATCTTTGAAGCAGACAGTCTAAAGCGCTTGGCCAAGGCTTTTAACTTCGATTTTCAATCAATATTTGGATTTGTCTTCAAAGACATGTGACCTTTACATTCTCTCCCAAACAGTCAATTACCTAATCATAGCATTAATAAATATATCTACTGTGGAAAGGAAAAAGGACGTAAACCACAGTTTTTTCAAAAAAGGTTTTTTTCGATAATCACAGTGTATCAAACTTGATACACGCTCTATCAAAAGTATGTAAGCTGCAAATGCCGAATTAGTATCTAAATTAAGCTCTTATGTTTGAAAAAAGATGGGCTTGTAAAAATTTAAATCAAGAAAAAAGACTGAAAAAAAGGTTTTTGCTAGACAATTTCTTAAATTAATCAGTATAGAAGTCTCAGTACACTTCCAGGTTGTGTTTATTTCATAATTTGCATATGGCCGAAAATCATCAAAACACGTTTTTTGTGCCTCCTGTAAAATTTGCTATTTGTGGGTTACGTCCTTTTTCCTTTCCACAGTCGATATAATACAATTCAACATATGATTAAATAAGTTTAATATACTATTGTACATATAAAATTTGTAACATCCTGTTTGTTTTCGCATTCTCACATTGTATTATATATCAAATCAATTTTGTTACAGTAAATGTATGACGAACTGCATCTTGTATGTGTCATAAATTCAAATATATATTCTAGTTAATATAATATATGAAGCCAAACGTTCAAACTTTTAACTCTGACGGTTTGCTGATAGCTTGTAAACTGTTTTCGAGTTAGAACCTAAAAGCATCGAACTAGATTTTAATTCGAAAACAGTTTGGAAAACGTCAGCAAACCATCAGAATTAATGAAATAGAGCTAATGATTCCACCTGATTTCCGTTTTCCATGTATTGCTAAAATGACTTTTCCGCAAATCTTAAAATCCAGGGCCAGCTCGTGGCGTGTGGAGGCGCCGCGTCAAGAATTTAGTACTATCCACTCTCACAGCCGCAGAAATCCTCAAGCAGGCCCTGGCTGTATCTACTTTTTTTTTAAACCATGTCCGCTATGAGAATTTTATTTTGTTTGTCTATTACATACTTACTATTTTCATGCATTTTTTTTTACCATGTTCGCTCCCAATGTGGAGCATATGGACTCCTAATGGAGTTTATCTCAACAGAAGTGTTTCTACGAGAACTGCTTGTTACTCAGTTGCTCAACCTCTCTTTTTCCAAAGAGAGTAGGGATAGAAGGACAGGGCTAGGACAGGATTAGTGGTAAGCTAATCGCTCTCGATACGCCCCGTTCATAGGATAGGATGGGTGAGAGGGGGGAATTCAAGACATCACATACATCCATGCCTTTGAAAAGAAGTTCATAAATCGATTGAAAAATCAATTTATAAAACTGTCCGTACCGGGATTTGAACCCGGGCCCTCTGTAGCCGAAGCCAACAACGTTGACCACTCGACCACACAGGCGACTACTTAGTATAATGTTATTAATGTTCCGTCAGTTCTTTGCACTAGTGGCGTAACACACAAATCTACGTTCAAATCTTATTGCAATATAACGAAGAAGAGACATTCATTTATTTTATATTTTCTCGAATCGACAGAAAAAGGTTATAAATCGAACATTTATATGTTTTAACTATTATTAAGTTCTCGTATATTATCAGAACAAGAAATTGATCCAAAAGGAGTATATACTGTAAGGATTAAATGTTGGAAACGACATGAAAAACTAGAAAATTAGATATATCATACGCTATGTTCTTCTGCGTACTTCTGAAGGTTTGCAAACAGTTTTAGAGCTAGAATCTAAAAGCTTTCAATGTTTTATATCGGCAAAACAGAAAGGACACTGAACATCCGAGTTTTGGAACATATGGCAGCCTTTAGATTGAAAAAAAGACACGTCTAATTTTGCTAATCACTTAATTTCGGAAGGACACGTGTTCAATCAGGAACAAGGGATAAAAATGTTATAACAAATACGAACAGTCTAGCGATGGTTTTACTAACAGTTTTTCCTTTAGGCCTTTCCATAAGCTCTTTTTCCAGGAAATTTTGGAAATAAATAGAGCACAGCTGCAAAGTCTTCCGATTTTAAATGAAATACTAAACCTACCGGGATCTCCACTTTTATACCCTATATAAATATAATCATAAAACCTTTGCCGACAAACAAATAAATATAATTCTTGAAACTACTTACTACTCAAATCTGTTGGCATTCCCATGAGCTTATCCTTTTCGCCAGCAATGGCTTTGGACTCAGTGATGCATTTATTTCTTATATAAACACGAAACTTTCATTTACTAAACGTCAGTTCAAGTTCATCCGTGCACTTGAATGCCTGAAGATGCCGAAAGGCGAAACCCGGGTCGTGAGTGACAAAATCTGTGAGAATGTACATAGTTTGAACGATTCAAATTTAAAAGCTTTCAATTCGATTCTAATTTGAAAACAGTTTGCAAACCGTCAGTAAACCGTCATAAAACCTTGCTGATTATTTATTTCATTCTGTTTATTTTCTTAATTTTATTTTACTTAAAAAATAGAATGAGTTCTTTTATCTTTTACTCAATACACTTATTAATAAAAAAAATACTTTTAAATACAATTATCAGATGATAATAATTTTTATCATACAAATCGAGAAAAAAAAACACTTTTTTTATAGCATCAAATAAAACAATACGTATTGCAATAATAACCGTTAAATATACAAAAAAAATCGGTTCTGTGGCACAGTGGTCATCGGCGTTGGCTTCCATGCCGGTATTCACGGGCTCGAATCCCAGTCCGGACAGTATTTTTATCAATTTATCGATTTCTACTCGATGGCATGGACGTTTGTGATGTCGAAGAATTCCCTCCCATCCTTCCAATCCTAAAATAATGGGGTCTAACGAGAGCGGTTAACTTACCACTGGTCATGTCTTAAACCCATCCTTTCTATTCCTAGTATTTTCGAAAAGAAGAGAGGTTGAGTAACCAGCGGTGGGCTGCCAATACGTTAACAAAGGGCTTGCTTAGTCTTAAAGCAATTTTTGGTGTTCTGCGAAGGAATGATTTTTTTATCACTCCTATACAATTATATCCAATACACTTATTATATGCAACAATATGCAATTCTCCTTAAACTTATCAATCTAAATGGCTACAAATGTACTACTGTGTATACTGAACCTGTTGTGGGTTTATAATTTGTAAGTCAGAAATTGCAGTTATATACTAATTTTATGTGAAAATATAAATTACCAAGGGGCTCGCCGGTCTTAGTTAAATTTCCCCTGAGCCCCTCCCCTTCCAGCCTACCCCTGTAAGTGACTGAGTAAAAAGAAGTTTTAGAAGAAAAACTATCTTGAGATACATTCATTAGGAGGCTATAAGCTATAAGCTCCACATTGGGAGCGGACATGGGAATACATATATACAAAATGGCTATTATTTAAATATATTATATAATCCAGCTACACCTTTCCCTAAAATAAAAAAATATGATGACTTGATACATTTTTTTAAACCATGTCCGCTCCCAATGTGGAGCATATGGACTTCTAATGGAGTTTATCTCAACAGAAGTGTTTCTACGAACACTGCTTGTTACTCAGTTGCTCAACCTCTCTTTTTCCAAAGAGAGTAGGGATAGAAGGACAGGGCTAGGACAGGATTAGTGGTAAGCTAATCGCTCTCGATACGCCCCGTTCATAGGATAGGATGGGTGAGAGGGGGGAATTCAAGACATCACATACATCCATGCCTTTGAACAGAAATTCATAAATCGATTGAAAAATCAATTTATAAAACTGTCTGTACCGGGATTTGAACCCGGGCCCTCTGTAGCCGAAGCCAACAACGTTGACCACTCGACCACATAGGTGGCAAATTTACAATTTAACTGGAGACAAAACTAGATCTGGATCTCCGTGGAATCATCGCAAAAACAATATAATATTTCTTTACTAGACTTATTGAAATTAGACAATCCCAAAGAATATGGTCCGATATGCATTGTGGCTTAATTATTTAAGCCTCATGTAACTTGTCAGTAATCATGCCGCGGAAAAAATAATACTTTTTTAATAGTTTAGGTTTAATATTGTATACCAGTGGCACGCCAATGCTGAAAGTGCCACCGGCAACAATACAGGGTCGGCCGGCGCGATTTGCAATTACATAACAGATGAATAAAACCGAGTTTCTTGTTCGTTAATTAATTTATTTTTATTATTTCGCTTCTAACGACGCGAGCCGCAGATTTTCCCCGCATTTTTTTCCCCTGGAATCACAACTAACGGACTCTGTTTTTGTATGCTGCAATAACAAAAACACTTGATAGCATTTCTGAGCATTGGCGGTAATGTGTCATAACTATTGATTTTCATAATATGCAAATATCTTAAACAACTTAATTACATACTTAAAAGCCCATATTTTGTTTTCGTCGCGTTTATAGATAGAGGCATTTTTTTTAATTTCATATTTTATTGTTTATTGTTAAAAATTAAAATTACAGTTCATGACATAACAGCTGACGCCAATTCACCATGCACTTGACAAATATGACAAGACAAAATATAAAATTAAAAAACACAGTACATCAAATTCAACGTAAAAAAATCAAGAAATATAATAGTAAAATTTATCAAACAGTTCACAAATACCATCACTAAAAATGTCCACTTCTCAAGGCAATGCGTTGATCAATCGAACGGCCCTTGGAACTGGTGACTCATACCCCCTAAGCGAGGTATAAGTTTTCAGAAATAAAAGTTTTTGCTCATAGTTTCGCTCACGTAAGAATAAATTGGGAGCATGTAAATTAATAGTCACGAGAAGAAGATTTTGTGTTGATGATAATATTCTTGGTTGATTGAATTGGCATTTAATTGGTAGAACTCAATTGTAATAACAATACTGTGAAAAAATATGAAAGTACATACGTAAGTTCTACTTAATTGAAACATAGTTCTGGTGAGGGCATAAGCCGAAATAGCTATCAATCATATGAGGGTCTAAGTATCAAAACTCATAAACTCCATGTTTGATGTTTTTGAGATATATTATATTTAGAATTTTTTGGCATATTTTTCTCAAAAACATCAAACATGGAGATTATGGCGACTTCACATATCCCCACATAAAATAATCCAAATGTGTCCATTTTGAATTTCTCCTGAAATAAATTGATTGTGGCGCGCGGTGTGTGGCATATTGCGCCCTATTGCTGAAACCACAGCTCTTCCACATTAATGTCATTCAATCGGGGAACGAAAATTCAGTTATCGTGGATCTATACCCCTTGCCGTTGACTGTAACGTTCTAACGGCATCATATTAAAAAAATATGAACCAATGATTCCACCAGCCCATAAAGCAAACCAAATCAGTGGCTGATCCTGAAATTGTCCCAGGGGGGGGGGGCATTCAATTTGAAAATAAACGTTATGTATAAATAATACATTGAAAAATAGATGATTTAAAAAAAAGTACACCTACATATATAAAAATACTTAATACATAATTCAGTATGTATTCTATAAAACATAGTAAACTAAATAATTAAAGAGGCCATTCCGCAATAAAGTTTTAATAAATTAGATTTTTTTAACTAAATTCTCCTCAGGGTTAATGCAAAATATGGTTAGTTCAAAAATACTCTAAACACCTTTTAATATCGCGAATTGAACATAAAATCAGAACTTCGATGCTAAAATAAATAAACATAAGAGAAAAAAAATCTTTATTGTCTTCCTGAAACACAGTGGCGTAGCAATGGGGGTGCGGTAGTGGCGAACCACCTCGGGTGGCAGATTTTTGGGGGCGGCATTTTCAAAAATATATATAGCCCCATGCCCCTCCCTACTCTGGATCTGCCAATGAACCAAATAGTGACTTTTATGGATGTAACGACTTGTTGATTTTCGTTACTCCAAGTGCGGCAATTTTGCTTATTGACGTAGCCATTTTTCCAAAAATTAGATTCATCGCTGAACAAAATTTTGTGGTGAAAATGAGTTCTAAAAAATTGCACAATTGTTTCTAAAACTCTGACTTTTCAGTAGAGTCAAATACTATAACGAATAACACAAAAAAAAATATTTGGATAAAAATATGATTTCCAATTTGAAAACGACAGTCTTTTAGACATTTTATATTAAAACTTATAGGAACATTCGATTCCTTAGGCTTGAATTACCCTATCTGCATACCTAACTCAATATCGCTTATTTGGGAAATAGTGCGTTGTGCATTATAATCCCACAATTGGCAAGCTTTGTTCTGGCGTAAGTCTATTAACGGAGAAATGGCAAACTAAACTGAACACAAATCAGCTTTCAGGTGTTTAATTGACTTTCGCTGGAAAAAGTGTTGCTAATTCAAAAATACTCTAAACACCTTTAAATATTACGAATTTAACACAAAATCATTAATTTTATACTACAATAACTACACATAATAAAAAAAACTGTTTCTTGTCTGTCTGAAACGTAATTAACAATTGTATTCGAAGGACCAGAAAAAAACATGCAAAAACAATCAGCAATTGTCAAGATTGTTATTCAATATGTGTTAAGTTTGTCAATACCTTCCACCTCAATCTATTTTATTTATTGATTAAAAAAATATGTAAACAAAATTCCTTTTGGAAATCAGTCGGCATTCAAAAGAGATGTTGTAAATTATAATTAAATACTACTTCCGAGAA
The DNA here is from genome assembly GCA_030503985.1 of Himalopsyche tibetana. NCBI lineage: Eukaryota > Metazoa > Arthropoda > Insecta > Trichoptera > Rhyacophilidae > Himalopsyche > Himalopsyche tibetana. The sequence continues at coordinate 1,557,279 of JAPJYX010000052.1, read as the reverse complement.
AATCTAATAAGTTTATAACTTGAAAACATGTCCTACTTTGAAAAGTACTTGTATTTTAAAATTCTCAGTATATGTCATTGACAGTGGCGGTTCGTGAGCTAAAACCTTGGGTGGGCTAGAGAAAAGTTTAGCATTGTATACTATTTAGGAAATTGTGTATGTTTCCACTTCACATTATACATTAATCTACAAGCGAATTAACAAATACTACGACAATACTGCAAAGCATTAATTATTGTATAATAAAACCAAAGCTAATAATGTAAGTAAGAAATAATAGAATAGTAAAAACTGGACCTCAAATTCGTCTCTTTCAAAGTGAACAAACATCTGACAAAAAGCTGACGGAGGAACTGTCATACAACCAGGGCTGGCGCCACCATACAGGCGAAATAGGCAACCGCCTAGGGTGCAAACCATTAGGGGGCGCATAAATGGATTATGAAAATTATTTGTATGTACTCTAATAATAATAAAAATAGCAGTGCATTTTATTTTATTTCATGTTTGTATTTTTCGTTGTAGTATGTATGTATCGTGTTCTATATGATTCGAAAAAGAGAGGTTGGCTACCAAGTAACAAGCAGTTCACGAAGAAAAACTTATGCCATATGCTCCACATTAAGAGCGGATAAAGATGTATTTTTTTTTCCCCTAGGGTACTCAACGTTGTACCCACCACCACCCGCTACGGCTTCACACTCTTTTTATAGGGTGTATTCCGTAGCGTAACAACGTTAGTCGTGTTCAAAATTTTGCCAGAAATGTCCCGAGAAGAAATTCTTCAAGACTTGGTTGCATGCACTACAGTGTGCAGAAATTAAAAGTTAATTAATAATTAAGTGCAGTTGAAAATATGAGATTTTATCTATTTAACTCCACTTTTTTTCCAAATGACGCGGAGAATTCTTTAAATGCCCTATAATTTGCCTTCGATGCAACCAAGTCGGCATGACCGACGGGGCCGACAGATCCGACAGATAGTCGTATCGTCTTGAGCAATTTTTCCCGTTCGTTATTTAAGTCTGGACATTCCCAAAGGATGTGATCAGCATCCTGAATCATATATCCGCATTTACATTCAGGGCTATTTACTAACCGGCCAAGCTGGAAGAGCTTGGCAGCGAAGTAACCGTGGCCAGTTATGAATTGGCTGGTCCAGAAATTAGGAGTCAGGACTTTGGTTATCTCCATTCGCCATTTGACGTTCGGAAAGAATTTAAAAGTTTGCCTCCCCTTAGAAGATTTCTCCCATCGAGCCTGCCAAACTTTCATTGCAGCTTCTATCGCCACGCTGCGCGCTGCAATTCTATGAGCCTTAGAATTGTAAGGGTCTGGTCGATGAGGAGGCAGTAACTGAATTTCTCCCACCTGGGACTCAACACCTTTGTACAGCATAACTGTTGCGCCTCTAACTTGAATGTGCAGGTCCAACGGAAGTATACCAGCCAAGACCGGCAATGCATCCGTAGACGAGGATCTGTATGCTTTGGTTAGGGCTATCATCGCACTGCGTTGTCCACTTAGAAGGATTTTCTGTATCGATTGAACGGTGCATCTTTTGTACCATGTGCTAGCGGCGTAGCCAGCAATCCCCATGTATATGGCATCGTAAGCGATTTTAAGGGCACTAGATCTTAAGCCCCAATTTCTACCTGCTAGGCGTGAGATTGAGTAGAAGGCAGAAGTAGCCTTGCTCACTGATGTCTTGGCATGGTATGAAAAAGAAAGTCTGTCGTCTAGAATAATACCAAGGTAAGTGACCTTTTCGGAAACTTTAACCTCGTAGATCCCATGCGTATAGTGGGAGGTCTTTGTCTGCTTAGACTGACACCACCCTTGAGAAAAATAGCTTCAGTTTTTTTGGGAGCGAAAGACAGTTTGTTGGCGTCGCCCCAAGCTAGGATTGATGAAAGCGCCTCTTTTGCTGTTGTTTCTATACCCGTGCGACTATTTGCACTTACTAAAAGTAGAGCATCGTCTGCGTAGGCAAAAATACTGCAGTCAGGTGGAAGAGAGATGGACAGAATATCATCAAATAAAATGTTCCACAGCAAGGGGCCAAGAACGGAACCCTGTGGACAGCCCATTGTGGTGTTTCGTTTTACAATCTGTTGTCCATTTTCATATAGAACAGATCTGTCATTGAAGTAGCTTTGGACCAAGGCATAGACATTTCCAGGTATTTTTCTCAGTCTAAGTTTGTGCAGTATAAGTGGCCAAGAAGCATTGTCGAATGCTCCGGCAATATCCAAAAATATTCCCAAAACATATTTATTAGGGGAGGATTTCGATGTGGAAAGTACTGTGGAAATTGCATCTTCGGTACTCTTGCCTGGTCTGAAACCAAATTGGTTATTAGATAGTGGTGCTATTTCAGCCAGATGAGCTTCAATTCTAGAGCACATGAGCCGTTCCAACACTTTTCCAAGAGCCGGCAGAAGCGTAAGTGGCCGATAAGCTTTAGGGTCTGATGGAGACCGGTTACCAGATTTTGGAATGACTATAAGTGTCCCTGTTTTCCAACAATCGGGAAATATGCCACTTGTGAAGCATTGACATAATATATTTGTTATTTCTGGAGCGGCAAGAAACCAGGATCGTCTGACGAGAGTATTATCGATACAGTCCGGACCCGGAGCTTTGTTACATTTTAACGAGAGAATAATTTTACTGACTTCTTGCTCAGAAGGCAGTGGTGAGTGAGCAGTGTCAAGTGGAAAAGTAGCCAAGAAGCGGGCTTGTCTGAGGCGTTCATCGTCTAATAATGGAGTGTCTTGTGGAATAAGCGCATTCAGCAGCACTTCTGTTGTTTCTGATGTATATAAACACTTCTGAAGATGTATATAAAAAATCTAATGATCGTGAATTATTTGTATTTTTATTATTTCTTTGTTAAGAAGGAGCGCTCCAATAACCTTTGCCTAGGGCAACAAATAGTCTCGTGCCGGCACTGCATACAACACAACGAGATTGGTATTTGTGTTTGTATGTATGGGCTAATCTAATGTAGCCCCTGGCGTCTGACAGAAGCCTGAAACTTTGAAGCGCAGTCGTGTACGTTTAGATGACGTTTCCGTTGGGCAATGTGAATAAAATACAAAATAAATCTAATCGTGCTTGATTGCGCCCCAGTGTTAACAAAGTACTCGGGCTATATTATAGTTAGCCCGAGCCTTTGTTATTATTATTAATACGTAGGTGTCGCCAGAATGGCGTCACGTTGCCTGTTCTGTGTGAAGTATGTATAGGTTTATTGCTTTTTTTATGCCGGCTCGGCTTTAAATTGTAATACAAAACACAGTCGAGAGTATTATTGTAGGTAGACATAGCATTGTCTTATATTGACAGAGGAAAATCAAAACAAAGATATTGTATTAATTTGGGGAAGGTTTATTACGCTTATAAATGTATTTATTTTGTTCAGCGGCCGAATTGCTGTTCATTTTTATTCAGCCATCTAAATATTTTTTTCTACACATTTTGTGTGAACAATGCAGGTCGGGCTAAGCCCACCTAGCCCAGTACCTAGAACCGCCACTGGTCATTGAAAAATACAAACCCTTTGGAGCCTTTGCGTATCCCATCATAATCAAAGATTCAAAGCTATCACAATATATTTTTTAACTGTCTATCTGTAAAGACAAATCGTAAATAAGAAACATCCTGTCTACAAATTCTATTGTCTGTGTATCGTGCGCATTGAACGAATTTTGACAAGTGACACCGCAACCTGGTGTTTTTTAAACTATATTGGTTTCCAATTTGAAGCATATTATATACCAGCCGTCGGCAACTGGTGGTCCGGCAGGAAATTTTGGTGGTCCGCATAGAAATCTGACATTATTTTAACACATATATACTATATCTTGATGCATTGCATTACAAAAGTCCATTTGGTGGTCCGCCGGATCAAAATTTTGACATTTTAATCCATCTAGTGGTCCGTGAGTCCAAAAAGGTTGCCGACCGCTGTTATATACTATTAATTTATACTTTCGATGGATTCGGCGGTAACTTTGTGGAATTTCATTTTAATATAAAATAAAATAACTTAGATTATTCCACCTATTTGTTACAAACTGTGACACGTGTTTCGCCTCTTTCAGAGCCATCCTCAGACAACTAATTTCGCAAATGCTTTTTAAGTACGAATTATTTTGATTTTACTATTCTGATATATTATAATAAAAATCAAATAAAAATGGGAGGCAAGGAGGGGATGATAGAAAAACAAACAAGCGATAATGGTAATACAAATGACATTTACATTAAGAAGTGATTAACTAATGAGTTGCATCAATTAGGACGGGTTAAACCGTTAGAAAATATAATTAACAGTGGCGAACCACTTTTATTCAATATATTATCCGCCATTCAAACCCGTAGGCATTCCCATGGGGTAATCCTTTTCGCCAACAATGGCTATAAACTTAGTGATACATTTATTTATTATTTAAACACGATACATTCATTTACTAAGCGTCAGTTCAAGTTCATCTGTGCACTTGAACGCCTGAATATGCCGAAAGGCGAAACCCGGTTCGTTAGTGACAAAACTTGTGTGAATGTACATAATTTGAACGATTCAAATATAATATTGAAATTTCACCAAGCAACTTCAGTCGAAATCTTAAATTAGATTAAGTACTAGGTATTGTAATTGTTTACAAAGTATTATATAATTAATTTTCATCGAGAAGGATACAGTTAATTACTTCTAAAATGACAATATAACATAATATAGTTTTGAATGTTTTCTGTACGTCATTAGAAGTTCTTTTTTCCTCAAGCTTTGACGATTGACGTATTAGGAAATACCCGGTATGCTCTCATCAACAAATTATTGAGATTATCGGCAAACTTCACAATTGAAAATAAGCAATATGTTATACAATAATGATTTTAGTATGTTTTTTTTCCAAAATACTACAACAAAGGGAAAAGCTAATATTTCTTAACAAGGCTTTTCTTAGAAACTCCACGAGGACAATCTTCTGATTCGATAAACTTTATTGTGAGACAGACATATCCTCCACATTGGTAGAGATTAAAATAATTACAAATAATCAAAGGCCCTGATGATCTGTCAATGATCGACGTGATGCATGTAAGTATATAAATATTTTATTAGTTTTGTTAATTTAATGACTAGTAATCATTGTGCTCAATTTGTTAAGGCAAAACAATAATGATTTAATGACTTCGTCGAATAGTAAACATTAAGTTCTCGTGTTTAATAGTAGCAGGGAGAAACCCGTTATCAGTCAATTTTCAATCTATGTATTCTAAAAAAATCTCGTGCTCTTGCTTGAAAAAGACATTGCATCAATAATGTGTATTTTTTTTTCAAATTATATTACGTACTTAAAAACAGACAATTTAAGAATGTAGAAACATTCGAGATTTGGAAATCACAACAGTTCTGTGATTCTTGTGTTCAAGATTCCTTCGAACATAGACTATCCACACAGAATTAGTCCGTACAAGAAAACTCTGAACATTTTAATATTCAAGATTTGACAATGAAATTATTCATATGTATAATAAACATATTACAAAGGTAAAGTTTGTATAGATATAGGACTTTAAAGTTAAATAAAATACACAAAAATCTTCGAACTAGCCATGGTATTGGCTTTATTGGAAAGATAATTGTATGCCATTAGTGTTTGCCAGGACCGGCTTGAAGAAAGCGCAATCTGGAAGTCCAATTCTCGAACACTGTTTGGAGTAGCTAGGGCGGGGCGTATGTTGGCTTCCAAGCAGTCCATCGTCTCTGGTTTATCGGCGTAGACCAGCGATTTCCAACCTGGGAGGCTTGGGCTATTGTAAAGGGAGGCGCGAACAATTGAAAATATTCATTTTCCCTTTAAAACGTGTCTTTATTACTATATGAAATAAAGAATGGGGAGGCGCGAAGATATTTTTTTCTTCAAAGGGAGGCGTAGTAACATAAAGGTTGGAAACCATTGGCGTAGACAGAAAATAATCCAAACCTGTTACACAATCTTGGAGGCCAATTCACATGTCCAAATTATGCGCTCATCGAATGTTTCCTGCAATAAATGGATTGTGGCGCGCGCTATGTGGCGTGTTGCGCCATCTTGTTGAAACCACAGCTTTTCAGAAATAAATACCATTCAATTGGGTAGCAAAAATGTCAGTAATCATGGACCTATAGCGCTTTCCATTGACTAACGTTCTTGCCGGCATGCTTTTTGAAGAAATATGGACCAATAATTCCACCAGCCCATAAAACACACAAAACAGTGACTTTTGTGGATGAAGCCGCGTCTCAATATGTTCTTCTCTTCAAGCGTCAATTTTGCTTATTGAGGTAAACATTCAGCCAGAAATAAGTCTCATCAATGAACAATAATGTTTGGTGAAAGAAGTTTATAGACACCACTAGCGTTCCTATAAGCTGCGCGGCCGCGCTCTAGTTTGACTCAAGCACTAAATTACAACTTCTTCTTCTTCTTCTTTGGCCATGTTCGCTCCCTATGTGGAGCATATGGCCGCCACGCGGCACCTCCATGTTTCCCTGTGTCCCGCCAATAGCTTTGCTTCCTCCCATGACATGCCAGCATCCCTCAGTTCCGCCGAGTACATCCTATGGATAGTACCCGACGGACGTCCAGGACGCCGGAATCCCACCGGTCGAAAGAAGAGGCAGGCAGGATTGAGGCTTTCCGGAGGCATCCACAGCACGTGACCCAGCCAGTTCCAACGTCTCTCCATAACCACTGACGTGACGGGACGCTGTTTTGCACGCTCCCTTATCTCTGAATTCCTCACAAAATCAAACCACCTCACCCCCATTATCCGACGCAAGCATCTGTTCTCGAAGCTCAGTATACGGTTTTTCTGAGTCTTCGTCAGGTGCCATGATTCGCAACCGTAAAGCATTACCGACAGAATGCAAGCGTTGAACAAGTGGCATTTGGTTTTAATCGAGTACAGCTGTGTGTCCCAGACAGTCCGCATTGAGTTGAATGTGGCTCCAGCCATTCCTAAACGAATGGCGAGCTCGTTTTTTGTACTACCGTCTTCGGGGATATGTACGCCGAGGTATCTGAAGCTGTCAACCCTCTCGATGATCTGTCCCGCGCTGGTAAGGGTCCTATCAGAGTCATGACAGGTTTGGTTACACATCACATTGGTCTTATTAGTATTAATTTTTAGACCAATGCGACCTGAGTTAGTTCCTAACCCATCAATAGTCTCCTGGATGCCCTCAATGGATTTATCGAATATTACAGCATCATCGGCATATTCAAGGTCACACAGCTTCAGACCGGGACCAACAGCTACACCTCGATCAGGCGGAAATGACCTGCGAAGTATGAAGTCAAGGATAATAATAAACAGGAACGGTGCAAGAACGCACCCCTGTCTCACTCCGGTAGTGACCCCGAACCATTCGGTATTTGAGTCATCGATTCTCACACAACATGCACTATTCTCATGTAAGGATTTGATAATGGCCACAATCTTTGGCGGAATCCCGTAGGCATCCAGTATCCTCCACAAAGAGGGTCTGTGCGGACTATCAAATGCCTTCTCATAGTCGACGAAACAACAAGCAAGAGCACTGTTAAATTCATTGCTCTGCTGGAGGAGACATCGAAGATTGTGTATTTGGTCCGCACACGACCTTCCAGGGAGGAAGCCCGCTTGATTTTTCCTAAGTATTTTCATAATGGGACCTCTTATTCTCGCCAAGAGAATGTGTGCCATTACCTTCCCAGGAATACTGAGAAGAGTTATGCCTCGGTAATTGTTACAGCTGAGGGGATCACCTTTTTTGTGGAGTGCTAACACCTCACCGTCCACCCAGTCCCTAGGACAACGCTCACCGTCCCACACCCTGGCCATCAGGTGATAGAGAGGATGTAGGACGGCGTTGAGACCACATTTAAGAAATTCCGAATGTATTCCGTCTCCACCCTTTGCCGTTTTTAAGCCTCTTCACTGCCAAGATGATTTCGGCATGTGTGGGCGTACGGTCTGAAATACCGGACACTCGGGGGAGGTCCATAGATGTAGCCTCTTCGGTTACGTCAAAAGGGTCCTGGGGGGGCGGTCGGTTCAGCACCTCGCAGAAATGATCCTTCCAAATCTTTTTAACGCTTTCTGCGTTTGACTCTATTGCTCCATCAGGGCCGCGAATTGGCCCGGGAGTCGGTGGTCGCTTTCCGCAGACCTCGTGCGTGATTTTAAATAACTTCTTGGTATCATTTCTGCGGGCCGCCACCTCAGCTGTCTCAATTTGCCGATCCAAGAATCGGCGCTTGTCAAGTCGCGCAGACTTCTTGACAACTTTGTCCTGATTACGATAATCAGCGCGACGTTCTTCAAATTTTTCAGGGTCAGCTTCACTGTCCTTCAGTGCTTTTAGCCTGGCCCGCTCTTCAATTCTCCTCCACGTATTTTCGGACATCCATTTTGGTTGCCCCTCCCTCCGGAATCCGAGAACATCTTCGGCCGATGATGCAATAGCACGTTTGATACAGCACCAGTCCGCCTCAATGCGATCGGACCCGGATATAGGTCGCACGGAGACACGATCTATTTCCTTCCTTACAGCAATCTCGAATTTTAGTCTCGTATTTACGTTTTCTAGCTTCTCGATGTCGATCTTTTTCCGCGCTGGATTTTGAGCTATGCGACTTAGTTTCAGGCGGATTTTGCCGACAAGTAGTTCGTGGTCGCTATAAATGTCGGCACCTCGATATGTGCGAACATCGAGAAGTTCAAATCTATGTTTCGTGCTGTAAAGAAGATGGTCAATCTGCGTCTTCGTGCGACCATCAGGAGAGGTCCATGTGTATTTATGGATGTCTTTATGCGGGAAGATAGTTCCGCCAATGGTGAGCTCATTCATGATAGCGAATTCAATCAGTCTCCCACCATTGTCGTTTGCGGTGCCCAGACCATGCCGTCCCATCACTGAGGGCCCGAGAGCCGGATCAGCCCCTACTCGCGAATTATAATCCCCCATTACTATCACGCGATCCCTACGGGGGATTGCTGCAACTGCCGCGTGAAGGGAGTCGTAGAAGGCGTCCTTTGCTTGCTCGTTGGCGTCCTCAGTGGGGGCATAGCACTGAAAGACAGTCACAGAGCTGTCACTAGTCCTGAAGGTGGCACGTATCAATCTCTCAGAGATCGGTTCCCATTTCAAAAGGCAACGGGCCGCTCTCCCAGACATCAGTATTGCCACCCCCTGGCGATGATATTGACTCTGGCCAGAAAATATCAACGTGCACCCCTCCAACAGCTTCTTTCCTGCGCCTTTCCAGCGTATCTCGCTCAGTCCTAAGATGTCAAGGCCATACTTTCGCAAGATACGGGTAGCATGCAGGTCCTTTCCAGAAGTGCGCATGGTACGGACGTTGTACGCACCAATGCGCATAATGTATTTGTTGGAGAGGATTTTTTCTTCTCGGTCCATGGTTGTGCTGGGTTGTCTACTTTGGTTTCCGGGTGTCCGAGGCGCTTGTGGCGGTGTTCTAATCGGTGTTGGGTTTAAGGATGCAGGGTGATTAACCCTGCGCTCCCGAGGCCTGGGTCACAAGGGCTCTAGGGGTCGGCTCAACCCTGGTTTTTCTGTCGGGGATTTCCTTCCCTTAGCCAGTAACCCAGTTTTGAGGCGCCGGACGTTCGCCTTGCGACCCCTGCTGTTAGCTACAACATTGTTGCATTGCCCGATGGACGCCACGGGGAGGCCAGCAGATGGGACTTGCTGGTGTGCGGCATTTCCCACCATTTTAGCGTAGGCACGTCAACTGGCATTGACATGCCCACGTGGAACCCCCAGCCATTGACCATTAAATTATTTTTTTCAATTAGAATAACCCTTAATTAGAAATTGAGCTTTCGGATAATTAAACTATAATTAAATTTTTATCTTTTATCAGAACAATAAATGTATTAGATAAAGTATATAATTTAAGGATGAGTCGTAAAGAACAACGTGAAAAATTTGAAAATTTAAAATAAAACCTATATTAAAAACTTCCACTACAACGATGCGCGTGAGCAGGGCAGACACCTGTATGCGTCGCATGTGCCTGTATTGCAGCATACGCAGGTCTGTGCTTCTTCATGTAATAAAAAATCTGTGCTGCCCTGCACTGCACTGCGCTGTGTCGCCTGCATCTCAACATATGCATAGCCTTAAGCTTATACTTGCTTCTTTGCAGTTAATGTCCAAGTATTAAAATTTTCTGAGTCAGTCAATTCCATCTGACCGAGGTGTAGCCGTTGCCTCCGACCTGAGGCCTCGAGTATGCCGACGACACTGTCATATTTGATAAATCTGTAGATGGTATTCAGGTGACAATGGACAGATTACAGAGCAACTCACACCGCATTGCTATTAACCTTCTCACCGCGTATGACATCTATACATGCAACATGCCCTCAGCGCGCGTGACACGTATAGATGTCATGGAAATTTCAAACCCTATATAAGAGCTATCTATAGTGCTAAAATTGTATAACTTGGTTGAAAATATTACTAAATGTATATTTTATCAAATCCAATATCAAATCCAAATGGCATTAGTCAAAAAAGATTCAATATAGGCTAAAATAATTTATTTCTGGAACACGCCGTGAGCATACGTCACCAATGCAAGATTTTGGATAATGTAAATAAGCGATCGAGTGCGGGTGTAATTGATATTGTTCCGAGAATTTAATATTATAAGCATATGGTATGGTGGTGGCGCAGTGTTCTCGGTCGCGCGTGGCGGTATTTTGCAATATGGCGACGTCACACCGCAATTGTATGTATGAAGAATGGTACAAATGTATGAAGAATGGTTATTGTTGAATTAAACCGAAAATACAAGAAATATATTGTATTTTGTTATTGAAAAAGTTACTTTGGGTGGCAATTAATATATTTGATTAGTTGAAAAAATATTACAACCTATATTTATAGTCGAAAATGCGATAACAAAATCCACAAAAAAGCAGCCGCGTACAGGGCATGCTCGCTAAATTTGGTGACGCGGGCAATGGGTTAAGGTCAATGCAAGTAAAACCAATGTGCTCTGCAACAATACCTGCCCAGACCCAGTCTACCCCCCAACAACCGCGAGGCAAAACATCGAAAGGGTTGATGAATTCAAGTACCTGTGGGTATATATCACAGGGGATGGCAACCCGCGTAAAGATTGGGGATAGCTGGAGCAACTTTCAATTCACTGCGGACAGTCTAGGACTCACAGCTGTACTCAGTCAAAACCAAGCGCCTCCTATTTAACACATGCATTCTGACAGTGCTGCTTTATGGTTGCGAGTCATGGCACCTTACAAAATCACAGAGTAACCTTATACTGTGCTTTGAAAACAGATTCCTGCGCCAAATACTGGGAGTGTAGTGGTTTGACTTTGTCAGAAACACGGAGATAAGGGAACGGACTAAGCAGCCGTTTATTACGTCCAAAGTGAAAAAGCGACGATGGGCCTGTTAGTGATAAAATCTTATTGAACTATCACATTATTTAAAAAAAAACTTTTTCTAAAAAAGCCTTTTTCAAAATTGTTAATACTATCTATACCTGTGACTTTTAATGTGTCCAATGTGAATTCTTGCTGGAAAAGAATTATATCAAAATAAACACTTTTTGCTATACATACTATAAAAATTTTAATTGTAAATAATTTAGGTTGATTCATTTATAACATGTATCTTTATAAATACTTTTCTTATTTCTTTTATCAATTGTTTGTGACACCTTGTTATTGATCTTAATTAATTTTGTGTAAATAACGATTTATATTTTCATCATTATTTGATAATGCTGAGTGGCGGATTATCCTATAAGCGCATGAGGCGCCTGCTTGGGGCCTCCGAATCTTAGGGGCCTCAAAAATGGCTTAAATTATAAAACCAATATACTCTTTGTTCAGATTTTAATATATATTTACTATTTTACATGAAATATTTTGATGTTCTCATCTTATTAGAAAAACAGGGCTTAAATTTTTTATTGCGCCTGGGGCCTCTCGTATGCTTAATCCGCCACTGATAATGCTCTCAATAAGCAAGCTGGTCCTTATTTTTAATTAATAATATGAAATAAGTACAAACAAGTGCATTTTTTTAAAAAATTTCTATACTGCACATGAGATTGCCGTTGGCAGAAAGTGTACAAGCATTTCCATTATAACAAAATTCTCAATAATATTAGTTTGAATATCTGTCTATTATTATTTAAATCATTAACATGAATAACTCTACAGGTTGTCGCTATCAGATGTTTTTGGAAAATAGTTAACGGATTTCCCAATCAGATGAATTTCAAAGAACAATTTGTGAATAGCGATAATTATTTTCAAATTATGACTTCTAAGTATGTGGTGATATCACAGAGTGTTATTTTAATAATTTAAGATAACCTTTCAATAAATAATGTATAAATAATAAACTGACAAAATATTATGAATTTGTGTGAAATTCAGTAGAAGTGTTGAGAGATAAAGAAAGATGTTCTTGTTAATATCGCCATCTCAATCCTACGACTAGGTAATTTGATTTTCAGTATTTTTGAGATAGCTATTAAATGTGATTATCAACAATAGTTTTAATTGTTCCCAATTACACAAAACACCATAATTTATTTTTATTTATAACAATGATTATAGCTAAGTATTCGGAGCATATGACGACCATATGGTTCCTCCAAGATTATCTGTCCCCTGTCAGTCTCTTTGCTTCCTCCCTGGTCACCTCAACGTCCTCTATCCCCGCTGAGTACACCTCATGGATGGTCATCAGTGGCCTTCCACGGCGGTGGGATCCACCCAGTTGATAGAAGAGACATCTCAGCCAGGTTGTAATTATCGTAACAATATTCACTCCCAATGTGGAGCATATGGACTCCTAGTGGAGCTTACCTCAACCTAAGTTATTAGGCCCTCTGGAAAACGAATGGAACTTAATTCATAAAAGCTTTTTATTTAACTTAGATTTTTTAAATTCTGCACACTGCAGTGCATGCAACTAAGTCTTGAATAATTTCTTTTTGGACAACCCAGACAAAAATTTAAGGACGAATAATGTTGTTATGGTGCAGAATAAATCCTGTAAAAAGAAGGTGAAGCTGTAGCAGGTGGACACATCTTATATATCACCAGCTGACTTAACCGAAAATAATATTTTTGATTTCCTTTTTCAATTTTATAATATTGTTTACAGCTCATATGAGAAGTAAATTTACACTGAGTAATAAATAACTTCTGCAGTGTTAACTGCTAATTGGCTTTGTACGTCAGCCCACTGCACAGACATTGATACAAATACATTTTATTCTTTTGGATTATGGCTGGGATCCTAAAATCAGTTGATCTTTAATAAATTATGTGGAATTAGTACAATAAAGAGTTTTATTTTTTTAATTTAATCAATGCCTTTCCACGTTGAATTGACAGTGAAAACCTTTGATGGTTCTATTTTAAGTAAATGACGTTGAATTGAAAAATTTAAGATGCCACAGTAGTATGATTGTTAGATTTCTTGCAAGTCAAACCGGGACACCTCTCCCTGAAATTTATTTTGACGACCGATTTGTCAAACGATTTGCCCAAACGATCAGCGTTACTCGTTATTTTTTTTTTTGCTCTTCCAAGACTCTTCGAATCCAAAATGCCAAGAATTTGTGGTCAGCTGAGTAAAGGTTGACTTCACGATGGGGATAGTTGAAAAATCTGAAATTTTGTAAGCTGGGACATCTTGGGAAACTTGGGCGTCTCGAAAGGTTTGTTCGGGACACCGGGACACGAGACTTAAAACCGGTGTCAGTCCCGATTAATCAGGGCGTCTGACAACCCTACACAGTAGATAAGTACTTAAATACTTTGATATTTTTACCTTGTTATAATGCAGTTCTAATGAGCAAATGCCTTTCATTCAGATCAGATGGGATCATCATTCTAAATGGGGTAAAAAACAAAATCTTGGGAGTAATGAAGAGACGGTAAACTTATAAATTATTTTCATTTATTTTTACAAATCTTATACAAAGAATATGTAAGAACTTTTAGGGTTCTGTACAACTTTACTTTTGATGCTTTTATTTGGTGTGCTTAAGTTATAGGGGCGTAATGATGAGCTCTTCAGAGGCATCCACAGCACGTGACCAGTTCCACAGCTCTCCGTGACTAGTGACGTGACAGGGAGCTGTCTTCTACATTCCATAATTTCCGAGTTCCTCACAAAATCAAACCACCTCACCCCCGTTATCAGACGCAAGCATATATTCTCAAAGCTTAGAATACAGTCTTCAGCAAGAGCCATGATTCACTACAGTAAAGCAGCATTGGTACAATATAAGCATTTAAGAAATGGCATATGGTTTTCTCATCCATTTGGCATGGATCCCCGTAGAGAGTCTTAACCCTGGCTGCCTATTCTTCCAAAAGGTGGGACTCTAGCGCCCTGGACGACCATCAGGTACAACCCATAGGATGTACATAGAGGAACTGAGAAATGCTGGCATGTCATGGAAGGAAGCAAAGCAATTGCTAGGAGACAGAGAAACATGGAGATGCTGCGTGAACAACTTTGAATGCCTCAATTAGAATATTAACAAATCATAGCCCTGAAGAGTATGAACCAGGTGGTGAAAAATAACAGTAAGGATATTCATTTGAACGAGTGAGGGTTTTCCGAATTTGGCTGATGGATATAATTCAGATTGTAGCGGTTTGTTTTTGCTGCATTACTTTGTTTGAATTGTTATTTTTTAAATAACAAGAAAATAGCTTTTTCAAATAATACATTTAATGCACTCACAGAAAAGTGCATACAGTGATTTATCAATATATGATCTCACATCCTGTAAATAATGATTTTTAACCACTCGATTATTTTAATGGTTTTTTTCCTCAACACACAATTTGACCACAAGCCTTTATCTGATATTTTACTTAACTATTTAAATTTTAATGCTTTTAGGCCTCTCTGACCTAGCCTTAAGAAGTTTTCCCTAAAGATCATAAGGTTTTGCAGACAGTCCTGGTAACATGAATAAAAAATTAAAATTCAGGAACGTGTGGGTGTTCATGACGTCGTTTCTTAAATCTTTGAGGTCTCATGAGGATATTTCTTTTCAGAACACATATTTACATTAAACTTACTTACGTCTTTTTTTATTTGCATTACTTGTTAGAAAATGATTCTGGAGTAAATATTGAGCAATAAAACTAAAAACTTTATCTGGTTCTATTTGAGATGTGAAGACTACCAAAGGTCAATAATTATCTTATCTTCCTGGATGCAAAATTTTGAGGATTCTTTATGACTGAAGAAAAAATTTCCATCGATGGATTGACTTTGGGGCTTAAGGGAAGAATTGGTTTTCTAGTATACAACCCAAGGAATCTTATAGAATGGGGTTTGAGGATGTATGTCTTGATAGTTTCTTATTGCAGTTATGTATATTCCTTTGTTCCGCACAACAGAAAATCATTACAGATGGCCACGTCAGATCAGACTTAACTTTTACCAGTAATTTGATCCCCTAAGCAAAGGGGTGTCACATTTTGACTGTTTTAATGATTATTCCACTCAAGGTTTCTGGAATTTGGCAATATTAATACATACCTTTAGCTTACAATATTTCAATTCATCGCAAACAGTTTTATTAGTAATATTTGATGGTTACTTTAAACATTCAAAATTCTATTTTGGTTATTTTACAATATCGAAATACTGGTATTTTGCATTTTCTGTAATACAATCTCTGGTCTAAGCCAATCATAAATTCAAAATAAATTATACAATGTTGATTGATGTTGTGTGAGAACCGGTGACTCAAATACCAAATGGTTCGGGGTCACAAATGGAGTGAGACAGTGCTGTGTTCTTGCACCGTTCCTGTTTATTATTATCCTTGAACTCTTAAAAATCTTTATTTTGATGTATTTGGTAATCCATTCTTGAAATGACAACTACTGGCGGTATTGTACGATCCTACATGTCATCATTAATCTTTGTTCTCTCTCGTCAACTCTTTTTGTTTGGTGAATTTCTATGTATTTTATATTTTTTTACAATTTATAATTGTAAACTTTTGTTATCATGCTTATAATAAACATGTTATAATGGTTCCCGTATTTTTAAGACAATATAGTATCACGCTCAACAAAAACTCTGCTTCTGTCAGCTCGTACACTCCAATGCATTTTACAATTTACAAGTTTCATTTCTTCGACACTTCATCTGCAAACTGTAGAAACTGTCAAAAAGAAACTATTAATCATTTGTTAACTATTAAACATAGACAATTTGAGAAAGAAAAGGATGAGTGATAAATTTAATTAATTTAACAAACAAAGTTTTATTTAATTCAAACGAAAAGAATTTAAAATATATATAATGACAATTTTATGATGTGGTCTTCAAGTAAGGTCAAAACAATCAAAAACTGATTCTCTGTGAGTCTCAAATACTCTTCAAACTTATTGTGTCACATCTAAGATTGACCATAAAAACCACGCTGCCTGGCGACAGCACCTGCACCTAGCGTCAAGTAATGCTGTTCCGACGGCGTTAATTGTAGACTGAGGCCTTAGCTGTCTTGTGGCGACCATCGGGCAATGCAGCTACAGCTATAGTTGAAAGTAGGGGGTAAAAGGCAAATTTTCCAGTACAAAAACTTACTCTTTGCGCAAAGTCGCATTTTGCATACTATGTGCACTTCAGCAAAAAACTCAGCATGCCATTGATAAGGCTTAAATTTAATAATCGTTTGTTTTCCAGCTGTCGTAAGTCTAAATTAATATAATTATCATTGTTCGCATTTGTATTGAGTGCAAAAGTTTTACAACTGACAAATATAGGTGTATGATTACATGATGTACAGTGTTTTACTTTTGTACGTCACTTACCTAAGCATATCAATTATGGTCAGGTGATTTAAAGCATCCGTGGCCTCTTTCTTGATGTTTTCGTCGGCTACTTTTATCAGGTTGTCTTTGTTGGATTTCAGCCATCCGGTGGACAGTTCGCCCACTAAATTGTTGAGTAAATTGTTCACTTCTGCAATTTCAGTTGGGCTCTCCCACTCAACCTGGAACGACGATCAACTCTTAACTAGGTTGACATTAAATAACATTAACTAACTCAACCACTCGACCACGGCCACGACAATTAAATAAGGCTACTATTTGCATACCCGGCTCGTTCCAAAATGGTTGAAAAATGAACCTTGAATTTCATTTTTTTAAGCCATATATATATTTTTTAAGTATTTTTAGTTTTACATTACTTTGTAATGATATTTTTTATGTTTTCAAGTCAGGTTTGAGACTACTTTCTAAAAATACTGAAAAAATGTAACTCCATTCGAGGTTCATCTTTCACCAATTTTTGAACGAGCCAGGCTTGCAAATAATAGCCTTAAATACACAATTTGATCAAAACACTGCATACTACATACATTGTAATCGCCAAGGTCTACATTGACTTTGTATCCTTCAAGTGATGCTCCAAACATAGAGACTCCCATTTTGACCACTCCTGCCACTTTAATATTGTTTATGTTGAGACTGAAAATATAAACATGTTGTAAAATTATTAGATACACTGTGCATCATCGAGTAAAGGGTTCATGGTTTTTTTTCCAATTTTGTTGATTCTGAATTTAATTTCAATGGTTTCTTTCAATCAGTGTCAAAAATTTAGCATCTTCGGAAGTAGAAAATGTCAGCTCCTCATAAGTATATTTAGTAGAAAACAGTGGTATACTCTTTGCCCATAAGTATATAATATATCTTTAATCATTATGATACCGGACTCCTTTTAGTAAATAATTAAGGTCTCATTGATTCTTCCATACAAGATTGTTTTGTATACGAATCTATGCAGTGATTATTTTGTACACAGAATATTCCACACACAGTAACTTCCAAGCAAAGGGTTTGGCATGTACGGAACATTCTGTGTACGGGATAATCGGCGTGCAGAGAATTCTTTTATGGAGGAATACGTTCACCGTTTATAAGTCATGTTACATATAATATATATTACAATACATACTTGGTTTGGCCTCTGATAGAAACGGGAATGATATTAAAAATCGATAGGTCAGCGTTGAAGTATTCTGTAACAATAATAAAGTATCGATTGAATTGCAAATTTCTTGTTAGACTCGATTTATTTTTTGTTTAAGCTAGCAATATAAGAAAATGATTCAGGATGCTGATCACATCCTTTGGAATTGTTAAGACAACGCATCTAAAAATTATTCAAGAAGATACAACTATAAATTGAATCTATCAGCCCCAGACGCCCTTTTTTAATAATTAAGGCAATTTAAAACCACTCTTTTTTTATTTAACATGTTAAGGAATATTTCTTGAGACATTCTAAGCAAAAACTTGAAACAGAAATAATATTGCTGTGCAGCGGAGTACTCTATGTAAGGAGACTGTGAACCTGTGGCGGTTTTCACCAACTACAATGGTGTACTCACCATTGTAGTTGGTTACTACCTAGTGTAAATTTAGTTTAACAAGAATTATCAAATAATATTTTTAAACTATGTTTGATAATTCTTGTATAACAGCACCAGTTTCTCAATAAGTAAGAGTGATACATTCCCGGAACACAAAATAACCATATGAAAGAAGATATGTTGGGCGTAGAAAAATGAGAGAAGGGTTATCAACACATTTATAACAACACTATCTACAACTTTTCAGAAGAGCCAAAATACGCTTTTTTATTATTTTGTTACTTTTCAAAGCAGATATTAATTTGACTTGAAAAGATTGACTTTTGTTGTAGACAACGTTGTTTGATTTTAAGTCCCTGAATTGAACCCTTGATAAGTGAAGTGGGCCAAGTAGTAAAATATTTTAACTTTTCTATAGACATTTAAGTACAATCATGTCTTTACTTAATGTTTTTGTGGACCTCATATTTGAATTTTAGGCAGACAATACTATTGCAGTATTTACTAAGCTCGCTTCACTTTTACTGTACTTTAAGACATGTAAAATATTATAAAGCACCCTGCTCATTTTTCCTAAAATACCACTTGAAACACTTCACTTCTCAAGGGGTCCATATAGAAAAATCTATTTATGAAAGCAGTAACCGAATAGAACAAATATACGAGAGCGTCGCCTACATAATACACATTTGAAATAAATATAATATGCAGATTACTCACCGGCAATTTTTACGCTTGGTACTGATATATCGAAGACAATGGTTCGTTCATCTGGAATGTAGTAGAAACTATTCATTTTAAATGTATTCAGCCCGCTCACATATCCCCTGGACAACCTGACGGCAGCGCTGAAAATGATATAGATCATCATCAACTGGTTGGAAGAAAGGTAAGATGTGTTTTTTGTGACATTCATTACTATAATGACCAATCAATAGAGTATCAATCTTGTGGCATATTTTAAAGCATATATATCTCATTACATTTACTCTAATACATACTGTAGTAGACATGATTAATCAGACATGAAATATTTGAATGAATAAAACAAAATTCTGTATATAGTTGGTGTTTGATTAATCAGTTGTTACAACAGTAAATATGGTCGCAATAATCACATCTCCTTTATTGGTGTCCTAGAATTAGATCCTAATGAATTTAAGAACAGCCCCGCAGCACGTTTTACATAAATTCAAACCCTAACCATGAGGAATTTGAAATTCCTTAAGAGTGATTCACTCATTTCCATAGTCACATCTTTGATGGTAAAAGGTTCAAGACGTGGTAGGCCGTAGTATGCAAAACCTTGGGACATATTTTGTTTGGCTGACTCGATGACATCTTTGAGCTTCTTGTCGAAAATTGTTGGTTCCCCGGGGAGATCTGGTGTTTTGAGATAAGCGTCACCGAATTCCCAATGATTTGTATTTGCATCGTTTTCAGGTGGACGATCTGAAAACAAATATTTAAGATGTTAATAGTGAAGAGATTTTTGATATTTTACCTGCCTTTCACCACCTTTCTTTAGTCACGTGTCTGAAAACCAGATCTTCCTCTGCAATAATTAGTGCCTGCAGATAATATTTTAACTGATTTGTTAGTGACAAAATTAATCAATGGGCAGGTACCGTTGCTTAATGCAAGGAATCGAGAGTTTTTTTACAAGGTTTATTGAGAGTAGGTATTCCCACTATTCTTCCACTGAGAAGATTGGTGAGCACCATTAAGAATAATACAGGTAAACGATTGGAGGAAGATTGTTTGAGAAGGTGCAATAAGACTCTGAGTTCCTGTTTTTAGGATAACAGGAAAACTAAATTTGAAACATATGGGCTAATCATGATATGAAGACTTTTGAATTACTAATTAACTACAGTAAAAGTCAGTTAGTGTTTATATGTAGTGGAGTTAGTAAAATATATACTTACAGACATCTTGAGAAGTCACTAAGACAGCAAATGAAAACATAAGCACACAAAATATGTCCAAGTCTACTTGTCGTTTCATCATTACATGCAATATATTTATGGGCCAAATACTTTATAAAAATGTAGAACGTTCTCAGAAATCCAAAGATACCTAGGACAAGTGAGCAAGTGGTATTGAAATTTCATCACAACAGTTCTACAGAATCTATTTCATCTTTTTCTGTAAATTTCTTTCATATTTCTTTTACCAATTGTTTGTTACAACTCTATTAATAGATACAATACGAGCAATATATTAATGCACTTTCTTTTCAGTTCAAAAGGGCCCTGATAATGTAAAATAAAAGTGGAATTAGTACAAAAGAGTGTTTTATTTTTTGCATATAATGTTTTTTTTAACTTTATAGAACTAAAAATAAAGCAGCAGCAATAATTCTTATCACATTCTTGTTAGAAGTCAGTCATTGTGAAACATTGAGAATTAAAGTAGCTCTCAACCTCAAAAAGTTTGGTTTGTGTAGAACGTTCCCTCTAAGCTGCGTAGCTAAGTTGACAAGCCCCCGGGCGCTCATTCCGGGTTGGCGCACACTACAAGACAGTTCTTCAATTAATATTTGATCGGTCCGCGCAGTCTCCGCGCAGCCTTTGAAATTTCTGCGCAGATAACCATTCGGCTTAGAGGGAACGTTGTTTGTGTACAGTGGTGTAGGAAGAGATCTAGCCGCCTCTGTCCATGTTCTATAATTTTGTTTTTAAATCACTTCTACTATTTTTTAACTAAGAATTAAGAGTTTTTACTACAGTTGGCCTATTTTTTTATGTGCAAATATAATTTCTCGAAATATATTGTATCTGTTTTTGAAAATGACGCCCCCAAAAATGTGCCACCCGCAATATTTTTTGTGGGCTTAGTGCGGGCCGCACTTGGGTCATATGTCATTATATGTCGATGTCGATGGGATGTCGACATATTCCACGTAGACGTGGGTGAGTTTCGACGAATACTATTTTTTATGTATTAAAGTAGAGTTCGTCGGAGCTTACTCAGTTGACTTCCTTGCTACTTTTTTTTTTACTGCTTTTATTATTAAATTATACTATTTTTTTTTTCTCCATTGTAAAAGTTTTAAATTTATAATTTGTCAACCTTGTATAATGTTAATTAAATAAATAAATAAACTGTAATGACATGCGTAGACAAATATTTTAATCTAGAGAACCTTGCGGGCCGCAGGTTGCCGACCCCTATTATAAAGAATACAAATATTAAAGAAACATCAAAAAATCTGGTTTTAACAAACGTACAAACAAGTAACCACTGACACTTAAAAAGTAAAAAAAATATTAGAACGCGGGCGGTATGACTCAATATAATATTAAAAATTCTGTTACGCTATGTACGTCGAAAACAAAACTACCCACAATAACAGTACGTCAAAAGCTACCAATTATCACTAACAATTGACAGATAATCAGTTTATTTTTAACTATAGCCACAGAATTTTTAATTTATTGCAATAAAAACTTTTTGGAGCACCTTTTAAATGTATGAAGTATCAGGGAAAATTAAATGTTAATTAATCCTTTGTCATAGATAGATCAAAGCAAACTGATTTCAATTAATTATTTCCATTTAATATATCCTGCATTATGTTTTGAATAAACGGTGCACTTGCGGTCACCATGTGTTCTTTTTTTCGCAACATTTTCATGTTGGAGTTTTGATGTCAAATAAATGTGTATTGCACGCTTTTTTAAGGATCGTCGCCGTTGAAAATGACAGAAAATAGCTAAACCAGAGGAGTTGAACAATAAATGATGATCATTGGCCTGATAATCCTAGCACATAGTTGCAATTTCAACATTCAATTTCATAAATAAAAGTCCTTTCTTCAGGAGCCGGAAAACTAACTTTATAGCCTAATACATGGGTGTCCAACCGGTAGATCGTAATCGACCGGTCGATACCAAAGCAAAATTCGGTCTATCCCAAAAGCTTCTGTGAATTTTGAAAAAATATATAATTTAAATATAAAATATATAAAAATACTAAAATTGAATTATTTTGTAAGCACATACCTATCTAATGATATGTATTTCGCATTTAAAATAAACATTTCTATGTTTGAAGAAGGGAAATAACCCTATTAAATAAAATTTCTTATAAGAATCATGTTAGAAGTCGATCAAAAAAGTTTGGACTCCCTTGGCCTAATATATTGTACGCAAGACAATAATTTTACTTAACCACAAATGTATTGTCAGAAAATATTTGTGTCCGCAACCACTGTGTGGGATTTTCGCGGTGAATTGTTTTATTGAAAAAAATAATAATAATTGGTCTCTTAATGGTATTTGTGTGTATATTTTTTTTATAATACACAATAATATATCTGGTGTGTTGAGGAAATTTGGGGATACCTTTTGAAGTGCTGGAGTGAAGAGAATACTTCGAAGCGCTTTATTAAACCAACATAATATTTCAATAAATAATGGTGACCATTCATCATCATTAGGAGTGCAACAACCAAGGGTAGGTCCTGACTGCCTCCATTCATTCCTTCCACCTCTCTATCTGAACAAAATGGCCATCTTCCACCTCGGTCTCGACAGTCATTAATAATTCTTTAACTGTTTTAGAAAACCAAAGCATTGCCACCCTAGGAAAAATTAATAAAACCATTAAAAGTATGGATGTATTCTCGTTCCGGACGTTGTTTATCGAAAGGAAATGAATCGAATCGATCTAGAAAAAAATCAATGTCATTTGATTGTAAAATCCTGCGTGAGGTTTTAGATAAAATTGTTTTAACCACGACTTGCCTTGAGTTTAAGAGGGAATAAGAAGCTTGTGATTCTCAGACAGTAGCATCACAAATTGATGTATTTACAATCATTTGTGTATTTTTTACTACCTATATACTCTCCCAATATTAATCATATCGTCACAGTACTGGCAGAAGTTGGAACATAACAGATTGATAATTATGAGTAAAGAGCAAATGAAAAATGAGCTTTTAGGATAACACCTCCATTCAGCCTTTTTAATTTGTAATATTGAAAGAATTTTTTTTTTTATTAAAAGTAGTTTTTTTTAGTTTTAGTAGTAGTAGATTGCTGTAAGGAAGGAAATAGATCGTGTCTCCGTGCGACCTATATCCGGGTCCGATCGCATTGAGGCGGACTGGTGCTGTATCAAACGTGCTATTGCATCATCGGCCGAAGATGTTCTCGGATTCCGGAGGGAGGGGCAACCAAAATGGATGTCCGAAAATACGTGGAGGAGAATTGAAGAGCGGGCCAGGCTAAAAGCACTGAAGGACAGTGAAGCTGACCCTGAAAAATTTGAAGAACGTCGCGCTGATTATCGTAATCAGGACAAAGTTGTCAAGAAGTCTGCGCGACTTGACAAGCGCCGATTCTTGGATCGGCAAATTGAGACAGCTGAGGTGGCGGCCCGCAGAAATGATACCAAGAAGTTATTTAAAATCACGCGCGAGGTCTGCGGAAAGCGACCACCGACTCCCGGGCCAATTCGCGGCCCTGATGGAGCAATAGAGTCAAACGCAGAAAGCGTTAAAAAGATTTGGAAGGATCATTTCTGCGAGGTGCTGAACCGACCGCCCCCCCAGGACCCTTTTGACGTAACCGAAGAGGCTACATCTATGGACCTACCCCGAGTGTCCGGTATTTCAGACCGTACGCCCACACATGCCGAAATCATCTTGGCAGTGAAGAGGCTTAAAAACGGCAAAGCACCGGGTGGAGACGGAATACATTCGGAATTTCTGAAATGTGGTCTTAACGCCGTCCTACATCCTCTCTATCACCTGATGGCCAGGGTGTGGGACGGTGAGCGTTGTCCTAGGGACTGGGTGGACGGTGAGGTGTTAGCACTCCACAAAAAAAGGTGATCCCCTCAGCTGTAACAATTACCGAGGCATAACTCTTCTCAGTATTCCTGGGAAGGTAATGGCGCACATTCTCTTGGCGAGAATAAGAGGTCCCATTATGAAAATACTTAGGAAAAATCAAGCGGGCTTCCTCCCTGGAAGGTCGTGTGCGGACCAAATACACAATCTTCGATGTCTCCTCCAGCAGAGCAATGAATTTAACAGTGCTCTTGCTTGTTGTTTCGTCGACTATGAGAAGGCATTTGATAGTCCGCACAGACCCTCTTTGTGGAGGATACTGGATGCCTACGGGACTCCGCCAAAGATTGTGGCCATTATCAAATCCTTACATGAGAATAGTGCATGTTGCGTGAGAATCGGTGACTCAAATACCGAATGGTTCGGGGTCACTACCGGAGTGAGACAGGGGTGCGTTCTTGCACCGTTCCTGTTTATTATTATCCTTGACTTCATACTTCGCAGGTCAATTCCGCCTGATCGAGGTGTGGCTGTTGGTCCCGGTCTGAAGCTGTGTGACCTTGAATATGCCGATGATGCTGTAATATTCGATAAATCCATTGAGGGCATCCAGGAGACTATTGATGGGTTAGGAACTAACTCAGGTCGCATTGGTCTAAAAATTAATACTAGTAAGACCAATGTGATGTGTAACCAAACCTGTCATGACTCTGATAGGACCCTTACTAGCGCGGGACAGATCATCAAGAGGGTTGACAGCTTCAGATACCTCGGCGTACATATCCCCGAAGACGGTAGTACAAAAAACGAGCTCGCCATTCGTTTAGGAATGGCTGGAGCCACATTCAACTCAATGCGGACTGTCTGGGACACACAGCTGTACTCGATTAAAACCAAATGCCACTTGTTCAACGCTTGCATTCTGCCGGTAATGCATTACGGTTGCGAATCATGGCACCTGACGAAGACTCAGAAAAACCGTATACTGAGCTTCGAGAACAGATGCTTGCGTCGGATAATGGGGGTGAGGTGGTTTGATTTTGTGAGGAATTCAGAGATAAGGGAGCGTACAAGACAGCGTCCCGTCACGTCAGTGGTTATGGAGAGACGTTGGAACTGGCTGGGTCACGTGCTGCGGATGCCTCCGGAAAGCCTCAATCCTGCCTGCCTCTTCTTTCGACCGGTGGGATTCCGGCGTCCTGGACGTCCGTCGGGTACTATCCATAGGATGTACTCGGCGGAACTGAGGGATGCTGGCATGTCATGGGAGGAAGCAAAGCTATTGGCGGGAGACAGGGAAACATGGAGGTGCCGCGTGGCGGCCATATGCTCCACATAGGGAGCGAACATGGCCAAAGAAGAAGAAGTTTTTTTTATTTTGTTGCAATCTCTTGTACATCATTTGCACATTTTTGTTTACACATATCTTTATTTTCAATGCGGAACGCATTAATTAATTATTGCGTATGAAGTATTTTTTTTTACTTTTGCAGTAATATCGGGAATTAATAGGCAGAGAGAATTATCGGTATTTAAATCTACATTAATAGTAATTGCCGATAAAAAAGGTAAATAAATGCACCTACTGAGTTGATCTGGCTAAAGTCTCATTTAGACCAACCGAGTATGCGGCCGAGAGAGTTAACTGAGCCGAATACAAAACAATATTATGAACACGAAGCACGGAATTGGGCCGAGCGATCAGAGGAATGATTTTACGTGAGCGAGTGAATAGAAACTGCTTATATTTTCTCAGCCGAGCGGATACCCCCACCATTTGTAGCACACCTTCGCTCACGTTGTTAACGTGTCAAAAGAGGCGTTTGAAGAGTGTTGAATCGAACGAAACGCGTGTAAAAATTAACTGAAAAAGCCTATATGATGCTAGACCAGGGATTTTTTAACCCTGTACCACACACTCATGCCTGCGGACGCATGCGCCCTTAGAAAGTATACATATAACAATAATAAAAAAAATTATAATTGTATACGATTCATATATTCATCGCACACTCTCAACTTTAAGAAATTAGTGAATGAAATGCATTGACAAAGTTTGCACTCATTGTGGTTTGTTAATTTTAAAGATATATCTTATGTCTTTTTATTTTGAAAAGACATATAAATGTAAATAAATCTGTTATGTTCTGATATTTATTAACAATTCAGTAATAGTACAAAAAAAGGAGCTCGCCATTCGTTTAGGAATGGCTGGAACCACATTCAACTCAATGCGGACTGTCTGGGACACACAGCTGTACTCGATTTAAACCAAATGCCACTTATTCAACACTTGTATTCTGCCGGTATTGCTTTGCGGTTGCAAATCATGGCACCTGGCGAAGACTCAGAAAAACCGTATACTGAGCTTTGAGAACAGATGCTTGCGTCGAATAATGGGGGTGAGGTGGTTTGATTTTGTGAGGAATTCTGAGATAAGTGGGCGTACAAGATAGCGTCCCGTCACGTCAGTGGTTATGGAGAGACGTTCAAACTGACTGGGTCACGTGCTGCGGATGCCTCCGGAAAGCCTCAATCCTGCCTGCCTCTTCTTTCGACCGGTGGGATTCCGGCCTCCCGGATGTCCATCGGGTACTATCCATAGGATCTACTCGGAGGAACTGAGGGATGCTGGCATGTCATGGGAGGAAGCAAAGCAATTGGGGGCAGACAGGGAAACATGGAGGTGCATCGTGGCGGCCATATGCTCCACATAGGGAGTGAACATGGCCAAAGAAGAATAATAAAGTGATTGTAACACATATGATGGAAATCTCGTTTTTTTTATAAATCCGCCGTGCGTTCGCCACCATTGTCCTCAGACTTGAATGCACCTGTTACTATTATAAGGTTAAGAACCCCAGGAGTAGACGCTTACTCAGTCAACATTTTTGCTAGGCCACGTACTCGATTGATGTAAAAGAGCCTTAAAAATTGATATCTATCGTGTAGTTAGTATTTACTTAACAATTTCGTTACTTAACAACATCTGCAAGCACAGTCACAATATTTGATTCTAATGGAGTTTATCTTCGCAGAATAACAAAATTAGGACAGGATTAGTGCTTGACTAATCGCTTTTGCTTGTCCTCTTTTCAAGTATCAGATGGGTGGAAGGATTTTGTTCCATAAAATATTTTTCTGAAGTAGATAAATATTTGATAATACTTATCGGGTGACCATATTTTGTTGCAGTTACGGGCACGTGAACAATATCAACCGAGTTTAATTGATAACATATAAATGCAGTTTACGAATGTGGGTAAATTTCAAAATATTTAACGGGAGGAAAAGTTTGACATTATTATTTGCGTCAAGAGATTTGTTGCTTAAATGCATTTTGCAGTAGAGCGCGATATATTTGAAAAGTAATCAACTACGTATCAATCAATGTTAGGGCGCACGCAATGCAGTTATTGACACCACATAGTTGCCAAGTGCAGGTAGGCTAAGCAGACATGTGCGACATAGTAACATATATGAATGACCCATGTCCCACAATGAATCTTTCAATAGTTGTATCGTATAAGCAAAGTCCAGTTCGCAATTCATTAGTTTATCAGTAATTTTAGCAGAAAAATCTGTGATCATTTGCCACTCCCTAGAATTTGCCGCCCCTAGGCTACTGCCTACTCGCCTATGCCCTTGGTACGTCCCTGCCTATTGGGAAACACTGGCATATAGAATTATGGTATTGGATAATTTTGCATGCTTGATGTTACTTGTATTTTAGTTTAATCACGACACTTCAAATCAAGGATTAATGTGTAATCATAATATGTATTATGTTTTTATTCAATTATTTGAATTATCATATAACCTAATATGAGCACTAACTCACTGTGCTATTAATAGGGGTTTTGGGTGTGGTAAATAAAAATGGCAAATGTTTTACATTGTTTTATTTTTTTATTAATCTCATTAAAAAAAAAACAATAGACACAATGAGACGTTATTAATTATAATTAAATATTTGGTTACATTGTCCACTAATGTGACCTGAGGTACTACGATTTCTGGCCAAACTAAAAGTGACACGTGACAGAGTGAGTCTGGTCAATGGTGCAGTGATCAACGACATTGGCTTCCCCGACGGATCTCACAGGTTCAAGTCGTAGTACAAACAGCCTTTTGTTAAAAGGCACTTATGTCTGTGCTGTCTGAAAATTCCCTCCCACCCTTCCAATACTAAAATAATGGTGTAACGAGACCGATTAGCTTACCACTAGTCTTGTTCTAGCCCAATTCTCCTGTCTCTAATCTCGTCGGAAAATATAGCTTGAACAACTGAGCAGTGGCGGCCGGTCAATGTGGCATTGGATCAATTCACTTCTTGTATATGCAGGGGCGGTTATATTTCATGAAATAATATTCAAACATAACATTTATAATATTCACTCATTTTAAATGCCTCATGTTTTTATTGTCTATAATAAATATTTTATAAATCGATAACTAACAACACGCTTAAACAATAAATAACCCTGCGTATACAAGGGGTGCATTGATCCAATGCCACATTGACCGGCCGCCACTGCATACCATACAATAGTATACATACCAAGAGTATGCAAGCATATTTCACTGTACAACCTTTAAACTTCAGAACACAAAGAAACAAAGTCACTAATATTCTTGTCACCGGCCACTACTGTTCATAGATAGACTTCAACTGAGATACCCCCAACAGGAGGCTATATGCTTCACATTGGGAGCGGATATGGATTAAAAAAATACAGCTCTTTGATCTTATTTAATTTATTAGTTTATTTATATATTAGAGAATTTGCTTTATATCCTGATAATTTTGCGTTTTTTTTTAATTTTCTGTATTTTACAATAGATGTTGAATCGGTCCAAAATAAAATAAATGTCTGAAGTATTCAACATTTCTTTGTTTTATGAAAGCGTTTATTAACATCAACCCCTCCTGCCCAACAACAAAAATATTTTTCTCCGGCTCAGCTACAACACAATATTGACAACCTTTGTGTAACTATCTATGGAAAAAAATACATCCTCTGGAAGCAATTCCCTTACCATCTTTGGTACATATAGTAAAACTTGTCTCCTCACGCGCTGGTCTACAATCAACGCCATAGGCCTCGTGGAGTGTGACGCTGTACACGACAAACGAATGCGTATTATGAGATTGAACTCATTATGGCACCTGCCTCGCCGCAGGAGCGCTGCATGTAGTGTCTAGTTATTTTTAATCATTGCAGTGTCTGGACAGTGGTAAATATGTTTTATAACAAGCTATTCTCTATCTACTTGAAAAATTACTAAATGCTGCTAATAACAGTAATACATTGCAGGAAATTAAATTAAGAATAATTGAATGACAAATTATCAAACATAGAGAAGTCACCATAACATTATGTTAAATGTAACTCACTTCTTACAAAAAACCATATAACAGATTTGAAATATGACGGATGAATTTTTGTATTAATATGTCATAAGTTTGCATAAATTATTGGTTTTCTTGATCTCATCGCATTAATATGGCTATACCTTTGCAAGTAGCTGACTACTAGCAGGCATTTAAGCGATGTGTACTGCTTTTTTATTATAACCACTATTATACATGGCTTCATGCTGAAATGAATAGTTAGACTGAATTGAGACACAATCAATATATAGTTAAAGTGCTGCATTAGTGTCTGTATTCCTGTATCTAAGGTATACTAGCCTGTATCTTACAAATGGTCCTGCTGGATCTTTACTATTTGCGAGTACATACATACATACACCTATCCCTCGATTTACACGGTAGATAGGTTCCTGAGAAAAATGTGTAAATCGAAATTGTATGTAAAAATTAATGTAAAATTGTGTGGAAATGAAGTCCAAAAGATTCATTAAAAAAATATTGCAACGGTTGGTAGAGTTTTTATCATTCATCACTATCACAAATCACTGTGACTTGACTTGATGACTTGCCGTGAAAGTATGCTTCTTTTCAGATGAGGATGGTATCTTCTATTAAATTTTTTCATAAATCCGCAATGCTTTATTTGTAATAGCATTGGTATCAATTGGCATCCGTTTTTGAGTTTGGTCCTATATCCAAATTATTAATGCCTTTTCCATGTTTTCCATTGCAATATTTCTGATATATGAAGTTGTGCTCGTACTCGTAGTGCCAGCTGCTACATTTTCATTTTTTCTAATGGTTCTTATTGTAGCTTCATTCATGCTATATAATCTAGCAACATCTATTACTCTTTCTCCGTTTTGTAAAAGATCCAATATTTTTATTTTTTTGCTAATGAAATAACTTTTCTTTTTATGTCTTTCGAAATAATAAGGCTACAAATATTATTCAAGATATAAAACACGTAATTAAAAATTATTGACTCGTCTTTTACTTACGAATACATATGAAGAATTAAAATTTTCAAGTTAACGTTTTTAAGCCGTGTAAAAGCGAAAACGTGTAAAAAAAGTACAGTGTAAATCGAGGGATAGGTGTGCTATGATTTCATACTGGACATAACTGTTTTGACAGCTATCATGACAGCCAATTCGATTACGTTGCCATAAAACGAAAGCAATATTAAAAATAAAATTTCATTTTACTAAGAAAATAATTATGCTATAAAATATAATGTAACATGTATTAAGAAAAAATAAAATAGCTTGTAATTGAGCTGAATTCTGCTGTGAATAAAGTACGATACAATATTTTAATAATATTATCGGGATATTATGCTTTATGGCAATTTTGGTATAAGCTGTCAAGTTCAAGATCAATAGTGATGATCAAAATAGTTTTTAAGTCCTAGTATTACTATCGATACAATTCTTAGTACCTATTGATTGAAGTTTGGGAAATTAAGCTTTAATTAATAATATAATGTATACTCAAGAGATATGATGCTAATTCTAAAGATACAGGAAGCATTAGTATATTTTTTAGAATAATCATTTTCAAATTACTGGTTTTTATAATATTGTGTATTGAATATATTGTAAAATATGGTAAATTTATGATTATTACTCACGGGACAAAAAATCGTTACCTCATAAATATTTTATCTTTTGCCATAGAGTGCTGATCTCTTAATGTACATATCAATATATTATGAAAAGTATACATTTTTTCATCACTGACGCTGTGTGACTTAAAGGGCCCATACATTAAGGAACTTTGTTCCTGGAACTATCCACGTAATTTCTCAGGAACTATGTTCCAGAACATGTTCTTGAACACACGAGGGGTCACAGAAACGTCACCCGTTGAGGTTATGGTGTACAGTGCTGCGTCCGGACAAACGTTATTTGATATTATTTTATCATCCATTACGACAGCTTATTCTTATACCATAGATAATTCCAATATAACTTACTTTGGTTTATTTTGACATCTGTCTCATAGGGAGACATTTCAAAGTCAAAAATAGACCTCTTAAATGACGCCCGATGAGTTGATGTCGATGAGTGCTGCCTGCGTATATATTCTCGCAAGTAGTATTCGGTTTTTATGATTATCATTAGCTGTATTCTACAAAACATCAAATGTTTGGTATAAAGTCATGACGAAATATACTTTAACAGCTCGTCTACGGCTGCGCGCGCATGCATGTTCCCAGATTCCTCGTTTGTGTTCCGTTTTAGATGGTGAACATGGGAACCTATATCGGTTCACGTGAAATGTTCTACGATACGGCATGAACATGTGAATTTTGTTCCTTAATGTATGGCTGGCATCAGTGGCGGTTCTAGGTACTGGGCTAGGTGGGCTAAGCCCGACCTGCATTTTTCACCCAAAACTTTAGATGGCTGAATAAAAATGAACAGCAATTCGGCCGCTGAACAAAATAAATACATTTATAAGCGTAACTAACCTTCCCCAAATGAATATAATATCTTTGTTTAAATTTTCCTCTGTCAATATAAGACAATGCCATGTCTACCTACAATAATATTCTCGATTGTTTTGTATTACAATTTTAAGCTGAGCCGGCATAAAAAAAAACAATAACCCTATAAATAATTCATAGAGAACATTCAACGTGACGTCAGTTTGGCAACACCTATGTACATATTACGGGTCAGGGGCTAACAATTTCCAGCCCGCAACCATAGACAATATTTCTTTAAACTGGAACGCAATCTAGCACGATTCGATTTTGTTTGTATTTGTATGTACGGAAGCGTCATC
The DNA here is from genome assembly GCA_030503985.1 of Himalopsyche tibetana. Taxonomy (NCBI): domain Eukaryota; kingdom Metazoa; phylum Arthropoda; class Insecta; order Trichoptera; family Rhyacophilidae; genus Himalopsyche; species Himalopsyche tibetana. The sequence continues at coordinate 1,524,830 of JAPJYX010000052.1, read as the reverse complement.
AAACTCACAGGACTGTGTTTCAAATTTACTGGCTTTTGTCATTCATTGGGGGCTAAAAAGGATTTAGTCCATGGCCCATACACAAATACCAAATCGATGTATTATATAAAAGTGACAGCTCTGTATTGCTTTTTGTACTTGTTATTTCACTTTGAAAGACAAATTTAAGGTTATTATTTTATTATTTCTTACTTACATTAGCATTGATTTTATTATATAATAATTTATGCTTTGCAGTAGTTTCGTAGTATTTGTTAATTTGCTTGTAGATTAATGTATAAGATGAAGTGGAAGTATTCGTGGAATTTCGTAAATAGTATACAATGCTATGCCTTTCTCTAGCCCACCCAAGATTTCAGGTCAGGAACCGCCACTGGATGGCATGAAACACAAATTAGACTAAAGGGCTAAAGAGGGGTTGATTTAATGATAAAAATCATTTATCGTTTATCTAACCATATACTTATCATATTTTCTCAATACTGCAATTAAAGTCACCATATTATATAATGTTCTACTACGTATAACAATATATTCTAAAAATGGCAATATTATGAGAGAATATCTTGATACGTAAATCTTTTACCTGCACACACGAATACAACATAATTTGTAGTATAAAACTCAGTGATAGGAAGAGCATCGATTTGGTGTAAATATAACGATAAAAAATATTGTAGTCGGTCACAAATCGCCCCATCTCTACTGCAACGTAGTTGTTCCGCCGTCTGTCAAAAAAGAGGCCTAAAAACATAACTGTACACAAAAATTATAAAATTATTATCATTTTAATTAGGCATCGGTATGTACTCGTTGGCACGAAAAACGCTAGCAACAGGAATAATTATTAACAGAGCCGTATTTACCTTCAGGAATACCGTCCACACCGCTGCAGGTGGCCAAAACCCAAACTAACGATTCTCAATAATATTAACTTCTTTTAGACTCTGGTTAACCATATAAGGTTGCCGTGGCCGATTTATTTATATCTTGGACACGTTCTGTTATATCTGGCGCTCAGTGGATAGTACACGCGTCTTTAATATCGCGTATTTTGTGATTTTTCAGTGATAAACTCGAAAAAAATGGAAGATAAAGAGGCTTTGAAGCAACGATTAACACCGATGCAGTACCATGTTACTCAGGAAGCCGGCACAGAGAGACCTTTTACAGGTAAATTATGTATTAAAATATTTCTTATGTGCTGAAGTGCCTCTAGGTTCAACCTCTCTTAGATTTCAGTTGTTTTGTTAGGACTTAAAATTAGAAACAAACACTTTTAAGGTGTTCAATTAGTGAACAGGCACAATATTTATAAAAATAAAATAAAATAGTTTTTTTGTAACAGATAAAGCTTATTCTTTCACCTTAGTGTCAGTCATGTAATTATAATAGGTAAAGCAGAGAGAAATAATATTTTCACAAAATATTTAAAAAAAAAAAACAATTTAATCTGTCAAATTGTTTCCATCGCTATAACAGATCTCCACAGGATAGACAATTTTTCAAGCTCTCTTCTGTAAACCTCTGCTGATTTTTCGCTCATTAATTACAAAATTATTCACTTTTTACGTGTTTACTGTCAATACTTGGTGGAATGGCATTATAATAAAAATAACAAAACATTTTTAGTACTTTTTCCACATAAAATTTATTGGATCAGGACCGGTTTTGCTCATAGTGAGCATTGTCAACTGATGAGAAATACAATGAAACAGTGATATTCATACAAAAGTTAAGTAAGAAAAACAAGGTATTTCAACTGTCAGTTGACAATGCTCACTAGGAGCTAAACCGGTCCTGATCCAATAAATTTGATGTGGAAAAAGTACTAAAAATGTTTTATTATTTTTATTTTTTACAAAATTATTATTATTTCTTTCTTCTTCATGTCTTTTGGAAGAGATAAAGAATTTTAGAGATCCAAAGGGTGAATCGTTGAATTGCTATATATTTTAAATACAACACGACATGCTTAATAATTATTTGAAGGCTTGGATGTTTGTGATTTCTAAAAAATCCCTCCCATCCTTCCAAACCTAAAAAATAATAGGATGTTGCGATCAGCTTACCACAAGACTGTCCTAGCCTTATCCTTTCTACTACTACTTAAAAACAAAACAAAAAAATTGAACAACTGAGTAATAAGCAGTTATCGTAGAAAATATTCAATTGTGGTATCTCTATTAAGAGGTGTTATGCTCCACATTGGAAGAGGACATTTATAAAAAGAAAATTGAAGACTAGCAAAGTTTCTCATGTTGGCCTTGTATAAGCTGAAAGCAATATGTTGCCGGGTAAGTATTTCTCATTGGATGCTCACATTATTAAATGTGAATAAACCTTTAAAGAAATTAAGTTGGTTAAAACATAGGCTATATCAAAACTCCATAATCTATATACCCGCAAATATTAATGGAAGCTTTTAAAACTTTTATTAATCTATACCTTCATAAGATTATATTTCAAGTGACCTTATTTAACATAACCTGATATTATGCAGCGGACCTGTAGCCTATTGGTTACCATAGACCTCGGTTGCTGTTGGATGACAGGTTGGAATTCCAGTACGGATTTTTCAATCGATTTATAGATTTGTTTTATACGACATTCCCTTCTGGGCAATGTTCCCTCTAATTTTAGTAAGGTTATGTGCGCAAAAGACATAAGCTGTGCAACTTTGACAAGAAATAAAAAATGTGCGCCACATAACGGTATTTAGACCTACTAAACGAAAAGGTTGATTTTTAATAATGACAATAATTAACAACACTATTTAATGTCAATTAATTTATTCTGGTGGTGGTATAGCTGATGTTACTTTTGTGTGCTCTGTTGTAATGTATGTGCGCACACTGCTTCTGGGTTATCCGAAAAATAGAGTGTATCGAAGTAGCTCACTACTAATCCTGCCTTAGTCTTATCCGATCCTAACTCTCATAAAAAAAGAGAAACTGAATAATAGTTACACCTTATAAAACATCTTTTTTTAAAATACTCGGTAAGAGTCCATTTGCTCAACATTTGAAGCGGACATTTAAAAAAAAATTAACAGCCATTAATATTTGTATAAATGTTATTTTCACACATCATATTATAAGGAGATATGCCTGTTTGAGTCAGATTATTTATTCTGACATTAGTTTCTATTCCATTGAGAGACCATACATTGATAAGAGAAATGGTAGTTTTTTTTTATCGTATTCTTTTAAAATTTGTTACCCAAACACATTTAAGGAACGCTGATCTAATGTAATCATTTTACTCAAGTATGCATTCAATTCTTATTACTGATTGATCCTCTTGTATGTGTCTGTCTGTGCTTATCAATTTTCAATGTTGTAAAGGCAATAGAGGTCTCAAATTGCGATTCGTATTCAATTGCAGTTTAGCCATATCAAGGCTGCTGCCTTACACCACAAGCAGGGGTACCACAAGCTAATTTTGATTAGTGAATTTAATACTACCAACTTATTAAGCATAGAAAAAGTAGTCATTCGTTTGCAGTGTACGCGGGTTCCAATCCCCGTACAGACAATTGCATTTATTGATTTAAGGATTTGTGTTCAAAGATATTTTATTTTTCAATCATTTTCAAAATTTAAATTAATCAACTTCTTTTCGAAGGCATGGGTGTTGGTAATATAAAAAAAAGGTTCCTCCTACCCTTCTAATCCTAAAATTAACGACGCAAAGCGATAACGATTAGTTAACCACTAGTTTTGCCATATCAATATCATATATAATATAAATAATCATATAAATAAAATATCATATAAATATCATTGCAATCTATTTTTACTAGCTATGAAAAAAAAGAGTGTTGGTTTTTTAACAACACAATTTGCAAATCATTTTATTACTGAATCTCATGTCGTAAATTTTGAATTCATTGCCACCTCCCAATACCGTCCGCTCCCAATACGGAGCATAATGGAGGTGTCTCAACAGAAGTTTTTCTACGAGAACTGTTTGTCACTCAGTCGCTCAACCTCTCTTGTTTTCAAAGAGAGTAGTAGAACTAGTAGTTAACTAATCGCTCTCGCTACGCCCAGTTGTTCAAGGATCGGAAGTGGTGGGAGGGACATCATGTCTTGGAACAGAAATCGAGAAATCAATCGCGAAAATTCTGTTTGTACTGGGACTCGAACCCGTGAGGTCGGGCACAACGCCAACCACTGTACCATAAGACCCAACATAGTGAAAAATAGTGAAATTAATTTAATTCGATGATCCTTATCCAATTTAAATCCGTCAATCGATGTGTGGTAACCTTGTTCGTAGAATTACAATAGATACAAATAAGGCAGTGAAGCGTGCATGCTGCAATGTGGTTTGCAACTATTTTGAGCGACTCGCTGTCCCGTATATGGCTTCACAATAAAATATTGTTTGTGTATATTTATAATGCACAATGGAATCTAGGTTAACGTTGGCCCAATACAATGTGTGCTTAATTGTTCCTGATAATAAACCAATCAATAATGTCGACAACAATTAAAAAAATGATTCCACTTTATTATTACAATTGCTTGTGATGATGAAAATTCATGCTTATCTGGTTTTTATCTGATGTCCTCAGACATGATCGTTATTTCTTTTTATCAAACTTTAACAGAATTTCAAAGTAAAAAAAAAAAACTGTGGAATGACATTTTATTCACCATGAATTTCCACAATTTTATCTCCGAATCCATTGAAAAGGGGTGCATAATCACTGATGTATTATAATTATATATACATACATGCATTTTTATATTCATTATTCATCCTATAAATTATCCTCTATTTTACACGAATTTAAAATAACACGGTCCACTAAAAAGAAAGAATACTATATTTTTTTCAAAACTGTTTGTTCTAACACGATTCACATAGCTTTTTGGTGATAAACTGATCAACCTTTTCAGTCATTTTATAAATAAAACTATGGCCACTAATCGAGCTTGGAATACTTCAATGAATCTTGTTGTATTTTATTAATTTCAACCAAATTACAAATGTTTTTGATCTTTGATTTAATCGCCCGGCATAACTGCTCTATTTCTATCGATAACATACCATTGTGGTGTGTTTTGTTATTATTTATGGTTGGAAAATGTAATAAAATATCGCATAAGTTAAATTAGTTGTCAATGATAATGAAATTATGTTAAATCAACGGCATAGCTTGTTAACAATAAGTGTCAAGAAAATATTAATTTTTTAAATATATTCAAAGAGTTATGAGCTATTAACATCGGCTATATCGAACGACGTTTAAAAAATGCGTATTCCGCGTCCCCCGTAGACGATGTGTGAAGAGCATTGGCATATAAACTTCTATAAACTAATTGAAAAAATTCAAAAATAGTTTGTAAGATTTCCTGTATGTTAAAAAAATTTGTATTTGATTTCTGTTCCGTCATTTGCAGGATGTTTCAACAAATGCTACAGCGAAGGCATGTACGTGTGCGTAGTCTGCCGTCAGGATCTGTTCAGCTCGACGACCAAATACGACTCGGGCTGCGGATGGCCAGCTTTCAACGATGTCCTAGCCAAAGAGAAGGTCACTCTTCACAAGGACACTAGCACCGGTATGCGAAAGAGTAGCACTATCACGGAATAAATAATATCAGTTTGACTCTGAATCTCAGTAAATTGATCAAAATGAAAATATCACATTATGCACAGGAAAGGTGTTAATACCCGTTTCGGCGAACGGTCGTTATGTATCTATCTTGGGCAGACTTAAAAGTTCATTAAGAAGTTAAATATATATATTTTTACGAATATAGCAGTAAAGTTGATATTAACCTTTAAACGCCCGTGGACTTTTTGCGAAATATTTGCGCGACTCGTAGCTTTTATAAAAATAATTATATCTCAAAAACTAGTCAGCCTATGTGGGTAAAATAAAAAGCATTAGTAAAATAAAAGATTGTTTATAATTAACGAAAGCTTTATTTACAATTTTTCACATTTTATATTATTATACATTAAAGATGAAGTATTAAAACGATAAAAATTAGACAAAACTTAAATAATTTAAACCATAAAATTACAAAAAAATGGAGAATTTTATAGGTACAGAAAAAAATATGTATGCCCATTGAAATATGTTGTATGGTGTGGATAAAGCTGATTTATTACGGTCCGCTTAACACAACGCATACATCAACTCTTTGAGACCTACTGTAATTTCGTTTTTTCTATTCCCATGACTAAAATTATGCACCCAGCTAATACATTAAACAAAAGATAAATGGATTTTTTTTTTACGAAAAGCATGTTTGGTTAGGTTAGGTTTTATTAGTATTTTCTATTTAAAGTATGACTCGACCGCCAAACTGATAACTGTCAAAAACTCCGGCTGCCGATTCAAAATTTTTCAAAATGAAAGTTAAATTTATTAGTGGATAACTTTCTCAAATAAAATCAAATCAATTCAACAACTTAACAATAAAAAATAATCACAACTTAATTTTGAATATTATATTCTTTACAGTAATAATGTTATTTGAAAGAAATCGGTTGTACTATTGATCTTATAAATGGAAGAAAACACGCGGCATTGTTTTTGCGTGCAAAGCACGTATAACAATTTATCACACTTATTGTTAAATGGCACGTAGAATACGCACATATTTGTTTCTCAATTTTGACAAAATGTGCTTATCGCTTTTTGTAACGAGACGTCTCAATTAAATATTTCAAGTGGAGAATAAACTGTGAAGATACAAGTCTGACTGACGAGCTGTAAACACATTGAATAATTTTGGATACTGTCTTCAATATGACAACCCTGTACCTTTATTAAATGCTAAATTGTGGAGATTAACATTATAATCAATCCTATAGTTTATCCAAATAGTTTAAGTAAAATGTAAAAAAGAAAACATTACTTTCCCGTGCATAATCTGTTGGTTTCAAATAAAATTTCAGTATGTTATGTAGTACGGTAGATCGGGAATCCAATTTATTTTTATGTTGGTCTTAATATGTAACTAAACCAGCCAAATTCCTCAATCAACCCCCTTAAACCCACCCCCAATTCAATATTTATTGAACACTATTACAAAACTCATTTGTAATAGTTTTTTCTCAATCACCTGAGTCCTGAGACAATCCATAATGAATTAAATGAGGCTATTATTTGCAAACCCGGCTCGTTCCAAAATTGTAAAAACATAAACCATGAATGTAATTTAGTAAATAAATATAAATTTTGAATGTATTTTTAGAAATCAGTCTCAAACCTGGTTTGATAACATACAAAATATCATTCCAAAGTAATGTAATACTTATAAAATGTACCTATATTGTTTTACAAAATGAAATAAAATTTTCATTTTTTAACCGTTTTGAAGCGTGCCAGGTTTGCAAATAATAACCTCAAATGTTAAGTAATAGCTAACGCTCTTAGGCAGGGTGGGGAACCTTTTTTTCTCTAAAGGCCGCATTCATTTTTCTGATTCGACATGAAGGCCGCAAGAAACACTGACTAGGGATTTTTTGGCCGGAAACAATTTCGTGCCAATTTCTAAGGCCCAGAAATTTGCAGATTTCCCAAAATTACCAGCGTGGGACCTTTTGTTTTTGGTCTTTCAAGGATTTTGACATTTAAAATCCCAAGAATTTACAAAATTACAAAAATTTACAGAATTAGATAATTGGCCAGAAGGCCGCACCAGAGTAGCCAAAAGGCCGCAGGTTTCCCACGTCTGCTCTTAGGTGTCAATCGTGTTTGATTGCAGTGTCCACGAGTTTGAATTCTTAGATACTTTCATAAATTGATTTCCTAGAAAGGTATGTGAAAAGAATCATTCAGTTTTCTAATTCAACTGTGGACTCTGGCAAAGTTTATTTCTTATACTTTTTTTACAAAAGAAATACCCTTCTCTTATTTCCCTAATCACCAATCCTATCCGCTATTAAATTACTAACCTTTGTAATATGTGATGTCTGAATGTCGGTTACCTTATTGGGAGGCTTGTGAATGTGCCAGTGCTATTTATCTAGATCTTTTATTGCCACACAATTTGGTACGACTCCAAGCAAAAATATCGGTTATCTTAAAGAATAGCGTCGTGAAGCATTTGATGTTTAATCGAAATTGCCGCCAACACAGAAATCGTTCGTGAATTATTTGTTTTAATTAATTATACAAATCTAAGAAGCGTTATGATCTTTGATTACTGTCAGAATAAATGTATATTCAATCGTATCTTAATTAAGGTGTATAAGTAGTTACACATAGCTTCCAATATTAACGATTTCGCGGCAAAATCGGTACGATTGAATATACATTTATTCTGACAGTAATCAAAGATCATAACGCTTCTTAGATTTGTATAATTAATTAAAACAAATAATTCACAAACGATTTCTGTGTTGGCGGCAATTTCGATTAAACGTCAAATGCTTCACGACGCTATTCATTAAGATAACCAAAATATCATTGCTTGGGGTGATTTTTTGATAAAATAATTCAAATATTGATTATTTTTGTATTAAGAAAAAAAATACATTTATTATATACTGGTATAAGTTATTTTCTTTACCGTTAAGGATCAAGAGACAGATGGCCAAGCGATAATCTGATACTCTTTGTAATTTTTTTTATCTAATCAGAACTAAGTGAAATAAACTGTGTTGTTGACTCATTCTAAACAAAATGACGGCAATAAAGATTAACTGGAACTTAGCTATTTTCTGTATTCGTTCACTGTTTACTTTATTTACCGCTTTTACTCTTATCGCATGAACGTGGAATGTTGGATTGTTCTGTCTTTGATTTGTGATTGTCTTCATATTTTATCTTATTGTTTCAACATCATTCATATTTAGGTTTGCTCTTCTGTGCAAATATCAAATCTTAATTCGTTTGCAACAAAAAATCGGATTCAAACTGCTTTTTTAAATATCCAAAGCAACACGTTGATTTATTCAATCTATTCATCGATTTGAACAAAATCTAGGGTTTTTCAAAGATACACATAAATAATGCAAATGTCCTATACTCATGTGGTCAATGTCTTCCTAAAGGTTTAGTGTAAGTCAAGGAATACTTAATGTGTAAATTGTATTCACACTTCATACCATGGGTAAATACGTTTGAACCAAGTCCAAAATAAAGGTTTCTAAGATAAGAATACAAAAAAAAAAACACTAAACTATTTTGACTTGAATACAAATGTAAAAAAAAATACACTAAGTATCTACTACGAAAAATTCCAGGCACGTAACAAATGGACCTTTCAAAATTCTCAACCGCATAACTAAAAAACTTTAAAGTAGAATTCCACGTTAGTGACTTACTGTTGTTCAATATATATTAACGTTATAAGTGTTTGTATTGTATGTGGCGGAATGTCGGGTTTTTTTTGAAACACTTACTGTAAATTTATGATCAACATGATTTACGTATTCTACTGTTTAATTTCTATAAAATTATCATTTCTTTCTTTTGACAATGACATATTGGATTGATGTGACGCGTTGTAGTAAAAACTCTTATAAAAATTACACTCTACGAGATTTTGATCCGTCACTATCATTGTGAAGCGCATGTTCGAATGTTTATTTCAATGTAAAACCATGGTAAGTGCAATAGTGATGAATTTAATAATAATTATGTATATAAATGCAAACTCGTTATTTTTCTCCATAAAGTCAGATAATTTGGTCTTGCAATAAGATCAGTTATCTTGTTACATTGTCATGTAACCATGCCTTATCGTGAAACTAAAGTAATTTTACTGATCAACGACAACCCAGCAAAATAAAAACATTAAACTGTAATATCTCGAAACATTTTCATAATATTGCTTCGGATGTCGACATATTCCACGTAGACGTGGGTGAGTTCCAACGAATACTATTTTTTATGCATTAAAGTAGAGTTCGTCGGATCTTACTCAGTTGACTTCCTTGCCACTTTTTTTTTTACTGCTTTTAATATTAAATTATACTATATTTTTTTCTCCATTGTAAAAGTTTTAAATTTATAATTTGTCAACCTTGTACAATGTTTATTGAATAAATAAATAAATAAATACATAATCGAAATTTCCACTTACCATGGTTTTACTCTCACGGTGAGATAGAATGACTATTGCCATAAGCTGTCTTCGGCAGAATATAAATCATTTATTTTGCTTGCAGTATTTATTTTATCTATTTACCTAACTTCTGTCCTAATTCTCTAATCTATATTGTGATAAAAATAACCAAAAACTTGAGTAGTGTAAAAAATACAGTGACCGTTGTAGTTTGGTTGGCACTGCCATCTATTTGTAATTTATAATAACAATGATGTCTTCTTTTAACTTCCACGATACATGAAGAAGTTTCTCTGCTACCGTGTGACATAAATAATCATGAAGTATTTATTTAATCGTAAATTAAAATGAATCTCCACAAAGTTATCCATCAAAAAAATACAGTAATATTATCGTATAAATATGACAAAATCTTCACTTTGTCTATTGTCTTTCAAGTACTGTTTCTAAATAAATTGTCTATTTCTGTAAATAATATGTATAAAAAAAAAACTTTATTTTCCTCGGTGAAGGTCTGAAGGCTTTTTTCTAATGTCAACCGTTTTTCTCACCCCTCTCTTCCTTCCTTCCTTCAAAAATCTTTTTTTTTCCTGAACCTGTTCATAAAACCTCCCTTTTTAAATCACGGAATCGGAACCATATTTCTGTTTCTTTTTTTGTTATTGCTTTTTCATTAATTCATCTTCATTTTCATCGTCGTCATATTTTATGGTTATTATTCATTAAAATATTTACTAACAAACAAACTATTTATCACTTACAATGTTGGAAATATGAAATAACACTTCTTTTCTATTATTATTATTAACTCACATTGCAAAACTCGATTCGAATACAAAAATAATGTACATGAATTTTTTTTGGGTGTTGGTAATCCTGGTTTATTTTTTATTATTTTACTATTTTGTTACGGTTTTTTTATTGTTGTTTTTAACCCCTCCTCATTCGACTTGCTGTAACAATCCCTGACACAATATTTTTATTCCCTGACATATTCCTTATTTTATACGCACCATAAACAATAATTTTTGCACCCCATGCATACTTGATAATATTTTGTTTTAATCTATGGTCTATTACAAATGCTTTTCAAATCAAATTTGTTGATAATAAATGCTTATTGCCAACTAAATTATTCCACCCAATGTCTGCTTATCTCTTGTATTTTCATGTTTATTTGAATTAAATCAAATTTAATCAATAAACTACAAAAAACATTTAATAAGTTACTCTAATTTTGCACTTATTTTTAATTAAAACAAAACTATTTCTTCAATTCTATCTTTATATTCTACATCCGTCCAATGACTAATTCAAACAATTCATTCACAATTTATATTCCCTATTAATTGTCGAATTCCTTCAATTATTATTTTTATCCCTTATCCGCTTTGTTGTGTCCAATCCGAATATCCCTGTGTCCCTTCAAATGTCAATACAAAATCAAGTGGGCGGCAACATCTTACTGATTCTGACGCGCCCAGGCCTGGTGAGGACGGAGGTGCGCTGCGCGGTGTGCAGTGCCCATCTAGGACACGTCTTCGACGACGGCCCGGCGCCCACCAAGAAGCGGTTCTGCATCAATTCGGCGTCTATCGACTTCATCCCCGGGGAGGGTGCACCGACCGAAGCATCGTGATCGACAGCGAAGGCTTCCGAAGAGTGCTGCGGTGTATTGTGAAGGATTATAATATATTTGATGAGGGATACGAGTTTTGAGCTACATTATATGAATGGTCTATTATATTTTATAAAGCAAATAAATATTTATTATTTCTAAATTGATTTCTTCAAATTATCATGTTTTAATAAAATACTAGAATTGATTTGAACCATGTCACTTTCGGTCAAAAATAAATTTGCTACAAAAGAAGTTTCTTAATACATACACTATTTGATGTCATTTATCTTGGAAAAATATTGAAGTTTCAACAAAATCTTCATAACGAACTATTGAAAATATCTTATGACAAAATTTAAAGAACACCATTTCGTCTATACCATATTGTAACTTATTATCAATCGGCCTCTGTGTTTGGATATGCGCTGTTTATTCCCTGGAGGAGCCTAAACTGTGCCTAACTTGATTCCTACACCCCGGGACCATCTGTGTGATGTATTTGTTGGAGCTACGAGCTGGAGCGCTAGTATGACAGGAGGATTTGGAGACAGAGAATCTTGGAGGCAATGTTTCGATTGTAAATAAGAGATTTGGTTCAAATCAATTGATAAAGTAAAAAATGCCGGTCATTTAGTTCCACAAGAATAATGTTATATTGTTGATAGACTGTTTCAGTATAACAACAAAACTATCTGTACTTTTGACTTGTAATCTTTCTCCATTATTATTTCTCAAAAAGGAAAGTTGTCCTGAATTATGTTCCTGAGCATTTTTACCTAAAGCCAAAGAGAATTTTTGACGTATTCATAGTGAATCTAATTTGAGAATAAAATAATAAACTGAAAGATAGAAGCAAAAAAAATATATAATTATATATCGTTTTGTAATTCAAGACCATCAGATTCAAATAGAGATATCTTCTAAATTGGCTACATTCTTAGTCTATGTGTATTTTTTCTAATAGTCTTAACGGTTACATAGAGCAATGAAAATAGCTTTCAATGAAATAAAATAAAAACTTCAATTCAAACACATGCTTCTTTGCACCCATTCCAACATAAAAACACACCTTATTTTGTATCTCCAGAGATAGAGCATGTCCGTTTACAATTTGGAGCATAAGTTCTTTTTACGGAGCATATATCATCAGTTTACTGCCAGAAAACTTTAAGTCTAAAATTAGGTGTTTTTAGTTATGATTGCAGATCAATAGATTTAAACACGCTTAATCATCTAAAAATACAAGCTTACTCATTATACATTTATTTATTTCGATATTTAAAGCAGTAATACGAACTAAGACAATTCTGTTGTCAGTTATTGAACGCTTTTTAGCTGTACAGGTTTTATTTTTACTACAGCTAATCTAAGACAATTTGACGACTAAATGTTTTCGAGCTGTAAACATTTTGGTCAATTGTCGTATATTCATTTGTATTATTGTCTACGGCCACGATACATTAACAGTTTGCCTCATGATATTTGAAAAAGACTCGCAATTAGACCATAGGTAGACCGTAAGATTGTAAAGATGAAAGAAGCAATATGTAGCAGTTTGCTTATTGCTCCCACTATACCCTGCGTTGTGATTTAACGTGTATACAAAGTCATTACATGTGCACATGCAGTAAAAAGATATGTCACTGTTTGAATCTGATTGACTTATTAAAACTTACAACATAGGTGCTTTTGATGGTGCCCCAGTTTAATTTTTGTGTTTGCATGTTTTGTCGGAACTTGGACATGATAATTATATAAATTAAATACTGCTGAAATATTAAATTCTAGTCTTAATCAACAAAACTTATGGAAATTCACAGTATTTAAATCATCCATATTATTAATTATTACTTAAAAGAACATTGAAAACAATTGAAGACATCACCTGGACAGCATTGTATACGGCACATCTTGGTATAATTCTATCGAATGACAGAGCTACAGCATGTTAATACACCCTATAGTAGAACAAATCTATATAGAACACAAGGTTTTTCTCAGCTCCTGTAAATCATCAAAATGTTCCGTACAGCATTATTCACGAGATGTCTTCAATTATTTTGAATATACGGTGGAACCCTGATTCATTGTGCTTTAAAAGCCCATAAAAAAATAACATAGCTCAAATATGTTTTCACACGAACTGTTTATATTGGATATATCAATAGGCATTTTGCCATATCGTGCCCGCTGGTACCACGTGATAAAAGATTGTCCAAGCTCGTTGATAGTGTATTCTTCACCAGACTTTAGTTTCTTATTATTATTATGATTATCGCAGAGCTTATTCTTCGAAGCATCATTTAAGATGAGAGGTGGTGGTGGTAGTCACAGACGTAGTAGTAATTTGTTGTGTCAACATTTTTTTATTCAATTTACCAAATTGTGTCGCTTAAGATCTTTTGCCGATTACGGGTTGATACAATGAAACGATGAATGCGGGTGATTGGCCAGAATAAATCGGGGTTCCACAAACTAAACCTTTTCAAATCCCCATAACATATGATTTAAAAAGAACAGCTTTTCGGTGGCTATAGTGTTAAACTGTTTGCGGTTAATGTATGGTTGTGTAAAACAATACGTTCAAAACATATATTTTTTTTCAAAAATATTCTTACTAATGATATTGTAATACTTAATTAATTTTATCATATGAACTAATGAAATGCCTTATCACGTTTTTTGTAGTAAGTTAACGAAATCGGTGGCCTAATCTTCCATACCAGCTTCTAATATTGAACATGACACTTGCTCCAGATAACCAACGTCATTTAAAATACGCCCAATCCTTTTTTTACGTGTAAAAAGATATATTACTTTTAAAAAAGCTAATTTAGTCATCGCAAATGAATTTTATTTTAAAATTTGTCTATTTAATTCATACAGAAAGAGTCTTTGTATGTTTCTTTCTTTCACAACGAAAAATAATACTGTAAACATATTTATGTACCTCAATCGTTACATTCAATTTTGAAACAGATAATATAATATATTATCCAATATAACTCTACGCGGACTGTCTGGGAAAAGCAAGCTCTACATTGTTAATATCAAATGCCTCTTTTTCAACACTGGACAGTCTACCAGTGCTTCCTTAGGGTAGCAAATCATAGCACCTGACGAAGGCTCTGATACCAAGCTTCAAGAATTGATAGTCACGTCATATATTGAGGGTGAGGTGGTTTAATTTAGATAGGAAATCAAGAGATTTGGAATCAAATCAGATAGTGCCTATTCTGCAATGGTTCTGGAGAATTATCGTTGCATAGTCATCTTCTTCTCTGGTGCCAGGGTCAACTTTAGTTGTCTCAAATTAATCTCTTCCAATCTGCTTGGTCTTCCAATTCCTTACACCAATTTTTGGGGGCTAACACTCTTGGCCTTGTAACACCCAGTGGTGTAGGAAGGGGTCCTATCGCCTGGGGCACCCAAAATTTCTTCTAATTTTGTTTTCAAATCGCTTTTATTATCTATGAACTAGGAGTTTGGGAACTACAGGTGGCTTAATTTTTTTTGTATTTATAACTAAAATTTCTCGAAAAATATTCATATATTTTTGAAAATGCAGCCTCCAAAAATGTGCTGCCCAGGGCGGTCCGCCCCTGCCGCACCCTCTTGCTACGCTGCCGGTAACACCCCATCCATTTAGAAAAGTCTCGGTCTTCCAACGAATCCTCTTCTTTCATTAACAAAAAATGTGATCTACTTTTGCAATGACAATTGTCTTACAATAAAATCTGTTATAAATATTTATTTTTATCAGTAATTTTCTCAAGCTAACATTCTAATGAGGTGCCTCGATGGATTTTTGCTCTTGTCGAGCTTGGTCTTCTGTTTCGGCATATTGAATAATTGTTTATGCTGTTCACGAAATGACTTACGTTAAAAAATTACGTTGCATGAAATCACGCAAGCATAAAAAATGTCATTAAAAAAATACGTAAAAATAGGACAGGGTGTAAATAGCTAACAATATTGTTGTGTGTTTGTATTAATTGTATGTTAAAGTAACCCCTATCTATCAGATATCAGATAATGGGTATAGAATTAAATTAACTGTACGTACATATATTTTTCTATTCTAAACATGTGCTACAAATATCTTTCCTTCAGTCGCATCGTCATATTGTAGTGAGAAATATAAAAAAGAATCATTTTAAGAAGAAGATCTTCAAAGATAACAAATAATTGAAATTCTTTTGGAAATTAAACTTGTGTCTTTTACTGACAGTTCTGGATCACTTTCAATTCTTGATAGAAAGACTTAATATTTATCACAATGATCAGGACCAAGACAAAAAAAAACCTGATGTAATCTGTAATGAATTAATCCAAAATTATCAAGTTGTGTCGAATTAGTTTACAGATGTGTAAAAGGATAATTTCTAATCGGTAATTATTAATAATATTTATTTCATAATGTGAATCTTGAGTTGTAAATAATTAATATTATATTTTAATTCAACTTTGAAAATAAACGTTTTTATTGTTAACTATTGTTTTTTCTTTTGTGTCGAGTTTATCCTTTGTCAAGTGGTCAGCATTGTTGGCTTCAAATCCCAAAACAGAAAGTTTCATTAATTGATTTATGGATGCCTGTTCGAAGGCATGGATGTCTGTGATGTCGTAAATTTCCTCCATCCCATCCAATGGTGAAAATAGGTGTAGCAAGAAAGATAACCTAACCATTACACCCTGTCTAAGCTATATCTTACTATCCGTACTCTCTATAAAAAAGAGAGGTTGAGTATTTGATTAACAAGCAGTTTTGACGAGATAACCTCCATTAGAAACGCTTATTCTCCATTTAAGAGCGTTCATGATCAAAATAATTGTATTGAGTTTGTATTTAAAAATCAAGTGGACGAAAATTCATTGAACATTATTTTGAAGTTACATATAAGCTTTTTTGAAGCCCCAAAGCGCCTCTTGCACTTATGGATTGATCCACCACTGCAGTAATGAATTTTCACAAATTTACCTCCGAATCTATCAAAAATATTACTGGCATTGTTTCTCTCCTCAAAAATTCTTGCTCTATGAATAATGAAATGTTGTGGTGAACAACGCCATATCACAAAAACAATATTCATTTTTTTTACATCAAATCACAATAAACCACGATAAAAATAATGTGTCAGGGAAGGAATGACGTTTTTATTTTACAAACGTGATAAAAGTACATGAGTTATTGATAAGAGTTGACCATTTCAAATGGCGTACCTACCTTTTATAACAGGTGCAGATTTACAGAGAACTACACTAAAATCAAAGCTTATCTGAGAGTCACAAATGAGTTAATACTCTCTTTTTAAAGAGTGTCGACGAAGAAACAAAAGCCAAATAGAGAGAAGATAGCTTAAGGGTGTGGAACCATGGAGTAGCACCATCATAGGACTAGCGTCAGGGGCTTAGCGATGGATGCTCTTATCCAGGTCTGATAGGGACAGTGGGACACCTCTGCCATGGGCCACAAGACCTACTTATTCTTTCCAAACATAAAATGGCGAAAAAAGATAACCAAAGTTTTGACTCAGTCACTGAACAAGCAAATTCATTTCTGATGCAGAATAAAGCAAAAACACATTCTATAAGAGTGTCGCTTAATGTACGACGAAGAGGAAGAGCTGCACAAGTTGATTTAACGGTCTATTGGACTGATCGGTCAGGCCAGCTAAGTGGCATTTAACCTTTTAGCTGCCGTAGACAAAAGTACGTAATTACCCAACACGCCGGCTATAATTTGCAATTATTAATTTAATTAGTTATTAACAAGTTAACT
Organism: Himalopsyche tibetana; assembly: GCA_030503985.1. Lineage (NCBI taxonomy): Eukaryota > Metazoa > Arthropoda > Insecta > Trichoptera > Rhyacophilidae > Himalopsyche > Himalopsyche tibetana. Next base: position 1,507,384 of record JAPJYX010000052.1, on the reverse strand, counting down.
GGCGTGTTGAGCATGAAAAAATTTATGAGATATCTCGCCTGGCAGCCATTGAGTTAAGGCAAATTACAATGATTTTAAAAAAATTGCGACGTCATATAGAGAACGAGTAGAACCTCAACATAGAAACTTTTCGTTTATCTTGAGTGATTGGTTTTCTGCACATAATTACACGCTACCAAGTCTTCAGCGGTTATTCTTAAATCAATCCTATTCAATGAAAAAAACCTGTAGATGTGTTAAACGTTTATTACGCCACTGGATATCGCTGTTTAAAATAAGCGAATGGGGAAGCAGCGGTTGGTGGAGGAAGGCAAGTAAGTAAGCTAGTAAGGGTGTAGTTAATAGTAGAATAGGATTTATTTTTGAGTTAAACGATAGATGTAAAGAATAGTAGATTAGAATAATGTCTCTAGACCGCCACTGAAAATGAGTTTTCCGAGATAGTGCTAATAAGTCAGCAAAACAGTAATAAATATTTATTATTTGGTATGAATCACGCACAATTCGCTGTTACACTTCCTGAAGCTTATCCAACGCACAACACAGGACTGTACTAAGCATTAATCTATAAAACATTTAAAATGTAATGAAAATAAATCTGTTTTAGAAACACTAAAATTTTCAATATAAAGTAGAATGTTAGAATAGATCAGAAGATGTATCGTAAATCTCTTCTAAGCCAGTATATCGTTGATTTACTGGCAGAAGGCGATAAGTTAAAAAACCTTGCTTTGAGATATATATCTATTACTTATTGTTCAAAATACTTCATGAAATTCGAAAATGATAATGAATTCAAACACATTAACTTATTTTTGCAAAATAATAACATTTAACAGAATTGACTTGATGTATATTATGTTTGAATTATGTAAAAATACACAGAATATGGATGCACTGGTTTTTTTCAGAATACAGTGTGCTAAAATCTATCTAAAGTCGAACTCGGTTGTTATGATCACGGAAAAAGCGCGATCTCAGATGTAATGAGGTCAACGTTCGTTGACATTTTAGTTTATGGTTTTCTCCATACATTTATTCACTTTTAAAAAAAGCTACTTCTCGGGAGCTGGTATGTATTTGAGTTAACGTCTTCTGCAAGAATGCTGATGATATATAGCTAAGCTAATGTTAAAGCTCAGTTGACAATGCTCGCCATGAGAGAAACCGGTCCTGACCTTTTTAAATAAAGTGTAAATAAAGTACAAAGGAATATTGTGTTTTTATTAATAGCTAAGCTAAGTTTAAACATAGTTCTGATGAGGGTGTGCAAACCAAAATAACTATCAACCATTGATAAAATAATATTTGTTGAGCTTAAGTACTTCACCTTCAAAAATATGCATTAAAATTACTGATTCAGTCCTGATGATTATTGTTATTCAGATATCAGTGATTACTCACACCGCTTTTGTACAAAATGAGTTATTATTTATTTAGTACCGTTTAGTTTTGTGTAATGTTATGTACTAATATTCAAAAAGAAAATAGCGCAAGTAAATTACAATTTATTTAACAGCATGTGTTTCAAAATTTGTATCTTATAAGTGTGGCACTTAACAAAGTTTTCTCCGGTTGTTTTAAAAACCAATTTGTTGATTATTTTACCTTGCGGAATACTTTCAAGCTTAAAACGCCAAATAGGCTTTTGCGTACAGTTTATAATAAATTATTCGTGTTAACCCTTCATGTTCGGTTGACGGATCAAAAACCACTCCCAGGGACGACGTTGTGTTAACTCCTGTTTTATCTTCCATTTATAAGAAAAATAGTTAACCGATTTCGTTCAAATAACATGATTACTATGAAAAATAGATTAAAATTTGAGCTGTGATTATTTTTTATCGTATGAAGAAGTTCAACTGAAATATTTTATGTTTTTTTGAGCGCCTATGAGTCGGCGGCTGGAACTTTTTAGAGTTACCAGAGGCAATGCGAGTGATACATTAAAATAGAAAAATACTTAACAACTACTGGTTTAATATAGTGATTGGACCGAATGATAGCAAATATGTTTTTAGGACAAAACGATCCATTTATCGTTTTAATGTGTTCAAGCTAAAGCAATGTGTTCAGCAACCTGAAAATCAATTTCAGTTTGCTGAGCTTGAAAGGTTAGGCATTGACGTTTGTGATGTCTCGTTCTCAGTGGCGTAACCACCATACAACGGGGACTATGCAACCCATAAGGTCCCATGGGCCCAGGGGACCCCAAATTTTTTTTCATATTGAAATTTAAAAAAAAATATATTAACACTAAAAGATTTGTACTCAGAAAGAGTAGAGATAAAAAGATAGGTCTAGAACAGGACTTGTGGTTAGCTAATTGCTTTGTCTATACCCTGTTTTTAGGGTTGGATGGGTAGGAGATATCACACACCAGTGGTGTAGGAAGGGGTCTTGCCGCCCGGGGCGGTCTTTGAATTTGCCGCCCCCAATATTTCCTGTAATATTGTTTTTAAATCACTTCTTCTATTTTATTCTATATGTGGCTTAATTTTTTTAATGTATAAATCTAATTTCTTGAAGAATATTGTATTTATTTTTGAAAATGCCGCCCTGCCGCACCCCCCTTACTACACCACACTCACACACACCTATATTGTTGAACAGAAATCCATTCATTAACAGTCCTCTGAGCAATGCTCGTTTTTAATATTCAAATCCAGTGAAAAAATTGAAATATTTTAATTAATTATCTGTTATCCTTTGATTTGTCAATTCAGTAAAAACAGATAAATAAATTTCCTGACAATGTGAGCTTGACTCATGCATGCAACACTTGTTATGTTCCATCAATATTGTTTTCAAATTAGAGATAATTACAAGGCGCGCGCTTAAATCCTTTAAAATAGCATATATTCTATAGAGCCCATATGATATTAAATTCAGTTTAAGGCCTCGGTCTACAATAAATAAAGATGGGAGAAAGCAGTGGCCTGCGATGGACAATACTGTCAATCATAAATGTATAACCAGTTTTTTACAATAAAGCCTAAAATTTCGGAAAAAACGGCAGAAGCAAAGTTGTACACCTATGTAACTTATTGCTGAAGTAAGAAAGCACGCTAAAAGATATCATATTTATTTAATATTATGGCATTTAACCACTTGAATACCACGCGGACGCAGGTGTCCGGAACATATGCAAGCAAACACGAATGTCCAAGACATTTAAAAAATCAAACACTTGGTATTCTAATAGAATATAAGCAATATGTTGATGAATATGTGTAGTGCTATTTAAACTGAGTCAATATGGGTTTTTAAAATATCGAAATCGAGTGTATATTAGGCAAAATTATTCTTCTCAAAAACACGCAGTATCTCTGGGACATATTAATGATTAATTTGCACGATATTCAAACGGTTAAACAGTTAAATACATATATAGACTAGAATAATCAATTTGCGAAGAATATTGATTAGTATAACTATCAAACCGTTGTATGTATGGTCTTTTCTTTTCACTACAACAAATTGTATTGAACTAAATGACATTATGACAAATAAATGAAATTGATAAACTGGCTATAATAAAATTAATTCGTGTTCTATCTGTTCTGTTAAAGAAAATTAGCCCAATGAGTTGAAAGAAAATTAAAGATGGCAGCTGCAATAGTGAAACCAATCAAAATGGCGGCCGTCAGTGAAATGAAGAACAAAAGTGGCATTTGCTACCTGATCACATTTGGAATGGAAAACACTCAGCAAGATTTCTATTTTACGTTGTTAGTATATTTTTACACTTTTACAGTGTTCACTGTCAATACTTGGTGGAAAGACATTATAATCAAAAAAGTTAACAGCATTATCAACTGATAATACTCTTCACGAGCAAAACCAGTACTGATCATTTAAAATAAAAGTGGGATTAGTTTTATTGATATCTATTTATAAATTCTGGGGCCGGTAGAGAGGAGCTCCAATTTCCTTTTCATCTGGTGTATTTTGATGCTGCGTTTCCCGCGTAGCATCCTGGATTTACATGGGCGTAGGCGGGTGTGTTGTCTTTGGTTTTTTTTTGTACAGGTGACACTGGTGGTATAAGTATAAATGAGTGTTTTATTTTTTGAATATTTTTTAAATTTTAAACCTTTAACCTCTTCCCGGTCACGCCGGCTTACTCGGGTAATAAATGTCGTCAAAACGGACACACGATATAACTCGGGAAAATTCCATTAAAAAATAACAATTAATTCTTTTACTAAATATGTATGTTTAATAAACATAACACTTGTGTTTGATATTCGAGCATAATAAAAAATATGTGATCCTTTTTGGAACATTTGTATAAATCAATTGGACCGGTAAGTGGTTAAAAGCAAATAATTTTTGGATGAAACAAACCACTCTATCAGTTGATGCCATAATATATGATATTTCTTTAAAGCAGCCAAAAAATATGTGTAACATAGAGTTAAACCTCTTTCTATAACTTTAGTATAAGAGTTTAGATCACATTTGGACAATTTAACGAGATTGATTACATACAAATGTTATCTTAAACATTGTTTTCCCATTCGCTCCATGCGATATGATTTGTTTAATGTGATAAGACATGAGACAGTAATATGCATTATACTTATGTACACAGATTATCAGTTTATATTCGAAGAGTTGGTTTTTCGAGGAACTTGTACTCTGAACAATTTCCTTACGAGCAATATGTTTTTGAACAATTGATTTCGAACAATTTACCCAGAATTAAATTAAACAATTCAATACTCAATATAATATTGAAAATGAAGATGTTTCATACTCTGATGACACTTTAGAAGAAAGTAAATACTATACTTCAATTGATTTTTGTTTTCTTATTCTTTCACTTGCTAGAAATAATATATTATATTTAACTATATCGACTGTGGAAAGGAAAAAGGACGTAACCCACACATATTAAAATTTTACAGGAGGCGCTAAAAACGTGCTTTGATGATTTTGTGACATATGCAAATTATGAATTATACACAACCTTGAAGTGCACGGAGTCTTCTAAACTGGTGTTTAATTGACATAATCTAATATTAATTAAATAAATTGTCCAGCAAAAATCTTTATTTCAGTATTTTTTCTTGGTTTTAATTTTTTACAAGGTCATCTTTTTCAAACTTAAAAGCTAAATTTAGACACTAATTCGGCATTTGCAGCTTGCATCCTTTTGATAGAACGTGTATCAAGTTTGATACATTGTGATTATCGAAAAAAAACTGTGGGTTACATCCTTTTTCCTTTCCACAGTCGATATTATCTTGCTGTTTGTGTTAGAAGTTGTAACAAATGTTTTTTCTGCTTAAGAAATATCTTCAGACTAATTTTAACTTGTTTATCTGGCTTAGATTGTAATTTCATTTTATTGTTGTTCATCAGATGCGTCAAGTTTAAATATCTTCTTGCTACAAAGAAAAACGGTAAAATATCTTGCGCCTTGTTTTCTAATATAAAGTAAATGATTATTTCCAGGCTGGCAAATAAGGGTTGTGACATTAGTGGCGAAGAAAGTGAAGAAGTTGATATGACACATCTCGACAGTCTGCGACAGGAAAGCCATGATAGGATACGAGAGAGGATTTGTTATTACCATGTAATGTATTAGTGATTCCATTACTATCTGCCAGGTTTTCCTCACTATGGGGGCTGATATTTTGTATAACGAGACAATGCTTGGTTATTGTGAAATGAAATAAGTTGACAATAAACCTATAAAGCTGACAACTATCACCTATTTGGTGAATTTATTTAAATTCAATTGATCAATTCAAGACTGGTTTTGTTCATCGCGAGCATAATCAACTGATAAAAATATACATTGATAGAGAGTTATCAATACAAAATAAAGTTAATTAAATAAGCAAAGCCAGAGCTTTTTTTTTAAAAAAAAAGAACTTACTTCTTGTCTAGTTTTTTTGTTCTAATCCATATCTGATCTCAATGTGAAGCATATGTCTTTTATATTAAGGTTTCAATAGAAGGTTTTTTTACGAGAACTGCTTATTACTCAGTTGTTCAACCTCTCTTTTTCGAAGAGAGTAGTAAGGATAGACATATTGGGCTATGATAGGACTAGTGGTAAACTAATTGTTCTTGTTTTGCTCCGTCAATTTTAGGATGTGATGGGTGGGAGGAAATTGTGAAAACTACTCATGACTTTGAACAGAAGTCAAAAAAACAATATATTTAGCATTAGACCTCTGATTCTGGTCAGGGAGTAAGTCTATGGACCTGGTATTGTTTTGTATTACTACAATACCTGGTGTATAACATTAAAAAAGGAACAAGTAACCTATGGTTTCCATTAAAAAAAGTTTTCAAAGTAACGTAAATAAAAAAATTACAAATATTAATTTGAAACATTAAAAATGCCAAGAAAAAAACTGTCGACATGCCGTTCACTGTGTTTTTTTTTTATCGATGTCCGCTCCCAATGTGGGGCATATGGCCTCCTAATGGAGGTGTCTCAACATAAGTTATTTCTACGAGAACTGTTAGTTACCCAGTCACTCAACCTCACTTTTTTTCAAAGTGAGTAGTAGGGAAAGAAGGATAAGGCTAGAACAGGACTAGTGGTTGACTAATCGCTGTTGCTACACCAAGTTATTAACGGATCAGAAGGATGGAAGGAGAGGAAATGATGTGAATTGTCATCACAAACACCCAGTCTTCGATCACAACTTTGAATTGAATAATTCTCAAATTCACTGTGATCTTACCGAGAATCGAACCCAGACCTGCGTGATCGGTAGAACAAGCTCTAACCAACTGGGCCACAGCAGGCGACTGCGTTACATGGGAAAAAAGCCCTGTTGCAAAGTGTAATATACGATTGGGAAGAAAAATATGAAAAGGATTTATATTTTTTTCAAAGAAAAAGAAAATTATATTTATCATATTTACTCTACTAGTAGTGTGATTTGTTTACTTTTGTTGTCAAAGAAATATGAAAATAAATTACTATTTTAAAGTTTATGTGAAAGTATTGTTTGTAATATTCATCAATGTTAAGCCAATTCAAAAATAGTTGCCAAAAACTAATACATAGATTTTTTATTCTAGAGTGATTGTTTCATACTGTGCTTTTCAATATCAAATCGAACCTCTTTTGAAGATGTCGAGGAGCAGTGGTATCCATTAATAAAATATAAACGTTTTGCAAAACGGAAGCCAATCATACTAGTAGGTGAGAAAACTATTGAATAATACACAAATACAATGGGTCGTGTTAAATCAAGATGGACGGTAAAACAAGATCCAAATTAACCAATCTTCAAGACTAAAATATGAAATTAGCTGCATAAAAATGTAAATTTAACAGTAATAGCTTCTCAATCACATTGAAAATACCACCCATCTTGCTTGAATTGGTCTAATATTGCCTATCCATCATGTTTGAGAAACAGTATCACTTCTTCTTAGTGAGTACGTTTCCACGCTCTGAACGAGTAGAGTTCGGGAACCACAGAAGGCGATCCAAGTGATGTTGTTTTTTGGCAAACACAAAGGAGGTTGCAGTGTGTTTGTGAAGTTTGTAGTGTGAACGCCGTGCTTGTGTTACTGACTATCAATAATAATGTTTGCTTAACGATCAAACAAACACTGCGGTGTGGCCATGTTTGCAAAGTATGTCTCCATATGAGCAATTACAAGTATGTTATAGGCTACTGGTTCAGGAACATAGGTGGATACGTGTAATAAGAAGGTTTAAAAATAAGATAACTCGATTAAGCTTCTTGTTTTGTAACTGAGATAATTATCACTGCCCGCTAAACGATTTCAATATTCCCTGTTTGTAATAACATCTCTTTTTTGATCATGTCCACCCTCGATGTGATTATTATCATGTTCTTTATTTATTTATAGGGACACAAAAAGAACAGAGGGAAGACAAATCTAAAGTAAATTTAGTATCATCCGAAGAAGGGAATCAGTTAGCCAACAAAATGAAGTGAGTATGATATGCCATTGTATAATTGACAAAACTGTCGAGGGTATTCGGGAGACAATTGATAGAATGCAGAGTAATTTGAATTACATTGGTCTTAGAGTCAATACGAGTAAAACCAATAGGCTCCACAACAGTGCCTGCCTGAAGCCAGAATTCTCTCTGAGAGAGTTGAGGCTTCAAGTGGTTCCGATTATGGAAAGCTAGTTGTACAAGGTCAGAACTAACAGATGCATACTGACTGACGTGGTATATGGTTGTGGGTCATGGCAACCTACAATATCACAGGGCAAAAATCTGCATTACGGGCATGCTTTGAAAACAGATGCTTGTAACAAAAACTAAAGGTACAGTGATTTGACAATGATAGTAATTCAGGGATAACACAGCAAACTAGGAAGCTCTTTAATATGCCCAAAATAATAATTGCAACAAGGGATTAGGTGTACGCATGTGCCACAGGGGCCCCAGGGAAATCTGTCTAAGCCCTTTTATAAGCCGGATAGATTCCATCACTCTGGAAGACCACTGATGACCTAAAGATGTAATCACTATAGCTATGGTGGGATGATCTGGGAGGAAACAAAGATCTGCAGAGAAATTTGAATATATTTAAAATGTTCGCATATGATCATTCTAATAATTCTGTCTTATAGAAAATATTTTATTTGTACACTTTGTAAAACCTTCAAAAAACATGTTTTCGTAATCCGCGACTGTTTATGTACATAATATATTGAAACATCCTAAATGGCGACAAGGTGAAATAAACATGGGCTTAGATTGTAAAATAAAACTTTCGATTCCGTACGGTGTTTCTCTTTTTCGACCTGCAATCGGTAACACAAATTCTTTCAAACGTTTAGTTAAAAAAGAGGTTACACTTTTACACACAACAAAGAAAATGGTGACTGATTAATAAAGCAAAAATTGCCCATACACATCCACCTGCACAGGCGGGTGGATCGACATCTATGCAGATGATTCAATGAAACAAGAATGCCACCATTTACAGAAATTCTTAGGCAAATGTTTGACTACTCCAGTAGCACCGCGGACATGTCTATGACATACACATCAACTACACAAAAAATGCATTTACTTTTCAAATTTACTGACATGATCAACCTTTCCTTGTCAATAAGAGTGGTTTAAGGAGTTGAAGGTCAATTTTGAGCATCTTTGCAAAACAGGGAGGTATATGTATATCAATATGTATATTATATATCTTTTGTACGTTTTAGGGCTTCAAGATATATCGAATGCTCCACGCTAATGAAAGACGGACTCGATGACATATTTACAGAAGCAATTAACTCAGTCATCAAGGAGCGAAGACTGAGAACGAGGGTGACAAGATGGTGCACACTTTCATAGCTGAAGAGTACGCAAAAAAATTAATAGAGAATGCTATTATATAGTAGGACAGTGTAATCTCAACTTAAAATAGATCTGAAAATGATTTCCTTTCATATACTCTCACGTTCATATTTTTATCATCGTTTGTATCAAATAAAAACAATGTTAAACATTATTGTGCATTTCTTTTCATCAGTGATACCACGCCAATAAATATTCTAAGCAAAATATGCTCATAATTGAGCATCAGAAGTTATCAGAAGCCAAAATTCACTACTGCCCAGTGACGTACCGTGGGCATAGGCCAGTAGGCAGTTGCCTAGGGATGGCAAGCCTTAAGAAGCGACAAATGATCACCAAAATGTCGATAAATATATTTTCAGTAGTAATAATATTATTACACATGGGTCAAAAATACTTGACTATATCGCAAAAATCTTCTTTAAAGATGACTTTTACCTATGGCAGTAGTTAGGGCACTATTTTAAATTAAACTTTGCCTAGGGGCGGTACATAGTCTAGGAACGTCAATGCTACTGCCCATTTAATCCTAAGAGGAATTGGCTAACTACTTACCCTGTCCTAGCCCTATCCATATATCCTTACTCTCTTTTTACGCAACCTTACGCAATTTTCGTACCCTCCTCCGCCTACCATTGCTTTTCCATCTGTTAATTTTTACGTGGCAAAGTTTTTTTGCTTTACTGGGTAACTGCCCAAGACTAATGCTAAGCATATGCTAAGACGCAAGCGATGCAGGTGCGTGCAGGGGAAGTAGACATGTGCAACGAGTGTATGCATCAATTGCCGCATTGCGCAAGTAACCCACAATAAATCTTTTACAAACAATTTTGTTTTCAACGGCAGCCAAAAGCTCTTGAGTAAATAAATATGTAAAAATTAGGTTAGGAAAAGACCATTTAACCATTCCATGAGTTTATTTAACCTAAATTTCCCCGCTCCCGTATTCAGCAAAATCCAAACATTGATAAGCAAGCGATTCGTGGTGCTCGCCTTAGTAAAAAGGTTTCCAAATATTGATTTCATCTACTCCTTCAAAGTGCGATCATTATTCTTTTCGGCTACATTACTTACCGCCCTCCAACACACAGTTCTCATATAATACAATAGTAACGAACAACTTTTCATGTTTATTAAAATACTTTAATAATTCATCATTTGTAGAACATAATAATCAAAATTGATGCATATTTCTTATTCTTAAATTACACATAATTATAAAATTTAATAAAATAAAGGACGAGTTTAGCTAGAGTGAGGCTTATGGAAACAAAAATTCATAACAGGTATACCTAATTAATTAATTCATATGATCTCGGAACCTAAAATAAATTAACCCCCTTCTTATGTATATTAATATTCATTTCTTTCCTAATTACATGCAACTAACATATTTCATTAGTGGAGTATAAAAACAAAAATGATTTAGTCCACATTTTGTCCAAATATACATTTTACAATACACTACAAGTCATTCCGTACAATACACAATGATATATTCGAGTATTGACAACTCGGCATAACAAATGTTTGCAAATAGTATGCCCAGTAGCTATATATTCACAATTCACCCTACACGTGATTGAATAAATCTATACAACAAACACTTTTCCATCGTTTCCTAAGTGAATATTTGAACGATTCTTGATTTTGTACAAAACAATGATTTATTTATCTTGACTTATCAACATATCAAAACATGGAATGGCCTTTATATGTATATATTAACATAATATGAAGTGGAAGTCCTGGCCAAATCATTCATCACATTACCAAGCATTCATCGTTTTCACGCATCCGTCATATATTTTTCTGATGAACCCATAATGAAATATCGACCGTGGTTCATTCATTATCATATCGACTGTGGAAAGGAAAAAGGACTTAACCCACAGTTTCTTCAAAACAGGTTTTTTTCGATAATCACAATGTATCAAACTTGATACACGTTCTATCAAAAGGATGCAAGCTGCAAATGCCGAATTAGTATCTAAATTTAGCTTTTAAGTTTGAAAAAATGACCTTGTAAAAAACTAAAACCAAGAAAAAAGACTGAAATAAAGGTTTTTCCTAGACAATTTCTTTAATTAATATTAGATTATGTCAATTAAACACCAGTTTAGAAGTCTCCGTGCACTTCAGGGTTGTTTATAATTCATAATTTGCATATGTCACAAAATCATCAAAACTCGTTTTTAGCGCCTCCTGTAAAATTTGATATGTGTGGGTTAAGTCCTTTTTCCTTTCCACAGTCGATATATATCTGTAAATCAAAAGATAAATCCTTCCTTATTTAATAGTAAAAATACTATCACTCATAAGCTTGCATCTTTTTAAACTATGATTTACTATGATTTTAATTTAACTGAAGAGCATAAAAGTTACCGTATTGTTACACGACAGGCTGAAAATTTTAACGGACATTATCATAAATAACAAAACTTAAAGAAATGTACCAAACATTGTATCAACTACTTGCCTATAAAAATAATTTTGGGAACATCATTATTAGTACATTTTCATTAGTTCAAAGATACATTCATTTTATCTACAATTATAATTTTACGTAATGATTTTCTAAAAGCGAGTTCATTTACCTTGCAGTTGAAAATAAAGGGGCTAGTTACAGAACATCAACACTTTAAATACTGTATTTTTATTTCTAATAGTGTGCAAAAATAAATGTACGGGGCCACACATTAATGATGTAAAAAATTTAGCTATTTTGTACTCCTCTTTTCCCATTCTCATAAAACGATTGAATTAACCTTTAGAGGAGTATGGACGTCACATGTACGTCGGCGCCATTTTCTGTAAATGAGTATTGAAGTACTTTAAACTCGACACAGGAGTGCCTGTCTGTAAGCATATATATCGACTGTGGAAAGTAAAAAGGACGTAACCCACACATATCAAATTTTACAGGAGGAGCTAAAAACGTGTTTTGATGATTTTGTGACATATGCAAATTATGAATTATACACAACCTTGAAGTGCACGGAAACTTTTAAACTGGTGTTTAATTGACATAATCTAATATTAATTCAAGAATTTGTCTAGGAAAACTTTTATTTGTCTCTTGGTTTTAATTTTTTACAATGTCATCTTTTTCAAACTTAAAAGCTAAATTTAGATACTGATACGGCATTTGCAGCTTGCATCCTTTCAATAGAACATGTATCAACTTTGATACATTTTGATTATCGAAAAAAACTTGTTTTGAAAAAACTGTGGTTTACGTCCTTTTTCCTTTCCACAGTCGATATGCTCTAAGTATGAATTACTTATATTCATTGAGAAAAGGTCACAAAATTGTCATGTTAAGAAAAGGCAGTAAATTAAAGTAAGGTCTGTATAGATCTATTCACTCCTCCAAAGGTTAAACATCATTAAACCTTACAAAATGAATTTCAAGGATAACTTTTCAACAATATTGGAATGAGCCAGGTTCACAAATAGAGGCATTATATCGAAGGCTCAGGATCACAGTGGTAAATCTACAAAGTTTTAAGTTCACTGAAGTGTAGCAAGTGCATCTAACATTATAATTTCATTGAAGATATACCCAACCGTACCTTGTAAACGAGATATAGCTTTGTTTCATTGATAAATATAATTATGGCGAAACTTGCATTTTTGTAGTCATGCCCCTGTGATCCTAAAGCATCGATATGGAAAAGCGTCAATTTAACAACTTTAAATCGACTGTCGCAACATCCCCCTTGATCCACCATACAAATAAATATAACCTTGATCAATAATGTGGCATAATTTTTCAAATTATGAGATTAAAATAAATTTGCATTATTTTATTTACAACAGATCACGATTTTCTTCATAATGATATTTTAATGTATAATATTGGCCAAAAATTATTCAAAACCACTTAGAGTTCTAAGAAATTGATTTAAATTTGAGTAATTTTCATACAACAGTGTTTTGTATAATATGCAGATTATATATCTACATCCAGACACTCTTGATTCTTTTTTAATGCAACGTGTATTGCCAGTATAAAATTAAAGAAATTCCTAAATTCCCAATTATTAACCCAAACATACGCCGATCAAATATTCTTTTGTATAAATAATTCATGTTACTTTTTATTAAGGAATTTGTTTATATATTATTTAAGTATTGTTGTGTACAAATAAAATATTGTTCTACTGATGGCGTAATTCGAAAAGATAAACCGCAATATTACGATAATAATTTTATTTAAATAAAAACATGCTTCATCCTGATGTAACTTTCGGCCGACCTGTAACAATAGGTAACAAAATTTTGTGCACTGAAAATATATCAATATTAGTACGACCCGTTTGAAAAAAACATCATTATAAATATATTATAGAGTCAGTGTGTACATTTTGTACGTAATTCATTATGCAAAAAGAGTTGCAAATACATTTAAAAAATAAAACAAAGTAAAAAAGGGCTTACGTCTATGTGTGGAAGATTATTTGTAATAAAAACAAATCTTATTACTAAATCAACGTAATATTATTCATATTTGTCCAAGAGTAAAGTGAAATTTAATACAAAACGACAGAAACTGTTCAATACTGCTCATCTTAGATGACTTCAATCATAAAATTGAAGGGAAAGAAACAAATCGGCCAGGTTTTCCAATCAACAGTTTTTTATAACTGGATAGTATGTCAAAAGAAAATTTCGAGTCACTTAACACAATTTTAAGTGATCCCAAACAGGAGACTGTCGTATTTCATTAATAATAAAACATGTTTCCTTTTCTATTCACGTGTCTGTAAATTACTGGCGGATCCGAAAACAGACACGTTGACGTTTAAATTGACAACCCGATTAAATTTTTTTTTAAGCTGGAATATGAATACAGCTTAAAAATAGGCGTCGGCTGGTTGGAAACAATCTGAGACAATAGTGGGGTAAGTTTAAAAAGAAATGCATAGACAGTCAATAGTATTAATCGTTATATTATACTTGGACTTAATCATATTTTGTCAGAGCGAATCCAAAAGATCAATTCTTATTCAATAACAACATCTTAACAAAAAATCAATATCAATAAGCGTAACGTTTTTATATTGTCGTCTCTTGTTTTAGCATATAATATGAATCTAAACGCAAGTAGAGGGACAACAACATTTAAGTTCAAATTTAATTTGATAACTTTTTTGTAACAGATTGTGACACGTGTTTCGCCTATTTGAGAAGCATCTTCAGACCAACTATCGAAAGATTTATTGTTTAGATTATTCGTCAATAACAATACGATAGTTTTTCTCAAGAAACTTCTCAAAGAGGCGAAACACGCGTCACAATTTGTTACACAATCTGTGGAATATTATATAATAAATAAATATTTTAAGATTTCGTTTAATTTAATTAAAACCAATGCATTTCCCGTGTAACAGTTATCCACTTTCGTCACCAGAGTTTACTCACAAGCAGCCGACACCCATTGATTTCTTTTTATTCAGAGTACTTCTTGGTATTGTCAGCTACATTTTTCGTCACGTCCTGAATTCAGGGAACCAAAAATAGGAATAACACGTGTCTTATAATCGAGGAAATACGATATTTACTTATCTGTATATAAAAATATGGGCGTGTATCGTCTGAAAATTTACAAAACATGGTAAGATTTCTTGTCTGGCTTCCATTTATTTGTAAATAGGATCGGAAGAACAATAATCTGAATTTTCAGACGGAAGGAGGTGACTTTTGAACAGTATCTGTCGATACAAGTGAAACGTTTCTTGAGGAAAATGTGTCAAGTTTTAATAGGGCGGAGGTTGGTACTGCCGCGGCATCATGAGACCCGACGGTTGGTTGCCCTGCTGCTGCTGTTGCTGCTGTTGTTGCTGCTGTTGCTGTTGCTGCTGCATGGCTAGCATCTGCTGCCGTAACCGTTGCTGGTTAACCTGCTGCAAAGGAAATTTGTATAACATCAAAAAAAAGGAGATTTCAAAGTGTTATTTCATATGCAGCTAAAACATGACAGTGCGGTCAAAATCAACTCGAGGAGTACCGCAGCCGAAACAAACAATCTGGACCTCTTGGCTTATTTGTAATAAGTAAATACTTTTCATTTTTTCTCTCCTCCAGGACCAAATGTTAGATGCTGCTTTGTGTGATACGTCAATGCGGCATTTAGGTAAATCTATGCAAATTTCGTTATGCATAGATTTGTCCGGTCAACGCTGTTGGCATCCATGACAAATCTCACAGGTTTGAGTCCCAGTACAAACAGCATTTTTTCAATTGATTTCTGTTCGAAAGCACATGTGTTTGTGAAGTCTAAAAATTCTGCTTACCCTACCATTCCTAAAATAACCAATCGTAGCGTGAGCGATTAGTACTAAGTCTCCATGCCCTACACATGTATCCCAACTCTCTTCGAAAAAAGAAATGTTGAGCGAGCAGTTTTCGTAGAAAAAACTTCAGATGAGATACCTTCATATGATTGACAACGGGATCGGTAATGGATTTAAAAATATAAATACATATGACCCAAAAGAAATAACTAATGACTAATGTCGAAAGCACATCAATGAAGATTACCTGCTGGAATTGCTGGTTCTGCTGGTTGGGCATAGGAGCTCTTGGGTAAGGCGGAGCCGGGCCTCCCATTCCTCCCATGTTTACATTAGCAGCCTGAAAATAACACAATGCAAACAATTTAAATATGCATTCTACAAATACAAAAGTGTATTGTGTTTCAACACACTCCTTGTTCTTTCCCGTGTTCATGCAGGACCGTGTGCCACATTGACCAATCCTGAATACGATCATAGTATTAGCAAAACAGTGGGCGATTATTCAAAAAACAATCCCTGACACTAATCGAGCCGGCCTCTAAAATTCAACAACTACATGGTGAAAGTAATGTTTTTTGTATTAACTGTCTAAATAAAACCAAATTCATTTTTTTTTACCTGCATACTTAT
Source organism: Himalopsyche tibetana (assembly GCA_030503985.1). Lineage (NCBI taxonomy): Eukaryota > Metazoa > Arthropoda > Insecta > Trichoptera > Rhyacophilidae > Himalopsyche > Himalopsyche tibetana. The sequence continues at coordinate 1,491,133 of JAPJYX010000052.1, read as the reverse complement.
CTCATAACGATTTCTCTATACTAGAGGTCTGCACGGGCCCGGGCTTGGCCCACGGGCTCCTACCCGGCCTGGTTCGGGCGGGTAAGCGCAATTGAGATTCAGGCTCGGGCCGGGCCCGGGTAAAGAATTTATTTCTTCAGAATAATATTTCAGACTATATTCGTGTCATAAGTCAAAAATGATGGTTTTTAATTATTGCCAGTTCTATAGAGAATCGTAAATTGTTGTAAATTTGTAAAAATGGGTTTTTTTCCGGCTGAGGAGTATAAATCTGGACTTCGGGTTATAAGTGTGGTATTAGACTCGGGCCCGGGCCGGGTTGGGCGTGAGTATTTCGGGCTCGGACCGGGTAATTTTGTAAAATTTCGGCCCGTGCAGACCTCTACTCTATACCGATACTGTATACCGAATATACATGATCAATCAGGTATAAAAAAGTTAAAATAATAAAACAAAATTCTGTTAATGATTAGCGTTTGACAGATTGACAATAACAACAGTGAACATAGCCGCAATTATTATATGTATGGATCTTTATTAAGATAACAATTAAATTCTACACGAAACAAAACCTTCATCGTCAATAAATTTTGTATATTACCATATTTCATAATTGAAAAAAATATTTGTCATTAACCGATCATCACATTTGATCTGTGGGATAATATATATTGCATCTGTTAGAGTAATAATACAGACAATTAATCGTACTGCTTCATGTTTGAAAACAAGAAACAAGATGAATATATCAAAAATCTATTTCGATCAATGTGTTTGGATGCGAGGTATTGTTTTATAAAATTTTGCATCTTTTTAATCAGAGTCGCAGTTAAAGTGAAACCATTTATAAATACCGGAATCAAAGTCCCTGATTCAAATCTTTAAGCTAAAAATGAAAGGCTTCAATATTACACTACAATATGAAGTAAATTTAGGATATGGTCGGAGGCTATACTTTGAGGCGGGTCTCACACGTCAAGTACAATGCACAACGCGATATCATCATTCATACATCAAATAAGAACTGTTATACATCAAATTAAGTCTGATAATTTTACTCCACGTTTATTTTTATGAATAAACTAAAATTCTATTCTAATATTTAAAAATTACAAATGGATGTTGGGGTTTTTTTTTCCTGTCTACCGGACGCAAGGAGGGCAGTTAGATACAAACACAAATAGTATGGTCAAATTGAATTTTATTATGTCAAATTTTTCTCTTAAAGTTATTTATTACTCCCGAATCGGTGCTCTGTCCGTACTATATCGACTGTGAAAGAAAAAAGGACGTAGCCCACGGTTTTTTTTCGATAATCACAATGCATGAAACTTGATATACGTTCTATCAAAAGGATGCAAGCTGCAAATGCCGAATTAGTATCTAAATTTATTATTTAAAAGTTTTTCATTGACAATTTCTTTAATTAATATTAGATTATGTCAATTAAACATCAGTTTAGATGTCTCCGTGCACTTCAAGGTTGTGTGTAATTCAAAATTTGCATATGGCCCAAAATCATCAAAACACGTTTTTGCGCCTCCTGTAAAATTTTATATGTGTGAGTTACGTCCTTTTTCCTTTCCACAGTCGATATGGTAACACTAAAAAGCTTTGACCGCAATATCGAATATATATTTTTTTTTAACGGTCAACAGTTTTTTTATATTAACCTTTTGGCTGCCGTAGAAAAAAGTACGTCTGTAATCGGCTCTCGTCTATGGCAGTCGTCCAGTTAATAAAAATACGACAGAAAGTATATTAAACTAAAACTTCAATATAATCTTTATATAAAATCAAGTTATTTGAATGAAATATGTGAATTTTTTCTTTTTTAAATGAATATCAAAAAAAAACATTTTATTGGTCTTCAAGGGTTAGAAATGAACTTCCACAAAGTTACCGCCAAATCCACAGAAAATAGAGAACTGTTTAAGTTTGTAAAATATTTAGTACAGAACAAGACGTGTGCAAAAATGGCAATTCTTGCCAGAGCAATTGCCAAACGATTTCGTGCCAAATCCCATTAAAATACGAATATCTATAAGCATAACTTTTGAATATCTATAAGCATAACTTTTGAATATCTATAAGCATAACTTTTTTAAACCGCTGGCTTTACCACATAATACAAATTGATTTTAAGATTTTGTTTGTAAATAATCAATCTCTTCATTTCAATCATTTCATTCTGAAATTATGATCTATGTTAACGTTGCCGGCGTGTGCTTTGGTCTTAGTCGTCTGACCTGCTCGCTCTTGCCGCCGCGTGCAAGAGAAAAAACTGACCGATATAGCATGTTGCAGTGCGACGTCTGCGCGAGACCCTTACAGCGATTCAGGTAGTTAACCGAAATGGAACAAGAAGATCAATCATTACCTGCATGTATTGCGGCCGCGTATTTTGCCTTTGTTGGGCCATATAGGCCGCCTCCTGGGCCCCCCGGCCGGCCATTGCGCTCTGTAATCGAAATGAAAACGTAGTAGCCATGGTGTTTATTTGTCAATTGATAGACGGCATCGGCTCAATCTAAAAAGCCGTCGAAAAACACAACAACAGCGTCCTGAGAGAGAGAGAGAGAGAGAGGCATTACCTGCTGGAAGTTTTGCTGGTTGGGGAATCCCCCCATTCCGGAGGCCTGCCCCTGCGCCACCATCGGACCGGCCTGGCTGGCCATGGGGCCCATGCCGCCTTGCACCATCTGCCCGACGCCCTGCCCCATCTGCCCCATCTGGTTGACAGGCTGCCCCATTTGGTTGACGGGCTGTCCTATCTGGTTGACGGACTGCCCCATCTGGTTCATAGGCTGTCCCATTTGGTTCACCGATTGGCCGAGTTGGTTGACATTCTGCCCCATTCCCTGAAAATTTACAGTAATAAATATCTTTAATATTGAAATAAATAAGCTCCATTAAGAATCCATATGCTCCACATTAGGACCGGATCAACGTTCCCTCTATTTTTTCAATTGTTTGTGCGGACCATCAACTTCTGTGAGTACAGTAAAAGTCCGTTAATACGAAGAACGTTAGTTCGTATTTCGAAATCTTAATACTTTTCTCGGTCCCAAAATTGACTTTTCATAGTAAATTCTACCGTTAATTCGAAGGTAAATATGGCATATAGTAGCACGTCGACTAATGCGGCGAAAAACTTCACAACTACGCTAAAAACAACGCCACGATTTAAAGTTATTTTTTGAGAACTTAATAATCGTGTTAAAACCACACATTATTACGAAGAACACTGATAAATTATGCGAAATACGAAATATTTTTCAGTGTTCTTCGTAATAATGTGTGGTTTTAACACGATATTAAGTTCTCAAAAAATAACTTTAAATCGTGGCGTTGTTTTTAGCGTAGTTGTGAAGTTTTTCGCCGCATTAGTCGACGTGCTACTATATGCCATATTTACCAATTCGAAATATCACATATTTCGTAATTCGTAATGTTTTTTGTCAAAATGTACTTACGATTTCTAATAATTCAAAATTTTTGTCGAGACTTGTCACACAAATGGGGTGAACAGATGGTAGGTACAGAAATTATGGACGGAAAGCACAAAAAAAACCCAAGGCTATTTCGAATCGGTACTTGCGATGAAGATTGCGATGAAGATTGCGATTAAAAAGAGAAAAGTGAGACATATAAACTGAAGTATTACATGAGAAAGAATCAGTTGCTAATTCGAGCGTTTGCATACATTAGTGCAAGCGAGACATCTATATACTAGGTATTTCTCTTGAAAATATTACATGCTAAAGTCGTTACCTTACTTTGAAAAGATTCTATTTGCACTTTACCATGTTTTGAGATGCGAGTGTTTGAATATTCGGCTGATCATATTTTGAAATTGAAAAGAAAAAATGCACTTTTAATGATAAGTCTGTAGTATGCGTTTGACAGTTGGCAACTACCGATCGATTGTCTAAGCTGAACGTTGTCGCAATTTCATTCAAAAGATTTAAGTTTTATAATAATATACGGAGTTGTAATACTGTAAGATGAATATTGTTTATAAATCGATTATAAAGTCTTATTTTTTCTTAAAAGCTTGTAAAAATACTGTATGAAAAAAGTGTGTAGATAGAACTCTGGAATCCTGCTAACTAATTTATTTAAAAATGTATGACTCTGAAATTAATATACATACATGTATCACTGTCAATACTTGGTGGAAAGGCATTATATTAATAAAAACACAATAATCCTTTGTACTTCATTCCACTTTATTTAATATGTCAGGACCGGTTTCGCTCATTGCGTGCATTGTCAACTGATAATAAATATAATTTAACAATGCTTTTTAAAGTTAAAGTTATACATTTTCAATTTTGTATAAAAAGCATTGTTAAATTATATTTATTATCAGTTGACAATGCACGCAATGAGCGAAACCGGTCCTGACATATTAAATAAAGTGGAATGAAGTACAAAGGATTATTGTGTTTTTATTAACATACATGTATGTTAGATTGTGGCAAATATAACATTTTCCGAACAAAAGGTCATTTTCGGCCAAAATGAAAGATAGAACTTTTTCAAAGTAAGGTAACAATATGCTAAACAATAAAGTTCATTGTATACTTTCCGCATCTTTCACAAAGTTTTCGGAGAAATTCCAATGTGGGATTGCTGTGGAATTAGTTTAGAAATAAGGTAATTATAGAGTATAGCTCGTCATGTATTATTACGGCGATAAACTTCACAAACTAAACTAAAAACAACGCCACGATTTAAAGTTATTTTTTGAGGGCTTTATAATCGCGTTAAAACCACACATTATTACGAAGAACACTGATAAATTATGCGAAATACGAAATATTTTTCAGTACATCGCCTCTGTTTTCCATTATGGCGGCGCCGCCAACTCAATTAGTTCGATTAGTTCTTATCTCTATATATTATCTCTGTTCTTATCTCTGATTAGTTCTTTGTTGACTTCCGCGATAGTAGCATTGATAATTTTCACAAGCTTTAGATAAATCCAAATACATATAGGCCGCGTATATAATATTTATTTTTCGTAGTTTTTTTTCAATTTTAACAAACATTTATTTTTGTTTTTTTTATATTCGTATTTGTTGTGATTTTTCTTTGAAATTTATTGTGAAACAGTGAAATAAATTTTTAAAAACATTTTGTACTTTAACTTAAAACAACTTCATTCTCCAAAATGGCACCTGTTCGAGATTCTTACAAATCCTTGACTATAAGCACGAAAATCAAGATAATAAATGATGTGGAAAAGAAGTTGATGCCAAAAGGAAAATTGGCCGAAAAATATGGAATTCCGAATTCTACATTATCTTCAATAATTAAAAATAAAACAAAACTAATTGATGCCTTCCATAAGCATGTAGTTTTTTTCAGTTAAATTATTTTTAATGTGTCTAAAACTTTGAATGGTACATTGTTCATAAGTGACGTCATTCTATTTATGTATTAATGCATTAGCAAACAAATACAGTATATACAAGTGACTGAAAATCAATTAAGTGACAATTATGTATAGTGTTTTTTATTCGTATGAGATGCCTGTCTGTAAAATATTTGTATGTATTTTTTTGTTCTTTTTTTTAATTTGAATATGTTCTATTATCGTAATATTGCCGAAATACATGCCAGCAAATGATAGGTATCTTTTAACCAATACAAAAGTTGATTTTAATTTCAAAGCGCCATTAGAGCCACGAAAACGGCGATGTCACCCAAACACTATTGTTATGATAACACTTGACTTTATAATTTTTATTTTGACAGAACGAATAAATGGCCGCGATTTATTTTTTTTGTGATCGCGTAATTCGTAATTTGAAATTTTTTAGGAAATCCGGTCCCTTGAATTTCGAATTAACGGACTTTTACTGTAGTACATTTTTAGCAAAATAAAAAATGTGCGCAAATATAAAAATTTGGTGAAACAAACTTATTTTTACAATATTTCTATGCGCAGCCTTGTGCGGGGATGGAAAAATGTGTGCGGGCATATTTTAGGAGATGTGCGCGCGCACACGCACACACCTTAGCGGGAACGTTGGACCGGATATGTCTAAAAGGATTACTATATCAGCCTGTTCGATGTTTTTTCTGTTCCGAAATACCAATAATTAATCCTTTGAGTGGTGAGTTAATTTTTACTAAATTAGGCTTTTTGGTATAGTTTTACTAATGATACACACAAAAATATAAAAACACTTTTTTTGTTTATTGGTCAGTCTGGGAAGAATATTGAATAATATTTTAGGTGGTAAATATTTTTTTATAATTTTACAACGCATAATTAGAAATATAAATTTACAAACTCATTTTTACTTTTCAATAATTTTCAAGAAGCTATTACTTCCAATTTGGGTCTAGATCTTTTTTTGCTTCTTTCTGTAAACATAACCCGCTCTACTGACATCGATTCCAGGAAGGGAATCGCGCCGAAAAGTAATTTTACGCTCAGTTTTGTACGGCTACCGACTTGTGTACAAATATTCACCTTTTTACAAAATTATTTTGCTTATTTGCAACCAATAATAAAAATAATGTGACTGCCAAAAATCATGGATATATATGTTTTTTATCTATCTGTGAAGAAATAATGACAATTTAATTAAAAGCATGAGAATGCCAATGGATATTAGACAACACAAAATTCTGCCGCACGTATGCGGCGATACTCCTCAAAGGGTTAAATCATGCTACGTAAACTTTGATTGAAAGGTTCCCACCTGTCCCATTCCCTGGCTCATCTGGGCCAGCTGCTGCGCCATCGGTCCGCTCTGCTGCCCCATCGGAACCTGCTGGGACGTCTGCATCATCTGCTGGCCAGCGTACCCGGTGCCGCCGTAGTTCTGCGCCATCCCCCCGTACTGCTGGTTGCTGAACATGCCCTGGTTTCCTTGCGCGCCCCCCATGCCTCCCATTTGCCCCATCTGCCCCGGGCCCATCTGACCGGGGCCCATCTGACTGGGGCCCATGGAGCCGGGACCCATCTGACCCATGCCGCCCATCTGGCTGCCCATCTGACCCATCTGCCCTCCCATCTGCCCGCCCATCTGGTTGCTCATCTGCCCCATTTGGCCACTGAAAATTAAGAGATTAATTCAATAATGTCATCTACTGCAGGGGTCGGCGACCCAAAAGCATTGGCGTGCCACACAACGAGCAATTCAAAGTACTGGACACTCACCGTGCCACTAATGTAAAACCAGTAAATTTATTGTATACTAAAAAAAAATTGTTTGACTATAGTACCACATTTTTTTTATATATCAAATTTATGGAGCTTTAAGTACCAGGACGCGCTAGCGTCAAGGTTCTTTTAGTCTCCTTCATCGATAAAGTTTTTGAAGAATTGTAAATTGTATCCCTTTACCATCGTTTGCAGACGGAAGGGCGTGTTCGCTACAGAGATAAGAAGTTCACGGGAACTCCATATGCATTATTTTGCAAATCACATTCTGTATGCTTTCCCATACTGCATCCGTACATGTACACACACGTGCGCATACATACATACACACATACAGTACACAAAAAAGTCAGACAGAGTCATTTTTGTGGTGCTAAGTTCGTTCTAAAATTGTCAATTTTAAACGACATAAGATCTATGGAGGGTCGTCAAGCAGAACTGCTCTCGGTCTAAAAAGTACTACATAGAAACATCATAAAAAATTATAATATTCAAACATTAGTGACTCCCTTGAGGTTCAACTTTGGAAGCTAACACCTCAATATTTTGTTCATAGTTTGAAGTTTTTAATTTTTAATTCAAGGCGTGTCACCCATTGGCACGCGTACTATAGGTTGCTGGACGCTGATCTACTGTGTTTCCTCAAATGCATGTTTGAATTATATTTCAATCTCAGAATTTGGAATGTGTCTTACAATCGCTGTCAAAAATGAAAATGCGGGGGAAAAAAAAAAAGGAAGACCGATTAAAAAATTCGGACACTTTGAAAACGAAACGTCCGAGTTTGGTCATCGAAAAGAGGAAATTCTGTAGCGCGACGACGCACGCCCTCATATTGCAAAGATGACCCGTGAAAAAATTACTAATTTAAATTTTGAAGTTTGAATCATCCCCCATACTCGCCAGACCTCCCCCCTTCTGATTTTTATCTTTTTCGGTTTATGGAAAAATTACTTTTTAAATACAATTTCAAAATATTCAGAACCTTAGCTGCAATGCCAAATATTATATATTTATTAAATGATTCTAAACAATATATACACAATAAATATGGAATAGACACATACCCTTGTTGTCCAGCCATTTGCATGTGATGCGGAGGGGGCTGAGTGGGTCGAGGCTGTTGCCTGGCATACGCCGCCCTGTGCTGAGGGCCCCCGCCCAAGCCTGCTAGCCCTGCTCCGCCTTGTCCTCCCTGGCCACCCTGACCTCCCTGTCCGGCGCCAGGGAAGGTGCCGCCCAGCGGTTGCCGCTGCCTCAGCATGTTGGACAGAGCCTGCTTCGACTGGTTGACAAGAGGGCGCTCCATTCGACCCACTGAAAAGAATATTGCCGTATCAACACAAGATCACAATGAACAACATTGAACAAAGCATCACTGATCTTAACACTTCTTAGTCGGGCGCTTCAAAAAATAGACTCAAGCCTGTAGCGGGCGTTTTTTAGTGATTAGCGCACAAATATATAAAATCAACACAACTTCTAAACCAAACGATATTTTCGATTGAAATTTAAAAACAAATCATACGTGACATCTAATCATTAAAAATAAAATTAGAACATTTCGATATCATCATAATTTCACTATGTTTCAAAGCTGAATATAAAACCTGTTATCAATTTAGTAGATAGCACTCCGCATGTTATAAATATTAAATATCCAAAACATTCTATATAACAAAATAGCATATTTATCAATATTTTATAATTATATGAATAATTATAATATATAATCGCCATTCCTACAACTTGACTACCAATGGAAGTGTAAAATCTAATGCCGTAAAAATTACAGCGTAATTACACCCTTATAATCTAGCAAAGAATTAGGACTAATGTTAATTAGTTGCGGCATTTTATTTAACGCCGACAAACAAACCCGTGATATTATGTGTCCCGCAAACAAGCGACGATATAAAAAAAACATATTATGCCGTGATCCGCATTCTACCGACAATACGCTAAAAACGACTTTTGCCGTGATCCGCATTCTACGTACAATCAGCTAAAAACGACTTTGGTCGTGGCCCGCCTAAGAAGTGTTAATACGTTACGTGATGGTGACTATATGACAAAAATGATAAACAAACACGTTTACTGTGGAACACTGGCCTACCGTTTTATCACTCCGCATGGATCGTTTATTTTAAATGGTCCAGGCCCAAGCACCCATAAGAACAATGTTAAATAATCCCGCATTAACGGTTCCCCAATTTACCAATGTCAAAATATTATTGTCCTGTCACGAATATGATCCCGATCGACCATTTTGGTTTAATATTTTTCATTTCGGTCATACACAGTCTTACTTCTCATCTTCGCAATTAAAACGTTCCCTATAAAAAAGACCAGAACACTAGCTTAGAAGATGTTGAAAAAAAATCAGTAGGAAAACAAGTCGACATAAGTTGACTTGGTAAAAGTACTTAAATTTGAGGGCTTTTTATTAAAATTTAAGTGTCAAACTGCAGAGGTAACTAAGGCCCCTTAAGCACTGGTGATTGGTCAAACACAACCACGAGGCAGAAGAAGGCAAATTAAGATTTACGCACCGGGGTGCTGCAACTAGGTAAGCCAGTGCGTGAGGGGCTTTAGTATTAAGAAGTTCTATAGTAAAAATAAATCAAAATTTAAATTAAAATTAAAAAAAAAACATGTACATTATTTGAAGCTTTCACGCATTTTTTGTTTTATTATTAGGATCCGATAAAAGATGTAGAATTACAGTTTCACTGTTGTTCAACTGATATGAAAGGAAATTTGAAATATATTAAAACACGAACCTTGCTGCCCGTAGTAACCTTGCTGTGCTTGCTGCGGGAACCATTGCTGCTGCTGAGGCTGTCCCTGTTGGAACTGCCCTCCCATACCGACTCCGCCCGCATTGCCACCGACTCCACCCATCGCATTGAACCCTTGAACTCCCATTCCCCCCAGAGAGTTTTGTCGGCCGTCCACCCCCACCATGCCTTGTCCCATCATATTAGGATTGCACTGGGGATTGTTGTTCTGGCTGCCAGGCCCCTGTCCCATCATCGGCATCATGGGCGCCCCGATCGGAACCGACGGCTGGATTCCACCCGTCATGTTGATCTGCTGGTTGGGTGGGATACCCACACCCATCGGAGAGATACTGGGTCCGCCGTACATCTGATTTGGCATACCTGTCACATTGGGCACCTAAAACAATTTGTAAAATTAATAGAGAAAATTAAAACCTATGTTATCCATATTAAAATTATCGTAACGTGATCACAAGTATAACTCACTGAAAAAAATCTGAAAAACGTTGTGTTTTACTTACTTGGGCGTTTACTTTGTTCTTTCTCGGCCTGCGCCCGCGTGCTCTGCCCCTTCCGATGCCGCTCGGACTGTGATCCAGCGACGTGGAATCCAAGCCCTAAAAACAATTGTTTGCTAGTCATTAACATCTTTACCTAACATCTATGAATTAGATAATTACATTAATTATGACATTAATATTTTCAAATTTATTAGAATACACACTCAGCTCAGAATACTGTTGTAATAGATATGAGTGAAAATAAAATGAGATTTGACATAGGACCAGAAAGAGTTAACAGATAAGACTGTAAAACAGTGAACAAAGCTGCAATTGTTACATTTAAGTATACCCAACAGTAAAAAAGAAAAATCACAGGGAGTATTAGACACCTCCTTTATTAGTGTTTAGATCTTAAGTTTGAGTCTTAATCAGGTCCCATGATTCGCGACCGTAAAGCAGTACCGTTAGAATGCAAGCGTTGAACAAATGGCATTTGGTTTTAATCGAGTACAGCTGTGTGTTCCAGACAATCCGCATTGAGTACGCAGTCGATAATAGCCAAATGAAAAATGATTGGTACTTGTTCAGGTTTCACCTCAACAGGCAAAATACTCCATAAACATTATCATGATAGTTTGACAGTGTCAAGAAAAGGTTTTAAAAGCAATATTTAACACTATTTACCGGTTTTTCTGGTGGCGGCTCCAGGTCTTCCGGCGGTAGGGGTAAGGGTTCAAGGTAATAGCTGGCGGGCTTCACCAAGCAGTGAGTGTGATACTTCAACAGTCTGCAAACAATAGATTATACAATTTTAGTTTCCAAATAATTACATTAGCAATGTCTCAATTGCGATCATAATTTTAAGAAAACTTAGAAATAAAACTTTGATAAACCAACGTTTAGTGTCTGGGTTTTTGTGATAAATTTTGTTTAAAAGTCGTCAAGCAAACTTTCGGCTATCCTATAAAAGAATGCGAAATAGACTTGGCTGTGTTTGATACTGCACGTCTCAAATAATCTTTGAATTTCTTGAAAAATGGTGAGCTTTAATAGCAATTGATTACTGGTAAATATTTTAAATAGAACAGGCACGTTTCCCTTTTGAACATAAGTAATCAAAACCTTGTACAGTAAAGAGGAAAAACCAATCCCACCCTTTATTCGGTCATTGATAAATAGATTAGATAGATTTTAGCAAGCTGTATCTTTTGAAAAAACAAGTTCAACAATATCTGTGTAACACTGATGTTAAACTGGAACTGAGACTCACTTGTGAGTGTGCTCGTACGTGAGGGGCTTCCTGTCCATCTTGGTAGCTCCGAACCACGCCCAGGAGAGTGGCGCCGGCACCCGTCCCCCTTCTACAATCTCCCAAGCTGAAACACGCTGTTTGTCAGACAGACGAAAACCATGCAATCAGTACACATACCAACGTTTCAACAACCTATGCAGGGATTTTTAGCCCCCTGCATAACACAACCCACTTACATAAAATATGTAACGTATAAAAAAAAGAATTTTAATTTCAGTGTTTACCATACAGATTCCTGATTGTGAAATCTAAAGCTATGGAAGTATTAATTTGTTACAGTTAAACCATTATAAATTGGTAACTTAACGAGGGCGCTAGTGTCAAGTTTGAAAGTACAACACGGAAGATAGATGGGATATTAGCCGACAAAGAATCTGGCGATGTCACGCGGGTTTTACATAATGAATCAAATATATGTATTTTGATAGGGAAATGACGAATGGGTCAGTGTTTTGCAACCTGTTTTTTGTCAATGCTGTCGAATCCGGCGATCTTATTCCCTTTCGTGTCCGTTAAACAGCCGATGGAGGCGCACGCTATCACCTGAAAACAGAATACAAAATTAATTCAAACAGAATGACAGTAGATTTTCAATCTTAACAGTGTTATGCAGCAACAAAAGCAAAAAGAAAAAATATTAATTCATACTATTCAAACACTACTTTATTCTGATAGCACCCTCGGCAGTGCGGGACAGATCATCAGGAAGGTTGACAGATTAAGGTACTTGAGTGTATTTACTTCGGAAGACAGTAGCACAAAGAAAGAGCTCATTATTCGCTTATGAATAGCTGGAGCCGCATTTAACTGAATGCAGACTGTCTGGGACACACAGCTTTATACAATTAGTTAAACGCTTGCATTCTACGAGCAAACTATACAGTGAGGATTCATGGCACCTGATAATGACTTAGAAAAACTGTTCAATAAAAATATACATACTTCAATGGTGATTTTAGGTAGAGGCAGCAACTGCCTGACACAGTTCATCTCAGGGCTCTGCCTCTCCCCGACCTCCTTCTTCAGCTTCTTCATAAGATTCTGGTACTGTTTTTTGTTCTCGTCTCCCGATTGGTTGGCACCGCCGCTGCTGTCACTCACCAGGGTCCAGTGGACTAGTGTGCCGAGCATATCGATCACGGTGGTAAATAGAGACCTGACAGAATGCACAACCATTTAAAACAGTAGACACTTTACAATTCAACCACCGACTTCATCGGATTCTTATTATTTTAAAAAGGAAGTCCTGCCATGCATAAACAGGTTGTATAAAACGGAAGTGAAAAAATAATAACTTGTTACTGCTATCGAAAGATAATAGAATTTGCAAATATGACACATTCTAAGCACAAGGAACTATTTTTATGAGGCTCATAACCGAGTGTTATTTAAAATGGTGAAAGAAAAAAATATTCAATACTATAGTCGGAACTTTTCAGAGATATAGAGCATATGCCATCGAATTTTCGTTGCAAGACAAACCATCCGTGTTCATTATTTCTTATGGGGAAAAAAGTGATTTATATTACGAGTGAGTTTCTGCAACGACATATGCTGGTATGTGTATACAAAATAGACTCACGCGTTATTGTTGTAGTCTATAACACCGTAAGAGATAAGCTGTTCCAGCAAGATGGCCCAGTCGGTTGTGACGGTCATATTTCGCTGTGTGGTATCAAACATTCCACCGAGGAGCGAGAATCTCAACTGCAGAGCGTCGACCATCTGTTCTCTGGTCGGATAGTCTTCTATGGTTCCCATTCTTTCCTGGAATGATGGCAAAATTATTAGATGATTCAGGCCAGTAGTAAGAGAGGTTTGACTGATCAACACGTTGCTGAGAGAGTTACACATATTCAGAAACAAACTTTATGTCTATTTTAATAATATTATGTTTTTCTTGTTTCCGTCAAATTATTTCAATTTTTTTGTTGTTTTAAGCAAGGCTGTGGAGTCAGAGTCGTGGATTCGGGAGTTTTGTCCGGGGTCGGAGTTGAAAAAATCTTATGACAATCTGTTTTTAAAAAAAATATTTAATTATGTGTACTCAAACCACAATAATCTTGTCTAGCGTCACTTATTCATAGTTTGTACTGTAATTTGTAAATTCTTTCAGTACCAATTGTTTTTTATTTCAATTTGTTTTGTATAAACAACACTGTAAAATTGTATTTTCTTATCAGTTGATAATACTAATCATGAGCGAAACCAATCATGATTTTTTTGAATATAACTGGAATTAGTACAAATTTATACTTTTTTTTTTTTTTAATAAAATGTCTCGCCACTTGACAGTTAACACCCTAAAACCGAATTAATAGTATTTTTGCATTTTCAAAACCAGGTATTTCAACATTTCGTAAGCATCATGTATACTGAGATTCTGGTTTCCGTCATATCGGTATTACAAGCCTTATATATATTAAATCAGACCTCTTTGGCCGTCTGCAGGAACTGCGACAACTGTGTGTGAAGTGAAGTGAGGAGGCCCTCTTTCTGGTCGTCCTGTCCTCGCAGGCAAGTCAGCACGAGTGTCAGGAACGGTTGGTGGCAGAGGCCGGGTCCTGAATTACCGACAAGCTTTCTAGCACCGCCGCTTGAATTGTTGGACGAGCAACTGAAATAAACACAGATGACATAAGATTATATCAGGATGACATGTGAATATAATGATGCTGTCGGTCTTATGGCACAGCGGGTAGCATTGTTGGCTTCCGTGCCGAATTTCACGGGTTCGAGTCCCAGTATGAACAGCATTTTTTCAATCGATTTCTATTTACAGTCATTGATGTCTAAAAATTCTGGGGCGTAGCAAGAGCGATTAGCTTTCCACTAGTCCTGTCCTAACCGTATTCATTATATCCCTACTCTACGAAAGAACAGGTTAAGCAACTGAGTGACAAGTAATTTTCTTAGAAAAACTTCTGTTAAGAAAAATGATTCCCCTAAATTTAATCAATTTATGGTGACATCAAGGAAGAAGGCAGATGATATGAAAAATAATTGATTAAGGTTCTATTGAAGCCAAACGCATAAAGTGTCAACACAATTCAAAAAAAAATTAAACGAATATGAATACAAAAGTGCCATAAATAAAAAATTTTATAGACAAAATAAAATTTCACGAGAATTACCTTTGTGAACCTTTATATCCGGGCGGGCTTTGGTTTTTGTCCTGCCGTGTCCCTTCCAACAGTTGCCCGGCCACTCTCAGCACGCGCCCTTGGACGGCGGGAGGCAGTCGAGACACAAGCGGTGCGACCAGCCATATTGAGTTGCTGCGCTTCTTTTCCATCGCTTGCCTGCAACGACAAGATGTAACTTGAAAGTAAATAACGCGATGAACGCTTGACAGTACAGCTTATAAACGAAAGAAAAGCGTACGAATGATTGTAATTGCACTATACACACACCCTACGATAAGAATCATTGATAGTTTCCAAAACAGTTGATTCAAAAAAAAGACATAAAATACAGGATACAAACAAAGCTCCAGAATTGAAATCAAAAATTTATAATACGAACTTACTTTGTGTGCTTTTCAACAGATGCTAGTTATGGCAGCTAACAAACATGGCATTCGAAAATTTATTTCCAAAACGGTGAATACTAATTATAATAGGTTAATATCATCAGGAATTTGGTAATAAAAGCTGACTAAGCAGCCCTTAAATGTTGAAATTCAAAAAACTGGCAACGGACAAAGCTTGGACACATTCCGTAGATATTCTAAATGGACTTATCATTCTCTTCTTCAAATCTAGTGAATTCCTGGCCTGTAAGACATTATGAATCTAATCCTAGGCATACTAACGCATACCTACAGGCACTAGATGACTTGGTGAAAGTAGGAATATGGCTAATTACTTACGTTTCTTTGATGTCGGGTGTACCCAGTCCGCTACCGTTCGAGGAAGGCCCCAAGGGTGTGGTATTGATATGAAAAACATCAATAGCCGCTCTGGCTACTGTCTCTAGCCACTGGTTGAGCTCCGGAGTGCCCGGAGCAAACTGCTTAAACATCAACTGAAGATCCAGCCATGACATTCTGAGTGACCATTGCTCCAAATTCTAAAATATTAGAGAAGTAAAAGATTAGAAACTAGGCTTAAGGTCCGGGAAACGGGTTTCCTGGCCATGGCTGTTTTGTAAATTGACCTTTGAATCGGTCAGTGAATTTGTGTTCGAAGGCATCAATGTCTGTGATGTTCTCTGTGGGAAACTCCCTTGCACCCATCGATCATATAAATGGGGCGTATCGGAAACGATAAGCTAACCACTCCCCCCGCACCCCAGCCCTATCTTTACTCTCTTTGATAAAGAGAGGTGTAGAGACTGAACAACAAACAGTTCTAGAAAAGCAATCCAAGGGCACTGACCCTTTCACAACCATGACCTGACAAACTATAAATGAAATTGATCATAACAGTAACATTTTCCTCAAAGAATACTAATTGCACATAATTCATGACAACAATTTAAATAGCATATTTTTTTAGTCTATGAATTTACCCTTTTCTGCCAAATTTGCAATTGGTCAGTCAAAAAAATAACTATATCTCGATTCAATTCATTACTTATTTAATCTAATTTTTATAGTTTGTATATTGTTATTGTAAATCAATGTAATCCTGTCGCGAAACTCTCCTTTTTTGCTGGACCGCTGGGCAGCGGAAGAAGAAAATCCGCATTCCCTATATGGACTGCTGGGTGTTTAAAAGTTATGTTTATGGATTCTCGGCTTCAACAACCGCCTGTCCTGGGTGTTATTATAATGGATTTCGGAATCTTTGAAAGAAGTTATTAACTAACCTCTAATATTCGAACTATAATTGTTTTCTGGTCCAAATCAGGCAGGGTGTGGCTTGCAGATTCAGGATAGCAAATCATATGAAGTAATCTGAAATTTACAACAAATACATCAAATTTTTTGAAGAGGTATTGATGTTTGAGATAAGAAGATATTTAGTATTTTATATTGGTATAACATTAAATGCCGCCTGTGTGGTCGAGTGGTTAACGTTGTTGGCTTCGGCTACGGAGGGCCCGGGTTCAAATCCCGGTACGGACAGTTTTATAAATTGATTTTTCAATCGATTTATGAATTTCTGTTCAAAGGCATGGATGTATGTGATGTCTTGAATTCCCCCATCTCACCCATCCTATCCTATAAACGGGGCGTATTGAGAGCGATTAGCTTACCACTAATCCTGTCCTAGCCCTATCCTTCTATCCCTACTCTCTTTGGAAAAAGAGAGGTTGAGCAACTGAGTAACAAGCAGTTCTCGTAGAAACACTTCTGTTGAGATAAACTCCATTAGGAGTCCATATGCTCCACATTGGGAGCGGACATGGTTAAAAAAAAAAAAAAAATAACATTAAATGGTGTGTCATTTATTGTTTCATGGACATGAACAAGTTGTTGCGATATCGACAGATATTTGGTATCTATTCGATGTTTATTTGACATATATTCCTATAGATTTTGTTCAATGTAAATGATAAATACACTACTAATGAATATAAGTATAAAAATCTGATATCCTTTCATATAGACTGTGGAAAGAAAAAAGTTTTTTCCCAGTTTTTTCAAAACAGGTTTTTTTCGATAATCACAATGTATCCAAACTTAATACACGTTCTATCAAAAGGATGCAAGCTGCAAATGCCGAATAAGTATCTAAATTTAGCTTTTATGTTTGAAAAAGATGACCTTGTAAAAAATTAAAACCAAGAAAAAAGACTGAAATAAAGGTTTTTCCTAGACAACTTATTTAATTAATATTAGATTAATACTTTCGATGGTTTCGGCGGTAACTTTGTGGAAGTTCATTTTAATAGAAAATTTAAATTAACTTTGATTATTCCACGTATTGTGTAACTAACTGTGACACGTGTTTCGTCACGTCATTCACCATCAATCAATTCACCCGTGGTCGCAAAAACTCTCATCATTCCATGCAATGATTAATAGATTAGTTAACATCCCTCTCACTAAAGTCAACTTTGAATTAGAGTTAAACATTATTAAACAGATAGCTGTAAATAATGGTTACAACACAGACGTAGTAGTTAACTTACTTAAACGTAAGCAAGTTAAACAACTCATAGTAAATAATATTTTTTCAGGAGAGAAGAAAGCAAACGATAATATTAAAAACTGGCGTAGAATTATTTATTTAGGAGACATCTCGTCAAAGATAGTTAAATTTTTGCCAGACAATATAGAACCCGCGTTTTATACAGTAAATAATTTAGGTAAAATTTTATTGAACAGTAAAGATCGCGTAGATTCATCGTCACAGAGTGGTATCTATCGACTCTCTTGTGGAGACTGTCAAGCGTCTTATGTTGGACAGACAGGTAGAAACTTTAATATTAGAATTAAAGAACATATAAGATGTCTAAAAAGTAACAATTTTTCTGAGTTTGCCAATCATTTAATAGAAAATAATCATAATTTTAATCAGATTTGTAATTTAGAAATACTCCACCGAGTAAATAAAAAGGGTTTAAAGATGAATAGCTTAGAATTTTTAGAAATTAATAAAACTCTTAACAAAAAAGAAATATTATTAAATAATATTCTTAATAGCACAGGCGGTTCCCCGTTACTCAAATTGTTTCCAATTAATAGAGTAATCACAAACCTAGATGATTGACTGTAGCTCGTTAGTTTTAATAGTTTGTAATGTTTAACGTCATTAGTAGTATGATTAAATTTGTTTGCACTGTTTCGATTTTATAATCCCCTCTTTGCTTCCATTAAAAAGGAAAAATCCCATTCTGATTGTTTACAACTCATTAGTAAAATTAGTATCATTATCTGTTTGCTTTATTTCGATTCTACACCCCCCTCCTTGCTCCTCTTAAAAGGAAAAAAAACCCAATCCATTTTGTAATTTTATAATTTTAAAATGTTAGAATCAATCTTGCTTCATTACTTAAGCAAACTTTGCGATAGTAAGTCTGAAGATGCCTCTGAAAGAGGCGAAACACGTGTCACAGTTAGTTACACAATACGTGGAATAATCAAAGTTAATTTAAATTTTCTATTAATATTAGATTATGTCAATTAAACACCAGTTTAGAAGTCTCCGTGCACTTCAAGGTTGTGTATAATTCATAATTTGCATATGGTCCAAAATCATCAAAATACGTTTTTTGTGCCTCCTGTAAAATTTGATATGTGTGGGTTACGTCCTTTTTCCTTTCTACAGTCGATATTGAGGTTGAATTGTATTTATAACTAAGTATAACTAAGTACTGGATTTCTTAATAGACGAAACCTATAACAAACCTTTGAGCCTGCTTGGGCGTCAGCATGGAATCCAACAACATATCCTGCTGGCACAGTTCCTCCGGCGACTGCAGACACTTCTGCATGACCCATTCCTCACCGCAGATCTCGGCGAGGACGTGGCGGGCAAATTCGCTCAGAGATAATGAGCTGTCCATCGAAACCATGGACGATTGGTTTTGCCTGCGGATTCACAATCAACTCACAGATAAAAAGGGAGCAGGAACTGTCAATTAAAATAACTGTCAATGTTCAAGGAAATTCTAATTAGAAATATTGTCAATTAATTAATTGAGGATAAGTAAATGATACCCATCCATAAATGACAGATGTTACATGATTTTAGCTATTTTTTGACATCCCCTATTTTACCATCGTCACATTTTCTCACAAAATCTTGTTTACCTCTGTTTAGACACCGCTACATTTTTGGAATCTCCCACCCTTATTTTTTGACTGTTGAAACAATCACCGAAGACATGACAATGAACAAACAGTACAAGAGAAATGATTTGAACAAAATTCTCTCACACTTTCAAGAAAAATAAATTAAGATGCTTCTTAGTATAATTAGCAATTTACTCATGAAGAAGGATTACTTTTATTTCATTCAAAGTAAAATTTAAAAAAAGCAGGGTTCTGGAGTTTGAGTCATTGATCCGCAATATGTTGGGCGAAGTTGTCAAACATCAGCTGACTCCATTTAACTGAATTTTAAATTGAAAAAAGCGGTTGTACATGCTTATATGGTTTTATGTACAATGTTTCATTCTTAGTAAAGATAAAGTCGCCATAAAGTATTTACAATGAAGGTAATTGAAAATAACATCATCAATATTTATGCTTATATGTCAAACGTCTTCCATGAGAGTAAATGAAGCTAGGCCATCACCAAATTTTGCACCCGTTAACTGAATAGTGAGTGGTATAAACTACGTATATATATATATATCAGGCCTGTAGTCCAGTGGTAGAGATCATTGACTATTGTTACGGTTCTCACCAATTCAAATCCCAGTACGGAAAATTTTTATAAATTGATTTTTCAATCATTTTATGAACTTCTGCATGAATTTACAGGCATGAATGTCTGTGATATCTGTAACTCCCTCCGACTCATCCGATCCTAAAAAACAGGTTGCAGTGAGAGCGTTTAGCTTACTACTTGTCCTGTCCTAGTCATATCCTACTATACTCTCTTCGAAAAAGAGAGGTTGAGCAACAGTGTAACAACCAGTTGTTGTAGAAAACTTCTGTTGAAATAAACTCCATCGAGAGTCCAAATGCTCCACATTGAGAATGGACATCTCCACAGAGATTTTCGGGATCAGCTGACTTCTATTGGCAAACTTTTGTACATCTTCTTATTAAATGCATAAATTAACTTGCTTTGTGTAAGTGTTATAATATCTTATGTCTTATATGAGACGTCTAAAGGCAAAAACCAATAAATTATAGCCGACACTTTGCAATGTTAGTATTAAATGACATTTGTGATAAAAAACAATGAACAATAGTTGATTTCTTCCATTGTATTGAATTTACAATTGAAAACAATATTCCTGTTTTTACTAACCAGTCGACTCTGAATTGTAATAAATATAAACAAAATAAAATTGGCGTCCGTCTGTAACTATTGAATTCATCGGATTCAGCATACGATTTCCGTGACATGCGAGACATGCTCATTGTTAAGAACAAGCGACCAACAGCATTCCCCGATAGGTGTGACCAATAGTGTAAAATAGCTTATTGTATATGTACCAGGCACGTGCTCTGAATATTTCCATTCCTCGCTTGCTCACGTGTTAAGTGACGGGTGCAAGCAAGATATAAGAACATGCTGGCGTTTGATCTTTAACCTCCTCGCTCGGAGACAGAGAAACGTCTACTACACGCCAATGAAATGTAAAATGTAGATATTTTTGTTCCTTTTCGATTTATCAATTTTTGCTTTTAGACCCGTCATATTTCCCCATCAATGGAGAATATAAAAGAAGAGTTGTCACTGATAAAAATCAAGCGATATGATTTGTGTGATACCTGTAAAAAATGTACAATTATTTAGATGTAAACTGCCACCGAAAAGACCATGTGCCGTGCGGAAGTCCAAACACCTTGTGACACTATTTTAGGATTGTTTTAATAAAACAAAAAGGAAAATAATAATATACATAACACAATATTCATAAATGTATAAATATCTTTTCCAGCAATGTCAGGTGGTGGAATATTTGTTTGTTTTGCACACCTGTCAATTGCCAATCGTGGTTCGCCTTTATTACAAACAATATACTTACAATTGTCAACCCGGTATTGTTTTGTAATACCGAACCAATAACCAACATGTTAAACTGAGATTTTAAATAAATAGTTAATCGGGATGTATTTCTTTAGTGTAATTGCTTAAAGTTGTTTGTTGTATGAGGAAGGATTAATTGTTTTTAATAGGGTTCAAGCGGTTTGTCTGAAACTCGAATATAAAAGAGTCCATTAATTCTACCCGTCTCTTTTATCAACCGGATGGATTTTGCCGCCTTGGCGAAACTACAGGACACTGGGATGACTCAGGAGGAAGCAAAGAGGTTGACGAGGGTATTTCAAGTGTAGTAGAATTTAATCAACTGCACGTTGATTCTCAAAAAGAATAATGTATACCGCATTTATTATGGTACAAATTTATCGAACACCTCAAAGTTGACCATGATTGAGATCAACATGGTGTAGCATATTTGACCAGTGTCAACAACTTGGCTCGTAAAACTTGCCATGGCCATTTAAAAACAGTACAGATGCTAGACTTTTTTCCCAGAGCCTTCAGAGCATCGCTAATGCTTTTAAAATAGATCGTTAGGCTGTCGATATAGACATGCAATTTGCAATGGTGAAATAAATAGGCGCTTATATTGAACATTAAAATCTCAATCAGAAAATTAGTTTTGACTCAATGATCGTCATCGATTTAATGTCTGCTTCCTGCAGGATGACTGAAAATACTGTATTTCTTCAATTATCACTATCGGGAAAGTAAGTTCAGGACTATTTGCTGTAAGGTGATTTAGGTTGTTCTGTCTATGGATTCGAACATGTTGATTCTGGAATATAAAGTTGTCACCATTATGGCAGAACTTAGTGAGTAACAAAACCGACAAAAATTAGTTAAGAATACAAAGAGATTCATTGATAACAATTCTGGAATAACTCAGTTAGTGCATTGATTATACCAGTTTGCCAACAAAGACATCTGTTTTAATTTAATTAATTTAATTTTAAGATATCTTTAAAAAATATATTTGACATTACAGCTTAAGCCAATGCGTCAAATGTTTTGAAGTTGAAAGATCATACGAGATATACTCGATGAGAATTTTTGAGTCACATGAGATTAACTCAAGGAGAAATTGACTTCACAAACACCCATGTCTTAGATCTCAAATTAAAATTGAAAAAAATCCAATTTTACATTGACCTTACAGGGAATCGAACCCAGCCCACCTGATCGGTAGAGCAAGCTCTAACCAATTAGACCACAGCGACTAAACCAATGCTGCTTTAAAGGCAGGCAATTGTCCCTGTCTATTATATTGAACTCTTATTGGTGTCAGGTCGGCATTAATGCGTTTATATTTTGATATTATAACATTCAAGATGGTCATTCACCTGGGAACAAATGTCCCAGGACATCTACGTTATGTCTCGAGAACAACGTCCTAGAACATTTTCTTGAACACACGAGGGGTCACAGAAACGTCACCCGTTGACGTTATGTTGTCAGTCTTGTCAGTGTTGCGTCCGAACGAATGTTATTTGATTTTATTCGATGCAAACAAAGCGATTAAAGTTAATTACTAATGTATATAAGCATTCTACAATGAAAAAACAATTATTTAATCATCCACGATGACAGTTTATACACCAAAGACAATATACTATAAGCCATAGAGTAATATTACTTATGCAAAGGCGTTTATTTTGACAGCTGTCACCATAAGGAGACATTTCAAAGTCGAAAATAAATCTCTAAAATGACGCCTGATGAGTTTACGATGATCAGTGCTCCCTACGTATATATTCTCGCAATATATGTAGGCATATCATGATGAAATGTGAACACGTAAATTTTGTGTTCCAGAAAATGTTCCGGAACAATTTGCTCCCTAGTGAATGGGGGCTGATAATATTGATGCTGAATTTTTTATTTTGCTGTTTACTCAATCTGTTACTTACCAACTTCTGCCAGAACAGTGACGGTATTATCGATAAATTTTACCAAAAATGAATGTGTCACATACCAATCTCGTACAATATCACTTTACCGAAGCTTAACAGTAAACAATATTCAATTTAATTTAACAAATCGGTTCACCGAGTTGGCAATTGACATCGGGTACAAAACACAACCAAAAAAAATGAAACAAACACGCACACACACCTATGTAATCATCACAGACAACATAACAATGGCTAACATCGAAAAGTTGCTGAATAAGAAGGCGCTAAGACACTAATTTTTAGGGGCATGTGTTGGCGGGGAAACAAAATAAATTAATTTTACTGCGTAACTTTTTACAACGATTATCGCAAACACAAAGCAGATGAGGTGGTGAGCTGGAAGCGGTGAACGAAGAGTGAAGAAGGTTTATTAACAACATTCGAACTGCGCACTGAACGCAATCCGCCGAGAAGTATCTTTGCTTTGAGTATTATGATGGTTACCCGCGCCGGAACAAGCCACGAACGAACTTTCAAACAATTACTCAATTAATCAAATAAGACACCGTCTATAAAAACCAGGAGCTTGATTCTCACGCGTTAGGTGTCTAAAAGTTATGTCTGACATCTTCATGCTGAATATTAATTTTTTTTCTTTCTCTTGATACAAAATAATTGGATAGGCACTAGACATTGCAAATAACCATCATACAGGAAGGGGGTCGGTGGTCAGATAACTTTTGATCATGGGTGTAAATATAATCTACGACGCCAATCAGTCAAAAGCAAAATTTTTGTTCAGTGCACATTATTAGATTTAAAACTCGTGATGTATCATTTATTATTGTGCAACCATTTTGAATATTTTTTATTAATAGGCGTAGCGCTACAGGATTCGGGAGGTGAAGCTTAAGTCCCGTTGGATGAACACGTTTTTGCATATTGCAGAGATGCAATCAGCCATTTTAGTCTATCCATCTGAGACGGGCAATTATATTTCAGATACATGTCAGTGTATCCAAACTCTTTTGCATTATAACCAGTTAACTGTTAGCTGCCTCTAATTTAATTAAATACATATCGACTGAGGAAAGGAATAAGGACGTAGCCCACACATTTCAAATTTTACAGGAGGGGCAAAAAACGTGTTTTGATGATTTTAGGCCATATGCAAATTATGAATTATACACAACCTTGAAGTGCACAGAGACTTCTAATCTGGTGTTATATTAACATAATCTAATATTTATTAATGAAATTGTAGAGGAAAAACCTTTATTTCTGTCTTTTTTCTTGGCTTTAATTTTTTACAAGGTCATCCTTTTCAAACTTCAAAGCTAAATTTAGATATTAATTACGCATTTGTAGTTTGCATCTTTTTGATAGAATGTGTATCAAGTTTGATACATTGTGATTATCGAAAAAAAAACCTGTTTTGAAAAAACATGGGGTTACGTCCTTCTTCCTTTCCAAAGTCGATATAAACAAGAGTATAATTTTGTTTTTACTTGAAGCAGGAGATGTTGAATAATTTTACTACGGAAAAATATGGTTTCAAAAAGTTAAAAAAGAACTATTTCGAAGAATAGAATAATTTACTAAGTTACTGCCAAACATTTAGCCTAGTGTTAAACGTCATTGGCTTCGGTTACAGTGCTCCTGGATTCGAATCCCGGTACGTACAGTTTGTAGATTCGTTAAATGATTTATTTCTAAAGGCATGATTGTCTGTGATGTCTGGAATTCCCCTATAAACAAGGCATAACAGTGCAATCAGCTAGCCCTGTCCTAGCTGACTATAGTCACAAACAGAGGTTGAGCAACTGAGTATCGAGCGGTTTTTGTGAAAAACCTTCTCTTAACAGCTTAGCGACCGCGGACGCATATTTGAGTCTTTGAAAAGCAAAGGTTGCTGGACGGCGGACTCATATATGCGTATAGGCGAAGTATCTGGAAGCTAAGAAAATTAAATTTGGTAAAGATATCTCAATTGGTTTATAAATTATAGTGAATGTAGTAAAATTACAATTTTTGCGAATTTTCGCAAAATTGCCCGGCCTCCAGGCAATGTTCCCGCTAAGGTGTGCGCGCGCACATCTCCAATAATGTGCCCGCATACATTTTTTCATCCCCGCACAAGGCCGCACATAGAAATATTGTAAAAATAAGTTTCTTTCACCAAATTTTTAAATTTGCGCACACTTTTTATTTTGCTGAAAATTTACTACTCACAGAAGTTGATGGTCCGCACACATAATAGAAAAATTAGAGGGAACGTTGCCGCCAGTTGAAATTCTATATAGGAAACGTGCGGTCGTTAAGCTGTTAAGATAAGCTTCATTTGGAGTCGACATGCTCTAAATTGGAAGCCGATATTTGCTTACGACAGCATAGATGTCCTAACCAAGAAATTATCCGTCAAGATATTTGAATAGTCCGCGTCGTGGCTTCGCATGCAGGTATAAAGGGGTATATATATGTGATCGAGCAGAGCCTCTCAGCGGCAGTACGATGAAAGAGAGAGAAAAGATGATTATGGAACATTGATTGCGCTTAGACCATGATGAAGGATGGGTCCATGTTTATTGTTTTTTTTTGTTTTTATAAAATAAAATAAGACAAACCTAGGAGTTCTACGTTCACTGGATGTTTCCATATCTACCATCCTATAAACCAAACCATTTTTCAATTAAAACATCAATAGGTTACTCATCATAAACGTTGGTATTCAAATAATTTTGATCTGCTTCTTAATGTTAAACAACGGCAACAACTGCCTCAAAACACATTTTTTGGCCAATTCTTTTTGTACAGTTTTTAGGCCAATTTCTGCCCGGATTGAAAAATGCTTTCGGCCAATCAATTCAATTGGAGGCCAATAAATTGTTTATTTTATTCCTGCAGGAAAAATCAAAAACAATGATTGTATGATAAAGTGATAAGGCAACTGAAAATAAACAAAAAGATACATTTAACAATAATAATTATCGACGACGCGTCAAACGCGGAAGTATTGCTTTTCAAAATGGCATACTATTTTTATAATGAAACACGAATCTAATTTCAGAAACTCGATAATCAAAATAATAACATTAAAACAATATTCAAATAAAATCACAAAAATAGATTGGTATTGCCAGTACTGAAATAATCTTACAATGCTTAATTTTTTAATTAATCAAAAAAAAAACGCGCTGTTTCTAAAAGGGTGATAAACAAAACAAAACAATCAGATAGATATGCGAAGAGGAATGCAACTGAAATATAAAATGACAAATTAAACAACCTTAAGATAGTCTTTTTAAAATCTTCCTGTTCATTGTATTGTTCACTCTAAATCCCGTCGATCTTAATTTCTCAATTTTGTGTTTGCATCACGACGCCCAGTTGAATATATCGTACAAACAATCATGAGATGAATCATATCTGTATGTCATATAAAGCTGAAAGGTATACGATCATGTTTCATACATAACATCAAACTTTTTATTATATCTCTCTTAATAATTCCATTAACGCTACATAATTGATACCAACGTGGCATAAAGATCTAGACCAGGAATGGGGAACCTTTTCTTCTCTAAAGGCCTCATTCATTCGATTCTGATTCGACATAAGGCCGCGGTAAACATTGACTAGGGAATCTTTGGCCGGAAACAATTTCATACCGATTTCTAAAGCCCAGAAATTTGCGGATATACCAAAATTATCAGCATGGGACTTTTTTTTCTTAGGCCTTCCAAGGCTTTTGACATTGAAAATTCCAAGAATTTACGGATTTGCGTAAACTAGCAGTGTGGAACCATTTTTTTTTTTAAGATCTTCCAGGAATTTTCGTATCCAAAATCTCGAGAATTTACAAATTTACAAAAATTCGCAGAATTTCAGAATTGGCCAGAAGGCCACACCAGGGTAGCCAAAAGGCCGCAGGTTCCCCACGCCTGATCTAGACACTTATTTTGAACGGTCTGAAATACGCAAAATTGTTTTGTATTAGCTTTTGCTGGTTGGTTTCCTATGTTCATGGAAGTCATATTTTATCTAAAGACACCGTAGAAAGCACAACAAAGATGTATATGTATAATTAAAAAAATGTAAAACTAAAATACATTGATATTTTGGACCTTGTTATATTGGAGTTCTACCAAGTAAATCCCAATTCGATCAATGTAATATAAATCTACTCATCATTGCTTGTACAACATTTTCAATTGGAGACACTAGGTTCCTTGCTACTGACTGAAACACACATCAGCGTTGGGGTACAACCTGTATTAAAAATATTCAAGATTTAATAATATAATAATAAATATAGATGTCGAGTTGAATAAGGTATTGTACTTACGACATTAGGTCAAGGTTAGTGTCGGAGGTGTTCGCGTCGCTGGTCCCGAGGATGTGCGACAGTTCGCAGCCGCCCGACGTTGGCTTTTTGGCGACACCCGACGAAGGCTTGCCGCCGTCCCTGGCAGTAGCGTCGCCAACAACTGGCAATATAACAAACATTATTCAGTTTTAATAGAAATTTGAATCGTTCAAACATTGTACATTTTCCACACGTTTCGTCACTACCAATTAATAAACAATTTTTATTATCTAATATATAAAAATGAATGTTTGTTTGTTCGTACTTTATGCGTTGCCACACCGCTCATCCGACTGGAATACAACTCTGACAAACTTTTTGCTTGCTCTTACGCGAAGGTTATAGACATATTAAAATTAACTTACAGTAGGTCTTATATATAAAAATCAATGTTTGTATGTCTGCCATACCGTTTATGCAACATGCGCGAATAAATTTAGTAGTGTAATTAAATTTACAGTAGGTGATGCGTGTTTAGTACCATAGACAATCGGCAGCAAACCTCAAATGTCAAACTGACAGAAAAAGAAAACATGCGCTTCAATAAAAACACAATTACTTTCTTTCTTTGAGTGGCATTGCAACGCTAGCCGGGAACCGGCTAGTTTATATATAAAAAAAAATTCAACTTCAATATTGAAGTTCCATCAATCCACCATCAGTTGAAATTTTAAATGGTCAAAGTCTTTGGTTTTGGTTTTACCAGTATGGACTGCTTCATAACTAGAGTTTTAAATAGATTTATGGATCTTTGATCAAATTCATGGATGCCTTGTGATGTCTAAAATTTCATTCCACTCATCCGATACTAACAATAGGGCGTATCAAGCTTACAACCGATTCTTTCTTAGCTCTATCCTTCTACTTCAACTAAATAAATAAAAGGCAGTTCTCGTAGAAAACTTTTATCAAATAAAACTCCATAAGAATTTTCCTCACTCATAGAAAACATGTTAAATAAGATTACCTTGTATTGCTTTGAGTGTGGCCAGGAGTGGCCCCACGGCAATGTTCTTGTGAGCTGCTGCCAACAGATGGCGGTCACAACTCAGTCGTATCGAGTGTAGAGAGCCAGGGGCGGGGTGAGGAGACGTTGACACCGAATATAGACCTGGAAAGATAAATAACGATGCAAATAATCCAAAAGATTTAAATTCTGATATTATCCATCGTACTCTCATCACAAAAGCTGAACGTTGCTAATAGGTATTGTTTAAGATGTAGACATATCAAACTCACTCGCTTCAAATAGGGGGTGAGTATTCAATCGAATAAATAAAACGATTTCATTACCTGGTTGAGGAGTTTCAACAGTCTTGAAAAGTCTCAGTAGCAGATGACACGTGAGTCTGGCGCCTGCTTCGGCACGGCCTTCATTGCTGCAACCTTTCAAAAGACTGGGTAGGGCAACGTTGCAGACAAACCCTTCCAAAGAAAAGCAATGGCGAGCTGCAAAGAAAAATATTTCATTATTAAGATACCATTTTTTTTTTAGAAACATGTCCGTCATCAATATGAAGCATTAAACTCGTGGTGGAAGATTCTAAGCAGAAGTTGGCCAACTGTTAGTGTACTGTTAGTGTAGTGTCTTATGGCGCATTGGTAAGCGTTGTTGGCTACCGTGCAGGATCTCACTGGTTAGAGTACCAATACAAACAGCATTTTTTCAATCGATTTCTGTTTGTAAGCATTGGTGTTTGTAATGTCTAAAAATTCCCTCCCACCCTTCAACAGCTGGGCGTAGCGAGAGCGTTAGTTAACCACTAGTCCTATCCTAGCCTTATCCTTCTACCCTTACTACACTCTATGTAAAAAGAGAAGCTGAGCGACTGAGTAACACCTCGTAGAAAAAGATCTGTTGAGATACCTCCACTAGGAGGCCAAACGCTCCACATTGGGAGCGTACATGGATATATAAATAAAAAGGTGAGAGGGAATGTTTACATCACAGAGATCCAAAAATCCTTTTACGAATGACACGGATTAGATACGTAAAAAAAGAATGAAGAAAAAATAATTCATACCAATCAATATGCAGGTAAAGACGGCGAGTGAATTGTGAATTGACATATCTTGCACGTCGATCTGCAGGAGCAGGTCAGGGTAGAAGGCGGCCTGGTGACCGCTGGAGCTGT
The DNA here is from genome assembly GCA_030503985.1 of Himalopsyche tibetana. Classification (NCBI taxonomy): domain Eukaryota; kingdom Metazoa; phylum Arthropoda; class Insecta; order Trichoptera; family Rhyacophilidae; genus Himalopsyche; species Himalopsyche tibetana. The sequence continues at coordinate 1,461,336 of JAPJYX010000052.1, read as the reverse complement.
TGCAGAGGGCCATGAGCGCTCCCAGCCACTCAGCCGACAGCCCGCCGCAGCATGCTGTCATCTCCGCGCACGATATAGCAATATCGTTCACTCTGTAACGTGCGAAATAGACAAATCATAATTATATTGTTGGAGAAATAATAGGTAAACAGGCATAAATATTTATAAAGTATAAACCTTTGTGTAATGAGTTGTTTTCTATTATATTAGGTTTTTTCGTATATTTACAAACGTAACCAACAGTTCTTAAAATAAACACAATGTAGACAACTTTATGCATGTTGTATCAAAAGGACGTAAGCTGTAAATGGCAAATTAGTATATGAATTTAGCTTTTAAGTTTGAAACAAGAAAGGGCTGGGAAAATAGCGACCAGGAAAAAGAACTTCAAAAGGGTTTTTCTTATAGAATTTATCAATTTAATATTAAATTAAATCAATAAAACACCAGTTTATTAGTCTGTGCACTTCAAGATTGTGTATATATAATATTTTGACTTTGGTACAACGTTTTGTGTGCCTCCTGTAAAATTTCTTTTCCCTTTCCACAGTCGATGTGAATATTAAATTCTGTTATTCATTATTGAATACTTTATAGCAGACACATGATTAACAGCACCTCCCTTGGTGCATATCCAGTCCCTAGTAATCATTTACCTGTCATTGTCGACTTCTCTGCAGATGGACAATATCGCTGAGCAGACAAAGCTATATCGGTTGTTTGGTGACTCCGACAACTGGCGTGCCCACGATACTTCAATTTTACCTGAAAAAAACAATACATATTCATTGAGTATAAAGTACCATTGACTTTTTTAGAGCAGCTAAATGCATTAGAATGTGAGATCCTGTTAAAGATTTTCAACGGGCTTAATACGATAAACCAATAAGCGATGGAAGTCTGACAGTTCCCCAGATGAATGGAGCATTACACAGCTTACGAGTGGTGGGGAACAGCGACAAGTGTAGACAAGGCGGAGAAGTAAAACAGACCGATTGATTTTCACCACAGACTGGAACACCAGTTAATCATTACGGTTAAATTAAAAACTTCTTCTCATAACTCAAGGGTTTATCGATCAGTTACTTATATGCACAATAAGAAGAAAGGTATAGTCACTTACCTCCTCTTCTTGGATTAGCGAACACTTCGCTGAGAAATTGAGGATTGTATACGTAGTTTGAAGGCGTAGGCAGAAGACCAGCGTACAAAACTTGCCTGCAATGCGAAAACAATACGTTTAAAAAATAGCTTACTCGTTGAAAAACAAAAATAAGGATTTTGTAATAATACCAACACTCCAAACCCGTCAGCAAAATTGAGCATACTTAAGCAGAAGCCATCCAAACCCAAAACTGTCAAACTAAGAAAAACACGAAGGAAAGTTGAAGACGGTCAACCTTTGGGTATTTGGAGTAGTTCACTGCCCATGTAGTCGCCGCAAAATTAACTATATCTCAATTGAATTCATTAATTATTTAATCTAATATCTACAGAAAATTTAAATTAACTTTGATTATTCCACATATTGTGTTACTAACTGTGACACGTATTTCGCCTCTTTATAGGTTAAGTAATGGGGAACCACCTGTGCTATTAAGAATATTATTTAATAATATTTCATTTTTGTTAAGAGTTTTATTAATTTCTGTTAATTATTAATTTTTATTTTTATTATTATTAATTTTTATTAATTTTAATTTTAATAAATGTTAGAATCAATCTTGCTTCATTACTTAAGCAAAATTTGCGATAGTAAGTCTGAAGATGCCTCTGAAAGAGGCGAAACACGTGTCACAGTTAGTAACACAATACTCAAACGGAATAATCAAAGTTAATTTAAATTTTCTATTAAAATGAACTTCCACAAAGTTACCGCCGAAACCATCGAAAGTATTAATATCTATAGCTTGGGTATTGTTATTTTGAATCAATGTAATCCTGTCGTGAAACATGCCATACTCGCTGGTTCCTCTAGGGACCGCTGGACAGCAATCAACTACAATTTGCAGTCCCTATATGGACAGCTGCCCGTTTAAAGGTTAATGATAAAGGGGTCCAGTATCAAACACGGCAAAGTCATGTTTTTGTCGATGTACACTTTTTTTATTATTTCAAATATGAAATTCTAGTACGCACAATTCAGTATATCCCGATGCGAGAACTACAAGGTTGTAAGCGTAGATTTTTGGCAAAACAATGAATACCATTAATGTTACTTGGATGACTACCTCACGGTTACTTTTGTTTTGCAAAACTCAAACATTAGTTTCAAAATCGTACTACAAGTGTATGAAAATCAACTTTAAAAATAGTGATTTTACTATAAAAAGTGGCCAAGTCATTGAGAGCAGATCAGATCAGATCACAGGTGTTGAATCAGCAAACTGAATGTCATTCAGTATTTTGTATGAAATGTAAATGCTTTACGTTTAATAAGTTGACGTTTATTGTCTAATTTTTTCGTAGTTATTAGTCAACTCGATGGCTGTTACAGACGAGATAACTCGTAAAAATTTTCATTCTCGACACGCCAGAGACGAGTTATCTCGTCAATAACTAATTAAGTTAATAGTTGCAAATTATAGCCGGCGTGCTAGGTAATTACTATTAATTATCTACGGCAGCTAAAAGGTTAATAAGTTAATTCGCATTAAAATTTTGCTAAAATGTAGTCAAACAAACTTTCGACTGTCCTGAAAAATAAAATAAAACCGACATGTTTGATACTGGATGCCTCAATTATATAGCCGTGAGTTAAAAAACATGACCATAATAATCTGTGACTTTCATTGCGGTTGGACGTTTGCAGCAAATTGAAAATTTACTGTAGAGTATTTATAATATGGCAATATCTCGATTTTGTTTAACTTACCTAATTTTTGGATACGCATTGGAAAAGGGTTCCGCCTGGTGGTTCTTCGATCGGAGATACGCACAGATGGTGTAGAGGTCATAGAGATGCGCCAGGATACACCGCTCAGCCGAACTGCAGTCGGCAGGGTTCACAACCGGTTTCACAAGACGACAGAGTTGCTCGAAAACAGCACCAGTTTGTTCTGTTGACACTGCAAGTACAATATATAAAGAATATAAAATCGGACGAGTTGTTGATTTTGATTCAGCAAACTTAAGTGCAATATAACAAGTCATGGGTTGTTACTTTTGATTTACTCGAGGCACAAAACACCTGTAGATACACTTAAAATTCGTTATGCCTCATGCTTCATAAAATGGGTGTAAAATAATGCAGATGGATACGAAGAAGGTAGCCTTCGACATCCTATTACTGACATAGCAAACAGCAATGATATCTTCTAAGAACTCCGACCACGTAAAGCGCCAAAGATGTTGTATAACTCCTCAGCAGTCCCTGACCAGGACTTCGTGACGCCAAAACTGACTCCACCTCCAGCAACTCTTTTAAAATCTGAAAATAGACAGGTAGTCATTAGCAAGCCTAGAACAGATATGGTGAATCTAAGGCACACGTGCCATGTGGCACATGTGTAAATATTACTGGCACCTGAATGGTTTACATTTGCTTGAGAGTCAATATATTCCTAAATGAATTTAATTAAATTCAGTTCAAATAGTAGCACATCAACTAAATATCAAATTAGGTATAATATGGCATACGACGTACAACAGCAGATAATATCTTTTATCACTTTTAAGGTGTTCACTGTCAAGTCTTAGTGGAAAGGCATTACAGTGGAACCCCGATCTACCGTTCTCGCATTCTTCGTTTTCCCGCATGGATCGTTTATTTTTCATGGTCCCGGCCAAACACCCATTAAAACAATGAAAATAATCCCACATTAATCGTTCGCCGATTTACCATTTTCCTCGATCTATCGTTTAAATATTTTGGTCCCGTCACAAATATTATTCCGATTAACCGTTTTCGTTGAATGTTTCTCTGTTCGTTCATTACATATTCTTACATCGCATCTGGTTGCGCGAATTTTTCTTGTTCAAAAGTCAAAACTTTAATTCTTTAATTTAATTTCTTTAATTTTAATAAAAAATTTAAAAAAATATATTTGACATTACAGCTTACGCCAATGCGTCAAATACTTTTAAGTTGAAAGATCATACGAGATATACTCGATGAGAATTTTTAAAAGTCACATGAGATAAACTCAAGGAGAATTGACTTCACAAACACCCATGTCTTATATCTCAAATTAAAATTGAAAAAAATGCAATTTTGACATTGACCTTACCGGGATTAGAACCTAGACCCATCTGGTCGGTAAAGCAAGCTCTAACCAACTAGACCACAGCGGGCGACTAATGTCTAAATGAAGAAAACTAAAACTCTAGCTAAAAAACTGAAAACAATTCAAGGCGTTCAAAAAAATCTAGGAAAAAAACGTGTCGACAGTGAAAAAAAATATGCTAGAAAAGTACGCGAGTTTGAAGGGTGTCTGTCAAAATTTAAGTGCCAAACTACAAATAGGCAACTTAGTATGTATTAATCAATTAAATAGTAAATGTATGTATTCTTTAATAAAAAAGTGAAAGAAATAAATAAATTAGTTGAAAATTAAACATGTTTTGATATTACTTGAAGATTTCCCATATTATCGGTTTCCCGCATTATTCGTCGTTTTATTTCGGTCCCATGGAAAACGTAGAATCGGAGTTTCACTGTATATTAAAAAAAAAAAACACTTTGTATTAATTCCGCATTTTTTTAATTGAGATCAAGATCGATTTGTTCATCATTCCGGTGGAACCTCGATCTACCGTTCTCACATCCTTTGTTTTCCCGCATGGATTGTTTAATTTCCATAGTTCCAGTTAAACGCCTATAAGAACAATGTTAAATAATCCTGCATTAATCGTTCCCCAATTTACCGATTTCCTCAATCAATCTATTGTTACAAATATTATCCCGATTTATTGTTTTTGTTGAATTTCACTCATAAATAATCTTGCCTCGAATATAGTTTCGTGAACATTTTTTAACTCTAGCTGAGAAAATTTAGAACTTTAGATTTCCCGTATTTTTTCGTTTTTTATTACAGACTCTTAAAAAACGTACAATCGGGGTTTCACATTTATTTTTAAGTATATTTTTTTTTTTTTTAAACCATGTCCGCTCCCAATATGGAGCATATGGACTCCTAATGGAGTTTATCTCAACAGAAAGGTGAGAGGGGGGAATTCAAGACATCACATACATCCATGCCTTTGAACATAAATTCATAAATCGATTGAAAAATCAATTTATAAAACTGTCCGTACCGGGATTTGAACCCGGGCCCTCTGTAGCCGAAGCCAACACCGTTGACCACTCGACCACACAGGCGACAGGCTTTAAGTATATATCCATTTTTATATATCGACTTTCAGAGAGTGGTTAAAAAGCTTGGTGTAAGTCAAGCTTTTCAATGTTTTCCACCAAATTTTATTTATAATTGACAATGAACTTCTCAAATTTGGTGCAAAAGAATCAAAAACTCGAATACACCAAGCTTTCTTCTCTTAAACCACTCTTCAGTAATCTTCCCATTTTGAAGTTACAATACTTTACATAGTGGATGTCGATACAAGTCTAATGTGGTTAGTGGTTTCTGTAAACAAATTTCATTAAAATTCTTAGGCTGTTTTAAATAGTTTCATAATAAATAAGTTATGAAGTAACAATTTTATCAAATGCCGAGAAAGACCGGGGAGATGATTTTAAATGTACAGTGGAAGAAAAGCAGAAAATACCAACTTCAAAAACTGGTATTTAGAAAAAGATTATCTATTCCATTTATACCTGTATACAAATATCTATAAGACCGTAGACATTGACTGCCAACTCCATTAGATCAAACAGAAACGCCACGTGTTCCTGGACGGGAAGGTAGCTCGACGTGCTGAGCGCGAAAGCCTGAAGCATCTCCACCACTGTACTGCCACACTGCCACGAAACAACGTGCTGGTCAAAGTAGTTCAGGTTCTGCAAAAAAATGTACAAACTTAAACAGAGGAACAAAACAATTCTAATTTAACACATCGACTCCTAAGCCCATACACTAGTGACACTCCCACTGTATATGGTACGGACAAAAATTACAACTGTTATACTCAGTGCTTTTTTAGATTTTTTTTCTAGTCCATGTCCGATCCTTATGTGGAGCATACGGCTTCTTAATGGAGGTATCTCAACAGTGTTTATTTTACAAGAACTGCTTTTTATTCTGTAGCTCAAACTCTCTTTTTGTCTCCTGAAGCTTAAATCGCCGAATTTAGCTACAGCACATTTGTAAAAAGAGTCCAAATTATGTTTCCTCTCTTCAAAAACTTGAACTAGTGGATTTTTTTTAACTTTTAATATAAATGTTTACGTTGACATCACAGTTCAGATATTGTAGGTCTAAAAGCTTAGTTCTGACAATTCTCAGAAAGCATAACATATCGATACAATATCCGAAATCCAGAATATAAATGTTTTCTTTTCCAAATATTGCATTGAAATATCAAGAATGCCGAGAAATAGGTGCCGGAACGCCGTTCCATCGCGAAAAAAACAGTGGTAATAATTGAACATAATAACTGCAGCGCCGTTGGAAATTCACAAAACTACGATGAGATGGTTTTGGGGGCATAAGATGGGATAGAAAGAATCAGTAGAGCAAGATTAGTGGCTAGTATTGGTAAGGTGGGATGGAATTTCCAGACATAACAAACACCCATGCCTTCGAACAGAAATCAATTGAAAAAAAATGCTGTTTTTAATGAAACTCAGAACCGTGAGATTCATTATGCAATCATATCATCAATACATATGAATAGATTTCGTTATGACATTAATTACCTGAAACTTTTGCGTGACAGCCTCAAAATTGAATTCACTTCTGGAATGTTTCTTCACCTTTCCGCCTTCAGCAACATCTATTGAGAATTTCTTGGAGAATAGCTTGCAAATCTCTGCAACAGACAACAGACAATGTTATATTTTTCAATCATTGCTCTGCATTTTTTTAAAAGTCGCATTTATCAATCATAGCAGACATACACTACGTGAGTTTTTAAATATCTGGTTCAGTGCTTGTAAAAATGTCTATGGATATAACCTTGATATGCCAGAAAATAAATCTCTCTTGCAAACTCAATTATCAATGCATTATCAATAAGTAATAATATTTTGAAAGCAATATTTTTTCTAAAAGGGAATTTTTCCATTTCTGGAACAAAGCAGTTAAAAAACCAATCGCGAAATCAAATTCCCATAATCCACGCTTTTTTATTTGCCCTCCAGTAATCGGGAAAATTTTTTATAAATTGATTTTTCAATCGATTTATGAATTTCTGTTCAAAGGCATGGGTGTATGTGATGTCTTGAATTCCCCCCTTTCACTCATCCTATCCTATGAACGGGGCGTATCGAGAGCGACTAGCTTACCACTAATCCTGTCCTAGCCCTATCCTTCTATCCCTACTCTCTTTGGAAAAAGAGAGGTTGAGCAACTGAGTAACAAACAGTTCTCGTAGAAACACTTCTGTTGAGATAAACTCCATTAGGAGTCCATATGCTCCACATTGGGAGCGGACATGGTTTAAAAAAAAAAAAAAATCGGGAAAATTAGACTTCGATTCCTTTCATTGCTCGTGGGCTTAAAAAATGACTGACAACCATTGGTTTCGTTATATAACTGCCCGATGCATTACTGCAAAGGAGAACAGTTATTCTGTCTTTGGCAACTTTGAATCCAGGTGCAGATTTAACGGTTTTGGAAATAAATGTGCGTTCTGGCATTTTTTTTCCAATCATGGCTTGTTTCGTCAGCATTGAATACTTGATCGGGTGTGTAGCCTTCATCATCAATAATTTATGTGTAAATTTTTCTGCACCTTCGTCATCGGCAGATGCACGTTCGCCGCTCATTTTAATGCTGCGCAGGGAAAATAGATTGAAAAATCGGTTAAACCAGCCATTACTTGCTTTAATTCGAAATGATTTTCAAAAGCTAAATTTGAATCATCAGTCTCTCCTTGTTTCAAATATGCATATATTTTTAATGCTTTGTGTTTTATAATTCGGACACTAAGAGGAATATATCTTTTATTACAATCTTCTATCCATATTTTCAGATGAACCGATAGACACCCACTGTCTTATTTTACATTCATTTCTTTTAATCGATCGAATTGTAGATTCATTTATATAAAATTCTTTGGAAATAATGTAAGCTCTTACGCCTCTGCTAAGTTTTTCTAAAATGGTATATTTTTCTTCGATAGAAATGCGTTTTCTTTTTATTTTAATTCCGTTTTTTGCATGACTGAAAAAATATTTTAATATAATAATAAATCGCGCAGTCAGTAAAGTTTTTTAAAGATTTAAAATTAATTTGATGTCATAGATAAAGCAAAAGTTTTTAGTAATATGTATTTACCTGAAAATGCAAAAGATTGACCACGCCGCAAAACTTCGCATACAGTCAAATGTTGACTAGCGTCTGTGTATTCAACACATAGCTGGCGTCTGACGTATGCGGGATTTTTCGCGCGCTTTGCATTTTGTCACTTAGTCACCAAATATTTCGTCAATATTTTTTTTTTGCAAAAATGAAGAGAAATCTTAGTTTTGCATTTTCCGCGGAAAACCCCAAATCCCTAATTTTGTATGAGATTCACACCCCCAATTACACTATCCCCGATTATACGGTCCCGAAGATCGCATAAATGGGGGTTTTACTGTATTGACAGTAAACACCTTAAAAGTGAGTAATGAAGTTTGTATTGGTGGCCAATAAGCTGATGAAGTGAGCAAACTATTAAAATGGTAAAACTTTTAAGTACAATCAGGTCTTTATCTGGTGTTTTGGTGGATTGCATATTTTTATTTCACGGAGATAAAACACTATTGCAATGTGTATTAACTGAGGTTACTTCACTTTTACGATACTTTAAGACGTGTAGAATATTACAACGCATCTAACTCATTTATTTCTAAAATACCGCTTGGCTAACTTCACCTCTAACGAGATCACATATGTAATAATTGCAGCCATCTTCACTGTTGTTATAGTAAATGTGTAAGAAAAACATTTTCACGCGCCTTTTTTTTCAGAGAGCGTAAGGATAGTCCATGGCTAGGGTGGGACTAGTTGTCGACTTATTGTTGTCACTAGAGCCCAGTTTTTACATTTGATGTGTGGATGGGAATCAAGAAGTCACAGACATCCATGCCTTGAACCAATAATGAACAGTCCAAAGTAGGATTTGAGCCCATGAACACACGCAATCGAAGACAACGTATAACACTCAACTATAGACTCAAGAGATAACCAAAAACAGAGGGTGTGGATTTTATCATAAGATATTGTGTATCTTTAGTATCTCCTACAATATAGGCAAACCATTAATAATTGGCGCAATTGAATTAAAATGTCCTACCTTTCGACATCTTCTTCACCTGATGCCTGGCCTCATCTCTATGTCGCCCAACACCGTACAGAAGAACGTGCCTCTGATTGGTGTCGTGGGGTGGAGCCCCACCCTCCCCTTCGTGCCAGGGCAGCGGGAAATGCGTCGTGTATAGAAGATGGCGGGACGCCGGTAAGCCGCCAGGCATGCCAACCCCGCTCACCCCCGGTCGACCCAAAACACCGATCATGGGTGTGTCAACACTCCTGTATATACTCCTGAAAAAAAAAATTTAACCGTTTGAATACCGCGTAAATTAATCATTAATATGTCCCAGAAATACTGCATGTTTTTGAGAAAAATAATTTTGCCTAATATACACTCGAATTTGATATTTTAAAAACCTATATTGACTCAGTATAGATAGCACTACACATATTCAACAAAATATTGCTTATATCCTATTAGAATACCAAGTATTTGATTTTTTAAATGTCTTGGACATCCGTGCTCGCTTGCATATCGACTGTGGAAAGGAAAAAGGATGTAACCCACACATATCAAATTTCACAGGAGGCACTAAAAACGTGTTTTGACGATTTTGTGACATATGCAAATTATGAATTATACACAACCTTGAAGTGCACGGATACTTCTAAGCTGGTGTTTAATTGACATAACCTAATATTAATTAAAGAAATTGTCTCGGAAAAACCTTTATTTCAGTGTTTTTTCTCGGTTTTAATTTTTTACAAGGTCATCTTTTTCAAACTTAAAATCTAAATTTAGATACTTATTCGGCATTTTCAGTTTCCATCCTTTTGATAGAATGTGTGTCAAGTTGTATACATTGTGATTAGCGAAAAAAAGCTGTTTTGGAAAAATGAGGGATACGTCCTTTTTCCTTTCCACAGTCGATATGTTCCGGACACCTGTATTCGCTTGGTATTCGAATGGTTAAAAGAATGAACAGAATGAACAAGCAAAGTGGAGGAGACTGATCGAGGCGGTGAAGGTTCAATCCAGAATGTACCAGTAGAAAAAAGAATAAGAGATTGATCGTTACTTTTGAATTAAACATTGATGTCTCCTTGTATTTTTACATATTGCTCAGTTCTACGATCTACTAAAGACTGCAGCGCAGTTCATTCAGTTAAATTTATCCGACCAGCAGAATATTACACCAACTGTAAGATGAACATGACAAAATTCTGTGTTAACATGTTGGCTGTGAAGTCTGTTTTACAAACTATGTCTGGTTAGGTTATTACAGGTGCGTTAAGAGTGTGGCAATGAATAAAATTACGTTAGAATATCAGAATATCTTAACATGGCGTCAATGTTGACCTATTTAAATGAGCAGTAAACATGTTACAATTATCTAGCTTTATCCTTACCCGTGTGAGGTGTCTCCAGGTTCTTTAGGACTATCAGGAGCGTCCATTGAATTCTGCTGGTCCTGCTTGATGTCTTGAAGAAGTTTGTCCAAGTCGTCATCTATCTTCGCGTCGTCGTAATCCATCCTGACGTGGTCCTGAGAGAACTATATTACAAATAATATTAGTGAAGAACCAATCAAAAAGAAGTAATATTTTTAATCAACTAATGTTTGAAAGCCCCTGCACACTTCGGGTTGTCGCGCACTCCAATACAATTATTCAAATAAAATATTTTTTAAATTAGCATAATTCACTGAAAATTGAAAATTGAGATAATTTTACTAGAATTAAATTCAAATCAATTATCAGAACAATAAATTGATCTAAATGAATTATGTGCTACATACGATGTGAAAAACTTAATATTTGTTTTCAGTATGCCATTATTTAGGCTTGATTTTATTTTATGTAAAAAATGAGTTCTGTTATTTTTTATGTTTTATTTAATACACTTATTAGTAATAACATACTTATATATTTTTTACTATGCAAATCAAATAAATAATGCCACGCATTTGTTGCATCGACCCGCGCAGCCCTTGAACTTTCCGCACAGCTAACCTCTCATCTTAAAAGGGAACATTGCATGCCAGATATTACAACAGAATAAAACAAACCTCTATTTTGGGCTTCAGGTCAATTCCAGCGAAAATCTCTTCATCCAGGGTAGGCGTGTGGTGGTGATGCGGCACACTCCTGACATCCATCGAATTGCTGATCGGCGTCGCGACGCCTCCAACAACTGAGTTAAGGTTCATAGGCTCCGTTGTCGGTAGAAGATCTCCTTATGTTTGAGCAAAGGGACACAATAAAGCATTTTGCAAACAGAATAAGATAAATAGCGAAACAAGGATGATTTAGCATCGTGTACATTTGTATGGTCAATAAATCTGAGTTGATTTTAAGGCTTAAATTCTGATCTGTTCTTTGATCAACTCTGGTACCTTTTCTTCTTCTATATAAATTCTTTTCATATTTCTATTACCAATTTATCGCCTGAGAACTGTACTGGGGCATCTAAAAAAACAGGTATTTTGTTACTGCTAGAAACATAGGATGTGTTGGGATATCTGTCTTAACCTTTATCCGCCCGCCCGCTTTGGGCATTAGGAGTAGTTAACTGCCCGAGTAGTTTTCGCAAGATTAACTATATCTCAATTGAATTCATTACTGATTTGATCTAACATCTTTAGCTTTTATACTGTTATTGTAAATCAATGTAATCCTGTCGCAAAACTCGCCATACTCGCTGGTTCCTCTAAGGAGCACTGGGCAGCGAACGATGAAAATCTGCGGTCCCTATATGAACCGCTGGGCGTCTTTAACCCATTACCGCCCACCGTACTTGTTTGAGTACACCTATTCCAAGCGTGATATGGTGTATTATTTCTTTAGTAATAGCCTATTATGAAACTATATGATAGTAGTAAACTGTAAAAAAATACAATTTGGCAAAAATGCGTAGATAAATGTCAATAGTTTATCATCGAAATATTGGTTTAAAACAAGGCGATTTAGGTTAGTTATTTGAATTATTTCTTAGCATAATTAATAATACATTTTTAATTGTTTCTCATTGTTATGTATACGTAGGCTACACTTAACCACTTACCGGTCCAATTGACTTAAACAAATGTTCCAAATGGATTACATATTTTTTATTATGCTCGAATATCAAACACAAGTGTTATAATTATAAAACATGCGTATTTAGAGAAAGAATTCATTGTTTTTTTTAATGGAATTTGCGTTATCTCGTGTGTCCGTTTTGATGACTTTCAATGCCTGAGTACACTCGGGCGTGACCGGGAAGAGGTTAAACATAATATATTTTTAGTATGACAATATTTTTCATCTACCGTGTGCTATGTTGCATTTTATTGCACTGTACTCACTGTACGTTTAGCCGTCAAAACTGCGCTTGTCTTTTCTTTTTGATTTTGATGTAGTGCGCGAAAAGTGTAATAATTCAGTTCTTACAAAGACTACAATAGCAACCCATCACGTTTTTACGAGTCAAAATAACTATACAAGACTCGAAGAAGCCTTTGTATTGATTATGTCCGATGAAAATTGTTTTTTTATGCCTTTCCACCAAGTATTGATAGTGAACACATAAAAAGTGAAATATAATATACATTTGTTTTTATTTTGATTTTAAAATGTTCACAGTGAGCGGAACTGATCTTGATCATTGCATACAATTGTGTAACAAGTATAACAGAAAATTGTGATTAATTTTAAAAACATGACAACCTTTCAACAAGATTGAAAGTCGAAAAAATTGCCCTACACGAAACAGAAATATAAGAGACAGCAAATTTGATTAACTAATCCAAAAATTAATATTAGTAATTAGCATGCAGGTAGTAAAAAATGAAATCACCTCTTGAAATGAGAGTGCACATGTACGCGTCGTGGGAGAACACGTCCCGCCTGACCAGCTCTCCGAACAGATGCACCAGGTTCGTGAATTGTGCCTTGTTCTGGGAAGTGGCTGCAGATCCTTCTTCTGTTGACAAATTATTCAATAATAATCAATCAGATTTCTATACACAATTGTAACAACTATTTTAATTACGAAATTCATTTTCAATAGATGTAATATATATTAATATCTCAGTGGTGGACATTAATAATTAAAAACTGTACAAAAAAGATGAGCTATTAAAGCATACGAAATTGGGAATGGAAATAAACGGCACATTTAAAAAAACGCTGTGTTGCATATAATTCAATATTATGTATATTAAAATTTTATTAATTTACCCAAGATCGGTGCATCATTGTCCAAGAACCTCATCAAAAGGCTTTGGAATATTGGCGGCCCACCGAAGATGCCAGCCCCTGAGCTGATGGATTCCTTATCATCGCAGGCACCTAAAATTATAAATGAAACGATTTTCAACCTTTACATTCATGAAACATAACATTGCAGTCATCATGGCCATTGTCATAATTAAGAATCAGTTGAATGACTGAATATGACCTGAAAACAAGTACAAAATTTCAACATTCATTCAAATTTCATATTGAAATTTCATCAAGCACCTTTAGTCAGATGTCATCTTTCCACAATGGGGATACACCGTTGGTTACCAGAAGTAATTCTAGGTAACCAGGACCTGTTGAATTCAAAATCCTACTGCGATAATAAAAAAATTCAAACTGTAAAAATGGGAGACCGCTGGAGAACTATCCTTGTGACATTATTGAAATAATAATATAAGCCGCCGCCCGCCCAATGTTGCTACCTATGGTATCAAGCGACATTATCTCATTCAGCAGCTCATACGTTATTGATAATCACTGTCAGAAGACAGGAGGCAGGTTCTAATGTATAGGGTAAACGGTGACTGGCTTCCTTTATATTACACGTGGCCGTACACCAGTGAACACATGTGAATATATACACACCGTGGTGATCTTGAGTGGTAGGTGCTGGCTGAGACGAAGGGCTTGCCAGCAAGTGCTGCTGCCGGCGATCCAACAATGCTGCCGCTGCCACTGCTCTATGCTCGCCCCATCGGGCATTGCACACGGCCCACTCACACAGCACAAGCACAACCGAATAGCTGCACGCCCATTCCTGCATATCAAAAAATATAATAAATCAAATTTATACCGTTTAGTTATTTCTAATACACTGTTTTGTTAGATCACCCTAAATAAATTATTTGAAATTGGCAAGGAAGTCGACTGAGTAAGCTCCGACAATACATAAGAAATAGTATTCATCGGAACTCACGTAGAATATGTCAACATCGGAAGGAATATTTTTAAAAAACTGTTAAAACTCTCTTCAGTGGCATAACCATTGGCAGGCTAATTATTCTACACCTTGGTAGAACAAAAAATTCATTTCCACGATAAGTAATAGCTTTTAATAGCAATCAGATGAGTTCCAGAGAAAACAAATCTAGAACATTTGAAATCTTCAGCATTATTTATTTCTCAAGTAACATTAAGACTTCTCGTATTTAACTCATGTCATTTAAAAATTATTATAACATCTGGCGCCTTAGCTATTATTAACTGAAATGCCAAATTGTGTATAAAATTAAATATTAGCAGTAATAACTTTATTCGGTAAAATATAACACGACTAACTGAGGAAAGTTGTTTATATGAAATAAGTACTGACCGGATCTCTAGTCTCCAGGTTTCCATCTTTGCTGTTCTGACTGGAAGACGAAGAGGTGCCGGAACCAGAGTTGGCATTGCCAAAGACTTTATTGTACAAGACATCCAGACTGTTGCTCGAGTCCACGCGATCGAAGGAATGCCTATCGAGAGCCTCCAGTACGGCCAACACTCTGGTCGTGTTTGTGCCTAGAGTGAGAAAAAGAGTCTGTTAGATCTAAGGATCATAGTCAAAAATGTAGCAGTGGCGAAAGTCCCTGAAAGTGGAAAATGGCCAGAAGAATGTCAGGTTTCCAGAAGAAAAAACTCTTTTAACCTTTTGGCTGCCGTAGACGTTTTCTGGTAATATACGATATGATAATTGGATACTGAACATTGAAGACTCAGAAATAATCAAGTTCGGACGTAATTGCAGAGTCACACTGCATATGAAAATTCCTACCTTGAGAACTAGTCTGCCATTTGTCAGCGCACCATTTATTCTCAGCGCGCTTACTTCTGATGCTGATTTCCTGCTCCGCAGCATAAACCTGCAAATAAAAAAAACTATTATTAGTTTCTATATTATGCATACATCATAGCTCAACAGTCTACGGAAGTGATTACACTTCGACGGCTATCCAAACGGAACATGAGAAACCAATCAATAAACAAAATATGACATATAGTATCATTTTTCTTCGACCACATCCCTACCACATGACAACTCTGAGATGTCCTGTCCGCCAATTGCTCTGCCTCATCCTGTGGCACAGACTTCCTACTCTACATGCAAGAGCTTAGGATCAAAAGACCTAGTATCAAACTTGCGAGTTAAACTCGGTTTTGGCAATACCATAATCATATTTATTAGCAACACAAAGCTATATCTCGTAAATATAACCGTTAACAAGATACAGTTGGGTATATCTACTAATGAAATATAAATAGAAGCACAAAGGTAAATCACCTAAGTCAACTTAAACTATGTTTTTTTTAGATAGACCTATGATCCTAAACCCCCATATGGAGTACCGGCTTACAGGACACTTGAACAAGCGTCACATTCATAAAAACTTCATCAGTTTTGTTAACCTTAAGCAAGAATTTTGATTTAGCGCTGTATTTCCTATAAGAGTGCACAAACCTGTCTCCTGTACTTGTCGGTGAGGGGAGAATCCATAAACGGCATGGGTAGAGCGCTCGGGGGCATCGGCAGCAGATCAAGGGGGCTACCGTGCAGTGCCGATCTGCCGTCTGGCACACCCGACCATACCAATGCTGTCGGACACTCCATACAGATTATCTACAAGTATTCACAAAACAATTAATTAATGTACGACTGTGAATACAATGGAACATTATAAATAAAATACAAATATTAGTTGTAGAGGTGATTGTTTTCTAAAAATTTTTGAGCTTGCTGCAAATAAATATTTTATAATTTTTAAATGGCTCTCGCCCAAAAAATATCAGTTTTGAACCAATACCAATATGACTGTATTTTATTGTGGATGCGATCTGTCCGTTATATACCTGCAATATGGTGCTGAGCTGCAGCACTACATCTCTATGATGAGGACACGACAGCAATTCACCGAAGGCCTGGCGGACTGGGCATGTTATCACAGTTGTTGGAGAAGCTAGCGCGGTTGGTGATGGTTTGCATTCCCGAGTCGTTGTCCCCTCTTCTTTCTTGATCGTGGGCTTTATGTCGCCGTTGACTCCGTCTGACTCCATCGGGGACATGTTTATTGCGTTCGAAACTGAAATCACGAATTTACAAATTCATAAGCTTTCGTAATTAAGAAAGAAGAAAGTTTATAAAAGCAAAAGAAAACTGTTTTCAGTGGTTTTTGTACCACTGTGAAGACAGATAACACATTCATTAACAGATGAAATTAGTTGAATGTTAACATTAGAATGATTCCCGTTCCGCTGATAATGCACAATCCATAAAAATATGATAAACCCGCTCCGCCCCGCCCATAGAGCTTTTTTAACACTCGAGTACCGAAACGTCGAAAATAGGATCAAGGAGTGATCGGGTACAAAGTGACCCCAGATAAATTTGTGTAAAATTTGCATTGCATTGATAGTGGTATCATTGTAGATTACAATAATTATCAGCTAGATATTATTGGTATTTAGCGAATGGTTGAAATAAGAACCCGAAGGTTAAGATGGTCAGATTTTGCAAGTTAAAAGAGGGGACTAAGCAGTCCTTGTCGCCTGCCGTGGCCCAGTTGGTTAGAGCTTGCTCTGTCGACCACGCAGGTCTGGGTCCGATTTCCGGTAAGATATCAGTGAATTTGAGAACTATTCAATTCAATGTTGCGATCGAAGACTGGGTGTTTGTGATGTCAATTCACATAATTTCCTCCTCTCCCATCCTTCCCATCCTTTAATAATTGGGTGTAGCAACAGCGATTAGTCAACCACTAGTCCTGTTCTAGCCTTATCCTTCTTTCCCTACTACTCACTTTGAAAAAAAATGAGGTTGAGCGACTGAGTAACTAACAGTTCTCGTAGAAAAAAAAATCTGTTGAGATACCTCCATTAGGAGGCCATATGCTCCACATTGGGAGCGGACATGGATTGAAAAAAAAAAAAAAAGCAGCCCTTTATACAGCCCAAAACTTCAAAGCGGAGCGGTGATGTTAATACCCCAAGGGACACAGAATTCTGTGTGTATTTTCTTCAGTTTTCTTGGAAAGCAGTAAATAAAATTTAATAGGATGTACGCTGGCATGACTTGAGTGAAAGCCAAAATCTTGCATGCTCTGTGTGACAATCATATCTTTGAACAAGGAGCGGATATGGCCAAAGAAGATCTCACCTTGCTCTTGCATGGACGGCTCAGCAGCATCGGTCGCTGGCTTCGTGACGCAGGTATTCGAAGGCGAACACCTCTCCACCAGTCCCGGTGTGTTGAGCTGCTGTATGGAGCTCTCGTTCAACTGCTGGCAGAGGACAGAGAGTTTTCTCGCGCACGTGTGACTGAGGCGGCGCGCCAATAGCTCACACTGCGAGAACTCTGACATATATTGGAGGGTCAGTGGCAGGAACAACCTGGAATTTTGAAATACAACTCAGGAGTCGGCAACTCAGGGCTTATACCATCGATATATCTGTGCTGTATAGAAATGCTAAGATGTTTTGACCATCGATACATTGACTTTTTTGTTTTTTAATCTACCACAGCACCTCTAATGTCGACAATTTATAAATTTTACAGGTGGTTATTTTCAAATTACTTTCATGATAAAGGAATTCATTAAATGCGGTTATTAAATAGTAATATACAGGCGGACCTCTACTCTCGAACAATTCGCTATTTCGCACATTTTTAGAAAATCGTTGTTTTTACATTTTTTGGCGATAATGCAAAAATGTTTTGTTTCGGCAAGTAACGGCTGGTGTGCCTAATTTAAAACGAGGTATTATTGTTATTTACATAATATTAAATTCATTGGAAAATTGGTTGATGCGGATAGAGATGCTGGAAAAGACTTTATTTCCTCATTGTCCAAAATTATTGAAATCGGAGAATATCAAATATTCAATGTTGATGAAACTGGTTTATTTTGGAAGAAAATGGTTAATCGTACATTGTTATCAAAGGAAGAATCAGTTGCCCCTGGGCACAAACCTTCTAAAAACCGATTGACATTGCTTCGTGGAGTAAATTTAGCTGGTGATTTAAAATTTATGCTAATGTTAGTTTATCAAGCAGAACATTCTAGAACATTGAAAGGGAAAGATAAATACAACTAACTCTTGACAAGTTTATTAATTTAATAATTCATAATTTTCATCAAATACATAAGTAAATTTTGATAAATAAAAATCTTAAAGGATAATTTTTTGTGATTTCTTTTACATCCCTCTACTTTCGAACATTCAACATTCACACACGTTTTCAGGAACCAATTGTGTGCGAAAGTGGAGGTCCGCCTGTATAGTCAATGCCTATCCTGATAATATACTGACTACTTTCAGTTCTCTAGATCAGCGTTTCTCAACCGGGGTCCACGTGGAACAAACGATAACAAGTCAATACGCTAAAATGCACAGGCCCTAAAACATAGGCGAATGAGATAACGCCCTAGCCCAGGGTTTCCCAACCCCTGGAACATGTACCACTTGGTGGTATGCGAAAAAAAATCAGTATAAAAATATGGTGATTTGAACTTTTTTTTATAGGGTAGTACAATTTAGCGTAATGTACTACCCAAGTGGTACGCAAGTCAAAAAAGGTTGGCAAACCCTACCCTAGATAATATTGAACAATTATTGGTTTACAACACAATTTATCTAATTGTGATGTTAACATCTTTTGCCGATTATGGGTCGATATTTTAATCAGCAAATCTAGTATAGTAATTTTGTTTGAAAGTTTCCATAATTTCAGACGGTATGCTTTCAGTATTTTACCTCAAAAGTCCATCATCGGGTGTCCTTTTGTCTAAGAGCTCAATGATCCATGTGAGAAATTCATGCCTGTCAATGAGACCTTCTTCGATCAGCCACCGGGCAAGTTGAACGCAGTAAGTCCATTGCTTTAAAGCCAGCTGACTATCCATTAACGGATCACTGGAGCCGCAACCGGCTCCGGTGGGGGTCACTGATCCAAGAGCTGTGTAAAAATTTAAGATTTCAGTTAACACATAGAAACTTACTTTTAAGGTGTTTACTGTCAATACTTGATGGAAAGGCATTTTTAACATAGAAACTTATTTTCTTATTTTTCTTAAAAACTATTTGCTTCTTTGTAGAGCAGAGGCCATCTCCGTGATAAAGTAAAGTGGTAAACGTCAAAGCATTTTTTCAATCTATCTATCAATTTCTATTCGAAGGCATGATGGGTGTTTGCGATGTCTAAAAATTTCCTTCCAACCTTCCAATCGTAAAATGGCGAGGCACATTGAGTCATTAGCTAACCACTAGTCTTGTCCCATCTTTCTATCGCTTCTCTCATCGAAAAAAAGAAACGTTGAGCTACTGATTAACAAGTCTTCCCAATGTTCTACATGGAGAGCGGATATGGATTAAAAAACTGCCGCTTCAAGTGCATACTGTGTCAATATGAAGGTTCAGTTTATTATTTTTACTAATGTCTTCAAAATAACCTTAAAGCCATTATTCCTACCGTTTGGATTGCCAGGGGAGTGCATGGAGTGGGGCACGGTGTTGCCAGGGGTTCCCCCACCGGCCGACATTTGATTCCCTCCGCTGCCGGATTGAGACGAGTTTACACTTCCCTGAGAATTCGTTTGTCCTTGTCCAGGTGTAGTGTTACCTGGAATAAAAATAGTTGTGTAATACTTGATTGAATTAACAGTTAACTGAGCCGTGATCGGAATGATTAAAAATTAACATACCTGAGGTGGACGGAGGCGTTTTGTCAGGGACACTCGTCGTTGGAGGATTTTGATAATGCTCCGCCAGCTTAACTATCTGATCTTTCAAAAATTTGATAAGCGTCGACGTCCACTCTGTAAATAAAATAATCAATATGAATACAGAAGATTCTGCTTAAATGGATTAAGGCAGAGTTTCAGCCAACGGAGTACAAACTGAGGAGCCAGCTGTCAGATGTTGGGTCTCTAAAATTATCTGGACAGTTATGATGAACACATCAAATGATTAGACGAAGCTGTGAATGATTGTCATTGGCTTGTGGAACTGAGTTGGAGAACATCCACTTTGGCGAGAAAGGTGGAAAGAGTTGTTGGAATCCACCCGGGGTTGTCAATCTCCTGAGGACGATGATAAAGCTTATTCTGATTTACGCAATACAGCTGAATGCTCTTATCGTTTAATCCTTCAGGCGATGTGACAATAGGATACAACTCATAAGTAGAAATCTAACAAAGTCAAACATGACATAACCTTATGCACAACATACTGATCCATCAAAGTTACCTTTGTGTATATGGCCCCATTAGAGATGAAGTGAGCCAAGTGGTATTTTAGAAAAAAATAAGTTAGATGTGTTGTAATGTTCTACATATCTTAAGGTATCGTAAAAGTAACCTCAGTAAAGTCAAATATTGAATAGCTTGAAGACTTACCAGTAGTCGGATCGGGGAGTTGTCGCTTTTTAACTTTGGCTTCGGAGACGGCAACGGTGTAGGCGGAACTGAGTTTTATAAACCAGGCAGCCCTCGCCATGGAAACTTGGTGCTCTGTCAGCGTCATGAATATTTCTTCTTTCTTGTTGAAATTCGGGGCTTTCTTGGCAAGGGAAGCTAAAGGTTTGCTTCCTGTAAAGATTTTCAAACACACTTTAATTCATCATCCAGGAAAAGGTGGAAGAAAGTTAATATATAAGCGGAAGGACATCTTCTTGACTACAGATTTTTTTTGAAAAAAATTTTAGCTTCTAGTTTAGTTGCCAATTTTTACTAGAAGACGGTACAAGTGGTACAAAAATGGTGGATATATTTTACATTTACCCTTTGATGAATAAAGTTTGTTGTCATCTATTATCTATTGTCATTCACATTATTAAATTATTGTTATTTCTTCAGATATGGATACTATACACACATCTATCAGCGCACATTTTTGGCAGTCATATTATTTTCATGATTGTTCAAAAGATGTTTTTAAAAAAGTTAATATTTGGAAAGAAATCAGTAGTCATATTTCATTTCGGTTCAATTCCCTTCCTGGAATCAATGTCAGTAGAGCGCAACATACCCACACATGTAAGCAAAACAGATCTAGACTCGAGTAATAGCTTCTAGAAAATGATTTAAAAGTAATATTGAATAAATTTGATTTACACAAAAAAATATTTACTACTTGAGATAGTAAGTAATATTTTCCCCATATTGATAACCAATTTTTTAAAAAATATATTTTTGTGTGTAGCAATAGTAAGAATAAACTTAATTTAGTAAAGAAAATAGCTAACTACTCAAAGGGTTAACGTTATGTTTAGGTTACCAGGCCTGTTGCTGAGTGGTCCATGAGTTAAAATCCCAGTATGTAAACTTTCATAAATTGTATATTGATTATGGATTGAAGGCATGATACAACGATTAGCTAGAAAACGGACATGATTAAAAAAAGTAATGGAACGAAGAGCTTCCACTGCAAGAGACCATCACTGAAACGAGTCTAAAATATTTCATGTATTTTTTGTGAACCGATTTCAAATCTATCTACTATGATTACAATTATTGCAGGTGTCGGTAAATAATGCAGACCAAGATAATATGATTCATAAATCGACCGCTGTTGGGTTCTAGTCGAGAGCTGCTTTATTATTATGGTGGTATTGAAATGTATTCTACCTGCTAAATCCTTGAACCATGCTTCTATAGCTCCTTTGGTGCGGGCTGTAGCTTGCCAGAAGTTTTCTTTGGGATTTATTTGCTGCTTCTTTCTACCGCAGTCGGGAAGGGTGCTGAGTTCTTCTTTTCGAGTCAAGATGCTCGAAAAGTATGCTCCGACCTAAATGAAAAAACGGATTGCGAGTTTACATAACTTGTACAGGTTGAACACAACAACAAAGTAAAAATATCAAATTCATTGCGAATTAAGGGATTAGAATGCTACACATAAACACAGGTGGGCATAAGTTGTTTTTCCAGGAAATTTTAGAAATAAATAGAGCACAGTTAAATATTCTACCAATTTTGAACGAGCAGGTAAACCTGCCGAATTCCCCACTCTTGTATCATTTATGTGAGTAAATATAATCATAAATCTTTCCATTTCGCCAGCAATGGTCTTTAACTTAGTGATACATTTATTTTTTATATAAGCACGATACATTTATTTACTGAACGTCAGTTCAAGTTCATCCGTGTACTTGAACGCCTGAAGATACCGAAAGGAGAAACCCGGGTCGTTAGTGACAAAACTTGTGTGAATGTACATAATTTGAACGATTCAAATTTAACAGCTTAACGACCGCACGTTTTTTTTAAAAAATTTCACCTGGCGAAATAAAATTTTGCGATAAATTCGCAAAAATTATAATTTTACTAAATTCACTATAATTTGAAAGCAAATTGAGATATCTTTACAAAATTTAATTTTCTTAGCTTCCAGATACTTTACCTATACGCATATATGTCTCCGCCGGCCAGCAACCTTTGTTTTTCAAAGACTCAAATACGCGTCCACGGTCGTTAAGCTGTTAATATTATTGTGATTCAATTTCTTTTTTGTTTCTCTGCAGGGCTAGTCTAGCGCGTGTAAGGATCTAGACCAGTGGAGGGGAACCTGCGGCCTCTTGGCTACGACTTGATTAGAATATTCACTTTGATCAACAAATAATATGCAAGCGTTTAGAAAAAGAGCGTAATCAAAAAGGGGTGTCAACGTTTTCTTTACTGCGGCCTTATGTTGACAAAGATAAATGAATGTGGCCTTTAGAAATATAAAGGTTCCCCGCCCATGTTCTAGACACTAATTTTGGACGGTTAAAATATGACCTTAAAATCATTATGTTATCAATGCTGGAATCTGACGAACAGTTAATTTCATAGGTTGACACTAAAACAGTAATGCTTTGCAAATAACCGGGATACCTGGACACCTGTTTCCATAATACTCGTACTCGAATCCTTGCCTCTACTTAATAAGAGTAGTTGCTGTATTCAATTATAAGGTTTCCTTTCGCTTACCTTGGAAGCGGAAATATTGCTGTTCCTGGCAGAGCCGAATTCGTCGCTGAGCTGAGGGGTTGTCGGAAATCCATGTTTGACATTGATCAACGTAAGTTCGTCCTCTTTCTGCTTTGGCTCTTGGGGATAAACGTCCGGTGGCCCCAACCTGGGCCTCTTCAGGGGACGCTTCTCGTACATTAGGCCCAACATCGTGACGGCTTAATGCAGGATACTGAAAACGATGTCAAATGTATACACTGGTAATATTATAATTATGTCAGGCATATAACCAAGTTTTCAACGTATTTTTTTCAGATGTGGTGATCACAGCAACAAATCCCAATTTTATACATTAACCGTTTGAATACCGCGCAAATAAATCATTAATATGTCTCAGAGATACTTCGTGTTTTTGAGAAAAATAATTTTGCCTAATATACACTCGAAATTGATATTTTAAACACCTATATTGACTCAGTATAGATGGCACTTCACATATTCATCAAAATATTGCTTATAATACCAAATATTTGATTTTTTAAATGTCTTGGACATCCATGTTCGCTTGCATAGGATCCGGACACCCGTGTCTGCTTGGTATTCAAGTGGTTAAATATTCAATTGATATTTGTATGTGTTTTCAAAAGCATCGACCCGTGATTTTACAAGAACTAACTGTAATTGCTTTACAACATATGCTACTATTTTTCTACTTTTAAAATAACTTATTATCTCTTGTTGTGACAATGCAGTTATGTAGGCAATTGAATAGGAACATGCTAAATTTTCATATATGGGATTCAGGTAAACTGATAATTTATGCAAAATACGATTAAAAAATCAGAATGAAAATGTCGGGTCCTATGGCGCAGCGGTTAGCATGTTGGGCTTCCGTGCCGGACTTCACTGGTTCGAGTCCTGGTTAACATTACTTGTAAGCGCGGCTGCGCAGCAGTTGGGAAGCCCTCACGCACTAATTACGGGTTGGCGCGCACTACAAGACAGTTATTCAATTAATATTTGATCGGTCTGCGCAGTCTTTGAAATTTACACGCAGCTAACCTCTCGTCTTAGGCATTGGTCCCAGTACGAACAGCATTTTTTCAATCAATTTCTGATCGAAGGCATGGGTGTTTGTAATGTCTAAAAATTCCCACCCAATCTTTCCGATCTTTCAATAATTGGGTTTAGCGAGAGCAATTAGTTAACCACTAGTCCTGTCCTAGCCTTATTCTTCTATCCCTACTACTCTATTTGTGTTGTTGAGAAGTTGAGCAACTGAGTAACAAGCAGTCCTCATAGAAAAAATCTGTTGAGATACCTCCATTAGAAGGCCATATGCTACACATTGGGAGCGGAAATGGATTTTTAAAAAAAAACGTCACCGAAACATGTCAAATGGAACTTCATAGAACAAACCATAGAGAAAATTTGAAATATGATGAAGTACTCAATGGTATTTCTTAATTCTAATGAAATATCGGTTTCCTTTATTCCAACATATGATTTTTAAATATTTTCGTATTCAAAATTAAATTTCCTAGAGAATTGTTTGCAGTTATTTGCAGAATTTATTCATTTTCAGAGAGAAAAGAGGAAAAATCATATTTGCTTAAATTAAATTTTTTTCAACTCATTTGTAAAAGTGAGTTACTGCTTTATTTGTAAGGGATGTATCATGATTTTAATGTTTCCTTTGCGGGATTCCAACTCCAAGTTGTAAGAAGAAACATCATTTTACAATTCGGCTTAATTTTTTTCACTTTGAAAACGACTCTTAAATGCTTCAGAATCACATCGAAAAAATACAATCAACATTAAAAGGTAAATAAAAATATCTTTTATTCAGTACAATTGTTATTTGCCATTAAAAAACTGTTTATCATTATTTTCAATATTAAAGAAACATCATACGTACAATTTAGGCACAACGATAGCATGCCTTTTCATAAAATTAATAGTATACATGGAAATTCAAGTGTTTTAATTCAAATTTAAACAAAACATACAACCTAGAAAATGTTACCTACTTAAATTGTGCAAAGTCAAAACCAAATAATAAAAAATATATTTTCGAGAAAATTCACACGCATTGTTATACGACATCGTTAGAATAAGACATTTAATACTCACGTTTTATCACTTTAACATTATTAAAGGGCTTGATTTGTTATTTTTTAAACAAAATCAATAACATTCTGACGTATTTGGATCGCCGCTGACAGTTCAGTCGAAGTAGCGAAAGCAACCATAGAAGCCGAGCATCAAGATAGAGATACGTTAAAATATTTTTTTTTTAAATAGCTCGGAGCACATACTTGAACATATTAAATATTTTTTTTTTTGTTAAATCTCAAAATATTTTACAGCTTATTTTAGAGTCTTTTTTTAACTTATCATCGAGCGCAGTAATGAAAATACATTTTTTGATAATACATAATAGAATTTAAGATTTCGACTGAAAGTACTTAAATATTAAATTTGAATCGTTCAAATTATGTACATTCAGTGGAGTAAGAAAAAGCCTTGCCATCCAGGGCGATCCTTGAATTTGCCGCCCCCAATATATCCTCTAATTTTGTTTTGAAATCACTTCAACTATTTATAAACTATGAATATGAAGTTTTTACCACATGTGGCTTAATTTTTTTATTTATAAATATAATTTCTCGCAAAATACTGCATTTTTTTTTGAAAATGCCGCCCCCAAAAATGTGCCACCAAGGGGCGGTCCGCATCTACCGCATCCTTCTTGCTACGCTTCTGTGTACATCACACAAGTTTTGTCACTAAAGACTCGCTTTTGCGGGTTTTGCCTTTCGGCATTTTCATGAGTTCAAGTGCACAGATGAATTTGAACTGACGTTTTATAAATAAATTTATCGAGTTAATAATAGAAATAAATCTATCACTAAGTTTAAAGCCAATGCTGGTAAGCAATCCTATGAATTTATCCATTTCACCAGCAATGGTCTTAAGCTTAGTGATACACGTATTTTTTATATAAAAACAATACATTTATTTACTTAGCGTCAGTTCAAGTTTATGCGTGCACTTGAATGCCTGAAAATGTTGAAAGGCGAAACCCGGGTCTTTGGTGACAAAGCTTGAATAAATGTACATAATTTGAACGATTCAAATTTATCATATAATTGGTTTTACTTTTTATATAAATCAACCAATTTTTCATTCTGAAAGTCTTTTTGTACGTAAATACTTTTCGCAGTTTGCCGCACTAACTAGCACTAATGTTGAAAAAAGTTCATAGCTTAGCACGCCAATTCAAAAAAATATAGGTAATGAAATTGTTCATTTTTATAATTAAAACGAGAGGATTAGCTGCTTCTGAAAAGACTACTCTAAAATAATGTAAACATAATTGTGAGTTATGAAACTTTCAATAATAGCTATCTAAAACAAAAAGTAATTGTTTGCAGTTTTTAAATATTTAATTTCGTAAATAAATGATAAAATTTCTTTTTCAGAGCGTAATGATGTTTTTATTTAATTACTCTCATACGAGTTATAAAAAAAGAATCATCACACTTGTTTGTTTGTGTTTCTGTTCGAAGAAAAAATAGTTAAAATATGAAAAAATCGACTTTTCATATTTAATGGACATATTTTGTAAGTGAGCATGGTTATTTGTGCTTTGAAAATAATAACGCTACGCTATTTTTACTACTTAATTCTTGATCAATAATGATGAGAAACTAAAAACGTTTTCACAAACAACTATTATAAGCTTACTATTCTAGATTACTGTTGATTCTATTCGCTTCCATATTTTTTAATTACAATGACAAGTTTAAATGATTTTTCTAAAGCGAATCCAAGATAAAAAAAATATATTATGAAATTGTACACTATTATGAGATTTAAATTTAAAATGCCAAAAAAACGTTACAAACATTTTGTCTATCGCCGTTGTCGATGATCGTTTTCTATAGGCAGACGCTCCGCGATTCCATAGTGCTCAAAATTTTCGAAACAAAATTCGGCGAAAACAATCGTAACTGACTCCTCTGAGCGGGTTGGATTATTTTGTAAATTTCATGGTAATAGTAAACTTAGTGAATTATGTTACTGTTAATGAAATGTGGTGTCTGTGCAAAAAACCAAAGTGTCCGGTTAGTGTTTTATCCGAGTGTTTCGTGATCTAAATATGGATTTTCGTGAAGTTGAGTATTGGGAAATCCGACATTGATGTGTAACGTAAAGTGTTAATTTTATCAAGATGGACGAAGCAACGGATGGGTCGCTACAGCCGAACCCAGCGTCTTCCGCTGGGCAATCCGAGGAGTCGCCAAAGAATGACGGTGAGTGCCGCAATTTTGAGAAATTTTGAGAAAACCTTGAGGTTTTTTTTGCAAAAATACACATGATTTTTTTTGCAGGGGTTTCATTGTCAATGTCATTATTGTAATTCACTGCAATCGTATAATTCGTTTTTATCTTACCACTTAATAAATGACAGCTCATCGAAGAAACCTTGGTTGCTTTTCTTGTAGAGATAATATGAAAATACAAAATGAGATTTGAAGATGTCATGTTCAATAACATAACCTTATCTGTTTTTTGACGGTTATCGTTCTCGTTGAGTTACATCGCTCAAGGCGTAGCTAAAGCCTTTCAAAAAACTTTACAACAAAGTTTGTTTCGACCACTTGTTGATATTTTAAAAAGAGAACCCATGACATGCGCAGCAAAACTTCATCTTGCAACAAGTTGGCAGATCTGTCAAAAAAATAAATAATTAAGACCTAGGAAATCACGAAATAAGGTTGTAAATGTCAAAAGTTACTCAATTTAAACCTCTTACCGATCATATTTCTATTTTAAGTATGTAATTCATGTTTATTATTGTAACGAGCGATTGTTAGAAATGTCAAATTTAGATATTTAGTCATTTCGAGATGACATTGAAAAATTAGACATGAAATAATGATAATGGCAATCAAATTAATCATAGCGTGAGCATCTCCGTTAATTGTTCTTATATTTTTTTTGTGAAATATGATTATTTGAAAAAAAAAACAATAAATCGATAAAATATTTTCTTATTGTGTGTTCCAATGCTTCTACAGTAGATATTTCTTCTAATATTTCGTAATTCGCATAAATCATAGGTTTTATTGATTGCAATTTTTTAGCAATCAAATTTCTTAGACAAATATATTGTTTTCTGTGGCATTTATTAATCATACTGGTAGAAAAAGATTAAAATAATTGTATTAACCATTAATTGTAAATTGAGAAATATGTAAAATTATTAACAATCCTAAATATTTATTGTTTTTTCTTTATTAAAATGATTTGTGAAGTATCATAGATATTTTCCCAATATGTTCTTAAACGAATATTTCTCTTTCACTATAAATGGTTTTATATAATTAATGACCTACAAAGATAATTCTGTAAATATAATGAAGTGTTCTGCAGGATAAAATATGTCGATCGTCCAGTTTATAAGGCAAATGTTTGGAGTAACAGGCTATTTGGAGTTGTCGTTACTAATCAATCAAACAATCAATGCACACAAACAAAAAAATTGGATATTAAGTGGATCATATTATCATACACTTATGAATCTGACAGCCAGCGTTAATGTAAATTTGTAATGAAGTATCTCAGAATTATAGGAGAGTAGCCCAGTTTTCCAGTGGTGGTTAATTATTTTCATCGGTTTCTCTTGTATGCAATTCAAATAATGTTTTATGTGTACGCTCAACTAATACGAACTCAAGGTGTTTATAAAAGCAAATATTAACACAATGCGATCTATTTATTTCACAATTATATTCATATCCAAGTTAATTATAGTCGTATTCTCAGTGTTTTTCTACAAAAATTCCCCGCAACGAGCTGTCACAGCAAATTAATTTTATATTATAAGTGAATTTCCACCTATTAACTTTTACTTAATTCATCGACAATATTTTATTTATTGTGTTTAAGCTACCGTTGAAATAATATGATATTTAGATGTTAGCCACTAGCTTCTAGGTTTTAGGCCCTTTACGTTCTAAAGTCATCCGTTTTTTTTTTGCCTCGCTGAACTAAGGATCTTATCAGACACTACATGTTTCTTAACATCCCTTGGGTGTGTCATTGAATGAAGAGATTTGTACTTGTGATGATGTTATGTTTATAATTTTTACTGAAACACTTTTATATGTTGATTCAACTTTATTCTGATAACATAATTTACACTTTATAAATCAATCTTATAATCAAGAAGAAAAATAGTGAGATGACAGGTTGCAATTGTTTTCTTTAAACTGACTGTTTCATACTTCAATTGTTTCATTCTTGAAATAAATATTTGAAAATAGAATGTCAGAGAATAAACATAGTATGCTATGGTGTTGAGTATACATAACAATGATACACTATCAGCTTGTATATCTCATTTGTCTCAGGCTTTGTGGCCTGGTGCTTGCTATGCCACAACCCTTGTTTTGTATTGATGCAAAATAATGACGTTGAAGACCACAAACGTTCCTAGTCAAAAAAATATCACTTCTGATTTATTCGATATAATGGGACTGTACTTAAAAAAAATAAAACACTCATTTGTACTAATTCCACTTTTATTTTAAATGATCAAGACCAGTTTCGATCATGATGAGCAGTTTCAACTGATATGAGTGTTTAAGTTTTTGAATATAATGTGTCTCCACCAAATATTGACAGTGGACACATTAAAAGTTCTTTTCTTTGTCAGTGAAAGTAAAATTCGATTGGGCCGTTGAGTTTTTGTTGATTTTTTTTATGTCATTCAACTGAAATTGATAAAACTTGACAAATAAGGTATGTTTTGAGATTGGCATAGTTCAGACACTATTAATATTGATCGCTATAAGGGACAGCGTGAACCACTCTCCTTTTTTTGAATTCATGATTCAATTTAAAGCAATATTCCTGATGTATTAATACTGTTTTTTTTTACTCGATTGCTTTTGTTGAATAAGCTGTGATATGTCGACTGCCAATTGTATTTTGCTACCGCAAGCTGTGCGCGACAGTGCACTGTCTTCGTGCCTTAACAATTGAAGATTTTGCACTAAAAATCCTATGCACTATCATTACAGTGGAACCCCCAATTACACTACCCCGATTTACGCGCCGGCTTGAAATATTCGCATTCCATTGCCGTTACTAAGAGACGGTCGTCTGTGCTTCGCATACAGTTTTTTTTGTAAAACTAAGGGACATCTTAGTTTTGCGTTTTCCGCGGAAAAAAATCAAATCCCTTATTTTGTATGACATTCACACCCCCAATTACACTGTCCCGAATATAGTGTAAATGGGGGTTTTACTGTACTTTGATTGTAAATAATGAGAATAAACGCCACACAACATATCGATCTTCACAATTCTAAATATATGGTCTTCTTATAAGCTTTGATTTCTATAACCTTACACTGAGTAGTATCGGAAGACGATCAAAGAAATGGGAACACTTGAGTGGCGTGCGTTTGTTTTCATATCATTCCGCTCGGTTCATGGGCTCAAATCCTGGTCTGGGCACTTTCATACACTGTTTTTTTTTCAATCGTTTTATAGATTTGTACGCAAACAATTATCTAGGTCAGGGGTTACCAAATTTTTCTAGATTTATTTATTTTTTAATTGGAGGGTTTGAATAAAAATATTCCTGTTGGAATCCTTTTAGAATATGTATTTATATAATAATATGTATTTATATAATAATATGTAAACTGAAAAGAAATAGAATTTATATTGGAATTTCTAATGTCAAATTCTTCCTATTATAAAGTAGGGATTTCTAATAAAAAAAATATTTACACATAAAAAGTCAGGGGCCTGATGAAACTTTTTACAGTGCCGTATTCGGTAATATAATAGCTAACCACCAGTACTTATTTATTTATATAAGCAATAACTTGATTTATTTCACGTCTGGGATAACTTGAATTATTTTCTTTGTTTACGTATTGATAACTTATGGAAATATTGTAATGACATTTATTTTACTTTTCTTATTTTTTGTATAACTTTGACGAGATATTATTTGCACGGTGATCTCCCTTGAACAGCCCCCCCCCCCGTGCAAAAAATCATATTGAATGATTAATATGAATGTATCAATACGGAAGTATAATCATATAATCGTTGTTTTTTTTTTTGTTTCGCCCAACAGGTCCTAGAATTATAATTTTTGTCACACAATACATTTACGTTGCTTTACTTTATTATTTGCGAGGGAAATAGGCTGAAGTTGCGACACCCCAATTGCAGTAACGCCACTGGTTACGCGTTATCTCTGCGGGCTATAACGTCATTCGGTTTTTAATGCGGGTCACGACCATTCTATCGAGAATTAACGTGTAGAATCGATGCATGTAATTTTTTTTTGTTTTTAAATACATTAATACACATATAATAATATTTTAGCTGGTCTCTGTCTGACTCATTCGCTGGCAGCGTTCATGTCATATTTTTATTTAGGCATTATGCAGTGCTGATATTGACGACCTGTTTTACGACATCCTTTGTGATGGTGTTTACTGTACATATGCTTGAATGTCCGATTTAACTGCTTCTTCTTTTATTTTATTTCTACCTACTTTTAGCCCTCAACGAAACGCATCGCCCTGCAATCAAGGGTCGAAGTTCCCGATCTTGATTTGAATAATATGAAATCAGTACAAAAAGTGTTTTTATGTAACTTTAAGTCTAATTTCTCTCATGAACTGACGAGTAACTAATTTCGAATTATTTGAGCGGAGTCTCTTTTTATTATAGCTCATGATTAGAGACCCGTATTTTGGGCATCTTTCCGTAAATGCTAAATATAATCCACGCCTGATATTTTGCTATTATTGATGGCAACAAAAATTAAGTACGAGGAGTTTGGTTGTGCGGCACTAAAATTAATTTGTTTGTCCTGTCAATAGTGAAATATGCTGAAAGGTATTTTAGTAAATATAATATAACTGTCACCGACCTTCGCACGAATCTCAAAAAAGAATCTGTAGAAATATGTTCCATGTTGAGTTTTTATCAATTTTAATTGATATTGTATTTTTATATTCATGTTATTTTAATTGAAAAATATTTTTTAATTTTTCTATTATTTTTTAATTGTTGCGTTATCTTTAAATTGTGTATATGTATATAAATTTTATTAAAGTTCATCGAAATTGTTTATTATTTGGAATTCAACTCTTAATAAAAAAAATAGATGCTAATTGATGCTAAAATTGAACATATTTAATGCCCTCAAACCAGGGCTGTGGAGTCGCGTGAAAAAAAGACGACTCAGACTCCGAGGAAATTTCATTTTAACAGATTAAAAATGACAAAGTATTTTAGTTCTACAGTTTTTAATAATTTTATTCGTTGATAGCTATTTCGGCTTGCGCCATCGTCAGAACTATGTTTAAACTAATATTTTGTTTAGCTATATATACTGGCTCTGAAGAGATACACAATACATCAAGTTATTCGCTCTAACATGTATATCTCTTCAGAGCCGGTATATATAGCTAAACAAAATATTAGTTTAAACATAGTTCTGACGATGGCGCAAGCCGAAATAGCTATCAACGAATAAAATTATTAAAAACTGTAGAACTAAAATACGTTGTTATTTTTAATCTGTTATAAATGGAGTTCTACCAAGTAAATGCCAAATCAATTAATAAATTTAATTTTAACTTATATATATATATATGTATACCATCAGATCATCTTTTGTCAGCCAAGCATGAAATGTTAGCACTTTTGACTATTTTGTTTTAATATAAGTACATCATTAAATATATTTTTCAAAAAAAAATCGAGCCGCTCATTGTTCACGACTCCGACTCCAGCCAAAATATCGCGACTCCGACTAAAACGCTAAAATTCAAAATGAAAATGCTAAAATTGACAAAAATACGTGTCTCTACTCATGATCCAATCATTTTTACTCTATCACCTTCGTTTACCCAGTAAAGTCATCTTATCTAAAAAAAAATGCCATGTCAATAAAGTGCTTGGATTTATATCGATTAATCAGTCGGTGTTTTTTTTTTTTATTATTCCGACAGATAAATTGCAACGTATCATAATAAATTGCATTGGCCGATTATACTTTATTGCGAAAATGTTTCAATGAAATACTATCGCCATTAGTCGGTCGCATTATCGGACGGAATGCGTGTATCGCAATGTCAAAAAATTATCTATCATTTTTAGATTCGCGTTGGATACATTTACAATTATTGTTTCCTTTATCTTTGAAAAGTCAAAGTACACAATAGTACAGGTGGGTATGTCGACATTGTTTGGGCACTCCAGGGCAGCGGTCGGCAAACTGCGGCTCGCGAGTCACGTGTGGCTCTTTATCTCAAAATACCTCGTGCAGTGCGATTGAAACTTCGTGCCCCACCCGCAGAGGTCGGTTTTCGGTCTTAAAACTTAGAGTTTGAAGCGGCGATCTCAGCGAACGTGCCAAAATCACACTGAGGACCTTTTAAGCAAAAGCCAGGTTACGAGTATCGTAATTAAGTTAGTAATAATGTGTCTAACTAAATAGTTTAAGTTAGTCAGAAAAAATTTCAATTGTTGTATGGTTGACGTTTGACTCAGTTGACTATTGAGTTTGCCGACCACTGCTCTAGGGCTGCCGTTCGTCCCGATAAGTCGAGATTAAGGGTTGCAATACCCGTATTATCAAAACCGGGATTCCGTACCTTACAAGATCATACAAATCTTACATTTACAATTATTGATATTTCCCTGTAACGTCAAAGCGTCAGCGAGATCAGTAAAATAACTAGATGCAGATAAATAGTATACAAAAAAAACTTTTTTTATCATTTATCATAAACCTTAAAAGAAACTTAATAAAACCATAATTCGCTATTTACAATGTAGAACACAAACCTTAAAGTTAAATTGTCCCGAAACTAGCATTTTCGATTGTAACCCACTGTTGCTGTAGGGTAGCGATATGTTAACGTTATTGACAGTCGGTGGTGTCCCGATATTCAGTCGTAACAAGGTGAACTGTAAATAATTGCCGTTAATTTTTTTCAAATATGTACCGATTTATGCAATTCGGAACTCGGAGGATTCACCTTTTGTGAATATGCTTGTATCTCATTCTAAACAGTGTTATCTTATTCACACACTATGTGACTAGGTGGCTCTCCCTGGTGTTAGATTCAAATTATTTGATAACATAAACGGAACAATCCAAATTCACTGTTTTCGTCGTCAATGCTCACAATTACAATTTTAGGAAAATTCTCCAAGAGAGTAGTGTTGAATTTTATTGGCACTTCGGTTGACCAATTATTTGATGTATTCAAACAAATATGTAGATCCCGAAAATGCACTAGTGCACAATTTAAAATTACCATCCCGATGTTCGGAAAATATGGCAAACCTATTATTAAGTACCTCTACTATTAGCAAAAGTCATTTCTGAACTAAATACTTGATCGTTTTACGTTGCACCGCAAATTTTTATACTTTGCACAAGCTTCAGCTTACAAATGAGCGTCGATTTTTTTTTATCCATCTCTGCTCCGAAAAATCCAAAAAAATATTTGTATAACTTAATACTTTGTATTTTTTTTTAACCTTATACGATACCAACACGACTTCTTCGGCTGGAATGATATATTATAGTTACGCCACTATCGATGTTTGCGCCTCAGCACTAAGTAGATATTTATTAAATCTAACGGACGTTTGGCGTCAGGTTGTAATTAATATACGATTGTGGAGGTGTTTATCAGTGTGGGACATCGGCTGGCGGAATGTAATCGGTGTAAATCATTGAACAATAGTGGGTAACTTACGGACCTCCTGTTAAGTTAGTTTGAGGTATGTACAGTTAAAATGTGCGAACAAAAGTATTTGGATCAAATAACGAACTGTAAAAAAACTGATAAAAAGCAGAGTACCCCATGATTCTCTCAAATATAAAAATCTGACCTCTGAAATAACACAGTTATGGTATCTGGTATCGCTCGCCCCATAAGTGGAGCATCAATAAGGACCCCTCGACTCGAACCCGTGACTACCGTAAGAGAATATAACGATTTTAACATTATGATGGCGACGACGGTGGCATATTATTTCTAATGTATCCAAATTGTCATTGTCATCCAATTGATTTTAATCATTGCACGTCTAGTTAGTTAGCTACTGTTGCTCTCTTCGTGCCATCCTTATTTACCGTTTCCGAGCAGGAAGATCGAGCGACTGACCAACAGCCAGTTCTCTTTTAAAAAAAAAAAACATGTTCCGTTAGCGGTGTTCCATTACTAATCCAAGGTTTCGCACGATTCAAGATGCGTCGCTCGTTTTTTTTTGTTGCTGCTTAGATGTAAATTTCCACATATTGGAACACCTGTACCAAAAACTGGTATGTATTTGCAAAGCATCGATGAATAATTTAGTAGTAGTATTGGGATGGTTGTAATCTGACGATGTCGGTTGGTGTATTGATTTTAGGCATCTGCGGTGCTATTCTCGCGTTCGTTACTTAATTTTTAAAGGTCTGAAGTGTTTCAGACCGTCCAAAATAAGTGTAAGCACCGCCGGTTTGTGTAGCAAACTTTCCTACCCTCCACACTCCCCACGCAAGAGTTTTACGGCGCTTATTGATGAAGGACGCCGGCGTTTTTTTTTACAATACTTACTGTCGATTGAAATATAATACATTAGTAGTCGATTTGCTGTGCTGTGGATGTCATGGCTATTGCCCGCCTAACTTCATTTCAATGTTTAACTGATCAATTTCCACCTTAGTACGAAGAATGGTGTGTCCATAGCGCATGATATGAATTTCGGTTTCGAGCCGCGTCGCGTTTTAAACGGTTGATTGATCGCGCTTAGGGATTGCAATACCGGACGAAGATATTTACTATCAATACCGGTATTGTATAAAAAAAAATCACGAGAGCTTTTAAAGTCATTATTTAAATATGACGTCATAGGGTAGTTCATGAATATTGGAATCCGTCAATCTTAATCGGACATGCGAACTAAAAGTTTGACGGTAAAAAAGTCCCTCTCGGATTAAACGTCCGTTGGACAATCGGCCATTAAATTTAATTTTGCCAAGTTGAATTGTATAACAATCTAAAGCAACACATTTTTTTACGTTGCACTACGACTTATCTGCACACGACTATTTTCCACGTTTCTATTACGGTGGAACCCCCAACTACACTACCCCGAATTACGCGCTGGCTTGAAATATTTGTCGCAAATCCCCCAATTGCACGGTCGCATTACATTGTAGTTACTACGAGACGGTCGTGTGTGGCGCGCATACAGTCAAATGTTGGCTAGCGTCTGTGTATATTCAACACGTGCCAGGCCATACACGTATAGCGGGCGACTGTCTATGAGTGGAATTTTGGCGCGCTTTGCATTTTATCACTAAGTAACTAAATATTTCGTTAAAACAAATATTTTTCCGAAACTAAGGAATATCATAGTATTGCATTTTTTTCGGAAAAATGAGATTCACACCCCCAATTACACTACCCCGAATTACAATGTCCCGACTTAAGTGTAAATGGGGGTTTTACTGTACTCAACTTTTTCGTTATTATTTTTGTATTTATGTTCAACGGCTGATATAACTTGAATGTAATAATCGCAGCCATGTTCACTGTTATTATAGTTGATCTTTTATGATTTATTCGACCACTCAGACTTGTTAGAAAGAGCATATTTTGAAACAAACTGTCAATATTATAGCGAGATCGTCGAGCAGCATTTTTAAAAGCATATTTAACCGTTTGAATACCGTGCAAATTAATCATTAATATGTCCCAGAGATATTGCGTGTTTTTGAGAGAAATAATTTTGCGTAATATACGCTCGAATTCGATATTTTAAAAACCTATATTGACTCAGTATAGATGGAACTACACATATTAATCAAAATATTGCTTATATTATATTTGAATACCAAGCATTTGATCTTTTAAATGTCTTGGACATCCGTGTTCGCTTGCATATATTCCGGATACTTGTGTCCGCTTGGCATTCAAGTGGTTAATCTCATGACAATCATTCTAGTACGTGTAACGAACGACTGGACACGATAAAACAAAATTATGTTGTAATGGTTAGCGCTAGACATATCGTCTATTACAACACTGAACTAAGCAGCAGATATTACGTTTACAATTGCAAAAATGATATCTAGTATTAAATACCCTCACAATTAGTGGCAAGGCCCTTATACATTTGAGAATAGCAGGTGCTCGTAGGTTCATACTATTAAATTTTAGGATCTGCTTACCGGCACTTAAAAGTTATTCTCATCAAATATACCATCATATTATATGTCACTTTAATCACCATACGGTGAAATAAAATCTATCCGAATTATAAATAATTTCCTTATCCATCATCTATCTACATCGACTGTGCTTAATTAATTTCGATTTCATAATTTTATTTTTTAAACGACAATTTTCAGCAAAATGGCATAATTTAGATAGGAACTACGATAAAACAGCCAAAAAATCTTGTATATTTATGCGCGACACTTTGGATAATCACGTTAAATACGTTCATACCGGTATCATCACTTTTCAAAGCCGGTATTTCGGTATTGCCATCCCTGATCGCGGCAATGGAGGGCTTACGGTTATATTATGTGTACGTGTCCGTTGGATTAATATTAGTTTAACGTTGATGGCGGATGGAAACTCCGCGCGAAACAAAACACACAATGAACTTGAAAAGTTACGACACATCGGCGTCGGTAATGTAATAGTTATTTTATCGCCCGTATCGCCCCTGCCGGCGATTTCGGAGGCCCATCTCCACGGTTCCGCGAATCCTTCTATCTTTTTTTCCCGTGATAAACATTTCCATCAAAGTCATTTTTGGCGAATCTACTTACGCTTCCGATAGGCGATTCGAATGTAAAATTACCCAGCTGCGAATTAAAACACGTTTATTTTTCAATCGATTTGTACTCAAAAGCTCAAAAATACATTATTTTTTAATGGATCAAAATGATTTATCAGTTGGTGCATTAAAAATAGTTGAATTCGAACACGAAGCGAAACTCTTAGAAGCGTTTCATGGTAATTTTAAAGCGATTTGATTTAGCTATAACACTTCATTACATATGAAAAGGTTTAAATGTTTGATATCTATTTCACTAAGAAACTTCGTGATAGTTTTTCTTGCTTTGCCATAATGATGTCGACAGTTTTAATTAATAACCGATTTTATAGCTCGGTAAATTTCTTCAAAAAAGCCTATCCAATCTAGAAAGATCTCTCCATTGCCATACCTAAATCGATGCAAGTATAAAGGTAAGGGTAAGCGTATGCTGAGACGCAGGCGACGCAGCGCCGGGCATCACAGATTTTGTATTACACAAAGTGCCCTGCTCTGCAATTCGTTGCAGTGCCGGCACAGATTTCTGCGCGACGCGTGGACGTGTTTTTTTTGGATTTTCCGCGAAAATAACCGACTGACCGACTACATTAAACTAATTGAAATACTGTCAAATATGAATGCTTTTGGTGTGGTAGCATAATAAAGAAATGCACTATTATTCTTGCACTATCATAATCTATCGTCGGACCAACACAACAAATGCAATGTAATAATATTCGGCTTAGATATCAAGAATCTAAGAAAACGGCAATTCATCAAACGCGTCAGAGCAAAATTCAATAAGATTGATCAAAAAATCGCGAACGATTATATTTCGCAACGGACAACTGTGACAGTAGCGAATAACTCCTTTATTTAAAAGTGATTGCAATTATGCATGTATACATATTATGTATCTGTTTCTCACAAAATAATGGTTGATATGTAAAAGAATTTGAACACATTGTTGATACCTTTTTACGCAATATTTTGATAAAAGTAAGGTTTTTTACGCGTCAATTTCTGGAACCAATCTATCGCGAAGAAAAAGGATAAGGTGTACTGTTGTTTTTTTTTTTGGCTAAGACATATATGGCATGTCTGTCCGTGTATGGGATATCAAACGCGTGTGCTATACCTTTTCGAACGCTCCTCTCGGGTCAATTTTTACAGGTAAACTGCCTTTCTCAGTTGCAGTCGGTTATTATTGTTTTGCAGTTAGTTGTTTTTACACGTCGCTCCGCGCGTGTGTGCATCCGCCAGTGCATTGTTGCGTCAATACTTATTAACCGAAATTAAAAATCAACATGCATTGCATATTATGCACCCTTTTTGGACAACTTTCTTCCTGTTGTCAAATACGGATTTTAGTTTGGCGTAAAAAATCGGAATGAACACGCATTATCCCTGTGTACTCTAGGTAGTAAATATAATATTAAATACGAAGTCGTTTGTCCGTACAGTTCGTAAAATCCGATGTGTGTTTTGTGCTGTTAATAATGTGTTTAATACAATTTTAATTTTATGTAATGCTTACAAAGTACTACGCAATTTTGTTTTACTCGTATTGTCGAATCGATCTTATCGTGTCGACTCATTTGAGTTTTTTTGGGAGTGTGTGTAAAGTGTGTATTTTGTTTTTTTTATGTCGTGACATGGGATGTGTTCGTTGTTGGTGTTTTTCAGTGGTTTTTAATAAAAGCTCTGTTCGTCTGCGTATTTATGACGGTTTGCAAACTGTTTTCGAATTAGAATCTAAAAACTTTCAGTTCGATTCTAATTAGAAAACAGCTTGCAGACCATCAGAGGTACGCAGAAGAACAGAGCTATTTATTGTTAAGGCGGAGAGAATTTTAAACGTTCAATATGTACTATTTTATTAGTAATCTCGTGTTGTATATGTCAGCGAAAATTGCTGATGAAAAAATGAAATAATTATTGAAAGCGAAAATTGACGGTTGTGTTGAGTTTTACCTTTATGTTTGATTGGATAATATTGTTTCAAGAGCAACCGGTCGGGAGTTGGACCGCTAGATTATATGTCCAAATATGTATATGCACGAGTACGGTGACCATACGTCTTTAATTTAGGAATACATTCCTCTAATTCAGAGGGGGGAAAACTTTTAGAACGGAGGGCCAAATTCAGAAATTCAAAATAACAGGGCGGGCCGCAAGTAAAATACCATGAAAAAAAAAACAATCGTTAGAGAGGAATGTAACTGTTTTACGTCAATTAACATTTTTTTTAAATTTAAGTGTTAATTTTGTAGTTGAGATTCTTAAGACTTGTTGTAAATGTTCATCAGTGATGTTTGATCGTAGAGTTTTTATTGATGTTCATGATTGAAAATGTTTGTTCACATATATATAGGTTGATCCAAAAATAACAATTATTATATTAATTATTTTCAATATTTTTTTAAAAATACGTAAAAAGATAAAAACATGAATCTTTTTCAAAAATATAATATTGCGGGACTCAGTTTGCCCGTGCCTGCTCTAATTCACCAAACTGTCCTTATTTATTTTCTAAAACGGCCGTCAATATGCCTTTTGTTTGTAAATTTGAAATATTATTGTAAATCGGCAGGCAGCACGCACCCCGCGGAAATATAAAACACGCTGCGCGGCGCCGCTGTCGATGACGTGCTAGCCGTGTAATCATTCATAATGCATGTAATTGAATTGAGTTAAGTGTAGTGCATGACGTCTTGGAATGTGACGTTGTGTTGTCATTAATAATTTATTGCTGTGATTTCGGCCAACGTTATTTCCAGTTTCATCAGCGAGAATTCGTTCGAGATTTTTTAATCACGGGGGATTCTGTAAGATTTCGGTGCCTTAGGATCCAGAGAGTAAAGCGCATGTTATTATATTTCACTAACATTCATTGTTCGTAAAGGACCATATTATGATAACATTAAGTAAATATTTATGACACGATTAAACAATACCTCACATCGTACACCTTTGACGGAAATGAGTTCAGATTCAGAAAGAAAACACATACGATTAAGCCAAATCTCGCGTCACAAAAATGATTTTACCAATTTGTTTTCGAACATGGAGAAATATTACTAATTGATGTAGTGTATATTTGAACAGAGCAATTGTGCTTATTGCACATATATTTATTTTTGTGTAATTAATGATGAAATAAGAAATTTATTCAATATGTGACAAAGAGCTTTTTTCATCACCTGTCAAATTTGTGTCTTGTGGAATACGAGGTATTCTTTTATCATGAGCGATATATATGATATAAATTACTATGAAGGAAAACACGTAATATCCCTTTGTGCTTCCCATTTTCTTGTTATTCTCTTCGATGATCTTTGTAATTAATTACACGTTAGAGGTGTTAAATATTTTAATTTGTGTTGGTTTAAAGTCACTTATTCATTAATTCTCAACAATGCTGATGGTTTATTACACCGTTTTTTTTATATAAATAGCACTGTTAAATTATATTTCTTATCAGTAGACAATGCTCGCCATGAGCGAAACCGGTCCTGATCTTGGTAAATAAATGTGGAAATGAGTACAAAGGAATATTGTGTTTTTTATATATATTTTCTTTGTTATGTCCAACCTTATCTTGTTATAATGTAACAGTTAGATCCACGTGATACCAACCCCTCGAATTGAAATATTGCAAAACAATACAATTATTATAATGTAATATAATTGATATTTTTTAAGGTTTTCGAGAGAAAATATGTTATGGCCACCGTAGTTTTATGCCGAGAAGTTAGTTCCTGAAGTGTGACTTATTTTTGCTGCGCCAGCGATAACGTTTCCCTTGGCAACTCGATATTGCTGTATCGATTACCCTCGGATTTATACTGTTCGCACTGAAGCCGTTTGTAAATATGTTCGAGATTATTTGTATTGTGATTCGAGTGGCTGCAGTCAAACGTGACCACCTCGGAAACACCACCCCACATATCGGATGAAGTGCACCGGCGCGATCCAACTTTTCGACTATTTTTCTATACGTTTTTCCTTATTTCAGCCTGCGAGATAATTCTGACCATCTAAAAAAAATAGTAAATATAAGTTTAAGTAATTACAGCGCCGGAAGCCTTCTTAAAAGGTCTTATCTAAAGGTCGTGAGAGTTAAATTAGTAATCATTCAATGATACTAAATGAAATAGAGATGGACAAGGACCTATTTCTGCATTCGATTTGGTAAAAGGTGTAATTTTTTGTATGCACATCTTTGTCTAATTCTTGTTATTCAGAAAACTATGTCGACTCGGTTTTTAAATAACACGGTCCACTAAAAATAACGAATAAGTACTATATTTTGTACACACATTATTTGTTATAGCGCAATCCATATAAAAAACAGATTTCCTAACAAGAAATTCAACAACACAGGACGATACAAATTACAAATAAAAATCTTCATTGTTAGAAATTTTTAGCGATTTAGTCTAGTCCCCCTCATAAACATTCGCGTATGTTGTCAATAATATATGAATAGTATCATTTTGTCTTAAATAAAATACATATTATGTATGAATAATATTTCGAAGATTTTTTGGTTGGGTGTTCATTATTACATTTTTATGATTTTCTATAAGGGAACGTTATTTTTCAAAATAGCACAGTTTTTTTTTAAA
Organism: Himalopsyche tibetana; assembly: GCA_030503985.1. Classification (NCBI taxonomy): domain Eukaryota; kingdom Metazoa; phylum Arthropoda; class Insecta; order Trichoptera; family Rhyacophilidae; genus Himalopsyche; species Himalopsyche tibetana. The sequence goes on along the minus strand of JAPJYX010000052.1, from coordinate 1,418,259 downwards.
TAACGGGAACCAATCTTCAATTTTTCTATCATTTTTTATACGGTGTTTAGCGGAACGTATCAACCGCGTAAAAAAGAGTAGAGTGTAAATACATATGTATACTTATGTACTCGAATATCCGGAACTGCAATTAACTAATGCCTTCGGCCACGAAACTCATTTGTTGCTCACTCGCCCAAAAGTATTGTACAGTAAAACCCCCATTTACGCTAAAGTCGGGACAGTGTAATTGGGGGTGTGAATGTCATACAAAATAAGGGATTTGATTTTTTTCCGCGGAAAACGCAAAACTAAGATTTCCCTTAGTTTTACAAAAAAAACTGTATGCGAAGCACAGACGACCGTCTCTTAGTAACGACAATGGAATGCGAATATTTAAAGCCGGCGCGTAATTCGGGGTAGTGTAATTGGGGGTTCCACTGTACAGTAAAACCCCCATTTACGCTAAAGTCGGGACAGTGTAATTGGGGGTGTGAATCTCATACAAAATTAGGGATTTTTGCTTTTTCCGCAAAAAAATGCAAAACTAAAATTTCCCTTAGTTTTGCAAAAAAAATAAATATTGACGAAACATTTAGTTACCAAGTGACAAAATGCAAAGCGCGCCAAAATCCAACACATATACAGTCGTCCGGCTATACGTGTATAGCCTGTTGCACGTGTTGAATACACAGACGCTAGCCAACATTTGACTGTATGCGCCGCACAGAAGACCGTCTCGTAGTAACGACAATGGAATGCGACGGTGCAATTGGGGGATTTGCGGCGAATATTTCAAGCCAGCGCGTAATTCGGGGTAGTGTAATTGGGGGTTCCACTGTAATTGTGTAATAGTACAGTGAATTATTATTCCCATTCGTAGATTGTAAATTGAATCAAAATTAAATGATTCCACCGCCCACTGCGAAAGCTGGAATCGCCTTGTAATGTTCTACCGGGATCAAGTTGATTACATACACGATTCCCATTTGGAATATTATTTAGTAAAACGATGCGCACGGAAGCGCAGTTCTATCTCTCAATTTAGTGTCAATTATCTCCAGTCGGCAATGTTTTCCGTCTGACCAGCACAACACGTATCGGCGTATCATCACCGTAGAGACGGTACGGAATTAGACTCGGGGCTTGCCTACGGGCGCCGGTGGGCGTGTTTGCACCGGCGTGAATGGGCTCTCCGGGCGCTCCGTCGCGGCGGCAGAGGACGTGACGCCGCTGCGACGGAAGGGCGCCCCTGCCGACGGACTGACGCGCGACGCGACGAGAGTCTTGAATGAATCCCGAAGTAAATGATCGGCGTCGATGCGTCCGGCCACCGCTGCCGCTCAGATATCGGCGGAGGTTAGGAGAGTGCCGTCACACCCGGAGATCCTCTCTGGACTGATTCGGTTCTGTTATCACAGCCGGCTTACGCAAGTTCGGATGAGTGATGCAAAATAAATAAACTGTCAACATGTTTTATGTCGTATTATGGTATAGAAATATTTAAATGTGATATACAACATAACATGCTACTCATTTTCTACTTGGAAATTAACTAAACGCAGCTCTGTAGGAATTTTAATCACGAATAAGAAAATGCCAAATTATCATACACGGAAATAAGAGAAAAAACGTTAATTTTTTCGGCGAATTTTCGTAATTAATATGCATTATCGATTTTCTTGATTCTAACGTTGTTTTTTTTTTTGTTGTTTATATATCCGGAATAAACCTTCCCAAAGAATTTCAGGGTTCTATGCGGGATTGGTATGAACGTAAGTAAACGAAATACATACTGTCACTTTCCATTTAAGTATGATCTCGCCTGAAGGTGGTTCATGGAATTTCAATTTTATAATTACCCAGGTTTCTCCTTTCGGCATGTTTGTACAAGGAAAAAATTCTCAGTCAGTTTTTCTTTCTCATTAAACACGGTCAATTGACTTTTTTTTACCACTCGAGTGATGATACGAGTACAAGCGGCGTTATTTAATCGTTTTTACATTACGCTTATAAATGTATATTATTTCGCGTCCAGTATAACGTCATGATGTCCTTTAATTTTGTCTATGTGCTATTAAAATGTAACTGCACATACGCATAGTGATTTAAAAACATAATACAGTGAGGGGAATTTTATTTTATCTATAAAATACAGAAATAATTTAAACGATTTGTATTTTATGACACAGTCCCCGTCTAATTGCTGTGGCAGTAAGAGGACTATGTTGCGTTGTGAGAAGTGATACTATATGTCGTACTGAGTTTAGTTAAACAAGTGAATGAATAATGTGTCCGCGAAACCAATATCGTGTTCTCATGGACCGGTACACCATCGCTCGCGAAACGAACCGACCGCGCGTGGATTAGGTCCCTCGGAGGTCTGACCATGACGCGGCCGTGGCGCGGGAGGGCGGGTCGCCAGTGACATGCGACGAGGCGAGGATGTTCTTCGGAGGTGTGTTGGGATACGCTCAGAGGCTGCTGGGCATCTCGCCGCACGACCGGCTCGCCTGCAAGCTCTGCCAGAATGGTATGCCGTGTGGGATCTCATTTGGAGCAGAATCCTTTTTTTTATCGCTTGTATTTTTTTTAAATTTATTTCTTTACTATTTATTTATGTGTAAATCGACTGCTAAATAAACTCCCCGTTCGAGCCATGGCAAGTTGAAATACAATATCGTAATATGTATCAGTGGCGGCCGGTCAATGTGGCATTGGATCAATGCACCCCTTGTATATGCAGGGGCGGTTGTATTTCATGAAATAATATTCAAACATAACATTTATACCATTCACTCATTTTCATTTTTTTGTGTTTTTATTGTCTAAAATAAAATAAAATTATTTCATGAAATATAACGAACGGTCCATGCATATAAAAGGGGTGCATTGATCCGATGCCACATTGACCAGCCGCCGCTGATATGTATATCATTTGGTGTCATTTATCTTCACGTTTATTTTTATGATATGTAAATTCAAATTTATTTTGCCTGCAACGCTCAACATATTTTAGAACAGCGGTCGGGGAACTTTTTTAACCATTACCCCAAAATATGTTTGCGTCAGTCGATATTACCCCTTCATTTTGAAAACGAGACAACATTTTTATTGAATTAATTTACACCGAAAATAGAAAATGATGCTGCTTCATGTTTGATACAATAACTTCAAAATTGGGGCTTTTTGATGTAAGAGCAATTTGAGTACAGTCTTCGGGCGTTTAATCGATTTCTTTTCTCCGTTTTTATGTTCATTAGAGTGGAAAAGCCTTGTTCACAATACCTCCAAAAAAATCATTTTTACCCCGGTTCCTCCGACCGCTGTTTTAGAACAATACTATTATTTTTAAATTAGTGAAAATATAGTCTGGCTGAAGTGTAACGCGAAAAGAAAAGTTAAGGTACTGCTTTCGGCATCGAAATATACGTAATAACACCGTTTATTGGTGTGGTATTTTTTTTCTCGGATAAAATAATGAAATTTATTAGGTAGTTGTCGATTCGAGCGGCCCATTTTCCACCGCTAATAGTAATACTTATATCTCGAGTTGAAATTAAATTAATGACCGATGAAATTAAAAAATAATATTATGTAACTTATTGTGACAGTCGCGATGTGTTATTGTGCAGTAATTTCAGTTTGTCATATTATTTAACATTACGCTAAATACTTACTTATCGGTCGTGAGCGGAACCGGTCCCGTTCGCACATCGCGAGTCACGACCGGCGCACCGTGACGCCGCGCGCATTTCAGGTATATACGTTGTTTGTATCATAAGCGGTCTATGTGTGCGCCAAATGCATGGATGTTCAACCTATTAACAATCCAGTGCCAATTCTACATTTTTTCACGGGGTATAAGTATATACAATATATGAATCTTATATTAAATTTGAATCGTTCAAATTATGTACATTCACACAAGTTTTCTCCTTCAGTCGAAATATTTAATTATATAATGAATTTTATATGTTGTTTTAAGCTCATTTTTTTTAAATAACTATTTTTTAATGATTGAAAATAATTTATTTTTGTAACGCTATGGTAACATGATTTTTGGATAAGATTGAATGAGATGTGAGAGTTTATTTTTCAATACCTACTATTTATAATTAATAAAAGGGGTTCAAATTTTTGTTCAAGTAGTTTTTCTTGCGCATCTAATGGTTTGAGAGATTGTGATGTCCGCTCCCAATGTGGAGCATATTGACTTCTAATGGAGGTATCTCAACAAAACTATTTCTACAAGAACTGTCTGTTACTCAGTCGCTCAACCTCTCTGTTGCAAAGAGGATAGTTGGCAGGCATAGAAGGATAGGGCTAGGACAGGACTAGTGTTCAACTAATTCATCTCGTTACGCCCAGCTATTGAAGGATCGGAATGGTGGAAGGGTATTTTTTAACGTCACAAACGATCGAAAAAATGCTGTTCGTTCTGGGACTCGAACCCGTGAGATCCAACAACGCTAACCGCTGCGCCACATGACCCGACATCTATGTGATTTACTTTGACATTTGTAAATATATTTTTCTTACACTAGTGAAATTTGGTAATCGCATTTCTATGCTCTCAACCCCTGCCTGGCGTACGCCGAATCGGAGTGTCGAATAAAACGATGCGTTTAAAAAATACGTTTTTCCGAAAAGGGGATGATATTTGGAATGCGAAAATTTGAATTTTCCATCGTATGATTTAGTATTCAAATTGTAATGTCTAAAGTACGTTAACCGCTGGAATACCGCGCAAATAAATCATTAATATGTCCCAGAGATACTGCGTGTTTTTGAGAGAAATAATTAATATACACTCGAATTCGATATTTTAAAAACCTATATTGACTCAGTACATATTCTGCATCACTGCACATATTCATCACAATATTGCTTATATTCCTTTAGAATACCAAGTATTTGATTTTTTAAATGTCTTGGACATCCGCGTTCGCTTGCATATCGACTGTGGAAAGGAAAAAGGACTTGACCCTCAATTTTCCAAAACATCTTTTTTTCGATAATCACAATGTATACAACTTGACACACATTCTATCAAAAGGATGGAAGCTGAAAATGCCGAATAAGTATCTAAATTTAGCTTTAAAGTTTGAAAAAGATGACCTTGTAAAAAATTAAAACCAAGAAAAAACACTGAAATAAAGGTTTTTCCGAGACAATTTCTTTAATTAATATTAGGTTATGTCAATTAAACACCAGCTTAGAAGTATCCGTGCACTTCAAGGTTGTGTATAATTCATAATTTGCATATGTCACAAAATCATCAAAACACGTTTCTAGCGTCTCCTGTAAAATTTGATATATCTGGGTTACGTCCTTTTTCCTTTCCACAGTCGATGTGTTCCGGATACTTGTGTCCGCTTGGCATTCAAGTGGTTAATAGACGTATCTTTTTTTAAAGGTTAGTTTTGGGCTAATCATATCAAGTAACATATCAAGAGCACATATTTTATATAGATATATAATACTTCAACATCAGTTGGAAATGAATTGCTACGTCTTTTTCAATGAAAGAGTACAATAGTATAGCTCCTCGCGGACGACGGCTCGAGTGCCAGTGGCCCACAGGAATAATACATAATGTGATACGACCGTTGAAAGAATTCAATTAGTTTTGCGGCATTACGCGGCCGACACATCAAAGACAATGGACGCAACTACGCCAATAGCTAACGAAGACTTCCTGCTGAAATGTGGGTCAGATGGTATGGGCTTCTTACATATGTAAAATGTAAAGGATACGGCTGAACGAACGGCGCTCGGTGGCCTTCCGCGCAAAGTAAGCCGTCACTATTCCAATATATTTATTTATCCGCAGTGACTTCTTTTCCCATGTGTCGCGGTGGAACAGCGTTCAGGCCTTTTTTTATTGGCATTGTATATATGTATGATGTTCGCAATTTAAAAAAAAATGGTTTTCGAATCTTGCGTTGGTGTGTTACGCTTTCCGAGAATTGTCAGAACTATGTTTAGTACTACGAGATCTCAACTGTGATGTCCATGTGAAGCTTTATATCACAATTCGAAAAAATAAAAGCTGTAGGCAAAGTTTTTGAAGAGAGGAAACACAATTTGGGAGACAACACGAGAGTTCGAGCAACTGAGTAACAATCAGTTCTCGTAAAAAATACTGTTGAAATACCTCCGTTAGGAAGCCATATGCTCCACATAAAGATCGGACATGGATTATTATTAAAAAAAAAAAAAACTCAAGTGAGTTTCGGCACTTTTTTTTTTTTTTTTTAAAAGCACTTCATATGCATATAAACATATATCCAGACAAAGGCCTTCGTGCGATTCTGATTTTGTTTACTGCAGTGTGCCTGTAGAATAATTTAATTTCTAAGGTAATATCACTTTTAGGGTGTTCACTGTCAATACTTGGTGGAGAGGCATTATATTAATAAAAACACAATATTCCTTTGTACTTTATTCCACTTTATTTAACTGATTAGTTGACAATGCTCGCAATGAACGAAACCGGTCCGGACCTATTAAATAAAATGGAATAAAGTACAGAGGAGTATTGTGTTTTTATTAAAATAATATAATTAATGCCGAAAAATATGTGGTATACATGTATAAATATTTGAACGATATCATTTATTTTGAGACCAAAATAACAGAACTAAACAGCAAACATAGTTTTTATCAGCTACGTCGATACTGTGATTAGAAAAAAAGGTTTGGCAACGTATTAATCCTTGATTAGATTGCTTAGATTCGTCGGTCTCTGGCCTAGCGGTATGAGATTTATCTTGTAATCAATGATTATCAAATAATTCCGTGCTCAAATTTCGACATGGTAGATATACAATTTTATTTTCCACAACCTGTTATTTCAATAAGTACTAGTTTCCAAAAAACACACAAACGTTATTTATTCTACCAGTTTACCGACATGCCTGCATCGCTATATATCCCCAATGTAATGGTTTTGTCATTATCTGCGAGGAAGTTGATTGGGAAGCAAAGACGTTGCCATCCATGACAACCTCTCATTCATGCCAAACATAGCACATGCCAGTGTTATTTTTTTTTCAACGTTTTTTATAATGTTAAATAAAGCATAATATATATTTTGTGGTGCGAGTCAGTGGAATATGTGTTTATTGATATTCTGAATTCATTGCATAACAAAAAAACTAAAAATCGACAATAATTGAGATACGTGTTTGTGTGACGGTGTTTTCGTGCTCGAGGGACTTAACCCTTTGCACTCCAAAGGTTTTTTAAAAAAAGATTGCACCTAGCTCCAAGCCTTTTTTAGCTAATTTCTCAAAAAAAAGATGTGTTTAAAAGTGATAAAACAAGTCGGATAAATCCAGTCCTTCTAATATCTCATCCAAGTTATTCATGTATTCATCATCACTGCTTTCGAATTCATTGACAGACGAAATCTTCCTAGCTCGAGACATTATAGGGCTATAAAAATGATTTAAAAAAACTATTCACAACGAGATATAATTATCTATAAACACACAAGATGTAAAAACTATCGTATATCCAAAAATATTACAACTCTTCACAAATATAATGTTGACAGAGACACAGTTCAACAGATACTAATTGTACCTGCGGCGTCCGAATACCCGAATCTCAACATATTTTTTTTCCCAAATTCCAGGAAACACTTGAATGGCTCAATTCGAAGGGAAATATTTATTATCTCTTCTAGAACATGTACCTTGACTCATCAGGTTAAAAAAATATCAGAGAAGCTAAAAAAATGTAAAATAAATAAAGAAATAAATGTCCACTAAGTGTCGACATTGGAGTGCAAAGAGTTAAAAAAACATTGATTTTATCTCATGTGATATGAAATGATCATCGGTATACCATCATAAACTTTCTTATGTTAAATAATTATCTGGGATATTTTTTTTGGGTGTCTCTCGGTTCACTGTATGTATGTATAAAGTTGTGGGTAGAGTATTGCAAAATTTGATTTACTACTGTGGACTATTATTGTGTCAATATGATGCATCAATAAGCTGCTTTGCGTCACAAATATATAATGCCACACAGTACAAAGTAATCCAATGAATAGTTTTGTTGAAGTCTAAATATTATTATGCTTAGCACACACCTGACTTTCAGTGTTCGTTCGCTCCCCTACCTGCAAAATCCCGAGAAACTTACGCAAGTTCACCGATTCCTTCCACCTGTTTGTTTCGTTTCTTAGGGCAGGGACTTTCTACAGTACACCTGACGCGGCCGGAAGGGTCCGTGCTCCGCCGAGCGGAACGATCTCGTGTATTTTTAAAGGCAGGGTGTCTTCTATTATGTGTAGATTTTGTATTATACGAATACGATAATGCGACGAGCGATTCGCGCGCTGCCATGTGACGTTCTGATTCAGTGACGGCACGAACTTACGATCTGAAAAATCTAGCGATGGTTTTACTAACAGTTTTTCCTTTAAGCCTTTCCATAAGCTCTTTTCCAGGAAATTTTGAAAATAAACAGAGCACAATTGCATAGCCTTCCGATTTTAAATGAAATATTAAACATGCCAGGATCTCCACTTCTATACCATATATAAATATAATCATAAAACCTTTGCCGACAAACAAATAAATATAGTTCTTAAAACTACTCACTATCCAAATCTGTGGGCATGAGCTTATCCTTTTCGCCAGCAATGGCTTTGAACTCAATGATACATTTATTTCTTATATAAACACGAAACATTCATTTAATAAGCGTCAGTTCAAGTTCATCCGTGCAGTTGAACGCCTGAATATGCCGAAAGGCGAAACCCGGGTCGTTAGTGACAAAATCTGTGAGAATGTACACAGTTTGAGCGATTCAAAGTTATTTTGTTTGCTTTTTCATGACTACATTATATTAATAATGTAAGCAATCTTTTTCTAGGCCTGCAAATATCACAATATTATGGATATTTATAGACGTGACACGTACCCGAGTTGAGCTAGGTTTTTTTTGAAATATAATTTATTCGCTAAACACAAAAGGTTCGATATCTTATCTTTCGCGATCTTTGGGTTGTTAGTTGTTACTCGTAACAGTTACGACGACCTCCGAACAATGCGCCACATAAGTATGCTGCATATTTATTTTAGCATTTCACAGAAATCGAATTAAACAGGTTTTGGCAATTCCGGCAAATATGTAGATTAATTGCTATGGTCGGCATGTTTGTAAGAACTTGGTATGTATTATCGCCATCACGTCAGATTTTTTTTTAAATATGTTCTTTTATATAAATCAATCCCCTTTTTCATTTGTACAATTTCTATTTTTTTATTACTCTTTACTATACAGGGTTTCCCAAACTATGTTCCGCGATCACACGCAAAACTTAAAAACCAAAACTAACAATTATGATTCCTTGGGTCGCAGTCCATTTTCCACGACAGAAAAACCAGCATACTAATTCAGCGTAAGTGATTATGCAAATCTGACTGACTTTATCAATGTTTATCATTTCAACATATTTCGTATTTATACCATTATGACCAAGTGTTAAAATTTCCGTATTAGCAAAGTGTTCCGTATCGCAGAAAAAGTTTGGGAAACCCTGCTCTATAGATAGACAGTTTCTTGAAATGGAATGTATCATTAAAAAAATACCTGTTTCTTCAAAACTGTTCCGTCGTTTTTTTTGTTTGTTTTAAGCCAACTAATTATGAGAAAGTAATTCAGTACACATGATAATATGCCGACTAGCATTTTTGTTTTTTTTTTTAAATCTGACGTATTGGACAAAAACTTTCAACATGTTCGTGATCAGTGGTGGTGAAGAACCACAGCAAAAATCATGTCAACGTGTGTTATTTGATGGAATATCAATTCGCTGCTGTAGGTAACACAATCTTAATTTTTCTTTTATTTTTAAATTTAATTTTGCAGAGTTACTCGAACTAGTAGAGTGCTCAAAATTTATGCACGTACAGCATTTTATAGAAAGAAAGATAAATATGAATACGTTTTTATATTTTATGAAAAATTCAAAATTGTACATGGACTGGTGGATTTTTGTGTTCATACGTATTATATCGGTGGTTTCTATATCATATACAGGTTTTTTTTAAAAAAAAAAAATAGGATTGCTTTACATGTCCGGTTTCAAAGGTGGGGGGTTGTGAATGATGACGCCTATAAGTAAATTCAAGTTAACGTGTAAATAAAATAGCGCTCTGAAAATATTGTCGTTTCTATTCTGAATAGTTGCTCTAGAGTACATTTTACTTTGATTAGCTCTGGATTTTGAATGTGATTACATTTTCCGACCCAGTAGTTCAAATGTATTCGTCAAATTAGATTCCAATTTATTTCCACTTAGGATAAGTACGGAGTCCGACACGATCAATTCACACTAAGTATATGTTAATATGTATACTATTGAAATTAATATTTAAAATCAGATTGCTGAATGTTTAATCCCTTAGGGCTTAATAGCATTGAGAATTAGTTTTCACACTCTCAAAGAATCTTATCAGGTGTCTTGAGTTTCTAGGTGCGAAATTTTCTGTGTGCCGAATCATCAAATTGTTCATTAGTTGTCAGGATCGCAGAACGAAATGTTGATTTGTATGAGACGATCTTGTCCATTGTAGATGTCTACCAAAAAAACTTACACATGAATTTTAAATATATTAAAAATACAATACACCTGTAATTAAATTAATTAAAAAAAAGTATCCAGAGTCACCGTTTTCTACGACTCCGACTCAACCTACAACAACACGACTCCGACTTCACAGCCCAGCAATTATACAAACAACAAATGTATTCTGTGAGCGTGCCAATTTTTTTTACCGGTCGTGCTTTGATTTTTTTTCAACGGCAATCGAGTGACGGACAATTTTCTTGATTTTCCCAGATGCAGCGACGCTGGCCGTCTTCGAGTGCGTCCCTCCTCCGCCCCCGCTGCCCGACGCTCCGACCCAGCACCTGCAGTCGCACCTGCCCCGCCTCGTGTGCATGGTGGGAGCGTCGGCGGCGACGGGGGCCGCGGCCGAGCTGTGCGAGCGCGCCGCGCAGTCCGCCGCCCTGCTGGGGGCCGAGGTCGTCAGCTTGTCCGACGACGGCGAGGGCCCCATGCCGCAGCCGGCGCTGCCCCATTACGTCCTGCCCGAGTTCGAGGGGAAGGTCTTCGCCGAGCGTTTCGCCAGGGATAAAAGGTATGCCGTGGCGCTTTTCAAGCCAAATTCATTTTATTTGTGTAAATCTTCTGATAGTTTGAGATCTATCCAATAATTTCTTCACTGCAGCGATTTGAGGACCGTTTTCACCGTGGCCATCGTGAATTATATGAAACATCTTCTCTCTTAAATAAATACGATATCTGATACACGCGGAAGCCATGTCTACTCCCAATCCGAAGCGTATGGCCTTCTTATGGAGGTATCCCAATAGAAGTTTTTCTACGCGAACTGCTTCTTATTCTTTTGGTAACCTTCTCTTTTTTCTAGAAGAGAGTAGGGATAGAAAAGATGGAGTTAGCTAATCGTTCTTGCTACGACCCATTATTTTAGAATTGGATTTAGAGAATTTTTAGACGACCCATACCTTCGAAAAAATCGATTTGCATGTTGCAGTTTTCGTAGAAAACTTTTGTTTGAATACCCTCCGTCAATAGACAACATGTTCTTCAAAATATATTGTACCCTTTTAAATCTACTTAATTTTCTCATGTTCGCGGATATGTAAGATTGTTTTTGAACAACTCGATTGCGCCGTTCCGATTTATTATTTTACATGGAAAATGAAGCATTGGATTTATATTGATGATTGGTTCTCCGTGGGTTAATTTTGTACGGAAAAAAGTATCGTCACATCACCGCCTTTCGCGACGCGGTTGCTTTGTATGCAGCTTCAATAGACCATTGTCACCTTCTTACCATTTTGTTTTCACGACGTACTAGTAAACAACTATTATGTAAACTAATTGAAGAAATGGGACTGCAGTGCCTCTTTCATAGCGAATATAATGTTGAACACGTGTATGGTACTGTTATTGTTTTAAAAAATGATAACGCTATGCCCTTATTTTCTACCAGGCATTACAAATGTTGACATACACTTCACTGTTGTTATTATAGAAGTTACTTTGGTTATTATAGTCGATCTGTTGAACTCGTACGGTGTCGGGAAAAGTGGTCAATCACTGCTCAGACATTGCAAATTTAAAATAATAAAACAAAATTCTATTTTAAATTTGAATCATTCAAACTATGTACTCTCTCACAGATTTTGTCACCATACAATATCAAATACAAATATTAAACCTACCGGGATCTCCACTTCTATACCCTATATGAATATAATCATAAAACCTTTGCCGACAAACAAATAAATATAATTCTTGAAACTACTTTCTACTCAAATCTGTAGGCATTCCCATGAGCTTATCCTTTTTACCAGCAATGGCTTTTAACTCAATGAAACATTTATTTATTATATAAACACGAAACATTCATTTACTAAGCGTCAGTTCAAGTTCATCCGTGCACTTGAACGCCTGAAGATTACGAAAGGCGAAACCCGGGTCGTTAGTGACAAAATCTGTGAGAATGTACATAGTTTGAACGATTCAAATTTAATATTGAAATCCCACCGAGCACCTTCAGTCGAAATCTTAAATTGAAAATTCTATTTTGTTACTTAATACCGTAGTATCTACGGCGTAGAGTACGACATCGTCTACGCTTCACAGATCGACCAAAACAAACAGCGAGGAACATATCCGCCGTTAATACATTTGTGCTACACCAACCGCCAAAAGATAATACATAAATCAGTATGTTCGCCGTGGCGGTCAGACCATAAGTGTCGCCGCCTGCGTGGTCGACATCGTTGGTTTCGGTTACGGAGGTCACCATTTCGAATCCCAGTATTTATGAATTTCTGTTCGAAGGCACGGATGTATGTGACGTCTTGAATTCCCCCTTCCATCCATTCTAACGGGGTGTAGCGAGAGCGATTAGTTTACCACTAGCTCTATCCTAGCCCTATCTTTCCATCTCCATTCTCTTTGGGAACAGAGAGAGGTTTCGCAATTGAGTATCAAGCAGTTCTCGATGATGTGGATGTCTAAAATTCTTTTACACCCACCCGATCCTAACAACGAGGCACAGCGAGAGCGATAGGGTAACCACTAGCCACGGTCTATCTTTACTGTCTTTGAAAACGAGAGATAACGAAAAGTGATTCACGTAAAAATACTTCTTATAAGATAAACTCCATATGGGGGTGCGGTCGTCGTTAAAAAAAGTATTTAATTTCTGAAATACTATATTTGATATTCCCATAATTTCGAAGGGCAAAAACATCACGATCGACCAGTTGAACAACCCCGACGGAAGAACTACGCGTAACCTTTTATTGTAATTTCATTCTTGTTTTTTTCTCAAAAGACGAGCGAGCAGTAAACAATTTAATAAACAGTACGGCATCTCGACGCTTTCATTGTGCACGTTATAATAAAGCCGTTGGATAACAACGTGTCCTCAAAACACATTTTGCGAGGTGAAAACGCGGGGCTATAAGCGTCATTAATCAAAGGACAGCCTTTCGTTATGAAGGTCGGCAACGAGTTATTCAATTAATGCATCGAGGATGTGTTTTGCTGTTATCTCATAATTTTTATCACATTTCGCTTCTTCAAACAACGAGCCGTACAGAGTCACGTCTCAATTCGCTCGAGGTCTGTTTGTTTGAGTTGTTTATTCAACGTTTTAGCGGGTTTTTTTTATAATTCGCTTAAGTACACTTGCGGCATAATTCAACACGAAGGGTACTCTACTTAGCAAAAAAATCGTTTTAACCGTGAAGAAATCGCTCCTGAAATGTCTTAAGTGCAGGAAATGCACATAAATTGGTGTCGTTCACGTCCGCGAAAAATCCATCCCTCTATAAGTTGAGTTATTAATGTTTTCCATGTATAATGCCGCGAATTTCTTGAAGTCTTGGTAAACAATGTTGGATCGACATGCGCTGCACTTCACTCTTATCGTGTATTAAACATACCGCGTACATTATTGTATATTTGAACTTGTCGTTAATGAAACTTTTCTAACGGTGGGTCAATTTGGATTGACATTAGCATCAATTTGATTCAAACAAGTTTTTTTTTTACTTCTACTATATTTAAAATTGGTTTATTATCACGAAATAATAAATCGTTTCTACTTATTAATGTTTATTGCAGGTGTTTTGAGGTTTGCACTTGAGGCTGCCAAAGTTTGACTCACGCTTAGGCTATTTTAATTTAAATGAAGTAATTTGTTTGATTGCGCTGTATCTCAAATCCGACAAAACATTTGACCAGTGTACATGTAATGTGATGACATTTTAAATAAATTCAAATCATGATTAACAATACAGGTCTAATTGATATGGATTTTTTCACTTTCCCAGTCCCACCTATTTTGGTACATAACTTGCGTTTGGAATTTAACGGTACATTTTTCTCTTCATATACTGTCTGCAAGAATGCCTTCTGACATCTTCGACATAACCATGAGCTGATAAACTTCCACGGTGAGTTTTAGTCGTTGACATATTTGTTAAAACTGCCTACGATGGACATGTACGTAATTGTATCACGCATGGATGACTGGAAAACTCCGAAACGCCACGTGAAGACGGAGTGGGTGAACACTGCTATTTTGCTTGATGGACTAGGTGTCACAGGACATACTAGTGCTGGAGTTCGGCAATTGGCTTAGGAAGTTGGAAGAGAGGACCGCGTGGAGTGGAAGAGAGTAACTGAAGCGACCATGGCTCTCTCCGGACTGCAGTGTCAGATATGAAAGACGAAACATTGACACGCTAAAAGTAGACAAAGTTGCGTAGTTTTTGACGACGTGAAGTATTTTTAATAAATTTGTGTAACATTTTTGAGTATACTCATATCGACTGTGGAAAGGAAAAAGGTTTTTTCGATAATCTCAATGTATCAAACCTAATACACGTTCTATCAAAAGAATGCAAGCTGCAAATGCCGAATTAGTATCCGAGACAAAAAAGACTGAAATAAAGGTTTTCCCCAGACAAGTCCTTTAATCAATATTAGATTATGTCAATTAAACACCAGCTTAGAACTCTCCGTGCACTTCAAGGTTGTTTATAATTCATAATTTGCATACATAGCCCAAATTCATCGAAACACGTTTTTTGCGCCTCCTGTAAAATTTGATATGTGTGGGCTACGTCCTTTTTCCTTTGCACAGTCGATATATAAAAATGTCTTCTTGTTGGACCGCGCACGACTTTTTCGCGGAATCGTTAATACCCGAGGGCCGAGTGTCTAATATTTCATGAGCAATTTGTTTTTAATTATACCACATCATATGTATTTTAACGATATAATCAACCTCCAGAATAGTCAAATTATAATAACGGCAAAATGGTATGTGCATAGTTAGCTGTGTTCTAGTTTGGCCCACTTTCGTTTTTTTGTTGTGATTAATAACTTTACCGTTTTCTTGAATGTTTCAATGCAATCCCAAGGACGCCGGCCGATGCAGTAAAGGTAACACGCTAAACGTATTCATTTTTTTAACATCTATCATTCCGCTGTTGTTGGAAAATGTTAGCTGTATTGTTCGACTGAATCCAAACACCATGCGCCGACTGCATGACTGCTGTAAAATTTGTGTTGGTATATTTATTTTTTTATTTGACAGCTGATATCGGCACAACGTGTCCAAAAACTTATGCAGTTTTGTTGCAGAGCTATTTTTTTTTTATTTTCACTGTAATTTGTTTGGTAACTTTGAAGGTGTAAAATGTCAATACTTGGCGGAGAGGCATTATATTAAAATATAAAAGGCTCTTTTTTTTTATAGTTTCACAATTATTTATTATTTATTTATAGCTGACGCCAATTCGCCATGTACTTGAAAAATATAATAAGACAAAATATAAAATAAAACTACACATTACATCGAAATCAACACAAAAAATCAAGAAATATAATAGTAAAATTTATCAAACAGTTCACAAATACCATCACTAAAAATATCCACTTCTCTAGGCAATGCGTTGATCCATCGAACGGCCCTTGGAACTGGTGACTCATACCCCCTAAGCGAGGTATAAGTTTTTATAAATGAGAGTTTTTGCTCATAGTTTCGCCCACGTAAGTATAAATTGGGAGCATGTAAATTAATAGTCATGAGAATTTCAGAATTATTATGCTCAGGACATGACGTGATAGGAGCGGAACCTGTCTTGATTCTGTTAAATAAATGCGGAATTAATGAGTGTTTTATTTTTTGATGTCAGTAGTAAGCGTTAGTTGCAAGGTTGACGTGGATTTAAATTGTGAATTCTTCACATTGAAAGACTAATAATAATTTCTGATAATTAATAAACGGGCACGTTTCGAATACCCTGAACCAATGATCAGTGCTCGTGGGCTTTCGTCTAATTTGACCTAGTCGTCGCATTCTTGTAACCTTCTAACGCCTCTTTAATTTCTGTGATATTTTGTCTCCTTCCATCCACCACCTCTTAGATCATAAAAAACTACTTCTTTTCCCATCCTTCTTTGCATACTCTCTGATGTGCTCAACACATACTGGCTAGAAATCAATTCTCCATTGAGAGTCTGACTTCAGTATGTACATATCTCTTCTTTTGAGGGCATTGTCTATTAAGAGTAGTCGTGCGAGAAGTGATTATTGCAGACACGGCCGGAAAAGGGTCAAGTATCTTCCGAAATATTTTTTGCATCTGATCCCGACGTTGAATATTAGGGTCCAGCGGTGCTACCCCAAATGCGTTAGTAACACTTATTTTAAATGGTCTGAAATACACAATTACGTGTTGAGTATTTCAGAATGTCCAAAATAGGTGTATGAGCGCAGGAATAGCACCTTACATAACTATTAATTTTAGGATTAGTCCCGTTGATAAGGATTTTTTTACGCATAACCCACAAATTGGCCAGTTGCAATTCCAAAACGATATGATAAAATTAACATCTTTTCCTCGTACTAGCTTTTAAGTATAGCTCTTCGAATTGTTGTCGAGTGGTGGTGAAAGTGTCTTGGCCTAAGGCTGGAGGAGTTCATTTGTTGCTCTCGCATTACTCCGGATTAAAGATATGGTACGACGTGAGGAAATGCAATCACAACTACCCAAATCGATCAATTTATAAACCAAATTGTCCGCACGGGGCTCACGTAGAGCGTTTTGATCACACGGTTTTTGGCTACACGATCGGAAGGCATTCATTTTGCTCCATCTCAGCTAATTTCTGCACCGCCCTGCACCAAATATCCCCGGTGACGTCATCCTAAATTCGGTGAATGATTCGCTATAAATCTATTTTTTGCCATCTGAGCAAGCAAAAGTATGTACGGCATAGTTCGTATCATCGTGCAATCGTAGTGTTGTGTTTATTTTCGAAATGAGATAATAGCGGACGAGAGTCGGCGAGCGCTCGTTATAGGCGCGCGTTGGATCGCGGGGGCGGCCGAGGAATCTAATTCGGTTTTACGTTATTAATAAATTATTAATTTTGCTTTTTAACTAGAGAAAGTAGGTGCGATGAAATGTTCGCGTTCACCGTGTTTACGACGCCTCGCATACGTATGTGTAATTATTTATAATGGTAATTTATTGTATTTGCGTAGCGGTTGTAAAATTCCAGCCACACGGGGAGAAGCGTGAAAGACGGCTTGCTCGGATGCGGTCGTTTTTTTTCCTTCTTCGTTTACTATCGGGACATTGATCCGTCTTTAGTTTCGTTACCCGTTACCGAAAGGGTGACGGCGTGCTCTTCGGTAGCCGTTTCCATGGGGTTCGTATCTTAGCACGTACATTTTATTTACACGTAAAACTCTTGGGTTTATTGTTAGAACAACAAAATATTTGACATTACAGATAATGCCAGTAAGTTGAATGATCATACGGGAAAAAACATTGAGAATTTTATTGTAAGTCACTCGAGATCAACTCGCGGTAAATTGACATCATAAATACCCACTTCTGAGCTTTCAAATTTAAATCGAATAATCTAAAGTTGGCATTGACCCTACCGGAAATCGAACCCAGGCCCAACAGAGCAAGCTTAAATCAACTAGACCACAGCAGGCGACAATGTCGTGGCTCTGTATCGAGATGCAAAACACTCAATTATGATAAAACTGGAAAGTAAGATACTTTTACCATTCCCATCGTCATATTTAGCTGATTTCTTGTTGAAAAAAAGGTCTGACTATCACAAACTGTTAACGATTGAAATTGACCAAATCAGTACCTCACATAAAAACTCTTCGCAGCTCACATCAATTGACTAATCATTAATTTTTATTTATTTCCGAGTTGCACATTAATGATTATATTTATTTTTATTTGAAACATTTTTTTTTTCAAATTTTGTAGGCAACTAAAATTTTGATAAGGGTGCGTTTAGATTTTCGAAACGTTGAAGTAGGGTAAGGCACATATAACGTTGGCGAACACTGGTTTTTTTTTGTATCAATGGTTTCGTGAATGAAAAATAGCAGGCATTGTGTACTTGCTAAATGACACTGTTAAGCTTTTGCATTCAGAAGTGCGATGGCTGACCGCGAGGTTAATTAAGTATTAGAATATGTCATTCGTGGCAGGATGTTATTTTCGGATATGGATCAAAGTAACTTTTTAATTCAAGCCGATTGAATTGATCGATTTTCCATGTTATTAAATACGGTACACTTATTCGCACTTTATTGTCACTAGTAAGTAGAATATTAAGTTTTGCATTAGGAGTCGGTGTAAAATTATGTATACCCAATTTATTTTATTTTATACGCCGTTTTGAAATATAACACGGTCCACTAAAAAGAGTGAATATAATATTTTTACTCGACTTATTTGCTGTGACGCGGTTTCCAGAAACGGATAACAGATTTTCTAATAACAAGACATTCAGCAACACAGAACGATAATAACAAACAAAATCCTTCATTTGATTCCAACATACTAAACGTGTTCAATATTTCTGGCGACATAATAGGCTTAAGTTCAGTCTCTACTGAATAGTATTATGTATTTTTTCTTAAATAAAATATACATGATTTTCCATTCAATCAGTAGGCATTGTTTTTTTTAATAATGCTATGGTTTTGAAATATCCATATTTAGTCGCTTTCTCCACATCTTGTTAGTAGGGTCGGGTCGAGTCTGGCTGTGAAAGTCATTACAAATCAATTCGGGGTTCGAACCCGTGACCCTGCAACCGAGTGAACTTAATCCCGACAGCGTTTACCAATGGAAACAGAAATCGAGACAATAGCTGTATGCAGAGAAGAAGGACGGAGCGCTCGGCGATACGGCTCGGAAAAGCGGCGGACTGCCCGTTTTGGCTCAGAGCCAGGGCAGGGCGGCTTTTCCAGGCGGGCGGCAAAGTTACTGCTCAGCGGATCAAGCTTAGATATTGTTTTGCATTTTTATTTTTTGTGCATATCGCTACATCAATGCAAAATAAAGCGGAACGATGAAGAATCCAATGCAAGATAGTAGAATATTACGTAACTTACAAATTTTTTTACCATCTCCACCTACGATGTGGAGCAGATGAACTCCTAACAGAGCTAATCTCGACAGAAGTTTTTGTTCGAGATGTGCGTGTAAATTCAGTTTTCCAAACTCTTTTTCGGAGTGTACGCAGGGACGGCTCGTGCAAAGAGTACGGCGCACACAGGCGCATAGGCACCGCACTAAGATTTTAGCACCATCCACTGATTTAGATGTAGTTTTTCGAGGCGCACACAGGCGCATAAATCGCAAAGTGTACGTATATATGGGCTAGGGTTGGGTCTGGTGGCCAGCTTATCGCTTCCCGCTGCGTCCCGTTTTTAGGATTGGATGGCTGGATGCGAGGGTAATTCAAAATGAATCGCAGGCCGCAAGTAAAATACTTTGTTCGCTGTGAACTAGTGGATCAATTTTTTTTTAATGCAAAATACTGCACGGTTAAAAGATAGGTGTCGTGTAGATTTGTATTGGGCAGAAAATATGAGTGCTTAAATTCGTTTCTTTTCTTGATTGCCACCGTGTTGTGGAATATTAAATATAACGGATGGTGTTGGAACAATCGACAACCAACTTGTGTTTACAATATTGGTTTTACACAACAACAAAACAATAAGTTAAGAAAAAATACGCTTCGGATCGCGTGTTTCCCAGTTTCGTAGTTTGTCCAGGCCTGTCATTCACTGACAATTTTAATGTTTCATATTTAAGACACTGTCTTTCCTTTGTCGCAGTCTAGTAAGCGTTTATGAGAATACATCTATGTACCAACCAGAAATAAATATAGAATTGCGAAATAAAAAATGGCCATTATCCCGATGCATAGATTGTCTGTTTGTCCTACCGTTGACATGGTGTAGCGACGCAGGCTTATGCTAACGTCCAGTCGAAACCTTACCTTTCGCCGACTTTTCCTTCGAATAATTGTCAGGGATCGACTGATAACCTGCATGATTTTTTAATCGTGTCATCTCTAAATTTAAAGCAATACAAGCCAACTTGTTTTTCTGCGATCCGATTTGAAGTCAGTCTGAACTTCGGTTGGAAACGAATCCGCAGATCAATTGGGAAAACATTCATTTATGGACTTTTCTTTATGTATACATGGAGTTGCTCCTGAGGCCCCTCGGCCCCAAAAGCCCGCACGTACCGCCCGCTAGAGTAGTTACGTCACTGTACTATATCCCGAAGTGCCTGATGCCAATGAAATCAGCGGCCGGCCGACCTATCGTTTGTTCGACCCGGCCTGTTGTCCGCCTAGTGGCGAAATCCGTCCAGCTGCGTAACACACATTTATGGAGGATATTTTATTAGTTTAGAAAACATACACTCAACTAGTTTTACGCGGGTCACTAAAAAGAATGAATACTATTATACTTCACGCGAATTTTTTGCTCTAACATGATGCACATAATCAAAAAAACACAGAAGCGGATAACGGATATCCTAATATAAAATATTCAATAACACAATACAGTAATAACGAACTAAAGGCTTCGTTAGATCATAACACATTAGACGTGTCAGAAATTTCTAGCGATGAAAGCGATTTGTTTCCAGTCTCGTATATAATCAATTAGCGACGAGTACTATTTATTTTTTTCATAATAAAAAAACTATATTTTTTTATCCACGTCCGCTCCTAGTGTGGAGCATGTGGCCTCCTAATTGAGGTATCTTAACAGAAGTTTTTCTACGAGAACTGTTTGTTTCTCAGTCGCTCATCTTCTTTTTTCCAAAGCGAGTAGTAAAGATAGAAGGACAAGGCTAGGATGTCGTTGAATTGATCTTTAATTGTTCTATGAACTCTATCACTTGTTTACGCTGTTTTTTATGGAACGTACATTTTTTATCCATGTCCGCTCACAATGTGGAACATATGTCCTCCTAATGCAGGTATCTCAACAGAAGTTTTTCTTCGAGAACTGATTGTTACTCAGTTGCTCAATCCGTCTTTTCTTCGAAGATATAAGGTATAGAAAAAATAGAGCTTCGACAGGACTAGTGGCTGACTAATTACTCGCTACACCCCGTTATTATAGGATTGGAGTGGTGGGCGGGATTATCAGACACCGCAAACATCCATGCCTTCGAAACGGAAATCGATTGAATAAATGCTGTTCGCACTTGAATTCGGAGCATGTTGTCGATCATCCGACCACAGTGTTTGTATATATAAAGAATTAACATTTGGTTACGTTCAAGAAAAAACAAATCAACTCATTAATAATAGGTCGGATAAAACCCTAGATTTATTTTAAACATTCCTATGTTATTATCTGGTCATTAATATTTTCAAAAAATCCCCATAATTATAACAAACCCACTTAATTCATTGAAAATTGTATACATTCAATTTACATTTTAATAGCCTTTTAACTTAGTGATCTACTTATATTTTTGTATATAAACAATACAAACTGTTAACTACGCGTCAGTTCAAGTACATCCGTGCACTTGGAATGCCTGAAGATGCCGAAAGGCGAAACCCAGGTCGTTAGCGACAAAAGTCATGGAAAAGTACAAAATTCAAACAATTCAAATTTCAAATTAACATTTGATTTTTTTTTGATTTAACATTTTTTTTGTGCAGTTATATCCTAAAGATTGGTCTGAAAGTATGCGTTTAAATCTAACACCGTCTCGTAAAGAATAACAGGGCACGACACCGACTGGCTTGGTAGTTAAAGTAAATGTTTTGTTAATTTCGATTCGCCCTCATACGCTAGCGTTCCGAGGACGGCACTGCGTTGTCCGGTTGACAATTTTCGTGGCCGCCGAGAGCTTATCAATGAATGAATGGAGAAAAATGCTCCCGTGCTGTTGTTGTAAACGCGAGCGTTCATTCATTACAAATAACATCAATGATGTGTAAGAAATGGTTGCAAAATAAAATATTTACCTATCCAGAGAAAACTCTTGCGATTTTTATTGACGTAAAAATAAATCACATATTTCATGTTCATGGCGTTGAAACACTTCAAACCTTTGCGCTTTTTAATGCGGTTAATACTTGCACAATAGAAACATATCATTTAAAAATATCACATACATTTCTACGATGATCGATTAAAACATCTTTGCTCATGAAGATGTTATTTAGGGATAAATAGCTCCAACACATCGACCGTAGCCAGGCAAAATAGCTTTTTTCGTTAATTTTAACATACTGTGCTACATATACTGTTTTTACGTATCAGTAATGAGTCTGACTGTACTATTCTGCAACAAAATATGAATAATATTTTTAATTGGTCTATAAAAAACAAACTCGACTTCAACATTTCAAAATGTTTTTGTATTTCCTTCTCTCGCTCAAGATTACCCATCACATATAACTATGTGATATCTAATGATGCTTTAAAGCGTTTGTCTGAAGTTGTTGATCTTGGTATAAGATTTGACTCCTCTTTCACCTTTCATTCACATATAACTTCTATTGCACTGCGTGCAAGTAAACTTCTTGGGTTTATTGTTAGACAAAGCAAACCATTTGAAAACCCAACTGTGTTTCGGACGCTTTATGTTTCTTTGGTCTTAAGTAAGCTTGAATATGGATCCATCATTTGGAGCCCATATGAAAGTTCATACAAGCTGAAATTGGAGAGAATCCATAAGAAATTTCTAAGATATTATTATTTCAAAAAATTTAAATTCTTCCCCTTTGATAATTCCTTAAAGGAATACTACCCCACCAAATTTCTTTTAGGAATGTTATCATTTCACTCACTTGAAGCTCGAAGATCGTTTTCAAGCTTAAAGCATTTTTCTCTTCTTCTTCGGGGCCGAGTTAATAATCCTGAAATTCTCATGACTATTAATTTACATGCTCCCAATTTATTCTTACGTGGGCGAAACAATGAGCAAAAACTTTTATTTCTAAAAACTTATACCTCGCTTAGGAGGTATGAGTCACCAGTTCCAAGGGCCGTTCGACTAATCAACGCATTGCCTAGAGAAGTGGACATTTTTGGTGATGGTATTTGTGAACTGTTTGATAAATTTTTCTTTTGTATTTCTTGATTTTTTATGTTGAATTTGATGTACTGTGTATTTTTATTTTATGTTTTGTCTTATTATATTTTTCAAGTGCATGGCGAATTGGCGTCAGCTGTTATGTCATGTACTGTAATTTTGATTTTTAACAATAAATAAATATATAGGTACTTCCTTGTTTGACGCCAGGCGGTGAAAACTTTCCATATAATATGTCACATTTTATGAGATGTGATCATATTTACCGTTTTTATGTAGTCTATCGTGTTGTCCCCAAGCAGAGCTTAAAATGGTCCGTTTTCTGAAGGACAGCAACCTAATTAAAAATTTAAAATCGCGATAAATCAAAAAAAACTACATTATAACCAAGATTCAGAAGTATTTGATGAGTATTCCCTTTATTCTAACTACATTAAACTCCAAAAAGTGCACTAGAACACTTGGAATCTTTCGTTATTTTTATTAATAAATAAAAAAAATATTCGTTTTCTTGAATAGTGTGTATTCAAGAAAGCTCACTATAAATTAAAAATAAGTCGACGTCCCGTTTTGAGGGAACAATGAATGGTCATGTTGCGATAATTACTGTGGAACTAGCGCCTTGAAGTCAATGTTTGAGGACACATAAAAAGGGGCAATTATTAGTATTACTTTTATATTTAAAACTTGGTTGATTAACATAACACACCATCTGAACATGGGGGTGCGCCTGCGACCGTTGCATTTTTCACCGCCTGGCGTCAAACAAGGAAGTACCCATATATATTATATATGTTCTATCAAAAGCATGCATGCTGCAAACGCCGGATTAGTATTTAAATTAAGCTTTAAGTTTTTTTTTTTAAAAAAGGTATGTATGTGAAAATTGCTACCATGAAGACACCTTATTAAAATAATGATTCAGTAAATAAGAAACCAGTTTATAAGCCTTCGTGGACTTCGAGGGTTTTTTGTGCTTGTTAGGTATTTTGACATTGGCCCAACATCATTAAAAGACGTTTTTTTATTCCTCTTCTAAAATTTGTTCTGTGTGGGTTACGTACTCTGGTCTGTGTACAGTAAACATGTTTTTGAAATATAAGGAAACAATGTTTGTTTTCCATGAATATTGAGTTTTTTTTTTATTTGCTTATTTGAATGTGGTTCTCCTTATTTCTACAAAAGTTACATTAAATTGTTTTTCATTGCAATGTCAATGCGCATTCATGATTTACTGGTGGTAGCTCCGCCGTGTGACGTTCACTATCACTGATTTGAGTCATTCGCGACGGGTATCGAAGGCGTCTATTTCGGAATGCGAGCGTCGGCTGCCGTCTCGGCGTACCTAATAAACCACCACTGTCGGGGGAGACTTTTTCATACTCCACGTCGCGCTTGTAGATTGTTTGGGACGTGTATTTGGGAAAACTGAGCGTCCACTCGGTCGACTAAGCGAGCGGGTATTCGCCCGGTACGCTGGTCGGGAATTCGCATGCATCACCGGCGAAAGTTTGAGAATAATACGTACTGACCCTCCTACACCCACCACTGCTTTCTCATTGTGGCGCAGTAAACGTTGTTAAGCGTATTTAGATTTTTTCCATTAACCTTTCTCAAGTGTCTTAGGAGCAACTGCCCATAACCTTTAAGCGGTGTTACACAACCGCATGTCGCATCGCCTCACCGCAATTCAAGATAGTATTCGTTTGTTAAAGGTCCTACACAATTTAACACTTGATTACCGAAACGTCGAAAATAGGACCGAGGAGCGACGAATACAAAGTTACCCCATACAAATTTGCGTTGCATTTATTAAAGTATCATTGTTGATTACAATCAATATCAGCTAGATATTATTTTTATTTATCGAATGGTTGAAGATAAGAGAATTTTACAATGTGAATGCACCACGCTAGGAACTCAAATGTTGATAATTTAGTGACATTCGTAATTTGTATCATTATTTAAAACTTATATTCATATTTCTTTTACTTGTGAATCGTTTGATTCACCTTGTTATCGTGTGTTCATTTTGTATAAATAATCCTGTATCGATTTATTTTTCTCACTTTGATAACACTCCTGATCTTTAATAAGTAATGGGGAATTATTTTTTAAAAAACGTGCTTATTTTAATGAGAATGTTCATTTACCAATGTACGGCGGCTTTTCGAGCTGAAAAAGAGTACCTCGCATGTTGTATAAAGCACCGAGGACCTAAAATTTTCCAATACACACACAGACGTACATTGTACAAAATTATTACAACGAATTTCATACTCCTTGATATTATTGTAGGTACAATAAATAATTTGAATGCAGAGGTAATCTGAAAGCATTATTCAATCAGGGCAATCGTGAAAAAACAACTATTCTACAACCAGGTGTGAAAATAAAACACGCATTGAACCAACAAAAAATCAGACACGACAGAATTTAGGCACTTCGCGTTTTTCACGTGATTGGTTTTAATTACTTAAATGTGCCGCCTGTGTGGTCGAGTGGTCAACGTTGTTGGCTTCGGCTACGGAGGGCCCGGGTTCAAATTCCGGTACGGACAGTTTTTATAAATTGATTTTTCAATCGATTTATGAATTTCTGTTCAAAGGCATGGATGTATGTGATGTCTTGAATTCCCCCCTTTCACTCATCCTATCCTATGAACAGGGCGTATCGAGAGCGACTAGCTTACCACTAATCCTGTCCTAGCCCTATCCTTCTATCCCTACTCTCTTTGGAAAAAGAGAGGTTGAGCAACTGAGTAACAAACAGTTCTCGTAGAAACACTTCTGTTGAGATAAACTCCATTAGGAGTCCATATGCTCCACATTGGGAGCGGACATGGTTTAAAAAAAAAATGTGATAATAAATACATTATACACTTGAAAAAAACATTATTCGTCATATATGACCGCGGGCCGCACACATGAGCGCCGCGGCCTCATGCGGCTTGGCCAGACCTGTCGTAGAGCATATTATACAATAACGGCATTGCAACATGCAACCCCTTATTGCAGCGGGCATCTATTACGGTTTATTTTGGTAAATAAGAAGCAAGCCTTGATTTGTTGCATCTGAATACCTAGAATAAGTTCTCGAACTTTCTAGACTGTCTCTATTGTTATTTTTTTTGGTGTGCGTCGTCTTCTATAGCGGCGGGCATTACGGCTGTTGTTATGAAAACGTAAACAGGGGAATCCGCGGAACGCCGAGAGGAAGGAATTAATAACGCATTACTCACGCTATTCGGAGAGAATTCAGTTTTTCGCGGTCGCCAGATTACTCTGTGGTATATATATGTATTACTGTTTATTTTAGTATTTTTAGACATTGCCGCGGCCGTGTGCGGGGTGACAGTTGGATATTTCTCGGGAGACACCGTCATGAGTTCGCGGGAACACTTTTTCGAGGCGGTGCACTCGCCGAGCGCACTCGACACAATTCAACATTTTAATTTTTCGCACGCAGACAGGTTTCTTGGACGCTTGTCGTTTATCGTGCATTATATCGTTAATAGATTTGTAGATATTCGTTTGGGATGCGAGCAGGGCTGTCAGAGGTTCAATAATTAAATCCCGAGTCCGGCATCATCATCGCCCCCAATAATTTATCGACCGTTGCATCACACTACTCTTGATTGTTCCCGGATTCGGTTCTATCTGTAAGAAAAATGCAATCTGCGATTTTCAATTTGGTCTATAGAAAGTTAAACGTAAGAAATGAATTTGATAACAATATTGTCGATTTATTTAATAATAAATACTACGATTTTAGAAAAAAAATATTTTAAAAAAGCCGCAAAGCTTTTATAAATAGTAAAAAAAATACTCTTACATCTCCAATGTCGACATGATCTGATACATATTTTGATTTGATTACTTTTATGTGAAGGATTTTTTTTCTATCTTTGTCTTGTTAAATACACAAATTCAATTGAATTGAATATGCAAATTCACTATAAATGGCTTGGGGCTGGTGGGTAGTCCAAAAGGT
Organism: Himalopsyche tibetana; assembly: GCA_030503985.1. NCBI lineage: Eukaryota > Metazoa > Arthropoda > Insecta > Trichoptera > Rhyacophilidae > Himalopsyche > Himalopsyche tibetana. The sequence goes on along the minus strand of JAPJYX010000052.1, from coordinate 1,390,794 downwards.
TTAGTAATAATTTTCATAGATTATAATATATTAAAATGATCTATTTTTTTCTTAATTTCTCATTACACCCTCTTTTGATGCTCTACTGTCCGGGTTCTGTCATTTTGGATTTATGACAAATCTAGATGCAACCAATTACATAGGCGCTGATCGACCACTTTTAATGGGAACTGAATTTATATGTTATCAATACTGGTATGACATAATCAGGTGACTGGATTTCGGGTCCTCTAAATTTATTCAATTTAAAAATCCTAGTCACGTTTTTTTCACGTTTCCACAGCCCTGGAAAATGTCTATACCGGAATTGCAAAATTTGAAAAAACATAATTTCGGCCCAATACTGTTAAAAAATCATTTCATATAAGAACAGCACCGACAAATTTTACCAATAACCAGAATATTTAAATAATGTTATGATATACATGCTTTCAAGGATAATATTAACGCTTGCCTATCATGATGGACCCCAAGTACAAAAAGTGAATTATTATATTAAATCTAAAATTAATGACACAGTAAAATTTTACATTTTCTTCATTTTTTCATAGGTGCCGCATTTTTTAAAATTTTCAAAGCTGATATTTGATTTCCCTCCGACTTGTTCATTTGAGTTATCACTTTTGATTGGATTCTTTGGAAGTCATTTGTTTTCTCACTGTGTATGCTGCTGATAAAACAGTTCCTCCTCCAACCCATCTGATCCTAAAAATGGGGCGTTAATAAGTAATAAGCTACAAACGAGTCTTCCAGTCTATTATATACTCGACATTGGGAGGCACGGTTGAAACAAATAAAAAAAACTCAAATCCTTACTGCATTCGTAATTCCAAAAATGAACGTGTGAAACATTATTAATTGAACCATTAATGGCTGTGTGGCTTCAATTGATGAATTAGCATAAATTTGCTGATGTCATTTATGCCCGGTTACGCAATGCAAACATTCACCCGTTCTCTTCTTCATAAAATGATTATTAGGTAAATAGTATTACTATAGTCTGGCACGGGTGAGTCAACTGCCCACATCCGCAACGCACAAGCCGCAGCGTTCGGGCTATATGCACCTACACGCTTCTAAAAATCCGTATCATATCTGATTTGGCGCGTCAAACCATTTTCGCCGACTGCAAGGGACATCTCACGTTCACTTTCGCACGCAATTTCATCATAAGCCCAACGATATAGATACTCAAGAGAACAATATTCTAAACATCGTTTTGACGCTCTCACACTTAGTCATAATTCTAAATATCAGTTTTGGCGAATGATCCGAGAAGGCGAACATATCATTCACTTACCGAGCTTTGAATTAATTGCGGTTTTGATTTAGTAAAACACGTCTATAGATGTAGAATCTCTGTATTTTTAACACATGTTCAAGTACTTGAAATATCTGGTTTTGTTTATTTATGCAGCAAGATGAGAGTAAAGGAATGATATTTAATGATGATGGTCATATTTTACAGACCCCTCGATTTGATGCTGTCGGGGCTCGAAGAGTAATAGAAAATTAATATGGTATAACATCTATCGTCACAGAATTATCACTAATTGATTTAAAATTTAAAAAAAACCATGTACATATATATGATTTTTCTTATGTACATACATACTACATATGCCCTCCCGAGAGGTGAAGCGAGCCATCCAGTAAAATGGTAAAACTTTTTTCTTGGAATATTACAATCACATCTTTATTTGGTGGATTGCCTGAGTATTAACTGAGGTTACTTCACTTTTATGATACTTTAAGACGTGTAGAAACAGTGTCGTAGGAAGGGGCGGTCCTTGAATTTGCCACCCCCAATACTTCCTCTAATTTTGTTTTTAAATCAGTTATACTATTTTTTAATTATGAACTAGGAGTTTTTACTACAGGTGGCTTAATTTGTTTTATGTATGAATATAATTTCTCGAAAAATATTGTATTTATTATTGAAAATGCCGCCCCCAAAAATGTGCTTTCTTGCTACGCTACTGTGTACAACATTACAAAGCATCTAACTGTTTTCTTTTTCAAATACCACTTGGTTCACCTCTAATGGGTCCAAATATCTTTCACGACACTATTTTTTCCATCACATTATTATTTATTATTTTTTTCAATATTGATGAGAATTCTTTAAAAAAAATGTAAATATTTTTTATAATAAAATTTCAGCCTTAGTGTGTGTAATGGTCTATTTCTGTTTTGATTCTCTTCTTGGAATCCATGTGAATAGTTGACATGTTGATAGAATTCAAATTTGAGCTTCAATATAATCAGAGTTTTGCAGAGCATGCTGACTTTCAATGCTCATCAACCTTATTGAACTGCAGTAAGATAGAAAAAAGTACATCAATCAACTAAATTTATTGCCCTATTGCAATTTAAATACTTTGTCGACTATGCTATGCAATTTATAAATTATTTTCAAATATCATTCACCAATTGTTTGTTAAACCTTGTACTGTATCGATTAATATTTTGTATCTATTGATAATACCGGTCCTGATCATTAATATAAAATGTGGAATTAGTACTTTTTTTTACATTTTTTTAATACCGATTATGGAATACTTCTTGTCTTTACCTGTCAATTTTTTTTTAATCTTCCATCAGAGTGTAATATTACTTTCCATTTTTATTTGCAGTAGAGTCCTGGGTCCTACGGCCGTGATACAGCTTTCAATGATGCCTGAACCTCAGCTTCCAGATAACAGACGGCCGCTGTACTCCTTATCGATGAGGTCCATCGTCGTCTGCTTCACGGGATTCCGAATCAAGGAGGAGCTGGTGAGAATTGTGATTTCATCCTGTCCAACGATATTTTAAAAGTAATAACTGATTAGAATCGAGAAGAAAAATACTCGTAGAGTTTGAATTTGGTTAGGTATATATAAGCTTACTGTATGCTCTTTTTTCGCTAGTATTCTTTGAAGGTGGACCCGAATTACTAGCTTTATGAAACATTTTGTCTCAGTTATTCACTGTGTAAAATTTTAAATGCATATTGTAAAATTTTGACAGATACAACTATCAAACATGGAAATAGTCATGGATTTAGCTTTTTATTTGGATGAATGATTTTCTCACAGTTATGGACCGCATTTTCTGATTATCTGGTCGGTCAAATCAACCATTAATCCTTTTTAAGCTTTTTTGACATGGTCAAAAACAACTCCAAGGGACTCACAAAAACAATGGCCTGCTGTCGGAACTGATTTCGTGAAAATAACGTAACTAACTATAAAAATTAGATTCATGCTTTTGAGTTGTGGCTATTTTTTATTGCATTTTATTTGATTCGAAAAAGTTATCAACTGATAAATTGAAGGACATTTCTTTCAACCAAAAAACCAGGAAAAGATCGGAACTATTCAAACGTGAATATCTTCATGTTCATTTGTCGTATGCAGTTTTTTGTATCATTGGAATTGCAAATTTCTGTATCATATGGATCATGTTTTTCAAATCTCTCGCTTAACCCTTAGACGGCGGTTGACTGCTATAGCAGCCCAATCTGAACCGATCTGGATCCGAGCCGTGGTCAAAAGGTTAAGCTGCAATGTTGTGCGACGGTGGGAATTTAGCGTATTCATTGTATTTTGAATAAAAATAACATTTATTTTTTTTGCTTCCAGACATACCTGATAACGCTGATCCACTACATGGGTGGATCCATACGCAAGGACATGTCGGCGAAAGTAACGCACCTCATAGCCAACGTGGCCAGTGGAGATAAATATCGATATGCGGCTGCGTTTCGGGTTCCTGTGGTAGGTCGCAGCTGGGTGGACCACTGCTGGGCGAGACGTCACGATGTGGACTGCAGAGCCAGCGATGATTCAATTATTGTGAGATATTTTTTTCATCAATAATCATAATGGAATGATTCATATTATTTCATCTTCGAGGTACTGACCGATGTCTTGCTTTTGTATTACAAACAGTCATGTTTGACCATTCATGAATTGAAAATGAACATAACAATTGTGGATTATCCGGCCCAGCGTAAAGTTTGCCATTATTAATGTGTAAAATCAATTTATTAACTATTAACGATTTGTGTGTTGCTCACCATGGAAGTAAGTATATTGAAAATAGTTACGATAACTTAAATTAAATAATATAAAAACAAAGTTTTTATGTTTTTTTGAACCCGGGATTGTAAATACTTATTATTTAATGTTGTGACCTAAATTTTAGAATTTTAAAATGCATTATGAAAAGCTTATGTCGACATTTTTGTTCTACGATAACTGCCTGTTACTCGGTTGTTCTGCCTCCTTCTAATATTAGTATTCCGTGTTTTTGAAATCCGATAATTTTTACAATGTCATTTATAATATCAAACAAATTTATGAAATTCATGGCAATAGATGGCTATCGAACTGCTTTCCCATAAAGCGGGGAAGCTTACTTTTTCCAATTCGACAGCCATGAGAATTCTAAAAAAGATTTCTTTAAAACCGTATCAGTTCTTAAAAATAATGAATGTAGGTTAATGAAACGGATATAACAAATAAAAATAATAAAACATTTTTAGTACTTTTTCCACATAAAATTTATTAGATCAGGACCGGTTTCGCTCATGATGAGCATTGTCTCATTGCTCATCATGAGCGAAACCGGTCCTGATCTAATAAATTTTATGTGGAAAAAGTACTAAAAATGTTTTATTATTTTTATTATAATGCCATTCCACCAAGTATTGACAGTGAACACCTTAAAAGGGATATAACAAAGGTGAAGATGAAAAATAATTTACTCATTTAATAAATTTCAGTTAGGCAAGAATTTATGTTTGCATTTGACGTATGGACGTTTACCAATCGACCATAAACCGAGCACATATATTTTTAAGTGTTTTGTAGTGGTAGCGAATTGATTTATGTTTTTATTAATTTTGTATGTAAATTATTCCAGCACGAGCACAAATTGAAGATGTTCCTAGGCTCGAAGGTTTGCTTCATCGGATTTCCCGACGATGAATGCCAGCATATGACCGACATCCTGGTGAAGAACGGCGGAGAGACGGTGGCGCTGGACGACGCGGCCTGCTCGCACGTCGTAAGTTTTACACGCCTTTAACTTTTAGCTTGACTGTCATCACCGATTATCACCTTACACTCTCTCTCTTAATTCATCTGTCCTCTTCTTGCTGACCTTAGCTGCTCACGCTTGTTGAATGTTTTGGATTTATTTAGATTTTTTTTTTACGGCGGTACTGCGTACTGATTGTATTTGTCGTAATAATATCTTGTATACGTTTTGTTTTTGAATGCTATTAACAAAAAAGTGCATTTTTTTTGCTATGTTTTTTATGCATTTACTGCCATATTTATGCAGCAATTGACAAATTTTAAATTTAAAATGGATGATGAAATAGTTGAATCCGTGCTCTTGGATGGAAATTTATGTAAAATCAATACATCATGTACGATTGACACCTTGTCAGAAGCATGCATGCTGGACAGGCATTATATGCTACGGAGGTTGAAAATATACGACAGAAATATTTAAAAGATATCTTTATCTAGTAATGGAACCAGTTTCACCTGAAGGTTAGAAATGACCGCACCTGTATCCAAAAATAAATTGTGGTATTTTGTCAACTTAGAATTATAAAGTTACACGCTCGTTGCCTATGCTGAAGTCGAAGATGCTATTTGAAGACGTTTTAAAATTATTCAATATTCCAAACGAGGCAGGCAATATTTTTTTTATCTTACAGGCTTATATTCTTTTTTAGTTAGTACATATTTATTTTTTAACAATATGTAGAATATTAATTAATCTCGTTCAAAGCGAGGGTTAAGGTTGGCTCAGGGACCTATGTAGATTTGGTTCTAACCAAACGAACGGTAATGCTTCAGTCATACTCGGTGTTCAAGTATGATTGCGAAAAACATACAAGAAGAGTGAGCGACACGTCACCTCTCATACATTCACAAGATTTCTATTTCACTCTAATCGGCTTCTCGATCCGTCATAAGCCAATTGCATCTTTTTCTTTTGCGCTGATGAGTTATCGAGTATGTCTATTGCATTACTGATCTACGGTTCAGAACAATGTGCTTGTCAATTATGTGAACATTTTTGTATGTATTAACAGGCGAATCTTCTGTGATCATGTCTTTTTTTGAACACGGCTTTCTATTGGTCGACTTGCGATACGGCCAATAAGGAATGGTAAACTTAGCGTGGACTCGGGTCGATTGAGCTGGAATATTTTGGCCTCATTTTGGTCTGTTTCAATTATGCATAACTTTAACCTTTCACTGTGAAAACTGTTTCTAAAATATAAATAATGTCATTGTTCGTGTTGTTCTTTTCTGCCATTATTCGGTCTCTTGCAATTTGCTACCCAATATGGATACGTAGTAGAGTGAATACTTGTTAATTTACCATGGACTGGACGATGACAATTGTTTTCAGGAGTAATTTGAGAAGAGTTGAAAACACTGCACGTATCGACTCATTGATTTGGGAACAATTTCGGTAGCGGAATGAAAGACTAATTCCTGTACATTAATGTTCACTTAGAAATTTGATTCTTGTTTCGATAAATACTAAAGAATTAGGTGGAATTTTACTGACTTATCCATCAACAAACCGGTCCTAAGCAAATAAAGCCAATCAATAGTCCGATTAACCCGAATCCACCTTCGTATAAAGTCATTTTTTTCTATACTCCCCCGCTGAATCGCTGAATTCATATTAAATGAACACTCGGAAGATTTGTACCTAATATTGTAGATACTTCACATGTATGTCTTGTTTCGTGCAATGTATGTTTCAATAATGACAAACCATAATGTTGACATTCAGTATTTAAACACCTCGTTGACCACGGTAATGCAAGGTAGAAGGAGATATATTCTCGACGGAGCAGTACTGCGCACCTGTAGGCGTCAAGGACTACTTTTTCATATTTGTTTTCATAGATATTAGCTCTATTACAAATACTGATTTATTACTTTTTCGATAAATTATGCTTCAAATTTTGAAATGTGACAGCTTGATTGCTTTCTGGTTATGCAAAAGCTTGCTTGTGTTAAAGATTTTATACATTTCGGCTTTTTAACACTGCAGTAGATCGCGACGCATGATACCAAATATTACCGACTAAACAATATGGTCAGACGGTCACACTATGACATGGATCTCATTTTTCATGACCTCTATCTTCCACCATCACAGTTTTATAAAGGCTTAATATATTACCTTCTACCTTTTATTGCCGTTGACTGGTCAATTTTGAAATAGGTGTCAAAGTTAAATTCTATAAATGATCAATTTGATTGTTATTCATAGCATCGAATTGCTTCTTGTTATGTTTGAAACTAATCATGATTCATTGCTTTGCTGGAATGACAAAGTTGCTCATATCATAAAAACCATCACAGAACGTTCACGAACAATCGACGGACGGATTTCATTTTGTCAAATCATCATCTAACCTCGCTTACCTATTATTTCAATCGACAATATGGTTTGGCAGCAATATTGTAAAAAGTTCCCCGTCACCGCCCTGTAACGTTCCCACTTTAACAGAGAGCCCCCTTTCCTTGCACCGTGTTTCAGGTTGTGGCCAGCGGAGAGATGTACTCCGACCGATCCTTTTCCACTTCCTCGAATCCCGACCTAGTGCCCGTCGTCAATCAGACCCCTTACGCGGCGATCGTTAACGAAGATTCCGCGCCCTCATTGAGGGGGATGATCAATTCTAACGGATTGAAAAAGAGACAGGCGTTGAACATGTCCAAGTTTAGCTGCTTCGATATCGATCAGACTCTTTCTAACGACGACGATGACGACTACATCGAAGACAATCATTACAGTCCGAGAGACAATACTCCCGATTTAAAATTGAACAAGAGTAAAATGGATAGCGCCAAAATGAAAATGAAACGGCGCCCGATCGACATGACCGATGATACTTTTGTCTTTGATGACGATTTGGGCGCTGCCGTAGGGACCAGCTCGCCTTTTCTGAGTAAACTATTCTCTCCCGATAGATCGGGAATTTCCTGCGACGCCTCTAATGAAAAAGGTGTCAAGAAAAATAAAACCGGCAGCAAAAAACGCAGTAGAAATTCGGCCGAATCAAATTTCGAAGTCGAAATTCTGAATAAGGTCCCGACGCATTTAGCGGTCGAGGAAAACAATTGGAAGTCACCTTTCAAGAGACTCAAAATTAAAGACTCGTTCAGATTCAAAGGTAAAGATCGACCGGTGATTTGTAAAAAGACTAAAGCCAAAACTAGTTTCGACGAAGAGGAAGTCAAAGATCTAAATGAAATTAATTACTTGACGTCGACTCCGTCGCCTAAGAAGCAAGATGACGATAACATATCCATCTGTTCCACGATGAGTACCGCTAAAGCTGACAGATCCTTCTTTGCGAGTTCGGGACTCTTTGACATATCTTTTTCGTCACTCAGAGGTGGTAAGGCTTCAAAATCTGTTTCTAAATTAAGACGGAGCGTAAAATCGTTGACGGCTTCGTTCCGAGGTGAACGGAAAAAGAAATACGAAAAAAGAAATAATGACGATGATAAAGACGACGAAAACTCTCCCGTTCAATTCACTCCGCTGTCCACCCCGTTTGACGTGTCCCCCGTTGAATTTTTGGACGCTAGCTTCAGCCAAACTAGCCACACGCCGCTGGCTCGTATATCGGAGCAGGCCGAAACGACGGGCCTGTTCAAAACGCCATCCAATCTCGGCCGCGGGTCCTCTCCGGTGATTTTCAAGACTCCAGTCGGCACCGGGAGACGCAGGGCGGTGAAGCGGGCCGCGGGATCTCCCCCTGTCCCAGTCCCATTCGAGTACGGCCGGTGCAAAGAACTGGACGCCCCATTGGTACTAACACAACAGCCCTTTTATTGTTCATAGACTAGCCGTAGACTGTTATTTGTTTAGTTTATTCCACGCCTCGTAGATTTTGTGGTGTATTTTCTTGAGCATGACCTTTGGGGAATTTCTTTTCTTTATTTCTATAATCGAAGTGATGATAGCGCCTTAGTGCTTAGGATCTATCTTTTAGTGCATACTCTTATTTATTAAAGCATGAATATAAGGCACCGTCGCTCGCAGTCTGTGAAATTTTTTGTGCATAACAAGCAGTTTTATTCCTATTTATATTCCTATAAATTTTGAGATAAGAGAGAGGATCATGCAGCCTCTTGTAACATCCATAATTTAAAAATGTCATACTCCATCATAGGAGCAGGTGCGGCTGAAGAAAAAAAATATCCCTACGAGTGTGAAGCACTATAAATCCTTGGAGGAAGGGGTTTTAAAAAATATTGCCCTCGTAAATCAATTTATCCACTAATTTGTCACAACTTGACGTTTGCCAGTTATTTATTATGCGATTTTATTGCTAGTAACTCTGCGAGTGACGGGCCTGAGTGCTAAAATTAATAGTACAGATATATTAGTGAATATTTAACTGAGATCATATTTCTGTGAAAACTTTGTGCTGTGATTGGTGTTGATAAATTGGCCCGCGTTTTAAATTTGAAAATGAATCACTAGGTGCTATTTTCTGACATTTTCCATCAGTCGAGTGGTTGTGTTTATTCTAATGTGAAAGAATAATGTGATTACGGTGACAATGATGTTTTCGACCCTCACTCATTCTTTGGACACCAGTAATAAGTCTCTATCAAAGCTTGTTTCTCCAGTCATCACAGAAGATCTATTGTTGAATGTGCCCTGCGTCAAGATTCAACAATCTATCTGAAGGTGATTCATTTCCATGATATTTTACTGGAAAAAGTAAATGTCAATGTATATATTTTTAAAGTAAAATGAATAAAGAATATTATATTGAGAATTGCAGCCTGTGTGTCGTATATTTTGTAATTTTTAAATCACAAGAGTTGGATAAATCTCTCGAGATCAACTTCACAAACACCCACGTGTTGAGGATTTCAACTGTAAATTGAAAATATCTAAATTTGATATTAACCTCGCCGTGGCTTGAACCCATACCGATCTGATTGTCAGGGTACAGCCCCTGCCGCCAGACCGCAGAGGATGGACGTGTTGTAACAGCAGAGAACAAAAAAAACTATTGGCCAAGTCGACGTAGCGAAATCTACAATTTGGTTTTGAAACAAATCAATGATTATCACCAATTACGAAACACAGTTTTTGCAGAAAGATGTCTTTATCACAGGGAGGTATTAAAGAGAATTTCTGGATATAAAGAATAAAATAAATCGTCATATGTCGATGAAACTATTACGATATCCGTACACAGTGGAAACTGTTATTTTCACATTGCTTACAGTGACGAGGATCGATGCAGATATCCCTTTCCTCCTTTCCCGTCCTTCATTGATTTTATAATATTATACACATACACTAACAACACTACTAACAAATCATCTAAGGTGTTAAGGGTTTATGTCAAAAACAATATATTAAGAGATATCAGATTTTTTCTAATGTATAATGATGAAAATGCACATATTGACTTATTTTAGTGGTCCGCTTATGTGTCTTCCAGTTTAAAGTTAAGCGGAGGCTCGTCACTTGTAATTTGTTGATTGTGCCCAGACCTCAGTTTTGTTAAAGGATTGTGGAGTTATTGTATTCAAAGTATCTGCCGTACTGCTATTTTTGAAAATACCACATCGACTAACAAACTCTCTGATTTGACATACTCCTCTTTGCTCATTGCTTGATTTTTATATGATTATGTACAATAACCGTTCCGTGTTGTATGTTTGTATTTTTTATTATATTGTAGCTTTTTTTTTTATGAAATCAATTTTATCCTACTAAGAAAGTGGTGAGTTATCATTATATAACATTAGAGTTAGCATATAATAGGGTAAAACATAACTATGAACTAAAAACGCTGATGTATTTTACACACTGTTACATATAACTAGAATGAATCCAACACATCGATGCATTACCAGCATGGTTGAAATAAAAATATTTTCGTAACTGCAGCCAAAAAAACTCCAGTTTGAATTTGATTACAATAATACTGTGTATCAATAAATTTGAATTATTGTTTTTTTTCTTTTCTTTCAAAGATCGGAAATTAGCTGTCTCACGCTAACACATTGGATATAAAGTAATTCGAGATGTCTATCTGTAGTTTTGTTTATTGTGTTTAAAATTCATTGTTATCGATAACGAATGAAACCCTCATGCATGGCGAACTTCTGTATTTTAGTTTTGCATCAACCAGAATAATGTATGAACTTTAGCAGGTCTCATTACAATTTCTATCAATTTTATAACAGCCGAATGGGCTAGAAATTGGATAACACTTATCCATTTCTGTGTAAATTCTTGTGCGATCAATAAATGCCTCGAGTGTCCCTAGTGGCATTCAAAACACTCGAGTAATTAGCTGATATTGCTTACAAAAACGGAACTGTTTCCACATAATGCACAAAATATAGTAGTTTTACATTTTAAAATTGATATGCAACCATATATCCTTATATTATTACTAATATTTCTGTATCATATATTTCACTGTATTGATTATATCATACCTATTATATTTTTAGTAAGTATGTCCTTTGTTAATTATTCTCCTCTAGTAAGCACATATGGGGTATCTGCACGTATTAGGTGATTTCCTTGTTTTCTATACTTAAATGTTTTAGATTTTTTTTGTGACTACAATATTAGGTATTTGGAAGTCAATTAAACTTATTTATTTGATGTTTTATACAACCATAATAATGCTGATATCATTTTAAAATACGTGTTCAGCACTGACTGTCGTCACAAAACAACTATAGTGTTGGGAAATGGGTATTTAGAAATATGTATTTAAGTGTTTTATTCTTAGTCTTATAAAAAAGGACGTATTAATATTTGCTCAACTTATTCAAAATTGCCGTCCTGTTTTAGTAGTAACAATGCAATATTTACAATATACAACATCTATGTCCCGATTTATTTGCTTAATTTTTGCTGTTCATTGTGGCTTAGGTTGTGGATGAACATGCGACGCAATCGTTGCCCGACGCCGGACCGCGTGCGCACGTCGTCAAGGCTGAGTGGTTCTGGGCTTCAGTCCAGAATGAGGAAGCGCAGGATGAGAAGGATTTCTTGTTCGAGGACGTAAGTATTGCATACGTTAATGTATGTTTTTTTCCCACCATTTTTAAGAGTAAAATGAAATATAGATGAACAGGTCGATCATTGTAATTTATAATGTTGTCATATTACTTTACGTGTCATGGCCGCCACGTGATTCACAGTATTGGATTCAAATTATCAATCCCTCTTCCGATTAAATCTAGCGCAATGCTGTGAATTATTCTCGAAAAATTTGACATATTGTTGGCCTATGGTATTTATCTTCACAGAGTAATACGTACGAGTTTATGTTTGACAATTCCTAGTCCTATATTGATTACTCTAGTTCCAAATTCAGCCAACCGCCGCAATATAATGATCAATCTTGTTTTTATTTCGTACGTAAAAATATAATACAAACCGGTGATGTGGTATTGATATTAAAAAATTAAAACAATGCATTTCTATTTTGGGGGAATATTTTTGTACACTATTTTCATCAAAGAATTACTTAGATGAGGATTTTTAGGCCTTGCTCTGATTATTTTGAAACAGAACAAAAGTACAGAAATTATTAATCAATAAAAGCAATTGAAGATAAAATCAATAGTTAAAATAAGATTACGATAAAATAAAACATGCCCAAGTATTTATTGGCTAAGCACTTGAGTAAACAAGGACATGACGAGTTCTATAGATGTTTTCATTATATTCCAGTATTTAGATGCTCAAGTGTGTCATTCACGGCGCTCGTCGCGGGGGTCACTATCTAGTGGGGCGTCGGGGACGAACGCGGGGATATCTCCGCCCCGTAGCCCTGCTCCCTCGGGCTCCACTCCCTCCGGTACTCTCCCGACCGGCTCCGCTCACAGGATCAGGAAAAGAAAGTTACGCGGGCCGGACGCTGCATTACACAAAAGGAGGTCCTCCGTCGGAGAAGCCGTCTTGTCCAATCTGAGCGGTAACCTCCTGGACTGCACGCAGAGCCCCGATGGTAAACAATCTCTTTTAGATGGTGAGCATATAAGAAGCATTATTTTTCTGATTATAGATACAGAATGATAACTACAGTATACATAAAATATATGGCAATCTTCTATTTTGGACCGAAATGATTATCTCGGATAGACATAGTTTTGAATTGTACGGTGTTTTATAGTAAAATAATCTACTCAGAAATAATAGGTGTACTCAGTGCTCTTTTTTTTCCTAATTCATGTCTGTTCTCAATGTGGAGGATATGGCTTCTTAATGGAGGTAACAAAGTTTTATTTTTGAGGACTGCTTGTTAGTCAGCTGCTCAGCCTACCTTTTTTTTAAGAGAGTAAGGATAGAAACATAAGGCTGGTACAGGACTAGTGGTTAACTAATTGCTCTCGTTTTGCCCTGTTAATTTTAGGATTGAATGAGTGGGAGGGATAGATATCACGGATACCAATGCCTTAAACAGAAATTGATCTTGTAGGTCGAATCTTGTAAGTTATTATGTTTTCGCGAGATCATGATTAAACAATTTTTCTTATGTCTTTCGGTATAAAAAATCAAAAGTTTAAAGGAAAATTAAAATAAAATAAAACTTCCAACACGTTACATAGGAAAAAAGTACTGGGTATACTAAATCAGTGTGCGTTGGATGTTTCTGGTATTTTCATCATACAGTCTCGCTTGTGTACGAGCAAGTTATATAAAAGAGCCCAACGCCAGCATGGCCTTATATCTCGCCCACAAGTTAGATCTTATAGACGGTCATCAACAGTTTTCCAGGATGACGAACTTTTTCTTTATCCAGAATTCATAATACAGTTATTGATTTAGGTGTTTTCTTTTGTCCTTTGAGTATTGACAAATTGAGGGTTTTCGCGCACTAAAGAAAAGAATTTGATTTTTAGAAGTGGAGTGCGTGTCGGTGAGCGACGCAGCTAGAAAACTGATGAGTCCTCGGCAGCAGGTGTTCATGGAACTCCTGCAGACTGAGTCCAACTATGTTGGCATTCTCCACACCATTGTTATGGTAAGTTTATCAATACATAGCGCATTTGTCCTTATTGCAATTTAACTGCTTCTCTGTACAGGCTTCAATATCTGTTTGTTTTAATTTCACTGCTGTTGACTTCAATACGAATGGGTTGATTGGTGGAAGTCCCTTGCTTAACCTTTGGGTACCTAAGTTCTTCTTATTTCAACCATTCGCTAAATACCAATAATATCTAGTTGATAATTATTGTAATCTAATCTACACTACCTCAATCGATGCAATGCATATATTACGCAAATTTGTCTGGGTTCACTTTGTACCCCGCAGGTCTTTTGACGTTTCAGTACTCGAGTGTTAAAGCATAATTTCATAATTTCACCTTTTTTCATTGAATTTAAATAGTTTCTTTTTTTACAGATAGTTTTTTCTGATATATTTTTCTTTTAATCCATATCTGCCCTCAATGTGGAGCATATGGCCTCCTAATGGAATTAAGAGTAGGTTTAAGTAAATTAACGAAGTAGGCTATTGGAGAGAACATGTTAAATTGTCTGCATTATTACGTTAGTTTTACATCGGACTAATTTGTTTATGTATTGAGTAAAAAATATTATCACGGGCTGCGTTTATTGTTCCAGATGTTTAAACAGCCCCTAGACGAGATGATGAATGACAGTACGAATCCACTGTTAAATAATACAGAACTGAAGATCATATTTGGAAACCTGCCACCGATCTATGAAATTCACAGGTAATCGATATTGAACATAAATGACTTCTCATTCCATCAGTGTGAGAGTTTTGCTACTCTCCCTGGCAAAGTTTAATGTTCGCATATTTTGTCGAACCTGTTTTTACTGCTTGGTTTGGTATGTTTCAATAGACTTCAAAATTGATAATCTCGTTAATTTTTAGACGAATGCTGGAAGAATTGAAATGGTCCTCGCACAACTGGAGCGAAGAGACGAGCATCGGCCGAATAGTTCTCAAATACCTCCCCGACCTTATGAAAGCGTACCCGCCATTTGTAAATTTCTTCGAGAACATGAAAGACATGCTAGTCCAGTGTGACAGAGAAAACACAAGGTAGTTTTTTTTTATTATTGTTAACCTATCACATTTTAAATAGATCCTCCTGTAACTTGGTGCTTATTCATCTGTGAAAAATGTTGACTAGTTTTTCATATTTTTCTTGATTGTCAATTAATTTTCAGATTTCACGCTTTCCTCAAGATTTGTCAAACCAAACCAGAATGCGGGAGACAGAGCCTTCAGGAGTTGCTGATCAGACCCGTTCAGAGATTACCAAGTATCAGTTTACTACTAGACGGTACGTTTCCTGCTATCTACAGTGTATAATAATATATTACCGGTTTTTGTTTTTGTAACTGTCCTCTACTCATGTTGACTTCTAACGGATCTATCTTGAGAAAAGTTTTTCTACGATACCTGCTAGTTTCTCAGTTGCTCAACCCCTCTTTTTCGGAAAGACTGGTATGATCGATTTGGTTGAAGTGAATTTAGACACCATAGATTTCCATACCTTCAAAAACAAAACCGTAATTGATTGAAAGCATACTCCTAAGCCGATTGGTGACTTCTATTTTCTATTTAGAATTTATTCATTATTTTTCAATCACTTGCATACTAAACTTATTGATGTATAACATCGAAATCTCTCAGAATTAATAGAAAAATTTCAAAATGAATTATTCCAGATATACTGAAGCACACACACAAATCGAACCCTGATCATTCTGCGCTAGATTCAGCGTTGGCGGGGGTGCGAGAGGTGATGGCGCACGTCAACGAAGACAAAAGAAAGACAGAGGGACAGCTTCAGATGTTCGATATTTACAACGACATCGATAACTGTCCGGTGAGGAATCGATCCAGTTGCAAGTTTTTTATTTGTCACCCTGATGGCGAGTATAATTAATTTCTTTGCCTTTTCGTTTGGCAGGCCGATTTGGTTTCTTCACATCGGAGTTTCGTCGCTCGATGCGAGGTGATGGAAATCACCAAAGACCTGTCGGGGAAAGGCGATCACCTGGTTCTGTTTCTTTTTACCGACACGATGGAGGTCTGCAAGAAACGATCAAAAGTAAACAAATACGAAATATATTAAACCAACTGTATTTTCTTAAATTTAATTTATTTTTTACAAGAGAATAATTATTAAAAATTTCACCGAGAATTGATTTTTCGTTTGGTACTGCGAACATTAAATCCTAAATTGCCGTTAACTCTTGTGGGTTTGATAACATAACCTATTGCCATGCTTGAGATTGCAGTACAGTGCAAGAAACTTAATTTTGTGTTAATAATAATATACTAGTGACTATTTGAAACACATTAAGTATGTAATATACAAGATTGGTGAAACGTTGAGTTATCCTTGAGACTGCAATACTGAAATATAAATCTGTTCCTTCACTATTTCTTCCTATTGATAGAGAAGGAATATATTAATTAACCGTTTGTGTTTTTAGGCCTTAAACTCCAAGAGTCCGCCGATCAATGGTCTCCATCATGTTGCATCGAGACTCGGCAGTGGGAAGCCGTACCGCCACATTCAGCTTATGCCCCTCAGTAACGTCAAACGAGTTATCGATATACGAGAGTCTGACGGTGAGTGCAATTTCTAGTATACTAATCTGCCTCTTTCCTTGTGATGCAGCAGTGTTTCGTTAATGCAATAGGGCTACAAAATAAGGATTGTTTTATTTAACTGAATTTAATGCAAAAAAACTTAGGTACTGTTATGGAAATGATCGCGTCCGTCTCAAAGGGATGGACAAAGGTGACTGATGGCATTATTGGAATATGCAATGAATCAACCGCCCTCTAAGATTTAAGCAACATCCCCCAACATAAAACACCCATGTTACACGGCTTTGTGGTGTCGGATAATAATTGTATAAAAAAATGCGTAAATTGTTAAAAAACGATATAATTAAATTTGCACAGTTTATTGTCTATCTTTCATTTATGCAGGTTTATATTAGTCATGTCCTATTCCTATCCTTGTATCTCTACTGTTGGGTCTGTAGAGAAGTGGTCAATGTCGTTGGCTTCCATGACAGATATCACTGATTCGAATCCCAGTACGAATAGCATTTTCTAAATCGGTTCATCAATTTCTGCTCGAAGGCATAGATGTCAATTGTTCCCGGGACAATCCTAGCACAAAACTGAACCCATAACGTTTCTTTATGGCACAGGAAACGTCTGTTGACACAGACGTATGGCCGTGGCGGGTGGTGGAGCGAATTGTAATGTCTAAAAATTCCATCGTACTCTTCCAATTATTTAACAACAGTGTGTAGCGAGAGCGATGCCCTAGCCCTACCCTTCTATCCCTACTGCTCTCTTTGAAAAAGGCAGGTTGAGCAACTGAGTAACAAACATTTTTTGTAGAAGAAAATAAAACAAATTTTGCATGCTGCGCATCCACTATCGTATCCACTTCGCATTGCTTTAACTTATATCAATTTATGTTTTAGAATGTCACAGGGGATTTGCGTTGATGTGCCGCAGTAACCAGGAGCTGAAGGAGAAGTTGTATTCCTTTACCATCACCGATGAGGCCGTTGACAAGACGCACTTTCTCAAGCAGCTGTGCCGGCAGATGGCCAACACGGTCTGCAAAGCCGATGCGGTATGTCTCATTTTATCACGGGTTACTCCTAGTGGCAATGAATGGATTCAAATCAAAGTGTGAAAATTTTATTACTGTTTATGAGCACTTATCGGAGATCGAGTACGTAGTTTAATTGATTAGCTAACCACTAATTGTTTCCTCGATGATGAGTGACTGAATAATGACCTGTTCTCATTAAAAATCTGTGTTGTCCCCAACATTAGTGGTCAAAATAAGTTGTTGTTTTTATTTAGCAATTATACTTAGCTTCAAATAGATTGGCACACAAAGCTTTTCTTCATTTCAGTACTATTGTACTGGCTTTGGGGTAATAGATATATAGCCATCGACTGTCGTTGAAGTTATATTGCGAAATAGTCACTGACAATTATTATATAATACAGTTATTAGCTATTTCAGTGTCACACTATTGCCAGAACTACGCTTGAGCAGTGTTTCGTTAACCTTATGTCTATTTTAATGCAATTAATTTGTTCATTTGATTTGTCGATTGTGATCGACAGTTGTGAAGGTTTGTCAAGTGTGCTGAAATCTATAAATTTTGTGTTACAGGAGAAATTCTTGGCGTGCATGGAGTTCCACCAATTGGACATCGACACGAGCGACCTGGCTCTCGGTACATTATCGAAAGCCATCAAGTTCGCGTCGAAAACAAGAATAAAGGTAACCTGTTTGAGCTATACAAAAACTGTAAATATATCATTAGAGGGGATAGCTGTCAAGTTAACAGATTTACGATTTCATTCTTTCGGTTATATAATCGGTTACACAAGCGGTTAATGTTCCTCGATGTTGTTTTGTGGTTCGAGTCCTCAGTTCAGCATTTATGTTTATATTTTGACTGTAAATATAATAAGCAATTCGTGGGCTCGCTATGTGAAAGAGAGACAAATATATAATTATAACAATTTATAGTGATTGGCCATTCGCTGTACACTCGTGATTATAATGAAAGAGTAGATAGCATGCTGGCCTTTTGTAATGCTCATTTTTGATTGTTTGGTGCAATCACTAATTTTGTCGTCGGTTATTGGACTTATGCTGCAACAAAAATCAATATGAAGTGTTAAGTGAGCGATCAA
Organism: Himalopsyche tibetana; assembly: GCA_030503985.1. Taxonomy (NCBI): domain Eukaryota; kingdom Metazoa; phylum Arthropoda; class Insecta; order Trichoptera; family Rhyacophilidae; genus Himalopsyche; species Himalopsyche tibetana. The sequence continues at coordinate 1,372,019 of JAPJYX010000052.1, read as the reverse complement.
GAACTGCTGCAACATCAAACATAATTCAAGATAACGAGTAAAAGATGCTGAGCGATTTTGCGACAGTTGCTTAAAATAGCTAAACAGAGCAATGTTACGATTCAGAATTACTATACTAGCTATAATATAAACCAAACTAATAATCGTGCATATAGTGAAATAAGACAGCTACAATAAATGGTACGTTTGGCCGGCAAGTATTGAATATTACTGACCGGTTCTTTATAGAGCCTAATATACACGAGAAACAACTTCATTGATGTAATTATGATGCGTTGATCTAAATATCGTATTATAAGTGCTGATCATGAAAATTTATCATCGACACAAAAACGATTGTAATGTATTTTGGACACTGCTTTGGTTGTTGTATTTTTCATTCACAGCTTTTCATGCACTCTTCGAACAATCGTATTGTAAATTGATATTATATTCATGACTTTGTGACCGCCGTTCGCCTTTCAGAGGTCAATCTGACTTACTTAGGATTGAATTTTTTTCGGTAAACTTTCATGTTCTATTTGCCACATGTATTAAGGTTTATTTTAAGACACCAAACATAGTCATGGCAACTATATTTTACATTCTTTAAATATTATATTATTATCAGTTTGGCTTCTGAGAGGTATGGTTGTATACGGTAATATTACACAAGGCTCGCTAAATATACGAGCATAAATGTATTACTCATTGGCAGTGTTGTATCAATAGTTTACGAGTGAAGAAAATCGATGACTCTTCATCCGTATTCTTCACTTTTAAATCGATCTTTTAACACACTCACCATATCAGGAATGTTATTCTTTGGGGTAACTTTGGCCAATGTCGTCGACAGACTAATTTTCGAACGCCTCGAGGGGAAAGTTGGGAAACTCCTTGAGAACTTATCGCTCTTTGTATCTTGAAGAATTGGTATCAGGTCTTTTATCGACTTATTCTTTGACATCGTTGATATAATCGTGTTGTGCTGACAATGGCCATAGTTACCCCCATAGTTGTTGTTTGTAAATGAATAAAAAGATACAGTGGATTCTTGATCTATTGTTAATTACGGGACCACCAGTTTTGGCTTTAAACAAGGAAACATACTATTGTAATGTTAACCTTCATCATTTGAATGGTTATCACATCATTACTACGAACCTTGTGTTATTATTATTATTATTACAGTTTTGACTGTTAGTGGAATACTTAACCAAGTTTATGTTACTCACCTTTTTGTGATTCATTTTGATTTCTGTTCTTTGAATTTTGAACGGCTTACTGCACGTTGCATAGTCTACACAGGTGGCTCGACAATATTAAATTTATATCCTAACGGATTGAGAAAAAAATATGAAGTTCGCGTATTTGTAAGTGTCAGAAAGTGACGGCTTTTATGATGCGATAGGTCAAGGTTCCACTGTATTTTCGAATGTCTACTGAACCCCTTCACCTCCGCTTGTATTGTTCAGCCGGGCGTTCTGCCATTGTATAATGATTTTTTCAGCTAGAATCCATCGCGGCAATACCGTGGTTCAGGACCAGCGATCCGGAAAGGCCAAATGTGTTAGAGACATTGGTAGTACAAGCACAATTTATGATCACGCCTAACATCCTTGCAATTTTGTGGACAACATAACAACGCTGATTTTCATTCTTTTCATTTCTCATTTCGGGCGTCCAGTGTCAATAAGTGGAAGTGTCCACTGAATTACAGTTATAACGTAGGCTTTTTGGAATTACAGTTTCGTTGCCGTTTTAAATTTACGATTTGTTGTACAAATATGCACAAGCATATTTCACACGATTCGAGTAAAGAAAAGTTTTTAGTATAGAAACATATCACTATTAAAATTATTAAATTAACTGTAAAGGAAAGCAACTTTTAGTTTTCATGCGAGACTTGTGCAGCTTTATGTGACTTGGCACTTATATACCTTAACCTTTTCCCTGCGCGAACTTCTAACTTCTAATCGTGAAGCCCACTGCGGCAAAAGTATGATTCTGATGAAGTACTCTTCTGGACACTCTTGCATAAATTAAGCAGTTCAAGTTTACCAAAGATAGTGACCGTGTTCTCCTTTCAATTTGCGTATATTGCCCATTATAAATAAGATACATAGTATGCTAGATTCAGTAATAACTATTTTATAACTGAATTTATGTGGATAAATTCATTCAACACTAACGATGTCCGAATCGTTGCCTTGCCTCATCCTCTCATTAATGTGTTATTTCTTTTTAACCATTCTACTAACGCTGAACTGAAATCATCGTCCATTTTTCTGTGGTGGTATTGTATGTAACACATTTTCATCGAATGCAGACAACGGTGCCCATTCAATTGGACTACATTCAATCCTTTTGACTTACTGTTATAAATGAAAATATATTAAGCTTTTTAGGGTAACATGGTTTGTGTTAGTATTTTGTTGGTGGTAATCTTATCGTTATATCTAAACCATGGCGTGGGTGTTGTGGCGAAAGTGGTAGATTTAGTATTAAAACTGCGGCATTTTGAAAGGCAGTTTTCAGCAACAAAATAAATTTCAACTTTTGTTTCGATTAATGGCAATATTGTCAATCAAAACAACGAATAAAATGAATGATGTAGAATAAAATAAACTATGGTTTAAATTACAGTTCTGTACATGGTAGGTAAACGACAACTATGTCAATTTTATCTAAAATGCTCTTCGAACCCGTGAACCCATCGGCTTCCGTACTGGACCTCACGGGTTCGAGTCCCAGACATTTTTTCGACCGATTTCTGTTTGTAGGCATGGGTGTTGGTGATCTCTAAAAATTCCCTCCCACCCTTCCGATCCTTAAATAACTGGGCGTAGCGAGAGCGATTAGTGAATCACTAGTCCTGTCATAGCCTAATCCTTCGATCCCTACTATTCTCTTCGGAAAAGAAAGGTTGAGCGACTGAGTAAAAAACAGTTCTCGTAGAAAAACTTCTGTTAAGTTACCTCCATTATGAGGCCATATGCTCAAAATTGGGAGCGGACATGCATAAAAAAAAGTCCAGTTTGACCAAATTGTTGCGATGTTCTGTCCAGTGGTATTGTAGAAAAACATCTCCAGAATAATCTTGACAAATAGTAGAAGAAAATCAGTAATTCTTTCACAAAAACTTCTCAAGGCACACATTTTCGACATTGTGTGGCTTGCCTGCCATGTACAGATTTAAGGTTTCACTGCTCGTATTTAAAACGGCAGTGTATTTATTTATTGGTTATTTTTACGATCATATAAAGGTATTATATTATAGAGAGTCCTCGCTATCTGAGTCCCGACAGTTACGAAGTTGATGTTGTTTTTCGAAGCTATCAATTACCACTCAGTCTTAGTGTTTCACACAAGAAAGTTAGTCAAACATTTAGATTGAGTTAAGTATGAGTCTATTTGATACGTTATGTGGCGAACAAACTAATCGAAATGAATCCCATTAGAATCATCACAGATCACTTGCTTTCCCACTCACCACAATAGGCATTGAGAAAACGAGTGTCTCACGGAATTAAATTAGAATTAATGACGGAGTCATTTGTTTTGTTATGCAGTGATGCTGAATGCATTTACAGCAATCTAAAATCATAAGCGTTTTTCTGCAATAGATGCATGGCTTAGCGAAACAAATTGCATTTGCTCAAGCCTGCTCTCTCTCACACAGTTAGTTCTGTCTGTTATTTGGTATTGATAAAAGCTTTCTTGTGTTTTTTTTTCACTGCGTCTGCCGTAAATAATGAGAATCGTTTTGAGAAATAACATTTTTTTAAACCCTTTGTCACCATACGGGTACGGCAAAGTATTTTGCTGTCTCTGATCTATTGAACTATTTCTTCAGATATGGATACTACGCAGATCCATCATGATTTTTGGCGGTCACATTTTTTTTGTTATTCGTTACAAATGAATTAGAAAAGATTTATTTAAAAAAAATCAAAATCTGTAGCCATATAATATTGAGTGTAAAATCGACACCAGCGCTGTATGCCAACAGATGAAAGTAAAAACAATTTAGACCTTTAAGTAAAAGGTTCTAGATTTTTTTTTTTAAATGTTATAATGAATTACTTTACTTCTTAAAATAATAACTAACATTCTTCCCAGATTGATCCGTAACAGAAAAAGATGTTTTTATATTTTTGTTTGGCAATAGAAAAAATAATCAAAATATACAGAGAATTCAAAGAAACCTAATTTATTGAAAATAAATCACTGAGCTTTTTGACTGTGTGGAGTTTGAGTTGGTCGGTGATTTTCTCGTTTTTAATTTTACAGTGTCGATAATATTGTCCCCGTCTTTCTAAAATTCTTTTTAATTTGTTTACTGGTATAATCTTAACGCATGTGATTTCTTAATGATTCTAAGTTTTGACTGTTGCCCGTTTCAAGGCGTAGTTATTATGTGTTGTTGATATCGTATTGAATTGATATTAAACGTAATATAATATTTATTGAGACACCTCTCGCTTAACACAAGATAAATCACGAAAAAATACTGAATTATGCAATGAATAATCAACAATGCAACTTTTCGAAAGAAAATACTGTCACCGTTTCGTTGTTTTGTAATTTTGAAACGTCTAAGTGAAACTGTCGCCTGGTTATGCAGGATTCAGTTGGGCGAAAATGTTTCCGCCTAATAAATCTTCTTTTCATTTTTGAAAGGATACGTAAAAATAAACAGTGAATATAGAATCATGATAAGAAGTCGACTACCTATAAATTTTACTAGTAAGATTAGACCATTCGGATGAGGTACAAATCCCAGAAGTTTACTAATAGGTTTCTAGTGTTTATTTTGACAATACAGGTGTGTGTTATAATTGCCAACATTGCTTGATGTATTTGGACTTGAAAGTAGATTGCAGTGCAGTATTGTTGGGTCTGAGTTTAAGATATGTGATATTGACCGATTATGCCCATGCTAGGAATCACTCTATTTTAACTCTGATGCAATGTAATAGTAGCTGTCGTGTGATTCATTGGTTTATATATTATAAAACTAACTTCAAGTATGGTCAAATTAACACGACCATAGTCAGGATGGTAGCTTTTTATAAACATCTTTCAATGTCGGAGTTGATGAATAATGAATAAGTTCGGTTGCAGTTAAATACTAGAAGGTTGCTTGAAGATCCCGGTCGCACTGGGTCGCTTTGCTCCAGCATGTCGTCTGGCCTGTCTCGAGTTGTTTGTATTGAGGTTTTTACTGGTTGTGTTTTTTTGCAGGTTGGACGCGCGTTCTCGTTCAACAAGACGCCTTCGAAATTAAAGAGGGCCATGTCGTCGATGATTTCTCCGTTCGGCTCGACGTCCAACCTCACCCCTGCGTCGCAGCTCGCTCAGATGCGACTCGCCAGCTGTAACAATATCAACGTAAGTTCGCACTTCCGTCTCATCGCGATGGATTAAGCTATTTATTAACAAGTAAAGAATGTTTCATTCACTAATGTAACTTATTAGTTAGGCCTTTGGCCGAGTGGTGAACGTCATTGTTTTCAGTCGCAGTGTTCATGTTTCATAAATTGATTTGTGTTCGAAGGAATCCAATCCTTAAAATGGGCCATTGCGGAAGCGACTGGCTGTAACCAGTCATTTCACGTAGAGATTTCTAGAAAAAAAAATCACAAAATTTAATCAGCTTCTGGTTGAACAAGTCAATGACCATTTGATGTAAAAAAAATATTTAATTTATAACTTAAATGAATAGGCTGCTTCTAATCGTCAAAAATCAACCAGTGTTATTTACTCAATTGTTTTTTCAAATCACAATATTTACCAACATTAAAAAATGTTATTCATGAAACATAAAATAAAAAAAGATTTTTTAATATTTTATACTGTAAACCATACATGGGCAACCACCGGCCCGCCAAGCTATTTTGTCCAGCGCTGATTCATCTCGGCGAAGCATTAGAGAAAGTAAATTTCAGGTAGGGATTAAATATTGGAGATGACACGGGCGCTTGCAGTGGCTCCACTCTACTAGTTCATGATCACCACCATATAAAAAATAGCAACGTGCTTTTTTTAATTTAATATTACTTTATTATGATTAATAATTTGGTCCGGCCCTTGACTCGGAGACAGAATGATAATTTGGCCCAAGACCTAGGAAAGGTTGCCCATGCCTGCTGTAAACTGTCGATCGTCGGCTATAATTTTGAATTTTTGATAATACTGATTTTGAATTTCTTTAGGAACTCGGCGTAGGAGGCGGCACCGGCAACCAGTCGGACGTGCTCGTCGCTCCGATGTCAGTGCAGCCGACCCGTAAAGCGAAGGCTTCCAGTCTGTCGGCGGGAGTGCTGCGCCGCTTGTGACGCCGCCCCCCTCCGTCGCTGCCCGCCATTCGCGACGCCGGCGACGGAGACTCGGGGGAGCCTCCCCCGAGTAACAACGGGGCGTCCACCAAGAAAGGGAAGCTGGGAGACGTTGCGAGAATCGCTCGCATGGGATTCGTCACCTTGCCGCTCACTTGGATCGACAGCTTCGACTGAAGGGCTCCGACGTGACACTTGTTTTGCTTTATCATTGACTGATAAGAGACATATAATATGGTGCTCGTAGTTCAGCCCGCAGTGGGATAGTGTAAACAGTTTGTACAGCGGGAGTGAAGAAGTTCGGTGCAGTATTCATTTGATTGTCTGCCGAGCATTTTCTGATAATGCTCTCGATGACTTTACATACCGAGACTGTTTAGTTGGCGGTGCAGAATCGAAATTTTTCAATCATTTTGAACCGTTGCAAATATCGTGTTTTGATTCTGCTTTTTTTATCTAATGCGACACTACCTTTGCTGTTTGAAAGAAACTAAAGTGTCCGTCACAAAGAAACAAACATTGCGACATTTCCTGTGATTCACATATGTATTTATTTTTAATATAACCTTATGACATACGTGAGTAAGAAACAGCATGTCGGTTGCAACCAATCTAATCATATTTTCTCCTCTACATTTGATTCTCCACGATTCATCTAGAAAGAAATCAGATTTTTATTCATTCTTAGAATCAACACACTTATTACCTGCCGTTTTTATTCTAAAGATTCACACATATACATATAGATAAATGTATCAGGAAAACTGTAGATTTTATTACTGTAAAGTTTACCATTCAGAATTTTACCAACATTTAGATTATTCGTGATAACCTCTTTCCGAGCGGTTGATTTTCAAGCAGAAGCATTTATTCTCCGAGCGATTAAGCGATACCAAATTAAGAAAGCGTTCATGTTGATTCTAATCATTCAGTTGTCATCGATAATTATTTTAAGTTTACGATATTCTTAACAGCATACTCGCTGAAAGGGTCTGTCACCACGTAGAAGTTTTTATCCAATTTATTTTAAATTAATATATACATATTAAAAAAAAAAATACAAAATTATTGCGTTTCCAATTTGACATATAAATATAAATTAGTGGAAATTGGCAAGGAAGTCTACAATAAATTTACTCGAAAACAAAATAAACAGCACTCGTCTGAACTTGCTACATGTTTGAATAACTTTTAAGCTCTTTCCAGTGTCATTTACCGTTGGCAACTAGCTTTACATTTCGGAAGAGGAAACCGTTCATATTTGCAATTTTACAGATAATTACCAGGGACAGAAAGTCTGACACTCGAGTACGGCGGTATTATCATTTTGGTTACGTGTCTGTGGCAAGAGATATCGCCAGTTATTACTACTTCTCAACCTGAGCACTTCAATATTACAATACTATTGTTAAGTATTTTAAGAGTTAGTGAAATTATAGTCATAACGAAGATTTGTCCGCATCACTGACCGAATCAAAGTTTTTCACTTTGTTTTACTTCATCGAATCGATCAACGATTCGTCTATGTCTTTTAAATTATTATTATGTAGGGAACCCGGTAATAAAGTGTAAAAAGTCGGCTTCCGTTGTCGCGGTAAAGCGAAACCATCGAATAATAAGTTTTAGAGTAAAATGAATAGCTTACTTAGTAGATAATTATTATAAATATTTGATTGTATATTATTTTATTTTATTGGTAATATTATTTTAATGCTAAAAAGAACACACGGACAGTTGATTTATGCGTATCGTATGCGCCGCATGCACGTGCGTCTAGTGGTTTAGAAATAAATAAATAAATTAGTTAATTGAAAAATACTGTATAAAATATTAAATTTAAGTGTACCTTTTATTGTTGTAATTATTTTTAAATAACCGAGTGCTCCTTTGGACTGCGGAAGCCGCAGACGCAGATGTATAGTGATCTTTTCAAAAGTGAAGAAGGCGCTTTGTTCCTTTACTGCTCAAAGTGTCTAATTATACTTGTCGAGTGATTCTTGTTTCAGTTTTTTATCACTGATTACCAATAATTGGGAATATTATTTAATTTGAGGCAAACGGAAGAAAAGAATATACGATTGTTATTGATTCCTAAAAATTCACCAATGTGATGATTATGAAGGCCCTGACAGCCCATGCCCGGCATTGTCTAGTACCCCACCATTTGTCGCTGCAATGAATAAAAAAAACACAGAAGATGAGCATATGTCACCTTCATCCGCTCATTGAATGGATGGATATTGATTGATTTGAACCTTGTCAATTTTACCCGCACGGAGAACAGTAAATTAAGTATGATGCATACTTTTTAAAGAAAATATTGTATTTTTACACCATTGAAAGCATTGAAAGCGTTTCAAAAATATTTTAAAAGTCAGTTAGTCACTTGGAGCAGTACTGTGAATGCCTCCATGTACGACTTTGGCTGTGCGCCGGAAGGAGACGAAAAATAAACAGCTCGATAGACATTCTTTGTCTGCAGTTTGTATCCGTCGAATGATATCTACTATTATATGATTGGATTTTATTTTAATCACATGAACAAATTTCAGAATGAATATTTTGTTGTAATGTTTCATACGCTATCTCATGGAAACCGATCCAACAATATTTTACGGACTGTTGGACAACGTAAAATTTGCCTACTCGGAAAAAGTACACCGACTCTCTTTCTATCACTAAATTGTTTTATGTCTTCACGACTTGACTTTCCATTGGGTTTATATTTAATACCTTAAAAGATTTATGTCAACTAGTATAACCAATCTGCAAGCAGTGAAAAAAATTGGCAATATTGTTATGAATGTTTCTTTTCCAATCGTTTATTGTCTAACAATTTCCACTGAAGTTTTGTTCCAGTCAAAGTGTCTCTGTACATATTTACGCCTAATCCAACATTGAATGGAATCTTAATAAAGCGGAATATTCATTCTGAGATCCTTGAATATACAACGATTGAAGTATTAGTTGTGAAAGTTTTTTTGTACCCGTCTGACTTCAGTATATAATCAACGGCTTCATCACAGAATTTAAGTGTCGCCTCGAAAAGTGATCTGGCGTTGAAAGGGTACTTATTTCGTGACGTATTGTTTCTGTCATGCAACGGATGTCGATAGGCAATGGAGAAAAAAATAGTATTTTAACATAACGTCCTCGTAATTCCTAAATTAATATATGCTTGGAATCTTTGGAAGTCGTGTAGTGTTCAAGAGAAAAAGCTTTGTGAAAAATACAATTGTGAAATTGATAATAAAAAATTCTCTATTTTAATTTATTTTAATTACAAACTAAAAGTACAACCGAGAAGAGATTAAGCTTTCCTACAAAGTATAAACAATATTTAATTTGTCTTTTGTATGTACAGTGAATTTATTCAAACTTAAAGTGGCTCTCCTGCAAAATGAAAATGTACAGATTTACAACTGTATGAAACTGAGAGTGCGATATTTAGAGTATAAATTCAATTTTTAAATCTCAACTTCGAGTAGCAAATGTCAGTAATTTCAATCTTGACTTTTCAGTAATAATTTCACACAACCTTCGTCAATATACATTACGATTTAAATAGTCAATGTAGTGTTAAAAAAAAACGTACCGGGTAGATTTCTTTTCGAGGCAATGCTTTCGTATCACCCTTGGATTTTTTGGGTGTATGAGAGGTATCTGAATTGATAGGAATCTGACCTATTTTTTTAAGGCCAAGATTACCGTCTTCTCTGACGCTCTCGTTAATAATGGCCGCATTCTGACTAGAACAGTCGGGTCAGTGAAAACATTTTTCCCCCTTCTACCTACGAATATACCATATAAATGTAAAATATTTGTTTCTTGTATGCCCAAAAGTTACCAATCAACGTCAATATATCACAGCACCACGTAGATAACCTCAATTAGACACCCTGTGACTAATCACTTTATTGTATTCTTGGATTACTCAATATCGAACAAAACTGCTTACAAGAGTATATAATAGTTAATTCTTAATATACGATGGAATTTCAATTCGCTGTTCGGTTTATAACTGTAATAAATAGACGAAAAAGTGTGTTACAAATCTTGAATACGTTTACTCATTTTAATATAACTTATCGCTTCCGATTGTATAATTGTACCTAGAATGCTCTAAATTACTTCAATGCTGAGCATGAAGAAAGAACAAAGTCAACAAGTATTGCTCATCCAAGGAATTGATGCCCACATCATCAAGCATAGCTGAACAGTAAATATGTGACCATATAATTTAAACGATTTCATCGGCTTAATTCTGACAGTAAGTCAGTTTAACCTAAGTGTCATGAGACATAAAAAACAAATTATTTCAACATACAGAATCAGATTCATATACTCTACTCATTTTTAGTTTAGCTCCCTTCCTCTAGCATATTTTTGGATATTCATTTATGAATTGTAAATCAAGACTGACGATATTTAGAATTGAGCCGATGATTTATCCGTCGTTGACATTGATTGACATTGTAAAAATAATTCAGCACGACAAACAGTTTATCTACGAACAATAGATTGCGATTCCATTGTGTTGTGTACATTTTTCCCGTGTCATATATTTAAAAAAAAAATTACCTTGTTGACTCGTATAAAATTGTGTTATGATTATTCGTCTGCCATTTTGTAAATGTCCACTTCACATTTTCTATTGTTTAAATGTGCTAATTGTTGGATTTCCACGCTGATGATCTTTTGATTCTTTGTAAGTTGATGTTGTCAATCAAAGTCAAAATAATTGACATGTTTATTTGTCAAACTCTCTTTAAGAGAAAATAGACAGCACTGTTGTAAAGATTTCAGGCAGGTGTGTACTACACGATTATTCTGTTATATATAACTATAAAAACTGCAAAGTTGTATCCGCATTTGTATATAAAAATGTTTTTTTTTAAATTAGTAAAAAAGATAAAAAAGCTATTTCAGTGTACTAATTTGACAATTTTATATTAAAATCAAGTCCACTTTTCACTGTGACACAATTTAAATGCAATTATTATTATCATTAATTTTCACAATCAATAATTTGCTGTCAAAACTTGACCGAGTGTAATTTTTGTTATTGTTAAAACACTTTTAACATTTGAAATTGCCAATACCGTCAAAACATTTAAATTCCATACGCAACCTCGTCAAAAATAATTATTTTTCATATTCGTATATCAGTAAATGACAAATTATAATAGTATAGTAACCCAATGTTCACAAACAAACTATCAAAAGATTTACCAGCTTCTAATGTATATAATTTAAACTACTTCTTAATTTGTATCTATGTATATCGTTTAATTTACGCCACTCTTTACCATACGTTTGTTGCCACCGATAGGTTCACATAGAATGTTGCACGGTATAACAATCGCACCGGGTTTTCCCTTTCCGCGTCTTAAGGTCTTCTAATGTTTTTATGAAGAAAATACCTGAAGTTTGTCTCCATTAAATAGATAATATTTCTTAAAAACAGTGTACTATTTAACTCTTTTTAGTTTTGCAAAACAATTACCACTATTGCTAAATATTGCCTTTGCAATCCTTCTACGTAATATTTTACTTCCCTTGTAAGTAGAAAAGCATACAACCGCAAAAGTTGTATTCTCAAAAAAGAGACAATTGCTTTTTTCCTTATGATGGTGGTATAAAAACTGAATACACAATGATAATACATGTCATAAGTTGTTTAGAACAACTTTCTCAACCAGATATAGTAAACACTATAAATAAATCTCTTCTGTTATATGTGCCATTGATATGCCCTTCTTAAAGCTTATGGCTATCTCGCTGTGACTGAAAGACCCTTATCAGTTTTTTTTATCTCCCATTCTCTTAAATGCAGATATATCCTTGTCGTGTTTAGTAATTAAATGTTCAAACCGTCTGTAACAATCCCTGTGTGTCGCATAATCTCTGGCGCAGTTTCTTAGAAATAACGTTTGGTAGACATGGTTGTAATTTGAAATTATTTCTTATTTGTGATATTCAATGTTAATAATTTTTATAATGCTTAATTTTATAGTATGATAACACTATTTCTTCTTTTCAATCGAATGTTCCTCCCTTGCCTTCTGAAAGCAGTTGACTTTTTATCCTACTTATTTATTTTGTCTCTCAGTTAACGCCATCTTTGTCGGAATGACGTCATAACAAGTGTTGCATTTTTAATAAAAGAAATAAACTAAAATTCGCGTGCCCAGTATTGCTTAACTGTTCGAAATCTTGTCTCGGTTGATTGTGCATTCAATTGTGTTGCAAATTCGTCCGATATAAGGACGTGTCACCGGTCAATACTGAGGTGACGAATTGTTAGTGTTACCAAATCTTTGAAATTATTTCTTTTTTAAATGAAAATGAGGGCTCTGAAAACAAAAGGTTTTATTGGTGGAATTTCGGAAAAAAGTTTTTGAAATATACCCATTTTAATAATGTAATCATCGTCCTATGTTTCCCACAATGGGTAACTGTTGTCTTTGCTTCGTAAAAAAAACTGTCAGGTTTGTTGTGCACCAATATTATTTCTACACACAATATGTATGAGACGCCATTTTGAAAACAGTGAAATAGAACACTGATTGTTCATTTTAATAACTGCCGCTTTTGTTAGAAACTAGATTTTAATTCTTTAAAAAAGTACTTGCTTAGAACCTTATTTGTTTTGAATTAAATTACTTCCATATGCGGAATCGCCAGCTCTACAAGATCAAATATCTTGCTCATCTTCGACAAAATATGGAGACTGCCGTCTTTGTTTCCAGAGCCCTCAAATGTATGGTTAACCTTTGTGCTTATTGTAAATTGAAATTCATAGGCTGCTATTATAAATATTTTATACATTACCGATGTTTCAATGAGTTTGTATTGCATCTCATATAAAACATGAAAGTGCCTTTATAAACAATTATACATAGCTAACAAGCTGTTGCTGACACTGGTTCCTACAGAACAGAATCACTTCAAGAATCCTCTTTCAATTACAGACATGTACAGTGGAATCTATATTTATCATCCACCATTCTGTTTCCGTTAGTTATCGAAAATTAAGCAAACTCATTTTTGGACGAAATACAGACTATGATTTTTTTTTTCTGTATTACATTTATTGTACGCCTTCTTATATGACAGACTTCCAGCATTAACAGACACTCCTGCTATGTCGTTAATCAGTTATATCGAGATTTTACTATCTATTTATAATATGACACAGAGATTAGAGTTGATTATTTAACGTGTCGTGAAAAAGTCAAATTTCCCTAACATGTTTCTCACATTTTGAACATTTTTATTTACTGTGAAATTCAACGGTGCCTTTGTTGATGCTTAGAATTATAATCCACTGTGTAAGCACATTGTAAGCCTCTTCAGCTTAAATCTAGTCGAACAACTGAAGTACATTTACAACCTTATATTGCGTGTTCAGTGTCATTTTGGTGTATCTTAAATTGTAAGCAACCAAAGACAAGTATAGTAGCATTTTACTGTAATGCGCGTCATAAACTGTTTTTGGCATGTAGCGATTTCAACAATGTAAGCGCAAATTTGTAGTTACACCAGTGCCACTTGGATATGTCAAGGTGCTCGTAGGTAAATATCTTCCGCTTTTATTATCTGTACCATGGTAGCTAAAGATTGTAATATTTTTTAAATACTTGATCGATAATATAATTATTTGCTTTTAATGTATATGTGTCTTCGATATTGACAATCTACAGTGCCTTTTTTAATATTTATTGAATATTTGTTATATAATATAATACTTTTTCACTTGTACCATAATTTCCTTACCGTAAATTTTCTCTTATTGTAAATATTGTTATAATCGGCTCAATTATTGAAATTCAATCGTAGACATTGTTAAAACAATTTTTGATAATAAAAAAGTACATTTGCTTTGAATTGTGTGTGGTTTTATTTTATTTTATACTACAAGAGTTGCAATCCCACTCGAAGAAAGAAAGTGTTTGTGTTTATTGAAGTGCGTGCTTTCTTTTTCTCTTTATTTCTGCTGCTGATTCTCTATGGTACAACACACGCGCCACCTACTGTAATTTAATTGTACTATAACCTTCACGCAAGTGCAAGCATACGTTGTCAAAATGATCTAGCTATTTACAAAGCAATTTTTTTATGGTGGCAAAACACGAAACCTGGTTATCAATCTAGTTGAATTCTCTGCATGTGGTACAGCTCAGTGACTGGCCTGAAGATGTTTTCGGAAACCAAAGTCTGAAGAATGATCACTAAACACAGAGTCCCCGAATCGAATGACCGCGTTGGCATTCTGGGATTCTAATTATTGACAACCGCATTGACTAGTAAACTGCCCCTCTAAGGAATAAGGCAGTAATTGACTTTCGAGTAAAATGACGTGCCAAGTGTGTTCAATTTTTTGATATTTAAATTTTAATTAAAAAAAATATTTGACATTACAGCTTACGTCAATGCGTCAAATATTTTGAAGTTGAAAGATCATACGAGATATACTCGATGAGAATTTTTGAAAGTCACATGAGATTAACTCTAGGAGAATTGACTTCACAAACTCCTATGTCTTAGATCTCAAATTAAAATTGAAAAAATCCAATTTGATACTGACCTTACCGGGAATCGAACCCAGACCCACCTGATCGGTAGAGCAAGCTCTAACCAACTAGACCACAGCGGGCGACTATAGCACTGCATGTATACATTTTAGGAAATGCATTGGTTTTTTAGAAAACAAGCAGTAGCTTTTTGTTTAGAATCTAGAATTTTAATCATTCATCTTTTAACGAGACTCAATTTTACAAATTTTGCAAGACACTGCCTTCTTTCCCAGAATATATAAATAACTGAGAAATCTCCAAAAATATAAAAAGGTGATTCTTGTAAATTTATATGTTAATGAAAAGTGCCTTTTATCCCATTTAACAACAATCCTTATCTGACTAATTTGTAATAGAAACAAAACCCTCTGTGATTTAATGCAAATCTAAATAAATTATTTCTTAATTGAATTGACATTTATTAATTTGTTAGAATTTTATTACAGGATTAACAAAGAGTCCAAATATTAAAGTAATCATTTCCACAAAAAATATATTGCCTATCTCTTCTAAGCCAGTACATATATATAAATCATGTCTGCTCTCAAATTGGAGCACATGGTCTCCTAATGGAGGCACCGTAAAAGGAGTTTTTCTATGAGAACTGTTTGTTACTCAGTTTTTCGAAGAGGGTAAGGATAGGGTAAGGGCAATACCAGTGTTTTCTCTAAACTGCGCGCGGGCGCCGCCGCGCAGCAGTTTGAAAACCCCTGAGCATTCGATTGGCTTACACTTAAATCCCCATTTTAATTATATCTTTTTTTATTGGAATTGCCCTAATCAACCTTGATTAATTAGAAATTGAAAAGTTAGATAATTTAACTAAAATTAAATTCTTATCAGAACAAGAAATTAATCTAAGCCGAGAATATAATATATAATGCTATTATGGTATATAACTACATCCAAATGTTCACAGATGGCAATGTATTTCATACTTAAAACATATTATAACATAGGCTCACAGAAAGACTACATGCTGAGCTAAAAGTACGTCCATACTCCTTCATACAAAAATGGCGCGGATGTTCAAGTACGTCCATATTCTCTGGAAGGTTAAGGATAGTTCTGACGAGGGCGTAAAGTCGAAATACTTACCAATTAATAAAATTCTCGAAAGATCAAATTTCGTTGGTTCCTTGAACACTAAGAAAAGTCAATTGCTGTTAGTTATCCATCGATTTAGCATAGCTACGTTAATTATGTGTCAAAATAGGTTTTGAATTTGCAAGGTAATGGTGGTTTAATTATATGACATTAGCGTAACGAGGTATTGTTATGTGAAATTTAATTATCAGTCAATAAATTGTTCACGTTCCCAATAAAAACAACTTATATTGTAAATATTATACAATAATAGCCCCGGGCAAAATGGCGCCCCAACTTCGGTGAATGTGACAGTTGAAAGCTTGTAACTTAACCCCCCGGGCGCGAAACAAAGTGGCTTCATATTTATAATAGAGAAACTTTTGCGAGCCAAGTTCGGGAAATAATAATTAGCCATCTGACGACGCTCTCTCAAAGGAAAAAGTTTGCCGTCGGCGCCTTGCGGAAAATTTGGAGAATCGCGCGTCGTATTATATAATAAACACATTATAATAATAATACGATACAATAAACAATTTTTCAAATGCCTACCTCTGGCGCACACTTCTTCGCCTGAAAATTATTAAACATCAAATTAATTTTAATTGTGTTTGAAAAACTATTTTTTCCTAATAAATTTAAATTATACTTCATTCGGGTTTGAAGTGGTAAAACACTTGTGTTTAAACACAGGCTCCCAAATGGAAATTTTCATCTTCAAAAGTTCTAAAATTTGTCGCCCTCTGGTCTAGTTGGTAAGAGCTTTGCCTTAGCAATCAGTTGGGTCTGGGTTGTCCCGACAAAGTAAATGTCATTTTTTTTAATCCATGTCCACTCCCAATGTGTATTATATGGTCTTCTAATGGAGGTATATCGACAGAAGTTTTTCTACGAAAATTGTTTGTTACACAGTCGCTCAAACTCTTTTTTTTTTCAAAGAGAGTAGTAGGGATAGAAAGATAAGGCTAGGAACGGACTAGTGTTTAACTAATCGCTCTCGCTACGCCCAGTTATTAAGGGATCGGAAGGTTGGGAAGGAATTTTAAGACATCACAAACACCTATGCCTTCGAAAAGAAATCGATAAATCACTCGAAAAAATCTGTTCGTACTGGGATTCAAGCCCGTGAGGTCCGGCATGGAAGCCAACAACTCTAACCGCTGCGCCATAGGACCTGACAAATAATAATTTAATAATATTAAATATCTAAGCAGTAAACTTCAAGCAGTACTTAGTTGAAAAATGTTTGCAATCACAAAAAGTGCAACAAAATATTGAGCGAGTGCTAAAAATAAATCTCCCATTTTTTTTCAATTTGAGGATTCCGAAAATTCCTGGGTTTTTGAAATTGGAAATTATGGTAAGAGCTAAAAAAAGTCTCGCGTCTTTTCATTTTGGCAATTCCGCAAATTCATGGGGCTCAATCCCGAATCCCGAAATTCCACACGATTTTATTTTGATTTTATTGTGACACTGAGTCAGCACCTCAAAGCAAAGTCATGCAATGCAGGAAGGCCCAGCAAAGAGGTGGCCCAAAACATACTCAACATAAAAATTGCGTGGAGTGACGTTTGTTTGTGTGCCCCTAAATTTTAAGCTGCACCACTGATCGACAGACAGAAAGAAATTCATATTTGAATACAGTATATTAGTTAACTTCTCAATGCAATTTATTCGTTTCTTTGGCAATAGTCAAAGAAAGCGTTATGATCTAATACAAAACAATCTTTGTGCGCTGATTGTTATGAAAACAAAGGTGTTGTAGTAATGTGTGCTAATGGCAGATTATTTGAAAGTTACTAACTAAAGTGTGCTCGAGCTTTCGCCAGAAAAGTTTTCGGTGGCTTGGCGAGCGTTTTGCGGTGAGTACCTGGCTAAGTGAAACCGCGACATGTACATGGTCGTTGACCAACGTCGTCAAGCGTGTCGACTTGTTAATTTCTACCGCCTACATTTAATGAAACCTTCAACCAGAATTTTATTCCAGAAAGAAACAACTATGTTATACAATACCAAACGAATATATAATCGGTATGATGTCAGAAGGTGATAAGTCAAAAAATCTTAATACTTTCGATGGTTTCGGCGGTAACTTTTTGGAAGTTCATTTTAATAGAAAATTTAAATTAACTTTGATTATTCCACGTATTGTGTTACTAATTGTGACACGTGTTTCGCCTCTTTCAGAGGCATCTTCAAAAAAGAAATATTATTAAATAATATTCTTAATAGCACAGGTGGTTCCCCGTTACTCAAATTGTTTCCAATTAATAGAGTAATCACAAACCTAGCTGATTAATTGTAGCTCATTAGTTTAATAGTTTGTAATGTTTAACGTCATTAGTAGTATGATTAAATTTGTTTGCACTGTTTCGATTTTATAATCCCCTCTATGCTTCCCTTAAAAAGGAAAAATCCCAATCTGATTGATTACAACTCATTAGTATCATTGGTATCATTATCTGTTTGTTTTATTTCGATTCTACACCCCCCTCCTTGCTCCTTTTAAAAGGAAAAAAACCCAAACCTCCATTTTGTAATTTTATAATTTTAAAATGTTAGAATCAATCTTGCTTCATTACTTAAGCAAACTTTGCGATAGTAAGTCTGAAGATGCCTCTGAAAGAGGCGAAACACGTGTCACAATTAGTAACACAATACGTGGAATAATCAAAGTTAATTTAAATTTTCTATCAAAAAATCTTGTTTCGAGATAATCGTCATTTTAGATAATCATGAAACATTTTAACTAGCAGAGAAAAATAAATAATGATTGGCAAGCGAGAACTCGATTATATTATATATTTCCGACGTCATATTTTTTAGAGAATGCAAAATAATGACAGGATTAGGCTAGTAATTTGGTTATCTCTATACTACGCCATGCTTAAAGGATCGGATGGTTCACACTGAATATACATAAGCATTTCATACTTGTAATAGGTTAGGTGACTACTTTTGTAAACCGCGACAACAAGACCGATCATGACTAGGGTATACAATACCGGGATCCTGGATCCCAAAATCTCGGGGTTGCGACAATACTAATCCCTGGATTTTGGAATTGAGAAAATGAAACATGGAAGAGATAAAAAAGAAATCCTAAAATAATAAGATAAATTTGGGGAAATCCGTAAATTCCTGGGGTTTTTAAATCGACATGAAAAACCACAGGACTACAAAATCACTGATCAAAAGAAAAAAATCCAATTTATATACGACTTTATGCTAAATGTTCAATCCCGGATTCTCGGGATCACAAACTGGGTCCGGGATTGGGTACCCTAATCATGACATACGCGTGCCAAATAAGTGCACATGCGGGCATGGATCGCATACGGACAATACAGACAATACAAAATAAGGCACTTCGCATGATCACGATAGCACCGTGATTCGTGAAAATTCCACGTTACACAGATACATAGACCTTGACCCAATCCTTGATCATGTGATGAAGTTGTCTAAGAAATTTTACAGTAACATGGCCGATCATCCTAACCACTCAATCAAAAGATACCGTGGACGCGAAGAGCCCGCCTACTTAAACCCCCCTAGCTTCCCTGTCTGGTCGCGCACAGTTAAGAATAACACAGATCTCTCACCAACAACAAGACCAACCGCCGCAGACACTGTGTCTTAAATGCCCAAGAATACGGCCTACCACTATCACAAAAAAAAACAGACTGCGCTTCCACCCGCGCCCTGGTATAACCAGGACGTAAAAGCGTGAAACAAAAACATCAAGAACCACATAAGAAAGGGAAATTGGAGCACAGATCCACATCCCCGGAAAAAGATGAAAAGTGACAAGCAAGCAATCAATCTAAGTGTATAATAAGACGCAAGCGACGCAGCGTAGGGCAGCACAGATTTTGCAAGTGCTACGAATACATGCGTATGCTCAGCTTTGCGCTCCGTTGTAGTGCCAGCACAGATACCAGCGGGACGCGTGCATGTTTTCTTTTGATTTTGCTGCGAAAATGACCGAGAAACTAATGAATAAGTGCGAACTGAACTTTGCTTATACGATACTACTCATGTAGACTAATCTTTAAATAGTTATTGTGGTCATTCATATATGTCATCTGAATGACGCAGCTGTCACAGCATACATTGGTTGCGCATGTTAGCTTCGTTTGCCTGCATTCGCTACCAGCGTTGTTTAGCTCCAATAGCTGTCTTTATAGTCTCATTTTGGTCTCAGTGGGGCGTGCATATCAAACATATGTAACAAATGTCCTGCGTGTTTTGAGAGTGTTTAACGTGGTTGCACACGCTGCACGCAAAGACCGCAAAACACTTGTACACTGAGGCCTATAGTACAAGTAGAAAAAGGTCCAAACAAGACTCCCTTTAGACTAAGACAGGAGAACCCGTCTTATATATTCGTTGCTTTTATTATATACTAGCCGGTTCCCGGCAAGCGTTGCAATGCCACTCAAAGAAAGAAAGGGCTTGTGTTTAATTGTGTTTATTGAAATGCATGTTTCTTTTTTGTCTTTTTGACGTTTGACGTTTGCTGCCGGTTGTCTATGGTACGACACTCGTGCCACCTACCGTAATTTAATTGTACTATAACCTTCGCGCAAATGCAAGCATACGTTGTCAAAATAAACTGTATGGCAGACATAAAAACATTGATTTTTATATATAAGACTTACTGTAAGCTAATTTTACTACGCCTATAACCTTCCCGGAAGTGCAAGCAAAAAGTTTGTTAATGTTTTATTGCAATCGGATGAGCGGTGTGGCAACGCATAAAGTACGAACAAACAAACATTCATTTTTGTATATTAGATTTCCTTACAATAAATATACATACAATAATTGTATTTCATGTATTAATAATCATCTCGCATAAAATAAATGGTGCGGTTTTATACAACAAGTATAAAAACGCGCGGTTGAGAATACAAGTGATGAGCGCTCATGATTCAGTTTGTATTTGACAGCAAGATTGCGGGGATGAGTTTTCCTTTGCGCATTAGGAGATGTGTACAAAATTAAGTGACGAGTCGGAGCGCAAGTTAAGGACCGCATTAGGGGAAACACAACCCCGACGCTGTCGTGATACGATAATAAATTGAATTTTGACCTTAAATATAAGCGAGGTGGGACGGCAGCAATGACGGACGATTGTCAAAGGTTTAGCATTAAGTAATTAAAGGTTTTCATCAAAATATCATTTTTTCCACATTTATTTATTAAAATCAGGACCAAGAGCATTAAAAATTAACAAAAAAATGGCAGTAGAAATATCAACAGGGTTTATAGATTGTATTGTTTGTGGACAATCAAACTGCGTCTGTGTAGTTGATGTTTATACTAGGGCTTGTCGGTTTTCAAAAACCGGTTTTAGTAACCGGTTTTTTGGCTAAATTTTTGACATCCGAAAACCGGTTTTTCATCGTAACCGGTTGTGCCGAATTTTCCATAAACGAGTCTATAAACAAAAGGACAGAACACTTGGATCTTTTATTTGATGTCAAAGTCCATATGCATCATAACCCAGCGAAAGGGTATTTTTTTACAAAGAAAAATTTTGTTACAAAGCGATCAGCTTTGTGTTCATATTTTCTGAAGAGAAACACCAAATAATTTCTCGTTGTGTATTATTACGTATTTATAAACAACATAAAAAAAACGAACTTTTTCTCGCTATTTTAATTGAATTATCCATTTTTTGTAAAACTTCGAAAACCGGATAAAACCGGTTTTAGAACAATATTGACATTCGAAAACCGGTTTTT
The DNA here is from genome assembly GCA_030503985.1 of Himalopsyche tibetana. Taxonomy (NCBI): domain Eukaryota; kingdom Metazoa; phylum Arthropoda; class Insecta; order Trichoptera; family Rhyacophilidae; genus Himalopsyche; species Himalopsyche tibetana. The sequence goes on along the minus strand of JAPJYX010000052.1, from coordinate 1,350,281 downwards.
TCAAAAGCCCTAGTTTATACTGAATAGTTAAAGTTTTATATTTTTTTCTCGTGTAAAATAGATAATTGTCATTTAAATTGAATAGGTAATTTAAACATAGGCAACGTTCATACTTTAATTGAGCCCTCGAGAAGTGAAGTGAGCTTAATAGTAAAATGGTGAAGCGTTTCTATCACGTCTTTATTTGGTGTTTTAGTGGATTTGATATTTTTATTTTCGGAGATTAAGAACACTATTGCAATGTGTATTAACTGAGGTAACTTCACTTTTACGATACTTTAAGGCGTGTAGAATATTACAACGCGTCTAATTTTTTTTTTATAAAATACCACTTGGCACACTTTGCCTCTAATGGGCCCATTTGTACTACTTCCATTTTTATTTAAACAGATCAAGACCGAATTCACTCATGAAGAGCATTATAGACTGATAAAAAATACAATTTTACGGCGATATTTGAACAAAACAAAATTAAATTAAAAATGTGTAATAAACAATTGAATTTACAAATTTGAAATTTTGTACTGTAATTTGTAAATTCTTTTCAATATCAATCGTAAATTACACCGTTTTTATTTAATTTTTTAAAGTATAAATAACACTGTCAAATTGTATTTTCTTATCAGTCGACAATACTTGTCATAAGCGGAATCTGTCCTGACCTTTTAAAATGAAAGTGAATAAAGTACAAATGATTATTGTATTTTTTTTTAAAACACGTTTTATGTTCCCTTGTTTCAAAAAAGCTTCAGAGCCAACGTGTACATGTACGTTCATCGAAAATTCGTTGACATATTGTAAAGAATCTTTGACGATTGCTTTGCACGGTTCGTATAATCTCGTAAATCCCAAATCGAATAATGGTAATGTCATAAAATTGGTAAATAAAAAGCGATCTTTCTGTACATATCATATATTTGTCTTTTACAATTAAGGTGGGAAGGATAAAACATTTACAGTTATTTTTAAATAAATAAATATACATTTATAAGTTTTTGATAAAATAAACAATTGCTGTGATCCTGAATAATCTTATGTTTAACCACTTGAATACCAAGCGGACACAGGTTTCCGGAACATATGCAAGCGAACACGGATGTCCAAGACATTTAAAAAATCAAATACTTGGTATTCTAATAGAATATAAGCAATATTTTGATAAATATGTGTAGTGCTATCTATACTGAGTCAATTAAGGTTTTTAAAATATCGAATTCGAGTGTATATTAGGCAAAATTATTTTTCTCAAAAACACGCAGAATCTCTGGGACATATTAATGATTTATTTGCGCGGTATTCAAATGGTTAATATCGATCCATTCAATGAAACAGTGCGACAATACAAAATTGTTAGATTCGAGATAATTACAGTTTAATTTTTGACAGAATATTACATTTTTTATTACTTACAGTTTCTGATTGGTATCTTCGTATATATCAACCCGAAATAGGCAGAAGATCGTAGCCGACAATTTATAAATTTTACAGGAGGTTTTATTTTAAAATTAAGTTCAAAAAGGAATTCCTTAAGTGCGGTTAGTAAATAGTAATATATGGTCAATGCCTATCCTGATATTATAATAAAATTTTCTGGCTACTTTCAGTTATCTTAATCAGCGTTTTTCAACCGGGGTTCACATGGAACAAACGATGACAAGTCAAAACAATAAAACGCACAGGCCCTAAAAAAGTTCAGGCGAATGAGATAACGCTCAATTTTTTTTGTCACAAACGCCTTAGGCGATGTTAAACAATTATTAGCTTAAAACACAATTAACTCAATTGTGTCGCTTAGGTTGATTTGCCGATTATGGGTCCATATGCTGTGCTACACTAGGACAAAAATACGATATTGTATCATTCAAATTATTTGTCTAAAAATTCCCTCTCACATTTTTCAATCCTTCAATAACTGGACATAACGAGAGCGGTTAGTAAACCATAAGTCCTGTCCTAGCCTAACAACGAACAGATCTCGTAGAAAAACTTCTGTTACCTACTGAGTTTTTTTTAAATCAAAACTGGGATCGGTGTATTCGTAAAATTTTGTAATGTCAAAATACCAGTTTCGAAAATGTAAAAACACATGTTTTTTTATATTGAATACTGACTGACTTAATAAAACTTGACTGGCTATATTAATAAAATTGTTCGCGATGTTTATCATTATCAATATTGACAAGTTGCAGAACAGAGTCTTTTAATGATACAATTTTACTCAAAGAAACAAAAAAATCCGGGTTTACGATAGTGATATATTTTTTGATGAATGTATTCTAAATATTCTGAAATATAGAAATACGGTTTTGATCCCGTTAAAAGTTCCAGAATCAATATTGAAAAGTTGCAGAATTAATGTGCTTTTCAATGATCTATTATTGTTTTAGGAAATTCTGGTTTATTTATAAATATCACTCTTATGACATATTTTTTAAGCAACGCTATTGTCTTAGAAATATTGAAATATTTATTTTGATATACTCACCCAGCATTGCGATCGCAACGCTATCGACAGATGAAGAGTTTTACTAGTTAGATTGTGGTAGATCTAGTGGGGTAGATGGCACAGCATCCATACCAGACCTCACGGGTTCAAATCTCAGTATGAATAATTTTTTTTCAGTTGATTAATCGAGTTCTGTTCAAAGGCATGGATGTTTTTGATGTATACAATTTTTTGATGATACAAGAGCGATTGGTTTACCATTAGTCCTGTTCTAACCCTATCATTTCTATCCCTACCCTCTTCGAAAAAAAGAGGGGTTAAGCAGCTCGCAGTTTTTTGTTGTTGAGATAACTCCATTAAGAGGCCATATACTTTACATTGGGAGTAGACATGACAGAGAGAATCACATTTTTTTTTTAAATTTTTTAACAAATATTTGACATTACAGCTTACGCCAATGCGTCAAATATTTTCAAGTTGAAAGATCTTACGAGATATACTCGATGAGAATTTTTGAAAGTTACATGAGATTAACTCAAAGAGAATTGACTTCACAAACACCCATGTCTTAGATATCAAATTAAAATTGAAAAAATCCTATTTGAAACTGACCTTACCGGGAATCGAGCCCAGACCCACCTGATCGGTAGAGCAAGCTCTAACCAACTAGACCACAGCGGGTGACAATTTTAGCTTCCAAAAATACCCAGTGGTATAGAACAGTGCCTCCCAACCTGGGGTCCGCGAACATTTCATTCTTTAAAAATTGATAAAATATGAACAAGTGAAATAAAAAAAAATCGTGGGTTTTTAAAAAATTTAGGGATCCGTGGCATGAAAACGACTGGGAAGCACTGGTATAGAAGACAAAGCCTGACATTTGCATTTGTCTGTTGCAAGTTCTCTTATGTGATTATTTAATGTAAGTTTGCTCTCAAGTTGTACACCATGAAAATTATCTGATAAAATTGAAAAGTGAATTCGCGCATTTATTATTAATTAATTGGCGTTAACAATTAAAAAGCGATAGTACAATAAATGAACAACAATAAATGTAATTCATGAACACGTATATACGTTTTGCGTACAAGAAAATTGATATAATGCAGCATCTACGGGGTAGTCATCGTAGCGGTATCCGCTACGCCGCTACGAAGCTACGCCAACACAGTGGTTCTGCCTGTAAAAATAGATAGACTAGTTTTAGAAAGAATCCGTTAATATTTTTTTTGAAATAAAACACTTTTTCCACATTTACTAATTAAACCATTATTAGTTTAAATTTAAAAAATATCCATATCCGCTCCCAATGCGTAACATATCGCCTCATAATGGAGGAGGTCCAAAAGTGGAAAAATATTTTACTGTGCTCTATTTATTTTTAAGATTTCTTGGTAAAACAGTTTATGATCTCCTATGTTTTGGTTTAGAACTTTAATCGCTTTATCCGCGTTGAACGAGTGGTTCGCTGACATTAAAATATTGTCAAATTTGACGTTTCTTTTTTTAATATAAATGTGTTGCTTTACTCTTATTTTCTTATTCCAAGTTCACTCCTGTTGTAACCTTAATTATATTTTAATCAAGGCGTGTAGGACAGAGCAAAATTTAAACGATTCAAGCACCATTAGTCAAATTATAAAAACAAGTTCGACTGTGAAAAGGAAAAACGTTTTTGATGATTTTGGACCAAAAAAAAAACTATGATATATACGCACCGTTAAAACGCATGGAGACTGAGAAACTGATTTTTAGTTGACTTTATCTGATATTAATTTAATAAATTTTATCAGAAAACCTTTTTTTTCCTGATCGCAATTTCCACATGCCCATCTTTTTTAATTATACATTTTCAGGTTACATTATATTCTATTGATAGAACGTGTATCATGTTGTATACATTGTGATTATCAAAAATCTTTGGGTTATGTCCTTTTTCCTTTCCACAGTCGATATTAAAATATCGTAAAAGCGATTAGCGTTGTTGGCTTTCGTGCCGGATCTCACGAGTTCGAGTTCCAGTACGAACAGCATTTTTTCGATTTCTGTTCGATGGCATGAGTGTTTATGATGTCTAAAAACTCCCTCCCACAATTCTGATCCTTTAATAACTGGGCGTAGCGAGAGCGATTAGTTAACCACAAGTCTTGTTCTAGAATTATCTTTCTAGCCCTACTACTCTCTTTGGAGAAGAGAGGTTGAGCAACCAAGTAAAAAGCAGTGCTTGTAGAAAAACTTCTGCTCAGATGTGCTTTCAAAGTATGTGAAGAAGTCACATTCTCTATGAAGAAAGCACAGGAGGTACAAAGAGCTTTAAGAGAAATCTTGTTGTCATTTAATCGCTCATATAGTAAAAAATTGTGTTGTGTAGGGAGCGATGACAACTTCCCAAGCATCGATGCCTCGGTATTCAAAATTTGATTAAAATTACTTTTTTGTAAAGATTTGAATCAGAGATTGGCATTAATAAACACGGAAAGTTTAGAGTTTTGCAGAAGTGAAATATATTTTAACGTAAGTCAAAGATATATCCTATAATCTGGACCACTTTTACGTGTAGTATTGTTGCACACTGTCGAGCTTATTGAATCAAATCTTGCCGCTCTCAGAGTGTATCGACCTGCCAGATGAATCCGCATAAGTACGCCGCCACCCCGCGCCATCTCCCAGCCTCGCACCCCCGGGGGGAGACCGAACGCAGACTCCGGCCCTGCATCCGTATCCCGCGCAGCCGTACAGCCTCTCTCCCTGCAGCCGCCCCGCCGGGCCCCCGCCCGAGCCCCCGGACCCCCGAAAACACCAGTGCGGATCCGTTTGCCGACCGGCGCGGAGGGTTGACACCTCGCGCTACGCTCATCGCCCGCGTGCCCAGATTGATTCGTCAACAACGCGACCGCTTTCGGACGCCCGGACCCACGCCCGCGGCCAGCCCGGTGCCCGATTGCCGCGTGCCCACCCGCAAAGCCTCGCCGAGCCATGCCTTGTGACGTTCCGACCAGAGAACATGGCGTGTTTAGTGGTGTGTGTTGGCTATGAATTTGTTTGAGTGTGTGTGTAATTTCCACAGGTGCGACAAATGGATTTTTTCGTTGTTTGGAAAAAGCACCCACGATTGCATCCTATGTAAGTTGATTTCAATTACCCCTAAAACCTACACGAGAACCACCCTTATTTACGATACGTCAAAAGCCAGCTTTGAATTTAGAATAAAAGCCATCCAATATGTACGTCATTACACTCAGTTATCACAAAAAACCTTCTTGTATTAAACAATATAACAAAAAAAACAAACCTTTATTCAAAAACCAACACAGAAAACAATTCAACAAATCGTAAAAAAGCTCACAGTTCAAATGAAAATCTTTGTCATTTATCTGTCGAGTGTTTAGGTTAAGTCTACATACAAGCGAATTTAAGATGAAATCTCATGGCTTTTCATTTGATTGCGTGACCAGCAACAAAACGATAGTTTTAAATGTACCAAATTTAGTGCTAAAATAAAACGTTTCTGACATTTAAAAAATACTGTTGCAACGTAAAGTAATTGATCTGTCATATTGCGGTAATATTCTCAACATGCCTGGACCATTTTATTATATACAATGAAAATGTCAAAGCGTGCAAAAGGACATTCATTATTAAAGCACGTTTGTAAAAATAGCATTATCATATAATAAATAAAACAAAACTCATCTTAAAGTGCAATGTTTCACTGTTAATGATTTCCCTGGTTTTAATTAATGTTTTATTGGATAAAAACAGTTTTGTTTTATATTTGAAAGAATTACATAGCCACTTTTGATGTGTTTACTCTCGATTATAATTTAATGTAGAGACATTATATTTTTTTGTATTTATTCTATACTTTTTTAATATAGATCAAGATCAGTTTTACTCACCACTCATTTCTCGTGATGATTTTGAACTACTTTCATATTTATTTTAAATTTCATGAAAGTGTTTTATTTTTTAGGAATGCATTGTTAAATATTCTTTTCAATAAAAGAACAGGTACCATTTTATAACCAGAATCAATTACAATTAAATTATCGTAGATATGTTTTTTTTTTTATTAAATAATTTGTTACATTATTTACAAAGTAAAATAAAATATTCCATTAAGTTTTTAGTAGCAGAAACGACATCATGTATTTGGAATGAGTAAACGTTTTTTAAACTAAAAACTTTTACGCTATAATTTTGAATAGTTTATTTTTTAACATATGTACGTACAATTATAAAAATGGTTGCATATGCATAACGGGTGGCGGTGAGACAATGTCTCACTTAACAGGTGTACGATTTTGATTAAAAATATAAATAAATGATATTTGTAAAATACAATTTGAAATACCACAAAAACGTTTCTTACACTTAATTGTGTAGTTGAAAATTGATCAACGGATTGGTCAAAAAACCTTCACTTGCTGAAGTAAGTCTGTTCTGGTCACATTAAAAAATTCTGTTATATGTTTTAGTAAATATTGTATACGTAGAATGGTAAGAAATTTTAACACAAAGGAAACAAATCAGATTGTATTTTTAGTGCTATGGTTAAGTTGATTTGTGGTTATATTTTTTTCAATAAGCTGTGGTTATATTAAAAAATAAATTAGCTTAAGAACTTTTTGATGAAAAAAACAAACTATGGTTAAATTTTTATTACAACTTGATACATTTCGGTAGTTAGGTATTGTTTATTTGTCTTGACATCAATAATAAAGATTTTGGTTGGTTAGTTATAATGAAATGAAAAAAATACAAATGGATTGAGTTTAACAAAAGAGAAACCAACTATAAATTTGTTGAATGAAGATATTGAGCTTCGGATTTGGGACATTTTTTTTTAAATACTTTTTGTGAATGTGCATTGTTCTGTTAAAATATTATCCAACCTTAAATTACTTTATTGATTGAATTAGCGTTTAATTCGTAGAAATCCATTACAATAGGGTAAAAATAGCCACGTATTAATTTCTACAGGTTTCTGTAAAACTAAATAATAGTCTTATCTTACATTACTTGTTAATTAGTCATAACAGATAATTTATACTTAGTTACTTTTTCATAACAACAAAGAATGAATTTAAGAGAATTTTCCTGTCAATTAAAAAGGGAATAATGAAAACACAACAGAAATTAGACCGAATTTCAGATTGAACCTTTTATCAAAAAAAAAAGTTGGATCATTTTGGACGAGCTCACATTCATATCTCAAATTACTTAAAAGCCTCAGTTGGTTCTTTTTTTCTTAACTCAGACTTGAATATAGCTCATGATAAAACAAATCCTCAAATTCCACACGACATAAATTTTACAAGAGACAAAATAAATGAGCTAAAAAATAAATAAAAAAACGTGTTTTGATGATTTTGGGCCATATGCAAATTATTAATTAAACACAACCTTGAATTGCACGTAGACTTCTAAACTGGTGTTTGATTGACATAATCTAACATTAATTAAATAAATTGTCTTGAAAAAATCTTATTTTCAGACTTTTTTCTTGGTTTCAATTTTCACAAGCTCATCTTTTTCAAACTAAAAAGCTAAATTTAGATACTAATTCGGCATTTGAAGCTTGCATCCTTTTAATAGAACGTGTATCAAGTTTGATACATTGTCACTATCGAAAAAAAAAACGGTGGGTTACGTCCTTTTTCTTTTCCACAGTCGATATGTTACAGACATCTGTGTCCGCTTGGTATTCGAGTGGCTAATTTAATATTAAGTCCCGCCCTGTTTATAATATTTCTATCTTAACTATACACTTCATAAACAAACTATCATGATCAATTCTAAATTTAATCAAGACATATAATACAGAATACAATTTAATTAAGACTCAGAATTCCGGTGCTTAGGCAAATTCTGGGAGTGGGTATATATTCTGTATACACGGTGACTCCTCACACCTCAAAGTCGTCTGGGTGAGGGTATATCTTCATTAAATCTCTTGATATTGTGGTCTCTATAAAACATTTAACTCAATTTCGATTCTGTTTACACACTTCATGAGTAAATAGACGAGACAAGAGGTTTCCTATTTATATAGGTGCTATGTATCATGTACACACAATATGCATGGCGTACATGGGATTTAAAATAATGGGTAAAGTTATTTTTTTTTACACTTACTGTCAAAGTAACTGCTAAGCTTTTAGTCGAGTGTTCAGTAACGTTGACTAGGGAATTTAATCCCACATCCTTTTTTTTTGATCATTGGATTTCGGGATCCACATTTTATTCAGGATTATCGGGATCTCGGAATCTCGGGATAAATCATTCTTTTTTTTTTTAATTAAAACAAATATTTGACATTACAGCTAACGCAAATGGATATATTTTAAAGTTGAAAGACCATACGAGAAAAATTCGATGAGAGTTTTATTTAAACTTACTCGAGATCGACTCGAGGTAAATTGGCATCACAAACACTCATGTCTTAGGTCTCAAATTTTAAATTTGACATTCATTTTACCGGGAATCGAACCCAGACCCATCTGGTCAATAGAGCAATCTCTAACCAACTAGGCCACAGCTCTTTAGCTCCATCCTTTGACAAATGTTACGTCTGTCATTGAGTTGGTTAATCCAGCAGCCCTATTGACCTTTTTTTAGGTATATTTAACATGTTTTATATGTTAAAGTGAATCTCGAAAACCAGGGAATAATACTAAGACTAGATCGCGAAAATTGGCCGGGATTGGAAGCCCCAACGTTGGCTTTAGTCAATAGTTATTATTCCAGTGCAGAGAATTTCATGAATTGATTATCGAATCGAATTATAGATAGATGTCTAAAGTTATCTCTGAACAAGCTCGCTTATCCCAAAAATAGAGGGCATTACTCAAGGTCTATGTTACCGTCATTTCCTTCTAAAAAAAGAAAAGTTAAAAACCCGTGTAACAAGAAGTTTTTCATTTAAAAAAATGTTGTTTAATAACCAGGGAAAGTTAATGTAAACTTAGATGTTTTTCAATTTCAATTCGACGACTTGTTAATGTCAATTGTCCTCGAGTTCATCTCAAGCGACTTACAAAAAATAACTCTCATAAATTTATTTCATATCGACTGTGGAAAGGAAAAAGGACGTAACCCACACATATCAAATTTTACAGGAGACGCAAAAAACGTATTTTGATAATTTTGGGCCATATCCAAATAATGAATTATACACAACCTTGAAGTCCACGGAGACTTCTTAACTGGTGTTCAATTGACATAATCTAATATAAATTAAAGAAATTGTGTAAGAAAAACCTTTAATTCAGTCTTTTTTCTTGATTTTAATTTTTTACAAGATTATCTTTTTCAAACTTAAAAGCTAAATTTAGATACTTATTCGGCATTTGCAGCCTGCATCCTTTTGATAGAACGTGTATCAAGTTTGATAAATTGTGATTATCGAAAAAAAAACTGTTTTAAAAAAACTGTGGGTTACGTCCTTTTTCCTTTCCACAGTCGATATGATATCTTTCTTTCGACTTTAAAATATTTGGGCCATTGGCATAAGTTGTAATGCCCAATATTACAAATAAAATGTCTGTAATATATGGGTCATATGGTGCAGCGGTTAGCGTTTTTGGCTTACGTGCAGGATCTCACTGGTTCTAGTCCCAGTATGAACAGCATTTCTTCGATTTATCGATTTCTGTGTCTGTGTTGCCTAAAAATTTCCTCCCACTCTTCCGATTCTAAGATAAATAGGCGCAGCGAGAACGATTAGTTAACCACTAGTCCTGTTCTAGCCTTATCCTTCTATCCTTACTATTATCTTTGAAAAAAGAAAAGTTGAGTGATCCTTCTGTTGGGATACCTCCTTTAGGAGGATATATGCTTTACATTGAGAGCTGACATGGATTAAAAATAAATGTTTACTTTTATTGCAAGTAGTTTTTTAATCTATTATTATATATTAAAAAATATTTTTACTGTCTAAAGACTTACCTGTCAAAAGATAAAGTTGATTCTCTGAAATAAAAGTTGTTGTAAAAAATAATTTGAAGTTCGCCGGGTTCTCCACTTTTATACCCTATATAAATATAATCATAAAACCTATTCCAACAAACAAAAATAAATATAATTCTTAAAATTACTCACCATTCAAATCTGTGGCCATTCCCATGGGCTAATCCTTTTCGCCAGCAATGTATTTAAACTCAATGATACATTTATTTATTATATAAACACGAAACATTCATTTACTAAGCGTCAGTTAAAGTTCATCCGTGCACTTGAACGCCTGAAGATACCGAAAGGCGAAACCCATGTCGTTAGTGACAAAATTTGTGTAAATGTACATTATATAAACGATTCAAATTTAATATTAAAATTCCATCAAGCACCTTCAGTCGATGTCTTAAATTATAATTTGAGGTGTTTCATCCAGAAAAAAAATACTAATTGAAATGATCATTAATTTTATTTTAAAAAGCTGCAATTTTCTGTATTCATCGATAATGGCATCAAGATTGACTTTGGTATTTGTTAGAAAAGAAAACTTGAAAAACTGCATACCACCCCCTATTTAAATAGAGCACCAAACTGATCTCATATTTTATATTGCTCGAAACTTCCTTTTTAGCACCGTCCTAAGCTATTCTTGAATCCCACTGTACGCCTGCTGCATTATTGAGTATTAGGGATTGTAAAGTCACGGCTTTTTTGAAATCCCGGGATACGAGACATTAAATTGTCACGTCCCGGGAAATTCTCGCGTTCTGAGATCGTAGTATGTCGGTGTAGTAATTTGTGTGAACAAATATAAGTATGTGCATTGATTATACCAGTTAATTATATAAAGGCAGGAAACTTTCCCTGCATTTTAATATTAAGTTATCTGTATCAGATGCGCATTAATGTATTTATATTTTGATATTATAACACAGTTATTATCTATTTAACATAAAATATCGAGACTAGAAACTGTATTCTAAAATTAGAACTTTTTCATTTGATGTTTACTCAGAACTTTCAATCTGTTATCAATTTCTGTCAAGATAGTGACGATATATAAATGCATATCGACTGTGGAAAGGAAAAAAAACGTAACCCACACATATAAAATTTTACAGGAGGCGCAAAAAACGTGTTTTGATGATTTTGGGCCATATGTAAATTAGGAATTATACACAATCTTGAAATGCACGAAGAATTCTTAACTGGTGTTTAATTAACGTAATCTAATATTAATTAAAGAAGTTGTCTTAGAAAAACCTTCATTTCAGTCTTTTTTCTTGGTTTTAACTTTTTACAAAGTAATCTTTTTTAAACGTAAAAGCTTAATTTAGATACTTATTCGGCATTTGAAGCTTGCATCCTTTTGATAGAACGTGTATCAAGTTTGATACATTGTGATTATCGAAAAAAACCTGTCTTTTTTTCTCTCCACAGTCGATATTAATGAGCTTGGAAACGAAGATATTTTTTTTAATATTATTCATCACTTAATTGAAAAATCAATATTTACCTACTTAGAAAGATAACCCTTTAAGTAATTTTGTAATATATAATTCGATTTTTTCTTTTGGCTATAAACTTTGTAGGTAACTTATGAACGAGAATTGTAGGGAATAGAGACTGGCAAAAGCGTCGATTTCCCGGGAAATAATTCCCGCGTTGTCTCGGCACAGAGTCCCTGTTGAGTGTATTGGCATATCGCTTTAGCATAGCTGCGGTTTTCCATGCTCAGTATTAGCATTCTGTCAATGAGCCGCCAAATCCATACAGCGTCGTTGAATATTTGCCAAATGATTACGAATTATTTGCCTTTCTACTGGGTCTCTCTCTATATTTGGCGACACACACTTTGCGTGATACCAATTTTGGGACCGTATCATCGAATTTAAAGGTAAATAGTAACGAGAAGTGTATCCAAAATTTTATCACACCACCAAAGCACTGTTTGAATGAGCCAATAGTGAATTCAAATCATTTGCGCAGATCGATAGATTTAAAGACAGTCAAAGAAAACCTTTGTTATTGTTGAGAAGCGTGCTAGAATTTTTCTCTTCTACCCTTCTTAGCAGGGTATCACAGAACTGAATAGTGATAAATGTCAGCAGTGGCGAATTATGCTCACGAGAGGCCCCACGCGCAATTTTGGAGGCCGTCTCTTTTTGATAACATAAAAACGTCAGAAAATTGCTTGTAAAATATTAAAAAATCAAAACAAAATGTGTATAGGCTATATAATATAAGCCATTCAAGATTCGGAAGCCCCATGCGCACGTTTCATTCGATTGTAAGAGTAATTCGCCACTGGATGTCAGTGATTGGTGAGGAAATGCAGAGGAATGTGTAGAGTAGAGGAAACTAGCTGAGGTGACCATGGTTTATCCGGAATGTAACGTCATAAAATAAAAAAATGCACCTCTTAGCGGTAGGCTGCCGACACAAGAATTTCGCTTAATCTCAAAGCATTTCTCAGTGTTCTGGAGAAAGATTGAATTTTTTAATCTCTCGTATGATATTATATGCAATATTTAAATAAACAATTGATTGTTACTTAATACACTTATAATATGTAACAATATGCAATTTACCGTAAACGTATCAATGTAAATGGTTAAAAATGTAATACTGTATGCAATGGCGGCTGGTTAATGTGGCATTGGATCAATTCACCCCTTGTATATGCAGGAGCGGTTGTATTTCATTAAATAATATTAAAACATGACATTTATACCATTCTCTCATTTTAAATTCTTCCTGTATTTTTTGTCTATAATAAATATTTTATTTTATTTAAGACAATAAGCAGAATTTTAGACAGGAAGCCCACAACACTAGAAATCATTTCGTTTTTTACATTTTTTTTTGGTAAAACAACAAAATAAAACACCCACCCAAATGAATTAGAATTTGTAACGTCATCAGTAAACAAGCAGCGGTCCACGGGCAGATCGAAACTAACATCGAAGCGATCTTCACATTGACACAGTTAAAGCACTTAAATTTGGTTACGGCTTAAATCCACTTCCAAATGATTAGTGATTACAGAGATAGCAGTTTTGTTCTCTGGCCAAACATTTACCTATGCGACGCCGCAAAGTTTGGCCGCCGAAACTTTCTCTCCTGCTAATCGAATTTTCGCATCGATTGATTAATTGTTCGGGATGCGTAGCCACTCGCTCGCACTCAGGGTTGCCATACATTAGTGGTAGTGTACCCCCGAATTCAGGACGCACATTCAATAACAATTTTTAATTATCTTCTTTAATAAGTCCATATCGACTGTGGAAAGGGAAAAGGACGTAACCTACACATGTAAAATTTTACAGGAGGCGCAAAAAACGTGTTTCGATGATTTTGGGCCATATGCAAATTATGAATTATACACAATCTCGAAGTGCACGGAGACTTATAAACTGGTGTTAAATTGACATAATCTAATATTAATTAAAGAAATTGTCGAGGAAAAACCGTTATTTCAGTCTTTTTTCTTGATTTTATTATATTACATCTTTTTCAAACATAAAAGATAAATTTAGATACTAATTCGGCATTTGCAGCTTGCATCCTTTATCATTGTTTGATACACTGTGATTATCGAATAAAAAATGTTTTGAAAAAACTGTGGGTTACGTCCTTTTTCCTTTCCACAGTCGATATTTATGAAAGCAAGTGTGAAATAAATTAAAACAATAAGAAATTTAAATCGTTAAAATTATGTACATTCACACAGATTTTGTCACTAACGACCAGGGTTTCGCATTTCGGCATCTCCAGATGTTCAAGTGCACGAATGAACTTAAACTAACGCTTATTAAATGAATGTTTCGTGTTTATGTAAGAAATAAATGTATCATTTAGTTTAAAGCCATTGCCGGCGAAAAGGATTAGCCCATGGGAATGCCCACAGATTTGAATGGTAATAATTGATCTTCAAGGACAATTTCAAACATTTTAAATTGTTAATATTATCAACCCTCATGGCGCAGTGATTAGCGTTGTGGGCTTCCGTGCCGGATCTCGTGGGTTCGAGTCCCAATACGAACAGCATTTTATCGATTTCTATTCGAAAGCATGAGTGTTTATGATGTCTAAAGAAATCCTTCCCACCCTTTCCTATCTTTTAATAACGGTGCGTAGCGAGAGCGATTAGTTAACCACTTGTCCTGTTCTAGCCTTATCCTTCTATCCCTACTACTTTTTATAAAAGGAGAGGTTGAGCAACTGAGTAAAAACGGTTCTCGTATAAAAGAAACTCCATATGCTCGACATGAATTTAAACAAAATGTATCTAAATATTCCAGTTATTATACAGATACTTTGGAATTGCATGACAATATCAATAGTGTAACAATGATATATTGGCTTTAATTCTTCTTCTTCTTCTTTGACCATATTCGCTCCCTACATGGAGTATATTGCTACCATGCGGTATATGCATAGTAACTTCTCCTCCGTCAATTGCTTTGCTTTCCCCCATGACATTCCAGCGTCCCTCAGTTCTTCCAAAAATACATCCGATGAATTGCACTTGAAGGTCGTTCAAAACCTCGGAATCCTACTGGTTTGAAGAAGAGGCAGGCAGGATCTGGGTTCTATATGACCAGTGACGTAACAAGGCGCTCTCTTGAGGTGCCCCAATCACCGAGTTTATCTCGAAATTAAATTACCTTGAAATGCTTTTATTTAGGTCTTTAAAATTAAAATATATCTGTGTTTTATTATGTAGGTTAAACATTTAACAATATCAATGTCGTAATTTTCCATTTTATGCCACTGTTGCTTTCAGGTAAGTTATTGACGACTTTTTTTTCCCGGTAGGAATTGTAGCGTTACAAAACCAATACATTATAATACTACAATTCTGTGTGCAAAACGAAGAAAACGTTAAGTC
The DNA here is from genome assembly GCA_030503985.1 of Himalopsyche tibetana. Classification (NCBI taxonomy): domain Eukaryota; kingdom Metazoa; phylum Arthropoda; class Insecta; order Trichoptera; family Rhyacophilidae; genus Himalopsyche; species Himalopsyche tibetana. The sequence goes on along the minus strand of JAPJYX010000052.1, from coordinate 1,334,985 downwards.
TACCACATTTAAAAATAAGTTGAAAATAGCTACAATACATAATTAAATGCGTATGTAAGAAGAACAGTCAAATAGGCATTCCCATTAAACATCTATTTTGTCTCTCCTGAAAAGTACAGATTTAAAATTTAACCCCTTTCACCTTTCACACAAAGATATATACACGTTTTATATGTGAATAAAATCGATATTTTTTTTGATAACGGGAGACAATAACAGAAGTTAATAAAAACACAATATGCCTTTGTACTTTATTCCACTTTATTTAAAAGGTCAGGAGTGTCAGGACTGATTGCGAGCATTGTCAACTGATCAACTTATATTTTTTATCAGTTGACAATGCTCGCAATCAGTCCTGACATAGCAGTCTTAAGTTCCAAGCAGTGTTGTAGAAAAAACAGCAAAAAAGACCGGGCCGTTGAATCCCAGCCTCTCCTACCAAATTGTATGGCGGTTATACGTAGATCAACTCTAAATTCCAATTTATGAGCTTTTTTTTCGTTGAATATAACATGTTTGTTTGAAAGATTTCTTGTATGGATATTCTGTGATTCTTTGGTGTTATTAATTAACAATTTACGATACATCGGAAGGGTCATTTATTAATACAGTGAACACCCTAAAAGTGAATATTAGAAGTTATGAGTGAAACTGACGTAGCATTGGAAAACTTGATTGTATACACATTCAAAAATCAGTTTGAAAACGTTTCCATTCATAGAATCAAAACAAAAGCTCGAAAGCTTTGAACACTTTTCTACAAAACCAGAGTCGTGTTCATGTTAAACATGACCAATTTCTGTGACCAAAGACAAACTTGGTCATAGCAGTCGTACTGTTTGTTGTCAAAGATGTCATGCAAATATTACACTGTAATAAGCCATGTATTTTGTAGAAACGTGCTTTCATTACTTCAAAGATGCATTCGAATCCTAGATGATTTGTTTACTGTAGCAATGAGTTGGCTTACATACTTCGCACACAGAATACTTCAGGCTATTATTTGCAAGCCCGGCTCATTCCATAATTGTTGCAACATGAACCATTAATGTAATTTAGTAGATAAAAAGTATTTTTAGAAATCAGTCTCAAACATGGCTTTATAGTATACAAAATATCATTTCAAAGTAATTTAAAACTAAAAAAATCTTTTAACCACTTGAATACCAAACGGACACCGGTGTCTAGAACATATGCAAGCGAACACGGATGTCCAAGACATTTAAAAAATCAAATACTTGGTATTCTAATGGAACATAAGCAATATTTTGATGAATATGTGTAGTGCTATCTATACTGAGTCAATATAGGTTTTTAAAACATCAAATTCGAGTGTTTATTAGGAAAAAATATTTTTCTTAAAAACACGCAGTATCTCTGGGACATATTAATGATTTATTTGCGCGGTATTCAAGCGGTTAAAATGTACACTGTTTTTTAAAATGAAATTCAAGTTTCATTTTTAACCATTTTGGAATGAGCAGTGTTTGTAAATAATACCCTCATTTGATATGGAATGTTAAATAAAATTAATAGTCACTTACTGGCAAGGGAGGATAGATTATTTTTGGATTTGAAAACATTTATGTTCACTCTATTTTGTCGAATTGGCGTCTGTGAAGGATGTCAAGGGTTCAAGCCCAGGTACGGACTGCATATTTTAATCAATAAATCGATGCATGGATGTTTGTAGTGTCTGAAAATGTCTTCCCACCCTTTCTTTTCATAAAATAACGTAGCGCTGCGAAAAGGATAAGCAAATCTTGTGATATCCCTATCCTTCTATCCATATTCTCTTAAAAATGAAAGGTTGAACAAGTAAGTAACAAAGTTACTTCCATTAAAACATGATGTGAGATGTTATGGATTAAAAAAAATGTTATTTCTCGAATAACGAGTGCAATATAGAAGTTTTCATTGAAATTGGAAAGTATATAAGTAGCGATGAACTGCCAATATGTTAATAAGGGGCTCGCTTAATATGAAAGCAATCGGTGTTCTGGGGAAAGGGTTAGTTTTTTTATAACTTATATGCAACTGTATGCAATACTTAAATAAGCAATCGGTTTTACTAAATACACCTGCAGTATGTAACAATTTGCAATTTACCTTTAACTTATTAATGATGATGGGTACAAATGTACTACTGTGTATACTGAAGCATTCGTAGATAATATATAAGTCAGAAATTGTACTATTTTAATCTGAGAATAGTGTTTTCTCTTTAATTAACAAGGGGCTCTCCGGCCTTAGTAAAATTTAACAAAAGGCTCGCGTGAACTCCTCCGAGCCCCCTCCAGTGCAACCCTGTATATAAGTAAATGGACTGATTTAGTTTAGCAGTCAAGAATTATTCATTCTATCTTATTGAAAAGTTGCATCAAGCTTTAGTTATGAATCTTTGTTGAAAAATGCGCATTTGATCATGAAAATGAAGCGTATTGACAGATATTAGCTAATTATTAGTGCTTTTCAAGCGAAGTCTTTCAACGATTACAGTATCAGAATAAATAGTGGCTGAGCTGCTGAATGTCAATCATTTTTTGTAAAGCATCTTCAGTTGAGATGTGTTCATCAAAAGACATTTATTCTTCACTTTGAAACATGATTGAAAATAATATGACGTTTTTTGTAAAGGCTTAAATAATATAAAATTACGACAATTAAATCAAATTTCATTATGATGTATCAATTGATTTTCAGACATATTCGATAGTTGCACATTGCTTTATAATGTATATATCGACTGTGGAAAATAAAAAGCACATAATCCACAGCTTTTTCGATAATCACAATGTATTAAACTTGATACACGTTCAATCAAAAAGATGTAAGCTGCAAATGCCAAACTAGTATCTTAATTTAGCTTTTATGTTTAAAAAAAGATGAGCTTGTGAAAATTGAAACAAAGAAAAAAGACTGAAAAAAAGTTTTTCATAGACAATTTCTTTAATTAATATTAGAATATGTCAATTAAACACCAGTTTTAAAGTCTCCGTGCACTTCAAGGTTATGTATATTTCATGTCACCCGCTGTGGTCTAGTTGGTTAGAGCTTGCTCTACCGATCAGGTGGGTTTGGGTTCGATTCCCGGTAAGGTCAATGTCAAATTGGATGTTTTCAATTTTTCAATTGAGATCTAAGACATGGGTGTTTGTGACGTCAATTCTTCTTGGGTTAATCTCATGTGACTTACAAAAATTTCTCATCAAGTTTATTTCGTATGATCTTTCAACTTAAAAACTTTCAAATATTTGACGCATTGGCGTAAGCTGTAATGTCAAATATTTTTTTAATTATAAAAAAAAAAAAAATTGCATATGGCCCAAAATCAAGAAAACACGTTTTTGTGCCTCCTGTAAAATTTGCTATGTATGGGTTACGTCATTTTTCCTTTCCACAGTTGATATAATATCATATATTATTCGATTATATATAATATTTCTGTTTATATATTTGTATTTTGCACTGCTTTATAATTATGATTTTATTATTTGGCAACCCTATTCTCAATCGATTTATTCATTAATTATTATTTGTGTACGAACATGTTCGAATAGGCAGGGATAACTTGCAGCCAATATGTAAGACAATACACGAGGGGCGTGTTACAAAGGAAAAGGGCTTCGAGTCGTGTGATACTTGTAAACTTTCAGAATATTTGTCTGGCTCTTGTTACAAGTTAAATAACTTTCCTTATTCCTCACCGACCTCCGTGGCTTAGCGGAAAGGTTCTGCAATATTATCTACGATGAAGAAGCTGTCGGCCGGAATTTATTGGAAGTTGCTATTTGAAGACATGTGCATCGGACATCGACCACGAATATTGTAATTAGATAGATTGTTTTTTTTGTTGTTTTAACGACACAGTTAATAAACACAGTATCTTAACCCAACATTTTTAGCACCGTAATTTATGCAAAGACTTTTCATGAGTTTTCATGAGTGCCGGCGTGAGGATATTTGGCGCCCTAAGCAAACTTTATTGGCGCCTCCTTTTTATCATTTTCTCCCATTTTTTTTTCGATATAAAAAAATTAACCACAGAAACTGACCTGCTTTTAATGTGGATTATATAGCCTCCTAATGGAGGTATCACAACAGTATTTTTCTACGAGAACTGTTTGTTACTCAGTGGTTCAACCTTTTCCCTTTTAAGAGAGTAAGTAGTAAAGATACTCTACATGTTAAAGTATAAAAAATAATTTTAGTACCTAATTTATGCGCCCCCTTATGATTTACGCCTTAGGCGATTGCCTGTTTCGCCTGTATGGTGGCGCCGGCCCTGCATGATGTCTATTATTATTTTATTCATATTTCAAAAGTTACGAAGTGAAAAATGAGATTGAAAGTCTACTAGCTAACCTAACCTAACTACAAAGTTTTAGTGGAAAGTAATGATTAATATTCCGTTGATTTTACGACATCTTTTACTAGAAAAATTAAAATATATTCTAATTGTGTGTATTGAATTCATATTTGTATGGAGACTGTGAAGCATCATAGACAAAACACTATTTGCAACAGTTTGAAAGCGATGAACGAAACAAGCACAAAATAAAAAGATTTACATTCATAGGGGATAAAATATTTAGTACCTAAAATGCGAGCTATGTTATAATAGTCCTACGACAGGATGTACTCGATGGAGTTGAAGGATCCTGGCATGTCATGCGAAGGATCAAAGCAATTGGCGGGAGACAGAGAATCTATTATATGCTCTACATGTAGAGCGAACATAATTATTTAAGAAGACTATGCAAGAATAGATTCTGAATGATCGTTCCCCAAAGCAATTTGCCACGTAACGTTGAGGTAAAAAATTTATTTATTGATTTGTGATTTTTATTTCACGGAAATTTTGTTTGTGGTATTTGTATCTTTGATAATCTTTTTCATTCATTAACCGTTTGAGAAGTATGGCCTTAATAGAAGTCTGCACGGGCCGAAATTTTATAATATTAACCGTTCCGAGCCTGAAAAACTCAGGCCCGACCCGGCCCGGGCCCGAGTCTAATACCGCACTTGTTACCCGAACCCGGCCCGAATCTCTATACTCCTCAACCCGAAAAAACCCGTTTTTTACAAATTTACGATTCACTATAGAACTAGTTATAATTAAAATCATCATGGCTGACTTAAGACACGAACATAGTCTAAAATATTTTTCTGAATATATAAATTCTTTACCCGGGCCTGGCCCGAGCCCGAATCTCAATTGCGCTTACCCGCCCGAACCCGGATAGGCCTTAATATTTATTGCCATTCTAATGCTTTTAATTGGTTTGTATTTATTTCTTACCATATGTATAAAAAAACATGTATGTCGACTGTGGAAAGGAAAAAGGACGTAGCCCACACAAAGAAAATTTTACAGGAGGCACAAAAAACGTGTTTTGATGATTTTGGGCCATATGCAAATTATGAATTATACACAAACTTGAAGTGCACGCAGACTTCTAAACTGGTGTTTAATTGACATAATCTAAGATTAATTAAAGAAACTGTCTAGGAAAAACATTTTTTTCAGTCTTTTTTCTTGGTTTAAATTTTCACAAGTTCTTTTTTCAAACTTAAAAGCTAAATTTAGATACTAATTCTGCATTTGCATCTTATATCCTTTTGATAGAACGTGCATCAAGTTTGATACATTGTGATTATCAAAAAAGCTGTTTTGAAAAAACTTTGGGTTACATCCTTTTGCCTTTCCACAGTCGATGTGTTTTTTTGCAGTCGCATTGTTTTTATTATTTCTTCAAATTATCAAAAAAATGTAAAAAGGTTAATATTTGTCAGAATCAGAAGTGGTACATTATTGAGCGTAAAATTATATTTCGGCGTCTAATCATTCATGGAATCAACGTCAGGAGAGCGGGACATGTTTACAGAAGAAAGCAAAACAAATCTAGGCTCAAATTGGAAGTAATAGTTTCTAAAAGTTACTGAAAAGCAAAAATAAGTTCGTTTATTTACATTTTTAATTATGCATTATAAAAAAAGTATTTTTGTACCTTAAATATTCTTCCCAGACTGACCAATAAAATCCTGATTTAGTAAAAATACCTCACTTTCAAAGGGTTAATGCCATACAATAAATAAACAGTCCGCTAATTATGCTAAATAAATGGACCATACAGTAAAATTCAGGAGCGTATACGGTAAAAATATATACATGCATGAATAAATAACACACACATTTGGAGTACGCAAAAAATGAATAGGCAATCGTAATTTAAAGGATATGTTAAAATAATGATAATTTAAACGCTTATTCGTCACGAATTAATTTGAAGTGTGTTAGGAGTGAGTACACACACATAAAGCGTCAACAATTACGAACACAGGATTCATGCAAATACATGCAAAATAAATCAAAACATTCGAGAACTTTCCATATTATGCGAGGGAGTGTCATGAAAACAACAACAGCTGTCAAAGGGCAGCCATTACGAATTCAAACGTCATTCATTGTTGCCAGCCGAAAAAATAGCAGGGATGACTATTTGTTATACTTGATAAATTTCTGCAATAATATTTATTATGTGTGTGGCATTTAAAAAAAATAATCACATCTAAAATACAATAAATACTACATCATTTTGAAAGATTAATAAAAAAATGTTTGATTATATTTTTTATTATTCATGCCCGCTCCCAACGTAAATTGTATGGCCTCCTACTTGAGGAATCTCAACAGAAGTCTTTCTACGAAAACTGTTTGTTACTTAGTCGCTCAACCTCTCTTATCCAAAGGGAGTAAGTAGTAGGGATAGAAGGATAAAGGTAAGACATGACAATTAAATAACTAAGCCACACAAAATACGGTGAAGAGTTATTTAAATGAAAAGAATAAAGGTAGCATGCAAACAACACAAATGTGTTGAATTTAATGATAGTAACCGAAGAGTCTTATATTCGGTCAACTTGTATAAAAATGTCAAACGCAATCATAAACTTTCAACATAAATAATAGAATTCACAACTATGGCATACCAGTTGGTATCACGTTAAATATTGTCTTTAATCATAGAAAAACTCAGTTACTGTTGAATCATAAGACTTTGATATCATTTTGTTCTTATTTTCTGGCGCTATATCTCAGGGTAAACCTTTCCAGCCTCAATTAATCTACTTCACTTCACTGAGACCTTGGACTGGCAAGTCTTGCGGCACCCGTTCACTAAGTGAAATTGCAATCTTATAATGCTCCGTCTTCACTCAAGCGTAGATGATGTAAGACGTTTTGTAGATTTCCACCCATCCATGTTTGATATACAATCTCAAATACATATTTTCAATTTCTTGTAAAACATTATTTTTGACCATGCGTATAGTGTATTTCGCATTGATGATAAAGTGTAAATATACTGAATCTTTAGACATCCTGTACACAACAACAAAAGCGAAATCCTTTCAACCCTACGGGGGGCATCAAGTACTTTTTCTACAGCCTGTAGGTAATGTTAACCCTCGACATTTGTAGGTCAACCCTAGCGGTTCTGTGGGGGTGGGGTGCACCCATGTCATTTCAACACTCGACAGATAACTTAAACACAAAGAGGGTGGAGGCTACTCGCACCCCCGATCGCATATGGAAGGCTTTACAAAATGTTGAGTGCACTTATGTAGTTTTTCCGGTATTATTGTATTACTATAGAGTTTTGGTTTCGTTCAGGGTTTTTGGTTTAACGTAAAACCCAGTGATGGATAAGCTGTGGTGATTTGAAGTGCCTCTTTTACCCTTCAACTAAATTCTGGCCTCATTTAATGATGGTGACTATTTTTCTATTCAAAAATGTCATCGTGAACCATATCATATTTATCGGCTTAATGCTTCGGTATTATACATGTTTTATTATAAATCATAAAATTATTTAATACTCTTTATAATTATTGAAAACAGATGATCGATTATACTACAAAATCAATAATTGTAAATGTAAAGTTTTTCTTGTAAATGGAGCATTTTCTTTTTAAATTAAAATATTCCAGTGTTTCATTATAACTGTTTACGCTTTCGGCAATTGATTGGCATCTACAAATTGACTTTTGTTTTACTTTATCGCATGTAATAACGACATGTAGAATGTTAGAACGTATTTAACACATTTTTTTTAAATACCACTTGGATCACTTTACTTTTCAGGGGCTAATATATATTATATTTGTTGAAATTTCCTTTGCTATTTTATAAAACGTTTTGTAACTAAACAAAATAAGTATTAATGCTTTCGTAAAAAAGTAAAATTTTACTACAAATATGTTTTCCTATAAATAGTTAGGTTTTTCAGTAGTTTTCTGTAGTTTATGTGTTTTATTCCTCAACCCCTAGATATAAAATAGGAAAAACTATATTTGGAAACCCTTTTGATGCGTGTTAAATATAGAAACAGTATCGTTTCCATTAGCGACCGAAACACTCCTTCTCTTTGCCGTTATAAATAAATGGTCCTGTCAAAGATGTGGATAACGAAACTACAACTTCTCCCATCTTCCTCTTCTCCGCGCTTCTTACGACACGGTTCGTGTATATGGGATTCCCCGAGGCGAGTGTTGTCAGCTTGCTGAAAAGAAATAATGCTTTTATTAACAATGGGTAGAAAAAATACCTATCCTTTTCAAGGTGAGACTTAATAAAGATGTCGGCAATGCGGCACTTTATTGTTACTTAAATACATTATATTACATTCTTGTTGGCATTTTCAATATTTATAAAATGTTTTTTTAAATCACCGTCCGCTCCCTATGTAGAGCACATTACAAAGAGCATTTTTTGTACAAGAACTACTCTTTACTCTGTTGCTAAACTTCACACTGTTTTCGAAGATAGTAGTAGAGATAGAAGTATAAGGATGGCAATAGACTAGTGAAGGCGTAGGGAACCTACGGCCTGTTGGCTACCCTGGTTTGGCCTTCTGGCCAATTCTGAAATTCCGCACATTTTGTATTTGAAAATCCTTGAAAGACCTAAGAAAAAAGTCCTACGCTGACTTTGGGAAATCCGCAAATTTCTGGGCTTTAGAAATTGGTATGATTTTTTTTTCGGCGAAAGATTCTCTAGTCAATGTTTACTGCGGTCTTATGTCGAATCAGAAAAATGTATGCGGCCTTTAGAGAAGAAAAGGTTCCCCACGCCTGGACTAGCGGTTTACTAATCGCTCTCGCTACTTCCAGTTATAAAAGGATCGGAACAGTGAGAAAGAATTTATAGACATCATAAACACATATGCCTTCGAATATGAAATGTCAATTGAGATTAATAAAAAAATATAGTTGAGATCTAAGACATGTGGACCTGTGATTAAGATTAGTTATACCGGACGATTTTATCAACACCAGTATTTTCGGTATTTCGTATTAAAAAACCTTTCCAATTATTCAATAACCGGGCGTAGCGAGAGCGATTAGTTAACCACTAGTTCTGTCCTAGCCTTATCCTTATATCCCTACTACTTTCGTTGAAAAAGAGAGGTCGAGCGACTGAGTAATATGCAGTTCCCGTCGAAAAATTTCTGTTGAGACCACTTCATTAGAAGGCCATATGATTCACATTGGAAGTAGACATGGATTTAAAAAAAGTGTAAATAAAGCAACAAAAAATAGGCCAATTATGTTCCTCGATGCTTCTCCAGCGCCTCGGTGCCAAGGGCGATCGATCTATTCGCCAGCCCATTGCTACGGCCCGGTTAATAACTTTAATGCAAAATACTAATAAAGACAGGCATATGACAGAGCTAGTGGTTAGTTAATCGATCTCGCTACCCTCTGCACCACGGATCTGACGTATTGTCATAGCATTTATAGCTACTTGTTATAACAAATTATTCAAGAAATGGTGGGGTGAAAACAATCACTTTTTCAGAGGACACTTATTTTGTCATTAAGCGTATCAGACGACGAGCAGTGGCTTTCAGGTAACGTTGTCGACTGAATTGAGATTTACTTAGTTGAGCTCCAATAAATTTGAAAACAATATTAAAGACAAATAAAATCACATTTTTACTTTTTTTGTAGATTGCGATTTTTTTAAAAAGCTCTTTCGATTCTATAAATTTATTTGAAAGTTGGTTGTGTACGTCTTTAAAGTTAATAAAATATCTTTAAAACATTTAATTTATCAGGCAATGTACATTATACTAATATAATTTGGAGTATTTCAGAATGAAGTTGTGGGAAATATAAACTTAAAAGCGTGAACTGTTAGCGGCGGATTAAAAACCTGGGAGGCCTTAGGCGCAATAAAATGTAGTGGCCCTGTATTTCGAATAACATAAAAGCGTTGTAAAATTGCATTAAAAAAAATAGTGAATACAACCAAAAACAGTGACATTGATCACTTGGTAACAAGCCCGGCGGAATGCTTTAAAATATTAATTTGATTATGAACAGTGGTGTAGAGTGAACTTTAAAATCCTGGCAGCACTGATTAATTATAATATTTAATGTTCTCTGACCACAGTGATCCAATTTCTGCACTAACAAATTTCCAAAACGTTCTTCCAATGCATAACTACAAAAATTATTTTATTATATTTACGTTAAATTAAACGTTCAAATCATCTAGAAAAGGTGTTGGAGCACCTTCACCCCACTACACCATAATTTTAATTTGTATGGATCATTGAATGCTAAATTTAAATATGAATGACAAAAATAAACCGTCAAAAACGCATTTGAATTGCTTATGCTTTTATTTGATACTATTTAATATATTTTTTAAATCATTTTTAAAAAAATCCCAAGCTAGCAACACTCGATACAAAATTCTCACCACGCTGAAACCTAAAGAGCAAACATTGGCGTACCACATTTCAAGCGAGAGTGGCGACGGTAAAAAAAAACACTTTCGATTTTCGTGTCACAGGTCCTTGATTACTTCAGCTTGGCTGGTTGAGTGATACGCAGGATTGAAAATGTAGTAGTGTACCACAGGATGTTGGGCACATCCTTTGGTAATGTCTGAAGACGAAAAATGATACAGAATAATTACTCAAATCAGTTCAACTGACATTACGGAATGCAACAAAGTGAACTATATTGTATTTGGTAACATAAATATTACTGATGAGTTCAATATGAAATGTTAGCTTAAAAATAAATAATCAGATTAATGATATTTGGTATATATTATATTAATAAAGCGTCGAGTATCAAACACGACCGAGTCATATTTTTGCCGTTGTATACATTTTTATTAATTCCGGTGGAGAACTTTAATACCCACTGAACTAGGTTTTTGAATAAGAAGTGCCGAATTAACTGATATTTTTTTAAATACAAAGTAATATTTAAAGAAGACAATTATTTGATAATGAAATACGAAATTCATACAATAATAATGATGAGAGCTTTTTTCTATTATTTTCCTTTTTCCATTTCCATTTCTAATGCGAAATACATTGCCTCCCAATGAAAGTATCTTAACAGTAGTATTTCTACGAGAATTGTTTGTTACTCACTCTTTTTTAAAGAGAGTAAAAAAGATATAAAGATATCGCAGGACCAGATTAGTGGTTAACTAATCGCTTTCACTGCGCCCCGTTATTTAAAGATCATAAGGGTGGGAAGTAATTTTCAGACTTCACAAACACCGATGTTTTTTTAACAGAAATTGATTGAAAAATGCTGTTCATAGAGGGACTCGATATTTTTCGTGTCCTGTAAAATTTGTGTTATGTTGAACTAGAGGTATTGTTTCATCATGAGTGATATATTGATTAAAGGTACCCAGATTTCGTTAGTGGACTTCAGTCTTTAACCGTTTGAATACCGCGCAAATAAATCATTAATATGCCCCAGAGATACGGCGTGTTTTTGAGAAAAATAATTTTGCCTAATATACACTCGAATTCGATATTTTAAAAACTTATATCAACTCAGTATAGATGGCACTACATATATTCATCAACGTATTGCTTATATTCTATTACAATACCAATTATTTGATTTTTTAAATGTCTTGGACAGACGTGTTTGCTTGCATATGTTCCGGACACCTGTGCCCGCTTGGTATTCAAGTGGTTAAATTAAGAGTTTTGCTATTTAAGACAAAAAATTGCTTACTATGTTTAATAATAATAATACAATTAAACCCCTTTTTATTTCCCAGCCACTGGAAACGGGAATCTCCTAAGTTTTAAGAAGTTATTGCTCTTTTTTCTAATAGGGAAGCCCCTTCAACTAAATGGCTGTCTGTTTTTAGGTTTTTACGACCAACCTTAAACCTAGACGCTAGAGAGGAAAAGTGTAACAGTAGTTGAAAATTTGGCTTTGTTTTTCAACTAAAAATGTTTTTTCTACTATCCGTTTTGCAAAGAGTAATGTATCATATTTTTTTCTGTCGAAATATTAAAGTTTCCTGTTTCCTTGTCAATGGTCAACGCTCTTATTTGCTCGACTTTATTGGTTTCCAAATCACGGGTTCGAGTCCCCCTAGGAAGAATTCATAAATTGATTTTTCTATTCAAAAAATAAAACACTCTCTTGAAACTAAGATCACATTTAATTAATATGTTCGGTTTTTCTCATCACAAGGATTATCGATTGATATGAATACACATTAAAACAGGTCTGTGGAATCGGGCAAAAAGTCGACTCCTACTACGAATTGTTTTTTTCAAATATTCCCGTTTAACTAACATATCTGTATACCATTAGACCATTGTAGTAAAAAGAATAATTCTAGAAGATTTCACCAAGATTTCAGATGATGAATTGACATACTTTTTCGATGTATTTAAATTGACACCACCTCTACTCTAGCAAAACACCCGACTCCGACTCTACAGGCCAGATAAACTACCACTAAGCCACTAAGCCAAGTAAAACTATTATAAGGGTGTCACAAACGATTGGTAATAGAAATATGATAAGAATTTAGAGATAAAGATACAAAATATATATTAATAAGTAATCACATCAGTGAATAATTATGTGAGAATGTTTACTAACAATATATCGTACATATAAACTAAATCCAGTATGTTTTTATAGTATAATTGACAATATTACAAGCACGCTATTAAAATTAATATTAATAAACGACAGTTAATTATTTATTTAAACAAAACAACGTTTTTTTATTAATATAATAATTTTTCACCAAGAGTTCATGGCATAGTGGTCAACGTCGTTGGCTTCCATGTCGTACCTCAAAAGTTCAAATCTCAGTACAAACAGATTATTTAATAAATTTTCTGTTTGAAGGCATGGATGTTTTTGATGTATAAAATATGGGAGTGTAGCGAGAGTGATAAGCCAACCACTAGTCCTGCCCTAGCCTTATCTTTTATATCCCTACTCTCTTCGAAAAAAAAGATATGTTGAGCAAATTGGTAACAAGTAGTTCTCGTAGACAAAAAACTTGTGTTGATGTATTTCTATTAGCAGGCGTTTGGAAGGGACACGGATTTTTTTAAAAAAAGTGACAGTGAACACCTGAAACTAATAAATCTTTATACCACTATAACATCTAAGTAATCATAAGTGTCAGCTACAGTAGTTTTTCAGATGGAGTTCTATTAAGTAAAATTAATACCTGTGCAACCAATGGATAGGAGATGTTGAATCAGAAAAGACCAATCAATTTATTTATTTATTTTAAAAAATGTGAAAGAAAAAGGTAACATCGCCGGTTCACTTATCAATTCCACGTTTCGATTTAATATCAAAATAAAATTAACCTTTCTGTGCCAATGTTTCTAAAAAAGTATTCTATATTTACGAAAAACTTCAAATAGAAAAGGTTAACATATTCCATACAATATTGACGCGAAGACATAAAAAATGTATCAGCACGAAGCAAGCAATACCGCTGTACTAAAAATAGGGTTGTGCTATAATATTAGACGCTCACGTAACCGTGCGGTCAACGCTGTTGTACGTTTTATTCAATGTCTACAGGTTCGGACCCAATTGCGGAAAAAAAGAATTATAGATTTTTATTCAAAGATATTATGCTATTTTGTGATCCAAGCAGTTCCTCTTTATAGCAACACCTTCTTAACTTTAATATTAAAAAGAAAAAAGCGTATCAGAAGAGTTTCTACGAAAACGTCTTGTTACTAAGTTGCTCAATTTGTCTTCCTTTTTTGAAAGAGAGTAAATAAAGAAGATAGAAGGACATGACTAGTGGTTAGCTAACTGCTCTTGCTGTGCCCCATTTTTTGGGGCAAGATTAATTCAAGACATCACATTCATTCATGCCTTCGAACAGAAATCCATACATCGATTGATAAATCAGTTTTTTTTTTTTTTTTGTATTCGATAAACTTTTTCTATTCTTTTCTGCATCACACCGAAGATGATATCTCCTCAATGATGCAGTTAAGATACATTACAGAGTTAAGATACATTATGTACAATTTGAAAGGCAACAATAAATAATAAATACAACTATATAGATATTAATACAGGTTAATTAAATGCAAAGAATTGGTATGATTACAAGTAAAAACAATTAAATAATAATAAGCAAGAATGATAGTTAATGGGACTAATAAACAACTTTTAATTTTGAGACAGATGTGATTAAGGATTGAATGGTGAGGGACAAGGAAGGTAAACTTTTTCTCCAAAAGAAGTAGCAAATTTCTTGAAGTGACAGAAATTTTCTGAAGACGAAACTAGATCTGGATGCCCGATAGGACCATCACGATTATTTTTACATGACAAAAACAATATGCTTCTTTCTACTGACATAATCGGGCAATTCCAGAGAATATGTTCTGAATCTTGATTACTGTCACCACAAGGGCAGTGTGGGCTAAGTTTGATTTTAAATTTATGTAACTTGGCATTAAATGCACCGTGTCCGGTGATAAATTGTGAGGTCCAGTGATCCGGAGAGAGCCAGGTTGCATTCTGACGAAAAGCAATATCTGGGAAAAATAAATAGGTAATTCTACCACGAAGGGACTTTGACCATCGACTTTGCCAAGTAGTTAAAACAGTTAGTGAGCAGAGTTTTTTCACTTCTATAAATACTTTGATTCAAATCCATGACCTCCGTGTTCTAAGTTTACAACGTTAACCACTCGATCATACAGCTGGCTTTTTTAAAAGTGGGCTCTCGTGGAAAAACTTCTATTGCAATAAGATCTTTTTTATTCCATGTAAGGCTTCTTAAAAATCTCTATTTACGATATGAATTTGAAATAACTGACTCCAGATTATACACTGTGAGAGGAAGGAGGGTAGCTGAACATTTAAAGATTTAGCGGTTGGGCGAAAAGATATCAATTGTTCGTCGAAAAAGATACACGTAATAGCCAATGGGAAGAGATTTACTATTTTCCTTTTTTGGTGATACAGTTTAGGGAGAAGCTTAATCAACTCAATCAGTTCCACTCAGTGCTCTGTTTTTCCACGCAAATCACTGATATCTAGCACTACTGAGTCATGCAACACCCAATCTTTCCAGTGAAGCTACGCCAATTCAATGCTTCATCTTCAGTTCAGATCATGTGATGAAATATATTATTTTTGTTTAAAAGTGATACAATTTAAGGCAAACTTTGACCAACTTAATCAGAGTCCTTTATTTTTTCAGGTTTTTACCTCAATTGCTGATACCTAACACTACTAAGTCATGTGACACACAATCTCTCTAAAAAGTTTACGTTAATTCAACGATTTGTCTTCCATTAGGAATAAAAAATATCGTCATCAAAAGTTGATAGACTAGTGTAAACAGCAGGTGAAAGAGCTTTTGGTAAAGAACCTCTAGACTCGATACTTTATAAAAAAATATATGCTGAACTGATACAAATAAAGTAAGGAAGTAAATGCTTCATTTTTTACTAACAACACCTGCTAGTTCGGAAACGACAAGGCGCGTTTTGAAGGTTTCCATTCTACCATGTCTCATATTAATTAATGTCCGAGTTAGAACAGATGATAAGTTTTTCCAATCCAACAATGTCTCGTTTACCATAGAAGTTTTTAAGCTCATAATTGTGCTGACTTTGTTAAATGCCACCCTCGTAGACATGGCCGAAAATCTTAAGCTATTTATCCAGGGCTTATAGCCATACAGAAAAATTTACATAATGCGAGTTTTGTAGAGACGAACATTCGTGATTCGTGTTAAGCCATGGGTGGGCTGGAGAAAGCTCGCAGGGGCTCGCGCGAGCCCCTTGTTGAATTTTACTAAGACCAGCGAGCCCCTTGTTAATTTTAGAGAAAACAATGTTTTCAAATTAAATGTATACACAACTGCAATTTTTGACATTATATATATTATCTAGAACAGCTTCAGTATACACAGTAGTACATTTTTGGCCATTTACATTGATAAGCTTACGTTAAATTGCATATTGTTACACAAAATAAGTGCATCAGGTAACAATCGATTGATTATTTAAGTATTGCATATAATTCAATCAGAGTGATAAATAAACTCACAGCTTCCCCAGAACACCGAGAATTGCTTTGGTGTAAAGCGAGCCCTTCGTTTACGTATTGGCAGCTCACCGCTGTGTTAAACGGAATATAGACTCTATAAACATTCTCTTTCTCGCAACTTTCAATTCTTACTATTGTTTTCATAACAGGCATAGCAACGCAAACATTGTTTAAGCCATGACAACCACAAGTGTGTCATAAATATTTAATCAAATATAATACAATTTTCCCTTTTCAATATAAAGCAATAGATTATTTATCATCTTATGTTTAATAATCAACTAAACAGCTCAAAAAATCACAAATAAAATATCAAAAACATGAGATTATATTATATACATATGAACCAAAAAATACTAATATACATGATTGACAACTCATTCCGAACATTGAATATTGTCAGTTAGCTGAAAACATTCTCTAAATCTAGTTTTTTTAAACACTGAACTGCTACATATGGATAGCTTATTGACACCTTATAAATTTTGTATCAATATATATATTATATAGTCTATAGACGAATCTATTAATTGCTGTTCGAAATAAAAAATAAATTAAATATTTCGCGCAGCCCTGCTTGTTCAAGGAAGTGTTCAATAGTGCGTATTGCATTGACCCAACCATTTTTGTGGGCCGGTTATGAAACACCCATCCCTTAGCCTCCCTTAGTTTACCACCCTTCCGCCAAATGATAAAAGTATATTTCTCGTTATATTAAGTGCAAATTGTAAATATCATATTATCTCTATGGAGAAAAATAATAAAAAAAAACGTAATTTAATATTTTTTTTGACAAATTTAATTTTAAAATTAGATTTTACCAACATTACGTGGTAAAGTTATCGTCTTATTCAAGGTAGTAAATTTGCATTAAGCTCCACGATGCTGTCTGTCAGAAATATTATACATGGTAAATATTAGTTTTTTTTATAGCGGTGTTGAAATAAATCCTTGAAAATGGAAAAAGGGGTGTATTTGGAAAAAAAAACACATTTTGCCCGCCTATGTGTCTTGCCTATTACCATTTCGATTAAACCCGCAGGCCGATCACGAAGCATCTTTGATATTAATGCAAATCAAATAATTTGCAGTAAAATGTTTAACGGCTGGTTTTCCATCACTTTTTATGGCTATAATAGAACACCTTAGATGCGATCGTAATGGCACAAATGTCAGTTACCGTCAACATTTCTCGTCTCGGCCGAAAAAAAACATATTCAGATGGGGTACGGTAAACATAAATTCCATAAAACAGCGATTTCCAACCTGGGAGGCACAGTCCAAAACATTTATTTACTCTATAAAACGTGTATTTATTACTATATGAAATAAAGGATGGGGAGGCGCGAAGATACTTTTTTCTTAACTCCTCCATGCTCATGATGTATTCATAGCTAGTTGAGCTATTAAATCATTCAAGCATTTTAAGCATTTATAAATAAAATGAGGGTGAAAATTAGACCTAGAATATATTTTCAAGCATATATACATTTTTAAATTATTTTAAGCTTCTAACATAGGTTTAAATACTGTCAATAAACAGTGAAACTGAGATGCCATCATGGCAGGGAACGTGATTTTTTAGGATGGCATGTTACGGGTTAAAAAGGAGGCGCAGTAGCATAATGGTTGGAAACCCCTGCCATAAAGCATTTCAAAGTTACCGCTGGAGGTTAAATTTGATAATTACGTTATTTCATTTGCTGTACTAAAACTTGTGACACGTGTTTCGTGTCTTTGAAAAGTATTATCTGACTATCGCAACGTTTACTTGTTTTTTTTTAATCCATGTCTGCTCCCAATGTGGAGCATATGGCCTCCTAATGGAGGTTTCTCAACAGAAGTTTTTCCGCGAGAACTGTTTGTTACTCAGTCGCTCAATCTCTCGTTTAGGAACCATTGCTGGTGAAACGGATTAACCCATGGGAATGCCTACAGGTTTGAATAGTGAGTAATTTCAAGAATTATATTTGCCTTGTTTGCTGGAAAAAAACCTGGTTATATTTACTTAAATATAGGATACAAGAGTGGGGAATTTGACAGATTTACCTGTTCATTAAAAATTGGCAAACTATTTAACTGTGCCCTATTTAAGTATTTCGACTGAGGGTGCTTGATGGAATTTCAATATCAAATTTGAATTGATTGAATTTTGTACTTTTCCGTGAGTTTTGTCGCTAACGACCCGGGTTTCGCCTTTCGGCATCTTCGGGCATTCCAAGTGCACGGATGTACTTGAACTGACAGTTCAGTTCACAATTCAAATGTGCCCTATTTATTTATTTTTAAAATCTCATGGAAAAACAACTTATGCCCATCTGTGTTTGGGTGTAGCATTCTAATCCCTTCGTCCACATTGAACACGTGGTTTCTGACGTCAAGTGGTCGGCGAAAGTTGAGGTATATTTTTTTAATATAAAATCGGCTTCGGTGTGTTCTGAAAGTCTAGTTTTTAATGTTCATTCGGTTTTTTCGATATAGAATGTTGTGCAACAAAATCATTGCAATCACGAAAAAACTTGTTCGGATGTACATAATTTGAACGATTTAAATTTAATTTTCCGCCAAGCACTTTCTGTCGAAATCTTAATCATTCATATTTAATAAAATAGATAGATATTAGTAATTTGTTTCAATTGAGAAGCTTGGACGTCAATAATTCCAAGATGCAATAATCGTAAAATCATAAATGACACCATGCGGACTTGGGAGTGTTCTGCTAGTTCTCGGATTATCAGTGTTAAACAATTTTATGACTATCCATTGAGGCTATTAATAGTTAACGATTATTACGCTGTTTATGTCGCCCGCTGTGGTCTAGTTGTTAAGGGATTGTCTCTACCAATCAGGCGGGTCTGGGCTCAATTACCAATAAGGCTATAAAAAGACGCCTCACATAAAATGCGCAATAAGTCGATACTAATTTTGGTGTAACTTTCGTGAATTTGTAAAATATGGAATATGAAAATCAGTGCGACTTTTCTGCTTGATGTGACTGTGAGCAGTGGCGGCCGGTCAATGTGGCATATGATCAATGCACCCCTTGTGTATGCAGGGGCGGTTATATTTCATGAAATAATATTCAAACATAACATTTATACCATTCACTCATTTTAAATTCTTCATATATTTATTGTCTATAATAAATATTTTAGAACATTTTTTTTTATTTTGTTAATATTATGAATATTATTTCATGAAATATAGCCGTCCCTGCATATACAAGGGGTGCATTGATCCAATGCCACATTGACCAGCCGCCACGGAATGCAAGTAAGTGTTTCTCAACTTTTTTGGGCCTGTGGGCTCTTTTGAGTGTCTTTATTTTTCTGTGGCCATCATACCATTGTTTTGTCTTCCCGAAATATTAGAATTTCAAAAATCAAGAAATTTGCGGAGCTTTTCCAAGAATTTCTGAATCCAAAATCATAGAAATTTGCCCCCCTAAACAAAAATAAATCTCTGTGGATTTTAAAGAAAGCCATTAAAAAAAGTGCAATTCTTCAGCAATAAGTCAGGCACGCGAGATATTTTAATATAATTTAGACCGGAGACAGAAGAGTCAATGTTTTTCACACTCCCATTTTTTTTTTCGAATTGGATCCCAATACATTACGCCTTACGTTGAGAAACACTGAAATATACACAAAAAAGGTTTGAAAACCCTGCATATAGCATGCAACGTCTTAAAGTCCAATAAAATGGTTGTTGAAGTCGTCCCAAATCGATAAAGGCAACATTGAGTGGAGTGAGTATGCCAATAACCATAATTCCAATGATTGAATCGACGATTCCACTTGATTGTGAGTCCACAAATTCTGTTTTTCCACAAATAGTTTGTCAATTAATCAGCGATGTAATGAAAACATACACGCGTTTGAACAAACATTGCCACGCATCAACAGCCGATCGTCACTTGCTAATTAACTAATTAAATTCAGTGGTGTGGCAATACTTAGTAAATATTGTTATAAAACTGTAGTATTTTCGTCGGAATCGGCGATAACGTAGTGAAAATTATTTTTATTTTTTTTGGCACAGACTTTTTTGCAAATTACAAAACGTCCTTTTTTCTTAAATTTGAATTGTTCAAACTATGTACATTCTCACAGATTTTGTCACTAACGATCCGGGTTTCACCTTTCGGCATCTTCAGGCGTTCAAGTGCACGGATGAACTTGAACTGACGTTTATTAAATGAATGTTTCGTGTTTATATAAGAAATAAATGTATCATTGAGTTTAAAGCCATTGCTGGCGAAAAGGATAAGCTCATGGGAATGCCCACAGATTTGAGAAGTAAGTAGTTTCAAGAACTATATTTTATTTGTTTGTCGGCAAAGGTTTTATGATTATATTTATATAGGGTACAAAAGTGGAGACCCAGGTAGGTTGAGTATTTCATTTAAAATCGGAAGACTATGCAATTGTGCTCTATTAATTTCCAAAATTTCCTGGAAAAAGAGTTTATGACTGTCCGTATTTGGGTGTAACATTTTTATCCCTTGTTCCTGATTGAACACGTGTCCTTCCGAAATTAAGTGATTAGCAAAAGTGGACGTGTCTTTTTTAAAAGTCCTTTTTTCTATTGGAAAATCCTTTTACCATTTATTCTTATAACGTTTTTTCACTGTTGATTTTACCAATAACAAAATGCATATAAGTTTGAAACCTTTAATAGCGCCACGTGTGGCCTGCGGACCAAGGTTTGGGCATGCCTGGCTTAAGACATCAGTAAAAACTTTCGAAAGTTCCAAGAAAAGAAAGAGTCGGCTTTGATTCAAGAATAGATTAAATAATATACAGTCGGACTAATTAAACGATGCTTAGGAAGTGAACTTTGGTTGGGTAAGTAAGTATTAAGTGCTCCCGAAATGTAAAAAAAACTCTTCGAGCTTCATTTAACTGGACGTCACTGAGCAGCTAATCTGCGTGCTTTGTGATGATGATACTCCACTAATTAGTTTCAAACATTAGCGTACTGCTAATGCACCGTGAAAGGGGGCAATTACGGTGCATGAAAACACCGAACACTACCACTCTTAAGTATTACAAATACGTAATTAATTAAAACAGCAATTATTGGATAGACCTTTGCAGCAGACAACGCGCAAAGCAATTATATTTAATCATTGTGTGTTATATTAGGTTTTATAGTAATAATTGATTGATGTTACACGAGGGAAGTAATTATAAACCATTTCTTCTTATTTTATAGAGCTACAATTAGTTACCATGGCCGTATCAATTAGTCTCTTTCAATATACTTGGTCACCAATGTTCCTAAGCCAATTGCTGACATCTAGGGCATCCAATTAACCGTTCAAATCAACTAGCTGGTTTTGGGCCTTTTTTCATATATATTCAAATATTTCGGTATTCAAGTGTTATGGATTATGTGTGAAATTAAACATTCATTTGATTTAATTCTGTTTCACTTTTATTTCATATATTTTATACAACTTTATTATAAATTACTTAATTTAAATAATATCAGAACACAAAGAAATTATCAATGAGTTTCTACTAAGCCGTTTGACATTTATATTTGAACTCTCAATTGGAACTGTAGCATAGATAATATAAAAGAATGAATATTCGTTGTTGTCCGTTGAATGTTTTATTGTTACATGTTATGTCACGGAGAATCAACATTGCACAGTGCTTGATGTTGTGTATACATTGTGCATTGAAAATGAACTAAAAAACATTTTTTAAT
Source organism: Himalopsyche tibetana (assembly GCA_030503985.1). Classification (NCBI taxonomy): domain Eukaryota; kingdom Metazoa; phylum Arthropoda; class Insecta; order Trichoptera; family Rhyacophilidae; genus Himalopsyche; species Himalopsyche tibetana. The sequence goes on along the minus strand of JAPJYX010000052.1, from coordinate 1,312,863 downwards.
ATACATAAACCATCACATATATTAATAAACTGTTTAACCCGTAACATGCCATCCTAAAAAATCACGTTCCCTGCCATGATGGCATCTCAGTTTCACTGTTTATTGACAGTATTTAAACCTATGTTAGAAGCTTAAAATAATTTAAAAATGTATATATGCTTGAAAATATATTCTAGGTCTAATTTTCACCCTCATTTTATTTATAAGTGCTTAAAATGCTTGAATGATTTAATGGCTCAACTAGCTATGAATACATCATGAGCATAGAGGAGTTAAGGTGAATTAAGATAATTTAAATCTGCCAAAGATGTATTGACAGGTTCCAAAAACGCTTTTCAATAATGTATTATTTATGAAAAACACCCGCTTACGAAATATGACTCATTATGGAGTTTATTACAACATAATTTAAGTACTGTTGGTTACTTAAATGTTCATAATCTCTAGTTCGGAGATAGTAGAGATAGAAGGATAGTGATAAGACTGGATTAGTGACTAGTAGCTTAGAGTTTTAACTAAACCTCGTAATATCGGATGGGTGAAAAAAAATATCACAAAAATCCATTCCATGTAACAGAAATTCATTTTTAGATTGAAAAAATGGTTTACTCCAATCCTCTGCATAAAGGTCTACCAGAATCTGCGCGAGCCGAAACCTGTACAGAACAGTAATAAACTGTCAAATGAAAAATGATTTAAAAAACGAATTCATTCGAAACAAAAACAAGCTGTTATTTTTTTAAAATCTTCATCATCGCCGCAAGGCTCACTTTTAATTGCGGCACTTTTATTTTATTTTCTCATTGTGTTTAATTTATGAAAACATTCAATAAATTTGCGAACGAGCCGGGGGACGGGCGGAGCGAACAATAAAATTATCATCTCGCCATTTTGTTCCGCCATTCTTAATTTAAAATAAACTTGCCAAGTGTTCCCAGCGGCGAAAAATGACAATTCGACATAAACTGCCGCCAAATTTTACCGCGACGGCCAGTGGTGTCGACGATTTTATGCCACAGTTAAATTAAATAAAAACTCGTCATTAAGTAAACGAATTATAATTTTTTGATAGTAGTAGTATATTGATTTATAAGATTAGCTTATGAGTTATCAATCAATGGTTCAAATCCTAAAATTTTTACTGTATATATTACACTGATTTAATTCTTTCTGCCATGTCGCCTTATACGCTATACATGTTAAGATGACAAGCCTTGTAGACTTATTGTAATAATCCAGCGTTTCTCAATAATATTAAGCGGAGGACTCTTTTACATTATGTGCAACACCGATGGGCAATGCGTCTATATATATTTTACCAAGTCCGCTCCCAATGTGAAGCATATGAACACCTAATGGATTTTATCTCAACAAAAGTGTTTCTACGAGAACTGTTTTTTACTCAGTTGCTCAAATTCTCTTTTTCCAAAGAGAGTAGGAATAGAAGGATAGGGCTAGGATAGGACTAGTGGGTAGCTAATTGATATCGATACGCCCCGTTCATAGGATAGGATGAGTGAGTGGGGGGAATTCAAGACATCACATACATCCATGCCTTCGAACAGAAATTCATAAATCAATTTATAAAACTGTCCGTACTGGGATTCGAGCCCGTGACCTCCGTAACCGAAAGCCATCGACGTTGACCACTCGACCACACAGGCGGTAATATATATATATATATATACCTTTAATATTACCTGCGTGTGTTAGTTCAACAAAATGAGTAACAATTTCAATTAGTTATATCAAATAAATATTATATTGCAATGAAATTTGCGTAAAAGTCTTCAAAACAAACAATATGGATACCAAAATTGTTTTTTGTGTATTTTGGCGGCTTAACAAAAATAATGCTTTTTAAATGAATACCTCTTTGATGTGTTCGCTCATTTCATTTAAGGGCAACCCTGGAGTCAAGTGCCAAACCGAAACTTGACTCGTTTACACACAATATGGTGTAAAATACTTGATTCCTCGTATCAAGTAATGTGACTTGACTATCTTCTTAGACTAGTCTTTTAACATTTAAGATATTAACCGGATTTAACATAAAGTACAGTGGAACCTCTCATAACGAGCACCTGTTATAACGAGTAATTCGAATAACGAGCAAAAAAGATTGTGAAAAGAATGCTCCCTTAATGGGTGACATTCTTTTGAGTTTTGGAAAGATCACTTTCACATCGTTGCTTGCCTCAAGATGATTGACAAAGCCGTGGGAAGAGGTTACCAAGAGAACCCTCACTTCAGCTTGGAAGAAGCTTTGCCAATGAACGTTGTCGAATGTGATTTTGAGGGGCTTAAAACAGTACCTGTGAAGTCTACAGTCAATGAGATTGTATCTTTGGCCAATACCATGGGACTGGAGGTGGATAACAATGATATTGATTGATCCACCGAAAAGCTTATGGAGTTGCATTGTTTTTCGCATTCCATGTTGTTACGCTCCTTAACAATATATAAGTTTGTATTTTTTCTTTAATACACGCTAAAAATATAAAAAAAATATTTTTTTTCTGGCATGGAACGCATTAATGTATTTTACATTGTTTTATATGGGAGAAATTCTTTCGCTTAACGAGTAAGATTCTGGAACGAATTAAACTCGCTATGAGTGGTTCCACTGTACTTAAAGCTGTCAGCGTTAACACATATACGATACCGTTGGTTTTCATTAACTGCTCCAAAAACTCTGTCATGAATTTTGTTAATATATGTGAATATTTTGATGACATTCATTACCTTGCTTCTCCGGTACAAGTCTTACATCTATAGAAAGTTACTACACTAAAACTCGACTGAGAATACAACCGACGTGGTCGAGTGTTCAACGTCGTGGGATTCCGTTGCGGTCCTCACTCGTTCGAATCCCTTTACTGACAGTTTTATAAAGTGATCTTTTAAACGATTGATGAATTGCTGTTTGAAGGCATGAATGTCTATGATGTTTAAAGTTATTTCCCGTCCCGTAATCCCGTCCAAGTTTTATCTCCAATATGTTCGAAAAATAGAAGTTAATAAACCGAATAACAATCAGTTCTCGTAGAAAATTTGTAGTTGTAATTAAACTTCTAATGTAAGTAAATATAATGAGAGTGCAAAGTGTTAAGAGTAGTTCATACTATCTGAATTGGGAGTGGACATGAAATCACTTTTATCATGCAGAAAGAAAATGTGCACGTCACTGGGAACACAGCCGCGTATTGTGTTCACTTTTTATCTATTTTTTCTTGTCCCGCATCTCTCAAGAGGGACGTCTCCCCACTTGAGAAATGCTCGAAAAACAAAAAAGGCAACGAGCCTAAGCAGGAGCGGTACAAATCTGGCACCATTACTTTGTTTCTAACCTCACAAATTGGATAATAATGCACAAGAAAAAGAATCCAAATGAATAATGACAGTTATATTTTATGGACCTGGCAACACCTGAGACAGCGACACGGACAATAAAAACGCTCGGATGATATCATCACTGCATTAGAATACAGTGTGTGCTATACAGTAATACCCCGCTTAGCGCGACCCCGTTAAGCGCGGTTTCACTATAACGCGAATTTCAAATTTCGCGCTCAAATGCCTCGCATTACGCGAAAGAGTGCGTATAAACATATTTAGTCATTAACTTCTCTATGGTCGCGGGATCCCCGCTTTCTCTGTGTTGGGTGTTATGAACGTATTTTACAAGAACGTAAACAAAACGCTACCCAAAAGACAATAGATGTATTTTTCCGTAAAAAATAAGAGTATGTATTGCATAAAGTGTTCTTAGAATTAAAGTGACTGATTAAAATGATTTGTATTTTTTTGTATTAAATTTTAACTATGTTTAATCATAAGCCTCGATATACGCGAATTTCAGTTAACGCGATTTTTTATGGAACGTATCCCTCGCGTAAAGCGGGGTATTACTGTATTTATAAGCATGCTCGAGGAGTTGAAGTCGTTGAATTGTCGTGTTTTGTGTAGAGTCGGAGTCGTAAAAAAAAATCGATGAAACCGTTTTTTTTTTAAAATTAAATGGAAACAAAAATATGTACAGTAAAATAAGTAGTAGGTATTGAAAAAAAGCATTCAAAAGACAACTTTTTTTCAGTTAATATTTTAAGATTTCGACCAAAGGTGCCTGATGGAAAAGGTTCCAACATTTATATTATGTTGGTACTTATTTTATCTTAACTTCCTTGTCAAAACTATGTTATCCTTACCTTACTTTGAAAAGCTTATATTTGCACTTTATCGTGTTGTGAGATACGAGCGATTGAATATTTAACTGATCATACGAATGTTGCTTATAAATCGATTATAAAAAAGTTGTATTGTTTCTCAGAAGCTTGTAAAATTACTGTATGAAAAAAAGTGTGTATACAGAACTCTTAAATCCTGCAAACTTCTTTATTTAAAAATGTATGACTCTGAAATTAATATATATGTTAGATTAAATCTCGCAGCTCAGAGACTAGAAAAATACTTCTCTGCCGATGGGGTTCGTTTAGGGACCCCAGTGGTCTCCTCATTATGGGCCTTATTCTTATGAATTTTTTAAAAAAATAGTCTAAGGGATTTAAAATATCTCTGCATCATTGCTCATACATTTTTTTTTATATAAAAATCTGTGGTTTTTTAATAAATAATCATATTTTAAGTTGCGCGTAAAAAAGACATCATCCCAGCACACATATGAAATTGTAACTGACGCGTTTAGCCCAGCTATCTTACGAACAATCGCCTATCGCCTCATCGCGTTATCGCGTTATCGCATATATATATAAACCACAAAAGGTCTAAAAAACTATGATATAAGAATACCTTAATTATATATAAACATTGTATCACCCATATTAAAATAGATATTAAAAAAAATGTGGGTATTGAGGTCGCATTTCTTGAGCTTAGAACCGGAAAAGTTAAGGCAAATACAAAATTTTCCGACCAAAAGGTCATTTTATGCCAAATATAGAACTTTTTCAATGTAAGGTGACGATATATAAACTGGCCTAGCAATGAGATACAAAAAACATGAACTATCTCATAGCAATCTGTTTTATATTTAAAAAGCTTTAAGCCTTACTATTATCAGTTTAAATTCTAATTCAATGAATAACCCATTTCAATCTTCAGTAACAAAATTGTCATCATTGGTTAAAATTATCATATTGATGTGACTGAAGGATGCGCTTTAAATCGCGGGAATGAGAAAAAATGGTCTGGCTGTCAATTTGAAGAACAAATCGTTTCTCATGTTTTACATTTCATTCATTTATATCTTGCTTTATCTCTGAGTTTATGAATATTTCAACCCTCTATTGTTATTTAGCAAGTTACTTCGCGCTTTGTTATAAAACTTTGTGTACTTGTTTATTAAATTTAATATGAAATTGAACATAAAACTTTTGACTCGCTCAAGCTTATACCCGCATGTTACCATTACAGTAAAACCCCCATTTACACTAAATTCTAGACAGTGTAATTCAGGGGTAGTGTAATTGTGGGTGTGAATCTCATACAAAATTAGGGATTTGGTTTTTTCCGCAAAAAATACAAAAACTAAGATTTCCCTGCAGTTTTACAAAAAAAAAAAACATATTGACGAAATATTTAGTTACCAAGTGATAAAATGCAATGGGTGCCAAAATCTCTCACATATACAGTCGTCTGATATACGTGTATAGCTTGACACGTGTTGAATACACAGACAGTCAAATCTTGGCATAGACGCTAGCCAAGATTTGACTGTATGTGCGGCACAGACGACCGTCTCGTAGTAATGACAATAAAATGCGACCGTGCAATTGGGGGATTTGCGACGAATATTTCAAGCCAGCGCGTAATTCAGGGTAGTGTAAATGGTGGTTCCATTGTACTATGAAATATTATATACATTTGCACCGCGGACCAGCGGCAAAGGAAAACGCTTTGTAATCCATAGTGGAATTTTTGAGTTTGAGTTTCTGTTTACAGTAAAATTGAGCTCATCCGGAACTTGATTATAAATGGCGTCAATTCTTTCTCTTTTTTGACCAAAATCACTCCTATTATTACCTGTCTCTTCCCAATAGTTTTGATTCCTCTCATAACATGTAAACGTACATCCTATAAATAGTTCCCGACGGTCATCCACGACAACGGAACCCAGCAGTGGGCTGCCATTACGCTAACAAGGGGCTCGCTTAATCTCAAATCAATTATCGGTGTTCTGGGAAAGTAGTGTATTTTATAACTCGTATGAAATTATGTTGGTTACTCAGTCGCTCAACCTCTCTTTTCTAAAGTAAGTAGTAGGGATAGAAGGACAAGGCTAGCACAGGACTAGTAGTTAACTAATCGCTCTCGTTCCGTCCTTTTATCGAAATATCAATCTTAATAAATAAAGGCGTGGGAGGGAGTATTTACACATCACAAACAACCATGCCTTCGAAATAAAAATGCTGTTCGTAGAAGGGCAGGGGAGGTAGATTTAGACATCACAAACAATCGAAATAATGCTGTTCATACTGGGACTCGAACCCGTGAGATCCAGCACGGAAGCCAACGATGCTAACCACTGCGCCATAGGACCCGAGTTTCTTTTTATTGTAATAAATTCAAAAATGCATGTATTAATTCTTTCAACCATATCTGCTCCCTAGTCCGGCATATGACCACTACATGGTTCCTCCAAAATTTTCTCTCCCACGTGTCCCAAACGTTCCGCATCTCCACCGAATGAGTACATCATATGGATGGTCATTAGTAGCCTTCCACGAAGGCGTGATCCATCAATACCAACAGAATTCAGGCTTTATATGGTCCCATTAGAGGTGAAGTGAACCAAATGGTATTTTATAAGAAAAAAAATGCGTTGTAATATTTTACACGTCTTTAGGTATCGTTAAAGTGAAGCAACCCCACTTTCCAATTTTGTTACATCCGTAAAATAAAAATATGCTATCCACCAAAACGCAAAGCAAAGACGTGATTGTACTTAAAAGTCCGAGACACAAGTTTTACCATTTTACTAGTTGGCTCAGTTCGCCTCTCGTAGGCCCATATGTTTTATTAGAATTCACTATGCCAAATATTATTTTTTTCGGGTATTTTTTTATCAAGAGAGTCGTGGCATGAAAAAGTTTGGGAAGCACTAAACTAGTCTACTGAGATGTTTATCTGTAAATTTTTTCTTTTATAATGATAGATTAAATACGAACGGTCGCAAAAATAAACAACTTTGTTTCATTATTACACATTGAAAATTGCTATTGAAACAACACATTACTATTACACATTGAAAACGAACAAAAACAATATTTCCAATAATAATTGATACATCACATTGTATCTTTTTTCGTTTCGCTCGAATTTATATTCAGCGAACGAAATAAAAATAAATAAAAAATGCCTACAGTTGTGCCAACCTAACAAGATTTAAAAGAGCCAGATGTACCGGGACGAGAGGATCTCTCTGTTGGGGGTGCGCTTCGAAAAAGGCCGTTTTCCCGGTCCGGGATTTTCAATCAAATTATCTGGCGCGTGCCCGGAATCCGATTGGACCGGACTAATCCTGCTCCCCCGCCGATCCGTGGACTATTAATGTAACACAAATTGAAAATTTGATCCGCCATTTGCATAATCTCGTGTGGGATTGTTGTTTTGACACTTTTGTGATATTTTATGCGAAAAGAATTGACAGCGCGGTTCGCAGGATGTTGGGATTACGCGGTTACTTCCGCAGAAGACTAATCTAGCGTGCTATAATCCCTGGGCTTGAATCACAATCGATTGTCCAGCTGACAGTAATGAAAAAAATAATTAAAATCATAAAGGTGAGTGCCACGGTTTACACTTTGTGACATCTATAATTAAGACAAATCGTAAAGTGACTTATTTACAAACATTTGTGTTATTGATAAAATCTAGCTTAATATCACTTTAAAAACACCACAGTTGAATAGAAAATTACTTATTATTATATTTCAATAACAGTTATCCGAAAAAAATATAAAGGGATTCAGTAGCGTGCTTAAGAAAAGACCTCTAATTTTTTTCAATAAAAGAAAAATATCTTGAACAAAATGCACCAATAACGATAAGTAAAAGTTAAATATCAGCATTCCTTTTTTTGGCATTTAATAATTCATCATAATTATCATCATAATAATTTAATAATAATGCATATTCATATCATTAAGCATATTCACTTTATTAATGTAGCATTTTATCACTTTGTCAAAAATTTCCCAAATTTTAATTATGTTTGTAATTACTTTCAATCGCATTCTGAATTTATGAATCTGGGATGACTTTTTAATTATATGTTAGTTGTGTTGAACATTTTAATTTTGTGTTATTTTAGAATCACTTTAATGTAATTGGCAATTTCTTTTCAATGCCAACTGTTGTGTATAACTTTTCAATTTTGTATAAATAGCATTGTTAAATTATATTTCTTATCAGTTGACAATGCTCGCAATGAGCGAAACCGGTCCTGACATATTAAATAAAGTGGAATGAAGTACAAAGGATTATTGTTTTTATTAATATAATTTAATAATTCTTTATTTGACAGTTACTATCTGAACAGTTAATTAGCAATAAATGTATAATAATAGCAGAAAAGGACAAAAGAAGCAAATGTTTATATGAAAAAAAAACAGCAATTTTGTTTCGAGATTTATCAATTTATTAAAATAAAATAAGAGGTCGCTATTTAAACCTAATGGCTTTCTTTTTATTATATACAATAAACTATAAGTGAAATAGTATAATAATGATTTTTAATGACAATTGTTTATTACACCTTTTAAATTTAAATTTGTTTTAGTATAAATGGCAATGTTAAATGGGAGCCGGTAAATTGCTCGAATTACAAATTATTCGAATTGCTTGGTTATTTAAACGATTTTTCACGACTTTTTCTACGAATTTCATTTTTATCTTGTGCGACACTTGTTTAGAGAGTGAAATATAAAAATAATTTTCGTAAGTATTTATTTTAACCGTGTTCGCTCCAAATGCGAAACAAATGATCTTTTAATGGAGTTTATCTCAACAGAAGTGTTTCTACGAGAACTGCTTATTAATTAGTTACTCAAACTGTTTCTATATATTTCCAGAAAACATAGAAGACTAGGGCTAAAACAGAACAAACGGAAACAAATTGATTATCTTGTTATTCGAGCAATTTACCGGGAACCATGTTTAATTATATTTCTTATCAGTTGACAATGCTCGCCATGAGCGAAACCTATCCTGATATATATATAAATAAAGGTAGAAATAAGTACAAAGGAATATTGTGTTTATCTTAATATTATGCATTTTAACCAAGTATTTTCAGTGAACAACCCTAAAAGTGATAAACTAACTTCTTATATTTGTTTGTGTTTTTTGAATACGCACTAAAGTGTTATTTCATACAACGCTTGTCCACTAATAATTGTCAGTGAAAAATGGACAAGCTTTAGTGTTTTAATATTTTCCTCTTGGAAGGAAAAAACATAAAAATAAGTTTTTGAAATTACACTAAAAAAAACAGTTTGGTCGTAAATGAACCCTTGGTTTGAAGATACTTCATAAAGAGGTGAAAGACGTATCATAATTTGTCACACTGCCTGTGGAATGACTAAGCTATCAATTTCGATTGTATATTTTTGTGTTCTAGCTTAGATATTTTAAAAAAAAGGTCGGAGTTGTCTGTTTTTTACATCTTCTGCTTTTACAGATCTGATTATTATGCGACATTTAGCGAAATGTCGTGTTTCTAAAACCTCGTTTACTTAACTGTCATTGCTTTTAACATAATAGTACGACTGCGGCGCTGATATTAGTAGTATAGTGTTAGACATTTAGCGGGACAATGTCCCGGCGACTTCGAGCTTAAATCTGTATGTAAAGTGATCCCAAATCTTAATTGATGCTGCAGCGGAACTTCCGCCTACGAACAGACCGGAAAGCGAATCAAAGTTTGCAGGCTCTGTTTAGTTAAGCTAAAGTCTACTTGGCAAGAGTAGAGTGCTAACAATATTATATTAAGTGAATAATATTTAGTCCAAATCCGCTCCCTATACGGAGTCTACGCCACGCCAGTCTCCTTGCTTCCTCCCAGGTCACTCCAGCGTCCCGTAACTCCACTGAGTACAGCCTGTGGATGGTCATCAGTGGCCTTCCACGACGCCGGGATCCATCCGGTTGGAAGAAGAGACAGGCAGGGTTAAGGCTCTCTTGAGGCATCCTTACCAAATCGTATACCAAAATATTATTCCTAGTAATTTCGTGGCTGTGGAATCGGCCGGAGTCGAAGTCGTGAAAAATGAGCGGCTCGATTTTTTTTTGAAAAACATATTTAATGATTTGCATTCAAACAAAATAGTCCAAAGTGTTGACTGAATAAAGATGATCGGATGGTGTATGTATAATATTAAATTATTGAAAAAAATCTTGGACTCGGAATCGTCTTTTTTTACACGAATCCACAGCCCTGCTATAAATACAACAAAATAATTTTATTGTAATTAAATAGCAATGAAAATGTGATCTCAATTTGAAAATTATTGCTTTTAGACATCTTACGTGTTCTAACGTAGAAAATAAGCATTAGTAAATAACATTTTAAGTAAGATACGTGGATCACCATTGTTGAATTTAGCACATATTGAATGTAATATGTTTTTAATTAATATCATCAAAGTTTGTATCGCACCCCTTCCCTGCGTCCAGTAGAAAAGAACAAACCTTGATTTTTATTTTGTAATTTATAACATACGGCTTGAATCAATTTTAAGTTTATTTTTAAACGTCGAGATTGATGACGCTTCTCAAAAAGGCAAAACACTTGTCACAAGTTACAGCACAAAAAGTGGAATAACAAAGTTGTCCAATTTAAATTTTATGTTATGTTCTTGTTATTTGAAACTTTTTTTGAAGGTTGTCACCTTCTTCAGTATCATATGGATACTATAATAGATTGGGGGCGATGTAACAAACTCGATTTCAATATTGATAAAAAAGTTTGAAATATACCCTTGGAATTTATAATTCATAACTGAAATAAGTTAGTCGAAAATCCGCCAGTATATTCAGATTTGATGCGTAGTAAGTAATGATTTATGTGTCATCGTAAAATTCCTAAATAGTTCAATAAGCCACAAAAATGCTTCAACGCTTGCAGTGGTGCTGTATAGTAAGTAACATTGTTGCACTTGATGAAGTCTTAGAAAATCTGTAGTTTGAGCATTGAGAATAAATACTCTCTTCAGATATCATAGGTAAAGTAGACTGATATTGTACGGAGCTCAGAGATTGGATAACGTAAAAAGAAACGCCCTGTTTTTAAGAGAAGTTCTAGTTGGTTAGGTCACGTGCTGTTAATGCCTGCGTCGGGCCTCGATAATTTTTTTCCGACTGAAAGAATTTCGGCATCCTAGAGTACTGTCAGTCACTATCGATGATATAATCTCGGCGAAACTTAAGGGCGCTGGTCTGTTTGGAAGACAGCAGATGAAAATTCAGGAGACAGGGAATCATCGAGTCTTTAAGTAGTGGCTTTATGGTGGCGAATTTCGCCAACAAAGAAGGGAGAAGATAATTACTAAATCAAAAACAGACGAAATGTATTTGTTATTCATATTAATAAGTTTCTTTTTCTCACTTTTAAAAAAAGTGTTATGTATCAAAATGATTAATTAGGTTTCAAGTTTGTTTATATTATGTATTATCATATATATAAGACCCCTTTTGTGGGTATTTAAAGCCCTGCTGTCTGATTTAACTATTTTGCAATCAGTGCATTATTTATTTCAGTTATATAATTTATTGGCCGTAGCTCACTCATCGTGGCTGTAACTAGATGAAAGTTAAGATTAAGAGGAAAGGGTGATCCTTATAAAAACACAATTAGTAACGTTATCCCATTGGCAAGATGGGCAAACTTGGAGTCACGTATCTTCAAAATTATAATTATCATTAGCACAATTCCTACCAACTTGGAAAGTAGGCTTTTCCTTCTTTAAAATCTGGAACACTTTCATCTTCGCTTATCTGATCTAGGAATTTTTCAGTTACTTATTGTATATTTAAATATAAGTAAGAGAAATAATCTGAGTCGCTTATTTCTTTTTGAAATTTTTAGTAAGATGTCCACATTTTGCCAAAATCTAACAAAATGCGTACAAAAAATATATAATGATTTCGAATGTAGAAAGGCAAAGAGAACGCAACCCCCAGTTTTTTCAAAATGGTTTCTTTCGCTAATCAGCAGGGGGCAGTAAGGCTTTTAATCCCGGTATCCCGGATCCCGAAATCCCAGAATTGTGACAGTATTAATCACGGGATTTTGTATTGAGAAAGTTGCGCGAAAGGTAATAAAAGAAGGTTCCAAATTTTGGTTTAATTTGGGAATTCCGTAAATTTATTTGCATTGATTGTATATATTTATTTTACGGAGATAGCACTATTACAATGTGTATTAACTGGGGTTACTTCATTTTTACTATACTTTAAAAGTACAGAATACTACAGAATGCATCTCACTTTTTTTTCTTCTAAAATACCACTTGGCTCGCTTCACCTATAATGGGCCTAATTGAAAAATTAATTTATAAAACTGTACGTACTAAGATTCAATCCAGCGACCTCCGTAACAAAACTTAACGACGTTGACCATTCAACAACGCAGGTGGGAATTTTAGTACTGAGCAGATAAATAAAAGCCTTTATCCATTCATCTTTGTATATACAATTAATCTAACATTTAATTACTGTTTTATCAAAAGTATTGTCAAATATTATATATTGATTTAACACACGCAAAAGGCATTTAGTAATATCTTTTGTCTATTCTGAAAAGGATCTTTTGAGAGCTTTAGTAGTGTGAAATGAGGAGATGTTAAAATCGACGAGCGGAAAAATCTTTTATTTTCATACATGACTGCCTCCAAAGTAGCTTATTTTCTTATTGTATACAGAAAAGGTATTGCTAAATATGGATGCTTTTTGCTTAAAATTTATTTTGAATATCAGTTACTTTTTTATCGTTACTTTAGTACTCGGTTCTCCAACTGGTGGGCAGTGAAATTAGTTGCGACCAACAACTTTATATATACTCAAAAATATATTGTAAATACAGTCAACCCTTAGTCCGAATCTCTACGCCATAGGAATATTAAGTTACAGGGACTATTCGCCCATATAAAATTTGAGGTTAGGTTTTTTCAATTGTATTTTGAGAATTGAACGTAATCATTTTTTTCCATTTACATATATACATATATTCCTCTAATAAAAATAATAAAACATTTTTAGTACTTTTTCCACATAAAATTTATTAGATCAGGACCGGTTTCGCTCATGATGAGCATTGTCAACTGATAAGAAAAACAATAAAACAGTGATATTTATACAAAAGTTAAGTGATAAAAACAAGGTATGACAAACAATTGGTATTACAACCTAGCAAAAGAATTGAAGTAAAATACAAGGAAAATAAACTATAAATAAAAAGTTGAAGACCACTTAGCAATGAAACTATTATGACAAAAATCAATTAGGTATGAATTATCATTACCAAAGTAAAAACCAACAATTAGTGTATATAATAAATAAATCTTAATGTCTTGTCAACCAAATTGAGTTTGGAAAATCCAGTAGAGTTTAATCCCGCAAAATTGATTCCTGCGAAAAGAATAAAGGCAATATCAATTCTTACAAAATAAAAGCAAACTGAGAAAATTAAAATTCTAACGAAATAAAACAGTTTATAGTTTACAGTTTATAGTTTATTTTCCTTGTATTTTACTTCAATTCTTTTGCTAGGTTGTAATACCAATTGTTTGTCATACCTTGTTTTTATCACTTAACTTTTGTATAAATATCACTGTTTTATTGTTTTTCTTATCAGTTGACAATGCTCATCATGAGCGAAACCGGTCCTGATCTAATAAATTTTATGTGGAAAAAGTACTAAAAATGTTTTATTATTTTTATTATAATGCCATTCCACCAAGTATTGACAGTGAACACCTTAAAAGTGATATATTCCTCTGTTTATTCAGTAGGAGCGTTACACTATATATTGCATAAAAATACTTGACTTCCATAGACAAAGTGAAGATCCGTTCAAAGAGTTTTAAAATCCGCATAGCTAGCGAGTTAAAATATACCCAAAATCACATATTTTTTAAAAAGAAAATTAGGGAAAAAACACAGCTTAAAAATAGCTTCAAAGTATTTTTTATTATTGTTAAAACTTAAATGCGCGTTTAGTTTGATTGATTTAGAATGAAATGATTTTCTGATTTACTGTAAAGTTGGAGAGCTTTGCAGTTATTTTTTCAGTGAAGGGAAATGAATTTTCTTCCACTTCGTCATCGTTTTCTGATTAACTTAACACTTAGTTTGGTGCCATCAATGCAAGATTTTTTAAATCGTAATTTCATTCTTCTTAATTGTTCTTATAGAAGATTCGTCTAAGTGGAAATGTTCACCAATCGCGTTAGTTCTTTCTCTTATTTGCAAGAATTTTTTTCTTTTCAAAGAAATCATTTTTCGTTGCTGCTTTTGTTTGTCTATTGGAGTTCATTAAATCTTATACTAAAGTGAAAATGAATTAGGATGAAAAAATAACGCTAAATAACTTATAAATTGCATAAAAAGAAGATTGACTGTATATATTGTATATATGCAACGCACACCCAGCCAACTAACTACAGGGGTTGTAACTTGCAAGCGTCACCCAAAACACGTCAGACAACCAATGAAGAAAAAGCCCAGATCGCCCGTAATAACCACTCCTGACCTCAACCTCCATGGGTACAATTAAAGTGGACGGAAAGTTAAACACCACACACCACGACCAACATCACAGATCAGACTACAAAAGACCACCAGACTGAAGCACCATAAGATGACCTATCCTATACAAGCTAATAATGTGATTACGCAAGCTGCTGGCTGCAGTTACATTTGTGCAATAATAGTAGCTGTTTATGTATACATTTTAGAACTCTTTTTTTACCGATTGATATGAATTATTTTACTTAATATTTATTTTTTTAAATTAAAAAGTATATTTAGCATTACAGCTAATGCCAATACCCCAAGTATTTTCAAAGTTGAAAGATTATACGAGAAAGACTTGATAAGATTTTATTATAAGTCGCTCGAGGTAAATTGATATCACAAACACTATGTATTAGGTCTCAAATTTAATTTAAAAAATCTAAATTTGACATTGACCTTACTGGAAATGAAGCCAAGACCCGCTTGGTCGGTAGGGCAAGCTCTAACCAAATAGACCACAGCGGGTTGTATATTGTTACATGGTATAAAAATATTACTTAACATTCGATGGATTTAATATTTAGTGCCAGGGGTGGGCTAGAAGGAACTTAGAGGGGTCCGTCCGCAAGAGCCCCATCTTAAATTTTACCAATTCTGGCGAGCCTCTTGTAAATTGAAAAGAAAACAATATTTTCAGATCAAATTAGTATTTAACTGCAATTTCTGACTTGTATATTATCCACGACAGCTTCAGTATACACAGTAGTATATTCTTAACCATTTAGATTGATAAATTTACGGTAAATTGCATATTGTTACATACTATAAGTGTATTAAGTAACAGTCGATTTCTTATTTAACTATTGCGTATAATTTATCAATTTTTTTAAAAAAGTATTTGACATTACAGTTTACGCCAATGCGTCAAATATTTTCAAGTTGAAAGATCATACGAGATATACTCGATGAGAATTTTTGTTAGTCACATGTGATTGACTCAAGGAGAATTAACTTCACAAACACCCATGTCTTAGATCTCATTATTAAAATTGAAAAACTACAATATGACATTGTCGATTGATACTTGCTCGGTAGAGCAAGCTCTAACCAACTAGACCACAGCGGGTGACTGTAATTGCCTAGGAGTGATAAAAAAATATTCACTCCTTCCCCGAAATACCTAGAATTGCTTTGAGATTAAGCGAGCCCCTTAACGTATTGGAAACCTACCGCTAATTATTATGTATACTTTTATTAGACTGATAAAAAAAATCTGACTCTTCCCCAGAACACGGCAAATTGCCCCTTGCTAACAAATTGAAAACCCATCGCTGGTTACACTCACCCTTACCTGAGGCATCTATGTACTTTAAATATAATGCCTTGATAGACTTTAAAGGTCTTTAACATGAATATTTGCTGATAGCGGGTAAATTATAATAACAAAGGTATCGACAGTTGAGTAACGATATTGACTATAAATATAATGTTTCCTTGATATCAGCACATCTCATAATTTAGAGCTTATAGCTGTTTGCGTATCGCTATCATCTGGAATTACTTGCTGTATATTTTATGACGTACGTGCATAGGATTTATATAGAACAGCTTAGAGGCTGTATCGTCGTAGGCCGTAGCACACGACACGGGCGAAGTCAAAATCCACCCCGTGAATCGAAAAATTATTATTTTCTATATGCTTATATTGTATACTACTTTTAAGCCACTCAAAGTGTTATCCACCACCATCACGCACCCTTTCTTTACAAACCCTTCACAAGTCGAAAAATCACAGATATAAAACTATTCCAAAAGAATACAAAGATAAAATGATTTCTGTTTTGTTTTGAAAACCATTTTTTTTAAATCAGTGTTCGCTCTCAATGTAGAACGGTGTTTTTTAGCCGGGGGAAATGCGCAAATCATTAATATTTATTACTTTTTTTGTTGTTAAAACGCATTTTCAAAAAAATAAAATACCAAATTAGTATCTCGCATAATAACTCTTTGAAGCTCACATCAAGCACTAGTTTTGCACTAATTTTATTTTTATTTTTTTCGAATTGTACGTGTCACATAATATACATTTTTTTTTACCGTGTCCGCTCCCAATGTGAAGCATATGGACTCCTAATGAAGTTTATCTCAACAGAAGTGTTTCTACAGTCGCTCAACCTCTCTTTTTCCAAAGAGAGTAGGAATATAAGAATAGGGCTAAGACAGGACTAGTGGTTAGCTAATCGCTCTCGATACGCCCCGTTCATATGATAGAACGGGTGGGAGGGGAGAATTCAAGACATCACATACATCCCCATGCCTTCGAACAGAAATTCTTAAATCAATTTATAAAACTGTCCGCACTGGGATTCAAACCCGTGACGTCCGTAGCTGAAGTCAACGACGTTGACCACTCGACCACACAGGCGGCATTTATTTACGAAAGTTAATGTAGTAATGACTAAGTGCATTTTTTATTTATATTATAGCAATTATTATTTTCCGAATTTGTTAGGTTATAGTATTGAAGAGAAGGTACATGGAGATTTTTGTAGATTCTAAGTGGGGCATGGCACAAATAAGGTTTGGAAACACTGATGTAGAGCATATGGATTTATAATAGAGGTATCACATCACAAAAACTTAGTCATTCTACCTATCTTTTTACAAATTGACATTACATGTATTAAAAGGTAGGACAGGACATGACTAGTGAATTTTCGTTTCGATGGTATGAATGTCTGTGATATCTAAAATTGCCACGCACACGTCTGGCGGAGGCATCTTAAAAATGGGACAACAGTTAATTGTTAAATTTCTTAACTAAAAAGTCTTAACCCTTTGCCCGCGTCACCAAATTTAACGAGCATGCCCTGTACGCGGCTGCTTTTTTGCGGATTTTTTAATCGCGTTTTCGACTATGAATATAGGTTGTAATATTTTTTCAACTAATCAAATATGTAAATTACCACCTAAAATAACCTTTTCAATAATAAAATACAAAATGTTTCTTGTATTTTCGGTTTAATTCAACAATAATCATTCTTCATACAATTGCGTCGTGACGTTGCCATATTGCAAAAAACCGCCACGCGCGACCGAGCACACTGCGCCACCACCATACCATGCTTATAATATTAAATTCTCGGAACAATTTCATTTTCGCCCGCACTCGATCGCTTATTTACATTATCCAAAATCTTGCATTGGTGACGTATGTTCACGGCGTGTTCCAGAAATAAATTATTTTAGCCTATATTGAATCTTTTTTGACTAATGCCATCTATTGGATTTGATAAAATATACATTAAGTAATATTTTCAACCAAGTTATACAATTTTAACACAATAGATAGCTCTTATATAGGGTTCAAAATTTCCATGACATCTATACGTGTCACGCGCGCTGAGGGCATGTTTGCTAAGACATGCATAGATGTCATATGCGGTGAGAAGCTTAATTAGTTCTTGTAGAAAACAAAATGTGATAATACCTTCATTAGGATGAAATAAGATACACATAGATTAAAATCAGTGGACATGGATTAAAGAAAATACATTCTGATGAATATGAAAAATTGTACATTGTAATTTGATAAAAAAAAAAGCTTTCGGTTTCCCTAACCCTTAATATACAACTTTTGTTTTGCGAAGCATTTTCCTTTTAAGTTTGACATTAAGAATAGAATGACTGCTCGGGTAAGCTACTGTTTGTTGGCCAGTTGCCTCGACTTTTCCCGGGCGATGGAAAACTTATGCGGAATTCCTGTGCCCAGGGCGCCGGGTCTGAAAAGCCTTCTACACGGTTAGCAAAAAGTTATCTGGGAATTTTCAGCTACTCGTCGCTGCTCACGGTTCATACTTTGTTCAAATCTTTCGCTTCCTGTTTTAATCACATCGCAGTATTATTATAAAGGGCTTAAGTTACTATCATTTACTGATGACTGTTTGCTCATCCGTTGGTTTTATACTGAACTACCAAGTGACATGACAAATTAAGTGTATTAACAATTTCTTTCTTTTCAATAATTGAGAATATCATAATTGTTGAATGGGTTTAAATTTCTCTCAATTGATATGGTACTACAAAGTGACGTAAAAAACGTAAAGCATTTCATTTTGAAACAAATAAAAGCTTTAATTTCATTTTGCACGTCAAATATTTTCAATGAATTGAGAACAATTGTCGTGGGTTGAAAACTGTTTTGAAATAATTATTAATGATTGTATTATTTACTGTGAAACTGGCTGTAGAAAACTGAATTTGAAAGTGTGTCTCATGTCCGTGAATACAAACCGTTTGTTATATGTACGAAGCCATTCGAAATGTTTGCCCTGCGAATTCATCTGCGGCCTTCTACGTTCGTTCACTCGCCGACAAATATAATAATAATATTTCAACATCAAGAATAATCCGACTAAATTCAATTCGCCCCTACTCTCCCCCCCCCCCACTGAGTGGTGGTTCTAGCCAAAATACTCGCTCAACTCTTAAGGCTGTATCACATGCAACGATTCAACCAAAGATTCGATATTGGTTTGTAGTCATCTATCTATATGGCAGGCCAGTAAGATTTTTCGTAGGTTGACAATTAAATAATGATTTTAAACAAAATTTGGTTGTCATACGCCAAAAAAAGTAAATTTAGGCATATAAAAACATTGCAGTTACAAACTGTCATTACTTGAGAAAAATTTAGTGAAAAGTAGCCAGCAAGTTTGGGGAATGGTAATTGATTTACTTCGAGCCGTTATTTGAAAGGGGGTAACGTTGCTGTGCTACGCGATACGCCCAGTAAATTATGTAAATGTGGATTGAGTAGGGTAAAACAGAGCAAACCGTGGAAAATAAGATTTGGTGAAATTTATATCATAGAATAAAGGTTTAGACTGCTTTTACTAAGCCAGCAAGTGCAGGTTCCTGACGCGATAACTTTTCTGTCGGAAAGAAATGCTATGAATGTTGGAGGTGTCTCTACGTTCATAACACCTGTCACAGACTTAGTGAAATAGCATATTTTCAAGATTATCACAAAAAACTGCAATACTGACCTGAAATTTTATTATTATTATCCATGTACGCTTCCAATGTGAAGCGTGCGGTCTCCGAATGGAGTGTCATGAAAACAACAACAGCTGTCAAAGGGCAGCCATTACGAATTCAAACGTCAATCATTGTTGCCAGCCGAAAAAATAGCAGGGATGACTATTTGTTATACTTGATAAATTTCTGCGATAATATTCGTTATCTGTGTAGCATTTTAAAAAAATCATCACATCTAAAATACAATAAATACTACATAATTTTGATAGATTAAAAAAAAATGTTTGACTATATTTTCTATTATTCATGTACGCTCCCAATGTAAATTGTATGGCCTCTTACTTTATGAAACAGAAGTTTTTCTACGAAAACTGTTTGTTACTTAGTCGCTCAACCTCTTTTATCCAAAGAGAGTAGTAGGGATAGAAGGATAAAGGTAAGACATGACAAATAGATGACTAAACTTGTTTTAAGTTACTTCCATTATGAAGGCATATGCTACACATTGAGAGCTGACATGGATAAAAAAAATAGCAAAGTAAAACAAATACCTGAGAGCGATTGCCACTCGTTGACAGTATGTACTAGTATTTGTCATTCAGTATCATTGTCGCCTGCTGTGGACCAGTTGGTTAGAGCTTGCTCTACCGATCACGCAGGTCTGGGTTCGATTCCCAGTCAGATCACACTCAATTTGAGAATTATTCAATTCAAAGTTGCGACCGAAGACTGGGTGTTTGTGATGTCAATTTACATCATTTCCTCTCCTCCCATCCTTCATGATCCTTTAATAACTGGGTGTAGCAATAGCGATTAGCCAACCACTAGTCCTGTTCTAGCCTTATTCTTCTGTCCCTACTATTGACTTTGAAAAAAGTGAGGTTGAGCGACTGAGTAACAAACAGTTCTCGTAGAAAAACTTCTGTTGAGATCCATTTTTAAGGAGGCCATATGCTCCACATTGGGAGCGAACATGGATTAAAAAAAATCATTAAATCAAACTTTGTGAAAAATCAAACAATTGACAGCGAAATCTCGTGTAATCTAGCCTTTTTCAAGGCGACGTACCATGTTATAAAAATACTTACACGATAAACAAAAGAAATACATACAAAGCATTCCGATTTATCTTTTTGACTGTTCTGTGTTCGCACAGATAAAAATATGACGTATCTGATTATGAAATGCAAGACCCTGGTAGAGATGGTAAGGAGTTGTAGCCTATAACAAGGGTAGTCAAGGGTAGCCAAGCTTGCAAACTAACCGTGGTTCTTAAAATATTTATTTATTAACCACACTCACTAACTACCCTAGTGGTTACAGTAATTATTAAGATTCAAAGAATATTCTCTGGGATTGTCCGATTATGTCAGTAGAAAGAGATATTTTATTTTCATCATGTAAAAATAGTCAAGACATCCAGATCTAGTTTCGTTTCCAAAAAAAATATGTCACTTCAAAAAATTTGCTACTTCTATTGGAGAAAAAGTTTTATTTTGTTTTATTACTGTCATTAATTAATTGATTATTGTTATCTAATTAATTTCAGTTATTTAAACATTATTTAATTTACCTTTACAGTGGAAACTTTCATAACGAGCTTAATTCGTTCCAGAATCTCACTTGTTATGTGAAACAATGTAAAATATAAGAATGCGTTCCATGCCGGAAAAAAACATTTTTCATATTTTTAACGTGTATTAATGTAAAATTACATACTTATAAATTGTTAAGAAGCGTAACAACCTGGAGTGCAACAATTTCGATTTCTAAAGGACGATAAAAGCTCATCAATATCGTTGTTATCCACCTCCAGTCCCATGGTATTGGCCAAAATACAATCTCGTTGACTGTAGACTTCACAGGTACTGTTTCAAACCCCTCAAAATCACATTCGACAACGCTCCTTGGCAAAACTTCTTCCAAACCTGAGTGAGGGTTATATTGGTAACCCCTTCCCATGCCTTGTCAATCATCTTGAGGCAAGCAACGGTGTGAAAGTGATGTTTCCAAAACTCTGCGTCAATCGCTATGTTAGCATTTTTTTCACAATATGTTTTGTTCGTTATGCGAGGTTCCACTGGATTTTTAAAAAAATATGTACAGCTTAACGACCGCACGTATTTTTTATAAAATTTCACCTGGCGAAATAAAATTTTGCGATAAATTCGCAAAACATATAATTTTACTAAATTCACTATAATTTGTAAGCAAATTGAGATATATTTACAAAATTTAATTTTCTTAGCTTCCAGATACTTTACCTATACGCATATATATGTGTCCGCCGGCCAGCAACGTTTGTTTTTCAAATACTCAAATACGCGTCCACGGTCGTTTAGCTGTTAAATAACTATATCTTGGGGATATTTTATCTTCGGTGTGATACAAAAAATAAGGATTATAGATTAAATATATATGTATCAACTAGGTGTGCTTCCTATGTGAAACATTTCATCACTGCACTGGCAAGAGTTATTAGAAAATTTTGTGTTTTTCGGGTGAGGTTTGAGCCTCAATATCTTATCATTTGTACAAGTTTGGACGTGTTTATGTTAGTCTATGGATATGTTATTTTGATTGCACCAAAAATGACAGAGAAATTAATCGAATTCGCGCGAACTAGTTCTAGTTGAACCGTGGTTTACAATCTACATGACAAGTATCGACTATATTCTCGGAATTTTTCGTAAAAAAATCAAAATAACATGTCCAAACACACACGCGTCACTCTAGTGCTAGCTGAAATTCTTTTTTGCGATACGATATTTTTATTCTGCCAAATACGATCCGGACATAAAATATACTATGTATAAACAATCATTATAACATTTTTGACTTGTCACAAATTATTTAAGACGACATTTGATCTGGATATTCGATACTACATCGAGAATTTGGGACCAGAGCTATTTTACGGTCACGTAACTCAGCATTCAAATATAAACGTTTTTGTCTTAAATATTTTACAATACAACCGTTTTAAGAGTGCTGCTTTGCTGCCCTAAAATAAAAAGGATTAGGCAATGTAACATGATTGATAAACGTCGTAATAGTGTGTGATTGGTATTGCCAGCTTTGTATCCCCTTAAAAATTGCATGGAATGTTCGCCGAGAAATGTTTTAGCTTAATTGCATAATTAAGTTATTTCAAACAATTACAGTGTTATGTGAAACGTTCCCACTAATTAATTGTAGGGAGAGTGGAATTTCAACTATCAAAGGCCAAAAGTATTCGAAATAACTTCACTAATGCCGCGAGTCCAAAAGCACATTACACTAAAGTCGAAAGTTACAAATTGGCAAGTCGAAGTTTGTCCGACGTGGCATAAGTATTTGGACCGCGACATCGAAGACAACGTATAATATAACACCAAGAGTTTATTTACTATTTTAGTTGGCGATAAACAGTTTAACAGTTGGTAAAAAAATAAATGTATATAACCAAAGATTACGATTTGAAGCAATAACCTACTGCACACGTTGTCAACTGGACAAGACGGAAAATTAACAAACGAAGCATTTGAACAAAAGAAAAACAATTATTTAATTTAAATTTTCCGGAGATTTCTGATTGTATTTGAGTTTGATTTGACGATCCATTTCGACTGTGGAAAGGAAAAAGGACCTTCAGTTTTTCCAATAATGTATACGACACACGTTCTATCAAAGGGATGGAAGCTGAAAGTGCCGAATTAGTATCTAAATAAAGCTTTAAGTTTGAAAAATGAAATGAATTGATATTAGGCTATGTCAATATAAAACCAGTTTATCAGTCACCGTGCACTTCTGGGTTGTGTATATTTAATATTTTGCTTTTAGCCTAAAATCGTCAGAAGACGTTTTTTGTGTCTCGTGTGTCGGTTAATTCCGTTTTCCTTTCCACAATCAATATTTCAAATTTGAATTGTTCAAATTATGTACATTCACACAAGTATTGTCACTAACGACCCGGGATTCGCCTTTCAGCGTCTTCAGACGTTCAAGTGCAAGGATGAACATAATTTTAACGATTCAAATTTAATTTTGAAATTCCACCTAGCACCTTCAGTCTAAATCTTATATTAGATCTACATATATTTTAAAGAGCATAAATGTGCAGTAATAATATAATTTAAAGAGTCAACATGATTAACAACAAGCTAATCTTTTTTCTACTTGCAAATTGACTAAATGTTTTGAAATCTTTTTAGTTAAATAACCTCTTTTAGTTAAATTAAATTATTACTCAGAAATTACAATAAAACCAAACACAATATAACGAAAATTCGTCTAATTTGGTTTATAGTTTATTTTAAGAATTTCATTTTACGTATTATTGTGATATTTTCATAATACTGTTATTTTATTTTCGTATTATCGATTTTCCTTATTCCCATATACGTTAATTTAACATTTTTATATTTGTAATTAAATTTCCTGTATAATTGCATTGTAATCAGTGCATTACGTAAATTTTCAGATATATAAAAGTAACAAGTTTTGAAGAAAAATATTTTCCATAAAGATTTCAATATGCATAAGTCTTGTATTGGAAAGTTCTCGCTGAATCTTTCTTCGAATTAAATTCACAATGGTTACTGCCACCTGAGCAGTACCAATAAAAGAGGAATGAAAAACAAGTGCAAAGAATAAAAATGCAGCAACGCTCGTATTTCTTTCTCTTCTTGACATATCTGACAAAAACCATTTGTCAGGCTCTTTTTAATATCGGTATTCCGATCTGATTGTACCCCTCAATTTACGTTATATTAGAGTGGGCGGAGAAGTAGACATTGTAGATAAGGATTGCAATACAAGACGTATAAACTGTCACTGTTCTGGCATAAGTTGATTTATAGTTCTGAGTAAACAGCAAATGAAAAAATTCAGCTTTGATAATGCCTCATTAATATTTTATGTTACATAGATAATTATATTATTCAAATTATGCTGATCTGACCCACATAAAAGATGGGTGAATTAATTTGATGTATTTCTTTGCTGTGGTAAAGTCTTTTTTGATTACCGATGTTAAAAAAAACGAAATACTGATATACTGGTGTTAATATCGTCACCGTTCATGGCAGAAGTTGTTAAGTAACAGAACTAACAAAAATGAGTTAATTATACAAAAAGATTCATGTAAATCAATTCTTGGTGCATTGAATAAACTAATGTGCGCCAAAAAAGTACATATTTTTATCGTATTTTTTATTATTGGATTTATTCTTAAATACAGGCTATTGTAGGGTAAAAATAGTAACGTTTTTAGTTCTACAGTTTTTATAATATTAGTTATTAACTATTTCAGCTTTCGCCATCATCAGAACTATGTTTAAACTTAAATTTTTTCTCAGCTATACTAGCTCCGAAAAGATACACAATACATCTTGTTATTCACTCTAACATCCTAATTAAAATTACAATTATAGTTCACATTACATTTATTAAATACGACTTAAGTGTTTCGAAGAACGATAAGCAATATGGAATTTTTCAAGTTAAATTAGGATAAATTAAACTGATATTTATTATTAATTACATTAGGGGTTTAAGAAATGGTGTTTAATTGATGATTGTTCGTTTATTTAAGATGTTTTGTGTATGTCTATTAATTTCAAGTTGTTTCAGTAAATTTAATTTTGGACTTTTATTAAAAAGATGTAAAATGGTTGGCGCTGAACACAAATCCATATCATGAGACTCAACAACAAAATGGTTTACAAATTGTGAGTTTGATTTTGTATTGTCGATTGATTCTTAACTATATTTGTCGGTTAGTAAATAGCCCTGAATGTAAATGCGGATATATGATTCAGGATGCTGATCACATCCTTTGGGAATGTCCAGACTTAAATAACGAACGGGAAAAATTGCTCAAGACGATACGACTATCTGTCGGATCTGTCGGCCCCGTCGGTCATGCCGACTTGGTTGCATCGAAGGCAAATTATAGGGCATTTAAAGAATTCTCCGCGTCATTTGGAAAAAAAGTTGAGTTAAATAGATAAAATCTCATGTTTTCAACTGCACTTAATTATTAATTAACTTTTAATTTCTGCACACTGTAGTGCATGCAACCAAGTCTTGAAGAATTTCTTCTCGGGACATTTCTGGCAAAATTTTGAACACGACTAACGTTGTTACGCTACGGAATACATCCTATAAAAAGAGTGTGAAGCCGTAGCGGGTGGTGGTGGGTACAACGTTGAGTACCCTAGGGAATGTAAAAAAAAAAAAAAAAACTATATTTGTGTCGGATCACAAACAGATATAATTATCTATTAACTCAATGGCTGCCACAGACAAGATATCTCGTAAAAGTTGTCGTGCTCAACACGCCAGAGACAAGTCATCTCGTCAATAACTAATTAAATTAATAGTTGAAAATTATAGCCGGCGTGCTAGGTAATTACTATTAATTATCTACGGCAGCTAAAAGGCTAAGCATACGATATTCAGACTAGAGCATTGTTTTCCAAGCTTCTGTTACCCGTAGACCCTCTTTTTTTGCCTAATATTGTGTTTTCTTATATGTATTTTTGACAGCTGACATATATCCCATGCAAATTGAAGTCTATATATACCACTTAAATTAAGCTTTATCATAATAACCTAATTTTTATTTAATGTTTACTCAGAACTATCAACTTTTACCAGTTCAGTGACGATATAAAGGTTCTGGGATCATATAGAGCTCGATATAAAACAAATCAACTTCCGTCACGGTTCACAGAAATACATTCGGGTCACAGGAAGTTGGTATTATTTCTGAGAATATTAAATCCAATATGGCTGACGTGCGAAACGGTTTCCCCGCGGTTCAATTAGCCATAAGAAGGAAATCGTGCGTCAGCGCTGCAGTGACGTCACTTTGCGGTCAACGCTGCCGGCGACGCCTCCTGACGGCCATGCACCGCATTTCACCATTGTTATTTTGACATCAAAGCTCAAATAATGTACCACGGAACTGTGCATACTCTTCCATAGTAAATATCAAACTCGGAATTCAAGCACTTCTAACCAACTTTAGGATTGAAAAGGCTTAGATTAGATTAGAGTTTAGACCATCCCGGGATTTCGGGAATGAAGATAATAAGTGAAATCCGCGAGTGTGATAAAAAAAAAACAGTAACTTGGGAATTCCGCAAATTCGGGAATCGAGTAAAAAAAATTGAAATCTGGGAAAAAGCTAAAAAAAAGGTCTAATTTTTATACTTAAGAAAATCTGTATACTATTGTCGCCTGCTGTGGCCCGGTTGGTAAGAGCTTGCTATACCGATCACGCAGGTCTGGGTTCGATTCCCGATGTAAGATGACAGTAAATTTGAGAATTATTCAATTTAAAGTTGCGATCGAAGACTGTGTGTTTGTGATGTCAATTCACATCATTTCCTCTCCTCCCATCCTTCTGAGCCTTTTATTACTGGGTGTAGCAATGGCAATTTGTTAACCACTAATCCTGTTCTAGCCTTATACTTTTTTCCTTACCACTCGCGTTGAAAAAAAAGTGAGGTTGAGCGACTGAGTAACAAACAGTTCTCGTAGAAAATTTTCTGTTGGATGGAAAAATGGAGAAAAAAGTTGAATTTTTGTTTTTATTTTGCAATTTTTGAAAAATCCAATGATTCGTTAAAGGTGGCATCGTTAACCCATTGATACCGCGCAAATAAATCATTAATATGTACCAGAGATACTGCGTGTTTTTGAGAAAAATAATTTTGCCTAATATACACTCGAATTCGATATTTTAAAAAACTATATTGATTCAAAATAGATAGCACTACACATATTCATCAAAATATTGCTTATATTATATAAGAATACCAAGTATTTGATTTTTTAAATGTCTTGGACATCCGTGTTCGCTGGCATATGTTCCGAACACCCGTGTCCGTCAAGTGGTTAATCTCAAAAAACATTCATCTGGATAATTTTACAAACTATAATGCTTGCCGTCCCTGTTTTGAATCAAAACTATGACGCAGCGATTTCCAACCTGGGAGGCGCGAACAGCCCAAAATATTGATTTACCTTTTAAAATGTACCTTTATTACTATATGAAATAAATGATGGTTAGGCGCGAAGATTTTTTTTTCTTTAAATGGAGGCGTAGTTACATAAAGATTGGAAAACACTGCTTTAACGGAAAAAAATATTTTTTCAAGAGGTATAAAAACGTTTTTTTGTTATATTTCATACGATATAATGCAGAATAAATAAAATTTAAATGTAAACGCTGTATCCTCTTTTCCTATACAAACATAACTACGTGTTATGAATGCTAGTCGAAATGCCCTTTTTATATTATATTATAGTACATTATGAATTTCCAATATGAAAAAAGGATTTTTTGGAAAAAAAGGTTTGATATAATGTCGGACACATGTCAATAAATCGAGCCTTCATGATGATTTGCATACTTAAACCTTAAACTGCCGCTTAAGGACTTCATGCATGTGTCGTTTGACTGGAACTAGTAAGGCTTTTTAAGCTGGGATGACAACTTTTACTCACTGAAGCTTTTAAAAACTTTTAAAGTGACAATTCTCGGAGAAAAGATAGTGTGAAAAAAACACTTGTACTAATTGCAAATTATTTAGTAAGATCCGCAATATATTTCTTTCCAAAGGAATGGATGTATGTGATGACCCTCCTACCATTAAAATTCTTAAATAATAAGGTGTAAAGAGAGCTATTAGATAACCCAGTAGATGGGAACCTGCGGCCTGTTGACTCGATCAAAGTATTCACTTTGATCAAAAAAATATACGCAAGCATTTGCAATAAACCCATTATATATATTCGACAGTCGGAAAAAAGAGTGGGGTAAACGTTTTCTTTGCTGCGGCCTTATGTTGAATCATATAAATGAACGTGGCCTTTAGAAATGAAAAGACTCCCCACCCTGAGCTAATCACTTGGCCTGTCTTTCTATCCCTACTACTCGTCCGATAATAAAAGAGAAATTGGGCAACTGAGTAACAATCAGGTCTTGTTGATACCTTGGTAGTATTTTAAGCACATTAGTGCATGGTTCAAAATCAGTCCCGTGCAGTTCTGCTCGGGCCATGAATGTGAGGGGTAAACTCCTTTTTTTTCTGTCGATAGCGTTGTGGAAGCCGGCCATTAAACGTTGGCTGCATATACACAACAGGTGGTGGTGGGAAACCAACTTGTTGATACCTTGGTAAGTATGCCATATGCTCTATATGGAGAATTTTAAGCAAATACAGCTGTCCAATACGAGAAGCTTAACATAGGTTCCCGGTAAATTGCTCGAATGCAATTGATCGAATACAAATTACTCGAATGGAAATTGATCGAATTACAAATTGCTCGAAAATTTTTATGAAAGTTTAAACATTAATTGCTCGTTCTTTAAAAAAATATTTATGCAAGTCGGGAAATAAAAACCATAAACTAAAAAAAAGGCATAATAAAAAAATATTTTTTATTTAAGTTGCCCGTGGTCAAGCGGAGAAGGTCGTTGGTTTTGTTTTCGGAGGTCACGGGCTTGAATCTTAATACGTACACTTTTTAATCAATTATATTTATGGATTTCTGTTTAAAGGCACTCATATATGTAATTTCTTGAAACCCTCTCACCCATTCGTACTATAAATTGGGCGTAGCAATAGTGATAAGCTAACCGTTTGCTTTGTCTTAGTCCTAGTCTTCTACGTGTTCTGGAAAATATAGAAACAGTTTGAGTAACTAATTAACAAGCAGTTCTCGTAGAAATACTTCTGTTGAGATAAACTTCACTAAGAGGTCATATGATCCACATTTGGAGCGAACACGGTTAAAATAAATACTTATTTCAATTTGAGCAATTTGTAATTCGAGAATTTGACGTTCGAGGAATTGGTTATTCGAGCAATTTCCATTCGAGCAATTGCATTCGAGCAATTTACCGGCTCCCCTTAACATACTATCAAATTACGCCATTTTCAACGAAATTTGTTTATATTGTTTATTGTAGTACAATTGCTATTTCCAAAATAACTCAACAAAAGCTGCTCATTTGATATGAATATTTGGTTTTGAAGTTCGCGGTTTGTATGAAAATTAAACTCGCTTCTCCTGTAACATTTTATAGATGGGGTTTGTTCTATTTCAATATTAAGCTACTCCCATATCTTTGAATACAAATTTAAATATCGACTGTGGAAAGGAAAAAGGACTTAACCCACAGTTTCTTCAAAACAGGTTTTTTTCGATAATCACAATGTATCAAACTTGATACACGTTTTATCAAAAGGATGCAAGCTGCAAATGCCGAATTAGTATCTAAATTTAGCTTTTTAGTTTGAAAAAATGACCTTGTAAAAAACTAAAACCAAGAAAAAAGACTGAAATAAAGGTTTTTCCTAGACAATTTCTTTAATTAATATTAGATTATGTCAATTAAACACCAGTTTAGAAGTCTCTGTGCACTTCAGGGTTGTGTATAATTCATAATTTGTATATGTCACAAAATCATCAAAACTCGTTTTAAGCGCCTCCTGTAAAATTTGATATGTGTGGGTTAAGTCCTTTTTCCTTTCCACAGTCGATATGAAAGTGTCTTTACTGAGTTTGAGATCATTGATTGCACTATCGAATAAGGTGATCGTCCAAGAGTTCTTTCTGCAATACACATATTGTTATCCTTTATTACGTGGCGACTTGGCTATAATAAGTTCAAAATACTTTTCTTAATTTCTATTTTTATTTATAAAACAATGCTCAGACTCAAGGCTGGGTCATTGGCGAAACGAATCATTGAAGTCATCGCAAAATACAGCCAGTAAAAAAACAGAACGAGTAACTGAACAGTGTAATCTTCAACATATTGTTCAAAACCTTTTCAAAATATAATATGGAAGCTATACATTTTTTATGTGCGTCATAGGGTTTGGGTCAAACCTTCGCTCCCTTAGGCCAAATGAACAGTGGCTGTAAGCTTGTAAGGATCATCTCATGAAAAGAATGCTGATTTTACTACCTTTTACATACTCAATAATACAACAACCCAAACTCAAATTTGTATATCTATAAACAGTGAACTTACGTTGTGCTGCGACCTGTTTTTATCGAAATTGAGAAAATATATGTTTAAAATCTGATATACGAATACCAGTAAAAAATGCCATATTATTGATCCCTTTTAGGGTGTTCACTGTCAATACTTGGTGGAAAGGCAGTATATTAATAAAAACACAATAATCCTTTGTACTTCATTCCACTTTATTTAATATGTCAGGACCGGTTTCGCTCATTGCGAGCATTGTCAACTGATAAGAAATATAATTTAACAATGCTATTTATACAAAATTGAAAAGTTATACACAACAATTGGCATTGAAAAGAAATTGCCAATTACATTAAAGTGATTCTTAAATAACACAAATCATATCATAGCATATTCATATCATTATTATTATTTTTTTTCCCTAGGGTACTCAACGTTGTACCCACCACCACCCGCTACGGCTTCACACTCTTCTTATAGGGTGTATTCCGTAGCGTAACAACGTTAGTCGTGTTCAAAATTTTGCCAGAAATGTCCCGAGAAGAAATTCTTCAAGACTTGGTTGCATGCACTACAGTGTGCAGAAATTAAAAGTTAATTAATAATTAAGTGCAGTTGAAAACATGAGATTTTATCTATTTAACTCAACTTTTTTTCCCAAATGACGCGGAGAATTCTTTAAATGCCCTATAATTTGCCTTCGATGCAACCTGCTGATCAATCAACAATGCTGATCACATCCTTTGGGAATCCAGACTTAAATAACGAACGGGAAAAATTGCTCAAGACGATACGACTATCTGTCGGATCTGTCGGCCCCGTCGGTCATGCCGACTTGGTTGCATCGAATTCATATCATTAAGCATATTCACTTTATTAATGTAGCATTTTATCACTTTGTCAAAAATTTCCCAAATTTTAATTATGTTTGTAATTACTTTCAATCGCCATTCTGAATTTATTAATCTGGGATGACTTTTTAATTATATGTTAGATGTGTTGAACATTTTAATTTTGTGTTATTTTAGAATCACTTTAATGTAATTGGCAATTTCTTTTCAATGCCAATTGTTGTGTATAACTTTTCAATTATGTATAAATAGCATTGTTAAATTATATTTCTTATCAGTTGACAATGCTCGCAATGAGCGAAACCGGTCCTGACATATTAAATAAAGTGGAATGAAGTACAAAGGATTATTGTGTTTTTATTGCCATATTATTGTATCAATTAAAGATTATGTGGCTATTCTATTTTGACTGGATTTTATTATCAAAACTATTAAAAGTATCTTGAATGAGATGATGTTTAAATCTAATAATCTCCTTTAAAATTCATGTTATGTAATTTAAGAATTATATTATTTGTCTGTCGGCAAAGGTTTTATGATTATATGATTTTATGATTATATAGGGTATAGAAGTGGAGATGTGGCAAAGTTCAATATTTCATTTAAAATCGGAAGACTTTGCAGCTGTGCTTTGTTGATTTCTAAAATTTCTTGGAAAAAGAGCTTATGGCTGTCCGTATTTGGGTGTAACATTTTTATCCCTTGTTCCTGATTGAACACGTGTCCTTCCGAAATTAAGTGATTAGCAAAAGTAGACGTGTCTTTTTTCAATCTAAAGGCTGCCATATGTTCTAAAACTCGGATGTTCAGTGTCCTTTCTATTTTGCCGATATAAAACTTTGTACAACAAGAGCATTGCAATCTATAAATCCCGGATTTATTTAACCAAATTTTTAGTTCAACTGACGTGCTATACACAAAATATGTACCCATTCATATTTAGATACTTTTAACATTAACATCATATTTAAAAGTCTTTTTAAAGTCCTATTCTTCTATCCTTACACTTTTCCTTATGCCACGGAATATCAATCATGTCTCGTAAAAAAGCTTGATTTGGGGTTTTTTATTAAGAGTTCATATAACAACTATAATTTTAGACTATTGAAAAAAAAATGTAAATAGTGCAGGAAGGTTAATCATATTATTATTTTCCTTGTCAAAAGCTTTTTTACACAGTTCTAAATGATCATGGTGGAAAATTCTCTTTGTATAGCACAGAGAAAATTACGACATCAGAGACGGGTTAAGTATGAGAATACGTTGCCCATTGTGGTCTAGTTGTTAAGAACTTGGCTCGACCAATCGATTCCCGGCAGGTATGGTCAATGTCAAATTAAGGTTTTTTCAATTAAAATCTGAGATCTAAGACTAAGATTGTGATGTCAATTCTCATCGAGATTATCTCGTATGATATTTTTTAATTAAAAATATTTGCCACATTGTCATTTACTGTTTTTCCAAATATGTTTTAAATTAAAATAAAAAAAAATACATTAAAAAGATGTTCGAGCAACCACCTATACAATATCGAAACTTCGTTTTACTGTTTAGACTTTGGTCTGTCGTAGAAAAAAATGTACATTTATACCTAGCACGCTGGCTTTAATTTGCAATTATTAATTCAATTAGTTATTGACTAGGTATCTCGTCTCTGACGTGTTGAGCACGAAAGAATTTGACCAGCTAAAAGTTTATCAACATTATCATTTTGTCATTTTTTTTATTAATAAAAACACAATATTCCTTTGTGATTTTACCTTTGTAATTTTATTCCACTTTTTAAGGTGTTCACTGTCAATACTTGGTGGAATGGCATTATAATAAAAATAATAAAACATTTTTAGTACTTTTTGTTGTAATAGTTTTCATTGCTAAGTGGTCTTCAACTTTTTATTTATAGTTTATTTTCCTTGTATTTTGCTTCAATTCTTTTGCTAGGTTGTAATACCAATTGTTTGTTATACCTTGTTTTTATCACTTAAATGTTGTATAAATATCACTGTTTTATTGTTTTTCTTATCAGTTGACAATGCTCATCAAGAGCGAAACCGGTCTTGATCTAATAAATTTAATGTGGAAAAAGTACTAAAAATGTTTTATTATTCCACTTTATTTAATAGGTCATTGCAAGCATGAGCGGAACCAGCCCTGACCTATTAAATAAAGTGGAATAAAGTACAAAGGAATATATTTTTTTTATTAATATAATGCCTCTCCATCGAGTATTGACAGTGAACACCCTAAAAGTAAAGGTTTCGATTACTGGATCCGATACAGCGTAAGATTCCATTATTTGACAATCGAAACACCAACATTTAAGTCAAGATGCGTTCACGAAGAACACAATCATTTATTATTTTTTTAAATATCGTTACAAGTAGTAAAAGCTCCCTCTCAAGTCAGAGTGAACTTTTAGCCGAAAACTTTTAGGTCAGTCATGCCTCCGCTGCTGGGCGGGCTGGGTGGGGAGTTGCTATTATTTTGTTGACACTGCTGTTGTTGTTTTGAATTGTTTACACTGTTGCCGAGTGTTACATTTGTGGAAACATGAAAATTATTTATTCATGAAATAATTTCATTTCATCCCACATAGGTTATACCGACAAGCCAACAATGAATTTTAAACCAGTGGCGTGGTAATGCTATTCTATATTATTGTATATATTTTGTCTTATTATATTTTTCAAGTGCATGGCGAATTGGCGTCAGCTGTTATGTCATGTACTGTAATTTTAATTTTTAACAATAAATTACATGTTGTGTAAATAATGCAGAATTTTTACACAAATCATTATTTACATTGTCAAAGATTTTCATGGTCAACTTTTATTTGTTCACTCTCAATTTTTTTTATCCACGTTTGCTCCCAATGTGAAGCATATGGCTTCCTTAATGGAGGTATCTCAAAAGATTTTTTTTACGAGAACTGTTTATTACTCTTAACTGAACCCTACCCAATAGAAAATAAGTAGCTTTTATAGTGCACCATTCTATTCTCTCGTCTGCATGTACGAAAACAAAATTCATTGTTAATATACGCCGAAAATATAAATAAAATACAGTCAACAATGTCCAAAGTTACAAGTGTTTTTTTTAAACCATGTCCGCTCCCAGTGTGGAGCATATGGACTCCTAATGGAGTTTATCTCAACAGAAGTGTTTCTACGAGAACTGCTTGTTACTCAGTTGCTCAACCACTCTTTTTACAAGAGAGTAGTAGGGAAAGAACAGGACAGGACTAGTGGTTAACTAATCGCTCTCGCTACGACCATTTATTAAAGGATCGGAAGAGTGGTAGAGTAGGAATTCTACACATCACAAACACCCATGTCTTTGAATAGAAGTGTATAAATCGACCGAAAAATTGCTGTTCATATTGGGACTCGAGCTCGTGAGATCCGGCACGGAAGCTGACAACACCAAATGACTCAAAATTTTATGAAAATACATTTCTTTGAACAAGATTAAGGTAAAACGATTGAGTAAAGGATCTGTTGAGATGCCTTTGAGCGGGGGACATGGATTTAAAAAAAACCTTGCCCACTGAAAATACACGTCACTGCGTTTTACGCATATTTTAAATTATAAATTAGGTTTGTTATTATGGTTTTGGTGGAAAATTAATTTTCGAAATATGCATGTCAGGCTAATGAAGCTTGTCAAATAATTTTGCGATGCATTTTAATCGCTTGAATTCGTCCAGCGTATAGTTACTATCAATATGCAGGCAAAATTGATTAAATTTATCATGAAATGTATACCAGAAATATATATTAAAATATACGTCTAACTGAAAATTGCAATAGTTTTTTTTAAATTATATAACTTTATCACATATACGATTTTCATACAGTTTATTAAAATGCAACACTTAACCACTTGAATAACGCGCAAATAAAGCATTAATATTTCCCAGAGATACTGCGTGTTTTTGAGAAAAATAATTGTGCCTATTATACACTCGAATTTGATATTTTAAAAACCTATATTGACTCAAAATAGATAGCAGTACACATATTCATCA
Organism: Himalopsyche tibetana; assembly: GCA_030503985.1. NCBI lineage: Eukaryota > Metazoa > Arthropoda > Insecta > Trichoptera > Rhyacophilidae > Himalopsyche > Himalopsyche tibetana. The sequence continues at coordinate 1,277,192 of JAPJYX010000052.1, read as the reverse complement.
AAAAATTGCTTATATTCTATTAGAATACCAAGTATTTGATTTTTTAAATGTCTTGGACATCCATGTTCGCTTGCATATCGACTGTGGAAATGAAAAAGGACGTAACCCACACAGATCAAATTTTACAGGAGGCGCAAAAAACGTGTTTAGATGATATTGGGCCATATGCAAATTATGAATTATACACAACCTTGAAGTGCACGGAGACTTCTAAACTGGTGTTTAATTGACATAATCTAATATTAATTAAAGAAATTGTTTAAGAAACACCTTTATTTCAAGTCTTTTTTCTTGGTTTTAATTTTTTACAAGGTCATCTTTTTCAAACTTACAAGCTTAATTTAGATACTAATTCGGCATTTGCAGCTTGCATCCTTTTAGTAGAACGTGTATCAAGTTTGATACATTGTGATTATAGAAAAAAAGCTGTTTTGAAAAAACTGTGGGTTACGTTCTTTTTCCTTTCTGCAGTCGATATGTTCCGGACCCCTGTGTCCGCATGGTATTCAAGTGGTTAAAATCACTATACACGATTTAATTAGTAAATGCTATTATAATGAACCAAGATTTTTTCACATTTAGAAAGTTCACTGTCAATACTTTCAATAAAAACACAATATTCCTTTGTACTTTATTCCACGTTATTTAAAAGGTCAGGAACGGTTGTGCTCATTGACAATCATTGACGCTCATTGACACCAGTTGACAATGCTCGCAATGTGCGAAACCGGTCTCGATGTTTGTTTTGCGAAAAAGGCAAAAAAAAGTTTGTACTTTTCGTATCATTTATGCATTTAATTGTTGAAGCATTTATCATATAATCATTTCTATTAATAATGAGATGGATGAACCTGATGTAATGCCATCAATTTTTTTTAAACCATGTCCGCTCCCAATGTGGAGCATATGGACTCCTAATGGAGTTTATCTCAACAGAAGTGTTTCTACGACAACTGCTTGTTACTCAGTTGCTCAACCTCTCATTTTCCAAAGAGAGTGGGGATAGAAGGATAGGGCTAGGACAGAATTAGTGGTAAGTTAATCGCTCTCGATACGCCCCGTTCATAGGATAGTATGGGTGAGAGGGGGGAATTTAAAACATCACATACATCCATGCCTTTGTACAGAAATTCATAAATCGATTGAAAAATCAATTTATAAAACTGTCCGTACCGGGATTTGAACGAGGGCCCTCCGTAGCCGAAGCCAACAACGTTGACCACTCGACCATACAGGCGGCAATTAATTAATGTTTTGTAATTTGTTATTTCATATATAATATTGATTGGATGCTGCTGAAAAAATGCCTGTCAACGTTGGTTGGTTTAAAAATTGATTTTTGACCACTTGAAAAAATATTTTTGTCGTATATTATCACCTTTCAAAAATCGGACAACACTGCCAATAGCATTTGTATAATTTGAGTTTTGTGTCCGTTATTTTCACTATAGATAATATACCTAAATGATGACGACGCCAATAACTGTAGAAAAATATCTACAAATTTTATGAAGTCTACAACAGTATTGGTTTCTGCTATAATGATAAATAAAAAATCTTTTTTTGATTTTATATAGTATCTACACTTCCATTCAAAGCATATATTATAGGCTCTAAAAGTGTCCATTTGTCGAACCCCGCTTTACATTGTTCGATTATGTCAAAGCGCAAATTCAATTTGCGATTTTCCGCGCAGAGTACAATAACGAACACGCTCAGGTCCTTCCCGCTCAAGTTTGCTCCATTGCAATATTTAAAAAAAAGCATTTACCTTTAACTTTCGCGTTCGTCGATTGGAACCTTTCCCAGTGCTCCATATGGGCGAAGGCTACATAATTTACATTTGAGGACTCAGAAATCAAAAGCGGCAGGTTTTACAATCCCAAAATCTTTTCTTTTTCAACAGTTAGATGTTTATTAAAATAGCTCGTTTAAGATTTTTGATTACGGTATTTTATTTAAAGTATATAAATGCCACCTATGTGGCCGAGAGGTCAACGTTGTTGGCTTCGGCTACGGAGGGCCCGGGTTAAAATTCCGGTACGGACAGTTTTATAAATTGATTTTTCAATCGATTTATGAATTTCTGTTCAAAGGCATGGATGTATGTGTTGTCTTGAATTCCTTCATCTCACCCATCCTTTCCTATGAACGGGGCGTATCGAGAGCGATTAGCTTACCACTAATCCTGTCCTAGCCTTATCCTTCTATCCCTACTCTCTTTGGAAAATGAGAGGTTGAGCAACTGAGTAACAAACAGTTCTCGTAGAAACACTTCTGTTGAGATAAACTCCATTAGGAGTCCATATGCTCCACATTAGGAGCGGACATGGTTTAAAAAATATAAATACCGTTTATATTGACTCCCCATTTGTTATACCGGTAATGACATTTTCAATATCTAGTTGAATGACTACCTCAATAAGCAAAACTGCCACATTTGTAATAAACCAATTAAAAAGCCATTATTAAGAGGTCTTTACATACAAAAAAGTCACTGCTTAGTTCGCTTTATGGGCTGGTGGAACCATTAGTACATATTTATTAAAAAACCAATAAATGGAGAGTTCTATAGATTCATGCGAACTGACGTTTCCACAATCCATACGAATGGCATTATTGTGGAAGATCTGTGATTTCAAAACAACAAAACGGCGAACCTGCTACACAGCGCGTGCCACAATTAATTTATTTAAGGTATCATTTGACAATTTCGTGAATTGGCCTCCACGATCGTGTGATTTAATACTTCTGGATTATTTTCTGTGAGGATATTTAAAATCGATAGTCTACGCCGATAAACTAAAGACGATAGACTGCTTGGAAGCCAATATTCTTCAAATATGCACTTCCAGATTGCGTTTTCTTCCAGCCAGCTGCGGCGTTCATATGTCAGAAATCATACATGGCATAAAATCACCTCTCCTATAAAGCCAGTACCATGACAATACGACGATTTTCGCCGAAACATCCTACATTCAAATTGAAATTAACTTGCATTGGTCACCTAAAGGTAAAAAAACAATTTAAATGAGTCGTAAATGGGTGCAACTAGACCTGCCGTGACGTCATAGATATGTACAAGCGGAATAATCCCGTAAAACGGCGGGAAATCCGTCAAAAGAGGTTAGGTTAGGCGGCCGCGTTTTCAGCGACATCACGAACACGCAATCATACGCCTCGCCCATCACCTGATAAGTAATTCCAATTTCAAAATAGAGACTGCCGCGTCTGTTATCTACCAACTGTTAGTTGGTTCGTATATGCACGGGAAATTAATACATTATTATTCACGCAGCCTTGCACGCGAACCGAATTTATGAACATGTAATTATTATTGTGTATATATCAAGCATTGTTCTGAATTGTCTTTTAAACGATTTCATTTGTACACAAATTAGGAAGTTACGATAGTTTCAAATTTTCTCTCGCAAGAGGTGGAGATTTTGGTCAACAAAATCTGATCCTACACGAAGTAAACATATTTAAAAAAATATTAGATACATTCCATGGGAAACACGTCTAAGTAGAATGGCGCAAGCAAGGTACTGCTAAATCAGGCATGCATAACCTTTTTTTCTAGCAGACTGCAAAGGAAAACAAAATTTAAAGTACGCTTTATCCACTTTTAAGAAAACCGTGTAAAAATATAAATAAATGAAAGATAGGTTCCGATACATTTAACCGTGCTATTTCGAACCACAAAAAAAAGAATTAGTCGTATTTTTTTTTCTTAATCCATGTCCGCTCCCAATGTGAACCATATGAAATCCTAATGGAGATTATTTCAACAGAAGATTTTCAACGATAACTGCTTGTTACACAGTGGCCGAAAGTCTTGGTCTTTCGAAGAGAGTAGGGATAAAAGGATGGTCTAGGATATGATTAGTGGTTGTTTTGAGATTGGAATGGGGGGAGAGAAGGGGGAATAACTACAATAAAAACATTTTTATGAAATATTTAAATATACATATCGACTGTGGAAAGGAAAAAGGACTTAACCCACAGTCTCTTCAAAACAGTTTTTTTTCGATAATCACAATGTATCAAACTTGATACACGTTCTATCAAAAGGATGCAAGCTGCAAATGCTGAATTAGTATCTAAATTTAGCTTTTAAGTTTGAAAAAATGACCTTGTAAAAAAGTAAAACCAATAAAAATTACTGAAATAAAGGTTTTTCCTAGACAATTTCTTTAATTAATATTAGATTATGTCAATTAAACACCAGTTTAGAAGTCTCCGTGCACTTCAGAGTTGTTTATAATTCATAATTTGCATATGTCACAAAATCATCAAAACTCATTTTAAGCGCCTCCTGTAAAATTTGATATGTGTGGTTTAAGTCCTTTTTCCTTTCCACAGTCGATATTGTATTTATAATTCAAATGTTTATGCAATCATTATCATTGTTAATTTAAAAACAAATCTTTAGATTTTTACTCAATATATGGAGTACGTAGTAAGCTGCAAAATCATATTCAATTTTTTGCCAGTAAGTTTATTTATATGAACCAATTTATTCTGAAAAACAAGGAAAAAGCTTCTTCACATATAAAATTTCGACTGAAGGCGCTTGGTGTAATTTCAATATTAAATTTGAATCGTTGAAAATATGTACATTCATACAAGTTTTGTCACTAACGACCCGGGTTTCGCTTTTCGGTATCTTCAGCGTTCAAGTGCACGGATGAACTTGAACTGACGCTTAGTAAATGAATGTTTCGTTTTTATATAATAAATAAATGTATCATTGAGCTTAAAGCCATTGCTGGCGAAAAGGATTCGCCCATGGGGATGCCCACAGATTTGAATGGTGAGTAGTTTTAATAATTATATTTATTTTTGTTTTCCCGGTTTTCGACTTTTGGCATCTTCAATCTTTCAGCAAAATAAATATACTTCTTGAAATTACTCACCATTCAAATCTGTAGGCATTCCCATGAGTTAATCCATTTCACCAGCAATGGCTTTAATCTTAGTGATACACTTATTTACTAAACGTCCGTTCAAGCTCATTAATGCACGGCTGCAGATTCCGAAAGGCGAAACCCTGGTTGTTAGTGAGTGACAAAACTTGTGTGAATGTACATAATTTGAACGGTTCAAATTTCTTTCACTTTTCTCAAATTCAATGATTTACTTTTAAAAATTTGTACTATATTTTAATTTTAAAAGGTGAAACATTCAATGGCTAAAAAAATATTCACGTGTAGTGCGTCTTTGGTTTAACCGAAAGTGATTAGGGTATCCAATCCCGGAGCCTTTTTGTGATCCCGGGATTGATTCATTTTCAATCCCGGGATTGAGCACTCATCGTGAAATCGTGTATAATTTGCAAAAGTCGTTTTTTTTTAGCTCACCGAGGAATTTGAAATCCTCAATTCCCTACACTTTCCCCCCAGAATATCTCCAAAACTCGTTTTATTGTTTAGCTCTTCCAATTCCAAAATCCTATTAATTTTTGTCATTTGCTCAAAATTTCTCAATCCCAAAATTTCGGGATCGCGACCATACCAATCCGGGAACTTCGTGATCGCAAAATTGGACGAGATCCCGGGATTGGAGAGCCTAGAAGTGACTGACCAATTTGATAAAACAACCCTTCCGTTTTTTTTTGTTCAGTAAAAGCGTATATACCCGTATAAACGACAAAGTTTACTGTTAAACATCGAACTTAGGTTTTTATTAGTGTTTGATACTGACGCTGAGATAATATCTCTTCGGAATAGCTGTCAAAATTGAAAATAAGATGTTTAATATCGCCGAGGAGGAAAAAAGGATAGCAAAAAGTGAAACTTTCCTTTTCTACGAGGAAAGTTTATCCCCCTTTCTCAAACGACGCTCAAAGTGTACTGAAGAAGATATTGTCTCGGCTTAAGTGGAAATGTCAAAGGCTATCAAACATTTTATCGCAGGGGCTTTGTTTTCATCGCGCTAAAGCCTCCCATTGTTTTCGGAAAATCCTAAAACCACCCCCGTTCGCCCTCGACGTCCCCACATATCGAGCGTTGATTGATTACTGAGGGAATTAAAAATGCAACGGAATTTTGGCAGCCCGAAAATATCGCGAAGCAATATTGGTGGAAGTTTTTATTGTTTCATTGTGTTGGTTTAATTTTAAGTAGAGGCTTGATTGGTAGTGATACTAGAGATATAAAAGGCGAACCAATAATGCTTTTTTTTTTGTTTCTTTTTGTAAACAATTTTGTTACGTTTATAATATCAAGTTAAACAATTGAAAATCTTTTTAATATGTAGGATTAGACCGGATAATTTAAATAAAGTAAGACATTGTAGAATTGGTTTGTATTTTTTTGTTTTTGATTATTATTTTTATCCATGTCCCAATGTGGAGTATATGGCTTCCTAATGGAGGTATCTCAAAAGAAGTTTTTCTACGAGAACTGTTTGTTATTTAGAAAAACTTTTGTTAATATACCTCCTTAGAGAGCCATATCGACTGTGGAAAGTATAAAGGACGTAACCTACAGTTTTTTCAAAACAGCTTTTTTTTCGATAATTAAAATGTATCAAACTTGATACACGTTCTATCAAAAGGATGCAAGCTGCAAATGCCGAATTAGTATCTAAGTTTAGCTTTTAAAGTTGAAAAAGATGACCTTGTAAAAAAATTAAACCAAGAAGTAAAGGTTTTTCCTAGACAATTTCTTTAATTAATATTAGATTATGTCAATTTAACACCGGTTTAGATGTCTCCGTGCACTTTGAGGTTGTGTATAATTCATAATTTGCATATGGCCCAAAATCATCAAAACACGTTTTTTGCGCCTCCTGTAAAATGTGTGGGTAACGTCCTTTTTCCTTTCCACAGTAGATATGCTACAAGCCCACAAAAACGCAAATACTTATGTAACAATCTAAAATATTATATAAATGTTAACATGCAAATATGGAGCAATGTGGAGCATATGGCCTCCTAATGAAGGTATCTCAACAGAAGTTTTTCTACAAAAACTTTTTGTTAGTCAGTCGTTAAACCTCTGTTATTTAAAGAGAGTTGTCGGGATAGAAGGATAAGGTGACTATTACAGGATTAGTGGTTATCTCATCGCTCTCGCTGCACTCGCAAAATATCAAAAAGGGTGGGAGGGAATTGTTATACATCACAAACACCCATGCCTTTAAACAGAAATTGATAGATCGATCGAAAAAATTCTGTTCGTACTGAGACTCGAAACCGTCCGGTACGGAAGCCCACAACGCTAACCACTGTTTTTACACGATTTTAAAATAACACGATCTACTAAAAAGAACAAACAATATATTCTTAAATGAATTATTGACGAACATGAAGTTATACAACACAATACAGTAATAACATACAAAAGGCTTCATTAGATCCTAACACATTAGATGTGTCGGACATGTCTAGCGATTAAAGCGATTTATGTTCACTTCCTCATAAAAGTCTTTGTGTATAACAATGAATAGCAATATTTTTTTATGAGTTTTTTACAGTTTACTTAATTATAACAATTTTTAACACTATTTATTTTACTGCAATGTTATTCTTTTTTCGAATAAAACGGTTTTGTAAATTCATAAAAACCAATATTCAACTTCATTTTTTTTACACGTTTTTTTGTGGAACGTATCTACAATGTAAAAAACGAGTTGAGTGGAAATGTTAACTAATAAGAGAGAAACAGTAAGTTTTCCTATCAAGTCTATAAATATAGTTTACTATTTGGTGGAATGGTAATAATGCCATTCCAATATAAATTCATAAAATAAAATACTCATTTGTACTATTTTAAATTATGAGAACCTGTTTCGCTCAATTGACAATTCCCTCTTCCACCCGCCTCGACCTTCGTCCAACAAACATTTTTCGAAGCGTAAATAACATAATGCTGTGTTCAGTTTTGTCTAAGGATTGCCCCAGGAACAATTGACCAAGACTTGGCGGCTAAGTGTGTCAAAAATACCGGAGGTACGAAGAGTGTATATCTACTCTTGCTCCGTATGACACCTCAAGTTAAGTTAATGCTTTGTAATATCTTGGCTGCATACACATAACGAGTGGTGGTGGAATAATCAACAACTAATGCTTTTTAACTTGACTTCGTAGCAGCCGTTTTGGCGTAGCTTGTAAACTTAATTAATTGCTACCGTCTACTATTCACGAGATGACAATTCCAGAGGATGTGATGAGCATACTGAATCACGTCACATATGCATGTATCTGTGTCTATCCAGCCATGTCCGAAAAGCTCGTCCAGAACTGAATTGGCTTGTCCAATAGTGACATTTAATACTGGCTATTTTTTAATGTTCATATATTTGTGTTACACCATTCCGGAATAAAACCAAATATCGTGCGTAATAGAGATAATTTGACGATTTAGCCACTACGCCAAAAATACATCAACTAAAGTTTAAAAAAAAAACAACAACGCTATTCAAGCAATCATAATTTAATTCCATCAAGTTAGGCTTAACTGAATTAATGAGTTGGTAACACAATTATTTGTTCGTGCCAGGAGAACAGGAAAGAGCGAAGTTGCCATTTAGCAGTTTAAGAACCGCTGATACGAAAGGTCGGGTGGAAAATAAAATAGATAACATCATCGCAGATACCTTTTAAGGCTTTGTCTTCTCCCAAAATGCAGCATATGGCTGATACTATAACGTATTATAATGTAAAAACTGCACTGTGTATTTATAGTGAATTCATTGCTTCTTTTTAAAAACCATGTTTGTTCTCAATGTAAAGCATATTAATCCGAATGGAGGTTATATTTGCTTGTTATTCAGTTGTCCAATCTTTCTTTTCGAATAAATAAGAGATAGACAGATAGGTCAACGACAGGGCTAGTTGTTTGATTATCACTCTTGTTAAGCCCCGTTTTTAAGGGTTGGTTGCGTGGGAAAGAATTTAAGACATCACAGCCATGAAAGAATTCGAACAAAATCCGTTAATCGAGTGAGAAATCATTCTATGAAACTGTTCGCATTAGGATTCAAGCCCGTGACAACTTCAAAAGAGATTAATCGTTCGACCACGAAGCCTTTTTGTCATCATAACATATGAGAATCATTTTCGTATATTCAAATAATAATGATGAGTTTGAAATCAAAGATAATATTGATTTTTTACGTCACTTTTGTCAACCAGTAGCAAAAGTAAAGATGATATACTAAATATAAGTATTTTATAAAATACATTCACCGTTTACCATTGTTCCCAAAAAGAGAAGTTGTTTGTATAAACTTAAATAATTGTTACAAAAACAAAATGTCTGTTAAAATTCTCTGTAAAAATCCATATTCTGTATATAGACAATGGATACATCTAAAAAGAAAAAAAAATAGTACAGTGTTTATTTCACCATACGCCATGACCGTTATTTATGAAAATGTTTTACGTGGCGCGTTTTTCAGTTTGGCACTGAGATTGTCTTGGCATATGGCTAATAATTGCAATAGTATTTGAAGACTTTCACTATATAAAATTTCTATATAAATACTCCACAGATTCAAAAAGTAAATGTCAATTCTTACCGAAGTTTTCTGCGCAAATTTGCTCGGGTTGTCTAATATTGGCTACAAAACAGGCGCAGTCTGTGCATTCGATAGCTGATTGCACCAATTTAAGTATTTTTTTTCGTAAGACGCAGCTAATTTACACGTGTCGTTTGCCCTATTGGCTACCAAGTAGGCATAGCCAGTGGGACCGTCAACTGGTCGGACCAATATAAGTAATTCTTACTGCTCTGTCGACATAAACGGACCATTATAGAGGATCAAATCATTTTTTTTTAAATCCATGTCCGCAATCTCAACAGAAGTGTTTTATATGAGAACTGTTTGTTATTCAGTCGCTCAACCTCACTTTTTTCAAAGTGAGTAGTAGGGAAAGAAGGATAAGGCTAAAACAGGACTAGTGGTTGGCTAATTGCTATTGCTACACCCAGTTATTAAAGGATCAGAAGGATGGGAGGAGAGGAAATGATGTGACTTGACATCACAAACACCCAGTCTTCGATTTCAATTGAATAATTCTCAAATTCACTGTGATCTGACCGGGAGTCAAACCCAGACCTGCGTGATCGGTAGAGCAAGCTGAGCCACAGCAGGCGACATTATCAAATCATTTACCGTCAGGCCAACGTTCAAAAGCTTGACAGAAAAATTGCCATGTCTTGATTTAAATTGGCTAATGAGACAGAATACTTCCACTGTGTTGTATAAAGGTGTCTGAAATGTCCCGTTTTTTTCTTCGTTTAGTGTTAGTTCCCTGTCTAATGGTACAAGTTTACACGCAGGGTGCTTTGTTTCGCACAACTTTCAGCACATACACAAGTATATTTCACATTTAATCTCCAGTAACATTAAATTATTTAAATGTATGTACATTAAAAAGGTAATGGCTTTGGCGGATGCTCGTAGCGAGTTATTCCGAGGGTGTGTTACGACAATCTTTAAATAAATAAGAACTGACGTGTATTCATGAATTGCAAACAGCTTAAAAGACGCTGGTTTATTTACTCAGGGTAGTTTCTATTTTGGAAAATTAAATTTGTTTACCGGTTATGTTTAACGAAAGATTTCTTGCATACACTGTATCATAACAGCTATTTTTTTTTGCTAATAATTGCTGGAATAAATATGGTAAAAAAGGACGCCACCTGTGCGGTCGAATGATCAACGTCGTTGGCTTCGGTTACGTAGGTCACAGGTTCAAATCCCAGTACGGAGAGTTTAATAAATTGATTTTTCAATCGATTTATGAATTTCTGTTCGAAGGCATGTGATGTATGTTATGTCTTGAATTCTCCCCTACCACCTATACTATCCAATGAACGGTGAGTATCGAGAGCGATTAACGAACCACTAGTCCTGTACTAGCCTTACCCTTCTATTCTTACTCTCTTTGGAAAACGATAGGTTGAGCAACTGAGTAACGAGCAGTTCTCGTGGAAACACTTCCGTTGAGATAAACTCCATTAGGAGTCCTTATACTCCACATTGGGAGCGGACATGGTAAAAAAAAATCGACTGAAGGTGCTAGATGGAATTTCAATATCAAATTTGAATTGTTTGAATTTTGTATACCCAATAATTATAATATATCCACATAATTCATTCAAAATTTCTCTCTAATTCATATCGATTACGTAAACAACAATTTTACTGAGCGGTCTACGTTTATTTTTGTATATTAACGATACAAACTGTTTACTACGCGTCAGTTCAAGCACATTCGTGCACTTTAAATGCATAAAGATGCTGAAAGGCAAAACCCGGATCGTTTATAGTTACGATTGATAAAACGTACGAAATCCTACAATTAATTGTGAAAATTGTGGAAAATATCAACCCGTTATCGGCAAAAAGAAAAACGACGAAAATTCCTCTCGTAATAACTTTCCTAACAGACGCGCAGGGTAAAGGTGGGACACAAACGCTTATCGCACGAATTAAAACCGAATTACCCCTTTGAAGAAGCGTAATTTTCTATAAAAATAAACAATAGCGCGCCTCTCATATATTTGAAAAAAATGTTTACTATTTCTGTTTTTTATTAATATTGCGAATTAACTTCCAAAAATTTAACGCAGAATCCAAAATCAAAAATATCTATATACCATGTTTACTTTTTTACCCATGTCCGTTCCCAATGTGGAACATATGGACTCCTAATGGAGTTTATCTCAACAGAAGTGTTTCTACGATAACTGTTTGTTACTCAATTGCACAACCTCTCTTTTTCCAATGAGAGTAGGAATAGAAGAAAAGGTCTAGGATAGGAAAGACTAGTGGTTAGCTAATCGCTCTCAATACGCTCCGTTTATAGGGTAAGTTGGGTGGGAGGGAGGAATTCAAGACATCACATACATCCATGCCTTCGAGCAGAAATTCATAAATTGATTGAAACATCAATTTATAAAACTGTCCGTACTGGGATTCAAACCCGTGACGTACGTAACCGAAGCCAACAATGTTGACCACTCGACCACACAGGCACAGACTCGTATCACGACAAGGAATCATTTGAATTTGCAAAATAGAAAAGGTTAAACAAAAAATTGCTTAGAAACCGTCTTCAGAAATAGTTTCTCGCACAAACTCCGTCGTGAAATATTCTCTACTAAATACAATACAATACGAAAAAACCTCAGTTCGTCTATAGGTCTCAATCACTACCTCTGCATATGATATTTGTTGATGTTTCCAACTATACACGACACCTTTACATCCAGTACACAGTGCATGTGATAATAATTGTTACAAATCATGACGTAGCCCGCAGTGAGACAACGTACATACGGCGATGTCGTGTTTCCGCTTCTACGAGCGTAGAGTGCCTACACCGTAGACTGTTTGCTACGAAGCGCTACGCGGAAGCGTTAATGAAGACTTTTGGCCATTACAGTAAAGAATTGTGAAGGTAAACTAGTCCATAGTCGAGCGTATGTTATTTACTTGTCCTTATAAACATGGATGCGATGGTTTTAAAGATTGCAAGTTATATATATTTAGCACTATTTACTTCTATCGTCGAGGGTGTGTGGGTAATTCGAAAGATTTAAGGTTTTGAAAATTCCAACATAAATATGTTATTTTTAGAAATATTTCGTGGCTTTCTAAGGATAAATTTTACTTTTAACAAACGGATAATCTGTTTAGGTATATTATAGTAAAATATGAAAGCTTTAACCCTACTGATGCCCATTCAATTTTTATACTAGTTTATGATATATATTCTAATTATTATGATATATAATAAGTGTTTCATGTGATTTTCGTCATACAAAACAGTTATAAATCTGAATTTTTATATTTTCTTCTTGTCCATAATAGAAAAAGTGCAACTATTCAACTAATAATTTCAAACGTTTAAAATATTTACTTAGTGTAAGAATTAATTTAAATTTTTGTGTTAATATATTAAGAAAAAAATTAGTTACTAAATGATATTTGACTCTTTACCAGTTTTTATTTTTTTTATTAGCTAGTGAAATTGTAATACAATCATCATCGCCATACTTTGATGTTTATTCCATGATATTATTCGCTGCCTACATGAAAATATGCCTTCTTTTTTGACACCTCGAGTATTGCCTGTCACACACCAATCACTTCACTTCCTTCCATATAATAACAACACCCTTCACATCTGTCGAATAGATCATATTTAGAGAGTGCCCAGATTTACAGAACGTCAATATTCAAGGTATATGCAAATGAAGTACATCAATACACGGATTATATTATATGTATATATTTTTTAATCCATGTCCACTCCTAATGTTGACAATACGGCTTCCTAATGGAGATATATAAACATAAGTTTTTTCTACTATAACTGTTTGTTACTCAGTTATTCAACCTCACTTTTTTTCAAAGAGAGTAGTTGGGAAAGAAGGATAAGGCTAGAACAGGAATAGTGGTTGAAAAATCGCTATTACTACACCCAATTATTAAAGGATCAGAAGAATGGAAGGAGAGAAAATCTGTCTGTCAACCAAATTGAGTTTTTATCACTTAACTTTTGTATAAATATCACTGTTTTATTGTTTTTCTTATCAGTTGACAATGCTCATCATGAGCGAAACCGGTCCTGATCTAATAAATTTTATGTGGAAAAAGTACTAAAAATGTTTTATTATTTTTATTATAATGCCATTCCACCAAGTATTGACAGTGAACACCTTAAAAGTGACTTAATTAGTTGTTGTGTTTTACTGTAATCTGACAGATCACATAACCTCAATAATTTCAACGTCTCATTATCATTCTCGCTCTCTTTCTTTTCAACATATCTAACCCAACCTAAACGGTTATATAATTTCTACTTTTATTAGCGCTTGTCAGTAAATTAAAATAACCTAAAGCGTAATGTAATTTCTACTCTGTCTAGTGCTCATCAGTATTTTTTTATAGTTTATAGTCAATGTAATCGGTTGCGAATCATGGCACCTGAATAAGACTCAGAAAAACCGTATACTGAGCTTCGAGAACAGATGCTTGCGTCGGATAATGGGGGTGAGGTGGTTTGATTTTGTGAGGAATTCAGAGATAAGGGAGCGTACAAGACAGCGTCCCGTCACGTCAGTGGTTATGGAGAGACGTTGGAACTGGCTGGGTCACGTGCCGCGGATGCCTCAGGAAAGCCTCAATCCTACCTGCCTCTTCTTTCGACCGGTGGGATTCCGGCGTCCCGGACGTCCGTCGAGTACTTTCCATAGGATGTACTCGGCGGAACTGAGGGATGCTGGCATGTCATGGGAGGAGGCAAAGCTATTGGCGGGAGACAGGGAAACATGGAGGTGCCGCGTGGCGGCCATATGCTCCACATAGGGAGCGAACATGGCCAAAGAAGAAGTCAATGTAAGTAAATTAATTCAGTCAATCTGAATTTTGATGATAATAAGATTAAACTAAAACTACTTCTTATTGTATGGGTCGATGATATTATACAAATTAACTGTGACGTGTTCTTTATATTTTTCATCAATCTATCAATTTGAGTTAGTTTATTTATGAACCAAATAAGCATTGATTGTTATCCTTATTTTATAATCTCTGAAATTGTGGTTGTGCTATTTTCTTTATATGGTTGACCACTTTAGAGCAATTTCTGTGACAGACAGACTCACTAACATACATCTATATGCTGTTATCTGTTTTGTGATGAAGATTAATAAATAAAATCAATGCTAAAACATTATTTAAGTCACTTCTCAGAATTTGCCTCTTTTCTATGAACTATGACGGAATTTGTAACATACGCCAGCTGTTGGACCGAAGCAGCGGCAATTGGACACGCCGTGAATTTACGCTACGATCAAAATATTATTATCCAGTTGCTAATTGACAACACGGATGTAATTAAATTTACCCATGCGGGCGTAGACCGTCTACACCGTAGACTGGATGCTACGACGCGCTGGGTGTAGCGTTGTTAAAAATAACATATTATTATTTTAGTTATAATTGGAGTGCGGTGATCGAGTTGCAAGAGATGAAATATGTATGCCTCAAATTGTATGTTTATAATTATTGCCGTTGTTGTTATTTTTACCCCAACGTAAGCGCATCGTTTTATGTTATTTTTGCATATACAAAGTCACTTTTACAACTTCCGGTTCGTTGAACTTTATCTTTTTCTTGGATAATATTTACTTCTTATGTATAACCCCATTTTGTTCTATATCCGCTCCCTATACGGAGCATATGATCACCAAAAAGTTCCTCCAAGATTTTCTATCCCCCGCCAGTCTCTTTACTTCCTCCCAGATAATCCCAGCGTCCTGTAGGTCCCCATTCATCATTTATCTGGTTAGTAAAAGAGACAGGCAGGGTTCAGACTCTTTTGAGGAATCCTCAGCACATGACCAAGCCAGGTCGTGGCTACGTGGACGTAATAAGAGGCTGATTAGTCCACTTTCTAATCTCCGTGTTACTGACAAAGTCAGACCACCGCACTCCGAGCATTCACTGCAATCATTTGTTTTCAAAGCACTGTATATAGTTACTCTACGCTTTCGTAAGGTGCCATGATTTACAACCGTAAAGCAGCACTTACAAGATGCATGTGTTGAACAGGAGGCACTTGGCTCTGACCATAAAATGCTATTGTCCTTTGGATAAATATATTCAACGGTAATCCAAGAATCCAAGCTCTCACCAGGTGGATACAAAAGTAAGGTAGTTAGAATTTAGATTGGCAGTGAAATGAAGTCAAAAAAGTATATAAAAAAATTAGGACAACCCAGTTTCTGCTTAACGTTTGGGTTCCTATGGAGTATTTTCGCATTTCAGAGTTTTTTTTTATTTCAACCATTCGCTTAATACCAATAATGTCTAGCTGGTATGAATTGTCATCTAAAAACATAAACGAAAAATTTTTCGCGCTGGTAATTTTGGGAAGTCCGCAAATTTATGCGTTCTTAAAATCGACAAGAAATTAATTGTCCAGGATTTCAAAATCGTCGAGCAAAAGTTTTCTTAAACACGAATCCCAATTTATACACGATTTAATGTGAATTGAAAAATTGCCAATCCCGAAATCCCGGGATCACAAAAATGGTCCGGGATTGGATACCCTACCTGTTACTTCAGTAGTCATGACTTTTTTTTGAGCGAACTTGAACACATGATGCAGTTGCCTTCAGAGAGCCTCATTCGTGCTTTCTTCTTTTTCCGACAGGTGGGATTTTAGTATCCTGGATGTAAGGATTATGTGTCAAGACATCCCGGGACTTGTCAGGTTTTTTGCTGTCTTAAGTCCCGGGACTTTTTTGGAAAATGTCCCGGGACTTTGGTGTCTATTCTCGGGATCAGTTTTGAAAAAAATATTCAAGCTAAAGGGTTAATACCCGGGGTTTTAAAAAAAAATATTATGCATATATAAAAGGGATCTGATAAAGAAACAGATTTTTGGGATTTATACTTTCGTAGAAGTTTCAAATACCATGTGTTTGTATATTGTAATATAATTGTAGCAGAAGCAAATTTCAAAATATTATAATTAAATGTTCATACCTGATGTTGTTTTATGTACAGATGTTTTGGATTTATAATTTCGTAGAAGTTTCAAATAACATGTGTTTATATACTGCCAAATAACTGTAGCAAAAGCGAATTACAAAATATTAAAATTAAATGTTCATACTTCATGTTGTTTTATGTACAAATGTTTCTTCACTATTATACAAAAGTACCAAATGTCTCAATCGAACAAAAAAGGTCTAAAAGCTGTATTGTGAAGTTACGGTCATAAATTTACTCCTGACGGCGGGCGAATTCTTTGCTATTTTGTCTGATATTTCATCCATTTTTAGTAAAAGTTAACTGAAGCATTGCACATATCCATTACATAAGAAAAATATTATTACTAATCATTGTATTAAAAAACGCTATTTTTACGCGTATAATGTATGTAATACATACATACATGCAAATATTTAATTTGAATAAAATTATGATTTTATTGAAAGGGAAATAATAGTCTCGAGTCCTGGATGTCTCGAGACTTTGATTTTATCACGCCTCGAGTCCCGGGACTTTGAAAACCCCGAGACTTCAGAATCCCTACCTGGATGGCTGTTAGGAACTTTCTATAAGATTATTTTTTTTACTAATATCTATAAACTGAGGGATGCTAGCATGTTATAGAAAGAAACAAAACGATTGGCAGGAGACTGATTATCATTGATTTGCCACGTGGCAGCCATATACTCGAAGCGAATGTGGTAAAAAAAGATGAAAAAAAAAATCATTTACATAACGATATTAAAAGCGAATTTTTTCAATTTTAAAAACACCGTACGTCGCATTTTATAATTAAATTAAAAACTGTAAACACACTCTCGATAATATTATTATTACGTTATCCCTAGATAAATAGCGCAGCAACTCTCGCTTCGGATTTAACAGCGATCGTAAAAAAATGAGTTATTATTTTCTGTGCTTCGGTGTAAAATATGAAATTTTAATGGAGAATCGTAATAAAACTGCACAAAAAAATACAGAAATAATAATAAAAAAAAAATTGGCAGAAGATGAATTTAATAATTAAAAAAGGGAGAGAGATTTACACTGTTGTATACAAAAACATCGTCATCACTGTTGATCGACAACCCAAAGTACGCGAAGTTGTACCCACTATTTACTGTTACGAATTAAAAGTTAATCTATTGTCGGGTATGTGACGCAGTGGTCAACATCATAAAGTTTTTTTACAAGCACTGCTCGTTACTCAGTTGCTTTTTTCGATGATAGAAGAATATAAGGATTAAGGCTAAGACAAATAAGTGGTAAGCTTATCGCTCTCGCTATGCTGTTCTTTTAAGATTAGAATATTTGGTCCGTGGTGCAGTGTTCAACGTTCTAGGGTTCTTTGAAAGATATCACGGGTTTTCGACATTGGTGTTTGTGATGTCTGAAAATTCCTTGTCACAATTTCAATTCTTAAAATAACGTACCGATAGCGATTAGTTAATTGCTTATCTTGTTTAAGCCGATTATTTACTCTCTTAAAGAAAGATAAATTGAGTAACTGAGTAACAAACAGATCTCTTCTGTTGAGATATTTATCTATTTCGGGTTGTTGGTCGAGTGGAAAATGTCGTTGGCTTCAGTTACAAAGCTCATAGATACGTTTTTCAATCATTTTATGGATTTATGTTCGAATTCAGGGATGTCTACGACTACCTTTAAAACATTCTTCAGTGAACCCTAAATCCCAGGATTGTGATAACATTAATCCCGGAATTTCGGGATTGAGAATAAGAAGTGAAAAATTTGCGAGCGAACTAAACAAACAGCTTTCGTATTTTATTTTTTGAAAATCCGTAAATCCTTCGTTTTTTAAAATCGGCCAGTGAGTCAATTTTTTTTAAATGAGCCAGCGAATTATGAATCCTAAAATCCCAGGATCATAAAAATGGTTCGGGATTGGATGCCCTAGGTTGAAGGTCTGAATAACAAGCAATTCTTGTTAAACAATTTTGCTAACACTTTAAAAATATGTATATACGTATTATACACTGTAAATAGTTTTATGTTTAATTAGATATGTATCGAAATTCAATTCCCGCAATATTTTACGTACACATAAAGGGTTATGTATTGTTCAATTGATTTTTAAAAAATATTGCAAAATCGTATTCAAAACATTTTCTCGACTGCGCATTGTTGATTCAGACAGTATCACGTGACATTCAACGGAAACAAAACGAGGTAAAACAAAACCGAGCGGCCATTTTAAATTTAAAGCGCCGGCGGCCATTTTGTCGATGCGGCTTTTGGCGCGAAAGGACTATCATTGTTTGAACAATCGGCTTTTGCAAACGTGGTCAGCTAAGTAAGTGAGTTGAGACTTGCACACAATTTATGGAAAAATGCACATAAATCATGTTTCAGAGCATTGAATAAATTTAAATAACTTGCGTTCATAAAATTCAAATGATTAAAAAAATTCCAACTGCATCGACTGCACTTGGATGAAAGTAATTAGTTTAACATAATGACTGTACAGTAAAACTGCAATTAAACATGCCTTAAATTTACGTTTTCAATAAAACCCGTGTCATTAGTCAGTGCCAGCGCAAGGCTATTTGGCGCCCTAGGCAACTTTTATTGGCACGCCTCTTTTTAACATTTTTTTATATATTTTAAATATCTTTGTCCTCTCCCAATGTGGAGCATATGGCCTCCCAATGGAGGTATCTCAACAGAAGTTTTTCTATGTGAACTGTTACTCAGTCGCTCAGACTCTCTATTTTGAATCATATAGAAAAAGATACACAATTACAACAAAAAAATACAATCATCAAATCAAAATAAAATTTACTTTTATTTATTATTGTTAGAATATATAAAAATAGTTTTAATACTCTACTTATGCGCCCCCTAATGGTCTGCGCCCTAGGCGGTTGCCTATTTCGCTTGTATGGTGGCGTCGGCCCTGTTGTTAGTGATAAAACTTGTGTGAATGTACATAATTTGAGCGATTCAAATTAATATTGAAATTTCACCAAGCACCTTCAGTCGAAATCTTAAATTAAGTAAATGTCGATTCAATCAATCAACGAATGGGATTATTTGGTAACCCTTCAAGTTTAATCAGTTTTGTATGTTCTAAAACATTTTCGCAAGGGCTTCTTTAGCAGTTTGAAAGTCAAGTCGATGTTTTTATATGTGCAAGAAGTTACTTAATGGCAGGATAGCAAAGTTCAGTGAGAATACACAAGATTTTCGGTTCGTTTTATGAATTGAAAATCGAGCTTAGCAGCTTAATCCACACAGAAACGTCCCAATAATACGAGCTTCCATACTTCATACAATCTTTGGGATCATCCCCACAATAAGTCTTGTATCTTTTTGGCTCTCTTCCCAGACCCCTTTCAGTGGCGGAGAGACAGACGTTGGGCACGGAAGAAAAAATAATTGAAGGCGAGTAAATAAAAAATGTTTAAAAATGAATAATATAGAATTTTTAGAAATAAATAAAAGTATTAACATTAAAGAAATGTTATTAAATACTATCCTGAATAAAATGGGTGGTTCGCCAATGTTAAATTTATTTTCTAACGGCTTAACCCATCCTAATTGATGCAACCCATTAGTTAATCATTTCATAATGTAAATGTCATTTGTGTTACCATTATTTCGTCTGTTTGTTTTTCTATCAACCTCTCCTTACCTCCTATTTTTATTTAATTTTTATTATAATATATCAGAATAGTAAAATTAAAATCATTCGTACTAAAGCAAGCATTTGCGAAAGTATTTTGTTCAAAGAAGTCTTTGAAAGTGGCGAAACATGTGTCACAGTTTGTTGGGCATACTTGGAATAATAAAGGTTCTGTGTGCGGAAGAATCGGTGTTCGGAGAGTTCGTGTTCGGAGCATTCGCGTTCGGAGTGTTCGTGTACGGAAGAATCACCGAACCGCCCGAACTAAACAATAATACTTAAAGAACGTTTAAAAACAGTTCAGACACATCTATGAAAATCGTATACTCTATGTTTTACTTTATAATAAATTATTTCAACCAAAACGTACATTCATTAATACATGACATTTTTATTAAAGTTAAGCATGTGGGTAATCCTTCGTCGTGCGTTCATTGTTAACTGTCTCCACGTGGCATATACGCCACTGGTATTCTTATGCCTTACACCCCCCGACTCCCACACCACACGCCGTACAGTTTGTTCATCCCTTTCTTGATCGCGACCCCACCCCGGCTCGTGGCTAACTGCCAACAACTGGCCAGATCCCGCGGGATGCGATATTTTTTTCCGCCCAAATTTTATGTCTTTCTTCGGAGGCGGTTTTATACACTGCGAGAGGGCGGCTCGATTGTTTTATTAGTATTTTTTTTTGAAACTGAGTTATCATGTGTTACTTCAATGTGTGCCTCTTGACAATCTTAATCTAGGTGGCATTAATATTAAATGCTATTTAATCTAACATCTGTCGCAAAAAGTCTTTTCGATTAGTGTTGATATTCCAGCATACATACACTTGTTTAAGACGGTTTTAAATAACCAACACGTGATTGTTTTGAACGGGTTGTAAACTCAAAATATGATAGCATAAAGTATTTCAAACCGTTCAAAATAAGTGTGTGCACGCGGTAATAGCCAGTACCGGCGTGAGGTTATTTGGCGCCCTAGGCAACGGTTATTGGTGTGCCCCCTTTTTAACAAATCGTGTTTATGTTTCAAAATAATGAAAAAAAAAAACAATTCAGGATCATTCTATTTTTTATACATATTCATGTCCGCTCCCAACGTGGAGCATATGGCCTCCTAATGAAGGTATCTCAACTGAAGTTTTTCTACGTGAACTTTTTGTTACTCAGTTGCTAATCCTCTGTTTTTCGAATCATATATAATACGGTACATAATTACAACGAACAAATATAAACATTACAATTAAATAAAATTTAAATGTTGTACATAAAAATAAGTTGAATACTCCATTTATGCGCCCCCTAATGGTTTACGCCCTAGGCGGTTGCCTATTTTGCCTGTATGGTGGCGCCGGCCTTGGTAATAGCACTCCAGGAGTGTGTTATCTCCCAAAAAAAACTGGAGTCTTCAAAGAATCTGGAGCAGAATGATTTATTATTTGTAGTGTGAAATCTCGTATATTAAACTGCTGGTGAATCTGCTAAGTTGAAGCTTACATAATAACCATTTATATTTACTTTGCCTCTTCACCCTATCATTCAGGGGTGGGCTGCCAATATTCTAAAAAGGGGCTCTCTTAATGTCGGTCATAATGCCTTTACATCTAAAATGAGGCGTACCCCGTGGTATGCAACTCACTTATTTTTTTTGTGGCCCTTAAATTAAAATAATAAGTAAATTATTTAATTTAATATACATATGTGAGCGAGATTTTTCGTTGACGATGCAGAATAAATCGGTTCATAAAAATAGGCTAACTTATTTTGCAGCTTAATACTACAGATTCTAAAGATTTTACAAAGGCGAAGGTCGTATCAACTTTTTAATTGAATTCCTTTGATTACACGTATTACTTAATATTTCAAAATAAAAAAACACCGAATCCTCTTTTCCACGGTTTCAAAATTCAATGGAAATTATCCTTCATTTATCTATATATATCGACTGTGGAAAGGAAAAAGGACTTAACCCACAGTTTCTTCAAAACAGGTTTTTTTCGATAATCACAATGTATCAAACTTGATACACGTTCTATCAAAAGGATGCAAGCTGCAAATGCCGAATTAGTATCTAAATTTAGCTTTTTAGTTTGAAAAAATGACCTTGTAAAAAACTAAAACCAAGAAAAAAGACTGAAATAAAGGTTTTTCCTAGACAATTTCTTTAATTAATATTAGATTATGTCAATTAAACACCAGTTTAGAAGTCTCTGTGCACTTCAGGGTTGTGTATAATTCATAATTTGTATATGTCACAAAATCATCAAAACTCGTTTTAAGCGCCTCCTGTAAAATTTGATATGTGTGGGTTAAGTCCTTTTTCCTTTCCACAGTCGATATATATATATACACGGCTGCTTTACACGAAACGTATCCGCGTGTAAAATGAGGATTAAGCATACTTTAAATTTCATTTTTACTTGCGACCCGAAGCTATCATAATTTGTTTTTTTGCAGCCTAATAGATGAAAAAGTTTGTGCATGTCTGCTTTACACCAATGTTTGACAGTGAAAATCTTAAAGTTGATTTTAGTCATCATCAAACATGACACATGACACATGACACATGCTTGATTAAAAGTTTGCTTCTTTACTCGTAATTGTGTTTATTCACATACGTTAAGCCTTGTTAAGCTTCTACGTTACACTGGTAAAGAAATAACAATATTTTTTTCAACCAAAGAGATTGTTTGGGGCTCTGACGAACGTAGACTCTATTCAAAATATGAACGAAAAAAATTCTATAAATCTACAAAAGATTTCAGTAGGCTTAATAATCTAAATACCTTTCATTGTTTGCAGCTTTTATGTACGGTGTTTAATATATTAGTGTACTTCCAAGAAAAAGACCATACAAAATCTACAAATAAATATTGGAACCTTGTTCCTTACAAAAAATGCTAAATAATTAAGACCGAAGGTCGTGAAATGAAAAAGATGTACACGTGTTAAGTAAGTTAGAAAGTAGGTTCATAAAACTGTGACACCGGATATCGGAGCAATAAATTATCAAACATCGACATTATTTGACAATAGACAAAAACCCGGCAAGGGTCTCTTTTATTATGCAGCCGAAACAAATGCATTTTACGAAAAAGTTGAAGGGCCTTATGTTGTAAAACAATGTCTTATGTTTTATAATGCAATTTAACCGTCTACTGAGTGAGAAAGCAGGTAAGTACTGATTTTCTCAAATTAACAAGGAGCTCGCCGGCTGGGCCAAAATTTAACAAAAGCACGAGCCCCCCCGAGCCCACCCCTGAACGTACCCCTAGTATTCGCCTCAGCGTCTGTTTTCAAAGCACAGTATACGGTTACTCTGTGATTCCTTTAAGTGATATGACTCGCAACCACAAAGCAGCCTATTCATACAATACTACATATATATTCCCTGTGAATAAATACGACTGACTCTTCTTCTTATACCGAATCCGTGCAACTTTCATGCAACCTTTGTCCTTCAAACTTAAAGCCTTTGGTCAATCAGATAGGTTCGGCAGCCCTTACTCTGTTCTAATGTTACGTAATAGGTCTCAGTTGAATTGTCAAGGGGTCTGGCATCGGGCAACCAGTCAACGTTGCAAGTTTAATGCGGATAGTTATTCATGTTTCTCGACTTTTGGGCCGTTTCGTTCGTCGGCCATTCTGTACGCATCTGTTTTATTATCATAGTCGGGTTTATTGCTGAACCCTTACGTGTGTAGTTGCATCCCGCGAAGGTGAACCATGATCAGTTTTTTAAAGTTACATCCTTACAAATGATTGGTTAATAATAAACTGTATTAGTTAGTCAGGTCCTATGGCGCAGCGGTTAGCGTTGTGGGCTTCCGTGCCGGACTTCACGGGCTCATGTACAAACAGCATATTATCGATTTCTGTTTGAAGGTATGAGTGTTTGTGATATATGAAAATTCTCCCCCCACCCTTTCCGATCCTTCTATAATTGGGTGTAGCGAGAGCGATTACTTAACCACTAATACTCTTCTAGCCTTATCCTTCTATCACTACAGTAGTATTTGAATAATAGAGGTTGGGCGACTGAGTAACAAACACTTCTCGTACAAAAAAACTGTTGAGATACCTCCATTAGGAGGCCATATGTTCCACATTGGGAGTGGGCAATGATAACAAAACTATTTAACACGACCTGAAGGTAGAATTTGATAGCTTCGTTAATTTTCTACAAACGCATATCAAAATTATTGTCAATGTTGTGTTTTTTTGTTGTAATGAATTCAAAATTTTGGTATACATTTATTTCATTGAATCGCACCCCAAACGTTATTTTACTTCATGCTTTATTTAATCTGATACAAAAATCTTGTAAAAAAGTAAAATAGCCATGTGGTATGTTTGGCATAAAGGAGAGGTTGTCATGGATGGAATCGTCCTTCCTTGCTGCCTTAATAACTGCCTATTGTCTGTGGTACGACACACCCGCCACTTACTGTAAGTTATTTGTACTATAACCTTCTCGCAAGTGCAAGCATACGTTGTCAAAATGAACTGTATAGCAGACATACAAACATTGATTTTTTATATATGAGACCTACTGTAAGCTAATTTTACTATGCCTATAACCTTCCCAAAAGTGCGAGCAAAAAAACTGTTAAAGTTGTATTGCAATCGAATTAGCGGGGTGGCAACGCATAAAGTACAAACAAACAAACATTCATTTTTATATATTAGATACCACTATGAGGTAATTTAAAGATTCGTTTTTTACAGAATATGATATATGGTTATTCTGTCTGGCTTTTAAATCTTATTTTGTGTAAAGGCTATCTCTCGTGACGAGAGCTATACCCACGAATTTAATATGTAATATTACATGACGCAGTGGGAGCAAAGTGCTGCAAAAGTCTAAGGAATTGTTCTTTTATTATTATGTTAAATTAATTATTACTTACTTGCTGGAATAACTACATTTTAGATGTGTACTTACTGCCGCATCCCTTAGACATGGCATCAACGTCAGGGCTGTAGTTACGGAGGGATGTTTATAGAGCTCAAATCCCCTCCGAAGTGTGTGTAATATAATAAATAATGTAAAACTTACACTGTATACGTTTAGGTTTTATCAAACAGTGTACGAATGTGATAAAATTTCATTTGTAGATTCAATTGCTATAAAGCTTACGTTGTACTATGCATGAAAACAGGGTTTCGACGCAGTAAATTGTGTGTTTCATGATATTACATGTTTCTGTAAAACTTAATAAACTTAATAAAAAAATTGTCTTTACAAAGATAAATAGAAGCAAACATATTTTTAATTTTAGCATCGACACAATGGCAGATTATCCTGTAAGAAAATGAGGCGCTCGCTTGGAGCCTTCGAATTTTAGAGGCCTCAATAATAGTTTATTTCTTTGTGTTATTTTAATTAGAATTTTCTGACGTTTTTAAGTTATCCGTAAAACAGGGCCTCCACATTGTATTGCGCCTAGGGGCCTCCCATGTGTTTAATCTGCCATTGCATCTACAAAAAAAAGGAATCGATTCATACTTTTTTGATTATTATAGTGAGATAGTGGTAGTGAGATATCTACCTTCTCTGAAATATAAATACAATTGGCTCATCAACGGTTGACGATAAACAAACACCGATTTTGTGTGAAATAATTTTCAATCGATTTCTGGTTGTAGACATTGTTATTTTTGATGTAAACGATTTCTTCCCACCTTACAAATCCTAAAAGAACGAGACGTAGCGAGAACGATTAGTTTATCGCTTGTCCTGTCCTAGCTTTCGATCCTTCTACCCCAACTCTCTTAGAAAAAGAGAAAGCTTTAGCTACCGAGTGAAAACAGTTCTCGTAGAAAAACTATTGTTAAAATACCGCCATTAGAAAGCAATATGCTCAACATTGAAAGGAGAAAAAGATAAAAAATTATAACATTATCTATCATTCTTTCATACAAAATTCAATTGAAGATTTTTTGATTGTTTGCAATTATACAATTTATTTTTACTTTAAACAATGATTAACACTTACATAATAAAATAATTTTTGATTGAAAAGAACGATCATGCCAGAGTTTAGAGAGACGGAGAGAAACAATGTCTTATAACGGACAGACAAACATACTTTCTATTATGTATTATAAATGTATTTAACAATGTTTTATGAAAGAATGGTACTGAATTTCGTTCGTCAAGAATATGTTTTTTATACTGTAAAATATTCCAAGTTATATGAAACGTTTACTTTACAAATATTAATTTGGCATCGGAGGATGTAAATTTCATTTTAATCTTGCTTAAATTGAAATATATTGAAATTTTCCAGCGTAAATTCAAAACGTTCAAATATCAGACATATGACGAATGTATTTTCAAAATAACGTTGCCAATATAGAAAGCGTGAAATGAAATGGTATCTCCAGGGGTAAATACATCAAAACTTGTTCAAACTTTAAAGTCAGGGGTGCATAACATTATAATAATAATGCTAACCTCGTTTCGTTACTTTGGCATTTCCTTATCATATCTATTATCACCACGCGGTGCCTCATAGATTATCTAGACATCTGGATTCTTACAATGTTCTAAGTGTAAAATTTTGGCGAAACAAAAGTTGCAATGAGTACAGTTAATAATACTTGGAAGTCAACCTTATTGTTGAATTTAGAACGTTGTATTTCTTGGGTTGTGACATTTTCAACACACAGCCATTTGTTTAAAAAACTTTTATTAAACAAAATTAAATAAAATTTGATAATTGTGTTATTCCACCGGTTGCATTAAAAATTGTAACACGTGTTTCACTTATTTGAAAAGTATCTTCATACTAACTATCGAAAGGTTTTTTATATAACGAAATTCTTATTAAATACAAAATTAATGATAAAATTATGAATTAGAATCAATATTAATTTTCGTAATATGAATAACCTATCGATTATAAGTCTGGCGATTCTTCTCAGAGAAGCAAAACACTATTTGAAACAAAATCAGTGCAGTAACAAAATTATCAAATTAATTTAAGATTTCGACTGAAGGTGCTTGGTGGAATTTCAATATTAAATTTGAATCGCCAGCAATGGCTTTAAACTCAATGCTACGTTTGTTTCTTATAGAAACACAAAGCTTTCATTTACTAAGCGTCATTTCAAGTTCATCCGTGCACTTGAACGCCTGAAGATGCCGAAAGACGAAACCCGGGTCGTAAGTGACAACATCTGTGAGAATGTACATAGTTTGAACGATTCAAATTTATCAAATTAAGTTTTATATTAGAAAGGCCTGTGTGGTCGAGTGGTCAACGTCGTTGGCTTCGGTTACGGAGGTCCCGGGTTCGAATCTCGGTACGAACAGTTTTATAAATTGATTTCGAAGGCATGGATGTATATGATGTCTTGAATTCTCCCCTACCACTTATCCTATACAATAAACGGGGCGTATCGAGAGCGATTAGCTAACCACTAGTCTTGTCCTAGTCCTATCCTTCTATTCCTACTCTCTTTGGAAAAAGAGAGGTTGAGCAACTGAGTAACAAGCAGTTCTCTTAGAAACACTTCTGTTAAGATAAACTCCATTGTGAGTCCAAATGCTCCACATTGGGAGCGGACATGGCGGACACGTATGTGATGTCTTGAATTCCCCCTCCCACCCATCCGTCAGCGATCAGCTAACCACTAGTCCTGTTCTAGCCCTATCCTTATATTCCTGCTCTCTTTGGAAAAAGAGAGGTTGAGCAACTGAGTAACAAGCAGTTCTCGTAGATACACATCTGTTGAGATTGAGAGCGGACATGGTTAAAAATAAAATTAATATTAAAAAAGAATTTCTACAAAGCTATCCTCAAATCTATTAAAAATATTGCCACATGATCAACACATTCCTGCAATGTTTCTTTCAGAAAAGTTGTACTGTTAAATACACAACTTGTTAATTGTCACTAAATATGTTCTTGAATTAGCATTCAATTTATAGAAGTGCTACGATTTAGCGTATGAATCTGACGATGGCATGATTTCGAAATAGCCAACAAACAAACAACACAATTAAGAGTGAGTGTTGCGGTGCTCAGCCACACTTATAATTAAGACAATTTTTTAAGTGGCTTATTTGCAAACATTCGTGTAATTGATAGAACATGGCTTTATTGAATTTTCAAAACATCCCAGTTGAGTTAACCATTATTTATTATTGTATTCCAATAAAATTTATCAAGCTAAAAAAATAACAGGGAACCAGTGGTGTGCGTAAAATGTGACCTACTGTTTTCAATAAAAAAATGAATCCTAACCACTAGGAATTAATTAATTTTGAAAAATTATTAAGAGTTAACAAAATCAAATACATGAACGTTATAATTTTTTTAACATTTATTCAATTTACAGTTATTATTTTAGCATTTAATCAGCTACCTAGTTTCCAATAAAGACTTTAAAAAGACGATGCAAATATCAATGTATTAAATTTTAATACTATTTTCATAAATAAATAGTGCGTTTAGGATGAAATGCGAATTTTTCTAAAAAAAAAAAATGTTACTGCTTAATTCAGCACACCACTCTCTCCTTGTTCATTTTTAACTGATATACCTTGTTTTAATACAATAATAAAAAATCGTAGGGGGTCAAAAATAGCTTATATATAATAACCCATATATTTTTTTTACATATTTTTACTACTTTACTCGGAATATTCTGACGTTTTTATTTATGCGAAAAACAGTGCCACCAAATTTTATTACGCCTGGGGCCTCCTATGTGGTTAATCCGTCACTAACTGGGATTTTTTGAAAATTCTATTAAGCTAGATATAATCAATTACACGAACGTTTGTTTTAATTATAGGTGTCGCTGTAGATCGCTACACACCCTTAAATTATATAGAACCTAATACAAGGGATTGTTTTACCAGATTGATATAGATAGTCTGTTCAAGGTCCTGGACCCTGGATCTTTTAACTTTTCACGCTGAAGATTGTTTTTTTTCTCTTGTATTTATTATTGTACATTATTTAGATTTTAACGGATGTATTATTTTACAAATGGCTCGTATTTTTCTGGACAGAATTTATATTAAATGGTCATAATATATCGGTCAGAATAAATAGTTATAATTTAAATGAAATTTAAAAAAAAAACCTAACCTAACCTAATCTACGAACCAAAGTTATTATAAAATATTCTGGACGTATGATATTTTTATTCTGGCCAAAAATTGATTTCAATTCTGACCATTTAATTTGTTCCAAAATACTTCGATTTTATCTTCCCTGAAACAAATTCAGAGATTATGTAACGGAGAGCTTCGACAACATGTTTCTTAAAAGTGAATTACAGAAATCAGATTCGCATCCCGTATCTACCTTTCGATCCAGTGAGGGATGTTCGCAAATTGACTCAATTGAGAGATGTCTTACGTGGCCCATATGCCTAAACGTGTGAGTATCACATCAACCCCCTGGTTGTATTATGACATATCACTTTACGTCTACTCTGTGCATTATATTGTAATACACAACACAAAAATGAGGGGGTTGAAATCAAAACGGCTAGCCAGGTTTTCGGATATGAATTTTGTATACAAAACGTACAATTTTATCAGACAATCGTCATAGTTTATTAAAAAGACAATTCTTAATCTGTTTGTAGCTTGACAGTTATATCGCAAGCCGAGTACTAAAAGATTCTATGTGGACAGCTGCACCAAAAAAGATATGGGCATTTGAAATTTGAAATGCATGTATTTTGAAAATTGAAAATGTTTCCAAGTTTCTTTTTGATTGTATATATCAATGATAGTACTGCCATGATATAACTATTAATAAAATATTGTTAAAAATAGTTCTTCATAGTTAATTAGAAATACCTAAACTTATATTAGAACCTTTTACATCTAACATTCAAACAAACCGCCAGTGCTACAAGGTTCTTACTGAAATTTATATGAAAGCACAGGTGATATAAAAATAAAAAGAATTCTATGAAATATATCTAGTGTGATCATTATTATTGGAGAAAATATATAATATATGTCGCCCACTGTGGTCTAGTTGGTTAGAGCTTGCTCTACCAACCAGGTGGGTCTGGGTTCGATTCCCGGTAAGTTTAATGTCAAAATTGGATTTTTTTAAATTTTAATTTGAGATCTAAGACATGGGTGTTTGTAAAGTCAATTCTCATGTGACATTCAAAAATTCTCATCGAGTATATCTCGTATGATCTTTCAACTTGAAAATATTTGACGCATGGCGTAAGCTGTAATGTCAAATATTTTTTAAATTAAAGATATTAAAAAAAAATGTAGAATAAATAGGAAAAGGAGTGTTTTTTTTTTCGTAATTTGTGTTTGATATCTCTAAGTACTAAGTTAATACTGTAAAATTTAATAATAACACACTGCAAGAATACAAAACCTCATAATGGTAAAAAAAAATAACACCATTGTGTTGAAGAACAAAAGAAATATGATCAAAATCAGATAATTAAAAAAAATACAGGAATAAAATTGTCAAAATAAAAAAGATATTATTAAACCTATGTACATTTAGACAAGTGACAAGTCATTAACGACCCGGGTTTCGCTTTTCGCCATCTTCAGGCGATCAAGTTTAAGCCACTATTGGAAATTTCGCAAAGTTTTTACTTCATATTAATACAGCATGTAGATAATGCTACGCTTAAGACTGCCTCATTATTATTTTATTTTGGCCAAAAGTCGATACTTAGAACCTTGTAGTTCTCAGCTCGCGGATTGTCATAAGTTATTAAAAAGACAATTCTTAATCTGTTGACAGTAATCGCCTGACAGTTATTTGTCCAAGACAACATAAAAAAAAAACCAAACAAACTAAAAGATGTTCTAGGGATTATGCAAATAATCCTACTACACAACGAAAGATACAAATTATGCAGCTTTATTATTTTTTTTGACTTACCTTGCTTTATTGTAATGAAAAAAAAAGGTATTAAATTCAGTTAAGTCTAACCATTTGGCTTGACAAAACGAAAGCACTCGGATGATCAGTAATAATAGATTAACTACGTTAAAAATAGGCACCACTGAAAATTGAATTGGTGAAAATTAAAATGATTCCGAGTCTGTGGCGTAGTGGTTAACGTCGTTGGCTTCTGTGACGGATTTCATGGGTTCAAAACCCAGTACGAACAGCATTTTTTTCAATCGATTTTTTAATTAGTTAATCAGATTAGTTAATCATTCGTCCTGTCGTTGCCCTCTATCTTCCTATTCCTACTATCTTTGATAGAAAAGGTTGGGCAACTGAGTAACGAGCAGTTCTTGTATAAAAACTTCTGTTGTTATACCTTCACTAGGAAACCACATCTTCCACATTGGGAGGGGACATGGATTTAAAAACATAATAATAAAGAAATATCTTTTTTCTTTTTGCAGTAACGTCACCTAGTATTTTAGCACATTAAATGATCAATACAGACAGGGCCAGCGCCACCATTCAGGCGAAATAGGCAATCGCCTAGGGCGCATAAATTGAATAATCAAATTATTTTTATAATCTAATAACAAATAATAGTATTTTTTATGCTTGTATCTGTTCATTATAATTGTGTGTCGTATTCTGTATACTTCGAAAATGATAGGTTGAGCGACTGAGTAACAAACAGTTCTCGTAAAACTTATGTTGAGATACCTCCATTAGGAGGCAATATGATCCACATCATAAGCGGATATGCTTATGTAAAAATATTGAGAGCGCGCCAGTATCCGTTGCCCAGGGAGCCAAATAACCTCGCGCCGGTACTGAATACAGAATATTAAAAATAAGAAACTATTATAAATTGGTACTATTTTTAAATTATCTATCAAAATAAATACTCTTCATTGAGTTTTGAAGAAGCCTTTTGCCATAAAATATTATATATGTTATTACGTACACAATCTTGCAAAAAACTATCCATTCCGCACGACAATGTATGTTTTAGTTCCAAAAGATGGCGCATCTGAGGCGGAATGGTGCAGATAAAAAAGGTTCGCCATTACTCTGCCATGCTTTATGGCTCGGAACAAAATGTACGGGGATGTTTAGCGCGCGAATTCTGAATTAACATTCAAAATGCCGGCCCGCTCGTCACAAAATGGCGGCGACGGGATTTTCCCGCATATATTAAGTCAGACATTGCGAACTCAAATGATAAACGCTATATTAATTAACAAAATTATGTATGTGTAATTTTTGAGTACCATTTTAGATAAACTACATCTTGAGTGTGTTCCGTAGTTTTGATATGAATTTGAATTTCAAGAATATATCTTCGAAAAGAAATTCATCTGTCAAAAAAACTTTACGGTAGTGTTTGTTCTGGAACCAAGACCTTATTAGAATGGACAAGAGCTGATGAATGGTCAGTAAGGAAGGGAATAAAGATTAGCTTATCATTCACATTGTAAACCGTTTCTGGAATAAGATATGTAACAGATGTCAAAAGATGCATATTATAATTATGTTTTTGTATACGTTCTAGAAAAAACAATTGAAAGAGGTCCATACGGTCATATATCAAAATAATAATTCCTCACAGGTATTGTGTTGATAATGTGAATTATAAAACCAAACATCAAACTAAATACATTAAAATTTTGACATGATTACTAATCAATTTTTACCCTTTTTTATGTAGAGAATCTTCGATTTTACGTTTTTTATGGCAACATATCGACTGTGGAAAGGAAAAAGGACGTAACCCACACATATCAAATTTTACAGGAGGCGCTAAAAACGTGTTTTGATGATTTTGTGACATATGCAAATTATGAATTAAATACAACCTTGAAGTGTATGGATACTTCTAAACTGGTGTTAAATTGACATAACCTAATATTAATTAAAGAAATTGTCTCGGAAAAGCCTTTATTTCAGTGTTTTTTCTTGGTTTTAATCTTTTACAAGGTCATCTTTTTCAAACTTAAAAGCTAAATTTAGATACTTATTCGGCATTTTCAGCTTCCATCCTTTCGATAGAACGTGTGTCAAGTTATATACATTGTGATTATCGAAAAAAAGCTGTTTTGGAAAATTGAGGGTTAAGTCCTTTTTCCTTTCCACAGTCGATATAAAAAAAAGAAAAATGTGGTTAAACGATAATGCTATAATACATCACACAATCTCGCATAATATGTAACAATATATAATTTACCGTAAACGTATGAATGTAAATGGCTAAAAATGTACTGCTGTATATACTGAAGCTGTCGCAGATTGTTATATACTAATTAAAATTGGAAATATTTTTCGTCTTAAATAAACAAAAGTCTCGCTGGTCTAAGTTAAATTTATTAAAGGGTTTGCACGAGTACCTCCGAGTCCACTTATGACCCCGAACACGAAGAAGAAAAACGCTTTAAACTTGAAAATGATCTTCCAGTTTCAAGAGAGTGAAATGAGATCATTCCTTAAAGAAATCTGGTAGGAGATAAGAAATTATTATTTATATTTCCTCCAAGCGGGCGCATCGTGTGTATACAAAATCCAACAGTTGAGTATTTCTGCACGTGAGTGACAGACGCGCGCCAAAATGACTCCGCCATTTTAAATCGAGCAAGACAAGTCACATTTTGATGTGATTTCACGGACCATGTAAGTCATATTAATTTGATGGGAGGACCCCACCCATCCAAAGCTCGTCTGCTTTTTGTTTGCAAATTTTTGCATTTCTTTCAAATGCAAAGCGGCATCAATTTGTATTCGTCGCGCCTCGTCCGCCGAATTTTGTGACAAAAAGCTCAAGGGAATACTAATTTTTTTATTTACGTGGCTGAGCAGAAAAACATTACGTTTATTATGCGACCACTTTCGTGGTAATTCGACAGCAGGTATTTCCACCGCCCTAAAGTCGGTCTGGAAAGAGCTTTGAGGAGTGATGGGCTGACAATACGTCAACATTTACCCCACCAAATTTCTTTTAGGAATGTTATCATTTCACTCGAAGATCGTTTTCAATCTTAAAGCATTTTTCTCTTCTTCTTCGGGGCTGAGTTAATAATCCTGAAATTCTCATGACTATTAATGTATATGCTCCCAATTTATTCTTACGTGGGCGAAACAATGAGCAAAAACTTTTATTTCTAAAAACCTATACCTCGCTTAGGAGGTATGAGTCACCAGTTCCAAGGGCCGTTTGACTAATCAACGCATTGCCTAGAGAAGTGGACATTTTTGGTGATGGTATTTGTGAACTGTTTGATAAATTTTTCTTTTGTATTTCTTGATTTTTTATGTTGAATTTGATGTACTGTGTATTTTATATTTTGACTTATTATATTTTTCAAGTGCATGGCGAATTGGCGTCAGCTGTTATGTCATGTACTGTAATTTTAATTTTTAACAATAAATAAATAAACATGGGTTCTCACTCAATCTTAAAACAATACGCAGTGTACCAGGTAAAAGGCAGATTCTTTTTATTTATTGACTTGGTAGAACTCCATAATAATAGGGTAAAAATAGCAATTTATTTAGTTTTGATAGCTATTTCAGTCAGAACTATGATTAAACTTACATTTTTCTAAGCTATATATATACTGGCTCCGAAGAGATACACAATGCATCATGTTATTCACTTTAACATCCTTATTCAAATTTCAATTATAATACTACACTTATTAAATATGTATATGAATCTATTGTTTTGAAGAAGGATAAAGCAATCTGGGGTTTTTAAACGTTAATAAGGATAAATTAAACTGAAATTTAGTATTCATTACATTACATTAAATTTATTAATTATGGTTTTAGTGTTTCGAAAAACAATAAGCAATATGAGATTTTTCAAGATAAATTAGGATAAATTACACTGATATTTATTATTAATTACATTAGGGGTCCGTATACGTTTTTTTCATATTTTATTACATAACATTAAATTTTATAACGTTTTTATGTTATCTTAACATCAGGGCCTCCAAATTTTATTGCACCTGAGGCCTCCTATGTGCTTAATCCACCTCTGACTATAATTATATGCAACATTTATGAAATCAATTCAATGTTACTTAATATATTTTTTAAGATTGGAAGACTGGGAAGGATTTTCTAGAAATAACAATATATAAGACATATCATAGTCTAGACATGCTTAAATATGGCGATGTTTCAAACAATTTAAATATTATATGCTAGTTTAAATGATAAATAAATAGCAAATGCTCATCTTCCCCTAACATAACTGCCTCTTAATTTTCACCGTTCGTATTCAAATGGGGTACATTGCAACAATATGGTGACTAATTTAAACTTAGAACGGATCTCGAAGAGGCTTTTATTATTACGAAACTTAAAAGTTTGTTCAAGAATGATTATCATAATATTACTTGATGATTGAATTTTAATGTTATATTTTAATTAAAACACAAAAGGCACATAATAATTTAGACCCTGAGTATTTAATGAAACAATGAGTTAGGTGTGTTATAATGTTTTACGTGTCTTAAAGTATCGTAGAAGTGAAGTGATTTTAGTAAATAGGAAAAATCGTACTTCATACAATTCGAAATTTACGATCAAAAATAATACCCAAATGAATCCACAGCAAAAATCATGAATCCGTATTCAGATAACAGACATTACAGATATATGAATTCGACTGTCTGACTGGGGCACATGAGGATGGCAGACTGAATGGCTGGCGTTATAATGAGTAAAACACTAGTAATAATCAATGAAAAAATTAAATAAACTCATACTGGTCTGGCTACTCAAATAATCTAGAACATTCTCCTTCACCAATCAATGTACCTAGCACCTATTAGTATCTACCCAATAATGGTTGTCAAGGAGACAAACATTATTGCAATATACTTTACACATTGTTTCTATTGGGAAAGCCTTGACGGAAAAAATTGAGACCCGACTCTTCATCGCGAAAAAAAAAGAAAATGTAATTGTAAACCAATTAAATTAAAAAAAAATCACCAAGCAATTACATTATATTATCTGCCCTATCTGCCCCTAAAATAAGGCGCTCGCGCACGCCAACCAGGTGCGGACCTGTTCTAGATCATAGGTTTTCAAAATGGGACCAAGTTGTTAACGATTAGTACAGGGATGAATCGATGGGAGAAATCTTCTAAGGGGAGACAAACTTTTAAATTCTTTCCCAATATTGAATGGCGAAAGGAGATAATCAAAGTTCCTACTAATTTCTGGACCAGCCAATTCATAACTGGCCACGGTTACTTCGCTGCCAAGCTCTTCCAGCTTGGCCGGTTAGTAAATAGTCCTAAATGTAAATGCGGATATATGATTCAGACTGCTGATCACATCCTCTGGGAATGTCCAGACTTAAATAACAAACGGGGAGAATTGCTCAAGACGATACGACTATCTGTCGGATCTGTCGGCCCCGTCGGTCATGCTGACTTGGTTGCATCTAGGGCAAATTTTAGGGAATTTAAAGAATTCTCCGCGTCTTTTCGAAAAATAGTTGAATTGAATAGATAAAATCTAATATTTTCAACTGTACTGAATTATTTATTAACATTTATTTCTGCACACTGTAGTGCATAGGGCATCCAATCCCGGGATCCTGTTCAATTTTCTGATCCTAAAATTCCGGGATTGAGATGGCCGCGATCCCGGGATTTCGGGATTGAGAAATTTTGAAGAAATTCTCGAAATTGGCAAATTGAAGATTTCAAATTCCTCGGTGAACTAAAAAAAAAAAAACGAGTTTCCGTGAGATTCCGGGAAAAGTATAGCAAATTGAGGATTTCAAATTCGTCGGTGAGAAAATCTCAATCCTGGGATCCCGGGATTCAAAATAAATCAATCCCAAAATCCCGGGATTGGAAAAAGGCTCCGGGATTGGATACCCTAGTAGTGCATGCAACCAAGTCTTGTGGAATTTCTTCTCGGGACATTTCTGGCAAAATTTTGAACACGACTAACGGAATACACTATATAAGAAGAGTGTGAAACCGTAGCAAGTGGTGGTGGGCACAACGTGGAGTACCATAGGAAATTTTAAAAATAGTTCATTTTACATATCTGGAGTCAATCTTACAAAGCCGGCCTAAATTATTGTGTCCGAAAAATCGTAAAACTAAAGACGTCCAAGGAGATATTTTCTCGACAGGTTGTTGTGTCAACAAAAAAAAACAATTTTGTTATGGTGACTTCAATGAGTAATAATATATTTTTCTTTCATAAGATGCATTCATTTCAAAGAGATATAAAAAACCCTCTAAACGCTATCAAAAAAACATCCCCAATCGATAAAGAAATTCATACAAAAGCGAATGTGTATGTGGTGACTCAGGGGTGGCGCGAAAGTCTCTGACTATAAAAGAATAAAGCAACTTTTCCAGTAAAACTTTTAATAAAGCCGAAACTTTCGCCGCAGTTTATTCAATATTCCTCCACAAACAGTGGCTGTAAAACTTTCACGACCTTTTTTGTCTGCGTTGTATTGAATTATTAAATTTAGTGTTGCCCAAATGCGAGCCAGAGACCGTCGTCCTCTCGACATTCTCGTCTGTTAGGATTAATAAATGAATACGAAATAACATTTTTTTAAATTATTTAGTAAACAACTGAACAATTTCAAGCGAGCGAAAGACATGACAGACAATATTCTGCTAAGCATAAACAATAACAAAGTAGTCGTAACATCTATATAAGCTTTCAAAGCAGATGATATAAAATAGCACCGATATACGTTCATTTCAAATAATAACATTAAATATATCTAGCCCGTAGTTGAATGGTCACGGTACGATCCTCACAATTCCAAATCCCAGTTCAAGTAGCTTTATATTTCGATTGATCTCGTCTTAAAAGGCAGTGGTGTTTGTGATGTCTAAAAATTCCTTCCCACCCTTCTTAAGCTAAAACTAAAAGAATGCAGGAAAAACGATTAGTCAACCACTAATTATACCCTGCCGCCTGCGTGGTCAAATGATCAACCTAATTTGCTTCGGTTACAGAGGTCACGAGTTCGAATTCCAGTACGGAAAGTATTATAAATTGATTTTTAAATCGATTTGAGAATTTTTGTTCGTATTGATGGATGTTTGTGTGTCTTGAATTCCCCCCTCTCACCCATTTTATTAAAAATAAACGGAGCGTAGCGAGAGCGATTAACTAATAACTGGTCCTGTCACAGCATTATTCTCCTATTTATACAATTTAAAAAAAAGAGAGAGATCGAGCAACTGAGTAATAAGCAGTTCTCGTAGAAGTACTTCACTGATTACATGATAAAAAAAAACATGTACTAACACTATCCTTCTATTCCAGCGGTCGGGGAACTTTTTTAACCATTACCCTAAAAATATTTTTGCGTAAGTCGATATACCCCTCGTTTTGAAAATGAGAGAAATTTACACGGAAAATAGAAAAAAATGCATGAAAATAGTATGTATGTAATAGACAAACAAAATAAAATTTTCATATTGGAACAAAAAAAAAATAATTCTGTATTGCCCCCAAAAATTTCATTTTTACCCAATTTGGGGTAATTTACCCCGGTCCCCGACCGCTGTTTTATTCCTACTCTATTTGAAAATAAGAAGTTGAGTCAATGAGTGACATGGAGTTTTCTTAAAAAGAGTTTACTAAGATACTTTCACTATGTGACCATATGTTCTGTTTTGGGAGTGGAAATGGTTAAAAAGTGATTCAATAAACTCAGATAAATATTGAGAGCGGGCACGGCTTAAAAAAAAAGAATATAGCAGCCCGTTGAACCTTTGTTTGAGTAACACTGCGATGGGATATTGTGCATGTCTATTTTAAAAGAAAATCCTCCGTGGAATATATTCGCGTGACTTTAAAGGCTCTTTATATACTTTTGGGAAACTATCCTCCAAAGAAAATTTACAACCAATCAGCTACAGATATCCATATATTATAACTTCAATAATCCATTATTATCCTCCTTACTTTTGTCTTTTATACTATTTGTTCCACAAGTATACTGAATCAGTTTTTCAAACAAACCATTTTGAATGAATATTTTCTTTCTCTGTGTTATTCTTCTCTATTTTCTTATTATATAACTAACCACATTGAAAGTGTTTTCCACCAAGTCTTAATGAAAGACTATGCATTGTTTTTATAAAACTGAACACATTACCAAGGAATTATAACCGATTTTTTTATGTGATCTGAACCAGGGCATCCAATCCTGAACCCTTTTTTGTTCCCGGGATTGATCACTAGGGAAAAATTAGGAATTGAGAGATTCCGAAATAATTGAACTCAAAGACAGAGGTGAGTTGGAGGGGGCTCGGAGGGGCTTGCGCCTCTTGTTATGTTGAGAGAAAACAATATTCTCAGATCAAATTAGTATGTAAATACAATTACTGACTTATATATTATCAACGATAGTTTCAGTGTACACGTTAGTGAATTTTGAGCCATTTTCAATGATTAGTTTACGGTAAATTGCGTATTGTTACGTATTATAAGTGAATTAAGTAACAATTGATTGGTTATTAATGTATTGCATATAATTGCATAGGAGTGATAAAAAATTCACTCCTTCACAAAACACTGAAAATTGCTTTTAAATTAACTGAGCCCCTTGTAAGCGTGTTGGCAGCTAACCGGTGCTCGGAGACCTTAAAAAACTTGGTAATTGACAGATTCTACAATTATTCCGACATTTTAGGCCTTTTTTTAGGCACTTCTTCAGAAAACGTTGCAAATTGTGATTGTACAATTATTCAGAAGGGTGAGATTTTCTTTTAAGCTCCATCCTTTCAAAGAGATACAACTACCAGTGACTCCAGCGAAGTTCTGCTGTAGAATAAAGAATTTTTACGTTTTATAGGATTACAGCCAATAGAACCCCAAGATGACGGGATCGCAGTATTAGCCGGGTTTCCGGGATTTGAGGCCCTAATCTGGACCTATTTCATTCAAATACAATTGATATATAACATATTTGCATTCTTTGATATCCGTATTCTATTTGATCTAAAAAAGGGTCATAGAGTGAGTTACATTATCTAACTAATTTTCCCTTTTTTTTGCCGTCCTTCCTTCATTCCTTATCCGCTTTGAAAAGGTTTCAATCCCTGCACAAATACTTTCATTGATATAGTTAATTTTCAAATCAATTTAAAATCTTTTAGTTTATAAAACAATGTTATAGTAAATTGAAAGTTTTTTCGGCTTCACGCTATTGACTGGGGCAGGGGTGGGAATCATTTTCTTCTATAAAAGCCGCATTCATTTTTCTGATTCGATATAAGGCCGCAGTAAACATTGACTAGGGAATTACAGAATTACAGAATTGGCCAGAAGGCTGCAGGTTCCCCATGCCTGGACTAGGGCAATCTCGGACCCTAATTGTAATCCCGTGGTTTCGGGATTGATAATTTTTCCGATCCCGGTATCCCGGGATTGAACATTCACTATGAAATCGTGTAGAAATTCGGGATTGAGAAATTTTGGTTTGGCGATTTTGAAATCCTGGGAATTTATGAAATTCCCACAATTAAGCGACGCGAGTCCTTTTTTAGCTCTTTCAAGATTCCCAATTTCAAAATCCCGGGAATTTGCGGAATTGTCAAAATAAAAAAAAATAGGACCTTTTATAAAATTTCCTCAATCCCGAAATCCCAGGATTACTACTATCACAAAATTGGATTGGATCCCGGGATTGGAATGATGCTTAAACTTAATTAAGTATACTGGCTTAGAAGAGATAGACAATATTATCATCTTATTGCCCTAACTTAAATTGAAAATTAGTATTTAATTGATTGATTTTTCTGTGTTGTTACACATAGAGACAGCAATTTAGACAGTATTAAAAATAGCCACTTAAGCAAATTCGTTCAATCAATTCTCAACTTCTCTGAGATTTTAAACTAACTTTTGTCCAATGGTCATTTCTAATCATAAAAAGTGTTAATAGAAAATTTAAATTAACTTTGATTATTCCACGTATTGTGTAACTAACTGTGACACGTGTTTCGCCTCTTTCAGAGGCATCTTCAGACTTACTATCGCAAAGTTTGTTTACTTAAGCAAACTTTGCGATAGTAAGTCTGAAGATGCCTCTGAAAGAGGCGAAACACGTGTCACAGTTAGTTACACAATACGTGGAATAATCAAAGTTAATTTAAATTTTCTATTAAAATGAACTTCCACAAAGTTACCGCCGAAACCATCGAAAGTATAAAAAGTGTTAGTTAAAGTACAGATTATAGTTCAAGCAAAAAATATTCATTAATTATCGCCGCAACGTCTCAAAAAGGACTATTGCATTGTATACTCAGCTTTTTCCCAAAAATACGAAAATGCAAAGAGTAAATATGGCTGGTTCTACGTTTTCCATAAAAACGTTATCCGTTATATTAAAACGTAATAAAAAATAATGTAAAGTTATACTGCGTTAAACACTTCTCAGGTTTTAGGCGAACGAAAAAATAAAATAATATTGATGGTGTAAATTTTTTTAAAACGGCACCTGAGTTCGTCCCCTTGGGATCGGTTTGTTCCAAATCTGCCTTCTTATAAAGCCGCAGATTCAAATGAGATTTTTTAAGAACTTTAGTTTAGTTTGTTTGCGGTCGAAATCGGAGTTGGGCAAGGTTGCATTATTATATATTCATGTTCGCTCCCAATTTAGAGCATATGGCCTCCTAATGGAGGTATCTCAACAGAACTTTTTCTACAAACACTGTTTGCTACTTAGTCCCCGAACCTCTCTTTTATTGTTGGTATATAGGCTACGTTTTTCTAAAGGTAGTTTTTTTTATAATCACAATGTTTACAACTAAATACATCATCTGTAAAAAGGAATTAAGCCAAAAATGTCAAATAAGTGTCTAAATTTAGCTTTTAAGTTTGCAAAAAGAGCCTGTGAAAACTGTAACTTCGAAAAATGATCTTCATAAACAGTTTTCTTAACCAACTTATTAAATTTATATTACATTGAAATAATACAATACATATTTAAAGCAATGTTTCAAGTTGTGTTTATTGAATAATTTGATTTTGGCACAAAATTGTTAAAAAAAAAACGTTTTTCGCCTCTCTCCGCAATTGTTCTGTGTGGGTTGATACCTTTTACATAACTACAATTCATATATTTTTTTAAAAATGCAGCACGTTTGATTTTCAAAAGACGACAAGAAAAATTGGCCTTGAATCAATTTTCCAAAAAATATTTCCAGATAATAAGTAAGCTAAAACCAATTTATTTATTCCCTTGCTTTATTTGTTAAGAAGGTACATCTCATTGAAGTTTCTTCAATGCATTGACTTATAAAGTTACCAAAAATTGAATGCGGCCTTCCGACTTGAAAATTTATCCCAATCCAGAACTAGACTTAATGAATCAAAAAGTCTATTAGTCGATTGAATGTTATAAAAAAATCAGTACTCATTTCGTGAATAAGTGCTCACGATTCGTTTGCTTAAAAAGCGAAACATATTCCAGATTAAATTAAAAACAAACGACTTTTTTTTAATCAGACCCAAATCACAGATATGTATTATAGAACAATTCGTTCCTGCTGCGTCGGTCGGCGTTTCGGAGTGAGCCATAATTCAAATTTGGAAAGGATGAAGTGTTCATTACGCGAGGGTAAAAATTTTCGCGCCAAAAGGAGGGAGCGCGAGGACCATCTTGAAATTTAAATGACGTATTTAATTTTGCGCCAATCACTGCGATCCTCGCCGTGACGTCACGAGGAAAATTTTAAATTCAACAAAGCGCGAACAGCAACATCGTAGCGATATGTTTATGATGGAATATTAATGAAATTGGTGATACTTGATCCAAGATATTTTAGTCGAAGACACGATTATAGAAACGGTAGTTTAATTCTTTTTCAATGTATCCGATAAGGCAATACAATTATGTATTTAAAGTAATAAACAAAAAAAAATGGTTTCGTTGCGCAGTGGTCATCAAGTGGTTCATTTTTAGGCATCACAAACACTCATGCCTACGAAAATAAATCGAAAAAATGATGTTCGTACTGGGACTTGAACTCGTGAGATCCGGCACTGAAGCCCACAACGCTTACCACTGCTTTTCTTTTTTTCTTTAATTAATATTAACTAGGAAATGCACTCAATTGCTAATCTGATTGCTAAAATAAGTATTTTTTCTTCTTTTTCAGAAAGATTATCTACTAAAGTCAACAGTTTTACCAAGTGGAACACAAAATATTCTTTCTAATTTGTGGTCCACAACTTTTTCCAACAAGATTTTTCGACAGCCTTCTCTCAAAGTAATCAAAAACTTGCTTCTATTCTGGCAATACTGCTATGGAGAACAATCAAAACTATAGATGACAAACTATAATAGTTTATAACCTGTCAACACATTAAAAATGGTAATCATTCTTGGTCATTTCGATTTTGGTCCAAAATTTGTGGCCAAAACAAATCTAAACTAAATCATGACAGTTGTTTTATATTCTTGACATTGGGTTGGAAAATCACATTGAAATAAACGAAGAAGGCAAAAAATAAGAAAAGATATCTCCAAAAAAAAGTTTGTTTTGAAGTGGACAGAGTTTTTGAAACAATCCAGCAAAGATCACTTCGTTTCGTGTATTGTGACAGTTGATGTTTGACGTCTTAGATTTCGTGGAAGTGTTTTAATATCGGTTTAGACAGACTGGGGTGTTTCCTTGTGATAATTGGCAGTTGGGGGTGTTTTAACGTTTTGGATTTTGATGCAGACGTTTTCGTGATCCCAAAAACCTGGCAAATGAAAGGCCGGTGATTGCTGGAGGACAGTGTTGTGTGACAGTGTGCAGTGCAGGAAAGTTTTGCGATGAGGTCGATGGCGGTGTCAGGGCCGCGCTGATTCCCTCGGGCGCGGGTGGAGTGGGGGGGCTGGGGCTTGGGTGGGGGGCGCATGTCCCAAGCCAGACGTCTGCTGCAGGCGCTGAGGGGCCGCGCCTCCTGCGCGAGCCTCGTCAA
The DNA here is from genome assembly GCA_030503985.1 of Himalopsyche tibetana. Classification (NCBI taxonomy): domain Eukaryota; kingdom Metazoa; phylum Arthropoda; class Insecta; order Trichoptera; family Rhyacophilidae; genus Himalopsyche; species Himalopsyche tibetana. The sequence continues at coordinate 1,233,123 of JAPJYX010000052.1, read as the reverse complement.
CGCCTCCTCGGACAGGCAGGTGAGCATTTTTTAAGCTTTGGCTAGCATGTAAAGTCGACAATATTTTTTCTACATTTAGTTTTTCACCAGTAAAGCCTAGTTAGATATTTTATTCAGAGTGAAAACAGAATTGAAAAACTACTATAAAAACAAAAATCTGGGTCATCTATTTATTACCCAGCAAAAGAGTATTTTTGCTATTTCATAATATTTATTATACAAGATAAGTTTACTTAGTAATAAATAATTAAATGTTTTTTGATTTAACTGAAAAATAAATAGTATTTTTTTTGTAAGTGCTTATATTATATCGACTGTGAAAAGGGAAAAGGACGTAACCCACACATTATGAAATATACACAACCCTGAAGTGCACGGTGACTGATAAATTGGTTTTAATTGCCTAATATTAATTTAATAAATTGTTCAAGAAAATATTTTTTTAATGTCTTTTTTCCTGGTTGCAATTTTCACAAGCTTTTCTTTTTTCACACTTAAAAGCTAAATTTAGATACTAATTCGTCATTTTCAGCTTCCATCCTTTTGATTAAACAAGTGTCAAAAAATCTGTTATGGAAAAAACTGAGGGTTACGTCCATTTTTCTTTCCACAGTCAATATAATAATAAATAAACAAAGCTTATAAAAAAACATTTTTTCGCTATATTTATTAAACTATTCTTATTTTGGTGATTAAAGAAAATATTGGAATTCTAAAACCGGTCGGTTTTTGTATAAGCCCTAGCCGAGACTCGCCAGAGTGTAAGCAAACACGGTTAAGCTAATAATATGCAATTGGGTGATTTTTAAATTAAAAAAACATTGAATATAGCCGAGCTTATTGTATTTGAATTCATTAATACTTAAGTGAATCTAATTATCCTAATTATATGTAAATGCATGCAATAACTGCCTGTAATTGGTTTAATCGCCGATTGCTTGCATAATGCAAGGGTGGAATCAAACCGATTAACGCTAATTGTAACCAATTAAGCAACATAATTAGTAATCGATACGTCTGTTTTCATGATAATGAAGCGTATTAATGTACAGTGTTAATATGCACAACTGATAAAGCGCTGTGTTTAGAATATTATGAGGTGTATAATATCAAACTCGGCCAAGTTGTATATTTTCCGATGAACACTTTTTGATATTTCCAGTAGAGAATTTTGAACTGTACAATTTAATAAGTTACAGTTTCAAAATGTATGAAAATCAACTTGCAATAATAATTTTACAAATGGTCAAGTCAATGGCATATTATCGTCATCAGTGGCGGCCGGTCAGTGTGGCATTGGATTCATGCACCCCTTGTATATGCAGGGGCGTTTATATTTCATGAAATAATATTCAAACATAACATTTATACCATTCAATCATTTTAAATTTTTCATGTTTTTTTTGTCTAAAATAAAATAAAATGTTCTAAAATATTTATTATAGACAATAAATACGTGAAGAATTTAAAATGAGTGAATGGTCTAAATGTTAAATTTGAATCGTTCAAATTATGTACATTCACACAGATTTTATCACTAACGACCCGGGTTTCGCCTTATGTATTAAATGAAGCTGAAATGGCATCTTCATGCGTTCAAGTGCACGGATGAACTTGAACTGACGCTTAGTAAATGAATATGTCGTGTTTATATAATAAATAAATGTATCGCCGAGCTTAAAGCCATTGCTGTCGAAAAGGATAAGCCCATGGTCTAAATGTTATGCTTGAATATTATTTCATGAAACATAACCGCCCCTGCATATACAAGGGGTGCCACTATGACCAGCCGTCACTGGTTGTCATACCGGACAAGAGATTGAGAGCCAAACAGATCGCAAGGTTTCAATCAGTTGACCGAATTAGGGCAACTAATCTTGGACCCTTTTTATAATCACGGGATTTCAAGATTCTCAATTTTTCTAATCCTGCAATCCCGGGAATCAGAGATTGATCATTCAACATGAGATCTAATGAAATTCGGGATTGAGAGATGGATGGTCGCTGTCAGATTTCAAACATTTTAGCTCGCCGATTTTGAAGTCTAATATGTAATGAATTTCTGTAAATAAAGATTGTCAGTGTTAAACCAAAAATACATGCGATATACTCAAATATGGATTTGGCTAGTTTTTATAATAAACAACAAACCCGTGTATCGATTTCTGCTTTTAGATGTCTCAGATAGTGTGTTGATAAGAAAAAATGAACAGATAAAACTGCTACCTTGTGTCTAAAATGGCTAAATTTTCTCTAAAACCAATTATCTAAAATGTTAATGACGACATCTTCCAGGGTTCCCACGAGCTGGAGGAGATTTCGGTTGTAAGCGGTGCAGTGAGTGCAGCAACCAACGGGCCTGGGTTCACATCTGGTGAGTTGTATACTAATTAATTTAACCATACAACCATACAAATAAAGAGAAAGTTAATAAATCAATTAAATTACATAAAATTAAACACGAAGACTTTCTTACTTAAGTTGTTGTGTTACAAATTGTGACACATGTTTCGCGTCATTAAGAAACATCAGCGGACGGAACATCATTTTTTAAAACAAAAGGTAGTGGAACTCACTTTCAGTCAATATTTTTTTTCATCCGTTTCCATTCCCAATGTCAAGCATTTGGATTCCTAATCGAGGTATATAAACTGAAGTTTTTTTTTTACGAGGGCTGTTTGTAACTTAGTTTCTCAACTTTTTTTCCCGAAGAGAGTAAAGATAGAAGTAAAGGATTAAGAGGGGAATAGTGGTTAATTTACCGCTCTCCCTTTGCTTCGTTCTGTGATTTGAACCTATGAGATCCGTCACGAAAGCCAACCACGTTGACAACTGCGTTATGGACCCGATTCTTAGAGAAAGGTGTTAGGTGTAAGATATTTTAAGCATTATACCCTTGGTTCTGGTCACAGAGTAAGTCTATGGACTTGGTGTTCTTTTGAACATTACATTCAAAAGGAACCTAATATAGAAACAAACATAATGGTTTCCATGAAAAAAAATCAACAGTTTTAAAATAAAAATAAAATTTTATGAATTTTGATTTGATGTATTAAAAAATGCGAGAAAAGGTGCCGGAACGCCGTTCCACCGCGTTACATGGAAAGAAAAACACTGGGTTTACGAATAACTTGAATTTCTTCGTAAACATCGCTTTCCGCCACCGTCCAATCCATACATAATTTAATGATATCTACTGTGGAAAGGAAAAAGGACGTAACCCACACATGTCAAATTTTACAGGAGACACAAACAAAGGTCTTTTGATGATTTTAGGCTAAAAGAAAATTATGAAATATACACAACACTGAAGTGCACGGTGACTGGTAAACTGGTTTTTTATTGACTTAGCACAGGGGCGGGAAACCTTTTCTTCTCTACAGGCCTCATTCATTTTTCTGATTCGACATAAAGCCGCAGTAAACACTGACTAGGGATTCTTTGGTCGGAAACAGGAATTTACGGTCAGAACATGTCAGGAATTTAAGAATATACAAAAATTTACAGAAATACAGAATTGGCCAGAAGGCCGCACCAGAGTAGCCCAAAGGCCGCAGGTTCCCCACGCCTTACTTAGCCTAATATTAATTTAATAAATTGTTCAAGACAATTCTTTTTTAATGTCCTTTTTCCTGGTTGTAATTTTCACAAGCCTTTCTTTTTTCAAACTTAAAAGCTAAATTTAGATACTAATTCGTCATTTTCAGCTTCCATAGTTTTGATAAAACTAGTGTCAAGTGTCAGTGTGTTGAGTTGTATACATTGTGACTATTGAAAAAAAGCTGTTTTGGAAAAACTAAGGGTAACGTCCTTTTTCCTTTCCACAGTCGATATGAATTTAAAAAAAGCGTGAAAAAACGCACCTTCAATGTTGTATTGTAATCTCAAGAATATGACACAATGCATAATAATTATTTTGTAGTAAAAAAAAATCAAAGAAAAATGTTTCTAGAACTTTTCTTATGTAAATGTTTCAACTGGGGGACTCGGGGTACGCTATAAATAGACGGAATATGAAGAAAACTGACAATTGCTGATGATAACGAGATAATGTCGGATTAAATCAGTGCTCCGGAAATCATGCCTCTTCCGCTGCTATCTTCAATCTTAAAACCCTTCACTGGATGTGCCAATTCATACCTGAATAGTGATGTTCAAAATTCGGGCGCCTTTTGGTAATCGGGTAATCGAGTACTTAACCACTTGAATACCAAGAGGACACAGGTGTCCGGAACATATGCAAGCAAACACGGATGTCTAAGACATTTAATAAATCAAATACTTGGTATTCTAATAGAATATAACCAATGTTTTGATAAATATGTGTAGTGTTATCTATATTGAGTCAATATAGGTTTTTAAAATATCGAATTCGAGTGTATTTTAGGTAAAATTATTTTTCTCAAAAACACGCAGTATCTCTGGGACATGTTAATGATTTATTTCCGCGGTTTTTAAACGGTTAATAGAATATCGATCATGTTCTTTGAAAGTAGTTATTTTCACTCCCAATATGTAGCTAATACACTTTCAATCGAGTGTTTAAAAGAAAAAAATTACCTCTCGTTTTGGAGTAAGTAAAGAGAAATTAAAAAAAAAGATTCACATTTCTCTTAAGATTCAATAATCTGTTGTGAGTTATAGAACAGGGTGTGACTTCTGCCTTAAAGTTGATATATTTTTTAAAAAAATGTGCCTATCATAGCAAGACAGAGACCTAAATAAAAAAATGTCTTTTTATGATTTGACTAAACACATCACATTGCTTCTAAGCGGTAAATTATGCTAGCGATCATTTATAGGCTATAAATTGTTAGCGGTAAATTTTTTTGGACCCCACAAAAATATCTGTTGCATTGTTAATTAAATGACAAACCAAATGTTTGTCTTTATCTTCATTTTCGATACAACAATAATATGGAAGAATATGTTATTGAAGATTCTTTATATTCACTCTCACCATGCGGTTCCTCAGTGGTTCTCTGACTCTGGCCAATTGCATTGCATTCTCTCATGACAAACCAGCATCCATCAGTTCTTCAGAGTACATCCTATGGATAGTAACTGACGGCCGTTTAGGATGACTTTCTGTCATTCTGTCTTACTGGTCGAAATAAAATGCACAAAAGATTTGGGCTCTCCAGAAACATTTGCAGCACGTGACTCAGCTGGTTTCAACGTCTCTTAATGATCATTAACGTAGTCTTGAATTCATTATTAGATGAATAAATAACTGAGTTTAACTCATCTTAATTATTGGGTAGTATAAGAAGTAAAAACAGAACTATCCATGAATATAAATGATATAGATACATATAGTATTGAAGTAATTTCAAAACTTCTGCATCCAACATGTTTTATGTTTCTTATTGTATTTCATTTAATCGAAAAGAAGACCATAGCTTATTTGCTCGTTCAGATTATTTCAGATTCGAAGCAAAATTGGGCCTTTTCCAATACATTGAATTAACCCAAGCTGTGAAGAGAAATCGAATGTCTGCACTGAAAAATATGGTAAATTAGTTAGAAAATACTTCAACGTGATATATTTCATTCGTTTTAATACCACCGGCATCGTAGCTATCTTATGCTGGCTTTAAAACATCTAGAATCTAGGTCCTAAATAAATGGACGTTAAGATTCGATTACTTCAATACTTGATATATTGTAACCGTTTCGTACTTAGGTATTTGATACTGTGGCGTACACATCTCTATTCACGAACCCCTTTTCCCAGCTGCCAAAATGCCAATTCTTTTCTTTTTAATAATTCTGACGCGAACAGACAGAGATTTTGATGATTTGTGTAAGTCTTCTTTAATATTATGATAAATTGAAATAGAAAGTTCACAAGGTGAGCGACTCATCGATTCATTCCCATTAATTAATACCGATGAGTGATTCTTTTGTAATAAGATTCATTGATCTTTAAATAAAAGAGTACCGGCAGTGACAGGAAACGAAAGCACTCACTGATTGATTTGATGGCTTATATTAATTAATTAAGAAGATTCAAACAACTTTCATTCATTTACTGTATTTCCTTTCAATTGGATATTTATTTGTTTAAATGGGTTCAAGTCAGTCATTTCAAAACTACGCAGTTTGCACTTAAATTAGCTAAGTGATTCATTGAAGCATGAAGTGTAGTGGTTAACGGCATCTTTCGGTTGCTGCATTTACGGGTTCATAAATTTAATTATCATATTTTGGTTAAAGGCACAGATGTATGTGATATCTAGATTCCTTTCCACCCATCTGATCCACAATCTTTCAATCCCGGTGTTGATCATTCATTACTATCATGCTAAAATTGTTTGACATCATCGCCGAAAAATATGGGTAATAAGAGATTCCAGAACTTTCGACAAATCAAAGTGACGATTTGACAATTCCTCAATTATTGAAAAGTGTAAGGCTTTTTTTTAAGTTTCTTCTTTTAGAAAAGTTGCGTATAAAATATCCAGTGTTGTTGATATTTTTACCTACTAAAGTGAATCCCAAAATCCCAGGATAACGGAGTCGCAAAATTGCTCAGAATCCCGTGATAAGAGGCCCTAGTTTCAATCTCTCTCTTACCATTCCATCTATACTCTCTTCCAAAACGAGAGTTTGAGAAACTGAGTGACAAGCAGTTTTTATAAAATAACATTTGTTGAGATATTCTCTGTTGGAAATGTATATATGAGGCTATTATTTGCAAACCTGGCTTATTCCAAAGTTATTGAAGCATGAACCATGAATGTAATAATCAAAAATATCATTCCTAAATAATGTAAGACATTGTTTTTCAAAATGAAATTGAAGTTTCATTTTTTAACCATTTTGGAATGAGCCAGGTTTGCAAGTATGTATTAAGTAAGACCAGAAATGATTACAAACATCCTTATTTATTCAAGATATTGATTTAAAAAATATTCAATTATCATTATTTATAATATACAATTTGCTACGAAACTTGTTGTATTACAAACCGTGGCACGAGTTTCGCCTCTTTAGAAAGCATTATCGGGACAAAATATTATAAGTCTAGAAATAAACAAAAAAATGATTCTTGTTTTTATTGTTATAAATTACAAAATAAAGGTGGGGAATTTTTATTTTAACAAAGAATTAGAATCAATTTTTAGTTTATTCGTAAATTTTGCGATATTCTGTTTGATGATGGTTTTTAAAAAGTAAAATACGTTTCATATTTTATAAAACAACAAGTGTAGTAACAATGTTAACAAATTCGATTTAATATAAAAAATAATCACAGTTTTTAGCACAAGTTTCACCTCTCAAGGAAGCATCACAAGGTTTACGAATTGACTCAAAAATATGCGAAACATGTGTCATAATTTGTAACACAGCAAGTATAGTAACAATATTATCAAATTTAATTTTATATTTAAAATAAACATCCAAAAATTAACCGCTGAATTTATCGTATATTTCGTTTACTGTGCTTAACTGACTTCATTTATAAATCGTTAATGAACGTTCACGAGTTTTGTAATAAACCAAATCAAAGAATTCATGGTTATGAATTATAAGATTCAAAGATTTTGAAAATTGTTTATCTGTCGATGGTCAATTTGTCTGTGGCGAATTTGGCGGGAGCCGCGCGCCGCCATTTCACATTAGACACTTCAAAATGGAGGAGGACAGATAGCGTCGGAGCATCAGTCGGGCGGAAGTTTATATAGATAATGGCTAATCGATATACCCACTACTTGGATGACGTATTGGGCACACTTCGTCATAGTATGACGCCATTTAAACGTAACTTATGATCTGGCAAACGCTCCAGTTTGTACAGTCTGGGGTTTGTCATGGATCTTTGACCTTATTCAGCAGATAACGTTTGAAATGCCGGAATAGGAAACAATTGATATAATTTTATCACGCAGACCACGGAATGATTAAAAATACAATAAAAAATGTATAACTTATTATAATACATTAAATAATCTATACTTGTAGGCTCCGTAGTGCAGTGGTGTGTCGTTGGTTTTCGTGGTGGATCTCACGTGTATTTTTTTTCAATTGATTTATTAATTTCTGTTTGTGTAATATTTAAAAATTCACTTCCCATCCTAAAATAACGAGAGCGATTAGTCAACTACTAGTATTCAAATGTTTAAATACAATATTTGTACTAATTCCCACTTTTATTTATTAAAACAAGCATCAACTCAGTTGAAAGTGCCCGTCGTGAGCGAAATCGGTATTGATCTTAATAAGTAAAAGTTTGAATAAGTACAAATCATTAACTTTTATTTTTTTAATAAAATGCCTTTCCACCAAGTATTGACAGTGAACACCCTACAAGTAGTCAACTACTAGTGTTTTTTTAGCCAAGCCCGGGCACTGTGTAACAAACAGTTCTCGCAGAAAAAGTAACGTTTGTTGACACATTCTCTTTAGTATAGACAATAAACGCTGTGAAGAACATAGATTAAAAAAAGACATTTCAGCAATACATCTAAACCTAGCCCTATCCTTGTTTCCCTTCTCTCTTTAAAAGTAGAAGTTGAGTAACTGACAGTCAGTGGTGTAGTGGGACCAGGTCGGCGACATGGCACCTGAAAATGAGGATTATTTTCAAGAACATACCTATATTCAAAATCATTTTTTTTATTGATTTAATTATTGAAACTTGTGGTTTCTTAACTTCGGACGGATATAAAAAAAACAAAAAAAAAATAGGGAAGAAATCAATGACCGACCTGGTACCTTTCTGACAGTTATATTCAACATACAGTTCTAACGTAAACAATTTTTCTGTTGTGATACCTCCATAGGAAATCTATATACTCCTCATTAGGAGCAGACATGGATTAAAAAAAATACTTGTGGTAAAGTTCGGATGTCATGAATCTTTAATCTAAAGATTAACACTTTAAATGCTTTCGGTAATATTTTTGAATACTATACATTATTAATTGTTGATATAAATTATGATTTTATAACTTTGTTAAACCAATAGTTAGTTACAAAGGATAATATTTTTTCCTTTCTACAGGACAAAGGGATAGATAAACAATAACTACATGTGTTTGAAAGTGAAAATACCTTTTTAACAGCATAGATAATTTAGGTTAATATCTTAATAAATAATTAGTAACAAATGAAAAGTATTTTGGTGGTATATAAAATTAATTATAAATTAATAAAAGGTATACGGTGTGTACTCTTGTATACCATCCACTTAAACACTGATTGTGAGCTATAGCAAACTTGTAATGAGTGAATTAATAATACACACGAAAAGTTTGAACTGTAATAATGTTGCCTATCTGGCGAAAGCTAGGGATGAAAGTTTGACAAGGGATGGCGTCAAGTTTGCTGTTCAGAGTTTCACAGGAAAATAGTGGCTTCGATTGTTTACCAAAATATCGGTTTTTGTCATTAAATAATTGTGCCAATTAAAAAAATATTATATTCGATCTGAATTAAAAATAGATATCGTCAGTTTAAGATTTCGACTGAAGGTGCTTGGTGAAATTTCAAAATTAAATTTGAATCGTTCAAACTATGTACATTCTCACAGATTTTGTCACTAACGACCCGGGTTTCGCCTTTCGGCATCTTCAGGCATTCAAGTGCACGGATGAACTTGAACTGACGCTTAGCAAATGAAAGTTTCGTGTTTATATAAGATATAAATGCATCACTGAGTCCAAAGCCATTGCTGGCGAAAAGGATGAGCCCATGGGAATGCCGACAGATTTGAGTAGTGAGCAGTTTCAAGAATTATATAATTTGTTTGTCGGCAAAGGTTTTATGATTATATGATTTTATGATTATATAGGGTATAGAAGTGGAGATGTGGGAAAGTTTGATATTTCATTTAAAATCGGAAGACTTTGCAGCTGTGCTTTGTTGATTTCTAAAATTTCTTGGAAAAAGAGCTTATGACTGTCCGTATTTGGGTGTAACATTTTTATCCCTTGTTCCTGATTGAACACGTGTCCTTCCGAAATTAAGTGATTAGCAAAAGTAGACGTGTCTTTTTTCATTCTAAAGGCTGCCATATGTTCTAAAACTCGGATGTTCAGTGTTCTTTCTGTTTTGCCGATATAGATATCGTCAGATTAATTCTAACATCGCGTAAGTTAGTTTGCCTTTAGTGTTCAGGAGACAGTTAAAACTGAATATTTCAACGTACAGAAACAAATTATTATTAATATATTTTTGTTGTACAATATTTTACTTTTAAAAAAAATAATCATTAGTTTTTATTTATGATTAGTTTCGAGAACTTACGTTATATTATAATAAATAAATAAAATAAGAAATATGTTATATTGTGTTGTTTGTTTTCCAACCTCATTCCACTTGCAAATTTGTATATTAAACGAACGAAATATATGCGTTGATATCGACTGTCGAAAGGAACAAGAACGTAACCCACACATAGTAAATTTTACAGGAGGCACATAAAACGTGTTTTGATAATTTTGGACCATATGCATATTATGAAAATATACACAGCCTGGAAGAAAACGGAGACTTCTAAACTGGTGTTTAATTTTCATAATCTAATATTAATTAATGAAATTGTCTAGGGAAAACCTTTTTTTCAGTCTTTCATCTTGGTTTCAATTTTTACAAGCTCATCTTTTTTCAAAGTTAAAATCTAAATTTAGATACTAATTCCGCATTTGCAGCTTGCAACCTATTGAAAGAACGTGTATCAAGTTAGATATACAGTAATACCCCGCTTAGCGCGACCCCGTTAAGCGCGGTTTCACTATAACGCGAATTTCAAATTTCGCGCTCAAATGCCTCGCATTACGCGAAAGAGTGCGTATAAACATATTCAGTCATTAACTTTTCTATGGTCGCGGGATCCCCGCTTTCTCTGAATATTCTCTTTGAAGAATTGGGAATTCCCCGTCCTTCGACTTTGTTCTATGGGGATTTCCTCGTTCGTTTCGTGTTCATTTGTTCCGTAATGTTAGTTCGGTCGGCTGGCAGTTTTGTTTTAACATTTATTGGAGATACATACATACATAATTTAACCCTACGTTAAAATTCAATGATTGAGGGGTCTGAACTTGAAGATGTCACGGTAGAAGATCTCGTAGAACTTGTAGCAACGCACGACGATCCTATCAGCAATGAAGATTTGATCGAGTTACAGAATAATCCTATCCACGATGAGGAAGAACAGGTAGAAGAGAAAGTTTTATCTTCAGGGGAAATACAAAATGCACTTTCAAAAATTTATTCAGGTTTGGACATATTGCAGAGTATAGACAATAATGATGACCGTGTCTTGACCGTGTGTCAAACAATTAAAAACAGTGTTGGGTGTTATGAACGTATTTTACAAGAACGTAAACAAAACGCTACCCAAAAGACAATAGATGTATTTTTCCGTAAAAAATAAGAGTATGTATTGCATAAAGTGTTCTTAGAATTAAAGTGATTGATTAAAATGATTTGTATTTTTTTGTATTAAATTTTGACTATGTTTAATCATAAACCTCGATATACGCGAATTTCAGTTAACGCGATTTTTTTCGGAACGTATCCCTCGCGTAAAGCGGGGTATTACTGTATTGTGATTATCGAAAAAAGCTGTTTTGAATGAACTGTGTTACATCCTTTTTCTTTTCCACAGTCGATATGCTTTCTTACCAAAACATGAAATTCAAAAAAAAAATACTTACATGATGTCAGAATTAAGCCGAAGATATGTTAAAAACATCAAATATTGAATAGGGAGGAAAGGAAATATTTTCTAAATGCAATTCTACTAATACGTAAAAAATGGTCGCGAAAAAGATTGTTTTTAATAGCATTCATTTCAATCAATAATTTTCATTTATTATTGTGTTCTGGAATCGTGTTTTGAAGTTACAAATTAACTGTATCTTAGGTCTTGATTTCTCAATATTTAAATCTTTTAAATAAAGTCAAAATAGTGGTATTTAGTAATATCTTTGAACGCAAATCCATTAATCGATGGAAAAGCAATTTTTCTTTTGTCTATCAATAATATAATTCGTAATGTTTCTCATATTCAAGAGTTCAAGTGCTTTTTAAACTGCTATTTCACTGAAAAAAGTCGTCAAAGTGTTCTGCTATAGTGATGCTACAGTTAGGGCATCCGATTCCAAAACCCCGGGATCCCGATCAATTCGGCGATCCCGCAGTCTTGGGATTGTCTTTATACTGACCACGAAATTTCGGAACTCATTTTAACACTCAAAAAATCAAATTTTAAATATAAATTCTTCCTGATTTACTTTATACCATATATTTGTATAATAAAACACTTCCTAACAGTGTGTTTATAAACATATGTAATACTTACAAAATAAATTAATGAATTGAAGTCTTTCTCCCTCTCATATTTTGTGTAAGTAAACATTTTTTTTCATAGTTGAAAATGCAAAGTAAAAAATAAATGACTCTTTTCTAATGCGAGATAAGATTTTTTCATTTTTAATTTTACATTTTAGACATGGGCGTTAGTCGGGGGTGGGCTGGAGGGGGCTAAGATCTTTGCGTTGTATAATCTATAAATATTCAATATATTTCAATTTAAAAAGTAGTAATGTACATCTGTCTCAAAATTAAAAGTTGTTTATTAGTCCCATTAACTATCATTCTTGCTTATTATTATTTAATTGTTTTTACTTGTAATCATACCAATTCTTTGCATTTAATTAACCTGTATTAATATCTATATATTTGTAATTATTATTTATTGTTGCCTTTCAAATTGTACCTAAATAAAATGTATCTTAACTGTATCATTGAGGAGATATCATCTTCGGTGTGATGCAGAAAAGAAAAGAAAAAGTTTATCGAATAAAAAAAAAAAGTAATGTACATTTGGGATCTCTGACGTACAATTTTCAGCTATTTATATTGATTAAATTACGATTTATTGCGCACTGTTATAAAATATAAGTGTATATAATAAATAACATTCGATAGCTTTACTAATTATTGCGTATAGTTGCATATGAGTGACAAAAAAATCACACCTTCCACAAAACATCGCGAATAGCTATAAGATTTAACGAGCCTCTTATTACCGTATTGGCAGCCCAAGTGATATATCATTTACTTGAAATTATCTCGAGTAACTATTGTTTAATAATAAAAAATATCACTTTGGCCGTTAGCTGTAGTGCTAGTGATTATTTCCATTACAATTATGGATGTGTAAAAAAATAAAATTAAAATAAATGATCAATTCTAGGATCCCGGGATTGAAAGACTGTGACTCCTGAAATTCCGGTATCACAAAAAGGTTCCGGATTTGGATACCCTAGCTTCAGTAGATCCGGTAAGGTGGTGCATTGCACGCATCATTCTCCTGCCTTACGATGCATAATAGTCTGATGGCTCCATTAATGGCCCTTTCAAGCTGACGCATGGCATCATCAACGAGACAAAAGGGATTAATCTGCGTCTGACGACCAATTGATCGCATAAAGGCAAAAGGCAAACAAAAGACACACGTACTTATGGTAAACAGGAGCGTCAAGTAATGAAAGATTGATGGAGTAGGAGTCCAGTCCTTTTTCTGGAGCGATTTTGATTTTACATGAAATTTTTGGACGGCTCCTTAGAATTATAAAAACCATCATCATAGACACAAATGCTTTTAAATATAAATTGTTAAATTTGAATCGCTTAAGCTATGTACATTCACACAGATTTTTTCACTAACGACATCTTCGCATCTTCTGGCGTTCAAGTTCACGGATGAACTTGAACTGACGCTTAGCAAATGAATGTTTCGTGTTTATATAAGAAATAAATGCATCACTAAGCTTAAAGCTATTGCTGGCGAAAAAGATAATCCCATGGGAATGCCCACAGATTTGAGTAGTGAGTAGTTTTAAGAATTATATTTATTTTGTGTGTCGGAAAAGGTTTTATGATTATATATAGGGTATAAGAGTGGCGACCCAGGCGTGTTTAATATTTCATTTAAAATCTGAAGACTGTTCAATTGCGCTCTGTTTATTTCTAAAATTTCCTGGAAAAAGAGTTTATAGGTCCGTATTTGGATGTAACATTTTTATCCCTTGTTCCTGATTGAACACGTGTCTTTCCGAAATTAAATGATAAGCAAAAGTAGACGTGTGTTCTGATAGTCTGGTCTTCAATGTTCTTTCGGTTTTCCCGATGTAAAATTTTGTACAAAAAAAGCATTTTAATCTATAAATCCCGGATTTATTAAAGTAGTGTATTGTATCTTTTTAAATTATTAGTGAACGATTCAAATTTAATATTGAAATTCCACCAAGCAACTTCAGTCGAAATTTTAAATTATAAATTGATAAATCGATTGAAAAAATGATGTTCGTACTGGGGGGCTTGAGCATGTGAGATCTGTGACAGAAGCCAACGACGTTGACTACATCAGCTACATCAGCTCTGTATCTTACCAAAAACACAAGGAGTACATTCGTTTTTTTACGATAGTAATTGCGTTACAGTAGATGGATGTATAGCGGTGGTCGAGTACAAACAACGGGTGGTTGAGGGCAAAGTGTATGATCAGTTAGGTAACACTGGTCACTACGCGCCATTGCGTTTCCAGCCTAAGGCGTTATTTCCTAACGAGCGTCGCGACGCCACTAAACAATAACGGCCGTTATATACTAATGCAAAGGCCGTTACACTGCGAGAATCGTCTTCCGCGCACGACGATTACCTCGCCGTTGTCAGCAATTATTATCTTAAATAATTGAACGAATATAGCGTTGTTGTTTCATTCAATTTTGTATTAAAATTCTAATGAATTCATAATGTATTGGTATTTAATAAAGTCGTCAGTTTTAGCTTAAACGTTACTTTACTGAAAGCTGTTAATATACCATCAGCGAGGGAAAAAAAGCAGCGTTTAAAAAAATCAAAACCCTTTTTGTATGAATTGTTTATTTTTTAATACAAATCTATTTCGGTTTCCCTCATTACAAGCATTATTAACTTGAACAGTCTTCCGATTTTAAATGAACAGCTACACATGCCTGGCTCTCCACTTTTATACCATATATAAATATAACACTTTTTCCGACAGACAAAAATAAATATAACTCTTAAAATTACTCACCAATACATTCTGTGGGCATTCTTTTTCGCCAGCAATGGCTTTAAACTCAATGATACATGTATTTCTTATATAAAAACGAAACATTCATTTACTAAGCGTCAGTTGAAGTTCATCCGTGCACTTGAACACATGAAGATGCTGAAAGGCGAAATCCGGGTCAAATTAATTATTAATTAAAATATAATTCAATACTAGGTGAAACAAACAGTCGGCAATATAAATTTGAAAAGAATTTATAAATACGTTGCAAATTATAAATTATTTAAACTTAATTAATTATATTTAGCCTCCCTAAATAAATAATATTAGTAAAAATCAGAGCCAGTTTGTCTCATTATGAGCAGTATTAACTAATAAAAATACATTACATCAATTCAATGTGTTAAAAGCAATTGGTCATATATATATATGAAACGAATTGATATGTAATGATAGAAATTATAAATTAATGAAAATAACTGATCTAGTAGTAATGTCTTCAATCGATTTCAATATTAACTGTCATAAATATAAATCAACAAAAGTTGTAACAAAAATTCGGTCATATAAAATAATAATATCTTTTATTAGCACGTTGAATCCCGCAGCCGTGTTTTGTCGTGTGAAGCTAGCCATGCGTAAAATAAATCCATATTGTTACAACATTTTTTCAAGAAAACTTATAGCAGCTATCTTTATATTTCTATTGCCAGTTGTATTATACTTTTAATAGTCTTTATTGTTTTGTGTATATTACGCCGAATCGGTGAAATTTTGCCGGATGCGTGAAATAGACTACGGGCTTGCTTATTTCACGCATTCGGCAAAATTTATGCCGACTGTGTGAATTTTTATTGTCTATGGTCAGTGTATAAATTCTATAATTGTCAATATGACAGTTGAAACAATAGTTTTGACACAGAAGTTTCTAGTAAGCAAATTTTCAGTGAAATAGGCAATTTCACCGATTCGGCGTAACATATACATAGCTCTGAAACAACATAATATATTCTTTTTCGATTAAAAATGCTTTCAATGAACCAAAATGGTGATTATAATGATAAATAATTGTCTAATAAAACCACAAATGCGTGTTTTACTATTTTTTAATACCTTCCTTTTATTTTACAATGTGTTTCACCCGTACTGTAACATTAACGTAAATATTTATCTTTCACATGACAACACTGTGCAACAGCAGTGTATGTATCGAGAACAAGATGGCGGAATGCATTTTAATGGCTGCTCTGACAGGTAATAATGGGTCGTAAAAAAGCGCGAATTTCTCCAATTTTCTATTTTACATTGTACGAGAGCGCCTGCTCTTCGAAGATGGTATGATTTTTACATCCCTGCAAATAATGATTTTCTGTATTATTTTGTTTATGACTCATCTACGCTTATGTTCTATTTTATAGCTCTTAATACAAATGAAGCGTCCAGTATCAGACACGGTCGAAACAGTTTCATTTTATTTTTCAGGAGAGCCGATAGTCTGTTTGACTGATTTTTAGCTAATTAACATTAATAACTACGAAACACCCAGACACTAAACGTTAACTTATTAAACGGAAAACGTTTAAATTTCATACAAAATACTAAATAAAATACTTGAGTTCAAGCTGAGTTCAAGTTAACATTTATTATCCTCTTTAAATTGACGTGAAGCATATGGCTTCGTATTGGTATTACCTTAAAAGAAGATTTTCTACGTAAAATTATTGTAATTCAGGTACTAAACCTTTTTTCGATGAGAGTAAGGGACAAGACAAGACTAGTCTAGTCGTTAACTAATCGTCTTTGCTACTCCCCGTTATTTTATGATTGGAATAGTGGGAAAGAATTTTTATACATTACAATACCTCAGGACAAAATTCTGTTTGTACTAAAGCTTTTGGTGTTTTTTAATAATCTGATAACTGAATCAAAAAGTGAGCAAAATTGTACAAAAAAAATCTAATTTCAATTGTTCACTGTCTGAAATTATGAACTGGACGACCGATGTTTGCTAGGTATGCTCATGCTTCAGCGTGTTAGCGTGTTTGGCTTCCGTGTCGGATCTCAAGAGTTCGAGTTCGAGAAAGGCATTTGTTTTGTGATGTCTAAAAAATACTCTCCACCTTTCCGATCCTTCAATAACTGGGCGTAGCGAAAACGATTAGCTAACCACTTTTCCTATCCTAGTCTTATCCTTCTATCCCTATAACTCATAGGTTCCCAACCTTTTCGGGTGGCGACCCCTTTTTATAAAAGCCGTGACTAGGCGACCCCCCGAGGAATTTGAAATCCTCGATTTGCTATACATTTTCCCCGGATTGTCCCCGAAACTCCTTTTTTTTAGCTCACCGGGTAAAGTTGGCGACCCCCAGGTTGGGAACCCGTGCTATAACTCTTTGAAAAAGAGGGCTTGAGCGACTGTGTTCTTCTATCCCTACTGCTCTCTTTGTTAAAGAGGGGTCGAGCGACTAAGTAACAAACATTTCTTAAAAAATATATGTTGAGATACCTTCATTAGGAGGCCACATTCTCTACATTGGGAGCGGATATGGATTTAAAAAAATACTCGAGCAAAAGAATACAAAAAGTTTTCTAAAATTATATATACAGTGGAACCCCCAATCACACTACCCCGAATTACGCGCAGGCTTAAAATATTCACCGCAAATCCCCAATAGCACGGTCGCATTCCATTTTCCTTACTACGAGGCGGTCGTATGTGCCGCGCATACAGTCAAATGTTGGCTAGCGTCTGTGTATTCAACACGTGCCAGGCTATACACGCACAACTGGGCATCTGTCTATGTGTGAGATTTTGGTGCCCTTTGCATTTTATCACTTGGTAACTATAAATATTTCCTAATTATTATTTTTTTTGCAAAATTAAGGGACATCTTAGTTGTGCATTTTTTGCGGAAAAAAACCAAATCCCTAATTTTGTATGAGATTCACACCCCCAATTACACGGTCCCGACTGAAGTGTAAATGGGAGTTTTACTGTATATGTCAGTCGATTGGCGCCAAAGCGGTCCTAGTATGTATTATTTTTCAATAAATTGAAAAATGTGTTTTTTAAAAAACCTATGCGCACCACACTGGAAGAGGATATTTTGCATAAGTAAACAAATCCACTATTGTCGAGTTTTATTTTTTCTTCTTGTATAATATCATAATAGGGTAGTTCTTTTTTTTGCGAGAGAAGAGGTTTGTTTTGAAAACACTCTAAATATTAGCCGATGCAGAGGTAACAAACTCGGTAAACGCATCATTAAAATAGACAAACACTCTTCGCTGCCGGCCCGTTGTCTTCCATCGGCACAGCGACTTTAAAACTGTGGGAGAGTTTGATAATTTAAATTTAATTCATTTCAGAAACAATAAATAATACAAATTTTATATTAGGGTATTCCGTTATAATAGGGTTAAAATATTGACGTATTTTAGTTCTACATTTTGTTATAGTTATGCGTTGATAGCTATTTCGGCTTTCGCCATCGTCAGAACTATGCCTAGAATGTTGGGCTTTATCATCCGTACCACCAGAGCCTTTTCAGAAGTTAAAATTCTAATATTAACGTACAACGCTTTGGTTCGAAGCAGACTTGAGAGTGGGTCAATTGTTTGGGCCCCAAGATGCTCGAAATATACCCTTATGGTGGAGAAGATTCAGAAGAAATTTTTGAGACTTCTCTATATGAGGGTGTATGGATATTACCCATGGCTTTATCCAACAGACTTTCTCTTAGGCATGCTTAACTTCAATAGCTTGAACGTTCGGAGATAAATGTATCTGGCCATATATTTCTTTCGACTTATACGAGGCCAAAATGAGAATTCCACCATTCTCGAGAATGTGAATCTAAATGTTCCTGATTATTTTTTGAGAAATCGTGGACACGAATTGTTTGTTCTTCCAAGGTGTAGAACCAGCCTGCCAATGGGGATGCCACTGGGGAGAGCTTTAACGGTGTTCAACAATATTGCTTCGGATATCGACATATTCCACGTAGACGTGGGTGAGTTCCGACGAATACTATTTTTTATGTATTAAAGTAGATTTCGTCGGAGCTTACTCAGTTGAATTCCTTGCCACTTTTTTTTTTACTGCTTTTAATATTAAATTATACTATTTTTTTTCTCCATTGTAAAAGTTTTAAATTTATAATTTGTCAACCTTGTACAATGTTAATTAAATAAATAAATAAACTAACATTTTGCTCAGCTATATATACTGGCTCCGAAGAGATACACAATTCATCATGTTATTCACCCGTGTAGGTTTTTCGGATACAATGCCTCTTTCCAACGTTACAAATTTACTTACACTAAGAATAGACGAAGCGCTGGAAGTTAGAAACTTTGATGAATGGATGGGTGTCACAGGACCTGGGAGTGACTGAAGAGGATCGATTTAAGCCGAAGAGTTTGACTGAGGTAGTCTAAGAATGATGCCTTTTCACCAAGATATTGAGTGAAAACCCTTAAAAGTATCACATTTAGATTGAATCATATTCAGTTACGTGTTCCAGACAGTCTGCATTAAGTTAGATGTGGTTTCAGCTACTATCAAATGAAAAGAAAACTTTAAGCATTATTTAACTTACTATTGATATTTAACCCATAGTTTGACAAGCGCTGCACCTAGCAAGTCCTGTGCCGCATAATGCGATGGCACGATATAGGATGCTTGTCTTCTCTCGACTCAAGTGGTCCTCAATTTAAATAATGTCAATCACCCCCAGGCGCCTTTACAGCAGACCAGACACTACAAAAGATGAGTATATAGATAAAAGTCTTCATGAAGGTTAAAAATTATTAGTATCGAATATAAATTACCAGGTTGTAGTGCCACGTGTCAAAAATTGTGAACGAGGTTAGTTTTGTAAAAGAAACTGCGTTGAATTAAATATATATTATATATATATATATATTTGGCAGTTGAAAAGATACTATTGAACAACTTTATTTACGACTGACCTATAATTAAAACGGCAAAGTGAGAGCTAAATAAAAATAAATCATTATTTAATAACATTCAAAACGAGGTAAGCGAATCACCATTGTTCAATTTATTTCCATTGATATTTACCGTACATAATTTAAGTAATGATTTTTTCTAAACACTATCAATGTTTGTTTCTAACCCTATCCCTGTGGCCAGTAGAAAATGACAAAACCTTAACTTTTATTTTGTAATTTATTACTTATAAGAATTATATTCAATTTTAAGTTTATTCGTAAGCCTTCCGATTTTCTGATGTGACGATTGCCCTTTCAAATAGACGAACAACGTGTCACATTTTGTGACACGTGGATTTAGCGAATATTTCGAAATTTAACCCAAAATTATATTCAGAATATTTCATACAACAATATTGCCGTTATTAACTCATATTTAAATTTATTTACAAACTGCTAAGACCATTATATCCTTGAACGACATTCTTAATAACGATATCTCATGTATATGTGTGCGACGTCATCTAATAGGCGACTGGGAGGCTTTCAATCAAGCTTCGACGCTCGCGAGCTTTCGGCGTCGCCGGGAGCGTCACGACGTCCCAATTTAGATAACTACTGACACTCACAAACACAGATAGTTAAGGGAAACTTTTCCTACAGAAATAACTAACTTCACTCTCCGTCGAATAAAGTTAAGATTGATAACACATTGCTGTTGTTGTGCCGAGAGTTTTCTGTATTATAGTTATTTTTATTTTTATTTCAGGAGACTTTTCTTTTATATTCTTGCGTTGCATGAGCACACACAGTAAAACTCTGAGACAACATATAATATAAAAATCTGTTTTATGAAAACAACTATTTAAGTTTTTTTCTACACGCTATAATATTAAATTTTAATCGTTCAAATTATGTACATTCACACAGATTTTGTCACTAACGACCCGGGTTTTGCCTTTCGGCATCTTCATGCATTCAAGTGCATGGATGAACTTAAACTGAGGCTTAGTAAATGAATGTTTTGTGTTTATATTATATTAGAAGTAAATGTAACTATCTTATCCTGGAGTTGATAGTTAGTCCGACGTTCCTCGACTCGATTTGAGTTCGTCTCACTGTCCCTCAGTGCTTTACGCCAGGCTCTCTCTTCAATATTCTTCCACGTGTTGTCAGACATTCACTTTGGCTGGGTACTTTTTCTGACTCCAAGCACCTCATGCGCGGCTGACGCGACTGCATTCTTTATGCTGGACCATTCTAATTCGATGGGGTCGCGGTGTGGACTTTGCCGGTCATTAGCACAAAAGTCTGTGCGACTCGATAAACGCCGATTCCTGGACAAGCAGATCAAAGCAGCAGAAGTGGCGTCACGTAGGAATGACACAAGAAGACTTTTCAAAATAACACGTGAAATTTGCGGCAGACGGCTGCCAACCGCGGGGCCTATCCGTAGTCCCAGCGGAACGATAGAGTCGAACGTAGAGCGTGTCAAAAAGATCTGGAGAGATCATTTCTGCGGGGTGCTTAACCGCCCCCCTCCTTCGGACCCCTTTGATATACCCAATGAAGCCACAATTACGGAAATTCCTCGAGCGTCGAACATTTCAGACTATGCGCCGACACATGCTGAGATCTCCTCGGCTGTGCAGCGCTTAAAAAACGGGAAGGCGCCGGGCATGGATGGTATACATCCAGAGTTCCTAAAGTACGGCCTGGAGGCGCTTCTGCACCCCCTGCACCAACTTCTTAGTATGGTGTGGGCGCAAGAGCGCTGTCCGAGGGACTGGGTTAATGGCGAGGTAGTCACAATTCACAAAAAAGGTGATCCACTGTGCTGTGACAACTACCGTGGCATAACGCTGCTCAGCGTACCTGGCAAGGTCCTGGCGCAGATAGTATTGGCGAGAATAAGGATTCCAATTATGAGTATCCTCAGGGAAAACCAGGCCGGGTTCTTACCTGGCCGATCCTGCGCGGACCAAATACACAATCTTAGGTGCCTTCTTCAGCAAAGCAACGAATTCAACAGTTCGCTGGCATGTTGCTTTGTAGACTACGAGAAGGCCTTTGATAGTCCGCACCGGTCTTCTCTATGGAACATATTAAAATTGTACGGAATCCCAACCAAGATTGTTGCCATCATCAAATGCTTGCACGAGGGGAGCGAATGCTGCATAAGAATCGGTGATATAACCACTGAATGGTTTGGAGTCTCAACCGGGGTCAGACAGGGCTGCGTCTTAGCTCCGTTCCTTTTCATTATAATCTTCGACTTCATTCTGAGGAAGTCAATTCCACCTGACCGAGGTGTGACCGTTACCCCCAATCTAAAGCTATGCGACCTCGAGTATGCAGACGACGCTGTTATATTTGATAAATCTGTCGAGGGTATTCAAGAGACAATGGATAGACTGCAGAGAAACTCATATCGCATCGGTCTTAAAATCAATGCGAGTAAAACCAATGTACTCTGCAACAGTGCCTGTCCGGACCCACACTACCCTTTGACGAGCGCCGGTCAAAACATCGAAAGAGTCGACGGTTTCAGGTACCTGGGGGTACACATCACGGGAGATGGCAATCCGTGTAAAGAGCTCGCGATCCGATTAGGGATAGCTGGAGCAACCTTTAACTCAATGCGGAAAGTCTGGGACTCACGGTTGTACTCGGTCAGAACCAAGTGCCTCCTATTCAACGCATGTATCTTAACAGTGCTGCTTTACGGTTGCGAATCATGGCACCTTACGAAAGCGCAGAGTAACCGTATACTGTGCTTCGAAAACAGATGCCTGCGACGAATGCTAGGGGTGAAATGGTCTGACTTTGTCAGGAACACGGAGATAAGAGAACGGACTAACCAGCCTCTTATCACGTAAAAAATAAAAAAACGGCGGTGGACCTGGCTTGGACACGTGTTGAGGATGCCTGAAGAGAGCCTGAACCCTGCCTGTCTCTTCTTCCGGCCGGATGGATCCCGGCGTCGTGGAAGGCCACTGATGACTATCCACAGGATGTACTCGGCGGAGTTACGGGACGCTGGGATGACCTGGGAGGAGGCGAGGAGACTGGCTGGAGACAGAGAATTGTGGAGGAGCTTCGTGGTGACCATATGCTCCGTATAGGGAGCGGATATGGATTAAAAAAAAAAAGAAGTAAATGTATCATTGAGCTTAAAGCCACTGCTGACGAAAAGTATAAGCCCATGGGAATGCCCACAGATTTGAATGATGAGTGGTTTTGAGAATTATATTTATTTTTGTTTGTCGGAAAAGGTTACTCAAACTGTTTCTATATTTTTCCAGAACACATAGAAATCCATAAATAGTTTGAAAAATAATTGATTAAAAAGTTTACGTATTAGGATTCAAGCCCGTGACCTCCGAAAACAAAACCAACGACCTTTTCCACTCGACCACTGGCAACTGAATAATAAAATAGAAAATATTTTTTTATTGTGACTTATTTTTGATTTATGATTTTTATTTTCCGAATTGCATAAATATTTTTTTAAAGAATGAGTAATTAATGTTTAAGCTTTTATAAAACTTTTATAAAAAATTTAGAGCATTTGACGTTCGAAGAATTGGTTATTCGATGAACTTTTTATTCGAGCAATTTCCATTCGAGGATTTGCTTTCGAGCAATTTGCATTCGAGCAATTTATCGGGAACCGGTGGGAGGGAATATTTATACATTATAAATACACATGCTTTCGAACAAAAAACGATAAATCGATTACAAAAATTCTGTTTGTAATGGGACTCGAACCCGTGAGATCCTTCACGTAAAACCACGATGCTACCACTGACCCGACAAAAAAAGGTCTTTTGTATACCAAAAATAATCATAAGGTAATTATGATAATGGCTGCCGAACTTGTGCGGAAGAATCACAGAACCATAAAAATTAGATGTATATACGAAAGTTCTAGATCCAGCAACATTTTTCCCCCCAAATACGTTTTCGTCGGTCCCCTAAGAAACGTGATTACGGGGTTGAGGCTGTTGTTGTTTTGGCAAAAAGAAAAGACGAGGGAAAGGGCCGGGCAAAGTTTTGATTATTTTGGTATAAATTAAAAAAAGTTTTTTATTTTTTTTACTTAGCATTTTTAAACAGGGTAGGTTCATCGGCTCGATCATAACGACTTTTTAATGATGACCTTTTTTCTAATCTAGATTCCCTAATTCATTAAAAGTTTCGTTTAGTTAAGAAAAATTAAGGGTTGGGTTCAAGGAGGTATTTGCTGCATGGCAATAATTGATTTTTGCCTATATTTTTATTCTGAGATGTAGGGTCGTAAAAAACCTCGATTATGACTCTGGTATTTAAAAAGATTCATCTGATAGATCTGGTATTACAGAAGTGTTTCTACGAGGTTTTCTTGTTATTCAGTTGCTCAAATTTTCTATTTTTTAAAGATAGGTCTAGTGCTTGACCAATCGCTCGCGTATCGCCCGTTTTTTAGAATAATATGTGTGGAAAGGAATTCAAGATATAATATACATCCAAGGGTGGGCTGAAGAGGGCTCGGAGAGGCTGCGCGAGCCTCTTGTTAATTTAAGGGAAAACAATTTTAGTATATAACTGCAATTCCTGACTTATATATTATCAACGACAGCTTCAGTATTATACACAGTGGTTCATTTTTGGCCATTTATATTGATAAGTTTATTGTAAACTGCATATTGTTACACATTATAAGTGTATCAAGTAACAATCGATTGCTTATTTATGTATTGAATATAATTGCAGTTAGTTAGAGCTTGCTCTACCGATCACGCAGGTCTGGGTTCAATTCCCGGTGAGATCACAGTGAATTTGAGAATTATTCAATTCAAAGTTGTGATCAAAGACTGGGTGTTTGTGATATCAATTTACATTATTTCTTTTCCTCCCTTTCTTCTGATCCTTTAATAACTGGGTGTAGCAATAGCGATAAGTTGACCACTAGTCCTGTTTTAGCCTTATCCTACTTTCTCTACTACTCACTTTAAAAAATGTGAGGTTGAGGGACTGAGTAACAAACAGTTCTGTTGAGATACCTACATTAGGAGGCCATTGGGAGCGGACATGAATAAAAAAATGCATCCACTCTTTTGCACATCCTGTCTCTGATCACTAAATTGGTGCTTAAAGCTTTCGATTTACGTAAAAACAAAATGGACTTTTTGACGAATTAAATTCAAAATTTCTTTTTTGACATTTATTAAAATTTCGTTATTTACTTTAAGAATAAATTAAATTAATTCGCGAAACTTTTCGCCTTCTTCTTCACAACACAGCAAAGATGAGTTTTATTGGATCTTCATTTAAATTGTTTGCAAAGTTGGGCAACAGGCGTGAGATGGAAAAACTTTGGCGCGCTTTTTTTCCCGCCGGCGGGATAACGCCCGGGGTCACGCTTCCCGCCCGAACGTTCCGAGGTTTGAAAAAAAAAAAGTTTTTTTGCTTTTGTAGTTGACGAAATTAGCGGCAAATTTTAATATTAAATACATAACTTGGCATACCTAAAGCCAGTCGCACGACTGTTTGTTTGAAAAATCCTGTTTAAACCTAAGATCCAACACTCGTAGAGATATTCTGTAGCATATTTGACATGATACGGCCGATGATTTGACTCACGCGAGAGCGATAAATAAACCACTGTCCTGTCTTAGGTTTATTCTTCTTTCCCTTCGACTCTTTATGAAAAAAGTGAGATTGAGCGACTAAATCGTCGTCGACTGTCGCTTGCTGTGGTCTAGTTGGTTAGAGCTTGCTCTACCGATCAGGTGGGTCCGGGTTTGATTCCCGGTAAGGTCAATGTCAAATTGGATTTTTTTCAATTTTAATTTGAGATCTAAGACATGGGTGTTTTTGAAGTCAATTCTCCTTGAGTTAATCTCACGTGACTTTCAAAAAATTCTCATCGAGTATATCTCGTATGAACTTTCAACTTCAAAATATTTGACGCTGTAATGTCAAATATTAAAAAATAAATGAAAAAAAAATAACAAACAAACAAATCTCGTAGAAGAAATTCTCCATTAGGAGCAGTGGTGTAGTGGTAAATAAATAGGCACCAGATCGGACATTGATTTTTTTCTATTTTTTTTTTTATATCCGTCCGACGTTAAAAAAACACATGTTTTAACAATTAAATTAATCAAAAAAACGCAAAATTGTACCTGTTTATGAGAATAATTTTTAAAATTTTGATATAATGCTTTTATATTTAATGAACAGTATTTTGAATATAAGTACGTACTTGATAATTAAGTTAAGTCAAAAAGGTGGCAGGGCTCATTTTTAGGTGCAAGGTCGCCGACCTGACCCGACTTGGCTCCACTACACCACTGAGTTACGAGGACATATGCTCCACATGCTAACATTTTAAAAAATGCAACACGCGTGACGCAACCCTGTAAGCGACGCGTTTCGGAAATACAAATAAGCTCTTTTTAAAATCGATATTACATTTATTATAATGAGTAGTGCAGTGGTAAATAAATAGGTACCAGGTCGGTCATTGATTTCTTCCATATGTTTTGTGTTGTTTTTCTTTTATATCCGTCCGAAGTTAAGAAAACCACAAGTTTTAACAATTAAATCAATAAAAAAAGCCCAATTGTACCTTTTTTGAGAATACTTATTTTGATATATTTCTTTTAAATTGTTTGAACAGTATTTTGAATATATGTCTGTATGTACTTGAGAATTAAGTTACAAGTCAAAAAGGTGGCAGGGCGGCACCCTGGCTCATTTTCAGGTGTCAGGTCGCCGACCTCGCACGACCTGGCCCCACTACACTGATTATAATCAGGGCTGTGGAGTCGCGGAAAAAAATGACGACTCCGATGATTTTTTTTATATAATTTCATTTTAATCGATCATCTTAAGTCAGGCAAGCATGAAATTTTAACACTTTTGATTATTTTGTTTAACTCTAGAGAGACTAGAAAAATACTTGTCATCCGATGGGGTCGCTTAGGGACCCCAGTGGTTTCCTCATTATTAGCCTTATTCTTATGAATTTCAAAAAAAAAATAGTCTCAGGGCTTTAAAATATATCTCTGCATCATTCTTCATACATTTTTTTTATAAAAATCCGTGGTTTTTTTTAATAAATAATCATATTTTAAGTTGCGCGTAAAAAAGACGTCATCCCAGCACACATATGAAATTGCAACTGACGAGTTTAGCCCAGCTATCTCACGAAAGATCGCTTATCGCGTTATCGCGTATTTATATAACCTACAAAATGTCCAAAAAACTATGATATAATAAAACCTTAATTATAAACATGGTATCACCCATATTAAAATAGATATTTAAGAAAATGTGGGTATTGGGGTCGCATTTCTTGAGCTTAGAACCGGAAAAGTTAAATACACATCATTAAAGACTCCACAGCCCTGATTGTAATACAAAATAGGTCAACTGTAAGAATAACATTATGATTCTAAGAGATGTTGCTATGTGTAAAAATTAATAAAAAATATATATACGCGCATTTTTTATGGTCGGCGCCTGGCACTGCGCTAACGTAAATGAATACCGTATTTACACACTCGTGGCACACAACCGGTTAACAAATACGACAATGTCTGCTCACCTCGAAAACTACTGGTATTTTAATATTAAAGTGCATGAAAGTTTACATTAATATACCTAAAGTTACAACATGTAATTATTGTTGATATATTTTGAATGGCATCTCATAATAGCTTCCTTTCAATACGTCCGCTGGCAACGACGTCACATGTAAGCTCCACGTTAGTCACAGAGCAACGCTAAACGTGTTTTCAGTACAAAGCGCCATCCTGCGGCGCTGATTTTCGTAAAAAAAAATATGCAGCAAGGAAAGCTTATGCTTTTCAGCAGAAATTCAAATCATATTTAATACATGCCACGAATGCAAAGGTGTAGAAATATATAGCACGCTCAAACATACATGAATGATGACTATAATAGTAATAAAAAAGTCAATGAAGAATTAATTAAAATTACTGAATGTTTACAGTGCAATTATACTCTGTATCAACTTGATATGTTCGTGGTAAAGTAGAAAACTATTCAATTATAGTATGGCCAGTTTCGTTCATTGATTTTTAAATCAAATTTTGTTCAAAGACATGGATCTGTCAGTGATGAAGTGCTAACTTAACAAGTCTGGGAGTTTTGAATAATTATAATATTTCAAAACCCTTTACCTGCAGTGTCCCAACTTCTTCGCCAACAAGTCTTCAACAGAACGTAATTGCAACACATAGTTACAAAAATCTTTTTTATATATGTTTGTTACTCAGTCACTCAACCTGACTTTTTTTAAAAGTAAATAGTATGGAAAGAAGGATAAGGACTAGCGGTTAACTAATCGCTATTGCCACACCCAGTTATTAAAGGATCAGAAGGATAAGAAGGGAGGAAATAATGTGAATTGACATCACAAACACCCAGTCTTCGATCACAATTTTAAATTGAATAATTCACTGTGATCTTACCGAGAATCAAACCCAGACCTGCGTGATTGGTAGAGCAAGCTCTAACCAACTGGGCCACAGCAGATGACTATATAGTTACGTTAAAATAAACACTTATCACAAAATTTTCCTAAGTCTAGAAAAAAAGTTAAAGCACTGACCCCAAGCGCCTTCGGCTCACTGCACTACTTATATCTGTAAACAATTTCTTTAAGTCTCTCCTGTTCACTAAATTTAAAAAACGGGGTGCAACAAAATCAATTATGTATCCTCAAATGAGATAAATAGGCTTATTGACGATTTTGCATAAGTTGTGTTAGTTTTTTTTAAATAGCCACTTTCAAAAGCACTCTTTTGATTTAGTTGAATAAATCATAAAATATCGACTATACCAACAGTATTTTTTAAACCATATCCGCTATCGATGTGAATCATATAGCTTTATTATGGAAGTATCTAAACACAAGTTTTTTCTACGAGAAATGCTTGTTAGAATATGAGGGGTCAGGTCAGGACAAGTGGTTAACTAACCGCTTTCGTCACGCCTTGTTGTAGTTTTTAGAATCGGAAAAGAGGAAAGGAATGTTAAGATAACACAAACATTCATTGATTAATCGCTTGAAAATTCCTGTTCATATTGAGGTTCGAGTCGGTCGAAAACGTTGATCACTGCGCCACAATAATTATATTACATTTAAGTTATACTTACCGTAAAAATCATATAAAATCAAGCTATTTATCAGAGACCCCTTTTAATTAGTGTCTAGATTTTAATAAATTTTAGAATAACTAGTGCCTTGTCTATGAAATGTATGATACCTTTTAGGGTGTTCACTGTCAATACTTGGTGGAAAGGCATTATATTAATATTGTCAACTGATCAGTTGACAATGCTCGCAATAAGCGAAACCGGTCCTGATCTTTTTAATAAAGTAGAACAAAGTACAAAGGAATATTGTGTTTTTATTGATAAAATTTATGATAGATAAATTATTTCGTAATTAGAGTAAATAAAATTTTTGTTGCATTAAACACTTTAGCCGCCTGAGTGGTCGAGTGGTCAACGTTGTTGGCTTCGGCTACGGAGGGCCCGGGTTCAAATCCCGGTACGGACAGTTTTATAAATTGATTTATAAATTTCTGTTCAAATGCATGGATGTATGTGATGTCTTGAATTCCCCCCTTTCACCCATCCTATCCTATGAACGGGGCGTATCGAGAGCGATTAGCTTACCACTAATCCTACCTTAGCTCTATCCTTCTATCCCTACTCTCCTTGGAAAAAGAGAGGTTGGGCAACTGAGTAACAAGCAGTTCTCGTAGAAACACTTCTGTTGAGATAAACCTCCATTAGGAGTCCATATGCTTCACATTGGGAACGGGCATGGTTTAAAAAAAAACACTTGTAACCTTGGACACTGTTGACTGTATTATATTTATATTTTTGGCGTATATTAGCAATGGATTTTGGTACATGCAGACGAGAGAATAGAATGGTGCACTATAAAAGCTACTTATTTTCTATTGGGTAGGATTCAGTTCAGGAAAATTATATTAAAAAAAAAATAACTCATGTTTCTCAAATGGTTCTTTAATTTTTTATGTTGTGCTTTGTGAATAATAAACAGTGTTGTTACCTCGCTTGCAACGTTGACACACAGCAATAATTTATTGAAAGCACATATATTTTACAATAAAAGCATCTGCCAATATTTTCGCATTATCGAATAAATTTTACGCTATTGATTTTAACAGATTTACGATGTGCTGCAAAATGGTATAAACGAACTCAGTATTTTTTTTGATGTTAATCATTTTTTGTATTCGTTACATATTTATTATTTAAAAATCGATTTGCTCATTAACTGATAATAGTGGCTAGTGATGAGTGTTAACTCTTTGAAATACATATATTTCTTAATCCATGTCCGCTCCCAATGTGTAGCATATGGTCTTCTAATAAAGGTATTTCAACGGAAGTTTTTTTTTCTACGAGAACTGTTTGTTACTCAGTCGCTCAATCTGACTTTTTTCAAAGTGAGTAGAAGGGAAATAAGGATAAGGCTTAAACAGGATTAGTGGTTGACATCCAGTTATTAAAGAATCAGAAGGATGGGAGGAAAGGAAATGATGTGGATTTACATCACAAACACCCAGTCTTCGATCGCAAATTTGAATTGAAGAAATCTCAAATTCACTGTGATCTGACCGGAGATTGAACCCAGACCTGCGTGATCGGTAGAGCAAACTCTAAACAACTGGGCTACAAAATGTGGAATAATTAATACACACAAAACTTATTTTATACATTTATTTCTTATATACACATTCTTAAACACGAAACTTTCATTTACTAAGCGTCAGTTCAAGTTCATCCGTGCACTTGAATGCCTGAAGATGCCGAAAGGCGAAACCCGGGTCGTTAGTGACAAAATCTGTGAGAATGTACATAGTTTGAACGATTCAAATCTTTTCGTCAAGAATTGACAACGCTCGTCGTGACCGAAACCGGTCCTGACCTTTACAAATCAATTGAAAATAAAGTACAGAAGAATGTTGTGTTTTTTCTTAATATAATGCCTTTCCAACAAATATTGACAGTGAACACCCTAAACGTGATTAATATATAGATTTGAATTGACTTACGGTACAATTTTGTTAAATTTTGTAAAAAATATGTGTTTAAATGCACGCAGGAAATTATTCCATAATAACTGCGTCCTTTTGGGCAAAGGTTACTTTATTAATGATCCACCACTGGCCTAAAGACTTTCAAATGAAATTAATTTTTAATTTACAATCCGTGGTGTAAAATTCACATGCCTGTAAAAAGTACATATTCTCATTTTGAAAACAGTAGGTGTGGCTGAAATTGAAAATATTAATTAAATACCACGCGGCCAGTCGTAATTGATTCACAAAATAACTCGCATGTCATAAACGCAAATATTCAATGCTTTATTAATTATTTGAATGATTTAGCAGTTTATTTTTCATTTCTGTAATTAAATTTTTAGGTTGGCCTTATTATTGATTGTAGTGTAATATACATATTTTAAGAGAGGCATTTTAACGTGGTTTTTTTTAAGTTAAAAAAGCTATTTTATGTCAGATTCTTGTTACAATTAGAGCTTATACAAAAACAGAATTTTTAAAAAACCTATTTTATACGGTTTTCGATTTTTTTACAAAAAATGGATAACTCAATTAAAATAGCAAGAAAAAGTTCATTTTTTTATGTTGTTTATTTATATACATAATAATACACAACAATAAATTATTTGGTGTTACTCTTCAGAAAACATGATTTAAGAAAACACAAAGCGTCCACTGTAACAAAATTTCCTGAAAATACCTTTTCGCTGGGTTATGATGTGGAGCATATGGTCTTTAAGCCATGTAATAAAAGGTCCAAATTTTCTGTTCTGTTGTTTATAGACTCGTTTATGGAAAATTCGTCACAACCGCTTACGAAGTTGAAAGACCGGCTTTCGAATGTCAAATTTAGCCAAAAAACTGGTTTTTTTTTAAACCGACAAGCCTTAGTTACAATGGTAGACGACATTGGCATTTGCTAAGTCAAGTCTCGACGTCAAGTACGAAAATCATTTTGTCAATTGATGTCAATCTAAAAACTAAACTTTTCAATTATCCTTAAGTAACTAAAAATAAAACAAAAAGTCTTATCTCTTGTTATATTGCAATGTCTTTATTTCGCAAACTTTAAGTCGCTCGTGTAGTACATTATTATGAAATTTGCGTCGAATGAGTCCTTTAGCTGGGACGCTGGCGTAAGAACATCCCCATGATTAAGCGGAGGCAGTCTTTCTTGGAGTCAGTTTTCTTCACTAAATTAATCATCCCCTAATGATTAGCCTAAATCTGTCAACCTACCCCTTCCGCACCCGTGTCTTACGTTGTGAGCTATGTACCCAGTGGTCGCCAATTACGATTTCATTATCTTTTTGATATTATAAATACATCTAACACAAACTTCGGCATGCATTTTTAAAAACTTTTTTGGCCAAACATTTTTTCTTGAAAGATAAATTGATATTATCTCATTTTACTTTTTTTAACAATTTTTTAATAATTATTATGAAGCTTTTCCTGATCTTGTGTGTGTTTTTTTTCCGTTTTCAATTTAAAGCACGTTGACGATTAATAAAGTTTATATCGGCAATAGTTTTCAAAAATAATTGATTGTTATTCAATTGCTCAACCTCTTTCATTGAAGAGAGCAGGGAGTGAATTAACCGCTTGAATACCACGCAAATAAATAATTAAGAGATACTGCGTGTTTTTGAGAAAAATATTTTTACTTAATATACACTCGAATTCGATATTTTAAAAACCTATATTGACTCAGTATAGATAGCACTACACACATTCATCAAAAAATTGCTTATATTCTACTAGAATACCAAGTATTTGATTTTTTAAATGTCTTGGACATTCGTGTTCGCTTGCATACGTTCCGGACACCGGTGTCCGCTTGGTATTCAAGTGGTTAAAAGATTTTTTTAATTTTAAATTACTTTGAAATGATATTTTGTATACTATAAAGCCATGTTTGAGACTGATTTTTAAAAATACATTTTATCTACTAAATTACATTAATGGTTCATGTTGCAACAATTATGGAATGAGCCGGGCTTGCAAATAATAGCCTGAAGTATGAACCAGTAAGCTTATTGCTCTATCATATGTTTGTTTTTAGAATTGGATTTTCAGAAAATAGCTTAAATATGTTTTCGTAAAGAAATACGAACATGTGAGTGACATGACAGGAGCCAACGTCACTGAAGACTCGACCGTGGATCATCACTTCTTATTCGGAAAAACCAATTTTCACAACCAATAAATTTAAAAGATAAAACATGTACTGTACAATAGCCTTCTTTTATGTATTAAATTCTTCATTTTTCGATTCATGCTCCGATAAGTATAAGCATGAGGCTTTTGCAATATAGGGTGTACAGAAAAGATAATACCTTTCTTATAGCCCGGCAATGTTATGACCCTCTCGAGACGCCACTGCCAGGCGGGCTCCTTCATATTATAAGCCTGGGGTGAGGGGGGCTTTGAGAGGAAAAACAATACACAAGTGGTGCCTGCTGACTCGAGTGGCGGGTGGAGGCTTTCATATAGTCCAGTCCTAGATATGACATACGAATGGATGAAGTGCTACAAATGTTTGTGAAAAAAAAACAATTTGATGTTTATTTAATATTGTTTTTATGTGTCTATTTTAATACGAATTTATGAATCGTTAATTTTAACAATATGAACTATAATAACAAACAATAAAATATTTGCCGCAAATCCCCCAATTACACGGTCGCATTCAATTTTCGTTACTAAGAGACAGTCGTCTGTGTCGCGCATATAGTCAAATGTTGGCTAGCGTCTGTGTATTCAACACGTGCCAGGCTATACACGCATAGCTGGGCGATTGTCTGTGTGCGGGATATTTACTACTACAAAAACTAAATATTTCGTTCATTTTTTTTTGCAAAACTAAGGGAAATCTTAGTTCCGCGTTTTCTGCGGAAACTAAAAAAGAAGAAAAGAAGAAGAAAGAGAACTAAAAAACCAAATCCCTAATTTTGTATGAGATTCACACCCCCAATTACACTACCCCCAATTACACGGTCGCGACTGTAGTGTAAATGGGGGTTTTAATGTACCTTATGATAGCTGATGAATGAGTGCAGCCCTGTTTTGAAATCTTTTCCCCCGTCGTTAAAGGATTAAAAAAATACGTTAGTCTAATTTGCCGATCCCTGCACTAAGAAACACACTCGGTGTTACAACGTTAAGTATCCCTAATACTTTCGATGGTTTCGGCGGTAACTTTGTGGAGATTAATTTTAATACAATCTGATTGATTGCAGCTCATTAGTATCATTATTTTTTTGCTTTAATTCGATTCTATCACCTTCTCCTTGCTTTTCTTTAAAGGAAAAAAACCCAAACTCCATTTTGTTATTTCATAATATAAACATGTTAGAATCAATCTTGCTTGATTACTTAAGCAAACTTTGCGATATTAAGTCTGAGGATGCTTCTGAAAGAGGTGAAACACGTGTCACAGTTAGTAAAACAATACGTGAAATAATCAAAGTTATTTTAAATTTTATATTTAAGTATCCTTAATAATCTAGAAATCCTTTTTAAAGTTATTTCAATGTGAAATAAGCGAAACAAAAAAAATGCACTTACTAATGAATAATGCAACCCTGTTCCGAGATCTTTGCCTCCCGTTGCGTAAGGGTTAAGCACAAAGATGAGTGAGACGAGAGTGAGACGGAGAGTGGGGTGTAGTATCCTTGAGTGACGCAATGTGAGGGTTATCGACAGCGGAGTGTGTACGTAAATATGATTTCATTTGGCGAAGGGATGATGGGTGGGATGGAGGTGGGCTGAGAACGCAAAAAGGGATGAATATTATCGAGTCTCTACTCCAGTCGTGGAATCATAACATGCTTGATCGATTTATCGCCAGCATTTAAGAACGTTTGAAGAAGTGTTTGAGAAGAGGGTTTGTTTGTTTTTCATTGTTATTTATGTATTTAGTGCTATGCGAATGCCTCGCTGGTTTCAATATTATTTTTGGCTATTTAGTTTCAAATTAAAATAAATATAGCACATACCTCGATTTACGTTGTACTCATTTTACGCTATTTCTATTTAACGCTGTCAAGACATATACAGTAAAACCTCCATTTACACTAAAGTTGGGACAGTGTAATTCGGGGTAGTGTAATTGGGGGTGTGAATCTCATACAAAATTAGATGATTTGGTTTTTTCTGCAAAAAAATGCACAACTAAGATTTCCCTTAATTTTGCGAAAAAAAAAAATATTTACGAAATATTTATAGTTACCAAGTGGTAAAATGCAAAGGGCGCTAAAACCCCACACATAGACAGTCGCCTGCTATACGTGTATAGCCTGGCACGTGTTGAATACACAGACGCTAGTCAACATTTGACTGTATGCGCGGCACAGACGACCGTCTCGTATTAACGGCAATGGAATACGACCGTGTGATTGGGGGATTCGCGGCGAATATTTAAAGCCAGCGCGTAATTCGGGGTAGTGTTATTGGGGGTTCCACTGTACATGTTTCAATACAATATGGCTTAAAGTATTGATCCAAATATCGAACTTGGTGTCAAATTTCAACGAGATTCAAAAGTCACTTGTGGGCAGTATCAAAAAATTTACAAAGATTGGAAAAAAAACATAAAATCAATAACAGATCTTT
Source organism: Himalopsyche tibetana (assembly GCA_030503985.1). Lineage (NCBI taxonomy): Eukaryota > Metazoa > Arthropoda > Insecta > Trichoptera > Rhyacophilidae > Himalopsyche > Himalopsyche tibetana. Next base: position 1,197,375 of record JAPJYX010000052.1, on the reverse strand, counting down.
GTATATCCATTTCTGATCCCAATGTGGAGCATATGGCTTCATAATGGAGGTAAATATACAAAAACTTTTCTTCGAGAACTGTTTGTTACTCAGTTGGTTAAAATCTCTTTTCCAATGAGAGTAGTAAAGATATAATGATAGGGCTAAAACAGGATTAGTAGTTAACTATTCGCTATCACTACGCGCCTTTATTTTAGGATTGGAAGGGTGCAAGAAACTGAATAAAATTGCTGTTCTTACTGGGGCTCGAACCCGTGAGATCTGCAATGAAACTCACAAAATTTACCGTTGCGTCACATGACTGACATGTAATATGAAATACATGACTAATAATTTTATCAAGTAACTATTTTCAGGCTTTAAGCTTATCGGTTTTGACCGTCTTCTTCATTCTCGATGTCTACGCGTTCCAGTAAAAATGCAGACATCTCCGTCGATTGATTGCCAAGTCCACCCCTGGAGTACAGGGTGGTAAGTGGGGAATATAATCGCTCGCCTTTGTTTGGTACTCAACATGATCGTAAATACTTAACTGTCTGCATGCGAATATTTCATTATAAGATAAATATTATATTACAATATTTATTTACGTGTAAAAAAATTGTGTATACGAAGCTCATACTATCATTCAATTCGTACATAAGCTAAAGAAACCATGTTGTTTTAGAAATCAATACATTTTTTTTTAAATAACCTTTTTTACAACAAAAACCAATCAAAGCTGGAGGAATTTAAGTTCTTTGGTTTCAAAGCTTTGATAATATGACGATAAACGATTTAAAATTTTATAAAATATTTGGCATTACAGCTTATTCTTATGCGCCAGTAATTTTTTAAGTTGCAATATCATACGAGAAATCAACTAAACTCGAGGTTAATTGACATTACAAACACTCGCTTTCTAAGTCTCAAATTAAATTACTATATTTAAATAAAAAGAAAAATCTAAATTTGACATTGACCTAACCGGGAATCGAACCCAGACCCGCCTACATTAACACACATATATTATCTTTACAAACGTTTACAAACTTTCCAAGTCCCAAAGCGTTGCTAGCCACTCTCCACTGGTGTGCACTAGTAATCACGCAGTTGTTTTATTTTAGAGTAATCTGACATTTCACATAACCTCAAAAGTTTCAACGTCTTGCAGTAAGTCTCGCTATATTTCTATTAAGCATATTAAACCCAACTTAACCTTTGCTGTAATATCGTTTATATTATGACTAGCGATTGTCAGTGAGCTTATATTTGAATCGGTCAATTAAAAAATTGACTATTTCAACTAAATGTAAATAAACTGTATACATTAAAGAGATTTCACTCTTTCACTGATAAATTGAGCTTAATTTCTAAATTTTTTTGAGCTTTATGAGGATTTTTTAATCCAGATTGACTCAATCAGAAAGGCAACCAGAAATCTCATGGCCAAGATTTCAAATATTAAATTAAAAAAGTCTAATTTTAATATTGCTATTGTTGAAACTTTTGCCTGGAACCTGGACCCACAGAAAGAAGTAAAGAACATATCAGTAAACAGAAATAGTTATTTTGATATTTGATGATAAAATGTGCTCTGTTTAAAAGTGACTTCATAAAAAAAAGTACGTTTTACTGTCCTTGCTTGGTCATGCCCTGTGAATTTCACGAGGGTATCCACTCGGCGAGGAACGGACATCGACGGAGGGAATTAAAGCAATTTTCTTACATCACAAAGATAATATTGTCATAAAGTGAATATTTCAAAGGAAAAATATCCCGGAAGGAAAAAAATATGCTCGTGCTGCGGAATCGTAAAGATAAAAAAGCTCAAAGTGATACGAGAGCGCACGCAATGGGAAATATTTTTCTTGTCTTTCCACATAATTTACCGAAGGCTGTACACAGGCTTCCGGTCCATTGGCATAGTTTCCGGATACAGTGGCGAGTATTTAGGGATGTTAATACTGGACAACACATCTACACCGGTATTTCGGTTATTCATATTAAATAGCGGTAAAACACAACAGCTTCAGATGACATGGGCAAAACTACAATACAACATATTTATAAAAGACGGGTACAAGTTTGTGTACTTATGATTTGGTGCGTATAACATATTATATATTTTTTTTATTGAACCTTAATTTAAATTTCAATAAATATTCAACACTGCAGCTTACGCCAATGCGTCAAATATTTTGAAGATGAAAGATCATACGAGATATACTCGATGAGAATTTTTGTAAGTCACATGAGATTAACTAAATAAGAATTAGCTTCACAAACACACATGTCTTAGATCTCAAATAAAAATTGAACAAATCCAGGAATTGGGAATCGAACCCAGACCCACCTAATCGGTAGAGCAAGCTCTAACAAACTAGACCAAAGTGAACGACAACTCCTAGTGTGGAGAATATGGCCTGCTAATGGAGGTATCTCAACAGAAGTTTTTCTACGAGAACTGTTTGTTACTCAGTTGCTCAACCTCTCTTATTCAAAGAGACTAGCAGGGATATCAGGATAAGGTTAGGACAGAACTAGTGGTTAACTTATCGCTCTCACAGCACCTAGTTATTAAAGGATCGGAAAGGGTAGGAGAGAATTTTTAGACATCACAAACACTCATGCTTTCGAACTGAAATCGATCGAAAAAATGCTGCTCGAACCCGTGAAGTCTGGCACAGAAACCTACAACGCTTACCGCTGTGCCATAGGACCAGACATATTTTATACCTAACGGAAAAGAAAAGAAAAATGTTGAATGATCAAAAGTTTGCCTTTATAATAATGTTGCATTGAAAAACACAGTACCCGTATATAATACTTAATAATACGGATATAAAATAATGAAATAAACGACAAATATGTATTTTTTTGTTGTTTTGCTCTTATCACCCTAATTCTCCAAACTAATACAGATATCGCTACCATAAAGTAACAGTAAGATAAAGTGAAAAAGTAAATTTTAAGATAAGTATGCCAACGATTGCTGACAGGTAATCTTTTAACATGAAACACTGAAATATTTAAATTCAACAAGAAAATGGACTATATAAAATAAAAATCATACATTTAAAATTATTGATATTGCCTTGTAACTTCAAGGCATCAGCGAGATTAGTAAAATAATTAGATACAGATAATATTATACAAGAAAACATACTATTATCTTTTATCGTAAACCGTAAAAAAGCCATAATTCGCTATTTAAAAAGTATAATACAAACCTTAAAGTTCAATCATCTCGAAACTAGTGTTTTCGACATATCCCACTGTTGCTTTAGGGTAGTGATATGTTAAGTCTTGGTTTCTACGATAGATCTGACGTGATCGATTCCCGGCAAGAACAGCATTTATATTCGAAGGCTAGAATGTTTGTGATGTTTTAAAACTACCTCCTACCCTACGAATCCTAAACTAAGAGGGCGCAGCAAAAAAAAACCAGTCAACTATCTTTCCTTCCCTATTCTTTTTATCCCTACTTTGAGAAACTTAATATTAATCAGTTATCGTGGAAAAACTGTTGAGAGACTTCCATTAGATTTTTTATTTAGATTAATTCATTTACATGTTAATGAGAAGCGATTTACAAATGTATTGCTGTTAAAAAACAAAATAGTGTAACAAAATAGTCATTCGAAATAAACGAGGAAGTTAACAGAGTAAGCCGTATGTTCCACATTGGAAGCGGACATGGATTACAAATAAATATGTACATTGTGTTGGCTAACTTTACTCTTGAGTGTTTACCAAAACCTCCACGGCACTGGCCGACATTAAATATTGAATAAGTGTACAGAAGAATTTTTAGGCTTTCCGGTTTGTGCACTCGTCTATGGTTTATTAATTATTCGTCTATGAGCCTTTGTTTAATGCTATGCCATGTAACTACAGAACACTTGCACCTAAAGTTAAGTAGTTTACCAATTTTAAATGAGCAGGTAAATCTGCCAAATTTTCCACTCTTGTATTCTATTATATATGTAAGTAAATAAAATCATAATTTTTTCAGCAAACAAAATAAATATAATTCTTGAAATTACTCACTATTCAAATCTGTAGGCATTACTATGTTATAACATTTAATCGATAATCACATAAATTTTAAAAACCCACAAAGACTATTTGTTCTGTAAATATTTCCCCAAGCTAATTAATTTTAGTTAAAATCACGTCAAGTTAGTCCATTTTGCCATCAATAGCTTTAAACTTAGTGATACATTTATTTCTTATATAAACACGATACATTTATTTACTAAGCGTCAATTCAAGTTCATCCGTGCACTTGAACGCCTGAAGATGTCGAAAAGCATTGTGTGAATGTAAGTTAATAATTTGAACGATTCACATTTAATATTGAAATTCCACCAAGGACCTTCAGTCAAAATCTTACATTTCAATTGAAATCTTAAAAGTCAATAAAATATTATGTGTGTATTGTAATTATGAACTTATTACATAAAAAAACTAACTTACATAAATTGAGATACGTGTTTGTAGAAAATTAATTAAAATATGGCACAACAACTTAATTTAATAAATTATTAATAGTGTTAAAAGTTTTTAATTGAAAAAAGTACAGCTGGCCTAAAAACGAAATGAAATGCGAATTTCACATCGCTTCTGTTTTCAGTTTGAAAAAAGTTCTTGTGACAGACAGAGAGACCGCCTAATGTACTTTTTGTTTTATAGTATACATGAAATATATAGTTTATTAATTTTAGGATTCGATCGATGGATAACAGAAAGGCAGTCGAGAGCTTTATTATACCCTCGCAACGATTGACCCCGGAACTGATTGAAAACGGTTCTATAATATAATATCATACTAAATAAAACAAGCGAAATCAAGCAACCAAAATATTATGTGGAAATAAGATAGTTTCTTTATTGTTTGATAAGCTTCTTTTATTTCTATGAATGGGTAAAATTAGCACAAACTTCGAATCGAATATTATTTTTCCCCATTTCCACCCCCAGATGTCTGCTACAGCCTCGAAAAGTTTCCACGTAATTCTCACAACCTAAATCAAAGCAGAGGCATTTTCATCCGTTTGCCTCTAAATAATAGAGGTGTAGTGTTACAAGTAACCGAATATGGTCTTTACCTATAATCTATACCCTAGTATCTTAGATCGTAGATTATAAACAAACAAATGTAATATAATAATGTATATTCAAGTAAAAAAAAAAAATATGTTGGGGGTAACTATTCCGTGGGGGTTGAGTGTTTTATTTTATATTGTATTAATTACTATTTATTTAGATGTAAATAACTAAATAATTACAAATTATCTATATATTAATGGTCGATAAAATAATCACAAATCACAAATATGTTTGTTTTCGTAATGTCCCAGTGTCTTTTTCTTCTTCTACGAAATATATTTGCTAGCGTAGTTGAACATTTCAATTATTCTAAAAAATATATATTATATACAATTTTAATAATGCAGGGCTGTCGATATATGTCCCGGGGTCCTCTTTTTCTTCGAAATATATTTGTTTGTATAATTGAAGCATTTGCAGGGCTGTCGATATATGTCGCGGGGTCTCCTTTTTCTGCTCCGAAATATATTTGTTTGCACACTTGAAACATTTGCAGGGCTGTCGATATATGTCCCGGGGTCTTCTTCCCCAGTACAAACAGCATTTTTTCGAAGGGTGTTTGTGATGTTTCTCTCACCATTTTCGATCTTTTAACTACTGGGTTTAGCGAGAACGAATAATATAACTTAGTCCTGTCTTAGCCTAATCCTTCAATCTCTACTACTCTCTTTGTAAAACAAGAGAGGTTGAGCGACTGAGTAAGAAAAAAATCTTATAGAAAAAACTTCTGTTGAGATACCTCCATTAAAAGGCCATATGCACCACATTAGGAGCTTACATGAATAAAAAAAATATAAAAAGATGTAACATAATATTTTCAAACAAATTGTTTTAAAAAAATAATCATCAGAAATTGCCAAAGAAGTCAACCGAGTCCATTTTAATAAATACAAAATTTTATCTGACCAAGTCACATTCTCTTTTTTTAACGCACAATTGTGCATGGTTAAAAAATAAGTTCCGTGTAGCTTTGTATCGGTTTAGTAACGTGTTTGCCTTCTTGATCGTTATTGCATTATAGCCGTGTAAAAGTGGCTGCATACCAAAACGAAAAGTAGTGGGACAATCAACAATCGGCTAATGAATGCAAATATCTGTTTGTCAACTGAGAAAAATCTGCAACTCTTTCGCTACAAATTTGAAAAGTGAAATACCCATTAATGTTGAATGTAACGAATACTCAAGACTCTTGACCGAACATCCTTATTGTGCAATAGGTAAATACCTTTTGCACTGACTTTTGTATTGGATGCGACGACAAACTTTCTGCTAATTAATTGGGCACACCTGCGGGTCACGGAGGCTGTATACGGAAAAAATATCAAAGAATTGTCTTCTTATTTATACTTATTACATATAATATATTAATTTACTAAATGGCAACATGATATAAATAAAGAACGGGAAGAAATCGTCGAGACAATATGACTTAATTGGTCGTAGCTAGGGCATACAATCCCGGACCTTTTTTGTGATCCCGGGATTTCGGGATTGACAACTTTTCCAATCACGGAATTTAACATTCAACATAATTTTTTTAAAAAAACGAGTTTTTTCAAAAAAAATCATGCACTTCAAAAATCCAGTAATTTTCGGATTAGCAGTAACTATATTTATTTTTAAATATTTTGACAACTTCAAAGATTTTTCGCTAAAGTAAAATCACTTCTTTTGCTGCCATGTTTTAGAGCAGGCAAAGGCAACCTTTTCTAGGTCTAAGGCCAAATTATCATTCTGTCTCCGAGTCAAGGGCCGGACCAAATTATTAAACATAATGAAGTAATATTAAATAAAAAAAAAAAACACGTTGCTATTTCTTATATGGTGGTGATCATGAACTAGTAGAGTGTATCCACTGCAAGCGCCCGTGTCATCTCCATTATTTAATCCCTCCCTGGAACTATTAACTTCTTTCTCTAATACTTTGCCGAGATGAATCAGGGTCAGACAAAATAGCACGGTGGGCCGGTAGTTGCCCATATATGTTTTAGAGTGTGAATTTCAATAATCATACTCAAAATAAGAAGTTCATTCATTCTGAAAGCAAAAAATGTGAATGATATGATATATAAATGCCTGCGTTAGAAAATTATATAAAATGATTTAGTTATTTTTAGAATATAATAATTTCAAATCCGAAATCCTAGGAATTTACGGATTTCCCAAAAAACACCAAAATTTTACACCTCGCTTAACTTTCTCTGATTTTCTCAATCCTATTAGTACTGTCACAATCCCGGAATTTCAGGATCCGCTATCCTGGGATTGGAGGCCCTAGTCGTAGCTCCGTCGGACATGCTATCTTGACTGCATATATGGCTAATTATTACAAAGATTAAAAAACTTTCCGTCGCTCTGAAGATAATGAACGAATCTTAATTCTTAATAATTGTTTCATTATTTACATTCTCTGTTATGTAAAGCTCTTAATTTGCTGCTCGAATAAGGTCTTTCCTCGGTAGTTCCTAGATAAAAATTTATAACTTTTGTACTAATTTGAAATTATTTATAAAAGCTCAGGATCAAGCATTATCAGCTAACAACATTACATATCTTTATAGAGGTTTTCACACAAAATAAAGTAAAGACGTCAATACATAGAGAGCTTTTGAGTACAATTGTGGACTTATACTATTTTGGGTGGCGTCGATGACTTCAAAAACAAGTACATTAACTCTTACTCTATCTCATACGCTATCTTGTATGCTCTCTTATCTCTGAATTCTTCACATCATCAAACTGGTTCCATGAATAAACAGATCATGATAAAACAGAACATGAGAACATAGAACATATACAATTCAGAACACAATTATTTTTTAGTTGAATGATACCTGTTTCTTCTTAACTATTTATTGGAAAAATATTATAGATTAACACGTAATAATTTCAGAACAGTGTGCAATAACGTGTGCTTTACTTTATCAGTCAATGGTGACTATTATAATCGTCGAATATAAGTGTATTTACGACAATTTCAGTTTGAAAGTGTAATTGATATGCAAGGTTGATGTTTTATTTATTGTATCTAATACGGCATATAAGTGGAGATCCCGGTAGGTTTAATATTTCATTTAAAATTGGAAGACTATGCAATAGTGCTCTATTTATTTCCAAAATTTCCTGGAAAAAGAGCTTATGACTGTCCGTATTTGGGTGTAACATTTTTATCCCTTGTTCCTGGTTGAACAAGTGTCCTTCCGAAATTAAGTGATTAGCAAAAGTAGACGTGTCTTTTTTAAATCTAAAGGCTGCCATATGTTCTAAAACTCGGATGTTCAGTGTCCTTTCTGTTTTGCTGATATAAAATTTTGTACAACAAGAGCATTGCAATCTATAAATCCCGGATTTGTAATTTACAATCTTTTGCGAAGTATAAACAGAATTTTTCTATAGTAAAACGAATCGGCACTTTCAAGCCACACCTTAATTACTGTTAATCGTGTATTCTGCAATTTTTATTTCTGTAGTATAAAAAAAACTTCATGGTTCGGCAACGGTCGATAAATTTTCTCCAATTGTAGATATCGTATGTTATTTAAAGCTTACCTTCCCAAGGGATATCCCTAAATCACATGTGCGAAAGAAAATCTCTGCCTGGATGCATAGTGGCCTAAAAAAACTTTTTTATTGATAGAGCAGTTGATGAAAATATATTAAACAAAATAATTTAATGATATTTTTTATGCTGTGGTTCCTTTGCAGCATCAGGGCTTAATTTGATATTTAGTTTAACGCAAATCATAAATGTAAAACTCTGTGATTTTGTGGTGAGTACTTTACATGAGTGTACATATAAATTTGTAGTCCAATTAAAGTGAAATTTTCAAAAATAGTATTATTATAAATATATATATATACTTCGAGATCATCAATAATTGATACTTATATAATGTGAGTGCACTTTTAACCTACAGTTGAACAGGCTTATTGAGAGGAAGATAGGACTGACTGAATTTGATCGTTATAACAGAGAATGGTTATTTTTAAATGCTTACAAACATACCCATCACACGAAGACATGAAGTATCTGATGCTGTCACTTAACACAAACATACCAAATTAAAATTTATTTACACACCCGTTACACACATATTACATTTTTCTGTCAATCCACTTACATTACAAAATTTAAAATTGATGCTTGTTCATTCATTGTTTTCACTCTCATTGACGCTATTTTTACGAAGTATCTCGAAGAATAAAAGTATGACTAAAACCATAAAGTAAAATGTCAACAAATGTTTACTGATAACATCCGAGATCTCACTATTTCCGTGATCATAATAACCGACTGTATATTGTTTTTTTTCCTGTTGTGTATCGATGGTAATAGATATTTTTTCATAATTATTTAACAATAATATGGGCTTTTTGTACCATATGCACATAAATATTTGTATAGAATATCAAGTATAATACATACCATACCATACAACAGTATACATACCATGAGTATGCAAGCATATTTCACTGTACAACCTTAAAACTTCAGAACACAAAGTAACACAAAGAAAAATACATTTTTAATGAAACACTTTACTTAGACACATGAAGTGGATTTCGCTATTTTTGTAGACACAGCAATGTTATGTTCAAACCACTTGATGTTGTGCCAAGACCGAACTTGCACTAATCCTCTGTTACACGCGAATTTCTTATCTGTGTTTTGTCGAGGTGTTATTTATACACCCCATCATTCACTGTACAATATTGATTACCCCTGTCATGCTATAATTATAATTAAATTTATTTACTTTCACTCGAATATTATGTAAAGTTTCAATACACATCTTATCAAAATTCACTATCACCATAAATATATACATCCGCCAAAAGATTTATTAATTGAATCTTAACCATAAACAATGATTGGTACTTTCAATGTTGTCGAAACGAGTCAGTTCTAATCAAAGGTTCCAATTAGGGCATCCAATCCCGGGATCCCGTTCAATTTTCTGATCCCGAAATTCCGGGATTGAGATGGCCGCGATCCCGGGATTTCGGGATTGAGAAATTTCTAGCAAATTCTCGAAATTTATACGAAATTGGCAAATCGGGGATTTCAAATTCCTCGGTGAGCTAAAAAAAAAAAAACGAGTTTCTGTGAGATTCTGGGAAAAAGTATACCAAATCGGAGATTTCAAATTCCTCGGTGAGCTAAAAAAAAAAAAACGAGTTTCTGTGAGATTCTGGGAAAAAGTATAGCAAATTGAGGATTTCAAATTCCTCGGTGAGAAAATCTCAATCCCGGGATCCCGGGATCCCGGGATTCAAAATAATTCAATCCCGAAATCCCGGGATTGGAAAAAGGCTTCGGGATTGGATACCCTAGTTCCAATAGCTCAGTTTAACTCACCAAGACTGATCAGTATTCTGATTTTTGATCAAATGAATTATTAAAATACTGTTTGTATAAACATATGTTTGTTATGCCAATAAAGTGAAACATCTATAATAAAGTGTTTTAAATAAATTCATAACAGAGGTTTTTATTATGGGGACACCTTAGAACTAACTGTCTCATAAAAAAGTCCCTAAAACACTCTTTTTGGTAGCTACAACTTCCAACGTGTGAAATTCCGGAATCCAAAGTGACAATCAGAATCTATCTACATTAACGATTTCCAACCTGGGAAGCGCGAACAGTTCAAAATATTTATTTACCCTTTAAAACATTTTTTTATCCATGTCCGCTCCCAATGTGGAGCATATGGCCTCCCAATACAGGTATCTTAACAGAATTTTTTCTACGAGAACTGTTTGTTACTCAGTCGCTCAACTGACTCACTTTTTTCAAAGTGAGTAGTAGGGAAAGAAGGATAAGGCTAGAACAGGACTAGTGTTTGGCTAATCGCAGTTGCTGCACCCAGTTATTAAAAATCAGAAGGATGGGAGGAGAGGAAATGATGTGAATTGACATCACAAACACCCAGTCTTCGAGCACAACTTTGAATTGAATAATTCTCAAATTCACTGTGATCTGACCGGGAATCGAACCCAGACCTGCGTGATCGGTAGAGCAAGCTCTAACCAACTGGGCCACAGCAGGCGACATTCTTTATTACTATTTGAAATAAAGGATGGGTAGGCGCGAAGATATTTGTTTCTTCAAAGGGAGGCGCAGTTACATAAAGGTTGGAAACCACTGATCTACATGTACAAGATGGAATTAAATGTAGCATGGGATTCGAGAAAGCGAAGCAATTGACAGGTCGCAAACCGAGTACTACAAGGTTCTATGTGAAAAAAATGACAAAACAGAAAAAACAATGCGGCAGTTTTCCAAGTACTATTATTGGTATACATTGTTATGTTTATTTCGCCAAAAATGTTCCCATAGAAACTTGTAGTACTTGGGTCGCGAAGTGTTAACTGATTATGGAGGTGTCGCATGGTTGCCATGTGATTCACATATGGACAGATGGGTTTGAATTCATGTCCCGGTGAGTTCAGCTTCAAATAATAACAAAAAATAATTAATTTGAGGTCTTGAAAACATTGGTGTTTGTCATTCTCGTGCTGATCTTGAGTAACTTAAAAAGTCACCTATTTTTAAGATTTATCACATGGAAGTATAGGTTGTCAGCATGGTTTCCGAGGAGCAAAGAGATTGGGAGTGGGTGGGAGTTTGAAGACATCAGCACACATGCCTTCGAATCGAACTCCCCATTTTTATGATCGGAGAAATCCATGAATCGATTGAAAATCTGTCTGAACTGGGAATCGAACGCGAGCTCTCTAACCGAAGCCAATAACGTTGTCCACTCGACGCGTATTAGATTGTCTGCTCTATTTTAAACATTTTTTATTATTATTACATTGTAGTAATATGTTTAAAATAGATTCCTTTTTAGATATTTTTCATACAAAGTAATAATAGAAGACTTTAAGTAAATATCTTCAGTACGTATTCATATAATAAACGGGCTGGCTAGTCTTTTCAGGGCTGGGCAACTTAATCAAGTACATGACCGTGCCGCACCCACTCATACCATTGGCGCGCCGTTTATTCTTTCAACGGATGAGTGGCATGTGTAAAATGTAGCCAAAACGTAATATACATCAGTGCTTCACAACCTATTTGTAACCACCAAAACATCTGATAAAAAGTAAATATTCTTAAAACCTTTTTTATTTTACTCAATATAACAAAATAAAAGACTGTCAGATATTTAATGAAATAATAACATTTTTTTAATCCATACTCACTCCCAATGTGGATCATATGACATCCTAATAGAATTTATCCCAATATATGTTTTTCTAAGAGGACTGTTTGTTATTCAGTGGCTCAACTTTACTTTGAATAAAGTAGCGATTTCCTTCGAACAAAAAATTCGGTCGAATTTTTTTTTAAAAAAAGCGGTCCGTACTGGAACTCGAATCTGTGACAGGCGAAAATAAATACTAAAAAAAAATTCAGCGTAAAAATTGATTAATTTGATGACCCTCATTTCTTGAATCAAGGCATACTATATGCCTTAAGGCGTAGCCATGTTTTCTTTGATTGTGTTATTTTATTTATAGGTACAATGTCTGTGCAAAGTAAAAAGAACGTAACCCACAAACGAGCTATTTTACAGGAGAGACAAAAAACGTTTTTGATGATTTTGGGACAATGGCGAATTATTAAAAATTACACAACCTTGAAGTGCACGGAGATTGATAAACTTTTTTTTTATTGACTTTTTTACTGATCGCGATTTCCACAGGCCTTTATTTTTTCAAACTTAAAAGCTAATTTTAGATACTAATTCGGCATTTTTTGCTAACATCCTTTTGTTAGCACGTGTATCAAATTGTATACATTACGATTATCCAAAAAAAGCTGTCCACAGTCGAATTGTGTATACTCAGCACTGTGCAATTTTCAATTCTGTTTCATCTACTATGATTGCACTTGTTCTGAAGAATAACACGAACGTTGCTTACCAAACAGAAACGCCCGTGAATAACAAGTAGTTTATGTGCACTGTTTTGTCTGTCGTCCAAACTCATTTCTGCCATCACTTATGCAAACATATAGAATTCCTCAATTCAACCTCACCGACACGGAGGCGGTCTACACTGCAAAGAGATTGCTGCAGTTATTTGATATATGTATTTATTTTTATAGAGAAAATCGACAGCGAAAAGAAATACACTAGTATGACTTGTTTCAATTTTAGGGTGTTCACTCTCAATACTTGGTGGAAGTGCATTACATTAAGGAAAACACAATATTCCTTTGTACTGTGTTTCCACTTTTATTAACCAAGATCAAGAGCGGTCTCGCTAACGGCGAGCGTTATCAACCGAGCAGAATCAGTTGATGATGCTCGTCATGAGCGAAACCTTGGTAAATAAAATTGGAAATAAATACAAAGAAACATTGTGTTTTTCTTAACACTTCCTCTAGACCAGCGGTCAGGGAACCGGGGTAAATTATTCCAAATGGGGTAAAAATTAAATTTTTGGTAGTAATTTTTAAAAAACCTGAAGGGAGAAAGTTTTCAATTAATTTTTTTTTGTTCCAATATGAGAATTTTATTTTTAAATTTTTTTAAATTTAAATTTACATTGTTTGTCTTCTTTTCAAAATGACGGGGTAATATCGACGTATGCAAAAATATTTTGGGGGTAATGGTTAAAAAAGTTCCCCGACCGCTGCTCTAGACCAAGTTTTAGACCAAGAGCAGTTCTACTCGTTGATTCACGGTGGATTTTATACTTCGTTTAAATTTAATAAAACACGTAAAGATGACCCTTAGCGTCATGGAAATAACGCTTTTTGGTTGACTTCCTTGTGTATTTTATTTTTATTTTTACATATATGACGGGAGGTATGTATAATATGCTTTGCTAATGAATGCATATGGGGTCCCCGTGAACTGCCTTCACTAAGGATTTATCACTTCTGTACCGATCACGCCCTTCCTTCGTCAAAGATGTTAAGGTAATAAAAACTAGAAAAAAAAATGCAATAAAGGAGACTCGAATAGCTTTGAAGCTAACTTGCCATAGCTCAATAAATTTGATATCAAATACTGAAATCATACATTAAATAAATTGATGTAGTAAGATTAAACAAAGACAGCGTGTCCAAAATTTCTGCAACGGAAGTAAAAGATTTTCATCAAATGAAATGAAAAGTATCGGGCTATCATAAAATCATATAGCTCTACCATCGGGATAGCCGATTGGTAAATGAGTACGTACCTAGTTCATTTTCATTTACTCTGAAAGGGAAATTGAACGGGAAGTAATTGCCAAAACGTTTTTATGAGAGCCTGATCAAAGTCGATAGAATAGTCTATACATGATATTTATTGTGGACGAAAATATTTATCAAAATATCTTTCCTTTCAAATTCTACGGTAATTAATTCATAAACCGACTTTCCTTTCGAGAAATGAAATGAACAGTGAGTCTTTCACAACTTTCTGCATCAAGCAAGATGGAGTTGTTTTTTTTTAGTTGAATATCATATCGACTTTGGAAAGGAAAAAGGACATAGCAAATTTTACAGTAGGCACAAAAAGAGTGTTTTGATGATTTTCGGCCATATTCAAATTATGAAATAAACACAACCTCGAATTGCACTGAGACTTCTAAGCTGGTGCTAAGTTGACATATTCTAATATTAATTTAAGAAATTGTTGATTAATTAATTGATTTGGCATTTACTTGGTAGAACTCCATTTATAACAGATTAAAAATAACAAAGTATTTTAGCTCTACAGTTTTTAATAATTTTATTCGTTGATAGCTATTTCGGCTTGCGCCATCGTCAGAACTATGTTTAAACTAATATTTTGCTCAGCTATATATACTGGCTCTGAAGAGATACACAATGCATCAAGTTATTCACTCTAACATCCTAATTATAATTACAATATTACACTTATCAAATGTGATTCTAGTTTTTCAAAGAACGATTAACAATCTGGGTTTATTTCTTAAAACATTAATTAGGATAAAATTAAAATGAATTACTGTGTTAAGAAATTGTCTAGGAAAAACCTTTATTTCAGTCTTTTTTCATAGTTTCAATTTTTACAGGACCATCTTTTTTTTAACTTAATAGCTAAATTTAGACACTAATTCGGCATTTGCAGTTAACATCCTTTTGATAGAACGTGTATCAAGTTTGATACATTGTGATTATCGAAAAAAAACTGTGGGTGACGTCCTTTTTCCTTTCCACAGTCGATATCATAGTAGATACAATAGATAATATGTAAAAATAATATTTTGTGACAATATCTTGAAATTTCTATATAGTATTTCAACAAGGGTACTCTCACAGTCGCTTAACCTCTCTTTGAAAGATTTACCGATTTCGGGTGGTTAGTGTAAAATAGTAAAAACAACATAGATATCAATGCAAAAAGTATTAAAAATGTTGGGTTTCTTCCGTACTACCGTATTTTTCTTTGTCAAAATATTTTTACATTAATATACAATGCTTTTTTAGTTTTAAGCAGACTTGAGAGTGGGTCAATTTTCTAGGGTAATGAAAGGTTCAAAATGTACCCTTATGGTTAAGATCACGGTTTTTCAACCGGAAGCCTCAGCTTGATCCAAGAGGGCTAAAGATAAAAAATAATTGTAGGAAAGCCACATCACAGTTTTGGAGGGCCACCAGAAAATTCATAAACTACCAGCTTTTTAAAAAACGGACATCGACAAAAAATTGTTAGAACTCTGTGAGAGAATTATACAAAAAAAGGTTCCACATTTTTTGGTTATTGCAGGTTTTTTAAATTAGAATTTCTGGAAGAGCTATAAATAAGATCTCGAAGTTTCCCTGAGTCTCGAAAAACCTATATATGATTATATAAAACCACGGAAAAATATGACACTCAAAAAGAGCCATGGGCCCAAAAAGGTTGAAAAACGTCTAAACGTTTCAATAGAAATTTTTGAGATATCTCTATTTTGGGTGAAAATATATTACCACCCATGGCTTAATATAATATAATTGATGTTTTTAACCTTTCCACCGCGTATGACCGCTATGAATGTCCTAGCGAACATGCCTTCAGCGCGTGTGACACGTATAGATGTCATGGAAATTTTAAACCCTATATAAGAGCTATATATTGTGTTAAAATTGTATAACTTGGATAAAAATATTGCTAAATGTATATTTTACCAAATTCAATAGATGAAATTAGTCAAAAAAGATTCAATATAGGCTAAAATAATTTATTTCTGGAACACGTCGTGAACATAAGTCACCAATGCAAGATTGCCGCCGTTGATTCATGGCGTTTCTCGTAAAAACTGTGCGCCACGTATTTACAAAATATACATATATCATTATATTATTTGGAATAATGTAAATAAGCTATCTAGTGCGGGTGAAATTGAAATTGTTCCGAAAATTTAATATTATAAACATGGTGTGGCGGTGGCGCAGTGTTCTCGGTCGCGCGTGGCGGTATTTTGCAATATGGCGACGTCACCCCGCAATTGTATGAATAATGATTATTGTTGAATTAAACCGAAAATACAAAAAATCTATTGTATTTTACTATTGAAAAACTTACTTTGGGTAGAAATTAACATATTTGATTAGTTAAAAAAATATTACAACCTATATTTACAGTCGAAAACGTGATATCAAAATCCGCAAAAAAGCAGCCGCGTACAGGGCATGTTCGCTAAATTTGTTGACGCGGACAAAGGGTTAAAGCATGATAACCTTAAATAGTCTTAACGTTAAAAGAGAAATTTACCTGGGTATATATTTTTTTTCTGCTTATACGGGGCTAAATGTGAAATCCACCCCTATTGAGAATATCAAACTTAATATTCTTGATCTCTTTTGAGGAATCGGGGGCATGAATTGTGTGTTCTTCCAAGGGGTAGAACCATCCTGCCAACAAGGATACTGGGTAGGGCTTAAACAATTTTCATCAATATTGCTTAGAATTTCGATATATTCCGCCTGGAAGAGAGTGACATGGTTGATTTCTTTGCCAATTTCCAATGTATTTGTTTCTACTACTAATATTTTTTTACAGTATCTATTTTTTCCAAATTGCAATTAAATAAATAAAATTCCTTAAAACATAAATAATATAAAGGTTCACCATTAATAAAACATATTGTATTATTATTTTCAACATCGAAACACTGTAATTCAAACAAGGGTTGCCTCCATAATCTCGGGACTGTAATCTTCATCGGGGATATCGAACCCCAAAATCTTAAATCGAGAAGTGAAATTCGACTCTTACTTGGCGAGCATAACAAATCAATAATGGGAAAACAATGAATTTTCTTTTTTATATTAAGTCGCTTTTAGATTTTTATAGAAGCATACAAAACAGATAGACAATAAGATCAAAGGTATGCAAAATAAGCAGAAGAGAATCTTTTTCTTTGATTGATACCAAATACGATGGAATGGAAAATAACACTTTTCAATACCTCAGATATGTTAGACTATTATGTTATATGTATAATATTTAATGCAGATGCTAAATGTTTGGATATGTTTTTTTTTGCTGTAATATTTTATTTAACCGTTTGAATACCGCGCAAATAAATCATTAATATGTCCCAGAGATACTGCGTGTTTTTGAGAAAAATATTTTTGCATAATATACACTCGAATTCGATATTTTAAAAACTTATATTGACTCAGTATATATAGCACTTCACATATTCATCAAAATATTGCTTATATTCTATAAGAGTATCAAGTATTTGATTTTTTAAATGTCTTGGACATCCGTGTTCGCTTGCATATGGTTCGAACACATGTGTCCTCTTGGTATTCAAGTGGTTAAATATGGCTTTAAATGTTCGACTTTTTGTTATTCAATAAAATAATAATATTACTCGACTGCCAATCTTTCATATCCTTGCAAAACGTCACAAGTGTATAAATAACCGAGCGCCAAAAGAATATAATATTTTTAAATTACATAATAGATTTTCGTTTTTTTAGTTTTTTTTTCTCTGTCGCAATTCTGCTTAAAAATGTTTGTGATAAAATGCAGTCGGCTTAAAAAGATAACGATAATAAAATCTACAACTAATTTAACTTTATTTTCAAAAAAATGTGCATACTTAGGCACATTGTAACAAGACATTTTCGTATTTTTTAATATTATATTTTAAATACACAAATAAGTATAAACAAAAATAAACGTACAAACAAAAAAATATTTTAGTAGCTTTGCCGTGGCGGCAATATTCGTGGTGAGGCACACAAAAATACACTGACTACGTAATTCACTCAAGTCTCTTGTAGCCACATAACGTATTGATTGAAAAGTATATTTAATTTGATTTTGACACAGTTTTTTCAAAAAATGTTGAAAAAACCATGCACGTACCTTTCAAACTGTAAACAATCTCGATGTAAATAATTATACGTCTAATAGAATAGTCTCAGTGAATGTTATCTGTAAAATTTTAAAACGTATTGTAAATCATACAACCAAAAATATGACTCTTATGTGTGTCTTGCGAACCTTTTCTTTTGTCACGCTTCAAAGAGCAAAATAATTCTTTCGACAGTCGCTACTTGATTCGTTTGTCGTCTTTCACCGAGAAGGTCCCTGAGGTGGGTGTGAGAGTAGACATCTCTACTTTCTTTAGCTTTATAGAGTGAAGAGAAAAATCTAGGACAGATTTAAGCAAAGCTCAGGTAAAGGTTGAAAGCAAACAGGCATACCCTGGCAACTTGGGTGGTTAAAAATCGTAGTAAAAATTACACGATAATATAAATGAAAGCTATTTCAACGTCACCTCGTTGTAAAAAAACTATTTTCATTCACTTATTTATTATATAAAAATATATTAATTGTTGATTATAATACTATTTCCAAAACTAAAACTTTTTAGTAGAGTCAAATACTATAACGAATAACACAAACAAAATTACATTTGCATAAATATATGATTTACAATTTGAAGAAGACAGTCTTATAGACATTTTATATTAAAACTAATATGATCAGTCGATTTTTTTAGGCTTGAATTACCCTATCTGCATACCTAACTCAATATCGCTCATTTTGGAAATAGTACGTTTTGCATTATAACTCCACAATTATCATGCCTGCTTCCAATGTGGATGATATAGGGTTTAATAATAGTAAATCTCAATAGGAGTTTTTTCTAAAAAAGCGGAATTTGTGGAAGTTCATTTTTAATATGAAATTCAATTTGATAACTTTTTTTATTTGACTCGTTGTGTAACAAAACGATAATGGAGGAATTCGGAGATAAGGGAGCGAACAAGACAGCGTCCCGTCACGTCAGTGGTTATGGAGAGACTTTGGAACTGGCTGGGTAACGTGCTGCGGATGCCTCCGGAATGCCTCAATCTTGCCTGCCTCTTCTTTCGACCGGTGGTATTCCGTCGCCCTGGACGTCCGTCGGGTACTATTCATGATATACTCGGTGGAACTGAGGGGTGCTGGCATGTCATGGGAGGAAGCAAAAAAATTGACGGGAGACAGGGAAACATGGAGGTGCCGCGTGGCGGCCATATGCTCTACATAAGGAGCGAATATGGTCAAAGAAGAAGAAGCAAAACGTGACATGTGTTTCGCTCCTTTTTATATATATATATATATATATATTTAAACTGTGTCATTCCACTTGTTGTGTAACAAAATACGACTCGTGCTTCACATGCTCCTCACCCAGTTTTCCAAGCTCTATATTTTACCGGTTTTTTCGCTTGACGAAAATTTTTGCTCACATTTATTTAATTCAATTATTTTCTTTATAGCATATGATCTATATTGTAATTATAGAAAAAAAAAACAGGGCCGCAGAGATAATCAAAACGGGCCACATGCGGCCTACTAGCAGGTAGGTTGTCCATCAATGCTATATACAGTAAAACCCCAATTAACACTTAAGTCGGGACAGTGTAATTCGGGGTAGTGTAATTGGGGGTGTGAATCTCATACAAAATTAGGGATTTGGTTTTTTCCGCAAAAAATGTAAAACCAAAATTTTCCTTAGTTTTGCAAAAAAAATAAAAATGGACGAAATTGTTACAAATTGATAAAATGTAAAGCGCGTCAAAATCCAACACATAGACAGTCACCCAGCTACACGTGTATAGCCAGGCACGTGTTCAATACACATACGCTAGCCAACATTTGACTGTATGCGCCACCGACGACCGTCTCGTAGCAACGACAATCGAATGCGACAGTGCAATTGGAGGATTTGCGGCGAATATTTCAAGCCAGCGCGTAATTCAGGGTAGCTTACTTGGGGGTTCCACTGTATATTGTTTTTCTACATATGATATTTTTTAATATATATTTGAAATCACATTGAAATTTATTCGCAAACACTGAAGAAGTAAGACACTAAAAATTTCTTTGTATTTACTTGTATCAATTATATAACACAATCAGTGACTTAAAAATATAATAAAGATACCAAAATAAACATTTAAATTGTTTTTGTTGTTGTTGCTGTTACCCGTTACAAATTGTTTCACTTAACACAACGAAACTAAATAATGACAAATGGAATTCACCCTGTTATTCTTATCGATCCATCTCCCGTCGAAGCCTTCGTCTGGCGAGTGTGATTTATGAAGTGAGCCTCCGATTTTCGAATACAGTAATAGCACGTTTATGATTTATTTATTTCAAATAACAATTTATCACTATAATCTGTCCGGCATTGCTCCCACCAGGATCCTGCGACATTGCTATTGTAAATACCAGGGCTTCGAACCGGATATATTTATTTTTTGCTTGAACCGGAATGAAAAAAATAGCGGTTCGAAGCCCTGGTTAACAGCTGCCATCTGTGAGCATACATAGCAACTCGAAAGAACTTTAAGAAAAAACACAATATGCACTTCAATTTTTTTTTTTAAACCATGTCCGCTCCCAATGTGGAGCATATGGACTCCTAATGGAATTTATCTCAACAGAAATGTTTCTACGAGAACTGCTTGTTACTCAGTTGCTCAAACTCTCTTTTTCCAAAGAGAATAGGGATAGAAGGTGGGGCTAGAACAGGATAAGTGGTAAACTAATCGCTCTCGATACGCCCCGTTCGTAGGATAAGATGGGTGAGAGGGGGAACATACACCCATGCCTTTGAACAGAAATTCATAAATCAATTTATAAAAACTTTCCGTACCGGGATTTGAACCCGGGCCCTCCGTAGCCGAAGCCAACAACGCTGACCACTCGACCACACAGGTGGCATCAATTTTACTTTTATTTATTAAGATCAGGACTGGTTTCGCTCATGGCGAGCATTGTCAACTGATAAGAAATACAATTTAACAGTGCTATTTATACAAAAAGTAATTGAAATGAAAATGTGTAATAATCGGTTGGCTTAGAAAAGAATTTACAAATTACAGTTGAAATAATCAATAAGTGACTATGATATTAACCTTTTTAAAAAATATAAGTTAGTTAAAAAATGTCAGTTTAAGTTCATCCGTGAACGCCTGAAGATGCCGATAAGCGAAACCCGGGTCGTTAGTGACAAAATCTGTGAGAACGTACATAGTTATACTTATGCGAAGAAAATCACGCTGCTTCAATATGGACGTATGCTCACCGCAAACATATTAAGACTCTCCAGATTGTCCAAAATAAATCACTGAGACAGATATGTAACGCCCCGTGGTACGTGCGTAACACGCTGCTTCACAGAGACTTGAAAATACCTACAATCCGCGAGTTCGTTCGTGAGATATCTCAAAAGTTTCACAGCGAAGTAGGAAAACATTTTAACCCAACGATATCTAATCTCCACAACTATGACGAGACACTGCCTGAGAATCGTTTTAGACCGAGAGCAGTTCTACTCGACGGCCCTCCATAGATCTTATGTCGTCTAAAATTGGCAATTTTAGAACGAGCTTAGCATCACGAAAATGACTATATTTGTTTGACTTTTTTGTGTACTGTATGTATGCGTATGTGCGTGTATATGTACGGACTAGGGTATCCAATCCCGAAGCCTTTTTCCAATCCCGGGATTTCGGGATTGATTTATTTTGAATCCCGGGATCCCGGGATCCCGGGATTGAGATTTTCTCACCGAGGAATTTGAAATCCTCAATTTGCTATACTTTTTCCCGAAATCTCACAGAAACTCGTTTTTTTTTTTTTAGCTCACCGAGGAATTTGAAATCTTCAATTTGCCAATTTCGTGTAAATTTCGAGAATTTGCTCAAAATTTCTCAATCCCGAAATCCCGGGATCGCGGCCATCTCAATCCCGGAGTTTCGGGATCAGAAAATTGAACGGGATCCCGGGATTACGGGATCCCGGATCCCGGGATTGGATGCCCTAGTACGGACACAGTATGGGGAAGCAATATAGAATGTGATTTGCAAGGTAATGCATATGGAGTTCCCGTGAACTTCTTATCTTTGTAGTGATCACGCCCTTATCAAAAAAAAAAAATGCAAAGAAATAAAAACATGAGAATTTTATAGAGAAACACAACATTTGGACGCACATATGCGGCCATACTCATCAAAGGGTTAAGCAATATATGACAGCTAAAGATGTAGATATCATGCGAAATGCTAATTTTTTGTGGTAACTTTTAATTCAAAAGACATAATTTGTTTTAAGTTTAATATATTTGTTTTATGCTAAATAATATATTTTTCGTGCAGTGTACTTTTTTTTAGTAGAAAGGATTTTTAAAAAGTGTTTTAGTTTAGTCAGTTTTAGTAATAGTCATAATTCTTCTTCTTCTTCTTTGACCATATTCGCTCCCTATATGGAGTATATGGGATAGTCATAATTATAAGCATTAAACTGAAAAAAGAATTCGTCATTAACTCTTAAATTTTGGTGCTCGAACGAGAACCTGTGCTTTCAACGTGGTATAATTGTTGGCGAAAGTAAAGTTTCAGTATGAATAGTAAAATAACGATAACTATGTCATATATAATCAATTTAAAAATCATCATATATGTATATTCTTAAAAACAAGTTCCATTTGGAGAATTAGTCACGTTTATTCACTCTGATTTATTTGATGAGTAAGTATACATTTGATTGTTCGTGTCGATAAATTTTCTGATTTTTTTATATTGTGCAAGAATCCTCCCGTCGGAGTCAACGGGCTTACAGCTCGCGATAGTAAAGTAGAAATTTTGTGTCAAATTTTAATAGAGATCTAAGAATTTGTTGTTGAATCGGTGACACTTATTACTTATTATTGTTTTGCCTTTAATAAATATTCACACTTTCATTATAACCGATCAACTCTCGTTTAATTTTTGCGATATTATTTGTTTGCCCGATTGTGATAACTTAATACAATTTTTCCCCAACGCTAAACTGGTTTCTTACTATAAGTGGCCGAGCACAATATGTTTTCGGTCAGTTCTTGAGCCCAAACACCATTCGGTCAATCCACTCCCCACTTGGAAATATAATATATCCAGGCAGTATGGTTTGATTAGAGTATTGCCCAGTACACACTCTGCGATTGACTAAATCAATCTACTAAACTGCTGTACTCGTCGAAACGCAATCGGTGAAAACGGCAGTTGTTTTTTTGGGAGCATTTGCAACTTTTTCAATAAACTTTCATAAAGTTTATCTAAGCATAAGCCTTTCTACGGAAACTAATTACAACTAAATTGGACAGTTATTTTTTATTTATGAGTAAGGATATAAGGATATTTTTATAACAAAACTAGTGATTATCTTATAGCATTACAACTAAAACCTACAACGTTTACTTTTTGGTTTCATGGCTAGTTTCCTGTAGTAATACTGTGTCACATCAAGTGAAAAAACCATTTTAATTTTATAATAAATTTTCGTTTAAAAAAGCCTCTTATGAAGATGTCGCAACAGAAGTAAATTATCTACGATAACTATTTTAAAATCAGTTAGTTACTTAACCTCCTTTTTTGAAGAGAGTAATGAAAGAAAGATAGCACTAGTAAAGAACTATTGGTTATCACTAAATCATTATTTTTAAAATTAACAGAGCGGGGGGGAAATTTCATAAATGACATAAAAAATAGAAAAACAGCTCAACTTTGCCGGAAAAAATATGAAATTAACGTATAAAACGACATATCCTTGGAATAAACGAAACTTATTTTGGTAGAAAACGACATCACAAAAATACTATATTCAATAAATTGATCCTGGGACCAACCGGTTACTACGTTGGTTACTCTCAACCAAGGACGACCCGAGGGTATAGGCGAGTAGGCAGCTGCCTAGAGAGCAGCAAATGATCACAGATTTTTTAAAAGACTTAATATTTTTGACACGAATTCGATTTAGAATAAATATGATGCCTCAATGTCTTTGATTAACAAAACACCAAATCAAGATTCTATACTTATATTATATAAATGCATTTAAAATTTACATTATTTTTAATGAAGGTAATTAGGTATTTTTTCATAATTATTGAACAATAGTGCGGGCTTTTGGATCATATTTATTTGTGAGGATCTTTGTCAATTAATATGAATCACCTGAAAGCAAAACGGGATAAGTAACAAAATATTAGTTTGGGTATGTGTAAGTGAGTAAAGGATTCGAACTTCTATATGTGTATATTTATTCATAAAATAATGGGAAGGAATAAAAGAAAATGGGAGTTACTTTAGGGGTCTGCTTATGGGCGGCACATAGCCTAGGAACGTTACTGCTCTCAACAAACACGATGAGTCTTTATTCAGTGAATGTGCGCCTCAAAATCTGTCAAGTAATTAGTAGTAGCAGAAAAAGTAACTAAATCCAGTCACTTGCATTAGTCAGTCGACCAGTGTAAGCAGCTCTTGTAAGGCTGTGCGGTGACCGTTAAAATATTCCCACTGAAGTCGATCCCCAGTGGAATTAGTTGGAGGTGGGGGAGGAACCCTTCAGACCGCCGACAAGGGTAGTCCCAGCAAGGCTTGCGCTTCTGCGTCGTGCCAACGGTAAGGGCCTTAGCGTACATAATGCTGTACTAAATACCTCGTTTGGAAATGTGACAAAGGGGTGAAGGCTGCTGACCCTGGAATATAAGTAAAATTAGGCAATGGTGTTTTTTTTCACATATACTCCGAGCAGTGAAGTCGACCTTCTGGTGTAGTTACGACTTGGATTCTAGGTGAAGGCTTTCTCAAAGAAATAATAGTCATGTTTTAATGCTGAATTTATTCTTTTTTCCATTAACGCTTCCCCTACGGTGCTAAAAAATACTTCCGATATGTTGACTACTAGTTCTCTTCTAACCCTATTCTTCTAATTCTTGTCATTTCGAAAAACAATTTTGTAACAAACATTACTCATAGATTTTTTTTCGTTAAGATATTTTCTTAGAGAACCATATGCTACAAACTCACAAAAACGCAAAGACTAATGGAGCAATCTAATATATTCTATAATTGTTAACATACATATATATATATTCAATGTCTGCTCCCAATGTGGATCATATGGCCTTCTAATGGAGGTATATCAAAGGAACTTTTTGTTACTCAGTCGCTCAACCACTATTTTCCTAAGAGAGTCATAGAGATAAAAAGATAATGCTAAAACAGGACTAGTGGTTAACTTATCGCTCTCACTACGCCCAGTTATTGAAGGATCAAAAGGGTAGGAGGGAATTTTGAGACATCACAAACAAGCATGCCTTCGAGCAGAAGTCGATAAATCGATCGATAAAATGCTGTTGTTACTGGGACTTGAACCCGTGAGATCCGGCACGGAAGCCAACAACGCTAACCCACTGCGCCATAAGACCCGACATATAAATATAAATAAAATAATGATAATTTAATTTTGAAGAAAGTTACAATTCTGAATTCACCATTACATATTTTTTAAACCTTATTCGTTGTTAATTTTTAAAGTACTGATTTTTTTTGTATGTTGAAACATTTTTATTTCGTTCCAGGTAAGCACATATCACAGTGAAGTTGTATATGCCGTGTCTACTAGATAATAAATACGTAAGTAAACAAACAACTAAAAGAATAATCACTTAATTTCGGAAAGACACGTGTTCAATCGGGAACAAGGGATAAAAATGTTGCACGCCCGTAAACTCTTTTTCCAGGAAATTTTAGAAATAAACAGAGCGCAATTGAACAGTCTTCCGATTTTAAATGAAATGCTAAACATGCCTGGCCCTCCGCTTTTATACACTATATAAATATAATCGTAAAACCTTTTACGACAAACAACATAAATATAATTCTTAAAACTTCTCACCACTCAAATCTGTGGGCATTCCCATGGGCTTTTCCTCTTCGCCAGCAGTGGCTTTAAGCTCAATGATACATTCATTTCTTATATAAACACGAAACATTCATTTACAAAGCGTCAATTCAAGTTCATCCGTGCACTTGAACGCCTGAAGATGCCGAAAGGTCCCGGGTCGTTAGTGATAAAATTTTTGTGTATGTACACAATTTGAACGATTTAAATTCAGTATTGAAATTCCACCCAGCACCTTTAGTCGAAACCTTAAATTAAAAGAATAAGCACTTAGTTCCTTAGAGCCACAAATACGATTTAATAATTGGTCACATGCTTAATACTTAGTTATGCATGCAGTGTAATATGAATTGAATAATTTCCTTTTTTTTAACCTCGTTATGTAAACTAATCCTTCTTTCTGTGCCCCTTTCTTCTATGTCTGCTTCTCTTCGTCTGCTTCTGTGGTTTATCTATAAGATCTGTAATCCAGCAATTGGATGGGTCATATATCAAGTCTCTGCAAAGCAATATTACATTAAGGTTTTTTTAAATCGAATATTCAAGATCTTTCGCTTGGGTATTTGTTACATCATGTAATTTAATTTAATTAAGAAAATACAATATTCTTTTGTTCTTTATTTTCACTTTATTTAAAAAGGTAAAGACCGGTTCCGCTTATGGCGAGCATTATCAATTGATAATAAATATAATTAAACAGTGCTATTTACATAAAAACAAATTTAAATGAAAAGGTGTTAACAACAATTGACATTACAAAATTAAAATGTTTAACACCTCTAAAATATAATTTAAAAATATGACATTTAATAAAAATCTAACATATCGACTTTGGAAATGAAAAAGGACGTAACCCACAGTTTTTCGATAGTCACAATGTATCAAACTTGATAAACGTTCTATCAAAAGGATGTAAGCTGGAAATGTCGAATTAGTATCTAACTTTAGCTTTTAAGTTTGAAAAAAGACGAGCTTGTGAAAATTGAAACCATGAAAAATGACTGAAAAAAAAGGTTTTTCCGAGACAATTACTTTAATAAATATTAGATTATGTCAATTAAACACCAGTTTAGAAAGTCTTCGTGCACTTCCAGGTTGTGTATATTTAATAATTTGATTATGGCCCAATATCATCAAAATACGTTTTTTGTGCCTCCTGTAAAATTCGCTTGGTGTAAGTTACGTCCTTTTTCCTTTCCACAGTCGATATAATAAAAAAATATGTATTATATGTTAGGTGTAAAACATTTTTTTTAACTTACACGAACACTTCAAGGCTGTGTATATTAAATAATTTGATTTTGGCCAATGTCATTAGAAAAACTTTTTTGTGCGTCTTGTAAAATTATTCTGTGTGAGTTACTTTCTTTTGCCTTTCTACTGAAGCATATATTCCGCATTAGGGTGAACATGGTTTAAACATATTTTGAATTTTCCAAGATAAGTACATTATCATAAAAGCCTTTAATGAATTTAGCACCCCCTCCCTTATGAACGAAGGGACTCAGGGTAATTTATTTATTGTTGTTTGAAAACAAAAATTTATGAACATTTGTTGTCTCTGCGTGAAAAACCGCGACCGCAGACCCCACGCACCCCATTTGCCTCGCGCCAACCCTTTAATTGAAGTTCACCTTTGTCTCCTCTTAACCCGCCCGCGCCCGGTCCCGCGGGAGCGGTTAACACCTTTCTGGAAATCAGCGACGACGCTCCAACGGCACGCGGACTTAGCACAATAAAAAAATTAAAATGACAATTCAGTCTTCCTTCATATTTTAGTTTAAATTTGAATCGTTCAAATTGTGTACATTCACACAAGTTTTGTCACCAACGACCCGGGTTTCGCCTTTCGGCATCTTCAGGTGTTCAAGTGCATGAATAAACTTTTTTTTTTAATATTTGACATGACAGCTAACGCCAATGCGTCAAATATTTTGAAATTGAAAGATCATTCGAGATATACTCGATGAGAATTTTTGTAAGTCACATGAGATAAACTCAATGAGAATTAACATCCATGTTTTAGATCTCAAATTAAAATTGAAAAAATCTAATTTGACATTGACCTTACCGGGAATCGAATCCAGTTTCCAGACCCACCTGATTAGAAGAGCAAGCTCTTACCAACTAGACCACAGCGAGCGACACTTACTGACTTATTACTGACTATGTATGTAATATACAATAGAATGATAAATAGAAGGATAAAGCCAGGACAGAACTAGAGGTCAACTAATCGCTCTCGCTACACCCAGTAATTAAAGGATCGGAAAGGGTGGGAGAGAATTTTTTAGACATCACAAACACCCATGTCTTCGAACAGAAATCGATCGAAAAATGCTGTGTGTACTAGGTCTCGAATCCGTGAAGTCTGGCACGGAAGCGCACTATGTTAACCACTGCGCCATTGGACCCATTGGATTGTCTTAGATCTCAAATTAAAATTGAAATAATCCAATTTGATTCTGACCGGGAATCGAGACCCACTTGATTGGTAGAGCAAGGCCTAACCAACTAGACCACAGCGGACCAGACCGGGCGACAAACTTGAACTGACGCATAGTAAATGAGTGTATCATGTTTAAATAAGAAATAAATAAATCACTAGGTTTAAATCCCATTGCTGGCGAAAAGGATTAACCAAAAACAACCCTATAAATAATCAATTCTTAGAGTGTGTATTTATAGTAAGTATTTCAGTATTATTAATATTAAATAGGCAGTATTTAAAAAGACCAAAAGGTTTCATGCCAGGTCCTATGGCGCAGCGGCTAGCGCTGTGTGCTTTCGTGTCGGAGTCCATGTACAAACAACATTTATTGTACCAATTTTTCAATTTCTAATCGAAGGCATGGGTGTTTGTGATGACTAAAAATTACCTCCCACCCTTTCCAGTCCTTTAATTATTAAGCGTAGCGAGAGCGAATAGTAAACCGCTAGTCCTGTCCTGGCCTTATCTTTCTATCCCTAATACTTTATTTGAAAATGAGAAGTTCAATGACTGAGTAACAAACAGTTTTCTCGAAGTTAAAATTTCCTGATTGTCCTACTGTTGCATTGATGTAGCGATTTGTCTATGGTCCGAAAAGTTACGTCACGAAAATTCAAAGATAAAAATTATTTCACATTTTTTAATACACATAAATTAGGGATAATGTGTGTGGGCCACGATTTACTTAAAGTTGATTGCAGCAATAATTTACATATTCAGGTCTGCTGTCACCACGCTAAACGGCCACACGTAGATATAATCAAACAAATTAACCCTTTCAGACTGGAATTTTGTGCTGGATCAACATGAATACTAATTAAAAAAGCCGCCCCGGGCCCAAGGGGTCGTCTTATGCGAGGGAGGTGACGTTTAGCGAATCTCTACAGATGAGCACACTAAAACCACCCCAGATTTTTAGAAATTCATTTCGAAAATGTAAGAGACTTTGATGCCATTGACTTTGATAATAATTAAATAATTTAAAAAATATATACAGTTTATTATATGGGACGTCGAGAGGTGAAGTGAGCCAACTAGTAAAATGGTAAAACATTTTCATCACGTCTTTATTTTGTGTTTTGGTGGATTGCATATTTTTATTTTACCAAGATAACATTATTGTTATGTGTATTAACTGACGTTACTTCATTTTTACGATACTTTAATACGTGTAGAATATTACAACGTATCTAACGTTTTTGTTTCTAAAATACCAGTTGGCTTGCATCACATCTAACGGGTCCATATAATATGCAAGAAAAAAAACGTTATTTAAAATTATTATTCCTATGCTTTCTTTTTTACACCTTTTTCGAAAATACAAAACTTTGTTTCTAAAATACCAGTTGGCTTGCATCACATCTAACGGGTCCATATAATATGCAAGAAAAAAAACGTTATTTAAAATTATTATTCCTATGCTTTCTTTTTTTACACCTTTTTCGAAAATACAAAAGTTTGAGAAACTGAGTAATAAAAAGTTCTCGTATAAAAACTTCTGTTGGGATAACTCCAACAGGAGGCCACATGCTTCACATTGGGTCAGTGACGGCCGGTAAATGTAGCATTGGATCAATGCACCCCTTGTGCGCCCGCAGGGGCGGTTATATGGTTATACTCATTTTAAATTCTTCATGTACTTATTATTTATAATAAAAATTTTATAAATTTTTATTTTATTGAATTTGAAATGAGGGAATGGTATAAATGTTATGTTTGAATATTATTTCATGAAATATAACCGCCCCTGCATATACAAGTGGTGCATTGATCCAATGCCACATTGACCGGCCGCCACTGCATTGGGTGCAGGCACATAAAATATTTAAAACATATAATAGGTAAATCAGCAGTGCTATTCCCGCGGTACTAACGGTATGAAATACTCAACACAATCACATTTTGATTATTTTAGACAATACTAAAAAAGTCTATTCTAGCGTTATTAACAACGCAGAGGCACCTTATTTTTAGTCAAGAAAAAACTACATTGTTTTCAATTTCAATTAAAGTTTAATTTTTTAGTATTACAGTGAAACCCCCATTTACACTAAAGTCGAGACAGTGTAATTCGGGGTAGTGTAATTGGGAAGTGAATCTCGTACAAAATTAGGGATTTGGTTTTTTTCGAAAAAAAAATGCAAAACTTGGACGAAATATTTAGTAACTAAGTGATAAAATGCAAAGCGCGCCAAAATCCAACACATAGACAGTCACCCGGCTATACGTGCATAGCCTGGCACGTGTTGAATACACAGACACTATCCAATATTTGACTGTATGCGCCGCACAGCGACCGTCTCGTAGCAACGACAATGGTATGTAACAGTGCAATTGGGGGATTTGCGGCGAATATTTCAAGCCAGCGCGTAATTCGGGGTAGTGGTATTGGGGGTTTCCATTGTATTGTGTATACTTTTACGCAGCGCTCAGCTGTTAAGTATCAATTGATAGCAGAGAGATTCCACAGCAAAGAGTTGATTAAATCCCATATTATCTGACAGGGATATACACTCTGCGACCAAATTTTTAATTCACGTGATTCAGTATTACTGACTGTCTCTAATGACATTTTTTGTAAGAGGATTTGAATCTTTGACTGTAAAAACGTTTTTAATTCGTTACTATCCGTAGAGCGGCGTAGATAGGACTCTGCGGCGTAGCATTATTTTCAATACTTGTTTTAAATATACGTTTGTATTTTTTAACCATGCTCGCTATTAATGTAAAGTAAATTGATTCCTAACTTTTCCGGTTCTAAGCTCAAGAAATGCGACCCCAATACCAACATTTTCTTAAATATCTATTTTAATATGGGTGATACAATGTTTGTAATTAAGGTATTCTTATATGATAGTTTTTTGGATCTTTTGTGGTTTATATGAGTATGCGATAACGCGATTACGCTATCAGGCGATAAGCACCCGCGATAACGATCGTTCGTAAGATAGCTGAGAACACTCGTCAGCAGTCAATTCATATGTGTGCTGGAATGATGTCTTTTTTACGCGCAACTAAAAATATGATTATTTATTTAAAAACCACAGATTTTTATAAAAATAATGTATGAGTAATGATGCAGAGATATTTGAAAGCCTTTAGACTATTTTTTTTTGAAATTCATAATAATAAGGCCAATAATGAGGAAACCACTGGGGCCAAAAAAGATCCCCATCGGCAGAGACGTATTTTTCTAGTCTCCGAGCCGCGAGAGCTAATAAAGTTAATCATAAAATCAGCCTTTCTACGAAAACTGTTATTTAGTTGCTCAACAAATCTCTTTTGAAGAGATAAAAGGTTAAAGAATAGTTAGGTCAGGTTATCTAATAGCTCTCGTTACACAACATTTAAAGGATTAAATGGGTAAGAAGAAATTACAAACATTAAAAACATGCATGCCTTAAAACCTGAAATTCAATAAATCAATTGAAAAATCAATCAATACATCTGTTAGTACTGGGATTAGCCCGTTTTGAGAACGACTTTCACCATTTCAACACATAATTGACAACTAAATTCTCATATTTTTTTTTTATTTATCCATGTCCGTTCCCAACGTGGAGCATATGGTTTCCTAATGAAGGTAACTCAACAGAAGTTTTTTTTTCTACGAGAACTGTACTCTGTCGCTCAACCTCACATTTTTCAAAGTGAGTAGTAGGGAAAGAAGGATAAGGCTAGAACAGGACTTGTGGTTGGCTAATCGCTACTGTTTCACCCAGTTATTAAAGGATCAGAAGGATGGGAGGAGAGGAAATGATGTAAATTGACATCACAAACACCCAGTCTTCGATCACAACTTTGAATTGAATAATTCTCAAATTCACTGTGATCTTACCAGGAATCGAGCCCAGATCTGCGTGATTGGTAGAGCAAGCTCTAGCCGACTGGGCCACAGCAGGCGACAAACATATCACAACGGCATTCTCATATAAATCAATTGAATAGTCAACATAATACGAGGAACGGCGCAGCGGTTAGCGTTGTAGGCTTCCGCGCCAGACTTCACGGGTTCGATTCCGAGTACGGACAGCATTTTTTTGATTTATCGTTCGAAGGCATTGATGTTTGTGATGTGTTCAAATTTCCACCCACCCTTTCCGATTCTTTAATAACTGGGCATGGCGAGAGCGATTAGTTAACCACTATTACTATCCTGGCCTTATCCTCCTATCCATGCTACTCTCTTTGATAAAGATAAATTGAGCGACTGAGTAACACACAGTTATTGCAGAAAAACTTCTGTTGAAGTATTTTCAATAGGAGGCCATATGCTAAACATTGGGAGCAGACATGGGTTAAAAAAAACATGGATGTTTGTGATGTCAATTTATCTCGAGTTGATCTTGAGTGAACTACAATTAATTCTTACTTTTTTCTCGTATGATCTTTCAACTTTAAAATATTTGACGCATTAGCATTAGCTGTAATACCAAATACATATTTTCATTAGGAAACCAGCTCCACATTGAGAGCAGACATTGATACAAAAATAGTGAAAATGTCTTTCAGTCAACATTCAAAACACTCTCCTTTACAGATTTCCCAAGCATGTTTGCTATAACAGAAAAATTTATTTAAGGGTAGGAGGGTTAAGAATGATTTGTTTCATATTTTGAGAACCGAATATGATGGCCCCTAAATCACTAACGATTTCGCTCATACTCTCACACTGTTACACCATGGCGAATTATAAGAAATATTACGTAAAATATTCTAAGTTTTCTTGACTAGTATTTGTGGTGTCTTTCCATCGCATTCTGGGGAGGTGAAGCCATGCTTCAATTTCCTTTTCAAACAGTTTTTGAATTTCACAGTATCGAATACATATACAGTGGAACCTTTCATAACGAGCACCTCTTATAAAGAGTAATTCGGATAATGAGCAAAACAGATTGTGAAAAAAATGCTCCCTTAACTAGCAAACTTTTGCATAACGAGTGACGCAGAGTTTTGGAAAGATCACTTTCAAAACTTTCGTTTTGGAAATGTTACTAAGAGAACCCTTGCTTTAGCTTGAAAGAAGCTTTGACAAGGAGCTTTGTCGAATGTGATTTTGAGGGGCTTAAAACAGTACCTGTGTCTACAGTCAACGAGAT
The DNA here is from genome assembly GCA_030503985.1 of Himalopsyche tibetana. Taxonomy (NCBI): domain Eukaryota; kingdom Metazoa; phylum Arthropoda; class Insecta; order Trichoptera; family Rhyacophilidae; genus Himalopsyche; species Himalopsyche tibetana. Next base: position 1,163,491 of record JAPJYX010000052.1, on the reverse strand, counting down.
TGTATCTTTGGCCAATACCATGGGACTGGAGGTGGATAAAAACAATATTGATGAGCTTTTGAAAGAGTACAGTCAAGAGCCAAAAACCGAAAAGCTTATGGAGTTGCATTGTTTTTCACAGCAAGAAGTTATGGAGGAGAGTTTGTTAGTGGAGGAGGAGGAAGTAGCCGAGCAACAATATTTTGGTGCAATATGAGAAAATCTGAAAGCATGTGAAACTGTTGCATCGTACATTGAGAAGCATCACCTTAATAAGGAGGTGGCTATGCGTTTAACAAATTTATTCAATGATAATGCTGTCACATTTTCAACAAATTTTAAAGCGCCGGCAAAAACAAATGTCTCTAGACAGCTTTCTAGTAAAAAATAATTAAATATTTGCCCTAATTAATAAACTGGTATTTTTTGCTCACACCTGTGTGGTCGAGTGGTCAACGGTGTTGGCTTCGGCTACAGAGGGCCCGGGTTCAAATCCCGGTACGGACAGTTTTATAAATTGATTTTTCAATCAATTTATGAATTTCTGTTCAAAGGCATGGATATATGTGATGTCTTGAATTCCCCCCTCTCACCCATCCTATCTTATGAACGGGGCGTATCGAGAGCGATTAGCTTACCACTAATCCTGTCCTAGCCCTATCCTTCTATCCCTACTCTCTTTGTAAAAAGAGAGGTTGAGCAACTGAGTAACAAACAGTTCTCGTAGAAAACACTTCTGTTGAGATAAACTCCATTAGGAGTCCATATGCTCCACATTGTTTATTTTGCTCATTCCAGGAAGTTACGCTCCACAACAATTTATAAGAATGTAATTTTAATTAATACACGTTAAAAATATAAAAAATATTATTTTTTTCTGGCATGGAACGCATTATTGTATTTTACATTGTTTTACATGGGAAAAATTGTTTCGCTTAACGAGTAAGATTCTGGAACGAATTAATCTCGTTATGAGAGGTTCCCCTATATTACAATCACCCAAATGTTAGTGAGTATTATTTTTATTAGACTTATTCGTAACACCCTCCACGAAAGAAGGGTGCATGGTATATTATGCCAAGTCTCCTTTTCGGGGAAAGGTTTTACAAATATTGCTATACCTAATGAAAGGATATATTATAGATCCGATATCAAACCCATCAAAGAAACTTGTATATTGGAAATGCAGAATGTATAAATTTATAAACCAATGCAAAGATATCCTACAAAAAAATCAAAAGCTATTATTTGCAAACCCAGCTCGTTCCAAAATAAGTGAAACAAAAACCATTGATGTAATTTAGTAAATAAAAAATCGTTTTAAATGTACAGTGAAATCCCGATTCTACGTTTTCCAAGGGTCCGGAAAAAATCAGCAAATAATGCGGGAAACCGATAATGCGGGAAATCTTCAAATAATACCAAAAAATGTTTAATTTTCAACTGTTTTATTTCCTTAGAATTTTAATTTTCTCAGTTTGCTTTTATTTTGTAAGAATTGATATTGCCTTTATTCTTTTCGCAGGAATCAATTTTGCTGGATTGTACTCTACTGGATTTTCCAAACTCAATTTGGTTGACAGACATTAAAATTTATTTATTATATACACTAATTGTTGGTTTTTACTTTGGTAATGATAATTCATACCTAATTGGTTTTTGTCATAATAGTTTCATTGCTAAGTGGTCTTCAACTTTTTATTTATAGTTTATTTTCCTTGTATTTTGCTTCAATTCTTTTGCTAGGTTGTAATACCAATTGTTTGTCATACCTTGTTTTTATCACTTAAATTTTGTATAAATATCACTGTTTTATTGTTTTTCTTAACAGTTGACAATGCTCATCATGAGCGAAACCGGTCCTGATCTAATAAATTTTATGTGGAAAAAGTACTAAAAATGTTTTATTATTTTTATTCAACTCATATATTATATTTCTCTTTTTTATTAAAGAATATATAAATTTATTATTTAATTGCTTAATTAATTAATACCAAGTTGCCTGTTCGTAGTTGGGTACTTACATTTTGACAGACACACACCCTTCAAACACGCGTACTTTTCTAAGTCGACTTTTTTTGCTATATGATTTTTTTCAACGCCTTGAATTGTTTTCAGTTTCTCAGCTAGAGTTCTAATTTTTTTTTTTAGGCATTTTATTTTTGACATTTGACAACCAGATACAGACTATTAAATTTATTATAAAGTCTTTAGTCGAGTAAAAAATAAACGATCCATGTAAAAAAAACGAAGATAAAGAGAACGGAAGATCGGGGTTCCATTGAAAAAAACGCAAAACGAAATACGAAGAAAGACTATTTATGAGAAATATTCAACGAAAACGGTCAATCGGGATAATATTTGTGACGGGACCAAAATATTTAAACGATAGATCGAGGAAACCGGTAATTCGGGGAAATTCTGTTTGGCCGGGACTATGAAAAATAAACGGTTCATGCGGAAAAACGAACAATGCGAGAATCGTAGATCGGGGTTCCACTGTATTTGTAAAAAGCAGTTTGAAAAATGGTTTGGTAACTTACTAAATATCATTAAATATCTTAAAAATTATTTAAAAATGTATATTGTTTTACAAAATGAAATTCAAGTTTTATTTTTCATTCATTTTAGAACGAGCTGAATTTGTTAATAATAGCCTCAATTGTGAATTATTGTCTTTACTTATTTTAAAAGCTATTTTTGAATTGCTTAGTAACGTATTCCTTAAATATCATTTACCCTTATAATTTAAAAATAGTCAAAATCGTAATAATATTGAAGTAATATGAAAGTTTAGTGTTTCACAAAGTATAATTCATTTTTCATTAGATTCAGTTTTAGAAAATTGCTGCTTATTTCTGAGTAGTATTTTGGTTTACGCTGTGTTACGCACGCTAGACAAAAAGGTCATATTGTGTAAAACAAAATAAAAGCAATATTATACAACAGTATAGAGCTTTCTTGCATCAGTAGAATATTGATATTTTTCTATTGTCACCGTTAGATGAGATTTGTGTTAGTTGTATTTCAAAATTACAATATATCATACCATTGTATTTGGTTCATCATTATATTTTACCCATACTGGCGTTCATTGGAAAAAAACATGTTCACAACACAACAAAACACAACAAAAACTGATACATTGTTAATAAAAAAAATGTTTTCATCGTTTCTCGAGGCTGCAAAAACAAGTTTGATAGTCAGAACACTAGAATAGCTCAGAAGTATGTATGGAAACGCGACAGCGTAAAACAATGTTGTGTGGGGTCCGATGTGCAGTGGTCAACGTCTTTGGTTTCAGTCACGGAGCTCAAGGATTCGAACCCCAGTATGAACAGCATTTTACAATCGATTTATCGATATCTGTTCGAAAGCATGGATGTCTGTAATGTTTGTTCTAATCCTAAAAAAAGGGGAATATAGAGAGATCCAACAGCGTTACCCGCTATATCGTTTCTATCTTTTCTCTCTTTGAACAAGAGAGATATTGAGCTACAGAGAGTAACAAACAGTTCTCGAAGATAAAAATAACTTCTGTTGAGATACCTCCATTAGGAAGTCATATGTTCCATATTAGAAGAGGATATGGATTAAAAAATAATACGAACAAACGTTGTGTGGGATACTCAGTGCAGTGAGCAATGTTTTTGTCTTCCGTGGCAGAACTACAGTATAAACAGTATTTTTTCAACGTCTTAAAATTTCCTCCCACCCTTCCAATTCATCCATCGTATCCCACTCTCTTCTAAAAAAAGAGTAGCTTAGCAACTGAGTAACAAACAGTTCTCTGCGTTTGAGAGAAAGATTGTGGCAACAATTTTCAGCTCTGTTTGCGAGGATGGCATCCTTCGTCATCGACACAACCCTGAGCCTTTTGAATCATAAATTTATTATGTTTTCGGTAAATCATATATTTTTTAAACAGTCAATAATTTTTAATATTTTTGTCTTAAATATGCACTATTTTTTCAAATACATATAACTGATGTGGCAAAGAATAAAGCGCGTCTATCCATCTCAAACTTTGGTTGAACACACACGTCTCAAAAACTCACAAAAATCTATCACCGTTTCAATGGGCTCATTCAAAGGAAGTCTATGAAAACTTTACGAATTTGACACTCTTTCAAAACGAACGCGTTTCGCTTGATTTGAGAAATCGTAAATCATTGACAATGGATTATATATTTATATTTTATTCCAAACGTTTGTTTTTAATGTTCTACTCAGCAAAAAATATATTGTTCACAGTTAAATTGTGAAATATCATCATTGTATACATAACTTACAGATTTAGTTAAAATTTTACTTTTAATAGTCAAAAAAAGTGTTTAAACTCACTGACAAGAGCTAGACAGAGTAAAAATGATTTTGTATCTATGTACGCTCTTAATGTGGAGCATATGGCCCTCCTAATGGAGGTTTCTTAGCAGATTTTTTCTATGAGAACTGTTTGTTACTCACTCGTTCAACTTCTCTTTTTCAAATAGAGTAATTGAGATAGAAGGATAAGGCTAGAGCAAGACTAGTGGTTAACTAATAACTCTCGCTGACTCCAGTTATTTAAGGATCGGAAGGATGGGTGGGAATTTTTAGACATCACAAACACAACAGAAATTTAAAAAATGCTGTTCGTACTGGAACTCGAACCCGTTCGATCCGGCACGGAAGCCAAAAACGCTAACCACTGCGCCATACGATCCGAAAAAATATAGCAAGGTTATATTTATGTAAGTATACTGACAAGCATTAGTCATACTATAAATGACACTACGACGTTAGATAAAGTAATGAAAGAGTGACAACAAGACGTTGAAATTGTCGCCTGCTATCGTTAAAGCTTACCCTACCGACCAAGGGGTCTGGATTCGATCCCCGGTAAGAACAATGTCGAATTTAGATTTTTCAATTTAAATTTGAGACCTAAGACATGGGTGTTTGTGATGTCAATTTACCTTGAGTTTATCTCGAGTGACTTACATTACTACAACTCTCTAAAAAAAATTCTCTGACTTCTGAATGTACAATCTATCAACTCATCACTACACAACTAATCACTTAATTACACGTTTTTTTCGGCAATCATCTCAAACAATTGTGACAATATATTATCCTGGGATTGAAAGATTGTGAATCCCGAAACCTCTTGATTACAAAAAGGGTCCAGGATTAGATTCCTTAATAGCTTGCAATTAGTTGACTACGAGTTTCTTACCATTTTTGAGAGATAAAGTTTAATGAAGATTTTCAACTTTTACTTGTTGAACAATTTTCTATATCGAGATGTTGTAATCGGCCGAATTGTCAGTGCTGGGTCTCAAACCTGTATCGACGTTGATCAGTCTACCAAGCATTGAACAATTACTCATTTTAAATATTCTGCTTAACACGTGGATTCGATGTGAACGCGGTAAATACTTTTCATTGACACATTTCCGTCAACGTTTGGGCCAGTCTGTAAATCTGCCGGGAAGTAATTACATCCGAAGACGAGCGATAATATTATTTTAGCCCCTCAGTTTCGGAATTGGATTAGAAGTGGCCAGCTAAGACGTAAACGTAATTATCTTAACATACCCACCCCCGTCCCGTGCTCAATCAGGGGTGGATAGATCCGACAGGACAGCGCCAGAAATCATGGCGGACCGGAATCAAATTCATTTCCTTTCTGACACAATTCAATTACAAAAAAAAAGTGTGTCCATGATGGATTTTACATTAAATTAAATTTTTGCTCAAACTATAGTATTAGAAACTTTTTTTTAATCTACGTCCGCTCCCAATGTGAAGCATTTGGCTTCCTAATGGAGGTATCTCAACAGAAGTGTTTCTACGAGAATTTTTTGTTACTCTCACTATTTTCAAAGTGAGTAGTAAGGAAAGAAGGATAAGGCTAGAACAGGACTAGCGGTTGGCTAATCGCTATTGCTACACCCAGTTATTAAAGGATCGGAAGGATGGGAGGGGAGGAAATGATGTGAATTGACATCACAAACACCCAGTCTTTGATCACAACTTTGAATTCTCAAATTCACTGTGATCTGAACGGGAAACGAACCCAGATCTGCGTGATCGGTAGAGCATGCTCTAACCAACTGGGCCACAGCAGGCGACTTTACAAGTATACGTTTAATATTTCTCAGTATAAAATTGATTTAATTTGAATCACTTTAATGGACTTTTCTGTCAATAGTAAAAAATAATCATATTAAAATACCTTCTTTTACTAATTACACATTTATTTATTAGGATCAGGATAAATAAAATCAGAAGAATGAAAATGCTCGTTTTGAGACATAAATTAAAGCTCTGGTCGTTACTGACAAAACTTATAGAAGTATACAATATTTAAGTTTTATACCATCAATTTTGATGCCACTGGAAGCCCGTCAAAAATCCCAATAAGATCTTTTTTTTTGTTATCCATGTACGTCCCCAATGTGGAGCAAATGGCCTCCTCATGGAGGTATCTTGACAGAAGTTTTTCTACGAGAACTGTTTGTTACTCAGTCGCTCAAAATCTCATTTTCAAAGAGAGTAGTAGGGATAGAATGATAAGGCTAGAACAGGACTAGTGATTAACTAAGCAGTTATTGATGGCACCCAAAATCTCTAAATCGATCTAAAAAAAATGCTGTTCGTAATGGGACTTGAGCCCGTAAGATCCGGCATGGAAGCCAACAACAAGTTTATTCAACAAATTTATTTGAAATTCTTCAGCATTTATTTTCAGAGAGATAAAATAAAAACACTGTGGTACGAATCCGTGACCATGGTGACTGAAACACTCAACTATAAACAACTAGAAAAAAATTAAGACTTCTCAATTGAAAATTATTTTATAAGCCTATAAAAACAGGCCAAAAATTGGGCAATTGAATATAAAATATTTGGGCCAAGAGTCCACCTCTGTGAGCACCCGCCGCCGCCCTTCTAAGCACGGTCTAAGTAAATACTCCATCCATTTATCATGATTTTAAGGGATACTCTGTTGTTTAACAACCCTACGCGACGGTTTCAATATAATTGGATAAATAAAATATAAATGCGTTCGGGTACGCAATGCGTTAAGTGGGATGCTGTAATTAAGATTGGGGACACACCGAGGATGTGTTACTAGATAAAACTTAAGCTCTCCTTCAAATAAGCTGTCAAAATAGTTAACTGTCAGCAACATATCTAGGATCGTTTTCTTGTCCGAGGGAAACGGTTGAGAAAAGAGGTCGATTAAAAGCCTGCATTCAAAGACAAAACGAGCTGTCAAATAAAATACTGTTTTTCAAAATATATAATTTATTATAGCAAAGCTTCGTTTTTACAGCTATAAAAAAATCACGTTTTGTCACTAACGACCCGGGTTAAACCTTTCGGCGTCTTCAGGCATTGAAGTGCGCGGATTAACTTGAACTGACGCTTGGTAAAAAAAACTTTATAGTGTATATATCGACTGTGGAAAGGAAAAAGGACGTAACTCACACATATCAAATTTTACAGGAGGCGCAAAAAACGTGTTTTGATGATTTTCGGCCATATGCAAATTATAAAATAATCACAACCCTGAAGTGCACGAAGACTTCTAAACTGGTGTTTAATTGACATAATCTAATATTAATTTAATAAATTGTCTGGGAAAAATCTTTAATTCAGTATTTTTTCTTGGTTACAATTTTGTAAATTCTTTTCAATGACAATTGTTGTTTACACCTTTTCATTTCAATTTGTTTTTGTATAAATAGCACTGTTACATTATATTTCTTATCAGTTGACAATGCTCGCCATTAGCGAAACCGGTCTTGACGTTTTTTAATAAATTCTAAAGGAATATTGTGTTTTTTTATTAATATATTGCCTTTCCACCAAGTATTAACAGTGATCACCTTAAAAGTGAGTAATAAGGTTAGGTTAAGTTTGGTTTCATAAAACTGAGGTTAAAAACATAATTTTAAAACTTCCTATTATTTTTAAACACTGACCATTTATTACCAATACTGAATATTCGAAAAATAATTTAAATACTGACCAAATAAATAAATACAAGCATTTTGCAAGGACATAATAGGACGCAGGTTTATCGCAAGTTGCGTAATTTTTGTATGATTCCACGAAGACGCTTAAGGGCATATATGGGCAACCACCGGCCCGCCGAGCTATTTTGTCAGACCCTGATTCACCTCGGCAAAGTAATAGAGAAAGAAATTAATAGTTCCAGGTAGGGATTAAGAAATGGAGATAACAGTGGCTCCACTCTACTAGTTCATGATCACCTCCATATAAGAAATAGCGACGTGTTTTATTTAATCAAATATTATGCTTATTAAAGTATTATTTGTTCCGGCCCTTGACTCGGAGACAGAATGATAATTTGGCCCCAGACCTAGGAAACGTTGCCCATGCCTCCTGCTTTAGGGATACGTTTGCTGTGTTAAGAAAAAAATATATATTATGAGTCGAAAGGTAAAATTCAAACGTGCTAGCATCAGCGTCTAATGTCTATATGATGTACGCAAACTGGCGACGTCTGTGTCTGAATCGAACAAAAGAAAATGATTCCCCAGAGGCAAGGATTGGTTTTCTTTACGCTGAGATTTTCTCAAAAAAAAAACACACACGTTTTCTGCAATAAGTAAGAAAAAAAGAAAATGCTACTTTTTACCTGTAGAGAAAAGAATCGAGTAAGGATCAGCTATCAAGATGACAGTGTTGGCATTTGTATTTCTTCTACTACGTTTTGGTATCTGGGGTATTTAATATTTTATTACTATTTCATTTTTCATTGACAATGACACGTATTTTTAGCATATAGCGTTTTGTCAATTGAATTTCGCGTTTTGGAGCAGCAAATAAAATTATAAATTTTAGCATTTATTTTTTAATCATAAAAAATAACTTAGAAAGTCAAATTTGAATATCACTTTTAGGGTGTTCACTGTCAATACTTGGTGGAAAGGCATTATTTTAATAAAAACACAATAATCCTTTGTACTTCATTCCACTTTATTTAATATGTCAGGATCGGTTTCGCTCATTGCGAGCATTGTCAACTGATAATAAATATAATTTAACAATGCTATTTATACAAAATTGAAAAGTTATACACAACAGTTGGCATTGAAAAGAAATTGCCAATTACATTAAAGTGATTCTAAAATAACACAAAATTAAAATGTTCAACACATCTAAAATATAATTAAAAAGTCATCCCAGATTCATAAATTCAGAATTCGATTGAAAGTAATTACAAACATAATTAAAATTTGGGAAATTTTTAACAAAGTGATAAAATGCTACATTAATAAAGTGAATATGCTTAATGATATGAATATGCTTAATGATAGTTTTATGTTTTCCCCGCTTCCAAGTAGTTGGTGTGTTCATTCATCACTTAAACAAAATCGACAGCCAGGAAGATTCTGAAAAACAAAATTTTCAAAGACCATATCAATTCTAACAAAAGAAATCTATATTTATTTATTTTTTTAATTTATATAAAAGAATAGTTAACAAGGGCTAATGCAATGGTGCTAAGAAAGGGGATAAACAGTCTTCATTTGGAAACCATCTGTTTCAAAATAAACACACTTTCGATATTGGTAGAAACTTTAAAGTTCTACATTTAAATAACAAGTCTGTCAAACTAGACAAGCAAGAAATCCTAGAAATCAATAGATTCAAATTTTTACCTGATTCAGATCTTTTGAACGATCAAATAATTTTTGCTAGTTCCCCGTTACTTTAACAAGGGCTAATGCAATGGATAGAGCAGTGGTCTCCAAACTCAATAAGGATGTGAGCTACTTTCAAAAATTGAAATTGTCTTATCGTACTATACATAATATTATTATATTACTTCTAATAAATTAAAACATCGGACTTTCTAGTAAAACATGAAATGCGTACTTTAATTATTGATAATAAAGTTGAAAAATAAGTGTGTGTAAAAATGAATATAAAAATAAAAGTAAAAATAACGAGTAAAAATAATTAGTGAAAATAATGGCATTCACTTTCCTCCACAATTTTTTCAATTCTCAGTGAGAACATTGTCACTCCCATCCGAATGCATCAAGATGTACATCTGTGAGTCTGTTACTCTTAACCACCTTCACAGTGGAAAACATTGATTCACATAGTGGGTAGAACAAAACATTTTTTTATGTTTGTGCGCAATTCTAATTTAAATTGGATAATTTTCTTTTGTGACGAAAGGCCATACAGATTCGTTTAGTTGAGGCAACACTATTAAGCAACAAATCACATTGAAAAATTCCATTTCTGATGAAGGGCCATCTTCTTGAAAATTATCGACGATACAGCTGAAAAAAATAATATTACAAAGGCGACCTTTAAAGCATTTCGTTGAAATTTAGCTCAATTTATTTTTTATTTTACGAGTTCAATAATATTTTTTTAAAGGCAAATTTATAAATATGACAAAATATCCTACGCGAGCTACCGGTAGCTCGCGACCGACCGTTTGGCGATCGCTGGATTAGAGGTTTACTAATCGCTCTCGCTACACCCAGTAATTAAAGGATCAGAAAGGGTGGGAGAGAATTTTTTAGACATCACAAACAGTCATGTCTTCGAACAGAAATCGATCGAATAATGCTGTTCGTACTAAGTCTCGAACCCGTGAAGTCCAGCACAAAGCGCACCATGCTAACCGCTGCGCCATTGGACCCGACAAAAATAGTATATAAATTCTAGCAGTCAAAGTTTTAGAATAAGGAGTTGAGCCCCCACGACGTAACTGACTTTCGAAATTTACTCGAGGACTAGCAAAATGATCTTTTTTATAAAGATTAGCGTTAAATATTTTTTTATTACTTTGTCTTATAGTGCTTATATTGGTGTATTGATATTATCATCGATTATGTAGTACTAGGGCTTATACAAAAACTTAAAAATTCCGGTTTTCGAAGTTTTACAAAAAATGGATAATTCAATAAAAATAGCGAAAACAGTTTAAAATTCTTTTTTATTTATATACATAATAATAATATAAATCAAGAAATTATTTGGTGCTACTTTTCGGAAAATATGATATAAGAAAGCACAAAGCGTCCACTAGTCGATCACTTAGCGATGATCTAATTGTTGTAACGAAATTTCCTGATATCGAAAATACTCTTTCGTTGGGTAATGATGTGGGGCATATGGTCTTTAAGGCATCAAATAAAAGATCCAACTTTTTGGTCCTTTTGTTTTTGGAAAATTCGGCCTTTAGTTTTATTAAATTTGACGTTTTTTGATGTGGTTCTTCAAGAAATCTACCCATGGTTTTTTGTGAGTTGTAGGTACGACCGAGAAGCTGAAAAAAACGTCTCAAAATTAGCAAAAAAGCTTTATCTAGAACTAACAGTCTCTAAGAGAGTTTCTTAAAAATCTTTGAAAAGCCCAACCCTGAACATTTTGTTATGTAAAACTAAAAGGAGAAAGACGAAACAGCGACCACAGTCCTTAATTTTAATATGTACAGTGTTGTAGTAGCCTGCGTAGAAGGCTTCTGCGGTAGCGGTGCTCGGGTGCAAACAACCGACCGACGCCAACCGACGCTAAAAACCGACGCGTAAATATGTACATACAGTAATCTATATAATGCCATCCAACCCGATATATTCACTCCGTGGAGAGTTTGAGATGCTGAAGAGGCATCAGATGCCAACTGGTGCTCTGTCCCTGCCAAATGATGTTTCACGGCCTTATATCCTATTAAATATATGAAGAAAAACTATTGTATATGTGACGACTTTTTACTATAAACTTGGTTCTAGATTGAAACGAAAATAATTTCTTACGTACGTACCGTATGCTTTTTATAGTTTTACTGAGATTTGGCAATGAGTTATTGAATAATTCTTTCTTATTGTTATTATAACATTTATTTTTTTATACGTGTCCGCTCCCAATGTGGATCATATGAACTCTTAATGGAGGTATATCAGCAGAAGTTTTTCTACGAAAACTTTTCGTTACTCAGTCGCTCAACCTCTCTTATTGAAAGAAAGTAGTAGGGATAGAAGGATAAGGCTAGGACAGGAATAGAGGTTAAATAATCGCTATCGGTACGCCCAGTTATTGAATGATGGTAAAGGTGGGAAGGATTTTTTTATCCATGGCTTTATACAACTAACTTCCTCAAAGACATGCTATGCTAACTTTAAATAGTCTGAAAAAATACTTGTAAAGTCTTGAATTCTCCTCTTCTACCCATCCTATCTTTGCAATGGAACGTAGCGAGAGAATTTATCTAACCACTTGTCTTATCTTAGCCATATCGTTCTAGTCCTTCTCTATTTGGTAAAAAGAGAGGTTGTGCAACTGATACAGTTCTCATAGAATCAATTAAGTTGAGATAAACTCTATTCCATATACTATACATTAAGAGCGGACATGGTAATAATAATTTCCATACACCCTCAAATAGAGAATAATGAATCTTCTTCATCTGCACATCTTTGTAGTTAATGTGTGTTACTCATACACTTCATCCACGAGTTTGTTCGTGAAATATCTCAAAAGTTTCACAGCGAGGTAGGAAATCATCACAGTCCAACGATCTCTCATTTTCACAACTGTGACGAGACAATGCCTGAGAATCGTTTTAGACCGATAACAGTCTTGCTCGACGACCCACCATCGATGTTATGTTTCGTCTAAAATTAATAAACTATTTAAGAACGAACTTAGCACCATGAAAATTTCCCCCTTTTGTTAACTTTTTTGTGTACTGTATGTGTATATGTAAGTATGCGCATGTGTGTGTACATGTATGGATATAGTATGAGAGAAAAAAAAATAATGTGATTTGCAAATGAATGCTTATGGAGTCCCCGTGAACTGGTTTCATTAAGGATTTCTTATCTCTGTAGCGATCACGCCTTTCAATCAGTGTAGATGGTAATTGAATACAATCTTCCAAAACATTAGCGATGAAGGAGACTCGAAGAACTTTGACGGCAACGCTCCCTGGTACTTAAAGCTACATTAATTTGATATCCAACAACAGAATACTCATACACTAGCTAAATTCTTCATTTTTTAACAATAATTTATGTAGAGTAACATATACTAAATTGCTATTTTTTTTACCATTTACCGATTACGTTTTAAGTGTTTTTTGTCAACATGATGAGTTTGTCAGATTTCCGCTAAGCGCCCGATTACACAGCATAGAAAAAAATGGCAGACCTACAATAGTACAAATAATTTTACATTATTTTCTTTCTGATGCCTCGACCGGATAGCGTGACGTGAAAATTTTCCTCACTAATGACTCGAGTCGTTTCTCAATCTGCCCGTTTTTTGCGAATATCTTATATTTTTTGCCGCCATCGTATCATGAACGTATTATATTTGGGGGAAATGGTTCAAGTTACTTACTCGTTCAAACAATAAAAATCTTTTGACAGATTCGGGAGTAACTTTGTGGTAGTTAATTTTGAATATTAAATTCAATTTGATTACTTTTTTATTACACTTGTTGTGCTACAGCTTGTGACACGTGTTTTGCCTCTTTCAGAAGCATCATCTGACTATCGCAACACTTGCGAATAAGTCGACATATATTAGATATTGAATCGGCTTATTCGTAAATGTTGCGATAGTCTGATGATGCTTCTCAACGAGGCGAAGCACGTGTCACTAGTTGTAGCACAAATAGTGGGATGACAAATTACAGTATTATTTATTTGTTAAATGTATAGTTTCACTGACAAACAATAACAATCTTTTGACAGATTCGGGAGTAACTTTGTGGTAGTTAATTTTGAATATTAAATTCAATTTGATTACTTTTTTATTAAACTTGTTGTGCTACAGCTTGTGACACGTGTTTTGCCTCTTTCAGAAGCATCATCGGACTATCGCAACACTTGCGAATAAGTCGACATATATTAGATATTGAATCGGTTTATTCGTAAATGTTGCGATAGTCTGATGATGCTTCTCAGCGAGGCGAAGCACGTGTCACTAGTTGTAGCACAAATAGTGGGATGACAAATTACAGTATTATTTATTTGTTAAATGTATAGTTTCACTGAATATTAGTCATATTTTGATATCGACCGAAAAATAAATATGGTCCTGTAGCGCAGCGGTTAGCGTTGTTGGTTTCCGTGCTGGACCTCACAGATTCGATTCCCAGTACAAACAAGGTGTATGTGTTGACAAAATATTCCCTTCCACCCTTACGGTCATTCAATAACTGGGCGTAACGAGAGCGATTAGTTAACCACTAGTCCTGTTCCAGCCTTGTCCTTCTATCTCTACTACTTTCTTAGGAAACAAGAGTGACTGAGTAACAAACGGCGCTCGCAGAAAAACTTCTGTTAAGGTGCCTCCATTAGGATCCCATTTGCTCCACATTGGGAGCGGACATAGATACATGTTATTGTACTTAAAAGTCCGAGAAGAAAGTTCTACCATATTACTATTGTGACTCACTTCACCTCTCGAGGGATCATTGAATCGAAGAATTATTAGATTCACAAAAATATGAAATTTAAAAATCAAAACTATCTCTATAGCTGTGACACTAGCGTGTTGGTAAAATATCTATCAACTATATTCAATAATAATTGTGGATCCAAATACTTAACTTTCTTAAATCTTATAAGCTTACCTTGGTCTATCAAATTATTTTATTAATTTAGAAGCCTTCATTTTTACACCCCTCTCACAAGCACAAATATAAGAGCAGTGCGTAGGACGTTGATGGCTCAAGTAATCTGACCATTGTAAAATGCACCATCTCCGCTTTTGTTCTAAAGGAAATGCGCAAACATTTCCCAACGCTAGGCACTTATGCCACTGTAGTAACACTTTGAATAAATTATTATTCACGTTGCGCGGTAATATAATATCTTTGTTACATCTCCAGAAGGCGGTAACGGCCAATGAAATGTATTATTTTGTAAATTTTCAACATCCATATCTGTGCATGTGGCTAGATTTTTAAAAAAATCCATGACCACTCCCAATGTAAACCATATAGACTCCTAACGATGGTATCTTAAAAGAAGTTCCTCAAACTCTTTTTTTTTCGTAGATAGTAGGGATAAAAAGGATGGGGTAAAGATGGGACTAGTGGTCGGCTAATCACTCTCTCTAAGCCCCGTTATGTAAGTATTGGTAGGGGGGAAGGGATTTTTTAGACAACACAAACATTAATGCTTTCAATTAAAAAAATGTTGTTTTAACTGGTATTTGAACTCGTGAGAATCGTCGTTGAAGCCGGTGAAGTTTACCACTACTAGGGCATCCAATCCCGGGATCCCGTTTAATTTTCTGATCCCGAAATCCCGGGACTGATACGGCTGCGATCCCGGGATTTCGATATTGAGAAATTTTGAGCAAATCCCGAAAATTGACACGAAATTGGCAAATCGATAATTTTAAATTCCTCGGTGAGCTAAAAAAAAACGAGGGTTGGAGATAATCCGGGGAAAGGTATAGCGAATTGAGGATTTCAAATTCCTCGGATTGGATACCCTAATCACTACGCTACGATGCGACTAGATTTATATTAAACTAAATACATTGATATTTAATCATATTATACTAAAAATCAAATCATGTGGTTGTTTTAACTTTAACGTATCAAACATATCGCATTAAGTGTTATTGTTGCGAAAAGCTTCCAGGAGCGATCAGGCGGGCTTAGTTTCAAGTTCCTGTAAGTTCAACCTCAAATTTATATTTTAATCCAATGATACGAGTGTTTGTGGTGTTTTTTCTTTTCAAATCTATCTGGAATAGCTCATAAAAAAATTCATCCAGCTTATCTCGCATGGTCTTCTGATATGGCATAAACTGTAATGCAATTTTTGTTTACATATCAGAACTAACTATTGTTTTCGGGTCCTATGGCGCAGCGGTTATCGTTGCTGGCTTCCGTGCCGGATCTCACGGGTTTGAGTCTCAGTACGAACACCATTTTTTCGATCGATTAATCGATTTCTGTTTGAAGACATGGGTGTTTGTGGTGTCTAAAAATTCCCTCTCACCCTTCCGATCCTCCAATAACTGAGCTTAGCGAGAGCGATTAGTTAAACACTATTCGTGTCTTAGCCTTAACCTTCTACCCCTACTACCCTCATTGTAAAAACGAGGTTGAGCGATTGAGTAACAAATAATCAAAAAATTAAAACACATTTCGCTAACCACGAGCATTATCCCGATAATAGTCCCGATCTTTATTTAAAATTAATAATTAATTAAAAAAGTGTTTTAATTTTCGAATATAATGCTTTTCCACAGTGATAGTAAACACCTTTAAATAGAAAATGTAATCAATTCGCGCTTTCATATTGCCAAAGTCAAAACCTGAAATCATCTTGCGGACAAACAATCTTCCACCGGTTTTAAGAATATCATTACAGCAACATTGGGCTTGAATAGGCATCCGATGAATTGTGAAATAATATATTAAGAAAAAGACGGACCAATCCACCAGATATCTTCTTTCCAAAAATGAAATATTTAGTGATATAGAAAAATAATTTAAAATACAGTGTGTCCAAAGAAACTATGTTACAACTTAATTACTTTTTTCAACTTTATTTACTTGATAAAACCTTATTAATAAATTATTTTTTTAATTGTATTCGCTCCTTGTGTGAATTGGATGTATCTCGATTTTATTGGATGTATAGAAAATTTGTAGCTTCTTAATTGTTTAATAACTTTATCAATCGTTTATTCTTTGAAAACAATTTTTTATAAAAGAGAAAAGGACATTAACTGTCAAATCAATCAATTTTATTATTTAATATTGACAAAATTTGAATGGTTCTTAACCCGTAACATGCCATCCTAAAAAATCACGTTCTCTGCCCTGGTGGCATCTTAGTTTCACTGTTTATTGACAGTATTTTAACCTATTTTAGAAGCTAAAAATAATTATGTATAATAAAAAATGTATATATGCTTGAAAATATATTCTAGGTCTAATTTTCACCCTCATTTTATTTATAAATGCTTGAATGATTTAATGGCTCAACTAGCTATGAATGCATCATGAGCATGGAGTAGTTAATATGTACATTCACACAAGTTTGTCACTAACGACCCGGGTTTCACATAATTCAATAAAAGGTTTTTTAAATATTATTACGTGTCAACTGACAACTATAGTTGTTAAAGAGTTTGTTTTTTAAGCCAGGCAAATGAAAGCATTTATATCCCACATATTTAAAAATGACAGCTTAACCTTTAAAGGAGTGAATTTATACAGACTTTACTATAATTTACTGCCTTTTCTTAACATGACAATTTTGTGACTTTTCCCCAATGAATTTATGTAATTCATACTTAGAGCATATATATGCTTACAGCTAGACACTCCTGTGTTGAGTTTAAACTAGTTTTATACTCATTTACAGAAAAATGGCGCCGACGTACATGTACGTCTATACTCCTTAAAGGTTAAAGCATTTGTTAGTTAGTGTAATTCAGTTAAACCCATTTTCTTTTTGGAATATTTTAAATATAAAATAATTCAATTTATCAACGAAATATTTAAGACTTAGTCGATTTGTTATTAAGCATGCAGTATTGTTTTTTTGTTTCAAGAAAATGAATTCGCTTAAAACTACAAACAATATTCAACTTTCGTTGCGATTGCCACGAGAAAATAAAAACACAGAGTTCAAACCTTAATTTTGCAACTGTAAAGGATGTGTTTCAAGATTTATCTCACCAAACTTTTTGACCTCCCTGTACACTTCCCGATGGATTGGAAATAGGGGAATACATTTTTCCTTTGAGGGACTGAAATACGTTTTTCCAGGTATTTTCCCGAAGCGAGTGGCTGTACGGAAAAACTTCGCAGCAGGTGGCGCCACCGTATGCTCGCGTTTACATAAAATTCTTCGCTTTTCTTATTAGTTATATGATTGCTTTCCAAACTGCATTTCTCAAAAGTGTTTTATGACATTCAGTATTTTTAAATTACTGCGCAAACATTGTTTTAAAATAGAAACCGATTTCGTTTTTCGTTCTACAACACAGCCATTATTAATCCGAACGCATCTTTTGGAAAGGTTCAACAATACCAAATTGAACGTATCATATTTTATTTGTCTTAAAACAAATAAAATATGACACTTTCCTGTTGTCGCGGGTTGAATAAGGTTAGTTTTAAAATAAAGGGTTCTGTCGAATCAAATGAGTGCGGCATTTAGAGAAGAAAAGATTCTCCACCCTTGCCCTAGATGCAAGGTTAGGTTAGGTGTTTTTCATATAATTCAAATAAAGTGTCCACATAACAGGAAAACATAAAATAAATTTTCGATCATTTGTTTAAATACACATTACATATTTATTAAAATACACCAATATGAATGACATGGCGAAGGTAATAACACTTTAATACAATTTCAACTTACCTAACCTAACCCAACAACGTATTTGAGTCAGTCTTGTATTCAAATATATAAATCTTATGTTAAAATAGGTTAGGTTAGGTTAGGCTATTTTAGTTTAAGTAAGGCAAGAAAGTTAAGCAATTGGAAGGTGATTGATTGGCAATGCATAATGGCCATATTATTTACATTCAAATCGTATATTAGGTTAGGTTAGGTTAGAATTGAAGGGTGATGAGGAGTTCGTTAGGCAACGCATGATGGCCATGTTATTCACACATACATCTTGTATTAGGCTAGGTTAAATGAAGAAAAAATAACTTTAAATGGAAAAAAATTGACAATTGATGAAATAAAAGTAATTAAAAATAGATTCAATTAAATTTGGTACTTTCCTGTTGTTTGGACACATCATTTAAATAATATTAAAAAACTTTAATTAATCTCACAAATTTATTGAGTATGACATTTAAATTATATTTAAAAACTTGACCTAACCTAACCTAACAAAATAATTGCTTATTTTTTGGTATACAATTGATTATTATGTTAAATGTAACGGATGCTAAAGAACCAATACTAAAAATCAAATGAATGAACATATTGTGTCTTTAAATAGTATGCTCATATTACGAGTAAAAAATAATATTCTTTACTTTTTGTTAAATATTGTGTGTGTAGTTGAATTTTATATTTTTCACATAAATTTAGGGAGATTTTCTAGTTATCAATAAACGAAATCCAGGATTACTCGGTTAAAAAATGTACATGATTAATATAGAATCAATTGTTCGATATGAATAAATTCACAAGAATTTTTTTAAAAAATGAAGATGATCGGTGAAACTATCTGAAAATAGTGAGAAAAAACGGTTACATATCGACTGTGGACCCACAGTTTTTTCGAAACACCTTTTTTCGATAACCACAATGTATCACGCTTGATACACGCTCTATCAAAATGATGTATGCTGCAAATGCCGAATTAGTATCTAAATTTTGCTTTTAAGTTTGAAAAAAGATGAGTTTGAAAAAATTAAAACCAAGAAAAACGACTGAAAAAAAAGTTTTTTCTAGACAACTTCTTTAATTAATATTAGATGATGTCAATTAAACACCAGCCTAGAAGTCTCCGTTCTCTTCAAGGTTGTGTATATTTATAATTTGCATATGGCCCAAAATAATCAAAACACGTTTTTTGTGCCTCTTGTAAAATTTGCTTTGTGTGGGTTACGTCTTTTTTCCTTTCCACAGTCGATATGAAAAGAGGAGTAAAAATGAGATTTCATATTAAAATATCACCTGTTTTAAAACAATACATACGTATTTAACCAAATTTTCACCAAAACTGTTTTGATTTCCGTTTTGAAAATTTGTCAGGTCTTTTGGAGCATATCTCCAAATTTTCTATATATCATATCACTCATTTAATGTGATTTTGAATATCTTGAAACCTGTCACTTGAAAAACAAAAAAGTTTACAATAGTAATGTTATTTTCTAATTTTCTGGTGTTACTTATTTAGGAAATTAAACACATACCATTTTGTAGCTGGTTTGGAAAACTCTAGAAGGAATGAATCAAGAAAAAAAACAAAACACTCCCCAACCATCGCGTTACCAAGGACAACCATAAATAATAATGCGGTTTTTGAGAAGAGCGATTCATAGAGACACTTAGGGGTTGCCAAAGAGAAATTCAGACACATGTATCTATTTTGTACAAATATTTTACTTTAACTTACACGGTTTTCATTTAAACTGACAAGGTTCACTAGTATGTACTGACAGTGTTAGTCATTGTGGTTTTTGTCGGTAATCTAGAAAATATTCTAATTCTTAACATATAAAAACTATAAAATTGAGTTTGGGGTTTTTTTCAGTCAACTTGACACAGGGTGTAAAATATAATATATTATTACAAACACTAATAGTACCAACACAATCCATATTTTAAATTAGAATAAAGTTTTTGTTTGTTCGTAAATAACTTTACTATAGATTGTCTAAAGTTGTTTCTCAAATTTTTTGCACAGTCTGTGGAATAGCTTAGTGAGTTATTACTTTTAATTTTAATAAAAATAATAAAACATTTTTAGTACTTTTTCCACATAAAATTTATTAGATCAGGACCGGTTTCGCTCATCGCGAGCATTTTAGCATCTAAGCATTTTAATTTTGTGTAATTATAATGTAATTTGCTAATCCTTTAAATTGTTAATAGTTGCTTACACCTTTTTATTTCAATTTAAATTTGTATAAATATCACTGTTTATATATTTTTCTTATCGGTTGATAATGCTCGCGATGAGCGAAACCGGTCCTGATCTAATAAATTTTATGTGGAAAAAGTACTAAAAATGTGTTATTATTTTTATTATAATGCCATTCCACCAAGTATTGACAGTGAACACCTTAAAAGTAACTTTTAATTTTATTTAAGAAAACAAAGGCAAAGTAAGCAAAGGCAGCTTTCTACCAAAAAATCATTTTTGGAAAAAAGTCCCGAAGGATAATTTTATTTATCTGTATGTTATGTATACACCCCATCATTCACTGTACAATATTGATTACCCCTGATATGCTATAATTATAATTTATCTAATTTACTTGCACTCGAATATTATGTAAAGTTTCAATACACATCTAATCAAAATTAACTATCACCATAAATATAAATCCGCCAAAAGATTTATTAATTAAATCTTAACCATAATCAATGATAAGCTCTCGATCGACAAAAACGAACATTCTTTCGAAACAAGTCAGTACTAATCAAAGGGTCCAATAGCTCAATTTTAATTACCATGATTTCTCTGTATTCTGATTTTTGATCAAGTGAATTATTATAATACTGTTTTTATAAACTTATGTTATGCCAATAAAGTGAAACATATATAATAATAAAGTGTTTTAATTAAATCCATAACATGTATTTTAAAAATCAGTAATTGTGCTAAACTTATAAAGATATTAAAATTATAAAAATCGATAATGCTTAATTTTCTCCCAATTTTTCATGATTGCTGTTCTTACGTCGAAATAATTGAAGGTTTATGAATTTTTTCCCCAAGTTATTTCAGGGAAAAAAACCGCCATTTTAATAAATTGTATAGTGGTTAATTCATATAAAAACATCGTAACAAAAAAAAATCGGTTTCTTAATATAAAATTTATTGATAAAACGAAAGATATTTTTTTTTTACTGAGGAATGAAAGTTTTTGCTCCAAATATTGTTTTGCCTTGTGCATAATGAGCTGTTCTGTTCTATATGCCATGAATACAATATATTATATAACATTTCTAAATCATATATGGGGGTGGTTCTCGACTTATTGGTGAAGTGATTTATCATTTAACTTCAATGGAACCAGGTAAGTAGGCTTTTGATCCCTTAGTCCTTAACCGATACATCCCATCGATTACTATTATTGCTTCTGGAAACGAGAAACAAATCTTTCGCCCACTGGAAAACTCAAGCAATAAAATATCTTTTGCCTTGGTTTGCAGAAAACGTACGAGCGCTCGAGAAAAATGTTCGAAACGGAAATCAAATTTAACAGAATTGATTTTAAAATACCTTTGTATTAAATTGAAATTGATGAATTGCGGAATACGTTTGGATTTCACTTCTATGAAAAGCATTGTCAGCATTTATTTAGTGATATTTTTTTAAGCTGCGTCCACTCCTTACGTTAAACATATGGATTATTATTTATTTTTATTTTTTAATCCATTTCCGCTCTCAATGTAGAGCATATGGCTTCCTTGTGTTTGTAAGTATTCAAAAGTGTTCTTTCTAATAGAAAAGCTTTTAACATAGCTTTTAAACCTTCTTTTTCGTATAGAGTGGGAATAGAAGGATATAAAGATATTGTTGATCGCTGTGGCCTTGTTGGTAAGAGCTTGCTCTACCAATCATGCGGGTCTGGGCTCGAATACCGGTAAGGTCAATGTCTAAATAGATTTTTTAAATTTTAATTTGAGACCTAAGACTTGGGCGTCTGTGATGTCAATTTACCTTGAGTTAATCTCGATTGACTTACAATAAATTGTCATCTAGTTTTTCTCGTTTTACCTTTCAACATAAAAAAATTTTTTGGCGCATTGGCATTACAGCTGTAATGCCAAATATTTTGTCTTGTAAAAAAATGAAAATTTTTAAATCTAGAACAAAACTAGTGGATAACTGATTACTCTCGCTATGACGTTATTTTAGGATGGGATTTTAAGTATAGGGATAAGTGTTGATGTAAATATTGACTGGTTAAAGATTTCATTAGTTCTCAAATGTAAAGTGAAACCTCGATTCTACGTTTTTCAAGAGACTGTAAAAAAAATTCAAATAATACCAATATAAATGTTTTAATTAAAAAAAAAATACTTAACAGCTTAACGACCGCACGTTTTTTTTATATAGAATTTCACCTGGTGGCCGGGCAATTTTGCGAAAAATTCGCAAAAATTCCAATTTTACTTAATTCACTATAGTTTGTAAATCAATTGAGATATCTTTACCAAATTTAATTTTCATAGCTTCCAGATACTTCGCCTATACGCATATATAAGTCTGCCGAGCAGCAACCTTTGTTTTTCAAAGACTCAAATACGAGTCCGCGGTCGTTAAGCTATACATTTTTTTTACACGTATTTTTTAGCTCCGTAGGGGAAGTGCTAAACTCAACGCACTAGAATAACTCAAAATTAATAGACGAAGTAAGGCTTGCACATGTCAACTGAAAAGCTACTCTCTTAGCTGTATATATTAAAAAATATTAAAAAAATATACCACGAATTCTTACCACCACAAAACTGTATGTAAATACAAACCCTAAAGAACTGATACAGGATACAGGAGCATGCGAAGTATTTTTTCTTCTTAAGTCTTAAGGATGAGTCGTCTTATATGATCTTCTGTCCTGAAAAGGGACAATTTATTTTCAAAGGGCAGAAACGCCTGCGGTTTCTATTGAACCGAAAAGGATATACTTGTTCGAGTAATTCCAGTGCCAATGCCTCCATCGATATGCTTTATCCGTCTTCAGGAATGTTTTCTGAACACACTCTCACAAGATACAATAGCTTCTTGCTCTGCAATCTTTTTATTTGCTTTCTATACGTTTTCGGTGCAAGTATATTAGAGGGATAAAAGCGAATGGTGATATTTCGTCACTGATCTGGCTAAAGTTGGTAATGAATAGTTCTGAATAAACAGGCAATGAATAATAAAAATAATAAAACATTTTTAGTACTTTTTCCACATAAAATTTATTAGATCAGGACCGGTTTCGCTCGTGATGAGCATTGTCAACTGATAAGAAAAACAATAAAACAGTGATATGTATACAAAATTTAAGTGATAAAAACAAGGTATGACAAACAATTGGTATTACAACCTAGCAAAAGAATTGAAGTAAAATACAAGGAAAATAAACTATAAATAAAAAGTTGAAGACCACTTAGCAATGAAAACTGTTACAGCAAAAACCAATTAGGTATGAATTACCATTAACAAAGTAAAATCGAACAATTAGTGTATATAATAAATAAATCTTAATGTCTGTCAACCAAAATTGAGTTTGGAAAAACCAGTAGAGTTCAATCCAGCAAAATTGATTCCTGCGAAAAGAATAAAGGCAATATCAATTCTTACAAAATAACCATTCCACCAAGTATTGACAGTGAACACCTTGAAAGTGACTAATGAATAATTTTAATGTTTAGGATAGTGCTACTAGCATCGATATTTTTATGTTGAATAAAGTTATAAGCAGTGCTTTTTTAACCATGTCATGCAGTGGAACGGTGTTCCAATGCATTCAATTTTTAATGCCATGTGCTCCGACAATCCAGTATTTAATGTTCATTCTGTTTTTCCGATATAAAATTGTGTGCAACAAAATCATTACAATCTATAAATCCCGGATTTATTGAAATTAATGTATTATATCTTAATTGTTGACTAATAATTTTTCTAAAGAGTTTTTACAATAAAAACCTGGTCTCACACTCAACAGCGTCAATTCACGTTCATCCGTGCACCTGAAGGCCTGAAGATGCCGAAAAGCAAAACCCGGGTCCTTAGTGACAAAACTTGTGTGAATGTACATAATTTTAACGACTCAAATATAATATTGTAATTCCACTAAGCACCTTCAGTCGAAATCTTAAATTAAATAATGTGAGATTAGTGCAAAAGTGTTTTATTTTTAACTCTCGCGGCTCGGAGACTAGAAAAATACTTCTCTGCCGATGGGGTTCGCTTAGGGACCCCAGTGGTTTCCTCATTATTGGCCTTATAATTTCAAAAAAAAAAATAGTCCAAGGGCTTTAAAATATCTATCTGCATCATTTCTACATTATCTTTATAAAAATCTGTGTTTTTTTAATAAATAATTATATTTTTAGTTGCGCGTAAAAAATACGTCATCCCAGCACACATATAAAATTGCAACTGACGAGTTTAGCCCAGCTATCTTACGAATGATCGCTTATCGCGGGCGCTTATCGCCTTATCGCGTTATCGCGTATTTATATAAACTACAAAAGGTCCAAAAAACTATGATATAGGAATACCTTAATTATAAACATTGTATCACCCCCATATTAAAATAGATATTTAAGAAAATGTGGGTATTGGGGTCGCATTTCTTGAGCTTAGAACCGGAAAAGTTAATAAAATGCTTTTCAATCAAGAATTGACAATAAGCCTATTAAATGTGAAAACTCAAGACTGTTATATAAGTATTTAAATTGAACTATTTTAAAGACCAATGACATCGACGCTGTATACCTTGGCTACATGCTATGAATCTGTTTTGGTATCCCGCCCGTTGTTGGGTTCGCCACTGTAATACGGACCTCTCCTGATTACTGCCGCAGGTAGAGATTTATGAGCGATCTCGAGTCCGGCCCTGCCCTGCGACCCTTTTTCGACTGCAATTTTCCCGCCTGAAATATGGGCTTAGCCGGGAAAAGCCGGAAAAATGTCAAATTGTCCAAAGGAAGGCGGCAAAATGTCAAATAGTCCCGGCGTAACGTATTTTCTTAGCGACGCCACTCTATATTGCGAACATCTTTATGGTATTTATTTTTCATTATGCCACCCCACGCCTGAAGATATAAAGTCTTTTTATCTAATGTCAAAAGTTAATTAAATACCGCATATTTTTTACAACCATGCTCTTCCTTAATGTTAAAAAAATGGACTACTAATATAGCTTATCACAATAGAAGCTTTTTTCTTCAAAACCTGATTGCGACTTACTTTCTCAAACTAAATTCTTTTGAAAACAGGAAGGATAAAAGACTAGAGCATTTCTATTGGTTGGCTATTTGTACCTGCTTTGCAACGTTTTTTAGGACTGGATATCATTTAACTCGATGGCTGCCACATACGAGATATCTCGTAAATTTTTTCGGAATATCTCGTCAATAACTAATTAAATTAATATTTGCAAAATATAGCTGGCGTGCTAGGTAATTACTATTAATTATCTACGGCAGCTAAAAGGTTAAGGCATCTACGTCACTGAATAACACGCCTTTCTCGTAGAAAAGGTTATGTTGAGATAAGCTCTTTAGAGATTTTGAGATAAGTTTGGAAGTGGACTAATGTTTCCTCTAAGCTGCGCGCGCACTCGGCTGCGCAATAATTTGAAAAACCCCACGCACTCATTCCAGTTTAGCGCGTACTCTAATACTAAACAATTTGATAATTCAACTAAAATTAAATTATTTATCAGAACAAGAAATTAATCTAAATGCAAATTAATCATATAAGGATTAGTTGTAAGAAACGATGTAAAAAAACTAGAACGTTTTAAAAAAAGTTTCCACTAGGGCTTATACAAAAACAGAATTTTGAAAAACCGGTTTTGAATGTCAATATTGTTCTAAACCCGTTTTTATCTGGTTCTTGAAGTTTTACCAAAAATGGATAGTTCAATAAAAATAGCAAAAAAAAGTATAAAATTCTTTTTTATTTTGTTTATCTATACATAATAATACACAACAAGAAATTATTTGGTGTTACTCTTCAGAAAATATGATTTAAGAAAACACAAAGCGTCCACTGGTCAGTCACTTAGTGATGATTTAATTTTTGTTAACGAAATTTACTGGTATAGAAAATACCCTTTCGCTGGGTAATGATGTGGGGCTTATGGTCTTTAAGGCATCAAATAAAACATCCAGTCAAAAAGTCAAAATATTAAAGTTTTTATTTGAATAATAAAAAATAAATTAAAAACCGGTTTTTAAATCCGGTTTCTTAAAACCGACAAGCCCTAGTTTCCACTCACCAGCGAAAACGTTGAATCTTAAAAAATCATTAAATTATCTCAAAACACAATTGAATTAAAAAATATTAATTACTTAATGCTCTCTCACTGGAAAATAAATGTTATTATTTTCATTAGATAGTAACAATGAATGTCTGATTTGTTTTTCCTTAATCCAGCTTTTGCCCACTTTATCAATCTCAAACACGTACGCGATCACAATTCGTTTGGCAACCCTAAGTTTAGCACTTTTTGGACCATAGATAATAGCAATTGATGAATGAGTTCCGTTTCAAAGCCTTGTCATACAGAATGAAGGCTTTATTTGATTGGAATTGCTGATTTTGGTATGTAGAAGAAAGACATATGATCAGTTAGTGTCTGTGTAAAAAAAAGGCTCTATCTTTTGCAGTGAAAGGCAACTAGGCACTAGATTACTTGCAAAAATATTTAATATAACATAGAAAAAAGTTACAAAACAATAAACCAATAGTTTTGATGGATTTTGCGGTAATTTTGCGTAGATTCTTTCTTAATATTTAATTGAATTTGATATTACTATCGATCGACTCTTGAATAAAACAGGTGGTTCGCCATTGTTAAATATATTTTCTAACTGTTTAACCCTTCCTAATTGATGCAACTTATTAGTTAATTATTTCTTAATGTAAATTTCATTTGCATTACTATTATCGTTTGTTTATTTTTTTTCATCCTCTCCTTGCCTTTTTGTTTGATTTTTATTATAATATATCAGAATAGTAAAATTAAAATCATTCGTACTTAAGCAAACATTTGCAAAAGTAGTTGTCTGATGATATCTCCGAAAGAGGCGAAACACGTGTCACAGTTTGTAACACAATACGTGGAATAATCTAAGCTATTTTATTTTATATGAATTTGATATTTATAAGCCGCTAATCGTTTTTAATTTGTTAATTGTTAATTTCCCGATGGAATGGCATTGTAAAAAAAACTTTGTTCCTGTTCTAATTCCATATTGTTTTTAAAAGATCAGGGCCAGAATTTTTAGAGCTACAATCGGTAATCCTTAAGGTTAAAAAATAATTTTTCATCCATGTTCATTCCCAATTTGTTTCATATAGACACTTGATCAAGTTAAATTCAATAGAAGTTTTTCTATCAGAACTTTCTTCTCGTTATGAAGAGAGTTACGATAGAAAAAAAGGACTAGTGGTAAGCTAATCGTAAAAAGATAAAGTTTTAAAATTAGATCAGGGTCACAGACATAGAATATAATTCCGCGAACCGATGTGATTCGAATCGTTGAACTCCGACACCGAAGCCAAAGATGTTGACCAATCGATCACGGGCGATTTAGTTTTAATATGTATAAATTATGTGTTTCTGTTTTTTACTCATGTCCGTTCCAAATGTGGAGCATATTGCCTCCTAATGGAGGTATCTAAACAGAAGTTTTTCTATGAGACCTGCTTCCTAATCAGTCGCTTAACTTTTCTTTTTTAAGTAGAGTAGTAGGGATTGAAGGATAAGGGTTATGGTTAAGTGATCACACTCGCTACGCTCCGTTTTTAAAAGATTTTAATTTAGGAATTTTGTATACATCATGTATCTGTATATTCTTTTAAAAGTATTTTAATCAAATAATTTCCAATATTCTTATCTTCCATTTTTTTATATCAAACTTGTGAAGCTTTAGGTACCAGACCGCGTTAAATTCAAGTTTCTTCTAGTATCATCCATCACTAATGTTTTTAAAAAAATGTATTTCCTTACAATCGTTGCAGACGGAAGGGTGTAATCGCTACAGAGATAAGAAGTTCACGGGAACTCCATATCCATTATATTAAGTTATAATGACTTTGGTCACACATAAACTGTATATCGTTTTTTAGATTTTACTTTCTTATTTAAATTCTTGTACTAATATTTATTTTTTTGTAACATAGTGTACTATCGATATATTTGTCGAGTGCATGGCGCATTAGCGTCAGTTTATGTGCCATTTACTCTCCTTTTCGTTTACAACAATAAACAATATTCAATTAAACATTTAGGAAACCCACATTATTAAAATAGTTGCCGACAACTGTTCAATGGTATGTTTGTAAAAAAGAACCACGTGGCATTCAATGATTGATTACACTTTTTGCGTTTAAGTAGAATTTTTAATTGTCGATAGCAGCGCTTGAAAAAATCAAACGGAATTAATCCTCACTAAGAAAGTTTAAAAAATGTTTGCCTATGTACGAAGAATTGCCAGAGAGAGAAAAATGGGAATAGAAGACAAACGACTTCAATTTGAAGATACCCCACATTGTTTGAAATTAAAAAAAATCACAAAGACAATTCTATTATATACTAAAATGTTTCTATTAAAAAAATAACATATGTATTTCGGGAAACATATCGGGAAAACAGAGAGGACGCTGAATATCAGATTAGCAGAACACATGGCAGCTTAGCGCTTAAAAAAAGACACGTCTACTTTTGCTAATCACTTAATTTCGGAAAGACACTAGTTCAATCAGGTACAAAAAATAACAATGTTACACCCAAATACGGACGCTCATAAGCTCTTTTTCCAGGAAATTTTCTAAATAAACAGAGCGTTACTGAACAGCCTTCTGATTTTAAATGAAATACTTAACATGCCGTGGTCTCCACTCCTATACGCTATATAAATATAATTATAAAACCTTTTCCGACAAGCAAATAAATATAATTCTTAAAACCACTCACTACTCAAATCTGTGGGCATTCCCATGGGCTTATTCTTTTCGCCAGCGATGGCTTTAAGCTCAATGATACATTTATTTATTATATATAAACGAAGCATTCATTTACTAAGCGTCAGTTCAAGTTCATACGTGCACTTGAACGCCTGAAGATGCTGAAAGGCAAAACCCGGGTCGCTCGTGACAAAATCTGTGTGAATGTACATAATTTGAACGATTCAAATTTAATATTGAAATTTCACCAAGCACCTTCAGTCGAAATCTTAAATTAAATATGCATTTGTATTAATTCCCACATTCATTTATATCAGGACTAATTTCGCTCATAAAGAGCATTATCAACTGATAAGACAATAAAATGTTACTATTTATAAAAATTAAAAATGAAAAAAAAGGTGTAATAAACAATTGGTATTGAAAAGAATTTACAAATCACATAGTTAAATAAAAAGTAATAAAAAACAAAATTCTTCATAATATTATACCATATTAGACGTGTAAGACATTTCTTACAATTAATTTGATTTGTGTCTCCAGTACCTCATATTTTTTTTTAAACCATGTCCGCTCCCAATGTGGAGCATATGGACTCCTAATGGAGTTTATCTCAACAGAAGTGTTTCTACGAGAACTGTTTGTTACTCAGTTGCTCAACCTCTCTTTTTCCAAAGAGAGTAGGGATAGAAGGATAGGGCTAGGACAGGATTAGTGGTAAGCTAGTCACTCTCGATACGCCCCGTTCATAGGATAGGATGAGTGAAAGGGGGGAATTCAAGACATCACATACACCCATGCCTTTGAACAGAAATTCATAAATCGATTGAAAAATCAATTTATAAAAACTGTCCGTACCGGGATTTGAACCCGGGCCCTCCGTAGCCGAAGCCAACAACGTTGACCACTTGACCACACAGGCTAATAAAAATAACCGAATAAAATCTACTTACCATGGATAATATTATTATTTTCAACTGAAATACATCGTCGGGTCCTATGATATGGATAATCGCATGGCTTCCGTGCCGGTCTCACGGGTTCGATTCCCAGTACAAACAGCATTTTTTTCGATCGAGTTTTAGATTTCTGTTCGAAGGCATGGGTGTTTCTGATGCCTAACAAAATACCCTACAACTACTCTTATCCTTCAATAATTATGCGTAGCGAGAGCTATTAGTTAACCACTAGTAATGCCTTAGCCCTATCTTTATATCCCTACTACGTACTCTCTTTGGAAAAGGAGAGGTTAAGTAACGAACAGTTTTTGTAGAAAAGTAATGTTGAGATACCTTCATTAGGAGGCCATGGTTCCCGGTAAATTGCTCGAATAACAAGATAAACAATTTGTTTCCGTTTCTTCTGTTTTAGCCCTAGTCTTCTATGATTTCTGGAAATATATAGAAACAGTTTGAGTAACTAATTAATAAGCAGTTCTCGTAGAAACACTTCTGTTGAGATAAACTCCATTAAGAGGTCATATGTTCCGCATTTGGAGCGAACACGGTCAAAATAAATACTTACGAAAATTGTTTTTATATTTCACTCTCTAAACAAGTGTCGCACAAGATAAAAATGAAATTCGTAGAAAAAGTCGTGAAAAATCGTTTAAATAACCAAGCAATTCGAATAATTTGTAATTCGAGCAATTTACCGGCTCCCGGAGGCCATATGCTCCAAATTGAGAGCAGAAATGGATACAAAAACATTATGAATAATATTTTGTGTAATTTTATTATTGGGTCTTCATTATTACCATATTTTTTTATCCATGTCCGCTCTCAATGTGGAGCGTATGGGTTCTAATGGAAACAGAATTCTTTTAACGAAAACTGTTTGTTAGTCAATCGCTCAACCTCTTTTTTCCAAAGAGAGTAGTAGGGGTAGAAGGATAAGGTTAGAACAGAACTAGTGGTTAACTAATCGCTCTCGCTACGCCCAGTAATTGAAGGATGGGAAGGAAGATAAGACATCTTAAAACATCACAACAAATCGAAAAAAAGCTATTCGTACTGGGACAGGAACCCGTGAGATCCGGCACGGAAGCCCACAACGGTAGCCGCTGCGCCATAGAACCCAGCATATATTCATAGAAAAAGAGAATTCAAAATCAGGACGAGTCCATAAAGCGCTTACTCCAAGGACTGAAAACGAGTTAAGAATTAATGACTCAAAAATAACAATAAAAAGTGTTTAAATACAATTTCTCATTAGCTTAAGTATATTTTAAACTTTCTTTACTTAATAATTAAAATGACTCCTTTTGAAATTAAACCGCTGCGCTATATGATATGTGGTTTGATTACACATCATTAAATTATTATTTTTTAACAGGCCTGAGTCGCTCGTTTTTCCGACTCCACAGCCCTGCTTTTTTCACACGGTTTTCAGTGTAAAAAGGGAGTCGAGCGTATATTTCAAACTCTCATTTAATATTTTAATATATACAATATAATCTCAGATTGATTACAGCTGTTTTATATGTAAGCACTCTATCGACTGCATGTATAAGGCACCTTTATGGCGATTAAACTGAAATTTGGGACGTTAATTTCTCGGAAGCTCCCCTCTCAGTTTAAGACGACGCTAAATCGCCCCCCACAACTTTGCTAATCCGGCCATGCCTCATTTATTATTGAGTCTCGCGATGCAGTGCCGTACGTATTGCTTACACCAAGACCGGCGCTGCGCTGAAAACTTTGTGAGAATTTAAAATTAAACCGCAATGTTATAATGTATTTTTTGCTGTTTTTTCTAGCCAAGTTTTTGTATTAACATAGAATTCAAACAAAAACTGACTTAAAAAACGGATTTTTAATTCCGTTATTTCTCAAAACACAGTTTAACACTTTCTCTTTTTTTAAAAAAAAAAACCATGTCCGCTCCCAATGTGGAGCATATGGACTCCTAATGGAGTTTACCTCAACAGAATTGTTTCTACGAGAACTCAGTTGCTCAACCTCTCTTTTTCCAAAGAAAGTAGGGATAGAAGGCTAGGATAGGATTAGTGGTAAGCTAATCGCTCTCGATACGCTCCGTTCATATGATAGGATGGGTGAGAGGGGGAAATTCAAGACATCACATACATCCATGCCTTTGAACAGAAATTCATAAATCGATTAAAAAATCAATTTATAAAACTGTCCGTACCGGGAATTGAACCCGGGCCCTCCGTAGCCGAAGTCAACAACGTTGGCCACTCGACCACACAGGCGGCAACACTTTCTCTACTGTGCTAAAATATACTTCCGATGTGTTGCTGCCCTTTTAGGAAACAAGTGAAAAACATGTTTTTTTTTAATACATGTCCTGGGATTTTACCGTCCATCAAAGGGCGGTAAGCGTTAAGCCGGTGTTTTAAATACCGCATAGGAAGTTGCACAAAAGATTTTAATTCAGTTTTTTTTAACCTTTTAGCTACGGTAGATAATTACTCAGCACGCCGACTATAATTTTGAACTATTGATTTAATTAGTTATTGATGAAATAACTCGTCTCTGGCGTGTCGAGCACGAAAAAAATTATGACATATCTCGTCTGCGGCAGCCATCGAGTTAAATACGTTATTTATGATATAACAGATTTTTTCTACGAGAATTTCTTGTTACCCAGTTTTTTTTTTCGAAGAGAGTAGGGATTGAAAGAATAAAGTTAAGACAGGACTAGTGGTAAGGTAGTCGTTCTTGCTACGCCTGTTATTATAAGCAGTGGTGTAGTGGTAAAAAAATAGGTACCAGGTCGGTCATTGATTTCTTCCCTATCTTTTTTTGTTTTTTTTTTATATTCGTTCGAAGTTAAAAAAAAACTACATGTTTTAACACGTTACATGTGTACATTAATTTTTTATCTTTGTAAAATCTGTCAAGTAGATCAATTTTGATATAATGCTTTTCAATGTTTTGAACAGTATTTTGAATATATGTACTTGAAATTTAAGTTACAAGTCAAAAAGGTGGCTCATTTTCAGGTACCAGGTCGTCGACCTGGCCTGACCTGGCCCCACTACACCACTGGTTAAAAGATTGAAAGAGTATAACTGTGTCTTACGTGGAAGAATTTAAAGCGAATGCAGAGCGACTAGGTGTGGCACGAAAATATCAAATGGTCTGAGTATCATATGTATAAAAAAGCACGCCGCTATCAGTTTATTTGATGTTTTGATTCGCTTTGAACCGCGTTTCAATCGTGTTTGAAGTGACTTTGCCTTCCATCTACTAAACATCCATTCCTTAGAAATTGATAAATCGGTTAAAATCCTATTCGGACTGGGATTTGAACCCGGCATAGAAGCCACCGACGTTGACCACTGTGCTATAAATCTTATAAGCATTAAATATACTTAATTTGTATACGATGAAAGCACAAAACTTCCACTGAACACTTGGTAACCTAATTTTGTTACCGAAATTTCCCGAAATAGAAAATACTCTTTCATTTCGTAGTGAAGAAGTTCAGAAGGTACAAAAAGATTTTTTTTAGTTCAATTAAAAAAAATGTTCATTTACACTCCTGATTACGCCAAATATGCATAACAAAAGAATCTGCTTTAAGATATCTTGTTGTAATTCTTTCGATGGTTTCGGCGGTAACTTTGTGGAAGTTCATTTTAATAGAAAATTTAAATTAACTTTGATTATTCCACGTATTGTGCTACTAACTGTGACACGTGTTTCGCCTCTTTCAGAGGCATCTTCAGACTTACTATCGCAAAGTTTGCTTAAGTAATGATTAAGTAATGCTTAAGTCATGAATGCTGATTGATTGCAGCTCATTAGTTTAATAGTTTGTAATGTTTAACGTCATCAGTAGTATGATTAAATTTGTTTGCTCTGTTTCGATTTTATAATCCCCTCTTTGCTTCTCTTAAAAAGGAAAAATCCCAATCTGATTGATTGCAACTCATTAGTATCATTATTTGTTTGCTTTATTTCGATTCTACACCCCCCCTCTTTGCTCCTCTTAAAGGAAAAAAAACCAAAAACTCCATTTTGTAATTTCATAACTTTAAAATGTTAGAATCAATCTTGCTTCATTACTTAAGCAAACTTTGCGATAGTAAGTCTGAAGATGCCTCTGAAAGAGGCGAAACACGTGTCACAGTTAGTAACACAATACATGGAATAATCAAAGTTAATTTAAATTTTCTATTATTGTTGTAATTCAGTCGTTCAACATACCTTCCCGAAGCATGTGAAAATAAAATATAAGATTAGTATTTAGTAGGCTTGGGAAACTAGTCGATTGACTCAATGTGCAAGTAACTTCATTGTTTGGCAAATGTTAGTAATATTTATTTACTATACATAAGAAAATGTATTTATTAACGTTAAGAACGACAGTCCTGATTCGCGAGTCACGATTCCAATTGATTTCAGTATGAGGTTTGTCGTTTGTACGGTTCTTCCGATTTCCAAACACGATTCCGTCTTAAGAATTGTGTCGTAGATGAATAGGAGAAAATGTAATCAAAGATTTCGTCCGAACAAATGAACCAATATACAAAAGCTCTGTACAGAGATTCAAAAATGTGAATCTTGCAACCAAATATAAGATTATCTCAACAACAACAGGCTCTCAGATTCAGAGCTTTTATACAGATCTATGAAAAGTATAAGTTGATTTAATTGCTTGTCAATTGGTGTACACCCCTCTCCTAGACTGGGAAATGTAGCTTAGTCTAAGAACATAACGTAAATCCATTCCCTATGTTAATTGAATTGTCAATAAATGCAAATTTACGGATAAAGATTGGAACACAGAACGGAAGTGCGAAACGGAGAATACTATGAAAATGATAATGGTAAAAAAATATTGTCAGGTCCATGGCACAGTGGTCGAAGTCGATGACTACCATGCTTGACCTCACGGGCTCGAATCCTAATCAATATATAATGAGAATCAGTTGACAATACTCGCCATGAGCAAAACCGGTTCTGTCGTTTATTAATTCAGTGGACATAAAGTACAAAGGAATAATGTGTTTTTTCTTAAAATAATGCCTTTCCACCAAGTATTGACAGTGAACATCTTAAAAGTGTTTAAAATATGTTCCACTATTAATGTTGATTGTCGCCTGCTGTGGCCCAGTTGGTTAGAGCTTGCTATACCGATCACACAGGTCTGGGTTCGATTCCCGGTCAGATCACAGTGAATTTGAGAATTATTAAATTCAAAGTTGTGATCGAAGACTGGGTGTTTGTGATGTCAATTCACATCATTTCCTCTCATGCCATCCTTCGGATTCTTTCAAAACTGGGTGTAGCAATGGCGATTAGTCAACCACTAGTCCTGTTCTAGCCTTATCCCTCATTCCCTACTACTCACTTTGATAAAAAGCGTTGAGCGACTGAGTAACAAACAGTTCTCGTGGAAAAAACAACTTCTGTTAAGATACCTCCATTAGGAGACCGCATGCTCCACATTGGGAGCGGACATCGATAAAAAAATTAATGTTAATGACGAATTTTTAATACCAATTAGCAGTAATGAGTTTAATAAAAATTAGGAATTCTACCATTACAGTCCCGGTACAAAAGGACCTCAACTCGGTAACTCAAAACGAATGCAATTTTTTTTTAATGTGAAACATTGCCTTCTTTTATATCATTCGAGGGATTCGTTTTATTTTGCTGATAGAACCATTTCATTTGAAAAATAATATACTGGGTCAGTAATTCTATGGTTACTATGCAAACAAGCATCTGTAAAATGAACGTAACGTGGTCATATTTTATGTTATTAAATACATGGAAGATTTTGAAAGTTTATTTTACTTTATTTATTGCCTTCCTAAATGTACACAGGTTCTCAAGGTATAAAAATATTCAAACAATACTATTTTGTATTGAATGAATAAAATCTAATTTAAACCAATTTTATCTTTCAAAAAAAGGTCTTTAATAACAGGAATTTTAGATTTAAAAAATATAACTTTAACATAGCACGTCTTTCTTCTGCGATCTTAGTAAATTCAGTTACGGTTATCCCGGGATCCCGAATCCCGTTCAATTTTGCGAACCCGAAACCCCGAGATTGGTATGGTCGCGATCCCGGGATTTAGGGATTGAGAATATTTTTAGCAAATCCCGAAAATTTATAGTATTTTGGATTTGGAAGAGCAAAAAAAAAACGAGTCACCAAAACATTTCTCAAATAAATAATCACGTTGAGTGCCCAATCCCGGAATTCCGGGATTGAAAATTAATCAATACCAAAATCCCGATATCAAAAAAAGGATCCGGGATTGGATACTCTAGTTACGATGGATCGAAAATACTAAGAACAAGGAAAATCTCTGAGAAAATACGAATGGTAAAAATGTATTTTATTTCATAAAGTGTTGTAAAATCAAGTAGAAATCTGATTTATTTTGAATATTTTTATGACAGAATTTGTGTCAGTTATTTGGCTGCGCGGAAATAATTCCGAGTTTTAATTACGTTCGTATTCCGAGTGTGGGTAATGTATTGCTTAAGTATATCCGGTGCGAGATAGAGCCTTAGTAAGGCTTCGCGAGCAAGTGGTGGGTGCACATTGTTTCTCATTTATTATTCACTTACGCAATGTGGGGTTGTGTTGTATATCCACTCACTTGTTTTTGACTGGTTAGCGACGTCTAAACGAGTTAAATATTTCGCCAAGATTTAATACAATATCGACAATAGCAATGTATCAAACTTGATTTGACACTAAAATTACCATTAAATATATAGACAATAAATACATGAAGAATTTAGAATATGAGTGAATGGTATACATGTTATGTTTGAATATTATTTCATGAAAAACAACCGCCCCTGCATACACAAGGGGTGCATTGATTCAATGTCACATTGACCGAACGCTGCTGTTTAAATATGTAACATACTAATTGAGTCAAAATACATTAATTTGAAGTAACAACAGAGTTATGGTTTCGTAGAACAGTTCACAAATCATATCGACTGTGGAAAGGAAAAAATACGTAACCCACAGTTTTTTCAAACCAGGTTTTTTTCGATAATCACAATGTATCCAACTTGATACACGTTCTATCAAAAGGATTCAACCTGGAAATGCCGAATCAGTATCTAAATTTAGCTTTTATGTTTGAAAAAGATGACCTTGTAAAAAATTAAAATCAAGAAAAAAGATTGAAATAAAGGTTTTTCCTATACAGTTTATTTTTCACTTTTAAGGTGTTCACTGTCAATACTTGGTGGAATGGCATTATAATAAAAATAATAAAACATTTTTAGTACTTTTTCCACATAAAATTTATTAGATCAGGACCGGTTTCGCTCATCGCGAGCATTATCAACTGATAAGAAAAATACAAAAACAGTGATATTTATACAAATTTAAATTGAAATAAAAAGGTGTAAGCAACTATTAACAATTTAAAGGATTAGCAAATTACATTATAATTACACAAAATTAAAATGCTTAACACCCATAACAATTAAAAACTCATCATCAAAGAATAATAAATCTAAGTGGCCACTTAGATTTATTATTCTTTGATGATGAGTTTTTAATTGTTATGGGTGTTAAGCATTTTAATTTTGTGTAATTATAATGTAATTTGCTAATCCTTTAAATTGTTAATAGTTGCTTACACCTTTTTATTTCAATTTAAATTTGTATAAATATCACTGTTTTTGTATTTTTCTTATCAGTTGATAATGCTCGCGATGAGCGAAACCGGTCCTGATCTAATAAATTTTATGTGGAAAAAGTACTAAAAATGTTTTATTATTTTTACAGTTTATTTTATTAATATTAGATTATGTCAATTAAACATCAGTTTAGAAGTCTCCGTGCTATCCAAGGTTGTGTTTAATGCATAATTTCCATATGGCCCAAAATCATCAAAACACGTTTTTTGCGCCTCCTGTCAAATTTGATATCTGTAGGTTACGTCTTTTTTCCTTTTCACTGATAATTAAAAATATTGTTTTATTAGTCAATTCCAGTCGCCCATATAATTGAGTGCTTACTATTTTTAAGCGTTTGTTTTATTGGACTCTGAATGTTTTGACTGTGTATTATGCACTTAGTCAATGTATACATTGTAAATATTAGCCAATTGTAGCAGGTGTGGGCTCGAAGGGGCTTGCGCGAACTATTTTTTTATATTTTTACCACGGCCTGCGAGCCCCGTGTTAAATTAAGAGAAAAAAATATTCTCAGATCAAATTAGTACATAACTGCAATTTCTGACTTATATATTATCTACGATAGCTTCCAGTATACACTTTAGTAGTAGTGTAGTACACTTTTAGCCATTACATTGATTATTTAATGGTAAACTGCATATGGTTACATATTAAGTGTATTAAGTAACAACCGTTTGCTTATTTAATTCCATATGAGTGATAAATTGCCTTGAGATTAATCGAGCCCCTTGTTAACGTATTGGCATCCCACCACTGAACTAAAGTACACAAAAGAAAACAAATGACGATTATAACTTACTCTTCCACCCCCCACTGCTTTCCCATTTGTTAATTTAATAGGGCCCATACACCTAGGAACAAAGGTCCCGGCACATGATCCTGAACATCTACGTAATGTATCAGGAACTGTGTTCCGGAACATGTTATTGAACATACGAGGGGTCACAGAAACGTCGCCCGTTGGGGTTAAGTTGGTCAGTGTTCCGTCTTAGCGAACGTTATTTGATTTTATTGTATACAAACAATGCTAATTTTAATCAAGTTTATATAATCAACTAATGTTTATAAGCTTTCTACAATGAAAATACAAATATTTTATCACCCACGATTAAAGTGTATATCATAGATAATTTCAACATAACTTATTTTTGTCTATAGTTTACTTTTTCAACTGTCACCATAGGAAGACATTTCAAGGTCGAAAATAGATTACTAAAATGACAACTAATGAGTTGATGTCGACAAGTGTTGCCTATTTATATATTCTCGCCAGTAGTTTTCGGTTTTTATAATTATAATTAGATGTATCCCACAATACGTTATAGCTTGGGTATGAAGTCATGACGAAATATTCTTTGACAGTCCGTATACAGCTGCGCGCGCAACGCGCATGTTCCCTGGGTTCAGCGTTTGCGCACGCGTCCAGACCGTGAACATGGAAACCTATCTCGGGTCACGTGAAATGTTCCACGATACGGCCTGAACCCGTGAATATTGTGTTCCAGTACATGTTCTGGAACCATTTAAACGTTAAGCGTATCTACAGTTTTTATTGACTGAGATTGTCTTGGGAGCAACTGCTCATGGGTTTGGGTGAATTTCTCTCTCCCCGTGAATTAAACGACACTCCCATAGAAACTTATGTTGAGGAACATTCATAAGAAGGCTATTTGATCTGCATTAATAGCAGACAAGGATAAAATATAGTTTAAAGTTGAGTTTTCTTTAACCAAGAACTGTTCTAACTTAATATTGTATGCTGCCTGTGTGGTCAAGTGATCAACGTCGTTGGTTACCGCTACGGAGGTCGAGGGTTCGAATATTTTTTTTACCATGTCCGCTCCCAATGTGGAGCATATGGACTCCTAATGGATTTTATCTCAACAGAAGTGTTTCTACGAGAACTCCTTGTAACTTCGTTGCTCAACGTTTTTCCGAAGAGAGGATTCGAACCCGTGACCTCCGTAGCCGAGGCCAACGACGTTGATCACACAGGCGGCATGATGTACATTACCTCTAACTGAAATTGTTTTAATTTTTTAACGTAATATGAAAACATCCTTTGTTATAAATAAATAAAATAAAACACAGTTTTCTATTTCAAGCGTGTATTATTTATTATTTCAACTTGTAACCGAGGCTTCGAAAGATCTCAGATTTCATAGAAAGCTTCGCATTCTTGCCTTGCTGACTAAAAAGCTTTGATTTATTTATTCCACCAGAGCTTTGAAGTTTATTTTCTGTTATATTGTAAGGATGATATCGCGTTTTTTTAATGTGAATTTTTAATTAAAATGTCGGCAATATACGAAGCTAACATTTTGACGTAGGTTTTTCTTAGAAATTGGGTTTTGACGAAGTCAAAACAATATTTTATTACAAAATCAAATTGTGTCTGAAATAAATGAAAATATGAAAATTAGTTTCGATTTGTGATTCGGTAAGTCGCTCGCTGTTTTCTAGTTGATATAAGAACTTGCTCTGCCAATCAGGCGGGTCTGGGCTTGATCCCGGCAAGATAAATGTCAAATTTAGATTTTTTCAATCTGAATTTGAGGCTTAAGGCGTGGGTGTTTGTGATGTCAATTCTCCTCGAGTTGATCTCGAATGTGACTTTTTTTCATCGAGTTCCCGTTCAATTCTGTTATCCCGAAATGCTGGAATTGCAACAGTACCAATCCCGGCATAGTGTAATGCCAAATATTTTTATTCAATGCTAAAAAAAACAATACGAGAGAACCATGCTTGCTTTCAGTGTGGAGCATCTTATTAAAACATAAGTTATTTTGCAAGAACTGCTTGTTCTACAGTCGGCTAATCTCTCTACTTGTAGATAAAGACCAAAAAACGGTAGCGTAAGACAAAATTCAGTCAGGAGCGTATGTAACATTTAGTTACACAACCAGTAAAATAAAATAGTATAGATTTTGTATTCAAAATTAATTTTCACATCGGTATTAAAGGATCTATCTGAAGAAGAAGAAAATAAATGTGGGGTTAGGACCAAACTTGTGTTATGTATACGCTGAATCGACCACTGTCAAATGTTGATTGCCCCTTACATAACATAACTAAAATTTGTCCTATTTGATTGCACTCTATATTGTAAATAATTTCAATGCAACAATAACTTTTCAACGGACAAGTATATATATTGATTCCTTCTACTTCAGTTCAAATCGAGAGCTTAAATCGAAAGGAAGTCGACTCAGTAGAGACTTCTTGATACTCACGTCGTTATTATTTTGATTATAAGATTAAGTGATTTATTAAATTGTAAAAATTATATTATATTAATTAATTGAAATAGTGTTTTAGTAATAATTATATCCGTAACACTTGTAACTAAATAATTGTTCCTATATCAGTGCTTCCCAAACTGGGGGGCGTTTCATGAAAAAGTTTGGGAAGAACTGCTTTATATAAAACATTTTTTTTGAAGATAAATTATAGACAAATATAATCATTTGAAGCATTAGTGTCTTTGGTTACAAATACATAAAATATTGTATGAATGTTGCTATTCCCGATAATGTGACGTAATCGCTTAAGAAACAATCCTTTACTTCTCGCCAACAGGAAAGCCCAAATTTAACAAAAAAGGTTATTAATATTTATAAAAATAAATCATAACTGAGTGAATGAATGAAATTTATTGTCTTTGTGTATAGAACAATATACAAGATTTCTCGCAGAAAAAACGTAATATTCAAATATGCAGTATAAGATTTAAAAATCCCACCTGCAAATGGCAAACTCGTTCTCACCCCAAACCGCCGCCTTGACAACGACTCGTTCGGGCCTGCACATTGATTATTTAGGCCAATGACTCCCACTTGCCTAATTCGGCCCTTTTCTCAGCGCGAAGATTTTCGCAGGCAAACCTTTATATTAACCTCCTCGACAGTGTACCATTTTTTTCTTTTTGATATTCAAATGAAATAATGAATAATATTTTTATATTTCTGGTTTCGTAACTGATAGGTTAACCTTCAAAGGCTTTCGTAGCACTTGGGTTACCAGCCAAGAGTTTGGATTCCGAAAAGTCACTGACACTTGAATTCTTACACCTAATGTACAATATAAAATTAAAAATAACTCACGTATTATTCCACTTATTGTGCTACAAACTGTGACACGTGTTTCGCCCCTTTCAGGGGAATCCTCAGACAATCTTACTTCCGCAAAGCTTGTTTAAGTACGTTACAGTAAGTTTAAGTAAGTTACAATATAAAATCAAATAAATATTTTCGCCGCGCGCTTTTATACTTTTTGTCATATGAGACAATTATTCCGAAATTAATAACTCTAATCTACCGTCGATAGTAGAATGTGAGAGATGGTTTGTTTCCCAATTCTCTGGAGATTCAACGATCCGACTTACTGTGCTGAAGAGTGTCATGTGGTCAGGATGTTGCTCAGACGAGAGAATAATTTTGAGGGAATAGACATCGGAATTATTTTTATCTTTTTAAAACATTTAAATAAAAGCTTATTTTTAAAAATATTTTTATTAAATTTTTTAAATCTATATGAAAACTTTAAGCTAATATCATTGTATGTTCTAAGCCGTAAAATTTAACCATATACACTAAATTTAAAATGCTTTATGTTTATTACTTCATATATTGAGTTACAGGACATATTATATTAAATTATATTTCCTTGAAATATCTGAAAAGAAATCTTATTTTAGTAAAGTCATATTTGATGAAAAAACCATTCAATGTCCTGTATTTTGTAGGCTTAGGTGATCTATCTTTAACCATATTATTTATATCCATTGTGTAAAGTAAAATGGTCATAACCCACACAAATAAAATTTTACAGGAGGCACAAAAAGCGTGTTTTGATGATTTTGGGCCATATGCAGATTATGAATTATACACAACCTGGAAGTGCACGGAGACTTCTAAAGTGGTGTTTAATTGTCATAATCTAATTTTAAACAAATAAAGTGTCTAAGAAAAACTTTTATTTCAGTCTTTTTTATTGGTTTCAATTTTTACAAGCTCATCTTTTTTCAAACTTAAAAGCTAAATTTAGATCGACATTTGCAGCTTACATCCTTTTGATAGAACGTGTATGAAGTTTGATACATTGTGATTATAGGAAAAACGCTGTTTTTAAAAAACTGTAGGTGACGTCCTTTTTCCTTTCCACAATCGGTATATACACACAAATAAACTTACATTCCCTCCACCGCCCATCACTGCTTTCTCCCCCGTTAATTTCATATATGTTGCCTATGTTATGTATACTCGACATCTTGTCATAGAGTACTATGTTAATACTCTATGCCATACTATAATTGTAACAATAACCTTTCAACGCCCAAAACCGATATCCTACTCTCTTCCATTTAGTTCAATTCAAGAGTTCAAATTGACCGGTCATCGATCCAGTAAAGACGCCTTGAAACTCACGTTGTTATTATTCGATTATAAGATTAGTGATTTATATAAAAGTTTACAATTATGACATATGGAAATAAAAGTTTAACCAAACATTTAAACAGTGTTTCAGTAAAAATTATTATCCATAACACCTATTTTCGGCAACTGTTTGAGAATTTCACTGTACTTGTATTCAATATCGAAATCCCAGGATTGGAGGCCCTAATTGCATCCAATAACTTAAATTTAACAATAACGGCAAACAATTTAAACAAAAGCTCAAATGTATGCTAAAGTTATCTTTTTACGGCATTAAGCACTAGTTGGAATATATTAGTTGGCGAACATGCGCCGAGATCCATCTCGCGGTAAGTTCAACTTAATATAAAATATTTACATACAAACCGGATGTGATGTTTCGTAGCAGGACGAACAGAAAAAGACTGTTTGCTCTTATGAAGTTGGCTGCAGTGAGCCTTCATGGTTTTGTAAATATTTGATCATCCCCTACCCACTAGCAGGAGAATCTTTTTCCAAGAAATAACGAAAATAAATGCTTTACAACCAGATTCCTGAATAATTTTATTCGGTGTTACTAATAATGATTCGTCTTAAATAAACTATATTCAAGAATATTATATTTAACTAGACACATCTGTCGCCTGCTGTGGCCCAGTTGGTTAAAGCTCGCTCTACCGATCACGCAGATCTGGGT
This sequence comes from Himalopsyche tibetana, assembly GCA_030503985.1. Taxonomy (NCBI): domain Eukaryota; kingdom Metazoa; phylum Arthropoda; class Insecta; order Trichoptera; family Rhyacophilidae; genus Himalopsyche; species Himalopsyche tibetana. The sequence goes on along the minus strand of JAPJYX010000052.1, from coordinate 1,119,380 downwards.
TCAATTCCCGGTAAGATCACAGTGAATTTGAGAATTATTCAACTCAAAGTTGTGATCGAAGACTGGGTGTTTGTGATGTAAATTTACATTATTTTCTCTCCTCCCATCCTTCTGATCCTTTAATAACTGGTTTTAGCAATAGCGATTAGTCAACCACTAGTCCTGTTTTACCCTTATCCTTCTTTCCTAACTACTCACTTTGAAAAAAAGTTGAGCGGCTGAGTAACAAACAGTTCTCGTAGAAAAAAAACTTCTGTTGAGATACTTCCATTAGGAAGCCATGTGCTCCACATCGGGAGCGGATATGGATTTTTAAAAAAAGACAAGCCCGTTTCACAGGTGTGTTAGAGAAATCATATCCCAGCATATTTTTTACATATGTATTTAAAATTTGGATTCAGAGGTAAAAGTTAACTTTGGTAGATAACTTAGGTAATGGAAGTTTGTTTTTAAAATTAAATAAAATTTGATAACTTGTGTTTTTTTATTTAATTCATTTCCGCTCCCAATTTGAAGCATACGGACTTCTACGAGAACTCTTTGTTACTCAGTCACTTAACCTCTCTTCTTCAAAGAGAGTAAATAGGGATAGAAGGATAGGGCCAGGGCAGGACTTGTGGTTATCTAATCGCTCTCGCTACGCACAGTTATTACAGGATCGGAAAAGACTATTTTAAAAGCATCATCAGATATGTAATAAATATTTGACAAAGCAGCTGATGTCAATGCGCCAAATATTTTAAAGTTGGAAGATCATACGAGATAAACTCGATGAGAATTGTCACCACGACTTAGATCTTAAATTTAAATAATCTGAATTAGACATTGGTCTTACTGGGAATCAAACCCGGACTTGCCTGATCGGTAAGGCAAGCTCTAATCAACTAGACCACAGCGTTCGATTCTGCAATTGATTTATTAAAACCAATCAATTATCTAACTCGAGAAATAAAAATATAAAAATTAAAAACTGTGAAACGATGTACATTTTTTAAATAAATAGTACATTTGGCGTTTTTTTAAGATTCATTTATTTTCTTTAAATTCGACACACCCGAAGTATTGATAATAAATAAAAAAAAACAACATGTAACTCCATTGAATACGGAATAACAGAAATTCATCTCTTGTGGGGATCGAACCCACGACCTTTGGATTAGAAGTCCAACGCGCTATCCTCTGCGCCAAAGAGACGGTGAACTACGTCACTAAAATTGCAAACATAAAAAGACACTCTCAATATCATTAAATTATTAATTAAAAATATTATGTTATTGGATGCTGATTTTTTTGCACGGCTGTTTTGCCTAGAAGTTTTTCTCGAGGTAAAAAGCATTGTTGTGGAGTGAGCTAAAACAAACGACACCGACTCCGGTATGAAATTAAAACCCAAATCTGAATTTATTTTTTCAATCTAGAGTAATTATCAGTGTATTATTATAAAAGGCATGGATGTATGTGATGTCTTGAATTCCCTCCCACCGATCCTATTATCTAACAACGTATCCTGTCCTAGTTTTATCCTTCTACTTTTAGGGTGTGCACTGTCAATACTTGGTGGAAAGGCATTATATTAATAAAAACACAATATTCCTTTGTACTTTATTCCTCTTTATTTATTTGTGATTACTTTCAGTCGCCACTTGACATTTTTTCATCTTAGATTACTTTTCAATTATATGTTAGATGTGTTATGGATATATTATTACTAAAACACTTAATTTAAATTCAATGTTGGTTCAACTTTATTTCATACATATAAATTTACACTTTATAAATAAATCACTTAATCTTATTTATCAAAATGATATGATATGAGTATCGAGGAGTTTCTACTTGGCTATCGACTTTTCGATTTGAACTCTCGATTTGAACTGAGCTAGATTTGGAGAGAAGGATATTGGTTTAGTTAAAAGGTTTATTGTTACAAGTTTTCATAGATAATTTAACATAGCACTCTATGCTATAATGCTGTGTATACATAACTAGGGCATCCAATCCCGGGACCCGGGATCCCGTTAAATTTTCTGATCCCGAAATTCCGGGATTGAGATGGCCGCGATCTCGGGATTTCGAGAATAAGAAATTTTGAGCAAATCTAAAAATTGGCAAATTCAAGATTTCAAATTCTTCGGTGAGCTAAAAAAAACGAGTTTTTGTGAGAATCTGGGAAAAGCATACCAAATCGGGGATTTTAAATTCCTCGGTGAGCTAAAAAAACGAGTTTCTATGAGAAGTTGGGACAAAGTATAGCAAACTGAGGATTTCAAATTCTTTGGTGAGAAAATATCAGTCCCGGGATTAGATAACCTATACATAACAGATGTGTTAAACGTTTTTATTTTGTGTTATTTTATAATCACTTATAATGTAATTGTTAATTTCTTTTCAATGTCAATTGTTGTTTACAACTTTTTATTTACAACTATTTTTGTATAAATAGGATTGTTAAAATATATTTTTTATCAGTTGACAATGCTCGCAATGAGAGAAACCGGTCCTGACCTATTAAATAAAGTGGAATAAAGTACAAAGGAATGTTGTGTTTTTATTAATTATCCTTCTACCCCTATTACTGTTGGATAAAAGAGGTTGATCAACTGAGTAAAAAGCAGTTCTCTTATAAACACATGTTGAGAGAAACTCCATGAGGAGTATATAATCTCCACATTTGTAGCGGATAGGTTAGTAAAGCGGGAAGAATTTTTAGATGTCTTTTAACGTTACTGTTAAAATAATACCGATCCCGGATTCGGAATCCATATTAACCGTGACCCCTGATCCCGGGATTGAAAGCTGTATTACCGGCCTATATAAAACTGCAGTTTACCTTTTTGCCGTTAGTGGAATTACTACTGCGTATTTGAGTTTTAGGTAACACGCTGTAGAGGGTTGATCGAGTTAGAATTGCATGTGCAAACTTCATCCCTCTATCAACAGACCTACAGCAAACATGTTTCTGTAATTGGTTTAAAAGTTTGTAAGCACAGTGAGGGATTTCACTTAATAGAGGAATATATTTATTAAAATTATGCACGATCTTAATATAATTAAAAGTGTAGTATTAAAAATAAAAAACATACTTTTTAAAACCATTAAAATGACGAAGGTAAAAACCGATACAGCTTCATTTATACAAAATTAAATAACACTTATAAAATCACAATTGATATTGGAGGAGCTCGACATTCTTGTTAAATTTTTATTAAGGCCGGCAAGCCGCTTGTTGATTTATGAGAAAACAATATTTTTAGGTCAAATTAGTATAAAACTGCAATTTCTGACTTATGTATTATCTACGTTAGTTTAAGTATACACAGTAGTACATTTTTAGTAATTTACATTGATAAGTTTACGGTAAATTGCATATTGTTACATGTTATACGTGTTTTAAGAAACAGTCGATTGCTTATTTAAATATTGCATATAATTACATAGTAGTGATAAAAAAATTTGCTCTTTTCTAGAACACCGCGAATAGTTTTGAGATTAAACGAGCCTCTTGTTAAAGTATTGACAGCTCACCGCTGGTTATAAGCAAACTAATAATTTGTAACGTTTTTTGTGTCAGATTAGGCAAAAGTCCATTCATATTTCTATATTATAACTATCTATTTAATATAACATATCGATGCTAGAAGCTTCAATTTAATTTGCTGTTAAATCACGGCTTTGAATGTGTTACTTGAGAACCTCTGGCAGCAGATATACTCCCTTACGAAAGAATACAAAGTTTAAACATACATGAAAAATGTTTGCTTCTTCATTTTCCTACCTGAAAATTATAATTATTTATATTGCAATTATGAGTACACATTTTCAGTTTGACTTCAAATCATATCATTTCAGAAAACAGCATTTTTTAATAGATTTTTTCGATTTTTGTTCAAAAGTATAGATGTTTGTGATGTCTGAAAACTCCCTTCCGTTAATCTTACAATTAACAGAGCGTAGCGAGAACGATTAGTTAACCATCATTGCTGTCCTAGCCCTATTCTTGTATGCAGTACCAGCACGTGGTTATTTGGCGCCCTAGGCAACGGTTATTGCCGCCGCCCCCATTTTAACAAAACGACCCATTTTTTTAAAATAATGAACAAAAAAAAAACAATTATCAATCATAAGTAATATATTTTTTTATATATATCCATTTCGGCTTCTAATGAGAAGCATATGGCTTCCAAATGGAAGTATCTCGACAGAAGTTTTTCGAATAATATCGAAAGATAAATAATTACAACTAAAAAATACAATAAAAATCAAAATAAAATAAAATGTGCTATTATTTATTATTATTAGAGAATGTAAAAATAATTTTAATACTCAATTTATGCGCCCGTTAACTTTTCCGGTTCTAAGCTCAAGAAATGCGACCCCAATATCCACATTTTCTTAAATATCTATTTTAATATGGGTGATACAATGTTTATAATTAAGGTATTCTTACATCATAGTTGTTTGGACCTTTTGTAGTTTATATAAATACGCGATAACGCGATAACGAGATAAGCGCCCGCAATAATCGATCGTTCGTAAGATAACTGGACTAAACTCGTCAGTTGCAATTTCATGTGTGTGCTGGGATGACGTCTTTCTTACGCGCAACTTAAAATACGATTATTTATTAAAAAACCACGGATTTTTATAAAAAAAAAATGTATGAGGAAGGATGCAAAGAGATATTTTCAAGCCTTTAGACTATTTTTTTTTTGAAATTCATAAGAATAAGGCCAATAATGAGGAAACCACTGGGGTCCCTAAACGACCCCCAGCCGCGAGAGTTAACGGTCTGTGCCTTGAACGGTTGCTTTTTTCGCCTATAAGGTGGCGCCAGCTCTGCTTATATGTACACCTACTCTACGAAAAAAATGGTTGAATAATTGAGTGACAATTAATACTTGCAGAAAATGTCTCTTAAGGTATAAGAAGGTATATTGTTAATTATTAATTTTTACTGAAACACTTATTGTATGTTGGTTCAACTTTTATTCCACATACATAATTATTACATTTTACATAAATCACTCATCATATAATCAAAATGTATACGACGTGAGTATCAAAAGTTTTTACTTGGCTGTCGACCTTTCGACTTCAACTCTCGTTTGTAACTGAAATGGGAGGAAACATAATTAATTATTTGTTCGTTGAAAAGTTATTGTTACAATAAATTGGCATAGATAATTTAACATAGCATAGAGGTAGATGTTGAATATACATAACAATACATTGGAAACGGATATGGATTTAAAAAAATGTTGGTAATGGGTTTGATGTAAGGGGTGAGCGATGTTTTTAATACCGTTTATGTTACATGGAATTATTTACTCAAAATATAATATATTGTACTCTGATATTCATTATGTAAATAGTGTAAATTTCGAAACAATACAGCTGATGCGTTTGCCGATCGAAGGCACTTTAGGGCGCGTCGAGGGGTGAGAAAGGGTTAATATATTCCGGGGCACTTTCGGTCATTTAGCGATGAAAGGGTTAAATAAGTTAAGTTTAAATATAAACATAACGACAGCAGACTTCACACATTTATATTGACGTTCTCGGTTAGGGCTGATTTGGTCCAGTGGTGCGGAAGAATTTAGCATTTAACACTAATGGTAATATTGTATTTAGCTCTACCCAAACTTCTGTCCTGCAAGGGTACTCAAAAATGTATCTACTACTGCAAGGGTGGAACGTAGGAATTGTACGAAAGCTCACTTATAAAAAAACCTGTTTTTCAATTTCAATATTTCTTAAAACTTTGTTTAATCTAGTTTTTGAAAGCTTACAAAAAACGATATTTTAAAAAAAATGTCCACTTCCACTGTAGTGCATATGGACTCCTAATGGAGTTTATCTCACCGGAAGTGTTTCTACGAGAACTGCTTATTATTCAGTTGCTCAACTTTTCTTTTTCTCTAAAGAGAGTAGGGACAGAATGAGGACATGCCTAGTAGAAGAAATTAAGGAATCACATACATTCTAGGATTTCGGGATTGAGAAAATTAGAGAAAGTTTCGCGAGGTGTAAATTTTTTTTTGTAGTTTTGGGGAATTTCGTAAATTCCTGTGTTTTTCGTAAATCCTAAAAGAGCTAAAAATAAAAAAGGTCCCACGCTGATAATTTTTGAAAATCCGTAAATTCCCGGGATTTTGGATTTGAAATTCCTGGAAGAGATAAAAAAAGCTTTCATTCTGATAATTTTAGAAAATTCGTAAATTCCTGAAATTTTGGATTTGAAATTCTTGGAAAAGCTTAAAAAAATGTTGAATCTTCAATTCTCAATCCTAAAATCCCGGGATCACAAAAAGGATCCGGAATTAGATGCCACAATAACTATGACGTTAATAAAATTCGATGTGAACTTACTATGTCAGTATTGCCAAAATAGGCGTCGTATAGTCCTTTAATTATCGTCGTATATTATTAACGCGGTTTTTTTTGTTTTGTTCGCAGAGTTGGTATCCTTAAAGCAGCGCAGCCAAAACCACCTGTCGCGATCGCGTGCTTCGCTAGGATCTGAATTAGACCTATCGAGGCGGGCGAGGCGAAGGGACCTAAGGGGCAGGTAAATATTATCTGGTGATATATAATATTTGCATGTCAGCGTTTAACAAACAGTATGTTTGCGTCTGTATTCATAAAATCAGTATCTCCTGATTGCTAGGCTATCGACCAGGTAGGCCGACAAGTTAATTAATATCTGTAAAGAAAGATATGATAAGCAAAAAATAGTACACTCTATGGATAGTACCCGACGGTCGTACAGAACGTCCCGGAATCCCACCGTTTAAAAGAAGTTGTAGGCAGGACTAAAAGCTCTCCGGAGGCGCCCGCAGAACGTAACCCAGCCAGACCCAACGACTATTTATGACCTGCTGACCTCTCCGTGGCGTCCATCAGGAAATGAAATGAAGTTGTAGCCAATAGGGCATCCAATCCCGGGATTCGGGATCCCGTTCAATTTTCTGATCCCGAAATTACGGGATTGATACGGCTGCGATCCCGGGATTTCGGGATTGAGAAATTTTGACCAAATCCCGAAAATTTACATGAAATTGGCAAATCGAGAATTGCACATTACTCGGTGAGCTAAAAAATAAAACGAGGTTTTGTGATAATCTGGGAAAAAGTATACCATATCGGGGATTTCATATTCCTCGGTGAGCTAAAATAAAAACGAGTTTCTTTGAGAATCCGGGAAAAAGTATACCAAATCGGGGAATTCAAATTCCTCGGTGAGAAAATCTCAATCCCGGAATCTCGGAATCCTGGGATTCAAAATTAATCAATCCCGAAATACCGAGATTGGAAAAAGGCTCCGAAAAGCGAAGGTTTACTGATTAACTGAAGATAATCCACGATAGAAGCCAGGGTTGAACCATCCCTTAGGGACGTTATGACTCAGGTTTTGGTTACTTAACTTTGGAGTTAATCACCTTGTATTATTAAAACGAAAAATTGATTCAATCAATGCCAAATTGTACGTTTAATCAACTCTAATAATCAGATAATTTAAAAATAACACAAAAAATGCTAATACAGATAAACTTTTGAAAAACCAAGAAAATTGTTGGTATTCTCAAGGTCCTTACACGATCGTTTTTTAACATCTTACTACTGAACCAGACCAGCACCTTATCAGCGGTGGACTGGTAATACGTTAACAAGGAGCTCGCTTAATCTCAAAGAAAATTCTCGGTGCTCTGGGGAAGGAGTCAATTTTTTTATTCCAATTATACTATATTGTATTTATTTCAATTATACCCAATACCCAAATAAACAATCGATTGTTAATTAATACACTTATATTATCGACTGTGGAAAGGGAAAAGGACGTAACCCACACATATCAAATTTTACAGGAGACGCTAAAAACGTGTTTTGATTATTTTGTGACATATGCAAATTATGAAACATACACAACCTTAAAGTGCAGGGAGACTTCTAAACTGGTGTTTAATTGACATAATCTAATATTAATTAAAGAAATTGTCTCGGAAAAACCTTTATTTCAGTGTTTTTCATGGTTTTATTTTTTTACAAGGTCATCTTTTTCAAACTTAAAAGCTAAATTTAGATACCAATTCGGCATTTTCAGTTTCCATCCTTTTGATAGAATGTGTGTTGTATACATTGTGATTATTGAAAAAAAAGCTGTTTTGGAAAATTGATGGTTATGTCCTTTTTCTTTTCCACAGTCGATATGTAACACTATGCAATATATATATATATACACTATAAATATACTACTGTGTATACTGAAGCTGTCGTAGATAATATATGTCAGAAATTGCAGTTATATACTTATTTTATCTGAGAATATTGTTTTCTCTTAAATTAACAAGGGGCTCGCGCGAGCCCCTACGAGCCCACTCCAGCACACCCCTGCACCTAATCTGTTAACACCTGTTGGTAAATTGTATCAATCTCGGGCACAAGTTACTTAATTTTTTATGACCATTTATATATCGACTGTGGAAAGGAAAAAGGAAGTAACCCTCCATTTTCTAAAACAACTTTTTTCGATAATCACAATTTATACTACCGACACACATTCTATCAAAAGGATGGAAGCTGAAAATGCCGAATTGGTATCTAAATTTAGCTTTTAAGTTTGAAAAAGATGACATTGTAAAAAGTTAAAACCATGAAAAAAGACTGAAGTAAAGGTTTTTCCGAATCAATTTCTTTAATTAATATTAGATTAAGTCAATTAAACACCAGTTTAGAAGTATCCGTGCAATTCAAGGTTTTGTTTAATTGATAATGTGCATATGTCACAAAATCATCAAAACACGTTTTTAGCGCCTCCTGTAAAATTTGATATGTGTGGGTTACGTCCTTTTTCCTTTCCACAGACGATATGATTTTTCCAACTATCTCAAAACAAAGTTTTATTATGACATACCACCAACAAAATTGAAAAAAAATCTACTGTGCATTAATACCAATGTTAGTTTGTTTTGCTAATAAAAATTTTGTTTTTTTTTTTCTTCAGATTGAAACTGGCGACTAGCTTAGCACTGGCGAGCAGCGGGGAGGCGCCACTGCTGGGGGCGCCAGCCCCCACACCCGCGAATCACCTGCCGCCACTGCCCGTCGATAGGTGAGGAAATAATATTTCATAATATGGATTTGATTCCAAATTAGAACCTACAACCTTTTGCCACCACAACATCCATCGTTGAAAAAAATTGAATGAAACAATAAAAAAATATGTTAAAGACAACTTCAGTTTTCCAAAAAAAAAAAAAAAAACAATAGTTTGTACTTTTTGTAGTACATACAGTATACAATTAAGTTTAAAGCGCAAAAAAAAGTTACCTTCCTACCTCTGGAATATATAATGACAATTGTGCAAATATGGCCGCGCAGGGTTGGAGACAACTGTGACACAAAAAATTAAAATGATAAATGTAAATTTCAGAATTAAACGCCCAGGTAAAATTTTATGTCCATTGACCGCTTTTGTTAGTCTTGTTTCTAAAGTAAAGTTTATTTTTCTTAACGTTGTGAAAGTGTTAAGAGTCAACAAGAACCGTTGAATTATAAAAGTGTATCCAAGTGAATATTTATTTTGTCCAGAACAGATGTTCTCAAACGATGTGTCGTAATATATTCGATGGATTAGGTGAATTCGGTTGTGTCGTAAATTGGAGTAAATATTTAGTATTAAAATATATACATATTCTGCTCCTAATATGTCTTCCTAATGAATGACCTAATGGAGGTATACATTTTAACCGGTTCTAAGCTCAAGAAATGCGACCCCAATACCAACATTTTCTTAAATATCTATTTTAATATGGGTGATACAATGTTTATAATTAAGGTATTCTTACATCATAGTTTTTTGGACCTTTTGTAGTTTATATAAGTATGTGATAATGCGATTACGCTATCAGGCGATAAGCTCCCGCGATAACGATCGTCCGTAAGGTAGCTGAGAACACTCGTCAGTCGTCAATTCATATGTGTGCTGGGATGACGTCTTTTTTACGCGCAACTTAAAATATGATTATTTATTAAAAAAATCACGGATTTTTATAAAAAAATGTATGAGGAATGATGCAGAGAGATATTTTAAAGCCCTTGGACTATTTTTTTTTTGAAATTCATAAGAATAAGGCCAATAATGAGGAAACCACTGGGGTCAAAAAAGATCCCCATCGGCAGAGACGTATTTTTCTAGTCTCCGAGCCGCGAGACTTGACTATAAACTTTAAATTTTATTTAAAAAAATATTTGACATTACAGCTTATGCTAATGCGTCAAATATTTTGAAATTGAAAGATCATACGAGATATATTTGATGAAAATTTGTGTTAGTCACGTGAGTTTAACTCAAGGAGAATATACATCACAACAGACATCTTGACAACAGTATCTTAACAGAAAATTTTCTACGTTGCACAACTTATCTTTTTACAAAGAAAGTAGAGATAGAAAGGAAAGGCTTAGGATAGGACTAGAAGTTAACTAATCACTCTCGCTTCGCTCCGTTATTTTAGGATTAGAAAGATGAAAAAGAATTTTGAGATATCACAAACATCCATGTATCAAAAAATCGATTATTCAGTTAGAGAAATGCTGTTCCTACTGGGATTTGAACCCGTAAGATCCGTCAAGTAGATGTATTTCATCTATATAATTGCAAAATTTTCTGTTTTTAAAAATGCCAACAACTCTCGATATTTCTGATCGAAAATTACGGCTAATTTTGAAACCACCTTAAATAATTAACTTGTAAATAAACATATGGCCTCCTAATGGAGATATCTCAACAGAAATTTTTCTACGAGAACTGATTGTTACTCAGTTGCTCAACCTCACTTTTTTTCAATGTGAGTATTAGGGAAAAAAGGATAAGGCTAGAACATTACTAGTGGTTAACTAATTGCTATTCCTACACCCAGTTATTAAAGAATCAGAAGGATAGGAGGGGAGTAAATAATGTGAATTGACATCACAAACACACAGTCTTCGATCAAAACTTTGAATTGAATAATTCTCAAATTCACTGTGATCTTACTGGGAATCGAACTCAGACCTGCGTGATCGGTAGAGCAAGCTCTAACCAACTAATCTACAGCACTTTTTTTTTAGCTGGACATACTTTGAACTAAATCATCGAAAGTACGGAAAAAACAAATGAAAACCAGAAGCAAAATTTATTTTATTATTTATGTCACATTTATGTATTTTTGAAAAAATCTTCTTTTTAAGTTTCAAGCCCTACTTAAATAATTGTTCGAATTATGTTTTCACTGCAAATTTTAAATGCTTTATATGTGTTATTCAAATTTGTAATAATAAATCTACTTTGCTACAAACACACAGTCTTCGATCACAACTTTTAATTGAATAATTATTAAGTTGGTTTCCCACCACCACCCGTTGTGTATATGCAGCCAACGTTTAATGGCCGCCTTCCACAACGCTATCGACAGAAAAAAAGGAGTTTACCCCTCACATTCATGGCCCGAGCAGAACTGCACGGGACTGATTTTGAACCATGCACTAATGTTCTTAAAATAATAATAATACTAATAATAATAAAAGTGTGACTAGCTCAGCCACTTAAATCAAGTTGATATTAAGTATCTTGTGTACAGTCCGTATACTGAGAGCTCGTCGATGTAGACGAGTTTGATGACTCTAGAGAGGAGTCAAGATTGTGACGATCCCCATATAAATTGGCAAACTTTTCAAATGCCGTGAAGTTAGCTTTGGTTGCAATCAAGTCAGCGTGGGCTATTGGGCCCGTGTGAGGACGGACCACAGCAAACAATTCTGCTCGTTCGGACTCTTACTGGGAATCGAACCCAGACCTGCGTGATCGGTAGAGCCAGCTCTAACCAACTGGTCTACAGCAGGCCATTTGTACACAAATATACATATATCACTAATTTAACTACCGAAAGTAGTTTCAACCGGTTTTGAAAGTAAGCACTTAATATGTTGTTAAAAGATTGTTTGATTATTTTTAAAAAGAGGTTTAGTTTCTGAATAACAAGCATCTACCGTAAAACTACAGTTTTTTAATATAAAAAACAATTGCAACATATGTCATTACTTTTGGGGTGTCACAATATAAAATATTTGACCATCACTGGACCAGTGTTAAAGTAAAATAATTTTTCATTTTAAATTATTTACTCTACCTCGAAGATGTTTTCAAATATTACTGCGGCAAAGCTTTTTTTTAAACAAAGCGGATAAGCTGTGCCAAGTGAGGTTTAAAATCGTCTACAAACGGCTGCGGCGCTGAAAGTGTTAGTGAACTTACGACACTCGCCTGAATTGGTTACGAGAGCAATTTTGAACAAGGTGTGATAAACAGTTATATATATTTATATTTTAAATAATACTATTATGTTTAAAATGAGTAAATCGACCCGCAATAGACATAAAAATGTAACAGTCAATTCATGAATTGTATAAGAGAAGGTTTTTTTTTAAATGACTTATACAATTAGTAGTATATGTCATGTCGATTTATCGATTTCTGTTCGAAGGCATGGATGTTTGTGATGTCTAAAAATTCCTTCCCACTTTTCCTTCAATAACTTGGCGTAGCGAGAGCGATTAGTTAACCACTAGTCCTGTTCTAGCCTTATCTTTCTATCTCTACTACTCTCTTTAACAAAAGAGAGGTTGAGTGACAAAACAATTCTAGTAGAAAAACTTCTGTTGCGATATTTTCATTAGTAGGCGATATGCTCTACATTGGGAGCGGACATGGATAAAAAATATTTATACATATACGGTCAATGCCTATCGTGATATTATTATATAATAAAATTACTTTCAATTCTTTAGATAGTTTCGTTACTTTGGCTTTACGAATAAAACAGTAAGAACTCAAAACGCTACAATGCACAAAATAACATCTATGCCATTCCCTCATTTTAAATTCAATAAAATAAAATATTTATTACAGACAATAAATACATGAAGAATATAAATGAGTGAATTGTATAAATGAATATTATTTCATGTAAGATAACCGCCCCTGCATATACAAGGGGTGCATTGATCGAATGCCACATTGACCGGCCGCCAGTGGAATCAAGCGAGCGAGACAACACTCTAATATTTTTGTCACTGACTTGCGTTACTAAAATTGCGTTTTATGTCAATAATTGTTCAATATCACTAAAATGTTTGCTCCATGTGAACCCCGGTTGAAAAACGCTGATCTAAAGAACTGAATGTAATCAAACAATTTTATTTTAATATCAGGATAGGCATTTACCATATATTACTATTTACCAACTGAACTTAAGGAATTCTTTTTCGGGCTTAATAAAAGAAAAACCTTCCCCTGTCAAACTTATAAATTGTGTTCTGCTTATTACGGATCGATATTATAATATATGTGCATATTAAGGAAAATTGTACGCTTAAAATTTACTTTAAAACAGTTACTTCCTACAAATATAATTTCAAAAACAAACAGAAAACAATATTATGTGAGAAAATGTATTCAAAAGTCAAAATATACTATTTAATAAAGCGATACTCTGCTGTGGGTATTGGCTTTCGGCAATAACTATATCAACAATCATTTGGCTGATAGCTAGTATAAGCTATTTTATATATCAATATTGAACTCCACTGCCTTCTAACACTTCGAGTAAGGGGTGTAAAACGCGGCCGAGTGTTCATTTGGGACGATTTAAATATTCCTACCTGTGGCTCCCACAGGACGTTGCCGCTCTGCAGGTGTTATTAAACAGGAGCTTGTATCGCAAGCTCGCGGCCTTCTGTCTTTTTATTATCTTTATTTTACTGTTAAATTATGCTCTATTTCAAAGTTTATTTACCAGATGACACTATTACCTTATACGTTCTGGCTTTATATAACGTTGTGTAATCAAAACTTCAATACGAGGTTCGATGTGTATACAGAAGAGAGATAATAATAAACAGAAACGATGAAGGAATGCAGTCCTGTCTCACTCCAGTTAAGATCCTGAACCATTCGTTATTTGAGTCACCAATTCTCACACAGTTTGCACTATTCTGGTGATTTGATAATGGACATCATCTTTAGCGAGGTACTATATCGACTGTGGAAAGTAAAAAAGACCAACACATATCAAATTTTACAGGAGGCGCAAAAAACGTGTTTTGATCATTTTGGGCCATATGAAAATTATGAAATATACACAACCTTAAAGTGCACGGAGACTTCTAAACTGGTGTTTAATTGACATAATCTAATATAAATTAAAGAAATTGTCTAGGAAAAACTTATATTTCAGTATTTTTTCATTAATTATTTTTTTTACAATGTCATCTTTTTCAAACTTAAAAGCTAAATTTAGATACTAATTCGTCATTTGCAGCTTGCATCTTTTTGATAGAACGTGTATCAAGTTTGATACATTGTGATTATCGAAAAAAAAACCTATTTTGGAAAAACTGTGGGTTACGTTCTTTTTCCTTTCCACAGTCGATATGCATCCAGTATCTTCCATGACGAAGGTCAATGCAAATTATTTAGTGTCTTCTTATAGTCGAAGATACAACTAACAAAAGCGCTTTCAATTACTTTCCTCCGATCGAGGATATATCTACATACATTAAGAAGACATCCATTCGATGTATTCGAAGGAGCTGAAGGATGCTGGCATGTCTTGGAAGACAGGAAAACACGGAGATGGCGTGGAATACAGAAACAAGTTTTTAATAACAAAAATATATAAATACATAAACCATTCCTGTTAATGAATCTCATTTACATTAACAACCCTATTTTTTCGACTCAGTTTCAGTTGTATGATTTCATCAACGGAAAATTCTTCAATAATTTTGAATTAATCATTTTAAAACTCCGCCATAAGAAATTGCTTACTTTGGGAGTAAAAATCTTTTTTTAATATCTTGGCTAGTAGCCAAATATTTTTTTAATTCTTCTTGGACGTTAAGCTTCTTTGCACTATAGCAGTGCTTCCCAACTTTTTTCATTCCACGGCCCCCTAAATCTAAATAAAATAATCCGCGGCCCTCCTCAAAACAAAAAATGAAATCGTGTATAGTTTTGGTGGGTCGCAAATTCGAAATCCTCTTTCCCCAGATTTTCTCCGAAACGTTTTTTTTTAGCTCTTTCAATTCCAAAATCCTATAAATTTTTGGGATTTGCTGAAAAATTCCGGGATTTCGGGATCAGAAAATTGGACAGGAATGGAAGCACTGCACTATAGGATCAATTAATGTCTTAAAAAATACAATGAAGTAAAAACATCTCTCGAATATAACTGATATATTTTGTGATGTGATTGTGTGATCTAGGAAAATGTTTAAACCATAGATGTGATGTCTATTTCCCTTATAAAAATATGTCACAATTCATCGACTGCGTTTTATCAGAAAAATCTTGTAAATGAACCGTGTTATACGATGCCCAAGTCTATAGTGGTTTATTTTACACCAGTATTTACTAAATACTAAACTTTCTATCGACTTTCTCTTTTAACAGTGATATCACACAACTGAATGTAAACCAAAAATCAAGGCTGTGGAGTCGTGTAAAAAAAAGACGACTCCGACACCAAAGAATTTTTTCAATCATTATTATGTATGTATTCCATCAGATCATCTTAAGCCAGCCAAGCATGCAATGTCAACACGATGGAGTATTGTGGTTTGAATACACATCATTAAATATATTTATTTTTTTATAGCCAAAACACTGCGACTCTACGACTCCGACTCCTCTACTCAACAGCCCTGCGAAAAATATAAAAGACAGTTCAATTATAACAATCCATGGCAAAATCCTACCAATAAACTCGCTACGTTTTTTGTTTTGGTTTTGGATGAAAACACATGTTTTCGATAGGATAATAAAAAAGCAATGTATCGAAAAATTAATGAATAACATTTTTTTCAATTAAAAGACTCGAGCCTGTATACGTTGTAAACGAAAAGGACGAAGAGCGTTTATCGCTCTGGTACTAAACAGGTATTTCAAAGATGTTTTTTTTTTTAATATAATTAGTTTATATCCACTGGTTTTCAATCTCTTTTAAACTTTGGTTGGATTACCAGCTAAATTATTCAAAATTCTCACATAATATCTTCTTTCTTTTGTTAAATTCGTATCAAGTGAAAGTTTTGATATAACACATGAAATTTGAGTACCATCTAGGATCTAAAACTTTTAAAAGAAGCTTTTCTGAAGATTTTGTCACTAGCTGTAGAATAATAATTGACTACTTAAGAAACTTAAAGAGGAGAGAGGTTTTCGAATATTAATTAGTTTCATTTAAGGTTTGGCATTTGGTTTCTTCCTTGTATGACAGTCATGACACCAAAGCCTGAATATTCAAGGTAAAGAATAATACATCTCAAAGTTTTTGATTGCCAATACTTAGTAAAAAGAAATAACATTTAAAAAGTATTTTACCAATTTCACATTTATTTATGAGGATACCGATTTCGCTCGAAATTTCAAAAGCTGCGCGAAGGCTGCGCCGACTAGGGCATCCAATCCCGGGGTTCCGTTCAATTTTCTGATCCCGAAATTCCAGGATTGAGATGGCCGCGAACCCGGAATGAGAAATTTTGAGCAAAACCCGAAAATTTACACGAAATTAGGAAATTCAAGATTTTAAATTCTTCGGTGAGATAAAAAAAAAACGAGCTTCTGTGAGAATATGGGAAAAAGTATACCAAATCGGGGATTTCAAATTCCTCGGTGAGCTAAAAAAAAAAATGGGGTTTCTGGAAAAAGGCTCCGGGATTGGATACCCTAGCGCCGACCATGCGCGGACCGATCAACTATGAATTGAACAACTGTCTTGTAGTGCGCGCCAACCCGGAATGAGTGCGCGGAGGCTTCCCAACTGCTGCGCGCAGCTTAGAGGGAACGTTGAGTCGTAACTAGAATTTACTAATGAAATTTTTCAACAGATTTAAGTTAAAAATACTCGCCAATACCACAACCGGTGATGATCATTTTTTTAACAGTTAAAAACATATACGTTTGGCATTACAGCTAATGCCAACGCACCATTTTTTTTTAATTGAAAGATCATACGAGAAAAACTCGAGGCAAATTGACATCACAAACACCCACGTCTTAGGTCTGAAATTGAAATTGAAAAATCTAAATTTGACATTGACCCTACTGGGAACCGCACCCAGATGAGTCTAGTACATTGGTCGTCAAAGTGCGGCTCTTTGGCCCCTTAAGTGCGGACATTAATAGACAGATTTGGCTCCCAATATTTTTTTCAATTGTTTGCAATGTTCATATTTGGCTCTTTGGCGAATAAGTTTGCCGCCCACTGGTCTAGTCGATAGAGTAATCTCTTACCAACTAGACCACAGCGGGCAACAATGATCATGGTAAATAACTCGGGAATTAATACAAAGGATTTTTTCTTTTTTCCACTCCCAATGTGGTGTTTCTAAGAGAATTGTTTGTTTGTCAGTCGCTCAACTTCTCTTTTCCAAAGAGAGTAGTAGGTATAGAAGGGTAATGCTAGGACAGGACTAGTGGTTAAGTAATCGATCTCGCTACGCCTTGTTGTTAAAGAATCGGAAATGATGTGAGGGACATCACAAACACCCATGCCTTCGAACAGAAATCAATAAATCAATCGAAAAAATACTGTTAGCACTGGGACTCGAGCACGTGAGATCCGGGACGGAAGCCCTCAACGCTAACCGCTGCGCCATTGGACCCAACATTGTTTATTTTGACTATGCGAAAAAAGTCTTTTTTTGGCTTCTATTGATTTCTACTCGTATATCATCAGCTCATAATCGGGAGAAGTGCTTAGGTATTAATATAGTTGGGTAAATTGCATTTTAAGTTCAGTTAATTTTGAATTTTAAGTTAAGTCAAGTTAAGTCAGTTCAAGTTCATCCGTGCACTTGAACGCCTGAAGATGCCGAAAGGCGAAACCCGGGTCGTTAGTGACAAAATCTGTGAGAATGTACATAGTTTGAACAATTCAAATTTGCATTTTAAGCGTTGAATATTGACCAAGGCGTCCAGTGACAAAAAAATTAGAACATTATCTCATTCGCTCTGATCTTTTTTAGTCTCTGTGCATTTTACTTGTTATCGTTTGTTCCACGGGGACCCCGGTTGAGAAACGCTGATTTAAAGAACTTTAGGCAGTCAGACAATTATATTATAATATATTACTATTTACTAATCCAAATAAAAGAATCCCTTAATTGAACATAGTATGACAATAATTTAAAAAAATATATAAAAACTGTAAAATTTATTATATTTTCGGTTACGATTATCTGCCTATTGGTAACAACTGTATTCTTGGTATCAACAGTTTATCCATTTAAAAAAATCCACGCGTAACTAAGATAGTTATTGGATTTCATCTCTTGTGGGGATCGAACCCACGACCTTTGGATTAGAAGTCCAACGCGCTATCCTCTGCGCCAAAGAGACATGATAGCTGCAACGTTAAAATATTGATATGTTAATCAGAATGTTAATTGTTTGTCTGTACACAATATTGTCAGAGATAATTAATCGACTTTTAACAATGTTTGAAATAAATAATACATATGGCCATCTGATTCGCTTTGTAGATTCAACGACATCTGTGTAAAGAAACTGAATTATTGTTTTCAAATGATCACTGAAAAAATTTAAACGTAGTGTCAATTTGAAAATATAAATTTTAACATAATATGTTACAATTGATTAATGCGCTTAGTCAATGTACATTCAGCGCCGACACGAAATTATTTGGCGCCCAAGGCAACGGTTATTGGCGCGCCCCCTTTTAACAAATCTTTCTATTTTTTTCGAAATTGTGAAGAAAAAAAAAACAATCAGATCATTAGATTTTTTATATATATCCATGCCCGCTCCTTATGGGAAACATATAGCCTCCTAATAGAGGTATCTCAACATAAGTCTTCTACGTGAACTGTTTGTTACTCAGTCGCTCAACCTCTCTTTTTCGAATCATATAGAATACGATACATAATTACAACGAACAAATACAAACATCAAAACAAAATACAATGTAGTTTCCTATTATTTATTATTATTAGAGAATATAATAATAATTTTCATTTATACGCCCCCTAATGGTTTGCACTCTAGGCGGTTGCCTATTTCGCCTGTATGGTAGCACCGGCCCTGTTTACATCTTTACTATTTAATGTCTACATCGTTCATTGTAGACAGTTACAGTATACACGAGAGAACAAATTAATAATCTAACTATTCAATGTGTACATTAACAACAAAGGCGTAATAAAATTGTTTACAAACTTGAAAAGAATCACGCGTGCACTTATACTGTTGCCAACCATTCTCCATTGCTGCGCGCGCGCAATCACGCAGTTGTTGTGTTTAAGTGTCATCTGACATTTCACATAACCTCAAAAATGTGTACGTCTTGTTTTCATTATCGCCATCTTTCTCGTCAACATATTTAACCTAACCTAAGCTGTAATGTAATTTTTATTTTGATTTTCTCTTGTCAATATAAGAACTTAAACTAAATCTTAATGGAACGTCTATTCTGCTTAGCGCTCGTCAGTGAGGTTATACACTTATCTGTTAATTCATCACCGTTTAAATTCTCCATGTCGTTATTATAGTAGTATGTTAATAATGATGACTCTTTTTTAAATTTTCTAGGAATTGCATGCGACGCCGCTCGACGTACGCGAGCGGGCGCCTGCCTCGCTCCGGGGCCCCCGGATGGTCGTTCGTGTTCGACCCCGCCGGCAGACTCTGCTACTACTGGTCCATGGTCGTCTCCCTCGCTTTCCTCTACAACTTCTGGGTCATCATATACCGGTTCGCCTTCCAGGAGATCAACGGTGAGACCAATAAACCTTTTAAATCTTCGCCTTTATTAGGGCTTCCGGTGGAGACTTGTTTTTTAAATTTGAAGACTTCCAGATCAATCATTCAACAATATTTTTTTCCTACAATACACCTTTTTTAATTTTTATCACGCACGTTTTTTTGCATAACATAATTGATTTGTGTATTCTGGTTTCCATGTCTGTAATAATTTGTTGGCCGTAGTTTTTTTCGCATATTTTAAACAAAATTAATGATGTCTTTGAAATCGTTTAAATGACAATTTCAAAACTACTGTCGTTAAAAAATCTATTTTTAAAATAATAAACATAAAAGCTCCCCCAAACACGTCTTTCATAAATTAAACAAAATGTACTCACAAACTTTTTATAGTTAAAGTCCTCTCATGTTTTTTGTTTTACTTTCTTATTCCCAATACATTAATAAAAATATATTTCAACTCCTTATCAAAAAAAACAAACACATTCATTCCGTTTGCTGCAATAATGGACACAGATTTAATTTGAATACACAGTTATATACATGAGACTTAATAATGATAAATGATGAATCACGATATTGAAATAAGTTTGAAATCCCAGGATCATAACGAGGGTCAGATATTGGATGTCTTAGCCTTGATGTCAAATTAACTATTCTTGTTTATTCAATAACTATCGACAGTGTTTTTTTTAGAAGCATTTTGATTTGGTTTCAATAGGTTTAAAGATTGCAATTATTAACTGTATTGTATAATTTACTTTTCTTTTTCTAGGAGAAACACTCATAGTCTGGTTCTGCCTGGACTACTTATCAGACTTCCTGTACCTGGCAGACATTATATTCCACTTTCGTACCGGCTACCTGGAAGACGGCGTCCTCCAGACGGACTCCGGTAAACTGAGAAACCACTACATGAATTCCACGACCTTCTACATAGATTGCCTCTGCCTGCTTCCTTTGGATTTTCTCTACCTATCGATTGGCTTCAACTCGATTCTGCGGTCCTTCAGACTAGTTAAGATCTATAGATTCTGGGCGTTTATGGACAGGACCGAAAGACACACCAATTACCCGAACCTCTTCAGATCTACGAGTTTGATACATTACCTCTTGGTGATCTTCCATTGGAATGGGTGCCTGTACCATATTATCTATAAGAATAATGGTTTTGGAAGTAAAAATTGGGTGTACCATGACTCGGAATCCGCAGACGTCGTGAAGCAGTACTTGCAGAGCTACTATTGGTGCACGCTTGCGTTGACCACGATAGGTGAGTTGATTTTTTAAATATTGCATTCAGCTAATCTATCAACTATTATAAGTTGTCCTCTTTGAGAGGGCGCTATTACCGGGTGTCACAATAACTTACCTGTTGCGGTCATCACGCGATCCATTTTTCAGATTTCCCCTCTTCACAAACCCGTGCGAAGTTTCAGAATAACCTCCAGCAAACTCGAACGAATTGTTGTTAAAGCAATTGATATAAGTTATTGTTTTAACTTCCCAGGTGTGTAGGTATTACAAATAAAACAGTCAAAGCTATATTTTAGTTCCGATTTCAGCCGGCAACCAAGTTACAATCATAAACATTTTTCTTCGCCTTTCTTTGATTATTTCAATTCATTTAAACATTACAAAAAAAATATGTAATTAATTATGCATTTCATGTCATTTGAGAGGGTTAAGACTAAAGTGCTAAATCAATTAAAATCCCTTTAATGAATCAATGTTTATATTAGTTCTTTATGTATAAATTTTAAGTAAGATGTTAATATGTATAGTAAAATTTCAGCCATACGAAAAAAATATTGATGGGTTGACATTGCCAGAGCCTCTTTGGATAGAATCAGGGAAGGAAACCTCCCCTAATCCGATCTTCCAGATTTGGAGTAGCCCTGACAGTCTGGTTACATAATTATTTTTTTATAAAAAAGCAAAATTAAACAATAAAAGGCTCGGTCTCAGTCAACATGTGTAGTACATTATATAACAATCTTTACTCAATTAAGTACACACAATAATATTTATGAATAATGATAATATAACTAAATAAAACAAAATATGTCATTCATCTTTCTGGGGTTTCAGGGGGCGAATCCATTATTGACTTAAAGTCGCAATAACATAATAATAAAATGATTCCAAGTATTCGTAGATGCAATTGAATTCTAAGCTCAATTATAAATTACATATAAATTCAAGTTATTACGGTCAATAAGTTGACTGAAATACAACATTATCTCATTAACGAATTATCTACTTCAGTTACTAGATAACTACAATACATTTTCAAAATTTAGGACTACTTCCTCCTGCTTGATAACATGATGATAATAGTAATTAGAAAGATAGTCCTGGGTACAGCAACCCAGTGCTGATCCACAAAAAAATGAATAATTATTTCAATAATTTATACACGAAATTAAAATAATAGATTTACATGATTCCCTTTAAAATAAATAATAAACAAAAAAAAAAACTTTAGCTTTTCAATTCCTGTTGTTTCGTCTTCTTTCTCGCCTGGGACATCAGCGGATAACTCTTTGTGTTATTATTTTTAAACCTGAGTTTCTTCAACCTTCACAAATGTTATAATCCTTTGGATAGAATATCTCTGATAGTTATGCAAATTATATGTCACCAATGACGCTATTTTACAATTCACTGAGTTTATAAGTGATGTTGATCCCAGGCGAAAAAAAGATTACTCAAACAAACAATCAAACGTGACCTATCTCAATCAATGCCCTTTCTATACTTATTTTCTCGCGTAGAAAAACAGCTGAAGATCTACGCCGTGTTTTGTCACTTGGTGTTCTAAATTCAATATATTTCAAACAATTCTGTTTAATAATCATTAAATTATTATGTTTTTCTTTAATTTCCATTACTAGCAAGTGGTTTCTTTAATGAATACTAGTAAGAAATCTGATCTATAATATGCAAGGCGTTTTTTTAAGACCATTATATTATATATTCTCTATTAAAAAAAATGAGAAGGTGTCAGGGTCTTATAAAAAATAGTAAATTACGAAACTTGCATCTATTTAAGTGTTTTTTTTTTATTTATTTTGAATTAGTTTAAAATTTTATATGAAGTGAAGTAGCATGTTCCTAGAATTTAAAAACCTACGTTTTTTCTGAATACTGTCTTCATAAGTACTCAAATACATTTAATATTTTTTTTCATGACGTTTTTTTTCAAATTTAATCTGCGAGTAAACGAAACCAGTGGCGTAGAAAACAGGATATCAAATTGAATGTGTTTACTATATTTTTTTCACTTTCATAAAAATAATCAAAATGATCCCTTGTATTTTTTTTTAACTTGGTCGAAGGTAATTAAATAAATAAGTTGCTTAAATAGCACAATTCGTTAATACAAAAGCATGATCCGTGATTCGGATCATGACCTAAACGCGTGCAATATCAAAAAAATATATGTCAGTATTTGTTATCTAAATGAATTTGATATATTTGCTCTGCAAGACTATATTGTAAATTACCACTTTTTAGCTCAAACTAAATTTTTTAATTCTCAAATATACATGATATACTAGACATTTTTTTATCGACTGTGGAAAGGAAAAAGGACATAACCCACAGTGTTTCAAAACAGGATTTTTTCGATAATCACAATGTATCAAACTTGATACACCTTCTATCAAAAAGGTGCAAGCTGCAAAGGCCGAATTAGTATCTAAATTTAGCTTTTAAGTTTGAAAAAGATGATCTTGTAAAAAATTAAAACCAAGAAAACAGACTGAAGTAAAGATTTTTCCGGGTCAATTTCTTTAATTAATATTAGATTAAGTCAATTAAACACCAGCTTAGAAGTATCCGTGCAATTCAAGGTTTGTTTAATTTATAATTTGCATATGTCACAAAATCATCAAAACACGTTTTTAGAGCCTCCTGTAAAATTCGCTATGTGTGGGTTACGTCCTTTTTCCTTTCCACAGTCGATATGTAACACTATGCAATATATATATATACTATAAATGTACTACTGTGTATACTGAAGCTGTCGTAGATAATATATGTCAGAAATTGCAGTTATATACTTATTTTATCTGAGAATATTGTTTTCTCTTAAATTATGTGTGGGTTACGTCCTTTTTCCATTCTACAGTCGATATAATTTAACTAACTACCATTGAAAGGACAAAACGATGATATAATATCTAACTTATTTTTTTAAAAACTGACCGTCTTTATTTCCGGAGCCATGTTGTGATTTTCTTTCTATTCTTTATATTGCTTCAGATGTACAATTATATTTCCAAGACTTCACTGGCCTGTTATACCCACCCAAGTCTCAGGGCATTACGCAAGATGTCGTAATGGGGCATACCGAAAAAAATATTGCTTAGTATTTCTTTTTATCCGAAATGACCTTTTTCCACCTTTGAGCGTTTAGATTACTGTCCACGGCTTTGTTGACGGCGTGTTTTATTTGACAAGAAAAGCACTTCCGCTGAGAGTTGTAAAGATTTTTTTTAAACAAAAAATTACATTCCTACTTAACTGTTTTAGTATAATAACCATCACGAGTGTCACAAACTGTAGCGAAACTTGATAGGTACGAGAAAGTTTTCTGCTATTGTCCAAATGCTGGCACTTAGCTGGTTAAATTTCGACGTCGTACTGGCAGAAGGTGGTAAGTAAAAAATAGAGTAAACAGCAAATAAAGCTTTTATGATAAAATCTCTAACATCATTGTTATATATGTTAGATTACTATAATATCAAAATATAGATGCATTTATGCTGATGCAAAATGATACGAAATGCATAATTATTAAAAGCATATATTTCAAAAACAAAAAAGACCTTATTTGTATTTTTTTGTAATGTTTAAACATATAAATAAATTAAAATAATCAAAGAAAGGCGAATAAAAAATGTTTATGTTTGGTCTACTATTGTAACTTGGCCGCCGGCGAAAGTCGGAACTAAAATAGTAAATCTATACCTTGTGGTTTTCAAACGTAAGCTCACCAGTGTCATGAGTGTTTTATTTGTAATACATATGTTTATGCTGATGTTACACAAATTAAACTAGGAATAATAGGCATAGACAATCCCTGCTTTTAATTTGGAGTTGAGAATAATTATTATATCACACTGATGCCAAATAGAGCTGCCCTGATCTAAAAACCCTATATACTTTGAGGGTTTTATTAAACATCATATTGACGAACGGAACTATTCTAGATTTCTGTTTCTAGCTAACCCGGAGTATATAAAACTCAGGATAGGTAATATCATTTTATCTAATTGGTTGTTGAGCAAGTTGCATTTTTCCGTATTTTTGTTCATTTTTTAGCACAATAGTTCAAGGTTAAAAGTTATGTCATGTGCATATCCGTATCAGGCCAAGAACATACGGAGTCAATTTAACTCTTACACCTTGAAAAAGTCTCAGATTACTCAATATCGCTTAAGTTAATTGGCTGATCAAGTCACATTTTTTTTTATTTTTTTATAAGCGCAATAGCGCAATATAAAAAGATCTGTCCCGTGCATTTCTGCATCAGGTTAAAAATATGCAGAGTATATGTACCTCTATTACCATGCAAAATACCTAATATACTCAATATCGTGCTAATTAACTAATCAAGTCACATTTTTTTTTAATATATTTTTTATGAGCACAATAGTGCACGATTAAAAGATCTGTCTCGTGTATATCTGCATCAGGCTAATAACGTCAGTTGTAAATTCGTTTTTGCATTACGGTAGTCGTGATACAGCGGCTGTGTGCGCATAGCGGAGGGTGGTAGAGGGACGGCACCATATGACATCCAAAATATAAAATCTAGAATAATTTATATTAATATGCTTGGCTTTTGGAGTGGTACAGGCAGTGCCGGCGCGAGGTTATTTGACGCCCTAGGCAACAGCTATTGCCGCACCCTTTTCAACACATCGTCTCATTTTTTCCGAAATAATGAAAAAAAATTAATTTGGAATTATTATGTATTTTTTTATATAAAGCCATGTCCGCTCCCAATTTGAAGCATATAGCCTCCTAGTGGAGATATCCCAACAGAAGTTTTTCTACGTGAACTGTTTCTTACTCAATCGCTCAACCACACTTTATCGAGTCATATAGAATACGATACACAATTACAACGAGCAAATACAACCATCATAATAAAGTATAACTTACTATTATTTATTATTGTTAGAGTATATAAAAATAATTCTAACACTCCATTTCCGCGCCCCCTAATGGTTTGCGCCCTAGGCGGTTGCCTATTTTGCCTGTATGGTGGCGCCGGCCCTGGGTACAGGAAAGCACGTATATCTTACTGTGATACAAATAAGTGTTATGAGAAGGGAACAAGTGTTGTTTTTCACAATATTTAATTATTATAAATACACGCTTAGTGTCTCACAAAATCTTCTAAATATTAAATTATTTGTTTGAAAATCTCTGTACCAAAGACAATTTTCGCTCTTCCCTATTGTAAGATTTCGAACGCAGAGCATTAATTTGAATACGGAACGGGCCGCCATTTCGGTCGACACAAGTAACGTAAACAAAATGGCGCCCGGCCTATCATCAGAGATAATTAACGACGATGACACAATGGATACCGTCAAAACAACACAAAGCTATTTTTAAACGATGAAATATGAGAATCCTTATCGATTTTCCACGCCACACTGTAGCGGACTTTTACGGAATTATAAAAAGGACAGATTAAGTGGTCCAAGGATGGAAAAATACGAATTCAAAATAATGTTCAAACAGCGCTTTGTGACAATTGTGTTTGTAAAAATATTATTTTACCCGGGAGTGTTCACAATTTGAAATATTTAAATTTGATATTGAAGCTACGTTGATATGTTAAATTAAATAACAATGATATATAGCGTTTTAGTTGATATTTTCTAAGCTGTTTTAATACAAATTTTTGTTTGAAAACAGTTGAATATTATGAATTTGACGTTTGCATAAAAAGCAGAGCTCTGTAGTTGCATTTAAATTATTCCCAGAACCATCTTAATTGCTTGTCATTTTTTTAGTAATAGAATCGAAAGCAGATATTGGTGAAAATATTTAATTTGAGTTCAAAATAATTGCATTTGTAGGTTAATGGTTTTCACTGGTACAAGTGAACTTGATTTTTGAGTTTGTTGAAAATATAACAAAATGCACATTTAATATTTATTTTTTATATTATTTTTCATAACCATAAAATATTTTATTTGAATTCAAAAATAAAATATTGTAGCCAAAAAGAGTTCTATGGGGAGCTACACTATAAGTGCAAATCATCTAGCCGAAAAAGAATATTTAATTCTAAGACATTTAATTTAATTTTAGTAAATGCTTTTATCTGTTTTTACATGTTTTAAGAAATCAGCAACTTTGTTGAAGTCATTAATATAAAATATTGTTTTTAGAAAGAAAATGATGGAATTCTATCAAGTCATAAATAATGTCGTATTTTATATGTTTCTTACCATGTCTGCTCATAATATAGAACATATAACTCCTAGTGGAGTTTAACTCAACATAATTGTTTCTACGAGAACTGCTTCTTAATCTGTTACTCAACCTCTTTTTTTTCATAAGAGAGTAGCTATAGAAAAATAGGACTAGGACAGGACCATTGGTAAGCTAATTCCTCTCGCTACTACCATCTTTAGAAAAAGATTGGTAGAAGGGGGTAATTTAAGACATTCTATACATCCATGCTTTCGAACAGAAATTCATAAATCGATTTAAAAATCTCTCGTGTTGGAGAATATTAAAACACATTTAACATTTTTTTTCTCAAAATACCACTTGACTCACTTCACTTCTGAAGGGCTCATATTAGCGGTGAGCTTCCAATGCGTTAAAAAGGGTCTCGTTTATTCTCAAAGCTTTTATCGGTGTTCTGGAGAAGGAGTGAATTTTTGTGTCACTTCTATGCAATACTTAAATAATCAATCGATTGTTATTTAATACACTTATAATACTTAACAATATGCAATTTACCGTAAACCTATCAATGTAGATGGCTAAAAATGTACTACTGTGTATACTGAAGCTGTCGTAGACAATTTGTAAGTCATAAATTGCAGTTATATACTTATTTGATGTGAGAATATTGTTTTATTCTAAATTAACAACTGGCTCGCCGGTCTTAGTAAAGTTTAACAAGCGAAAGCCTTTACGAGCCCTCTCCAGCTCACCCCTGGTTCATATAATAATTTAATAATAATAAAATAAACATTTTGTTTCTTTAAAAAAACACATCACTTATGACGTAACCCATAAATATAGAATGAACGAAAGAGTCTTTACTGGAAAATATTTTATTTGAAAACGCTCGGGGCGAGGATTCTCGGAACACGACAACATTTTTTCGTTTGGTCAATTTGTATACCTGTTAAAAGTGCCGCTTCGTTCGTTTTCATTTTTTTCTCATCTGCTGTGCAGATCGTTCTGTTTTCTTTTCGAATGTAAAACAAAGAGAATTTATTATGGCGTCAGGCATCGGTGGTGAGCTTGTTATTTATTGGTTAATTATATTTCTATTTTTGTACATTTATGTAATGGCGCACACATTATGTTTGGTTTTGATTCTGTTTCGTATTATCACAGTCATACTTAAGCATGCCAAAGTGTAGCTTGGATTTCCAATTAATATAATTCAGTAACCCAAATATGCGTTTTTTTGCCACGTGATTGAGTCCGCAATCTGCATACTTGGCGTTGAAAGTGCAGTGTCTATAGCCAATATCATTTTAAGTATGTGTCCTGCACAGTTGTACAGTGTTTAAAGTTGCTGCAAACATAGTAATTATCTGTTACATGTAAGACATCCCGGGATTGACAAATTTTCCAATCCCGGGGTATAAATTCAGAATCGAGATGAGAACTTTTTACTCGACAATTTTAAATACCTGAAATTTTTGTCGATCGTTTTTAGTACTTCCCAGAATTGGGAATCCAAAATGCTATCAATTTACGGATTTCTCAAAGTAAACAAATTTGGGACGTTTCTTTTTTTTCTCTAATTTTCTCAATCCTGAAATTTTGCAATTAGTACTATCACAATCCCGGGTTTTCAGGAGCACAACATTGGACAGAATACCGGGATTGAGGGCTATAATTACATGCTTTTCAAGCGACAAAATAAATGCAGCATAATGCAGTACACTCTGTTATTATGAACATATTTATTATTGGTGCATTTGCATTATATTTTGATAAGATTTTTTCCGTATCCAATTCATCATAATTTGATAATAGGTCTCTAGAAATTCCCACCTACGCTTCTTTGAATTTATTATCAAATAACGCACGTTGCAAATGCACTTCGTAAATAATCCCTTCTGTGTTCGCCCTTATGTTACTGTACGTCTTGCGTAGACGAAATCAAATCGAACGCAAAGTGACTCGGTTCGACACGAAAATATCAAACGGTCTCCACCGCTATAGAGTGTCCTACGTCAGCGGTGGGCTGCCAATATCTTACCAAGGGGCTCGGTAAATCTAATCCATTTATTTGTATGCATTTTCGCTACCAATTTCGAATGAAGGCATCTCAACAAAAAAAATAATCTACGAGAACTGTTTGTTACTTAGTCGCTCAGCCTCTCTTTTCCAAAGAGAGTAGTAGGGATAGAATGATAAGGCTAAGACAGGACTAGTGATTAACTTGAATCCATGATGTCCGGCACGGAAGCCCACAACGCTGAATGAAAAAATGAAGCTAAGTCTTGTTTCATAATAAAATTTAACCAACTACAGAAATTGCAGTTAGGTGCTGATTTGATCTAAGACAAATGATTTTCTTATCTTAACAAAGAGCCCGCCGGCCGCGCTGAAATTTAACAAGGGGCTCGAGCGAGCTGCTCCGAGCCCCCTCATCAGTTGATATGATATTTTGATTCGCTTTAAACAGTATTTCAATCGCGTTCGCTGTGACTTCGCCTACGCAAGACATATTAATTACCACAACAGTAATTTCAAGTTTATTTTTAATCCATGCCCGCTTCCAATGTGGAGCATATGGCATTCTAATGGAAATATCTCAACAGAAGTTTTTCTACGAGAACTGTTTGTTACTCAGTCGCTCAGCCTCACTTTTTTTCAAAGTGAGTAGTGGGGAAAAAAGAATAAGGCTAGAGCAGGACTAGTGGTTGACTAATCGCTATTGCTACACCCAGTTATTAAAAGATCAAAAGGATGGGAGGAGAAGAAATATTATGAATTGACATCACAAACACCCAGTCTTCGATCACAACTTTGAATTGAATAATTCTCGAATTCACTGTGATCTCATCGGGAATCGAACCCAGACGTGCGTGATCGGTAGAGCAAGCTCTAGCCAACTGGGCCACAGCAGGCGACAAAGTTTATTTAATATGATTAAAAAGTTTGTTTATATTTCTGTATAAATAAATGAGATTTTGTATCGTTAAAAATGGTTCTACGCCCCAGAGTAGCGCAGAGCTGTATCGCGTAGCCGCTTTAGCGTAGAGGCGTAGAGGCAAATATTGTTTCACTCCTTTGAAGCTAAAATTATTATTAGTATTATTTTAATTCTTTGTTTTGCATCGCAGCCATTGTGACGACTGTTGATGAAAATTTTAAATTTCAAAAGGAGTCATTTTAATTATTAAGTAAAGCAAATTTTAAATATACTTAAGCGAATGAGAAATTGTATTTAAACACTTTTTACTGTTATTTTTGAGTCATTAATTCTTAACTCGTTTTCAGTCCTTGGAGTAAACGCTTTATGGACTCGTCCTGGTTTTAAATTCACTTTAACCTTTTTCTATGAATATATGCCGAGCCCTACGGCGCAGTGGTTGGCGTTGTTGTCTTCCGTGCCGGATCTCACGGGTTCGAGTTCTAATACGAACAGCATTTTTTTTATCGATTTCTGTTCAAAGACATGGGTGTTTGTGATCTCTAAAAATTCCCTCTCACTCTTCCAATTTTTCAATGACTGCTAAATTATTCATTATCTAATGCTCGTCATGAGCACATCATGATCAGTTGAGCCCATGAGAGGCGAAGTGAACCATGTAGTATTTTAGGAAAAATTGACTTGGAGTTGGTTATAATATACTGCATGTCTTAAAGTATCGTAAAATTAAAGGGAGCTCAGTAAATACACATTGTGAATCACAGTGATATCTGTCTAAAATGAAAATATGCAATCCACAAAAACACCAAGCAAAGTCGTGATTTTACAGTAGAAAAGTTTTACCATTTAACTACTTAGCTTACTTCACCTTTTGGGGGCGCAGTTGATAATGCTCGTTATTTCATTTCTAATATAGTAAAATTAACTTAAGCTTATAAATTAGCTTAAATATAAATAAAATTAATTCTTAAAACTACTAATCTGTGGGCATTCCCATGGGCTAATCTTTTTCGCCAGCAATGGCTTTAAGCTCAATACATTTATTTCTCATATGAACACGAAACATACATTTAATAAGCGTCAGTTAATGTTCATCCGCGCACTTGAACGCCTTAAGATGCCGAAAGGCGAAACCCGGGTCGTTAGTGACAAAATCTGTGCGAATGTACATAATTTGAACGATTCAAATTTAATATTGAAATTCCACCTTGAGTCGAAATCTTAAATTTTTTTTTAGTTGTTTTGTTTTTGTACAGTAACCGCCTAGAATAATTCATTCAAGAAGCGATAGACCAAAAACATTTTTTACTGCATGTATAATTTTCATGAAATCGAATTTATCATTTCCTTTGTGCGCGTGC
The DNA here is from genome assembly GCA_030503985.1 of Himalopsyche tibetana. Taxonomy (NCBI): domain Eukaryota; kingdom Metazoa; phylum Arthropoda; class Insecta; order Trichoptera; family Rhyacophilidae; genus Himalopsyche; species Himalopsyche tibetana. Next base: position 1,087,813 of record JAPJYX010000052.1, on the reverse strand, counting down.
AAAATGAAAAATAGAATTTCCCCATATCTACGGCGAGAGTGAAAAGCATCATTTTTCTCTGCGATTTTACATATTGTCGTAATGGTACTTAAGGCCATTATTCAGGGGCGGAAAGACGTATTGCCTGATAGTAGTCTCTTGTAGTTGTAGGCTGTGTTTCCAATTTGAAAGCCTCCGTGATTTATTCTTCTTTTGGCGCCGTTTTGAAATACACCGCAGGGGTGAACTCAAAATATATATATACAATAAATACAACTGTATCAGATATGAAATGTATTTACCAGTGCTTTAACACGATCACTGGACCTCACAATTTATCACCGGACACGGTGCATTTAATGCCAAGTTACATAAATTTAAAATCAAACCTAGCCCACACTGCCCTTGTGGTGACAGTAATCAAGATTCAGAACATATTCTCTGGAATTGCCCGATTATGTCAGTAGAAAGAAGCATATTGTTTTTGTCATGTAAAAATAATCGTGATGGTCCTATCGGGCATCCAGATCTAGTTTCGTCTTCAGAAAATTTCTGTCACTTCAAGAAATTTGCTACTTCTTTTGGAGAAAAAGTTTACCTTCCCTGTCCCTCACCATTCAATCTTTAATCACATCTGTCTCAAAATTAAAAGTTGTTTATTAGTCCCATTAACTATCATTCTTGCTTATTATTATTTAATTGTTTTTACTTGTAATCATACCAATTCTTTGCATTAATTAACCTGTATTAATATCTATATAGTTGTAATTATTATTTATTGTTGCAAATTGTACCTAATGTATCTTAACTCTGTAATGTATCTTAACTGCATCATTGAGGAGATATCATCTTCGGTGTGATGCAGAAAAGAATAGAAAAAGTTTATCGAATAAAAAAAAAAAAAGTGCTTTAACACGTTGGATCTCGGAGCCGTGTTTTCACGTGATAAGCTAGCCAAGCGTTGAGTCCCGGAACCGTATTTTCACGTGATGCGACTATTCTTTCAAATAAAGCCATAATTGTGGTATAAAAAAACTCAGTATAACCATTATAGCAGATATTAAAATCATTCTAAACTAGTCTTTTAATTATTACTTTTATTAAAATTAGTTACTGATTTTACCAACCAAAATTTAAGGATAACATAACGAATTTGATGGGTCTATTTCTATTTATGAAGATCACATGATGGTGCGGTCTCCGAGCTCATTTTCAATTGTAAATTAAAATATTGAATGAAAAAGAATGACAAAAAGCATTTCTTAAACTATTTTTTTACTAATAACAACAGCATAAAATGAATAAGTCCAAGTGAACCTGCAACTTGTGCGTCAAGAGGTGTAAGACTCGGTACGTGTGCAAAAATTGTAATATGGCTTTCCATAATAGAACATTTAAATTAACATTGATTATTCCACGTATTGTGTTACTAACTGTGACACGTGTTTCGATTCTTTCAGAGGCATCTTCAGACTTACTATCGCAAAGTTTGCTTAAGTAATGAAACAAAATTGATTCTACACCCCCCTCCTTGCTCCCCTTAAAAGGAAAAAAACCCAAACTCCATTTTGTAATTTCATAATTTGAAAATGTTAGAATCAATACCATGATGTATTATGTATCTCTTCGGAGCCAGTATATATAGCCGAGCAAAATGTAAGTTTAAGCATAGTTCTGACGATAGCGAAAGCCGAAATAGCTATCAACTCATAAATATTTTAAAAAAGCTGTAGAACTAAAATACGTTGATATTTTTACCCTATTGTACCTGCATTCGTAGCTCAAATCGATTCCGCCAGTATTCTAACAATATATGAAATAGTAAAAAAAATTACGCTCCGCCCTGTCGCGAAGTACAGTGCGTCCACAAAACAGCCCGCATACGTTGTCATATCTAATTCAATACAAGCAGATTTACGCCGGAGTTGAATTCACTTTTTTAACAGGGCGTGAGCGTGGCAGGGTTTGAGAATGATGTACGTGCGTAGAGGAATGAGTCAGACGTATGCACACGCCACGCCGAAAGATGGACAAACGATGGTTTTATTCTCGCAAACAAAACGTCATGTTTTCGGATTCATGCTTCATTCGTTGTTCATATTTATACAACATGATATATTTTTGACTCACTTCTCAAGAATATCAAAATCATCTTATTTTCGTATCTGTTTTTGAATATGTTTTTCTCAAAAAGCTGAAAATATTATTGTTACATTTTAACTGCATGTCAATGAAATAGCATTTTTTTAAAATCCATGTTCGCTCTCTATGTGATATATATGACTTATGTATCCAGCGGTGGGCTGCCGATACGCTAACAAGGGGCTTGCTTAATATCAAAGCAATTCTTGATGTTCTGGGGAAGGAGTGAATTTTTTTATTACTCCTATGCAATACTTAAATAAGCAATCGATTTTTACTTAATACACTAATAATATGTAACAATATGCAATTTACCGTAAACAAATCAATTTAAATGGGAAAAAAATTATGTACTACTGTGTATACCAGTGATTCCCAAACTTATTATGCTCGTGGACCCCTTTCATAGCCAAAAAAACCTGACTGTGGACCCCCAAGTGAAATAATAAAGTGAATGACTTGAAAGGTATTTTTTTCCATGCCTGCTTCCAATGTGGAGCAAATGGCCTCCTAATGGAGGTATCTTAACAGATGTTTTTCTACGAGAACTGTATGTGAGTCAGTCGCTCAAACTCTCTTTTCCAAAAAGTAGTAAAGATATGACTATATATCCGCGGACCCCCTGACGTTGTCCACGCACCCCCAAATCATTTTCAATTTGTCACGGACCCCTGGGGGTTCACAGGAACCACTGGTGTATACTGAAGCTGTCGTAGATAATATATTAGTAAGAAATTGTATTTATGTACTAATTTGATCTGAGAATATTGCTTTATCTTAGTTTAACAAGGGGCTTGAGCGAATCTTTTTGAGCCCCATCCAGACCACCCCTGGAAGTATTTCAACAGAAGTTTTTTCTACAATAATTGTTGCTTAACCTCAATTTTTGGAAGAGAATAAGGATGAGGCTATGGCAGGGGTAGTGGTTCGTTAGTGCCGCTACATCCCACTATTTTAGAATTGGAAGGGTGGGAAGGAATTTTCGGGCAAAATAAACACATGTCTTTAAACAGAAATCGATTGTAATTCTGGTGATGAAGACTGTCTGTGAAGTCTAAAAAATCTCTCCCACCCTCCCGGTTACAATTATTCGATAACTGGACGTAGCGAAAGCCATTATTTAACCACAAGTTCTGTCCTAACCTTATATTTCTATCCCTACTTCTCACTCTCTTTGGGAATCAGAGGTTGAGCAACTGAGTAACAAACAGTTTTCGACCATGTCTTATGGTGCAGCGGTTAGCGTTGTGGGCTTCCTTGCATCGGACTTCACAGGTTCGAGTCACAGAACGAACAGCATTTATTCGATTTCTGTTCGTAAGCATGGGTGTTTGTGATTTCTAAAAAATTCTCTCCCACCATTTTTGATCCTTTAACAACGGGGCGTATCGAGATTATTTAACCACTAGTTCTGTCTTAGCCTTATTTTTCTATCCTTACTTCTCACTCTCTTTGGAAATCAGAGTTTGAGCGGCTGAGTAACATTTTCGTAGAAAAGCTTTGAGAAATTTTTGCTCAGCGATTTTGAAATTCTGGGAATTTTCAATGAAATTTTTGTCCATTTCATAAACTAAGGAATTCGCAGAATTATCAAAATGAAACGATGCGAGACCTTTTTTCATTTCTTCTCTGAATTTCGAATACAAAATCCCAGGAATTTATGGAATTTCCAAAATGAAAAGACGCAAGACCTTTTTTCCTAGCCATTCCTAGATTTGCAAAAGCCAGGAATTTAAGGATATTTTTTAGCTCTCGCACAACTTCCTCTTATTGTATAAATCCCGGGATTAGTACTATCTCAATACCGGGATTGGAGGCCGTCAAGTCAACGTCACCGCAAGCTCTAATGGTATGTGGATTTTTCGCCAGTGGTCAAAAGTGGATGATGTTTTCTAGTTTTCTAGTGGCCAAAAGTGGATGACGAAAATAGTGATATTATTTGAATTTTGCCTTTATATTTTTGTTTAAAATAATATGCAGAATAAGTCGACATTTAATTATTTCCATGCAGAACAATTTTGCACATTTTCGCGACCCAGTGAGCACTCAAATGAATTTCCCCGCCTTTAAAAATGAGAATAAGGGGAATTCTTTTTCGTTTGGCAGTCAGTTCTGCCAACATTCTGTTTTTCTTTTGTTGCAAGCGCTTGCATAAAGGCGAGTCTACATTGTTCGATTCTTTTACACGAAAGCGAACTATTGAACGCAATATAAATTTTAATAAAAAACTTTATTATTCCACTGGTTGTTTTACATGGTGTGGCACGCATATTAAGAAACGTATTCACGTTAGGGCCAAAGTAACAATTGTAGTAAATAACTTTTAATGTGTTCACTATCAATACTTGGAGGAAATGCAATAACTACATATATTCAAAAAATAAAACACTCTTTTGTACTAATTTCACATTTATTGATAAGGACCAGGCCGTTCGTCACAAGCATTTTAAACTGATAAGACTAACAAGTGTAATAAAAATAATAAAACATTTTTAGTACTTTTTCCACATAAAATTTATTAGATCAGGACCGGTTTCGCTCATCGCGAGCATTATCAACTGATAATTTATATTTTTCTTATCAGTTGATAATGCTCGCGATGAGCGAAACCGGTCCTGATCTAATAAATTTTATGTGGAAAAAGTACTAAAAATGTTTTATTATTTTTATTATAATGCCATTCCACCAAGTATTGACAGTGAACACCTTAAAAGTGACTAACAAGTGTGTTACAAAACATTAGTAATAGATGTTGTAATTATAGAAATGAGATAATAGACCACATGACCAAAGCAGCAGTTAGCGTTGTTGGCTTACGTGCCGGATCTCACGGGATCGAGTCCCAGAACGAACAGCACAATAGGTGTTTTGATGTCTAAAAAATCCTTCAAACCTTTTTACGATTCTTTAATAACTGGGCGTAGCGAAAGCGATTAGCTCACCAATAGTCCTGTCTTAGCCTTATCTTTATAACCCTAGTCGTTGAAAGGAGAGGTTGAGTGACAGAGTAACAAACTGTTCTCGTAGTAAAACTTCGGTTGAGATACCTTCATTAGAAAGTCATATGCTTTACATTGGGAGCGGACATGAATAAAAAAAATGCAAATCTCAGATCTTTATAATGGGAAACTGTTTTAAATTTAACGCTGACGAATGTATACATTACTTATTACTTTCATAGACAATATTTCATGGTTATGTTATCATGCAATATTTTGTCCAAGTGAACACGTTTCCCGCAACATTTGCCGGAACTCTGTTCACAAAAGAACGAGTCCAACCAATCGAAAACTGCTAACGAATACGTTCATAAAAGGAACACCAACTTAACTTTTTGTCTAAATTCGAATTCAAAGTTTTTTATTCTTATTATTATGGCCGCTGTGTAGCCGGGAGGAATTTAAATTGTTTTCAATTGAATAAAAGTGTTTTTCGGGATAATAATATCATTTTGATTCGTCGGGGTATTGTTTAATCAACATTTTATATTTACCATTATGCGTTCGTTGAAAAACCGACGGTCAAATTGTGTTATAAAAGCAAAACTTGACAGTTACTGCCTGGTATTCGAAAGACATATTATATTATAAAGTGAAAACACATAAAAGTATTTTAGATCTGCAAATATTATTTTATATATGTTTAAACTTACATTAACTTTTCCGGTTCTAAGCTCAAGAAATGCGACCCCAATGTCCACATTTTCTTAAATAACTATTTTAATATGGGTGATACAATGTTTATAATTAAGGTTTTCTTATATCACAGTTTTTTTTGACCTTTTGGAATGATGCAAAGATATATTTTAAAGACCTTAGACTATTTTTCTTTTTGAAATTCATAAGAATAAGGCCAATAATGAGGAAACCACTGGGGTCCCTAAACGACCCCCATCGGATGAGAAGTATTTTTCTAGTCTCCGAGCCGCGAGAGTTAAGCATATTCTAAAACTCTGACACACATTGAAAAATATAGTATCAAATGTAAAAAATTGACTTCAGTGTTTCCTGGAACGATAACAACTATGGGATTATTCAAAGCAGCACTGTAGAGTCGGAGTAGAGAATCGTGGAGTCCGGTGTTTTTACAGTAGTGGAGTCAGAGTTGAAAAAATCGAAAAAGAATAAGTTAAAGATATTAACAAATTGTTAATCTATCCATAATATTGATTTTTGAAGTGTACTAGAATTATCATAGTGACGACATGATCTGATGGTATGGCCACAAACCCGACCTTTTTTTTTGGCCGACCTAAAAGTTATTAATGTGTCGGAAAATTCGCGGAATTCATTTTACACCTACGCCTCTGCTGTCCTTTCTAATTTGCATTGCAATAATTATATCATAAAATGAAATGTCATCTAACGACACTTGGAAAGGGAATATCATTATTACAACTGGAAATTCAACGGAAACAAGTAATTATTGTCACTAGCACAGCCCTACCCTAATAAATGCGGCAAATTTAATTAATGTTTTTTTATCATTAATTTGTTTGAAATATTTGTTTCATCCTTCAGTTGTCACACTTGCATGCAATGTCCAATCGGTTGAAATAAAATATTCAAACATACTTTTTTATTAAATTCTTGACTGTTCCCAATATGGAGCATATCGTAGATAACTTTCCACAACCTGGTGTCTCAAAAAGCGCAAATTTTCAGGAGACACATAGATGTACATTATTCCACAGCTATCGCTATCGTTTTCTATCGCTATAAAACACTACTGGATTTTTTTTGTATTAAATCGGAACGTATCAATGACGTTTTTCCGTCCATGCTGAACACAGCACATGACCATATTATTATTTTCCCCAACGTTTGTGTATAAGATTAAATACAGTATGAAATAAAATATATATTAGACGTCAGTTTGTCACCGGTCGCCGTTGAGTTAGCACGTCGTGGTTGGTATCATTTCAAAGCTTTTAAATGAATTTAAAATGAGTGAATGGTATAAATGTTATTTCATGAAATATAACCGCCCCTGCGTATACAAGAGGTGCATTGATTCAATGCCACATTGACCAGCCGCCACTGAGTCCCCTCTAAGTGTTCAGGAGATGGACACAACTGAATATTTCAACTTACGGAAACAAATTCTTATATTTTTGTTTTTTGTAGTAGAATATTTTAGTATTCCTAATTTTACTTTAAAAAAAATATTCATTATTTCTTATTTATACTTAATGTCTCTACACTATCGTGATATTAGAATAGATAAATATAAGAAAACATAATATATTATATTGTGCTGTTTGCTTTTTGACCCCTTCCACTTGTAAATTTTGATATAAAACGAATAAAATAGATGCGTTGGTATACTACTCAACCAAAACCAACAAAGCATGAAAATCTAGAAAAAAATGACTAACGTGATGTTAGAATTTAGCCGGCGATATTTTTTTATTAAAATTTTCAATACATTAAATTAAAAAAATAAAAACTGACAAATTGAGGTACGTGTTAGTAGAAAAATTGACGATATCGCCTTTATATAAAAATATCTCAACAGTCAGTAGCGTAGCAAGGGGGTGCAATTTTCAAAAACAAATACAATATCTTTCTAGAAATCATATTTATACATAAAAAAAATGAGCCAGCTAGTTCTTTGATAAAAAAAAAACTCCTAGTGCATTGATAAAAAATAGTAGAACTGATTTAAAAACAAAATAAGATGACATATTGGGGGCGGCAAATTCAAGGACCGCACCGGGCGGCAGAACCTTTTCCTACACCACTGCTCAACAGAATATGTTTTGTACTTGTTTTTTCTCAACCTCTCTCTAGGGCTAGGACAGGACTATTGATTAACTTTACGCCACGTAATTGTAAGCTTTAACCCTTCCTTTACTATGAAAAAAAAAGCACAAGCTCCTGAGCTGTGTATCCGTTACATATCAGGCAAACGGGAGTGAATCATGACAATTATATAACACTACTACAGCAGTACTACATAAAATTGTCATGATTCACTCCTGTTTTCATGATGTGTAACGGCTACACAGCTCAATAGCTTGTGCTTTTTTTGCATAGTAAGGGAAGGGTTAAAATGTTGGAGATAACGTTAACATACGCATGAATTTGAACATATTATAAATAGATTAAATCGACTCAAGCCTGTCACGGAAGCCAACGACGTCAACCACTGCGCCACGGATCACGAAAAAAAAAATAACACAATACATTATATACTTTTTACATAAAACAGTTTTTCTTCGTTCATCCGTCGAAAAATCGAGCACTGATTTTTTAATGTTTAGATAATATTTATTTTATGTTTCCTTTTTCTTCTGAAATTATCATCGACTACCGGTCGACATGTATCAATGTCTAAAAGTATTCGGTGAGGGGGATATCTTGGACAAAGCTTATAAAATTTGTGGTTTTCGGTTTATTTCCTGTAAATTAATCAATGTTTTTTGGTAAGCCAAAATATATATCTCTTTGATAAATGAATACAAGAAAGAAAACTGAAAGGGTGGGAAGGGATTTTTATACACCACAAACACCCATCGTCACGGACTTGAAATCGTGGTGTGGTGGTCAACTTAGTTGGTTTCCCAGTAAAACAAGCATTTCTTCAATCGATTTATCAATTTCTGTTCGAAGTCCTTAAAAAATTATTTTCCTTCCCTTCCAATTCTTATATTAACCCTTTGCCCGCGCCACCAAATTTAGCGAGCATGCCCTGTACGCGGCTGCTTTTTGCGGATTTTTTTTATCGCGTTTTCGACTATAAATGTAGGTTGTAATATTTTTTCACCTAATCAAATATGTTAATTGCCACCCAAAGTAACTTTTTCAATAATAAAATGCAATATATTTCTTGTATTTTCGGTTTAATTCAACAATAATCATTCTTCATACAATTGCGGCGTGACTTCGCCATATTGAAAAATACCGCCACGCGCGACCGAGAACACTGCGCCACCACCATACCATAATACGCTTATAATATTAAATTCTTGGAACAATATCAATTTCACCTGCACTCGATCGCATATTTACACTATCCAAAATCTTCCATTGGTGACGTATGCTCACGGCGTGTTCAAGAAATAAATTATTTTAGCCTATATTGAATCTTTTTTGACTAACGCCATCTATTTAATTTGGTAACATATAAATTTAGTAATATTTTCAACCAAGTTATACAATTTTAGCACAATAGATAGCTCTTATATAGGGTTTGAAATTTCCATGACATCTATACGTGTCACGCGCGCTGAGGGCGGATGTTTGCTAGGACATGCATAGATGTCATACGCGGTGAGAAGGTTAATAGAACGTAGTGAGAGCGTTTAGTTTACCACTATTTCTGTTCTTGCAATAACCTTCTACCCTTACTATCTTCAGTTGAGGAACTAAGTAACAAACATTTCACGCAATAAACTTAAATTAAGATACCGCCATTAGGAGGTCATATGCTACAAATTAGGAGTGGACAAACATTTGACAAAACTATTTTTGTTTAAATATCACACACTAAAAAAAAATCTGAGTTAAAGATTCATCCAGGTAAATAAAGAAACCCAACGTTATTATTATCGCTTGTTACTTTTTACAACCAACTTACCTTAGTTTGTCATGTACGGCAACTATTAACCCTTCATGTCCGGATGACACCAAAAACATACTCTGTTTTGATGTCCATTTATAATAGCAAAAGTTCATCGATTTCATTCAAATAACTCTATTTCTTATTTGAATTGGATTTTATTTTTTTATACTTATACATTTAAAACTCTTAAACTGTTAAAAAATATATTTAATGTTTAAGTTTAGAAAGATAGAAGAATTTTGTAATTTAACACATAGTTCATAAGGAACTATTTTTATGAAGTGCTATTTAAAAAGGTGGAGAGGAAATAATATTCGGTACTATGGACTTAGTTTGAGCGTTTTAACACGTTGGATCCCGGAGCCGTGTTTTCACGTGATAAGCTAGCCGAGCGTTGAGTCCCGGAACCGTGTTTTCACGTAATGGGCTATGCTTTAAAATAGAGCCATCATTGTGGTATCAAGCAACATTTTGAATAGAAGACTCAGTATAATCATTATAACAGATACTCAAATTGTTCTAAATCAGTCTTTTAAGTATTAGTTTTATTAAAAATAGTAACTGATTTTACCAACCAAAATTTAAGGATATCAAAACGCATTTGATGCGTCCATTTGTCCTTCTGAAGATTACATGATGGTGCAGTTACTGAGTTCATTTTCAATTTTAGCTTTAAATATTCCATAAAAAAGAATGTCAAGAAGCATTTCTAAAAATATTTTGTTACTAATAACAGCAAGATAAAATAAATAAGCCCAATTGAACCAGCAAGGTGGGCGCCAAGCAAAAAAATGAAGTAAGACTCGGTACATGTTCAAACATTGTAATATGGCAATATTCTAGCAATGATACCATACATAATTGAATGGTAATAGTCTTTCTAACAATCGAAAAAGGTTTCATTTGATTTGACTTTGTGGTTTCACAGTTATAGCCTTTTTAGTAAGTCATTAAGAAAAAAATCAATTCTTCAAAAAAACGCCGGGCACACGACACAATTTTACTTGATTTGGGCCGGGGCCGAAAGTAATATAGCGCCAATAAATCGACAGTCTGTAAGTAATAACATAGAATAAAAAACTTGGCAACCACTGCTTTCCAAATTATTGCCACCAAAAATTGTTTTAAAAACGAAAATCAGTTTTTACATATATTTATTTGTTAATGGCTTATTCTGATTTTTATTAGATACGAACCAGCCAGTATTAAACATTTATTTTAAACATTCATGCCTGAAGGGTTAATGATACTGTATTTTATGTGAAGTAGAAACATAATTCAAGGAAATAGTAATACTTTCAATAAACAAAACCAATTACAATATCATAATGACAGTTACATAATATTTCACGTCATGTAAGCGTTGCATAACATTCACAATTGACAACATAACCTCAAAATTTAATGTGTACATTAGTATCCGTCGGACATTTTGATTTATGAACGGCGGCCATTTGCCGTGAATAATAATTTTGAATAGTGATTTCCCGCCGTTTTTAGAACGGCCTTGCGGCGCTTAAAATTTTTGACAAATTGCCGACAGGGGGGAAATATTTCACTTATTTATATAAAATATTAGATGAATAATCAGCACTAAATAATGTTTAGGCGCCATTAATTATGGTCACAGCAAAAACACGACTTCAAAAGATTCTGAAATAAGAGATGAGTTATATCGAATTTCACCGTCATCGGTTGTAGTAAATGTTTGAAAGAATACAACGACATAGAAAATGTAATTTATGAAAAAAGAAATATAAATAATAATACGTAAATAAAATCAACATATAAAAACTGGATTACGAACCCGTGACCTCCTTAGCTAACCCTTAATCTGTAACGACCACGCTACTGGCGTATTAAGAGTCCAGTTATTTAAATTAAATAGATGTTATTTAAGTCTAAACTCGAGATTTATGACAATATCATAGCAATTATAACATACAATGAACAAATTGGCCCCTACTATAAAATGAGATTTTCATCTAGATTTGTCGCCCGCTGTGGCCCAGTTGGTTAAAGCTTGCTCTTCCGTTCACGAAGGTCTGGGTTCGATTAACAGTGAATTTGAGAATTATTCAATTCAAAGTTGTGATCGAAGACTGGGTGTATACTTCAGATCCTTTAATAACAGGGTGTAGCAATGGCGATTAGTTAACCACTATTCCTGTTCTTGTCTTATCCCTCTTTGACTACTCACTTTGATCAACCTCACTTTGAAAAAATAGTGTGGTTGAGCGACTGAGAAACAAACAGTTTTCTAAGAAAAAACTTATGTTGAGATACCTCCATTAGAAGGCCATATGCTCCACATTGGGACAGGACATGAATAATTTTTTTTTCCATCTAATTCCACCATTGTTCATGTCATTAACATTACAGTGAAACCCCCAAATACACTACCCCGAATTAAGCGCAGGCTTGAAATATTCACCGCAAATTTCCCAATTGCACGGTCGCATTCCATTGTCGTTACTACGAGACGGTCGTCTGTGCCGCGCATACAGTCAAATGTTGGCTAGCGTATTTTTTTTTGCGAAACTAAGGGAAATCTTAGTTTTGCATTTTTTTGCGGAAAAAAAATAATTGTATGAGATTCACACCCCTAATTACACTACCCCGAATAACACTGTCCCGAATTTAGTGTAAATGGGGGTTTTACTGTTCTTTGTTATATAGTATCCGATATATCAAATCAAAATAGCAACCAGGACAAGTTTTTCATAAAAAAAACCCTTAAACGTCAAACGTTTTTTCATTTCCAATCGAACAGTATTTTAACAATACCTTAAATAAGAAAAAAGAAACTAGCGCAAAACGGAAAAAAAAAACATTTAGTCAGCGTTATTGAAAAGGAAATATAAAAAAAACTTTTATTTCCAATTACTTTCATTAAAAAAGTTCGCGTCATAAAAATATACCGATCAAGAAAATGCCGGAATAGCTTTAAAGAGGTCTCTCTCAGTTTTGTTTTTAATCTCACTCTCGGTTGTCTAAGAATAAGTTGGCTGTTAAAAATAGATTTAGATTTTGGATCAAATAAAACATTTTATTATTAGAATAAAAAAAAAACAGAGAAATAAAGTCGTAAAACTATTATAAAACTCGATCTCTTGAAAATATATTTGACGTGGGAGTTTTTTACGAGTGAAATGCCGGTTTCTGAAATGCAAAAATACAGTCAAAAATTATATGAAAACAATCACAATTGTTCGCGATGAATTAAAGTATTTTAAATCTGATGATAGCTGTATCATTTTTGACAGGTTTCAGAATTGATTTATTGTTCAATAATGTATCGTGGTCAGTATCGTTGTTAGCTTCCGCGACGGATCTTACGGGCTCAAATTCCAATAAGAACAGTATTTTTTCAATCGGATTATCAATTTCTCGTCTTGATGTGTTTTTTTATCTCTAAAAATTTCTTTTTATTGATACCTTTACATCAAATTCTGGTGCTGGTGGAGCCGAGCTCCAATTTCATTTTCATCTGGTGTATTTTGATGTTGCTTTTCCCGCGTAGCGTGCTGGATTTACCTGGGCGTAGGCGGGTGCGTGGTCTTTGGTTTTTTTTGTGTTTTTGTGGTGGTATTAGTTCTCATTCGTAGGCACTACAGGTGACACTGGTGGTTTTGATTCAGTAATTTTTTTCCCACTCTTCCAATCCTTTAATCAAGCGTAGCAAGTGTAATTAGTTAATCACTAAGCTCATCAAAAATTAGAGATTGGGGAGCTGCAAGCAGCTCTTGTACACAATCTTCTGTTAATATACCTGCATGAGAAGGCCATATGTTTCATATTGGGTACGTCTAATGGATTAAAAAATAATCATGTTTTTGTTTCATCTTTTTCCAGGTGATCTACCAAGACCTCGTAGTAAAGGTGAATACCTTTTCGTAATAGCTCAACTACTCTTCGGGCTGATGCTGTTCGCGACAGTTCTTGGGCATGTGGCTAACATTGTAACATCGGTCAGCACAGCAAGAAAGGAGTTCCAAGGTAAGAATTTTCCTAATCTTCTGTTATGTATACACAACATCAACCTCTGTGCTATGTTGATTCTCTATGCCATGACTTGTAACAATAAACTTTTCAACGGACTAAACCAATATTCAATTATTTTCTCATCGGTTGCAATCGAGATTTCAAATCGAAACGTCTAACTGCTTAGTAGAAACTCCTCAATACTCTCTTCTGATATTATTTTGATTTAATAAGATTTAAATTATTTATAATAAAGTGTATAAACTATGTTATGGAGTAAAGTTGAAACAACATTGAATTAAAAATAAGTGTTTAATTAAAAAATAATCCATAGCACTTCCAACTGCTTGTTAGATTGTCTTGCAGTATTCGTTTGGTTTTATAATATTAACTTTACTATCATATAAGTTCTTGGACTGTTGTTTTGTAGCAGAATTCTAAAAAAAACATTATTTCTTCTTATATCGGCACTGATAACAATCATTTGCCGTTTTTTTTCTCTTTGTTTATAGACGCCTTAAGATTTACCGACCAGATATTCGTTTGCCTTCAGGAAGTTTCTAAGTTCTAATTGGTTTTTTGTCGCTCTGTGTAAATCTTGTAAACGTATGAATCTATTTTACCTGCAAGTATTGGAAGAAAGAAATTGATTATGGTGAAATTAAGGGAAATAATTGAAGCAGCCAAATTTGCATAAAAAAGAAGAGGACGACAAGACGATACATCATTGCTGTTTCATAATAGAAACCATTTATTTTCCCGTGCATAAAATTTAATTTACAGTTGCTTTTATGACGAGATAATGTTTTAACATTATAGTTATAAATATAATGTTCATTTATAATGCGATAAGGGGGTGAGTTATTAATTAAAAAGGCTTGTTCTGCGCTGGAGGGTGTGTTTGATGGACGCTGAACAATTTTCCGCTACGCTATATATCAAGATCCGTTATCTTAGAAAATACTCGTTAATAATATCAGTATCTAGGGTACTCAGTTTTAGGCAAGTTTGCCGAGAAAATTATGAAACTTCGCCAGAATGAAGATTGCATGATACCATGGGAGAATTAAGATCCCAAGATTATACTAAAATAAACAATTTTAGGGTTGGGTAATTAATTAAGGATAATAATATTGCTTAATCCTTGGAAAAGCGACATTAATTCTGTCAGTTCCGTGGCGCAGTGATCAACGTCGTTTACTTTCATAAAGTATCTTACGGATTCAAGTTTCGGTTCGAACAGCATTTTTTTTAATCGCTTTATCGACTAATGCACAAATACGAGGGTATTCGTAATGTCTTCAATATTTTTTTCCCCAACCTTCCAATTCTAAAATTGAAAAGGCGTAGCGATAGCTATTAGTTCTGTCATACCTTTTATCTTCACTCTCTTTGAAAAAATTTTCCAAAAGGTTTCCATACAATGATTTTGTATTTTTTATTGTTTTTTTTTTGCTAGAAACAAAAGTTATTTTTGATTTCAATATGGCTTAAAATTTATTTTTTTTATTTAAAAAAAAAACTCGTCTCTGGAGAGGATGTCATATGCGCCACATTGGTAGAGGAGATGAATTTTTAAAAAAGTGGCAATAAACAATATAATAATTTTACGTTAATGAAAACTATCAAGACTCTAAAAAGCGTCGGAAGGCGTATGACCGAGTAGAGTGGAGGAGATTGGTTGAGGAGTGCCGAGAAGAAGAAGAAGACTATCAACTGTTGCTAATACATTTTTTGTTATCCAAATCCACTCCCAATGAGGAGAATATAGCCTCCTAATGGAGGTATTTCAACAGAAGTTTTTCAACAAGAACTGTTTGTAACTCAGTCGCTCAACCTCTCTTATTAAAATAGAGTAGTAGGGATAGAAGGATAAGGCTAGAAAAGGACTAGTAGTTAATCAATCGCTCTCGATACGCCCCGTTGTTAAAGGATCGGAAATGGTGGAAGAGAATTTTTAGAAATTACAAACACCCATGCCTACGAACAGAAATCGAATAAATGCTGCTCGTTATGGGACTCTAACCTGTGAAGTCCGACATGAAAGCCCACAACGCTAACTGCTGCACGATAAGACATTAGACATTTTTTCAAAATGGCTTTCTTTGCTTCTAACAGAGTCAGTCTTAATAGATCTAAAACTAAAATGAAAAATTTAACTTTGTAACTCAATCAACGAATCATCTGGTTTGGACCGAATCGCAACTAAGCATCGGGCCGTAGTTTACCGACTCCTCTTCTACGCGAACAATGAAGATATCTTGTTTGGCTCAAATATGCATATTATTTTGTTGACCAACTTCGCGCAAACTTTCTAACTGTTGAGTAATACTCAAGCTCCAAAGTTTGCAAGATGTCTGCGGGGTAACTTTGAGTGATGTGAGGACTCGAGAAGTTTACTCTGCAGCTTCCCACTGCAGTTTTCGAAACACCCCGTTAAGGATATCTCACTTGCGAAGTTAGTTTTCTATCATAGACGATTCAGTGATATTAGTTAATACCGTGATAAAACAGCGGTTCTTAAACCTTGCCATGCTCTCAACATATCGACTGTGGAAAGGAAAAAACGTAACCTACACATATCAAATTTTACAGGAGGACCTCAAACGTGTTTTGATGAATTTGTGACATATGCAATTTATGAATTATACACAACCTTGAAGTGCGCGGATACTTCTAAGCCGGTGTTTAATTGACACAATCTAATATTAATCAAAGAAATTGTCTAGAAAAAACCTTTATTACAGTCTTTTTTCTTAGTTTTAATATTTTACAAAGTCATATTTTTTCAAACTTAAAAGTTAAATTTAGTTACTAATTCGGCATTTGCAGCTTGCATCCTTTTGATAAAACGTGTATCAAGTTGAATACATTGTGATTATCGAAAAAAAGCTGTTTTTAATAAACAGTGGGTTACGTCTTGTTTCCTTTCCACAGTCGATATTCAGATGCTCACTGTGCTCTTTTGGCTGCCGTTGTATCAACTGTTAAATTCACAATTATCTCTAGATCTAAATAAACTTTACCTGCCGCTCATCGAGATTTTATATACGGTCCAAAACAATCATTGTCACCAGATTCTCTTTCAAAATGTTTGTATCGTTTGCAATATTTCTCGTAAACGAATATATAGTAGGACTGTAAGACTGCCTTGAGATAAATACCGTTTTATTTGCTGTGGTTCGTCCTCATACGGGCCCAATAGGCCACGCTGACCTGACCTCAACCAAGACCAATTTTGAGGCATTTGATAAATCTGCAACATAATATGGAGAACGGAATATTCTTGATTCCTCTTTAAATATAACGCGGAGTAGATTAAACTCAAACTAAATGGCTGAGCAAGTCATTTTCTTTTTTCTTTCTATCTTTAAATATTAAGCAAAACAGAGCATGGTTAAAAGATATATCCCGTGCAGCTCTGTATCGGGCCGATAATATGAGAAGTAAATTATTTTTTCTTGATCGCTTTGTGTTATGGAAGGCGGCTGTGAAAATGCGGCTGCATACAAATTACGGGTGGTGGTGGGATACTCGACAACCAACATGTATTGGTAATATTTCCTCGGCTGAGAGTATGCCTCCACACTTGAAACACGAACTCGCTCACGGTTTCGGCGTGTTTGAGCATACGTTTGACGAGTGTTGTTTGGTCTAACGAAATACAGAGGAACCCCCAATTGCGCTACCCCGAATTATGCGCTGGCTTGAAATGATGTTGGCGCGCTTTGCATTTTATCACTTGGTAACGAAATATTTCGTCAACATTTTATTTTTTTGCGTAAAAGAACAAATCCCTAATTTTGTTTGAGATTCACACCCCCCAATTACACTACCCCGATTTACACTGTCTCGAATTTAGTGTAAATGGGGGTTTTACTGAATTGCAATCCTAAGTAGCAACCAAGCCTCAATTGAAAGTGCTTAACCCTGCTTTCTCCAGGAACTCGGTTTCATGATCCTAGAAATTGGTTCACGAGTATCAAAGACATGGAGTTAAATTACCTCTTTACAGCCATCGAGCGTTCAGGAGTCGTTATATGTAATTCACGCACGCCTATGTGAATGTTGCCACAAAAAAACCAACTTCATAATTTTGTATGAGATTCACACCCCCAATTACACTACCCCGAATTACACTGTCCCGGCCTTAGTGTAAATGGGGGTTTTACTATACACTTAAAAAATGAACTGAATTACTCAAAAACTTATGTAGACACTTTCTCGTTCAATACTGTTGCCCAACCTCGTATTCCATTCAACTTTCAACATCGAGAGATTCACGTTGAGTACTCAGTGTTAAATCGACAGTGTTAAAAAGTGTTGTAACAAATACGATACAAAGACGGTCATATTCCTCGATAATTGGTTTGCGATCAAAGTGTCATTTAAAAAAAACCAGTTAAACTATCTCGCAAGACTGTTATATTGTCGCTTCTTCCCACCTTCTTTGAGCGTGGCTGACATACTAGATGCGGTATATAAATAGACAGAAATAAAATCTCGTAAGGGTTGAAGGAACTGAAAAACGGGTAGAATGAAACTAAAGGAAAGAAAACTCGGGGGGGGTGAGTTTATGTGTACATAAGATATTTACTCTGCCTTTACCTTTTAAAGAAGGAAAGAAATAGGACTGGAGGCAAATTTAGAGCGTGCCACACACTAGCGTATTTTTCGCTCACAATTCTGATACCTTGTGCGAAAAAACAACAGCTTTTTTTTAAAAAATAAAATGTTCGCTCCGTTGAGAATTTTAACTTTTTTTTTTTTTTTATTCGATAAACTTTTTCTATTCTTTTCTGCATCACACCGAAGATGATATCTCATCAATGATGCAGTTAAGATACATTACAGAGTTAAGATACATTAGGTACAATTTAAAAGGCAACAATAAATAATAATTACAACTATATAGATATTAATACAGGTTAATTAAATGCAAAGAATTGGTATGATTACAAGTAAAAACAATTAAATAATAATAAGCAAGAATGATAGTTAATGGGACTAATAAACAACTTTTAATTTTGAGACAGATGTGATTAAGGATTGAATGGTGAGGGACAGGGAAGGTTAACTAAAAATAATGACATTTGTGCTGAGAAAAAATAGTGAATAAGTATTTTAAACAAAAATAGTACCTAAATAGTAAAAATTGATGACAGCTCGCACAAAAAACAATTGTAAACAAAATTGTACTTCAAGTCAAGTAGAAAAGATTCACAATTTTTATATTTGACTCATTTCACCTCTTAACCTGTTCTGTGCCGTGCGGCATTAATATGGCCGTGCGTAGAGGGCCGTGATTTTCTTTCAAAAAATTAAACCTTATAAATATGTACTTATTGGACATAAAATAATAGTACATCACAAACACTTACTATGTAAATACACGATGGGTCATTCCCGCCATCATTTATCGAAAAACGTTTCAAAAACGGAAATTACCGCCAAAGAATTATAGCCCTGCTAGCAACAAATTTGAACACAACAAAAAAGTTTTTTTTTAAATTGATGTATTATAACAATATCGTTAAAGTTCAAGTATCACACTATGATTCCAAGAGATGTCACTATATGCATGATATTTTCAAAGTACTAAATACGTTTCTTGTGACCTTTAAACCACGTCTCATGTACTGCGTGTAAACACGCACATTTTGCATGGCGTGTTAACACGTCCGTGGCAGAGAACCGGTTAAAGGCTCATATATTCTTAAAAACAAGTTCCATTTAGCGGATAAGTAAAGTTAATTCATTCTGATTTATCTGATAAGTATGCATTTTATTGTTCATATCGGTAAATTTCTGATTTTTTTATAATACGAAAAAATCCTCCGGTTGGAGGCAAAGGGTTTACAGCTCGTCTTATTATTATTTACTTATCCCTGACTGCTTTTGGTGTTGAGCATATGGACTCTTATAGAGTTTATCTCAGCAGAAATTTTCTACGAGAACTGTTCAGTTGCTCAACCTCTCTTTTCCAAAGAGAGTCAGGATAGAAGTGAAGGAGTCTTGGGCAGGATCAGTGGTTAGATATTCGCTTTTGCTTTGTCCTGTTTTAAATACAGGATAGGTGAGAAGAGATTTCGGTCATCATACAACAAGCATCATTCATGCTTTCGAACAAGAACTTATAAACCAATTTAAAGAATATTTGTAACTAGTTACAAATTAAATTTGAATCGTTCAAACTATGTACATTCTCACAAATTTTGTCACTAACGACCCGAGTTTCGCCTTTCGGCATCTTCAGGCATTACAGTGCACGGATGAACTTGAACTGACGCTTAGCAAATATTATATAATTCTTGAAACTGCTCACTACACAAATCTGTTGGCATTCCCATGGGCTCATCCTTTTCGCCAGCAATGGCTTTGGACTCAGTGATGCATTTATACCTTATATAAACACGAAACTCTTATTTGCTAAGCGTCAGTTCAAGTTCATCCGTGCACTTGAATGCCTGAAGATGCCTAAAGGCGAAACCCGGGTCGTTAGTGACAAAATTTGTGAGAATGTACATAGTTTGAACGATTCAAATTTAATATTGAAATTCCACCAAGCACCTTCAGTCGAAATCTTAAATTATAGTTACAAATTGTCAAATGCCTAACATGGCCGTTTCTGCTCATAATATTAATATATAGAAACTTAATGTGTTTTTCTACAATTACTACGTGCTCGCATAAAAAATAAATTCCCATACGAAGTATATTATTTTTGACTTTTGATGATTTTCTATTGAGTGTCTCGGCGCAAGGTTGCCAGATTGCTCGTTGGCTGAAAAGTGTAGCAATTAAGTCTTGGGAGCAGTGGTGTAGTGGGGCCAGGTCGGCGACCTGGCACCTAAAAATGAGACACCTTTTTGTTTTTTTTTTAGTTTATTTGAATTTTTTTGTATTTTTATCATCAAATGCATCGAAAAAGAAGTGATTACAGGTTTTTTTTTATTAAATAATTGCGCGTTTTTTTATTGATTTAATTGTTAAAACTTGTGGTTTTTTAACTTTGGACGGATATAAAAAAAATAAATAAAAGAAAATAGGGAAGAAATCAATGACCGACCTGGTATTTATTTATTTACTACTACACCACTGTTTGGCAGTATCTGTGAGGAGTCACGTAATATCATTAATTATCGACGTAAATCTAAATCAATATTTCTTAACCGTATTGAAAGAATCGCCCCATTTATAAATTATCCAAAATTAAACACCCCCCCTCACCGACAAATTTGAAATCCTCAATTCCGTATACTTGTTTCCCAAAATATCTCCGAAACTCGTTTTTTTTTTAGCTCACGAATTTGAAATCCTCAATCGCCCCCTCGCAATACTACAGCACACCCCAAATTCTGAAAAATTAAAAACGCCCCCCCCCCCCAGGAGGGTGGTACCGCCTCCGTTAAGAACCACTGATCTAAATCCAAAGCAAGTAGACTGAATTTACAAAAACGTTTGTAAAAAAGACATCAAACAATTGTTACCATTAACGTAATAGATGTTACATAATCGCACGCACCCTCCAGAACAGGTTGCGCCCAAATATTGCATTAGGCAAGAAGGTTGTGCAGAAGAAAAATGGGCGAAGGTTCGACGCTCGAGGGGAAGCGGCTGTCGAAATGATGTTACCAATCTACCAATCGCCTGTCCTCTCGAGCGTTAATATCTCGTCCTTCCTTAGACACATCGAATGCCACGCTTCATTTGCGACCAGCTGATTTTTATTCCCTTCAAAAGAAAATCCCTTATACGCACTATCAATATTGGATTACCTTCGTTTTAAGACTGTTCTTTTAAACGTCTGAGGGCTCTGGAAATAAAGACGGCAGTCTCTTTGCTTTTGTCGAAAATGAGCTATATAATACATTGACATGACTCATGACAATAATGATGATAATTTATTTTGGAGCGAGCTTCATTTATCATTATTGTGAGATTTTTTTTAATTTTGTTCACGATGTTATACTCCAAGAATAAATCCCCATTAATAAAAGTCATTAAGACCAATAACAGTTTGTATTAGACTCGACGTACACAAGTAGGTAGAAATAAATGATAACATCGCTCAATTGTTACGAAGATGTTTATTTTTAGAAATTTTCAATCATTAATGTTAAATCACACACAAAATTTTAAATTATTACAATACAATTAATACCCAGCTTGTCAAAACGATTGTATACAAGTTAAGAGGAAATTTTATTAAAGTCTGCGCCCAGAGAACAAAACTAAATTTAAATATTGTCGGGGTGGAAAAAGAGCAGTTCTTTGATCTCGACAGGCCATTTTTATGAATCGCGTATCGTCCCAGCCCAAAGAAAAATCACAACGTAGGTTAAAAACATCTTCGGGAATTATTCCCGGCGGCTGGCAATTTCGCCATACGTCAAGTCCCGATGACGTTCTACAAAGCAAGAACGAACAAAACGAAGCTCGCTTCGGATATAGAAAAAAACAATGTTGCCATTTAAAGTCATTAACAATCGATATTACTGGTTACATGATAAAAAAAAAATAAGCACAATTAATTGAACTAAATTTTTTAAACGTCTGCCAGTTGTCATCAAAAAAGTGGTAGTAGGAGCCTAGGCTTATAAATCACATCGTATTAATATAATGTCGACTGTGGAAATGAAAAAGGCGTACATTTTACAGGGGGCACAATAAACGTTTTTTGTTGATTTTGATCCAAATGCCAATTATGAAATATACACATCCTTAAAGTGCAGAAATACTTATAAACTATTGTTTAATTGACTTACTCTCATTTTAATTTTTTACATTATTGAAAAAAAAGTCTTTTTTCCTAGTTGCAATTTTCTTATGACCTTCTTATTTCAAATTCAAAAGCTAGATTTAGATACTAATTTGGCATTTGCTGCTTACACACTTTTGATAGAACGTGTATCAAATCGTTTTTTTTCATATCCGCTACCTAGTTCAAGCATATAGCCACCACATGATTCTTCCAAGATTCTCTGTCCCTTGCCAGTCTTCTTGCTTCCTCCCATGTCATTCCAGCTCCGCCGAGTACATCCTATAGATGGTATCAAATCGCATACATAATGATTATTTAATAGCTGTTTCGAAAAAACTGTGTGTTACGTTATTTTTCCTTTCCACAGTCTGTGTAGAGCTGACCATTTCGCATATAATAAGTAGTAAGTTATATTTTTAACCCGACTGGTGTCTTTCCCTTTTTCCTCTTTCGGTGCCTGTTTGATTCTTATTATTAGTTTAAGTCAATGTCCTTTTCATCTGTCCGGGGCTTGACGTCGTCAACCAGACAGGTGATATATTTTCAAAATCATAAGATTCTAGTTAAGAGTTTGTATGAAAAGTGGCAGTTTACATAGTCTTGTTTATCAAAAATGGCAGTTATTCAACAGATGCTAATATAACATATTAAAATAGCAAATTAAAAGTTAATACTTATAAAAATATTGATCATTTACGTATACGTTTACGAAAAAAGCGTTTTAAATGTTTTTCCAACATTTTATAATGGTTAAAATTGCCACCCTTATTTCCTGAGCTTTCCCTAATCTATTTGAGCTTTTTTTGCCCAGGTCCGCTTGCAATATGGATCAGATCTCCCTAGTCGGAGCATATGGCCACCACATGGTCTCCCGCCAATCTTCTTGCTCTCTCCCATGTCATCCCAGTTTTTCGTAGCTTTGCCGAGCAGATCCTATGGATTGACATCAGTGACCTTATGGACATCTGAATCTTATGGGATACTTATTAAGCTTATATTAACAGAAGATGTTTAACGAAAGCTCTTTGTCATTTTGATATTTTTCCTTAGCCTCTCATATTATCGGGACGATTAGTGAAAGAAAGGTGGTGTTAAAAGAGGACCAGTCCATGACATATCGTTCTTGCTAACCGATTTACAAGCGGTTGTTTGGGTGGGTATTGCAATACCGTTTTTACCAAAACCAGGACCCCGGCGGTCATATTGTTTTTTGGTACTTTTCTGTTATATGTAAACTATTTAAAATATATTTAAAGAAAACCTAACCTTACCTAAAAACACAATTGCTTCTGTTTCGAAAGAGTGAAAAGTTTAATTGTTGTATGTGATTAAGACAAGAGGAGCATTGTGAAAATAATAAAATTATTTAATAATGTTTTCAAATAATATGTAATTTAAATGATGTTTATATAACAGGGTAAAAACTGTTTTTTTTTCAATACTGAAATACCGATTTTGAAAATGCAAATCTACAAGTATTTCTGTATTGGAAATTAATCAAAACCGAAAATTGAATGTGCAAACACAATTACATATTTTAATAAAATTCTCTGCGGTGAATTAATTAAAGTATTTTTAATCTGTCAGGATTTTTATCAAAATTGGCGAGTTTCGAATTTAAATTTAAATGTTCGACAATTTTAATACGCCAAGGTTTAAGTTATTGATTATTAACCTTTTAGCTGCCGTAGATAATTAATAGTAACTACCTAGCTTGCTGTCGCCTGCTGTGGCCCAGTTGGTTAGAGCTTGCTCTACCGATCACGCAGCTCTGGGTTCGATTCCCGGTCAGATCACAATGAATTTGAGAATTATTCAATTCAAATTTGTGATCGAAGACTGGGTGTTTGTGGTGTCAATTCACATTATTTCCTCTCCTCCCATCCTTCTGATCCTTTAATAACTGGGTGTAGCAATAGCGATTTGTCAACCACTAGTCCTGTTTTAGCCATATCCTTCTTTCCCAAATACTCACTTTGAAAAAAAGTTCTCGTAGAAAAAAATATGTTGAGATACCTTCTTTAGGAGGCCATATTCTCCACATTGGGAGCGGGCATGGATTAAAAAATTACGTATCAATGTTTTAAATTTAGTTCTACGATGATTGTAAAAAATATGTCAGAAAATCAATGTTTGAAATATTTAAACTAAACAAAAGAACGCGTTTTCGAAACATTTTAAATAGTTCTGCATTTGAAATGACGAAATTATTATTGCCATACTGAAATATGATAATAAGGGAATTATTTTCCCGTAATTATTCACAACACTAGAGACACCTATTCTATTTTTATTTAACAGTATTAATGAGCCTGTAGGTAATTAATAAAAATACGCAAAGGTAATCAGTGTTTCAGCAGTGAAATCATTAGGGATAGAGGTCGTTAGTGGCTGAGGTACGCGGGCGGGAATTACAGGAAGGAGGGAAAATGAAAAGGAACGTTGTCTTGGAAAAACAAGAGTGTAACATTTCTATTTTTACTTGGAACAAGCAGAATGTAGGCGGGTTGTTACATTGTTGTTTGCGAACGGAGCAAAAATGGCTTCATTATATGAAAAGTCAGTGCAATTTGATAAAAACGACATTTAAATTCGCGTTGATGAGTAATCATTAAGCAATTATTATGCCTTAAAACAGTGGTGCACAATCCGAGGCCGAGACAATGAATATAATTAAATTTAAGATTTCGACTAAAGATACTTCGTGAAATTTCAATATTAACTTAGAATCGTTCAAATTATGTACATTCACACAAATTTTGTCACTAACGATCTGAGTTTTGTACTTCAGCATCTTCAAGCGTTCAAGTGCACGGATGAACTTGAACTTAGAAAAGAATTTTCGCCAGCAATAGCTTTAAACTTAGTCATACATTTATTTCTTATATAAACACGATACATTCATTTACTAAGCGTCAATTCAAGTTCATCCGTACACTTGAACGCCTGAAGATGACGAAATGCGATACCAGGGTTGGAAGTGATCAAATTTGTGTGAATGTACATAATTTGAACGATTTAAATTTAATATTTAAATTCCACCAAACACATTCAGTCGAAATCTTAAATTAAATTACATTAATGGTTAATCTTTCGTCAATTTTAGAACGAGCTGGGTTTGGAAATAATAGCCTAAGGTAATATAATTATGAAATTGAGTACCGTGCCCGTTTATCACTTAACCACGTGTTCGAAAATATGTCTTACTATTCATGAAAAAAAATTAATAACACAACTAATATAATATAGTAAAACTGCCTTTTTCCCGTGTCTTAAGCCTGTCAAATATCGATTGATTTTCTCTCTTCGTCAGATTTTTCGGAAGTGATTGATAGCATATTCGTTATAGAGATTCCAGGCATATATTAAAATAAGGACAAGTGAAAAGATATAGTGTTATATATTAATAATAAAAATTGTTACGTGGCTTATTCACAAACATTCATAGAATTGATTAAAATCTAGTTGAATAGAATTTTAAAATCATCCATACTGATAAAGACATTCCTTAACATGCTATTCTACTAATATATTAGTTTTGCAGTTTTCTTCAACTTATGGTGTGCAAACCGGCACCGGTCCGCGATATCTTTTGTTTCGAAAAAAATTCGACTCAAATATCTCTTTTGTACTAAACATGGCTGTAAACTGATAAAATAATATCCAAATTAAATATACAGTGGAACCCCCAATTACACTACCCCGAATAACGCGCTGGCTTAAAATATTCGCCGCAAATCTCTTAATTGCACGGTCGCATTCCATTGTCGTTACTACGAGACGGTCGTCTGTGCCGCGCATACAGTCAGATGTTGGGTAGCGTCTGTGTATTCAACACGTGCCAGGCTATACACGTATAGCGGGTGACTGTCTATGTGTGGGATTTCGACGCCCTTTGAATATTATCACTTGGTAGCTAAATATTTCGTCAATATTTTTTTTTTTTTGTAAAACTAAGGGAAATCTTAGTTTTGCATTTTTTGCGGAAAAAGCCAAATCCTTAATTTCGTATGAGATTCACACTCCCAATTACACTACCCCGAATAACACTGTTCCGACTTTAGTGTAAATGGGGGGCTTACTGTGTACGAGAAATGGATGTGAGTAAATATGTGTATCTGGTTGATGCCGGTACGCGAAATATTTTACAATTTTTTTACCGGTCCGCGGATGTAAAAAAGTTGAAGAACATATGGACTGTGGAAAGGAAAAAAGACGTAAGCCACAGTTTTTTCAAAACAGGTTTTTTTCGATAATCACAATGTATCAAACATGATACACGTTCTGTCAAAAGGATGCAATCTGCAAATGCCGAATTAGTATCTAAATTTCGCTTTTAAGTTTGAAAAGGATAACCTTGTAAAATATTAAAACCAAGAAAAAAGACTGAATTAAAGGTTTTTCCTAAACAATTTCTTAGTTTAATATTAGATTATGTCAATTAAACACCACTTTTGAAGTCTCCGTGCACTTAAAGGTTGTGTATAATTCATAATTTGCATATGGCCCAAAATCATCAAAATACGTTTTTTGCGCCTCCTGTACAATTTGATACGTGTGGGTTAAGACCTTTTTCCTTTCCACAGTCGATATAATACATACGTATATCACTTTTAAGGTGTTCACTGTCAATACTTGGTGGAAAGGCATTAAAACAAAAAGAATAAAAGATTTTTAGTACTTTTTCCACATAAAATTGATTAGATCAGGACCGGTTTCGCTCATCGCGAGCATTATCAACTGAGTTGATCAGTTGATAATGCTCGCGATGAGCGAAACCGGTCCTGATCTAATCAATTTTATGTGGAAAAGGTACTAAAAATCTTTTATTATTTTTAACATACATATATAATAAACTGGGACCCAGTGGCGTGTTTAAACAAACAGTGACCTCTTTTTTTTAATAAATTGATTAATCGCTATCAATACACCTCATCTACTTTTGAACATTGTATCAAACATTTATAAAAAAATATAATATACTTTCCGATTGCCGTTTTAACTGTGCTTACTGGAGTTCATGTCATCTTTTTCTGTCTGTTTGACGTTTGCTGCCGATTGTCTATGGTACGACACACGCTCCACCTACTGTAAGCTAATTGTAATATAACCTTCGCGCAAGTGCAAGCATACGTTGTCAAAATGAGCTGCATGACAGACATACAAACAATGATTTTTATATATAAGACCCACTGTAAGTTAATTTTACTATGCCTATAACCTTCCTAGAATGCAAGCAAAAAGTTTGTTAAGTTTTATTGCAATCGGATGAGTGGCGTTGCAACGCATAAAGTGCGAACAAACAAACATTATTTTTTACTTATTAGATTCATAATCAAATTGATCTGAAGCCACTTCTCAAAACACCTAATTTTTGTCATTTTTTCTGGCAGTATCCCGATGACATGTTGTATTAACATCAAAAGGTGTTCGCCGCCGACATGCTCACAATTCCTACAGTATATTTATAAAACCGATGATGATGATGGCAACATAGTTGTGTTTAATTTTTCTTTTCAAAGAATCGAATAGAGTTAACAATGGCACGACCGGTGCATTGAGTACACCCGCACGAAACTTTTTGCATTTTCCTCACACTAAAGCTTTTTTTTGCAAGGTATTTTATTTTCATGTCAATTAATGCTTTCACGTGTCGCGCTGTGAGAGGCGTGGTGATTCTCGGAAAAAAAATATAAGGGAAACAAAAACAATTTTAAAGAGAAAAATATGTAAATAACAAAAAAAGAATGTACAAAAAAATGTTTATATTTTATATGAAGGTGGCTGGATCAATTTGCTGGAAAAATAAAACACATATATTTAAACATAACCTTATAACATGATGTGTTTAGTTATATTAACCATTTAATCAAGTTTGCTCTACCGATCATGCAGGTTTGGGTTTGATTCCCAGTAAGATCACAGTGAATTTGAGAATTATTCAATTCAAATTTGTGATCGAAGACTTGGTGTTTGTGGTGTCAATTCACATCATTTCCTCTCCTCCCATCCTTCTGATCCTTTAATAACTGGGTGTAGCAATAGCGATTAGTCAACAACTGGTCCTGTTCTAGACTTATCTTTCTTTCCCAAATACTCACTTTGAAAAAAAGTGAGGTTGAGCGATTGAGTAACAAACAGTTCTCATAGAAAAAAACATCTGTTAAGATACCTCCATTAGGAGGCCATATGCTTCACATCTCTTCTATAACTCCATTAAAGAACGACTAGAAATAATTATAGTCTTATATCGGCAGTCGGACTTTTGCAAAATGGAAAAACAGTCAAACTCGGTTATTACGATCACGGAAATAGCGAGTTCTGTAATCTAATGAAGAAACATTCGTTGAAATTTAAGTTTATGATTTTCTCCACACATTTATTCACTTTTATAACGAGATACTTCTCGGGTATAACAAGTTAAAAAATCGTCGATTCTGTGAAAAAATTAATCGATTTTAAGAATCCAGGAATTTACGGAATTCCCGAGATGAAAAGACACAAGACTTTTCTTTTTCGCTCTTCCCAGAATTTTCGAATCCAAAATTCCAGATATCTCTTCCAAGATTTCCAATATCAAAAACCTGGGAATTTGTGGAATTGTCAAAATGAAAAAAAAGTAGGACTTTTTTTTTAGCCCTCGCGCAACTTTCTGAAATTTTCTCAATCCTGAAATCCCGGGATTGGTACTGTCGGCTTTGGGATCACAAAATTGGACAAGAGACAAAATTCAACTTCACATACAGCCTATGTAACAATGGAATAACTTTAACACAAATAAAGCACTAAACATTTTCAGCAAACAACCTGTTTTTTATAAATGCGAAGTGCTATAAAATACTAAGAAATTCACCCAGTCGTGAAACACATTATGTTTGTCATTGATAGATTTTTCTTACTTCTCTTTCGAAATGTTTTCCTATTGTACCTAAAGCCCCTTTTCCTTTCCGATATCACCATGCAAAATGTTGACAAGCGAAGTAATTTCCTTTGATAGTGGCGGTAAATAGTACCACCGCTGATCATAAATAAGGGTGTTTTGATATAGTTTACCAGTGGCGTAACCAGAAGTTTACACTGCAAAGAGAAGTCGAGAATAGTTTGACATTTATTATGAGAAAGTAAATGTTCTTGGTTTAGTTTATATTATGATTGACAAATAATTACAATGTGAATTTAGCCGAATAAAATATACAAAAATATTGAGCATATGGTCTTTTAGTAGAAGTATTTCAACAGAAAGATTTCTACAATAATTGCTTTTTACTCAGTTGAAACACTTTTCGAAGCTCTGTTCAAAACAAGATCACAACGAATATTTTCGGACGTTAATTAATCTTAAACGGATGTTGCTTCTCTTGTCAAAATTCAAAAGTAATATATACATTCATCAGTTTGTGATAATGAATTTGAATAATAAATGATGAATTTCTATACACGACCCGTGTCTGGGTCTTAGGTCTTAACTTACTACCCCTTTCACACGGAAAATAAACCTCCGATTGCCTTCGATGATAACTCTTTGTATCCAATGGCAAGTTTCCAACCCCTAAAGGCTTACCATATCAATAAAAACGAAGGAAAATCTTCACAGTGCGAAAGCTCGAAAATCAATTTAAAAAAACCACACACTTTTATTGGATCCTTCGATTGTGTTTGTATTGGTTTAAATATACCCATACTAAAAATATATAGCGCCCGTCAGTTACTAGTTGATTCATACTTGGACTAGTCAAACTGAATGTGAATTTTAATGGATAATGTATTTATTGATAGTGACAGAGTAGAAATAACATTACGTTTTAGGTTATGTTAGATTTGGTTGGGTATGTTGAACAGAAAGAGGTGAAGAATGTCAACAAAACGTTGAAATTTTTGAATTTATATGAAGTTATAACTGCGTGATAGTGCGCGCAAAACAGGGACGAGTGTAAGTTCACGCGTGATTGTTTTTAAGTTTGTGAATAATTTAATAAGTGCTTCAAGTGGAACGGCGTTCCGGCACCTTTTTTTCTTGGCATTTGTAATGTTTCAAATCCACATTTCCATCCTCGATTTTTTTATTATTTTGCTTTCACTCGTCGTAGCACATTTCGACACTTATCAATTCTTTAAAATACGTCGATCCATTGGCGGATCCAAGGGGGTGGGGCTATGGGAGCCATGCCCCCCCCCCCCCTCTCTTGAGGATAATTTATTTCTAAATTATGAAAACTTTTTTGTGATATGGGCTCATTAATTGTTTAATTTACTATGCTTTATAGAAAACATACTTAATTATGTATTGACTATTTTATATATATATAGATATATTATTTTAATGTATGATGTTTATTTTAAAATTGAATGGCTCCCTCCTGAGACAGTTTCTGGATCCGCCACTGCGTCGATCGGTGGTCACTCAGAGGAGGACGAGGCTTCCGTAACAGATCTCACAGATTCAAGTACCAGTACGAACAGTGTTTTCTTCAATCGATTTCTGTTTGAAGACATAGGTGTCTGTGATATATAAAAGAATTCCTCCCACCCTTCCAATCCTAAAATAAGTGGGGCAATGCGAGAGCGATTAATTGACCACTAGTTATGTTCTTCTATCCTTACTGTCTTCGAAAAAAGAGGGAGCTTGAGCAACTGAGTAACAAACAGTTCTCGTAAAAAAACTTTTGTTTCAAAACCACTATTATGAAGCCATATTCTCTACATTGGAAACGGACGTGAAACAGAAAAAAAAGCTTGACAAGAAGGGAGTTAAAAGCACTTAATTTAACTAAATATGTCTGTGTGGTTATTGTCAATATTAACTCGTTAAAGAGGTGATTTGTTCTCACATGTATACTGTAATTGACTAAATTGTACAGTGTATACTTTGATAAGTTCATTTATACATTCTAAGTGCATACTGTGACATAATATCGATTTTGGAAAGGAAAAAGAACGTAACCCACAGTTTTTTTGAAAACAGCTTTTTTCGATTATCACAATGTATCACATTTGATACACGTTTTATCAAAAGGATGTAAGCTGCAAATGCCGATTTAGTATCTAAATTTAGCTTTTATGTTTGAAAAAAGATGAGTTTGTGAAAATTGAAACCAAGAAAAAAGACTGAAAAAAAGTTTTTCTTGGACAATGTCTTTAATTAATATTAGATAAAGTCAATTTAACACCAGTTAAGAAGTCTCCGTGCACTTCGAGGTTGTGTATATTTCATAATTTGCATATGGCCCAAAAATCATCAATGATACTATTGACAATATTGACTCGTTAAAGAGGTTATTTTTTCTCACATGTATACTATAATTTACTAAATTGTACAGTGTATACTTTGATAAGTTCATTTAAACATTGATTAAGTGTATACTGTAACATAATATAATACTCTCGGACAACCTGTTTAGTGATAATAAATTCACTTTGTTCTGTTCACAATGAGTCGATTGCAGAGAATAATAGACGCTTTTAAAACTTGTTGTAAATAAACATAAATACAAAATAACAGCACAGCATTTTAGTTTTTATTGTTGTGCGAGCTGCAAAGCAAACAGAACAATGTCCACAGTCCACACGACCGTAAACTTTGTTTCTAGTGGCTTCTCTCAGCGTTGAAACAAAGAAGTCCTTCTCAAAGGTGACAATTTATTACTATAAATAGAATAGCTTGCAATTTCACACTCACTGGACGACTGACGTCAGCGACGGACAATCGCTGCAGTGTTGCCATATAAAAGTAGTTTTCCTCCCGAGTCGGGGAATTTGCTACATTGTATGGCTTATTTTTAATTTCATTGCAACAAACTGGACAAATGTTTTTAATTAATTCAAGGTATCTTAAATTATTTAATTCGAGTATTTGTTTATTTTTTAAGGATGAATTTACCGGCAACTTTACAAGGCTATTCGTACAATCTGATTTTGCGGTCAATGTTTTGAATTTAATACCTTTTTAGAAGAGTTTAAGGAAAAATGAATAGGGCTAGAACTAATGGATAGCTAATTGCTTTTTGCTAATCAAGTGAAAAATCTATTCACACTGGTACTTAAGCTTGGAGTCCTGCAACTGAAACCAATGCCATTAACCATTTGACCACGAATTATTGATAGTAAATTTCAAAACAAAAAGGTCTTATTGTGTCATATGATATATTTATATAATATTAATCGATGCCCGCTCCCAATCATATGGTATCCCAAAGTAGGTATCTTAACAGAAGTTTTTCTACGGAAACTGATTGTCATTCAATGTCTCAACCTTCTTGGTTTTCGAAGAGTGTAGAGCATAGGTTCCCAACCTGGGGGTCGCGAAGGGGTTTTTGGGGGGTCGCCAACTTATACAGTCAACTAAAAAAATGGATTTGCTACATAGCTCTGCGAAAGTGGATTTTCAACGCTTTTTTATTTAAAAACAAAAGTAAGAAACCAATTAAATGTTGAAAATGACATGACATAAATGACTTTTGGATTGTATGGGGGGTCGCGATTCACATAGATTTTATGAAAAGGGGTCGCCACCCGAAAAATGTTGGGAACCTATGGTGTAGAGGGAAAGACTATTACTAAAGACTACATCTACTCTATTAAAGAAAAATGGAAATTGGGCAACCGATTATCAAGCAGTTCTCGTAGAAACACTTCTCTTGGGATACCTCCATTGGGAAGTCATATGCTACACATTAAGAGCTGACATGGATATAACTGTGCTGCAAAATAATGATTAATATTCAGTTATATTGAAGGAACTAAGATGCCTTGGTATGCAATCCAATCCTAAGAACTTACTGATTAGCTTGAACGAACAGCGTGGGAGCTTTGTTTTAGCTCTTCGGATTTACAGTTTTACAAAAAATAACAGCGCATTTTTAGCTCTTCGGATTTACGGATTTAATAACAACCCAAGATCTTTTTTCTAGCTTTTCCGTGTTTCGTTTTTTCAATCCCGAAATCCCGGGATTGGTACTGTCGCAATTTTGGGATCACAGAATTAGACGGGAACCCGGGATTGGATACCCTAGTTAAGACGATATGAATCTCAGAATGCCATTGTTTGACTTGTCACAGTATAAAACAATGGGCACGAATTATTTGTTAATTCCGTGTGTCTTTTTATTTCCGTTTACTGTTGA
The DNA here is from genome assembly GCA_030503985.1 of Himalopsyche tibetana. Taxonomy (NCBI): domain Eukaryota; kingdom Metazoa; phylum Arthropoda; class Insecta; order Trichoptera; family Rhyacophilidae; genus Himalopsyche; species Himalopsyche tibetana. Next base: position 1,054,258 of record JAPJYX010000052.1, on the reverse strand, counting down.
AATTCGGTGGATAATTCCGTTACAGGATTCGATAGTCAATAATATTGATTAAGCATAATAAAATATATTCCATGCGTATTATTTATCGAGTCATGTAGCGAGAAACGGTCAAACAAGTCAAATAAAAGGCAGCCATTACTCGAAATTAATATGATATTAACGGGAGTTTCCCCAGTTTCTTACATCTGCTTCATTTCCGATAAAACTTTTATTGAATCACTTCTGTCCAAAGCAATTAACCACTTCATTTTTTTCGATGCTGACTAATTTTAGTGCCTTCTTTTATATGTTTTTATAAAGTAGACGAAAATAAATATGATAATTAAGAACATTAATAATACACTCATCCAGTGGCGTAGCCACCTCGTAGCAATGCATGAGGGCCCAGCAAAAAGGGGGACCCAAATTTCTACATACTCAATACAACAAATTGTTTAGGCCCTTAAAAACGTCAATTTTGTTAATTAAAACTGTAATTATAAAAGCTCTTTTCTGTGAACCGATTTATTTTGCTTTTTCTTCGAAAAAGCTTTATCAATATTTCGAGAGCCACGGTTAGTGCAACCCTGGCTTAGAACATAATTATTTTTGTATTTTTCGTATACAATATTAAAATATTTGAAGACTTGTCGCGTACGTCACCTAAAATTTACAAAAATCATCTTTGAATGTCTTCAGTTATGGAGCTTCAAATTTTGAATATTTCAAACGCAAATGGCGAGAAACAAAAACGTAAAAATGTTACGTACGCTTAAATATAACGGGATTACAGAAATTGCCCACAAAAAAATTAACCAATATACATTGCTTTTTTACCTTATTATAGTGGAGTTCTTGAAAGTAAATGACAAATCAATCAATGCATATAAGAGTAAAGGATAGAAAGACAACAAATGACTTGCTCAGCCATTTAATTTCAGTAATATTAAGTATCCTGTGCTTACTGAGAATCCTTAGATTCCTAAGTGACAGTAGAGTTTAATCTACTACGCGTTGGATATAAAGAGGAATCAAGAATATCTTGTTCCCCGTTAATTTATGTTGCAAATTGAAATGTGTTTCCGGCTTAATTGATTTGAAGTAGGCACGTGAATTATCTGTTCCTCTCGAATCTGCAGACGTGACGCCGCGCCGTTCTGTTCTTAATTCAAATACCGGAAACGACTGCAGCGCAAATGGCGGGCCTTTTCGCGCCAAACCTTGGAATGCAATTCCCGCGGATGCGAGCGCAGACCACGTGCTCCGGGGTCACTAGGCCATCGTTGCTATATTTAGAAGGGGCCATGCCCATATTGATCGTTAGCATGCGGCATAGCGGGCTATTTTTAGAGCGGCGGCGAGGAGCTGTTTCCTCCACTGCACTTCATTATGATACATACAGATATTTTCACTTCGCTGTTTTCCAGATCTGCCACAGCGGCGCCATCTTGTCCACTTTGACAGATGGTGATGTTGCCAAGCGACGAAATATGTTTATGTTTTTTAAAAGGTTTTATTTGAAATCAAATAATATGCTTTAAACGGAGTCACGCAAAAGCATATATACTATAATAATAAACACTTATTAATAATTAAGCCGCCTGTGTGGTAAAGTGGTCAAAGTCGTTGGCTACCGCTACAGAGGGCACGGGTTTGAATCCCAGTACGGGCAGTTTTATAAATTGATTTTTCAATCGATTTATGAATTTCTGTTCAAAGGCATGGATGTATGTGATGTCTTAAATTCCCCCCTCCCACCCATCCTATCCCATGAACGAGGAGTATCGAGAGCGATTAGCTAACCAGATCTTGTCTTAGCCCTTTCTTTCTATTCCTACTCTCTTTGGAAAAAGAGAGGTTGAGCAACTGAGTAACAAGCAGGTCTCGTAGAAATACTTCTGTTGAGATAAATTCCATTAGGAGTCCATATACTCCATATTTGGAGCGGACATGGTAAAAATAAATAAATATATAAAATTAAACTTAATAACTTTGCCAGTCCACTTATTGTGTTGCAAAATATATCACATAATTTGGCAGATGTCAGATTAATTTTATATTAAGCATTGTCAAGATTAATTTTATATTCACAATGAACGTCTACAAAGTAACCGCCGAATCCAGCGAAAATATTTTTGATTTTTTTCAATCATTTCCTCTTTCAATTTGGAATAGATGAACTTCTTATAAAGTTAATCTTGGTAGATATTTTTCCACCAGAACTGGTTGAACAATTGAAAGCATTAGAATGATATTACTAGAACAGAACTAGTGGATATATCAGGGGTGGGGAACCGTTTCATTTCTGAATGCCACATTAATTTATCTGATTCAACATAAGGCCCCAGTAAAGAAAACGTTGACACCTGTCTTTCGACTGTCAAACATATTGATTACGCTCTTCTTCCAAACACTATTTTGATCTGTAGTTAATAAGCCGCATCAGAGTAGCCAAAAGGCCGCATGTTCTCTTCCACTGGGTTAGATAATCGCTCTCGCTACACTTATAGATATGGTTGGACATGTGGTGGGAAATAAATCAAAGACACCCATGTTTTCAAATTAAGTTATTCTTCGACTGTCGTAGAACTCTTTGCAATTTGTGGACCACGAATAATTCCATAATCACCGTTTGAAAAAATATATTGTTAAGGCAGGCTAACGACGATCTCCGCGATTGGACATCGGGTATTCGCCTAGTCACCGAACATAATTTACTCAACTATAACACTAATGGTCTTGATTTATAGCATCAGCTTCCATTTTTAATGAAAAAAAGTGGATTTAAGCGTACGTCAGTGTCTACCCTAAGAGATATATACGCTTCATGACCCACGACGCACGCAACTACAAAGCTTGACATCTCCTCACTCTCGGCATCTTCGTGTAATTGGTGCTGTTGTCTAAAAATTCAGCTCTCGAATCAACAGTTCCCGGGAAAGTCCCTTTCGGCAAAAGTACCCGGCAAGAAAAGCAATTATTATCGTCCACCGGAACGCCACCCGCCCTAATCACACCCAGCCTAAACATTATTTGAGATACACGCGTAGCACACCCCCGGACCTTATCGCATTGCGGTCTCATATATTATGCAGTAGACCGCTGTATGTAGTGTGATACAGAGAACCGAATAGCTCCCTTCAATGCTCCTTAGCGATGTTACCATTTAAAACGACAAGAATTTTAATACTTGATTGATGGGCGATCGGGAAAATGATACTACAGTAAGACTCCGATTCTACGTTTTTCAAGAGACCGTAATAAGCAAACGAACAATACGGGAAATCTTCAGATAATAACCTAATATATTAAATTTGATTCAAACTATGTACATTCTCACAGATTTTGTCACTAACGACCCGGGTTTCGCCCTTCGGCATCTTCAGGCATTCAAGTGCACGGATGAACTTGAACTGACGCTTAGCAAATGAAAGTTTCGTGTTTATATAAGATATAAATGCATCACTGAGTCCAAAGCCATTGCTGGCGAAAAGGATGAGCCCATGGGAATGCCAACAGATTTGAGTAGTGAGCAGTTTCAAGAATTATATAATTTGTTTGTCGGCAAAGGTTTTATGATTATACTATTTTATGATTATATAGGGTATAGAAGTGGAGATGTGGGAAAGTTTGATATTTCATTTAAAATCGGAAGACTTTGCAGCTGTGCTTTGTTGATTTCTAAAATTTCTTGGAAAAAGAGCTTATGACTGTCCGTATTTGGGTGTAACATTTTTATCCCTTGTTCCTGATTGAACACGTGTCCTTCCGAAATTAAGTGATTAGCAAAAGTAGACGTGTCTTTTTTCAATCTAAAGGCTGCCATATGTTCTAAAACTCGGATGTTCAGTGTCTAATATATGTTTAATTTAGAATTATTTTCATTTTTATTTTGTAAACTTCCACAAAATTCTTAGTCGAACACGACCCGATGTTTTATTTTAGTATTATATTTATTTTTCACGTTTACATTTTATTATCTGGCAATTCATTATACCCAATATTATAATCTACCCACTTAATTCACTACAATAATTCATACCATAAATTTTCGCTATCAATTAGGCTAACAATACGTATAGAGCGAATGTACCTGTGTGTTTGTATATAGTTAGTTCGAGTGCATTCGCGCACTGATCAACACCGAGAGGCGAAACCCGGGTCGTGTTCGACCAAGAATTTTGTGGAAGTTTACAAAATCAAAATGAAAATAATTCTAAATTATTATTGAATTTCCATCATGCACCTTCAGTCGAAATTTTAAATTATATGTTTAATTCAAAAACAACCTTTTTATTTAAGAATAAATATATTTTTTAAATTACTTAATCTATACGAAGTTGCTTATTTGCAGTTTGGCACTTAAATTTTAACAGAGACAGTTTAAACACGCATACTTGTGTTGGTTAACTATTTTTTGTATGTCAACGCGTTTTTCACCCGGATTTTTTCAAGGTCTTGGTTTGTTTTTAGTTTCTTAATTAGATTCCTATTACAATTCAATTAGGCATTTTAGTTATGAATTAGACAAAGTGGAGACACGAGATGTGAAGTAAGACTATTTTTAAGCGAAATGAGAAATATTCAACAAAAACGGTCAATCAGGATCTTAAATAAAACAGGCGGTTCACCACTGTTAAATATATTTTCTAACGGTTTAACCCGTCCTAATTGATGCAACTCATTAGCTAATCATTTCTCAATGTAAATGTCATTTGTATTACCTTTATCGTTTTTTTGTTTTTTTCTACCATCCCCTCCTTACCTCCCATTGTTATTTGATTTTTATTAAAGTATATCAGACTAGTAAAATTAAAATCATTCGTACTTAAGCAAGCATTTGCGAAAGTAGTTGTCTGAGGATGCCTCTGAAAGAGGCGAAACACGTGTCACATTTTGTTACACAATACGTGGATTAATCGGGATAAATTTGGGACGGGACCATAATATTTAGACGATAGATTAATGCGGGATTATTTAACATTGTTCTTATGAGTGTTTTGCCGGGACTATGAAAAATAAACGATTCATGCGGGAAAATGAATAATGCGAGAACTGTAGATCGAGGTTCCCCTGTATTCCAAAACTGTTCAATTGATATAAGAGAACACGTCCAAGGAACCGTTCTATTAACAAATCCACTTTTTAAAGCAACGATTCTCAAATTTGTATATATGAAATGATTTCGAATTTCAGGGAGTCAATGTCTGTTAAAAAATGGGAGGTCCACGTGAACAGATTCAAGCTTGTTCAAGTTTTGAGTAAATGACGAAAAAGTGCTCGTTAAATGTATTATTTTCAGCATTGAAATTTTATCAATGATTATCGGTCAAAATCAAAATGTATTCAGATAGGGAAGAATTACAATAGCGCTTTTGGCTTTCGTGCCGGACCTCGCGGGCTCGAGTCCCAATACGATCAATTTATCGATTTCTGCTCGTAGGCTATGGTTGTTTGTAATGTCTAAATATTCCCTCCCACCTTTCCGATCCTTCAATAACTAGGCGGAGCGAGAGCGATTAGTTAATCACTAGTCCTGTTCTAGCCTTGCCATTCTAACCTTACTACTGTCTTTGGAAAAGAGAGGTTGAACGACTGAGTAAAAAACTTGTTGTATGTCTCAATTAGGAGGCCATATTTTCCACATTGCGAGCGGACATGAATAAAAAAATTAAGTTTAGTTAAATGAGTCGACTTCTATAAGATTTGTATATCAAGGTGACAAGCTCGAACAGATTGGGTGGTGGGGGGAGCATTGAAATTATAAATAATGAATAATTTCAGCGCCGATAGAGTATATAAAAAAAAAGATTTATTAATTTACACTAAAATATAAATGCCGACCCCCTTTTTCCACATTTATTTTCGGGTTGTTGGCGGTGTGCTTTATTCGTTTTTTGGCTCGTTTCACAGCAAGGTTTCTAATCACTGGGATGGATTCATATAAACTCCATCTAAATGTATCTTCAGAGTTAAGAACATTGATATTTATTATTTACAAACCCGCCTCGTTTCAAAGTTGGTGAAAAATTAACCGTAAATGTAATTTAATAATAAAAATACATGTGTTTTTAGAAAACAGTCTCAAACCTGGCTTGATTACATACAAAATATCATTATAAATTAATGTAAAACTAAAAATTCTTTAAAAAGGAATATTGTGCTACAAAATACAATTCAAGATACATCACTTTGTAACAGGCCGGGTTTGCAAAAAATAGCCTCATATATCAAAAATTAAATTCTAAAAACGTCACTTAGAATTGAGAAAAAGATATTTTATTCAAATAAATAAAACAATTTCTCGCCTGTTCGCTCAAGTAAAATAAACAAAATTTCGACTGTAGCTCATGCTTCGTGAACTATGTAACAGGTGCGCAAACAGTCTGGTTAATTGTACACGGAGAGACAGCATTAAACCAAAAACAAACAGAGTTACAGAACCACTGATTTAAATAAATACGCATTAACAACGCTGATGATAATTGTTTTAATTTGAATGGCTGTTAAAAACATTGTCTTTTAATATTTTAGAAACTCTGCTTTCTGCTTCTCTTTCACAGTTATTTGCGAGAATTGCTTTAATATTTGAAGACCACAAGCAAATATCATTTTTAGTCCATTTTGTGTATAAAATTACTATTAAGCCATAATTTAGAATACTTTTTAACCAGTGACGGTTTTAGGTACTGGGCTAGGTGGGCTAAGCCCGACGTGCATTTTTCACTCAAAACTTTAGATGGCTGAATAAAAATGAACAGCGATTCGGCCGCTGAACAAAATAAATACATTTATAAGCGTAACTAACCTTTCCCAAATTAATACAATATCTTTGTACAATAATATTCTCGATTGTGTTTTGTATTACAGTTTTAAACTGAGCCAGCATAAAAAACAATAACCTTATAAATACTTCATAGAGAACAGGCAACGTGACGTCAGTCTGGCAACACCTGCGTATTAACGAGTCAGTGGCTGGAAAGATCTAGCCCATGTTTTTTCTCTTACACTGGGGCGCAATCGAGCACGATTAGATTTTTTTGTATTTGTATGTACGGAAACGTCAACAAACTCACACGATTGTGCGTCAAATTATCAAACTTCTGTCATTCGTTGGGGGCTAAATTGAATTTGCCCATGACCACCCATACATTCAAACACAAATACCAATATCGTTGTATTGTATTAAAGTAACAGATATTGACTTTCAGTGACAGCTCTGTATTGCTTTTTGTACTTGTTATTTCACTTTGAAAGAGAAGAATTTAAGGTTATTATTTTATTATTTCTTATTTACATTAGCATTGATTTTATTATATAGTAATTTATGCTTTGCAGTAGTGTAGTGCTTGTAGATTAATGTATAAGGTGAAGTGGAAAAATACACAATTTCGTAAATAGTATACAATGCTAAACTTTCCTCTAGCCCACCCAAGATTTTAGTTCAGGAACCGCCACTGTTCTTAACGTATTTTCTTATTATTATAAATTATAAAAATTTCTATTTTAAAGTTGAAAGATCATATAAGATAAACTCGATGGGAATATTTTTTGTAAGTCACTAGAAATCTATTCGAGGACACAAACACCCACGCAGTATCGGTTGGTCAATGTGGCATTGGATCAATGCACCTCTTCTGTATGCAAGGGTGGTTATATTTCATGAAATAATATTCAAACATAACATTTATACCATTCACTCATTTTGAATTCTTCATGTATTTATTCTTGAGATTCCTCCATTAGAAGGACATATCAGTGGTGTTGGAAGGGGTGGTCTTGCCACCCGGGGCGATCCTTGAATTTGCTGCCTCCAATATGTCGTCTAATTTTGTTTTTAAATCACTGCTACTATTTTTTATCTATGGAGTTTTTACTATAGGTGGCTTAATTTTTTTATGTATAAATATAATTTATCGAAAAATATTGAATTTATTTTTCAAAATGCCGCCTCCAAAAATGTGCGGTCCCTCCTTGCCGCACCCCCCTTGCTACGCTACTGGGCCATATGCTTCACATTGGCAACGGACATGAATGAAAAAAAATCGAATTCGATCCCATGATCACCACAACTGAAGAGAACAACGTTTACAGGTAGACTTAAGGCCAGGCGTAGAGAAAAATAATCGATATGCATAATATCCTAAAAATATTGATTTAAAGTTGTTTGTGGTGCGGGTATACTTGGTCTGCGGAATATTATTATTTGTGTGGCAGCACTGAAAGCACATTTTTGATATTGCCATACGTGTAAATTATTGTTTAGGTTGGCTCACCTGCTTAACGGCCGTTTATTGACATATTTATTAGCCGGCGGAGGCATCGTAAATTTTTTGTTGGATTTAAAAGAAATAATACCCTGCGCGAAAGGGTTATTTTTATTTATTACGGTTGTGTGTGCTGTGCGTAAAAAATGTTTTTTTTTTTTTCGTTCAATGTAAAATACCAGGCTCTCGTAAAGAACGCAGCATTAACTAGGTTAAAACAATAGTAACAACAAAACATTTTGTGCCCCAACCCTTTTTCATCATCTAAGCCTCCGCTTTGTTATCAGAACGTCCCGTGTTTAATTCCTTCTTGTTTTTTCAATTAAAAATATTATTTTAGATAACTGGCTACGTTTTAAATATTCTCTTGAGTACTCAAAGTTGTACCAACCACCACCGACAATGATTTAACAATATTTTACGGTGTGCAATTTCGCAAATTTCTTCAGCAACTGTAGTTTTCAAACAGTCTTAACTTTTTTCTACCAGTTGAAAATGTTCTCTATGATTAACACCGTTCCTTGTCATAATATTGTATACAATTTTATAAATAGTATATAATAATAATAGAAAATAATGGGCCCATTAGAGGTGAAGTGAGCCAAGTGTTACATTAAAAAATAAGATAGATGCTTTGTAATGTAGCGATTTCCAACCTGGGAGGCGTGCCTCCCGGGAAGCGTGGACGGGAGGAAGGGAGGCGCGAACAGTCCAAAGTATTTATTTACCTTTGAAAACGGGGCTTTATTACTATACGAAATAAAGGATGGGGAGGCGCGAAAGTATTGTTTCTTCAATGGAAGGCGCAGTAACATAAAGGTTGGAAAACACTGTTATAATGTAATACTCTACACGTCTTAAAGTATTGTAAAAGTGAAGTAACCTCTGTTAATACCATATAACAATGCGCCTAAATACATACAAACAGCGGCGGGATGGAGGGGACTCGCAGGGGCTTGTGCGAGCCATTTGTTAGATTTGACCCAGGCCGGCGAGCCCCTTGTTAAATTAAGAAAAACAATATTCTCATATATAAGCATAATATAATCTAATTATATGCATTAATCTACGAAGGTTTAAGTATGGAACACTTGGAACATCTCCTACTCTACACTCTTGCAATGTAATGTAGGCTAATACGTTTTTGTTCTTGGGATATTAATTATTATCTTACAGTACATTGCATATTATTATTTGACATAACTGTTTTGGTAACATTAATATGTATAAGAGTAATAAAAAAAATCACCCCTTCACCAGATTACCTAAAATATCTTTGAGATTAAGCGAGTCCCTTGTTAATATTTTGACAGCCCCCCCCCCCCCCCCCCGCATAAAACAAACTTACAAACAAACAAACATACATACAGACATACATACAAACAAACATACATACAGACATACATACAAACATTATTTATTTTTTAAAACTATGTCCGCTCCCAATGTGGAGCATATGGACACCAAATGGATTTTATCTCAACAGAAGTGTTTCTACGAGAACTGTTTGTTACTCAGTTGCTCAACCTCTTTTTTTCCAAAGAGAGTAGGGATAGAATGATAGGGCTCGTTCATAGGATAGGATGGGTGAAAGGGGGGAATTAAAGACATCACATACATCCATGCCTTTGAACAGAAATTCATAAATCGATTGAAAAATCATTTTATAAAACTGTCCGTACCGGGATTTGAACCCGGGCCCTCCGTAGCCGAAGTCAACAACGTTGACCACTCGACCACACAGGCGGCATAAACATACATACAAATATATATACAAACCTGCACATACATAAATACACTATGTACATAAAGAAGTAAACTATGGTGGGTCACTTTCAGGGTGCAGAACCTAAAGTTTCTCTTGCAAAGGAAGCTCTTATTTCACGCATATTTATATATTTTATTACCATGCACCGATCCGATGTCGCCAAGTAAATACCGATTCCAAACCACTCTAGTGGTTTACCCGGCATATTGATTGGGCTATTCGGTTTTGCAAACCTTTGACATTTTCCCACCTCTGCAAGCCAGCGGCGTGCGGCGGGACAGCGCGTTGGAAAGGGGATCATTAAACATTTACGACGGGGGGGCTCGAAACGGGTAAATTGAAATCGGCAGACGGTCTCGATACAGTGCACACGCCACTGCTGAGGATTTTCTGAGGGGGGCGTCCGCAGTCGCGAGCTGAATTTCAAATTAATTAAAAATGATCTTTTCATATTATCTTGTTTGAGAGAAAATAATATTAAATTGTATGTTGTTTAATAAAAATGTGAATTTTCTTGACATGAGTGTTTTGATACTCAATTTGGGCTGAATTAATTAAAAAAACATTTCGTTACTATACTTGCAGAAGGCGTTAACTCAGAAAACCTTGTTTTGAGATAATCGTCATTTTCGATAATAATAAAATTTATGTTAATTATAGGTCGGTTATAGGCATAACTCTAGTTGGCTAGAGCTTGCTCTACCAACCGGGTGGGTCTGAGTTCGATTCCCGGTATGGTCAATATCAAATTTAAATTTGAGTCCTAAAACGTGGGTGTTTGTGACATCAATTTACCTCGAGATAATTTCGAGTGACTTACAATAAATTCTGATCGAGTTTTTTTCGTATTATCGCCATGTCCGCCATTACTGATTTTGTTTCGCGTACCACTGGTTGGGAAACCCAGTTCTTGGGCAGTGTAAGGGAACCTGCGGCCTTTTGACTTGATTAAAATATTCACTTTGATCAAAAATTATACGCAAGCGTTTGGAAGAAGAGCGTAAATCAATCCATTATATGTTCGAAAGTCGAAAAAAAAGAGGAGGGGTGTCAACGTTTTCTTTACTGAGGCCTTATGTTGAATCAGATAAATGAATGTGGCCTTTTGAAATAAAAAGTTTCCCCACTCTAGGATATTTACATCAAAGACGTAAGCATTGGGTACCGGATTAAAATTAATGATTTGTGATTATATGCGGTTTGTAGAAACATAGACTTTTACGCTCCAATTCGAAGATATCTAGTTGACTTCATCATTAAAAAACCACATTTGACTTATTTCTGATTGGGACAAAAACTCCGCTAAGGGGGGTGGTATTATTTAAATTATTCCGTTACCGAGATCCATCGTTGTGTGCGTGAGGAAACCCGAACCTTCCAGTTAAAAATAAAATAAAATGACAGCCGTAAAAACGACATCGTGAGTCACATCGTAAAGGAGATATTAAAAAAGCGAGTTGAAGAAACAACACTTTAGTGCCTCTCCTAAATGTACGACATCTGCATAGCCTCGGGTACTGTACACTAGAGGTCTGCACGGGCCCGCGGGCTGGGTTCGGGCAGGTAAGCGCAATTAAGATTCGGGCTCGGGCCGGGCCTGGGTAAGGAATTTATTTATTCCGTTTTTAAATAAGTTCGTAAATTACGTTTTACACCAATAATTGTTTAATATCGCCTAAGGGAGGGTCTGCCAAACGTTTTTACTTCACGGCACACTGGTGAATGGAGTTAGTACCGCAGCACACCAAATAAAAATGCTTTAAAAAATGAAATGTACCTTTAAAAAGAAAATTTGTTGCATTTACTATTATGTATTAACGTGGCAAATATTTTTTTGAACGTGGACATATTAAATTTATTAAAATTTAAATGAATAGGCAATTTTTAAAATGAACATTTTTAATGCTTCTTCCACCGCGGCACACAGTTTGGCAGACACCTGATCTTTTTTTAGAACCTATGCACTTAAGTGTTTCGACTTGTTATCGTTTGTTCCACGTGGACACCGGTTGAGAAACGCTGATCTAGACAACTGTATATAATATCACGATAAACATTGACCATATATTACTATTTACTAACCGCATTTAAGGAATCGTTATCGAACTTTGTATGAGAGTAATTTTAAAAAAAATGTAAAATTTACAAATTGTCGGCTACGATTTTCTGCCTATTACTGGTCGATATATACAAATGTTTTTATATTTGAACTCAGATTATCCTTGAAGTAAGAGACCCCGCTGTATTAAACAATCCCTTATTTATGGTTTTCGCGAGGTCGTCGTTTTATGAAAAGCCCACAAAAAACGATAAATTATGATTCCACCCTTAAACCACCGCAAATTAAACTTATAGTTTTCATTGCGATCTGGTTTAATTCATTGTTTCTCCAGCTCGGGTCGAATAGATGTGGTTTCTAATAATTCCTGAGCGATACGTAATAATTATTAAGTACCCGCCACGCGCAGTCTTCGTCGGGCCTTTCCCTCTTATCCGAACTCCCCTATAAAGACTCATAAAATAGGTCCGTAATGGTCCTTCGCGCCATAAAAGCGAGCCCCGCCATATTGATAAATCAATTTCCGCGTTAACACCCATCCTGCTTTGCGCGCTATTATACATTAAAACATAGGTATTCTATATCGATATAAGTATACTTTCTTATTAAATTTAATGTATATATAAGTTAAAATGAAAGTATTACTTGCAAACCCGGCTCATTCCAAAGCTGTTCTCTCAATCTTATGCAATGTTAATTAAATACATAAATAATGAGGGAATATGTTCAGAGAAGAAGAACAAGCATACTTTATTAGCAACTATGATGATTCCGGTTAATGTATTAATCATAAAAACATCAAAAGTTGACTACTGTATATGGTGGTAGACAATGAATTATACGTTGGTTTTCCCACCACCACTGCCACTGTTTTCAGACCGCTTTCACATAACGCAACAACGATTTAAATTAACGAAAAGAAAATCATGTTCAGGCAACGAATTAAATTAACAACACTTCCGAGTGAAGCTTTTTAATTCATTCTTCTACCGGATAACGAATAAATGAATTATTTTCGACAGGGTCGCAAGCCGTCACTTAAATATTCAGATGTCGCCAATCACGGCCTCGATTTCATTAACGCTGTCGGTCAGAAGAAATGTTTTAAAGATTTCTAAACGAATGGAGAAACCTCTTGCAAATTAAACTTCAAACGTTTTTGAAATTCATACGCCCGTAGATTTTTTTATTCAATTTCAATTAGAGTGATCTCTAAAAGAATTTGTTGCGTTTTTTGTGGTTTTTAACGTTATCTGCCACAAAAAAAGATTCAGTATACAAACAGAATCTTTGATATCAATTCTTTGTCTCAAATAACCAGGGATTTATTTATTTAATTAATTAACATTGCACAAGGTTGACAAATTGTAAATTTAAAACTTTTACAATGAAGAAAAAAAAGTTGCAAGGAAGTCAACTGAGTAAGCTCCGACGAACTCTACTTTAATACATAAAAAATAGTATCCGTCGGAACTCACCCACGTCTACGTGGAATATGTCGACATCCGAAGCAATATTGTTGAACACCCTTAAAGCTCTCCCCAGTGGCATCCTCATTCGCAGGGTGGTTCTACACCTTGGGAGAACAAACCAAATCATGTCCACGATTTCTCAAAAAAATAATCAGGAACATTCAGATTCACATTCTCAATAATGGTGGAATTCTCATTTTGGCCTCGTATAAGTCGAAAGGAATACATTTCTCTTCGAATGTTCAAGCTATTGAAGTTAAGCATGCCTAAGAGAAAGTCAGTTGGATAAAGCCATGGGTAATATCCATACACCCTCATATAGAGAAGTCTCAAAAATTTATTCTGAACCTTCTCCACCATAAGGGTATATTTCGAGCATCTTGGGGACCAAACAATTGATCCACTCTCAAGTCTGCTTCGAACCAAAGCGTTGTACATTAATATTAAAATTTTAACTCCCGAAAAGACTCTGGTGGTACGCATGATAAAGCCCAACATTTGTAATGTTTTTTTGCAAGTTATCTTAATGTTAGTTTGCTCTCAAATTCTGGGATGTGGAGTTGGAGTCGGAAGTCGTGGATTCCTGTCGGAGTTCTTCTTTTTACCTGACTCCACAACCCTGGGAATAAGTTAGTTAATGCATTTTTAGTTTTTGTACGAATACTGTTATTATTATAAACCGTTACTATAACAATTCTTTGTTTTCGTTTTGTTTTCAGCCAAGCTGGATGGGGTGAAGACGTATATGCGGATGCGAAGAGTTCCATCTCATCTTCAAGTTAAGGTGATCAAGTGGTTTGACTACTTGTGGCTGACCCAGAAGTGCTCTGACGAAGAGAGAGCTGTCAGCTGTCTTCCGGATAAGCTCAAGGCAGAAATCGCCATCAACGTTCACCTGGATACGCTCAAAAGGTATTTTAAAAATTGCTACATGAGTAAATTAGACAGACCAGATGGACTTTGAAACGAGAACATGAATTACACTTTAACTCCCATAGTTTTATTAATACACGTATAATGAAATTTGGGAATTCATGCAAAGCCACCCAACTCAATTTGCTATATTGAGTACACTCAACTAGACAATAAGTGATATTACACCCCATTTTTACGTTACTGGCACTGCTTTACTCGGTCATATGGTGTTTTAATGGTACTATTCGATTGCTCTTGAGAAGCTCTTTCCAACCGTATGCGATCTTTGTATTTCGACTTGGCTTTTTGACGCGTTAAACCCGACATTATATATTTTTGATTATTCATTTATTTTTTAACACCTAATTATAGTCACAGTCACAATATTACACTAATAGTTTATCTATAATCGATAGATTTTGTCAAGAGCTAACGATTGAAACTTAAACGAACATCGTAACTTCTTTGAGTCAAAAGTTATAGTAAATAGAAATCTCGATACGCAAGAAAATGACCTCAAAATGACGGCGCTTCCCCCTACGCCCCGCGCGATGTATCGCAGTCCTTACATAGCCCAATAAATTCTTTGATTCTTTAGCTTTCCAGTGGTGCAATTATATTTTGCATAGCGATGATAGATATGAAGCTGCAACACCAAACTGTATCCCCCGATTTTGTTATCATTAGTTTTTTTGAATTGCCTCCCTATAGAAGCAATTTTAAAAACGTATTCACGTCAAAAAACCAACAGTTCACGTAGAAAACTTCTGAGATACCTCCGATGGGAGGTCAAATTATTATGTTAAAATATGTATATTTTAAATCTCTACCATATTTGCATTACGGTATAATACGATTAATATATAGTATTAAATTATCCACTAACTTTTGATTAAGTCTGAAATTTATTGTCCTTTTGTAATGAGAATTAACAAAGGGACGAAGAAATATTTTACACAAGTGGCGGATCTTTGAGAGGGTTAAACTACAGGGAACAAAATTAAATTAGGTGAGCACGGAACATATTTTTAATTGATCATTATTTAAATAGTTTGACATTCAGTATGTTATATAGCTAATGGTCAGTCAGTATCAATCTGATATTTGGTTAGTTTAAATATTAAATTTGAATCGTTCAGATTATGTACATTCACACAGATTTTGTCACTAACCACCGGGCTTCGCCTTTCTGCATCTTCAGGCGTTCGAGTGCACGGATGAACTTGAACTGTCGCTTAGTAAATGAATGTTTCGTGTTTATATAAGAAATAAATGTATCATTGAGCTTAAAGCCATTGCTGGCGAAAAAGATTAGCCCATGGGGATGCCCACAGATTTGAATGGTGAGTAGTTTTAAGAATTATATCCGTGAACTTTAACGCCTGGAAATGCCGAAACGCGAAACCCGGGTCGTTAGTGACAAAATCTGTTGTGAATGTACATAATCTGAACGATTCAAATTTAATATTGAAATTTCACCAAGCACCTTCAGTCAAAATCTTAAAGTATAAATGTTATGTATATTTTGTAACCATGTTCAGTTTTATCGATGAGAGTGGGGATAGAAGGATGTGGCTACGACTGGGCCAGTGATTAACTAGTCACTTTCTCTGCGCTGTTATTTTAAGATTGATAGAGTAGGAAGAAATTTTAGACATCACAAAACACCAATGATTTCAAACAGAAATCGATAAAACGGCTTAAAAATTATGTACGTGCTGGGATTTGAACCCGAGAGATCGGCTTAGGAAACTGTCCACAACGGGATTCAAGAGTTGGCCACTCGACCACACTATTACAAACAAATAATATTTAATAAATTCCACAACAAGCCTAATGTAATATATTGCTTATAGTTACTTCATCATAACACTGTTTTGTTCACCAATATAATTAATTTCTCAGAGTAAATATTGTGGGTACACAATTTGATTTATATATTTGAAGTTTCCCGAGTACTGCCTTGTTAGAAAACAAATCAATAAATGTAAAGCCTTCTTCCTTCTCCCTACTTAATAAATTTCTGTTTTCTATAGTGCCAATTTTTAATCAGAAGCATATGAACTTAATTGAGTCAACCATTTGCAAAAATCTTTCTAGACGATTTTCCATGAACATTATCTATGAAAGCTATATTTTTCTTTAGCTTAAATCATATCTAATAAGTCGAATGAGAGCTTCAAATTCGCCCGCTGTGATCTAGTTGGTTAAAGCTTGCTCTACCGACCAGGTGGGTCTGGGTTCGATTCCCGGTATAGTCAATGTCAAATTAGATGATTTCAATTTTAATTTGAGATCGAAGACATGGGTGTTTGTGAAGTCCTTGAGTTAATCATATGTGACTTACAAAAATTCTCATATGATCTTTCAACTTTAAAATATTTGACGCATTTGTGTCATGACGAGCTGTAATGTCAAATATACTATTTTTTTTATTTAAAAAAATATAAAATATATTTCATTATATCTGGTTTGAAAATTTGGGTCATTTCCTAAAACCACTCTTTATGAGAACTGAATAGTTATATTATATTTGCAAATACACATAAAGACAATGTTAAAAATTAATACATTTTATTTTAACTATGTATGCACAGCAGGTCATTGATGTAGTCAAAACTTGAAAAAACTTACAGAGTGCTTTTTGCAACATAATGATAGACGCAAAAATAAAAATAGCTGAGCTGGACATGACAAATAGTTTGTTAAAAATGTCCTTCTTTTAAGATAAAAAATACTTGCTTTAAACATTATTTCTCGCACGCCACTGCCGAAGGTAAGGCTTTGACTTAAAAGAAATCCAATTAAGACGTACGTTAACTAGACAAAAAAAAAACAATAATTGAAGAATTGCATAAAGAAATGAAATTTAAAAATTCCTTTGGCACACTCGCAGCACAAAAGTACGGCAAAAGTTATAATTGTTCAATGATTGAACGTGCCTGGTCACTCTGTTCATTTTCTTTCTAATATATATATTTATTTACTTTGGAAAATATTCCGTTCTTTTCATTATTTTTTTCACTTCTTCTACCTGCATCTTTGTTCTTTCTCATTGTACTTAAAACAGCTGAAATCAACCTTTTTTTAAACCGTAAAATCGACTGCGGAAAGGAAAAAGAACGTAACCCACAGTTATTTCAAAACAGCTTTTTTCGATAACCACAATGTATCTAACTTGATACACGCTCTGTTAAAAGGATGCAAGCTGCAAATGCTGAATTAGTATCTAAATTTAGCTTTTAAATTGGAAAAAGATGGGCTTGTCAAAATTGAAACAATCAAAAAAAGGTTTTTCCTAGACAATTAATATTAGATTATGTCAATTAAATACCATTTTAGAAGTCTCCATGCACTTTAAGGTTGTGCCAATTTCATAATTTGCATATGACCAAAAATAATCATTTGTGCCTCCTGTAAAATTTTATATGTGTGGGTAACGTCCTTTTTCTTTTCTACAGTCTATATGTACATAAAAATAGTATTATTTTTCAGTTAAAAAAGTCTTGTAATCTAGTAGATACAAGGCAGAAACTGTAATTGACAATCTATAAATTTTACAGAAAGTTTTTACTAATTTAAGTTCGAAAAAGGAATTCCTAAAGGGCAGTTAGTAAATGGTAATATATGGTCAACGTCTATCCTGATACTATTATAAATTGTCTGACCATTTTCAGTTTTCTAGAGCAGCTTTTCTCAACCGGGATCCACGTGGAACAAACGATAACATCAAAGTCAAATCATTAAAATGCACATGGAGAATATTTCCAATTCATTGTCCCATATGTAGACGTTATGATGTGATCCAAGAGACGTTATCAACATGCTGTATTGCAATTAGTTTTAGAAAAGTTTCATGGCTCTGGAGTCACTGATTCTTCACCACTGACGTATGGAACTACAAACGGTTTTTATTCTTCCAACTTGCGCCGTCTAGTAAGAAGAAAATTGAAATTATTTATTCTTTTCAAAGCTTTTTGTAGAACTTTTCTCAAGTCGTTCTGTATTGTTTTATTCTAATCGTAAAGAATTTTGTTTTAAAATAGTTTAAGGCAGTCAGTATTTGTGTAAAAAGCTTAGACAAACGAAGGTATTTATAATTAGTATTGGATTTTTATTCTCATTTTCCGTTTGTATGTAAGGGTGAAGGAGGGGAGATGTGATATCAGCAGGGTTTCCCAAACTTATTGCACAATGGAACACTTCGAAAATGTGGAAATGTTACCGGAACACAACTTATGTTTTAGGTCAGGTAATTCATAATAGTCGCCTGTGTGGTCGAGTGGTCAACGTTGTTGGCTTCGGCTACGGAGGGCCCGGGTTCAAATCCCGGTACGGACAGTTTTATAAAAATGATTTTTCAATCGATTTATGAATTTCTGTTCAAAGGCATGTATGTATGTGATGTCTTGAATTCTCCCCTCTCACCCATCCTATCCTATGAACGGGGCGTATCGAGGGCGATTAGCTTACCACTAATCCTGTCCTAGCCCTATCTTTCTATCCTTACTCTCTTTGGGAAAAGAGTGGTTGAGCAACTGAGTAACAAGCAGTTCTCGTAGAAACACTTCTGTTGAGATAAACTCCATTAGGAGTCCATATGCTCCACATTGGGAGCGGGCATGGTTTAAAAAAAATCATAATAGTAAAAATATTTAAAAACATTTAAAACGATTATTATTTAATAATTTTCAATAAAACACGTTACATAAAAAATATTATTTTTTATGATTAAACAAAACTTGCAG
The DNA here is from genome assembly GCA_030503985.1 of Himalopsyche tibetana. Classification (NCBI taxonomy): domain Eukaryota; kingdom Metazoa; phylum Arthropoda; class Insecta; order Trichoptera; family Rhyacophilidae; genus Himalopsyche; species Himalopsyche tibetana. Next base: position 1,035,050 of record JAPJYX010000052.1, on the reverse strand, counting down.
TGATTCAAAATCTCCGCCTGTAACTAATTATTTGATGTTTTAAACGTCAGTGGATATAAACCTTCAATCGATTTTCAATATGATGTAAAAGATACTGAAATGTGTCGCAGTGTATATATATTACCATTCAAAACTTTTGCGGAACACCTATTTAGGTCCCACGGAACACCAGTGTTCCGTGGAACATAGTTTGGGAAACCTTGAACTAGGGCATCCAATCCTGGACCTTTTTTGTGATCCCGGGATTTCGGGATAAAAAGTTCAACATAAAATCTTCTATAGATTGAGATTCGGGATTGAGTTTTCCATTTAACAAATTTATTTAAGATTTCGCAGTCCACGTAAACGTTCATAAAAATAGATTTATATCAGCAACTTTTCGACCTTTTTGTAGTCTCTGCCACAAAATGATTTTTGTTACGTCACGTGGGCCCAGGGCTGCCAGGCGTCTCTGTTTGAGCGGGACTGTCCCGAGTTCAATAGGCAAATCCCGAGTCTCGCATTGCATGTCAATTTAAAAATACCAACTTAAGAAAATGTGTACATGGATAAAAATCTTCGAAATAGTGAATATCCCGATCTGTAATTTTGGAAATCTGGCAACCCTGCGTGGGCCGCATAATATTTATTTTTTAAACCATGTCCGCTCCCAATGTGGAGCATATGGACTCCTTATGGAGTTTATCTCAACAGAAGTGTTTCTACGAGAACTGCTTGTTACTCAGTTGCTCAACCTCTCTTTTTACGAAGAGAGTAGGGATAGAAGGATAGGGCTAGGACAGGATTAGTGGTAAGCTAATCGCTCTCGATACGCCCCGTTCATAGGATAGGATGGGTGAGAGGGGGGAATTCAAGACATCACATATATCCATGCCTTTGAACAGAAATTCATAAATTGATTGAAAAATCAATTTATAAAACTGTCCGTACCGGGATTTGAACCCGGGCCCTCTGTAGCCGAAGCCAACACCGTTGACCAATTGACCACACAGGTGGCTTTTGTAATATTTATAGTAATACGTAAATATAAGTATATAATATAGTCATATTAAAATAATAGTTTTTTTTCAAATAGGTGTCAACCCATTTGTGCCAGAATTTAAAAATATTACCTAACTGATGCAAATAAAAAAACACTCCTCACTCTACCAGGTTCAAACCTGAAACAATACCACACTAAAAAATCCCCATGCTTGCTAGTTTTGGACTGATTGAGACTGATGCAATCTCAACTTTTATTGCGTCATGCATAATGAAGTGGAAGTAAAAGTACTAAATGTTCCAATATTGGAACACTGGGCAAAAATGGGATAATGTATAAATAAATAAACATACGTATGTACAGCTATACACCAAAGCACTGACGATGACAACAACCAAAAAAATACATAAAATTAAGTAAACAAAAATATAAATCTATCCAAAATATTCATTATTTTACATTCAGTTTTGAGAAAAATACCAGGTTGTACAGGTGTTACTAACGTAATGAAAATGCGGTATTTTTTACTTGTTTCAGAGTGGAAATTTTTCAAAATACTGAAGCGGGATTTCTTTGCGAACTGGTTCTCAAATTACGTCCAGTCCTGTTTTCACCCGGAGATTACATCTGCAGAAAAGGTGAGTAAACTCTTATGAATCGATACCGCGGCTTAAACGTGTAACATCTCAAAAAGCATAGTTTTGAGATAATTAGGGGAAAAAATCGGAAAGGTTTAGTATTCTACTCATTGCCGGCGCGAGGTTACTTGGCGCACTTGGCAACATTCACCATAAAATCGTGTAGAATTCCGGGATTAAAAAAATGCCCTTCAAATAAAAATTGGGCAGTTTTGTAATAAATTTATAGTATTATTCTCATGTGTACAATCATGTATGTATTAAGATTATTTAAAAGGTTTCTTTAAGAGATGCTACGGTCAATTTTCTGTACATATTGATGTACAATTTGCCTGTATAACAGTGGTAGACATCACCTTGTATGATCTCTTTCAAATTGAACCCAAATCCTGGCAGAAAATTTTGATATTAGAAAGAATTTCTTCTACTTCATCATTATCAATAAATAATAAATAAAACGCGTAAAAAGCATCTTTATTAGAGTACAGTATATGAGCCTTTGAGATGAGAAGTGAGCCAACTAGTAAAACTTGGACTTTTAAGTACAATCACATCTTTACTTGGTGTTTTGGTGGATTACATATTTTTATTTTACGGAGATTACACTATTGTAATGTGTCTTAACTGAGGTTACTTTTTGTACGATACTTTAAGACGTGTAGAATATTACAGCGCATCTCACTTGGCTCACTTCACCTCTAATGGGCCCATATGATATGCGACACAATCAAACATTTCACGCTTTTATTTTGATTCATTACTAGATATTCCATATCACTTTATTTGAAATTGAAAGGATTTAATTTTAAATAAAAAGTTTTCCATTTTAAGTGAAAATCGTATACAATATACAATAAACATGCACTTGATGTGATACTTTATAAATTTCCAGGTGAAGTTGGCAAGGAGATGTACATCGTGAATAGGGGCAGACTGCAGGTGGTGGCTGACAACGGGAAGACGGTCCTCGCTACCCTTAAGGCTGGTTCATATTTTGGCGAGATATCAATCCTAAACATGGGGACAGCAGGTAAACAACTTGGTAAATATCCTCTGCGGGAGACCAGCGCCGTTGCAAACATATTCGAACAGTCAGATAAATAAAAACAAATCACTATTTTATTACTTAAATATTTATATTCCTTTGGCAACACTCGCTTGGTAATTTTTTCAACCACTCCAAATTGTTGGTTAATATCTTTATTGCCTCTTTTTTTCATTCTTTTACATATAAATATCTCCCTTTTTATTGCGTAATAGTTATATTTGAATGCTTTTTTATGTATATATTATATTTTTTATTTACTTACTTTGTTTTTAAATCTATAAATTTATTTATTTTTTAAAAATAAAAACCACACTTCCGATAAAAAAGAGTCCTAAGTCAAAAAACACAGTATTGAATAATTTTTACAAAAATAATACCAAATAAACCTTCATCTGCTAATTAAATAATATTTTAGCTTTACTGATAGGGCAAAACAATTTAAATAGAATATTGTATTTTATCCAAAACTTCCAAATATTATATTATGTATATGACAAAAAATGTATTTATTTTTGTCTGATTAGTTTTTCGTTGTACTGGAAAAAATGTGTTTTTTGAGCTCTGACATTAGTCTATCAGTGTTGCGTTTTGTAAATAAATTCATTGAAAAAAAATCGAAAAAGAAAGAACAAACAAAAATACGACAAACGAAAGAAAAACAAATTATGTGCACCGTGAAAAGACGAAGCTCAACAATCAAGGAATTGTAATACTTACAATTTGGTTGCATGTACAACAATAAACAAGAAGATGTATTATTATATTTTAATTTTCTCTGATAAAACTGACGGGGTCTAAAGATCAGACTGATAATTGAACCGTCTTCGGTATTTTCCCCATTCTTGGTTCACATCTGAACAATCCTAAAAGATATGACCAGCTTCCTGGATCAAATTGACAAGAAATAAGCTAAATTGCTAATGGCAAAGCAATATAGATCAAATTTCTGAGACACACAGCTGTACTCGATTATGACAGTGAAGAAAACGTCACGCAATGGTGATCGGCAGTGCCGGTGCGAGGTTATTTGGCGCCCTAGGCAACGGTTATTGACGCGCCCCCTTTTTAAAAAATCGACAATTTTTTCCATTTTTTTCGAAATATTTAAAAAAAATCGGAATTATTAGATTTTTTAAATATATATTCATGTCCTCTCCCAATTTGGAGTATATAACCTGATAATGAAGGTATCTCAACAGGAGTTTTTCTACGTGAACTGTATGTTACTTAGTCGCTCAACCTCTTTTTTTAGAATCATGGAAAAAGACATACAATTACAACGAACAAATACAAACATCAAAATAAAATAAAATTTACTACTATTTATTATAATTAGAGTATATAAAAATAATTTAAATACTCCATTTATGCGCCCCCTAATGATTTGCGCCCTAGGCGGTTGCCTGTTTCGCCTGTATGGTAGCGCCGGCCCTGGTCATCGGAAATAATCAAAGAAGTTTAACGAGTTGTTTGAAAGAAGTTGAACATATTTGATGACATTGAGAATAAGATCAGATAAATCCTAAAGTGGAGCATTGTTTTATGAAAATTGTTCTACTTCAGCCGTTCATACATTTACCAAGATGGCCGTCATTGGGGATAAAAAAGTAAAAGTATCAATCTAGTTAACTAATCTCTCTCTTTATGCCTTGTATTTAGGACTGGATGGGCAGGGAATCTATGCGCAACAGACACCCGTGTATGTGGAAAAAAAAATGAAAGTAACTTTTCAAAATTCGAAATAAATGTCATTAAAACAAAACTAAATGAACACGAGTCGGTGATTCGGCTGAAAGACAAGCATTGATACACTTTGGTGTAAATGTCTAGTTGCGTCATATTATCAAAACTATGCTAATAGTTTTAAGGTTAATTTACGCATGCGGATAGAAAAAAGGGTTACCATCCGTCCCGATACGACAGGACATGTCACCGCTGTTGATCGTGGTGCTACGACATCACGACGCGCTAGAAAATGTCCCAATATTTAGTGGAAACACAGTGAAACCCAAATACATTAAAACCTCCATTTACACTAATTTCGGGACAGTGCAATTCGGGGTAGTGTAATTGGGGGTGTGAAACTCATACAAAATTAGGGATTTTGTTTTTTCCGCAAAAAATGCAAAACTAAGATTTCACCTAGTTTTGCAAAAAAAATAAAAATATTGACGAAATATTTAGTTACCATGTGATAAAATGCAAAGCGCGCCAAAATCCCACACATAGACAGTCGACCGCTATACGTGTATCGCCTGGCACGTGTTTAATGTACAGACGACTGTCTCGTAGTAATGACAATGGAATGCGACCGTGCAATTGGGGGATTTGCGGCGAATATTTCAAGCCAGCGCGTAATAAGGGGTAGTGTAATTCGGGGTTACACAGTAATTGGGAACATTTTCAAATACTTCTTAATATATGCGGTCATAACGAGGTTTGCGGTGGTGTTTGAACCTTTTTATTCGAATTAGACAGAGAGGTTAACTCTGCATTTTGAATGTATGCAGGGGCGTCTTGTGGATATTGGCGAGTAGGCGGTGGCCAGCGGGCGACAAGACCCAAAGAGCGGCAAACTACTACAGATTTTTTTATACGAATTTGGCTTAGAATAAATGTTATGCCTGTTAACGAAAAGTCCAATTGAAAGATGGTTAAAGGTCTAATTATTAGAATTGTTAATTTGTGTTCGATTGCAAAAAACGCACTTTCCACCCATTGATGAATGATCTTCATAAAATAATAATGTAATTCAACGAATAAATTATTAAAAAAAATATATTTTAAATGGTATGCAACATTATGGCGAAAAAATCTTCCATGATGGAGTCTTGGGAAATCATGGTTACCCTAAGTTGGCAGAAACATCCTTGGAATTCGTCTTAAATTAAAGTTTGAGAACACTTTACACCTCAGCATTTCTAGTCGCAGTTGATTTACGAGCGCTTCAAATATTTGTGGCAACATTCACATTGGCGTGCGTGAATTACATATAACGACTCCTGAACGCTCGATGGCTGTAAGGGGGTAATATACTCTATGTCTTTGAAACTCGTGAACCAATTTCTAGGAACATGCGACCGAATTCCTGGAGAAAGCATGGTTAAGCACTTTCAATTGAGGCTTGGTTGCTACTAAGGGTTGCAATACTATTATTACTAAAATCAGAACATGCAAATATACCAGTACCCAGTGACCAGATGGGTCTGGACTAAAACCCTGGAAAGTAATTAAAAAGATAGTTTTTTCGCTCTAATAATTGACATCTTAGACATGGATCTTTGCAGTGGTGAATTACCCCATAATCGCAAATCGTCTCAAAAATTGCTTATTTTACATGTATTTTATATTCAAAATTTGTTTATATTGAAAATATTGTTGTAAATGAAATTTTGCGATGATTTTTGATATACGAAAAAAAGAGCCAACAAATTTTATCGCGCCTGAGGCCTCCTTAGCTTTAGAGTCGGAGTCGCAGTTGGAGAGGGAAAAATCAGAGAAAACTAATTTGAAGATATTACGAATTCATCATATTGATCGGTGAAATCTAACTAGAATGATCTGATAGCAGGGGTGGGCTGCAGGGATTTGCACGAGCCCCTTGCTAAATTGTATTAAGGCCGGCGAGCCCCTTGTTAATTTCAGAGAAAATAATATTCACAGATCAAATTAGTATATATCTGCAATTTCTGACATTTATATAATATTATCTACGACAGCTTCAGTATACACAGTAGTATAAATAGATTGCTTATATAAGTATTGCATATAATTGCATAGGAGTGATAAAAAATTCACTCCTTCCCCAGAACACCGAGAATTGCTTTGAGATTCAACGACCCCCTTGTTAATGTATTGGCAGCCCGCCGCTGTCTAATAGTATGTCGGTTTTTATTTAAAGTCGTCATTTTTTTACAGGGAAATACAGCCTTGCTCCAATGTGCTTAATCCGTGACTGGATCTTTGTAATAAGCTTTAATGCGAAATTATTATGCTTTATTTATTTTAATATCTCTATCGAAAAAACAAACAATGAGGTCTATAACAAAAAAAAAGATGTTGCTGTTAGGGCTCAGTGTGACTAATACTAATTGAAGTATTAAAATGCAAAATAACATGAATTTTTCGTTCGTGCAAATTATTTTGGAACGCCATTGTTTATATTGGCTGCCGGGGGTCGCTTAGTTTGAACGGTGCCCTCAGCCATTTCGCAGATTGACAGAGCACTAACTATTCAACCGGTACCGGACCGAAGTTTCGGAAAACTTTGCCATGATAATGACAATGGATCTTCGTCAAAGGCTTCCGTTTAAGTCGACATAATTAATATCCCGTAACAATAGTTTGCCATTTAAGATGGAAGGCTGATTGAATCATTTCACATTGCTGCTAAGCCGACATGAATGATTGATTAAACTCAATAATAATTACACCTGGGGGTTAAATTCATTGATAATGTTCGTCTTCCCCATTCTGACTGATATTTGAACTAATTTGCCAAGTTCAAGACACTTGCATTAAGCATTTTTTGGTTTCTTCTTTAGACTTCTCTTTGGTGGTGTTCCAGTGTTGCATCGGCACTGCTAACAAATAAAGGAAATTTTTAAAAAAATGTGGTATTTAGACCTACTTAACGAAATTGTTTTTTTTATAATGACAATAATTAACAACACTATATAATGACAATTTATTTATTCTGGTGGTGGTATATCTGGTGTAACTTTTGTGCGCTCTGTTCTAACGCATGTGAGCGCACACAGCTTAGAGGGAACACTGGTGGCAATGCCATCTGGTGGGTGGTTGCTAAATCAATTACATTCAACAAAGAATCTTCTAGCAATAGTAACAATAAGATTGATATTGTAATATAAAAGTGAAACCCAAAGGGATAAATGCCAAACAAAAATGACGTTCACAGAATGGCATCAACCACGGTATATAAAAATCGTGCAGTACAAAACACATATGCACGTGGAAAAGTGATGAAAGCTTATCGAATAGCTGTCGAACAGACCTTGTCAAAAAAGCTACACGCCCGCGTCGAACAGAATGAAACAGTTGTCCTTATAGTAAGGCTTACCCTACCCTAAAAATTTTGATAGGTCATAGAATGGGTATGTAATTTTATTATATATCAGTGATAGATAACTATTTATTAATTGAAAATTCTTCTTTGAAAAGATTTTTTTCTGCGAAACATTAAATATGTGAAAAACTCACGTGCCAGCAATATATTCGAATGTACCAAGTCGAGCACACGTGCCCTTTATTCGGCATGTGGAAATATTGAAGAAGATTGAGGACTTTCAGACAACTGTATTCACCCCCGATTCCTTAATTATTTTTTTATATTTTATCATATTTACAATTAGTAGATTTTTGGCTTTAATTATTTTATTTCTTTTATAAATTACGTAATATTTTTATATTTCGTTTTTTTAATAATGTAGTATATTTAATTTTATAATCATTTCGTAACAATGAAACTCTTCAGCCCCGATTTTTTATGAAAGCTTTCTTTGTATTAAAATTATTCGATCCCCCCTTTGATTGAGAATTGAAAAGCTTTTGCATTTTGTGACCCGGCGTGACGTCATCTTGCATGGTATTACCATGGTTATTTAATTCTTTTGTACCATTTGTTACTATTTAATTAATGTTATGCAGTATATATGATTCAAATCGTGAGTGCAAAACCATAGCAAGTACAAATTTGAAAGTGACACAACTCTAAACGTTATGATCTTGATGGTGTAAACATTAAGCGAATTCCAATTAGATATTGTTCACTAAAAATACAGGTAAATTGGTTTTATTATAAATCAAAACGATTTACTCTTCTTTTTAGTGTAAAACAATATTATCTGCACATGGTTCAATTTTACATAATCAAGTACTGTAAAATTCGAGTAATATAAAAAATAAAACTCTAATTTGTACTAAGTACACATTTATTCATTAAGATTAAGTCAGATTTCACTCATCACGAGGATTTTCATCTGATAAATATATATATACATATCGACAATGGAAAGGAAAAAGGACGTAACCCACACATATCAAATTTTACAGGAGGCGCAAAAAACGTGTTTTGATAATTTTGGGCCATATGCAAATTATGAATTATACACATGCTTGAAATGCACGGAGACTTCTAAGCTGGTGTTTAATTGACATAATCTAATATTAATCAAAGAAATTGTCTAGGGAAACTTTTATTTCAGTCTTTTTTCTTCGTTTTTGTTTTTTACAAGGACATCCTTTTCAAACTTAAAAGCTTAATTTAGATACTAATTCGGCATTTTCAGCTTGCGTTCTTTTAATAGAATGAGTATCAAGTTTGATACATTATCATTATCGAAAAAAAACTGTTTAGAAAAAACTTTGGGTTACGTCCTTTTTCCTTTCCACAGTCGGTATATATCTACTACAAGACTATTTATATGTATAAGTCAAAATAATATGAAAAAAAAGTTAAAAAAATAAAAAAGAGGTCTTAAAAAAATAATTACGCTCAGTTTAATTATACCCTTATTATTCGTACTTGTTTTTTTTATAAAAACCATGGATGAATTATATATTTTTATTAGTTGAAAATTCTTGTGATGAGCGAAACCTTTTCTGATAAGTTAACAGACAATAAGTACAAGAAAGTTTTTATTTTTATTTTTTAATCCAGTACTCCTATACTTTAGGATTGTACAATTTCAACACTGCAAAATGAAAACTTTAAACCGTAATATTACCAAAATATTGTATTTGGACTTACGATGGTTTTACACTCGCGGTGCGATGTACTATATATTTTTATAAATGTATATTAAACTATTGAATCTGCAGCTTTTTCGTAGAGACACAATTATTTAAAAAAATGTTTATATATATATTCTTTAGTAATTTAAGTAAACGCTCATAAAAATGTTTGTTATTAATTTTTTTTAACAATGTGACAATGTTTATTTATATTTTTAAAAAGTTAGTTAGCTAGCTAGTTACTATTAAATAAAATCATGTCAAGCTTAAGATTAAAAGACAGCGTTAGTTAGTGTCTATTTCAGTGGTTCTCAACCGTTGCTTTGCGAAATGGGGAATGACGAAAAAAGTACTACGCGAAAAATATGACTGGATACGAAATCCACTGTCCACGATTGATACATGGGGTTGTGAATTATTTACCTATAATTCAGTTTATATTTCAGTTTCAAAATCAAATCAGTTTCAAAATCAAAAAATAATATTTTTTAATAAAGGGGAGCGGAAATAGCTTGTGTCATAAAAGCTCTTAAGGGACATTTTTTTTTATATATATATATTTAGATGAGTTGAGGATTCAAATTACTATATTTGCGATCTTAGAACTTATGCTCTTATGGCTTTAAGCGTTTTGTATGTTTATTTTTAAAAAAATAAAGGCGCTATTTTAAACTTTGCCTAGAGGCGGCACATTGCCTAGATACGTCACTGTATACATCTGTCAACATATAATCATATACGCGTCAACGACTTTATTTAATATAATTGCTTCACAGTGTTGCTTATGTATGATATGGAGAGAAAATAAACACGTTACACCGAAATTGTTTCAAAATTCCAACAATTCTTGACAGGAGCTTTACAATATAGTATACGCTCGTGTTTGAGTATTTTTGACAGTAAGTTGTCACCATAGACAACCACTTCAATAAAGCCAATATTTTACAAGCTGTTTATTACCCGAATTTGCCCGGGATAGATTTTAACTAATTCTGTATTCATTACAAGTAAATGCCACGATTGCGTAATACAAAATCACAAATCATTAACTTTCCACTATAATACAGTAGCTTATATAAATATAGTGTTTGTGCTTTATTTGTAAATTGAATATGTAAGTTTACTGCCCGGATTCACTTTGGTAGTATTAAACTTTCACACGCAGGACACCGAAAATACTACAATTTGCTGTTGCGTTAAAATGGCGTTATTTTGGCGATAGCTCATGTTGAAAGTTGAAAATTAAATCATTTATTTTTGGATAATGTTCAATGAAGGTGCTGAAAATGGCACAGTTGATATATTTTAGAAAAAGAAGCAAGAATGACATGCGTAAATGTCACATCGCTTACAGTTTAAAATAGCACAGTTGATCTAAAATTAATGTCAGAAAAATATGTGCAAACGTCACGTCTCATCAACTTTTAATCGTTTAGGATAACTCCTTGTGACAGACAGACAGACAATTATACATTCACTACCATGTGAATGTAAACAGTGAGATAAAGAGCAAAAAGTTGGTTTTAAAATATGTATGCTAATAGATTGCAATTTATTTATTTTTCGAAAAATCTCCTTTTTAAAACTGAAATCTTACATTTACAATTATTGATATTACCCTATAACTTCAAAGCATTAGCGAGATTAGTAAAATAACTATATACAGACAAAAGTATACAAAAAAACTATTAACATTTATCATAAACCGTAAAAAAACTAAATAAAACAATAATTCGCTATTTAAAATGTACAACACAAAATCTAAGATTCAATTATCATGAAACTAGCATTTTAGACTTATTCCACTGTTGCTTTCAACGCATTTAAAATAATATTTAAATAAAAATTACACCTTCACGGCATTTCGTTTCGTCGTTATTCGTAACTCTGTCAGTCGCTGGTATCAAAATTAACAATTAAAAATATTTATTATACTTTTTGTAATTATTTAATTACTGGAAAAGAATTCATTTTTTGATATACATGTACTATTTTATTAATTTTGTCTCTATGGAAAAGCTTCAGTTATTAAATATTTCAATCTATAATATAAGATCTGTAATTTTAAATTTAATTAATCTGCGTTCTCCAAGTGACGTCATACTGACTTGATATATTATTGTATATTTTATTATCAATGGTGGTTTTTGGCTAAAATTCCAAATTAAATTACTGCCAATACAAATTGACTACAGTTTTGTGACGTCACTGGAAAACTCACGGCAGTGGAATATAAATTTGAGTGGAATTTCGCGATTAATCTGAGTGGAATTTCGTAGTTGTTTTTGAAACACTCAATTCCTCTGATTCTGGAATATTTAAACGCGTATTAGTATGCGATTTTGCAGCGCGCCAATCGATTCCGCAAGAATTTATTTCCACCCCCCCCCCCCCCCACGTTAAATAATTATAAATATAAATAAACGAATATTAACTCCAAGCACAAAATAATATCAACACTTTCTTCGTCTTTGTTTTAACCTTTGCAGTACCGTGATGTTTGAAGCTAAAAAAACATTCACTCACTTTTAAATAATTTTTGAATAGTTTTAAAAAATAGTATTGAATTTATGAATATTAAAAGTTTACTTATAGAATGATATATATAGCTTAATATTTTCAAGTTACATTCGTGTTCTTTAGTGGATTTAAGGTATTCATGCCGTTCGTATGTAGCGGCCACAATTGTCCTTACGGTACTGAAGAGGTTAAATTAAAAAGTTGACTCGTTTAATTTTGGCATTTGTTTACGAATAAACGTCATAAAAAGTTTGTTAATTTTGAAGGAACCAATGTTTATTATACCGACCACCATAGTCCATTAGCTATGTTTGCGGTGACTTAACTCTTCCGAAATTCACAAATACTAGAAAATTATTGCCTTTAAAAGGGTTAATCTTAAATTACTAATATTTTTTTTTATATCAATGTCCGCTCCCAATATGGAGTATATGGCCTTCTCATGAAGGTATTTCAACAGAATTTGTTACTCTGTTACTCAACTTTTTTTTTCAAAGAGAGCGGGGATTTAAAGGATAGGGCTAGGACAGGACTAGTGGTTGGTTTTGGTGATTGTAATGGTGGAAGGAGTGGGAACTTTCAGACATCACAAACGTCTGAAACGATTGAAAAATTTCTACTCTTACTGAGATTCAAACCCACGAGGTTCGGCATTGAAGACAACGACGTTAACCACTGTGCCATAGACATAAATTTTATTTCAAACCAATGTATTAAAGAGTGTTCATACGTGATGAGCGATTTTTATATACTCAGCTATATGGCCGTGAAAAATTCAGGTAAAAATATGACATATAAATTCTACATATTTTGGATTAAAAAAACTCAGTAATTTACTTACAACCAGTTTTCGTTCAGCACATAATGCATTAGTAGATAATATGCGCTATAATTTATATTCAAACATGGATTTGAAAAATATTTTTTCCAGAGGTTCACAAACTTTTCGTGACTATTTTTGTAATGCATTTTTTTATTTATTTATTTGTCAAAAATAATTATACTTTTCAAAAACACTGTGATCCGTCAGAAAATTAAGCATTGTAAATAAAGTAGATAGAAAATATTGGCTGCAAAAATGTGCTTCTTATAGAAATATTATAATAAAAAAATTAACACTATTTTCACAAAAAAGCACGTAGATACAAACATTCACACACTCTTTAGTGCTTCCTAAATAAATTGTTTTAATTTATTTCAGAAAATATTTTTTAAGAGATATAATAAGTGTATCTTAATTTTCTGGCTGACTATCGGTTCCAATTTTTATTTTTATTAAATTACCATGATAAAATATGTAATCTATCACAGAACAAGGATCAAAATACATCTTCGATACACATTTTAATTCATTTTTTTCCATAGAGAAAGAGTGAAAGTTCTTAATATTGAGGCAGTGGCATCTATTTTTGAATGGGAATAGTTGTAAAAAACGTCTCATTTGATTAAAAAAAAAGATTCTTCTACTAAACGTCAACTTTAAAAGGTGAATAGGGGTTTTTTATACATATCCGCTCAAAATGTGTGGACTCATCATGAAGTGTGGACTCATCATGAAGCTTATCCTAAAAGATTGTATTTTATGTTAACTACCCATTTCTCAGTCGCTCAACCATTCATATTCGAAAATATTAAAGCTAACGGAGAGTACGCAGCCGAGCGATCCCACGAGTGATTCGAGCGAGCGAGTGAATATAAACCACTTCTATTTCCTCGGCCAAAAGGATATTTGTAAGCTGTTTTAAGTTTACAATATGCATAGACTATGATACTTGTTCTGTGAAAGATTACAATATATTTAAATCGATAATGACAAAACCGTAATGACACAATTTTAAACAAACATTTCTGCTTAAATCTGTCTTTTTCCATTTAGATAAGTCTTTTGTTTTTACTTTGAACTGTTTCCGTAGAATGTCCCTGTCCATAATGATTACATTTTAAATGACTGTTATTATCTACTTCTATTGATCAAAAAAGGAATGTTTTTAGAAGTTGTAATATTTATTAACTTTATATCAATATTGAGAAGGTGTTGCTATGCTAATTTTGTTGTGTATTAATTAGTCAGTATAGATTTGGTGTAACAAAACAAAAGAGATATGCATTTTTTTAAATGCTTCGCCATTACTTTGAAACGTCAAATGCGCGTGGATTCTATTTTTGAAATTTGTCTATGAAATTGAATCTAGGAAACGGCCAACATATATCTTTTGTATTGTTATCACGCGTGTATTTGAACATTTATTTGTATTTTCGACGGCAGATTTCCATTTGATTTTATATTAAAAGGATACTGTTGACGAAACCAGCACTAATAGTTTTTAAAAAGTCTACTATTCAAACCGTTTATAATGTTTTTTGTAGAATTTAAAAACAATCCAACGAATTGAGGTGTTATTTTCATGTCATAAAAAGTTCAAGTTAATTAGTGTACATAGACAGCCCTCAAAACCTCTTAGCCGGATGGTCAATACTCTTGAGTCTTGAGCAATGTCATGATGTGATTTCACCATTATTGACCCTTGCTTAAAGCCATTGATGTATATGATGTTTCCATCCCTTGGCAGAGCTCAGCTTAATACTAAATCTTGCCTTACCTCCAACTTTTCCTTATCTTAAATAATTGTTTAGTGACTGACTGAAAACAGAAAGTTACTGATCATTTAAACACCATATGTACTAGAGGTCTGCACTATAGCAGGGTTTCCCAAACTTTTGTGCAATGGAACACTTCGCAAATCTGGAAATGTTACCGGAACACAGCATATTTTTTTATGTCGGGTAATTCATAATTGTAATTCATACATGTAACTAAATCACTTATTATTTATTAATTAATTATTTGTTAGAAAAACATATGAGCAAATAAAGCTCTGAATGATTCAAAATCTTCACCTTTTCCAAGATATTAGATGTTTTAAACATCAATGGAGATTCAACATCACTCGATTTTTAATATAAAGTAGATGTTTAAATTTGTCTTACAGCGTAGATTGCCATTCTAAATTTTCGTGGAACACCTATTTAGGTGCCACGGAACACCAGTGTTCCGCGGAACATAGTTTGGGAAACCGTGCACTATAGAACTGGTTATAATTAAAATAATCATGGCTGACTTAAGACACGAACGTTGTCTGAAATATTTTTCTGAATAAATAAATTCTTTACCCGGGCCCGGCCCGGCCCCGTGCAGACCTCTTATATGTATTAATACTCCATTCAATTTTAATATACATACTTGTAATGAGGTGATTTCTCCTTTTGTATGTTATTATCTTAGAAACTTTAGTAATTTCTTTAACTATGTATTACATTATTCAACTTAACTGTAATGTATATTTATTATTACAACGACGTTTTACTTTCGTAAACAAACATTTAAGCTCTGCACCGGAGTTACCCTAATTTGGCGGCAAAATGAGTTGGTGTGTTTTTTAATTCTTTTACTTGTGTCATAAACTCTAAACTTCTCCCCCAAAATATCCGCAACGCGCCAGATACCCAAAATGGCGTTTTAAGAGTAAAACAGCATGCAGAAAAGAGGGAGATGCGAGACAAACAAAATGGCAAAGTGAAATGTTAATTATTCATTTTTATTGTATGTATACACTTTGTCATTTCAAATGACACCCTGTACCCTTTTTTAAAACTCCCTTCTGATTTGATATACCTATTACTTATTGCCAGTGTCGGATTACTCCACAAGCGCACGAGGCGCGCGCTTTGGGCCTCTGAATCTTGGGGGTCTCAAAAATAACTTGTAGTTCACTTATTAATTTTTATTGTTCATGTAATTTCGAGACTTTCCCGAAAAATAGGGCCTTGAAATTATATTGCGTCTTGAGCCTCTTATGTGTTTTATACGCCATTGAATATGTTGACAGTTGAAACAAAAAAAAAACAAAACGTTGCTGGAAAATTCGTAATTTAATTAATTATTACTGATTATTTTTAATCAATAATTCAAAATTCTTTTAGTTTTTGTTTTACACTTGATACATATAATACCGATCTCCAGTTCATAAATCAGACAGCTCCAAATAACCTATTTTGAGATCATATTCATCAGTATGAAAATGTTGCTAAATTCATTATGAAAAATATAACGTTTCAAAACAAACTTGATTACAATTTTCAATATACGTTATTCTTGTAAATTATTGATTTACGTTATTTCAATGTTGCTATTTTCCTATTTTCAGTTAAATTTAACAAAAAAGTGCATTTTTTGCAGCGTCAAATAAATTTTTGGGTACAAAAAATATATTATTAAACATTGACACATCAATTAAAAAATTGACACACAATAATTCAACAATACGGAACGTTATTTTTGTAAATTTACTACAAAAAAAAAATCCAATGTCTTATTTATTATTAATAACAAAACATTTTTTGCTCTATGTTACATTGAATAAATAAACCTCAGCTGCATTTCGGTTTGCGCCACCATAACACCAAGTTATTATATTTCTTTTTTTGCACTGGCAATCTCATGGGAAATTTAGTTTTCCATGTATTGGCGAGCAGTGAGCATCGGGGATTTTCGTGAATAAATAACAGGAAATGTTGCCAGTGATGATAATATGATTAAATAATGGTGATGCAACACTACTGCAGTGCCACAAAAATATAATATTGTACTGTTTGCTGGCTATACGATTTGATATCATTTATTCACCAGTAACGATTATTGGAAGTCATTTTTAATATAATAATAAATATTTTAAAAAAAATCGATTTTACTTCGTTACGTATTTTTACATACAATTTAATCTGCTCATATTTTTCGTCACCTTTCTGTCAGAAATTGGAAATTAACAGATTAATATTTTATAAGTAAAGAAAAACAAATGAACAATTTCAGCTTTTGAATAAAGCTTCTACCATCGGATATTTAATGTTTCATAGATAATTATAATATCAAAATATAATTGCATTGATGCTGATCCGACACAAATAAAAGTTTAAAATTAATAGACAGGGACAATTGCCTGCCTCTAATCCAGTGGCGAATCTAGAAATTGTCCCAGGAGGTTGCCATTCAATTTGCAAATAAACATATACATAAAAAAAATAAGTAATTTAAAAATAATATACCTTTATAAAAATAGTCGATAAATAATTAAGTATGTATTCTATAAAACATAGTAAATTAAACAATAACCCATTTCACAGTAATGTTTAAATAAATTCTCTCACATAGGACTGTAATTAGACCACTGTCATCATTTTGATGGACGGTTCGAAGGTCCTCAGCGACTATCACTATTTCTACTGCCATAAAACCGTGACCTCGCATCTTCCTTTTAAATACCTTTGGTTATGTATTAATGAGTCAATATATAACACCACAGCTGTCAATTAATTGCTTAAAAATTATCAATATTTATATTAGTAATAATAATATATAGCGTGCTATTTTTATTTGGTCATAATGGGATTGAAAACTATAGGTGACATAGACCCAGGGCAAGCTCTTGATTGTGAAAAGTGTGCGGTGTGCACAGGCATCACACTATGATTGATTAACGAGCAGTGATAATAAATCAATGTGATGATTTGTAATTTTTGACAGCTGTAGTGTTGTATTTGGACAATTCTTTTCATGGTATCTACGAACTCAACTCGGCTGAAAATGATTTTTTACTATAATTATAGCTTTTAAAAAACATTGATTTGTGTGATACAGGGAATAGGCGCACGGCTTCAGTCCGCTCTGTGGGGTATTCTGACCTTTTTGTGCTAAGCAAAAAGGACATGTGGGATGTCCTGAAGGAGTATCCTGCCGCGAGAGTACGTTTAGAGGCCATTGCTGTCAAGAGGCTCGAGAAATATAAGAAGGCGCCGCTTGAAAAAGGTAAGATGCTTTTGTTTACATCTTTCTGTCTGCGGTTTGTGAAGCTATAAAGATTGCGTGCCCCCCATGCCCTCACCCCTCTCCCCATGATACGATAATGGTAGGGACACTACGAAAGGGCCGGGACAGAGCTAGTGGTAAGCTAATCGCTCTCCCTATACCCTGTGTTTAGAGTAGGTTGGGTGAGCGGGAGGAATTCAAGAACACTACATATACCCATCAACGTTCCCTCTAAGCTGCGCGCGTGCGCGGCCACACAGCAGTTGGGAAACCCCACTCACACTCATTCCGGGTTGGCGAGCACTACAAGAGTTGTTCAATTAATATTTGATAGGTTCCGGCAACGTCTGTGCAGCCTTTGAAATTTCCACGCAGCTAACCTTTCGGCTTAGAGGAAACGTTGATACACATACCTTCAAACGGAAATTCATAAATCGATTGAATAATAGATTATCGAAAACTGTCTGTATTGGAATTCGAGCCCGTGACCTCCGTAACCATAGTCAACGTCGTTGACCACTCGACCACACATTCGGCGTAAAAAAGTCTAAAATTATACCATAGATAAGTTGTGAAGTACGTGTACCAGTGTTTTTAAAATTCATCGTTGGCTTCTGAAAAAGTTTAAATGTCAAATCTCACAGTTTTTCTGAGTTGACACCGTGGCAGCAAACGTTATTTTATTAGCATGGTATGGTATGGGTTAAAATTGTATAGATATTTTGTTGGTGGGTATCATTGTATATGTAACTCAGACCTGGGTTTATTACTATTTTTACTGGTATCACAAAAATATAACAATTTTGGATAAACGACACAGCAAATATGATAAAATAGCCTTGGTGACATGAATGTGACAATACATTCTTTATTTGGGAATTCAAAATAGGCCCACCGCAGGAGGCCTACAGATATGTTGCCAACGTTCGCCAGTGTATTTTTCAACAGAAGTTTTTCATCTGCTGATTTTATGCCCTTACTAAAGCATTTCTAATTAAAATGAAGGTGAAAATGATACCTAGAATATATTTGCAAGCAAAAATTATTTTTTAGCTTCTAAAATAGGTTTAAATACTGTCAATAAAGAGTGAAACTGAGATGCCATCGTGGCAGGAAACGTGATTTTCTAGCATGGCATGTCACGGGTTAATCAAGATTGCTCTTTTGATACTAAAATCATTATTAAAAGTTGATTTTTATACACTTGTAGTACATATATCGTCGGTAGTTTTCTACAGTATCTCAAAAAGTAAAAGTTTTCAGGAGAAACATAATTGTTCTTTATTCTATCGCAATTGCTTTCGCTTTTTGTCACTATAAACTACCACTGGAATGGTTCTGTCCTCAAAACCTTTGAGGACGTTAATAAGGAAAGAAGCAAAGACGATTCCAACTATGCCATTCTCTCCTTCATACTAAACATAGCACATGATCATTATTTGCCACTTTTTTGTATTAGGTTAATTAACCTGTTCTGTGCCGTGCAGTATTAATATGGCCGTACATGGAGGGTTGTGATTTTCTTCCAAAAAATAAAACCTAATAAATATGTACTTTTTGGACATATAATAATAGTACATCACAAACACTTACCATATAAATACACGATGGGTCATTTCTACCATCATTTATCCAATAACGTTTCAAAAACGGAAATTATTGCCACGTTAGCATAGCCCTGCTAGCAACAAATTTGAACATAGCAAGCTTTCTTTAAAATCGATGTACTATAGATTACAAAACAATATGCTTAAAGTTTAAGTATGACACTATGATTCCAAGAGATGTCACTGTATGCATGATATTTTAAAATTATTAAATACGTTTCTTGTGGCCTTTAAACCACGTCTCAAGTACTGCGTGTAAACACACACATTTTGTATTGCCGGCCCTACGACCACGAAATCGTATAGCGTGTTAACACGTCCGTGGCAGAGAACCGGTTAATAAAGCATGAAATAATTTGTTTTTTGGAATAAGAGTTTATGGAATGTGTGTATTCAAATCTAAATTCAAAACTATCAAAAGTTGAGATACGTGTTTGAAGAAAAATTCCCTACTGGGATGAATAAAAAAGTGTGCTTTGCAAAAACATGATTTGGCCGTGCTTGATACTGGACGCCTCATATATTATAATGAAAACAGTCGAGCGCTGATGAGGTGAAGTGAGCCAAGTCGTACAATGGAAAAACTTTTCTATTGGGCTTTTAAGTACAATCACGACATTATTTGATGCTTTGGTGGATTGCATATTTTTATTTTAGGGTGGTAACACTATTGTGATGTGTATTTGTTGAGCACATTTCATTTTTACGACACATTAAGACATATTTTTTTTTTTTTAAAACCATGTCCGCTCCCAATGTGGAGCATATGGACTCCTTATGGAGTTTATCTCAACAGAAGTGTTTCTACGAGAACTGCTTGTTACTCAGTTGCTCAACCTCTCTTTTTCTAAAGAGAGTAGGGATAGAAAGATTGGGCTGGGACAGGATTAGTGGTAAGCTAATCGCTCTCGATACGCCCCGTTCATAGAGTAGGATGGGTGAGAGGGGGAATTCAAGGCATCACATACATCCATGCCTTTGAACAGAAATTCATAAATCGATTGAAAAATCAATTAATAAAACTGTCTGTACCGGGATTTTAACCCCGGCCCTCCATAACCGAAGCCAACAACGTTGACCACTCGACCACACAGGCGACATTAAGACATATAGAATAGAATAACTCATCCAATTCAATTTTTCATAAAATACCACTTCACCTCTCCATGGGTTTGATTGTTTTTTACAGTGTCTATGTATTTCAGATATTTTAGGTTTCAGTAGTTTAATTTGGTTGTAGAATTTTGGATATATTTTAACATAATTGAATCTGTAGATTTTACAAACGAGCCAAGTCTAAAACCTGTTTATAGAAACTATAGTCTATATGTAATATAATTTACATAGATATTTTCGTCACAGTCTTGGCAGAATTTGGTAAGTAACAAATTGATAGTTCTGAGTGAATAACAAATTTAAATTTTAACTCTTTATCATCGATATTTTATTTTACCTAGATATAATATAGGTACATTAATGCCGATCTGACACAAAAGGGAATTCAAAATTAATTTACAAGGAAAATTCCCTGCCTTTAAATCTACATTACATAATAATCACCAATAAAAAAACACACTGATACGATAAGTGAATCAACTGAGTTGTTCCAGACAAAAAATTGATATCAAAATACCTCATTGTGTACTTGTTTTACTTATTTTACTTCTGACAACACACGGTAATGATAAATTAACTTTATAATCATCAGTTCGTCAATTTCATTTCTCTCAGCCTTACTTAACGAGCACAGTGCGTTATCATTTAGAATATTACTTTATTTTTCAGTCGCAATGGGAAGATGTCAGTCGACACCAGGTTTGGTGGAGTCTTTAGGAAGAGTTCCGCTCGAGGAGATGTTTGTAGCGCCGGGAGTACCTTATAGAGAACACTCACTCTTCAGGTAGGCTAATTTTATTTTTCTTCCTAGGGTATAATTTTCAGTAAAACATTTGTCAGAATAAAATATTGGTGTATAGTTGCCAATTTTGAAGTAACAATGGTTTACATTGGAGTTTGGAGCATTGGATAAGAGTTTAAAAATAAATTGATTGTTTACGCTAGCTTTAATTGAAGCTGATATATTCCACCATTTTTTTTTTATATAAACAGTCAAATTACAAATGCAATGATTATTTTCGAAACATAATAATGTCTAAAAACAAAAACTGAACATATTTTGTGAAAATCTAACAAAAAATACACACATACCTTATGTCACATTATATATTATCATGTTATACAACTAACCAATAAATACTAAAAATATATTACGATAATCAATTGAAAACACAAGCATAAACGATGAATTCAAAGTCCTACCTCTTTTTACTTATATTTATATTAATAAGAAATTACCTGATAATAAATTGCATTGTTTACAATTGGAAATATAATATGATACAAAAAAAATATAATCCATCGATGATTATACTTGTAATTTAAGTGTAAAAACACAAAAAAGTTGTTTGCAAAATGGACATTTCAGTTTTTGGTTCTAGACGTAGACTAGATTGTGTCACAAAGTGAATATAAAACCATAGTAAGTGCAAAATAGCATAGTTTGTTTACATTAGGGCAGTGGCGTAACCACCATACCATGAGGCATATGTGACGCAAGTCCTTGCTAAACAAGTGAGGCCCATTTTCGCCTGTACGTGTGAAATAAAAATAACTTAAAAATGTTTTTGGTTAAATTGCCAGCTAAAAATACTGGGAATTTACAACTCAAAGTCGTCTTTTTCTATGCATAAATTTTATTTTTTTCACAAAAAAAAATAAGGACCCTTCGATCATTTTGGACCCAGATTTTCTAGTTACTCCACTGCATTAGGGTATATAGTTGTCGTTTTGCTGAGATGCTTTTATTGTAGTACCAAATTATATGTATTCTCATGAAAATTATCCAGAAGTCATAACTTTTGCTGTTGTTTCATATTTAAATCTCAAAATTAAAAAACTTACACTTCCATGGTTTTTCAGTCACGGTACTATTATGTGTGAGTTTGATTTCCCTTATTGTTATTATTAGTTAGTTGAAAAATGAGGAAACAGTGAAGGTTTAATTTACTACCGTTATTTTGTAAGCTTTTCATGCTCTCAATATAATAAGTCATAAGTCCAAAATTGTAATTTTTCAGTTACGGATAAAAATGATTCGATTTGTAATTTTTTATTCTATAATTATAAACAATGTTATATATTGATGGTCAGAAGTTGACTGCTCGTAACCTATATCGGTGCTAAAGTTAAAAACTAGCAACCACCATTTTCACAACTTTATAGGGGAGCTTTAAAACTTTAAAAAATGAAAAGTATTGAAAACAGAGCAAACCCAAGTGTATACTCGGCTTAAAAAGTGAAACAATCTCAATATTTATAAGAAAATGGTAATATATTTATAAAACATAGAAGTTATTGACGAAAATTTACTTAAAATATAAAATAACATATATATATTTACGAGTCAAAAATCAACAATAAAAATAGCTCCTGTTTTGTTTCTTTAATGTAAGAACAAATCTTACAAAATAAAAACAAACAAAAGTTTATGGCATCAAATTTTAGAGTAAATTTATTTCAATTTTAAATGGCTCTCCTGACGATTAAAATTCAACTTAATATTTCATTTATATAATACTTCTTACAGTTTCTATAGTATCTTATAGTATAGATCAAGTCAACGGTTGCATTTATAAATGCAAATGAATGTAATCAGTGAAAATTCAATGGAAATCGTCGAGCATGCGTCGTCTTAGCTTAGTAAATGTTTAGTAGTAGTTTCCATTTGTACTGGCTGGTCGCGTTACAGTGACCCCGGCAGTCCCGTATGTCCCAGCAGGGGTCTCGCGGTCCACAGCAGCGGGCCGACGATGATGTCCAGCTCTGGCCTCGGGACGGGGGTCTGCTCCAACGCCGGTGTTCGCTCGCCGGGGTCTCCCATGTCCGCGGCTTCCAGCGCGAGGTCTTCCAGGGCTCCTTCCCATCACAGTAGTGCAGGAAACGCCACGAGAACCGGTGAGTACACACACTGTTATTAATTTACGATAGTTTAAGATATTTGTAAAGCAAAAGCATACGAACTCCGACCGACCGACAAAACCTACAAAGTAAGTTACATTTATTAATAAGCAAATGGCTGTCATAAGACTTGTCACAAGCTCATACCTTGTGACAAGCAAAGCAATAAAGCTTGTTTGTTAAATTTGTGCTCATATCAATGCATATAGTTAATAATAAATAATTTTGAAAAACATAGTAGAACTGAAATTCTTTTTTTTGGAAACATCTTCACTCTCAATATGGAGCATATTGATTGAAGTTGTTCTAGTAGAGCTGCTTGCTATTCAGTCGCTCAATCGCTGTTTTTTATAAAGATTAGGAAAAGATAGAGCTCGGACAGGGCATTTTTTTTTACTAATCGCTCACTCTAAGCCTCATTTTTAAGATCGCATGGACGGGAAAGAATCCATTAATCAAAGTGAATCTGTTAGCTCTGGACTTCAAATCCGTGAACACGATTTAACCTCTCTGCACAAGCTACGGTAAAACATACGAATGTTGTTAATATTATTGAGTTGCATCTCAAACTGATTTAATTAGAATATGAAACTAAAAAAAAAAAAATAGAAAAGAAGAATAAAATTTATTGAAAATTAAAAAATATATTTTATGTGAAATATATTATATTGAAAAGGTAGGGCTTTACCTTTGTGAAGGGAACTTGGATCATATGCAATAAAATAATTACATTACTGTTACATTCCCTGGCAGGTTTTATTACATGTATTTAAGTATTTAAGACTTTAACAAGGGGTACCAGTCAAAATTCGCTCAATGCACTTAATCTGTATTATGAGCAGACAGATGAAGAGAGTTATGATGTGTTGTGTCGTGTGTTACATTACGGATGGACGGTCAAACAAATCAAGACAGATTTCGTAGCAAATGCAATTGTATTGGGAAGGGCAGTTGTGAAATTCTGTTGTGAGAATGTATGAAGGATCAGAGCTTGACTGACTGATATTATTTTCATAGACTATCTCTAAAATATGAATCTTGTCAAAAAAGATCTCGTGTGCTACCACCATTGTGTATAATGGACTTCTAATGAAGTTGTTCTGTGAGAACTGCTTTGAGAATAAAGAAAATTCTTAGTAAATCAATATTCGTTTCGTTTAATTTATGTTGAATTTTTCTTGTATGACGATCCTAAATCAACAACAGTCCTACGAAAGTAATGATATATTTTTGTTTTTGATTGAATACATACTATGCAAACTTTCATTCGGATATTAATTTACTTAGAAAACATTTTAGATTGAAATAGGTTGGGTTCAGGGTAGACTTACTGTTTTCATAATAAATTGAAATCCATAAGAGATTGAAATTTGTTTTGTTTGATTATTTTTCTTTGTAGCTAACTCATATTAACCAAAATCTTCCAGTATTAACCTATTGAGCCCTAACATAATCAAATTGGCAGGACTGTCAAACACTTGGTGGCAATATGGGCAAATTATACTGCATTTTTAATTGATTTATGTATTTGTATTGGAAAGCATGAATGTCTGCAATGTTTCAATTTTTTCACCCATCCAATCGTAAAAACTAATGAGAATCTTGTGATAACCAATATGAATTAACAGTTGTTGCTGTTTGTGTGATATAGCATAACAGCGTTAAGCGCTTTCAAATCATTGGCAAGAGTTTCTTGGGAGCAATTACTCAAAACTTAACTTAAAAAAAGCTGATATGTACTGAAGTTTACTGAAATAAAGACAGTTTGTAATTCAAAAGGTTCTCTGAGTTGGGATCAGCTCATTTTCTTATATATATATGACGTAGCAAAGTTATTAACCATTTTAGCTCATATGAAATTTTCTGTTTTTTCCAATTGTGCGGACGCATTCCATTGTCGTTACTGTGCGAGCATGTGTTTAGCACGTGCGCAGCTCTACACACACAGCCGGGCGGCTATCTGTGTCGTGCATACAGTCAAACGTTGACAGGCGACTATGCATTTTACAGCCTAATAACTAAATATTTCATTTATTTATTCTTAGTTTTGGCAGTTCTGCATTTTTCGCGAAAAAAAAATGCAGCCCTAATTTTTGTATGAGCTTCCCAATTACCCAAATCCCAATAATACGGTCTCAACTTTTGCTTAATTAAGAGATCACTCTACATTTTATCAAATTTTAAGGAAAGTTAGTATATAGTTATCAAATTTGACACATTTAAATTTCGGTCTGTGAGTAACAACTTTAGTTAATAACCGCAAAAGCATTCAATTAGCTGAATGATTAACGCAAAAACCTCAATTCACTTTTCCTCGTCGATAAAAGCTTCATTACGAACTGCCAAAACTACTTTTACGAAGCACTTTACGGTCTTGAAATTTCTCCATCTCCACCCTTAATCGGCAAAATTACTTAAGCGACACAATTCGGTAAATTGCGTTTTAAGCCAATAATTGTTCAATATCGCCTAAGGCGTCAGTGACGAAATTTTATTAGCGTTATCTCATTCGCCTGATCTTTTTTAGGGCCTGTACATTTTAGCGTTTTGACTTGTTATCATTTGTTCCACGTTGACCCCGGTTGAGAAACGCTGATCTAGAGAACTGAAAGTAGTCAGACAATATTATTATAATATCAGGATAGGCATTGACCAAATATTTTTATTTACTAACCGCAATTAAGGAATTAAAAGGAAAAAAAGCTTTTCTTGTACTTACAATATTCAGTGTTAAATTATAAATGGCTCAAGTCATTGATAAATAATCACATTGAGTTTGTTGATGGACTATATTTATAATTTGTCAATCTTATGCAATGTTAATTAAATAAATAAATATCTTACGGCTTTTAACCGTTTAAATACCGTGCAAATAAATCATTAATATGTCCCAGAGACACTGCGTGTTTTTGAAAAAAATAATTTTGCCTAATATACACTCGAATTCGATATTTTAAAAACCTGTATTGACTCAGTATAGATACCACTGTGCACATATTCATCAAAGTATTGCTTATATTCTATTAGAATACCAAGTATTTGATTTTTTAAATGTCTTGAACATCCGTGTTCCCATGCATATGTTCGGGACACCTGTGTCCGCTTGGTATTAAAGTGGTTAAAGTGAAATTGGTTTATCTTTTTCAATAGACCTGATTTAAAAATCATTCAATATTTTATTTGCCTCAATTATTCTTTGAATGTGAGCATCCTACTGCTTCTGTGGATTTGTTTCCCGTCACCAAAAAAGTCGCCACCTACATGGTCGAGTAGTCAATGTAATTGACTTCGATTACAGAGGTCACAGGCTTGAATCTCAGTACGTACAGTTTTATAAATTGATTTATGAATTTCTGTTTAAAGGCATGGATTTATGTGATGTCTTGAATTCGATTAATCCATGCCCACTCCCAATGTGTAATGTATGATTTAGTGGAGGTGGTATTTCTACGAGAAATACTTGTCACTCAATTGCTCAACCTCTCGTTTTCAAAGAGAGTAGAAAAGATAGAAGGGTAGGGCTAGGACATCAGGGACTAATTGTTCTTGTTACACCCCATTTTTAAGGATAAGGGAGTGAATATTTAGACATCAAAAACACCTATGCCTTCCAGCAGAACTTCGTCCTGGGCAGTGGCGTAGCAAGGGGGGTGCGACAGAGACGGCACATTTTTGGGGGCGGCATTTGAAAAAATAAATACAATATTTTTCCATAAATTATATTTATACATAAACAAAGTTAAGCCACCTATAGTAAAAACTCCATAGATAAAAAATAGTAGTAGTGATTGAAAAAAATAATTAGAGGAAATGTTGGGGTCGGCAAATTCAAGGACCGCCTCGGGCCGCAGGACCCTTTTTTTCACCACTGATCCTGGGACTGAGCCGTGAGATCCGTCACTGCAGCCAACGGCGTTGACCACTGCACCATGGACGCAACATTTTAGCCAAATTGATAATATAATAAAAATATTGGCCTATAAACTTAGTACTGAACTCAAAAATCTTCACTATGAACCAGTTGTGGGTTTGTCCCTATCTCATAACAGTAAAATCAATAATGTTAACAAAAACAATCTAATTTTCAGGAAACTATTCTGCTCAGGGAGATTCTATGTGTCACCTGGAGGGCTCTGGAGAGACTCCTCTGCTGGGCTCACACGAGGCGCTGGAATCTGAAATCAAACGGTTAAGGGAACGACTTCACACCGTTGAGACAGAAAACGCTGCCATGTCGGTGAAGCTCAACCAGCAGCAGTGGGAAGTGGAGCATAGGTAATGCATTCCTTTATTAACTGAAGGAAATCTCTGGCAAAGATATTGGAGATTGACTAGGAGAGAGAAGTCTTAAAGACCCTTGTGTAAATATCACACCATGCCAGGACTCATGACCAACGTTCCCTCTGAGACAAGAGGCTAGCTGCGCGGAAAATTCAAAGATTGTGCAGGCCAATCCAACAGATGCGCGGCATAATTTGTCATATTTCATATAAAAAATTGTTTTTTTCTGTTTTGATTTACATATTAAAAATTATTTTCATTTAAATATTTAGACTAATAAGTGTATTAAAAAAAACTCATTCTATTTTTTTACATAAAATGAAATCAAGCATAATTTAAAACAGTAAACAGTAATAAAGTAACTTACTAAATTATTTTTTTATAAATATAGTTACTATAATAAAAATGCCTTTTTCATTTCTAGATTGGCCGAAATCGAGATGCAGATCTGCGGAGCCAGTTCGGCGAGTTCCTTAGAAGAAAATGAACGCAACCGAGAAAGCATCATTTAACAGCGGAGTTCGATTCCCTCGGCACCAGTTTACCTGCACTACTGTGTCGTGTAGGGCCAGCCGGCCGGGGGATTGCGCACCGGGACCCGCCCCAAATAATGGGTATCAGGATCATCACACATAAGACAATGATATAATATGTTAGCCTATAGCCAAACCCATGTCAACGAGTTGGTAAATTTAAATCACGAAGTGATTACTAATACACAGAAAAATTTCAAGATTCTAATTTTCAATTAAATTGTTTGAATATTATTTATTACTGAGCTAACACCAATCTTTAATAAAATGTTCAGTAAATTTCATATTTACTTTCTTGAAAGTAATATATCTTCTAAAGAAAACTTAAACGTCGATAATTCTTCTCTTGTAATGAAAGTTGTTACTGACACCTCAATACTGCTTTGACTTATTCATGTACACTAAAGTTAATCAGTCACTTTATTTAATCATAATAATTTGAATAATTTAAAAATTACTTTTAACAATTGATTTGAAATTGTGTCAGGCTGATAATAAAATCATCATAACCAATCAGGACCTATTCTCATGTTTATAAAGATCTGGACACTTATTTTTGACAGTCTAAAATACGCAACATCGTCACGGAAAACGTAATGATTTTTCATCAGCTTTTGATGGTTGGTATAACACAGCGGTGGCCAAGACTTTGTTGACCGTTCGATTGGATAACCGATCCAAGCCGCTCGCCTGATGCTTCGAAACAAGAATTGAGTGTATTTTTTATTATCTATCCATTTTGTTTCTTTTTCATACACATTATATTGTGCTTTGAATTACTTCACTTTTATGACAACTTAGCACATACGGTGTTAGCAGACCGCTCTGACTGATTTCAATGTGAAGTCGCCTGCATATACCAAATGTTTGGCCACCCATGTTATGAAATGTATTAACTGCGGCTATGTTCATTGTTGTTGTAATAGAGTAATATATTTGGTTATTTTGGTTGATCTTTCAAACGTATACAATACTGTAAGGTGTAGGTAAGAAAAACAGAATTTTGTTTTATTATTCCAAATTTTTAATATCTAAGCCGTAAATTACCACTTTTTGCGACATTGTATATGTTTAACAGATCGACTATAAGAACTAAAGTAACTTTAATGATAACAACAGTGAAGCGTTTGACAGATCAAATATGACAACTGTGAACATAGACGCAATTGTGTAATACCAATTGTCAAAAGATAATACAAAATTGGTGTTGCGTATTTTAGACCATTTAAAACAAGTGTTAACATCTTTTATTTCTTCAACAGTCCATTAAAAACATATTACTTTTTGACTTTTTTTAAACCGAAAGAAGCTTACAGCTGATTTCTCTAATCTTTTATACAAGAGCTATATATGAAGTAGTCTGATCAGAAGTGGTCAGTCTACAGCCAGTTGGAATAGTCATATTTGTGTTAAATGTTTCACCCTATGGATGTAGGATATTCCAGGCTAAATAAAACATGTTTATATCAAGATGGAATCTCTTAACAAATAGGAAAAGCAGGATTCAATCACATTGTTCATTAAATACATATGAAGGAACCTCTTCCAATAGTTAAGTCCGCTCAGACAATTTCTTTGGGATAAGCCACTTCCGTTGTGGCAGCCTCATACATCTGTTTTTTGTGTGACCTCTCTTGAGAGTTTAACATACTAATATAAACTTCCCATTACTATAACCGTAATGTTTGGATTAAAAGTATGAAAATGTTTCAATTGATTTATCTTTACCAAGTTGAATGATTTTGTGCGTCGATATATGCTATCAATGTTTGAATTGTGTGATGCCAACTATGGACCCTCGGCAGAATAACACGTCACCTTTAAATCTCATCGAGCTGTTATTCTAAAACAAGAGACAATAATATTTTTAAATGGCCACTAAAAGGGTGCATTTCGGTTTATAAATTGATGTGAAATAATCCGTTGATGTTCAATGTGTCAATATAATTTGTTACGCCATGTTTCTATCCCTACGGAAGCCGGGAGACTGTTTGTTTTATCTTAAGCCCTGTTTTAACTTGATAGCGGACTTTGGCTGCAGGGACTGAGCCGACATTGACACTCCATTGAAGCAGCAGTTACTTAATAACACTTGAAGATAGACTTCGACTATTGTAAGATTGAGGCATCTATGCACTGTGTATTTTTGTTTTGAAAAACGTATCATTATATTTAAATAACATGATATGTCAGTTTAAAACATTTATTTTCCATTCCCACAACCAAAAGCAGTTCTTGATTTATGAATCAGCTCTGCTTTACTATATATGAGCCTGTAAGAGGAAATGTTACAATATTCTACATGTCTTAAAGTATCGTAAAAGTGAGCTCAGTAAATACACACTGCAATAGTGCTATCTCCCTAAAATAAAAATAGGCAATCCACCAAAACACCAAGTAGTGCCTTGGTTGTACTTAAAAGTCCAATAGAAAAGTTATACCATTTACTTGGCTCACTTCACCTCTTGAAGGCTCATATTATAATTGCAGACAAATTCCCAAATTTATGAATATGCATTGTTTGAATAGGCACCGCAGGCAGTCATTTTGTAGGTGAACTTACTTTTTTAATAAACAATAGAAAGTGTTAAATCAAAACATTTGATCGATCAAGTTGTATTAATCTTATACTTTATACACAAAACAAAATGGCTTTTTATTTGACAGCCGCACTCATGAAATTTACTAAGTCAATATTTTACTGAAGTTAGATTGAAGGTGCTTAAATTGAGTATATTTCCATACGTTTCATCACTAACGACCAGGGTATGGCCTTCCACATCTTCAGGCATTCAAGCGCACAAATTAATTCATCAGTTCAAGCGCATCATCTACTTCCATGCCTGAAGATACCAAAGGCAAAGCCTGTCCCGTTCTGTGTGAATATGATTATTTCTAGCTTACTACAGTATTTCATTTCTTACCTTTGTTTCATTTTAATTTATAATCGGCTTATAGACATAGCTTCACTCGCGAATCTCTACAGGTGATATGCAGAGCTAATGTGCTAGATTCGCATTGATTTTTAAGTCAATTCAATATGAGTTTCTCTGAATTTTTAATGGTTTTTTGACACTAGTTTTATTGGACTACTTAAACAGTAAACATTGTGGAAGAGATATTTGTATAAATTGAAATGTTCTTTACAGCATATGGATATAAATCACACATTCGTAAATCAAGAATTACTTGCTTTAAACCTTTCCATTATTTGAACAATGTGAAATTTATTAGGGATAACCTTCCCAAGATTGCCACACTCGCTTTTCACTAAAGACATTATAAAAAAACTACTAAAAATCATTTCATTTGTATAAAATAAATGCAGTGGTCTTGGAAAGTTTAACCTATACCAGCAAATTTATTAAGACTTAGACACTAATTAAGGGGGGTCTCTAACACTGAACATGATTTTTGTATTTGGTTTTTACGCTTGGTATAACCTAACCTAACCTACAGCTATGTCCACCGTTGTTCTAGTCAATCTGTCAATATTTACAGAATTTTTTTATTCTTTCAAGTTTTCTTTATGTGGGATTAATCATGTCTCTTCTCTATTCGTATTAGAGTGATTGTTATGAGATAAATATGTTTTGTAACATGCTTCGTTAAATTTGACAGTTTGTTCCAAAATAACCTATTTCTAACACACTCTTTTGATTAGTCAAGCCATCTGTGGATTGATTTAATCATAAAAGATCAATTATAACAACAGTGAACATAGCCAAAATTATTACATTTATGTTATATCAAGTGTAAAAACCAAATAAAAAAATGACCAACTTAAATTATTGTCCAACTCTAAATTTGAGAATAACCCTGCAGTTTGTATGAATGAGGTGAAAAAGTTAATATTCTGTATAATGGTGAAATTTTTAACGATCTATGTTTTTATGTCAACTTATTTTGTTAAAAGCTATTAAATTAGTTTAACAGTTATACCCTAGAATTGAATAATTAAAGAACTAACTAAGTGACATGATGCACCATCTGTATGTCATGGTTTGCAACAATATAACAATATTGTTGATTTTTTTAAAGTTATAACTTTGCAATGGTCTCGAGCCTATATGAAAATTTCCTATTATAACTGTCAAAATATAAAAATATTTCTTTTAAAATCCAGTGTTTGTATTGCCATCTTATATATAGAGGTGATTACTGACAAATTTGACCATTTTTAATTAACATACATTGCTTTTTTTTCGTTTTACAGTAGTAGAAAAACAATGACACATTTGTAAGTAAGTTTTTATTAGAAAAATAAGTTTTTAACAGACCGAATCTGATAAATTAATTTCCAATAGTAAAACCAAAAAAAAACAAAAGTTAAAACATGCCTTAGATGTTAAAAAATGCAAATTATTTATAGATTATAATAAGTTACACAAAATTCTGTCAAAAATTGTATTTTTCTATTTTTTCCAATAGAATTAATAAACATTCAAAAACCTTCTGTTTCTTAGTAAGGCAGAGCTATATTAGCTAAAGAATAAATTAATTTAAAACAAAGATACACAGGAATATTAGATGAAACCATTTTTTAAGCACTCAGTTTTCAGAAACCTCATTCTAAAAACCAAATAAATACGGGTTGTGAAGTGGATCAACCATTTTTTCGTAATAATATAATCAAGAAACGTAATGTTCACATTTTATTAATGAAAAACAATGGTTAAACATCAATAATAATAATAATAATAATAAATGACAAATATTTAATGAAAATAATAAATTATTAAGCTTTTAAAATTTTCATAAAGAACCATTAAAATTTTCATAATAGAACCATTCACTGATGTAAATTGATTCTAAATTTATATAGTGAAAAACGGATCCTTACAATCCATAGAAACGACAAGTAAAACTCTTTACCTAACATATTTATAATATTAATAATAAATATCATGAATTTATCCCATTATATAAACTTATATAATTACATTGTACATAACAACAATTCACCATTTTTATCCTCAAACAACTTGGGTAACCATATTTACATTTCTTCTTCTTCTAGTGCTTATCTTCGATGATAATCACAATCATCTTTATTTACAGCTTTTGAGACAGTAGCAAAGTTACTGTTGCGAGCTTTCCAATCAGGAATGTATTTTTTTCGAATTTCCCTTCATTGTCTTTAGTATTCAAAAAAACTTATTTATGATATGCTTAAACACCAGTGTTTCTACCGATCTCAAAAAGAATGAAAGCAACTAATATAATACTTATTATGCTTGTCGTGTTGAGCATTAGAGACGAGCTGTATTAGTATCAGGAAACTAATAATTTGAGAATAGCCCTGCAGTAACCAAAAAGCAGTGATTCCTTAAGTTTTATCAGTTGTTCAGTTCTGGATTGCCACTATTAGCCCATTGATACAATATCTTTTGCTGTGAAGATTTTCTAAATCTACTCTCAATTTTCTACTTGCTCCAAGCACATCTCACTGATTATTTTACCATTTTTGTGCAGTGCTGGAATGTAAATTAATTGTACAGACTGGATGAGAATCACATTATGAAAAATCACATATTTCACGAGTGAAAAAACAAATGGTTATAGAATATTTTTCAACGTTGACTGATTATTATGCAACAAGCTAAATTCAATAAATGTAATTTTTGAGAATGTAATTAATTATTGATGTTTCTGCAACATTAAGTCTAGGCGTATGCTGAGACCCAGGCAACGCAGCTCAGGGCAGTATAGATTTTGTATTACATGTATTAGCACAGACCTGCATATACAGCAATGCTGAAAAGTGCGACGCAGACGTGTTCCCTGCGTTGCACTTTGTTGTAGTGCTGGCACAGATTCTTGAGCGATATGTGCATGATTGAACGTGTTCTTTCGATTTTGCCACGAAAATTCATTGGCGAATCGAATTTGTTTTGAGGATACTAAGGGTGGAAGGGAATTCATGTCATCACTTACGTCCATTCCTTCGGACAAAAATTTATAAACCTATTGAAAAATCAATCTATAAAAGCTGTCCATACTGGGATTCAAACTCGTGACCTCCATGTTCTAAGACAGTGATGTTGAGACTTGATCACACAGCCGGCCTTAAAAAACATTAAAAGAGTTGATGCGGGCCATTATGCGTCATTCATATGTCACAGCATACGCTTGTCACACGTGTCTGCTTTGGCTGCCTACATCTGCCAATTCTGTACTGCCCTTCACTACGTTGCCTGCATCTCAGAAAAGGTTTAACCTAACAATCAGAGACTTGGATATCATTTTTCAAAACAATACAATATAACAGCCGCTTAAGCAAATACAGAAAGAAAATATTTGGTTTTAACTCATACCTCATTTGAGCTTTTATAACATAAAAATTCATTTATTTTATTCTCTGCTCTAAGTTCAATGATCATTGAAGTATTCTTGCTGTTATCTGTTCATTAAATATATATTTAATACCAATAAAATAATTAGAACAATGTCGTCAAAGAAACACCTTACAAATTCTAGAGTACATGAATTCTAGTCTTCCTATGTTTTCAAATGACATTAAAGTATATTTTAAAACACCAAGTAATAAAAATAAGCAAAACTAAACCTAACAATTAATTTTCTGTGTAAACAAATTTACGTTTCTCTTATCCCAACATCATATCGCACTCCCATAACAACACAGCTACAATCCCAAATACATACTCACTGTAAATTACATTTGAAGTTTTCAACTTTCTTTATTTATTTGTCCCAAAATAAATTAAAACTTAATTGAACTGTAACATCTGGATATTGCTCCAGACATTTTGAAAATATTTGAGATTGCAATATAGCAATAAATTATATAACTTTCAAGTAGTATTCTAGTATTTTAATTAGAGATATTGCAGTCTAAACATTATCATAAATTCTGGCCAGGCAGTTGATTTAACATTCAGAACTAAAAACAGACATTTTTCGATCTGTGGTGCTGTTGTCCTAGAAGTGCGATATTTCCAAAAATGGTTTGTTTTTAAGTAATTACACTAATAATTTAATAATAAAATCAAATAAATTTTAATTATTTAATGTTATTTGATATCTTACAAATAAATAAACCTGTTTTTGTTTAGTCAAATTTAAAGTTACCGTGAATTTTAATTCAATTAAAAATTAAGGGTAAAACAGTACACAAATATATGATTTTTTATCTATAAACATTATACAAGAGATAGTGACCGAGTGCAGTTTTCATAAAAATGAACTGAAGAACTATTTCACGTTTTACAAACATAATAGTTGTCTGGAATAAATGTCCAACTCAACACATACATAGCCACAAATTTCAAAATAAATCATAAAAATATGATATAAGAGGTTTCTCAATCTTGATCACTTTCTCCTGTATAATGTCAATATTTTAATGTTTAAAACAATGGAGCTTAAGAGACATTAAAATTTTGTGCTTAATAAAAAATAATAGTTACTTAGTTTCATCGATAATATTATAAAATATGAGGTTTGCAGTTTTTGATTTTTTTATGACAGAACACACCCTTAAAAAGAATGCTTACAAAATTGTATTCAGATAATTTTAAATACAGTTCTTCCATTCAACACTTCAAAGACATTAGAATGCGTAGAATAAAGTTCTAGGACAATTTAAATTCTTCCAAAGAACGTTGCCAAACTGTAGAGAGTCCAAATTGATGCTTCCCGGTGTTGCCAAAACAAACAAAAATTTATTTTTAATCGATTTTGTACTTATAAAACGAATTTTGTTTCCACAGCAACAAACTAACTGACATTTTTCAATCGGGTGTAATTTTTATAAGCGATATTGCGACATGTATATATTATGTATAATGATTAGATAATAAGAAATCTTGATTAGGTTCAGGGCTTCTATCCGAGGGTTCCGCCTGTGTGTCTGTAACTTTTAACATTGTAATATGCTCGAGGATAATACTAAACTCTATAAACTATTTAAAAAGACTACGGTGATATTTTGATCTATGGTTTTCAGTAAATCAAATTATGTATTCCTTATAACAATGAGCACATAAATCATGCCAGCTGAAGTCTAGTGGTAAGAGTCTAGTATCTTGGACATGGTGTATGTGATATCATTTCTTCTTGAGTAAATCAAGTGATTTATTTCTCTTGCAGACGGAAATGACTCAAGCACATATACTTGAGACTTTTTAACCTGTACCTAATTGTGTAGTCTTCCAGGCAGAGGTAAACCTTTTACTAGTTAAAGACTACTCACAATCTAGTCAGTTTACCTTAGTAACCTCAGAGTCATCGTGGCTTATCGATCCAACGATTGGTTAGATTGGCTTAACGGCAAGTCAAATATTCTTTTCTCTTCCCAACATCTATTAAGTTAACATATCAGCAACCCTTGCCGAACATCCCCCTTCACAAGTTTTCTTATTAGAAAACAATAATAATCACAATATCTATTTGACTTGACATGTCTGTCTGTCTATAAATTACAGGACAACAAAGCACACTTGACAGACACGCACACACTCTATTTCCATCTTTCTCTACATTAATTGAATTTTAATTTAATTTTTTTTAAAAATATATTTGACATTACAGCTTACGCCAATGCGTCAAATATTTTTGAAGTTGAAAGATCATACGAGATATACTCGATGAGAATTTTTGAAAGTCACATGAGATTAATTCAAGGAGAATTGACTTCACAAACACCCATGTCTTAGATATCAAATTAAAATTGAAAAAATCCAATTTAACATTGACCTTACCGGGAATCGAGCCCAGACCCACCTGATCGGTAGAGCAAGCTCTAACCAACTAGACCACAGCGGGCGACACTGTTTTACTGTTTTGTATAAGAGTATTGGAAGCTATTAAATGTTAAATATCTGCAAAAAAACCCAAATCGACAAGTGTATCCTTCACATAACCTGTCTAGGAAAGAGGCCCTGTTTAGGTTAAATTAATTTGAGGTTAATTCAATATTTTTAGTACGAATTATGTCTTTGCATTTGAAAATGCATGTGCTTTAAATGAAGTTTTCATATATTACATTTTTTAAATGGCTGTGGTCGATGGTTGTATCGTTTGCTAATGTTCGAAAGGAGATTTATTATTATTAGAATGTCGACAGCAGAAGATGTCATGTGATGAGCGTTGCTTACCAGTTGAGTTGTAATTATTGGCGCTACACTTTTGGTTATTATTTAATATTAGGACACCGAATAAGGAACACTTTAAAAAGCGATTTAAATATTAACATGTGTACTGTATGTAATGTTAAATAATTAACCGTGTGGAGACATTGCAAACTATGAGATTATATTTGTCCATAGATAGAGCTATACAATTCAGTTGATAACTGTTTGGGCTGTACAAAAAGTGTCAGAACAGTGATAGTTCTTGTAGAACTGAATACCATTCTATTTTTACTATATGGCATCAGAGTTTTACATTGTAAATATCAAGTCAATCAATAAATTCAGCCATAACTTTATGGAATCGAAATTAAAATTGATAATTTTATCATTCTATGAAGTCAGTCATTGTTTTATAATTCTGAAAAGCTTTTGATATTCCTCAACCAGCAATCTTCTGGAAACTACTTAAAGGCATCCGATTTGTCTTTCAATGTTTATTGAACGTTAAATTCAAAAATTCACACCTTTCCAATTCATACCAATTTTGACTTTTCAATTTTGGCATCTAAAATTGGATTGATCACTTTAGGTAAAGGTAAAGACAAAGTGTATTTTTATGACTGCTTGCCTAAGATGGAGAGAAATAAAAAAAACATTTAAAACACCTTGAAACAAACTGAAATAAAAGTGTTCTTCAAAAGCTATATATAATATATAGGAAAATTTATATGTCTGTCTGTTTGCAATGTTTCTGTGGGGTTATTTAATATCAATCTCCGTGAAATATTCTGAAATAACCTTAAAATAATAGTCTTGGATCTAGACAACTCACCGAGAGATAGTTCCCTGATCAGTCATGCCAACTACTGTGTTAATAAAAAGTAAGCTAAACGGAAAAAGCTTTCATTTTATATGCTTCGCTTGTTAAATAAGCTTCTTTTGTTTGATATGTCGATCGTTCGTAAGTCAGACAACTCAATCATCCAAATTGGAGTTAAATATGCGTTTCTTTGTAAAATATTGCACTCTTTCGAGTCCAGTAATCGGATAATTAAAAAAATGAAGCCAAAAAGAAATGCTAATGCCAATAAACTTCTGGAGAAAAAAACATAATGTTGTTATTGTGTGGGTACATGAATATTTTTATGGCCAAATATTAAACCCGACCTAAGTACCTAATCTGTAAACACCTTTCGATAAAATGTATAAATCTAAGACCCAGATAAATGATACTTGATTTATGGTGACCATTCGAATATTGATTTTCCCATTATCTCAAAACAGATTGTCTGACTAAAGAACACGACAACAATCTGTGATTCTAAGCCATTTGACTGTTGTGATTGTATGTTACATAAAGATTATTAAATTGACAAGAGACTTTTGTAAATTTTAACATTTGAAAACTATATCAAAGTGCAATGCAAAATTTTGCATTACTTAAATTGTAGTTATATTCTACTCCATCTAAACCATCTGCCAGTATATCAACGATATAACAATAGACACACTTTTACATGTCACTAAAATGCAAAATTATTGTTATACATATTGAATAATATTTAGAAAACTACAATAATAAAATTTTGCAAAGGTCTTCTTTTAATTTTGAATTCAACAATATTGTGAAAGAAAATCATGAAAAATGTATGAATTATGTTATTTTATGTTAGCATTGAAAACTTTAAGTGTCATAAAAAATAGACAATGAAGATGCCACCTGAACAAAGCTGCATTAATCTGACTATGCAAAATTGCTGATCGCCACATTAACCATGTTTTGGTGTAGTGAGATATCCGGTATTCTATCCCCTGAAGGAGCTACAGGATGATAAAATACGACTTGTGGTAGAAAAACACTGCACAGAAAACAAGGCTTTTCTCAGCTCATGTAAAATCAATAATCGATTTCATATAGCGTTGTTTGGGTGACGTCTTCAAATCATAATTTATCTTTTTTATTCTATTGTTACAACTGCAGTAAAAAAAAATCTAATGATTTTATTTTATTAACTTTGTGTCTCTGCAATTGGCACTTTTGGCTTTGTTATTGGTTAAACTAGTGAGATTTTTCGACATTGAATGTAAAAGTGGTGTAACTCTCCAAAAAAGAAATTAAAATATTACTTATTTATACTAAATTTGTATTTTGTTGATTCCATACCTCTTTGGTGAAAGTTAATAGTTTTCATTTATCAATAGATAATTGGTTTATTATGTAAGGTTTTATTTTGACCAAGGTAGATCATTTAAATTGTATTTAAAAAACCAACCTAACAAACTAAAAAACAACTTAACAACATAATTGCTTTTTCTGCACACGACAGAGTGAATAGTTTCATTGATAAAAATGACTGAGACAAAAGAAGCAGTGGGAAAAAAACAAATATATGAAATGATTTTTGAATATTTTTTTTTAATATAATTTAAATTATGCATTATTCTATAGGGAAACAATCGAAAAATCTATTGATATTCATAATGTATGCACTAGACACATTATAAAGAATGTATTTACTATCATTTTGATTTTAAAATAAACAAAAATTCACAAATCGACTTTTGCCAAAGAATTTTATGGAAATAATGTCATGAAATAGATTATAACATACGAAGATGCCTATATTCAAATATCAAAACAATTTATTTCAATTAACGCCACTTTTGCACTAAAACAAAATTATGTAAAATAGTCTTAAATAAAAATAGTTACAATCTCTTTTATAACGGTTTTGTAAAATAAATTACAATGATTAAAAAAATGTATAATACTATTTAAAAAAAAAACGAAGCATGGCTGATAGGGTAGTTCATACTGAAAGATAGATTTAGTATTGTAATAACGACAAATCCACATTTTTCTTTTTGAAATAATTATTATCCTCATTAAAGTAATGTTATGTAATTGTTAATATGTAAATATGTTCAATTATCGGCCATGCCGTGACCATGTAAAAAAATTAAAATAACTTTGTAACTTACCATACTCTAAATTGTACAAATAATTAAAATGAAAAAACAAAAAAAGGTACGTGAAATCGCAGTAAGGGACCAAAACACAAAATCTTCTAACCAAAATAACTGTCAAGTGCCTGGTCGGAGAGCAGCTTGGGGAAATTGAAGTATTTAAGCCTCTTCAACCGAACAACCAAAGATCACAAGTGACTAAAAGATGCATCAAAGATGTCCGTATTCTTGTCAAAGGATATATCAACGGCTCAGTTCCACAGTGCTACAACTAGAAATTGGTGGTTTTGAGATATGGCCAAAGTTTTGACTTATCTAAGCTGAGTTGTTAAAAAATGATAATTATTATTTGTCTCGTCTTTTATTCACTAATCTCAATTTAATTCAAATTGATTGAAACGTTAACAAAACGCTAAAATGGGTTGTATGTATATGGAACTGAGAGATTGTTTATATTTCATAATATCCATTATGCAGGCATCTGCATGCCAAGTGAAAACTAGTGATTTTTCTAGTTGTACTTTCGTGGAGCTATAGAAGAGGTATTCGAATATAACTAATATAAAGGTAATATAACTCAAAACATCAAATCGTTGACTTACCATTCTATGGAACTAGGCCATCGATATATCTTCATATACTCAAATAATGAATCGGTTTCATTGTGGGTCTCAGATCAAATGGTCTGAGTTTACCAAACATGCTTAATTATTATGAGATCCATCGTTTAGTTACTGAGCGCCAGCGCTTGGTAGATCAATCGGTTACCGCAACTTTTTCTGTATTAACTACGTCAGTGCTTATTAATGGGGCTGTAAACGCCCCTTGTAGGCTTCTTTTTAACTTTGAACACTGCCAGAACCTGTGTGGAAAATTTGATCATTGCATATTGCGATGATAATTTATTTCCGTCAATCCTCGTTAGACGGGTGTGTTCTTTACTTCGCGTCAGAGTATCGATTTAAATCAATATAAACAGACCCTTATATCCAGTGGTGGATTACTACATAAGCGCACGAGGCCTCAAAATAGCATATAATATGTATAATTCAGTTCTAGTAATTCAAAAAACATTGCCTCTGGGGTCTCCCAAGTGTTTAATCTGTCACTGTTTATATTAATATACACATTAATAATTGTGTAATTTCGTTTGATTGATGATTGAGGGATAATTGAATAGTTTTATTGTAAAGTTAAAAAGCACTGCATTATAATATATTACCAAAAATTGGGATGAAGAATTTTTTAATCTCTTTGAATAAAGAAAATTTCACGTGATTTTTGATCAAGAAAATTGATTGAGTGGGCTTTTCTCTGTATTATAAAATCTCAAGGATTTCTCGATAACAAACCATCCCAATATCTTCCATGCCGTTTGCGGACATCAGATATATTAATTATAACTATGCGATACAGATAATCTATATAATAATTTAAGGTATAAAATGAAATCTTCAATTCATCCAACCTGCTTCCTCTCGGCACAGCTTCATTCGGCGTTTCACAAGAACCTTCTCCCTTATAATATGACATCCTAAGGGGTAAAAATAAATTTAAAATTATAGTATAATTTTTTTTAAATTGAAATCTTTTGAATACGTGTAGTGAAAAAAATGCAGAACGCAGAACTCTAACTTTAGTGTCAAAAAAAAATCCTAGATAGGTTTCATAAATTTAAGTATAATCAAAAATATTACTGCCAAATTTCTTCCCTACCGAAAAATATTGAAAAATTACAGAATCAGTGTTTGTAATTACAGAAAATCTTTTTATATAATCATAGCATGAAATAGCAATGTTTATTTTGTTATGTTTCTCATACTGTATGTATTTGACAGTCAAGGATTGAATGAATTTATATTTACTTAAAAATAATTATGAATATTTCTTTTGACTTGTGTTTTAATATACCCCGAAACCATTTGTCTCGATAAAGTAAATCTTTTTGTCACGCTGTAAAGATTTAACATATCACCGCACCCTTATAGTTTGTCTTACTTATCTCAGTGGAATAATTGGAACAAAGTCTCATATTAGCACAGATATTTTACAGCTATGAATGTTCCAAAACTACTAAAAAGGTAAAACTTATAAATGTGCCGATTGCAATTATTCAAGGGAGCAAAAATAAAAATTGCAATTTTCTATGATTGACTTCATTTTAACACAAATTTATTAAAATTTCTAAAGTCATAAAAGATAAACACACTTAACGTTTCGTTTGTTTTAAACAACATTCAAATACACTAAACTTAATAATTTATTATGGATGTAGAAAACTGAGTAATGGTGTTATTTTTATTGGCTAT
Source organism: Himalopsyche tibetana (assembly GCA_030503985.1). Lineage (NCBI taxonomy): Eukaryota > Metazoa > Arthropoda > Insecta > Trichoptera > Rhyacophilidae > Himalopsyche > Himalopsyche tibetana. The sequence continues at coordinate 992,437 of JAPJYX010000052.1, read as the reverse complement.
AAATATTTTTTATTATTTACACCATTTTGTTTTGACATTGGTGTGTATTTGTCGAGTAGTTAAAAATATAGTTGAAGTTATGATAATAGGAATGATTGAAGTTGTTAAAATGAGCATAAGCTGTTTCTTTTTAATTACTAAAGATTACCCACGAGGGCTTTCTGTTCACCGTGTTCTACTGTTTATAACGCAGACCCAAGGTCTGTGCCCGTCTCTGTTTTGTGTTAAAACATACTTCAAATAAATGAACGCTGTGTCAATTATTGAAAGAGAAAGAATATTGTTTTTATCATGAAAAGATTTGTATATTTAAAATTGTTAGTACATAGTTTTTTTCCTCGCTATGATTTTCTTTATTGAGATTGTAAAAAGTTTAATTAAATTAAATAAACGTCTATCGAACTATGAATGTTCGACGAGTAACAATGAATCGAAATGAAAACTAATATTTAAAGTCCAATAAATTATTCTTGAATGTTTATATTTTGTCGTCACGACTGTATAGCTCATATTTATTTATATATTAAGAGTTTTATTCATATTGTCAAAATATTGTTAAAAATTAAATGATTTAACTTTGTAAATAAAAACATCATTGTATGCATGATCGAAATTCGACCGAACAGATGTTAAAGTATGTAATTGCGACCTTCAATATCTGAATGGTCGACACATTTGACAGGCTGAAAACAAGAGTTGTTCAAATGACACACCCCGAATGATCATGATGTTAGAATATCAATTTTCTATTATATATGATCACGTTCAATCCACAGCATCTTTCAAATTTGAATTACGTATTTAATTCTATAAAACAATATGGCTTTCTACTGAAATTCAATTGATCTTAAACACATCACAATCAAAGCTTTAAATCTTGCTTATAGAAAGCATATCGGAGGTATCCATCTTATTCAAATTCTAGATGAACGCTTGTTATGACGCTAGTTTCTATATTAATACTATCAACATATTCTTGTGTGGGGACACATATCTCAAAGTGCCCACTTTGATGATTATAGTCGACCAAATAAGAAAGCCACATTGCATTGATAAACTTATGTTTTAAATCAGTGTTTGGGGACAGGAATAGTTTCGTGGGGGTACGCGGTGCATTGGGCTTCGACTGCGCCTGGTGCAACAAGCAGTTAAAATATTTTGATTGTTATTAAAGTATATGCATGACGAGGGGTACTCGTTGTTACGAAAATTATAGAAGGGATACAGTTATTAAAAGTTTGCGAAACACTGTTTTCAATGATAGGAAAAGCCTATGATTCGTCAGAACTCAATCTGTATTACGCTGTAGTATTATGCTGAGGGGAACATTGATACCAATGTGCCAAATATACTAAAAAAATGATCTATGTTTTGAGTATACTTGGCAAAGTGTATGTACGATTTGTTTATCTGCATCTTTAACAATTGGTCGACTCTCATTTTAATTAAAAAGTCAGACATTAATATATAATATTATATGTCTGACATATTAATATATATATATATAATATAAATATAACTAATACCACCACGAAAACAAAACAAAAACCAAAGACCACGCACCCGCCTACGCCCAGGTAAATCCAGGACGCTACGCGGGAAAAGCATCATCAAAATTCACCAGATGAAAGGGAAATTGGAGCTCGGCTCCACCAGCCCCAGAATTTGATGTATAGATCAATCAAAAACTCTGTTCAGAAATTTTTGCGTCAGTGTTCTCAGCCTGTCAATTGTGACGTAATATTGTTTAACTCTTTGACACTTTATATGTTTATTCACCACTTCTGTGTTGTACAGATCTATATAAATATATACATATAATATCTATTATCGAAATGTTTGACTTTTTGTTGAGATAATTTATTGTAAATTACTTGTGTTGAGTTTAATTTTAACAATAATTTATCGGTAATGTTACGAATGCTTGTATTTTTATGTTGTTTCTCTGTCATACTAATAAATTTATTACAAACACTAACAACAAGTAACATTTCATGTCTGATTGTAAATATTTAAACGATATTATTAAATGACCGCTAAATATCAAAAAGTTTTTCATTTTTCTTTAACCCTTTATCGGCTATGAGTTATGGAAACCTCCTACTGGACTTGCACGAGGCTTTTGTCTCTTCATACTACTTTCCTCTAAAGATCCGATTTTGAAATTACAATACTTGACGTAGGAGGTGACGATATTGTAGAACTATGCCCTGTACGCTAGTAAATTTCTAAAGCACAGAACCTATTGTCATTAGCCCTTTGAGTGGTGAGTTAATTTTTACTAAGCTAGGTTTTTTCATATATTTTGATTATTTGTAGTATTGCCACACACAAAAATATCGAAACCTTGTTTTTGGGTAACAATCTGGGAAGAATATTAGTTTTTTTTTTATCCATCTCCGCTCTCAATGTGGAGCATAGGGCCTCCTAATGGAGGTATCTCAACAGTAATGTTTCTACGAAAACTGTTTGTTACTCAGTCGCTCAACCTCACTTTTTTTCAAAGTGAGTAGTAGGGAAGGAAGGATAATGCTAGAACAGGACTAGTGGTTGGCTAATCGCTATTGCTACACCCAGTTATTACAGGATCAGTAGGATGGGAGGAGAGGAAATGATGTGAATTGACATCACAAACACCCAGTCTTCGATCACAACTTTGAATTGAATAATTCTCAAATTCACTGTGATCTGACCAGGAATCGAACCCAGACCTGCGTGATCGGTAGAGCAAGCTCTAACCAACTGGGCCACAGCATGTGACAATATTTTTTTATTATTATTATTACAAGTAAATATTTTTTTTAAATTATAAACCTCGTAGTTAAAAATGTTAAGTAAACTAGTTCTTTATTACTTTTGAATATTTTTCTAGAAGCTATTACTCGCTTTTGTGTCAAGATCTTTTTTGCTCTCATCTGTCTACATGTGCCGCTCTAAAGACGTCGATTCCAGGAAGGAATCGATCCCAAATAGAATTTTACGCTCAATATTATAGGGCTTCCGATTTGTTTACAAATGTTAGCCTTTTTTAAAAAACCTTTTCTTCATTTGCAACACAAAATAAAAATAATGTAGCGGCCAAAAGTCACAAAAGTCACACATCCACTGTCTAGTATCCATATCTGAAGAAACAACAAAAATTCAATAAAAATTATGAGAATGGCAATAGATAATAGATGACAAGCCAGTCCGCCGTACGGGTACGGCAATACTCATCAAAGGCTTAAGATCAGCTCTTGAATATTCAACTTTTTCACACTTGACTACTTTTTCCTGTACAATAAATACGAATCATTACAGAAAAATTCTCCAGTTCTTTTTAGGTGAAGGATAATGAAATTGATTATAATTTGTATAGTATGTTTAATTTATTTATCTAGGTGTGGTTTCATTTTGAGTTACAACATGTAACAATAAACATCTTACATGCAATACAACAATAATAATCAAAAAAGATACAACAATATGACCTGATTTGATCAGTACAGATTAATTTTTATTTATTTAGATTATCTTCGACAAATATTTAATTTTATACAATTTTTGTGTATACTTTTACTAACCCTTTGTAGCGTACCGATTGAGATCTTAAATGCCAGACTGCAATCATTGTTTCCAGCATACAAAGTGTTAATAAATAAAAATGATTTTCAAATAATTTACACATGAAAGTGTCACATCAAGTTCATATGCCCTTAGATTAAATCCGTGAATCAATGAATATATTATGCGCTGAGACTTAGCCTAAGTTCACATGACAAGCGTTGACCGCGTGTTTATATATTTGTCACATTACGCATCATGAATGATTTACACACGTCAAGTGCTTGTTGACTCAGTCACGCTTCATCGTTTGAGGAAGATGGACTTTAAGGAAGCTGTTTTCTTATGGATTTTGTACCGAAGAATGAAACCTCGTAAGGAAATTTTCAGATAATATCGGGTTCATCCATACTTTAAGGTAAACAAACTTTACACTGGGGCGCAATCATCCATGATTATTTGACGTGTTCCTTATGCACAGTAAGCATAAGGAACATACGCCACCTAATCGTGGATGACTGATCCCCAGTGTAACGCTTCCTATAGAGTTGAAACCAGATTATAGAAAAATTCTTCTGTATCACCAGATTATCACAAGCTCTGCTTTTCGTAATTTTGTGAGAATCACTGGAAGTCATGTCCAAAAACCACAGGTTTCTTTCAAATCTTGTTCAATAAACAGAGATCCGTATTAAATTCATCGTCATCCATTTTAGGTACTGTTTAAAACTTTCAGGTACATGCACAACTAGTCGCATTGCCAAAACTGTATATCTCAAAGCGTGCGTAGACAACTAACTAACATTAGCGCAATGTCAAACAATCCAACGCGTGTTTTCATGTACAGTCAAGTCACGGTTTCCCAAACTATGTTCCGTGGAACACTGATGTTCCGTGGGACCTAAATAAGTGTTCCGCATTTTTTTAGAATGATAATATACTCTGCAACACATTTAAACATCTTCTACTTCATATTTAAAATCGAATGATTGTTAATCTCCATTGATGTTTAAAATGTTAAATATCTACTACTACAGAGAGATTTTGAATCACTCAGAGCTTTGTTTATTCATACTTTTATGTGACACTGTTTTAAAAATGATAAACTAATAAATAATAATTGATTTAATAACATAGATATTTTTAAATATTTTTACAATTATGAATTACCCGACCTAAAAAAAAGCTGTGTTCCAATGACGTTTCCAAATTTGCGAAGTGTTCCATTGCGCAATAAGTTTGGGAAACCCTGGTGTATATGTTGTAAACACGCGTTGGGCTAACTCAACTTCAACGCTTTTCATGTGTACTAGACCTTACGTTCATTATTCACTCTACAAATAATTAAACATATTGAAACACTTTTCCAGCATTTCCTGAGTGAATATTTAAACAACTCTAGATTTCGTTCAAAACAATGAATGAATTATACATATTGACTTATCAATATATTCACCGCCATTCACGGAAATATGGAAGAGTAAACATCGATTATGTGATACATAGTAATTTTAACAATGTCACTGTTACTATTGGTCAAAACACTAGCCAATCGTGAACTGTATAAGTTAAGAATATGATTGTAACAAAAACATAGACAGCAGTAAGGCAAAAGGAAGTACCCGCAATTTCGTCAAAATAGTTTTCTTTCAGATAGTCACAATGTATAAAACTTATTGCAAGTTCTATTAGTATCAATTTAACTCTATGTATGAACAAAGAATGTTCTCTGAAATATTTTGTTTGATAATTTAATAAAAAATATATTTAGCATTATAGTTAACGCCGATGCGTGAAATATTTTAAAGTTGAAAGATCATACGAGATAAATTCGATGAGAATATTTTTTATAAGTCACCCGAGATCTGCTCGAGGAGAATAATTGACATCACAAACACCCACGTCTTAGGTCACAAATTTAAATTTAAAAAAATCTAAGCTCGACATTGACCTTACCGGTAATCAAACCCAGACCCACATGGGCGACTTGTTTTGAAGATTGTGTTAATAAAACACCAGTCTTCGTGCACTTCAAGGTTTCGCCTATTTAATATTTTGACTTTGAAATCATTAAAATACGTTTATTGTGGCTTCTGTAAAAAAAATTCTGAGCGGGTTACGTCCGTTTGCCTTTCAAACGTCGAAAATTACGATTTTCAATTTCTGTAATAAAAAAATAGTTTGCGGTGTGAGTCACCATAAGACTCTTCTCTCTCCCTCTAGTTTGTAACATTGTTTCAGTATTATTGTTTTTCATTTGAATGCCACCTGCTAGTTGTTCGGTATTAAGTACGATTCGAAGAAGAAAACAATCCATTTATTGAAATACAAATAAATATTCCTATATTCATAATTAGCTGTCGGTCAAGCAAGTATAAAATTTCTATAAAACACTTTTCAAATCATTCTAACAAAAAGACTGCGATGAAACGTCAATATATAAAACAGGTTAAAACATTTTTCTATTCTATAATAATTATAAATTAGAAAAAGACAGCAACGGTTATATTATACATCAGTCACAAAAATGTCATTGCAGGCTTGACTGATCAGGAACAGGGTCGCTAGATTTCCAAAATCACAGATCGAGACACTCGCTATTTCGAACGATCAAAAAAATAAATATTTAAAGAATTAGTCATGTAGAAAAAACAGGAATTGCATTTTCATTTAAATCCAAAAATGTATACAATAATAACAGAAAAAAAAGACACTCAAAAGGGGCCACGGGCCCAAAAAGATTGAGAAACACTGATCTATACCACAACGTTGTTGTTTTCTCAAATAAGACGGTTCTTTTAAATTCAGGGAACCAATCATTAATTTATCTTTGAAATCTATCACTTTTTTGTGGAAAGTATCTACCATGTAAAAAAATAGTTGAGTGTATTTTGTTTTTCGGTAATTTTCGGAATGATTGACAACCTGTGACGGATATATAATAAGAAGAACCCTTGAAAAGTGAAGTGAGCCGAGTGGCAAATTCTTTTAAGTTATCTGAAAAACAAAGCGTCCAGATTTTGTTGTGCCTGGGGCTTCCCAAGATCTCAATCTGTGGAATATTAGAAAGCCTAAAATACCACTTTAGCTCACTTAGGCTCACTTCACTTCTCAGGGGCTCATGTGTACATTACTGAAAAAAACTTTAAAAACAACGCAAGCATTTACATAAATAGTATCACAATGTTGCAGTGAACAATAAAAAAAACAAAGTTCTTATATACTATCAAACCAGTTCGGAATGACTATAAGTCAAAAACATCAGTCAGCGAAGGAACTACATATCAAATGAAAGATGTGACACACTTATTCAGGTTTTATTAATTCAATTAACAGAAAATATATTGGCTATTAATTCTAATAATTGCCAATGTACCAGAGGGGCTATTCTCAAATTGATTAGGATCTAGACAATAATTAAGAACATTTTTAATGCTTAACCCTTTTAATCCCAGACCAATTTAGAAAGTGCTGAAAGGAATTCCAAAAAGTAATACAAAAATTGCCACATCCACAAAATCACAACTGCACCCGATGGATGCTATTTGTGAATACTAAATACCACAGATCCATGCTAAATTGGTAGAAACGGGACAGAAAATATCATCCATTCTGTATACCTACTTTTTTGCTTGTTCAAAGTAAATGTGCGCTGGGATTGATTTACAAGCAACGCAACGAATTGCTGCCATATGCTTTCTCTTCATTCCCACTCAGGGAGGAGTTCCCCACAGATTGGGAGAACGGTAATGTCTAGATTCTAGTATATTTGAGACTATCTCTGCAGATATTCAAATCATTACGCAGGTCACTCATGATCAAATCGAAAAAAAGTTTCAATGTACATCATGACCTGAGAACTACAAGGTTTTAAACGTATTTTTTTTTGTTGAAACAAAAGTAACAATGAAGCAGTCTTCAAAGTGCTATTAATTCATTTATCACTTTTTCTTCGCCAGAAATCTACATGTAGAACATTGTAGTTATTTCTCAGGCTACGTCTATGTCCAAAATTTCAAATATTTATTTGATTCGGACATTGCCGAGACTTGAATCCGCAACTACCTGATTGCAAGGCTAAATCTCTTACAGCTGCCAATCGTGACGAAGGGAAGTATATGAACACTGAGAATATCTAGTCACCAGTCGCTGACAACTATGCTTTGCCGTGTTTATACATATCAAATTTAAAATTGAAAATATACAATTATTATCTTATCATAGAACAAATAGATTTAATTTAAAAATTGACAATCAACATAGAACATTGTTGTATTCTAAACATTTAAAAAATTCAACAAAAGTACATATAATGCCATCCAATGTGTGAATGAAGGATACAAAAATTATTACTATTGAAAACACGTATAATAATTAGGTAAATAAAGTGAATAATATCAAACCGAATGAAATTATATTTAAATCAAAACTAAACGTCAATTTCAAAGGGTATTTCACGGTTATATAGGGTCGGTTCGGTCACCACACGGTTCCTCCAAGATTCTCTTTCCCCAGCCAGTCTCTTTGCTTCTCTAAGGTCACCCCAACGTCCCATATGGTCATTAGTGGCCTTCCACAACGACAGGATCCACTCGGTTGGTAGAAGAGACAGGCAAGGTTCAGACACTCTTGGGGCATACCCAGTACATGTCCGAGCCAACATAATCGAGGACTGGACTTATAGAGGTTTTACCATATTTTTTAAGCTGTTGAATTGGATTGGAGATTGGAAGATAAACCATATGGAAGAGTTGTTAAGTGTACACAATAGATTCAAGCTCTGGTACACAAAATACGTCCACTGTATGTTAAATATACAGTTGTTTAGTACCCTGAATAAACACCCAAGTGGAAATCAAATAGTAGAATGCCATTAGTTCGTTATATTGATAGTATTAAAGCATACGACTCGAAGCAGATTCTTGTGTGGCCTATTTGTCTTATTAAATTGTTGCTTATAAGAGAATCACGTATTTTTTATCTTAAAATTCTCTTTTCCTGATAATAAACAATGTATTTACCTTGCAGACTACCGTGTATTATGTTAATGTGACATTTTAGTGAAATAGTTTGCCGAGGCCGTTATAAAAATAAATTGCGAGCAAGGATTCCATGTTGGGTTTAGAAGAGAATGGCAAGACAAAATTGAGTTGGTCAATGCTCAATGTGGGCTTTGGAAGGGTACACCTGTGTTATGGGATGCCGAAATCAGTTAAATAGAAAGAGAAGGCCAATTTTTTCAAATTACTAAGCATATTAAATAAAATCTACCGCTGCTTGTGTTAAGGATCTTCAGAAGAAGACGGTGCACTAATTTGTGAACGTCATGCTACTGTTACGAGATATACTTTAGATAAGATAATTTTTGAAATCTTTTTTACTTAACCAGTTATCTGCCCATCGTGTACAGGAATTGCAATTTTATTGGTTAATAGCCTCTACGGTGAGGTTGACATTGTCAGAACTCAACACCTACGCTGGGCAATACATTTATCACGCGTGTATGAGTGAAAATATTTTCTACTCCTGAGGGAAGACAGAGGATTAAGGCTGCGACTTTGCTGGACGGACAGGGTGTCACAGGAGTTACAAGTGCTAGAAGTCAACTGTAGGAAGGCGGAGAACCGATTGTAGTAGAGGAGACTAATAAGGTGGCGAAGGTTCACAAAACGTTTTTTATTGTTTTGCAAGTAGTGACGGCTCGTCCATTTACACAGCAGGGCTGCAGCACCCCGAGCAAATTAAGAAAAAATGTAGTTACATATTTAATTATTATACGGATATATAAATACAATTCTCAGGCTTTAAAGTTAAACAACGTTATCTACAAAAATTTGTTCATAATTTTTTGTTGATAACGTTATTTTTTATTCTCAGCTACATGATAGTCAAACGGCGTGTCAATCTTTACTAGTGTCTTGAGTACCGAAAAGTCGTAAATAGTATCGAGGAGCGACGAGGTACAAAGTGACCCCAGACAAATTTGCATTGCATTAATAGAGGTACCATTGTAAATTACAATAAATATCAGCTGGATATTTAACGAATGGTTGAATTAAGAAGAATTTTGCAATGTGAATGCACCCCATAAGAACTCGAAGGTTAAATCACCAGTTTACATAATGTTGCTTTTGTTTAATATTTTATAAGACCATACCTAAAAAATTCAACATCACCCTAAGCAATACAAACGTACAATACACAATAAATAATAAAATATGAACATTACGTTTCAAATAAACATCTGCTTTGTAAAGTTACAAAGCTACAGGTGGTAGGGGTATCCCACACAACAACAATTTTTCTTTCACTTGCTCGTCGGATCGCTCAGCTAAATCTTGTGTCGCATTCAGAATTTGTATTCAGACAAGTTTACTCTCTCAGCCGCATATTCAGTTGTTTAAACCGAGACATAAGAGTTTCGCTTAGGCGATAATAAGATCCGGGCAATATAAAATGATTCTTTTTTCAATTGTGTATGTGGATGCCGACGATGTTTTTTCTCCTAGAGCAGTGATGCACAAGCTTTTTGAGAGAAGTGCCACTTTGTCCATTTTCTAATTTTTCACGGGCCGCAGAGAATAAGTGTTGAAAAAGAATGATAAAGATTTAATTATAGACACAATTTTGTTGTTTACGAAGTTCTCCCTGAAACTTTTCGTCAAATTCTTTGTTTTATTAATAGTGGCGATTCAGATTATATTCATTTGGTACTGCAAGACTTTGTTCACATATCAAATATAGGATTTTTTATATTCAATGGAACAATACTTGTCCGTCCATTGTTCTTGAAAAGTTCTATTTTCTTCGACGATGTTTACTGCCATTATAAATAAATGGGGAGAAAATAAGCTCAGACACGATTAATAAGTTAGAAAATAATTAAAGTACATAAAGAATTTTTTACACGCACTATACATACACACATATGTACACTGAAAATGTTGCATAATCGAACTGTATTTTTTCTGTTAAGACAATCGATAAATCAGCGCACGATTTCAATAGATTTTTTTTATTTAGAGCGATTTTTTAATATCGATTCACAAACGTCATGCACTCTATACCTGTAAAATTATAATCATAATAGCATTCAGTTTCCTATCAGTGACGATTGCTACCTTTATACCTTTGCTACTGCATAATTTTTTCACATACCAAACACAGATTTGTATCATATTCAATGAAAAATTTGGTGATGAAGAGCTTGTTATTTTGGGTCACACCAAATGCCATTTTGGTCAGCATGCGGCCCGCGGTTTGTGCACCCACTGTCCTAGAGTAAATTGATTTTAAATGACTTTCTTAAATTCCTCGAGTATATCACAAGTTAAAACAAAGAATATTCGCACATCAGGTATTGACAATGATTTTATTGTTAAAAAAATCTGTCCTTCATCGTTATCTACTCTAGGATGGATTTATCGATGCAGTTCACAGAATCTTGCGCATTCAACTCCAAATTATTTGTCATGTGGACAGTGGTTGGTTAACGGTGGTCTGAGAAGAAATGTAAGCGGTCTGCGGAGGTATTGCTTCAACGTCATTAGAACTAAAAAGACCGACAAACTTTTTTTAAGCACAGAAACTATCACGTTAATTTATTTGTTATTATTGAATAAGAGGTATTCTTCCAACCTCAGTCAACTCAATCAGTCTCCTCCACAATACTTTATCCTACGCCAATTGCTGAATGCTGACACTTGTAAGTCTTACGATACCTCGTAAATCCAGCGAAGTCGCGGTTTTCTAACACTCTGATGACCATATTACAATTCCGTAATAAAAATCTCATTTGTAGAATCATTATTTTATTTATGTGTTAACAGTTTCTGAAAAGAGCATGTTTGTGGAGCGCGTGATTCAAAATTGTGAGTTTAGTGGTTCTGGTCACCGATTTACACAAATTTAAAATTGGACAAACTACTCGCTGTACGTTTATTACATTTCAGTAGTTAAGTAGATATTTCAATTATTCCACACAGCCTTTTCCAACTGTGAGATTAAATAGTAAAATGAAAATATTTAAAAGATTTACATTTGACTGGGTACCTGATATCACTTCTCTCTCTACCATTTATTGAAAATTTTAGTACTAAATACATGGAAATAGTATATAATTAAAAATAAAATATGACAAGTTCAAAAATAATATAGAAACTTATGCTTCGTTGCATAAAATGGATTTCATACGCTGCACTATTTTTACCCTAATTAACTACATTATGAAACATTTTTCGGTCCATTTTTTATCCGACTGTCTAAGGTCAAAAACGGGGCGAAATATTTAATACAGTGATGCTAAAGACAATGAGAATAGAGCCTTATTTAGACCAACCAAGTACGCGGCCGAGCAAAAATATTGACTGAGTAAGCGTTTACATTCGTTGTCGGGAGCGGTTAGCATTGAAGGCTTCCGTGCTGGATCTCACGGGTTCAAGTCTCAGTACGAAAAGCATTTTTTCGATCAATTTCTGTTCGAAGGCATGGGTCTAATGATGCCTAAAAATTCCCTCCCAACACTTCCGATACTTCAATAACTGGGGATAGCGAGACGGATAAGTTAATCACTTATCCTTTTATCCATGCTACTCTCTTTGGAAAACAGAGGTTGAGCGACTAAGTAACAAACAGTTCTTGTGGAAAAAAATCTGTTGAGATACCTCCATTAGGAGGCCATAAACTCCACATTGCGAGCGGACATTGATTAAAAAAGAAAGCGTCTATATGCAAATAATTTCATTTTTAAGTATGTTTTGTTTGATTCAACATCACTTCAACACGTCAAACACCAGTTCAGATACACCTGAAACGCGAACATGGGCGTGTCGACTCTCTCAGCCGTGTACTCGGTTTGTCTATAGGAGACATGAGGCTTATAATGTTAGATACATACCGATGGCCTAGTTCCATAGAATGGTAAGTCAAAAATTGTATGTTTTTTGTTATATTACCCATTATATTCGAACATCTTTCTTCAATAGCTCCACCAAAGAACAACCAGAAAAAATCACTAGTTTTCTCTCAATAGGCAGATGTTTGCATGGTGGAAATAATGAAATATAAACAATCTCTCAGTTCTACGAAATACCATTTTAAATGTTTTGTCAACGTTTCAATAAATTTGAATTGAATTTGAATCGTTCAAACTATGTACATTCTCACAAATTTTGTCATTAACGACCCGGGTTTCGCCTTTCGGCATCTTCAGGCATTCAAGTGCACGGATGAACTTGAACTGACGCTTAGCAAATGAAAGTTTCGTGTTTATATAAGATATAAATGCATCACTGAGTCCAAAGCCATTGCTGCCGAAAAGGATGAGCCCATGGGAATGCCAACAGATTTGAGTAGTGAGCAGTTTCAAGAATTATATAATTTGTTTGTCGGCAAAGGTTTTACGATTATATGATTTTATGGTTATATAGGGTATAGAAGTGGAGATGTGGGAAAGTTTGATATTTCGTTTAAAATCGGAAGACTCGCCAGCAATGGCTTTGGACTCAGTGATGCATTTATATCTTATATAAACACGAAACTTTCATTTGCTAAGCGTCAGTTCAAGTTCATCCGTGCACTTGAATGCCTGAAGATGCCGAAAAGCGAAACCCGGGTCGTTAGTGACAAAATTTGTGAGAATGTACATAGTTTGAACGATTCAAATTTAATATTGAAATTCCACCAAGCACCTTCAGTCGAAATCTTAAATTTGAATTGAATTGAGATAAGTGATTAAATGATTAGACTAAAAAGATATGACAGATAATAATTATCTCAGATGTATCTAAGCTTTGGTCAGCCATATCTCAAAACCATCAATATCTAGTTGTAGTACTATGGAACTAAGCCATCTATATTATGATTTGAAGCAACGACCAAAGACTCGGTTGATGTGCAGCATGCAATAGTAAATCAGCTGCAATATCTAGTAAAATTTAAAAAAAACAGGAATTTCATTTAAGAATGTAGTATTACTTTATAAACCCTGTATGTTTATTGTCTATAGTGCCTATTTGAAGGCTCAACTGATAAATAAAGTCCTAGACTTTTACAGGGACACCTCTTCTAATCTTACACAGTGAATACGTAGTGTTATATCGAAGTGTGTGATGAGAGAAACCTTCAAGAAATACAAATCAGGATAATGCATTTGGTGTAATATTGAAATGGTGATATTAATCTTAATTTCGACACCTCAATTTAGATTTGTGGTTTAAAGAGAAAAAAGCTTGGTGTAAGACGAGTCAAAGAAACTGTCACATACACTACACTCTCCAGACCATCATTGGATAATCATGTTTATTTCCCGGCAATTTTTTTTTAAGGGAAATCAATGAAAAATAAAACAGACATCAGCCAAGCATCGTCATTCTACAAAGAAAGAATTCAGCAATTCAAAAATCACTTGCGAAAAAGTCATTAGTAACAATAGAAATTATATTGTTCAGTAAATATTAATAATAAATGTATTATTTCCATTAAATCAAGGCTGTGGAATCGTGTAAAAAATAAAAAACGACTGTGACTCCAAAGAAATTTTCAATCATTTCATTTTAACTAATATATCGAATGTGGAAAGGTTACAATTATTACAAACAACACATGGGGGGTCATAAATTTATTTTAACCCTCAAGAGACGAGTGACCATATGGTCACGCTTTACAGTAGTCCCTATTCGTCCCGCTGTACATCCTCTTTCTACCTGAATATCGTTAGCTTTACTCAAACTCAGTGGACAAAGATGTTGGCTTTAGTGATTCGTCAGTTGCGGGCAGAAAAATACACTCCAAAAGCAGACGCAATTATTTTAATTTATGTTTGAGTAATTAAAATCAAAATTGTAAATGCAAGTTTTTTTTGACTAAAATGACCCAGTTTATATTTTTTAATATTGTCCGCATAGCTGTACTTCAACCGAAAATGTTAGCGTGACCATATGGTAACGCTCGTCCTTACCAATGACAAATTTCATTTACTTTGTTGAATATAATAATTATAGCCTCAGATTTTTTAAATTATTTCAGATTCACCAAAGATTTGACTGTTTTGAATTTATTAGAGCAGCCTATAACGGGTGAAGACGATGATTTTGAAGCGGATATTGTCATTTGTCTTCCCGAAACAAATGTTTTGGCTAATGAAAACGGTGGAGGATTTATTGTCAATTTGAGTGGCCGTTAAGTTGCTGCTTGTGCAGAAATACGACTTTTATGGAAACAAACAGGCTAAGAAGTTTTTGAAAGCTTCAAAGCGACGAGTAAGCCCTTAAAATACATTATTGACAGTTTTTTTGATGCCTCAACATGTCTCATTTCGTTATTTTTGATGTTTCTATTCTGTGTTGTCATTTCAATATATTGTTTTTCTTATATTCAACAAAACGATTGTCTTTTTTTACCTGGATTCCTAAAAGTACAATGTGGACAATTTTTAAAAATCTCAACATGTCAAGTTTCGTTATTTACAAATGAATTTTGTATTTAAGACCCTTTGATTAAGAATCAATTATCCCGTTTTTTGAAGAATTTCAAAAGAAAGCAAATACATATTTTGAGTATTGACGCCGTGAAAAACAAAAAATATCTGCCGCACACGTTTACAAAATACACGTACCCTGTAAGAACAAGCGTGACCATATGGTCATTGTTTTTCTTTTAAATATTTTTTGTTAGAAATAAAAAGTAGTCTGATAATCAAAACCGGTTGAAAATTTTATTATTTCGAAAAAAAAATCCTCGTCTCTGGAGGGTTAATGTACATTTAAATTCCTACCACCACTCACCACGTTTGATTTGCATACGTTTCCCGTGGCGTAACAACACCATGCGTATGTTCATTTAAATATGCAGTGTTATTATAAATTTTTAACCGCTTCAGTACCATAAGGCCACTGATGGCCACGAATATTGAAAAATATATCAATAATCTTCTAGTAGAAATTCTGAGGATATTTTTCTTTACATAGTTAGCGACGTCTATACACTGTCTCTAGAAAAAAAATGGTCCTTCTGCCATCAGTCAATCTTATTGAAAAAAGGATTTTGTTAGAAGTCGAGCTGTAGATGTCACTAGGGCTACCATTTACGTCGAAATACATACAATTGAAGTATGCATGTCTCTATTGTTTTGAATATATGCCTGAATTTTAAGAAATGTGTCCGTTTTCCTTGCCTTTACCATTAATTTAGGTTGCAATGTCCCCGCTAAAAAGAACATTGTAATTACTGGCTATGCATTGTTTTTTTTTTGCTGATACTGTACTCTTATTGGTGTTTTTTTACCGTGAAAGAGGATATATCCAACAAATGAAAGATGATCAATACTTCACAGAGAAAGATATTTTGAAGACACCAGACGACGATATCGATTTTAAATTTAAAGAATATGATGTGAATATAAATCTTCCTTCAACTAGTCAAAGTTTACCCACTCGAGACGTATTCCATTTTTAATGGAAAATAGACAAAAATTATAGCCCCATTGTTCATCCATTTGACTGTCAAATAATAATATTCATTTATGCTCGTGACAACCCTACAAGAAAATTCAAAATTTCGACACTGTAACTATATATATCATTTTATAAGTAAACTTTTAATATTATCCATAAATTCAATGCACCCTATTTTTTTAAACGATTCAAAAATGATTAAAAACATGTAGTATGTGAGCGTTTCTTAGCTTTAATCATTGCGGTACTGAAACGGTTAAACTGATTATTCCAAACTGATTAAAATTGATTCATTTTTATTGAACAGTCAGATTAAACATGACGGTGTAAACGTGAGTAAAAAAATTACATCATAGTAACGCCCAAAAATACTATATTTATCTTTCATTCAAAATTCCACTACGGTGCTTAAAAATACTTCCCGATATGTTGTTTGCCCTTAAAGAACCAAGTGAAAAAACACATTTTATCACTTACCGCCTTTTAATGGACGGTAAAAACATGTTTTTCAATGGCTGCCTTAACGGCCAGCACCGTATCGGAAGTATTTTTTAGCACCGCAGGGGAAGCGTTAAAGATATATGACATATTGTCGTGGTTAACATAATTTAAAAAGATAACAATGATCGATAAACATAATTTAACAATGGATTGTTTGAATATTGTAAAATCAACGAAGAACAATCAAATACATGGAAATTAAATTAAAAAAGTGAAATAAAATTTGAATGTGTGTATTTCTTATTAGAAAATTGAGTTTAAAATAAATAAAATTGTAATAATCTTAATTAAGCAACACATAAATTTTCCAATATAATGACACGTAATGTGTAACATAATGTAACGGGAATTTTATTCACAACACGCCAATTCTGCTGTTTGAGTCGAACGAGCACTGCGAGGATAAGCATCTTAGTGAGGATCATACGACAAATTCGTGTTACATTACATGGCGCATTACTTTACACGAGTCTGGACCCACCATTATATTTTTTGCTATCTTATTATCATGATGACATTAAACTAAGGTAAAAGTGTTGTTAAATATATCTTATATATTTAAAGACATCGTTTCAATACCGACACTGGTGGTCAAAAAGTAGATTTTTAATGCTAAATAATAAAAACAGTAAGCGCTAGCGTGAACGACAAAAAAAAAACTGTAACATTAATTAAGATAATTTCAAAATATATTATGAATATTGATATCAAAGTTCATTACAGTAAATTTAGTGATATGGTTGTATAGCTACATAAATAATACATTTTTTTATTTGTACTAAAAACACAAGGTGAAAAAGAATTATACAAATCAGTGAGTTCTATCGTGCAGGCGCCCCCGTTCGAAACGATCGGAAGGGCGGCCCGTTCACTCCACGTACAGCACACAGTGACTGGAATAAGAGCTGCCCAAGCCGAAGAGCATCGGAAACTCAATGGAGACTGTGCGACCGGCGGAGAGAGGCGACGGCCTGTAAACTTTCTTCTTGGCGTGACGCAAACGTGACGCTTCCAGCCGCCACGTCTGCCGCTCGCCCGCCTCGAACAGGGTCAGAATATCAAATCGTCATAAGTCGGGGAACCTCAGCGGATCCTCCGCGTAGTCTGCGGGTATCTCGAACATCTCCTTGGGGATATTGTCGCGGAACTCGAACTGCTGGAACGTTATCTTGGCTGTCACGGTCGGCAGGATGGGAATGTCGATCTTCACTGGAAACCCGCTCGGTAATTTGAGAGCGACGAACTCGCGCAGCTTAGAGAAGTGTTTGAAGGGGGCGATCACTTCCAACACGTTCAACAGCATGTCGACGTTGAGCGGGAAATCGTCACTCATGGCTACGGTGGCTCGGAAATTTTTGGATGACACTTTAAAAACGAGCTCTCGGCCCAATCCGACATATCTACCAGCTGGAGCTTCAATGTAGTCGACCCAAGAAGTGGCGCACTCGGGCGGGGGGTTTAAAGAACTCCTCCTCACCGGCTCTCCGTTAGGATCCAGCCCTTGAGTGTTACCTTTGGTAAAACTTTCCATTAATGCCTTATTCTTCTGCAAGTCGTCTGTCGAAAGATGTTCTCTTCTCTTCCTGGACTCTAAAACTAAGCCATTGATGCAATACAGATCGCTCTGAAACTGTCCGGCGACATTCTCTCGACGGTCTTCTCTAAAAATCCAACCGGAACGAGCGCGCGTGAATGAAATACTCTTAGTTGACATCTGAGCAGCGAGAATATCACTGGACATCAATATATCTACTTCGTCTTCGATCTCGAGCTCCGTCTCTTCATACCTGACCCGTTGGAAAACTTGGAACTTGTTATCGAGCACGGTCAGCGATTTACTCGGGATTTCGTCTCCCCTAAAGATGAATGATATATCGCCGCGTTCCCACTTCATATCGGAGAAGTCGACGAGAGTGGTATCCAGTCGCATGCTGGAGCCCGACTTGTATATTTTGCAGACATCCGAAGGAAGCATGCAAGATATTAACGGCAACCACGATTGAAAGTCCCACTTCAACTCCATATAGAAATCTTTTATTTGGTGCAAGGCGTTGACTAGATTGGGTCGCCTCTCCTCCATTTGCTCTCTGGCCTGCTGTTTCAGTTTTCTGAGCAACGACGATATCGTCTGCCGATCTCCATAGCTGATCGCTTCCGCCAACGGTGACCATCCTAAGAGATTTTTAATTTTAACGGGAGCTCCGTGGGCGAGGAGAATCTGCGCACACTCTTTTCTACCGAGCATAACGGCCAGGTGCAGCGCAGTGTTTCCATGCTTATCTCTCTTTGTAACGTCGTTCTTTCTTAACAGCGCCGACAACTTCCGAATATCTCCACTGAACACACATTTGTGCAGCGGGTAGTTATCATCTTCATCGCTCTTGGCGCTCTCTGCCATCTCGAACCAATCAATTTTGTCACTTAATCAGCATTACGTTTGGATGGAAGCATAGCTTCTTTATTGGAGCTGGATCGATCTGCAAAACCTGCAAAAAATAAAGAATGATATCTATTATGTTTTTCCAGATAGATTCTATTCATATCTCAACAAATTGTTTTTTGTTTTTTTGTTTCTTTCACTCCTGCCACAAAAAATCTGTGAAAAGTTGTAGAGAAGTATGTTTGAAATGACAGTAAAGAGTCTAACACAGTGGTGGTTCTACGTACTGGGCTAAGTTGTCTCAGCCCGACCTGAATTTTTCACCCAAAAGGTATAAAAACAATAATCTTAATTTCACTTGACAAACTGCAAATCGGTCGCTGATTCTCTTCATCATTAAAAGGCCAATGCTCTAATTCTTGAATTCCTTTGTGCATGAATATTAAGAATAAGTATGACTGAATATTCCTTAGTAAAACAAATATTTTTACGCATTACTCACTCAAAATGCGTTTACTCAAAAGTATTTGTTAAAATTTCTCACATTGAAACCGAGCTGGGTTTAAAATAAAATATTCCTAACATGAAAACATCAACAAAGAATGATTTATAAACGGCAATAATGAATTGGATAATAAAAACAGTAAAAACCAATAGTAAATAAAATTACAAAAATAAAAAATCTATATATTAATAGCCGATAAGGTCCGTTTGTTTGAATGAGAGTCCTCGATTTCACACCTTCCAGTCTCCACTTTTTTATTCATACTAAATTTATATATTAAAAGTCGATAAAATAATCACTCGCTTTTCACTTTTCACAAATGTGTGCGTACTGCCGAAATGTATTTGTTTGCGTACTTGAAAATTAATAGTCAATGAAATAAAATAAAATAAAATAAAATAAAACACAATGCCACAACGGGCTTACAGCTAGTGGTAACTAAATTCTGAAACACAAAAAAAGATATCACGTTCTAAGGAATAATGTACTATCCGATATCGGTAATCTTTTACAATAGAGTAGAAAACTCACTGACGTTTAATTCAACATGGCCGTCGCTTCAGTGCTACCAACACAAAAACATACATCACATAAACAAAACATTAATTATTATTGTTATTATACATTATTTTTTTTACCATGTCCGCTCCCAATGTGGAGCATATGGACTTCTAATGGAGTTTATCTCAACAGAAGTGTTTCTACGAGAACTGCTTGTTACTCAGTTTGTCAACCTCTCTTTTTCCAAAGAGAGTAGGAATAGAAGGAAAGGGCTAGGACAGGACTAGTGGTTAGCTAATCGCTCTCGATACGCCCCGTTCATAGGATAGGATGGGTGGGAGGGGGGAATTCAAGGGTTCGGTGATTCTTCCGAACATGATTCTCCCGAACACGAACCCATTGGCAGGTTGGTTCTACACCTTGGGAGAACAAACAATTCATGTCCACGATTTCTCAAAAAATAATCAGGAACATTTAGATTCACATTCTCAAGAATGGTGGAATTCTCATTTTTGCCTCGTATAAGTCGAAAGAAATATATGGCCAGATACATATGTTGATACTTATGTTGAATCAGATAAATTAATGTGGCATTCAGAAATGAAAAGGTTACCCACCCCTGATATATCCACTAGTTCTGTTCTAGTAATATCATTCTAATCCGACTATTTAAAAACAGAGAGGCTTTCAATTGAGTTACAACCAGTTCTGGTAGAAAAATATCTACCAAGATTAACTTTATAAAAAGTTCATCTATTCCAAATTGAAAGAGGAAATGATTGAAAAAAATCAAAAATATTTTCGCTGGATTCGGCGGTTACTTTGTGGACGTTCATTGTGAATATAAAATTAATCTTGATAATGCTGAATATAAAATTAATCTGACATCTGCCAAATATGTGATATATTTTGCAACACAATAAGTGGAATGGCAAAGTTATTAAGTTTAATTTTAAATCCATTTTTTTTACCATGCCCGCTCCAAATATGGAGCATATGGACTTCTAATGGAGTTTATCTCAACAGAAGTGTTTCTACGAGAACTGCTTGTTACTCAGTTTCTCAACCTCTCTTTTTCCAAAGAGAGTAGGAATAGAAGGAAAAGGCTAGGACAGGACTAGTGGTTAGCTAATCGCTTTCGATACGCCCCGTTCATAGGATAGGATGGGTGGGAGGGGGGAATTCAAGGGTTCGGTGATTCTTCCGAATATGATTCTCCCGAACACGAACACTCAGAACAAGAATAGTCCGAACACAAACTCTGCGAACAAGAATACTCCGAACACCAATTCTTTCGGACACAGAATCTTCCGCACACAGAACCTTCCGGATATAGAATACTTCGCACACCAAATACTCCAAACATTTAAATATTTTGAATAGAAAAATCATTGTTTTATTGTAATATGGAATGTTTTATGGAAATTATGCCAAATATTTTTCAGAATGAAAACAAGAAAAGTATTTGATTTTCATGTATATAAGTAGTTTAAAATTTTATTCGTATTTTGGCATATTAATTTTGAAAATTGTGTTGTATTATATATAATTGGGCTGATATTTTTGATTATATTGAAAGGAAATACCATGTTTATAAACATTTAAAATTGCAAATTGATATACACAGTACTTTAAAAATAATTTTATTATCTTATTGATACACATATTTTACATTCACTTGACAAATGCAAAATGTGTATATCAAATTTTAAACATATTATGTGTTTGTAACATATTTTTTATTGCAATGACTTTAATAAATAATTTTAGCAATTATTATTATTGAAAGAAGTGAAAGTATAGTTGAATTTATTTTAGATCTGTTTATTACTCTGTTTTTTTATGATTAATATTATATTCCCCCCTCCCATCCATACTATCTTATGAATGGGGCGTATCGAGAGCGATTAGGTTACCACTAGTCCTGTCCTAGCCCTATCCTTATATCCCTATTCTCTTTGGAAAAAGAGAGGTTGAGCAACTCAGTAACAAGCAGTTTTCGTAGGAACACTTCTGTTGAGATAAACTCCATTAGGAGTCCATATGCTCCACATTGGGAGCGGACATGGTAAATATACATATATATATATAAAAATAATCCATATCTCATTCTGTATTGCACTACCACTCGTCAACTCATTCGCGTCTACGATCACTTTCAGGGATTGCGGTATACCTTCCATCTCGGTACATTCACAACTAATGCCATATTTATGTTATAATAAAGAATGAAATTATAACAACAATAATAATTAATGTTTTGTTTATGTGACGTATGTTTTAGTGTTGGTAGCACTGACGCGACGGCCGTGTTGAATTAAGCGTCAGTGAGTTTTCTACGCTATTTTAAAAGATTACCAAAAATTCTAGGTTATCATTTACTTTAGAGTAGAAAACTCACTGACAGATAATCCATCATGGCCGCCGCGTCAATGCTACCAACCGAAAAACATACGTCACATAAAAAAAACATTCATTATTATTGTTATTATAATTTCATTCTTTATGTCAACATAAATATTGTTAGTTTTCAATTTTCCGTGATGGAAGGTAGACCTCAATCCCGGAAAGTTATCGTAGACGTGAGTGAGTTGATAAGTGACAGTATAATACAGTATGAGATATGGATTGCAGATTCGTTTCGCACTCCGTTTAGTGGTTTTGGAGTATTTCTGACGCTTCTTAAAGACAATTACGCTTCTTACGTATGTAAAATAAAGAATGAAATTATAATAACAAAAATAATAAATATTTGGTTTAGGTGACGTATGTTTTCATAATAATACATATTTTGTTTAGGTGACGTATGTTTTTCTGTTGGTAGCATCGACGCGGCGGCCATGATGGATTATCTGTCAGTGAGTTTTCTACTCTAAAGTAAATGATAACCAAATTCTAGACAAAAACAAAGTCTACAACATTTAGTATGTTTAATAATAAAGTGGTGACTTAACTAAAAATTGCAATTTTCTACGAAGGCTTACCAATTCCGGCACATACATTCTCAGGCAAAGAATGTTTCCCAATAGTTTACAGGCATTATTGGATTTTCTCGTAAAACAATTCCAAATTAAATATTAATTAAGTTAAATTGAACAGAAAGATTCTTTCAAATAAATTAAATTCAGGCTGCTGATTTAATCAATATTATGCCGACGTAAATAATAGACTAACACAATGGACAAGAAATTTGACATTTGAAATTAAAATTACGTTTCGTAATACTTTAGTCACGTTGAGGACACTAAAGCTGTCTTAAAACGTTTATCGATTCTTATCGCCAACGTAAATGGCGATTAATTGATACTGGGAAATCTTTTGCGTAAACTTAATGGTTGGTTCCAGATTTATTGTTATATTTAGCATGAATAATATTACACATAGATGTACATAGATAGATAAGAACGGACCCGTTGTCTGGTTGTCATTATTTGAATATTGGTTTTGAGAACACAAATATATTTTGAAACTAGTAATTGTTTGAATATAAATACTGACCTAATGTAGGAAAACTGTATGCTATGTGTATTTTTAGGATAACTATTCATTTTACTTCACTCCAGCAATTCCACTTTTGTATATAAATATCAATCTCGATACATCCATAGACGTAAACGAATATGTCAGTTCCATAAAGTAAGGAGTATGAGTCATAGACTATAATACTGTAGTATGAGCGTCATCATCAGTGTCTTTTCATATGGGGAACTGTGGAGCCTAGCTCCAATCTCCCTTTCATCTTTGGTTTTTTTTTTTTTTAATGTTGTGGACCCAGTTTTTTTATTCTATTTATTTTTTTAGAATTGTTTTGTTTTGGGTTTATCTATTGTGCTTTTTTTATACAGAGTGATAGGGGGGTGGGGGGAGGGAAAAGGAAGGTAACATATATGCGGGGAGGGGGAGTGAAGGGTAAGAGGAGGCTACAATTTACAGTAATATAATATAAAAAAAAAAGTTTCTTTTCTTTTTCTGTCTTCTTTTCGGCCGCGTGATTGTGGTAACCAGGCATTTCAGTGGTGGGATCGGAGGGGAGCTAGGATGGTTTTAGGAGGAGGACTTTCCTTGGCCACGCTACGTCAGTGTGCGGGTACTCAACGTAATCGTTGAGTAGGGCTTTTATTATGTCGTTTGGATGATCCGTCATGTCGCTGTAGAATTTCTTCGACAGCTTCATGACGTGATCGAGAATTGGGGCTGTGTTAGTGTCTCTATGTAACGTGGTGCCTCGCACGAACCAGGGAGCACCTGTCATCGTGCGAAGCGCCTTGTTTTGTATTGTCTGTAGTGTCTGGATATGATGCATGCCTGCGTGTGCCCATATTGGGCATGCATAGGTCATGATTGGTCGTGTTATCGCGGTATACAGTAGTAGCTTGCTTTTCAATGCGAGTTTACTATTGTGTCCTAGCATGGGACAGAGTTGGCCCATGATAGTTGATGCCTGTTTTTTTTTTGCAGTTATGTGACTGCTGAAGTTAAGTCGCGAGTCTAAGGTGAGTCCAAGGTATTTAACCTTTTTGGCCCACGGGATGTTTGTGTTGTGCATCCGAATGCTTTTAATATTCTTATCATGTCTGTTAGTTCTGCGACTGAAGGTCACTGCAGTACTTTTTTCCGGATGGATCTTAATGCGCCATTCGGCGCACCAGGCGTGTATGTCCTCGCTTGCCTTTTGTACAAGCGCGGTGGCTCTGTTTCTATTTAGCGATCTTGCTAGGATAGCTGTATCGTCGGCGTATTGTGCAATGATTGTTTCATTGCTACCGGGTATGTATGTTGGAATAGGAATATCATGAGTATAAAGGTTGTACAACAGGGGTGATAAGGCAGATCCCTGAGGCACACCTGCTGTTGGCGTTCGCGTCGTCGATTTTTCGCCGTTAACTTTCACGCGGAAAGTTCTGTTTGACATGAATGAGTTTATTAGTTTAATCATCGGTTGTTCAAGGCCGGCCTCGGAAAGTTTAACAATCATACCTTCATGCCAAACCTTATCGAAGGCTTTGGCTATGTCTAGAAACAGGCCTGTAGTGAAAAATCAGCGGTTAAAGCCTTCGGTGATGTATTCGACAACTCTAAGTAATTGGTGATTTGTGGAATGTTTGGTTCGGAAGCCGTGTTGCTCATCCGGTATGAGTTTTTTTTCCGATACAAATTCTTCCAGTCGGGATTTAATTACACGTTCCAAAAGCTTACCCATCGTCGGGAGTAGGCTGATGGGTCTGTGATTTTCTGGAATTGCAGGTGGTTTGCCTGGTTTGGGAATGAGAATGACGTCCGCGGCTTTCCATGCGTTCGGAAAGTGTTGGACGAGTAGGCATGCATTTATGATCGATTTGAGTGCTTCGACACCGTTCTCGGGAAGGTGTTTAAACTCGTTATGTTTTATGTCATCGTTGCCGGGGGCTTTACGATTCAATAAAAGTTTGATTCTAGTTTCTATCTCGCCCGTGGTTGCGGGTTCGATAGATGTCGCGGATGGAGATGTTGTGATCTCTTCAGTGATTTTAATGTATTTAGCGGATATGTTTTCTATGCGGTTTTTAAGCGCAAGGTCGTTGGGGTCGAATGCATTCGAAGAGAATTGTTTCTCGAGTGATTCCGCGAAGGTTTCTGCTTTTTCCGCGGCTGTATACACCGGGCCATTCCTTCCGTTAAGCGGTTGAATGGGGCATTTTTTGTATCTGATTGCCTTGCTGAGGGTCCAGAAGGGGTCGCCTCCTTTTTCCAAGCCCATGAGATATGTGTTATAAGAAGAATTGCTGTGTTCTTTTAACAACATTTTAATCTCCGCGATGAGTCAGTTTTTGTGCGTTCTCGCTATCGGATTGGCACGTTTTTGCCATTCCTTTGCTGCACGGTTTTTTTCCCTGATTAAGTTTTTAATTCTAATCGGGATATCGGGTCTATACTCGTTCGCGGGAACGGCGGTCGTGGCGGATTCTTTCGCGGCGCGAATTGAATCCGTCAGATCGGTAATTGCTTTACAAATATCAATCGCACAGGCGAGATTAATTGGGCTATGAAGGTTATTTATAATGTGTGTGCTGTAGTCTTCCCAGGATACTTTGGTCCTGGTATTATTCGGCACAATAGCGAGAGGATCTAGGGGGTCACCGAGGTAAAGAAAGACCGGCCGGTGGTCTGAGTTTAGTTCGTCCACGACCCTTATTTGCGGTGTATGCGACATCGCGATTAGTAACGCAAAATCAAGCACATCCGCTGTGTTTGATTGTGTGTGGTATATTGTTGGCACAAAAGGAGCTGATATGACGGCGTTGTTATCGAGTGCAAACTTGTGTACCATCTTTCCGCGGGCTGTTGTTCGGCGACTGTTCCATGCTGAATGTTTTGCATTAAAGTCACCTGCTATGACGGTAGCCGGTATGTCGTTCGTTAGCAGACTGTCTAAGTCTGCTGTATTCAGGCGATGATTTCCTGATCGGCAATAAATTGAAACTAATTTAATTTTGCCGGCGTTTTTCGTGTTAACGCATATCGCAGTTGATTCTAGCGGGCAGGAGTTAGGTCTTGGCTGTTGAGAGATGGCACAGTGGTCAATGTGTGATTTTATTATGATTGCGGTTCCGCCGCAACGCGCGTGCAATCGATCGTTTCGATGCGTAACGTAATTCGCAAAGTTAAGCGGTGTCGCGGGTTTTAGATACGTTTCATTGACGAGTAGGGCGTCAATGTCGTGTGTATTAAGGAAATTTTGCACCTCAATTTTATCGTGTTTTATTGGTCCGTTTGCGTTCCAGAACGCTATCTGTAGTGAAATGAGCGTCACTAATGACAAATCAGTTTTAAAATAGTTAATATACAGTCAACATTTAAAAATAAGTCTGGTTAAAAACTTAAGAAACCATATCGAAAAATAACTTAAGTACTGATTTATTCCAGAAGCATCTGCTGCACGTAATCTAATCAGTTCCAACATGTGTCCATGACTACTGACATAATAAGACGCATAACTTATAACAATGTTGTAGCAATGATGTATACATAATTTATTTAAGTTTAGTGCTGAATTATTAATTTCCGAATGTTATTTGGTAAACGCTTTATGGCGTAGCCCACGTAATGGTTATGTGTTTGGACATAAATGTAATATTGAAGAAGTATCTTCATTTTTGCTCATATTTAAAAATATATATTCAAAAGTGATCGCATTTTTTGTTTCCGTAAAAAATAGTTTATTAAACAGTAAGCAAGTAAATAATCTAATATTAATGAAAACAACAACAATTGTATGATTTGTCTATGAGTGCTACTTGTTGACAGTTTTGTTTTGACCAAAGACAATATGTTTTGACACAAAAAACAAATAAGTGATTTTTTACGGTTATTTCAATTCGCAAAAATAATTATGTTTCCCACGATAATAGTACCGTAGAAAATACTCTAAAATGATTAACATTATCAAAATTTCAATTCTCGTTTTCTTCTCTGTGATAATTTATATATTTTCCCTGGGCGGAGACTTTGTTTTTGACGATTCCGAAGCGGTTGTCAAAAATATAGACTTAAATTTGGAATCTAATGTATCCTCATTATTTTCCCACGACTTCTGGGGTGCCAATATTAAAAGCAAAACTAGTCATAAGTCATACAGACCACTTACTGTATTATCATTCAGGTAAAAATATTACTTTTTATTAAAACATAACAAATGTTGTATTTAGTGGCGGTTCTACGTACTGGGCTAGGTGCGCTTAGCCCGACCTGCATTTTTCACCCAAAACGTGTAGAAAAAAAACTTTAGATGGCTGCATAAAAATGAACAGTAATTAGGCCGCTGAACAAAATAAGGTAAAAGTGTGTTAAAGCTAGTCATGGACTATTTCGGCGAAAAACTTCACAAACTAAGCTAAAAACAACGCCACAATTTACAAATCTTTATTGAAGCTTTGATAATCGCGTTAAAATCACACATTGTTACGAAGATCACTGATAAATTATGCGAGATATGAAATAATTTTCACAACTACGCCTCGAACGTACTACCAGGCTCGGACGGGTAAGGGCAATTGAGATTCAGGGTCGGGCCGGGCCCGGGTAAGGAATTTATTTATTCAGAAAAATATTTCAGACTGTTTGTGTTATAAGTCAGCCATGATGATTTTAATTATTACCAGTTCTATAAAGAATCGAAAATTGTTGTAAATTTGTAAAAATACGGGTTTTTTTCGGGCTGAGAAGTATAAATCTGGGCTTCGGGTAACAAGTGTGGTATTAGACTCGAGCCTGAGTCTTTCGGGCTCGGACCGGGTAATTTTGTAAAATTTCGGCCCGTGCAGACCTCTAATTTGTTCATTGAATATGAAAAGGCCACTATTCAAAATCTATTTCAGAGGTTCGTACCTGTGTGATTAATTAAAAAAAAAAGAGTCATGGTCGTTCGTTTTTTTACGACTCCAACACCACGAATCTTACACTCCAACACCTAGGTCATGGTTTCCACTTTAGTGTCTTTTGTCAATTTTAAACTTTACCGGCAGTTATTCATACTAATTTCATTTTCAGGTTCAACAAATTCTTAAGTGGCAACAAATTAATTCCCCACCACTTCAAAATTACGAATGTCTTCATCCACGGAATGGTGACACTGGCCGTGTACTCATTTCTGCTAAAAGTATTCCACGAACAAAGCTTCAATAAAAGAAGAAGAAAACATGCAGCAAATGAATTACTAATATGTAATAGTCTATGGAATGATGATGCATTCTTGTCATCTTGTCTATTCGCTGTACATCCTATACACGTTGAAGCAGTGGCAGGAATCGTTGGAAGGGCAGACATTTTGTGTGCTCTGTTCTTCTTTGCCGCCATTTTGTTTTATGACAAATCCATTTTGAAAATGTCTGAATACAATAAAAATGCTTCTAAATTCAAATCGTGGATTTGTCTCTTTGTCAGTTTACTGTGTGCCAGCATTTCTATGCTCTCCAAAGAACTCGGCATTACGTGTTTGGTAAGAGATCATAAAATTATGTGCGGGATTAATCGTACCATTACCAAGACCGTAGCTCTTGTTTTTCACTAGAAAAAGATATGAAATGCTTCTAAAGAAAATGTCATTTACTTGGATACTTAACATAAATGAATGGGATGGCCAAATAATCATACAATAAAATCAATAAAACAGCTGTGCCACCATTAAAAAACTTGGCAATACTATAATTAACCAGTAATATTTATCAGAGTGTAATTCTAACAATGAGAAGCAGGAACAATTAGATAACCAATAGTCCTGTCCTAGCCTAACCATTCTATTCCTACTCTCTTCTAAACAACTGAGTAATAAGCAGTTACCGTAGAAAAACTTCTGCTAAGATACCTCCATTAGAGCACCATATCTTCACATTGGTAGCGGACATGGATATTAAAATAGAGTTGCAGAATTTATTCATTCCAAATTTTTATGTATATAATTTTTTTTTAAAGAATAAGACAATATTATATTGATCGTTGGCGTTTGACAGATCAACTATAACAAAGTAATCATAGCGGCAGTTATTAGATTTAAATTTTACTAACTGTAAAAACTAAATACAAAAATCATGTTGTGTAGTAGAGACCCCCTTTTAATTAGTGTCTAGATCCTAATAAATTTTAGAATAACCCTGCTGGTTCTAGATTGACTACAAAACTTTTTAAAATTTCTAAATTTATCTATTTCAGGGCATATGCAGTATTTACGATGCAGTAATAATTGAAAAAATAAGCATTGAAAATATTAAAAATACTTTATTTGAATTGAACAAATACAGAATTGTTAATAATAGAACAAATGATAGTCAAAACAACGAACAGGTGACGATTTACACGGCCGATGGGAAAAGTTTTATCAGCAATTTCACAGATGTCACTAGGAAATTTTTAATGAATCATAAAGGATTTATTACCAGACAGGTTGTTCTGGTTTCTGCCGTTTCCGTGATGATATATTCTAGATGGGCAGTGATGGATTTTCAAGGACCCGTATTTCAAGACATTGATAATCCAGCATCGTTCAGCAAAAGCCGAATTGCCCGTGTGTGTATATTTTTGATTAATTTTGCGTGCAAATAAAAAGAATGACCTCCTTGAAGACCGGAAAGTATGAAATGATGCTAGCACATTGTATGCATAACATGGAAGATATTAAGTCTTCAAGGTGTTATTCGCAGAAAGAGTGAGATAATCATAACACTGCAACAATTTAATTTGAATAGATTTCTTTTAAGGTGTTCACTGTCAATACTTGGTGGAATGGCATTATAATAAAAATAATAAAACATTTTTAGTACTTTTTCCACATAAAATTTATTAGATCAGGACCGGTTTCGCTCATCGCGAGCATTATCAACTGATAAGAAAAATACATAAACAGTGATATTTATACAAATTTAAATTGAAATAAAAAGGTGTAAGCAACTATTAACAATTTAAAGGATTAACAAATTACATTATAATTACACAAGATTAAAATGCTTAACACCCATAACAATTAAAAAATCATCATCAAAGAATAATAAATCTAAGTGGCAAACGATGTCAATTATGAACACAATTAAAATTTGGGAAATATTTAAGCAAAGTAAATATCCTAATGATGATTTGGTGTTTTTCCCGCTTCCAATCAATGATGTACAAGCAACAAAATCAGCAGTAATGAAGATTCAAAATTGAGTTTGGAAAAACCAGTAGAGCTCAATCCAGCAAAAATTGAATCCTGCGAAAAGAATAAAGGCAATATCAATTCTTACAAAATAAAAACAAACTAAGAAAATTAAAATTCTAAAGAAATAAAACAGTACAAAAATGGAAATATAATAGGCTAGAATTAGGTTAATGAAACGGATATAACAAAGGTGATGATGCAAATACAAGCTGTTCGTTTAATAAATTAGAGTTCAGCAAGAATTTATGTCTATTGATTTCTAAGATCTCTTGTTTATCAAGTTTTAAAGATTTATTGTTAACATGCAGGATTTTAAAGTTTTTAGAGATATCAAATGTATGCTTATTTAGGAACAAATGGTTCCCAAATGAAGATAATTGCCACTTAGATTTATTATTCTTTGATGATGATTTTTTAATTGTTATGGGTGTTAAGCATTTTAATCTTGTGTAATTATAATGTAATTTGTTAATCCTTTAAATTGTTAATAGTTGCTTACACCTTTTTATTTCAATTTAAATTTGTATAAATATCACTGTTTATGTATTTTTCTTATCAGTTGATAATGCTCGCGATGAGCGAAACCGGTCCTGATCTAATAAATTTTATGTGGAAAAAGTACTAAAAATGTTTTATTATTTTTATTGAATAGATTTGCTGCTTGCGTGTAATAATTATCTCATTTCACTCAGCATAAGATGTGTGAGTCAGTTATGTCTCTTTTAGACCAACTATGGACCCGGCAGTAAAACAATATTGACCGAGTAAGTGTTTTTACTAGTGTTTCGTTCAATTCAACATCGTTCAACCATTAAACAGTCATCACACAATGAAAACACTTTTCAAGGAATATGTATATAAAATTATCACTACGATTATAGCGCTACTGCAAGATGAGATGGAGACCCGAAAGAAGCAGATCTGGATAAAAAAAAATTGATAGATGTTGCATATATACAGCTTTGTCAGTGAATTCTTCACTTGACACTCGCCAAAATAGAAATAGAAAATATCACACTCAATAAGGGCTACAGGCCCTAAAAGATTGAAAAACTATGCTCTATAACAGTGTTCCCCAACCGGTGGTCTGCGGCTCGGTGCCGGGCCGCAAACAGTATGCCAAATTTCAAGAAATTCGCCATGCAAAAATAATAAATATAGGATCTTTTTTCGTCTGCACTTGTATTTTGACTTATTTTTCTATAATAATAATTGGTAGGATGATGCGACACCAAGGATCTTTAAAATAATGGGAAGTAAAATACCCAACAAATGTGGTGAAGCCGGCAACCGATCACGAGTGTGGTATAATATGGTATGAATTTAAACACGTGTCAAGAAAACGTCATTTCAAATTATATCCTTTATCCAATTATGTCCTTTTTTCAATATCTATAAGTTATAAACCCAACTGATTGTGGGTAAAAGTGTAAATTAAATACGCATGCTAATTTTAAAAACACACTAAAACATCAATATTAGTAATATTTATGATTCGTATGAAATCTTTCTAGTGAAAAGTAGACATCAATAATGTGGCTCTGCATTAGTGGTCTGCGATTTTTTTTTTCCTCTTTTTACCGGTCCGCATGTGTAAAAAGGTTGGGGAACACTGCTCTATAACACGGGTAGCCTAACTTATGACTGCTGCAGGCGACCATCTACTGAAATTAGTGGTGGCGGTCTTCTCACACACACTACCTGCTAAGTGATCATGAGAAGAGTAGTAGTTCAAACCCAAAATTAAGTTTTAAAGATTAATCCTATTTTAAATGTAAAATATGATTATTTTATACCAGCAATAAAGAATGACTTCCGCATTTATGCAACCGAACATGTCAATTCTTGTTTCGAAGCATCACGCGGTCAACTAGGAATAACCGTCCTATTTATGTCGTTGATTTAATAAAAGACATCGATACTTTTCAGATGGCCACATACAACTACATATATTTCATCAACGTTGTCTTGTTTATTTGGCCTCAATGGTTGTGCTTCGATTGGTCGATGGGATGCGTACCAATTTTGAGCGGTGTCTACGATGGAAGACTTATTTTTGTGGTGATATTCTGGAGCTTTATAGCCGGAGTGGTGGGCAGAATTTTCAGCAATAAGATGCAAGGACCGCATAAAAGGTATTTTACATATGCTCGGAGACTCTCAGAGATGTGCGTAGTAATTAATTTTCAATTTCGGTGTTGAATTTTTCAGTAACTAAACACATACAATGTAAAACCAAGTAAAAGATGAGTCATGTCTAATGACATACAATAGGTATGTGTATAAAACTGGTTATTTGGAGCTGTCTAACAAATGAACTGGAGTTCTAATGGAGTTTATTTCTACTGAAGTTATTATGTAAACTTCTTGTTAGGCAGATGCTCAATCTCTCTTTTTCGAAAACAGTAGAGAAGAAGAGAATAACAGGTGTAGGACAAAATTAGTGGTTGTCTATCCACTCTCGCTTTACCCCATGTATCGAATCGGATAAAATCCTTCGAACAAAAAAATATTTATCGATTAAAAAATCTTTTAAGCCGTCTTCACCGGGATTCGATCCCGTGAGCGACCACAGCGAAAGTCAGCGATGTCAACTTTTCACACACGAGCCTATTAGATATTGCACTTCGCTCCCCTGCAAAATAATCAAAAGGGTTATCTGCTTTGCCCGTTGTGGGTATCCATTTGTATAACTTAGGAAAATAGTTTCTTCCATACACTATGCCTATAAGGGTGAGGCCTTAGTGGCTGCATTTTGCGTGGCGTCACGTGCTCCACGAATACAAACGTCAGTTTGGCCAGACAGTGTTTAACTCGGATGCGACGCCCACAAAATGCTGTCCACTGAGACCTTACCGTTAGTGTTTAATGACCACCTGCTATTGTCTATTTTTAAAGACTGTTTTACCTCTACAAAAATAGGTTGTACTTGTATGCAGCCAAGAGAGGTCCCCGTTCAAAACTGACAATTACTATTTTATTATTTCAAGGACATATCTAATGGCGCTTTCCTTAATAGTCATACCATTCTTGCCGGCGAGTAATCTAATCATTCCTGTTGGATTTGTGATAGCCGAACGGATTCTGTACATCCCGTCCACTGGTTTTTGTATGCTTGTCGTTATTGGATACAGAAATATGATGGACAAGGTCAATTCAAAGTGCCAAAAGGTAATTGTATTATTACACTGCTTAAATAAAAATTAAAGCGAAATTTAAACACCTCACATAGTTTTCATAAGAAATGCTAATCTAGTTTCTTCGCCTTTGATTTATACAATAATATTTTTCTTCTAGTTGCTGAAATTTACATTTATAATACTGCTCGCGGTGATGGCAATGCGGTCTATTGAACGCAGCGCTGAATGGCTTAATGAAAAATCACTTTTTAACTCTGCGCTAGAAGTGTGCCCCGGGAACGCGAAAGTACACTACAATGTCGGGAAGAACGCCGGAGACGAAGGAGAGTTTAAAATTGCCGAAGACGAGTATCGAATCGCTATCAGTCTCAATAATAAATACTACCAGGCAATGAATAATCTTGCAAATTTATTAAAAGACCAATCTAGGTTTACCGAAGCAGAGAAACTGCTCAAAGAGGCTCTGGCTATTAAGTAAGTGGTGCTTTTAATCACAAATCATTTGTTATTAGTCAACGCAATGGTTACTCACTTTTAGGGTGTCACTGTCAATACTTGGTGGAAAGGCATTATATTAATGAAAACACAATAATCCTTTGTACTTCATTCCACTTTATTTAATATGTCAGGAGCGAAACCGGTCCTGACATATTAAATAAAGTGGAATGAAGTACAAAGGATTATTGTGTTTTTATTAAGCTATGGTTACTAATAGGGGATATATCGTCAGTATACTGGCAGAAGTCGATAAGTCACAAAATTGACAAAAATAGGTAATGTCCAACGTTCCCTCTAAGCTTCGCACGCGCGTGGCCGCGCAGCAGTTGGGAAGCCCCCGCGCACTCATTCCGGCTTGGCGAGCACTACAAGACACTTATTCAATTAATATTTGATCGGTCCACGCAGCTATCCTCTTGTCTTAGAGAGAGCATTGTCCATGTGTGCTGCCAATGTAGAGAATATGGCCTCCTACTGGAGGTATTTCAACAGAAGTTTTTCTACGAGAACTGTTTGTTACTCAGTCGCTAAACTTCTCTTCTTCGATGAGAGTAGTAGGAATAGAAGGATGAGGTGTGGTCAACTAATTGCTCTCGTTATGCCCAGTTATTAGAGGTTTGGAAAGGGTGGGAGGGAAATGTTATACATCACAAACACCCATGCCTTCATTTGAAAAAATTATATTCACACTGGGACTCGAACCCGTGAGATCTGGCACGGAAGCCCACAACGATAACTGCTGTAGTTCATATTTCCCCTTACGTCATGTTTTTAGGATCGATTGAATACCGGTTTGTAAAAAATATCAACATACTTCACTCCATAGTATGTTCATACATAGATTGAAAGATTAATGTATAAATATGTCTATTTGTTATTTTAATATATAAACCTGCAATCGAATAAAACAAATTTCCACAATCCTTGTGTAAGAGACCAACAAATCTTTGCGTCCAATTCTCTTTCAGTTGTGAGTGATTGAATTTATCAAATAGTCAATATATGTACACTATTTTCAATTACACGATTTTGATGACTGTTCATTTCAGAGATGACTTTCCGGCAGCATGGATGAACCTCGGCATAGTCCTGGCTAATCTGAAGCAGACGGACGCTGCAGAGAACGCTTACATGAAGGCGTTGAGCCACCGGAAGAGCTACGCGGACTGTTATTACAATCTCGGCAATTTGGTGAGTTAGCTTTGAAAAGTGGTGTAAGCCATTTGGACATATGAAGAGCTGTTAATACTAATCAAGGCCATTTTTATGTTTGCACTTTTCATATGATGATGCCTTCACAGTTCTTGAATTACAGTCAAACTCGGTTATTATGATCACGGAAATTGCGAGATCTCGGATGAAATGAGGAAATATTTGTTGACATTTTAGTTAATGGTTTTCTCCGTACATTTATTCACTTTTATAACGAGCTACTTCTCGGGCATATCGAGCAAAAATATCATAAAATAAAACTGTTAATGTGTCGATCGCTTAAAAACAACATGTTCGACTACAAGCAATAAAATCTGACCGGGCAGATAACTAAATCAATGCCTCCGAAGTTGGATTACCTTTATGACACTAGTTAACTGTCCTGTACCTAATTGGTGGTTTCGCCGACAACATTGAAAATGTATCCACGCATATGGTTGAAATTTCATGTAAAAAATCCAAGCTTTGTAAAGTCAGTAGGTACCCACCAGCGTCTCTTTGTGTTATGTGACCGCTCCAGATAGTTCATGTCTTCATGTGATGGGTATGTGTGTAAGCATTTCAAAATACCTATTCTCTGATATAACGAATAATGCTTATAACAAGCAAATTCAGTCGGTCCCATCTTCCTCGTAATATACCAAGTTCGACTGTATATCTATATGTTTTAGACTACATATATCCGTTTCTTACTCGAATCATATATTCACCACACACGTACCTACAAGAATCTCTGTCCCCTGCCCTTCCCTTTTTCTTCCTACGTCATCCTAGTGCCTAGCATAGATTTACAGTCCTTATTGGGTTTTTCATGCATTTTTTTTCAAATTTAAGTACTTGGAACAAAACAGACATGAAATGGCTCTAAAGGCGTGGTCAGAAGCAACTCGGATAAATCCAAAGCATGTGGTCGCTTGGAGCAATACCTTGGCACTTCTTGATAATACAGGTATGTTAATCATTTACATTCAACTTTTTTATGTACACTACGCTGACTATGAAACAATTCTAATACAATATTTAATTTGTTAGTTGCTTTTGTTTAAATAACAGATCTGTTACAATAGAACCTTGATATGATCGACTAACGCTAGTGAGGATGTGTCCGTTAAAGCCGAAACTCCTCTATATAAAAGTCTTTTCTGTTTGTCCACTATGTGTTTGATTGTAATTTACAATCTAAACATATAATCTTGAACCAATCATGTTGCATGTTGGGAGGTTTTGAAACAAGACAGTGAGCCGAATGATAGCGAACATTAACGCAGAAATGCTGCATACTTCAGTTGTATTTTGTGTAACGAAAAATACAATTTATTTACACTCATAATACAAGAAGCCTGCAGAGGTATCGCGTAGAGATTTTTCTGGTCACAAAACTTACTTAAGTAGTTAGTTCCAAAGGCACTGGTCATTTCATATGACTAGCTCAGGAAAGGGAGACCCATAGATGTGCTAGGGAGAAATATCTTTCACTAACCTTTGATAGAAGATGAGAGAAATTTTGTTTGCCGTGGAAAATTGAATAAGCATCAGTTTGTTTAGCATAATAATGTTGTTTTTGAAATTAAAAAATAATCTTATGTTTTTAATTACGCAGGACAGATACAGCAAGCGTTAATGTTGTCTAGTCAGGCATTGGCGTTGTTGCCGGACGTCGGCGCTATACACTTCAATGTCGCCAACCTCATGGGGAAGAGTGGCGATTTTGCGGCGGCTGAAAATCATTTCAAGCAAGCTATACGTCTGAAGTACCCGGCGACACCGGCTATATATTACGCTAACTTAGGTTAGTATTATTTTTTATATTTAATATTCATACCGTAAATACCATCGTAAATTAAATTAAATCACGGTTCTTAATCTTGTGTATAAGGATTGTCAAAATAACTGGGCACTGCCGTTAACATATTCATTTTACACATGCTTAAAATGTTGGCTCTCAGTAAAATATTTTTTTTGAATCACCATTCAAAAACGTCACCACAATGTCAGATATTGAGCAATACAGTAAAACCCTCATTTACACTAAAGTCAGCGCAGTGTAATTCGGGCTAGTATAATTGGGGTAGTGAATCTCATACAAAATTAGGGATTTGGTTTTTTCTGCAAAAAATGCAAAACTAAGACTTCTCTTAGTTTTGCAAAAAAAAAATATGGACAAAATATTTAGCTCGCAACTGCTTTGACACTAAGCAAGATGAACTCATCAATTTGGATCCAAGCATAAAAGATGCAGGATTGTTTTTAACAGCCATTTGAATTGATGGAAAGTATTGGCGCGTTTTAAAAACATCGAATAATTAGCACGTAACCTACGCACCCAGTGTTACTTGTTCATTATTATTTTTATGGTGGTGTGGTGCATTCTCAATTATATTAATTTAATTCTAAAAAAGAACATTCTTTCTTGCTGATCACTTATTCTTAAATTATAGGAGTTCTCTACCATAGATGGAAAAAACAAGCGAGAGCGATCGAAATGTACCAGAAGGCGTTGACGATCGACCCGACCCTGAAAAGTGCCAGAGACAATATGAAGATTCTCAAAAGGGATGAATAGTCGCACAGTCTTATTGACAACTAAAAATAACTCGAGCATTCTTCAGAAGACTATTCTACATAAATATAAAATTAAATACCAAGAAGGAAATTTGTGAACAAAACACTTATATTACTGAATTTGGCTTTTTTCGTCAAATTGTCAAGATTTAGGGGTTTGAATTCACAGTTCCACAACAAACTATCTATTCTAATTGTTCAGGGTTACCTATTATTGGAGAGGTATCATTACATACCGCTTTTCTTCTAATACAGTCATCTACTATGTCTATGTAACTAGAGTTATTATTTCTACATTTTTGGGAAGTTTATCAAATAGGCCAATATTGTTTTATTCTCTCACTTTGTCCCCTCGACATTTTTACATTCCATTAGTCAATAGAAGGGCCTCGATTTAGAATTAGTTGTAATAATATTAATACAGTAAATAGGATGTGAATCTGTGACCTCCATGTTCTTAGTCAACGACGTTGACACTCGGCCATTCAGTCGGCAATATTATATTATAAATATATATTTTATATATGTGTAATCAAAAGATATTTGTCAGTAGCTGTTTGTCCCTTGCCTTCACTATATGTATTCTGAGACGGGTGAAACGAAAAGGTGTACGTGACAGGAAAACAACTGAAAGAACCTAATCTCAAATTTGTATTAGTGCCTAGTCCCCTTTAACATAGTATTCTTATAGCGTAGTCATCTCTACACTATTGGGGGTGACAGTGCTATATAAATTATTTATTCTAGTTTTAATACTTTTTATACTGTGCTGTGTATTTTTTACATAAATAATATTTAATAAAAGACTTTTTTTTTTTTTACTGTGTTACAATCCTCTTAAAGTGTTGAAAGAAACCTGAAGCTTCTGCTATAGTTACATGCAGTGTGGAGAAAAATGAGTAAGTATGGATAAATTTATGAAATTCATCACACAAACATTCATACCCATATTCTAATCCATATCACTCAGAAACAAGGTTTCACTGCACTATAAGTAATCAAAACTTACTACTCGAAAGGGTTAAAAAAAGAATTCAACCTATAGTCATCAAACAAACTATTCAGAGGGTTAAACAAAAACCGTAACACCACCAAAAAATATGTTTATTTTAAGTAATCAGTGAAACCTCGTTTCTGAAGGCGCTGATAAAAAGACATAATGAGAGGAAAAACGTAGAGGGTTAGAAAAAAATGTACTGAAATAAAATGGGATATGCAAATAGCGGGAAAGTGTGAAAGAGGGGTTTCATTGTATGTGTTACGCCGAATCGGTCAAACTGCCTATTTCACGCAGTCGGCAGAATTTTTTCTGAATGTATGAATTCGACAAGCCTGTTGCCTATTTCACGCGTTCTGTAAAATTTCTGCTGACAGTGTGAATTCGGCATAAAATCTTTTGCTTATTCATGTATGTACTATGTATAAAGAGTCAAAACCTTTAATTTAAAAAAAAAATAATTTTGAAAAATTTACTACTCAAAAGGCTGAAAAAGAAAAGGACCCACAGCCCAAAAATGTTACTATATTTTTATTTGTAGTCTTAGTATAAATAAAAATATAATGTGGCAATAAACATTGAGACAGCAGGGGTGTCGAGTTACGAAATGTTGAGAAACCATGTCACAAATTTTACATAGACCATATATGGCTGAAAGAAATCTGTAGATAGAATCTTAGTGCACTAATTCATATTGGCATCGGCCATTTTTTTAATTTCATCGGGGTTGTAGACCACAAAAATGCTGGAGCCTCATAATCATAGCTTGCAGTAGTCGGAATCAGTGTCTTTGATTTTTCGGAAACGATGCAAACTTTCAAATTCAGTATTCTCAATACTTTGATTTATGTAGAGACCAGTGGCGATTCTGGTCTTAGCCCGCCCTGCATTTTTCCCCCAAAGTGCGTAGAAAAAAAACTTTAGATGGCTGAATAAAAATCAGCAATTCGGCCGCTGAACAAAATAAATACATTTATAAGCGTAACTAAAATTTCTCTAATTAATACAATATCTTTGTTTTTATTTTCCTCTGTCAATATCAAACAATGCTATGTCTACCTACAATAATACTCTCGATTGTGTTTTGTATTGCAATTGTAAGCCAAGCTGGCATAAAAAAGCAATAACCCTATACATACTTCATACAGAACAGGCAATGTGACGTCAGTCTGGAGACATCTACGTATTAATAATAGTAACAAAGGCTCGGGCTAACTAACTAGCCCGAGTACTTTGTTTAAACTGGGGCGCAATCAAGCACGATTAGTTTTTTGTATTTTATACACATTGGCCAACGCCTGTCTGCACCTACGACTGCGCTTCAAAGTTTCAGGCTTCTGTCAGACGTCAGGGGCTACATTAGATTAGCCCATACATACAAATACCAATCTCGTTGCGTTGTATGACAGTTGATGACAGTTCCTCCGTACGGCTTTTTGTACATATGAGTTCACTTTGAAGGAGACGAAGTTGAGGTCCAGTTTTTACTATTCTATTATTTCTTACTTACATTAGCTTTGATTTTATTATACAATCATTTATGCTTTGCAGTAGTGTATTAGTATTTGTTAATTTGCTTGTAGATTAATATATAAAGTGAAGTGGAAACATACACAATTTCTTATATAGTATACAATGCTAAATTTTTCTCTAGCCCACCCAAGATTTTAGTTCACGAACCGCCACTGATTAAGACAATATTTTAGCTCTAAGCCAGGAAAAATCGCATTTTCTAACGATTGACATATTGTACAAATAAGGCTTTTAATATGATGATAACAATATTTTTTAGAACATCATCTGAAAAGGAAAGATTGATGGATTTGTTAATGCGATCGATAAAAAAGAATATGATAAATTAAATAATAGCTCTGTTCTTATGCGTACTTCTGACGGTTTGCACTGTTTTCGAGTTAGAATCTAATGCTTTCAATTTGATTCTAATTCGAAAATTAACGTTTGTTAATTATTATTAATTAAATTAATGTTTGCAAACCGTCAGAAGTACGCAGAAGAACAGAGCAAATAAAATTTAATGAAAAAGTGTTACTTACAGATAAAATAATGATTATGACATTTTAACTTCGGGCTACAATTTTTTCGATTCTTATTGGAATAATATTTTAAAGTACTGGCAACATTAGTTCAAAAATTCAAAAGGTGCGTACACCGTTTCAGTTGCGGTGTTTCCTTGAAATTTGAAAATGTAAGAGTTTTGTTGTATTTAACGCTTAATCTGTCTAAATTATGATATTATAACATTAAGAACACCGTCCCTCGTTAAAAAATCATCAATTCTCATCTTTTAATGAATTATCCAACGTGTCCTTATCGAAATGAAATATTTCAATGTCACTCGCAGTTGACATTGAACTTGTGTAATTTTACGTTGAACAACGATATTGCGATCAATAAAAGGTATTCGTAAAGTTTTCTGACGTTCAACCGGGTGAACGCACCCTACTTTTACGCAATAACGTGTTTTAGTTTATAGCTAAAACATCAAAAAAACAAATGAACTGTTGTCTGTCTCGTATGTAAATTCTAAATTCGTTTCCGAACGGTTTTCAACCTACCCGTATTTAAGCGTAAGAAGGATAATCAAATTTATCCTACAAATTCCGCCAGGCATTTGTTTTTATTATTGTCTCAGTTTTTTGGGTGTTTTTATTTGTCCAAGGTCATCTGTTTCAGTGCAAATGCTTGTAAACATACTTTTGTAAATAATCAGCTGATTCTGTTTGATGTTATATCCATTTGATTTAAATGATTTCATTTTCCTTTGGTCGTGACCAGACCAAGTGGTTTCAAGGCTTGTGTTTCATCTATTATTGTGATCAATTGTTTGAAACCTCAAATGGAAATTTCTAAACATGAATTTTTTTTCAAATATGTAACCGTGTTTTATTAAAAATTATGAAATATTACACACTTTTTATTATCATCTATTTTTCAAATTTGCACTAAAAGACATGGATGTTTGCGTTTCGTTCCTTTCTATTTAACACTTCCCCTATGTTCCTAAAAATATTTCCGATACATCCTGGGCTTATAAATGTACGTCCTGAGTTTTTACCATCCATCAAAGGGTGGCAAGTGTTAAAACATGTTTTTTTCACATGGATCTTAAAGGGCCAGCAACATATCGGAAGTATTTTTTAGCACCGTAGAGAAATTGTTCATCATGAAAGTTGATAGTAGCGAGATTTGAGTCAACTATTAGTCCCCTTCTAACCACATTCTTCAATCCTTACTCCGTTTGAAAAACCGACTTACAACCTTTTGTTGTATAGCAACCCAGGAACAGTTGTAAATCCATAATGGAGGATACAATGATGGAATACCTTGGGATGATATAGATTAAGTTGTCAATCGATTTACGCCCTTTAACCCTTTCCGGTCCTATGTCGAATCACATTCGACAGCAATTTTATTCTGGTGGGTCCTATGTCGAATGTCATTCGACATTTTTTTTCATTATTAGTATTGAGTTAAAATTAGGTAAAATGTATTGAATATTTTTTTTCTTCACTCTATCTATTACAACGGTATTCTGAGCATAGAATTAAATAGTTTTTAAGAACATTTAAATCTGTAACTGTCTTCCTGCAATGGATACAAAAGGGTCGTTTTAGGGGCTGGCTCGGCCCGCGTAGCACGGGCGTTCTGCATTTTTTCTCCGACAGTTTCGCTTGCCACGTGCACTCGAAAACTATTACCTAAATTTGCTCTTGTTCAAATAATTCTAACTTTGCGAAAATGCCTAAAATCTTGAAAAAAAGAAATTTGATACATTTATTGTATGAAATGTGAGAGAATGCCTGGACTATGAATGTTTTCACTGTTATCACACTTTAGAAGTTTTTAAATTATAAATAATAAGGTCATTATTGTATATACATATTTCGAAATAAAAAAAATATTAGTAATCCTCTTGTAATACTGTAAATCAATTATGAACCTGATGGAATGTTTTGATTTTTTTTTGTGGACCGGAAAGGGTTAAGATTCTTGAATGCTTGAAGATGTAACGGACCCTTGACTTTGATAATAATCTATTGATTCAAGCCCTTGACGGATGTCTAAATCACGGTTTCTCAACCGGGGGGGTGCAGGTGCCTCCCCTATGGGCCACAGAGAAAAAATATTTTTAGTGGAGCCACGAACACATGAGACTCGAAAAGTTGAGAAAATATTTCTTAAATCATTACTGAAAATCAAATCTCACCAAAAGTCTTTTTTCCAGTTAAAATACATTTGAATAATGTCGCACGCCGTTTGGCGGTTTGACCTGTCGGTTCCGGAGCTGGTTTCGGAGTTCCGGGACATTCTCCAGCGCACGAGTCCTGTGCAGGCAGTGCAAGTACGGTCCGAATGGGCGTTCAGAGCTCAGCTGCTTCTCGAGCCGGCCGGCTGGGATGCCCTGTGGAGACTGCCCCGCGACACGTGCCAGCAGCTTGGTGAGATTCATTTGATTTCTATTATTTTTTGTATATGGTCTTCTAATGGAGGTATCGCAACAAAAGTTTTTTTTCAACGAAGACTATGTTATTTAGTTGCTCAATCTCCCTTTATCGATGATGGCAGTAGAGATAGGACAGGACTAGTCATT
This sequence comes from Himalopsyche tibetana, assembly GCA_030503985.1. Taxonomy (NCBI): domain Eukaryota; kingdom Metazoa; phylum Arthropoda; class Insecta; order Trichoptera; family Rhyacophilidae; genus Himalopsyche; species Himalopsyche tibetana. Next base: position 948,868 of record JAPJYX010000052.1, on the reverse strand, counting down.
AACTAATCAATTCGAAGGATGGAAGGTAATATTTAGACATCACAAACACCCATTGACTTCAAACATAAATCGATTGAAAAAATGCTGTTCGTACTGGCTCTCAAACGCATGACATTTTTTTCATATATTTATTTATTCATTTAATTAACAATGCATAAGATTGACAAATTATAAATTTAAGACTTTTACAATGAAGAAAAAAAAAAACAATACAATTTAATATTAACACTCAAGCAACCGGCAGTTTCGCGACAAAGTTACGCTTAAACCCGCACATTTCGCACATGCAGCCGGATTCGCGCGTTTTTTCTTTAAAAAATCATATCTTTTTATTTAATCGACACATTTCTTTAAAACAAAAAGGGCTCGGAAGAAAAGAGCCGTACTTATGAAAATAAATAATGAATGGTCTTGTGAACGAGTATGTGACGCGATAAAAATGCATAATTTCACTGATGTTGACATGGTTGAAAAGAACCGAAAATAATAAAAATTTGTCATGCGTTATTAAAGTAAATGCCCATAAACATGTGAAGCAATAAATTATGACTCTTAATTGTTTGTTTTTTACGGCATCCAGAAAATCTCAAACTGTGTAATATTTGATCGCGTTGACGTATTATATGTATGTACTTTTTTTTATGTTATTTCAAAAGTCATTTTCACCCATAAATAATAAGATAAATCGACACAAAAAATTACACATACGCAGCAAACCCTCTTGAGTAGCATAAAAAAACAAAAACCCGAAATAAAATAGTTTTGCCTTAACGGATACCGATTACACGCCCAACGTGTGTAAACCCACGCTAGCGCAGGGCCGGGGTCTTGAGTGTTAAAAGCAGTAAAAAAACCTTAAGCCCAAAGTTAAGTACAACCAAAACACCAAGTAGTGCCTTGGTTGTACTTAAAAGTCCAATAGAAAAGTTTTACCATTTACTTGGCTCACTTCACCTCTTGAAGGCTCATATTATGATTGCAGACGAATTCCCAAGTTTATAAATATGCATTGTTTGAATAGGCACCCCATGCAGCCATTTTGTAGGTGAACTTACTTTTTAAATAAACAATAGAAAGTGTTAAATCAAAACAATTGATCGATCAAGTCAATATTCAACCCTCCAGAGACAAGAGCTTTTTTCCGGTAAAAAAAATATTTTCTAAGCCATATTGAAGTCACGGATAACTTTTATTCCTATCCAAAATTTAAAAAAAAAAAAACGCAAAGTCGTTGTATAGAAACCCCGCATGACTATATGGTCATGCTCATCCTTTTATTACCTTGTAATATTGAGTACGGACAGTAGTAAGGACAAAGGTGACCGTATGGGCTCGCAAACATTCGGGGTTGAAATATAGCTAAATGTGATTTTTTTTAATATATTTACAATTTGACCTCTTTAGATCAACATAATTTCAATACAAATATATTAGAAAAATGATGAAAATTTGATGTTTTTATAAAAAAATAACTAACAGTTTCAAAAAGTAAATTAAAAAAAACGGAAATTCAAAAAATCACATGTGCTTTTGGAGGCCGTTACTGTCCCCACGGCTGATGACTAACTGTAGTCTGTACCCTTCTTAACCAAATATGAGTGAAAGCAACGATATTCAGGTAGAAAAAGGATGAATAGTGGGATCAATAGACAAAAGTGTATACTGTGACCATATGGTGACGCTTGTCCTTGGACGGTTAAGGAAAAGATATTTTAAAAGTATCATTTTTGTGCTAATATAATAAAAAATATCCAGATATCAAAATTATCAGCATTTTCACTATCTGATAAATAATAGTAATTCTCCACTATCTCTATAGCTTATAATATTTACAACTACTCCAGTATTAGAGCAGTATGAGAACAAAGGGACACTTGTTTAATGGGCGCTCTGTTTTGTCAAGGAAAAAAAACATCAACAGTAAATATGGAACAATGAACATTTATATTTCATTTCTACGTCCACATGATTTGAAGTAAAAACAGCCTCAGCGTGTTAGCTAGAATTTTATTACAAAAAACTCGCAGAGTAGGCTCTGTTTGTCTGAGGGTTAAATTACACTGCATTGAATTCTGCATTGAATTCTACAAGTCGTATGACTCGTCACCAAATCACCTATGGAAGTAGTCAAGATCTGAAATCTTGATTGAAAAAAAACAAATTTAATACTGACCTTGCCTGAAACCTCGACTTGAAAGCGAAACTGTCTATTACGAAAGTAAAATTCAACTGAAGCCAACTAAAGGAAATCACTTCTTTGTTTCAATGGAAATATTGGAATCTTCTGGCAGACAGAGTGAGAAAAAAATCACTCGCTATGATTCCAATTGTAACTCCTTGTGGTCTAGTCAATAAGAGCTTTGCCCTAGTGCAGGAGTTGGCAGACTGTGGCTCTTTGCATAGGCGTTTGCGGCTCAACTCTAGAACTTATCACGTTTTTTTACCTGAAATATTTATATTGCATAATTGTGGCTCTCTGATGCCTTTGTTTTCCTGTTTTCTTATCATCATTATCATCACATCCAAAAATTATCATTGAGTTTATCTTGTATGATTTGTAATACCATGTAGTGTAATGCTAAATGTTTTGATTAAAAAACAGAATTGAACCGCTGGTCCTAGGGAATCGAATGAGTCAATTGGAAAGGGCAATTGTGTGTTTGATTTGCACCTTATTAGCTATTCCGTTTCATAATTAAAAAATGTTACTTTAATGATTATTATTTTATATATATTGTCTCCGATTTTTATAAAAATAACATTTTAGTGACAGTAAGGTCTGAAAGATTGGTGATCGCTGGCTTGGCTTCGATTGAAAACATCTGATCCAGTATTAATACCATTTATCAAAATCTGCTAAAGTGTTCCTTTATGGCCCACATTCTCTTTATTGGGTTTTTAAAAATAACCTTTCTATTTTAGGAGTACGATTCCCATGCGTGGTTTATGTTACCGTGGAAGAGCTCAACACGGAGAGCGTACTGTCGGCCGAGGTGGAAGTGATCGGAGTACAAGAGGAGAGAGTGCACCTGCCGGCGCGTCACTGCGTTCCTCTGCAGCAGCTGTGGCCTCTTAAGCAGCAGCCTAACTCCGCCATCGATATCAAACCCACTGCTCATTTCATACATCTATACAGGTAAACATATCGTTGAATTAAAATCCAAAATTTTCATATTTTTATGATAAATAATAAAAAATTGAACGTATTTATTACTTATTGTAAAAAAAGTGGTTTCAAAATTGGTATAAATATTGTCACTGTTTAACTATCCCGAAACAGACTTGTCAATCCTGTAGGTCAGGGGTTCTTAACCTATTGCAGTGATGAGCGCACTTGAGATTTTGGAGAAAAGTGGCGGGCGCAGGCCAGACTTAAAAAACCAGATTTGCATACATAGTATTAAAAAGTAGTATATATTTATGTATTAATTTTATTATTGTTCCCTTAGCTGCTTTAAAATAACATGGATATGGTTATATTTTTGCGAATTCAATAAATCTATAAAAATAATTTTATTAGAAAATATAATGGCTTTTTGAAATTTTATCTGATACTTTGCCGGGCGCACAAAAAAGGCGCATTTGCGCCCGCGGGCATGGGGTTAAGAACCCCTGCTGTAGGTGAAAGGTCAAAGCTCCCTGGTGTCATTCTATTCAATAGCGTCGTCACTGGCTCTTATTCAAATTCGACACGTTATAAAATCGATGGAATTGATTAGAATCAAAAGTCAGAACGTCTGGCATGTTAATGTTTCTTCCCACTTACCTCCTATCCGAGTGCAATTCAGTAACTACTCATTCTTTCATAGTCCCAGCCTCTTTGACTGAATTACAATCAGTTTTCATAAAAAAACTTCCGTTGTGACTCGAATTTGCTTCACATTATGAGAATGTAGTAAAAAAAAAAATAGATTTGATTCTCGGAATGACACTTGCAGTTTTTTTTTAATAATAAAACACATTCATCGATTATAGATATTTCTACACACAAATCTGGCTACCGTGGGACCTGGACGGAGACGAATCGGGCCCTTCATCGGGATGCTGGTTCGACCGCAACGTGGAAGCGAGGTGCTCCATGTGGTCGCTGGGCTGCGGCAGCGCCCCGCCTGAATTGCTCACTCGCCTCATCCAGGACGCCCAGAGGTTGCAACAGAGAATTTCAGAGACGGAAGACACGATGCCCAGCGACACCGATGATGACTTTTTAGGTGAGGAACACTCCCTGCAGTCCAAATTATCATTGTTATGAAACTTTTTGCCGACCGCTATAATTTGGCTGTTAAGCGATGGTGCCGGTATCAAGTGAGGAATGTTGTCGTACTACTGTGGTCTAGTTGGCCACAGACACTAATGACCAGACATTAATGAAATCTGTGTACGTGGTCGAGTGGTTAACGGTTTCAGTAGCGTTGCTCACGGGCTCAAATCCGAGAACGGATAATTTCATAAATTGATTTATGTAATTATGTTCAAAGGCATAGATGTCTGTTATGTCTGCCATTCCATTCCACCCGTCGGACCCTAAAAAAAAAAGATATCTCACTGCTAGCCGTGTATCAGCTCTATCCTTTTATCATTAGTCTATTCTCTTCGAAAAAGAGTGGTCAACATTGTTGGGTTCGACAGTTTCATCAATCTGTTTTTCAATTGATTTATTTCTGTTCGAAGGCAAGGATGTGTATGATGTCTAAATTCCCTTCCCACCCGATTTTTTTCAGATTTCGTTTTAAAAATATAAAGTATTGCATGATAATAATAAAATTTGTATCTACATATCGACCCGTAATATATTTTAGAGAAGAAGGTCTTTAAATAACTCTCGTAATAAAAATGAAAAATTTTGTTGAACAATTATTTACCCGATTTACCGAATTGTGTCGCTTAAGTTGTTTTTCGATTATGGGTCGATATGATTGGTGTAAGGGTCATGATAATATTCTAACAGACGCCATCTGGTCGACGATCTGGGAGCTATAATTTGAAATCAAAAATATTTGACAACGACTAGTGTTACAAAATCATTGTTTGTCCCTGGGGTTAAAAATGTATTTCAAGGATACGTGTCTGAGAAGGCTTAAACATGTTTGCATCTGCTAGATATACTGCGACAAAATTGACCATGTGAAGTTGGTTTCTTTTGAATGCCAGTGCAAGAGCTTAATGTTGAATCGTTCTTAAGATTGCAGCAAAGAGGACATGTCGAAATTGGTTCAGCTGTATTACGAACTCCAACAAGTGCGTCTGCGGTGGGATGCATTGCAGAACCCCGCCCTGCGAAGGTTCTCCCCTGATGCCGTTGACAACAAACCCTTGCCGGGAAACCCACAGGTATCTCAATCGATTTTATCATTTTAGCTATAATATCCACAAGAGATACAATTCATTCATCATTACGATCCTTGGTTCCGAAACCCATGATGCTATTGGCTTACTTGAGCCGCGGATATGTCTTCCACTGCTAATCATTATAGCTTGGTATAGGTTACAAACATCTTCGGTCGGTGGCATTGTAGTTGCCGAATTGAAATGGGGTGTGTGATACTTTCATCTTAAAGTGTTTTAAAATTCTAATATTTAACTAACTTGCAATGCTGATTTGGCTGTCTCTAATCTAATATTATATATATAAATACTTCAATTTAAAATATTTACAGTAATAAATATAACAGTTAATGTATATTTTTCAAATGCAATAATTCGTCTCCTGTCGATAACGCGTAGGCAGTTAAAAACAGATCATTCGGTATGCCCATTGCTTAATGCAGGGTTTCCTAAACTATATTCCTCATATCATGAACAGGTATTCCGCAAACTCCTGCATAACTTGAAAACTATTAAGGATGATTCCTGGATTCATGATGGCTAAAGCAGTAGGCTTCTAATTAGAAACAAAAAAAATGATCAGCCATTAGATGATTTCTGGGCGAGTCTCCCAATGTTTTGAAACGAGCTTAGATTTTCTTATTATGCAGTGACAAAGTCTTTGTGCACGAACAGGCTTGAAGTCACACCAGATATAAGAATTCAATTCACAAATATTGTGGCCGACATCAAAATATGTATATTTTTTTACTATTATGAATTACCCAACCTAAAAATAAGTGCAAATATTCGCAAAGTGTTCCACTGTGGAAAAGGTTTGGGAACCCTGATCTAGTATATGGTGTGAAAAAAATAACAGAACGGTCAACCTTGAAACACAAAGTAAACATACTTATTTTAAACAAGTCAGTTGGACGCAAATATTTATTGAAATCCTAAATAGTCAAAGTTATGGCTCGTTATTTCGAAGGCACTGCTTATTTAATCTTATATCTATATTTTGTATACCGTTATTGTAAATAAATGTAATTTGGTAGTGAAATTTTCCAATACTCGCCAGTCCCTCACATGACCATTGACAGATTCTTTATGTATTTATTTTACTTTATATAAGTAATGAAAATGAATTATGTAAAAATTTGTCTACTCGTTGAATCTAATAAATAAAATATACTTCAAGGGCGATATCGTATACTTATTTACATTAACCTTTAAACGCCCGGCGGTCCCGTGCGGGACCAGTGATTATGGTACATTTCACTATCGGATTACACTGATTTATGATAATAGTATTCAAAATATGAATATTTGCTTACATAAATGACGACCTTGAGATCCATAATTTCATTTTCAGTTTCGATGTATATTTTCAATATTTTTGTCATATTGAGTAATATAATGTCGATGCATATCAAATATGGTATATGTGACGAAAGTGCATTCCGAGATAATCGATAAAAACTGTTTAAAAAAAAAACAAAACGGAAAATAACACTTCTATTAATGAAGAAATTAGGGAAAAAATATTTATTCAATATAAGTTTACATTTGTTACAAAAAAATACTATTTTGAACAAGAAAATAACATTTTACTGCGTTTTTGGCACATGGTTCATATTCTATGCACAGTTTTAGTCACATGAACCATTTTTAATACCAGCTGTCAAAATATTTCAAATTTGATAAATAAGCACTAATCTAGTGTCTAGGTTAACAGAAATAGCAAAAAAAAAAAAACATGCATACTAGAGGTCTGCACGGGCCGAAATTTTACAAAATTACCCGGTCCGAGCCCGAAAGACTCAGACCTGACCCGGCCCGGGCCCGAGTCTAATTTTACCCGAATCCGGGATTTATACTCAACAGACCGAAAAAAACCCGTTTTTTACAAATTTACAACAATTGACGAATAACTATAGAACTAGTAATAATTAAAACCATCATGGCTGACTTATGGCACGGAAAAAATTCAAATTTTTTTTTCTGAAGAACAAATTCCTTATTTGGGCCCAGCCCGAGCCCGAATCTCAATTGCGCTTACCCGCCCGAACCCGACCCGCGGGTCAGGCCTGGGCCCGTGCAGACCTCTAATGCATACTAATCATTTCTATTGAAAACACAAAATCATTTTAATGTTATTTTAATTTCAAAGCGTACAAATTAAGCAAGTAATAATAACTATAAATGAGGTAAGGTATGAGACAGGGTAAGGGGTCTGTTATATTGAGGCAATGGGGGGACATAGCCAGTCTTGCGGCGTTGAGGCAACTCTAGCCAATCCCTCGACTGATCTAATTTTGTTTAAACTATCCTCTGACGGTAAGTATTTCAGAGCTCTTAAATCTGTGACAACAGGATCCCTTACTTTTTTTCCTGGTCTCAGAGATGTTAAATTTGTTTTCAATGTTTCATAATTTAAAAAGAAATCAGAGTGAACATTTTAAATATCGTACGGCTTTTTGTGTCGAGTTATTTGCATGTGTGATACATAATCACTTGGAGAATATATCGGGGGCTTGAAGTAATGCTCCAGCACCGAATGTTCATTATCAGCTTCCATCATAGTGTGGCCCTTCTCCAAAAATATCTGCTCTACGGTGACTGATTTCATTTTTGAGTAGTCACTTAAAGCACTTCAACTTCCAAAAACTGTGGAATATGTGCAGGCAATCCTCTTCTATTATTTTACGACAACATACAGAATTTTCATATGCCACCTTGGGTAATTTGTGTAAACATCTTATTCCCATAGACTTTGCTTGCTTTGATTAGCTTTGTTGATATTTTCCGCAATGCTTTTTATAACCAACATACTCTAGCCCCGAGACTCGTTTCTCATTTTTTTTAATTTTCTGAACAACTGAAATGTCAGAATCCACTTGTAAAGAAGTATCCATATCACTTTGTGGGATCCACTCTTCTGATGATTCACACAGCAATCTGTTTCCAGGGATATCTTCGTATGGCACGGGGTAAATGTCTTGTGACAGCATTGGGAGAAATTCTCCAGTCACAGGATATAACGTCAGGTCGTCGTACATTTTGGTGATTGATGGTTCGACAACTTAAACATCCATAACTTCTGATACAGAACTTAATATCTCACATAAACGTACAACCTCTGGTGTGCGGTGTTGGTACAATCTAGAACAAAATCGGTATTTTAAATATATGAATTTATTCTAACTTTCCTGCTAATTTCAATGCAGTAATACAAATAGGAACCCACTTAAAATCGCTTGCAGCTTGTCAGCGAACGACAGCGATAATGTATTTATATATTCCTTTGTTAGTCAGAGAAATGTTCAAAATTCAAAATGAAATATAAATTACACAGTACACAGCACAATGACAGTAAGACAGTAATGACAGTAAATTATTGTGAAAACCTATAGTTAGATACAGTGGCGGCCGGTCAATGTGGCATTGGATCAATGCACCCCTTGTATATGCAGGGGCGGCTATATTTCATAAAATATTATTCAAACATAACATCTATACCATTTACTCATTTTAAATTCTTCATGTATTTTTTGTCTACAGCTTTATTTTACAATTTTTAAAGTTTTGTCTAATTTTTATCGTTTTAATTCTTTAACTTTAACGTATAATAATTTAAAAATGTGAAAAATTGTAAATAAAGTTTTCGTTAATTATAAACAATCTTTTATTTTGCTAATGCTTTTTATTTTACCCACATAGGCTGATTAGTTTTAGAGATATAACTATTTTTATAAAAGCTACGGGTCATGCAAATATTTCACAAAAAGTCCACGGGCGTTCAAAGGTTAACATGATGTTATATTCAATGATGTATAACTTTGAATACAATTTACACATCAAATGAGTACAAATCAAAATTCAACTATTCCTCGACTTAATTCGTATAAAACTATCATTTAAATTTGTATCCACGTGACTGATTGACATTCCGTTCTGTTTGCAGAGGATAATAGTATGGACCGGCGGCTCTCTGGAATCTCACATGTCGTGCTTGGAGTCAGCCAAACGCTGGCTGTTCTCCCGCGGTATGGCTGACGGGAGCGAAGTCGCCTGCGCTCCGTCTCTTCAGTCGGCCCTGAGACCGTATCGTCCCCCGCCCTCTTCCGTCATCATGCTCTGCGGAGGGAAACATTTCCTACCGACTGATGGGCATCTCGGAGACGACTATACAGTGAGTCGTTAACTCTCTATGTTGTATGATTTTGTATTTTGAACTGAGTACTTTGGTTGTGTTTATTTTTAATAGATTTAGATAGATATACTAGTTACTTTTTTTTTGTGTAGGAATGGTAAATCTATTCAAAATTCAAATAATCCTGCCACTCAAGATATCACCTGGAACTTGACTGACGCATTTTGGCAAAAACGGGGATGCTTCGTTGCACAACTGGATTGATAAGATCATCAATTTTATTTTTTTATCAGTTTTTATAATTTGAAAAGTTAGTTTTATCTACATTTGATAATATTTTAAATCTCTCGCTTCCAGATAGCGGCCGTCACAGATGGCGTCTCGATTACATGCCCCGAAGCGCGAGCGACAGCCCTGCCCATCAGCGGCTCCATTGTACTGACGGGGGTCGACGTGCACTGCGGAGATGCCAGTACAGGCGTCGCCGTACGAGCCGGAAACGTTCACCTGAAAGAATGCCGCCTGGACACCGCCGGGGGCTCGCCTTCGCAGGCCGTGCTGGCACACAGAGCCACGCGGCTCAAGATGACCGGGTGTCGCTTGAAAGGATTCTACACGGGTGTCGTGGCTCATGCTAATTCTGAGGTGAATATCTTTTTTCAACCCTGGCACCAATCTCTCTATGCCGTTTTAACCATTTCCACTCCTCTGATCCTATGACAACCTTACCATAAAATTATCTGTCCCCCCCTTGCCTTTGTGCTTCCTCCCGAGCTGTCCGAGTGTCCTACAGCTAAGCCTGGTGTAATCTAATGATTGTTTATTTATCATTTGTTTTCCTGAAATCACCAGGTGGAGCTGGAAGATTGCCTTTTGGAAGACTGCGGAGTGATGTTGCAGATCTACGAAGGCGCCCGACTCACCGTCACCCGATGCACCTTCAAAGGATTCTCGGAGGCGGCCATTCGTTACCAGACCACTCTCGTCACCGACTCGTCGAAAGGCAGCACTGATCTTCTGAGAAGGTGCGTCTATTTGTATATTTCCTAGCTATTCACGGCTTCAACCACAGGTAAATTTTGCATCCAAGGTGAAGTTATCCATACCGTATTCAATGTAGTTCGACCCTCTTTTGAAATGATTGAACTAACCAAACCAAAGAAAATCTTCCGTCGCTGAATTTGTATGTACTCTTATTGATTTCAGTTACGGAGATATCAAAATAACAGACTGCATGTTCTCGGAGGGCAACGTGAGCCAAGTGTTCATCGCCCCGCTCGACGAGCACGCCTGCCCTGAAATAGAAGGAGAGATATCTTCATTTTAAGTTTATTTACCGCGCCCCGAAACTCGTCCCGTTGGTCTACTGAAAGGTGTGCAGCAACTCTTTACATGCATTATTCCAGCATTCAACAGACATGCATGTAATCTATGTTTGTTTGCCGCAAACCGAATTTTAATTTAGTCAAAGATAATCCGGGAAGAGTCAAACAGGAAATAGTACAAAGTCATTGCAGCGTATAATCTAGAAGAATACAAGAGTTTTAAAATGTTATATTAAAAACATTATCAATTCTTTTTTTAGCACTTGGGTACCGAAACATCGAAAATAAGATCGAAAAGCGACAGGGTACAAAGTGACATTTGTGGATTACAATAAATATCAGCTAAATATTATTTGTATTAAGACAAATTTTGCAAGTTGAATTAACCCCACTTGAAGATTAAACTATGAAGTCTTGTAAGTAAATTTAAAGTAATACATAAGTACTTACATAACATGACTTGAATCTGAATCATTGTTTTCCCAGTCTTCCCAGAAAATACCTTATTTTGTATTTTTGACAGCGATTGTAGGACATAAGAATTCTAGATGAAAACTCGCATTGTATAATCGAGGAAATACGGTATGTCTATAGAAATGGGCATCATCTGACGATCTCTGGCATTGTGAACATGCAATAGTGAAATGAGCTGCACGCTGAAAGCCAACGGGACAGGTTTTGGAATGTTTAATTTACTCGACACTTATTGATTACGCACAAATACAAAGACCAAAACTCGAGCGGGCGTATTCACGATGTGGAGAATACGAATGAGAACCAAATAGTAACGTTAATAACTCGTCTTGTCAAAATTTTGAGAGTGCCAGGTTATTTTTTGTTTGAAATTAATTGTAGTGCGGCATTGTGAGATAATAATCATCGGGTACTACCGCGGCGGAAGCTTGTATCATTTGTATTACGAGATCATTCCATCGTTGGAAACGTAACGATACTATATGTAGTGACATGTGTGGCAATTTTTTTTTATTTCAAAGTTTTATATTATTTATGCGACAGTTACTTTCTGACAACACCTTATTATATTCATCGGTATACTGGCAGAAAGCTTTAAGTCAAAAACTGTCTGTTTTGAGTTATGAATCGAGATAGATAGATTTGAACACGCTGAATCATCTGAAAAACCAAGTTCAGTCATATTCTGTCTGTTACATAATATACATCGAGTCGACTCCGTTCAAAGCTATTTTTATAAATTAACATTTTATGTTTATACGTTTACAGTAATAACGTAACTAAAGTTTAACTCTTTGAACATTGACATCTTGAAGCATCGAGCCTCAGAACTCTGGGCTCCATTTTAACTGGCCTAAAAATCTTTGTTTTCTTTTCAAATTAAGAAATAATAAAGTAAAAACAATATATAATAACAAACAAATTATTGCCAGAATTCAATCTTGTAATGGTGTATTTTAAAGTAGTTCTTATCTCTCGAAGCAATGCGCAGGAATACCTTGCATGATTTGCACCGGTATACAGTTTTTGCACGTTTTAACAAAACCTGCTGTTTATATTTTCTCACAGTCAACATGGAAGGGTGTTATTTGCAAACACGTCTCGTTCCAAAATGCTTAAAAATGAAACTTGAATTTCATTTTGTAAAACAATATAAATTATAAAAGTATTTTTAGTTTTACATTACTTTGGAATGTTATTTTGTATGTTATCAAGCAATGTTTGAGATTGAGGCTGATTTCTAAATATACTTTCAAAATTTAAATCTATTTACTAAATTACATTCATGGTGCATGTGTGAACAATTTTCGAACGAGCCGAGCTTGCAAATAATAGCCTCATATCTAAGAAGCATTTATTGGTCGCTCAAGCATGTGCGCAGGAATGCTCAACATTCTGCTGGCGGAGTATTAAATCACTTAGGTCATATTTTCTATTTAATGTAAAAATGTCGCCACTAGGTTCAAAGGGAAGGGAAACATCAAGATATTTTGTGAATAAATTCTGAAATTCTATTTTTTTCCCAATACATATATCAATTAAACATCTTTGTAATTTGAATTGTTTGAATTTTGTACTTTTCCATGAGTTTTGTCGCTAACGACCCGGGTTTCGCCTTTCGGCATCTTCAGGCATTCCAAGTGCACAGAAGTACTTGAACTGAAGCGTAGTAAACAGTTTGTATCGTTTATATACAAAAATATAAGTAGATCACTAAGTTAAAAGGCTATTAAAATGTAAATTAGCGAAAATTGAATGTATACAATTTTCAATGAATTAAGTGGGTTTGTTATAATTATGGGGATTTTTTGAAAATATTAATGACCGGATAATAACAGGAATGTTTAAAATAAATCTAGGGTTTTATCCGACCTATTATTAATGAATTGATTTGTTTTTAAGCCTTTGATTATTTTAAACATTCCTATGGTTCTGGTATATTCTGAACGATACAAACTGTTTACTACGCATCAGTTCAAGTACATCCGTGCACTTGGAATGCCTGAAGATGCCGAAAGGCGAAACCCGGGTCGTTAGCGACAAAACTCGTGGAAAAGTACAAAATTCAAACAATTCAAATTTGATATTGAAATTCCATCAAGCACCCTCAGTCGAAATACTTAATCTTTGTAATTGTTTTAAAATATCCTTTTGCCGCGGTAAGACCCGAATTGACATTCCGAACAGTCTCGTAACGATGCGCATTTATTTTTCCACCTCGAATAGTATTAAATAAATGTGGCGTACTCCAATACGGAAAATATATTAAATTTTTTTACACTTTGGCGTTACGATAATAATATTGATGTGAATTTTACATGTTAGTCGATAGATCTATTTTGTAATGCTATTCCACTAAGTCAACGTACATTTTAAAATTAGGTAAATAAGAGCAGCTAAATGTAATGCCGCTTATCCGACATGTTCGTGAACCATTAGCGAGTGTGGGGTTCAGGAAAAAACAGGGCGATTCGAATGCTGTCAGTTTTTTCGCCAACACGGAGGGAAGTGTGTCATGTTCTACCTCCATTTGAACGGTTACTGGTTTACGAACGTAAATAGATACGCAGTAAAATATTATAAAAGAAGTAGTGGGAGTGATGTATTTTAACATATAATGATTAATGTGGACGTTTGATGTTTCAATTGCTGTAAGAATTGTATTCAACTTTCTTGTAATTTTCATAATAAATAAGCGATTTTTACTGAGGTTTCACATATAAGTCTAAGCAAATATCAATACCATAAAGCAACTGTGAGATAAAGTGAAAAAACGCAGATTTTAAGATAAGTATGCCAATCGATTGTTGAAAGGTAAGCCTTTAAAATGAAACACTGAAAAGAAAATGCCCCACTTAAAATAAAAATCTTACATTTACTATTATTGATACCGAGGCAGTGAAGAATTGACAGGTAAACCAGACTTGTGTAACCAGGGTATACTATGACAGCTACGTCATGCAAGAGATACCAGACGACTCGTATATGAATGATGCATAATAACTCTTTTAACCTCTTCCCGGTCATGCCCGAGTATACTCGGGTATTGACAGTCGTCAAAACGGACACCACGAGATAACTCGGGCAAATTATATTTAAAAAAAAAAGATGAATTCTTTCACTAAATATGCATGTTTTTATAAATATAACACATGCGTTTGGTGTTCGAGCATAATAAAAAATATGTGATCCTTTTTGAACATTTGCTTAAATCAATTGGACCGGGAAGTGGTTAATGTCTTCTAATAGTAGTCTTGTATATCTCGTGAATAGTATTGTATAAACAAAAACCGTCACTAAAGATGATTTTTTAAATTTAGATTGTCTTTGATAACATCTATCGTTCAAAGTGTCATAATGCGTAGACATACATTTTGTCTCCTTGATAGAAACGCAATATATATTTAAAAAAATAACTACATATAGAGTTACATTCCTATTATGTTTGCTGGAGTTGTAAAACCTTGAAGCAATTGAAATTTTCAGTATCCACAATAATATATAATTTGATTGTTTCTATTTTGTGTTTCTTATCTCATAGTTCATTTATATAGGTTATAAAAATTCTTATGTTATTTTATTTTTATTTATAGTTTATTAATGTCATTCGCCCAAAAAGTATTTTTTTCATTATCATTTTATAATTTTAATCTAAGAAAATGTTGCATTTATCTAATAAATATATTATTGTAATTTAGTACTATGTGTTTGTTTCATTTTATCATATCCTCACGGAATAATGCTCATCCTGTAGCCGAGAAGTAAACGCGTTTGCGACTGAGGGTTCAAATCCGCAAATCGAATATTCCATATTGTAGCAACTTATTTATGCTCAAATTTTTGTCTGGGGTGCCCTGAGGACAAATTCCTCTAAACTCGGTTGCATGCACTGACTGCAGAATCATAGATAAAATAATTAAGTTAAAATTTGAAAGCTTTTATGAATTGGATTCTATTCGCCCGCCATACGGCACAGTGAACTCCTTAAATGTCTTAGATGCAACCAACTTGACATGACCAACAGGACCGACAATTAATCGTATTGTCTAAGGCAATTTTTCCCGTTCGTTGTTTATGTCTGAACATTCACATAGGATGTGATCAGCATCCTGACTAAAAGAGCAACTGGACAACAGACTTTTCTACATTGACTATCCATTTATTGGTTTGTATCTCAAAAATTGGATGTATGGAATATTTTAATTGCTTCAAAACACCACATCTAATTATTAATTGATTGAGCTGACTTGTAACCAGCTTTTGTTAAGCTTCTACTGTTGAGCCGCTCCGCACTGGAGCTTAAACTAAAAAAAAGCTAAAATTCTTGTAGCATTACACTGCGCATAATAATTGCAAACCCTCGCAAATTTTTTTTGAGATAAACATGAAAAGAATTAGGTATGATGGCTTGGGATTATTGAAAAGAAAAGACATCACAAACTCACTGTTCTAGCAGAAGTTGGTAAATAACAAAAATTATGTAAGTACGCGGTTAGATTCTTTGATATCAATTCTTTATCTAGAACATTCTTCCCCTTTTTATAAAAGCCATGTGACCCGCGGCCCCGATGCAATTGAAAAGGGCATTTTTTTCAATAAGGCAATTTTAGTTGACTAGTTTTAGTTTTGTTCAAATCCAAAATCGACCGCCAGAAAACCTGTCGCTACCCATAGGTTGGGAGCCTGTGATCTAGAATAACTCAGTCATCGTAATTATTGCACCAGTTATGCTTTATGCATATATTATATAAAATCAATTGTACCTGCCAATTGATTCCTAACTTTATTTGTGTCAGAAAAATGGTGAATATGAATGATAGAAGAAAAATTGACTTCTACCAAAATATATTTCAATTATAATGAAATGCTAAATGCATTTTCAATAACATGTCATATTATGTTAATCCAACATGACAGTTGAAACAAGATTGCAAACTGCATTTAAGTAGCAGCTGTTTAAAACCATGTCTGGTAAATTATTGTCAAACGATATGTAATACATAAGGCTTTTAAAACTTCTTACATAACGTGAATCTCAAGATATCAAAAGTGTTGAATTAAAAAAAAATCGCCATCGCTTAAACCAGTGTCAGCCAAACTTTTTTACTTCATGGCACACTGGTGAACTGGGATTTTTTTCGCGGTACACCAAATAAAAATGCATTAATAAAGGAAATGTACCTTATTAATACAGTAAAACCCTCATTTACATTAAAGTAGGGATAGTGTAATTGGGGGAGTGAATCTCATACAAAATTAGGAATTAGGACACTAACTTAAACTGAATTTAAACTTGGCGTCAGAATCGGGGTTGTGCTTAAATTTGAAGTCAAGAGTCGAAGTAAAATTTATGATCGAATGAAATTGTTATATTTTTTAATGAATGGAATGTCCTGGTGGAATGTAATTGTAAAAGTAAAACACCTTTTCTATTACAATTTCCACAATACACATTTTAAGCTGTTGTGTCAAAAATATTCTGATTCATAAAACTGGAAATCTTTTCATTTTGTTGCCCACTTTTGTTTCCTATCTAAAATGAAAAAAAAAAAACACTTCCTGACACAGCTGATTCCCAGCTGTATTAATTTTCCCACTCAAGAATCTGGACTTGCCAAGTCTCAAGTCCCAAGTACGAGTCTCTTGTCATTGACAACCTTATCTTCAATGGAATATGGAATCAGTATAATAAAATTGTAATTTATCATTATATAAAAAAAAATCTATAAAAAGTTTTCAATCAGAAAATTGAATTCTTGAACGAAAGACCAAATAAAATAAAAGCCTCGGAACATTATTACTCATTTTAGGACTGGCATTTTTATTATTCATTTTTTTTATCCATAGGAAGATAAGGATAAGGCTAGGACAGGACTAGTGGTAAGCTAATCGCTCTCACTAACGCCTAGTTGTTGAAGGAATAGAAATCGTGGGAGGGACATCACAAACACCCATGTCTTCGAACAGAAATCGATCGAAAAAATGCTGTTCGTACTGGGACGCCCACAACACTAACCGATGCGACATAGGACACGACGACTTAAAAATTACTAAAAATAAATGATCCAATGATGTTCTCTAAGTTTCAAATTCTCTTCGATTGTATGAATTGGTGAATTCAATAAAAATGTCTTAACCAATAAAAAACCAAGGGACAAAATAACAAAATGGTTACATTCATTCTTCGACACTGCTCCCCTCCTTTTTTTTCGACTTTTGACAATATAATTGGTTGATTACGCTCTTTTTCCAAACGCTTGCATATAATTTTTTGATCTAAGTGAATATTTTGATCAAGTAAGAAGGCCGCATCAGAGTAGCAAAGAGGCTGCAGGTTCACCTCCACTGTTCTATACAATAAAAGTTTGCAAAGGGAATACTAATTCATATAAAAAAACAGGTGAAATTCTATAGTAAAATCTAGATGTCATCAAGACAGACGATGCCCTTGTGGTCCTTTAAAAGGTTGCACAGCACTTTCATTTGACTAATACTCAATATCTTAAAATTCTGCAATAACCCGTTGAAATGCATTTATCCAATTTTAAGATTACATTAAATGTCAGCCGAATTGAATAAAAGGAATGATTCCCCGATTCCAAGTTGTATTGTGAGCCTCAAGTCTTCTTGAGTGGCACTATACAAAAGCTTTCGGACACCTTGAAGCCTCTACGAAGTCAACATTAATATTTTAATATTTCTTCTTCGTGAAATCGTTGATTTAGAAATCAAATATGGAGTCACTAGCTCCTGTAGCCATGCGGCAGTGGAGTGGAATGGGGAATATGACAGTGGTGGATAAAGTTCCAGCTGATATGTTGCATCTGATCGACCCTCATTGGTATGTTGACCAATATGTCATTTAACATTCTCTAGTAAGGTGGCAGCAAACATTTATAGACATTTATCTTTCGCATTCCTTTTCATTATGTACCATACGTATCATTTCAATTTCAATTATTTCCAAATGATAGCTCAAATTGACAAAACTTTGTTTACATAGAGAACCGGAATGAAATTATTTATCATCAAGTTTCAGTTACTTGATAATCACGAAATCAAAAGTGTCTTCTGAAACATCTGGACATACAATAGAAGAAACTCTGACGAATATCCAAAACTTCTGAATTATTTGACTTTAAAACTTCTGATCTCGTTGTTTATTTATTATGAAATCGGAAATCTTGTGACAATTTAGTTTTATTTGGTTTTTTCTCTGTTAATTTTCAATATTGGTTTCTCTATACCTGTTTTACAATACTAATCGTTATATCCCCCACAAGTGTGGGGCGCTTTCACACTTTTCTTTCAGAATGTATAACGCAGCATAAAAACATTATTCGTCTTTAAAATTTATGCCTAAAGAACAATTCTTCAAGATATGGTTGCATGTGCTGTGGTGAGCAGAAATTTCAAAGATATCATAGAATATTGCTCATGAACTATTCACTTTCCATTGAATGCCACAAACTCTTTATGTAATTTTCCATAGATGCAATAAGTCGACCTGACAGATATAGCTGACAGAGCAGACTGATTTGTATTGTCATTTTTCATATTCATAATATCTACTAACAGGATATCTACTAAGCAACCAAACTGGAAGAGCTGGAATGAAAAGTGACTGTGACCAGATATGAGTTGGATCGTCCTGAAATCAGGAGTCAAAACTTATTTATTAGTTATTCAAAAAGAATTAGTAAGTTAACCTGCTCGTAGAAAATGTGTTCTGCCTTTCTTTCCGTGCTCTTCGTAAAAGACAGCTTACGACAATCTTGTTGCTTGGAATATGGTCAATACTCACTAGTTTTCTTCATTCTATTTCAGGTACCAATTCCCCCCAATGAATCCACTTTGGCATGGCATTTTAGGATTTGTGATGGTGGTTTTGGGCTTTGTGAGTTGGACTGGCAATGGAGTGGTTATTTACATTTTTTCTACAACGAAGGTAATCTTTTTCGTTGTATAAACACGGACATTGTAAACTGCCACGGGATTTATATTATTTAATTATTATTTTACTGTGTCCTTTTAAAATATGGATCATATGGACTCTAAATGGAGTTTATCGCAACCAAAATAGTTCTACAAGAACTGTGTGTTACTTCAGTTACAATCGGGATAGAAATATAAGGATAGTCAAAACTAGTGGTTAGCTCATTGCTCTTAAGTTCTTAGGATCGAATGGGTGGGAGAGAATTTAAGATATCACAGCCCCTACCTGGATTCAAACTCTTGAGCTCCGCAACTGAAGTCAACGAAGCTGGCTAATTGACCACTGAGCCTGACACTTAGATATAACTGATTTTAATGCAAAAGATCTCGGATACACTAACAGATAAAAAATTAGCACATCCGTCATAAAAGGATGTTCACAGATCTCCGATTGTGAAATTGCAAATATGAAATCACTCATTAAGATTTAAGCAGCGCCCTCAAAATATTGAACATATAAAAATGCCCATGGCTGTTTTAGACTGTCTAAATGTAGATTCTATGTGAAAAAATTGATTACAGTCAATCTTCTAGCACCTAACTTCAATATTTTACTTTACTTGCATTGAGAAAGCACAAGCCATTGAGTTAAAAAAAATACCCCACTTAATGTTTGTTTTGTATTTTTCAGAGTCTGCGAACTCCATCAAATTTACTGGTCGTGAATTTAGCATTTTCTGATTTCCTCATGATGGTCGTGATGTCGCCTCCCATGGTCATCAATTGCTATTATGAATCCTGGGTTCTAGGTAAAACTACTTTTTAACTTTTATTATCAGTAAGTCCAAAATTGAGATTTCGGAGAGCCAAGAATAGTTCCTTTACATCAACAGTGTAGTAATGAAGTTGGAACAGACTGGCCAAGTGCTGTGAAGAGCCTCAACCACGCTTACTTATTCTTCCGACTGGTAGGATTCCAGCATTGTAGACAGGTTTTACTCCCACGGAACTTAAAGATACTGACATATCATGAGTGCCCAATGCTGTTGAAACACGGTCAGCAAACCGTCAGAAGTACGCAGAAGAACAGAGCTTAAGTTATAGCTCACTGGTTCAAATTTTGGAATGGAAACGTATTCTGTTTTTTTTAGTTGATTAATGAATTTTGAACCAAGGGCATGTCTCGTATGTTTTCACACATTACCATCAACACTTTATTTGATACTGAAAACGGGACATAGAGAGAGACAACTTGCCAAACGCTAGACCCTCTCCGAAGGTGACTGAAACAGTTCTTGTAAAAACAACTTCTGCTACATTTGTAGCTTTAAATTGAGAGCGAAAATAGTTTGCTTGAAGGTATCCTTGTTTGATTATTAACGACTCAATTGGTTGCTTTGTAGGAGCTCTGATGTGTCAGGTATATGCAATGTGCGGCTCACTTTTTGGTTGCGCCTCTATCTGGACAATGACATGTATCGCCCTCGACAGATACAACGTAATCGTGAAGGTAATATGTTTATTACAGTAATTAAATTGAACCATTCGACGATATCAATAGCTTACCAAACTTTCAGTAAAAATGACAGCTTATATGTGACTTTTTTTGCCTTTCTACGGTTGTTATGTTTTCAGAATACCAAATATGCGACAATTATTGCCTATTGTTGATTATTTTGATAATTGTTTGAAAATTACCCATTGATTAAGTTAGCATTTACATTCTTGGGAAACTCCACTAAAATAAAGTAATTTTTATTTTTAAGTATTTAACTCCACAAGAACTGCCACCTACTTGTTGATTACTATTTCTGCATCACGCCACTTTTGAAACTGAGTTTAAATGAATTTTTATTTACTGCACATTGTTGTATCTTCTTAAATCTTTAGCTTTAAATGTATTTCATTTGACAGGGCTTAGCAGCCAAGCCGATGACAATCAAGACAGCCCTCTTCAGAATAATTGCCATTTGGTTGTTTGCTCTACTTTGGACGATAGCACCTTTGTTAGGATGGAACAGGTAAACCCTAGCATTATCATATACTCATAGGTTTATTAGATGACAGGGAACAATGTTTAGAAAGACCAAGACTATTGGAGATATTCTCAATAATATGATAATCAAAAGCAAAGGCTTAGGGAAATATTCCAGGCAGCCATGTTGTCGATTTTTATTACCAATAATCTTTTATTGTAGAAAAGGTGTGAAGCAGTATATAACGGGTGTTTTTTAGAGGTTTGTTTTTCGAATAAGCAACACCTTTTCCAGCGACAACTGACAGCTGAGTTGTGCTCAGTTTGGTTTGCCATTTCACCATGAATAGACTACAATCAGAACAACGCTTGTAAATTGTACGAATTTATTTTTTCAACAATGATGCTGGACAGAATTTTAGTCAAAAGAAACTGCTATAGATCCACAATTACTGACATTTTCATTACTAAATTCAATAGCAAATATGTGGAGACCTGCAGTTTCAACAAGACACTGCAACAAGCTTTGCAGAGGATGCCAAAATTTGGCTATTGCGCTGGAAAAAGTGTTGCTTATTCGAAAAACAGTCCTCTGAAAAAAAAACCCTATATTTTTTATTTTTTTTACCATGTCCGCTCCCAATATGGAGCATATGTACTCCTAATGGAGTTTATCTCAACAGAAGTGTTTCTACGAGAACTGCTTGTTACTCAGTTGCTCAACCTCTCTTTTTCCAAAGAGAGTAGGAATAGAAGGAAAGGGCTAGGACAGGATTAGTGGTTACCTAATCGCTCTCGATACGCCTCATTCTTAGGATAGGATGGTTGGGAGGGGGGAATTCAAGACATCACATACATCCATGCCTTTGAACAGAAATTCATAAATCGATTGAAAAACCAATTTATAAAACTGCCCGTACTGGGATGCGAACCCGTGCCCTCCGTAGCCGTAGCCAACAACGTTGACCACTCAACCACACAGGTGGCTATATTTATCTCTCTATATTTACTATTATGTTTAACACATGTGCACTGGAAGAATATTTGCACGTGACTGTTTGACCCTTGATTTCATTTGACATGTCATTTCTCGTCTTTATATTTATGGAATTTTGTATAGGTTCCTATTCTGCTATAGTAAAATTCTTCTCTATTATATCTCCTATCTCTGTCCTATAGGGGGTCAACAGTATATTTACATATAAAGTAGAAATAGTTTAACCTAAAAACATTTGACAGGTACGTTCCGGAAGGAAATATGACTGCTTGCGGGACTGACTATTTGGCTAAAGACTGGCTCAGCCGAAGTTACATATTGGTCTACTCGGTCTTCGTTTATTATCTACCGCTCTTCTCCATCATCGGGGCATACTGGTTTATCATTCAGGTTAGTATCCATATCATATCAAGCCTCAATGTTGACCAGATTGACTTCTAGTCACCCATCCATGTATTATCTGTACCCAATGTTGCTTAGCTTTGGAGATTGGACGAGAACCAGTGCTTTCAACGTGGTATGGTCAAACTACTCGTTGAGCGCAAGCTGTACTTTGCACATCACAAAAAATGCTAGCAGAATTGATGTCTGCTAAGTACCTTTGTAATGATAAGTTTCGTAGGGTCTCCCACGCATCCCAGAGGAGTGCTTTATCGCAATCATATAAAACGCTAGCAGAATCAATGTCTGTAATATGTAATAAACAGTGACTGTATTTTCCACTGTGTCATGGATTTTGATGCATCACTCTTCGTTTCTCCATATTTTCCAGTTGAAATATCAAAAATTCTCAGAAAGAACCTAACCAAGAGATATGAACTTTGTATATTTTACTTTATTTATCTTTTCTTTTTAATTTCTTTAATTCTTTTTATTTTGTGTACTTACTGTTACATTATATTTATGAAATTGAACATCATATTATGAGCCAAGTGTTAATCTAGAAAAAATAAATAAGGTGCGTTGCAATATTCTATATTTGTCTTAAGATATCGAAAAAATGAAGTGACCTTAGTAAATACACACAGCAATAGTGTTATCTGCCTAAAATAATAATATGCAATCCACAAAACACCAAGTAAAGTCGTAATTGTACCTACAAGTCCTATAGAAAAGTTTTACTATTTTATTACGTGACTCACTTCACTTCTCGAGAGCTCATTTATCAAATGCACAGCGCATTAGAGTTTGCTGTAACGCCAAGTATTTTCCTATTATTTTTTAAATAAACATACACTAAAATACGCTGATCATTTTACAGGCAGTATCAGCCCACGAAAACGCCATGAGAGAGCAAGCCAAGAAGATGAACGTGGCGTCTCTGAGATCGGCAGACCAGGACAACAAAAGTGCCGAGTGCAAACTGGCTAAGGTCGCCCTCACCACCATATCGCTGTGGTTCATGGCGTGGACTCCCTACTTGGTAATCAATTACATGGGGGTCTTTAACGGTGGCGCTATAAGTCCTCTGGCCACCATTTGGGGATCTTTGTTCGCCAAAGCCAACGCAGTATATAACCCTATTGTTTATGGAATCAGGTAATATTTAAGTTTTCATATATTATGTATAATTAATGAATATTATATTTTGTTTGCCTGTAGATGACGGCTCAGCCTTATCCTATTGCTCAATATTGGTAACAGACATGGCTAATATATATTATATACCCAATTGCCAATTACTCTACCAATGTGTAGAATATAGACTCCTTAACAGAAGTTTTACTCTAAAAAAATGCATCTTACGCAGTTGCTTAACCACTCCTTTTTGAAGAGAGTATGGTAGAAGGATTGGGCAGGACAGGACCAGTTATTAGCTAGTTATAGGCTTACCTCGCTCCACCCTCTTCTTAGAAAAAAATATTTAAAAATCGGTTTATGAAGCTGTAGCTTACAAAGGAGTACACAGTGATCTCAAAAGCGGTCATTATTAATGTTTGACTATATTCTTATGTTTTTTAGTCATCCAAAATACAGAGCTGCTCTCAACGAGAAACTGCCATTCCTTGTGTGTGGCGGTACCGACCAGCCTGCCGATTCTAAATCTGCAGGAAGTGCAGCGACAAATGAAGAAAAGGCATAGACACAACAATTAAATTATTACTTCAAATAGATGTATACTTGCACTAGTGAACCAAAGATGGCACTGTAAATTTTGATATTATTTATTAATTAACCTTCGAGTTCCTATGTGGTGCATTCACATTGCAAAATTCTTCTTATTTTAACCAATATCTAAATACCACAATAATATCTAGCTGATATTTATTGTAATCTACAATGAAACCTCAATGAATGCAATACAAATATTACTCAAATTTGTCTTGGGTCACTTTGTACACCGTCACTCCTCGGTCCTATTTACGACGTTTTGGTACTCAAGTGTAAAGGAAATCATCACTGTAAGAGAAATAATCACTCTTAGAAATGTGCTGTATTTGTTTTAAATCTCAAAATCAATTGTTTTATTTGAAAAGAATACAATACATACCCAATTGGCTTAAAAAAAAACTGCTCCATCATGACTTCAAAGTAATTTTATCTATCATATCGCTGACAATTGAATTTTACGCTAAAAACAAATAAATACTCTTTCAAAATGTATTATTTATTTCTATATATATATTATGTATTTAAATGTGTGAATTTGGCTTTATAATAATATGTATGGTATATATTTATATGAATATTTATTATAATTTTGATTATATATTTATATTTTTTTACACCTATATGTATGTATTTATATTTATGAAAAATAAACATCTCCTTGCAAGAATTAAATTTGTTTTTAATAAGTTAATTTTAGTTTGTACATGTTTCTATAACCACTCCCAATGTCCTTCACATGGACTCCTAATGGAGTATATCTCAACAGAAATTGTTCCTACGAGAACTACTGGTTACTCAGCTGCTGAAACATTCTTTTTACTCAAATTGAGTAGGTGATGTAAGAATAAGACATGACTAGTGGTTATCTGATTGCTCTACCAAAACCAAAACGTGCTATTTATTTAAAAAAAAATATGAAACGTTTACAATATTAAATACATTAATAATAACATTTACTTTTTATTTTATTTTTAACATTTATTGGACATTCATAGCTAATTAAATGTTGAAACAGTAACTGTCAAGTGGCAAATCGTTAAAAAAATAAAAAGTATTGTAATATTACTGTATTTGATTTTGTTTACTTTCAATAAAATGTTTTATAATAAAAAGAGTGTTTTGGTTTTTTATTAAAAAATTGGGAGGTCATTACTTAAGCACGCCACTGGTTACCTGTTAATTTTTAACAGATACATTTTAATAGAATATAATAAAAAGGATTGTTTAACTAAACTGGGATGTTTTGAAAATTCTATTATGCTAGATTTTATCAATTTAACGAATGTTTGTGAATAAGCTATTTAATAATTTGTTTTAATAATAGGTGTCGCTGTTAACCGCTACAAAAACACATAATATTAATATCTTTTCAAGATGATGTCCCATGATCCCTTTGGGGGTAGCATTGGGTAGTTAGTCTTGCATTATTAAGATTTGTATCATATTGAATAAAAGTGTTTTACACAATTATATAATATTATGTAGGGTGGATATTTTGTGGTAGAGGTATGTGTCATTAATGGTAAGGGTAAGGTGACAAAATTATAAAAACATATTCCTTGCATGCTGGGATTATTTATTAATATCAAATAAATACAATTAGAAAATCCTATTCATATCAGACACGGAAATAACATCATTTGATTACAAACGCGCCATCTTGCGTCTCGTCAAAGTTCACAAGGTCGCCGACAAACAGGCTGAGTAACAACTGAGAACTGTAGAAAAAAATATGATTTTCGCACTAATAAGCGAGCCGCTGGTAGCAATTTTTCTAAATTATCGACTAAATATCATATACGAGAGCGGCCCGTTTTATGAGCACGAAAATCGTATGCAATGGCTAAACACTTTGACGGACTGTGTTTTCAAAATTTTAAATCATTATAAAAAATGAAATTCCCGAAGTAGGGAATATAAAAAATACTAAACATTAAAAAAACTGAGAGGTGGCAATGTTGGCGTGGATATTTTGTCCACAAACAAGACCTGTCAAAGTGTTTGTCATTTTATAATTTGTTTCTAGTTAAGTTGCTTGATTATTACGAGAGTAACTGCTTGTTGCAATTTTATCACCGTCAAAATCCTTTATTATTTTAAACTGCACTAATATGTAAAGGCCAAAGACTTTACAGAGAACCATGCGTTTTGATAAGCCATCCGCAAGCTTATTTGAGTTATTTTATAATAAAATTACAACTTTTTTTATCAAGTATAGACAGCGTTCATTTTTCAATTTGTTTATGGTTATTTATTTTGCCTTGTAACACTCATTACCGGATCTCAAGAAAATTCAAATTTTGAATGCGGCAGCCATCTTATATGGTAAAGCATTATGACGTATACAATAAAGATTACCGCATGCGTTTAGGCGGATGAAATAAAGAGCAATGGCAATATCTTTGCATCGTTTTAAGGTCCTTTGTTATATTAGTATAATATTTAAGCGCCGCAAGATGTCAAGAGCGTTTGTCGAGCGAGTTTTGGTATAAAATTTGTAGTTTTGTTGTGATTTACGCAGATGGTTTCTCTTCTGAAATGTTGGTGACTCCTGAGGCGACTGATTCGGTATTTTCTGGGACAGACTGGCACGAGAGAGAGGGGAACTTCTTGTAAAGGGCTGCTCTGTATTTTGGATGACTAGAAAAGAAATAAAATAAACGAAAAGATTATTGTGGAGAACAAATAACAGTTACCAACATACGAGTGGCCAAGATTGTCAATATAAAAGTGGTTTTTTCAATTAGCAGTCTTAAAATATCGCAATATTCATGACAGGCGAAATGCTGCAAAAACTAGAAAATTTAGAAATATTTGCTATTGAAACTAAACGAGTTAAAAAGATCGTCATTACATGACAGATAAAAGCCACCTGTTATACCATGACACAAATGGCAGAAGAAATCAAAATTCACCATAAGGTAATAATATAAGATAGAGAAACGTGTCTATGAACGGCGCAACATAGCACCTTTTCTTTGCATTACCGTATAAAATCTTTAATAACAATGGTATTGCCACAGTTCTTCTTGTTTATTCGTTTGTGTAAATTTTTGAGATAATCAATATTTTACTAACACTGTTTAATACATATATGATCCTCAAAATCAAAATCTAATTTACCTGATGCCGTATACGATGGGGTTGTAGACAGCGTTGGCTTTGGCGAAGAGTGATCCCCAAATGGTGGCAAGAGGGCTGATGGGCATGCTCTCGAAAATTCCGGCGTAGTTGATCACCAAGTAAGGTGTCCATGCCATGAACCACAGAGAAATGGTCATCAAAGCGACCTTCAGAAGACACAAATAATACACATAAGATAATAAGCATACTAATCATTTTTTTTATTTTTCTTTGGATCATTGTTAGTGCTTCGTTTTAGCCTGCCATGACAATTATTATGTATAAGTTTGCATCTAGAGGCAAAGTCGTCTGTGAGTCTGTGATTCAAATGCAAGTTGCCCTATAAATTTTTGGTTTGATCCGATTGATTTGGATTAATATTGCCCAAAATTGACTTGATCCATGAGATTTGAAGAACTCATAATATGGATAAGATATGAGCAAATAAATAGATTCAAGAGCAATCAATTTACCTTGGCCAGTTTGCATTATCTGCTTTTTGAATATATTTGAGACCAGTAGCATTGATTTCGCCAGATATTCGGAAAGCCTCTAATATTATCCAACATTTAAAAGACCAGAAATGAGCTTGGCTGGAATCTATGATACTTGAAGACTTCATAATAGAGAGGAGAAATTGGTTAAAAAATATATTAAATTTACCTTGGCCAGTTTGCATTCGGTGCTGGTGTTGGATTGCTCGGATGTCCTCAAGGAGGCGACGTTCATCTTCTTTGCTTGTTCTCTCATGTTCTTCTCGTGAGCTGACACTGCGATGACGATGAAGTAGTAAGAGTAGATGATGAGCAAAAGTGGAGCGAAGTAGACAAAGACAGAGTAGACGATGATGTAACTCCTGCTGAACCAGTCCTTGGACAGATAGTCGGTTCCGCAGGCGGTCATGTTGCCTTCTGGCACGTACCTGTAAAATGAATTACGTTAAGATGGACTTTATTAACATATTCCAACTGAAACTATTATATTATATGTGATTTATTTTGATAGAATGTATAGAATATAGATAACAAAAACTATATGGTATTCATATAAATATATGTGTGCGATGTTGTTATCATTCCTCACACTTACTCTAATTCTGATAAACATGCCAAAGTGAAAGTAATTCTCTAATTACTAACCCTTTCCCAGCTCCATCATTCTTTTCTTATGCTCTCCATAGTAAGGCTATTGAAGAATATTAATTGTAAAGATGCTCCAAGAGACGAGAGCTTTTTTCCGATAAAAAAAATATTTTCTAAGCCATATTGAAGTCACGGATAACTTTTATTCCTATCCAAAATTAAAAAAAAAAAAACGCAAAGTCGTTGTATAGAAACCCCGCATGACTATATGGTCATGCTCATCCTTTTATTACCGTGTAATATTGAGTACGGACAGTAGTAAGGACAAAAGTGACCGCATGGGTTCGCAAACATTCGGGGTTGAAATATAGCTAAACGTGATTTTTTTTAATATATTTACAATTTGACTTCTTTAGATCAACATAATTTCAATACAAATATATTAGCAAAATGACTGTAAATAATTTGATGTTTTTTTAAAAAATAACTAACAGTTTCAAAAAGTAAATTAAAAAAAAACGGAAATTCAAAAAATCACATGTGCTTTTGGAGACCGTTCCTGTTCCTACGGCTGATGACTTACTGTAGTCCGTACCCTTCTTAACCAAATATGAGCAAAAGCAACGATATTCAGGTAGAAAAAGTATGAATAGTGGGATCAATAGACAACGGTGTTTTGTGTGACCATATGGTGACGCTCGTCCTTGGAGGGTTAAGAGTCACAAAAACTATGCAAGTATGTATAATATTTTAAAAAATGATTGGTAATTAGCTAATCATTCTCTCGGGGTGCGAGAGGGGTCGAAGCTTTCTGTAATCACCTGTTCCATCCGAAGAATGGAGCCAAGGTCCAGATGAGAGCGAAAGACCAGATGAACAGAATTCTCAGCATGGCTCCTTTGTTTGTAAGAGGTTGAGCAGCTAGACCCTTGACGATGACGTTGTAACGGTCGAAGGCGATCATCGTCATGGACCAGATGGATACGCAGCCGAAAAGAGATCCCAGGCATCCGTAGAGTTCGCACATGAACGGACCTAATGACAAGCACAAGAATTGTTTATTTATTATGGCAAAACCACGTCTCTGCAGTTTAAGATGTGTGGGTAGCCTTTAACCGATTTTGCTTTAACTTGCTTTGGTTGTATATCTATCAAAAATAATTTTGAAGATAAAAACAAGCAATCAATGGCTGTTTTGATAAAATAGAAGACAAATTATGCTATGTCATGACGGATCTAAAAGAAAGTTCTCCCAAGTATATATAGGCAAAATCAATCAAGAAATCTATTCCAATCCAACTGATGTGATAATTTTTACATTGATTCGCCTTATTTTAGAATTCCCAGCACTTAATTATTACAAATAGCTTTATTAAGTTCATGAATTATGAATCAAAATTTACGAGATTTCATTATTCTGTGACCCAGATCCCATTTTAATAAGAAATTGGAATGATATACGCACCTAATACCCAGGTTTCATTGTAGCAGTTGATGACCATTGGTGGAGACATGCAGAACATCATCAAGAAATCTGAGAAGGCCAAGTTCACCACCAAGAGATTGGATGGAGTTTTCAGTGACTATGGACAGAAATATACAATCAATATTCAAAAACATTCCTCTTGTTCTTGTATTGCATATGGTAGAAATTACTCTACCGGTATTATTGCCGCTGTAATTCCGATATTTTTCTAGCACCAAATTACTGTTTTTGATTTTAAACAATAGCGATATTACGGTAATAGAATAAAGTACAGTTATACAGTGACTAATCTCTCAACAAGCTTTTAATCCGAGAAGCTATTATGCATTATTTTTTATTTGTAAAAATATCCGATCAAGAATGACAGATTCGAGCAAAATGAGTAGGCCTTTTTAATTATGACCATGTTTTGATTCAAAGAAACGATAAATTTAAGAATATCATATTTGTATGCATGTGGTCAAAACTTGATATATCTATCCGGTACCGCAGTATCTAGTGGTAATCATTCAAAGAAGTAAAAATGTAGACTTACCTTTTGTCCAGAGAAAATGTAGATAACCATGCCATTGCCAATAACTGAAACGACCCCCAAACAGAAGATCGTGAATCCTAGAAGTCCGTGCCAAAGTGGGTTCATGGGAGGGAATTGATACCTAAAACACAAGAAGAATTCAAGAACGTGAAATGTCTATTACTCCAATCGACTAATATCGCAAAAGGAAGAATGGAAAAGCTAAAGAAATCCGTGAATTCTCAATCCTGAATCCGAATTTCTACTCGATTTTATGGTGAATGTTCAATCTCGGGATTGGAAAAACTACCAACCCTTAAATACCGGGATTACAAAAAGGGTCCTGGATTGGATTCCCTAGCATAAACCTCTTTGAAATGTCACTTGTTTTATAGCATTAGGAAATATAGAATTTTAAAAATTCAGTGCCAGATTTCAATAATTGAGCTCTCTTAATAAAAACACTCAATTCAATGGTTGTTGACATCAAGATCGTATAAGTTACAAATGATTGGATTCGTAGTAGTGTGATACGAACAGTCAATATGGAGGCGGTGGGTCTAATTATTAGAGATCAGCTACCACTCTGAATTGTTGCCTCACTGATACATATATTTTAACAGTTCTGTGTTCCCTTGCTTACCAATGAGCGTCGACCATGTGGAGCATGTTTGGAGGAACCTTGTCGACGACAGTGATGTTGGCGGCGCCATAAGCTGCTGCCTGGGCGCCCCACGCTTGCAATGCGCTGTATCCTGCCACACCGGTCGCCATCTTTCAGCTTATGTGTATCTGGCTTACCTACAACAATAACCATCACATTGCCACACCAATTTCACCAAAGATAGAACTTACAATAAGCCAAAGGTTGGAACACTCGTGAAAGATTGTGCAGAATATCTCTTGAAAGATTCACTAATGATTCATACACCATCGTTAAGCGCTTTAAAATGTCTGTAATGAATGCCCAAAGATCAGAGCTAAGATTTGATTTTAATGCACTCAACGGTGCTGGAGACATGGTGATTTGTTCCTCGGAAACCTTCTTTTGATTGGGTTGAGTTAAACAAAAAGGAACCAACTCCAGATTAGCAAGCAGAATGTAGATATTGAGTTTCAATATTTAACCATGCTGTTTGTACCTGGTACCTTTACCATAGCAAAAAAATATGACATTTAGAGTTTATGCCCGCTAATCAAAAAGGAAATAATGTATAATAGATAAAACAGAAACTATTAAATCGGTACCAAAAGTACACTATTCACAAATCCAAATTGAATGGTACAAACGTTTAGAATAGTCCTAACCTGAAACCCTCTGTGGTCTAACAGTCAAGAGGTTAGCACTAGCGATCAAGCTGGTCTTGGTTGAAGTCCCAGTAAATTAAAAATCACATTTAAAAATAAGATTTTGACCATGGGTAAACGTTTGTCATATCTATTCTTCCCTGAACTGATCTCAAGTGACTTGTAAATCTCTAGCCGAGTCTATCTTGGGTGATTTTTCAATTAAGAGTGCATTAGCATTGGATTCAACATCAAATATTTATTTTAAAAATTAAAGAAAATATATCAAAACAGAAAATAGCGAGGAAGTAAAACGACTGTTGTGAAGATGATCCGTTACTAGGTTTTATGGAAAAATAAATACCAGTTTTCGAATTATAACATTTTCTAAAAGTCAATTTTTACAAAATACTGAAAATTTAAACAAAATAGCGAAAAAGCTTTTACTGTCTACAATTGTATTCGTTATTTCTCGTTAGGAAATTTGTCCTTAGAAAACACAAAACATTTTTAAATGAAGCTAATTCTAATATTTACTGTCAAACTTCATGTTTCATCTAGTTTTATTTAAGTTTAAATATCAATGTTTTTAATGAAATGGTAAAAAAGTCAATAATAATTATTATGAATCAATTGATATTGAAAAAAACCGGCGCTCGAATGTTGCAAATTTAACTGAAGACCCGGTTTTATGTCGGTTGTCGGTTTTTCTTTGAATGCTTACCTGAGTTATGATAGGTGAACAAAAAATGCCTGGGCACTGAAGAAAATCGAAAGGAAATCGAACTACTTCAGTTGTTGACGGCCAAGAGCACGTCGCCAAGATACTGCTGAAGATGTGACTCGAAAGCTACTCGACTTCTCTGGGGACTGCCCCATCTTTTTATACCTCACGAAACACAGGCGATCGATATCATCAGCTTATAATTTAATATACAGACTTACTCGTAAGATTAAGAAAACATACGCACGTTAATTTTCGGCGTGGTGGCTTTAGGGGGCGTGGGTCACACGTGCGGTGACCGTGTGTTCTTCCTTTATTTGGCCGGCCTTTACTTTAGACATACCCAGTGCTTTTGTTTACCATGCAACGCGGCGGAACAGCGTTCCAACACCCTTTTTCATGTTTCAAATCAACTCAGAGTGGCTGAGCATTTAACCGCTTTTCGCTTAAAAAAGATACTTCCACCTTTGCCGATCATTTAATTCTTGAAAACCATACGTTTAATTTTGACTCAGGTATTGATTTGTTACATACTAACAGGGGCGAGTTTAAATTATTTTACCAAGAAATCTTAGAGATTAATCGAGCTCAGCTTAACAGTTTGCCAATTTTAAACGAGCAATATTATCTACCAAATTCTCCATTGTTGTACCCCTTTTAAATAATTGTAATTTTATTAATAATTCAAGCACTTGCTATCATTAAATATTAATTCAAAGGCTTAAAAACAAATCAACTCATTAATAGTAGGTCGGATAAAACCCTAGATTTATTTTAAACATTCCTATGTTATTATCTGGTCATTAATATTTTCGAAAAATCCCCATAATTATAACAAACCCACTTAATCCATTGAAAATTGTATACATTCAATTTTCGCTAATTTACATTTTAATAGCCTTATAACTTAGTGATCTACTTATATTTTTGTTTATAAACGATACAAACTGTTTACTACGCGTCAGTTCAAGTACATCCGTGCACTTGGAATGCCTGAAGATGCCGAAAGGCGAAACCCGGGTCGTTAGCGACAAAACTCATGGAAAAGTACAAAATTCAAACAATTCAAATTTGATATTGAAATTCCATCAAGCACCCTCAGTCAAAATACTTAAATAATCACAACATTTTATTATAACATTCAAAAAAATACTAGGTTCATAAACTTGCTCTGCAAACAAAACCCGGGAGATAATGCTTGATTTAGTGTGTTTTTTGTGTCACGCAGATTCCATTCGCATCAGATTTGTCTCTTTTGTTTATCAAAATCGTTGGACCACCTTTAACGCTTCCCAATTCTTAAAAAAAGTTGATCAGTGGTCACTCAGAGTAAGACAGGGCTGCCGTGACAGTATCACAGGTTTGGGTCTCAAAACGAACAGCATTTTTTTCAATCATTTTAAAAATGTAAATTTATCGACTCCTTTTTGAAGGCATGGGTGTTTGTGACATCTAAAAAATTTCCTCCCACCCTTCCAATCCTAATCGGGAAAAAGCTAGAGCGATTAGTTGACCACTAGTCTTGTGCTAACCACATTCTTGTATCTTTACTATCTTCGAAAAAAGATAGGTTCATTATCTGAGTAACAACCAATTATCGTAAAAAAACTTTTCTTGAGATGTCTCCATTAAGAAGCCACATTCTCCACTTTAGGAATAGACATGGATTAGAAAAAAGTCTTAAGTGAAAAGCTTGACAAGAAGTGAGTTCCAGCAACTTTATTTATCAAAAAAATTCCGACCCAGTCAAGTTTTACGTGAGGCCTAAAACAATCAAAGTCACCAAATGCTTTTTCAAACATCTGATATTATTTTCAAAAAAAATATGTAAAAGAATTACTATTTTGGATGCATTTGTATTTTTGTGTATAATAAACTGCGGCCCACGTAATGTTACAAAAACCGGCATGCGGCCCTGACTAAAAAAAGGTTGAGTGTCTAGCCCCCTTCCTGCGTCCAGTAGAAAGAAAAACCCAACCCTTATTTTGTATTTTATTTATTTTATTACAATCAATTTATTGATAAATAACCTCCGAGAGCTTGTCAAAATAAGCTTCTCAAAGATGCAGAACGCGTGTAATTTTTTTTACCACAATAACACAGTTATATTTTAAATTAAAAAATATTTTTCATCTAGTTACAGCCAAATCCATGGAAAGTCTTTTGAAAAATGTAATACATTTTTTAATAATTGTCCCTGTTCTTTCCATAAAATTATGGTCACCTTACTTACATATATGTAATACCGCAAGTAAAATGTAATATGATCGAACGGCATTGACAAATATCTTTGTTTTGATTTTTGTATTAAATTTTTATCACCAATTTCCCCTCCTAATGTGGAGCATATTATGTACAAAACTTTCAATATGTGATTTTTTCAAGAGTGAAAATTTCTAAAATTATGATTTTACAAACATTTGCGTAAATAATAAAATCAAGCCAAACTAGAATTTTGAAAACTTTTTATTTAATTATGAGTGAGTTAATTTAGAATCGCCAGCTGGGTGGTATTGTGGTCAACGTGTTTGGTTTCGGTTACGAAAGTCACCGGTTCCAATCCTGATACGTTTTCATAAACTAATTAATGAATTTCTGTACAAACGCATGAATTTATGTGATACCTTGAGTTCAAGAATAGCGAGAGTGATTAGCTAACCACTATTCCTGTCTTAATCATATTTTTCCATCCTTACTCTCTTTGGAAAAATGGTAGCTTGAGCAACGAATAACAAACAGTTCTCGTAAAAACACTTCTGTATAGATAAAATCCACTATGTATTCATATGTTTCCCATTGGTAGCGGACATGGTTAAAAAAATAGAAAATGATTCTATAGCATCTAACTCTTCTTCTTCTTTTACCATATTTGCTTCCAATGTGGAGCATATGGCAACGATGCACAGTGGCGGATTAAGCTCATAGAAGGCCCAAGGCGCAATAAAATTTGGAGGAACTGTTTTTCGGATAGATAACGTCAGAAAAATCCATGTAAAATAATAAAAATATGAAAAAAAAAAAAAAAAAAGTATATTGGTTGTATAATGTGGATCATTTATGAGGCCCTAAAGATTTGGAGGCGCCAAGCTTGCTCCTCATTTGCTAATCCGCCACTGACCACGCGGCATATTTATCATGCTACTTTCTTTACTTCCTCTTTTGACATGCCAGCATCCCTCAGTTCTGCCAAGTGATATATAGTACGCGAATGTAGTCCAATACGCCTATCTACCAGTCTAAAGAAGAGTCTACCAGGATTGAGGCCCTGCGGAGGCATCAGCCAGTTGCCAAGGTCTCTCCATGACCACCGCCATAACAGGGTGTTGTTTTGTACGTTCCCTGATCAGTAATCTCTGAGTTCCTCACGAAATCAAACCACCTCTGAATTCAATATTCAACGTAAGCAACTACATATTCTGGAAGCTAAAAATATACGGTCTTTCTGACTTTTCGTGAAGTGCCACGATTCACTACCGTAAAGCAGCATCAGAATGTATGCATTGACCAACATGTAATTACCATTTTTATAATAAAGGTAGAAATAACAAAATTTTAAGTGAACGCGAAATATTATTTTAGATATCAAATAGTTATAATAAATCTTATGAAAATGCATACTATGTTTTTTTACCTATTTCCTGGAATCAAGGTTTATTTCAACAGATACTTTTCTACGAGAATTGCTTGTCATTCAATGGCTCAACTTCTCTTTTTTCGAAGATAGTCTATTTAGAAAGGATAAGGCTAAGACTTTAACAGTTGTTGGCTACTCACTCTCGGAACGACCCATTGTTTTAAGATTGGAAGAGTAGCAGAGAGTTTTCAAACATCACAAACATTTGTGCCTTCGAACAGAATCAATAAATCTATTATATAAATTCCCTAGGGTACTCAACGTTGTACCCACAACCACCCGCTACGGCTTCACACTCTTCTTATAGGGTGTATTCCGTAGCGTAACAACGTTAGTCGTGTTCAAAATTTTGCCAGAAATGTCCCGAGAAGAAATTCTTCAAGACTTGGTTGCATGCACTACAGTGTGCAGAAATTAAATGTTAATTAATAATTAAGTGCAGTTGAAAATATGAGATTTCATCTATTTAACTCAACTCTTTTTCCAAATGACGCGGAGAATTCTTTAAATGCCCTATAATTTGCCTTCGATGCAACCAAGTCGGCATGACCGACGGGGCCGACAGATCCGACAGATAGTCGTATCGTCTTGAGCAATTTTTCCCGTTCGTTATTTAAGTCTGGACATTCCCAAAGGATGTGATCAGCATCCTGAATCATATATCCGCATTTACATTCAGGGCTATTTACTAACCGGCCAAGCTGGAAGAGCTTGGCAGCGAAGTAACCGTGGCCAGTTTTGAATTGGCTGGTCCAGAAATTAGGAGTCAGGACATTGGTTATCTCCATTCGCCATTTAACATTCGGAAAGAATTTAAAAGTTTGCCTCCCCTTAGAAGATTTCTCCCATCGAGCCTGCCAAACTTTCATTGCAGCTTCTTTCGCCACACTGCGCGCTGCAATTCTATGAGCCTTGTAATTGTAAGGGTCTGGTCGAGGAGGAGGCAGTAACTGAATTTCTCCCACCTGGGACTCAACACCTTTGTACAGCATAACTGTTGCGCCTCTAACTTGAATGTGCAGGTCCAACGGAAGTATACCAGCCAAGACCGGCAATGCATCCGTAGACGAGGATCTGTATGCTTTGGTTAGGGCTATCATCGCACTGCGTTGTTCACTTAGAAGGATTTTCTGTATCCATTGAACGGTGCATCTTTTGTACCATGTGCTAGCGGCGTAGCCAGTGATCCCCATGTATATGGCATCGTAAGCGATTTTAAGGGCACTAGATCTTAAGCCCCAATTTCTCCCTGCTAGACGTGAGATAAATCTATTGAAAAAAATGCT
The DNA here is from genome assembly GCA_030503985.1 of Himalopsyche tibetana. Taxonomy (NCBI): domain Eukaryota; kingdom Metazoa; phylum Arthropoda; class Insecta; order Trichoptera; family Rhyacophilidae; genus Himalopsyche; species Himalopsyche tibetana. Next base: position 911,454 of record JAPJYX010000052.1, on the reverse strand, counting down.
GTATTGTATTGGAACTTTAACCGTGAGATCCGTCACGGAAGGCAACGACGTTGACCACTGCACCACGGACCCGCCTTAGGATACAGCTCAATAAATCAATTAAAACATCAATATATGTAGTGGCGGATTAACCTATAAATGAACGAGGAGCATTTATGGGGCCTAATGATTTTAGGGGACTCAAAAATATCTTATAGTATATTAATATCCACATACTTTTTATCTTATCTGAAAAACATTACCATTTTTGTTGCGCCTAGGGTCTCTCATGTGCTTAATCCACCAGTGAATATACCGACAATTATACTTCGGAATTCAAGCCCGAGATGGCGCAATTGAGATGAAAAATTCAAACAACGTTGACGTCTTGAATAAGTACAGTAAGTTTTAAGAGGGTTGTAAAAATGAAAAAGGCCATATTTGTATGTTTTTTTTATAATTTTATTACATTATTTTTAATTTTATTTATCGATCAGAAACAGTTTAACTCATCGCGAAAACTTTCAAACGTTTCAGTTAAAAGTAGGGATTTTGAAGTCTCGGCTATTTTCATGTTCCAGAAAATTCTCGCAACTCGAGACCGTAGTGTTTTTTTTATATTAAAACGTATATTTATACGCATGAATTACATGTAACATTCTTTGAATATGTGTATATTTTTTTAAAACTACCTAAATAATTCAAAATGCATGCAAAGTTGAAGTTAAATATTATTAAATACAACAATGTTGTATTGTAAATAACTAACATTTTACAATACATCATTCGAAGTCATTTCTTTGATTTCGTATTGTCAATGAAACCATTTCATTCGACAAATAACACATTGGGTCAGTAAATGTATTATTATTATCCCAAACTAGGTACCATTTGCTACACATCCGCACAATGGTCATATTTTTATTTTAAAATAAAAAGATTGAAAGTTTGTCACCCCTTTTTATTTCTTTCCGATTCAGAAACATTATTTAAAATAATGCTTTTAAAATATAACGACTCTCAAATTATATTCGTTTTGAATCTATTTTTATACATTTTTTAGGAGTTTAACAAGTCTTAAGTTTCGGATTGTTTTATTTAAATATCCCGGGAATCTTGACTGTCAAATAGCGTCGATTTCCCGGGAATTTATCTCGAGTTGTCTCGCCACAGCATCCCTAGTTGAAAGAGACCGGCCCTGTTTGTTTTATAAAATTTTGGATTCTAAATTATGTTTAAAAAAGAATTAACAGAAAAAGCTTTATTTTTTTTTACACAGTGGATGCCTTTTGGTCAAAGATTGTGTGATGAAACGTTACGTCGGAGGGACAGGGCACAAAACTTGCTAAAATCATGTGACGTCTTTTATGAACTGAACAATGGGGAAGAATGAATGAGTCCTCGAAATTAAGTTGATATTTGTTCATTAATTAATTAAAATTCCAGGTTTATAAGCGCAAGTAAGTAATGCACTGGAGCCAGGCAGCATATTTCCGTTTAGGATAAATATCATGTTTTAATGACATTAAAACCCTCCAAGGACGAGCGTCACCATATCGACTGTGGAAAGGAAAAAGGACGTAACCCACACATATCAAATTTTACAGGAGGCGCTAAAAACGTGTTTTGATGATTTTGTGACATATGCAAATTATGAACTATACACAACCTTGAAGTGCACGGTAACTTCTAAGCTGGTGTTTAATTGACATAATCTAATATTAATTTTAAAAATTGACTCGGAAAAACCGTTATTTCAGTGTTTTTTCTTGGTTTTAATTTTTTACAAGGTCATCTTTTTCAAACTTAAAAGCTAAATTTAGATACTAATTTGGCATTTTCAGCTTCCATCCTTTTGATAGAATGTGTGTCAAGTTGTATACATTGTGATTATCGTAAAAAAGCTGTTTTGGAAAATGCAGGGTCAAGTCCTTTTTCCTTTCCACAGTCGATATGGTCACACAAAACACCGTTGTCTATTGATCCCACTATTCATACTTTTTCTACCTGAATATCGTTGCTTTTGCTCATATTTGGTTAAGAAGGGTACGGACTACAGTAAGTCATCAGCCGTAGGAACAGGAACGGTCTCCAAAAGCACATGTGATTTTTTGAATTTCCGTTTTTTTTAATTTACTTTTTGAAACTGTTAGATATTTTTTTATAAAAACATAAAATTATTTACAGTTATTTTGCTAATATATTTGTTTTGAAATTATGTTGATCTAAAGAGGTCAAATTGTAAATATTTTTTAAAAAATCACGTTTAGCTATATTTCAACCCCGAATGTTTGCAAGCCCATACGGTCACTTTTGTCCTTACTACTGTCCGTACTCAATATTACACGGTAATAAAAGGATGAGCATGACCATATAGTCATGCGGGGTTTTTATACAACGACTTTGCGTTTTTTTTTTTTTTAATTTTGGATAGGAATAGAAGTTATCCGTGACTTCAATATGGCTTAGAAAATATTTTTTTTATCGGAAAAAAGCTCTCATCTCTGGAGGGTTAATAAAAAAATGTTTTAGCTGACTTATGGGGTCTAGTGGTATTAGCTTTACCCTAGCAATCAGATGGATCCGTGCTCAAATCCTGGAAAGGTAACAAAAGAATTCAGACTATAATTCGTTAGTTCATTTTCATAACACTTTTCTGTACGGCTATTTGGCATAAAACGTATCCCCATTTCGACATTTACTAAATGATTTCAATAATTTTGAAATATTAAGTTTTGTTTAATATTTGGAATCCAATAGTAATGTTACTAATATCCACGGAACTCTACATAAAGCAGACCTGAAAACACTTTAAAAAAACATTATTATGTGGACCAGGGCTGTAGAGCCGTGAAGAAATAAGACGACTCCGTTTTGTAAGCTTAGTAGCGTGCAGTGACGCCACTTTTGACCCTAGTATTTTGAATACACATTTTTTTTAAAAGAACGTGAAGTTATTAGTATTTTTCGAGCACAGTTCCAGTTAAAACACTCCGATTCCCACAGCCCTGATGTAGACACATAGAAGGTTTACACTTACTAAAAATCTGACATGACATTTTAAATAGGCAAGGTTGTAATAAGTTTGAATCAATGCCGTTATATACATCCAGTAAAATGTTCTACTAGCGATAGTCTCGGTCTCGTTGATTTTTAAATACCAGCATATTACCGGTTAATTCAGTTTTCCAAAGTTAACAACTTAATCGGTGTGTAATACCTTAATTACTTTGCATATGAGTGTGTTGTTTATTATGTCTGGATAATTTTGAAATCATAACAGTTAATAATTAGGATTCATTGGTGAGTTACAATAAGGTTGCAATAAAACAATACAAATGTATTCCTTGCATGCTGGGATTATTTATTTATATCAATTAATTAAATACAATTAGAAAAAATTTGCTATTGACATCAGCCAAGACAGTAATAAATGAATGTTAACGTCTTGCGCTCCATTAGCCAGGATAATACCATCTGGACAACTAATAGCACGGTCCAATCTCCAGGATAATGTCTTTTGTAGTCGGTCTCTTTGAAGCTTTATTTTTGGTATTTCCCGAAATATTTCCGGGGCATAATTTTACAATAGTGCACTTAAGGGATTAAAAAATGCAATAATTTTTTTAAATATGAAAATTACAGTAGAGAGCTGCCTTATATGTTGATTTTAATAATATTTGAAGTCTTTACCTGCTTTGTATAAATAAGTTAGTTGTTTTATCTGGAAAGGCTGTATCCACATCTTGTGGGCGTTAGAGTTGTATGAAGTGTTGTGACCATCATTTTATTAAGTGAAGGAAAAAGCAATTTCAACGAAATATATTTTTGACTACCATGAATCACTTGAACAAATTTTTACAGAATATAGTGATAACGATGCGTTCAGTTGATATAAGTGCACTATATGGTGACATAGTAAATAAAAATGTTGGTCATTTTTAAATTTCTGTTATGATACTTTAGAAAGCTTCCAAAATCACAGTTATAATGATGATTTATTTTTTATTTGATAATTTTGACATCATATATATTTTAATAATAAAAATACATATTTGAGCAAAGTCAGACTATGGGTATATTAATTCGCTTTTTTCACATTTCGCTTCCTTAACGATACATATTTGTATACGTTCTGACCTGATTCATGATTACATCATGAATTGTTTTCAATTTATTTAATAATTTATCTAATCCAACTCCGGGAGCTGAATTCCACTTTGAGAAAAAAGCTTTAATTGAAGACGGGAGAAACTATTTCATGTCTAAAAAATAATCAAATGCTTCTTGCTTGAAATGAAAAACGAATTGTTACCATGTAAACAAATAACGATAATATTGTAAAAAGAGCCGGCTGCGTGGTAAGTGGTCAATGTTCGGGTTTGGTTACGGAGGTCACTGGTTCGAATCCCAGTACTGACAGCTAATAAAATTTATAAGCTGTCAGCACTGGGACAATAATTAATTTTATACAATCGATTTATGGATTTCTGTTTGGAGACATAAACGTATATGATGTTTTGAATTCTTACCTATCACCTATCACATCATACAAAACGGAGTGAGAGCGATTAGCGTGAGTGTGTTCGAATAAAATACAATGAAAAGGGACATTGTATTTTTGTAGAACTTATGGCAACGTTATTTATATGAAAAACTTTCAGAAACACCGAGTATTTCTAAACATCAATATTGTTATCTATTCCAGCCTTTTGGGATGATCTTACATTGTTTCCAACATTGACTTCGAGGAAGTAATCAATATAAAACAAAATTTTAGCCAATAATAGCAAACTGTAGGTACTATATTTTTTAAGAAGGACTGCTAGCATAATGCGATTGGGTAGGAATGTCGGTACGTTGTAAAATTAATTACCCCAAAGACGGGCGATGTCTGTTCTTGGACCCTCACACAATACGGTGGTCGTAAAAACGTTCATGCTAAAATATTTCTAAAGTAAATCGATAATAAAACCCCATTTTTTTCAAAATATCGCCTTAAATAATACAAGAATGGTTTATTTTACAATCCGTGATAGCTTAGTGAATATTTTAGCTCAAATTAGTGGAATTTAATTACGTTTTCGAAGAAAATTATACCAAATATGATACGCGTTATTATGGTCACCATTGGAGCTACACAGATTGTCTCAAAAATACGTTTGACTTTTTGTTTAAAACCGTACTCAATTTGCTGGTAATACGAGTAAAATCTGGACCCAGAGTAGACTATTGGTATTGAGTAAATCTAGTGAGAGTGCAAAGTGTTAACATGTCGATTTATTACAAACGCGCCATCTTGCGTCTCGTCAAAGTCTGCAGGGTCGTCCGGCAAAAAGTGCCGGGAGAAAACTGAGGGCTGTTGAACCCGACAGCAAAGACAGCGCAGAATGACAAATAAAAAATAAATGAAACCCGCGCCTTATTGGCGAGTCACAGGTAATATTTAACGTTCTAACTTATTCACTATGTTTATCATTTACAAGAGCGGCCCGTTCTCCGAGCACGACGAGCGTGTGCAATGTTTAAACACTATGACGAACCGTGTTTTCAAAATATGCATTTGACACCACTAAGGTAGGAATCAAAATATAATAAACAATAAAATTCCCGAGTTGGGGAATAAAAAAAAGAGTTTGGTAACCCTGAATATAGAAAACCCAGAGGTGGCAACATCGGCGTGAATATTTTGTCCACAAACACGGTCTGTTAAAGCGTTTGTCATCTTATAATTTGTTCTTAATCTAATCGTTTGATCATTATACGAGAGTTACCGTTTTTTGCCATTTTTATCGTCAATTTTTTTTTAACTTACGTAAAATTGTACTGATATGTGAAGGCCGAAGACTTTGCAGAGAGCCGTGTCAATTTATACGTCATCCACACGCTAATTTGGACTGTTTTATAATGAAATTACATCTTTGTTTTCAAGTATCGATATACCAGAAATACAATAGACGGTAATTAATTTTCTATTAGTCTATGGTAATTTATTTTGACTTGCAACACTCATTACCGGATGTCAAGAAAATTCAAATATTGAATGCGGCAGCCATCTTACATGGTATAACACTACGACGTATACAATGAAGATTACCGCATGCGTTTTGGCGGATGAACTAAAGAGCAATGGCAATATCTCCGTTTCGGTTTAAGGTCCTTCGTTATAACAGTGCAATATTTAAGCGCCGCAGGATGTTGGGAGCGTTTGTCGAACGAGTGATGGTATACATTTTAATGTGTTGTTGTAGTTTACGCAGCCGGCTTCTCATCTGAGACGTTGGTGACACCTGAGGCGACTGATCCTGACTCGTCTGGAGACGCCTGGCAGGAGAGAGAGGGGAACTTCTTGTAAAGGGCTGCTCTGTATTTTGGATGGCTAAAAAAGAGAAAACACATTTAAATAATAATAGAAAAATCTAGAAAGGTGCCAACTGGAAAACTTTAAGCAAGAAGAGAGGCTTCTAGATTTTTTATTCAATTAAATTAACAATATTTACTCTTAAAGTTGCGATTTTATTGTTTCGTTTATGTTACAATGAAATTGAAAAATTCTACAAATAATGATAAATACCTGATGCCGTATACGATGGGGTTGTAGACAGCGTTGGCTTTGGCGAAGAGTGATCCCCAGATGGTGGCCAGGGGGCTGATGGGCATGCTCTCGAAGACTCCGGCGTAGTTGATTACCAAGTAAGGTGTCCATGCCATGAACCACAGAGAGATAGTCATCAGAGCGACCTTCAGAAGACACAAATGAATGGATATTATTAATATGCTATCGAGTGTTGTTTTTTGGGTTCTATCTTGCCTACCATGTTTTAAGAAGATTAAACCTAATGTTGTTTCCATATAATTAAGCTTTTGTGTCATGGAAGATTCCTTCATATGGCAACATTAAATTCAGTATATTGTATTCTTGAAAATTAACTTTAACTGTTTTTTAACACTGGTCATTGTAGAGATACTTTAGCAAAATATTTGAGACCAGAAGTTTGATTTCATCAGGATTTAGGAAGACAAATTATTCCCCAAATATAAAACGCAGAAATGGACCTGGCTGGAATCTTGTCTATCTAATATTCCAGTAAAGCTGACAATGAAAGTTAGAGGCACCATAACTGACAGAAGACACTAAGAAGTAGATTCAAGTATCATCAATTTACCTTAGCCAGTTTGCATTCAGCGCTCGTGTTGGATTGCTCGGTTGTCCTCAAGGAGGCGACGTTCATCTTCTTTGCTTGTTCCCTCATGTTCTTTTCGTGGGCTGATACGGCCTGTACAATGAAGAAGTAGGAGTAGATGATGAGCAGAAGGGGGGCAAAGTAGACGAATACGGAGTAGACGAGGATGTAGCTCCTGCTGAACCAATCCTTGGACAGATAATCGGTTCCGCAAGCGGTCATGTTTCCTTCTGGCACATACCTGTGAAATGAAAAAGCACACCGTGAAGTTTCCTGATGGGTGTAAAAATTGAAAATTTATCCCCATTATCCAACAATGCAATTGATATAAGAATAAAACTTTTCAATTGTATACATATTTTGATTATCTTCTATAGTCATAATAATTTATAATATAATATTTAATTGTAAGCTGACATCCCCGCACTATACTTATAGTATTATATATGAAGTGTAATCAAAATATTGTATAAGTTAATCTTCTTTCAATCACCTGTTCCATCCGAAGAATGGAGCCAAGGTCCAGATGAGTGCGAAGGCCCAGATGAAGAGGATTCTCAGCATAGCTCCGTTGTTTGTCAGAGGCTTAGCAGCAAGACCCTTAACGATGACATTGTAACGGTCGAAGGCGATCATCGTCATTGTCCAGATGGATACGCAGCCGAATAGTGATCCCAGACATCCGTAAAGTTCGCACATGAATGGGCCTAAGAGATAAATATTTATTTAATACATCTTAAAGATGGGTTTAAATAAATAAAAGTTTCAACGAATTTTGGATAAGAGTGTTCCATGTTCAATCTCTCATTGGGTTCAATTGTTTGATGATAGTTGTAGATAGTTAAAATAATCAAAATATACGAAAAATCTTGATTTAGTACAAATTAAATCGCTACTCAGAAGATTAAGAATAGTTTGAACAATAACAAAGTAAAAACTATTAAGTGAAGATGGAGAAGATTGTCAACGCACCTAATATCCATGTCTCGTTATAGCAGTTGATGACCATGGGGGGAGACATGCAGAACATCATGAAGAAATCTGAGAAGGCCAAGTTCACAACCAGGAGATTTGATGGAGTCTTCAGTGACTGTTAGCAGAGACATTAAATAATAACTAAGTATATTGTAATGTTAAAGATTTTTTTCGACACCTTTAATTTGAGATGAATACAGAAAGTATTTTAATCTGATAATAGACAAAAAAAGATCAATTACAATTCAATTTTGACATAGAATCGGCCACGAAAAAATATCCGGGCAATTAATTTTTCATGTGCCACAGAGGTTAAAAGTTTTGCGGATTATGGTATAATATCTCACGAGTATAGACAAACAAATTAATGTTTTGAATTGAATTACTTCAATCAAAATACGCTAGTGTTAATTTGTTTAACATTAAGCCATTAGGAGTTTATAATGAAATTTAATTTCATCCGAAATTGACTTGTAAAATGCGAAGCCTTTCGACAAACTCTTTGCGGAAAACTCACATTAAATTTGATGCTATTAAAACAATAATCTAAAGATGTACGTACTTTTTGTCCAGAGAAGATGAAGATAACCATGCCGTTACCAACAACTGAAACGAATCCCAAACAGAAGATCGTAAATCCTAAAAGTCCGTGCCAAAGTGGGTTCATGGGAGGGAATTGGTACCTGAAACACAAGAAGAATCCAAGAACGTGGAACATATTTCATTTCTTTATTTAATGAGCTCTTGAAAGTTCCATTTACTTTTAAGAAGTAGAGTTTTTCAATCCATAAAGAATCGAAACTAATTCTCAAGTTAAAAAAAATGACTTTTTTCCATTAAGCAAGCTGATGTTAAGCGGTCATAAATGCATTCAATAATAATTATATTATTTTTCATGTTTCTTAACGGTGAGTGCAAAGGTTTACAGTGACATCTATAATTAAGACAAATTGTTAAATGATTCATTTAAAAGCATTCGTGGGATTGATAGAATATAGCTTCATAGGATTTTAGACAACATCTTTGATGATTTAAGAATTCCTTATTACTATTTCAATAACAGTTATCTGTAAAAAATGAACGGGGAGTCAGTGGCGTGCTTCAGGATTGACCAAGATAAGGTGAACCCCATCACAAAAAAACTCTTTTATTGTGACATATTTAAGTTTACTTGTATTCACAATTGAAAGGTTAATTCGATCTTTGTTTTCGTATGTTTTAAACAAATTCTTCGGTAAAGTATGAAACTGCAAAATCGAATCCAAATTGTCATCAGTTATCCTATTTTTATGAACCGATTGACTCTGACTTCATCAAAGAACATGCTCACATAAGTTAAATTAAATTCAATTAATATGTACAATATTTTAATTTTAAGATGAAACATTCGAAGGCCTCAAAAAACTAATGGGCTGTGATGATCTAAAGATATAGTATGTAGATCTGTTGGTCGTAACTTCAATGTCTGATTGAAAGAACTAGTTTCCTGTGGAGTATCGATGCTTACCAATGAGGGTCGACCATGTGGAGCATGTTTGGCGGAACCTTGTCGACGACAGTGATGTTGCTGGCGCCATAAGCTGCAGCATGAGCGCCCCATGCCTGCAACGCGCTATATCCCACCACACCGGTCGCCATCTTTCAGCTATGTGTATCTGGCTTACCTACAACAAAAACCATCACGTTACTACTCCAATATCATCAAATATAGAACATAAAATAAGCAAAAGAAGGGAATACTTGGTGTGAGGTATGTATTCATCTCTTGAGCGTGCAGCCACACAGTCTTAGAACTTACAACTCTTGAGAACGAACTCTTTAGTGGACATATTTTGTTACCTGATTACCATCGGTCACAAATCACATCACGGCGTCTTCCCAAAACATTATGAATACACTCAACTCTTTTTTTTACACAGTAGATTGCTTCAAAAAAACCGTGTAAAAAAGTTATGAAATTAATAGTAAAATTGAAAATTGGTTCCCTCAAATTAAAAAACTGTGTTATTGGAAAAAAGAACACTGTGGTATAAAAAAGGGCAATAATGAAGACGGGGATTTTGATGACGGACTGGACATAAATCGCTTTCATCGCTTGAAATGTCTGACACGTGTAATGTGCTAGTATCTAATGAAAACTTTTGTTAGTTATTACTGTATTTTGTTGACGAATTTCTTGTTATTATGGAATCCGTTATTCGCTTCTGTGTTTTTTTGTTTCTGGGAATCGTGCTAAAACAAATGATTCGTGTAAAAATATAGTATCTGTTCTTTTTGGTGGAGTCACCGATCAGAACGTCGAGACAAAATCAAATTAGGGAGTGTATTTACTTTGGAATCATTTTAACACAAAGAAATGTTGTATCCTGCCGATCCGGTCCAAAAATTTCATTCAACCTCTATAGGTATATCTTCTTGCATCAGGTTATATTCAAGTCTAGTTTCTCGAGAAATAAAAAAAAAATCTGAATTCTAGAGATGTAAATATTCCGAGAAGTGTCGAGATATAAAAAAAGCTAGAGAAATCACGATGTTTAAAGACGGATTGCACTAGAAATATGATCCTGTGTGGGGTTTGAAAATTTGATTGTTCTCTATTCACCTGAGTTAAAATAGGTGAACGAAAAATGCCTGTGAGCACTGAAGAAAATCGAAGAGGAATCGAACTACTTCAGTTGTTGACGGCCACAAGGAGGGCACGTCGCCAGGATACTGCTGAGGATGTGACTTGAAAGCTACTCGACTTCTTCAGCCGCCACCTTAGCTATTTATACTTGACAAAACACGGACGATCGATACCAACCAGTCATAATTCAATATACCCTCTTACTAGTAAGAATAAGACAACACAAACGCTAATTTTCCATGGGACGTATTAGGTGAAATAATTTTATTATGTTTTGTGTCTTTCGTTTTGTGATTTAAAGTTAAAAACTAACCGTATAATACCAGTCCATTTTTTTATCACGGGATTTCAAAAAATATTCACCTACTAGTGTTTTTATTGATTGAATTGTGCATTTACTTTTGAACTCCAATAAAATAAATAAAGAATATCAAAGATTTAAGTTCTACAAATAATACACATATAGTTGATAGCTATTTCAGCTTACGCCCTCATCAGACTATATTTAAGCATACACCAACTTAACTATAAATCGGACATGGGCAAATGCGGCTCTTCATTGAGTTAAATGCGACTACCAATATCTTTTGATAAAAAATGTAGCATTTAATAAATTTATTATAAGATAGTTTTCAAAGTAAATAAGTTAAAATTTAAGTCATAATCTGTCAAATTGATTGAGCTTCTTTTGACGGTTTTAGTAACGGTGATGGATTCATTTTAAGTTTTTAAAAAAATCGGTCTCAGAGAAGCAATTGTCGACCAAGGTGTCCATTAAAATGGGCAGTGAATTAAGTGTTTAAATTACAGTGTCCATTTAAATGGGCTGTCAATACGGCTTTAATCCATTAGTTACATGTTTCCAAATCGGGATAGGTGGGACTCCGAAACTGCAATCCCTAGTTGTAGGTTTATAAGTTGGCGGTTACGTAATATAGAAAATAATTGTCTTAAGTTTTGCTCGAAGATATGGTTGCTCGAGTTGTCAACGAGATTAGTAAAATGATGCGCATATTACTGTACGAGTTTATTTACTAGGCAAACACTTATGATCGTGTCTCGTATATCTTATTTGACGACCCCTTCCAGTACACAAGCATAAGGACAGCACAAAAGGGGGGTCACGTCGTATATGGATTATTTTATTTAATATTTTAGACAGCTGTTTTGTCGACCTTTGAAACAAAGTAAGTATTTATATTTATCAATACCAATTCATTATCAGTTATCAATGCTAGAGATGAGAAAAACCGGTCCTGATTTCTTATAAATCACGTTAAATTAATAATTTAATACAAAATTATACCTTTTCAACAAGAATATACAATGGACACTTCTAAAAAAAAGTTTATTTGCAAGCACATTCAAATCGTAATCAACAACAAAAATCGATTAAAAATACCATTTTTCCTCATCGTTGTCAAAAAAAAAAGTTATAATAATGACACAAAGGAAATGCGTATTAATCTCTACAAAAACTTTTATAATAAACAGTTGATTTCAGTGGCGTAGATAGAAATTTAGGGCCCTCATACAAACGTCACGCAAGGTCTCCAAACGCAATGTGTTATATTGAGTATGTAGTCATTTGGACCCCTTTGTCGCTCGGCATTCGTTTTACTTAGTTTGTTTTAATGTTGTAGTTTTAGGTGTTTAGGTAATGTTCAATTTCATTTAAAAACTTTCAATGATAATTGTATTAAAATTTCGTATAAATAAATATCTATTTCGGCCCTGTATTTAAAGACGTACGACTTCTCATCTAATGCCATTATTTTTACACGTGATTGTTTTTCTTCGCTTACCTACTAACCAACTATTACAAACAAAACAAGGACAATCCACTACCCTAATAAGATTAAAATATTTCTTCTTTATTTAAGTACAAATACTTAAACGTCTACCTAGCTCTCAATTTAATATTTCATAATAATATTGATATTCAAATGAACGTTTGACATTTTATTATTTTTACGAGAAAAGAAATATGACTCGAGAAATCATTTGTTTTATAATTGTTTTTCGATAGCGTTAAATCTCATTATACAAAAGGGTTGTTTATTTATTACTAAATGAAATTCTTCATACAAACACTTTGAAAGCATAATACTCAAAGAGTCTTCGTAGCGTTTTGTCGCAACCGTAAAGCATTACTGGTAAAATGGAAGCGTTGAACAAATGTCATTTGGTTTTAATTGTGTACAGCTGTGTCCCAGACGGACCGCATTGAGTTAAATGTGGTGGTTTGATTTTGTGGGGAATTCGGAGATGAGGGACGCTTCGTCACGTCAGTGGTTATGGAGAGACGTTGGAACTGGCTGGGTCACGTGCTGCGGATGCCTCCGGAAAGCCTTAATCTTGCCTGTCTCTTCTTTCGACCGGTGGGATTCCGGTGTCGGGTATTATCCATAGGATGTACTTAACGGAACTGAGGGATGCTGGCATGTCATGGGTGGAAGCAAAGTAATTGGTGAGAGACAGGGAAACATGGAGGTGCCGCGTGGCGACCATATTCTCCACATAGGGTGCCAATATGGTCAAAGGAGAAAGAAGAAAATGTGTTATAGATATTTTTTTAAACTTTATTAAACAAATATAACATACATAGGCAAAATTATTCCTTTTTTTTAATAAACTTTATGAAATAAAATTAAATATACAAAAATGCCTGTGAGTATGAAATTTTATATTATTTAATTTTGGTAATATATTTTATTCCCTTTTTATCCGCTGGCTACTCTGGTTAAAAGTTTTTATACGCCGCCAAAATTTTAACTGTCAAAAAGCCCTATCTTTCTTTTAGGTTATAAACAAATTTGTAAACATTGTTAATCGTTGAAAAAAAAAAATCAATTCAATGCATGTGTAAAATTGAAGCATGGATACATCATTAGACATCGATCTAAGCGATGACGAGGAACAGATCACCGCTGAGGCAGTTTTAAAGATTTTAGAATCGGCTTGGTTGAACGAAAAGTTTGCTCCAGAAATCCTCCCGCACCGAAATGAAATGGTCGAATGCATGCTGGGTCAGATACAACACATGGAAGTAAACATAAACAAACTTCCGAAGACTGACATAAGAGTGTACGTTCACGAAATGGAACTGAGCCGAATAAAGTTCATGATTTGTAGTTATTTACGAACGCGCCTGAACAAAATAGAACAATACACTTTGCAAATTTTAAGTGAAGAGTCCGGCAGAATGGAGAGTGAAACGAACTATTTAACGCCTTCCGAATACGAATATGCTCAAAGTTATATGTCAGGCTTAAAGTCGTATCTGACGACCACCGTTTTGAGTAATATGCCCGGAAATATGCAGAACTTTGACACTAACAAAATGGCAATTCTGCCCAATTTAAATTCGCACGTATTTCTCAAAGCCAATGAAACAGTAAATGGTGTCGTTTTGGAAGGACTCAGTGCTGAACAGGACGAAGAAATTGATTTGGAAGGTACAATATTCGGCGCCACTTTAGCGTGTACTTTACTGTTATTTGTTCATTTGTTTTAAACGCATAGCAACATCATCTTCGTCGTTCTTATGCAGGCTATAATTTTTCCATTTTTAAATCCATGTTCGCTCCCAATGTGGAGCATATGGCATCCGGTCGCCCGCTGTGGTCTAGTTCAGTGCTTCCCAACCTGTGGGCCGCGAAATTCAGTAGAAAGTACAAAAATCTATATATTTAAGTCTATCAAATCGGTGTTTCCCATATTGGGGGGCGCGGAATTTCTTAGGGGGCCGCCGGATTGGATTGGAAATTGGATTCTGGGGGAAAAGTAGCAAATCAAGGATTTCGAATTCGTCGGTGAGCTAAAAAAAAAACGAGTTTCTGTGACAATCTGAGGAAAAAGTATACCAAATCGCAGATTTCAAATTCCTTGGTGAGCTAAAAAAAAAAACCAGTTACGGAGACAATTGAGGAGACAATTGAGGAGGGCGGCGGATTATTTTTTTTAGATTTAGGGGGCAGTGGAACGAAAAAGGTTGGAAAGCACTGGTCTAGTTGGTTAGAGCTTGCTCTACCGATCTGGTGGGTCTGGGTTCGTTTCCCGATAAGGTCAATGTCAAATTGGATTATTTTAATTTGAGATCTAAGCAGGGCTATGGAGTCGCTTGAAAAAAAGAAGACTCCGACTCCAGCTTTAAAATAATTAACGACTAACTCTGAGGAAAATTTTCAATAATTTCATTTTAACTTATATTTATGTATACCATCAGATCATCTTTAGTCAGTCAAGCATGAAATGTTAACACTTTTCACTAATTTGCTTAAATAGGCATCATTAAATATATTTTTCAAAAAAAAATCGAGCCACTCATTTTTCACGACTCCGGCCAAAATACCGCGACTCCGACTCCACAGCCCTGGATATAAGACATGGATGTTTGTGAAGTTAACTCTCCTTGAGTTAATCTCATGTGACTTACAAAAATTCTCATCGAGTATATCTCGTATGATCTTTCTACTACAAAAAAAATTTGACGCATTGGCGTAAGCTGTAATGTCAAATATTTTTTATAAAATTAAAATAAAAACCTATTGGAGGCATCTCAACGAAAGTTTTTCTACGAGAACTGTTACTCGGCCGCTCAACTTTCCTTTTTCAAAGAGAGCAGTACGGATAGAAGGATAAGGCTAGGACAGGACTAGTGGTTAGCTAATCGCTCTCGCTACGCCCAGTTATTGAAGGATCGGAAGGGTGAGAGGGAATTTTTAGACATCACAAACACCCATACCTTTGAACATAAATCGATTGACAAAATGCTATTTTTAATGGGGCTTGTACCCGTGAGACTTGTCATGGAAGCCAACGACGTTGACCACTGCACCACGGTTCCGACAGTCTATCTAACACTTTTCACATCACAAAAGCAGTAAACTTATAATTTGTTTTTATGCAATTTACATATATGTATGTTTAGATATATCAATAAATTAGTGTACATAAACTCATAGATTTCCCATTGTTTCAGTGGGATCCCAGCACATACTTCAGTACAAGGCGGTGGCAGATTTAGTGAAATCGGGCAAAGTTCAGCTGATATAAATATAGTGAATAAACTATATAAATGGAATTAACCCTTTTAGTCTCAGAGCGCTGATCTATCAGCCTGCATAGACTGGCTCTTTGATCTGTTATTTGAAAATCAATAACATAGGTTTTTGATGTTTTCTAAGTAAAACCCCTTTTCGTTTTAATTCCACATTTTTTGATAGAGATCAGGACCGCTTTCACTCGACACGAGCATTATCAACAGATAAGAATATAAACTGATAGAGGGCTATTTTAGGATGATAGTATATCGATTTACGTACTCATCAGTTGATACGTTGCCCGCTGTGGTCTAGGTCAGGGTTTCTCAACGGGGGGCCCTGGCTACAGCGTGTTCCAAGGGGGCCACAGAGATTTATTTTTGTGAAGGGGAGCCACGAGCAAATTTTACCACGCTGGTAATTTTAGGAAATCTGCAAATTCCTAAGTTTTTGAAATTAGAATTTTTATGGGAAGTCAAAAAAACGGAATGGGGGCCACAGAAAAATAAAGACACTCAAAAAGGGCCACAGGCCCAAAGAGGTTAAGAAACACTGGTCTAGTTGATAAAGGCTTGGCTGTATCAATCAGGCGAGCTGGGATCAATTCCCAGTAAGGTCAAATTTGAGTACTAAGATGTGGCGTGTCATGTCGATTCTCCCCGAGTTGATCTCGAGGGAGTTCCGAATTTCTCGTAAAGTCTATCTAGTATGATCTTTCAAGTTAAAAATATTTGGCACGTTGGCATTAGCTGTGATTTTTTTCAAATATTTTTTTTAATAAAATGCTTGTGATTAGCGAAACCGGTATCTATTAAAAATATGGAATTATTTCAATAAATTTAACACAAAGAATTGAAAGTGAACAACTATAAAGTGATATGAAATTTTTCGCCAATAGAGCATGTCTGTGAGACGTTTCGGCACAGCTTATAAACCCACTGGAAGATCAGCGCTCTGGGGCTAAAGGGGTTAAAAAAAACTCTAATATACAAGATTTACGGGTGCCATGTTTACCACAGTTAGGTGCGTTATAGTATCTACCAATTCGAGGTATTTTAACCTTTAAACGCCCGTGTTCAATAAGACTAATTGCCTGTTAATAATTTTTTTGTAATATTGCCTTTCAAAAGTTGGTCAGTTATCGAAATAACCAGTGCTGTGAAATCTTTAAAAAAACACTCCTTCAATTTTTTACAATTTATCGTCTGGTATAGAAATAGTTCAGTTTCTGCATTTATTGCACCAGTTTGGCGAACCAAAAACATCTTTGTTTATTGGTAATAGTTATTCATTTTATTTTCTACTTCATGTTCTTGTAAGATAAATTTCTCATCAAGTTTATCTTATATGATTTAAAAATATTTTGAGCATAAGCTGTAATGTTGAATATCTTTAAATTTTTTATTAAAATATAAATTAAATTATAATTTTCCATCTTGAAACCATTACTTATGTAATCAAATATATTAATTATATATTATCCTCTCTGATCTGCTAGGTACTGAACGGTAAAAATTCAGAGTCACTATAAGGTAGTGGTTCTCAATTGCGGCCACCAACAGCTTCATAGTTAATAATGATATGTAAAATTATGTATTTTATTGAATATCAATATTATATTTTGTTGATTCATATTTTTAATAAATGGAACTGCTATTTTTATTAGATCCCAAAACAAAAACTTTGTGCGGCCACAGTTAAAAAAAATCGTGAGAACCACTGCTCTAAAAACTGTTGGGCGTTTAGGGGATAATTTTCCAAAGAATTTAAATGTTGTACAATTTTGTCTTCCGATTAATAATAGATGAATCTTATATTACCCGATAAAGGTGAAAATTTTGGTTTGCAGGCCTTTTCAGTAATTCAAAAAGTAACTGAAAACAATCGCATCTTGTGTAAAAAAAATATGCTTTTATTACACATTTAAATGTTAAACTGGATTTCGCTGATATAAAAATTGTGTTATCTCTTGAGAATAGTGGAACCATGTATCACGGACTTAATTCATTCCACGTAAATGATATGAAAGGTTCATTGAAAAAAATGCAGTTTCTTATAGTATTAGCGAAGTCGTATACACATCCAAGTAAAATTGAATCAAAGTCAAATATCTTCAAAAATTATGAAACAATGCATTCATTGTTTTGAATACTGTTTAAATTTACTTTGTTTTTACGAAGAAGATTTTAATTTCAATTAAATTCTGTGTTTTTTTACAAGACATATATAACTTGAAAAGTGAAACAGTTTTGTATAATTTAAGGAATTGTTTGAACCTTCGCGTGATGGAACTTCAATAGCAAATTTAACCATACACTTACAGCCTTGGATTTGAATTTGACTTTGTCTAAAGATCAGTATCTTCAAACATTCAAGTGCATAGATAAACTAGAACTGACAATTCAAGAATGGCAAAACTTATTAAAGGGTACAGAATTTGAATGTTTCACATTCTGATATAAAGTAGAAATGTTTTCCATTTTGAAAAACGAAGGTAATTCGATCGATTACTAAGTGGAATGTAAAATGCAGGAAACGAAATGTACAATTTATTAACGATATACAAATATATATTTTTATAGGAAACATTTACAACAAATTAGATTAATAAATAATTGTCCAAAAACAATATTTTCTTTTATTTCATTATATCTTAACACTCTTGGCGGGCATGTAGCTAAATGGTCAATGTTGTGCTCTGCAGTCGCGGTGTCCTATTAAATTATGTTTCAATCAAAAATTCCTCCAATCCATCCTATCCTAAAAAACAGGGCAAGAGGGATTAGTTAAATGCTTGCCACATGCTTCTATCCTCACTCTCTCCGAAAAAAAGAGGTTATTAAGCAATAGAAATCTTTTTCGAGTCCGGTGATGCAGTGTAGAATTACCAGTCGGACCGTGTGATGAAGAACTCTAGAAGAAATCTTTCGAAAAAATAACAAACAAATCACCATGTTATGTATTTTTCAGAAGTGCGATTCATAGAGAAGCTTAAAAGCTACCGGATAAGTGACAAGCCACCCCATTACTCTTGCTCGAGAATCTCCTTGCGTAACTACCGCGACTAGAGAAATCTGGGAGTAAATGAGAATCTAGGTCGTCGGTTGAGATTGGTAGAGTTGTGTAGTAGAAAAATTCTATCAATAAATTGTTTTTAATGTATTCTTTCTTTTCTAATAGGCTGATATCTTTGAATATTGTATTTCTTAAGGTCAAATCTTTTTAATTCTTTTTGCAAAATAGTTTGCAAATAGTTCTGTCTTATATGTTTTATTTTTCTCAATAAGCTTCTGTCACATTGCTGACCTCTTAGCTAAATACCTTGCAAGTCATAATATAGGTAAGATATTGCACAGAAACAGACCCGGATTAGAGATTTCTACATTATATTTTAAACAGGAAATAGGCATTTTTATACGATAACAAAATTATTTCTTTTGGTGATATTGCCATGCCCGATTCCCAATGTAGAGCGTAAGGCCTACTAATGGAGCTCACAACAAAAGCTTTTTTCTACAAGTACAGTTTGGTAGTCAGTTACTTAACCTCAGAACAGAACTAGTCTTTAACATCACAAATATCCATGCCTTCGATCGAAAAAATGCTGTTCATACTAGGACTCGAAACCGTGAAATCCAGCACGGAAGCTAACAATGCTGCGCCATAGACCCGAGTCTGTCAAGCAGCGTTTAGTGTCCTTCTGTTCTAGCCTTATCCAACCCATAATCGACAAAGAACCTAAGCAAAACTATTGCGTTTTTAGCCAATGATTGTTCAATATTGCCAATGGCGTCAGTGACAAAAAAATTTGAGTGTTATCTCATTCACCTGATCTTTTTTTAGGGCCTGTGTATTTTAATGTTTTAACTTGTTATTGCTTATTCCACATGGACCCCGGTTGAGAAACGCTGTAGAACCGAAAGTAGTCAGACAATTTTACTATATCAGGATAGGCGATGACTATATATAACTATTTACTAACCACACTAAAGGAGATCCTTTTTTGAACATAATTAAAAAAAAACCTCATGTAAAATGTATAAATTGTCAGTTACGATTTTCTGCCTATTATGGGTCAATATACCGTCTTTGTTAGTGTCTGGAAACTAATTAATTTGAAAATAGTTCTGCAGGGGAACACTTCAACGGAAACCAAATGTGAAAAGGCAAGCAAGATAAGTCATGAATGTCTTCCAAAATGTACTCAATAAAAATGAAGTAAAATAGATATTAAACATTTAATAATATCACAATACTCCCCTGCTTGTATGAGAACTTGCAAGAAAGTAAGATAAGTTGGCTTGGAAGCCATATAAGAAAGTCGTTGAGCAACAATTTACCTTGAAATCTGGCTTTATTGATTGTGAGGTGACAGATTTAACAAGTAATCCTTTTCAAAGAAAACAAACGACTTAGTTGAAAAAAAAATTCCATGGAATGTTTTGCCCTACTTTTAAAGTTATTATAAAATATTTGTTTTTAACCGACATGTCACGTAATGCAGCGATTTCCAACCTGGGAGGCGCGCCTCCCTGGGTAGGCATGAAGTGTTGCGAAGGGAGGCGCGAACAGTCTAAAATATTTATTTACCCCTTAAAACGTATCTTATATTATAAGAAATAAAGAATGGGGAGGTGCGAAGATATTTTTTTTCTTCAAAGGGAGGCGTAGTAACATAATGACTACTTGCAGCGAACCAACAATACAGTTTAAATTATTTTTAAAAAGGTTTAATTTTGTTGTAGTGCCCTATGACGCAGCGGTTAGCGTTGTGTGCTTCCGTGCCCGATCTCACAGGTTCGAGTCCTAGTATGAACAGCATTTTTTCACAAAAAAAAAGGTCCCACGACATTTCATTCCCAAAAATCCTTATAAACATGTATGGTGGCTACGGAAGAATGACACTCAAAAAGGTTAAGAAACTATGTCTTAAAGTATCGTAAAAGTGTAGTGAGCTCAATTCAACACACTGCAATAATGCAATAAACCAGAGCACCAAGTAGAGTCATGGTTGTACTTAAAAGTCGAATAGAAAAGTTTTACTATTTTACTACATGGCCTCACTTCATGAAGACTGGTCCAGACATAGTAAAATTGAGGTTTTAATAGTAAAAACACAGTTATTTGAATCAAAAGCATCAAATTTTATTGAATAAATTGTATACAATATGATAAAAATTAATAAAATTACAAAAGAGAAAAATTTGTGAACAAAAAGAGTATCACAAAATAGATTTTTCAAATGTCACCTGGACATTCGCAGTGGTTACACAAATTTTAATACATAAAACAATCACAAAACAGTTTAAAAAATTGTAATAACAGCTTGTTTCTTAATTATAATAATTGTTGTGGTTTAAAATTGTAGAAAGTAAAAAAAAATCCTATAATTTTATTATGGATAACATAAATTTACATTAAATTGACTATTTTTTCTTGGCACTTGGCAGGCAGGATTATTTGAAGATTTATAAATTGCACCAGGAATATACGTGCAATTAATTGGAATTCCTTGTCTGCATTATCAGCATATGCAGCAGTAAACCGCAGGATGCTAGTCACATCATCCGGGAATGTCCTGAGATGGACAATGGAAGAAAAGACCAGTCCAACTGACGTATAGAAGCTTTCAAAAATTCAAACCGTTTTGATTTCAGCACGCTCGAGTGCATAGCAACCAAGTCTTGGGTTAATGGTTTTAAGACACTAATAGCAATCATTTGAAAGCGTTTAACGCTGCCGTGTTATGGGATACGATTCTTCTTCGCTGTAAGCCTGAAGTGGGTACAACAATGAGTACCCTGAGTACAGTTTTCATATTTACTTTTTGGTCACTTTCATACGATCAACGTGACACGCCCACTATTCCAAATAATTGTAATTTACTCCTGGATACTAATTTTTAAATACAATATTATTCGTACATGGATTCAATCTTATTGTAACTAATAACAATAAAATGGCTACATCACAAAATGATTAAACTTCAAAATTATTATAAGACAATGTGCCGGATTTGGAGATAAAACATTTTCAATTCATATATTATCACTTCAATACTTAATCTAGATTAACATTTGCAATATAAAATTGTTACAAATTGTTAAACGTCTTTCGCCTCTTTAAAAAGCATCATTAGACAGAAATTTTCACGAATAAACTAAAAAATTGATTCTACTTCTCAAGTTATAATTTACAAAATAAAAGTCTGGGTTTTTCTCCTTTTTTACTGGACACAGTGAGGGGGTAAGATACAAATACCAATGGTACTAATTGAAAATTAATTACAGTCACCCCATCCTATAGCGTTGAGATAGGGACCACACTTTCGGAGAGCTTTTACAAATAATACATACAAAATTTGAGGTTAGGTTTTTTCAATTACATTTAACGAAATCACATTTTTCCTTTTTTATATTATATTATGATCTTTTTCTATATTTAGTTTGTTAAAAACCAGATATGTCAAGAGCATTGACCCTTTTTTTCCCTTCAATGCACGTATTTAATTATGTATATATAATGTAACATATTTACGAACATTCTTAATTTGATTTAGAATTTCGACTGAAGGTGCCTGATGGAAATTTAATGTCACATTTGAATTATTTTTATTCTGTACACTTCCATAAATTTCGTCGATAACGACCTGGGTTAGGTTAGGTTAGGTACGGATCAGTTCAAGTGCATTGGTGCACTGGATAAAACCAGATGATGCCGAAAGGCGAAACCCGGGTCGTTAAGCTGTTTACCCGAGAAGTGTACATGATAAAAATAATTCAAATTCTAATTTAACCTTGAAAAATTTAGCGTTTTGTAGAAAATTCGCGAAAGGGAACCAGTATATGAAAAACTGCCGCATTCACTATTGGAGAGTGCACTATAGTAGAGTTGACTGTATATATATTAGGTACGGCAAATTTCAATGGAAATAAATTCAACAACAGTGATCTTAGTAATCAGAAACAAATTTTTACTTTATTATATTAAAAAAACATTTTATTTGAAACTTTCAGTACAGAGATTTGCACAGAAGCCGACGCCAATCTGAAATATAGTAATGATAATATATCAAATGATTCAATCATTGTGTATAAAGTGGTGGTCAACTTGATAAAATTCAGCTCAGTAAAAATAGTGCCGGCGAGACAAACAATGCAAAGAAAAAATATTCACAAAACATATATATTTTTTTTTCGCTTACAATCTAATTAAGTGCAAATATGACAGAAGTGCCGTAAAAATTCATTACAATTACAGCGAAAGAGACCTCTGGATTAAATTCGAGGTGGAAATTTCTAAAAAAAAAAATATACACATATACCATGAACACTTTCAAACATTTAAGGCATTTTTTTTTTTTTGTTTTACATTACAGAAATAGATTTTTTTTTTAGTCTTTAAGATAGAATTTCAGTTTTTAAGACATTGATTTGTCGCTAGTTATATTGTCAGAGCTAGAAGCGTTTTCTAGAAGTTTATTAAATACTATTTACCCTTTTCCTACGAGTTAATAAGCGTGGTATTATTTTACATAACGATGCCGATGACAACCTAAGTGAAAATGAGAAATTTAAGAAGCTAAACTAGCGAACTGCAATCTACATAATAGTAATTTTTTCGATTGAGCTATGATTTTTAATCAAAAAAAATTTAAGTGCACTCGGTGGAAAAGAAGGTAAAATTCATGACACTACTGATATCTATGAATAAAAATGAAAAGCTTTAAGCTTAATTGATTAATCAACAGATGGTAGTACGTGATTTTATAACACATTTTAAATATGATCTCAGAGCGAGTTAAAAGGTATACAGCTAAATCAATCTTTTAACAAATTTCGTGGAATTGATACAATTTTTAAAAACATCAGTTGATAAAGGACATTCATTATTATATTATTCCACTAACAGATTACTGTATATAATATACATGTAACCAGTGGCGTGCTTAAAAAATGTCATTTTATTTTTATAATAATTTGATTCATCTCAATACAAACACTTTATTTATTTATGAAAATTTAAACAATAACAAAAATAAAAATATTTATTTTTTAAATCCTTCTCTCCTCCTAATGTCGCGCATATGAACTCCTAATGGAGGTATCTCAACAGAAGTTTTTTCTACGAAAACTGCTTGTTACTCAGTTGCCCAACCAGAGAGTAGGAATAGGATGGATAGGGCTAGGACAGGACTAGTGGTTAGCTAATCGCTCTCAATACGCCCTGTTCTTAGGATAGGACGGGTGGGAGGGGGGAATTAAAGACATCACATACATCCATGCCTTTGAACAGAAATTCATAAATCGATTTAAAAATCAATTTATAAAACTGCCCGCACTAGGACAGAAATAGTGGTTGGCTAATCACTCCCTGTTCATTTTATAAAATAAAACGTTAGTGGAAAAGAATAACAAGGAATGCTTTAATCAACTGAAATGTTTATAAAAAAATATTTAGCCAATTTTTTATCAAAAAAAACCAATGTTCGTAAATAAATCATTTAACAATTTGTCTTATTCATAGATGTCGCTGTATACCTTTACACTACACCCTTAACGACAAATACATATATACCCATACTGACAAATTCATAACTTATTTTTAATATATTTTGTTTAATGATTTAACGTTAATTATCTAATTAATATATATACTTAACAAGTTTTAATATAAATTTGTTTTTATTTTTGCTTCAAACTTAAATAAACATAAGTACGTAAAGATATTTTTTTCGAAATATGATTATGATAAATGCTTAAATTAAAAAAAAAAAAAACCTGATATGAATGGTTGGGTTTATAAGCAAAAAAATAATACTATAAAATTTAAAGAATATTAAATGCAATATAATTAGAGAATGCGAACCAATATTTCATTTAAATGCCCAAATATACAAAAGAAAGCATAAAAAAATTAACCTATTCTATTTAGAAAATATCATCGGTTTACTAGCGGAAGGCGTTTATTAAAAAAAAAAATGTTTTGGGACTATTGTCATTTTCGATAATACCCCACATTCACCAAGGAACAAATTGTTCCAGAACATGTCCTGCAACACAAAATTTACGTGCTCACAGCACATTTCACGTGACCCGAGATAGATTCCCTGTCAATTTGAAATTTGCTCAAAGGATTAAGGAGATACAGTGAATCGATAGTGTATTAATGCAGGACTTATTCATTCAATAATGCATATCGATCGTGATTATTACATTTCACCCGGGAGCCATCTGTGGACGGTTTAGATACAACATAACAAACAAATGATAGTCAAGCCAATAAATAATAATAAAAAAGTACCCGTTAAATAGTATAAAAACAAAAAGTGAAATATTATATTCTAATTAGACACGGATGGGTTTCGCGCACCAAGCAGACTGGACAGCGTGATGCGCTTTATTAAATTACACACAAAGTCGGCGGTGATTATATTGACATTGGATATCCATTAACTCAAATAAGAAAAATGTTGAAATTCATGCGTCTTCAGTGGTACAGGCGACGCAGTGTTTGATGTCACATACAAGCCCTCGAAATGCGAAGTCAGTAATGCAGTAAAATAGTAAAACTTTTCTATCGGACTTTTGAGTACAATCACGTCTATATTTGGTGTTTTGGTGGATTGCATATGTTTACTTTAGAGAAATAATACTATTGCAGTGTGTATTTACTGAGGTCACTTGACTATTACGATACTTTAAGACACAGTTTCTCAACCGGGGGCCACAGCATGTTCCAAGGGGGCCACAGAGCCACAGCACAGTTTGGGGGGCATTTTAAAATCGGGCAGCGACAAAATATTTTGAAATGCCGGCAAAAGCTAAATAAAAAAAGGTCTCGCGACATTCCATTTTGGGAAATCCGTAAATTCATGGGGAAAATTTTGAAATCTGCCAGTGAGCAAAATGTTCAAAGAATTGAAAATAATTTTGTAATCTTTCAATACCAAAAAATATGGAGAATCAAAAGAGCCCAAAAAGTTTGAGAAACTATGCTTTAAGACATGTATAATATTATAACGTATCTAACTAATTGTTTCTTAAATTATCACTCGGCTCACTTCACCTCTGAAGGGCTCATTAAACCTCACTAGGTAAATCTTTTGATACCTTTTAAGAGAAGTAATATTTTACAAAGTTCAGTTTGCTACGGCAGGGTTTCCCAAACATTTTCTGGAATGGAACACTTCGCAAGTCTGGAAAATATAACGGAACACTTAGCTGACTTTTTAAGATTTTTTTTAACCTGTGTTGCAGCGTATAAAACCATTCCAATTTTTTTCGGAACACCTACTCTGGCTCCGCCTGACACCAGTGTTCCGCAGAACATAGTTTGGGAAACCCTGTGCTAGGGCATGAAAAATTAGTGCCTTGTCTCCAGGAACATGAAAAAAACCAACACTTCAAAATCCCTGGTGGGATCGTATAAACATAGTTCAGTTGGTACTAATTCATTAATTTCTCTGTCATTTTCACGGAAATGTAAAAAAATCATGTCACACAGGAATCTGTGCCGGCACTGCAACGGAGCGCAGAGCTGGGCAGACGCATGCAAGTGTCCCTGTCTATCAATTTTTAACTCTGACACAAATGACAGATTGGCATAAATGCATCTATATTTTGATACCATTATTATCTATGTAACATAACATATCATCGATGCTAGAATTTATTCATAACTATCAATCCGTTACTTATCAACTTCTGCCAGAACAGTGACGATAAATATCATTATTGAATAAGATTTTAATGAATATTCAATGTCTCAACGCATCTCCATCGTTTTATGTTTGATTTTAAATAAAGCTATACCAAAAAGCAATACACTTATTAATATAAAAATAATAATTAAAACTAAACAATACACAAGCATCAGATCATTAGGCACCAAGTGATACAAAAATATATCATCACTTAAGACCTTATAACTCTAGACCTGCGAATAGATGCGACATTAAAATTATTGTTACAAAAAAGTTAGGACATAACATTTCAACTATCATAATGATTGCGCGTCATTCTTTAAAGGACAATCGTTGTGTGCAATTTTAGGAAGGATCGGTAATAATTCGTTACACGAGACAAGGATGTAAGTCAATGACAATTTTATTGTCAATTCATTCAATATAGTTTTAATCTGTGACAATCTGTTGACAACTCATTCAAGAATGCAAGCTGTGACAATGTGTTGACAGCATATTCAAGAACGATGTAAGCAGTGACAATCTGTTGACAACTCATTCAAGAAGGATGTATGCTGTGACAATTTGTCTTTAACACATTCGAGAGGAAGGTGTTTATACAAATCTATCCTTAATTCATTAAACAAGGAAGTATTCTGTGACAATCTATCATTCAGTAAATTCAACGCGATATAACTGAGATCCGTCTTGCTCGTTGGCTGTCGTCGCCGTCATGTCGGTAGGTTATGTATGCGTAGTTAATTTGACAGGGCTGAAACTCCTTATTCCTTGGATTCAGGAAGCAGATCCATCCACCATGTCTGCGCTTGAGAAAGATCGCATTCGCCCAAGACTATGATGACCTGAAAAAACAGTAAAATCATCGATGGAATCAGCGGTAACTATATAAAGTTAATTTTGAATATAAAATTTATTAGGCTGTGTAACAAACTGTGACACGTGTTTCACATCTTCGAGGAGCATCATCAGACAAACAATCGTAATGTTATTTACGAATGAACTAAAAATTGATTATAATTCTCAACATATAAATTACAATTACAACATTATGTTACTCATCTTCAATCTAATCTTTAAAAGTTATTCAAATGAAATCGGTGAACTTTTGCTATTTTTATACATTAAATTAAAAACATATTTGGCATTACAGCTAGTACTACATGCAAAATATTTTTAAGTCGAAAGACCATATTATGAGAAAAACTCGATGAGAATTTGTTGTAAGTCACTCAAGATTAACTCGAGGATATTTAACATAACAAACACCTACGTCTGAAATTTAAATTGGAAAAATCAAAATTTGACGTTGTCCTTACCGGAAATCGAACCCAGACCCGCCTGATCACTCTAACCTACTAGACTGAAGCAGGCCACTATTGAAAATGAACATCAAAATTTACGCTTGAAGGGTTCAAATTCTCAACTACAAAACTACCACCAGAATTTTTTAAAATCTTAAAAGATGTAAAACAGTTCTATTTGTCTCATGAAATGGTAATTTTTTTCATGATAGTAAATAGTGTATTTCGTAAATTAATATTTTAGTTGTGGCCCCGCCATTCATTTTGAAATCTTCCATTCAAAAAATTTCACTCCCCTCCCATTGATCTACCCGAATAACAATGGCAATGAAGTCAAGCCGACCTGTCCGATAACGGGACTTCCGCCTCCGAAGAATCCTTTCTGAGAAGCGACGGAGATTTCCAATTGGTGCGAGTTCACCTCACCCTGCGACATAATGTATTCGAATGTCTCGTCGTACACCGGATTGCAATTGTCTTTCATCACCTGAGGACACAAGCAGATTTTATCAAATTATTTTATTAGAAATCTCTTCAACTTTAAAGAATATTAACACATTATAGGCGGGAAACGTAAAAATACGTTTATCGTGTACTCGTAGTTTTGTTGTTATATTGACTCATAATTTAAAGGTTTCTTCAAAATAACTGCCGCGGAAAGTGACCCTTTTTGACAATAAGCAATAAACCTCATAATTTATTATGCCCTGAATGTTCGTTCACACAAAAAAAAATTAAAAGGCGACACATGTTTCTCGAATATTTAGGGCATAAAATTTCACACTTCCAGTGATTGTAAATTTGTAGGAATGAGAATTGTATACTATAATTATTTATATAATTGGATGGTACGGATTAATGTTACTTTTTATACAGAATATTTTGAGTATTTCATATTGATAACAAGTGGAGTGCTATCTACTAAATTAATAACAGGTTTTTATATTCAGCTTAGAAAAGTAGTGATATTATGATGTATTCAAAATGTTTTCATTGTTTTTTAATGATTAAATGTCACATATGATATCTTTGAAAATTTCAGCTGAAAATATTGTTTGGTTTAGAAGTTGTGTTGATTTTAAGAATGTAATATATTTTTGCGCTAATCACTAAAAAACACCCGCTTATAAAGTGTTAAGACAGCTATGACTGAAGCATACGGACACCACGAGGGGCATCTGACGTTCCCAGCCGCCGGACAATCGCTAGGCTCTTTCCCGTGACATGCAAACATTCTCCAGTTCTGCCGAGTACACCCTATAACAAGCAGAGTTGAGGCTCTCCTGAGATATCCACACCAAATGACCCACGGTATATCCACACAAAATACTCACGGCAGTCTTGCGTTTAGAATCCTTGGACCGGCCAGGCAGCATGTAGAGCTTCACGTACGGGTCGGGAATATTGGTCGGGTCCTTCAATGGTATATTACTGTAACACGTGGAAAGCGAGATAATCATTTCACAACCCTATGAATAATGAATGCAAAAATTGGCAATACGTGCAATCAATTAGGCCCTTTTACAAATTACTATAGAACCCCTGAGGAGCTATCCTCAAATTTATTATCCACAAATACACAAATACACAAATATACACAAATTATGTTGAGTATTAACTCAACATAATTTGTGTATATAGTTTTTACAGTTGGTATGAGATGAAGAAGTATCTAAGGAAGAATTTTGCTGTCTTTTGTTAGATTCAAAGGTAGGTAAAGAAGTCTTACGCAATCTTATGAACAACGACGACCAGTCGCTGCCTCTGAACGCTGTATCGGAGAGTCAGTTGAATTCTTCCCAGTCCTGCTTCTCCAGCAGACCTATTAAACAATATAACATTTAATCAAAATTGCAAGTACTGAAAAAAAATCACAGCAAGTAACGTTTTATAAGTTATTCGACTTACGATGTTGTGCTAAGTGTGCGACGAACGGGTTTTGGACTATCGGGGGCTGAAAGTGCTTGCGGAATAACTGGAACAAAACGTCATTATACATTATAATACTTCTCAAATAGTGTAATATCGCAGGACTTGCACGCTAGTGTATAGGACAGATATGATATCGTCGCCATTCTGACTAAAAACGTTAAGTCGAAGAAGTTCTGCATTATGTTACTTATACCAAAGTGCATGTCGCTCATGACGATAACGTTTTTTGAAGATTTTGGGCCAAAGGCAAATCATGAAATATATATGTACAACCTTGAAGTGCATGGAGACTGATAAACTGGTTTTTAATTGACTTTAACCTGATATTAATTGAATATTTTTTCCCGATCGCGATTTCCACAAACCCTTCTTTTCTCAAACTTAACACCTAAATTTAGATACCAATTCGGCATTTTAGCTTACATCCTTTTGATACAACATGTATCAAAAGCTATTTTGAAAAAACTGTGGGTTCATCCACATTTCATTGACTCTTACCCCAAAATATATTTTACTTCATTCTTTATTTAATCTAATACAAAAACGTTGGCAAGAAAATAATATAGCCATGTGCTGTGTTTGGCATGGATGGAAACATCTTTGCTTCCCAAAAAGTGGTTATCATATTTATTGCCATTCGTGCTTTGAATTGAATTGTCATTTCTTCACATATGGATAAAAAAAACTTGTTGCAAATGAACGAAACAATTTTGTAAAAAGGTTAATACTTGTACAGAAATCGGTAGCCGTACAATATTGAGCGTAAAATTACATTTCGGCGCGATTCCCTATCTGGAATCAACGTCAGTAGAGCGGGACATGTCTACAGATGAATGCAAAAAAAGATCCAAGCCCAAATTGGAAGTAATAGCTACTTGAAAATTATTGAAAAATAAAAATTAATTTACATGGATTTAACTGTCAAACTCTAGCACTCATACACTAAACGTTAAATATCCTAAACCAGTAATTCTTCCATAACACTTTTTGCCAGAACGATTACGATACGAAGAAAGGTGATATTCTATCGTGATATCTATATTTATCATGCAAGTTATAAATATATTTATAAGAGTAAAAGAAAACGATATCCAGATGCAGATCCTGAATTGAATGGGCGTGGGGAATATAAGATTTACACAAAAAAACACAAATAATAAACCATGGTCCAATTTGGGTGTGTCTGATGCGCAACTTTCAGATAAGAGCTGGCAAAACACCGAGACACAACGAGACACTTTTGTCAACGTTTTTATAATCCTTTGTATTCTAATTTAGTCAGTTAGAGTTAGAGCAAAGTTTCTCAATCGTTGCCCCTTTCGAGTCTCATATTTTTCCGTGGCCCCCATAACCATAGTTATTAGTTTTTCGTGACTCAGGGCACAATTATTTCAGGATTGATGACTGGGAAAAAAAAGTGAGAAGTTAATTCTTTAGATTCTAAAAAACCGACAATTGTGTCGTGGTAACATGGCCCCCGGTTGAGAAACGCTGCTTAAGACTACCATACCCATTTGCTCATCATAAAATTATTTCAATAAAAATCGATTGTAATCGGTATCAATCAGGAGCGTCCAATTTAAAACCCTCGAAGCAAGCACCGACGGCGACACCACTGATATAATTCATTTCCAGCTTACTTTGTTCGATAGCGGAATCAATCGAATCACCGGACGGAGTACTCGGTTCAACGATGCCCAACTGGACGAGTTGCTCCTTCCTGGCGGGACTTGGCGTACCTTCACATTAATAATTCATCAAAACACACTGTAGTTAGTTACACAGACAATAATACAATATGGGAGGGAAAATACAGCCCGTTTGGCGTTCCACCAATGTCAGGTATGTAATACGAGTGGGAGATGGAGAAAATGGGCGTAAGAGATTCAGACACGTCAACACGCCCCTACACAAAGAAGTCTACACTTATTAGTGACGAATTTCTGCAATATTATCATCATAAATATCAGTGAAATTACGGCATGGAAATCCAATCAAATTAATATTTATCAAAAGTGGAGCTTGAGAACTTTGCGTAGGGCGTGGTAAGATTTTTCTTCATCAAAGATCATTATCGTTATTTACAATACAGAGCATGCCGATAGGTTTGTCCCGTAAAACTCTTCACGTGTCTGCATTTCAGGCAAGTAAGAGAAACCAGATATGTTTTATGGCAGTAAAGTAAAAAAAAAAAAACTGGGATATTGAGGTAACAAAACGGGAGATTCTCTTGGCAAACGCTGAAAACACAATAGACAACCGACACGTGTACGGAATGTTTTAAATTAATAACCTATAAATAGCGCACAAAGCGTTAATTTTTTTTATTTATTCAAACAATGAGAACTGATGACAATACTACAAAGTATTCAAGTCAGACATGTTAATTTTAGATGTTACAAGTCTCGTTGCCTGTCACAAGTAACAATAATTTTAATTAATACAAGCGATGCTACCGGCGATTGGCATTTCTACTTTTGTCCAGTATCTCAGGTGTGTTTTCAGCATTTGACCGGCGTCATATACACAATAATTTTGACAGGAGTCTGCATCAAAACGAAGGGTCTGGCACTATTGATTGAAATACTTTTAATCTGGCATGCCACAAGAGGAAGAGAAAGAAGATTGACTCCGCAGTCGGAAACAGTACCTACTTTTTCTAAATTATACTCTGCGGGCTAACTTTTCAACCCTTCTACATAATATATACAAATTTCTAACTTCGTTATAATAAGATGAAAAATAGCAATGTATTTATGCAGTTCTTAAACGAATTTTCGTCCTCTGAAATTATGTTAACAATAACTAAAAGAAAGAAATAGAGAATATTATAAGTTAATTCCCCAATCACACTAAATTTAGATTAAATTAAATTTAGAAGTCACAGATTTAGGCTAGGCGTATGGTGAGAAGCAGGCGACGGAGTGCAGCACAGATTTTGTATTAAATGAAGAAGCACAGACCTGCGTATGTTGCAACGCAGACACGTGCAACAAAAGCATGCGTCTGCCTTGCTCTGCGATCTGTTGTGGTGCCTGCACAGATTCCTGCAGGACGTGTTCTTTTGATTTTGCCAAGAAATTGATCGAGAAACTAATTAATTATTGCGAACTGAACTGTTTTTATACGATACTACTATGGCATTAAAAGAGTTATTGTAAGTCATTCATAATCAGCTGTCACAGTGTATACTGCCCTGCACTACGTTGCCAGCATCTCAGCATACGTTCAACCTTACGATAGTTTGGGCGGAGTAAGTGTTACAAGTAAGTAATTAATTCTTATTAATGGCGTGTAACGCGATCAAAGTAGCCGATTCATTGCAGACAATATATGTGTAGCATAATTTTAAGCAACTCAACAGCATTGATTACCCATATATGACAAGGTATAATCAAATGAACTTGCATAATGGCTTAACTATAAACCATTAACAGCTTAACGACCGCGGACGCGTATTTGAGTCTTTTAAAAACAAAGGTTGCTGGCCGGCGGACTCATATATGCGTATAAAAGAAGTATCTGGAAGCTAAGAAAATTAAATTTGGTATAGATATCTCAATTTGGTTACAAAGTATAGTGAATTTAGTAATATTACAATTTTTGCGAATTTTTCGCAAAATAGTCCAGCCGCCAGGTGAAATTTTATAAAAAAAAAACTGCAGTCGTTAAGCTGTTAATGTGAGTTTGATCGTCAATTAAATAATTCTTGGGAATAAATAAATCTATTCCAATTAGTCTTTAGAAATAAATAAATTTATTTTTGTCCGACAAACAAAATACATTGCTAGTTTTGATCTAAAAATACTTTATTTCCTCAATTATAAGAAACATGTTTTACTTATTGTAGAATCTCTGAATTAGGAACGCATCTTCGCTATCAAAAATGCAAAAAAAAGATATTTTCTGAGAAGACACGTTTTTACTATTAGTACAGTAGAACCTCAATATAATGAATTAATGCAGGTAAGAGGGTGTCTGTTAACCCTTTAAATGCAGTGAGGAATCATTATGGCGGTATCCGTCAGGCTGCGAATTTCTTCAAAAAATAAAACCTTATAAATATATATTTTTGGAAATATATTGAAATTATCCCACAAAGTATTTATGATATACTTTCAGTGTCTTCTAGTTGAGGAAATACAGTTTTTACAGAGAAAAGTTTAAATTTTAAATTGGGGCCAAAGATGACAAATTGGCCAAAGTTTTAGGAAAGTTTGAAGAGTACGCCAATGGCAATCAAACTGTAAATATACCCTGAGCACTGGCTGTAGAATTGGTTCCTCCGGTGATGATACTCTTGGACGATGCCCCTCTGCTCAGAAGAGGAGTGTTTTCGTTTGTTCCGCCGATTCCGCTCGATCCTCCAACAGATCCTCCGACAGATCCTCGGTCCGAATTGAGAGATTCTTCATCTACGCTGGCAGCCGAACGAAGTTCAGGTTCGGCGTGTTTCAGAATCTGAAATGTTTGCAGAACATTTTAACGACTCTGTACATATTTCAATATTTGTGGAGAAAATTAATAGCTCACTGTCAGTTAAGTCACTCACCCTAAGAGAGAACGACAGAATGATCTTGGAGTCGGGTCCGGCGCGCTGAAGTGAAAATGGCTGCTTATCGACGGAGAGATTGAGCTTGTCCAAAAGTCCTGTCAAATTGTAATCCAAGTAGCCGATCTGGTTGCCAGTCTTTTGATCCATGGCCTGAAAGCAATATAAACAAATTACAGATAAGTGAATTACTTAAGCATCGCCAGCTAATCCAGTTTGCCTATTATTTACATTTGTTGAGATGCCTGCAGTGGGTGGCGGCAATATGCTCCACATTGGGATCGGACACAGATTAAAAAAATATCAAAATACTGATTTTGAATTACTCACAATTGCCCGTATTTTATTGCTTTGTTAAAACATTTTTTGGAATACGAATATTGATATATTCATCCGATATTGTGAATCAAAATAGTTAGTTTATCATTCTCATTATGCTATATTAAATGTTTGTGAAAATGTAGTAATGGCAACGCCCATGCCTTTGGGCGCAATTATAGAACACAATAACTCGAATGAATCAATACCTTAATGTGAATAGTGTCATTCTCGGGGTTTCCGACCAAGAAGGTGTAGCCGATCTCGTAGACGGGATCTCCGGTTCTCATTTGAACAGCGGTGTTCTCTGTCTTCTTGCCGACGTTTATCGTTAGGTAGGGGTCGGGCTTCGATTGAGGACGGGCATTCTGCAACAAATTCATTGTAATTTTATTCATAACCACTTAATGAGTTATTCTTTACTAAATTAGTTTTTTCGTATATTTTGATTATTAGCACCATTGCTACACACAAAAATGCATATTTTTTTTAATTTTAAAAGTGTGCTATTACCTTTAAATATTTTTTTGAGAGACGTTTTGCATTCATCTGTGAGCATGTGACGCTCTACTGACGTCAATTCCAAGAGAGAAATTGACCCGACATGGGATTTTACGCTCAATATTATAAAACTACTGATTTGTTTACAAATATTAACCTTTTTAAAAGATTCTTATGTTCATTTGCAACGAATAATAAAAATAATATGACTGCCAAAAATCACTGATAGATGTGTGTAGTATAGTAAACATATCTGAAGAAATAACAATAATGCAATAAAAGATATGAGAATGGCCATAGATAATAGATGACAAAATACCTTGACTACCCAAAGGGTTAAAAATACAAAAGGTGTCCATATTTTATTTGACTAGTTCTTTTGTCTAACCCAGGGTTTCCCAAACATTTTCTGGAATGGAACACTTTGCAAGTGCGGAAAATATAACGGAACACTTAGCTGAATTTTTAAGATTTTAACTGCGTTGCAATCTGCGTATCAATCCATTCCATTTTTTTTCAGAACACCTACTCTGGTTCCGTAGCCAGAACATAGCCGTAAACATGGTCTTACTCATCTAATATTTAAAAATAAAATGATGCTTGATAAACAAACTCTCACAGCACAGTTGTAAAGAATATGATCTACATATTCGCCATTTTGTATACTCACGGGCAGGTTTTTGCAGGAATCGATGAAGATGGTCAGAATGGCGGTGCTCATTCCACTGACTCGGAGAAGTTGCGTCTCCTGGATGGCCTGTCAAAAAACAAGGAAAACAGTTAATAATATCATTTAAATGAGCTATTACACAGGCGAGCAAGGTTCCAAGAATTATTTTAACCCCCAGAGACGAGTTTTTTTTCAATAAAATATATTTTTTAAGCCATATTGAAAAGCAATGTCGTTGTATAGAAACCCCGCGTGACTATATGGTCATGCTCATCTTTATATTATCGTGTAATATTGTGTAAGGACAGTAGTAAGGACGAGCGTAACCGTTTGGGCACACAAACATTCGGGGTTGAAATATAGCTAAACATGAAATTTTTAAAAATATTTACAATTTGACATCTTTAGATCAACATAATTTCAACACAAATATATTAATAAAAGAATCGTGAATAATTTAAAGTTTTGATAAAATTATCCATTAAAAATAAACGGAAATTCAAAAAATCGCATGTACTTTTGTTAGTATTTTCCGTCCCCGGCAACGATATTCAGGTAGAAAAAGGATGAATAGTGAGATCATTAGACTACGGTGTTTACTGTGACCATATGGTCACGCTCTCCTTGGAGGGTTAAATCTCAATTCCTGTCTAAGACAGCTAATTGAGTAATCATTCAAATTTTTTTTTTTTTATAATTCCTTGCAAACATTGAGAGTGATTGTGTCTTCAAATGAGGCAGTTATAAAATAACCCTCAATCTATTCATTCGTTGTTGTATGAAATCTTTGGATTTATTTACCAGCTTGAGATCGGCTAAGTTGGCGCTGAGTTTGTACCACGTCAAACGCACGTGGACTTGTCCGTGCTTCGCTTGTTCCAATGTAAGCCACTGCGAAAATACAAACATGATATAAACCAAATACAGATAAAAACCTTGTTTTTTTTACAGTAGTTTAAATTTAGAAATTGTGGGGATCATCCTTCAATGACATCACACAATTAAGGGTATTTTTTGACCCTATCTTTCCACATAGTCTCGTTTTATCATAAAAGCTTCTACCCCCTACTGTCTTTTTTTAGACATGTCCGCTTCAAATGTGTATCTTATGGACACTTACTTCAACTGCTTGTTATTCAGTCTTTCAACTTCTCTTTCTCAAAGAGAGTAGAGATAGAAGAATAGGGCTAGTCGATTATCGTTCTGACTACGCCCTGTTTTCATATTTTTTTGTTAAACATCACAAAACTATATCTTTGAACAGTAATCCGTAAGTTGATCAAAAAATCAATTTATAAAACTGTCCGTACTGGGATTTGAGCCCATGAGCACGGTAGTCGTAGCCAATAACGATGACCACCCTACCACGCTATCGGCTTGTCATAAATCATCACATTATGAAAGACAACCTCCTCATTAGGCCGATCTTATATAATATATCGGCACCTCATCATTCAGAGACAAATAATAAGAAATGAGCTTGCTTTAATTCAAATTTTTGGTTACTATTAGAGTAAACATTTCATGTGCACACATTTAACAATGTGTCAAAAGAATAGTTAAAAAAGATAAAAATAGATCAAATTACTTACAGTGTCAATCTGTCCACTTTTGGCAACACTGCTAATTTCAATTGTACACCTGTCAACACATAATAATCAAATCAGTAACACATAACAACGCAAAGATTTCAACATCACCTTTATTAACAACACACCCACATTTTTTACCATACATACATACACAGACATAAATGAAATGACAGATGAGAATCATTTTTGAATTACAGTGCTATTAATTATTATATTGTAAATATGTAAATTAGATTACATTTAAACATTTCAAAATTGATTCTAAGCTGTCAAATATTAATGGAAGCTTACATGAATACAAGCGAGACAACAGGAAGTGGAAATAAAATACGAAATCGTTTCTATGACCTGTTTAGTTGAGTTAAACCAATTTTTAATTTAGTCAAGCCAGTTTTGTCTTGAGCATTGAAATAATTTAAATCCAGATATCATAATCAATTACGTTATGTTATGTGAATCTAAAAGATTCATCAATAATTGTGACGGGTTAAAAGTATTACATATTGGTTTCACTACAAGTGGATGTACTGGAATCAACAGCCTAGTTCTGTCAGTCATTTGCACCACTTTGTGATATATATTATGTAAACATATTATTCCTCAGACCAAATTTGCTACAAAAAAGAACTAACAACAGCCAGAATAAGGGTTAATGGACATACGTACTGTTATATAGGTTAGTATTATCAAAACATTGTTTATTTTAGATAAAATGCAAATCCGAAATGAAAACATGCAACAGTTAATTATTTGACTATTCTGAAATTGGTATACTGTGGTTTGAATTATTTAACAGTTCCATTTCTTGCTGTCAAGTTAGTGACAGCCATTTGAACATTCCATGCAAACCACAGTCAAATGCAATATTGACAGTCAGATGTAACATTGTTGAATTGGTTTAATATTTTTATTCTCTTCAAAGCATTAATAATGATTAATTTAGTATTGTTTTTGATATAGAAACAACACTGCCGAGACAAGATATATTTATCAACCAACAGGACTTAAGCAAATCTTGCCGACAGGATGTGAAGCGTGTAGTTCCAAAAACCGCTTAGTCCAGATATTTAAAAAGTCGAAATTACACTTTAAAATACAAACAAATCCATACACTTGTTCAACTTCAAATTACAACATTGTCTTTAAAAAATAACACCCCTCTATTTAATTATATTTCATATGTCATCACAAAGATCTGAAAAAGCAATATTTGAAAGACAAATCACATGCAAGCAACAATTATGTGTCTAATTTCAAATTCAAAAAAATACAAGAAATGCATCCAGCCACCTTTTTAAGAATCATTAAGCATTTTGATATTATAGCCATGTTTAAATGACATTCTGTTGTCACTTAAAAAAACTGCTAGTTTATGTCAGTTGGATTATAGATATAGCACCTGTAATATGGAAGAAATTACCAAGAATCAATGTAAGAACACATGAGGCCCCCAGTATCAAACACGCCCAAGTCGTGTTTATGTTAATAACACTTTATTTATAAATTCCGGTAGGGAATTTTAATACCTTCAATTCAACATACGTTTCAGTTTCAAAAACGTACTATAGTGTATTGAAATCAGCTTTAAATAATGATTGTACTATCAAAAGTGACCAAGTCAAAGTCATCTTGTTATCATTCTGGCAAAGTCGATCAGATTGCAGGTTTGGCGACGTAAGTTTTTTGTTTTCGTCAAAAGTAGTCAAACAAACTTTCGTCTGTCCGGAGTAATAAAGTGAAACTGGCTTGGCCATATTTGATATTGGACAACTCATATGGAGATGCCATTTTCTTCCAATGCACAACAAGCTAATAAATCTCTAATACAAAGAGCCAATATATTTCGTTGATTGATCTAAACGGACTTAGCACTTTTTGGAACGACAGTTAGAACTCTTCAACATTGAATGATAACAAAGTCATGTAAAACCAATTGTACAATGTCATCCAGATAAACTAAAAAGTG
The DNA here is from genome assembly GCA_030503985.1 of Himalopsyche tibetana. NCBI lineage: Eukaryota > Metazoa > Arthropoda > Insecta > Trichoptera > Rhyacophilidae > Himalopsyche > Himalopsyche tibetana. The sequence goes on along the minus strand of JAPJYX010000052.1, from coordinate 872,108 downwards.
TCAAAATCATTACACATTTTAAATTTGATTTTTCAAACCGTAATAAATGTCCTTCAAGTGTACAGAATAAGTTCACCTGTTTCGATAATTAAAACTCAATGACTTTTGACACTTAATAGTTATTTTAAAACATACAAGAAATCATAATGTTGGTGAGATGTCTTGAGATGAAAATCACTATTCTTAAAATTTACAGTAGCTATATGACAGCCTCTTAGGTCCTTATTACACTATGTACATGAATTAAACCAGAAAACTTACTTACAATAACGCTATGTAATATATAAAACTCACGGCTTGAGACAAAGCACATTAAGTATTTGAATAGTTTAGTAATATAATTGTTTTCTACAAGCGATAGTTCGTTTGTAAAAGGGTCTATATCACAGTGTTGACAGTCAGAATTGATATCTTATAAAGTGTGTTGAGTTTACACTTTTTGTTACATAACACTACGTAGTGTTTAGAATATTGGACCTATAAACACAATTGAGGGGCTCAAAAGACAAACGGCCCAAGCCCAAAAGTAGAATTTTGAGTAAATTCAATTTTAAGTAACTATAAAACAATTTAATTTCTCTACAAACAAAAACTATATATGTTGAAGATTTTAAGTTTTTACTCTCTCATGCACAAATGACCAAAGTCACGAAGGTCATTTATTAAACTACAAACAAACGACCCAACAGTACAAAAGCTTGTATACCACAAGTGAGTTTTTATGTAAGAGGAAAGTGGTTTGAGTTATTTTTCCACTTCTGAAATGATTATTAGAGAATTCAAAATATTGAAAAATGTGGGTTAGGCCGATTGTCTTTTGAGTCCCTCAGTTGTCAAAATATTTATTGGTATTCATATAATTAGCTCATTGATATAGAATTGTATAATAAATAATTTACAATTGAATTCTTAAATACTGTGAGCTGTAAATGAATGGCAATGATTAATTTACAGTGGAAGGATTATTGCGTTTGGTGATTAAAATGAACTATCTACATGTGACGGTACAGACCGACAAAGTGGGCTAACTCCCTACTTATATTTGTATTTTTGGAAAAATTATTATATTCTTTTAAACCAACACGGTTTGACTGAAGATAGTTTTGTGAAGTAAAAGAAATGGACGTGTCAAATTGACAAACAACTTAAATTTAACAATTGACAAATAATTCCTTGAGAAGTGAAGTGAGCCAAGTACCAAAATTATAAAACTTTATGGAGTGCATATTTTATTTTAGGGAGAAAGCACTATCGCATTGTGTATTTACTGAGGTTACTTCACTTTTACAGTACTTTAAGACATGTAGAATATTACAACGGACCTAACATATTTTTTCTTGAAATATCACTTGGCTCACTTATCTTCTCAGGGGCTCATTAATGATCAGTCAACGCAAGTTACTAATGTACGTTTAAAAAAACTGTACAGTTATTAACTGTCAATAAATTTATAATTCAATCCACAAATATTCTTAGATAAATTAATAAAATTGAGGAATCTACCAACAGAATACGACACAAACGGCGACAGACAGATTTGACTGACACAGAAAAAAAGACAGAAATTGTAAAATTCACAACGAGATATATATTCGACAACTGTTCTACGACAAATTTGTACATTTGACAGAGACGTCATTCACAAAACAGTCGGCGAAGACAACTGTTCCGGCTTAAACAGACCTTCCTAGTGAATCGTCCACGCCCGTTCTGTCCCAATCGAAGAGTTTCAGCCGAACCTGTGACGATCTCGAACATTCCACTGCGCTCTGTCCGATGTTAGTAATTTAGGTAAGCGGGGGCGAATGATACACAAATGTTAGGTTAGGGTGTTAAGCGTATATATTACAACAGTGACATAGTCGTACAGTGGAACTCGATTGAACTTATAAAAGTTGACGTTGAAAGAAATTTTGTTGAAATTTGTTGAAAGAGAAGACCTATTCAGAAAATCGACACCCAACGAACAGCCAATCATCTCCATCAGTCTGATAAACTTTACTGTTCTCGTAAAATAAAATATTTATACCATCACATAATATGGATCTTTTTCTGTGCTAATTTTTGAAACGTCAATTGTAAGTAACATGTCAACATAAGTTATTTTAAGTGCTAAATAGTAACACTAATATAAGCTCTGAGAATAGAATCAAATATTCTTTTTTTTTCATATTAATAATTCTTTATGTGTTTAGAATGTGTCGAATTCTACTATCTTTCAAAAAGAGTTCTTTTTAGAAAATACAATAAAAAAAGGAATAAAAAAAAAGTTAAAAAATACAATAAAAAGTATGAAAAATAAAACTTCAATCTAGTCTTTATAAGAAATCAAGTTATTTGAATAAAATCTGTGAACTTTAGCCATTTTAAATGGACATTTAAGCAGAGCATGTTTTCGCCGTGCTGTGCACGTCATACGGACTTGAAGGGTTAAGCAGTTCACGTGTTCAGTCAAGTTATGCAAAAACTGTTGTACAATTTAAACAACACAATATAAAAAAGTACGCAGGGGCGCAGTTAAAACAGATATTACATTATTTATCAAAGTATAATTGACAATAATAATAAATACACGAATGTCAACCGAATTCCACAGTACCCAGCATTCCATCAAGCATCAGAAGTAGAAATTGGAGTTCAAACACAATGGAAATCGCTATTATAGCACCATCTACCCTCATATAGTAAAAGATTGAATATTTGATAACTATTGCACGTTCAGAGCAAAAGCCATACAACATCGATAAGCAATGTAGAATTATTCTATTCGCACGGCCATTTCGCTCATTCAATAAGTCAACAGCCAGCCGTATAAATACAAATAACAAAATGTCATAACCAAAGATGAGAATTACGATCGGAAATGTAATAACCCACATACGGTCGAACTCGGTTGTTGAGATCACGGAAATAGCGAGATCTCAGATGTAATGGGGAAACATTCGTTGACATTTTAGTTTATGGTTTTCTCCACACATTTATTCACTTTTATAACGAGCTACTTCCCTCGAGCAAAAATATTGTCAAAATTTTTCACAATCTCTGGAGATCATGATATATTGGACGAGCTAGTCAATTTTTTGCACATAGCACTGATACCACCCAAGAGTCTTTTAATAGGTTGAGTGCTTTGAGGGGAAATTTAGGAACAATGAGAGTGAAAACTATGAAACAAGCATCAATTTTAAATTTTATAAGAAAAGTGGATTGACAGAAAAATGTAATATGTGCGTAACAGGTGTTTAAGTAAATTCTAATTGTGTATTTTTGTTTGAATTGCGACACTTCGTGTTATGTGACCGCCCCAGATACTTCATGTCTTCATGTGATGGGTATGTTTGTGAGCGTTTAAAATAACTATTCTCCGATATAACGAGTAATGCTTATAACGAGCAAATTAAGTCGGTCCCATCTTCCTGGTAACAACCAAGTTCGACTGTATTTATTTGAATTTCAAAACTTTTGATCTGATTCAAATTCTCAGCTGGCTGTTTTTAAAACTCGTACCCGGCCGATGTAAAAATAAATCTAATCTTTATTGGTCGAAATTTGATAATAAAAGTATTTTTTAACGAGTCATGTAAAAATACAATAATTACTCTCAAATACAGTGACATTTTGAACGGTTTCAATGACTTCACGGCAAGTTATGTATTTACGGCGGCGTATGACATTTTGTTCATTCATAATTTGCCAACCCTAATGCAAAATAATTACATGTACAAAGAGGTATTTCTAACTTTATTACAGAATAAGAACTGGCATTATACGAGCCCTCGAAAGGTGAAGTGAGACAACTAGTAAAATGATTTTTGGACTTTTAAGTATAATCACGTGGTGTTTTGGTGGATTGCATATTTTTATTTTACATAGATAACACTATTATTGCAATCAATGCTCCTAAGACAACAGGTTAGCTGCGCGAACCGATCAAATATTAATTGAATAACTGTATTGTAGTGCGAGGGGTCTTGCCAACTATTGCGCGCGCGCAGCTTAGAGGGAACGTTGATTGCAATGTGTAATAACTGAGGTTATTTCACATTTATGATACTTTAATACGTGCAGAATATTACAACTTATTTTTTTCGTAAATACCGCTTGGCTCACTTCACCTCTAATGGGCCCATATATTATCAGCAAAATTATCGAAAAAAAACATTACTGTAAATTAAATAACTGTCATATAATAAGGTGACAGTTACTGCCCTGTTGACCTATTTATCAACAGTGTCAAATTGATGGATCTTTGTTGCTTATATTTAAAAAAAAAAAGAAACTTATCCTATTTGTTATTCACCCTTTAACTCCAAGCCTAAAATCTTCTATAGTCTTTTGATATTCTAACAAACACTACATTTTTTCTTGGTTATGGTTAGTTAAATTCAATTTAAATATGGTAACCCTGAATATGCCTCAAGGGGAGTCCCATATTTCGTGTGATATATGAGAATTATTGATGTTTACTATTATTGAAGTTCTGTAGATGTCGCTTTTAATGTTAAAATTGAACAACATATATTATTGAAGTGTGGCATATTATGCCATGAGCAATTAAAGGGTTACCATATATATAACACTTATACTTCAATATATTGTATATAATTTTTTACAAAATTCGTTTTAAAAAAACCTAAGCATGGCCAATTCAAAGAGGAAGTTAGTAATATGCAACAAAACTCTCGTATTTACAAAATAGCAATCAATATCTGGGAATTTTTAATATACAATTATTAACAAAATTAATTGAAGCTTAAAAAAATTAACAGTTAATTAATCGTGTGATCGCAAAAATAAACAAACCAAAATTAATATTTAAATAATCATAACATAATAATATTTCAGTGCATGTTGGAATTAGTTTCAAAAGGGCAAATGTCCATGACAATCCAGAGTATATGAACAATATTATAACTGAGCTGTTAAAACCTCCAATGTGACGAAATTCATTTATCAAAATGGATCAGCGACATAATAACATATAATAGAGGCGTAACTAGTAGGTGTAAAAGTCATTGGTGTCAATCAAATATGGTTTTCAAATGAACTGATGTTTGTTGATGAAAAATAAATTATGCAACCAAAACAGCAAAATTTCAATTGTTCATTTTTCAAAATAATACGGATGCCACTAGCTTATTTTAGATTCGGTTGTTTTCAAGACAATCTATCTGAATTGTGAACGATCCCGTCAAATTTAAAAATCAAAAATAGTCGATTATAAAAAATAAACAGAATAGACCCGCTGGATAATTTTTCGAGAGTTCGCAATAGCTCCTATATTGTGATGATTTTATATTTATACACTAAACCAGTGGTTCTTAAACTTTTCTAAGTCACGATTCATTTTTGAATGTAAGAAAAGAATTGCGGAGCATCAAAATCAAACGGTCAGAAAACAAAGAAAAGCATGCAGACACAAATTTTATTATAAATTAAACAGATTAATTACATAGCAGTTAAATAAAAGAAAATGTGTATACGTATATGGAAAGGACTTTTTTGGTTTTAACTATTTCGCAGATTTTTCTGCATTTATCATTTTTTTCACAATGCACAGATTAAGAACCACTGCACTAAGCCCATGATCTAACAATTCTTGTCATTTTTCAACATAAATCTTTTTTTCAACATAAGTCATTCCACGATTTATTTTTTTAACAATAATGTCACATTGGATGTTTTGACAACTCAAATTTTTTTTATCAAAAATAAGTAATTAATGCATGTTACCATTTTAAAGTAAATTAGTAAAAAAAAAACTATAATTAAATCGAAAAACCATGCCGCATTTTGATTAAATCTGTGAACCAAGTATTATAATGTAATATATATAATTTTGTCGCCGTTCTGGCAAAAAGGGGTTATGTCCGAAACACGTTTTGAATAAATTGGTGTTGAATATTTGTAAAGGAATAGCAAAGGATCTCAATGAATTTGTGTGACTTTCCCAATGAAAGAGCTTCAAAAATGTTGGTATAAGTAACCCAAAATATGACATGAATTTTTTTGCCAGAACGCTGACGGTTAAATAAACCTCAAATAAATCATTCAAATATAAAGCAAAAAATAAAAAGAAAAATGAAACAATAATTTAAAAAAAAAAGGTCAACTGACGTATAACTGTCAAAAAAATCAAATTAAATAAGCGTAACTTTTGACTGCAATTAATGAAATGAAATTTTAACAATTTTTTAAGTCATTTAAAACAAACAAATTGTTAAATTTTTAATCTCATTCACCGGATGTTTGAATTACTAAAATTCTAAAAAAAAAATCGTGTGGCATATAAGACAGAGATCACATAGAGAAAGAGATGAAAAATAGCTTTATACAGTGTTCATTGAGTGGGCGGAATCGAGTGACATAAAAAGCGTTGGCGATTCTGCCGTGCCGATCTAAAAGGGCATATCTACCGAATCAGAGAGTACCACACTCGTACATGTAATTATCCTTTACTAAATAATTTCAAATCTTGAGAGATTCTCTCAGGAGACGGCAAATACAACATTATTAAAATTGACACATTTGAAACATAATGTCTATAAATGAAATCACATGATTTCGAGTATATTTGCCCCCTTTGGTCGAAGTAAATTTCATAACAAAGTCTTATACCCCCTGATTAAATTGCATTCATTTTTAAACTCAAGTACTGCTCTATTTTCTGTTGAAAGCTATATCAAAATTTAATGATAGAAAACAGCTCAAAACAATCGGGGCAAGTCGTGGGGGCAATTCTCAAATTTATAAAGACCGAGATTCTAATTGAGGTGGGTCTCTAATACTCGATATGATTTGTATATTTTATACAACTTAAATGTAATAATTGTGACTGTATTCACAGTTGTTATAGTCTATCCGTCAAACGACAACGATTAACAGAATTTGAGAATAGCCCCACATCTCTTTCTAATATTATACATTAATTACAACCTCGTCAGTAAACACTGTATAAAAAATCGGAAAAACAAGAAGTTAGTAAAAGATGAAGAAAGAGGGGTTAGTGAAAGAAGTCCCATAGTAGACAGTGTGATAGAGCGGGACAGACCTGCCCAGAAAGTCATCATTTTGAGCTCCGGGGAAGCCCGGGTCCCAATCCCACAGCTCCATACCAACGCACTGCCCCTTGAAAGAGCTTATCTGTGCCTGGGGTTCCAAAACCACAATCTTATTAATGACAATGATATCACACAATCGTTGATGTAATAAAAACGACGCCTAAATGACTGTACACTCGTGACATCATATATGAATAGGGCGCTGTCGTGGATGTTCACTTTTTTGCGGTTTAAAATGCCAACTTGGTTTTGTTTGCCTGATCTATATTTGAATAGGTTTGAGATAGATTCAAACCAATTGCCACCATTGCGAGACATCAACTTATTATGCATATAATTTTATTATTGTTTAAAAATAATTAAGCAAGTATCCTCTCGCAATGGGATGCGTACAGACTTCAAATGGAGCAATTTTTATTGAATGCTAAACGTCTACTGCTAAATTAGGCTAAGAGTTTCAAATGTATGTAAATTGTGTTAAAATACAGTAGAAATTGATCAAGATAACCAATAAAACGTTATGTGCTGAGCGCTCAAGAAATACAAGGAAACAAAGCTCAACTATTTTATAAAGCAACAATATGCGTACCCATGGATATATTTAAGATGACACTAATATATGAATCATTTGACTACGCCCATGTCCACAATCTTGTAGCGTGGATAGAGATAGATGAAAGATCACAGACGTCCATGTCATTGAGATAAATAGATAAATGATTGTACGAGTGTTTCTTTGGAGACTGGTGACCGGCATTGAAAATGTGAAACTGTGCGCTCTAGGGATTTGAAACTGCAATCACTTAATGGAGTAAGATGAAAGGAAACACTATTAGCTGAAGCTTCCAACTTTGATTAGCTTCCTCCACATTTTCCTCAAATTTGGTTAAAAGAAAAAAATATCATAATAAAATGCTGGCCATATTTATTGTCAGTAACTAACTGTCTTGTATATTATTTATTGGCATCTTAAAAAGAGGATTTGCATTCAGTAAAGGGTCATAGCGAAGCCACATTTTGGCACCCTCTATGCTCCTCCAGCGCCCCATTGCCCAAGGCAATCGCTCTATTCACCAACCCCAAGCTACTGGGGGAGAAAATTTAATTTGATGTTGTGAAAAATCCAATTTCAGTTGAAAACTTCTGGTAAAAAAAGTGTCAATTGTAAATTAGAAATAAATTTGAATAATAGCGCTTTTGAAAGAAACTACCGGCAAGCGTGAACATCCACGATGGATTCCCAGTTTATTGTCGCAATACATAATTATATTAAATTATATTATAGAATCTATATACTAATATGAATCCAGGCATGTCATGTATCTAATTTTAGAAAGCATAGAATTTTCATTATAGGTAAATTTAATTCAATAAAATTGTTCTAGAAAAGAGTAGTCCCAAGATCCACAAAGATGGCAAAAAAAAAAAACATGTAGAACAGAATTAGACCTCATACCGGATCAATTTTGTTATAAATCATAATAAAAAATAATGCAATTAATGAAATAATAACACAACAAAAACTGTCGTAAAATAATAATCTTGATCAAGTAATGTAGGATCGGGGATAAACGAATGTAACCGAAATGCTTCTACTCGTGAAATGAAAGACTTAACGCCGTTCCACCACGTTACAAGAGAAAAAAAAGCACTGGTTAAAATATTCTACATGTCTTAAAGTATATCTTATAGGTGAAGTGAGCTCAGTGAATACAAACTGCAAAAGTGTTTCTTTTTAAAATAAAAATATGCAATCCACCAAAATACCAAGTAAAGATGTGATTGTACTAATAAGTCCAATAGAAAAGTTTAACCGTTTTACTACTTGGCTCACTTCACCTTGCAAAGTCTCAAAAAAATCTGTTTTTGCCAAAGAGGTTGAAAAATCTTTAACTTCACAAAGCAGCAAAAAAGTCACATTAATCTATTTCCATTATTCCTTTATATGTTCGTGTGTGGGTGTGAACTGAAATAAAATAATAAAAAAATAAAGCCTGCAAAAAAAACATTAATAATTGAAATAAAAAAAAAACATATATGAACATCCAGTAACAAAGATAAATGTGTAGTTCATTCGAACATGCACGGTGACATTCCAAACTTAAAACTGACATAACAGCCAATGCAACCTTGAGTTTTTCAATGGCAAATATAATTTGACGTATATAATATTATAATTAATTTACTGTAGTAATTAATTTAAATCAAACACTGAAGAAAGATAACCAAGTGTACCTCTCCGTTGCGCTGGAGAGTAAGTGACCGACAATGCGGTTCGTTCATGACTGTGGAGTCGGGTAAAAAAAAAATTACTCCAACTTTGATTTGACGGATTAAGCACATGGGAGGCCCGAGACGCAATAAAATTTGGAGGCCATGTTTTTCGAATTACTAAAAATGAATATAAAATGTTTTATGGGTTTTATAGAATATATGCTATTTTGAGACCTAAGATTAAAGGCCCCAAACGCTCGCCTCGTGCACTTATGGGGTAATCTCCCACTGCATATATGTATACCATCAGATCATCTTTTGTCAACCTAGCATGCAGTGGCAGCACTATCGACTCAAATACATTAAGTAATTTTTAAAAAATGGGCCTGACTCCACAGCCTTGGTTTTGTTCCGTGGGTGTAACGAAAGTTTTCAATGTTGATGCCTGATGATAAATATCAAAGTTTCTTTGTATACACCTTAATGTATTCGCCGCACGTGTTTTTCACTCGTAATTATTATGAAATACCCTTAAAGCTATGCCGTTTTCAAGTAAACCTTAATGTTAAAGAATGCAAAGGAATAGTAATCATATATCTGAATCGATTACATCCAGCGGTGCATACACTTTTTTTGACAGTCTGAATTACTCAACACGTCATTTTATCAAATGGTTTACAAAAGGTAATGGTTAATTTATTACTATAATGCTAAGTTAGGTTAGGTGTTAAATGGTTCCGTAATATTCTAAAATGGGGTGCGTCAATGATTACTGTGCATATCCATACATAAATAACATGCAATAGTAATAGCCATTCCATCAAAACATAGTGAAATCTTACAACAAATTTAACATAAAAGCTTTAAACTCTTCCATGAAACTGTACAACAAATAAGTACAGCCACAAAGAGAGTAATAGGATAGAAGGATAAGGTTAGCACAAGACTAGTGGTGAACTAATCACTCCTGCTACGTCCATTTATTGGAGGATCTTAAGGGTGGGAGAGAATTTTTAGACATAACACCCATATTTTTTAACAGAAATCGATAAGTCGCAGCAACCTAAACCGTTGCGCCGTAAGACCCGACAAATCATTCTAATACGAATTAACTGTATAAAAATGTCAAAAATATGTATTAATTCACCGACATCTTTTACCATACAGTGCAACAGTTTTTTTTAATATATATTATGTTGAAAATCACATGTCTGTTAATTTTTTTGCGCCTCCCTTGGCTTAAGTCCACGCGCGTCTCCTAGTTTGGAAACCGCTCCTGCCTTACATAGAAACATGACAGAAATGTCACCATAAAAAAGGGTTAAAATAATAACAATTTCTTCATTTAAAAGCAGATTTATAGTTGTAAAATATCACCATGTTTTGTTATTTTTTTGATACATATATTACAGGAAGCGTTCACAGACATGCCGTGCTTACCTTTGATACAGTTGCCGACAATCCCTACCACCGCCAAGTTAGTTTATATTATGTCTAAGATAAAACTAGTGCACACGATCCTATGCCCTGTTTAATACATACTATATTCGTTCGCCGTTCATATTAAGATCAAAGTGATAAAAGGACCTAACTGCCATACCGGTCAAAAAGGGTGTAACTGACAACTTTGAGTATTTTAGATTAAAAGTTTTTAAACACTTCGCCACTTAACCAGTTTCACTTATCACGAACAATGATGAAAATTTAAATCGATATAAGGATTTTTAAACAAAATTTAGACAATTGGTAAACGAAATATGAAAATAATAATACAATTTATAAACTAATGAAACAATATTATCTAGAATTCATTATTTTTTAAAACTATATCCGCTCCCAAAGTGGAGCAGCAAACGGCCTGCAAACGGAGGTATCTCAACAGAATGTTGTCTACGAGAAATGATTGTTACTCAGTTGCTCAACCTCACTTTTTCGAAGAGAGGAATGATAAAAGAATAGAGCATGACAGGGCTAGTGGTTAACTAATCGCTCTCGCCCCATTATTTTAGAATTGCAAGGGTGGGAATATTTAGACATCACATACACCCATGCTTTCAGTCAATAAATCAATTGAAAAAATGGTGCTCGTACTGGGACTTAAGAGTGAGATCCGTTACGGAAGCCAACAACATTTACCACTGTGCCACGGACCCAGCATTCATTTCATTAATTTATAATTCGTACTATAATATATGAATTATTTTGTTCATATTTCTTTCACCAATCGTTTGTCACACCATGTAATTAGTCTCACTAAAATTTGTATAATTAAAAAGAGCAAAACCAGTCCTGAGCTTTCATGACTAACCTCTACCCTAATATTTTATGTTACATAGACAATTATAATATTAAAATATATATATGTCAATTGGACACAAATAAAGACAGGAATAGTTATAAGAGAATATTTTTGTCGGAAAAAAAGTAACAATGATTACCAGTAATGGTACTTGGAAGACTTCCTCATCGCTACTTTTGTTTTGCAAAAAATCTACACTTAGAACCTTGTAGCTCTCGAGTCACGAATTGCCTCTCGATAAGTCTGCATTAATTTGCTAAGTGACAAGTATAATTAATGCACCAATCAACTTATTCCAGACAAAGAATTATCTATAACCAAAGCGTAGATACTTCTTTTCTACTCCAGATGGCAGTTAGATCACTTTACAACTCGTTAGTACGACAGAAAATATTTTTTTGAGCGGTTACGAAGAGAATTAGCAAAAAACGACCGATAAGAGAAAGAAAATGTATATCCAATAAATCAACACTCACACCATCAGCACCTTTCACACACATAAGACTTGGAGGAATCATCAACACGTTCCCTGCTCATTAAAATAGGCATTGATGCCGGGATAAAAAAAATAAATCATATCGTACTTTTATACACTGATATACACTAACGCACCAGAACTGAACTAACTGTGCTAATTTCATACAAGTACTGACCCAATGTGTGCGCTAGTGTTGTTTTCGTGAATTTCCAGCGGTGCTGCGACTATTTTGTTTGATTAAAACTATTTGGTAGATTTATATTCCTCCAAGTCTTCACAAGCATCCAATTTTGATTCGATTGAATTGGCATTTACTCAGCAGAACACCAATATAATAAGGTAAAAATATCAAAGTATTTAGTTCTACAAGAATTCGATTGATAGCTATTTCGGCTTCACTCCATCGTCAATAGTATTGAAATAACTATAAACCAAAAACTTATAACTCTAAGAGTGCTTAGGATCACAAGGGTCTATCTACAAAACATACTTTTAAGTACACTTAAGTATAAAAGGTGATTTACCTTTGTGCTTCTAACATTATAATTTCATTAATAGATATACCCAACGGAATCTTGTAAACGGTTGTATGTACAAGATATGGCTTTGTATCACTAATAAATATGATTATGGCATCGCCAAAACCGAGCTTAACTCAAAACACGCATTTTTGTAGTTGGACCCCTGTGATCCTAAGACCCAGAACTATTGAAGTAGTTACTTTAATTTTTTTACCTTATTAGCCAATTTTGAAGTTAAAAAAAAGTCCTCGCGTCTCCGCCGGAGCTACAAACCTTCCGAGCGACTCATCCGTGGTGCTCATGTCGTCCTGATCGAACAGATGAACGTTCAGAGTTTGCCCCGACGTGTAGAGGACCGGTGCCTGTCGGACGGATACCAATGCGAACGACGGCAATCCGAAAACCCGGATTAAATTTTGAAGGTTAAACCAAAAACAAAACAAAAGAAAAAACACACAGATAGTCGCGTGAGACAAAAATTATAAGTGAAATTAAACCAAACACGGAAAGTGAAATACAATTGTGAATATCCCAATTTTTATGTAATATAAATAAATTATTTTTTCAGGGGGATTAATAATAATTATGACATGCTTTTAAACATTAACACATGAAATACGGGACGGGTATTAATACCCGTTTCACTGACTGACGGTTAAATAGGGGGAGGGTATTTTTACCGATTTTGTTGGTTGTTGGCGGGTAAAGTATTGGTAATCATTAACACTAGAGTCTGAAACCATCTGACAGTTAATTTAGTATGGCCGCCGTGTTAATGGTGCCAATACAAAAACATAACTCAGTCCCCTACGGTACTAAAAAATACCGCCTTTTTGTCCATACCCGCTCACTAGTCGGAGCATATGGCCACCACATGATTCCTCCAAAAATTTTCTGTCCCCTGCCAGTCTTTTTGCTTCCTCCCATGTCATTCCAGCGTCCCGTAGCTCCGCCGAGTACATCCTATAGATGGTCATCAGTGGCCTTCCACGACGGCGGAACTCATCCGGTTGGTAGAAGAGACAAGCAGAATTCAGGATTTCCTGTGGCATCCTCAGCACATGTCCAAGCCAGGTCCATCGTCGCTTTTATATTTTGGATGTAATTGACGGCTGTTTAGTCCGTTCCCTAATCTCTGTGTTTCTGCTGAAGTCAAACCACCGCACTCGACCAGTATTCGACGCAGGCATCTGTTTTCGAAGCACAGTATACGGTTACTCTGTCCTTTTGTAAAGTGCCATGTCTCGCAACCGTAAAGCAGCACTGCCTTGCCACTTACCGCCCGGTAAAAACCCACAACGCTCATATTTAAAAAACATGTTTTTCACTTGGTTCTTAAAGGGCCAGCAACGTATCGGAAGTATTTTTTAGCACCGTAGGGGAAGTGTTGATACCATCAAATAATGTATTTGAAACTTAGACAGGTTAAAAAATAACAATAACTTGAACATTTTAAGAGTTATAGGGAATTATATAATGCGTGTTTTTCTCATGCAAATCTTAAAATATTGCCTACGTTACGCTGATTACGTTTCACGTGGCCATCGCCCGTATTTAATGTGTTAATAAAAAAAAATAAACAAATAATATTAGAGGTACACATGTATTCAACAAAACACGGAAGATTAATTTAACCCAATGTTAATTTATTTAAAAATGTATTTTTTACTGTTATTCATGAGAACAATGTCACGGGAAATATGGCTGACGATCAATTCTTGTACTAATCTTTGTTTGTACATAACTGTCCATTGTCTGTTACCAGGCAATCTGAGAAGAATAGTGCCCATCATCTCAAGGTGTATGTAAATTAAAAATACATCATAAAAAATCATCAACCCTTTGAGGAGTGAGTTAATTTTTAATAAATTTGCTTTTTCCTTACATTTTCATTATTTGGGCCCATCAGGGGTGAAGTGAGCAAGTGATATTTTAGAAAAAATAAGTTAGATGCGTTGTAATATTCTACACGTTTTAAATTATCGTAAAAGTGAAGTAACCTAAGTTAATACACACTGCAATAGTGTTATCTTCGTAAAATAAAAATATGCAATCCACCAAAACACCAAATAAGACGCGATTGTAGTTAAAGAGTCGAAGAGAAACGTTTTAACATTTTACTAGTTGGCTCACTTCACCTCTTCACCAAGACACCAATGAGCAATTAAAGGATTACCGACTTAAACGACTACCTTCATATAGCAGTTGTATCAATCCCCTGAAGAGACCAAATGATAATGATTACAATATGCTGATCCAGCACTCGAGTCTTCAGTGATGGGTCGGCACGGTCTGGCCAACGCAAACGACAACAGTGAGAGAATGATAGGATTCGCTGCTAAGAATGAGGTTACCATTGGTGGCGCTATCATCCCGCATAAGGACATCCGTAAATATACACGGACCTTACCTGACGGATGCACGACAACGCCGATTGACAACCTCTTTTACAGGACGAAATACAGAAAAGAAATTTTCAACGCACATATAGAGGCGCCAACATTTATAGCGACCGAGGACTATTTGACGGCAAAATCCGCCAAGCTAAGTCACACAATAAAACCACCAGCCTGAAAGGATGTTCAGTTTTTAGTGCTGAGATTGCCTGGGAGTGATTACCCAAGACCAGGGCTGTGGAGTCATTAAAAAATATGATAACTCTGACTCCGACCATAGCTTAAAATACGACATTTTTAGGCTTGCCACTTTTGACCCTAGCAATTTGAATACACAATTTTTTTTAAAAGGTCTCAAAGTGATTTGTTTTTTCGAGCACGATTCCAGTCCAACTCTACAGTCTTGCTCAAGACTGTCTCCGCAATCTACGTTATTATATGTACAACCAAAGACCAGCACAACTCGCTATCAGCATATTCTCGCCGTGATCCCAAAACACAATACTTAAACCGTCACTACCAAAGTAAAACTGCATTCTTTCCCAATATAATTAATACCCCGCCAATCGTTTGTAACAATAACGAAAAATTATTTTATATATAGATTAAAAACATAATTTATTCATATATTGTATCAATCAACAGCAATTCTCAACTATTCATTAATGTACCAGTATACTAGACTTGCCAACGCAAATGAAAAAGAGTGATTTTGTGCCAACGGTTATTCAAATACGACATCTTTATAAAAGATCTATAATACTTTTATATTACTGTCTCATGTTTTATCAAATAATACAAATCTAAGCGCATGTGAAAGAGCAGACTAACAATATTTTAAGATTTTGTTTGTAAACAATCAATCTCATTATATACACTCAATTATTTTTTACATGTTACATAGGTTTCGCAAAAAAAAACGAAGATTGGTCCACTAATTTAACTAAAAACTATTTTTGGAAAAAATATTAAAATTGTTGCATAGAAAAACGTTAAAAACAAAGTTACACAAAATACTATTCATGGCTACTTAATTACTTTAATGAGGGACTGGACATACTTGCAAAGGATGTGATTAGCATTATTGCCGCGTTTACACGTTGTACTATCTACTAACATTTCTGCAACTAATCCTCTGCACTCCGATAACACAAATAAATATTTCGTTTCATGTGTTTGACTGTCAAAACCTGGCATGTCAAATGTTTTAAATAGGTTGAGCATCGCTGATGTAAAAGATAGTAATGCATGTATGAATAAATTGAATTACATAAGCATTCAACTATTTAAATGTTATTTTTCATTTTAAAAACCAATAGTTTTTTTACCCAGGGAGATGAGAAATTATTTCTAGAGACTTGATTTAACAACTGAAAAAAATCCACTAATATAATGAGGAGATATTCACGGCATAAAAATATATGTGGGGTGGAGTTACTAACTTCAAATGTTGCCGTTTATAAATTTGCTTACTTCCAATCAATTGATGCCATGATTGTTAACTTACTCTTATTGTTTAATAATTATGAGATTCGTGATGGATAGCTAAAATAAGATACACACGGCGATCTAGTTTGAGATTTTTACGGCAAAAAGTTGACAACAATTGAAGTTAAATAACATGTAATATAAAAGAGCGTGAAACACAAAAATGCAATCCTTCCGAAAGATAAGCTTGGCATAACAACTCGTCTATTGTAAGCCACCGACCGACGCCAATCATTTTGTTTGCTTGAAAAACGCTGAGCAACACAAAGCAGTGTCATAGGTGGTTTTTTTCTATTAATTCCAACATAAATAATATTTAAAGTGTGTAGTGAATACTTAATTAATTATTATTCGAATGTCGGTTACTGCCTACCAAA
Source organism: Himalopsyche tibetana (assembly GCA_030503985.1). Classification (NCBI taxonomy): domain Eukaryota; kingdom Metazoa; phylum Arthropoda; class Insecta; order Trichoptera; family Rhyacophilidae; genus Himalopsyche; species Himalopsyche tibetana. The sequence continues at coordinate 855,274 of JAPJYX010000052.1, read as the reverse complement.
AATCAGCTGCGAAGTACACTATTGCTGTAAACTTACTTGGGATATCAGACATCAGACGCCATTGTTTGGTTATGGTTCCATTTTAAATGATAAAAAACTTTCAAAATGGATGCATCAATCAAAGACAAGCGTTCAACAGAAATAATTAAGAATTTTACACAGAATGATGTGGGATTATTCAATTTCACCACCAACAGCAAAACTATATAATACGAACCTTCGAGAAGTGAAATAAGCCAAGTAGTAAAAAAGTCAAATTTTTCTACTGAACTTTTAAACTACAATCCAGGCTTTACTTGGTGTTGTGGAGGGTTGAAATTTTTTATTTAAGGGAGATAAATCCCACTTGGCTAACTTCACCTCTCAGGGGGTGATATCGTCGCCTGATAACTGTACTGGGATATTAAAAAAATATGTGTTTTGTTTATTCTAGAAAGATTCAGTTCCCGTCAATAACTTAAGTGTTGTGGTGGAATATCTGTCTTAACTACTAGAACACCAGCATCTCACTGGTGAGTCACGTTTTTATTGTTTCTAAAATCGCTGACAGTTAAGTGGGAAAAATCTTTTTTTTTTTCGATAAGCCACATTAACACTGTTTTAGAATATTGCATAGAGTTGCGATACGAGATGTCCCAGTACAGCTCTCAGACGATATATATATCAACGATACGAGATAACACCATTAATGGTTTTTGAAAAAGACGCAGCACGACAATCCAACCTGTTTCATAGAACCAAAATAGATGAACAAATCTTCTTCTTTAGAAGTGTCTCCAAATCGGATGACCAGCATTGAAACTACTGATCAAACTAACTTACAATGTAAGGTGGATCAGAGCTGGGACGTCATTCAGAAGGAGGGAAAATTTATCAGCTCGGCAATTTTTTGTTTCGTCGATATGTGCAAACCAGTGCAACAAGGGATAAATGATTGTATATTTTAATTTAAGTGCCTCTCCTCCCCCAAATGACACCCCTGGACTAGAGCTGCCATGGCAATGGCTGTCACGGGAGGACGATCAAGCGTTTATCTTTTTTGTAACTTTGCTTATGGTGGTGAAAATTTGAAATGCTGCGTACAGCAATTAAATGCGTTATAATTACGCGAGTAAAAATGTTGATAAAAGAACCAAAAAAAAAAAAATCTCTGAACTAATTATAGTCTGGTTATCTACTATACAATTTAATTTATATGTAATAAATGACTACACGAAGTAACCCCCATTTCATTGACTCGATTTGAATAATACAATGTTCTTTGATCAACAATAAGCAACATTTTTGCATACTCAGTTTTTGCAAAGTGTGGTTCCTCACATCTGATTTAAATTTGATGTAAATTTAAACCTTTTCCTGTAAAACACTACAATAATAATTGAGTTTTTTGAAAACAGCATTTTAAATTCATATGTTTTCAGATTGGTAGTAAAGGCAAAGGCATGTGATTTCAATTCGAAAACAAAGTAAAAACTTAAGTTTATATTTATTCTAACTAAATGCGAAAATCTAGATACGCCCATACGTTATTAAGCATGCGATATATACTACTTCAATTTGTGAGGGTTACACCTTTAAGTTACGAATAATATGCTATCTAAAATTTATTTAAATACTTCAAAAATAAACAAAATTTATAAATTACTTTTATTGAAATAGAAATCATTCCAGAAGACATAGCATGATGCTAAATTTATTAAAAAAAATGCATTCAAATCTTCAACGAATACCTCCATAAACATTCTAAATGCAGAAGAAAAGAATAGTTTCATTACAGGCAAAATGCTTTGAAAAAAACAACAAAACAAAAGTTATTTAAATAAAAAAAAACGATAACCCTTTTATTACTGTCACACAGATTGTATTTATAACTCTTTTCATAAACACACTGTAGTGAGAGTGCTTGATGGAAGTGAAGTAACTGACAAAATTATGAGTTTATTACGAATATTCATGTAAAATACACATTTATATTTCATGGCCCAGAATACGTTGTTTCGAAGAGTCATTTTAGTAAGCCAACAGATTTCTTCTTAACAAACTTTTTATCATTGAAAAATGACAAGTAAATCACCATGGTGATTTTGAATAATAGTTTCTGTTGATTTCTACGGCAACAAGCCAAGACAAAAATAAAAACTAGATTGAACACTAGACTATGTTGCGAGTCAAGTTCTTGTACCATCAATAGATATTATAGAACCATTATTAAAGCTAATTAAACTAAATCTAAAAATGTTGGCAATGCATGTACAGCAGAAAGTCAATCTATCATTCGATGAACGTTCTCCGATGGTTATATTTATTTCTGAACAAACTTAAGCAGGCAAGCCGTTTGAATCGACATATGGCCCCATTAGAGGTGAAGTGAGCTTAGTGGTATTTTATAAAATTGCATTGTAATATTCTACATGTCTTAAAGTATCGTAAAAGTGAAGTAACCTCAGTTGATACACACTTTTTTAATATAATGCCATTCCACCAAGAATTGACTGTGAACACATTGTAAGTGATTGCAAATTTTGTACAAACAACCGTCAGAAGAGGCCAAATGTCGCTGAATTTAACTGGGCACAACTGAGAAGGAATTATGCCTTAATTTTAGCTCAGAATAAACACTTAACTAACATCCGTTCAAAAAACACAGATTGACATTCCGCTGAAAGTCTAAAACATTGCTGTTGGTATGTGGTATGTGTAAGTCTCCACTACACTAAAATAATTTCCTAGAAAAGATAACAGTTTATGGTTTTTGTTAGAATAAGGTGACAAGTCTAGTGTCATAAATATTCAAGTGTTTCCATACCTCACACCAGTAATCCCACTTGGGATTAATATTGTTATCAATCGTCGCCGTCCTGAATTCCTGTGCGCCGACGGAGATCAAGGCGTACGGATCTGACTTTCCTTTACCTGAAGAACAGACGAGTTATTACACATAAGGTCTTAGACTGGGGGATATAAGCGGTACTTGACAAAGAAAAGGTGTGCTTTTGTAAAAGACTCAAACAACTATCAACACATTCATTGTCACCCGATGCTGTCTATCGATCAGGCGGATCTGGGTTCGATTGCTGTTAAGGTCAATGTCAAATATAGATTTTTTCAATTTGAATTTGAGATACGAGGCGTGGGTGTTTGTAATGTCAATTCTCATCGAGTATATCTCGTATGAAAGTAAACAAAGGGTCAATATTAAATATCGAAATGTTGAACTAACGATTTAGGTTTACTTGCTCGGTGTTGCGATCCCAATTGGTTGCAGTTTTAGCTTTGTTTTTAATACTGATATTGATATATTCATCCGTTATTGCAATCCCTAATTAGACCTTCAATTCACCTCAAATTTTGAATATTCCCGATGAAAATTGCAAGAATTAAAAAAAAAACCATAAAGAATGTATTAAATGTACTTTAATGAAAGAGTACAAGCATGTAGAAACAGGAATTAAATGTGAAGTCAATTTCGATTAGAAAAAAACTATTTACCCAGCATGCTGATGTCTTTCTTCATCAGATTCTTGGCCTCGACAACATGAATGCGGAGAACACCCTGGAAAATAAATTTGGCACAATTATTTTTAAAAAAATACATGTCGGTGAAGTGTATTTTATGTTGAAACTATAAGACGGCTTGTCGGGTTACCTCCGGTTCGGGCATCTTAAGTTCATCGGAGGGAACTTCGTCGCTCAATTTGATTGGGAGTTTGTTGGGAAGGACCATCATGGCTGCCACCTGTTCAACGATGCAGCGGCGCATGATATCACTGGAAAAGAACAATAATATAATCTAATTCAAGTTCCCTGATAAAAGATCGAGAATGGATTTTTATCTGTAGATGAAGAAATAATGACAATTCAATAAAAAAAAAACGAGAATGACAATAGGTATTAAACAACACAATATTCGTACGCACATGCGTGGCCATACTCCTCAAAGGGAGAACAAAACATTTTTATTTTACTTTACTTTAGAAATACATTCTGATAGAACGTTCAGTCAGTATGATCTATTGAAAAAAAAAACTCTCACCTGAATCCTGGCATGTCGAGGATATCCGCCACTCCCACCAGATTGAAGTCAATAGTAGGGTTGTTGAGGAAGAAAACCTGGAGGCCTCCGACCAATGGCATGGTCTTGATCAGCGGCTTCATCACAACGCGGACCATTCCGTGAATCTGCAAAAAAAAAATACATTAGATCAACTCACGGAGAAATGACATCACCCAAGTCCGAGATATCAAAATGATACTGATCTTGCCGCCACTTGAACCTGACCCATCTGATTCAAGTGCCCATCGCTAGTCTCTTAAACTGTTATGAATAGTGTCTTTGTATTCTTTTGAGGAAAATGGTGCTAGTGGACCACAAGTTTATGAGTAGTGAATTTGGTTAAGTGATCCATAAGATCAGGAAAGGTGGGTGACCGCTGGTCGTTATAATTTGATAGAAGTCTTGGTAAAGTGCCCATACCTGGAAATCCTTGATGCCTCCTTTGACTCCAGCCAGAATGAATGAAATATCACAATTTCCGGCGTAACTGTAATTCAAAAGAAGTCAATTAGCAAGCGTTAATTTTTCCATGATTCACGCTAGGGAATACAATACCGGACAAATAAATAAATTCCGGTATTTCAAACTTGAACACAAATGTATTAACCCTTTCTGGTCCTATGTCGAATCTCATTCGACATCGATTTTATTCCAGTGGGTCCTATGTCGTATGTCGTGTATTTTTTTTTTCATTATTAGTATTGAGTTAAAATACAAGCCCGCATTTTTTTTCACTCGTATCTATTGCGACGGTATTCTGAGCAGAGGAACAAATGGTTGTTATGAATATTGCAATGTATAACCGTCTACCTGCAATGGATACAAAAGGGCCATTTTAGGGGCTGGCTCGGCTCGCGTGGCACGGGCGCCGAGTTCTGCATTCTACTTTCCAACAGTTACACTTGCACGCGCTAACAATTTGAAAATTATTACCGATTTTTAGTATTGTTTTAATAATTGTAACCTTGCAAAAATGCCTAAAATCATAAAAAAATCGCAAAAAAAAGAAACTCTGTCAAGCGCATACAATATCATTTAGTATAAACCAGGGGTGGGGAACCTTTTCTTCTCTAAAGGCCGCATTAATTTTTCTGATTCGACATAAGGCTGCAGTTAACATTGACTAGGGAATCTTTGGCCGGAAACAGGAATTTACGGTCAGAATATGTCAGGAATTTACATAAATTTACAGAATTACAGAATTGGCCAGAAGGCCGCACCAGAGTAGCCAAAAGGCTGCAGGTTCCCCACGCCTGGTATAAACAAAAAAATATGCTCCCATATCCCAGTCATAAGCTCACAACTATAATTATCAACAAATGGTAAAAAAAATTAAAAGAAATATAAATTTACAAAAAAGAAAATATTTATTTCGATGGTTTGAGAACCACGGGTTGAAAGTTGTAAAATAAAGATCACACGTCTATGCCTTTGCCTATGTAGAACATAGCCTGACAATTTCACGTATATATATTTCTTGATGTCTTGCAAAATTTGCCAAAAGTTAATGGCTCCACGCCAATATTTCACACACTTACGCGCAGTAAATAAAGTGTTTATGTCACGAAAAAACTTACAACAGATCAATGTCCATAATGATTTCATTTCTGGATAGATTTTTGTCATAGACCTTGACTCCGCCCACCCTCGGTGGCTGAAACATAAAAAGATAAACACGGCAATGAATATCAAAGAACAAAACTGTATAAATCCACCAAAGTGCAATACAAAAACAGTCAAATCTTACAATCGTTCCGAGGATCATCCGTTCAAACTTGAAGCCGTTCAGTTTGTACTTGGAGAGGCTCTCGCGGACGTTCGGCTCGATGACGTCCTTGATGAGGGCGCGGGAGTAATGGTTGACGTTTGGCCACACCTGGATCAGGATCTGAAAGTCACCAGTGAGTTTAGTGCATGTTCATTACTGGGCACTGCGGTTTCGCAGCCAAGCTCTATGAGCCTTGCCGGTTAGTGGATAGGCCAGCATGCGAATATGGCTCTATAAAGTAGGATGATGAGCACATCCTGTGAGGATGTCGTTTATTACACGAGAGGGAAGAGCGGCGAAAGTCGATCTAAACAGTCAAATCAGACACGCCGACATGGTGGCTAATAAGGCAAATTATCAGACAATTAAGAAATTTGCAGTGTCACTATTTGATCATCTGCTATTCAAAATTCCAGGAGGTTTAAGGAGAGGAACAAGGCTTAAATTTCTTGGACGTTAATTGGATCTATTGATGGAAAGTATTAGTTATTCAAAATTATATAAATTATCGATAACAGGTGATTAAACTTTTAACGCCCGTGGACTTTTTGCGAAATATTTGCATGACCCGTAGCTTTTATAAAAATAATTATATCTCTAAAACTAGTCAGCCTACGTGGGTAAAATAAAAAGCATTAGCAAAATAAAAGATTGTTTATAATTAACAAAAGCTTTATTTACAATTTTACACATTTTTATATTATTATACATTAAATTTAAAGAATTAAAACGGTAAAAATTAGACAAAACTTAAAAAATTTAAACCATAAAATAACAAAAAAATAGAGAATTTTCTAGGTATGGAAAAAACATGTGTATCCCCATTGAAATATGTTGTATGGTGTGGATAAAGCTTATTTATTACGGTCCGCCTAACACAACGCTTATTCCAAGAGTCAACTTTGTAACGCACTACTCAATATGACAAAAATATTGAAAATATACATCGAAACTGAAAATAAAATTATGGATCGGTATCTCAAAGTCGTCATTTATGTAAGCTAATATTCATATTTTGAATACTATTATCATAACTCAGTGTAATCCGATAGCGAAATGTACCATAATCACTGGTCCCGTACGGGACCGCCGGGCGTTTAAAGGTTATTATAGGCAACTAGACATAATAAAAGATATTGATATGAAGGCAAACTCACCCTATTGACCCATTCTGCTCTCTCGATATCAGGGAAGAAAACCTGGAACACAAAAAGAGACAATGTTAAAAAAATATTAAACACTAAAGCGGGGGTGGGCAAATCTTTCGGCTGTTGGGCCACATTGGGGATAAAAGTTTGGCCGCAGCCCATCAAAGACTCAGAAAAACCGTACACTGATTTCGAGAACAGATGCTTGCGTTGGATAATGGTGGTGAGGTGGTTTGATTTTGTGAGGAATTCAGAGATTAGGGAACGTACTAAACAGTGCCCCGTCACATCAGTGGTTATGGAGACTTTGGAAGTGGCTGAAAGTCTTAATCCTGCCTGCCTATCTTTTCGTCCGGTGGGATTCCGGCGTCCAGGACAACCGCCGGGTATTATCCATAGGATAATATTATTGCAATTGCGTTAATATTATTTAATATACAAACAAAATAGTACACAAAACGGCCACAAGTTTTTACTTTATCAATATCATATTATTATGTGTAAAAATTCGATCTCGGAATTGAGGGGCTATAATCCAAAACGTACTATTTCCAAATATCAAACTTTTCAGTAAAGGCAAAAAACTGTAGCGAACAACACAACCATAATATTCGTCTGTGTAAATATTTTTTCGACTCAGCTCTAGCTGCGTGACTTATAATTGGGTAAACATCAAGTTTCATTGAAGAAATCACAAATCAATTGCAATTCATCCCTGAACATTCAATTACAAGTCATCCCTAAATGTTCGCAGAAATATGTATGATGAATGCGGCTGTCAAATTTCTCAAGTAAGCCGAAAAACAAATCTCATTTCCGCGCATGTCTGACCGATTGATTTTGATTCGGTCCTTAGTTTGGTCTTTTTTCCTGATTTGGTTTCCTGTCAGGAATAAACAAAAATATTATCCTTTCCTTTACTGTCTTCAGAGCAGATCACAATGTTTAAAATAAACAGTCAAATTTGCCAACATTTGACAGCTCAATACAAGTACTGCGTTTTGCAATAAAAATTGTTGCTCTGCTCAAATTTCTATTGGAAATAGTGCACTTTGCCGTAACATGGAAATACATAATGCGTTTTGCAAGAAAAGGTAGATGATTTCTCGTTGGAAATTGTACGTTTTGCAGAAAAATACGATTTTCAAGTTGAAAAACGACGGTGTTCTAAACATTTTATCGTAATAATACCAGTCGATTCATTAGGCTTGAATTACCCTATCTGCATACCTAACTCAATATCGCTCATTTTGGAAATAGTACGTTTTGCATTATAGCACCACAATTGCAATAATTAAATAAAATGTATTTTAAGAACAAGCACCGGTGTGAACCCATAGCAGCACATCACTGTCCATAGCTACTGCATTATGTTATATATGGGGACTAGACATAAATCCCTTTCATCACTAGAAATATCTAACGCATGTGTTAGGATATAATGAACTCTCTTATTTGTTATTATTGTCTTGTAATAACAAACAAATCAACCATCCACTTCTGTGTTTTTTTTGTCTGGAAATCGTGCTTACAACAAATAATAAGTATAAAATATTTGTTTTTTTTAGTGGACGTGTTTATTCATTGAGAACATTGTCGCAGTATTTTAATAAACAGTGATTGTTCACTGTCAATACTTGGAGGAAAGGCATTATATTAATAAAACACAATATTACTTTGTACTTTATTTCCACTTTATTTAAAAAGGTCAGGACCGGTTTCGGTCATGGCGAGCATTGTCAACAGATAAGAAATATAATTAAACAGTGCTATTTATACAAACTACTTGGAAACAGATCACTTTGATAAAAATTTCCGAAATTATAATTATGTTTGTAATTACCATTAGTCGCCACTTTAACTTTATTAATCATTGATGATTTTTTAATTATATCGACTGTGGAAAGTACCCACAGTTTTTTCGAAACAGGTTTTTTTCGATAATCACAATGTATCAAACTTGATACATGTTCTATCAAAAGGATGCAAGCTGCAAATGCCGAATTAGTATTTAAATTTAGCTTTTATGTTTGAAAAAATGACCTAGTAAAAAATTAAAACCATGAAAAAAGACTGAAATAAAGGTTTTTCCTAAACAATTTCTTTAATTAATATTAGATTATGTCAATTAAACACCCGTTTAGAAGTCTCCGTGCACTTCAAGGTTGTGTGTAATTCATAATTTGCACAAAATTGTCACAAAATCATCAAAACACAATGTGTGGGTTACGTTGTTTTTCCTTTCCACAGTCGATATGTTAGAGGTGTTGAACATTTTAATTTTGTGTAATATTAGAATCACCTCTACTGTAATTTGCAAATTCTTTTCAATGTCAATTGTTGTTTACACCTTTTCATTTTAATTTGTTTTTGTATAAATAGCACTGTTAAATTTTGTCTCAAAAAAATCAGTTGAAAATGCTCGCCATGAGCGAAACCGGTCCTGACTTTTTTAAATAATGTGGAAATAAAGTACTAAGGAATACAGTGGAACCCCCAATTACACTACCCCGTATTACGGGCTGGCTTGAAATATTCGCCGCAAATCCCCCGATTGCACCGTCACATTCCATTGTCGTTGCAACGAGACGGTCGTCTGTGCGGCGCATACAGTCAAATGTTATCTAGCGTCTGTGTATTCAACACGCTATGCCAGGCTATACACGTATAGCCGGGGGACTGTCTATGTATTTTTGCAAAACTAAGGGAAATCTTAGTTTTGCATATTTTGCGGAAAAAACCAAATCCCTAATTTTGTGAGATTCACTCCCCCAATTACACTACCCCGAATTACACTGTCCAGACTTTCGTGTAAATGGGGGTTTTACTGTATTGTGTTTTATTAATAAACAGTGATTGTGATTAATAGTACTTTGTACACAATAACAAATTGAAATTCGAGTTTGAATTAGTGGAGTGTTAATTTTATAGATACTTGAACCCGTGGGTGATTAAAATATCAAAATATTCATTATCTCGATGTATTTACACTATCTATAAGAATTTATGACCCAAGCTATCAGCACAAGCTAACCAATATTTGGTAACTTCCATTGAAATATGGGCTTACGACGTAAAAAATTGTTTTATTGCGGATTAAAAAAATTACTCCGGCTGTGAAGTACGGTTAAGATCAGGGTTTCCCAAACTACGTTCCGCAGAACATTGGTGTTCCACGAACATAGATATTAAAAAATACCCAAAAACATTATCGTTGATTGAATTAACATTTACTCGATATAATAAGGTGAAAAAATAACAGTGTGTTTTATTTCTACAATTGAGCCCATGAGAGGTGAAGTGAGCCAAGTGGTATTTTAGGAAAAATTTAGTTGGATGCGTTAATAATATATTCTGCGTGTCTTAACGTATCGTAGAATTTAACAGCATTGATTTATCAATATTTGTTCAAGGGCGTGGGTGTTTGTTATGTCTAAGAATTCCCTCCCAGGCTTTCGAGCAAAAGCGATCGATTAACCACTAGTCCTGTCCTAGCCTTATCCTTCTATTCCTAATACTCTCTTTTAAAAAATAGACATTGAGTGACTGAGTAACAAACTGTTCTTGTATAAAAACTTCCGTTAAGATACCTCCGTTTGGAGGCCATATGCTCCACATTGGGAGCGGACATGGATAAAAATAAAAAAAAGTCCTGTCCTAGCCCTGTCCTTATCATTCTATTCCTACTACATTTTTAGAAAAAGTGAGGTTGAGCGACTGAGTAACAAACAGTTCTCGTAAAAAAAAAACTGTTAGGATACTTCCATTAGGAGGGCGTATGCTCCACATTGGGAGCGGACATGAATAAAAAAACAAATGCCCACTTTACCATTATTTTCTTCGATATCTGTATTTTTATTGATTACTTTCTGTAAAATTCCATTATTTGCAAGAATGAATTGAAATTAGTCACTATTGGCAGACTCTCGCTATTGTAATAATATTTTATGAAAAATTTAGCATCTTTTTTAGATCAGTTGTAGTTTTCAATTGCAGTCGATGATGATGACATTGACCGGCATCAGGCGAAATAGCATGTATGAGCAAACATAAATCGTTCCAATGATGGCACGGTGCCAAAACATTTATAGCTGAAAACGTTGATATATCGTTTTAAGAGCCATAAATAAACGATACGGTCAACTCTTTTTGACCTTACGGCGACAAGATTTCACTTTCGTTATCGTCATAGCAATAAAACAATTATTGACCTATGCAGTACCAATTGATGACCTTTTGTAGACAAATAAAAAACAATCATAGACGATAAAGCAGAAATTATTTTATTGGGTCACACTGCAGTCATTTTTGTTAAAACTCAGCTCAAGAAATTGCTATGTCTATTGTCAGTTGAATCATTTTACTTTTACCTAACCCTCCAAGGACGAGCGTGACCATATGGTCACAGTAAACACCATTGTCTATTGATCCCACTATTCATCCTTTTTCTACCTGAATATCGTTGCTTTCACTCATATTTGGTTAAGAAGGGTACAAACTTCAGTTAGTCATCAGCCGCGGGGACAGAAACGGTCACCAAAAGCACATGCGATTTTTTGAATTTCCGTTTTTTTTAATGGGCTTTTTGAAACTGTTTTTTTTTTATCAAAACATCAAATTATTTACAGTTCTTTTGCTAATATATTTGTATTGAAATTATGTTGATCTAAAGAGGTCAAATTGTAAATATTTTTAGAAATACACGTCACGTTTAGCTATATTTCAATCCCGAATGTTTGCGTGTCCATACGTACACAATATTAGACGGTAATAAAAGGACGAGCATGACCATATAGTCATGAGAGGTTTTAAATTTTTGTTAGGAATAAAAGTTATCCGTGACTTGAATATAGATTAAAAAATATTTTTTATATCGAAAAAAAGCTCTCATCTCTGGAGGGTTAAGTAAAGACTCGTAACCCTCCAAAGACGAGAGTAGACTAGCCAGTACAGCGATTATTCTCTTTCAATGTTTATCACTGAGAATGTGGTGATCATCTGTCAACCGGTCAGTGTAAAGAAAACCACAACGCCCAGCATTAAACTGGCCACGTTGTGATCATTTGCAATCGGAATTTGTTTATCTCCGTTTCGCCGCTAGATGTCCGGAAATTATAATCTGCGTTCTCTTATCCGACGCAACCACACCACAAACGCAGCATCAACCGCGAATTTGTGCACGCCAATCAATCTAATATCAAGTCAGTCGGCATTACCGGGAAAAAGAGGTAACAAAGGCATACCCCACCCGATTCCAGACTCGAGACTAACGTTTGCAAAACTGGATAAATTTATCAATAACTAGTTGGTTGAAAATATCTAGACTTGGAATGTTGAAGATCATAAAAACCATATACTGGGCTTTGAGAATAGATGCTTGCATCGGATAATGGAGGTTAGGTGGTTTGATTTCGTGAGGAACTCAGATATTAGGTCACCGAATGATGTTGGAACATGCTGGGTCACATGCTACAGATGCCTTTGGAAAGCCTTAATCTTTCCTGCCTCTTTTTCCGACCAGTGGTATTCCAGCATCCTGGATGACAGTCGGGATGACAGGAGACAGGGAAATATGGAAGTGCTTCACATAGGCAGTGAATATGGTCAAAGAGAGAAGATTTGGAACACTATTGACTGACCTCTGGGACACGTAGACAATTGGAAAATAGATAAATTGGCACTTTGAAATAGATTGTGATTCACTGCACTAGGGCATATAACTTGCAATGGTATCGAAACATTGTACGATTAACACCAATTATGACACGGTGTCTTCAGAAGATATTATGAATACAAACCTAAAACAGTGATGGGTAACCTCCGACATGCGTGTCAAAGCTGAAACACATCATTTACGGACGATCTTCGCCGAAGAGACAAGGACAAAACAAGAGTTGCAAAAATTAATAATACTTTTAGAAGTGACACGGCACTCGGGTCAAGCCAGGTTTTTTAGAATATTGACACGATGAGCTAAAAATGTTACAAATCTTATTATAAAAATACAAGAAACAACTCACCCATGCCGGCAGTTCGTCGACTCTGGCCAAGACGATGTCCTTGTCGGAGGCCATGGCCGAAGCCTTGGCGATGGTCCTGCGGAGGTTGCTCTCCTCGCGCCATTGGTCGCGCAGCGCAGACAGGATCAGCGGGCAGATGAACCACGCCACCGACCAGTTCATGTAGCCGACAAAGTACACAGTGCCCACGACGCATATCTGCACAAAAATATGATATCAAACAATGTTAGAAGACCAGAGTTTGTCAAATTGTGACACATTGTAAATATTGGAACAGAAAACAAATGGGACATCAATATTTCGCAAATCAAAGGAATCACCTATTCACTTAAATTTTTTTAACCACATCAGCTCCCAATGTGGAGCATACGGACTCCTAACGGAGCTTATCTCAAATGAAGTATTAATGAAGTGCCAGTTAATCAGTTGCTCAACCTCTCCTTTTCGAAGAGTGTAAGGAATAGAAGAATAGGGCTAGGACAGGACTAGTGGTAAACCATTCGTTGCGCCCCGTTTCTTTTATCATATTGTGCAGTCTTGTTGAAACCACAGCTATCCACATTAATGCCGTTTAATTTCTATCTACAGCGATCTCCATTGACTGTAAAGTTCTAGCCGGCATAATTTCCAAGAATTGCTGCGTCAACTTCCAATCTAGATCTCGACAATTTTTTTTTTTTACTATAACCTCTTTTCGAAAAGAATAGGAGAGTAAAGCCGGGACAGGAATGCTATGCTTCATTTTTAGAATCAGGGGAAGGGAAAAAATCACAGATATCGATATGCCTTCGAACTTCTAGAAATACATAAATCCATTGAAAAATCAATTTCCCGACTGCTTATGAACTACGATGAATTTTCCGGTTTCAAAAATCCAGGAATCTACGGAATTCCCAAAATAAAATAATATGGGACCATTTTTTTAGCTCTCGCGGAGTTTAAAAAAAATTCGCTGACCGATTTTAATGCTGGCTGAATTTTTTGGAAATTTTCACCGACTTCTTATCGTCTTAGCTTCCTGTGGGCCAGTGTAATATAAAATTTTTTGATAATAAATAAATGAATATTATTTCGTTCAAAATTTCAAACAAGACAAAATTGCATTGCCGCCTAATCAAGCGAAAAAAATTGTGATACATTCGATAATCTAAACTAGGCGTGGGGAACCTGCGGCCTTTTGGTTACTCTGGTGCGGCCAGTTCTGGCCAATTCTGTAATTCTGTAAATTTATTCCTGTTTCAGGCCAAAGATTCCCTAGTCAATGTTTACTGCGGCCTTATGTCGAATCAGAAAAATGAATGCGGCCTTTAGAGAATAAAAGGTTCCCCACCCCTGAGCCATAGCACAGTGGTCAATGTCGTTCGCTTCCGTGACCAAACACATGGGTTCAAGCCCCACAGAGTTCGATAATTCATTTTTCATTCCAATATCACATTTATTGGGTGCGTGGCGCAGTGGTCCACATCAAGGCATGGGTGTTTGTTACATCTAAACATTCCATCCCACCATTTCAATCCTAAAATAACAGAGCATTGCGAAGTGTTCGAGTCGCAGCATTTTTTTCAATCAATCTCTGTTCCAAGGCATGGTTGTTTGTGAAGTTTAAAAAAATTCCCTCCCACCCTTTCGGATCCTTTAATAACTGTGTGTAGGAAGAGCGATTAGTTAACCACTAGTCATGTCTTAGCCTTAACCCCTTCTATCGCTACTTCTATTTTTTTTGAATAAGAGTGTTTGAGCGACTAAGTAACAAAAATTTCTTTCGGCTCGGTTCCGGTTTTCGTTCCGGCAAAAATAACGGTTTTCGGGTCCGTTCCGGTTCGAAGCTTTGCAATAAATACATGAAGAACTTAAAATGAGTGAACGGTATAAATGTTTTGTTATCAATATTATTTCATGAAATATAACCGCCCCTGCATATACAGGGGGTGCATTGATCCAATGCCACGTTGACCGGCCGCCACTGGAGTATAGTGTTAACTGTTTGAATACCGCGCAAATAAATCATTAATATGTCCCAGAGATACTGTGTGTTTTTGAGAAAAATAATTTTGCCTAATATAGACTGGAATTCGATATTTTAAAAACCTTTAAAGACTCAGTATAGATAGCACAACACATATTCATCAAAATATTGCTTATATTCTATTATAATACCAAGTATTTGATTTTTTAAATTTCTTCGACATCTGTGTTCGCTTGCATATGTTCCAGACACCTGTGTCCGCTTGGTATTCAAGTGGTTAACATTGAAGTAGTTTTTCGTTAATACTAATTTAATCAGCAAAAGAACTTTTTGATCATCAGTCCCTGATGGGTTAAAAACATTCCATAATTACTACAACTTCCTGAAGTTGTTTTTGAAACGGAAATATCTTAAATAAATCCAATTTCAAATATTAGTCATTGAAATTGCTTGAAATCTGTCTATGTGAGCAGAATAAATCATGAATGTTTGTGCAGCAATATGAGTCATGAATATTAAAATGTTACGAGATACAAAATTAACATTATTAATGATTGAAAAAAACCTATGCATACTGTTTTTTTGTTCACCTATCGCAGTGTTTCCCAAACTTTTGACTTATGTGTACCCCTTCTATAATTAACATTAACACAGAGTACCCCTCGTCAAAAAAAATGCATATACAGTCAATCCTCTTTTTATGCGGTAGATGCGTTCCACGAAATACCGCATAAAAATAGTATTGACTTCCATACAAAAAGTGGGGCATACGTTCCATGAATTTTAAAAACCGCATAACTTTGAAATGGCGATTCAAAATATACCCAGTATCGCATAAAAAAAGACTTGACTTCCATACAAAAAGTGGGGATACGTTCCATGAATTTCAAAATCCACATAACTTTAAAACAGCGAGATAAAATATACCCAGAATCGCATAAAAAGTTTATGAAAATTGGGGGAAAAACGTGACATAATAACAACTTTAAAATATTTTTTATAAAAAAATAAAATTGTTGGTCATTGCTTCACTTAAGTAACATTTTAAGTAAAACTATCGTCACTGTATGACAATGCTAGATGCGTTTTGCATCTGTTCGAAATCACTCTTTTTCGGAAGAAATAGTATGGGAATCAATTTCAAAAGACCATACGCATGGATTTAGTGTACATCATACAATCGTTCTGTGTTGGTTTATTCTAACAATGAAATTAGTGATCAAAGTTTGTTCGGATTTTCTTTTTTCGATGATTACTTGTTTATGCATTTCGTTATACCCATGAATACATTGGTAAGCTCTCGTTGAAACTTAAATGCGGGTTTAGAATTTAAATAGTTTAGAATGAAATGAATCCTAATTTACTATAAAGTTGGAAACTTTCATGAATTATTTTCGCAGTTAGGGAACTGGAACTGGACTTAATTCAGCAATGGCAGATGCAACATGATTTAAATAGTCGAAAATCGTATTTTTTTTCCAATTGTCGGTCAGTTTTAATGATTCATTTTCTATTCTATTCAAAATACAATGGTATGTGCTCTTGCTATAATATTTTGTACGTACATATAGTACATTTTTTGAAAATTTTCATTGCTAAAAAATCGCATAAAAAGAGGATTGACTGTACTTCAAATAACAATCAAAATATATAAGCTGCTTGTTGCACCGGATACAGCCAAAGCCCGATGCAGCGCGCACCCCCACCAAACTATTCACGTACCCCAGGGGGTACGCGTACCACACTTTGGTAAACACTGACCTATCAGATTCGTTTCCATTTACGGAGTTGTTTCAAATCTTAAATTGGCTTGCGCGATTTTCAGCAATTGAGGCATCTAGTATCAAACACGGCCATTTTCTTTGCAATGTACACTTTTTCTATTAATTCAGGTAAATACAATTCAATACATGTTTCAGTTTCGAAATATCATACTACTGGTGTACAAAAATCAGCATTAAATAATGATTATACTATCAAAAGTGGCCAAGTCAAAGTCATCATGTTGTCATTCCGGCCAAGTCATTCAGAGCCAATCAGATTGCAGGATTGGAATCAGCTGAATGAATATCATAAACCAAAAATTTACGATAAGTGTCTGAGTTTTCGTTGTTTTTTTAATCCATGTCAGCTCCCAATGTGGAGCATATGGTCTCTTAATGAAGGTATCTCAACAGAAGTTTTTTTACGAGAACTGTTTGTAACTCAGTCGCTCAACCTCTCTTATTCAAAATTTCGTAAGCGTTTTTGTAATTATTAATGTTAATTTTGACGGCTACGTGGTCGAGTAGTCAACGTTGTTGGTTTAGAACACGGGGGTCACGAATTCGAATCCCAGTACGGACAGTTTTTATAGATTGATTTATGGATTTCTGTTCGATGACATGCCTTTTATTCCCCCCAGTCACTCATCCTATCCTAAAAATACGGAGCGTAGCGAGAACGATTAGCTTACCACTAGTCCTCTTATAGTTCTATCCTTCTATCCCTACTCCCTAACAGGTTGACCAACTGAGTAATAAGCAATTCTCGTACTGAATGGTGTCTTTCATCTTTTATAGAGAGAAGAGCTCTTGCTCTATTTTTTTGTGGTAAGTTTCCGTTTCATCTGTCCAGGGTTTAACGTCGTCAACTAAGCAATTTTCGTAGAAATTTTTTGTTAATATAAACTCCTTTAGGAATCCATATGCTCCACATTGGGAGTAGACATGGTTAAAAACATTAAAAAGTAGTCAAACAAACTTTCGACTCCTGAAAAATAAAATGAAATTGTCTTGGCCGTGTTTGGTACTGGATGCCTCATAAGATAAAATAAGATAAAACACTTTACTTTCAGTGGAATACAGCTCTCATTATCAGCTGTTAATAAGTGTTGACACTAATACGATTTACAATTAAGATTATTCATGTCAACACAGACTTGTCATGTGAAAATGACATCACACTGTCAATTAAATGTAACTAACAGTCACTTTGTTTGTCACAATAAATGCATTCGATTTACCTTCTTCGCAATTGAGTAAACGAGCGACAATATACCGGAATCTCTGACTCCGCTCTTCGCGGGACACTCCTCCTCAGCAGGCTTGCTGGCGGCCACCATTTCTGCTGGATCAGACTGGAAAACAAATCATGTAACGATTAGTATTGATCGGATAAAACTAAAGAACCATTCGACTGACGACTTCAAACAGTTTCAATTAACACCTGATAAACAAACAAACTAAAAAAACACTGTGATTGAAGAGTGATGAAAGCAATAATACAGCGAAAAATTTAAATTTAATATTCTCAAATATCGGCCCTGTTTAAAATATTCAAAAAT
Organism: Himalopsyche tibetana; assembly: GCA_030503985.1. Classification (NCBI taxonomy): domain Eukaryota; kingdom Metazoa; phylum Arthropoda; class Insecta; order Trichoptera; family Rhyacophilidae; genus Himalopsyche; species Himalopsyche tibetana. Next base: position 836,993 of record JAPJYX010000052.1, on the reverse strand, counting down.
TCTCTATTAATTTATTCTATCGGGTCCATAGTGCAATGGTCAACGTCGGTTTCCGTGACGGATCTCACGGGTTCGAAGCCCCGATGGCGAAAAATTCTCTTCCACCCTTCCAATCCTTAAATATCGGAACGTAGCAAGAGGGATTGTCCAACAACTAGTATTTTCCTAGCTATATTCTATCTATCCCTTAGTCCTCGTTCTACTATTAATACAGTCAGCTGCGTACAGCATTACATGATGCTTAGTGTCTAGGTATCTAGACACCACACGCAGTGTCAGTGGCGGCCAGTCAATGTGGCATTGGATCAATGCACGCCTTGTATATGCAGGGGCGGTTGGTTATATTTCATGAAATAATATTCAAACATATTTTATATTCAAAATATTTTAGAAAATTTTATTTTATTTTAGACAATAAATAAATAAAGAATTTAAAATGAGTGAATGGTATAAATGTTTTGTTTGAATTTTATTTCATGAAATATAACTGCCCTCGCATATACAAGGCGTGCATTGATCTAATACCACATTGACCGGCCGCCACTGCGCAGTGTGATAACAAGACCAGACTAGTCCATTTTAATTGTAAGTATTGATTGTAGACAGACGCCTTACTCTCTTTGGAAAAAGAAGAAAATCAACTTGGTTACTAAAAAAACTTCTGTCGAGATACCTCCATTAGAAGGCCATATGCTTAAAATAGGAGCAGACATGGATTAAAAAACAAAATGCCCATTGTACCATTAGTTTCTTCGATATCTGTATTTTAATTAATTACTTTCTGTAAAATTCCATTATTTGCAAGAATGAATTGAAATTAGTCACTATTGGCAGACTATACTCTAAATCAGTGGTTTTAATGTGTGGCCACTAAAGCACTCAATCCCAGACCCTTTTTGAGATCTCGTGATTGATCATTCACCATACAGCCATGTAACAATTGTTTGAGATACTTGGAGAATTTTGGGATTCACAATTATTTAGGGATGTGGGTTTTCAAGATCCTGGGATTTATCACTTAGGCCGATACTGATTTCAAAAACCTGGAAATTTACGAATGTCTCATTATGAGAAAAATCTGGGACCTTTTTTTTTAGCTGCCAGTGACTCCAGCGCAAAATTTACGGAATTAAACGGATTTTTCACATGTTATCCTCAATCCTGAAATCCCAGGATTAGTACCACCACAATCCCGGGATTTCAGGATCTGGGATCTTGGCATCAGAGACTTTCGCGGCCACCAACAGCTTCATGGTAAATATTGATTTTTAAAACGTCTTTTATTAAATATAAACATAAAAGTTGATTCATTTTTAGTAAATCCAACTATTTTTATCACAGCACAAAACAAAAATCTGCTGCGGCCACGAGACATTTCTATAGGACCACTAATGTTTATAAGGCGGCCACAATACAAATTTACATGAGAAGCTCTGCTCTAAATCCGTTCCAAAATAATGTATCAACATTCCTATCGCAATAAGGTAAAAAATAGCAAAATATTTTGTTACATGAATATTACGTAACACTGTAGATTGCTATTTCTGTATCACGTAATGGTCAAACCGAAATAGCTATCAACTAACCACAATATTATTGTGCTACTAAATACTTTGTTATTATTTATCATTCTTTTATATCAGAGCTAGGACAGGACCCGTGTTTGGTGTGAGGGGTTTTTAAATATCACAGAAATCTATTTATTGAGTTGGCATTTATTTAATTGGTAGAACATTAACAATCGTTAACACGGGGCTCGCTTTATATCAAAGAAATCCTCGGTGTTCTGGGGAAGCAGTAAGTTTTGTTATCACTCCGATGGAATTATATGCAATACTAAATAAGCAATCGATTGTTACTGAATACACTTATAATACGTAACAATATACAATTTACCGTAAACTTATCAATGTAAATGGCAAAAAATGTACTACTGTGTATACTGAAGCTGTCGTAGATAATATATAAGTCATAAATTGCAGTTATGTGCTTATTTGATCTGAGAATATTGTTTTCTCTTACAAGGGACTCGCATAAACCCCTCTGAGCCCCTTCCAGACCACCACTGCTAAAACTCTATTATAATGAGGCGAAAAAACAGTTATTAAGAAGCTAATGTAATCATACTTTTTTTTTATATCCACCATGTCCGCTTCCAATGTGGAGCTTATGACCTCCAAATGAAAGTATCTCATCAAATTTTTTTCTACGAGAAAAATTATGTTATTCAGTTGCTCAACCTTTCTTTTTGGAAAAGAAGGGGGATAAAAGGATAGGACTAGGACAGGAACAGTGGTTGGCTAATGGCTATCGCTACGCCCGCTTTTTTAGGGTTGGATGAGTGGGAGAAAATTCAAGAGACACCTATTTTAAGCATTTATCTATAGATGCAAAAATCTTAAACATATGTAAAATAAGTAAAATAACTACTTTTGTCTACTACTGACAAAGGGAGTCGGAATTATAAACTTTTTTTTTTATTTTCTGAAACATGCTCCATGCTTAGTTTTAATAAATTTTAATTTGATATTGTATTTGTATGTTTTCTGTTTTTGTATTTTTCATATCGACTGTGGAAAGGAAAAAGGACGTAACCCATAGTTTTTTCAAAACAGGTTTTTTTTCGATAATCACAATGTATCAAACTTGATACACATTCTATCAAAAGGATGCAAGCTGAAAATGCCGAATAAGTATCTAAATTTAGCTTTTAAGTTTGAAAAAGATGACCTTGTAAAAAATTAAAACCATGAAAAAGGACTGAAAGAAAGGTTTTTTTTAGACAATTTCTTTAATTAATATTAGATTATGTCAATTAAACACCCGTTTAGAAGTCTCCGTGCACTTCAAGGTTGTGTATAATTCATAATTGCATATGGCCCAAAATCATCAAAACACGTTTGTGTGGGTTACGTCCTTTTTCCTTTCCACAGTCGATATTATTATAAACTCTTTTACTTTTCTTTGACAGTATTATTTCCAAGCCGTGTAAAAAGAAAATCAGGTGTACAAATAATACAATTATGCTTTGATTACAGAAACAACATAAATAACTTGGATTTGAATCCCTTATAACCGTGCACTATCTCTTTAAACCAGTGTTTACCAAAATGTGATAAGCGTACCCCCTGGGGTACGCAAATAGTTTGGTGGAGGTAAGCGCTGCACCAGGCTTTGGCTGTGCCTGGTGCAACAAGCTGCTTATATATTATATTTTGATTTTTATTATAATATATGCATTTTTTTGACGAGAGGTACTCGGTGTTACAAAAAGCAACAAGGGGGTACACATATGTCAAAAGTTTGGAAAACACCGCTTTAAACAACAATCAAGACACAAACTTAAAAACAACCTTTGGATAGTTGACCCGCAAGCTTTAGCAAATAACATGATGTATCTGATAGGGTTGTGGAGTCGGAGTGTTTTGAATGGAGCAGTACTTGAAAAAGACTAATAACTTTGATTCCTTATTTCTTAGACCAGCGTTTCCCAAACTTCCCCCCCACAACCCGGTTATTTTAGTATTTCTCCTTTGTGACCCACTAAATTTGTTATGGCCTATCTATACTAACGGCCTATAGTAAAATAAAACAGTATATTAATGTCCATACAAAATAATTTACTCTGACGAGCCTATAAAGAAATCAAATGTACGAATAATTTATCAACCAAAGGTGTGCTGCTGTTTTTTGTTTTATTTTAGGAAACTGGCAACCCGGCATTTTGCTTTCTGCGACCCGGTACCAGGTTGCGACCCATCATTTGGAAAACGCTGCCTTGGATCTACAAAATGTGTACTCAAATCGCTGATAAAAAAAGTGGAATCACAAAAAGTGGAGTATTTTATTTTTTTGAATATACTGCCTTTCAACGAAGTATTGAAAGTGAACACCCTAATGGTGAAACAGCATTATAATGTGATTCGCCGTCTGGTTGGTTGTCTTGCTAAGTAAGTTAGAGGATGAATGGAGTATTATTGTAATAATTGCCCGAATTAGAAATACCTTTGAAATTATTGTTGTTTGATTGCGTATTAGTATCGTCTATTTGTTAAGATGTATTAAACATTTTAATTCTAGTCAATTTTGTGTCACTTGTTCATATTTTGTATCCCTACCTGTATAATCTAATTGTTTGTTACACCCCTAACACATTCACTGTGGATTAAATATCGCGATTGACACCGTCACGTTGAAAAAAAAACGATTTTCAAAGTATCGATTGAATTGGCATATATTGTTATACGATAAAAAATAGCAAAGTATCTAAATTTGAATTAAATTTGAATCGTTCAAACTATGTACATTCTCACAAATTTTGTCACTAACGACCCGGGTTTCGCCTTTCGGCATCTTCAGGCATTCAAGCGCACGTATCAAACTTTCCCACATCTCCACTTCTATACCCTATATAACCATAAAATCATATAATCATAAAACCTTTGCCGACAAACAAATTATATAATTCTTGAAACTGCTCACTACTCAAATCTGTTGGCATTCCCATGGGCTCATCCTTTTCGCCAGCAATGGCTTTGGACTCAGTGATGCATTTATATCTTATATAAACACGAAACTTTCATTTGCTAAGCGTCAGTTCAAGTTCATCCGTGCGCTTGAATGCCTGAAGATGCCGAAAGGCGAAACCTGGGTCGTTAGTGACAAAATTTGTGAGAATGTACATAGTTTGAACGATTCAAATTTAATATTGAAATTCCACCAAGCACCTTCAGTCGAAATCTTAAATTATAAATTTGAATTGTTCAAATTATGTACATTCACACAAATTTTGTCACTAGCGACCCGGGTTTCGCCTTTCGGCATCTTCAGGCGTTCAAGTGCACGGATGAACTTGAACTGACGCTTAGTACATGAATGTTTCGTGTTTATATAAGAAATAAATGTATCATTGAGTTTAAAGCCATTGCTGGCGAAAAGGATTAGCCTATGGGAATGCTCACAGATTTGAATGGTGAGTAGTTTTAAAAATCATATTTATTTTTGTTTGTCGGAAAAGGCTTTATGATTATATTTATATAGAGTATAAAAGTGGAGAGCCAGGCATGTGTTCATTTAAAATCGGAAGACTGTTCAAAGTATTTGGTTAGATATGTTTAAAGCTATTTCGGTGTGTGCCATCGTAAAAACTACGTTCAAACATAGTTCTGACTAAATAAGTATGGCATAAAATACAATTAATCCATAATACTGAAAATTAGATTAGACCGCAAGTTTGAATAATATTACATGATAGCCACACCGCATATAAATGAGTCACAAATACATAATACAATAATAATGATATAATTTTTTAATCAAACTTTAAAATTAAGTAATATGTTTTGCCGGGTTTGTAATGAAGTGATCTACGTCATCTACTCCAGTTGCGGCATCCAAAGGTGCATATCCCAGTACAGACATTTGTATTAACTCAATGGCTGCCACACACGAGATATATCGTAAAAAATTTCGTGCTCAACTCGCCAGAGACAAGTTGTCTCGTTAATAACTAATTTATTTAATAATTACAAATTATAGTCGGTGTGCTAGGTAAATACTTATTTTTTTCTATGGCAGCTAAAAGGTTAACAGATTTATGAATTTGTGTTCAAAGGTATCCAATATCTACAATCTCCACATTCACTCTCATCTATCTGATCCTAATAACAAGGCATATTGATAATGATTATCTAACTGCAAGTCCTACCCTATAATATGTTAGGATCTAATGAAGCCTTGTGTGTGTTATTACTGTTGTGTTGAATTCCTTGTGTACAGTAATACCCCACTTTACGCGATGGCTACGTTCTGAAAAAAATCGCATTGACTGAAATTCGCGTATATCGAGGTTTATGATTAAGCACAGTCAAAATTTAATACAAAAAAATACAAATCATTTTAATCAATCACTTTAATTCTAAGAACACTTTATGCAATACTTACTCTTATTTTTTACGGAAAAATACATCTATTGTCTTTTGGGTAGCGTTTTGTTTACGTTCTTGTAAAATACGTTCATAACACCCAACACAGAGAAAGCGGGGATCCCGCGACCATAGAGGAGTTAACGACTAAATATGTTTATACGCACTCTTTCGCGTAATGCGAGGCATTTGAGCGCGAAATTTGAAATTCGCGTTATAGTGAAACCGCGCTTAACGGGGTCGCGCTAAGCGGGGTATTACTGTATAAAGAAATCCGTGAAATCTGCTTCTGTGTTATTTGTGTCTTGAATCGTGTTAGAACAAATAATTTTTATAAAAATATAGTATTTGTTTCTTTTAGTGGACTGTGTTATTTAAAAATCGTTCAAAAAAAATGAATTAAGTGCATTTTTTTTTATAATCTATTAGTGTAGCCCCGATTCTACCTATTTCAAGGGACCGTAATAAAAAAACGAAACGTTCGGAAAATCTTCAAATAATACAAAAAAAACTTTTTTATTTACTGATATCATTTTTTTTATTATGTAATATATTTATTTTTTAAAGATTCTTAATACTATGTTGTCTATTTACAGTTTTTCACTTAAATTTTAACGAAAACCTCTTAAACCCGTAAACAGCTAGAAAAAAATAACATTTTTTGTCCTGTAAGCTAGCAATTTTCTTAAAACTAATAAAGGAAAACCTAATATTCATTTTGTGAGTCCTTAAGAGATGTCGGACCCTTCTTCAATGATGCAAACTCTAAACAATAAGTATTGGCGTCGTAATTATGAGAACACACTGGTGGGTAGCGTGTGTGGTTAGTAGGTATGCGACACACCGGTCGGTCGTCAGCTTTAGAGTGGTTAAATCACTTACTTCATTAAGTTATTTACGTCTTGGACTATTTTACAGGACTATGAAAAATAAACGATCCATGCGGGAAAAAATTAAGGATGTGAGAACGGTAGACCGGGGTTTTACTGTATAATCTTTTCACTAGCGGGGTGTCGTGGTAATCTGAGAGAAAATGTTGGCGTGCTTTGGAAAAGAAAAGGTTGGCGAAAACTCCTTTAACCCTTCCCTTACTATGCAAAAAAAGCACAAGCTCCTGAGCTGTGTATCCGGTACACATCAGGCAAACGGGAATGAATCATGATAATTATATAACACTACTACAGCAGTACTACATATAATCGTCATGATTCACTCCCGTTTGCCTGATGTGTAACGGATACACAGCTCATGCTTTTTTTGCATAGGAAGGGAAGGGTTAAAGGTATCGTTTTTTGCACACCTCTTACAATAATAACTGGCACTGAGCAAAATAGCCTTGCAACCATCTCTCATAAAATATGGTTTAAAAAAACAGCATTTTATTTAGATGAACATGAATTGTCAAATATTTTTTTCTAAATAATTTTCGACGACTTTTCATAATTCTTATTTGACGGAAACAATGTCAGCATTTATGGTATTATAATGAATTTTGATAGGTAAATTTCAAGTTAATCGATCCATATTGTTAATTTAAAAAACAATTACATGCCACTTCATCTATAAAATTAAATGCACACGTTCATATTTTGGCTGAAAATTCCGTGCAATACAAATTATTGAAAGGTATCCCTGTGGTGAAAATAAATACATTATTACCTATGTAACAAATTATTTAGACTGAAAGTGCTGCTTGAAATTTTCGTAATTTTTGCCATACGATATGACGACGGTAAAAATCGGTAATTGTAATCGAAACCTGAATTCGCGTCTCAAAAAAAGGGCAAAATTAATATGCCGATTAACAAAATTGCTACCTAATGAAAGGCGATGGTAATAATCACGACACGACATGTGTGCCGATTACTTCATCGCTCACATTGCATGACAACAGAAACAAAACAATAAAAAAACAAATCAACAAAGTAAAGGTGACCTACCATTGGTGAGGAATCAATTACACAGGGAAATGGGGTAAACAACTACAAAAGTCAACAAAAAGCGGGCACTAAGCCACACCACTACAGTGCAATTCCCGGCGAAAATACCTAGCGTGCGGGTGGAGAAGAATCGCGAAGAATACGTGATATTTTCACCAAACTGTTTTAATTTTAGATCACACTGATGTATTATATATTTCGCGTTATAAAAAGAGTCATGCCGCGCCCGTTACGTTCTACGCAGGACGAATAAATGTTGAAAAGTAAGCATGGGCCGACAACCGGGCAATAAAACCTTGTGTCGGTTTGGATTAGATCATCGAGCAAGTTGTATTTTTAATTGATATTACCAAGTTTGTTGCTGTGATGTCAGATTGCAGCATTTATTTGACGTTTGCAAAAGTACGTATAAGTCAACAACGGCGACATCTAGTGGTATTATTGAAAAATAAAATGATACTACACGAGTTCTTTAGCTTGATAATATTGATAATATTAGGGATGAGAGTAGCAGTTTACAGCGACACTTATTATTTTTAACAAATTACGAAGTGTCAAACTTGTTACATATTTACAAACATTCGTTTATTTGAGAAAATCTAGCTTAAAGGGATTTTTAAATCATACCTATCGAGTTATCCTTTTTATAATTGGTATTAACATTTAATTTTTATTTTTGCACAGCTTTTATTGGATATTCATAGCTGATAAAATGTTGAAATAGTAAATGCCATAATATAAAGAATTGAAACATAGAATCGTGGTTTTAGATATTGTTGTACAGTAAAAACATAAAGCTACAAAATTTGAACCGTGTACACATAGACGCAACCAGGTTGGACCCACCGGTACCCGACCGCTCACCGAAGTTAAGCAACTCTGGGCGAGGCTGTCGCTTGGATGGGTGACCATCTGTGTGATGCCTTGCTGCCTATGTTTTGCTTTTTTTTATTATTATTATTCTTCGTATTTTACCTCATTTTTAAATTATTTTTTGACTATGCCTATTGACATATCTATATTAGTCTTTTTTATTATTTAAAACGACATATTTTTAAAAACTGATTTAAGCGCTTGCTACTTAGAGAGGGAATTAAAAATAGTGGACTTTTATTGTTATTAAGCCAATGTCTTTAACTATTAGTCGCTAGAAATTGACAACTACAATGTCAGAAAAGCTCCGGAAAATTATCACCAGAAATGTCTGAAGAATTGATTCAAACAGTTGAAATTGTGAATAATTTGATATCTAATGCCCAATGTTCCTGCTAAGGTGTGCGCGTCTCCCTGAGGCCGCTCACATTTTTCCATCCCCGCACAGACGTCCCCCAGAAATATTGTAATAAGAAGTTTGTTTCACCAATATTTCAATTTGCTTAAATATTATACTTTTACTAAGCTAACCAAATCTTCCACATCTAGCATCAGTGACCTATTGACATCTAGTGTCAACTGACCTACGTAAGTGAGTACATTATTGCGTACACTTTTTATTTTACTAAAAATTGATGGTCCGCACACACAATATACAAAATAGAGGGAACGCTCCCCGCAGCTCGATATTGCAATACATGTGTAAGTGCCTAGAGCGGCAGTGGCGTTACTCTGAAGGTGTGATTGAAAATACGACACCCATGCTATTCATTGGTTACACCTTTGTGCGTGAAAAGAAAACGTTGTGACGTACAGATCGCGTCCGACTTGCAGGGCGGCTGAATGAAGGCACTCGCCAACGACCATACCACGTTGAAAGCACCGGTTCTCGTCCGATCACCGAAGTTAAGCAACATTGGGCGCGGATAGTACTTGGATGGGTGACCGCTTGGGAACACCGCGTGCCGTTGGCCTCTTTTTTGCCATTTCGAAGACTGCGATGAAGCACTCCCCTGGCACGCTCGGCCGTTTGCGCAGCGTCGAGTCTGGGTGAACTTTTTGACACTGGGTGCTCCCAAACATTGTCATTACTGTATTGGAAATGTGTCCCTGCGTTCGCTTAAACTGCATGTAAAAACCCCTGGCGGGTACCTAAACTTTGTAATTGAAAAATCTTGACAATCAACACACTTTGACAATGTACCCGACGACTATACAATACATAGGCGTGTGTGTTTGGCGAACGTTGTGTTTAAGACAATGAAATGAAATCCATTCCTTTTTAACGAAATCAAATCTAACCCTTTTTACTCCCCTGCATCCAGGTTTTGTGTATTCAGGGCAGAAACACCCAATCATAATTGTGCAATTTTTAACGTCAGTGACTCGAAACAAAATAAAGCACCCGCTCCTCGATATTGCAATACATATGCTCGTGCCTAGAGCAGCAGTGGCGTTACTCTGAAGGTGTGATTGAAAATACGACACCGATGCTATTCATAAGTTACACCTACTGATACGATACGGTCCTTTGGCATGATTTGTACTTGCATTTCCTTATACGGTTGTTAGCAAAGCTTGATAGGTATAATGAGGAAAAGAGAAAGACTAATCACATCATTTTTCGATTATTCAAGGTCAAATGGACAAAGTCGCCAATGTAAGCAAATATTAAGAATTTCGCAATCCGCGGGCCTTACCGCGGATTATTGAGTGCACAGAAAACCCCACTGCTTTGTAAGTGAGTACGTGGGAGCACAAAGCCAAATAAAAATACCGTCTCTCGCTCGCGCGCGGTGCTCGACCGAAATAGCGGTCGAGTGCGGCGAGAGAGGGAAATGGAAACGCTTGCCGTTTTCCTCCTCCTCAACGGAGGCTCCCCATAATTTACAGGTACACCTAACATAGGCTGTTCTAGCCCCTGAAGAAATTTCGCTGAATTCTATCGACGCAATTTCCAATTGCGATCGAACAAATGAATCCCGCGGCGACCTCGACCAGGGTCGTCAGGGACAAAATTCGTTTGAGAATTTTTGTTTTTACGACACTAGCCATGTCCTAGTATGCACTGCATAAACTAATATTAAAATCATGTTCGCGGTTTGGACTCCATCAAGCCCTCACCTGCGCCAATTAAAATCGTGCGGAACCGGCGCCCAAGCCGAGCTTCGGCGCCGAATTTTTTTCGAGCCGTAAAGGACGATGGTCCGAAACGGTGTTGTAAATTAAATTGCAATCGGATAACAGGTTTATTAGTAATTCAATAAACTGTGATTTCCCCATACATTTTGGCGAGACAAAATTTCGAAACGCGTTCGGTGCGTAGCGTTTGCCGTTCGATACTAAAATAAGCCCCGCCCCGCCCGACCAATCGTGGAGGTTCGCGTGGTCATACGTGCGATCGCAGGCGGCCTCCCCTCCACCGCGGTCAATCAAAATTTCAATATGATATGAAGCGCGAACACACGAGGGGAAGGTGGGAAATTTTAGTTTCATGGAAGCGAACGGCTATCACGGACGTTCCTTCGAATTTTCAGCCAAATCCCTTCAGGAACTTTCACCATAGAAAATATTTAGCATAAATTTGCACTTAAATCGATTTCAGGCTTTTATAAAAATCAGACTCAATTCAGTAATTACTTTTTCGCGGACGATGACTTCGCCGCTTTGATTAACCAGTACACCTGACTCGCTCAGGTGGAAAATTTTTCTTCTTTTTCTCATAACTCGCTTCAGCAACGAGTTATGAGATCGCTTGTAAGAGCAATATTTCGCGGAAAACTGATTCTGACACGACAGTGATTTTTCTGATTTTCTATCTGTCATATTAAGATCACTAGAGACGATTTTCGCTCAGCGGAATCGTTGTTCTAGAAAAATCTCAGTTGCCGCCATCTTGAGATATTTCGGCAGAGCCACGGGAGGTCAGCATCTTAGCCAATCGGCGTGAGACGCAGATGCTGAGGTTAGCAGATTTGCTCGGGTCAACCGTTTTTTTTGACCCCGGCCGAGGACGCAGCTGGACCAAATCCTTTACAAAAAGGCAGGTCCTTTTTGCAAAAGTTACCAAATCTTCACCGACTTCTACGCGTTACTCTGCTCCCGTGCTCTCTTCCGCCGATATTATCCGCCGCGACATCTTTAATTAAATACAGCCAGAAATTCTCTCAGCTTGACCAATTAATTCGAATAGTTAACATTGTGCAAAGCTGAGCTGAATTCTGTGCTACCTCCTTGTGTTATCGCTTGCCGCCAGCCGTTTTGTTTGCTGAAATTGTTCCTGATAAGCTGTCTCCGGTTCCTGAGAACTTCCAAAGGTTCGTCTACTATTATACGTTGCATAAATATGTCGCGGCCTATTGTTTCTGAGTCAATGCTCTTTAACCTAAGGTCCGCGGCCAGAACTGTAGCTTCCTGCTCGATCTCGACACTGAGAATCGAAATAAAGACGCGTGTAAAATCGCGGTCAAATCCTTGTTCCTAGCCGCACTTTATTAAGTGTCGACAGGACCCCTTCATGTATTAAATGTTGTTTCTTCTAAACACAGCCTAGTAAAATCGTGTGTCACTTCTTGTTCGAAATGGCAATAACAGCGGCCGGAGGAGAGTACGGGAATGCTAATTTTGATTTAAATTCATTGTCTTATTTTATTGTGTGTTGTACCCTGTCTAACTGTATACTGTGAATATTTTGTCGACCGACTTCGCACGGAGGATGCTCTCCGTTCGGTCCAGTGTAACCCTCAGCGACGTTTGGTCTTCGTAAAATCGTGAAATGTAGAATAATAATTAATCTGTTTTTGCAACATCTACGCGTTTTTTATTTTTTTTTTTTTTTTTTTTTTTTTTTTTTTTTTTTTTTTTTTTTTTTTTTTTTTTTTTTTTTTTCGTCGTTTTTTTTTTTTTTGTTTTTTTTTTTTGATTTTTTTTTTTTTTTTTTTTTTTTTTTTTTTTTTAAAATATTTTACGATGGTTCAATAAATAATCTTTTCGCAACGCCTAAGCGTTTCACGTTTGTTTTCAAGTCCGTATCGGAAACCCGGAATAATAAATTATTCTGCGATTGTGCAATAGTTAATCTTTGTTTTGCGACGTCTAAATCTTTCTTGTGGTTGGTTTCAAGTCAGTTACAAGGCAACCAGCATAATCACGATTTGCAAAGAGTCGATATTTACTTTTTATTACTATGTCTGAATTTTCTTTTGGTTGGTTTCAAATCGAGAAATCAATAGTTCAATTCTTTCATGTCTAAATTTTATGTTTGTTTTCAATTCGATTACAAACCAGGGGATGTAACCATGATTAAAGAAATCAATATTCAATTTTTTTCATGTCAAAAATTTATGTTTGTTTTCAATTCGAGTGCACCAAATAGGCTTAACGATAGTGTGGAAAAGTCAGTATTAATCTTGCGACCATGTCTGAATTTTCATGTGTGTTATCACTTCGGTTGTAAAACACTAAGAATAGGAATCGTTGAAAAAGTCAATATTTAATTATATTTGCAAGGTCCGATTTTTTTTTATGTTTGTTTCACTAGTTAATTATATTTGCAAAGTCCGATTTTTTTTGTTTGTTTCAATATTTAATTATCTTTGCAAGGTCCGATTTTCGTTTGTTGTTTCAATATTGAATTATATTTGCAAGGTCTGAATTTTGTTCGTTGCAATATTTAATTAGATTTGCAAGGTCTGAATTGTTTTGTTTGTTTCAATATTTAATGATATTTGCAAGGTCGGAATTTTTTATGTTTGTTTCAATATTTAACCATATTGGCAAGGCCTGAATTTTAGTATGTTTGTTTCAATTCGGTGACGAGACCACGGGTATAACTAGAATTCGCAAAAACAATGCGATATTTACTTTTGTTTTGCAACGTCTCAATTAGTTTGAGTTTAGTTTCCAACTCCGTCGCCAGAGGACAGGGATGAATAAAAACACCCTTTATGAATGGTCACGGCTTACTTTCTTGGCGACGTCGAAACTACTTCGCATTAGGGAAGCGTAATCAACTACGAATTATTAGGCAAATTGGCCGCTTCATTGGGCGCAGTGCCCCGGCCGAGCGAAACTACGTGCGTTCGCGCCGCGGTACGTCGCGGGCCCCACGCATCGATAATTAGCTACCCTGAGTTGTAATAGAAAAAGAAAGGTCCGTCACCTAGTAATGATAATTGAAAAATAAATAATGTATGCCTCTCTGAGGGCGAAAGTATCTGAGTAACACGAATAGCAAACGACACCAAACGACGCTGAGAACTTGTATAAAAATATATGTTTATTTTATGTTAGGTATTTTCTTGTTTCGAAATTGATTGTGTATTTTGTTTTTCCTGTGTAATCTGTCATCGATAATCGTCGATCACCGCCGTCATAACGGCAAATGTTAGTAATAAGGGTGAACTATGGGAGGTGTGATAATTCGAGTCAATTTAAATATAACGTAATGTCAGACAAAATTTTGTCACTTGTTAACATTGAGAGGTCGCGGGGTCAAGTCTGCGGGACACTTAGTCTCGAGACGTCAGGAAGAGCTGTCATCACGCCTTCCATAGAATCACGATGCAAGGTCGGCGGAGCTAAGTAATAAAGGATCAGACAGCCCCGAGGACTTGTGCGAAAAAGGGTCTCAGGTTTCGCCGGCCTCGCACTAGTTTAATTTTAGCTAGGTCGACGTCGGAGGGTGTTTTTTGTATTGAGTACTAGGGAGGCACAATCATTGCGGATTCACGGGAATCCGAGTGATACGGCGCGGTGGACGTGTAATTCCGGGGGCAGATAGCCCGCCTAGACAAACGCACTTGTCTGGGACCCACGTCTGTCGAAGTTTCGGCAGACACTCAATAGTAAAACCTAAAATCCAATTCGTCCAGTTGGATTACGTCACTCGATAGCGACGCCTTCAAGCGGTCTGACACCGTGCCTGGAGCCGACCTCGGACGGAGGTCTGGTCTCCGCCAACCCTCCCTAAGACTCGAACAAAGCTAAACACGTAATGTAAGTAACTTCATAGGAGATTTAGTTGATGCGATTGACCAACGGGCGGTTGGACGGACTCGTATTCAGAGTGCCGTCGATAAAATGTGCTCCGGCCTAAACGGCTTGCGGTCACTGGAAGTGAACGCACACAGTAAGGGAGGGCGGATATGGAAATCCTCCTCACGTACAGACCTCGGTTCCTTGCTGTGGGAGTCCCGCAAATCGTTGCGAAGTCGCATTAGCAAATCCAATAAGAATTGAATTAGAATCGTTAAAATTACGAAATCATAACTTTGTATGTAAATTTTCACTAGATGTTATAAACCAAAAATAAATGTATGACCCGACTTAGCGTGCATACTGATTGATAATAAATCCAAGACAATCATTAGTCATGAGGACTGTGACTTTGCTAGTTAAATATTAATTTTGTTCTGCACCCCTAAGTTAGATATATGGTACGGCTTGACGTCCATATTAACTCATAAGAATAGCGTAGGGATTAATTTTAAGCAGATCTGTACACGCGTAGTGAGTGTGCAGATCCTAACTTCAAAAACAAGACTGAATAAAATTTGCCCACTACTAACTAAATAATTGCTATGAAAAACGCCGAGTGCGAAAATTAGGTTTAAGGAAATGGTATGCTGAATGTTGTTTTTTTCTCTCTTGTAAATATCAAATCATAGATGTCTCCCCGTAAGGGAACATAAATATTGTAATACTAGGGACCCTCAGTCCAGGCGAAGGACCTACTGAAAGGCCCGGTCTGCAAGTCGACTGTCATTCGGTACTAGGAGGCTCGGCTCGCGAGCTTCACGCCGAATGACAAAATTATTAATATGTATTTAGAGCGCACTCCTGTGTGGCTAGCCGAATTATCGAAATTTACTGTAAACCCTTTTTGATTATAAATAAACCGGTGGATTTCCACCTTTTACTGTTCACGAGCGTTGTTTAATTGAATTTGATTGTTCCCATATTTAATTCCTAAAAATTGTCACAGACTGACTGCGTCACACCAAACCGAGACGTTATGGGGAGAGACGGATTTCTCTGTCTCTCGTCTAACTGCTCGGGACTCAGTCGTGTCACTACGTGCGTGGAAAGAAATCGTTGTGACGTACAGATCGCGTCCGACTTGTAGGGTGGCTGAATGAAAGCACTCGCCAACGACCATACCACGTTGAAAGCACCGGTTCTCGTCCGATCACCGAAGTTAAGCAACATTGGGCGCGGATAGTACTTGGATGGGTGACCGCTTGGGAACACCGCGTGCCGTTGGCCTCTTTTTTGCCATTTCGAAGACTGCGATGAAGCACTTCCCAGGCACGCCCGGCCGCTTGCGCAGCGTCGAGTCCGGGTGAACTTTTTGACACTGGGTGCTCCCAAACACTGTCATCACTGTATTGGAAATGTGTCCCTGCGTTCGCTTAAACTGCATGTAAAACCCCTGGCGGGTACCTAAACTTTGTAATTGAAAAATCTTGACAATCAACACACCCTGACAATGTACCCGACGACTGTGCAATAGTCATGTGTGTTTGGCGAACGTTGTGTTTAAGACAATGAAATGAAATCCATTCCTTTTTAACAAAATCAAAGCCTACCCTTTTTTTCTCCCCTGCATCCAGGTTTTGTGTATTCAAGGTAGAAACACCCAATCAAAATTGTGCAATTTTTAACGTCAGTGACTCGAAACAAAAAAAGCAACCGCGGCTCGATATTGCAATACATATGTTCGTGCCTAGGGCAGCAGTGGCGTTACTCTGAAGGTGTGATTGAAAATACGACACCCATGCTATTCATAGGTTACACCTACATGCGTGAAAAGAAATCGTTGTGACGTGCAGATTGCGTCCGACTTGCAGGGCGGCTGAATGAAGGCACTCGCCAACGACCTGTAAAATGCGAAATAAGCAAACGTTGATGGCCAAGGCTTATGACTAGGGAATCCAATCCCGGGATCCCGTCCATTTTTCGATACATTTCAATCCCGGGATTAGAAGATTAAACCCCGAAAATTTCGGGATTGATTTACTTATCAAACAGAAACGTATTGGTTTTCAAGTCGAACGGATGTTCTCGCACATAATAAACAAAGCTCATTTTAAATCCGCTGAAGAAAAGGTAATTTGAAACCAAGCATACTTTAGTAAATTATAGTTGAATGCATTTGAAGATAACAAAAACGATATTTATTGTTAAGCTTCAAATTTCAATACTTTTTCTTATCAATATTTTAATGAATGTTATCAGATATCAATGGCAGCCTTTGTTTTGCGTGGTTTATTGTTATATTTTTATTTGTACGTTAGTTTTGTGATAAAACACGTGTCAACTAAAGTTTATTTTGGTCAGTTTCTATTTATATAACATTATGTTAAATATCAGTGGCGTGCGAAGAGGAGAGGAGAACAATAACTTAATTTTTTTAAATTTATTTTCTTTATTTTTTGAAAATTTATTTTATTCGATCTTACAAATGTCACCAATAACCGCATTTCGTTTAATAAGAATTGAAAATCTATTCTCTTTTTTGACTATTTCTGTTGAATGTTATTTTCATTGTAAAAAATGATCTTTCTACAAAAGCACTCTTCAATCTTGTAGTCTGAAGTAGGTAGATACTTTTTTCAGCTATCGACATTTATCATTTTACGTTTTATTGCGTATTTTTACATAATGTATGCATATTAAGTTCGTTTAAAAATTATGGCGCATATTTTTTTACGAGTTATTAAAAAATCCATTCATTCACCGCGAATAATTGATATTAAGAGAGCTTTTTGGTAAAGTATTGGAAGCCCACAGCTGGTTATATCATGTAGAATATATTGTTTAATTTATTTTTCACCAATATTATCAATTTTTATTTCTTAACAAAAAATGTACTGATCCCGGGATTGAAAAATTCTAATCCCGAAATCCCGGGATCAACATTTTGGCTCGGGATTGGATTCCCTACTTATGACAGTTCGATGCGGCGCACCCAAAATTTATCACTCAATGGCTGCATTGATAAACTATTTGTTTGCATATTATATTACGCTGGAGATTATGAGTTATTATATTAGAAACTTCTATTGTTAAAAACGTGGATTCGTGGTCATACGTACATTACATACAGCTAGCTGTTAAGGCGACTCAGTAGGATTGCAAAACTTAAATTTGACCTACAGCATAAATATTGCACTGACTTAAATAAGTAACCACCACAATACGTATTTTTACAGTATCAAAACAAGCAAAACATTTGTATATTTCATTACAAAAATAGCAATACCACCTAACACACGGATGGATATTTAGACAGTAATAAGGGTTTTTCATATAAAACAATTTGTTATTGACGAAAATCAGTAAGTACTTTTTTATCTTCGTAGCAAAGACTGACAATCTAATTTACTTCCCCAAATATCTGTTGCAAAAATTATATGTAACTGAAACAATGCGTTAATTATATATACCGTGAAAATGACTTATAATGCTACATATGAGTTATTGATAGCAACAGTAAGCCATCGTATTTAATAAATGTAAATCAGAGACGGTGTTTTGTCAAACGAAATAATAAAAGAAATAAACAAGATAAACCATACAATACAAATTTCTCAAACTTTCTCTAATATATTGAAAGAATTTGTTTTTATTTTTAATTTTGTATAACCTATTTGTTATGATATTGATTTTAATATGAATACAGTTAAAAACATTCTGTTGAATAAAAAATATTGACATAATAAGATTAAAATGGAAAAAGTATTGAGTTGTAAAATAAATATAAATTTCAGTTGATAGTTATTTCTGGTTCACGCCATAGTTCTGACAGTGGATTTTCCGAAAATTATATTAACTATGTCTTATATTTCTTGTTGGACATCTAAGCTATCTTGGAGGATATTTGTAATCATTTTCAAAAAAAAAAATATATATACTGAATTCACGGAATAAAAACATGTTTGCTATCAGAAAACTTAGTTATTCCACTGATTACTTAGAATAAAGGTAAATTTCATTAACTAATAATAGCTTTAAGATAGTTGGTATGAAGACGCTTCTCGAAAAAGCCAAAAACGTGTTACAATTTGTAAACAATTAGTGGAATGACAAAGTTTATTTGTTAATTTGTTATAAAATGATTTTGTCTTTAGTGAATGCCGAAACTATCGAAAATATTCATAATCCATGCATGTCTTTAAAGTCATAACCAAATGTTATGATGTGTTTATTTTTACTTCAAGTTTTTATATAGCCAAACACTAATTCAATAAGGAAGAAACTAAATGAATAGTATGCCTGATCAAAAAAAGTTATTTGTATAATTTATATCAATTGCATAAATATATTCGTATTTTTGTATAATGTTTGGGAACTTTTTTTCTCTCGCCAATATACAAGTTCGACATTCAGGGCTGTGACAAAAAAACATAATACTAATAATATTAAAAGTAATTCAAACCATGTGATTGATTTGAATATTAATGTATTGTAGGTATAATATTGTTACATAATTTGGTAAGTTATCGAAAAAATATGGTTTTCAATCATTTAATATAATAGATAAATTAAAGTCGTTAAGTTATATCGGCTGCATCGGATTAACTTTGTTGGGTGGTACAAAAAATGACTTAAATGTATGAATTAATATATTTCACAAGTTTATTATGTATCCATACATATGTATATATATTTGTCATCTATCAATTTCGAATATTTTCTAGCATTCTGTTTTATTCAATTATAACTTAAAAAAACAAGTTTGACGGTAAAAAATGTATTCAATTAAAAAAACCAGGGCTGTGGAGTCGGAGTCGCGGTATTTTGGCCGGAGTCGTGAAAAATGAGCGGCTCGATTTTTTTTTGAAAAATATATTTAATGATGTGTATGTAAACAAAACAGTCAAAAGAATTAACATTTCATACTTGGCTGACTAAAGATGATCTGATGGTACACATATATATAAGTTAAAATGAAATTATTGAAAAAAATCCTGATAAAAACTCTACGTTGCAAAAAAACATGGTTTACCATCTGTATAATGATTCTTAAAAAATATTAACTGTTAATATCTTACCTTATCTAATAATTTTCAAGTTTTTTTTCGATTTAGATGACGAACTTTGTTTTTTTAGCAAAAATCTTTTGAAATATAGAAATGATTCAAAACTACTAATGTGAAAAATCTTTTTATTCAACTACTGCTACTATTATATTGAATAGAATCTCTTTTTAAAAAATTGCCAAATAAATATTTCAAAATGCTTATCCATTAAGCTAAATACTGGTCTTTAAAATAATCGCTATTGGAAAAGACATTATTGTATTATAAATAATAATATTATTTGTAAGCGCATTGAGCAACCCTAACCCTAACCGCTATTTTGCGCAACAACTTTTTTATCGCAAAATAAAAAATACATTTCTTCGATTCATTTGTATGACCAGTGTTTTAAGTTAATGCAGAGTAATATGTGACACGTGCACTCAGTACAAACGTCTTTCTCACACTGACTGGGTCTGCGAAATTTACGGCAAGAAAAACACATCCCCGAAAAATAGTTATTATTTATTGGTATGACAATTTTTTAATTTTTTTTTTGCTTTTAAATGTAAACAATAAAATGTTTTATTATTCCAATTTTTTTTAGAAGTATTTACGATCCAATTATGCTTTAAAAATCAGTCAGAAAAAGTGGGAAAAATGGTACATTTCAAATAGATGTACAATCATTATATTACATAAATTGGAAATTCTGCTCAAATCACTTTCTTAAACAAACCTTTATCTGCATTTCTTTCTAAGACATTAAACTTCGGTATCTTACAATAAATTCTAAAAATGATCAAAACGAAAGCAGTTAAAAAATATTTTGTGAACTTTTTGCCTTTTATTCTTGAAAATATGACTATTTTCATGAAAAAAAAAATGTAATAGTGTAAAAAAGCGTTTGGAAAATGTAATATTTGAAAAAAAAATTTTTTTAAGTGAACGGTTCACGAGATTTCGTCGATGGCAAACGATCGATTTACTCTGTTTTCAGGCGTAAAGGTACTATATCCTCTTAAGTAAAAACATAAAGCTACAAAATTTACATTGTGTACTTGTTACATATTTACAAACATTCGTTTATCTGAGAAGATCTAGCTTGAAGGGATTTTCAAATCATCCCTATTGAGTAATCCTTTTTAAAATTGGTATAAACAATTAATTTTTGTTTTTGTACAGCTTTTATTGGATATTCATAGCTTATAAAATGTTGAAATAGTAAATGCCATAATATAAAGAATTGAAACATAGAATCGTGGTTATACATATTAAAAAGATAAAGCTACAAAATTTGTATTGTGTACACATAGACGCAACCAGGTTGGACCCACCGGTACCCGTCCGCTCACCGAAGTTAAGCAACTCTGGGCGAGGCTGTCGCTTGGATGGGTGACCATCTGAATGATGCCTCGCTGCCTATGTTTTGCTTTTTTTTTATTATAATTCTTCGTATTTTATCTCGTTTTCAAATTATTTTTTAACTATTCATACTTACATATTAATGTTATTTAAAACGTACGTTAAGACGTATTTTTGAAAACTGATTTAAGCGCTTGCACTTAGACAGGGAATTGAAAATGCGATAAAATAGAAATAGAAAATAGTGGACTTTTATTGTTATTAAGCCAATGTCCTCAACAATTAGTCGCGAGAAATTTTCAAATACAGTTTATTACAAATTACAAATTAAAAAAAACTACAAATTATCACCAGAAATATCTGAAGAATTAACTCAAACGGTTGAAATTGTGAATTATTTTATATCTAATGCCCAATGATCGCGCTACGGTGTGCGCTTCTCCCAAAATGTGGCCGCACACATTTTTCCATCCCCGCACAGACCGCACACATAAATATTAAAAAGAAGTTTATTTCACCAAATTTTATTTTTACTTAAATATTATACTTTTACTAAGCCAGGGGCGGGCAAACATTTCGGATGGAGGGCCAAATTCAGGAATTCAAAATAAGCGGCGGGCCGCAACTAAAATACCATTTTTCTATGTATACTATTTATCATGAAAAAAAAAACAATCTAATGCGAGGAATGGAACTGTTTTACTAATATTATCATTTTTTTTAAATTCAGGTGTTAATTTTGTAGTTAAGATTTTTAAAACTTGTTGTAAATGTTCATCAGTGATGTTTGATTGTAAAAAGTTTTTATTGAGGTTCATGATTGACGATATTTGTTCACACATATAGGTTGACCAAAAAATAACGATGATTATATTTATTTTCAATCTTTTTTTAAAATGCGTTAAAAGATAAAAACATGAATCTTTTTCAAAAGTATAATATTAACGGGAAGGTTGCACCATAAGTAATTCACCTAAAATCATCCTTTCTGACATCTAGTAGGAAATGATAGTATGCTTCATACAAAAGCTTTTACCTTTTGACGCGAACTAGCGCCATAGAATTCTATATTTTTTGCGATCTTTGTCTATGAGTTTTGTATACAAACAGTATCTGTCAAAAAGAGATTTGATGTCGGCCATTACCGTCTCCATCTAAATATAGGGGGCTATGTGTCGGCTTATATAAATTTAGCTTTGCAAGCTTAGACAGTCATGAATTAGCGAGTATCACATGAAAGTACATTTGCATCGATATGAAATAAAATGCATCGTAAATATTCATTACAACATGCTTATCTTTTTCTATCGAAAATGAATTATGACGCAATTATCAATGCTGTTCGGTACGAACTTTATTTACGGATAAAGAATAAACAATATAATATACAAAAATAAACGGCGTTAATTGAATTTTCGGTAAGAAAATGAAGCTTGTTGTAAAACATATTTACCGAAGATATAAATCCTTCGGAGATAAATCCTCCACAAGACTAAATTGAACCAAGCGTTACTATAACCTCGAGTGCAGAGCGATTCTTAGGTTATTCGATCATGTTTATCTAGAAGAATTACCAAAGAAACTAGAAAACACTAACTTGACAAAAATTCATTTATACTGTTAAAGCTGTCCTTGTGCTGTCGGTGTATAAAGTAAAACTATTAACTATAAAACAAAAACTTTTTTTTCAGACACTTAGATTGAATGTTACATATAAGTCAGATAAGTGGAATCGGAGTCGTGGTGTTTAAGTCGTAAAAAATCGACCCCGACTACTTTTTTCTTGAAAAAAATTAAATAGAAAAAAGTTATACCTAAGTATGTCTTTTCGTGAATATTAAAATGTACGCAGACTGCATATTACAAATTTGGTATTTTTTTTTATATCGGAGTCGGCCTATTTGTAAATGCCGGAGTTTTTCTTCGCCACTCCACAGCCCTGTGAGTGGTGAAGAAGCTCTCCACAGCCCAAAAATATGATTTGATATATAAAAAAGCTTGCATCGGCCGGGAATCGAACCCGGGCCGCCCGCGTGGCAGGCGAGCATTCTACAACTGATGTTGATCATACAAATCGATAGCAGCTGTTCAGTTTGTCTACCAAATATAATCTATTTTATTACAATTTCTCTTTTGAGAAATAGGTTTTTCTCTGTATTATGCCGGATTGTGGAGTTTCGCATTTTATAAATGATTCCAAACATTGATGTCGTCAGTCTTTTCTGCAGTGCTTGCATCAACCGAGGATTATCAGCTTGTCCAACTATTGCCAACTGTAATTGCATGCAAAGTGCTAAAATTACGTTGGAATAATGTCGGTTACGCGTATATCATAATATGAAATAAGCTGTCGGAAATCATAAAATTAGGTTATATTATATATATTTATAGTATTCTTGATCATTTTAGAACGATTACTCTTACTACAACGCTTCTTCGTCGAATATGAAGAACGAACATCTTTTATATCCATTTAATAATTTAAGATTTCGCCTGAAGGTGCTTGGTGGAATTTCAATATTAAATTTGAATCATTCAAACTATGTACATTCTCACAGATTTTGTCACTAAGCGTCAGTTCAAGTTCATCCGTGCACTTGAATTCCTGAAGATGCCGAAAGGCGAATCCGGGTCGTTAGTGACAAGATCTGTGAGAATGTACATAGTTTGAACGATTCAAATTTTTATATCCATGTTTATTGACAGTGCTAAAATTACGGAATAATGTCGGAAACGCGTATAAAATATGAAATAAGCTGTTGGAATGAAATAGATTATAAAATTAGGTTATATTAAATATATTTATATTATATACAAATATAAAATTAGGTTATATTATATATATTTATAGTATATAAAAATAGGTTATAAGTCGATACCAAAACAATGACGCAAGAAGTTCAGTTGTCAGTAGAATAGTTATCTTTGCAATAGACTGCAATCGACATAGGTATGCTTGTATAGATATCATAGTATGTGTGTCAATGTGTGTATCGCATACGAGACAATACACACAAGTTATTCTACCTGCTTACAAGCAACGCTCGCAACGTACGGATGAAATATAATAAAATTCTTCGTTTCAAAATTATGTCGTCAAAAAATCCATGCAGCGACCTCTTTATGCCACCGATTAAAACTATCAATTGTGTATATATTTTATGTGTATCTAGAAAATCAACGAAAGCTCGTAAAATTATAATAAATATACCAAAGATTAAAAAAATAAATGATATATAAGCCACCGATTCATTTGTCTAACATTTTTGGGTTTATTTGCTAAAAAAATCGTATTATATAGCTTTGATATTGACCGCTTTTTTAAATCCAAATAAAATACTAATTACGTATAAAACCAAAAAATTTTCGAGCCGTATAAATATGATGAATCCTTGAACTATCTTTGAGTTTTTAAATCAGTGTCAAAAAACAAACCGTTAGTATTCTGGATTTAATTAACGAAAGCCTTTTTTTTTTGCTTTTTTTTTAAATAATGAAACTAATAATCGACTTAAAAATTAAAAAATATTTTTCTGACTATCTTTAGATTTATTACGACAAATATGAATACTTTTTACATCGTAATTCGACAATGACTTAAGCGTGACTCTTACCCTTGCTAAGCTTACCAAATCTTCCACATCTAGCGTCAGTGATCTAGTGACATCTAGCGTCAGCTGACCTACATTAGTTTAAGAAAATGAAATGAAATCCTTTCCTTTTTAATAAGATCAAACATAACCCTTTTTTACTTTTATGGTGTTCACATTAAATTATTTATTCATCGTCTTTTGTTGATTCCGATAACTAAAGCAAGTTATGAGCTTGAGTTAAATACGATAAAACAAATTGCGATGAATAATGGATGAATGATGAGTTTCAGAAAAGATTTCAAGGAAATTCAACAAAAACCTTTTTAATGTCATTTTTTATAATTCTTTTAACGTGCAACGCATTTTAGTAAATTCTAAAAATAAACTTAATATTCTTAACCAAAGTGGCATTTATTTAATTGATTGCGATTCTTGTGGAGCCAGGTATATTGATCAAACGGGAAGAGCTTTTAATATCAGATTTAAACTACATCTAGCCTGCTCACGTAAAGGAAATAAATTATCTTAATTTGGTTGGGAACCATTTGTTCCTAAATAAGCATACATTTGATATATCTAAAAACTTTAAAATCCTGCATGTCAACAATAAATCTTTAAAAAAAGATAAAAAAGAGATCTTAGAAATAAATAGACATAAATTCTTACCTTACTCTAATTTATTAAACGAACAGGTTGTATTTGCATCATCACCTTTGTTATATCCGTTTCATTAAACTAATTCTATCCTATGTTAACTGCTCTTCTATATTATTTATATATTTTTAAAATTTTATTTCTTTTGTAAGAATGGATATGGTTTTTAAAAATGTCTTTTTCAGATTCTTCATTACTGCTGATTTTGTTCAATTACATCATTACTTGGAAGCGGGAAAAACACAAAATCATCATTAGGTTATTTACTTCAGTAATGTAAAGTTTTACTTAGTTTAAAAATTTCCCAAATTTTAATTGTGTTTATAATTGACATCGTTTGCCAATTATATCTATTATTCTTTGATGATGATTTTTTAATTGTATGTTATAGGTGTTAATCATTTTAATTTTGTGTAATTATAATGTAATTTGTAAATCCTTTTCATTGTTAATAGTTGCCTACACATTTCATTTCAATTTAAATTTGTATAAGTAGCACTATTTATATATTTTTTTTATCAGTTGATAATGCTCGCGATGAACGAAATAGCCGGTCCTAATCTAATAAATTTTATGTGGAAAAAGTACTAAAAATGTTTAATTATTTTTATTATAACCCTTTTTACTCCCCCGCATCCAGGTTGTGTGTAGGTGTGTATTCAGGGCAGAAACACCCAATCATAATTGTGCAATTTTTAACGTAAGTGACTCGAAACAAAAAAAAGCACCCGCGGCTCGATATTGCAATACATATGTACGTGCCTAGAGCGGCAGTGGCGTTACTCTGAAGGTGTGATTGAAAATACGACACCGATGCTATTCATAGGTAACACCTACGTGCGTGAAAAGAAATCGTTGTGACGTACAGATCGCGTCCGACTTGCAGGGCGGCTGAATGAAGGCACTCGCCAACGACCATACCACGTTGAAAGCACCGGTTCTCGTCCGATCACCGAAGTTAAGCAACATTGGGCGCGGATAGTACTTGGATGGGTGACCGCTTGGGAACACCGCGTGCCGTTGGCCTCTTTTTTGCCATTTCGAAGACTGCGATGAAGCACTCCCCTGGCACGCTCGGCCGTTTGCGCAGCGTCGAGTCCGGGCGAACTTTTTGACACTGGGTGCTCCCAAACACTCATCACTGTATTGGAAATGTGTCCCAGCGTTCGCTTAAACTGTTTGTAAAACCCCTGGCGACTACTTAAAATTTGTAATTGAAAAATCCTGACAATCAACACACCCTGACAATGTACCCGACGACTATACAATAGGCATGTGTGTTTGGCGAACGTTGTGTTTAAGAAAATGAAAAATGGATATTCCTTTTTAACAAAATCAAAGCTAACCCTTTTTACTCCCCTGCATCCAGGTTTTGTGTAGGTGTGTATTCTGGGTAGAAACACCCAATCATAATTGTGCAATTTTTAACGTCAGTGACTAGAAACAAAAAAAAGCAACCGCGGCTCGATATTGCAAGGCATGTGTGTTTGGCGAACTTTGTGCTTAAAAAAATTTAGATGTGAAAGCAGTGGTTTCACGTCTAACTTATTAAAAACAAAACCCATGCAGTTATTTTATATCATTGTAATTATTCATAATACCAAATATCTTTTCGTTTCGGGTAAGAGGCTTATTACAGCCCGTTATCAAAATTATTATTGACTGTCGATGTCACCGAGTAACAATGGCGTAAATTTTTATTATAACAGAAGCAGAAGTAACAGCGATTTGAAAACGTCCTTGTCACATTACGCTTGGAATAACTTCACGTTCAACCGTCTTTTTTAATCTATCGAGTATCGACTATGCTGAACCTTATTAACTATCTAATTAATTACGAATAAGTTAGTTTGCCCATGAAGTCGGTCGCTCATCTTTATCCATCGATATAGATTCAGGATCATATTTCATTAATTAAAATTTACTCCGTTGTCCAATTTATAATAAGTTCTTACAAACAGTGGTGCACGACATGCATGCGGCCCGTTTGGATATATTGGCGACCCTTGAATATTTTTTTATCCTCTCATTATTATTATGTAGATTTTATATTCGATTTAATCGTTGAATTTAATAAATCTCAGCAAGGTTTTTCGTTAACGAAGAAGAACAATGAAATAGGCATTCCTAGTAAAATTTATTTCCGTCATTTTTTCTTAGTGTGAAAATTCTTCTTATTTTAACCAATAATATTAAGCTAATATTTATTATCATCTTCAATGACATCTTAATCCAGGGCTTCCCAAACTATGTTCCGCGGGACCTAAATAGGTGTTCCACAAAATTTTTAAATGGTTATACACATTTCAGCATCTTCGACTTCATTTTAAAAATCGAGTGATGATGTATTTCTATTGATTTTTTAGACGTCAAATTTTATGTTATCAAATCTTATATCTAGGTAAATGTGGAGATTTTGAATCACTTAGAGCTTTGTTAACTGATTTTTTTTACATATTTTAAAATAATTAAATCATAAATAAGAAGTGATTCAATAACATATTCTTACTGTGATGAATTACCCGACCTAAAACAATAAGCTGTGTTCCGGTAACTTTTCTAGATTTGCGAAGTGTTCCGTTGCACAATAAGTTTGGGAAACCCTGCCTTAATCAATGCATTGAAAAATGAAAAAAAAATAATAAATAATTATGAAAATTTGCATATGGGCAACCCGTCGCTTCTCAATCTTATTTTCAACGTTTCGGTACTCAAGTGCTTAACACGAGTGCCTTTTATCCCATATAACGTGGTGGAACGGCGTTCCGACACCTTTTTTTGTCAATTTTATAACTTCAGACCAAAAGTCACAAAATTTTATCATTAATTTGTTTCGACAAATTTTTGAATCGAGAGGGACTAGTTTATCAATAGTCCTGTCCTTGCTCTGTCCTTCTTTTTTTACTCTTTCTAAAAAAAAAGATTGTTTAACCAACTGAGTAACAAGCAGATCTCGTAGAAAAAAATCATTGACGGTTGGACATTTACAGCTCGAATTCGTCTCTTTTTATGAATAAATTTAATTTTTGTAACAAATTTAAAAATAGAGGCTCTTTTTCAGTTCCGCACTGATCCAGTCCCTCATAAATGTTTTCATCGATACGTGTAATGCAACAGAGATGTTTGTAATATGCATTTTTTCCCATTCGCCAATCCGATAAAATAGTGATTGTTTTACGATGATACATAGTTAGTTTATTTTACTAGCCACACACTTGTACCCATACTTTTATTGAAAAGAGAAGTATGGCTGAATAACAAAAAGTTCACATTCTATCTTGAGATGCTCAATTACAATTTAAATATTTATATATTGTTAAAAATTAAAATTACAGTACATGACATAACAGCTGACGCCAATTCGCCATGCACTTGACAAATATAATAAGACAAAATATAAAATAAAAATACACATCAAATTCAACATAAAAAATCAAGAAATATAATAGTAAAATTTATCAAACAGTTCACAAATACCATCACTAAAAATGTCCACTTCTCTAGGCAATGCGTTAATTAATCGAACGGCCCTTGGAACTGGTGACTCATACCTCCTAAGCGAGGTATAAGTTTTTAGAAATAAAAGTTTTTGCTCATTGTTTCGCCCACGTAATAATAAATTGGGACCATGTAAATTAATAGTCATGAGAATTTCAGGATTATTAACTCGGCCCCGAAGAAGAAGAGAAAAATGCTTTAAGCTTGAAAACGATCTTCGAGCTTCAAGAGAGTGAAATGATAACATTCCTAAAAGAAATTTGGTGGGGTAGTATTCCTTTAAGGAATCACCAAAGGGAAGAATTTAAATTTTTTGAAATAATAATATCTTCGAAATTTCTTATGGATTCTCTCCAATTGCAGCTTGTATGAACTTTAATATGGGCCCAAACTATGGATCCATATTCAAGCTTACTTAAGACCAAAGAAACATAAAGCGTCCGAAACACAGTTGGGTTTTCAAATGGTTTGCTTTGTCTAACAATAAACCCAAGAAGTTTGCTTGCACGCAGTGCAATACAATTTATATGTGAATGAAAGGTGAAAGCTGAGTCAAATCTTATACCAAGATCAACAACAAGATATCACATAGTTATATGTGATGGGTAATCTTGAGCGAGAGAAGCAAATACAAAAACATTTTGAAATGTTGAAGTCGAGTTTGTTTTTTATAGACCAATTCAAAATATCATTCATATTCTGTTGCAGAATAGTACAGTCAGACTCGTTACTGATACGTAAAAACAGTTTTAAATCATCAGCAAAGAGCAGATACTTTATTCCACGTATACATTCTATAATATCGTTAATAAAGATAAGAAATAAAATTGTGCCAAGATTAGATCCTTGAGGTACGCCGGAATAAGTTGGAAAGACGTTTGATATGCACCCAGCGTAATCAACATATTGGCGTCGATTTGACAAATAGGAAACAAAAAAACTAATCATCCTGTTAGAGCATCCTACAGCACTCAATTTATCCAAGAGAATATCATGGTCTACACGGTAAAATGCTTTATAAATATCCGTATAAATAGCATCAACTTGACAGTTAGAATCCAAAGATTGCGAAATGTAATCAGTATACAAAATTAGATTGGTCGTAGTTGAACGTGCTGATTTAAGACCATGTTGAGAATCAGTTAATTGAATATCAACATGCATATGCATACCTATGTAAAATAGATTCAAAAAGTTTAGCTGGTGCTGATAAAATTGCTACTGGTCGAAAATTTGTGATTTCAGACAGAGGGCCTTTTTTGTGGACTGGAGTATTATAGTATTATTATAATTAACACATAATTATTGTAATTAACATCGAATCAACTAATGCCCAATTCTAACACGCCTAAAATCATATGTTCTCAAAGTGAGCACATCGGGCCCCTTGGCCAAACATACAACAAAATAATATTAATTTGTGCCACTAAATCAAGTTCCTATTCTAAGAAAGAATTGCTTTTCAGTGATTAAAATTTGGATAAAAAATAATTGCACTTGTGGATTGGATGGTTTTCACAGGGACAAGAGAACTTGATTCTTGAATTTGTTGAAAATATGTATAATAAAATAAATATTTTTTATATTAAAAGTTTGTTATCACAACCATCCGTGGATATATATTTTTTTTATTTTAATTAAAAAATAAAATATTGTAGCTAAACAGAGTTCTATGTGGGGCTAGATTGTAAGTGCAAATAATCTAACCGAAAGTTCATTTAATTCTTAACCTTAAAAATATAACACCCATACTATTCATACACGGGCACAATGTGCATTGTGCGTGAAAATAAATTACGTAACAAGCTGTAAAGTAAAAATATAAAGCTACAAAATTTGCACTGTGTACACATAGACGCAACCAGGTTGGACCCACCGGTACCCGTCCGCTCACCGAAGTTAAGCAACTCTGGGCGAGGCTGTCGCTTGGATGGGTGACCATCTGAGTGATGCCTTGCTGCCTATGTTTTGCTTTTTTTATTATTATTATTCTTCGTATTTTATCTCATTTTTAAATTATTTTTTGACTATGCCTATTGACATATCTATATTAATATTTTTTGTTATTTAAAACGACATATTTTTAAAAACTGATTTAAGCGCTTGCTACTTAGAGAGGGAATTGAAAATAGTGAACTTTTATTGTTTTTAAGCCAATGTCTTCAACTATTAGTCGATAGAAATTGACAACTACAATGTTAGAAAAACTCCGGAAAATTATCACCAGAAATGTCTGAAGAGTTGATTCAAACAGTTGAAATTGTGAATTATTTTATATCTAATGCCCAATGTTCCTGCTAAGGTGTGCGCGTCTCCCTGAGGCCGTTCACATTTTTCAGTCCCCACACAGACGTCCCACAGAAATATTGTAATGAGAAGTTTGTTTACTTAAATATTATACTTTTACTAAGCTAACCAAACCTTCCACATTTAGCGTCAACTAGGGCATCCAATCCCGGGATCCGGGATCCCGTAATCCCGGGATCCCGTTCAATTTTCTGATCCCGAAATTCCGGGATTGAGATGGCCGCGATCCCGGGATTTCGGGATTGAGAAATTTCTAGCAAATTCTCGAAATTTACACGAAATTGGCAAATCGGGGATTTCAAATTCTTCGGTGAGCTAAAAAAAAAAAAAAAGAGTTTCTGTGAGATTCTGGGAAAAAGTATACCAAATTGAGGATTTCAAATTCCTCGGTGAGAAAATCTCAATCCCGGGATTCAAAATAATTCAATCCCGAAATCCCGGGATTGGAAAAAGGCTTCGGGATTGGATACCCTAGCGTCAACTGACCTACGTAAGTGAGTACATTGTTGCGTACACTTTTTATTTTACTAAAAATTGACTTATAGAAGTTGATGGTCCGCACACACAAAATACAAAATAGAGGGAACGTTGCCCGCAGCTCAATATTGCAGTAAATATGTTCGTGCCTAGAGCAGCAGTGGCGTTACTCTGAAGGTGTGATTAAAAATACGACACCAATACTATTCATAGGTTACACCTACGTGCGTGAAAAGAAATCGTTGTGACGTGCAGATCGCGTCCGAGTTGTAGGGCGGCTGAATGAAGGCACCCGCCAACGACCATACCACGTTGAAAGCACCGGTTCTCGTCCGATCACCGAAGTTAAGCAACATTGGGCGCGGATAGTACTTGGATGGGTGACCGCTTGGGAACACCGCGTGCCGTTGGCCTCTTTTTTGCCATTTCGAAGACTGCGATGAAGCACTCCCCTGGCACGCCCGGCCGCTTGCGCAGCGTCGAGTCCGGGTGAACTTTTTGACACCGGGTGCTCCCAAACACTGTCATCACTGTATTGGAAATGTGTCCCTGCGTTCGCTTAAACTGTTTGTAAAACCCCTGGCGGGTATTTAAACTTTGTAATTGAAAAATCTTGACAATCAACACACCCTGACAATGTACCCGACGACTATGCAATAGTCATGTGTGTTTGGCGAACGTTGTGTTTAAGACAATGAAATGAAATCCATTCATTTGTAACGAAATCAAAGCTAACCCTTTTTACTCCCCTGCATCCAGGTTTTGTGTATTCAGGGCAGAAACACCCAATCATAATTGTGCAATTTTTAACGTCAGTGACTCGAAACAAAATAAAGCACCCGCTCCTCGATATTGCAATACATATGCTCGTGCCTAGAGCAGCAGTGGCGTTACTCTGAAGGTGTGATTGAAAATACGACACCGATGCTATTCATAGGTTACACCTACGTGCGTGAAAAGAAATCGTTGTGACGTGCAGATCGCGTCCGACTTGCAGGGCGGCTGAATGAAGGCACTCGCCAACGACCATACCACGTTGAAAGCACCGGTTCTCGTCCGATCACCGAAGTTAAGCAACATTGGGCGCGGATAGTACTTGGATGGGTGACCGCTTGGGAACACCGCGTGCCGTTGGCCTCTTTTTTGCCATTTCGAAGACTGCGATGAAGCACTCCCCTGGCACGCCCGGCCGTTTGCGCAGCGTCGAGTCCGCGTGAACTTTTTGACACCGGGTGCTCCCAAAAACTGTCATCACTGTATTGGAAATGTGTCCCTGCGTTCGCTTAAACTGTTTGTAAAACCCCTGGCGGGTATTTAAACTTTGTAATTGAAAAATCTTGACAATCAACACACCCTGACAATGTACCCGACGACTATGCAATAGTCATGTGTGTTTGGCGAACGTTGTGTTTAAGACAATGAAATGAAATCCATTCATTTGTAACGAAATCAAAGCTAACCCTTTTTACTCCCCTGCATCCAGGTTTTGTGTATTCAGGGCAGAAACACCCAATCATAATTGTGCAATTTTTAACGTCAGTGACTCGAAACAAAATAAAGCACCCGCTCCTCGATATTGCAATACATATGCTCGTGCCTAGAGCAGCAGTGGCGTTACTCTGAAGGTGTGATTGAAAATACGACACCGATGCTATTCATAGGTTACACCTACGTGCGTGAAAAGAAATCGTTGTGACGTGCAGATCACGTCCGACTTGCAGGGCGGCTAAATGAAGGCACTCGCCAACGACCATACCACGTTGAAAGCACCGGTTCTCGTCCGATCACCGAAGTTAAGCAACATTGGGCGCGGATAGTACTTGGATGGGTGACCGCTTGGGAACACCGCGTGCCGTTGGCCTCTTTTTTGCCATTTCGAAGACTGCGATGAAGCACTCCCCTGGCACGCCCGGCCGTTTGCGCAGCGTCGAGTCCGCGTGAACTTTTTGACACCGGGTGCTCCCAAAAACTGTCATCACTGTATTGGAAATGTGTCCCTGCGTTCGCTTAAACTGTTTGTAAAACCCCTGGCGGGTACTTAAACTTTGTAATTGAAGAGTCTTGACAATCAACACACTCTGACAATGTACCCGACGACTTTGCAATAGGCATGTGTGTCTGGCGAACTTTGGGCTTAGAAAAATTTAGATGTGAAAGCAGTGATTTCACGTCTAACTTATTAAAAACTAAGCCCATGCAGTTATTTTATATCATTGTAATTATTCATAATACCAAATATCTTTTCGTTTCGGTTAAGAGGCTTATTACAGCCCGTTATCAAAATTTTTATTGGCTGTCGATGTCACCGAGTAACAATGGCGCATATTTTTATCATAACAGAAGCAGAAGTAACAGCGATTTGAAAACGTCCTTGTCACACTATGCTTGGAATAACTTCACGTCCAACCGTCTTTTTTAATCTATCGAGTATCGACTATGCTGAACCTAATTCACTATCTAATTACGTACGAATAAGTTAGTTTGCCCATGAAGTCGGTCGCTCATCTTTATACATCGATATAGATCAGTGGTTCTCACGTTAAATTCCATTGTGGCCGCATTATAAGCATCGGCGGTCCTATGGAAATGTCTCGTGGCCGCACCAAATGTGATAAAAATAGCAGTTGCATTTACTTAAAAAAAGGATTAATTTATATTCAATAAAATACATTATTTAAAGATATTGGTATTTATTTATTTAAAGCAATTCGAATGGAAATTGTTCATTAGTTCTCTCTTCCAATGCAAGCCGCATTGCCGCTTCTAAGTTTGCATATGTCAGCTGGTTTCGATATTTATTTTTTATAAAGTGCATTCATTACACTGAATGATCTCATGAATGATGATACCTCTGTGAGTCATTTGAAGTTAACTTTTCCGTTTCTAAGCTCAAGAAATGCGACCCCAATACCAACATTTTCGTAAATATCTATTTTAATATGGGTGATACAATGTTTATAATTAAGGTATTCTTATATCATAGTTTTTTGGACCTTTTGTAGTTTATATAAATACGCGATAACGCTTATCAGCTGATTAGCGTCCGCGATAACGATTGTTAATAAGATAACTTGGAACGCTGAGAACACCCGTCAGTAGTCAATTTATATGTGTGCTGGCATGACGTCTTTTTTACGCGCAGCTTAAAATATGATTATTTATTAAAAAAAACCACAGATTTTTATAAAAACATGTATGAGGAATGATGCAAAGAAATATTTATAAGCTCTTGGACTATTTTTTTTTTGAAATTCATAAGAATAAGGCCAATAATGAGGAAACCACTGGGGTCAAAAAAGATCCCCATCGGCTGACAAGTATTTTTCTAGTCTCCGAGCCGCAAGAGTTAATAACTCGACTAACTGCTCGATAAGTCAGGTGCATTCAATCAATTTTAAAAAATAATAATTTTACAAATGAATTTACAGATCAATCGATTCAAGGTCAACGGGAGAGGTTTACAAACTTTTTCGGCAATTGGACAATTTTTAAATCAATAAAATTTGGCGGGCCACCATTTCTTTTTGTAAACAAAATATTTAGCTGTAAATACTTATATTTATAATTTAAGATTTCGACTGAAGGTGCTTGGTGGAATTTCAATATTAAATTTGAATTGTTCAAACTATGTACATTCTTACAGATTTTGTCACTAACGACCCGGGTTTCGCCTTTCGGCATCTTCAGGCGTTCAAGTGCACGGATGAACTTGAACTGACGTTTAGTAAATGAATGTATCGTGTTTATATAAGAAATAAATGTATTATTATTTCCAATTTAACAATACAATTTATAAACAAACAGAAGGCCTTGCGATGGGAAACTGCTTATCACCGTTGTTAGCTGAGTTTTACATGAACTATTTAGAAGATACAATTTTTCGAAACAAAACAGAAGCCAAACCTATATTCTATTGGTTCCGATATGTCGACGATATTCTTTGCCTGTTTAATGGAACGGATAGACAAATAACTAACTTTCATAAATTTATAAATTCATTAGATAAAAATTAGATAAAACTTTAGAAGTCGGAGGCAAAAATATTAACTTTCTTGACCTAAATATTAACATTGAAAATCATTCTCACGAGTTTAAAATATTTCGGGAGCCAACATTTTCCGACGCTATAATTCATAAAAATTCAATGCACCCATTTGCTTATAAACTAGCCGCTTTTCATTCAGAAATTCATAGACTTGTGAGTGTTCCTTTAAACGAAATAAACTTAAATATCGAATTGAAAATCATCAAACAAATCGCCATTAACAATGGATACGATATGTCTCTTATAGACAATCTTTTATCAAAAAAACAAACTAAATTTGCAGAAAAAATGTTATTTAAAGGTATAGTGTCAAAGGACATAGATCATACTAGGTATTGGCGTAGAATCATTTATTTAGGAAATACAAGTTTTAAAATTAAAAAACAGCTAGCTGATAGTGTTAGACCTGCTTTTTACTGTAAAAACTTATAGGCAAATTATTAGTTAATAAATCCGGGATTTATAGATTGCAATGCTCTTGTTGTACAAAATTTTATATCGGCAAAACAGAAAGGACACTGAACATCAGGGTTTTAGAGCATATGGCAGCCTTTAGATTGAAAAAAAGACACGTCCACTTTTGCTAATCACTTAATTTCGGAAGGACACTTGTTCAATCAGGAACAAGGGAAAAAAATGTTACACCCAAATACGGACAGTCATAAACTCTTTTTCCAGGAAATTTTGGAAATTAATAGAGCACAATTGCATAGTCTTCCGATTTTAAATGAAATACTCAACCTACCTGGGTCTCCACTTTTGTACCCTATATAAATATAATCATAAAACCTTTGCCGACAAACAAATAAAATATAGTTCTTGAAACTACTTACTTCTCAAATCTGTGGGCTTTCCCATGAGCGTATCCTTTTCGCCAGCAATGGCTTTGAACTCAATGATAAATTTATTTCTTATATAAACACGAAACATTCATTTAATAAACGTCAATTCAAGTTCATCCGTGCACTTGAACGCCTGAAGATGCCGAAAGGCGAAACCCGGGTCGTTAGTGACAAAATCTGTGAGAATGTACATAGTTTGAACAATTCAAATTTTATATTTATAATTAATTTATAGTTTGATCATATTTGGATATACTTCAAGTGAAAATCCTACTTAGAATTCAATTAAATTCCTTTCACAATAAAAAGCTTTTTCTTCCAGGCTATAAGTATTGCAAATCTATTCATTCAGACTGCATATTTACGTGGAAAACGCCAGGGTTATACGAAAAGGGATCTTGAAATCAATTCAAATTCACTTGATGATGTGCTTAAAATTGTAAATATATATCATACGAAGACAATAAATAATACAGATTTAACATATCACTCGCGGGACAAATCAAAAAGTCACGCGTCAAACACTTTGTGGACAACTGGTCAAAAGGTTGCGCGAACTGCTAATACATATTCGGTGATTCTTCCGAACACAAACTCTCCGAACAAGAATACTCCGAACACCGATTCTTCCGAACACAGAATCTTCCGCACACATAACCTTTCGCACATAGAATACTCCGTACATTTAAATATTTTAAATATGAAAATCATAGTTTTATTATAATGAGTAATATCTTAAGGCAGTATTCTAGTGTAGAAATTTGAAAAGGTCGATTATTTTTTTATATTTTTCTAAAGTTTAGACATTTTAGGGTATGACCTCAAAAGCATTTTTCAAAAATTTAATTATTTACTGAGTTACAGCGATTTTGGTGACGCAGCAACTAAGCTGGTTCGACCGGAACAGATCGAAACTCAAAACTTTAAACGCGTTTTTCTCGAAACTACTTTTTTCAAGCTGACGTACATAATATCTCAAGTTCTACCTAACCGATTTATTTGAAATTTTGTGTGAACCTTTTTTATAAATTTTTCTAGAGCCCGTAGCAGATTTAAGTCAAAATTTTATTTTTTACTATTTTTAAAAAAATTGAAACTGTTAAAAAAAAACGTAAAAATTCCATTTTTTTTTCAAACGGCTGCCATTTTCTGAAAAATATTTTTTTTACTTCGAGGTAGGGGCTCTAGCGACATTTTTACTAATTAAGAATCCGTTATTTTTTTTTTTCAAATGACCAGAAAGGTTGGAATCGTGTACGTGAGGACGCCATCTTTTTTTTTGACTCATCTCTTTACCAGCCGATAACTTTTCGAGTTTTTAATTTATTTATTTTTTAAAAATTTTCATATATTTTTAAAATATAAATAAACGAATGGTAAAAAAATGGACGGTAAAAAATTTCTTTGTTTTTATTTTTAACAGAGCTCGAAAAAACACTCAAAATTCGTGCCTCTACACTAGAATACCCCCTTAAATTAATTATGCTAAATATTTTTCATAATGGAAACAAGCAAAATATTTAATTATAATGTATATTTACTATGTTTGAACAGTTTATCATTTAATCAATAGGACCGATATCTTTGATTGTATTGAAAAGAAATGTCATTCATATAGGTATTAAATATTGAAAATTCACATACACAGTAAGTTAACATAATTTTATTATCTTATTGATACTCAATTTTACATACTTTATCAATACTTTCGATGGATTCGGCATTAACATTGTGGAAGTTCATTTTAATATAATAACTTAGATTATTCCACCTATTGTGCTACAAACTGTGTGAAAGTAGTCTGTCTGAAGATGCATCCGAAAGAGGCGAAACACGTGTCACAGCTTGACGCACAATACGTGGAATAATCTAAGTTATTTTATTTTCTATTATACTTTATCAAATTGTAATTTAATATATAACTACAGTTGTTAATTAAAACAATTTTCAATGAAACGATTAGCAATATTAATGTTGGTAAGTACAAAAATTTCAACGTTAAACCGTATCGAAGAAATATATATCAAACACATAATTATTGTAATTAACATCGAATCAACTAATGCCCAATTCTAACACGCCTAAAATCATATGTTCCCAAAGTGAGCATATCAGGCCCCTTGGCCAAACATACAACAAAATAATAAAATTTGTGCCACTAAATCAAGTTCCTATTTTAAGAAAGAATTGTTTTTCAGTGATTAAAATTTGGATAAGAAATAATTGCACTTGTGGATTGGATGGTTTTCACAGGGACAAGAGAACTTGATTCTTGAATTTGTTGAAAATATAATAAAATAAATATTTTTTATATTAAAAATTTGTTATCACAACTAACTATCCGTGGAAATATATTTTTTATTTTAATTAAAAAATAAAATATTGTAGCCAAACAGAGTTCTATGTGGGGCTAGATTGTAAGTGCAAATAATCTAACCGAAAGTTCATTTAATTCTAAACCTTAAAAATATAACACCCATGCTATTCATACACGGGCACAATGTGCATTGTGCGTGAAAATAAATTACCTAACAAGCTGTATAGTAAAAAACATAAAGCTACAAAATTTAAATCGTGTACACATAGACGCAACCAGGTTGGACCCACCGGTACCCGGCCGCTCACCGAAGTTAAACTTTGAGTAACGGGGAACCGCCTGTGCTATTAAGAATATTATTTAATAATACTTCTTTTTTGTTAAGAGTTTTATTAATTTCTAAAAATTCTAAGCTATTCATCTTTAAACCCTTTTTATTTACTCGGTGGAGTATTTCTAAATTACAAATCTGATTAAAATTATGATTATTTTCTATTAAATGATTGGCAAAATTGTTTGCAAAATTGTTTCCAATTAATAGAGTAATCACAAACCTAGATGATTGACTGTAGCTCATTAGTTTTAATAGTTTGTAATGTTTAACGTCATTAGTAGTATGATTAAATTTGTTTGCACTGTTTCGATTTTATAATCCCCTCTTTGCTTCCATTTAAAAGGAAAAATCCCATTCTGATTGTTTACAACTCATTAGTAAAATTAGTATCATTATCTGTTTGCTTTATTTCGATTCTACACCCCCCTCCTTGCTCCTCTTAAAAGGAAAAAAAACCCAATCCATTTTGTAATTTTATAATTTTAAAATGTTAGAATCAATCTTGCTTCATTACTTAAGCAAACTTTGCGATAGTAAGTCTGAAGATGCCTCTGAAAGAGGCGAAACACGTGTCACAGTTAGTTACACAATACGTGGAATAATCAAAGTTAATTTAAATTTTCTATTAAAATGAACTTCCACAAAGTTACCGCCGAAACCATCGAAAGTATTAGCCCAATGTTCCTGCTAAGGTGTGCGCGTCTCCCTGTGGCCGTTCACATTTTTCAGTCCCCGCACAGACGTCCCTCAGAAATATTGTAATAAGAAGTTTGTTTCACCAAAATTTAAATTTACTTAAATATTATACTTTTACTAAGCTAACCAAACCTTCCACATCTAGCATCATTGACCTATTGACATCTAGCGTCAACTGACCTAAGTAAGTGAGTACATTGTTGCGTACACTTTTTATTTTACTAAAAATTGACTCATAGAAGTTGATGGTCCGCACACACAAAATACAAAATAGAGGGAACGTTGCCCGCAGCTCGATATTGCAATAAATATGTTCGTGCCTAGAGCAGCAGTGGCGTTACTCTGAAGGTTTGATTAAAAATACGACACCAATACTATTCATAGGTTACACCTATGTGCGTGAAAAGAAATTGCTGTGACGTGCAGATCGCGTCCGACTTGTAGGGCGGCTGAATGATGGCACTCGCCAACGACCATACCACGTTGAAAGCACCGGTTCTCGTCCGATCACCGAAGTTAAGCAACATTGGGCGCGGATAGTACTTGGATGGGTGACCGCTTGGGAACACCGCGTGCCGTTGGCCTCTTTTTGCCATTTCGAAGACTGCGATGAAGCACTCCCCAGGCACGCCCGGCCGCTTGCGCAGCGTCGAGTCCGGGTGAACTTTTTGACACCCGCGCTCGGGTGCTCCCAAACATTGTCATCACTGTATTGGAAATGTGTCCCTGCGTTCGCTTAAACTGTTTGTAAAACCCCTGGCGGGTACTAAAACGTTGTAATTGAAAAATCTTGACAATCAACACACTCTGACAATGTACCCGACGACTATACAATAGGCATGTGTGTTTGGCGAACGTTGTGTTTAAGAAAATGACACGAAATCCATTCCTTTTTAACAAAATCAAAGCTAACCCTTTTCACTCCCCTGCATCCAGGTTTTGTGTAGGTGTGTATTCTAAGTAGAAACACCCAATCATAATTGTGCAATTTTTAACGTCAGTGACTCGAAACAAAAAAAAGCACCCGCGGCTCCCTGCGTTCGCTTAAACTGTTTGTAAAACCCCTGGCGGGTACTAAAACGTTGTAATTGAAAAATCTTGAAACTCAATACACTTTGACAATGTAACCGACGACCGGGCACTAGTTAAATCTAGTCCTTTCCTTTTTTAGAAGATCAAACTTTACCCTTTTTAGTTAAAAATTTAGTAACTTTGATTATTCCACGTATTGCGTAACAAAATGTTACACTTGTTTCGCCTCTTTCAGATGCATCCTCAAACAACTACTTTCGCAAATTTTTGTACGAATGATTTTAATTTTACTATTCTGATATATACTATAATAAAAATCAAATAAGAGGCAAGGAGGGGATGATAGAAAAACAAACAAATGGTAATACAAATGACATTTACATTAAGAAATGATTAACTTATGAGTTGTATCAATTAGGACGGGTTAAACCGTTAGAAAATATATTTAACAGTGGCGAACCACCTGTTTTATTCCAGATATTACTTAATAATATTTCTTTATTGTTAATGCTTTTATTTATTTCTTAAAATTCTAAAATATTCCTTTTTTATTTACTCGATGGAGTATTTCTACGTTACAGGTATGATTAAAATTATGTCCGTTTTCGATTAGATGATTGGCAAACTCTGAAAAATGGTTACTTTTTAAACACCTCATGTGTTCTTTAATTCTAATATTAAAGTTTCTACATGTCTGCCCTACGTATGAAGCTTGGCAGTCTCCACAAGAGAGACGATAGATCTGTGACAATGATTCTACGCGATATTTACTGTTTATTACAATTGTACCTAAATTATTAACGGTATAAAACGCGGGTTCTATGTTTTCTGGCAACAATTAAGCTATCTCCGATGAAGTGTTCTCCTAAATAAATGTTTTTTCGCCAGTTTTTAATGTTATCATTTGTTTGATCTTCACCCGAAAAAATGTTGTTTATTACTAGTTTTTTTTATTTTTTTTTCGTTTAAGCAAGTTAATAACTGTATCCGTGCTGTAACCGTTATTAACTGCAATTGGCTTAATAAAATTTAAGTCCGTCCGAGTTCTCGTCCGATTACCATAGTTAAGCAACTCTGGGCGAGACTGTCGCTTGGATGGGTGACCATTTGAGGGACCCCTCGCTGCCTACGTTTTGCTTTTTTTATTATTATATTTCGTATTTTATCTCATTTTAAAATTATTTTTTAACTATGCCTTCTTCATAAATATCAGTGGCGGTTCCTGAACTAAAATCTTGGGTGGGCTAGAGGAAAGTTTAGCATTGTATGCTATTTACGACATTGTGTTTGTTTCCACTTCACCTTATACATTAATTTACAAGCAAAATAACAAATATTACGAGACTACTGCAAAGCATAAATTACTATATAATAAAATCAATGCTAATGTACGTAAGAAATAATAGAATAATAATACGGGACCTTAAATTCGTCTCTTTCAAAGTGAAATAACAAGTAAAAAAAGCAATACAGAACTGTCACTGAGATTCGATACCTGTCACTTTCATAAAATACAAAGATATTGGTATTTTTGTATGGGCCGTGGACTAAATCGTTTTTAGCCCCCAATGAATGACAGAAGCCAGTAAATTTGAAACACAGTCCTGTGTGTTTGATGACGTTTCCGTACATACAAATACAAACAAAATCGAATCGTGCTAGATTGCGTTCCAGTGTAAAGAAATATTGCCTATGGTTGCGGGCTGGACAGCGTTAGCCCCTGACCAATAACATGTACATAGGTGTTGCCAGACTGACATCACGTTGAATGTTCTCTATGCATTATTTATAGGGTTATTGTTTTTTTTATGCCGGCTCAGCTTAAAATTGTAATACAAAACAATCGAGAATATTATTGTAGGTAGACATGGCATTGTCTTATATTGACAGAGGAAAATTTAAGCAAAGATATTATATTATTATATTTGGGAAAGGTTAGTTACGCTTATAAATGTATTTATTTTGTTCAGCGGCCGAATTGCTGTTCATTTTTATTCAGCCATCTAAAGTTTTGGGTGAAAAATGCAGGTCGGGCTTAGCCCACCTAGCCCAGTACCTAGAACCGCCACTGATAAATATTATGTAAATTATTATAAAAACTATACATTCCTAGGTAATTTGAGCACCATGTATTATCGTATACAGGAAATTGAGAATTCAAATTTAATTAGAAAATAGTGAACACTTGTTGTTTTTTAATGTTTTTACGCATATCTCTTCAATAATGAACGAGTCCCAGCAGTTTACCACTGCGTCAAGATCGTATAAAATAGTTTACCACCTCAATATTTTAAAATGAAAATGGTATCTTTGACAAAAAAGTTTGTGAGCTAACAAATAGTGATTACAGTCACTATTTCTATATTTTGCTATGAATATCCAATGAAAGCTGTAAAATTTGTAATATTACTAACCAATGTATTGGATTTTTTAAACTGCGTTGTAATTGAGATGCGACTTTATATTGAAAAAAGAAGGTTACTGCATATTCACGCCACTGGCAACCTGTTCATTGTTTAAATATAAATTGTATTAAAATATAATAATATCAAATGCTTAATTAACTCAACCGGGATGTTTTGAAAATCTTTTTCAAGTATTTTTAAATCACCCAGTTGAGTATAGTTCATTTGTAAAAAATGGGGTGTGGCTGTGTCATGGACACGGCCGTGTGTTGTACGTGAATACGTCTCGTAATAGGTGATATTACGCCCCATTTTTACGTTGCCGGCACTGCATGAATCGGTCATATGGTGTTTTATTGGTACCATTCGATTGCTCTTGAGAAGCCTTTTCCAACCGTATGGGATCTTTTTATTTCGACTTGGCTTTTTGACGCGTTAAGCCCGACATTATATATATTTATTTATTTTTAACACCTAATTATAGTCACAGTCACAATATTACACTAATGTTTTATCTACAATCGATAGATT
Organism: Himalopsyche tibetana; assembly: GCA_030503985.1. NCBI lineage: Eukaryota > Metazoa > Arthropoda > Insecta > Trichoptera > Rhyacophilidae > Himalopsyche > Himalopsyche tibetana. The sequence continues at coordinate 793,136 of JAPJYX010000052.1, read as the reverse complement.
TTGTCGAGAGCTAACGATTGAAACTTAAACGAACATCGTAACTTCTTTGAGTCAAAAGTTATAGTAAATAGAAATCTCGATACGCAGCAAAATTACTTCAAAATGGCGGCGCTTCCCCCTCCGCCCCGCGTTATGAATCACAGTCCTTACAAATCTCAATAAATTTTTTGATTCTTTAGCTCTCAGTGGTGCAATTAAATTTTGGATAGCGATGATAGATATGAAGCTGCAACACCAAACTGTATCCCCCGATTTTGTTATCATTCGTTTTTTTAATTGCCTCCCTATAGAAACAATTTTAAAAACGTATTTACGTCAAAAAATAACAGGGAGCCAGTGGCGTGCTTATGCAGGGATCTCATATTTATTAAAATATATATAAAAATCGCATCTTAACCAAAATGCACTATTTATTTTTGAAAAAAATGTTTAACGTTAGCAAAATCAAATAATCAATACTTAGATTTAGTTTAAATTTTTTCTTCAGCTTTTGTTGGCAATCACAGCTTGTTCTTCCATAGTGGCAGACGCGACACAGGGATACAGTGCCGATTAGGGCTTGTCGGTTTAAAACAAAAAAACAGTTTTTTGGCAAAATTTGTGGCATTCGAAAACCGGTTTTTTAACTTCGTAACCGATTGTGTCGAATTTCCCATAGACAAGTCTATAAACAATTCTATAAAAAAGGACAGAAAATTTGGATCTTTTATTTGATGGCTTAAAGACCACATGCTCCACATCATTACCCAGCGAAAGGGTATTTTCGATATCAGGAAGTGGACGCTTTGTGTTTTCTTAAATCATATTTTCTGAAGAGAAACACCAAATAACTTATTCTTGTGTATTATGCATATAAATAAACAACATAAAAAATTGAACCTTTTCTCGCTATTTTAATTGAATTCTCCATTTTTTGTAAAACTTCGAAAAACTGTTTTCAAACAATATTGACATTCGAAAACCGGTTTTCTCAAAAGTCGTTTTTTGTATAAGCCCTAGTGCCGATGGTATATACGCAGCGTAGCCTTCTTTTCCATCACTGGAATATCAAATGTACCAGTGGGTCATCAAACCATTCGCGAGATTCGACGGTACACACCGGTACACACAGAGGAAGAAATTTTAATAGATCTATAAAAACGGCGCTGTTCACAAGGCCTCTTTCCTGAACGCTATGGAGTCAATATCTTCAATTGGCTACAACAGCAATTAAATCTCAGTTGTCATTTGGATCGTCGTATCTTTGCAAATTTGGTTTTTAAGCGCACGTTTCCTATTCACGAGTGTGGCGCGAAGTAAACAAGTTTGGCAGACACTGAGTTAGATTAGAACAGTTAAACGAATTTTTGTATGTAAGCAATTTAATAATTTGTCATTATTAGGTGTTTCTGTAGATAGGGTTGCCAGGTGTCCCGGATTGGCCGGGATTGTCCCGGAATTGTAATCGCTGTCCCGTATCCCGGATGAGTACTAAATTGTCCCGGTAATTTAGAGAAAACTATTAAACTTCGATTGGAATTAGGATTCGAAAGTCTCGGATGAGCTAAAAAAAACAAAAACCTAGTCACGATGGTATTTTGGGCAAATTGGTAAATTCCTGGATTTTTGGATTCGAATTTCAGCAAATCGGACAAATGTCCCGGCTTGACTTGCAAGAAATCTAGTAACCCTAGTTGCGGCATCCTTCCTAGCTCTCGCTCTGGCGTATGGCGTAAATCCCGGGCCAGCAGAAGAATGAAAAAGACGACCTCCCGACGCCACTGACGATGGAAAGGTTAAAGGGCTTACTTTTACGGTGTTCACTGTCAATACTTGCTGGAAAGGCATTATATCAATAAAAAAATATTATACTCAGGTCCTTGATTTTATTTTTGTGAAACTTCGAAGTCCGCGTTGAATCGAGTCAATAAGGACTTATGTTCTTTTGGAATACGGCCTTCGCATAAGGGTAGCGTGGCCGAGCGGTCTAAGGCGCTGGTTTAAGGCACCAGTCTCTTCGGAGGCGTGGGTTCGAATCCCACCGCTGCCAAGCTTTTTGCCCTTAAAGTTCAATAGTTCTGCTAGGATAGAATATTTTTTTTCATTCAACCCAGGGCTGTAGAGTCGGGCAAAAAGAAAACGACTCCGGCCTTAAATTAAAACTTTATTTTTTCAATCATTTCTGCTTATCTTACATATGAATAGTGTATGTATACCATCCAGGATTCCCAGATTTCCAAAATCACAGATGAGGATATTGACTACTTCGAAGATTTTTATACATGTACATCATTTTCTTTACGTCGTTATTTTTAGAGGGACTTTTAATGCGGGACCCGGGATTTGCATATTAACCTCGAGGCAGTCCCGCTAAAATAGAGACGTCAGACACCCCTGATACCACAATTCTAGTACATTTCACCAATCAATATGATGGAAAGATCTTTGCATTATCTTTCTCCGAATTTTCCGACTCCTCCTTCGGAAAAAAAACACCTGACTCAGAGCCCTGATTCAAAAAATCTCTGGTGAAACTTAAAGAAAAAATATCAAAAAATAAAGTAAATTTGGTTGCTGTGTTCAAAAAGAGAGTGCGATGACCGGGAATCGAACCCGGATCAACTGCTTGGAAGGCAACTATGCTGACCATTACACCATCATCGCACATATTTCTGCTGACATTATTTAACTATATAAAGAATAATACAATGTAAAATTGATGCATTCTGGATAGGCCCGGAATTGTCGCCCTTAGCCTAAGTCAGGGGTAATGAACCTTTTCATTTATAAGCCACATTCATTTATCTGATTCAACAGACCGCAGTAAAGAAAATGTTGACACCCCCCCTTTTTTTCGAACCTTTTTACTATGTCGAACATATAATGTGTTGATTACGCTCTTATTCCAAACGCTTGCCTATACTTTTTTGATCAACCTGAATATATTGCATTATAAAATATCCAGATTTATTTAAAAAAGGAAACAAGTCAAAAGGCCGCGTCAGACGCCAAAATGTTACATAATTTAAATAGAAAATAACCAAAATAAAAATCCTGACGTTGAAATCAAAACTACTAGATGAAGGCGCGCGCGGTAAATAATACAATTAAATGTAAATACTCAATTTAGTTGTCAGTTGAGAACCAAAAACAATTGTTTTTATTAATAAAAACACAATATTCCTTTGTACTTTATTCCACTTCATTTTAAATGTCAGGAACGGTTTCACTCATTGAGAGCATTGCGCATTTTATACATTCTTCCCTCCCCCTGTCCAATAAACGCTAAGTGGTGACGTAGCAGTCTGCAGCGACACCTATCATGCTAGATTCTAACATTTAAACTATTTTCTTTTAATCCGACATAATATTTGAGGGCCTGTTTCTATGAATTGATTTATTCTCCTTCATTGAAGAAAAAGTTTGTTTACATTTTTTAAATTAACACTGATTCAAACGAATGTTTATAAATAAATCACTTAATAATTCGTCTTTTTTATAAGTGTCGCTGTTTAACCCTACATTTACCCAAAAGTGATGAAAAGAGTTTATGTGGTCTGCCGATAGATGGCAGTAATTATACAGCGTTTGTATTTGTAATGAAAATATTCCATAGGTACTTAAAAATAAAATTAAATATTGTCAGTTTGTTTTCTATTCTTTCATTTACATAAATGTATAATTTTTGATAATGCAGAACCATAATATGATTTGATTTATTTTTATTCTGTACACTTGAGGAGCAAACATTCAAAAAGTGTTTTGTCACAAATTTTGAAAAATGGCGTTTTATATCAATTCTGATAGCCCATAATAAAACCAATGAATGGAAATCAAAATTAGTGTTCAAAAAGGTTTTTTTTCATATTAAAATTAAATCATAAAGTTGACACATTCATACAAACCGTCACATTTGCAACACTTAAATCATCATTTTCCAAGCTTTGTATTTGTGTGACAAAACACTTGTTGAATGTTTGCTCCTCACTTATATGTGTATAAATTTTGTCGATAACGACCCGGGTCACTCCTTTCAGCATCTTCTGGTTTTATCCAGTGCACGAATGCACTCGAATCGACAAAATTTATGGAAGTGTACAGAATAAAAATAATTCAAATTGACATTAAATTTCCATCAAGCACCTTCAGTCGAAATTCTAAATTACATAATATGATATTGATTTACCATTTTAAACATTTCTACACCAACGTTTATCTCCGTCAACTCTACCAGTGTTTTATCCAAAAAACTAATAAAAATTGTGCGAAAATTAGCAGAAGTGCTGCATGAAACCAAATTCATATTTTAATATATATAAAATTTCGATAAACCTTGAATTAGTGGCATAAGCTACGTTCCCTCTAATTTTTCTATTTTGTGCTCACCTTCAACTTCTATGAGCAGTATTTTTATAGTAAAATAAAAAATGTGCGCAAATGTATAGGAATGTACTCACCTGACGCTAGATGAGAAAGATTTGGTAAGCTTAGTAAAAGTATAATATTTAAGCAAAAATAAAATGTCGTTTTAAATTACTTACATATCGACTGTGGAAAGGAAAAAGGACGTAATCCACACATATAAAATTTTACAGGAGGCGCTAAAAACGTGTTTTGATGATTTTGTGACATATGCAAATTACGAATTAAACACAACCTTGAAGTGCACGGAGACTTCTAAACTTGTGTTTAATTGACATAATCTAATATTAATTCAAGAATTTCTCTAGTTAAAACCTTTATTTCAGTCTTTTGTCTTTTAATTTTAATTAATTTAATGTTAATTTTTTACAAGGTCATCTTTTTCAAACTTAAAAGCTAAATTTAGATACTAATTCGATATTTTCAGCTTTCATGTTTCAAGCTGTATACATTGTGATTATCGAAAAAAACCTGTTTTGGAAAATTGAGGGTTGCGTACTTTTTCCTTTCCACAGTCGATATATAAGTAGGCATAGTTAAAAAATAATTTAAAAATGAGATAAAATACGAAGAATTATAATAAAAAAAAAGCAAAACATAGGCAGCGAGGCATCACTCAGATGGTCACCCATCCAAGCGACAGCCTCGCCCAGGGTTGCTTAACTTCGGTGAGCGGACGGGTACCGGTGGGTCCAACCTGGTTGCATCTACATGATACACGATACAAATTTTGTAGCTTTATCTTTTTAATTTACAACTAGCTATTATATAATATTACAATAGTAATGTTAAAATTTGAAATAAGACGTTAGAGTGAATAAATAACATGATACATACATTGTGTATCTCTTCGGACCAAGTATATATAACTGAGAAACATGTAAGTTTAATCATAGTTCTGACAATGACGAAAGCCGAAATAGCTATCAACTAATAAATATAAAAAACGTATGACGTTGATACTTTTACCCTATTACAAATATATCATTAAACCCAACGTTAGAATCAAAAAAACTGACAATTCATGCATATTACGAAATATTTTAACGAAAATTTGTTTTCCATATTTCAAATCTGCTCTATGGTTTGTTGTAAAAACTGCAGGGCCGGCGCCACCATACAGGCGAAATAGGCAACCGCCTAGGGCGCATACATCAAGGCGTATTTTTATACTTTAATAATATAAAATATCTATGCAGTGAGATTCAAGCAGTAGCTCGATTCTCAAAAAATCTTTGCAACCACAAAAAGTACTGCTCTTTATAGCAGGGCTGTGGAGTCGCGTGAAAAAAAGACGACTCCGACTCCAGCTTTAAAATAATTAACGACTCCGAGGATTTTATAAAAATAATTTCATTTATATATATATGTATAACATCAGATCATCTTTAGTCAACCAAACATGAAATGTTGACACTTTAGACTATTTTGTTTAACCCTTCCCTTACTTTGCAAAAAAAGCACAAGCTCCTGAGCTGTGTATCAGTTACAAATCAGGCAAACGGAAGTGAATCATGACAATTATATGTATTACTGCTTTAGGAAATCCGTAAATACTCAGGATTTCAAAATCGTAGAGCAAAAATTAATGAACTCCGTTTCCTGAAATTCTACACTACATATTTAATAATAATTGTTGCATAGGGCGCCAAATAACCTTGCGTCGGCACTTCTAAGAAGTTCCGTTTGAGATGTTTGACTTGTTTCATACTGATATTACAGGGCTGTGGAGTCGGAGTCGCGGTATTTTGGCCGGAGTCGGAGTCGGGAAATTGAGCGGCTCGATTTTTTTTTGAAAAATATATTTAATGATAGTCAAAAGTGTTAATATTTCATGCTTGGCTGACTAAAGATGATCTGATAGTAAACATATTGTATAAGTTAAAATGAAATTATTGAAAAATTTTTTGGAGTCGTTAATTATTTTAAGGCTGGAGTCGTCTTTTTTTCACGTGACTCCACAGCCCTGGATATTATATTTTGTGTAAATTATCGGTTTCCCTGATTCACAAGTATGGTAATTTGGCGTTGTCATGTTTGTAATGAAATTTCCTATAATTGATGCATTCTTATAAGCGGTATTTATTTTATTTTCAAGTAGAAAAAAAATGGCATGAAGTAAAGCTAATTTTCCAATAATTAAGCTCATAAAAATACTTCATCAACTTAAATTTAATAAAAAAAAAACTACGCTGAGGACAGGATTCGAACCTGCGCGGGTAGAACCCATTGGATTTCAAGTCCAACTCCTTAACCACTCGGACACCTCAGCTGTTGGTGGTGGTGAGATAAATACCGAAGTGATCGCTGGGCGATTAAATTTTTGATCGCGGTTGTATAATTAAATCGTAAATAATTGAAACGAAATTTCTAAGCAAAGTTAAATGCATAGACAAATAAAATATCTACAAATTGTGCGTTAGATAGGTACCTACATATTTTATTTATTTCTGTTAATTCAAATATCGACTGTGGAAAGGGAAAAGGACGTAGCCCACACATAGCAAATTTTACAGTAGGCACAAAAAACGTGTTTTGATGATTTTGTGCCATATGCAAATTATGAAATATACACAACCTTGAAGTGCACGGAGACTTCTAAACTGGTGTTAAATTTACATAATTTAATATTAATTAAAGAAATTGTCTAGTGAAAACCTTTATTTCAGTCTTTTTTCTTGGTTTTAATTTTCAACAAGGTAATTTTTCAAACTTAAAAGCTAAATTTAGATACTAATTCAGCATTTGCAGCTTACATCGTTTTAATAGAACGTGTATTATGTTTCATACATTGTGATTATCGAAAAAAAGCTGTTTTGAAAAACTGTGTGTTACGTCCTTTTTCCTTTCCACAGTCGATATGAATTTGAATAGGGTTTTTGAGTTGGGTATATTTTTTTAACTTCTCTTTTCATGTAACGCGGTGGAACGGCGTTTCGGCAACCTTTTCTCGCAATTTCTAATGTTTCAAATCAATATTTATAAAATTTTATTTTGCTTTAAAAATTGTCGATTTTTTTTTCATGGAAACCATTATGTTTGTTCCTTCCTAACTTAGGTAATTTTTTAATATAATTTTCAAAAAAAATAACTGGTCCATAAACTCACTCTGTGACGAGAAGCAGGAATCTAATGCTTCATAATATGTTGTTTTGTTTTGCAAATTCTGATGAGAAAAAAATCTTGACAAGAAATGAGTTCAGGTACTTTTTATTTAAAAAAAAAGCTTGTATTCAAAATTATTATAAAAAATACGGTACTTTATTTACGCGATAGAAACGTTCCACAAATAACCGTGTTATTTGAAAAAAGAACAACACTATGATATAGAAATTCGCGTAAAAAAGATAGTAACGAAGACTTTTATAAGAGACTGGGAAAAATCGCTTTCTAATGTTTAGGATCTAATGAAGCGGTTTAATTGTCTCTGTTTTTATTAGGTTTTTTTTTGTGTCTGGAAATCATGTTAGAACGAATAATTCGTGTCAAAATATAGACGGTATTTTTAGTGGACCGTGTTATTTCAAAATCGTGTAAAAAAAGAGTTGAGTGTAGTTCCAGCATTGATAATATAATATGCCTGCTAATTTCCAAAAACTATTAATTTTCAAATATTTCTAAATACTAATTTCAAGCATGCAAAACCTGTTTATTCTAGTGGGCCGCAATATAAATTTAAAGTACAGCCAATCTTAATCTCAAAATTGTATAAAATTATTTACTAGATTTGAATAATTTTAACAAAAAATAAATTATGAATACAATTGAACCATGAGTTAATAACATTTTCAATTAGACAGGCGGCTCACCATTTTCCATCATATGTATTTCCTTTGAAATTGATCTTCCATGATATTAGTAGTTAATTTGTAATGCATACTATCAATTTGTTGGTTTCTTCCCCCCTCCTTTCGTCTAGTACAGTGGTCGGCAAACTCTTTAATCTACTGAGCTATCAACCACAAAACGATTGAAATTTCTTTCGAGAGCCAAATTAAAAAAAAAAACTATTTAGATAGGTACATTGATATTAACTTGATAAGGGACTACTATGGTGTTTTTTTGCTTAAAAGTTTCTCAATTTATTAAGGTACTTTCGCTGAGATCGCCCCCCGGTATTTTGCGGAAGAGCCACACATAAGGGGCCAAAAAGCCGCATGTTGATCGCGAGCCGTAGTTTGCCGACAACTGGTGTAGAAGAAAAGGAAAAACGCTAGTTATTAACATTAAATTATCGACAGTTGGTATGTAGTGAACATAGGAAAAACTTTTCTCGCCATCTTGCAAAGAACTGACACATTCAATTCATACACTCAATATAACAACTGGGTAACCTTATGATTTTGTCATAAATTAATAACCGATTGGAAGATAAAATTCAAGCTTTATTATCAATATGTTTAACATAAATCTAACCTAACACTGAACAAACAATGTCATAATAATTACCCCATATACATAAATCCAAACAATATGGTAATTTAAAATGCATTATTTTCCAATGATTGATTTGAATGGAATCATTATTTTAATAATTTTACTTTTACGGCGTTATATTCTGATAGCGATGCAGTAAAACCCGAAGCGCCTAATTTTCTTTTTTGACATTTTGCATGAGCGAATATGGAACCGTCGAATATAATATTATATTACAACGAAGCACATATCGACCGTGGAAAGGAGAAAGGACCTAAACCCACAGTTTATTTAAAAACAGTTTTTTTTCGATAATTACAATGTATCAATCTTGATACACGTTCTATCAAGAGGATGCAAGCTGCAAATGCCGATTTAGTATCTAAATTTAGCTTTTAAGTTTGAAAAAGATGAGCTTGTAATAAATTAAAACCATGAAAAAACACTGAAATAAAGGTTTTTCCTATACAACTTTTTAAATTAATATTAGAATTTATCAATAAGACACAAGTTTAGAAGTATCCGTGCACTTTAAGGTTGTTTATTTCATAATTTGCATGTGGCCGAAAATTATCAAAACACTTTTTTGTGCCTCTTGTAAAATTTGCTATACGTTGGTTACGTCCCCATAGTTTTGAATAAAAAACAGCTTAATTCGATATTCACAATGTATACATCTTGATACACGTTCTATCAAAAGGATGTAAGCTGAAAATACCGAATTAGTATCTAAATATAGTTTTTATGTTTGAAAAAAGCGGCCTGTAAAAATTGCAACTAGGAAAAAGTTTTTCTTGAACAATTTATAAAATTAATATTACGCTGGGTCAATAAAAAACCAGTATATCAGTCACCGTGCACTTCAAGATTTTATTTATTTCATAATTTGCCTTTAGCCCAAAATCATCAAAAAACATTTTTTGTGTCTCCTGTAAAATTTGTTATTTGTGAATCACGTCCTTTTTTCCTTTCCGCAGTCGATATATTAAATCCTTGAAGAAAGAGAGGTTGATCAACTGGCACTTCTTGAGTGACTCCATTAGGAGCCCGTATGATCCACTTCGGCAGAGGACATGAACTCAAAAATGTTGTAACCACTTCACCAATCAAGGTTTTACATCCAACATGCGGGTTATATTTCGAATGTGCATGAAAAACTAGAAAAGCTTTGTCATTATCACATTGAAGGTGTCAATACTCGATGGGAAAATACGATTTTTTAAATATTAAAACACTCTTTTCTACCTATTCCACAATTGCTTTACTAGGACCAGGACCAGTTCCGATCATCAAGAGCAGGGCCGGCGCCACCATACAGGCAAAATAGGCAACCGCCTAGGGCGCAAACCATTATGGGGCGCGTAAATGGAGTATTAAAATTATGTTTGTATAATCAAATAATAATAATAAATAATAGTAAGTTATACTTTATTTTGATGGTTGTATTTGCTCGTTGTAATTATGTATCGTATTCTATATGATTCGATAAAGATTGGTTGAGCCACTGAGAAAGAAACAGTTGACGTAGAAAAACTTCTGTCGGGATATCTCCATTAGGAGGCTATATGCTCCACATTGGGAGCGGACATGGATTTATATATAAAAAAAAACATGATGATCCCGAATTGTTTTTTTTTTTCATTATTTCACGATGTGTTAAAAAGGGGGCGCGCCAATAGCCGTTGCCCATGACGTCAAATAACCTCGCGCCGGGGCTGATCACGAGCATTTTCAACTGATACAAATATACATTGATACCAGTGGTGTAGGAAGGGGTCCTGGCACCCGGTGGCGGTCCTTGAATTTGCTGCCTCCTATATTAAATCTAATTTTGTTTTTGAATCACTTCTATAATTTTGTATCAATGAACTGGGAGTTTTTACAGCAGGTGGCTTAATTTTTTTAATGTTTAAAAATGTAATTGCTCGAAAAATATTGAATGCATTTTTGAAAATGCCGACCCCATAAATGTGCCACCCGTGCCGCACCCCCCTTGCTACGCCACTGATTGATACAGATCTACTTGTACAAAAGCAAAGTCAGACTATTCAAAAATACAATATACATTTGTAATACTTTCACTATTATTTAAAAAGATCATGACCGGTTTCGCTCATGACAAGCATTATAAAATACAATTTTACAGAGATATTTATTCAAAACAAAATGAAATAAGAGTGAAAGTAGTTCAAAATTTAAAATGTATGCTTGTTTTATTGTTTTCACTCTCATGGACGATATTTCCGCTAGGTATGCCCTAGAAGTAGCTCGTTATAAAAGTAAATAAATGTATAGAGAAAACCAATGTCAACGAATTTTTCCCCATTGCATCCAAGATCTCGTTATTTCCGTGATCGTAATAAACGAGTTAAACTGTATCATTTTCACTTCATTAAAAGTGATAAAATTAAACAGCACAGTGGCGGATTAAGCACATGGGAGGCCCCAGGCGCAATAACATTTGGACGCCCTGTTTTGCGGATAACATAAAAACGTCAGAAAATTCGAACTAAAATAGTGACACACATGAGCCAAAAGTATATCGACCGTGGAAAGGAAAAAGGACGTAACCCACAGTTTTTCAAAACAGCTTTTGTTCGATAATCACAATGTATCAATCTTGATACACGTTCTATCAAAAGGATGTAAGCTGTAAATGCCGATTTAGTATCTAAATTTAGCTTTTAAGTTTGAAAAAAGATGAGCTTGTGAAAATTGAAATCAAGAAAAAAGACTGAAAAAAAGGTTTTTCCTAGACAATTTCTTTCATTAAAATTAGATTATGTCAATTAAACACCAGTTTAGAAGTCTCCGTGCACTTCAAGGTTTTGTATATTTCATAATTTGCATATGGCCTTTTTGTGCGTGTTTTGTGCCTTCTGTAAAATTTGCTATGCGTGGGTTCCGTCCTTTTTCCTTTCCACAGTCGATATGGATCATATTAAATAAACCATTTTTGAGGCCTCCGAAATTCGGAGGCCCCAAGCGCGCGCCTCATTTGCTTATTGGATAATCCGCCACTGAGCTAACATGCAGTACTCGTCAAAATATACCAACAATGAAATAATAATTAGTAGCTCTCAAGGCTACGTAGCAAAAAAAAACAGTAGCCATTATTATTCCACAATAAGATGTCGGTAAAGCAATGATGACGGTTCGAATGACATTAATGACAAATTGACAGATGATTTGTATTCAATTTATACGCCCAATAATCGTCAGCGAATGCCTACACTTATATTTAATTGTAGTTATGTTGTAACAAGGCTCATGAAGTGGGGATACCAGATGATTTTGTACCAGAAAGAAATAACAATATACAGATCGCCATTGAAAAGATTATCTGTCATTGTTGACCGAAACTTTGGCGCGTACAGATTTGATTTGTTTCTTTTTTATGGCTAGTGTGTTTATTTTGTAATCAGCCAGGAAATAAAATCAAAAATAAACTTCATTAATTATGCGAATAATTAAACACTCGTGTGTTTATTTATTGTTATGATAAAACGGCGAAGCATATTTGATAGTAAAGATATGAAAGTTGACAATTGTTAAAACAATAAACTATGTAGCCGATGTGTAAGTGTTTTATCACACACTTTTAAACGTACTTTTAACATAGTATTAACAATATGGAGGTTAATTATATTTGTAAATTGAGTGCTATTCTAGTCATTTTTTTGACGGATATCTGTATAGGGAAAAAATTAGAAGAGTTGTCATGTCATTCGAACGCGATTAAAAATCTTCTGGACTCCATTATAATTGACAGACGTTCGAAAATCGAAGACGAATCCGCCATTTTAAAACTTATTTCCGAATCTGCAATAAATGCATCGGTGATCTTTAACGCAACGGTAAAAAATAATATATTAAATGAAAATGATAAGAGTTTTAAAATAAACGGAGACTTTAAGGAAAGCAGTGATTATTGTAATTATTCAAAAACGCCTGAGTCAAGAAATGTTAATGTTTTATCGAAAAGTGCCGTGAACTTTACGCCATATTTTGTGAAAAATGGAAATTCCTCCAGTAAAAATGAGAGATACAGACAGAGAACTGATTATGGTGAGTTTTATTTCACATATTTAAATTGTGTGTCCATATTTTTTTACAAATGTATCCCGGTGAGGACAGAGAGGTAGTAAAAGTTGATGAAGAATGGTCGTTGGCCATCTACTCAGAGACTCGGGAATATAATACACGAAGAAGGGAAGTGTTAAATAACACTGGCAGAGAAAATAGATATTAAGTACACTTAAACTGTTAAATTAAAAAAAAAAAACATCCTTTTGTATGTACCTTTTCCAGAATTTTCGCTTATCATGAGCTTTTTTAAATACGAGAATATGATGTTTTAAATTAAGACGTGTATCATTATAGGTAAATATATATTTAATCAGTTAAAAATGTTCGCGAAGAGAGTGTAACCGGTCCTGATCTTAATAAATGATTGCAGAAAAAAAAGGATGTTTTATTATTTTTTTAATATAAAGCCATTCCACTTGGCAGTGAAAACATTATAAGTTAAATTCACTTTAATTTAAATCGTGCATTTTCAATAATAAAAAAAAAAACCACGTCCGCTCTCAATGTGGAGCATATGGCCTCCTAATGGAGAACTGTTTGTTACTCAGTCGCTCAACCTCACTTTTTTAAAGTGAGTAGTAGGAAAAGAAGGATAAGGCTAGAACAGGACAAGCGGTTGCCTAATTGCTATGCTACACCCAGTTATTAAAGGATCAGGAGGATGGGAGAAGAGGAAAATAATGTGAATTGGCATCACAAACACCCAGTCTTCGATCACAATTTGAGTTGAATAATTCTAAAATTCACTGTGATCTGACCGGGAATCGAACCCAGAGCTGCGTGATCGGTAGAGCAAGCTCTAACCAACTGGGGCACAGCAGGCGATTTTCAATAATAATTGGCGAAAGTAAGTTAATTTAAAGTTGTTCATCGCCGGGTTTTCTCACCTCGTGAATGTGGCCAACTGATAAAAAATACATTATATAGGTATATTTTAGATGTGATTTTGTTTGTTTATATAACATACATAACAAAACTAATAATATAAAAAATGGGGCAAATTTATCTTATAGTGTGTCATAGATTATTTCGGCGAAAAACTTCACAGTGTAAGATAAAAACAGCGCCATGATTTAAAATATTTTTTGTAGTCTTGATAATTGCATTTAAATCGCACATTAATATGAAGATCACGGATAAATTAATATGAAAACTTCGCCATCGTATATGAAATGTTCCGGCTTCGTTCCTTTATCAACAACTCCAGAACAGGGTAGTTGCCACTATGGTATCCAATCCCGGAGCCTTTTTCCAATCCCGAAATCCCAAGATCGCGACCATGTCAATCCCGGGATTGCACAAATAATTATATTATTTGTGCACATAACTTATTGGAATCTTTCAAAATATTATCTGGACCGATTTCAAACCAATTCGATGTTCAGATTATCCCCGAATTTATCGTAAAACTCTAAAAGATTGACATTTATATATTATTGTAAATCGATTATACAGTTTTGTCTGTGAATTGTAAGGTGAACCACTTGTGATCAGTGGCCATTCATTGTCGATTTCTATGGCGTAGCAGTAGGCTGCCAATACGTTAGAAAGGAGCTCGCTTGATCTCAAAGCAATTCTCGGTGTTCTTTGGAAGGAGTGAATTTTTATCACTCCTATAGAATTATATGCAACTATTTAATAAGTAATCGATTGTAACTTTATACACTTATAATATGAAACAATATGCATTTTTTTAAATCTATGTCCGCTCCCAATGTGGATCATATGACCTTCAAATGGAGGTATCTCATCAAAAGTTTTCTACGAAAACTGTTTGTTCGCTCAGCCTCTCTTTTTCACAGAGAGCAGTTGGGATAGAAGGATAAGGCTAGCACAGGACTAGTGGTTAACTAATCGCGAACTTTAAGTCCCATGCCTTCAAACAGAAATCGATAAATCGATAGAAAAAAATCTGTTCGTAATGGGACTCGAACCCGTGATGACTAGCATGGAACCCCACAACGCTAGCCGCTGCGCCGCAAGACCTGACATATATGCAATTTACCGAAAATGAATCAATGTAAATGGCTAACAATGAGCTGCTGTGTATACTAAAGCTATCGTAGGTAATATATAAGTCAGAAATTGCAGTAATGTACTAATTTGATCCGAGAATATTGTTTTATCTTAAAATTAACAAGGGGCTCGAGCAAGCCCTTCCGAGCTCCCTCCAGCTCACCTCTACTATGGGGTGCATTCGAATTGCAAAATTCTAGCTGATAATTATTGCAATCTACAATCCAATGCATATATTACGCTAATTTGTCAGGGATTACTTTGTACCCCGTCCTTCCTCGATTCTATTTCCGACGTTTTGGTACTTGAGTGTTAACCGCTTCAGTACCGTAAGGCCACTGGTGGCCACTACATACGAACGGCGTGAATACCGTAAGGCCACTGAAGACCACAAATTTAACTTGAAAATATTAAACTATATATATCATTTTATAAATAAACTTTTAATATTCATAAATTCAGTACTATTTTTCAAAAATTATTAAAAACATGCGGTATTAAAGGTATGCGAGTGAATGTTTTTTAGCTATCATCGTGGTACTGAAAAGGTTTATAATGTTAATAACCACTGATGTATAAAATGGTCATAAATAGTTAGTTTTAGTCTCGTAATTCTCTTTAATTCACTTTCCACTATTCAATTGATCAGATGGTTTGCAAAATACGTGCTTAAACGCGCTAAATTACCAAAGCTGTCTTTAATTTACCTTTATTTGGTATTCTCATATTCTTGTCGCGTGCTTGGTTGCGTATTGCTGCAAAACAACACATTTAATTGTCTATTCCCTCGGCGTGTTTTGCGACACTCTCTGTTTTCTCATATCTCTTATATCACAACAATTGCCTCACGAAGAAACTTAATTCAATAGTTTTAATATACACCCTAGCCCCGATTTCGTTGAACTAAATTACCTTTTGCACAATTGCAAGAAATTACACAAATAACAGAAAATTCTCGATAGAAAAGAATTCTATAGACGTCGTTATCAAATTGATGCATTATATCAGTGGTTCTTATCCTGGTGTGCGATAAAACATTTCCGGGGGTGCGGGAGAAGTTTCTATTTTGACATATATATAAAAAATGTATAACAAAACAACCTAGTCATTAAAATTGGAATTAAAAGGGGATGTGGGAACTTATTTTCAGATTCAAGGGGGTAAGTATCACTAAAAAGGTTATGATCCACAGATCCACTGCATTATATTATACCTACAGAGTAGAGTGCTTTAAAAAAATGAGCCGTAACTAGGGCACCCGGGATCCGGGATTGAGATGGCCGCGATCCCGGGATTGAGAAATTTTGAGGAAATTCCGTAAATTTACACGAAATTGGCAAATTCAAGATTTCAAATTCCTCGGTGAGCTAAAAAAAAAAAACGAGTTTCTGTGAGATTCCGGGAAAAAGTATACCAACTCGGAGATTTCAAATTCCTCGGTGAGCTAAAAAAAAAAAAACGAGTTTCCGTGAGATTCCGGGAAAAGGTATAGCAAATTGAGGATTTCAAATTCCTCGGTGAGAAAATCTCAATCCCGGGATTGGAAAAAGGCTCCGGGATTGGATACCCTAGCCGTAACTCACTTCTTGTCAATCTTTTTTTTATCTAATCGACGTCCGTTATCAATGTGGACCATATAGCTTCTTAAAGGAGGTATTTCAACAGAAGTTTTTTTACGAGAACTGCTTGTTACTTTTTGCTTAACCTTTTTTTAAGAGTAAGTATAGAAGGATTGGGCTAGGACATGACTAGTGATTGACTAATCGCTATCACTTCAAAATTTTTCAAAGAAACTTCAATTCATTGAAAAGGGGTAATATGACATGTCGTTAGATAACCGAAGGCTGATAAAATGTGCTTATAAGATATCGACCCATAATAGACGGAAAATCGTAACCGACAATTTGTAAATTTTACAAGATTTGTTTTTTTAAATTACTCTCGTACTAAGTTCGATAAAGGAATTCCTTATTAAATAGTGGTCAATATATGTTTAATGCCTATCCTGATATTATACTGACTACTTTCAATTCTCAAAATCAGCGTTTCTCAACCGGGGCCCACGTGTCACAAACTATTAACAGCCAAAACGCTGAAATGCACAGGCCCTAAAAAAATATGACAAATGAGATAACGTTCTAAAAATTGTGCCACTGACGCCCTAGGCCAGCGATTTCCAACCGTGGACTATTGCAAAGGAAGGCGCGAACAGTCCAAAATATTTATTTACTCTTTCAAACGTGTCTTCATTACTATATGAAATGAAGGATAGTGAGGCGCGAAGATATTGTTTTCTTCAAAGGGAGGCGCAGTAAGATAAAGGTTGGAAACCACTGCCCTAGGCGATATTGAACAGTTATTGGCTTAGAACGCAATTTATCTTATTGTCTCGTTTGAGATCTTTTAACCGATTATGGGGCGAAATGTGTTGTCGACATTCGTAAGCAAGCTGCTGATATTAAATTAAAATGCGCAAATTTTTTCCTTATATTCAATAATACTTAAGAGTCTCACAAGCGACACTGTGTGGCGATTCCTGCCCTGGTGAATTCACCGATCCATTCATTTCATATTGACGTTTAACCCTTTAGGTGCGGATGCCTATTTTTTTTATGAATAGGCGCTGATTCGTTTACAATTAATAGCAGAATGAGACGCAGATGAAAAACATTTCTGGTGACATTCTGGGCAAATAATTTTGGAACCAGTAGTAGTCAAGTTTTTTGAGTTATTATTAGTCATAAACCGGCGACTTATTGACGCAATTCTCAAACACTAAAAACTCCAATTATATGATAGAAGCGAATATATATTTTTCACCTATTTAAATATCCTGTTTGTACACGTTTTCTAAGCCACAACACAGCATGTTTCAAGGGGGTCACAGAGAAAAAACAATTTTAGGGTAGCCACAGCACAGTCTTAGGGGGACGAGAGCAAATCCTGGAAGAGTTTAAAAAAAAGGTCTCGCGTCTTTTCCCTTTGAGAAAATATTTTAGAATCTTTCAACTTCTCATTTTGTTTCGAACAACTTATACGCTTTAAAAAAAACGGGTATGGGTCCACGGAAAAATATTAGACTCAAAAGGGGCCACGGACCCAAAAAGGTTGAGAAACTATAGCTTAGTACAGGGTTTCTCAAACATTTTCTGCAATGGAACACTTTGAAAATCCGGAAATTGTAACGTAACACTCGGCTTATTTTTTAAGTCGGGTGGTTAATAACAGTATAAATACAAAAAAAATATGTCACGGTAAATGGATTCCGAACCAGGGAATCATTATTGATAGTTTTCGGAAAATATTTTAAAGCAGCGTTTTTGAATTATGTGAGTGTTTACGGAGCACCGATTCAGGTTCTGTGGAACACTAGTGTTCCGCGGAACATAGTTTTGGAAACCCTGCTTTAGTATATAGTCTTACAAAAATAATTCTTATGTGCTTATACTGTGTCAAGTTCCAAAATTCTACTATTTTTAACAATTTCTTTGGATTAGGAAAATTCTATAAAGATATAAATATCTAAAGCTTCAACCAATCTTTATAAGAAATCAAGTTATTTGAATGAAACCAGTGAAATTTTACTATTATGGACATCAAAACAGAGCATGTTTGTGGCGCGCTGTGCACGTCACCCGGCCTTGAAGGGTTAAATCATAATACATGGAAGATGGCGGACAGAATTAGGTTCTAAATTCTTCACATTTGATGCAAAATTATTCTAATCTTTGACAGACATAAGCTTACGTGACGCTTATGGCAAGAGATTATCCGGGAATCCCCCGGATAAATTTATTCGAAGCAATTACTAATCATTGATGGCTTAAACAGGGTTGTACCAAGACGATTTGTCAGTCATATTCAAGTAATTGAAATACATATCGTTTTGAAAACTAAAAAATATCATTGATATACAGTGGAACCCACACTTACACTACCCAAAATTACGCGCTGACTGGAAATATTCGCCTAATTGCACTGTCACATTCCATAGTCGTTACTACGAGACGGTAGTCTGTGCGAAGTATACAGTCAACTGTTGGCTAGCGTCTGTGTAATTAACACGTGCCAGGCTATACACTTACAGCCGGGCGACTGTCTATGTGTTGGATTTTGGCGCGCTTTGCATTTTATCTTTGACTTTGGAAATTTCTCGTAAAATAAATTTATTTCAAGTGCACAGTAAGAGACATCATGAGTTTTTTTTAATTTATGTAGCAGTATATTTTTACAATTTTGCGAAAAATTGTAATTTTACTAAATTCACTATATTTTTTAAGCCAATTTTAACCAAATTAAATTTTCTTATCTTCCAGATACTTCGCCTATACGCATATATGAGTCCGCCGGCTAGCAACATTTGTCTTTCAAAGACTCAAATACGCGTCCGCGGTCGTTAAGCTGTTAAGTAACATTCGATTGATTTCATAATTATTGTGAATCATCCTATAAGAGTGATAAAAAATTATAGCACCGCGAATATCTCTCAGATTAAACGAGCCCCTTGTTAACATTTTGGCAGCCCACAGCTGTGCCTATGCATGGACTGCGTTAATAATTAGCAGGTCTATTGCCTCCTCATCCATCAAGGATTCAGTCTAAATTTACATGCAGCAGCTGATTCCTCTGGCCATCCTTGATCCTGGATCATTGCCGTTGGACAAGGATGTTTTCAAGTCGCTTGGATCAGCCTCGACATTTTTTTTCGCACGATCAACATGACGACGAGGCATCCATTGTAGGACGGGGCTTGAATACTTAATGAACCTTCATTTTCAGAATAATATAATCGGCAATCTGAGTCACCTAGTTTATAAATAACAAAGAATACAGTCAATATTTTGTATACGGTACGTTCCACGAAAAAAAGTGTTAAAAATTATAGAATTAATACTAAAAAAATGTGAAAAAAAACAACATTGTGGTATAGAAAATCGTGTAATAAGAGTAATAAATAATTACACAAAATATTATGCATAATTTTATTTTAATAAAGAAAAAAATATATTTATAAATGCGTAATTTAACAGGTACAAGAAGATGATGAACATATTCAAAGAATATTGAACGAAAATTAATTTGGTTGCTTGTGATGTGCCGAACAATTCTGGAAATATAAAATTTAAAATAACTTTGATCATTCCACGTATTGTGCCACTAACTGTGACACGTGTTTCGCCTCATTCAGAGGCATCTTCATAATTACTATCGCAAAGATTGCTCAAGTGATGAAGCAAGATTGATTCTAACATTTTAAATTATGAAATTACAAAATGGAGTGTGGGTTTTTTTTTCCTTTTAAGGGAAGCAATGAGGGGGTGATAGAATCGAAATAAAGCAAACAAATAATGATACTAATGCGCTGCAATCAATCTGGAAATGTATCTATAGGATAGTATAAAATATATTTAAATTGTAATTGAGCATCTCAACATAGAGTGTGAACTTTTTGTTATTCAGCCATACTTCTCTTTTAATAAAAGCATGGGTGTGGCTAGTAAAATAAACTAACTATGTATCATCGTAAAACAATCACTATTTTATCGGATTGGCGAATGGGAAAAAAATGCATATTACAAACATCTCTGTTGCATTACACATATCGATGAAAACATTTATGAGGGACTGGATCAGTGCGGAACTGAAAAAGAGCCTCTATTTTTAAATTTGTTACAAAAATGAAATTTATTCATAAAAAGAGACGAATTCGAGCTGTAAATGTCCAACCGTCAATGGATTTTTTCTACGAGATCTGCTTGTTACTCAGTTGGTTAAACTATCTTTTTTTTTTGAAAGAGTAAAAAAAAGAAGAATAGAGCAATTGATAAACTAGTCCCTCTCGATTCAAAAATTTGTCGAAACAAATTAATGGTAAAATTTTGTGACTTTTGGTCTGAAAATATAAAATTGACAAAAAAGGTGTCGGAACGCCGTTCCTCCACGTTATACGGGTTGCCCATATGCAAATTTTCATAATTATTTATTATTATTTTTTCATATAATAATTTTTCATTTTTCATTGCATTGATTAAGGCAGGGCTTCCCAAACTTATTGTGCAACGGAACACTTCGCAAATCTAGAAAAGTTACCGGAACACAGCTTATTGTTTTAGGTCGGGTAATTCATCACAGTAAGAATATGTTATTGAATCACTTCTTATTTATGATTTAATTATTTTAAAATATCTAAAAAAAATCAGTTAACAAAGCTCTTAGTGATTCAAAATCTCCACATTTACCTAGATATAAGATTTGATAATATAAAATTTGACGTCTAAAAAATCAATAGAAATATGTCATCACACGATTTTTAAAATGAAGTAGAAGAAGCTGAAATGTGTATAACCATTTAAAAAAATTGTGGAACACCTATTTAGGTCCCGCGGAACATAGTTTGGGAAGCCCTGGATTAAGATGTCATTGAAGATGATAATTAATATTATTGGTTGAAATAAGAAAAATTTTCACAATAAGAAAAAATGACGGAAATAAATTTTACTAGGAATGTCTATTTCATTGTTCTTCTTCGTTAACAAAAAACCTTGCTGAGATTTATTAAATTCAACGATTAAATCGAATATAAAATCTACATAACAATAATGAGAGGATAAAAAAAATATTCAAGGGTCGCCAATATATCCAAACGGGCCGCATGCATGTCGGACACCACTGTTTGTAATAACATATTATCAATTGGACAACGGAGTAAATTTTAATCAATGAAATATGATCCTGAATCTATATCGATGTATAAAGATGAGCGACCGACTTCATGGGCAAACTAACTTATTCGTAATTAATTAGATAGTTAATTAGGTTCAGCATAGTCGATACTCGATAGATTAAAAAAGACGGTTGGACGTGAAGTTATTCCAAGTGTAGTGTGACAAGGACGTTTTCAAATCGCTGTTACTTCTGTTATAATAAAAATTTACGCCATTGTTACTCGGTGACATCGACAGTCAATAATACTTTTGATAACGGGCTGTAATAAGCCTCTTACCCGAAACGAAAAGATATTTGGTATTATGAATAATTACAATGATCTAAAATAACTGCATGGGTTTTGTTTTTATAAGTTAGACGTGAAACCACTGCTTTCAAATCTAAATTTTTTTAAGCACAAAGTTCGCCAAACACACATGCCTATTGTATAGTCGCCGGGTACATTGCCAGAGTGTGTTGATTGTCAGGATTTTTCAATTACAAAGTTTTAGTACACGCCAGGGGTTTTACAGACAGTTCAAGCGAACGCAGGGACACATTTCCGATACAGTGATGACAATGTTTGGGAGCACCCGAGCGCGGGTGTCAAAAAGTTCACCCGGACTCGACGCTGCGCAAGCGGCCGGGCGTGCCTGGGGAGTGCTTCATCGCAGTCTTCGAAATGGCAAAAAAGAGGCCAACGGCACGCGGTGTTCCCAAGCGGTCACCCATCCAAGTACTATCCGCGCCCAATGTTGCTTAACTTCGGTGATCGGACGAGAACCGGTGCTTTCAACGTGGTATGGTCGTTGGCGAGTGCCTTCATTCAGCCGCCCTGCAAGTCGGACGCGATCTGCACGTCACAACGATTTCTTTTCACGCACGTAGGTGTAACCTATGAATAGCATCGGTGTCGTATTTTCAATCACACCTTCAGAGTAACGCCACTGCTGCTCTAGGCACGAGCATATGTATTGCAATATCGAGGAGCGGGTGCTTTATTTTGTTTCGAGTCACTGACGTTAAAAATTGCACAATTATGATTGGGTGTTTCTGCCCTGAATACACAAAACCTGGATGCAGGGGATCGTAAAAAGGGTTAGCTTTGATTTCGTTACAAATGAATGGATTTCATTTCATTGTCTTAAACACAACGTTCGCCAAACACACATGATTATTGCATAGTCGTCGGGTACATTGTCAGGGTGTGTTGATTGTCAGGATTTTTCAATTACAAAGTTTAAGTACCCGCCAGTTTAAGCAAACGCAGGGACACATTTCCAATACAGTGATGACAGTTTTTGGGAGCACCCGGTGTCAAAAAGTTCACCCGGACTCGACGCTGCGCAAGCGGCCGGGCGTGCCTGGGGAGTGCTTCATCGCAGTCTTCGAAATGGCAAAAAGAGGCCAACGGCACGCGGTGTTCCCAAGCGGTCACCCATCCAAGTACTATCCGCGCCCAATGTTGCTTAACTTCGGTGATCGGACGAGAACCGGTGCTTTCAACGTGGTATGGTCGTTGGCGAGTGCCTTCATTCAGCCGCCCTGCAAGTCGGACGCAATCTGCACGTCACAACGATTTCTTTTCACGCACGTAGGTGTAACCTATGAATAGCATCGGTGTCGTATTTTCAATCACACCTTCAGAGTAACGCCACTGCTGCTCTAGGCACGAGCATATGTATTGCAATATCGAGAAGCGGGTGCTTTATTTTGTTTCGAGTCACTGACGTTAAAAATTGCACAATTATGATTGGGTGTTTCTGCCCTGAATACACAAAACCTGGATGCAGGGGATCGTAAAAAGGGTTAGCTTTGATTTCGTTACAAATGAATGGATTTCATTTCATTGTCTTAAACACAACGTTCGCCAAACACACATGACTATTGCATAGTCGTCGGGTACATTGTCAGGGTGTGTTGATTGTCAAGATTTTTCAATTACAAAGTTTAAATACCCGCCAGGGGTTTTACAAACAGTTTAAGCGAACGCAGGGACACATTTCCAATACAGTGATGACAGTTTTTGGGAGCACCCGGTGTCAAAAAGTTCACCCGGACTCGACGCTGCGCAAGCGGCCGGGCGTGCCTGGGGAGTGCTTCATCGCAGTCTTCGAAATGGCAAAAAGAGGCCAACGGCACGCGGTGTTCCCAAGCGGTCACCCATCCAAGTACTATCCGCGCCCAATGTTGCTTAACTTCGGTGATCGGACGAGAACCGGTGCTTTCAACGTGGTATGGTCGTTGGCGAGTGCCTTCATTCAGCCGCCCTGCAAGTCGGACGCAATCTGCACGTCACAACGATTTCTTTTCACGCACGTAGGTGTAACCTATGAATAGCATCGGTGTCGTATTTTCAATCACACCTTCAGAGTAACGCCACTGCTGCTCTAGGCACGAGCATATGTATTGCAATATCAAGGAGCGGGTGCTTTATTTTGTTTCGAGTCACTGACGTTAAAAATTGCACAATTATGATTGGGTGTTTCTGCCCTGAATACACAAAACCTGGATGCAGGGGATCGTAAAAAGGGTTAGCTTTGATTTCGTTACAAATGAATGGATTTCATTTCATTGTCTTAAACACAACGTTCGCCAAACACACATGACTATTGCATAGTCGTCGGGTACATTGTCAGGGTGTGTTGATTGTCAAGATTTTTCAATTACAAAGTTTAAATACCCGCCAGGGGTTTTACAAACAGTTTAAGCGAACGCAGGGACACATTTCCAATACAGTGATGACAGTTTTTGGGAGCACCCGGTGTCAAAAAGTTTACGCGGACTCGACGCCGCGCAAACGGCCGAGTGTGCCAGGGGAGTGCTTCATCGCAGTCTTCGAAATGGCAAAAAAGAGGCCAACGGCACGCGGTGTTCCCAAGCGGTCACCCATCCAAGTACTATCCGCGCCCAATGTTGCTTAACTTCGGTGATCGGACGAGAACCGGTGCTTTCAACGTGGTATGGTCGTTGGCGAGTGCCTTCATTCAGCCGCCCTGCAAGTCGGACGCGATCTGCACGTCACAACGATTTCTTTTCACGCACGTAGGTGTAACCTATGAATAGCATCGGTGTCGTATTTTCAATCACACCTTCAGAGTAACGCCACTGCTGCTCTAGGCACGAGCATATGTATTGCAATATCGAGAAGCGGGTGCTTTATTTTGTTTCGAGTCACTGACGTTAAAAATTGCACAATTATGATTGGGTGTTTCTGCCCTGAATACACAAAACCTGGATGCAGGGGATCGTAAAAAGGGTTAGCTTTGATTTCGTTACAAATGAATGGATTTCATTTCATTGTCTTAAACACAACGTTCGCCAAACACACATGACTATTGCATAGTCGTCGGGTACATTGTCAGGGTGTGTTGATTGTCAAGATTTTTCAATTACAAAGTTTAAATACCCGCCAGGGGTTTTACAAACAGTTTAAGCGAACGCAGGGACACATTTCCAATACAGTGATGACAGTTTTTGGGAGCACCCGGTGTCAAAAAGTTTACGCGGACTCGACGCTGCGCAAACGGCCGAGCGTGCCAGGGGAGTGCTTCATCGCAGTCTTCGAAATGGCAAAAAAGAGGCCAACGGCACGCGGTGTTCCCAAGCGGTCACCCATCCAAGTACTATCCGCGCCCAATGTTGCTTAACTTCGGTGATCGGACGAGAACCGGTGCTTTCAACGTGGTATGGTCGTTGGCGAGTGCCTTCATTCAGCCGCCCTGCAAGTCGGACGCGATCTGCACGTCACAACGATTTCTTTTCACGCACGTAGGTGTAACCTATGAATAGCATCGGTGTCGTATTTTCAATCACACCTTCAGAGTAACGCCACTGCTGCTCTAGGCACGAGCATATGTATTGCAATATCGAGGAGCGGGTGCTTTATTTTGTTTCGAGTCACTGACGTTAAAAATTGCACAATTATGATTGGGTGTTTCTGCCCTGAATACACAAAACCTGGATGCAGGGGAGTAAAAAGGGTTAGCTTTGATTTCGTTACAAATGAATGGATTTCATTTCATTGTCTTAAACACAACGTTCGCCAAACACACATGACTATTGCATAGTCATCGGGTACATTGTCAGGGTGTGTTGATTGTCAGGATTTTTCAATTACAAAGTTTAAGTACCCGCCAGTTTAAGCAAACGCAGGGACACATTTCCAATACAGTGATGACAATGTTTGGGAGCACCCGAGCGCGGGTGTCAAAAAGTTCACCCGGACTCGACGCTGCGCAAGCGGCCGGGCGTGCCTGGGGAGTGCTTCATCGCAGTCTTCGAAATGGCAAAAAAGAGGCCAACGGCACGCGGTGTTCCCAAGCGGTCACCCATCCAAGTACTATCCGCGCCCAATGTTGCTTAACTTCGGTGATCGGACGAGAACCGGTGCTTTCAACGTGGTATGGTCGTTGGCGAGTGCCTTCATTCAGCCGCCCTGCAAGTCGGACGCGATCTGCACGTCACAACGATTTCTTTTCACGCACGTAGGTGTAACCTATGAATAGCATCGGTGTCGTATTTTCAATCACACCTTCAGAGTAACGCCACTGCTGCTCTAGGCACGAGCATATGTATTGCAATATCGAGGAGCGGGTGCTTTATTTTGTTTCGAGTCACTGACGTTAAAAATTGCACAATTATGATTGGGTGTTTCTGCCCTGAATACACAAAACCTGGATGCAGGGGATCGTAAAAAGGGTTAGCTTTGATTTCGTTACAAATGAATGGATTTCATTTCGTTATCTTAAACACAACGTTCGCCAAACACACATGATTATTGCATAGTCGTCGGGTACATTGTCAGGGTGTGTTGATTGTCAGGATTTTTCAATTACAAAGTTTAAGTACCCGCCAGTTTAAGCAAACGCAGGGACACATTTCCAATACAGTGATGACAGTTTTTGGGAGCACCCGGTGTCAAAAAGTTCACCCGGACTCGACGCTGCGCAAGCGGCCGGGCGTGCCTGGGGAGTGCTTCATCGCAGTCTTCGAAATGGCAAAAAGAGGCCAACGGCACGCGGTGTTCCCAAGCGGTCACCCATCCAAGTACTATCCGCGCCCAATGTTGCTTAACTTCGGTGATCGGACGAGAACCGGTGCTTTCAACGTGGTATGGTCGTTGGCGAGTGCCTTCATTCAGCCGCCCTGCAAGTCGGACGCGATCTGCACGTCACAACGATTTCTTTTCACGCACGTAGGTGTAACCTATGAATAGCATCGGTGTCGTATTTTCAATCACACCTTCAGAGTAACGCCACTGCTGCTCTAGGCACGAGCATATGTATTGCAATATCGAAGAGCGGGTGCTTTATTTTGTTTCGAGTCACTGACGTTAAAAATTGCACAATTATGATTGGGTGTTTCTGCCCTGAATACACAAAACCTGGATGCAGGGGATCGTAAAAAGGGTTAGCTTTGATTTCGTTACAAATGAATGGATTTCATTTCGTTATCTTAAACACAACGTTCGCCAAACACACATGATTATTGCATAGTCGTCGGGTACATTGTCAGGGTGTGTTGATTGTCAGGATTTTTCAATTACAAAGTTTAAGTACCCGCCAGTTTAAGCAAACGCAGGGACACATTTCCAATACAGTGATGACAGTTTTTGGGAGCACCCGGTGTCAAAAAGTTCACCCGGACTCGACGCTGCGCAAGCGGCCGGGCGTGCCTGGGGAGTGCTTCATCGCAGTCTTCGAAATGGCAAAAAAGAGGCCAACGGCACGCGGTGTTCCCAAGCGGTCACCCATCCAAGTACTATCCGCGCCCAATGTTGCTTAACTTCGGTGATCGGACGAGAACCGGTGCTTTCAACGTGGTATGGTCGTTGGCGAGTGCCTTCATTCAGCCGCCCTGCAAGTCGGACGCGATCTGCACGTCACAACGATTTCTTTTCACGCACGTAGGTGTAACCTATGAATAGCATCGGTGTCGTATTTTCAATCACACCTTCAGAGTAACGCCACTGCTGCTCTAGGCACGAGCATATGTATTGCAATATCGAGAAGCGGGTGCTTTATTTTGTTTCGAGTCACTGACGTTAAAAATTGCACAATTATGATTGGGTGTTTCTGCCCTGAATACACAAAACCTGGATGCAGGGGATCGTAAAAAGGGTTAGCTTTGATTTCGTTACAAATGAATGGATTTCATTTCATTGTCTTAAACACAACGTTCGCCAAACACACATGACTATTGCATAGTCGTCGGGTACATTGTCAGGGTGTGTTGATTGTCAAGATTTTTCAATTACAAAGTTTAAATACCCGCCAGGGGTTTTACAAACAGTTTAAGCGAACGCAGGGACACATTTCCAATACAGTGATGACAGTTTTTGGGAGCACCCGGTGTCAAAAAGTTTACGCGGACTCGACGCCGCGCAAACGGCCGAGTGTGCCAGGGGAGTGCTTCATCGCAGTCTTCGAAATGGCAAAAAAGAGGCCAACGGCACGCGGTGTTCCCAAGCGGTCACCCATCCAAGTACTATCCGCGCCCAATGTTGCTTAACTTCGGTGATCGGACGAGAACCGGTGCTTTCAACGTGGTATGGTCGTTGGCGAGTGCCTTCATTCAGCCGCCCTGCAAGTCGGACGCGATCTGCACGTCACAACGATTTCTTTTCACGCACGTAGGTGTAACCTATGAATAGCATCGGTGTCGTATTTTCAATCACACCTTCAGAGTAACGCCACTGCTGCTCTAGGCACGAGCATATGTATTGCAATATCGAGGAGCGGGTGCTTTATTTTGTTTCGAGTCACTGACGTTAAAAATTGCACAATTATGATTGGGTGTTTCTGCCCTGAATACACAAAACCTGGATGCAGGGGAGTAAAAAGGGTTAGCTTTGATTTCGTTACAAATGAATGGATTTCATTTCATTGTCTTAAACACAACGTTCGCCAAACACACATGATTATTGCATAGTCGTCGGGTACATTGTCAGGGTGTGTTGATTGTCAAGATTTTTCAATTACAAAGTTTAAATACCCGCCAGGGGTTTTACAAACAGTTTAAGCGAACGCAGGGACACATTTCCAATACAGTGATGACAGTTTTTGGGAGCACCCGGTGTCAAAAAGTTTACGCGGACTCGACGCTGCGCAAACGGCCGAGCGTGCCAGGGGAGTGCTTCATCGCAGTCTTCGAAATGGCAAAAAAGAGGCCAACGGCACGCGGTGTTCCCAAGCGGTCACCCATCCAAGTACTATCCGCGCCCAATGTTGCTTAACTTCGGTGATCGGACGAGAACCGGTGCTTTCAACGTGGTATGGTCGTTGGCGAGTGCCTTCATTCAGCCGCCCTGCAAGTCGGACGCAATCTGCACGTCACAACGATTTCTTTTCACGCACGTAGGTGTAACCTATGAATAGCATCGGTGTCGTATTTTCAATCACACCTTCAGAGTAACGCCACTGCTGCTCTAGGCACGAGCATATGTATTGCAATATCGAGAAGCGGGTGCTTTATTTTGTTTCGAGTCACTGACGTTAAAAATTGCACAATTATGATTGGGTGTTTCTGCCCTGAATACACAAAACCTGGATGCAGGGGATCGTAAAAAGGGTTAGCTTTGATTTCGTTACAAATGAATGGATTTCATTTCATTGTCTTAAACACAACGTTCGCCAAACACACATGACTATTGCATAGTCGTCGGGTACATTGTCAGGGTGTGTTGATTGTCAAGATTTTTCAATTACAAAGTTTAAATACCCGCCAGGGGTTTTACAAACAGTTTAAGCGAACGCAGGGACACATTTCCAATACAGTGATGACAGTTTTTGGGAGCACCCGGTGTCAAAAAGTTTACGCGGACTCGACGCCGCGCAAACGGCTGAGTGTGCCAGGGGAGTGCTTCATCGCAGTCTTCGAAATGGCAAAAAAGAGGCCAACGGCACGCGGTGTTCCCAAGCGGTCACCCATCCAAGTACTATCCGCGCCCAATGTTGCTTAACTTCGGTGATCGGACGAGAACCGGTGCTTTCAACGTGGTATGGTCGTTGGCGAGTGCCTTCATTCAGCCGCCCTGCAAGTCGGACGCGATCTGCACGTCACAACGATTTCTTTTCACGCACGTAGGTGTAACCTATGAATAGCATCGGTGTCGTATTTTCAATCACACCTTCAGAGTAACGCCACTGCTGCTCTAGGCACGAGCATATGTATTGCAATATCGAGGAGCGGGTGCTTTATTTTGTTTCGAGTCACTGACGTTAAAAATTGCACAATTATGATTGGGTGTTTCTGCCCTGAATACACAAAACCTGGATGCAGGGGAGTAAAAAGGGTTAGCTTTGATTTCGTTACAAATGAATGGATTTCATTTCATTGTCTTAAACACAACGTTCGCCAAACACACATGACTATTGCATAGTCATCGGGTACATTGTCAGGGTGTGTTGATTGTCAGGATTTTTCAATTACAAAGTTTAAGTACCCGCCAGTTTAAGCAAACGCAGGGACACATTTCCAATACAGTGATGACAATGTTTGGGAGCACCCGAGCGCGGGTGTCAAAAAGTTCACCCGGACTCGACGCTGCGCAAGCGGCCGGGCGTGCCTGGGGAGTGCTTCATCGCAGTCTTCGAAATGGCAAAAAAGAGGCCAACGGCACGCGGTGTTCCCAAGCGGTCACCCATCCAAGTACTATCCGCGCCCAATGTTGCTTAACTTCGGTGATCGGACGAGAACCGGTGCTTTCAACGTGGTATGGTCGTTGGCGAGTGCCTTCATTCAGCCGCCCTGCAAGTCGGACGCGATCTGCACGTCACAACGATTTCTTTTCACGCACGTAGGTGTAACCTATGAATAGCATCGGTGTCGTATTTTCAATCACACCTTCAGAGTAACGCCACTGCTGCTCTAGGCACGAGCATATGTATTGCAATATCGAGGAGCGGGTGCTTTATTTTGTTTCGAGTCACTGACGTTAAAAATTGCACAATTATGATTGGGTGTTTCTGCCCTGAATACACAAAACCTGGATGCAGGGGATCGTAAAAAGGGTTAGCTTTGATTTCGTTACAAATGAATGGATTTCATTTCATTGTCTTAAACACAACGTTCGCCAAACACACATGATTATTGCATAGTCGTCGGGTACATTGTCAGGGTGTGTTGATTGTCAGGATTTTTCAATTACAAAGTTTAAGTACCCGCCAGTTTAAGCAAACGCAGGGACACATTTCCAATACAGTGATGACAGTTTTTGGGAGCACCCGGTGTCAAAAAGTTCACCCGGACTCGACGCTGCGCAAGCGGCCGGGCGTGCCTGGGGAGTGCTTCATCGCAGTCTTCGAAATGGCAAAAAGAGGCCAACGGCACGCGGTGTTCCCAAGCGGTCACCCATCCAAGTACTATCCGCGCCCAATGTTGCTTAACTTCGGTGATCGGACGAGAACCGGTGCTTTCAACGTGGTATGGTCGTTGGCGAGTGCCTTCATTCAGCCGCCCTGCAAGTCGGACGCAATCTGCACGTCACAACGATTTCTTTTCACGCACGTAGGTGTAACCTATGAATAGCATCGGTGTCGTATTTTCAATCACACCTTCAGAGTAACGCCACTGCTGCTCTAGGCACGAGCATATGTATTGCAATATCGAGAAGCGGGTGCTTTATTTTGTTTCGAGTCACTGACGTTAAAAATTGCACAATTATGATTGGGTGTTTCTGCCCTGAATACACAAAACCTGGATGCAGGGGATCGTAAAAAGGGTTAGCTTTGATTTCGTTACAAATGAATGGATTTCATTTCATTGTCTTAAACACAACGTTCGCCAAACACACATGACTATTGCATAGTCGTCGGGTACATTGTCAGGGTGTGTTGATTGTCAAGATTTTTCAATTACAAAGTTTAAATACCCGCCAGGGGTTTTACAAACAGTTTAAGCGAACGCAGGGACACATTTCCAATACAGTGATGACAGTTTTTGGGAGCACCCGGTGTCAAAAAGTTCACCCGGACTCGACGCTGCGCAAGCGGCCGGGCGTGCCTGGGGAGTGCTTCATCGCAGTCTTCGAAATGGCAAAAAGAGGCCAACGGCACGCGGTGTTCCCAAGCGGTCACCCATCCAAGTACTATCCGCGCCCAATGTTGCTTAACTTCGGTGATCGGACGAGAACCGGTGCTTTCAACGTGGTATGGTCGTTGGCGAGTGCCTTCATTCAGCCGCCCTGCAAGTCGGACGCAATCTGCACGTCACAACGATTTCTTTTCACGCACGTAGGTGTAACCTATGAATAGCATCGGTGTCGTATTTTCAATCACACCTTCAGAGTAACGCCACTGCTGCTCTAGGCACGAGCATATGTATTGCAATATCAAGGAGCGGGTGCTTTATTTTGTTTCGAGTCACTGACGTTAAAAATTGCACAATTATGATTGGGTGTTTCTGCCCTGAATACACAAAACCTGGATGCAGGGGATCGTAAAAAGGGTTAGCTTTGATTTCGTTACAAATGAATGGATTTCATTTCATTGTCTTAAACACAACGTTCGCCAAACACACATGACTATTGCATAGTCGTCGGGTACATTGTAAGGGTGTGTTGATTGTCAAGATTTTTCAATTACAAAGTTTAAATACCCGCCAGGGGTTTTACAAACAGTTTAAGCGAACGCAGGGACACATTTCCAATACAGTGATGACAGTTTTTGGGAGCACCCGGTGTCAAAAAGTTTACGCGGACTCGACGCCGCGCAAACGGCCGAGTGTGCCAGGGGAGTGCTTCATCGCAGTCTTCGAAATGGCAAAAAAGAGGCCAACGGCACGCGGTGTTCCCAAGCGGTCACCCATCCAAGTACTATCCGCGCCCAATGTTGCTTAACTTCGGTGATCGGACGAGAACCGGTGCTTTCAACGTGGTATGGTCGTTGGCGAGTGCCTTCATTCAGCCGCCCTGCAAGTCGGACGCGATCTGCACGTCACAACGATTTCTTTTCACGCACGTAGGTGTAACCTATGAATAGCATCGGTGTCGTATTTTCAATCACACCTTCAGAGTAACGCCACTGCTGCTCTAGGCACGAGCATATGTATTGCAATATCGAGGAGCGGGTGCTTTATTTTGTTTCGAGTCACTGACGTTAAAAATTGCACAATTATGATTGGGTGTTTCTGCCCTGAATACACAAAACCTGGATGCAGGGGAGTAAAAAGGGTTAGCTTTGATTTCGTTACAAATGAATGGATTTCATTTCATTGTCTTAAACACAACGTTCGCCAAACACACATAACTATTGCATAGTCATCGGGTACATTGTCAGGGTGTGTTGATTGTCAGGATTTTTCAATTACAAAGTTTAAGTACCCGCCAGTTTAAGCAAACGCAGGGACACATTTCCAATACAGTGATGACAATGTTTGGGAGCACCCGAGCGCGGGTGTCAAAAAGTTCACCCGGACTCGACGCTGCGCAAGCGGCCGGGCGTGCCTGGGGAGTGCTTCATCGCAGTCTTCGAAATGGCAAAAAAGAGGCCAACGGCACGCGGTGTTCCCAAGCGGTCACCCATCCAAGTACTATCCGCGCCCAATGTTGCTTAACTTCGGTGATCGGACGAGAACCGGTGCTTTCAACGTGGTATGGTCGTTGGCGAGTGCCTTCATTCAGCCGCCCTGCAAGTCGGACGCGATCTGCACGTCACAACGATTTCTTTTCACGCACGTAGGTGTAACCTATGAATAGCATCGGTGTCGTATTTTCAATCACACCTTCAGAGTAACGCCACTGCTGCTCTAGGCACGAGCATATGTATTGCAATATCGAGGAGCGGGTGCTTTATTTTGTTTCGAGTCACTGACGTTAAAAATTGCACAATTATGATTGGGTGTTTCTGCCCTGAATACACAAAACCTGGATGCAGGGGATCGTAAAAAGGGTTAGCTTTGATTTCGTTACAAATGAATGGATTTCATTTCGTTATCTTAAACACAACGTTCGCCAAACACACATGATTATTGCATAGTCGTCGGGTACATTGTCAGGGTGTGTTGATTGTCAGGATTTTTCAATTACAAAGTTTAAGTACCCGCCAGTTTAAGCAAACGCAGGGACACATTTCCAATACAGTGATGACAGTTTTTGGGAGCACCCGGTGTCAAAAAGTTCACCCGGACTCGACGCCGCGCAAGCGGCCGGGCGTGCCTGGGGAGTGCTTCATCGCAGTCTTCGAAATGGCAAAAAGAGGCCAACGGCACGCGGTGTTCCCAAGCGGTCACCCATCCAAGTACTATCCGCGCCCAATGTTGCTTAACTTCGGTGATCGGACGAGAACCGGTGCTTTCAACGTGGTATGGTCGTTGGCGAGTGCCTTCATTCAGCCGCCCTGCAAGTCGGACGCGATCTGCACGTCACAACGATTTCTTTTCACGCACGTAGGTGTAACCTATGAATAGCATCGGTGTCGTATTTTCAATCACACCTTCAGAGTAACGCCACTGCTGCTCTAGGCACGAGCATATGTATTGCAATATCGAAGAGCGGGTGCTTTATTTTGTTTCGAGTCACTGACGTTAAAAATTGCACAATTATGATTGGGTGTTTCTGCCCTGAATACACAAAACCTGGATGCAGGGGATCGTAAAAAGGGTTAGCTTTGATTTCGTTACAAATGAATGGATTTCATTTCGTTATCTTAAACACAACGTTCGCCAAACACACATGATTATTGCATAGTCGTCGGGTACATTGTCAGGGTGTGTTGATTGTCAGGATTTTTCAATTACAAAGTTTAAGTACCCGCCAGTTTAAGCAAACGCAGGGACACATTTCCAATACAGTGATGACAGTTTTTGGGAGCACCCGGTGTCAAAAAGTTCACCCGGACTCGACGCTGCGCAAGCGGCCGGGCGTGCCTGGGGAGTGCTTCATCGCAGTCTTCGAAATGGCAAAAAAGAGGCCAACGGCACGCGGTGTTCCCAAGCGGTCACCCATCCAAGTACTATCCGCGCCCAATGTTGCTTAACTTCGGTGATCGGACGAGAACCGGTGCTTTCAACGTGGTATGGTCGTTGGCGAGTGCCTTCATTCAGCCGCCCTGCAAGTCGGACGCGATCTGCACGTCACAACGATTTCTTTTCACGCACGTAGGTGTAACCTATGAATAGCATCGGTGTCGTATTTTCAATCACACCTTCAGAGTAACGCCACTGCTGCTCTAGGCACGAGCATATGTATTGCAATATCGAGAAGCGGGTGCTTTATTTTGTTTCGAGTCACTGACGTTAAAAATTGCACAATTATGATTGGGTGTTTCTGCCCTGAATACACAAAACCTGGATGCAGGGGATCGTAAAAAGGGTTAGCTTTGATTTCGTTACAAATGAATGGATTTCATTTCATTGTCTTAAACACAACGTTCGCCAAACACACATGACTATTGCATAGTCGTCGGGTACATTGTCAGGGTGTGTTGATTGTCAAGATTTTTCAATTACAAAGTTTAAATACCCGCCAGGGGTTTTACAAACAGTTTAAGCGAACGCAGGGACACATTTCCAATACAGTGATGACAGTTTTTGGGAGCACCCGGTGTCAAAAAGTTTACGCGGACTCGACGCCGCGCAAACGGCCGAGTGTGCCAGGGGAGTGCTTCATCGCAGTCTTCGAAATGGCAAAAAAGAGGCCAACGGCACGCGGTGTTCCCAAGCGGTCACCCATCCAAGTACTATCCGCGCCCAATGTTGCTTAACTTCGGTGATCGGACGAGAACCGGTGCTTTCAACGTGGTATGGTCGTTGGCGAGTGCCTTCATTCAGCCGCCCTGCAAGTCGGACGCGATCTGCACGTCACAACGATTTCTTTTCACGCACGTAGGTGTAACCTATGAATAGCATCGGTGTCGTATTTTCAATCACACCTTCAGAGTAACGCCACTGCTGCTCTAGGCACGAGCATATGTATTGCAATATCGAGGAGCGGGTGCTTTATTTTGTTTCGAGTCACTGACGTTAAAAATTGCACAATTATGATTGGGTGTTTCTGCCCTGAATACACAAAACCTGGATGCAGGGGAGTAAAAAGGGTTAGCTTTGATTTCGTTACAAATGAATGGATTTCATTTCATTGTCTTAAACACAACGTTCGCCAAACACACATGACTATTGCATAGTCATCGGGTACATTGTCAGGGTGTGTTGATTGTCAGGATTTTTCAATTACAAAGTTTAAGTACCCGCCAGTTTAAGCAAACGCAGGGACACATTTCCAATACAGTGATGACAATGTTTGGGAGCACCCGAGCGCGGGTGTCAAAAAGTTCACCCGGACTCGACGCTGCGCAAGCGGCCGGGCGTGCCTGGGGAGTGCTTCATCGCAGTCTTCGAAATGGCAAAAAAGAGGCCAACGGCACGCGGTGTTCCCAAGCGGTCACCCATCCAAGTACTATCCGCGCCCAATGTTGCTTAACTTCGGTGATCGGACGAGAACCGGTGCTTTCAACGTGGTATGGTCGTTGGCGAGTGCCTTCATTCAGCCGCCCTGCAAGTCGGACGCGATCTGCACGTCACAACGATTTCTTTTCACGCACGTAGGTGTAACCTATGAATAGCATCGGTGTCGTATTTTCAATCACACCTTCAGAGTAACGCCACTGCTGCTCTAGGCACGAGCATATGTATTGCAATATCGAGGAGCGGGTGCTTTATTTTGTTTCGAGTCACTGACGTTAAAAATTGCACAATTATGATTGGGTGTTTCTGCCCTGAATACACAAAACCTGGATGCAGGGGATCGTAAAAAGGGTTAGCTTTGATTTCGTTACAAATGAATGGATTTCATTTCATTGTCTTAAACACAACGTTCGCCAAACACACATGATTATTGCATAGTCGTCGGGTACATTGTCAGGGTGTGTTGATTGTCAGGATTTTTCAATTACAAAGTTTAAGTACCCGCCAGTTTAAGCAAACGCAGGGACACATTTCCAATACAGTGATGACAGTTTTTGGGAGCACCCGGTGTCAAAAAGTTCACCCGGACTCGACGCTGCGCAAGCGGCCGGGCGTGCCTGGGGAGTGCTTCATCGCAGTCTTCGAAATGGCAAAAAGAGGCCAACGGCACGCGGTGTTCCCAAGCGGTCACCCATCCAAGTACTATCCGCGCCCAATGTTGCTTAACTTCGGTGATCGGACGAGAACCGGTGCTTTCAACGTGGTATGGTCGTTGGCGAGTGCCTTCATTCAGCCGCCCTGCAAGTCGGACGCAATCTGCACGTCACAACGATTTCTTTTCACGCACGTAGGTGTAACCTATGAATAGCATCGGTGTCGTATTTTCAATCACACCTTCAGAGTAACGCCACTGCTGCTCTAGGCACGAGCATATGTATTGCAATATCGAGAAGCGGGTGCTTTATTTTGTTTCGAGTCACTGACGTTAAAAATTGCACAATTATGATTGGGTGTTTCTGCCCTGAATACACAAAACCTGGATGCAGGGGATCGTAAAAAGGGTTAGCTTTGATTTCGTTACAAATGAATGGATTTCATTTCATTGTCTTAAACACAACGTTCGCCAAACACACATGACTATTGCATAGTCGTCGGGTACATTGTCAGGGTGTGTTGATTGTCAAGATTTTTCAATTACAAAGTTTAAATACCCGCCAGGGGTTTTACAAACAGTTTAAGCGAACGCAGGGACACATTTCCAATACAGTGATGACAGTTTTTGGGAGCACCCGGTGTCAAAAAGTTCACCCGGACTCGACGCTGCGCAAGCGGCCGGGCGTGCCTGGGGAGTGCTTCATCGCAGTCTTCGAAATGGCAAAAAGAGGCCAACGGCACGCGGTGTTCCCAAGCGGTCACCCATCCAAGTACTATCCGCGCCCAATGTTGCTTAACTTCGGTGATCGGACGAGAGCCGGTGCTTTCAACGTGGTATGGTCGTTGGCGAGTGCCTTCATTCAGCCGCCCTGCAAGTCGGACGCAATCTGCACGTCACAACGATTTCTTTTCACGCACGTAGGTGTAACCTATGAATAGCATCGGTGTCGTATTTTCAATCACACCTTCAGAGTAACGCCACTGCTGCTCTAGGCACGAGTATATGTATTGCAATATCAAGGAGCGGGTGCTTTATTTTGTTTCGAGTCACTGACGTTAAAAATTGCACAATTATGATTGGGTGTTTCTGCCCTGAATACACAAAACCTGGATGCAGGGGATCGTAAAAAGGGTTAGCTTTGATTTCGTTACAAATGAATGGATTTCATTTCATTGTCTTAAACACAACGTTCGCCAAACACACATGACTATTGCATAGTCGTCGGGTACATTGTCAGGGTGTGTTGATTGTCAAGATTTTTCAATTACAAAGTTTAAATACCCGCCAGGGGTTTTACAAACAGTTTAAGCGAACGCAGGGACACATTTCCAATACAGTGATGACAGTTTTTGGGAGCACCCGGTGTCAAAAAGTTTACGCGGACTCGACGCCGCGCAAACGGCCGAGTGTGCCAGGGGAGTGCTTCATCGCAGTCTTCGAAATGGCAAAAAAGAGGCCAACGGCACGCGGTGTTCCCAAGCGGTCACCCATCCAAGTACTATCCGCGCCCAATGTTGCTTAACTTCGGTGATCGGACGAGAACCGGTGCTTTCAACGTGGTATGGTCGTTGGCGAGTGCCTTCATTCAGCCGCCCTGCAAGTCGGACGCGATCTGCACGTCACAACGATTTCTTTTCACGCACGTAGGTGTAACCTATGAATAGCATCGGTGTCGTATTTTCAATCACACCTTCAGAGTAACGCCACTGCTGCTCTAGGCACGAGCATATGTATTGCAATATCGAGGAGCGGGTGCTTTATTTTGTTTCGAGTCACTGACGTTAAAAATTGCACAATTATGATTGGGTGTTTCTGCCCTGAATACACAAAACCTGGATGCAGGGGAGTAAAAAGGGTTAGCTTTGATTTCGTTACAAATGAATGGATTTCATTTCATTGTCTTAAACACAACGTTCGCCAAACACACATAACTATTGCATAGTCATCGGGTACATTGTCAGGGTGTGTTGATTGTCAGGATTTTTCAATTACAAAGTTTAAGTACCCGCCAGTTTAAGCAAACGCAGGGACACATTTCCAATACAGTGATGACAATGTTTGGGAGCACCCGAGCGCGGGTGTCAAAAAGTTCACCCGGACTCGACGCTGCGCAAGCGGCCGGGCGTGCCTGGGGAGTGCTTCATCGCAGTCTTCGAAATGGCAAAAAAGAGGCCAACGGCACGCGGTGTTCCCAAGCGGTCACCCATCCAAGTACTATCCGCGCCCAATGTTGCTTAACTTCGGTGATCGGACGAGAACCGGTGCTTTCAACGTGGTATGGTCGTTGGCGAGTGCCTTCATTCAGCCGCCCTGCAAGTCGGACGCGATCTGCACGTCACAACGATTTCTTTTCACGCACGTAGGTGTAACCTATGAATAGCATCGGTGTCGTATTTTCAATCACACCTTCAGAGTAACGCCACTGCTGCTCTAGGCACGAGCATATGTATTGCAATATCGAGGAGCGGGTGCTTTATTTTGTTTCGAGTCACTGACGTTAAAAATTGCACAATTATGATTGGGTGTTTCTGCCCTGAATACACAAAACCTGGATGCAGGGGATCGTAAAAAGGGTTAGCTTTGATTTCGTTACAAATGAATGGATTTCATTTCGTTATCTTAAACACAACGTTCGCCAAACACACATGATTATTGCATAGTCGTCGGGTACATTGTCAGGGTGTGTTGATTGTCAGGATTTTTCAATTACAAAGTTTAAGTACCCGCCAGTTTAAGCAAACGCAGGGACACATTTCCAATACAGTGATGACAGTTTTTGGGAGCACCCGGTGTCAAAAAGTTCACCCGGACTCGACGCTGCGCAAGCGGCCGGGCGTGCCTGGGGAGTGCTTCATCGCAGTCTTCGAAATGGCAAAAAGAGGCCAACGGCACGCGGTGTTCCCAAGCGGTCACCCATCCAAGTACTATCCGCGCCCAATGTTGCTTAACTTCGGTGATCGGACGAGAACCGGTGCTTTCAACGTGGTATGGTCGTTGGCGAGTGCCTTCATTCAGCCGCCCTGCAAGTCGGACGCGATCTGCACGTCACAACGATTTCTTTTCACGCACGTAGGTGTAACCTATGAATAGCATCGGTGTCGTATTTTCAATCACACCTTCAGAGTAACGCCACTGCTGCTCTAGGCACGAGCATATGTATTGCAATATCGAGGAGCGGGTGCTTTATTTTGTTTCGAGTCACTGACGTTAAAAATTGCACAATTATGATTGGGTGTTTCTGCCCTGAATACACAAAACCTGGATGCAGGGGATCGTAAAAAGGGTTAGCTTTGATTTCGTTACAAATGAATGGATTTCATTTCGTTATCTTAAACACAACGTTCGCCAAACACACATGATTATTGCATAGTCGTCGGGTACATTGTCAGGGTGTGTTGATTGTCAGGATTTTTCAATTACAAAGTTTAAGTACCCGCCAGTTTAAGCAAACGCAGGGACACATTTCCAATACAGTGATGACAGTTTTTGGGAGCACCCGGTGTCAAAAAGTTCACCCGGACTCGACGCTGCGCAAGCGGCCGGGCGTGCCTGGGGAGTGCTTCATCGCAGTCTTCGAAATGGCAAAAAAGAGGCCAACGGCACGCGGTGTTCCCAAGCGGTCACCCATCCAAGTACTATCCGCGCCCAATGTTGCTTAACTTCGGTGATCGGACGAGAACCGGTGCTTTCAACGTGGTATGGTCGTTGGCGAGTGCCTTCATTCAGCCGCCCTGCAAGTCGGACGCGATCTGCACGTCACAACGATTTCTTTTCACGCACGTAGGTGTAACCTATGAATAGCATCGGTGTCGTATTTTCAATCACACCTTCAGAGTAACGCCACTGCTGCTGTAGGCACGAGCATATGTATTGCAATATCGAGGAGCGGGTGCTTTATTTTGTTTCGAGTCACTGACGTTAAAAATTGCACAATTATGATTGGGTGTTTCTGCCCTGAATACACAAAACCTGGATGCAGGGGAGTAAAAAGGGTTAGCTTTGATTTCGTTACAAATGAATGGATTTCATTTCATTGTCTTAAACACAACGTTCGCCAAACACACATGATTATTGCATAGTCGTCGGGTACATTGTCAGGGTGTGTTGATTGTCAAGATTTTTCAATTACAAAGTTTAAATACCCGCCAGGGGTTTTACAAACAGTTTAAGCGAACGCAGGGACACATTTCCAATACAGTGATGACAGTTTTTGGGAGCACCCGGTGTCAAAAAGTTTACGCGGACTCGACGCTGCGCAAACGGCCGAGCGTGCCAGGGGAGTGCTTCATCGCAGTCTTCGAAATGGCAAAAAAGAGGCCAACGGCACGCGGTGTTCCCAAGCGGTCACCCATCCAAGTACTATCCGCGCCCAATGTTGCTTAACTTCGGTGATCGGACGAGAACCGGTGCTTTCAACGTGGTATGGTCGTTGGCGAGTGCCTTCATTCAGCCGCCCTGCAAGTCGGACGCGATCTGCACGTCACAACGATTTCTTTTCACGCACGTAGGTGTAACCTATGAATAGCATCGGTGTCGTATTTTCAATCACACCTTCAGAGTAACGCCACTGCTGCTCTAGGCACGAGCATATGTATTGCAATATCGAGGAGCGGGTGCTTTATTTTGTTTCGAGTCACTGACGTTAAAAATTGCACAATTATGATTGGGTGTTTCTGCCCTGAATACACAAAACCTGGATGCAGGGGATCGTAAAAAGGGTTAGCTTTGATTTCGTTACAAATGAATGGATTTCATTTCGTTATCTTAAACACAACGTTCGCCAAACACACATGATTATTGCATAGTCGTCGGGTACATTGTCAGGGTGTGTTGATTGTCAGGATTTTTCAATTACAAAGTTTAAGTACCCGCCAGTTTAAGCAAACGCAGGGACACATTTCCAATACAGTGATGACAGTTTTTGGGAGCACCCGGTGTCAAAAAGTTCACCCGGACTCGACGCTGCGCAAGCGGCCGGGCGTGCCTGGGGAGTGCTTCATCGCAGTCTTCGAAATGGCAAAAAGAGGCCAACGGCACGCGGTGTTCCCAAGCGGTCACCCATCCAAGTACTATCCGCGCCCAATGTTGCTTAACTTCGGTGATCGGACGAGAACCGGTGCTTTCAACGTGGTATGGTCGTTGGCGAGTGCCTTCATTCAGCCGCCCTGCAAGTCGGACGCGATCTGCACGTCACAACGATTTCTTTTCACGCACGTAGGTGTAACCTATGAATAGCATCGGTGTCGTATTTTCAATCACACCTTCAGAGTAACGCCACTGCTGCTCTAGGCACGAGCATATGTATTGCAATATCGAGAAGCGGGTGCTTTATTTTGTTTCGAGTCACTGACGTTAAAAATTGCACAATTATGATTGGGTGTTTCTGCCCTGAATACACAAAACCTGGATGCAGGGGATCGTAAAAAGGGTTAGCTTTGATTTCGTTACAAATGAATGGATTTCATTTCATTGTCTTAAACACAACGTTCGCCAAACACACATGACTATTGCATAGTCGTCGGGTACATTGTCAGGGTGTGTTGATTGTCAAGATTTTTCAATTACAAAGTTTAAATACCCGCCAGGGGTTTTACAAACAGTTTAAGCGAACGCAGGGACACATTTCCAATACAGTGATGACAGTTTTTGGGAGCACCCGGTGTCAAAAAGTTTACGCGGACTCGACGCCGCGCAAACGCCCGAGTGTGCCAGGGGAGTGCTTCATCGCAGTCTTCGAAATGGCAAAAAAGAGGCCAACGGCACGCGGTGTTCCCAAGCGGTCACCCATCCAAGTACTATCCGCGCCCAATGTTGCTTAACTTCGGTGATCGGACGAGAACCGGTGCTTTCAACGTGGTATGGTCGTTGGCGAGTGCCTTCATTCAGCCGCCCTGCAAGTCGGACGCGATCTGCACGTCACAACGATTTCTTTTCACGCACGTAGGTGTAACCTATGAATAGCATCGGTGTCGTATTTTCAATCACACCTTCAGAGTAACGCCACTGCTGCTCTAGGCACGAGCATATGTATTGCAATATCAAGGAGCGGGTGCTTTATTTTGTTTCGAGTCACTGACGTTAAAAATTGCACAATTATGATTGGGTGTTTCTGCCCTGAATACACAAAACCTGGATGCAGGGGATCGTAAAAAGGGTTAGCTTTGATTTCGTTACAAATGAATGGATTTCATTTCATTGTCTTAAACACAACGTTCGCCAAACACACATGACTATTGCATAGTCGTCGGGTACATTGTCAGGGTGTGTTGATTGTCAAGATTTTTCAATTACAAAGTTTAAATACCCGCCAGGGGTTTTACAAACAGTTTAAGCGAACGCAGGGACACATTTCCAATACAGTGATGACAGTTTTTGGGAGCACCCGGTGTCAAAAAGTTTACGCGGACTCGACGCCGCGCAAACGGCCGAGTGTGCCAGGGGAGTGCTTCATCGCAGTCTTCGAAATGGCAAAAAAGAGGCCAACGGCACGCGGTGTTCCCAAGCGGTCACCCATCCAAGTACTATCCGCGCCCAATGTTGCTTAACTTCGGTGATCGGACGAGAACCGGTGCTTTCAACGTGGTATGGTCGTTGGCGAGTGCCTTCATTCAGCCGCCCTGCAAGTCGGACGCGATCTGCACGTCACAACGATTTCTTTTCACGCACGTAGGTGTAACCTATGAATAGCATCGGTGTCGTATTTTCAATCACACCTTCAGAGTAACGCCACTGCTGCTCTAGGCACGAGCATATGTATTGCAATATCGAGGAGCGGGTGCTTTATTTTGTTTCGAGTCACTGACGTTAAAAATTGCACAATTATGATTGGGTGTTTCTGCCCTGAATACACAAAACCTGGATGCAGGGGAGTAAAAAGGGTTAGCTTTGATTTCGTTACAAATGAATGGATTTCATTTCATTGT
The DNA here is from genome assembly GCA_030503985.1 of Himalopsyche tibetana. Taxonomy (NCBI): domain Eukaryota; kingdom Metazoa; phylum Arthropoda; class Insecta; order Trichoptera; family Rhyacophilidae; genus Himalopsyche; species Himalopsyche tibetana. The sequence goes on along the minus strand of JAPJYX010000052.1, from coordinate 749,528 downwards.
CTTAAACACAACGTTCGCCAAACACACATGACTATTGCATAGTCATCGGGTACATTGTCAGGGTGTGTTGATTGTCAGGATTTTTCAATTACAAAGTTTAAGTACCCGCCAGTTTAAGCAAACGCAGGGACACATTTCCAATACAGTGATGACAATGTTTGGGAGCACCCGAGCGCGGGTGTCAAAAAGTTCACCCGGACTCGACGCTGCGCAAGCGGCCGGGCGTGCCTGGGGAGTGCTTCATCGCAGTCTTCGAAATGGCAAAAAAGAGGCCAACGGCACGCGGTGTTCCCAAGCGGTCACCCATCCAAGTACTATCCGCGCCCAATGTTGCTTAACTTCGGTGATCGGACGAGAACCGGTGCTTTCAACGTGGTATGGTCGTTGGCGAGTGCCTTCATTCAGCCGCCCTGCAAGTCGGACGCGATCTGCACGTCACAACGATTTCTTTTCACGCACGTAGGTGTAACCTATGAATAGCATCGGTGTCGTATTTTCAATCACACCTCCAGAGTAACGCCACTGCCGCTCTAGGCACGTTCACATTTATTGCAATATCGAGCTGCGGGGAGCGTTCCCTCTATTTTGTGTATTGTGTGTGCGGACTATCAATTTCAATGAGCCGTCAATTTTTAGTAAAATAAAAAGTGTACGCAACAATGTACTCACTTACGTAGGTCAGTTGACGCTAGATGTCAATAGGTCACTGATGCTAGATGTGGAAGGTTTGGTTAGCTTAGTAAAAGTATAATATTTAAGCAAATTTAAATTTTGGTGAAACAAACTTCTTATTACAATATTTCTGGGGGACGTCTGTGCGGGGATGGAAAAATGTGAGCGGCCTCAGGGAGACGCGCACACCTTAGCAGGAACATTGGGCATTAGTTTTCAAATTATTCACAATTTCAACTGTTTGAATCAATTCTTCAGACATTTCTGGTGATAATTTTCCGGAGCTTTTCTTACATTGTAGTTGTAAATTTTTAGCGACTAATTGTTGAAGACATTGGCTTAAAAACAATAAAAGTTTTTTATTTTCAATTCCCTCTCTAAGTAGCAAGCGCTTAAATCAGTTTTTAAAAATATGTCGTATTAAATAACAAAAAATATTAATACAGATATGTTAACAGGCATAGTTAAAAATAATTTAAAAATGAGATAAAATACGAAGAATAATAATAATAAAAAAAGCAAAACATAGGCAGCAAGGCATCACTCAGATGGTCACCCATCCAAGCAACAGCCTCGCCCAGAGTTGCTTAACTTCGGTGAGCCGACGGGTACCGGTGGGTCCAACCTGGTTGCGTCTATGTGTACACGATTCAAATTTTGTAGCTTTATCTTTTTACTTTACAGCTTGTTAGGTAATTTATTTTCACGCACAATGCACATTGTGCCCATGTATGAATAGCATTGGTGTTATATTTTTAAGGTTTAGAATTAAATGAACTTTCGGTTAGATTATTTGCACTTACAATCTAGCCCCACATAGAACTCTGTTTGGCTACAATATTTTATTTTTTAATTAAAATAAAAAATATATATCCACGGATGGTTGTGATAACAAATTTTTAATAGAAAAAATATTTATTTTATTATATTTTCAACAGGTTTTCACAGGTTCAAGTTCTCTTGTACCTGTGAAAATCATCCAATCCACAAGTGCAATTATTTCTTATCCAAATTTTAATCACTGAAAAGCAATTCTTTCTTAGAATAGGAACTTGATTTACTTATTGACCACACAACATTTGAGTCTAGATTGTAAAATTGCATTAATCACATAGTCGTGAAAAAAGTAAATATATTGTTGTAAAAATAATTAATAAGACTATAAGAATAATAATTATCAGTGGCGTACTATCCTATAAGCAAACGAGGCGCGCGTTTGGGGTCTCAAAAATATCGTATATTATATAACCCATATACGATTTGTTGACATTTTAATATATGTATTTTGACTATTTTACTTGCAATGTTCTGACATTTTTATATTATCTGAAAAACAGGGCCTCCAAATTTAATGCGCCTGGGGCCTCTTATGTGTTTAATTCGCCACTGGTAATAATGCACATTTAATTATAAATATAAGTATTTACAGCTAAATATTTTGTCCCTATGTTTTTTCACATAAGCTATTTACAAAAGAAATGGTGGCCCGCCAAATTTTATTGATTTAAAAATTGTCTCATTGTCGAAAAAGTTTGTTTACCTCTCCCCTTGACCTTGAATCGATGGACCGCCATTTGTGGACACTGACATACAGTAGAGTGTGCTTTTTGTTTTTATAGGTTATCTTTTCCGAACACTCATGTAGCAGTCGTGGCCGAGCGGTTAAGGCGTCTGACTAGAAATCAGATTCCCTCTGGGAGCGTAGGTTCGAATCCTACCGACTGCGGATTTTTTTGCCTGTATTTATAATATTATAATTTAACCAGAATGAATTCAAACTTTTTTTTATACTCCTTACATACTTTGAGACTAAATTTATATATTTTTTTTAATTTTCAGGTTTTTCGACATCGGAGTCTTCAAGAGAATGGGAAAACAGTATTTTTATCAGCGGAGCATTACCACCTTTTGACCCGCGAGTTACTGAACATATCAGCAGTGAATGCAAGAGACATGTAGACATCTATGTAAATGAATTTAAAGCTACTAAGCTATGGGCACTTAAAAGTGAGTAAATAATATTCAAGTATACATATAATAATAAAATTTTCTAATAATATATCAATAAATTTACTAAATTTACTAATTTATATCAATAAATGGCCATTTACGAGAATTGGATATATTAGTCGTTTTCGTAAATTTAAAAGTAGGTTTAGTTTCTTACAGTGACATCTATTCGAATAGAAACGTAGCTTCATTTAAAATCTAATTATTATTAACATATTTTTTACAATAAATATGTAAAGTGATTAAGGGGTGTAACGGTCTACAGCGACACCTATAATAAAGACAAACATATTAAGTGACTTATTTACAAACTAACATTCGTGTAGTTCAGGAAACAACACAACAGATTGAAATCCTTGAATGGTCGGTGGTCCCACTAATTAACAATATTTTTTTATTTATTTTCAGCATTTAGCTAATTAAATGTTAAAGTAGTAGCTGTCAAACGGTGACTTGTAAAAAAATAAAAACTTAATGCTATTAGATATCTATTTATGTATTTAATTTTGGTTAAGTTTAATATTTTTTTTTGAAAAACTGCGTCTTGGTTGAGATGTGATAAGTTTTTAAAAATGTTAGTGTTTAGAAGAACGTCACTGGTTTCCTGTTTATGTTTTATAGATAAATGATATTGGAAGATGATAAATAATTCAATTAATTATTGGTCTTTATTATAGGTGTCGCTGACAAACGCTACACTCACCAAATTAAAGATAAAAGTTGAAAAAAAAAATGAACACATTATTGAAGTATTTAATTTTGCTAATGTTTGATATTTTTTTAAAAAATAAATAGCGCGTTTTGGTTGAGTGCGATTTTTTAATGAAAAAAAATAGGAGGTCCCTGGTTAAGCACGCCACTGGCTCCCCGTTCATTTTTTACAAACAAACTGTATCACTATATGATAATTAAGAATGCTTACAATGGAAAAATTACATTTAAAGTATGTATGTACACTCAATTCTCTCACTGGGGATAGGTTCCTTGTAAAACAGCCTTTCAAAAAATCGTTAATCGTCCTTTAGGTTGTTTTGTATTCGATAAAGTTATACGTTCAATTCTCGATTGGATAAATAAAATAATTAGCCACTTTTATTCATGATAAATTGTGTAATAATACTAAAATAATAAATACAAAAGTATTATTCAAGATTATTTTTAATAATTAGTTTCATTGAAAATTAAACAAAAGTAAATTTAGATGTTTAACTTTGTGTTGTGAATAAAATTTAGGTTACATAAAACAAAATGTTTGTAAAAAGGAAACGACGAGGATGGGATTCGAACCCACGCGTGCAGAGCACATTGGATTAGCAGTCCAACGCCTTAACCACTCGGCCACCTCGTCTATATGCGGGGCGACCAAACTATACAATAAAAATTAAATTACATTGACATTGTTCACGACTAAGAAAATATATAGAAAACTTTTGAACAGACGTGATACACGTTAATAGTTTCTTGCGAGCAAATAATATAAATTAATTTATATTGTATTGATGAAAACGTTATATAAGAGGCAGTGCTGTGGAGTCGGACTGTTTTAACTTGTGCTCGAAAAAAACTAATAACTTCCAGTCCTTTTTAAGAATTTGTGTATTAAATTGCTAGGGTCAAAAGTGACGTCACTGCATGCTACTAAGTCTAACAAAATAATTCAAGTCGTGTTTTAAGCAGGGCTGTGGAGTCGTGTAAAAAAAGACGTCTCCGACGAGGAAAAATTTAAATAATTTCATTTTCACTTATATATATGTGTGTAATATCGACAGTGAAAGGGAAAAGGACGTAACCCACACATATCAAATTTTACAGGAGGCGCAAAAAACGTGTTTTGATGATTTTGGGCCATACGCAAATTATGAATTATACACAACCTTGAAGTGCACGGAGACTTCTAAACTGGTGTTTAATTGACATAAAATAATTTTAAATAAAGAAATTGTCAAGGAAAACCTTTATTTCAGTCTTTTTACTTGGTTTTAATTTTTTACAAGGTCATCTTTTTCAAACATAAAAGCTAAATTTAGATACTAATTCGGCATTTGCCGCTTGGATCCTTTTGATAGAACGTGTAGCGAGTCGTTATAAATTGTGATTATCGAAAAAAAGCTGTTTTGGAAAAACTGAGGTTTACGTCCTTTTTCCTTTCCACAGTCGATATGTATTCCATCACATCCTATTAAGTCAGCCAAGCATGCAATGTCAACACTTTGGACTATTTTGTTTGAATACACATCATTAAATATATTTTCAAAAAAAAATCGTTTATTTTTCAAGACTCCGACTATGTACAGTCAAAATACCGCGACTCCACGACTTAAGTCGGTAACGGAGTCACCTTATTTCTCAACGACTCCACAACCCTAGTTACATCGTAAGAGGTTGTAATAGTTTGGAAAAATAAAATAATATGTATAAAAAAAATACAATATTTTTCATAGAATTATTGTGTATTTTTATCGATAGCTGTGTTATCAATAAAAACAATTAAAAAAAAAACAAAAAGTTCGCTGAGGACAGGATTCGAACCTGCGCGGGCAGAACCCATTGGATTTCAAGTCCAACTCCTTAACCACTCGGACACCTCAGCCCGATGGGCGGACGATAAAAATAAGAAACTTAAAGACTGAATGACGCTTTTCGAGACCACATTAGAAACTTGATGACAAACAAATAATACTACATATTAGTTTTCGTGCTTCAAAGCAATTTTATTGGCAAGGGTTAAAATCTATATAGGTAGTTTTATTTACTTATAGGTAAAATTATCTAGATTATTATATATTAAGTAGTTAGGTATGTAACAAACTAATTATATAGTATATTACCAAGTAAGGTGCAACAGATTCTTCAGGCAAACCAATTACTGATAGATCACATTACACTCAACTTTTTACACTGTTTTGAAATAACACGGCCATCTAAATAGAACAAATACTTTATTTTTACACGGATTATTTGTTCTAACACGGTTCCCAAACATAAAAAACAACGTATTTACAAATAAAAAGAAATAAAATAACACAATACAGTAATAACATACTAAAGGATTTACACATTAGACGTGTTAAAGCTAGTCATGGATTATTTCGGCGAAAAACTTCACAAACTAAGCTAAAAACAACGCGGGCCGCGGCCATATCGAATTATGAAATAATCCATGACTAGATTTAACACACTTTAACCCAATTTATTTAACTAAGTATATTAATTTATTGATTAAAATCATCACTATTAAACACTTATCACTTATTATTCCACACTGATATCCTTGTGTGAACTTTTCCAACCAACTGACACCAACTGTCATTTCTTTAAATGATTACAAAGGGAAATCCGTCAGTTAATTGCAGCTTGTATTAATGCCAGTATGCTAAATAATATTTCGAAAAATTGTAAGCTGGAATAATTTTCCTTAAATATTGTTATTAATTCATTAACATTCAATATATTTTAAAGCTCTCGCAATCACACACATATTGTGTATCTTAAACTAAATTTATTAGGTATGTGTGGGCTTTCCTTTTTTCTAGCCAAGTTTGGACATTTGTTACACATTAGTTGGGCTTACACACACGTGATAACACTTGTGTTTTAGTAAAATATGTGCTTTAAAAGATAGGAAAATGTGTGTAAACGAAATGTTATAAGAGTGTTTTCTTGTTTAAAAGCAAATCGACTGATGTTTGTTTTGATAAACGAGAAATAACTTTTACGCACACCGTTTACGCACTTTATTCTGGTTTTAAAGCATACGCAATTATATAATCGCTTGCGAAAGCGCCTGTATGCCTAATCCGCTGTTGGTGGCGATTAAATAAATACCATTCAATCGATTGCTTCAAATATAATCTCTTTTAAAGGAATTACGAAAAAAACTCTTGCTGGAAGACTTGCAAGACTTATAATCTTTTATTCCTGTAAAAAACAAAGTTATATTTATGAAATGAATGAATAAAACACGACATGACAGCTGACTTAGTAATATAACAGAACATTCATATTTCCTGGAGCCATGGAGTCACAGTCGTATTCGTAGAGTCCTGTTATGGGTAGAATTAGAATGACAAAAAAAGCAAGCGACCACAAATACCCTATTAGCTATAAGTAATGCATTTGAGTAGATATCAAAGAATACATAATGACAAAGAATGACTCGATTTTGCTCGCTGCAAAGAAATATAAATTGTTGACTTCAACAATGTTATTGACATCAAATCAATTTGTCAAATGATGAAAAACAATGTCTTATAATTTATTTACATAATTTTTTGATTTACAAAATTAACAATAAAAGCCAGCTGCATAAAATAATGACAGGTTTTTAAAAAGGGTTGGCAGAATTTTCTTTTAGATTTTTTTTAGAGGGGGCGCTAAATATTTGACAGTTTTTGACAAAGATGTGGAAAAGTGGCAAAAAATCCCACAAACTGTTGACATAATTAATCGGCGTGCCTCTTGTCTTTGAAAAACATCCAACATTTGTCATAAGTGTTACGGGTCTTTCAGACAAACAATAAAACATGCATGCATTGACGCTTTTTTACCTCTTGTAAACAACAAACAACAATTGTAGCAAATTTCATTATTATTCATAGCTAAAAATGTATTTAACCACAATCCACATAATATTGCAAGAATGAATAGTTTCAAAATTGACACAGAAATAGGTTATATTATTCTTTTAGCTACAATTTCATGATTCTTTAACCGTCGTTAATAATATTTATATGTCAGTAACACCAAATGTACATAGCTGCGTTCGTAATTTTAATTATAATGAATTTTTACACACTAAATATCGCATAGAGTTAAGAATATTGTCTTTATTAAATTAATCAGGAGCTCGCCGCAATAAGTCAAATTTAACAAACGGATCGCACAAACTTCTGCGACCCCCTACAGCCCATCCCTGCTTGTAATAATACAACCGAAATTGCGTTTTAAAAAACGCCCGCATGCGAACAGGGACACTGAGATTGGGTATTACGCACAATAGCTTTTAAAAAAATAACAAACTTTATCCATTTCTTTTCTGGGTAAATATGTCATGTAGTAGCACGTCGACTATCGTGACGAAAAACTTCACAAACTAAGCTGAAAACAACGCCACGATTTAAAATATTTATTGAAGCATTGATAAATCGCGTTAAAATCACACATTAATATGAAGAACACTGATAAATAAATTATCCAAAATATGACATATTCTCACTGTATACAGCCATACTTTTTAAATTATCCTTTACTTACACATGGACTATTGCGGTAAACTATGCTGAAAACAACGCCACGATTTAAAATATTTATTGAAGCATTGACAAATCGCGTTAAAACCACACATTAATATTAAATATTTCGTATTTCGTTTAATTTATCAGTGTTCTTCTTTTTAATGTGTGATTTTAACGCAATTATCAAGCCCTCAAAAACATATTTTAAATCGTGGCGTTGTTTTCAGCATAGTTTGTGAAGTTTTTCGTCGCAGTAGTCGACGTGCTACTAAATGACACAATTACCCTTTTCTATAGTGTACGATTCAATGGGGAAAGTTCCAGCAGGCATATTAAATGGCAACATTAATCAGTATGGAGACTTTGACGAATGTTTGCAAGTGGACTCAGCCCATGCTGATGGCGACCAAACGAAATCCATCAGAGGAAAGTACTGCTTGGCTTCGTTTCAAGTTACTTTACTGGATGCAGCATCACGGAGAGAACGGGAGATCTATGACCTGAGTCACTCCCATCACGCCTTTAGGAGTCAATTGAGAGACGTAAATATTATATTCTTTATGAAGTTTTTGTTTTATTTTTCATTCTTTTCAGCTGCAATTGTGGAGCGCTTTGACAGAATATCTCAACCAAAACTGGTTGATATTAACACATATAAAATTTTAATTTTATGTAATTATAGAGTCACTTATAGTGTAATTTGTAAATTCTTTTCATTGTCAATTGTTGTTTACACCTTTTATTTCAATTTAATTTTGTTTAAATAGCACTGTTTATATATTTTTCTTATCAGTTGACAATGCTCGCAATGAGCGAAACCGGTCCTGACCTTTTTAATAAAATGGAATAAAGTACAAAGGAATATTCTGTTTTTATTAATATAATGCCTTTCCACCAATTTCCGCCATTGACAGTGAACACCCTAAAAGGGATAAATTCTTCCTCAAACAGCTTAACGACCGTGGACGCGTATTTAAGTCTTTGAAAAACAAATGTTGCTGGCCGGCGGACACATATATGCGTATAGGCGAAGTATTTGAAAGCTAAGAAAATTGAATTTTGTTAAGATATCTAAATTTTGCTTACAAATTATATTGAATTTAGTAAAATTATAATGTTTGCGAATTTTTCTCAAAATTTTATTTCGCCAGGTGAAATTTTATAAAAAAAACGTGCGGTCGTTAAGCTGTTAAGTCAGGCAAACCTGTATCAGAATAGTAAAATTAGTCATTCGTACTTAAACAAGCATTTGTGAAAGTAAGATTGTCTAAGGATGCCTCTGAAAGAGGCGAAACACATGTCACAGTTTGTAGCACAATACGTGGAGTAATCTATGTTATTTTATATTAAATACAGCAATAATATTCAGGATGCTGATCATATCCTTTAGGAAAGTCCAGACATGAATAATGAACGGCAAAATTGCCTTAGATTATATGACCCAGTTGGGCCAGTTAGAGTGTCTTTTTTTAAACGCAAATAATGTTACACTGCAGACCCTGTAAAAAGAATGTGAAGCCATACAGGTGGTGATGGGGCAACGTTGAGTATCCTAGAGCAGGGGTAATGAAACATTTTGATAAACGGGCCGAATGGTTTTTACAAAAACGTAGGGGGCTGGATGAATAATATTCTTGATGGAATCCTATTAGAATTTTCAAGATATCAATATTTCATCTGATTAAAATATATAAATGATAATAAGGGGTCGGATTGAAATCTTTGAAGGGCCGGATGCGGCCTGCGTGTCGTAGTTTGGTAACCGCTGCCCTAGAGATTTAAAATATGTATATAAATTCTGTTTTTGTGGAATTAGTAAATCTGAGCAGGTCTATTGTAGGAGTCCTCAGCTTTAATTTTCATTCTATAGTCTCCGATATCATTTGGTTCCAGCCAGGACATAGAGTCCCTCGTTTTTCATCTATAACTTGGGGTCTGTGTGTGCCCCACGGATGCACCTCCGAAGATGTTCAGCTGGGGATTGAGAAGACTCTCTCTCTGCATTTGAACAGGTCCTCAGTCCACGTGGAAGTATTGGTTGAACCACAGATGTGCCAAGTGGAAACGAGTGAAGGTCTGTCCAGGGGAACTATCATTGCAGGGTGAGTAATATTTCAAAATTGTTTTTTAAACACGATTTAAATAAAAATGTGTATTACTTATGCATATTATACTAACCCTAACATCGTAGATGAAATACAAAATATTTTTGGTAAACATGTTTGAAAACATGCTACTCTTTTTTCTCCGAAAATTTACTATTTTTGTTACGTGTACTAAAAATTACTTAATGGCTTAGAAAAGGCTTGGGGTACATGCGGCCTTATGGCTACTCTAGTGCGGCCTTCTGGCCAACTCTCTAATTCTGTAAATTTTTGTTATTTCGTAAATCCTTGATTTTCGATGTCAAAATCCTTGAAAGACCTAAAAAAAAGGTCCCACACTGGTAATTTTGGGAAATCCGCAAATTTCTGGGCCTTAGAAATTGGCATGAAATTGCTTCCGGTCAAAAATTCTCTATTCAATGTTTACTGTGGCCTTCATGCCGAATCAGAAAAATGAATGCGGACTTTAGAGAAGAAAAGATTCCCCACCCCCGGCTTAGAATATGTGGATTGAATTTGTTAATCATTATCAAATTGAAGCATTCATGAAGCGGTTAGAATGACAAGTAATAATTATAGTGCATAAATTTCATCATAATTGAAATGACGAAACTTTGTTTTTGACGTATTGTCTTCGCCAATATACTGATGACTTTTTTAATTTGTCCCCACAGTGTTCACAAAATATATTTTTAATTTTTTATTACAGATGCTTATTTGGCGCAGTGATTCTACTTGCTATATATGCCACACAATTGGAAGAAACAAGTAAGAAAAAAATAGATGTTTCATTAGTTGATTCATTTTTTGTAACTAATCCACTGTAGATAAGTGGTAAGAGTCTTCTTCTACTTTTGCTGTGTTCATTGGTTCGATTCTCAGAAAACATTCATTTTTCAATTGATTTTTGGATCTGTGTTTGAAGATACATGATTCATAACCTTAAATGCTATTTTTTAGATGCAATATTTCTTATCCATATAAACAGAGCAAATTTGATTAATATATCCGTAGTGCAGTGTTCAACATCATTGAATTCCGTGACGGATCTTACAGGTTCAAATCACAGTACAAACAGCATTTTTTTTTTAATCGATTTCTGTTCGAGGGCATGGATGTTTGCGATGTTTTAAAATACCCTCCCACCATTCCAATCCTAAAATATTAGGGCGCAGCGAGAACGGTTAGCTAAAAAGTCCTGTCCTAACCTTATCCTCTCTATCCCTACTCTCTTTGTAAAAAATAGAGGTTTAGCAACTGATTAACAAGCAGTTATCATGGAAAAACTTCTATACAGATACGTTCATTAGGAGGCCATTTGCTCCACATTGAGAGCAGCTATGGATTTAAAAAAAAAATGTTTGAAAAGTATTATGTTTGATTAACAATGTTAATAAAAACACAATGTTCCTTTGTACTTTATTTCCACTTCATTTCCACTTCATTCACGGTTTCGCTCATGGCGAGCATTGTCAACTGGTCCTGAAATAAAGTACAAAGGAATATTGTGTTTTTATTAATATAAGGCCTTTCCACCAAGTATCGACAGTGAACACCCTAAAAGTGATAAAATACAAAACAATACAGAATTTCGAGTCTCCTGTTTTATTTCAGCGATATGCTTCACAATGGCAACGGATAGAACAAATAATTGTTTATGTATATATCCTACTTTTGCTAGGACAGCTGTTTTTATAATGGTCTTTTCCATATTATAGATAGCATTGTTGGAAGTTTTTCACTCAGAAAAAACATGACAACGCTGTTTTCGATGGAGAGAGTCGACGACGACATAGAAGCAGTACACGGTATCCGGTGCCTTAACGCTCTGATGCTGCTCGTTTCACACAAGTCCATGGCAATCTTCTTCCTGCCTTATATGAACAGAACGGAAATGGCCGAGGTCAGTTCTATAAGTATATTCAGAAATCGATTTATCAAACACCAATGGTTAACAGAATTTTATTTTCTTCTTTGAAGTGTTTTGTGTTGGGTTAATCATGCCCCCTACCTATAGAATGAATTTATGATTGATATTGTCATCATAGACTATGATTGATAAATGTATGTTAAAGTGTAAAAGCATGACATTCGTGATTTTTTAAATTGCTGGAAACATGCAGGGCATTATCATATTTATTAGGATCCAGATACTTACCAAGGGGATCTCAAATAATCAATTTGATTTTTGTATTTGGTTATTACCGTTGGTGTAACTTAAACGCAATTATTGTAACTATGTTCATTGTTGTTATAGTCAGTCTGTCAAACGTAACTGATTGAAAGATTTTTGTTTTATTCTTTCAAGATAAACAACATGCTACTTGACACGCAAGTGCTAATTTTGACAGTTTGTTTCAAAATAATATTTTTCAAATGCACTTTTCTAATCAAATAAATCACTTTTAAGGTGTTCACTGTCAATACTTGGTGGAATGGCATTATAATAAAAATAATAAAACATTTTTAGTACTTTTTCCACATAAAATTTATTAGATCAGGACCGGTTTCGCTCATCGCGAGCATTATCAGTTGATAATGCTCGCGATGAGCGAAACCGGTCCTGATCTAATAAATTTTATGTGGAAAAAGTACTAAAAATGTTTTATTATTTTTATTAATCAAATAAATCATAAAATATTGACTAACAGTGAACATAACCGCAATTATAACATTTTATTGACACTCATTGTAAAAACCAAATACAAAAATCATGTTGAGAGAATAGCGCTGCAGGTGATGTGTGATATTTCTGTTGTTCAAGAATATGTAATAAATTTGAACCTTTTCTGGTTTCAGAATCTAGGAAGACCTTGGAGCGTTATTGGCAGGGCCGCAAGTCTCTATACGGATCCCTTCATCATGTTCAGCGGACTCTTGACATGTTACTCCTTCATTGGACGATACGAGAAGAAGAGATCTGTCAGTATTTTCCAAGAATATATTGGAAGACTCTTTAGGTATCAACTTATAAATCTGTAACATATAAAAATTACAAGAAGTATTTTGCGGTATATTTATGTGTGTTTGTAAAGTTGTTTCCAGCTTCAAACAAGCTGATAATATCAATTTTATAATATATTGATTTGATAGTAAAAAATACTTTATTGTTTGACAAGCTAGACTGCTGCCGACATTGGGAGCTCTGATATTGTTCTGCACGTGGATTCTGCCCGAAGCTGGATCAGGTCCCCAATGGCCTCTCGTCATATCGCACCATGCAGATATATGCAAACAGAACTGGTGGCGCAATCTCCTGTTCATTCATAATTATTTCGGCTTTCAAAACATGGTGAGTATTTTATTTTGTCCTATTTTGTCCATGATAGATCTCTCCATAACCACTTTTGTGACAGGGCGATGTCTTGTACATTCCCTAATCTCTGAATTCCTTATGAAATAAAACCAAACTACCACACCCCATTATTCGACGTAAGCATCTGTTCTCATAGCTTTTCTAAGTCTTCGTCATGTCCCATGATTTGCATAAATAATGATAAACACATATTATACGACAATCCTGTAGCCGTTTGGTAAAGACTCTTTGGGGGTGCCTACGAGTTTCAATCCTTGAAAGAACACTTCATACATTGAATTCTCAACCAGTTAATGAATTTGTGTTCAAAGTTATAGATGTCTCTAATGTTTACATTTCCTTCAACCCTTTTGATTCTAAAAATGAGGCACCTAACGAACAATTCGTTAATTATTATTCTTTCATTATTGCTATACTTGCCCGCTTCAAATTATGATCCAAATCAATCAAGAGAATAACGAGCCTTAATGTTATGGCGCAGTGGCGTCGTGGTTGTCCCAGTACGAACACAATATTACTGATATTTTGAAAGTGTTGTAACTTATAATTATCTTTTCAGTGTCTGACACATACGCACCACATCGGCATAGATACCCAGTTATTCGGCGTGGGGGTTCCTCTGGTGATTTGGTTTGCGTCCCGGAAGGAGCGTGTCAAAAAAGCCGTCATCCTCCTGTCGGTAATGGCTGCCGTATCGACAGTTGCCAGATTCTACGTTACTTACACGATGGAACTGGCGAATTATGTATATTACGGAACATCGTAAGTAATCAAGATTAAATATTGTTTTTATTCTAATCTATGCTAATAAACTTTGAGCCTGGCGATATTTTAAAACATCTAAAGAAGATATATAAAAAAGAAGCGGCTGCGTGGTCGAGTGGACAACGTCGTTGACTTAAAACACAGAAGTCGAGGTTCCAAACCTAGTACAGACAGTTTTTATGGATTGATTTTTAAATCTATTTATGCATTTCGGTTCGAAGGTATGGATGTATGTGATGTTTTGAATTTCTCCCTTTTACCATTCTGTCTTAAAAATAGAGCGTATCAAGAGCAATTGAGGGTCTCAGTTTCAAAACCTACCTAAAGACCATTTTTGATTTGTTTCAAATTTTGATGCCAACTTGTTCTCTATTTCAATATCTACACAATTAATAACTCATTTTAAAAAACGTGTTTAGGTCTCAAAACCTACTAAAATTCAAATAGCCCACAGCAGTTTTTTGCACTTTGCCAACAATTTTGGTTTTTGGATTAGGGTAGGTTTTGAAACTAAGGCGCTACTTGTTTTGTCCTATTACTATCCTTCTATCTTTACCGTCTTTGATAAAGATAGGCTGAGCAACTGACTAACAAACAGTTCTCGTAAAAAAGCGTATGTTGAGATACTTCCATTAAGAGGCTATATGCTCCACATTGAGAGTGGAAATAGAAAAAAAAATACAGTGATTGACTTTATCGCAAAAGTCTTTTTTAAATATGTCATTTACCGGCCTAAATTAATAAAGGCAGGCGGAAACTGTCTGGGTCACAATCATATACATATAATGTATTTTCAAAAATTTTGTTTTTCGAAAATAAGTATGGGTGATATTTTAAACTCTGCCTAGGGGCGGCACCTAGCCTAGGAATGATGCATAAAAATAATATTGTTTAGTTAACTATTCAACATTTTGCTCTTATGTTATTCTTACAGCATTGAGCAAATGTTCCGAACCGCAGACTACATGTACATCTTGCCAGCGCATCGATTCACCGTTTACGCCATGGGTTTGTGTCTCGGGTTATTACTCAGACACAAACCAAAACGACGCCTGATCAAGGTAAACGAAACAATGTATTGATTATCTTTTGGCAACTTGAAAAATCAGCTTTTATATTGTCACCTTTTTGACAGAATTTGGTAATTAACAAAACTGAGATTCTTTGATATCATTACTTTGTCTAGAATAACTCAGTTGGTGCAATGATTATACCAGTTTGCTAAAAGAAAAAAAGCATTTGTTTGTTTAGGCAATTATTGTTAATGTAGGATTAAAGGCAGGCGATTGTCCCTGTCTATAAATTTTAAACTCTTATTTCTGTCAGATCAGCATTAATGCATCTTTATTTTGATATTATAATTATAAAAACTAAAACTTTTCATTTGCTGTTTACTAAGAACTATCAATCTGTTACTTACCAACTTCTGCCAGAACAGTGACTATATATTTATTATCGTAATATTGGCGATCTAGAATTAACAGATATATAATATTTATTAGTTGTTGCAAGAAATTACAAAAAGATTTAATTTATTGATTTAAAAATCAATCAGATTTCGTACTTGGACTCGAATTGGTGGACACCACAACTGAAGAGGTCTACGCTGACCACCTGGCCACAGTCTTGACGATATACCAACTCTACACGATTCTTTTACACCATACATTTACTTTTCAGCAACCTAACAATAATTACTAAATAAATAACGATAGTTCTGAATAGATTAGTATGTTACTAATGAATTATTTCATAGATGGAGCTGATTATCGGTTGGTCTGTGGCAATGAGTCTTCTGTGCGGAGCATTCCTCGGTCCGGCTGGAATGGGTCGAGTGAATTATAAATATTCTGCCTTTTCGGCTGCTTGTTACGCGGCCTTTGCTCCAATTGCATGGTGCAGCTCCTTTGCGTGGATCGTGTACACTTCTCACCATGGATATAACAGTAATATACATCAATTATTTCTGGACCTGCCAATTCATAATTGACCATGGTCACTTAATTGCCAAGTTTTTTCAGCTTGGCCAGTTGGTAGATACAATAGATTGTAAATGCGGTGATATACGATATAGGATCCTAATTACGATCTCTGGGAATGTCCACTTACAAACAAAATAAGGGAAGAATTGCTGAAAAGATGACCATGATACTTTTTGTCAGATCTGTTGGCTCCGTCCAACATTCTAGTATGGTAGTATCTTGGCTAAATTACATGGCATACAAAATAATGATTGATCTGGTCTCCAACTCTAGTTTGATCATTTCAGGTTTCCTCAGCAACTTAGCGTCTTGGCGAGGGTTCCTTGTTTGGACCAAATTGAGCTATGCCGTCTACCTGACACAGTTTCCTGTTTTCTTCTACAATGTCGGTGAGACGAGAACTCCTCAGCGGTACTCTTTCATCGGAGCACTGGTAACTAGCTCATTATACATTTGGATCGCTTATGCCTAGTGTTTGTTTAGGATATTTTTTATTAGATGATTGAAATGAAAACCATCCAGAGTCTTCAAATTTGTTTTTTTTTATTATTTCAACCATGTCCGCCCATTAGATCCAACGTAGAGCATATGCACTCCTTGTTAATACATTTTTTTTGCTTATTCCTCAATTACATCAAATGGCCACTTTCGATCATTGTAAGAATTTCTTAATGATTCAGTCACCAAGTGAAACCGGTCATTTGTTTTAAATACATCTCCCCTTCCAATGTGAAGCATATAGAAGTATCTTAACCAGCAACGGATTAAGCAATTGAGAGACCCCAGGCACAAAACGGTTCGGACATACTGTTTTCAGATACTAAAATTCCATGTAAATACAATATGAGCTATTTTGAGGCCCCTAAGGTTCGGAGGCCACCAAAGCAAACGTTTTTCTATGAGAACTGCTTGTCACTCGGTTACTTAACCTCTCATTGTCAAAGGGAGTAAGGATAAAATGATAGGACTAGATAAGTAATTAATAATAGGTTGTTACTTTTTCAATTTTTTATATGTAGACTCCTATTGGAGCTTATCTCTTACTTAAACGGCTTAAAGTAGCTTAACCCTCCAGAGACGAGAGCTTTTTTTTCGATAAAACAAATAATTTTTAAGCCATATTGAAGTCACAGATAACTTTTATTCCTAACAAAAATTTAAAAAAAAAAAACACAAAGTCATTGTATAGAAAGCCCGCATGACTATATGGTCATGCTCATACTTTTATTACCGTGTAATATTGTGTACAGACAGTAGTAAGGATGAGCGGGACCGTATGGGCACGCAAACATTCGGGGTTGAAATATAGCTAAACGTGAAATTTTAAAAAATATTTACTTTTTGACTTCTTTAGATCAACATAATTTCAATAAAAATATATTAACAAAAGAACTGTACATAAATTGATGTTTTGATAAAAAAATAACTAACAGTTTCAAAAAGTCCATTAAAAAAACGGAAATTCAAAAAATCGCATGTGCTTTTGGTGGCCGTTTTTGTCCCCGCGGCCGATGACTAACTGACATCTGTACCCTTCTTAACCAAATATGAGTGAAAGCAACGATATTCAGGTAGAAAAAGGATGAATAGTGGGATCAATAGACAATGGTGTTTACTGTGACCATATGGTCACGCTCGTCCTTGGAGGGTTAAAAAAATGTATCTTATTTATTTTTCTCACATTTCAGATAGACCTAAAAGAAGTGTTCTGGATTCTCCTTTCATCAATAGTGCTGACAGTCCTTTTCGACTTGCCCTTCCAGAATATCAAGAAGATACTTTTCAGACAAAAACAGTCAGCCAAAAGCCAATGAAAAGTGTGGTTACTGGAGCCAATACCTTGACCCTTTACGGGCCTTCACACCTTAAGTGTTTTTAATGTATGATACTTGCCGTGATCTAGTGGTGCAGTTCTTCGCTCCCGTTATGTGATGCTTGAGGAAGACAATGTTTCTGTTTGATTTTCAGCTTTCAAAGTGACCAATTGGCACTATCTTGCTCTGTGCCTGACTAAACCAGTTTGATAAAATCTATAAGGCAGGCATGTCAAACTTGTTCACTGCCAAAGGCCAAGTTAAATATTGCACTTCCTGGAATCTACGTCAGTAGATTGTCACAGGTACCCAGATGAGAGTACAAAAAAGATCTAGACGCAAATTCAAAGTAAAAGCTTCCAGAAAAATATTTAAAAGTAATAGTGAACGAATTTAAGAAGAAATCGTTCAAATGTACATACATTCACACAAGTTTTGTCACTATTGACCCGGGTTTCGCCTTTCATTACATTACGATACATTCTTTTAGTAAGCGTCAGTTCAAGTTCATCCTTGGCCTTGAACGCGTGAAGATGCCGAAAGGCGAAACCCGGGCCGTTAGTGACAAAACTTGTGTGAGTGTACATAATTTGAACGATTCAAATTTAATATTGAATTAGTTTACTTTACATTTTACTTTGCGTTTTATAATTTAAAAAAAAA
This sequence comes from Himalopsyche tibetana, assembly GCA_030503985.1. NCBI lineage: Eukaryota > Metazoa > Arthropoda > Insecta > Trichoptera > Rhyacophilidae > Himalopsyche > Himalopsyche tibetana. The sequence continues at coordinate 730,967 of JAPJYX010000052.1, read as the reverse complement.
TTACTTGTAGAAATATTAGTTAATAATCTTCCCAGATTGATCCAAATAAAAAAAAAATATGTCTAACAATAGTACAAATAATCAAAATATAAGATAAAACCTAATTTAGTCAAAACTAACTAACACCTCAAAGGGTTAATTAATAATTGGTGAATTGATGAAATTAAAAATCGTAGATTGAATATATTTTATTGGTACCAAAATAAATGTTTTATTTTAAATCTGTCTCCCCTCCACTGTCTTTTTGTATTTGTAATTTTCAGGAGAGCTAAAACAACATTTGCATTTACGAGCTTTCATGTAAAATGTGATGTTTCAGAGTGGATTTTTATAATTCAGCACCATTGATCGGTCTGGCTCTCTTAAACCACTTGAATACCAAGCGGACACAGGTGTCCGGAACATATGCAAGCGAACACGGATGTGAAAGACATTTAAAAAATCATATACATACTTGGTATTCTAATAGAATATAAGCAATATTTTGATGAATATGTGCAGTGCCATCTATACTAAGTCAATATAGGTTTTTAAAATATCGAATTCAAGTGTGTATTAGGCAAAATCATTTTTCTCAAAAACACGCAGTATCTCTGGGACATATTAATGATTTATTTGAGTGGTATTCAAACTGTGCTCATGATGAGTAAATCTGGTCAAGATCATTTTTAAAGAATGTTGAATTATAATGCCATTCCAAGAATGAATATGTGGCCAACTCGGCGTAAAATGACTTAAATTGATTGTTTTTCCTACTAATAATTGAATATATCAAAGGATCAAACACTTCATGCGTATCCTGAGTGAATGGCTGATAAGTTTTAGATTTTGTACAAAAGAAGACTGCATTAATCTTTTCACCTCGTATGACCGCTATGCATGTCCTAGCGAACATGCCCTCAGCGCTCGTGACACGTATAGATGTCATGAAAATTTCAAACCCTATATTAGAGCTATCTTTTGTGTTAAAATTGTATAACTTGGTTGAAAATATTACTAAATGTATATTTTACCAAATTCAATAGATGGCATTAGTCAAAAAAGATTCAATATAGGCTAAAATAATTTATTTCTGGAACACGCCGTGAACCTACGTCACCAATGCAAGATGGCCGCCGTTGATTCATGGCGTTTCTCGTAAGAACTGTGCGCCACGTATTTGCAAAATATGCATATATCATTATATTATTTGGTATAATGTAAATAAGCGATCGAGTGCAGGGGTGAAATTGAAATTGTTCCGAGAATTTCATATTATAAGCATGGTATGGTGGTGGCGCAGTGTTCTCGGTCGCGCGTGGCGGTATTTTGCAATATGGCGACGTCACGCCACAATTGTATGAAGAATGATTATTGTTGAATTAAACCGAAAATACAAGAAATATATTGTAAATATTGTGGTAAATATATCGACTGTGGAAAGGAAAAAGGACGTAACCCTCAATTTTCTAAAACAGCTTTTTTTCGATAATCACAATGTATACGAATTGACACACATTATATTAAAAGGGTGGAAGCTGAAAACGCCGAACAAGTATCTAAATTTAGCTTTCAAGTTTGAAAAAGATGACCTTGTAAAAAATTAAAACCAAGAAAAAACACTGAAATAAAGGTTTTTCCGAGACAATTTCTTTAATTAATGTTAGATTATGTCAATTAAACACCAGTTTAGAAGTATCCGTGCACTTCAAGGTTGTGTATAATTCATAATTTGCATATGTCACAAAGTCATCAAAACACGTTTTAGGGCCTCCTGTAAAATTTGATAAGTGTGGGTTATGTCCTTTTTCCTTTCCACAGTCGATGTAGACTTATCTATATATTTACCACAAACACAGATATTGGTGGTGACATTCAGTAAGTAATGATGTTCAAAAAAATATTAAAATAAATGTCATTATAATAATTACTGTCTAATGAATAGCTTATTCTATCACACTTAGCAGAAATCATTGCTTGTATTGACCCTCTTTTTTTAACCATGCTTGAAAAATTACTTGTTACTCAACCTGTCTTTTTCCCAACGAGAGTAGGGATAGAAGGATCGTGCTAGGAACGAACAAGTGTTTAGCTAATTGCTCTCCCTACACCCCGTTTTTAGGATAGTATGGATGGGAGGGGTTAATTCAAGACATTACATATATATAGAACATATGAACATATATATATAGAACATATATATAGATATATAGAAGCAGAAATTCATAAATCAATTGAAAATCAATTTATAAAAACTGTTCATACTGCGGATTTGAACCCCTGACCTCTGTAACAGAAGATTATTATCCGAGCCTTTGAGAAGAGAAGTGAAGTGAGCCAAGTGATAAAATGGCAAAACTTTTCGATTTTACTTTTCAGTACAATCACGTCTTTAGTTAGTGTTTTGGTTGATTGTATATTTTTATATTTACCAAGCTCACTTTAATTTTAAGATATTTTAAGACATAGAACATTATGACACATCTAATTAATGTTTTCAAAATACCGCTTTGCTCACATCACTTCTCAGGAGTTCATCTGTGTATAAGTGCTAAAATTGTAAAGTAATAAGTTAATTTGAGTAACAGGGCCTCCCAAGTGTGTAGTCCGCCAATGATAGTATGCTGCCATGGGGTAATCAATGTAAACCATTTTGAATTGGGAATAATGTAGGAGGCAGATAAATAAAAACAAATTAATTTTTATTCTTTTATTTGCAATATATAATGTATATATTTTATAATTATATATTTTCATCAAATAACTTAGTTTTATATACATACTATATTTTATGCAGGAGGGGTAGCCGGAATAAACACCTTCACTCTTCGATCAAATACAAGAACAACAAGTTAAATTTCTAAAATAAACAAAGTGATAACATTGAATAACAAAAAGAAATCTTTTATATTATAACACAATGCAAAAGTTATTTGGTGTCTCGAGCAATATTATTGAAATTAGTTGTTTTGTTGTGAAACTTGTATTGTGTTTGGTCATCGTCAGGCATTAAATAATACTGAAATTATTGTTTGTTATAATTATAGGTGACAAGTAAATTCATTACTGTATTTTTTATGTATACGCGACAAAAGCTGATCGCACATATCCGTATTCTTGAAAGCCTGTTGATGATAACAAACAAAGTCCAGGCCACAAATGAAAAAACTAATAGAAACATACTCCAGTACTAAAATTCTCGTGTAGTTCATTTCAAAGTATAGATTTTTTAATATACATATATGTAGTACATAGGTGCCTGAGATGTTTTCACAGCCAGTTCTATATAGAGTTCACCTTTTTTTATCCTGCCCAAAGGTTCAAAGATCAACTCGCAATATGTCATTTGTGAAAAATGAGTCGACAGTAATGAATACGATGGCGTTTTAAAGGGATTAGTTGTTATCCAATCGCTTTCTATATGCACCGTTCTCCGTATCGAATACCAGGAGGGTTGGCAGAAATGAAAATATCACAGACATCCTTTGTATTTACACAAAAATTCAAATATATATAGATATTTAAAAAAAACAATTCATGAAACTTACTATGAGTAGAATTTACAATGAAAGCCAAAGAGCTTTCACTATTCGTTGACAAGTCCAGCGCTGTGGAGTCGTCAATAAATAAAACGACTCGGATCTTAGCTTATAACACGAATTTAATTATTTTTTTAGACTCAGTAGAATCCAGTGATGTCGCTTTTGACACTAGCAATATTAGTTTTTTTCGAGTCCCACTCCACAGCGCTGGACAGGTCAAGCATTGGAATAATGTCATCCTCTGTGGTCAAGTTTGCGAGAGTTTTACTCTAAGAATCAATAGGGCCAAAGTTCAAGTATCGGTAAGGTTGAAATCAAATTCAGTTTTTTTCAATTTAACATTCAAGGGCATGGTTATTTATGATGTGTTTTCTCGTGGATTGAATCTCGAGTGACTGGCTATTGTTAACAGTGATGCTGTATATTTTTTCTTTTATAAAATCAAAAGAAAATGGATAAACACAGTTTAATTCAAATAAAACCTCCCTCCTGCATTTGTTTTGTCTCGCTTCAACTAACAAACAACAAAATGCTCTCATTTTTTGTTTTTTTTTTGTTTTCTTACAGTCTGACTACTAATTGACATATGTGCGAGCAAAATTAACTCAACATTACATTAATCTTACACATTTTTTATTTGCTCAAGATATGGCCTTTACATATTTTAAAAATAACAAAACATCATAATTACATGATAATACTTTACGATAAAAATATTCATTTAACATTATAATCTGACACTGTTTTGACACTAGTTTGTGTATGTTAAAATGCAATTATATTTGTCTAGATTTGTCTGTGTAACTGTATCACACAACACAAATAGGGAGTGTTCGTGTGTGCATGTGTGACCGTTGTTGAGCGAATTTTGTAAATTTTCACTTCGTATAAGTCATTCAAGGAAGGATGGCTTACACAGCACGCAGATATTTTGCTGTTCTCCATCTTCCCCAATCTTACAGCGCTTAAAGATTTTCAATATTACATATTATTGAGAATGCTTCTTTCGTGTTAGAGTTGTACTATTTTGGGAAGGGAATTATACTGGAAATAAAAGTAAACGAGAGAATAGAACAAAAAAAGTTGCGAGCTTCTGATATATAATATGCCTTATTCCGTACGCGAACAGAAATACTTTTTTCTACCCTTTCAAGCGGTTTTTTTTCTTTAGTATTAAATAAATCACTAATAATTTTTTTAACACAAAATTGAACATAAAGAAATTTAACTCATTTATAAATGAATTTACTTTCGAGCTCATGGTATTTTTTTATAAGTAAATATAATGATATTAAAATGCGCAACAATAGTACAAGGAGCGCATTGTACGCATGGCTACAATTAACGGTCAGACGTGCTGGGTACGTTATACAGACTTGAAGTGGTAAAGAATAGATATGTCGTCTTTTAAAAATCAATATTCCAATTGCTGACGAGAACAATGAGACTGACTAATTGTCCTGTTTTACAGTAAATACTGTGAAGAGTGTAACTCATGAAGGATAAAAAATATTAGGAAAAAACACAATATTCCTTTCAAAACCGTTTTCGTTTGTGGCGAGCATTGTCAACTGTCTTAATATAATGCCTTTCCGCCAAGTATTGACAGTGAACATCTAAAAAATATTTCTACGACACTTGGGTCTATCCACAAGTGTAAGCCATTGATGACTCGTCAGATGAAAATTTTGGTGAAGATAACATAAATCTTAAAATAATAGAAGCAGACGAACTAGGAACACTTTAGAGTTTGGTGGAATTTTGCTGACGGTAACAGCAAACATTGTTTGCAACCGTCAGAAAAAGTCTTAAATATTATTTCATGGCAAAGGTTGAAAATAAATATTGATTCTGAATGCATACCTAGGTCCATTATAAGAAAAAAGAAATTTAATTTAATTTTGCGACATAAAATTTTAATTACCTTGAAAACAGTTAATTTTGCAATGCAGAGGTTAATTTATTTACTTTTTATAGACAGTTATTAATTTGAATTGTTTTTTTTGAGGTTAGGTGTCAAAACAGTGTCAATGGAAAATGTTTAATCAATTTTTTAAACCATATATGTTTTGAGTATACAATTGAAAGCGTGTTGATAATTTTTTCAACAGGGGATAATAATTCATTAGAAAATATGATTCTTGTACAGTAAGAGTTGATAATAGTTACTATGTTTTTATATTGGTCAGTTGCCAAAGAAAGAGAAACAATATGAAATAATAGATTATTATGAATCGATACAAATCAAACGGGGCTATCTTGAAAACTCACAAAAGACTATTGGTGAAGAATGTGGATATCCGCATAGCAAAACTGCTCAAATTATATTTAAGATATAATTAAAATCCAGAGTTCAATGGAGATAGTTACGTTTGATTTGAGATGACTCATTTGATGGTAAAAGTATACAACCTAAAAGTATGTCTTATAATTAAACACGAACCACTTTATTGACGAACTAGCTTAAAATGTGTTTGGCTTATTTTTGGTATACTGCTGGCTTATTTTAAGTATTCAATTCATCAATAAAACAAAATTAAACTTCCGGACATTGAAGCTACAAACTTTCATGCTTGAAATATAGATCAAAGTGGATTTAAAGCAACTGTCTTGTTATTTTAAATTACTAGTGTTATAGAGGAACAAATCCACTTATTGGCAATATAGCATTATTATAGCAGTTTATTCTTTGATCCATGTTTAACTCGATAATAAATGGTTCAATTAAGAAATGATTTTTCATGAAAATATGGTTAGAAATCAAAGATAATATATAATAGAATATCTATAAAAACTTTCTAGAATAAAATAGATCTATGTTCCGCAGAGGAGTTTCACAAGTGCAACAAGGAACTATATGACAATTCTGCAAGTAATAAACAAACATAAGAATCGAGGAATCTTTTTTTTATCCTTAGTATAATAATATTTACAGTATTCATTTGTATCTTTGAATTGATCTTTTTTGACTGTTATAGATTTATTTATTTATATTATTATAATTCTCTCATCAGTTTTGGATTGATGTTAATTAAAGAAAAGAAAAAAGGTTGACTGACGAACTAAAAGTTAACGAGTATTGAGAGTCCATTTGCAGATATATTTCGAAAGAAAAGGAATTACTTGCAGAATTCAAAAAAATAAACTATTGGCTTGTGGCAGCCATTACATGAACGCAAAATCTCCGCCATTTTGTCGACTCCTTCGTAATGGCTAAACAATTGACATAACCGTGTTAGAATGTGTGTTCATTATTCAATATATAAATTTGCCTAGCACATTATGCAACATTTATTAAAAAACACCGATTTTTTTTTAATATTCATTAAATGGCTTACTACATGTTTAACAGACAAATATAATATGACACATCAAGTAAGTGTAACATTTTTTTTTTTTATATAAGTCAGATAACATGCATTTATATTATTTAAATCGTTGTATTTTAGGAGTATGTCGGAATTGGTAACTGTATAGCGTCGATGATTCTACAATATCTGATATGAGCCAAAAAATGTAAGTTTGAAGAATTGTGGACATTAATTGTTGCTAATTCTAAAGTGCAGAACAAACCTGCCAAAAAGTTTTAAAATTGTAAAGCTGTATTGCTTTGAATGTCAAAATATTCCATATAGACGTAAGTTAGATCAAAAAAGTCATATTATTCATACTTCAAAATAGATCTTATCGGAACTAACTGGATCGTCATCCTTGCCAATAGTCAATTTTACATTTTTTGTCATTTGTTACATTACAAAAGCAGTAAACTTGTAGTTTGTAATTCTTTGTTGCGTGCATATTATTTTTCAAGTCTTATTGAATTGGATAGAAGGATGCTTTCAATTTCCTACATCTTTTCCTGGCAATAAACCTGCATTCAGCACACACGCTCAGTTCCTCCGTGATATTTCTTCTATACATTCTGAAATAGTTTCATACTCCTGCGTGTTTATATTTGACTGTTATATAACAAAAAAATAATACTATTCTGTGGATTCTTTAGAGTTTTTGGATCGTATCAATAATATTGAACCTCCATAGAGTAAAACGATGATGCTCCATGCCACTGGTAGCCAATCTGTTCCCTACTGCCCACTAACGGGTGTTCCAGTTTTCATGGTGGGTGGTAGGGGTTTTAAAAACACTATAAATCACCATTATTTATAGAGTGGTTTTTTTTTACTACTAACAGAGATACAAAAGTGGGTTGTTGGTATAAAAAGACTTGACTACCCCTGCTCTATGCATTGAAATTAAATGTAGTCGCATAACAAATATTGCAGAATCAACGGCTCTTATAAAAACTTAATTTTAAAAATAATGTCTTCTTCAACTACAATAATAGATCTGCCACAATCTGGTATATATTCGAAGAACAACGCGCCATTCTCTCACTGACAAAACATGTTGCTTTCACACTTTTTAATATTTAACAAGTTGTTGCACAAAAAAAATATATTTGTAACTCGAACAAGATCATATATGTTTTATATGTAACCTTTGGCTTTTCATTTTCTTTTCACCATATGTGTCCCAGCAATTTTATGACCTAGAAATTCAAGTCATTGGAATATGCCCAGTCCTAAGACCATTTTCAAATATTTTTACAATTCTACATTCAAGATTCAACTCGAAGGAATTTGTGATGTCTTCTCTTATTGAGTCAATTTGAAGATCGCTGTTAAAATTTTCCTCGAGTATATTTCGATTGATTTAGAATTCAAAATATCTAGCCGAAAGGTGATTTGCTGTAGTCAACTGCTTTTGTCAGTAAAGCAAGATGACAACGTAACAATGCTGGATGACAACAAAAATGGAAGGATGATAGCTTCTTTTTAAAAATAAATAAAAGACAGCAAATGAGAATAGAAAAAGAAATAAAAAAAAAACAAAAATTCAACATTTGGTTAAGGTGTATTTTCTATTATTTACAAAAAATTAACATTATAACTACAAAATTATGATCATATGTCAGGATTTCAGCTGTACAAACAAATTAAGGATTATATTTTTAAGGCTCACCTATCAACGAGGGTCAATGTCATATTTTGGTATTAATAGTCGACGATTTAAAAGTTTAGTTCAATAATATTAGAATCATTAAATGTCAGTAAAAATCCCTTTATTTTCTGATATAATGAACAGAAAGGTCTCAACCCGTCTTGTGGGAGAGCTCAATGTAATAAGATTGCATTAGGGATGGTGGTTTTATTCAATTTGAAGTGTACTGCATTTCAAGCGTCAAAATTACATATTCAATTTTGAACGACGACATGAAAAGTTTTTCAAACAAAGAAGACAAAGCTTAGAACTTTATATTTCAAAATGTGACATAGAACCTTGTTGCGGCAATATTATACGATAATATATATAAAAATAATTAGGATCTCATTATATGCATTCGACTAAACTGAAAACCTGAATCACATAAGAAATAACAACTATGTAACCATAAAAAATAATAATATCATGTGTTCTTCAAGAAAAAAAAGACTGAGAAATATTAACATTTTAATTATGAAACAAAAAAACAAACAAAATAAACAAAAACGAAGCTGAGAAGAAATAAAATAATAAATATGGGAGCGAAAAAATAAAATAAACACAGAACGCTTAATTATTAATTATATACTGGCAACAATGTTTAAAACTTCATCCGGCACCGGATGTGCTGATGACGCCACTTGTCCACTTTGGCACTTCACTCAACGCTGACAAAATATACAATTACGGAAATATTACGCAAATCCAAAAACGATGTCCACCTTTTGGCGGAAATTCCAAATAGTACGCCAGAAGCGTGAGTTTGAATTTGGATGTTTTCTCTGGGTGCCAATAATATTTTCAACCCTTTCCGCTGCCGTGATTCTAAAAAACGAGCAGATGCGAACAACCGGTCTTTATTGAGCTCTTGTTAATGCATTTGGAACGGCGGTCGATTATTCAAGCCGGATTTTAAAAGAGCTGATTAGTATCGTCACAATGGAGAATATCAACCAAACGGTGGACATACAATGGATAATGCACGAAATATTTGTTTGATTCTAACAGAACGAGTGACAGACCTTCAATAAAAGCATATAATTGAATCGATGATTACTATCACAAAATATTATTATGCACATTTTTAAAAAATATTTACAAAAATTATTTTACACTGCCATCTGTTGTTCGGATTACAATATAAGCTTATCCGAATATTGTACAGATGTCTCTATTATGTTTGGTGTGTTTCTGCGATAAAATTACTCATTTATTGAAGGTTCGCCGCTAACGTGTGTATAAATTATTTGTTGCCCTCTTTACAAACGTACAATGGATAATAATATTTAATTATAATGATGATAATAATAATAATTATAGTAATGATAATAAAACAGATTACACATTTTTTTTTAACAACTAGTTAATCATTTTTTATTAAATATAATATAACAATATGAGTCTCTCTCTATATATGAAGCGTAATGTGGTTGGCTAATAATAATCATAATTTCATTTTTTTTTCCTCGTTTTCTTTTTCGACATAAATCATCATTGTTTGCGGAAGCCCTCGGCAGCTGTCCCCCCCTCAATTTTATAACAACCATTTTTCCTTGCAATGTGAAGCATGCAGACCCCTAATGGAGAATATCTCGACAGATTCTATAAACCTGTTTCCTACTCAGTTGCAGCACCTTTTAATTTTTCAACGTACGGATAGAAGGATAGAGCAAGTACAGAACTAGTGGTTAACTAATCGCTCTCGCTACGCCCTATTTTAAAGATCAGACAGGTGGAGGGAGAGAATTTTATACATAACTCAGATGACCAGCTGAACATGGATTGTCAAATCCCACCACAGTGACTTATAAAATCCGTACCAACTTGACAAAAGGAAATATGTTACCTTTACACCTGTCACAGGAGAAACGTTTGATTGTTTTGCGTATAATACGACAATGAATGAACATAAAAATATGTTGATCTTTTGACATATTGATCGTTGGTAAAAATCGACAAACCTGTGCCTGCCGAAGAGGTAGAGAAACATTTTTAGGACTCAGAATTTTGTCCGATTTCGGATTCAATGCCGAGTGTCATTATAATGAGGACATTTGCCGAGAGCTTCCGAGAAACAGTGCCACACTACTTCAAAATGTCTACTCAAAACATAAGCATATAATAATATTTAATGTACATAAATATATATATATATATATATTTCATTTCCCGTCCAAAATCTCATATAATCCTTTACATACATACACATACACGCGCGCGCGCGCCTAGTTAACAAGCGCTTCGCCCATTATTATTTTTTATACACAAGTGTGCCCAGCTCGTAGAATCTACGCTTCGAAATAATTTTAATTCGCAGCAACGAATGACATGAAATAAGTGTTGCCACAGTAAAAACAAAAAAAAAGAATTATTTTTATTAAACTAACGTGCATTGTAACGAGACTGTGTAGATAAGACCTTTTTCCACAGTATAATTTGGGGGTTACAGGATGAAATCATATAGAAAAAAAATAAACACGATTACACAAAAAAGAGCATACATTCTGCATATATTTGACATGTTCAATTTACGCGTAGTATAATAAAGATCTAACTTCCTTTAATTTTTTACTATTTCTTCAATGAACACGTTTAATATTATAAGAAAGTGTACCATACAATTGCTACATTTATTGAAGAAATATTTATGTCACCAAATTTACGATAGGTTTCGCCATCAGGCATCTTCAGGCATTCAAGGATGCAGATGAACGAAGAACCGAGAGTTCGAAAGTTAAGCTTATCGAATTTGATATTAAAATTCCGAGAAGCAATCTCAGTTGATATATTTTTGCTGTGTAATTTCATCCTGACAACTGATTTAATTTATCTAACGTTTGGTATTTGACGATTGTTAGAGAAATAAAAAAAAATGCACGCGTTTAGAAAGAGAAAAATATGAGAAAGAAAGAACTCTAATTAACGACAATTCACTGAACACAATTGGTAGATTAACTAAACAAAAATAAAATGGCACAATATTCCTTTTACATTATTTAAAATTACACACTTCTAGAGTTTATTTTTACAAAACAACAATAATAGTTACAAACATTCTTTTAATGAAAAGCCAAAAATTAAAAGAAAAAATTAAACGACTTCTTATTAAATATGATACATCACCATTTTTTCCACTCGATTTCGGCGTCGCGTGTCGCAGAAAAAAAAAAACGGAAACTCGAAAGAGAACATTTGCAAAAGGTTCCGAGTGCCAAATGATCGACTGCAGAAAGGAACTAAATCACACTGAGACTTAAAAAGTATTAAAAATATTTATAATAACTATAACACATTAAGTATTGGGTAAAACGAAAGAATATAATTATTGCTAAAGCCGGCGGAGGTGCCCGCCTATCGTTTGATTATTAATAATTGACTTTATATTAAATGAATACATATATATCGAATGGCACTCAGAACACTCTGGCACTAGTGATATAACTAACGTTTTCCTGCGTAAGCGGCAGCTTTTTCAAAATGGCCATCGAATATAATCTATTTACTGTCTAAAAAACGAAAAGAAAACGCCTACATGTTAAATACCTTCAGTTATAATAATGTAAAGAGTAGTAATGGAGTTCTATGAACTTCCTGATATCAAATTCAATCATGCTATGCGCTAGTTGATATTACAATATACGTATATTATATTATATATATATATAATGATTTATATAAATATGTTTCAATATATTATACCCAAATGTTTCGCTTATTCGTTTTTCCTCATTTTTTAAAATTTATTATACAGACGTAAGATGAGAGTTTAAATTTTTTATTGAACAATTTGGTCAGAGGGCTGAACGAGCGCGACCGAAAATGGGCTGCCAATGTTACTCAATCACTGTTTAATAATACAGCGACAATGTTCCGAGTGACACTTTGTTATCGGAATCAACAGTTGGATCTTTTCGTCTGTATTAAAAAAACAAATAGACCGGAAGAGCCTTGGATATCAAGACACTTATGGAAGTTGCGTTGACGAGAGAATGTTTTCTTACCGATGTAATTGAAGTAATTCATATTTACACTACGAATCATATCGATGGCTTAGTTCCATAGAGCTACAACTATTTTTGGTAGCTTTGAGCCATATCTCAAAACTAGCAATTGGCAGTTTTGAGATATGGCTGACCAAAGTTTTGACACATTTTAACTAACTCGTAATAAAGTGATAAATCTTATTTGCCTCATCTTTTCAGTGAACCATTTAAACATTTATCTCAATTCAATTAAAATTTATTAAAGCGTTGACAAAACCATACAATGATGTTTCGAGTTGTATTTATATGGAACTGAAAGAAGATTGTTTATATTTATTTGATTCCATAACACCTGCCTACTGAGAGAAATTTAGTATTTTTTCTAGTGAAGATACAGAAGAGAGGTATTTGAATATATTGGTTAGTATAACTCAAAACATCAAACGACATTTCGACTTATCATTCTATGGAACTAGGCCATCGATGTGATTATAGTGCAACTATTCTGCCATGAATGGATGCCTTAAAGTCATTTGGTGACATGATCGGGCCATTATATCTTCAATGTACGCAATACGGCCACATCCCTTAAGCCTCAAGTGTTTTAATGGTGCATTTCCTTAATATCCAGGCTTCCCGGGTGCTGTGACATTTTGTGATACGAGTTGATGTAGAGTTTCCCCGATTTCAGTGCGGCTCACGCAAATACAAATTATTATTGTTTCACCTTTGCCGCGGGCCAAAACGGCAACACTCTCGGCCAAAAAAGTAGAAATTATCCCTACGTAATGATTGTTACAAAGTTTAATTTTTTTTTATTCAAATACACTGATAGCTCCTAAGGTTCATTTTCTCACCGATTACTGCGTGCGTTAGTTACGTACGCGGTCGAGTACTCAACTGCCCGCGTACGCGTGAAATGTTAATACTTTTTCAACAGCTCTATGACATTTCGAAATGAAAATTAAATATGATATTTCGGAAGACCTGTTGGAAAAAAAAACGAATTGAATATTGCGCACATGATATAAAATAGTATATTGGTAGGTTCAAACTGCTGTATTAAAGACCTAACTGCGGTATATAGCTGATATGCTATAAAAATAAATGATAAATAAAAAACATTTTTACAGATTTTTCCAACAGGCTGTCTCGCATGAATATTCTACACAATTTGATATTATACTATGATAAAGTTCAAATGATCCAAAGTGACATAGATCACTTTGATTTTAATCACGCTAGAGTGTAACATAAAAACTGACATAAAAATATTTTCTAAACAGACCATAGAGATACTGGATAACGGTTTTTAATCATCTGACCACAATTTTTGACTCGAATGTTTATTTTTTTAAATATTATTTGTTTTTATCAAATTTCTTATATTCTATAATCAGACATTTTATGAATTTAGTCCCCTTTGACGCGCATTGATTAATTCGGAAAGACCCGTACGAGAGCCACTAACGCTGACGTCATCCGCTCACACTATATTTGCACTCTGCGTCGAAACTATCGGACAACCGAGAAGTAAAGTGAGCCAAGTGCCAATTTTCGAAAAATAAATAAAATATTTGAGATTTTGTTACAAAGTCTGCCAATTTTTATTCTATATATTTACCAACAATTACAGTTTTCGCTGTGTTAAGAGTTATCATCATATCAAATGATTCAAATCCAGGGCTACTAAAAAAGGGCCTAGAGTTATTTAAGCCACTTGCCCAAACACTTTTGATTCTTGTCACTTAGGACACTTTACTTCCCTTAACCCGCAAACGATTCCTGAATGAATTTTCATTTTCTATTTGTTTGTTGATTTCATTATTTTGATACAAAGTTACATCTGTGAATATATTGATATTGTAGTGGAGATTTTTTCATCTATTTTTTACTACTCGACGAAAAGTGAGCACCTTATTTACGATAATAGTACGGGCAGTTAAAAAATAATAACAAAATAGCACGCATAAACACCTCTAAACATTTCGCTGTTCTTTGGCACTTGTATTGTTTAGCATTTCTTATGCTGTGAAAAAAATCTTTAACCTATGTTCATTAATTTTAAAATGTGAAATAATATAAAAAATGATACTAAAGTTATAAGTGTATAAGTGATCTGACGCGCGAAGGCTTTAAGATTAACACATTTAGGGCGGATACATCCCCGCACAGTATATAGACGATAAACAATCATAGACACATAACAACGTGTTCTAACAGCTGAGTATTATTAGAATGACGGTCACGGTAAATACATTTAGTTCTCTAACACATTCGATAATAGTAAGTAAACATCTTTTGAAACTAGTGTTTTACGATATAATTATAACTAATTTTTTGATGTAACGAATAGCACTAACAACAAAGATTATATTGCATACGTTCAGGCAAAAAAGTGGCAACAACGATACATTTTTTTCAACAAAGACTGGTGTCTCATTTATCACTATACATTTAATAAAACGAGAAAAGCGTGTCGCAGCCTCCCACACTTTGGACTGATTGAAAGATGAATTTTTAACTGATGAAAAAATTCAACAAAAACCTAACTGAAACCTTCATTTTATTCAATTAAGATGCAAAAATTACAACCAAGAAAAATAAGTAACTGTCAAAAACAGAGTACTAATTCACCTGTAGTTTCAATTAAATTAAATCTAAGAAATGAGCAATTTAGAATTAAAGCGAGCCAAGTAGTAAAATGGTATAAGTATAATCACGACTTGACTCAGTGTTTTGGTTGATTGTATATTTTTATTTTAGCGAGATAACACTTTCGTAGTTTGTATTTACCGAGCTCACATTTAGAGCATCGCAACTCATTTTATCCTAAAATACCACTTGGCTCACTACACCTCTCGGGAGGTCGAATATTATTACAATTTATATTGCAATGTGTGTACTTCCGGTGAAATCAAACTGGGAAAAATGTACAAGCGTCGACGACGCCCACTTTCATTATAAAGAGAGATCTATCTGACAAATAGTGCAACAACGCCGTAACTGACACCGCATACAATGACACACATAGAATCGTACAATAATGTTGTATATTACGTAGTTCTTAATTATTAATAATGCCACAATCTAATTGACACCAAAAAAACATTGTTACGCTAATTCTACATGCTTTTAATATTGTGCTATAGTCCCTATACAGTATAATGTATTATATGAATTCGAAAATACACCCCGATTCATCTACAGGGGATGAGGTCACCGAGCTTCAACAAGTATAAAATAAAACTAAAATATTATGACAACGTAGTTAATTAAAGAAAACAGTATATGTTTTGCATCTTTATATGTATTAAATAATACCTTAAATAGTTACATATTCAATTAAATTGTATATGAAGCCAAAAACACTTTTACTATTGTATTTCCTAGTTCTCATCAATTTTATAAGATACTTTACGCAAACAAATTATTGAGAATAAACGGTTCTAACTGATTTTTCCAACATTGTCTCGGTAAAATTATCAAAGGCAAGCTGAAAATTTCAGTGATACAAGTAAGCCGTTTCGATTAACCTACAACATCTCCGATGGAAAACCCGTTCTACGAAAACCAATCTCACAAAGACCTATGTTACAATTTTAATATTCCGTGCCGACGCCTCAATTCGTTTCTTTTTATAAAAAAAGCTGTCGACGCATTTTCGCGTAATCCCTAAACAGAGTGCAATACATAATGCGGTAGACGCAGGCGCAGCGACCTGAGCTCCTCGGCGAGATCTCCGAAAAACCCTAATCTCCATTCGATCACGGCGCTCTCCGACGCGCGACTGCGGCCGTTCGAAACCATCCCGGAACCCGTCGCCGGCGCATCTAAAAAACGCGGAAACGCACGATTCCTCCGGACATATCTCCCCATTCTACTAACGACACAATGATGATGCACCATTAAAAAACAGCGCTAATTACATATATATAATATGTATAGCATATATATATATATACATAAATATATATATATACATATATAAACATTACACTGCCGATGATAATTGCATTTCTAATATATTTCTCACCCTAAAAACATCTAGGTAGTTAGTAGATTAACCCTTTTATAATAATATATTTTTGTGATTTTTTACATCAAAATATTATTCTTTCTTTCTCTCTCACAATCTGACATAATAACGACAAGTGTGCTACGCGATCGCGTGCTTGGGCGTCGTCGCGAGGGGGACGTGGCACATCTTCCGTCGCGTCCACACGTTGTCTGAAGCGTTTTGCTAATCTTAACAGTTGGCTAAGCGAATACAGTGTGTTTTTTTATATTTTTGTTGAATAGTTTTGTTTTACATCCGGTGGTTCACCTGACTCTGCGGGTGGGATTATATAAAGGCCCAGCATTCGAGGATCTTGACGATGAAGTCCTCCTGCGTGGAGAGGGGCTCGTTGCCGTACGTCGTGCAGGATTGCGTCCTGCCCTGGTTGAGATCTCCGTCCAGCCACAGCCCGAATTTGCCGCTGGAAATCAACAATATAACAATTAAAATCCAGCATATCAATGAAAACGTATGGACATATTATTTTGCGCAGTCAATACGGATCAATAGAAGCAAGCATTGTCTCTCAAGTCTGTCAGTCTTCAGAGGGTGAGTTGGGAGAATCGGTATTAATTACTCCAACCTGGGTAAAAATGAATACCTTTAGGCAAAATTTATTCTTGTTTTCAATCAAATGGGATTATCAATCAAAATAAATATATTTTTGTGTGAGACCGTATCCGCAGATTCAAACCACTTGCCTTAATTTATTTTTCGGCCGACTTATGGATTTGTGTTGGAAAGCATTTTATCCTAAAATGGGTAGTAGCGATAGAGATTAGCCGACTACTTGTTCTGTTTCACCCCATTCTTCTACACTTACTTCCTATGCTAACTGCTGCGCCATAGGTTCCATGTACAATGCATTACAAGATTAATTTGATATATAGTTGGGGACTTTCTAAAAAAAACTACAAGTGAGCTCTGAATGACAACTTACTCTCCAGCACCAATGGAGATATTATCATTGCTCCCCCTGATAAAGTACTGGTTGTCTCCGGTCCATTGCCAGACACGGAATCCGACAGTGGGAGACGAGGGAGCTTCCTCAGTCATCGCCGTGCTATCTTGAGCGTTGGGCATCCCTTCGGAGCCCGCTGTGAGAGTGCTATTCGGAGATTGACTGTTCGTGTGGGAGGGAGGCGACAGGCTAGGCTGGTGCAGTCCCCTTCTGAGAGGCGACGTCGCCTGCTGAGGTGGGCTGGCGCAGAACGAGAACAGCAGGGATTCCCCCGTGCCGTAGAAGTGTTCCGATGGTCGCAGGGCGCATGATGTGAGGGCTCCGAATACCTGAAAAAGGAATGATAATTCATAATGATGAAGAACTATATCGCCACGTCAATATTACAGCTAGGTAACTGTTGGGAAAATGAAATTCAAACCTCGATTATTGGGGATATCAGGGAACCTCGAGGAAGAAGGTAGTACGGATATCGAAAAATTCAGATAACCGAAAAAATCATAGGTGATAAGGAAAGACAAATACAGTAGAACCTCGATTATCCGGATTGTTCAAAATATGTAAACAAAATTTTTATGAATTTGCTGATGCAGCAAGCAGACACAGACTCCCACTGTTTGTCATTAGGAAATCAAAGAACTCTAGATGCTTCAAAAACATCCGAAGTCTTCCGGTTGAAATGATCATGAGAAAATAGCCAGGATAAATAGTAAAATTTTGAATCTTATGAAAAACAGTTCATTCCGGAAGTGAAAAAATATCAAAACTCCATAGATAAAAGTGGAAAAATATGTACCGTAATACCTGTCAATAAAATGTTTATGGTAAAATTTCTTCCACCAAATGCCATGACGGCAATAGAACCGATGGATCAGTGTAATAGAAATATTCAAACGCTTATACAGAAAACAGATGCTACGACGATTATTGCTAGCAGGTGAAAATAATGAAGAAACAGTAATCAGCTTTCACAAGAAAACAAATTAAAAACACCGTTGCTACATGGCAGCAGAGAGTTAAAACTCTTAAAATGTGTCAAAGACCATTGGTAAGTTCCAGTGACACATTAGAGAGTAGAAAATCCTGGGTTCTAAATTGTGAATGATGACGAAATAATTAAAAAAATATTTGCCTCGGAGGAACAAGATCGAGAAAACGAAGGGAAGATTTGCGAGGGAAGAGATATTGGTCCTACACATTCTGTAGCTTTTCAGTGTTTAGATCCTGCCATGATGTGGTCTGAGAGCCAAGAAGAGTGTAACTAAGGACAACTTATATGTCTTAAATGTATTCACGATTTGGCAGCTTCAAAATTAACAGCTAGCTGCATTAAAGGGCCCATACATTAGGAAAAATTTTTCCCGGAACTATCTACCTAATTTCTCAGGAACTATGTTCCAGAGCATGTTCTTGAACACATGAGGTGCCATAGAAAAGTCACCCGTTGAGGTTATGTTGTACAGTGCTGCGTCCGAACGAACGTTATTTGATTTTATTGGATCCAAAAAATGCGAGTAAATTTAATTACTAATGTTTGTAAGCTTTCTACAATTAAAATACAATTACTTTATCGTCCACTATGACAGCTTATTCTTTTACCATAGATAATTCCAATATAACTTATTATGGTCTATAGGTTTATTTTGACAGCAGTCACATAGGGAGACCTCTAAAATGATAGATAGATCTCTAAAATGACGCCCGATGAGTTGATGTCGACGAGAACTGCCTACGTATATATTTTCGCAAATAGTATTTGGTTTTTATGATTATCATTAGATGTACTCCACAATACGTCATATGTTTGGTAATGAAGTCATGACAAAATCTACTTTGACAGCTCGTCTACAGCTGCGCGCGCATGCATGTTCCCAAGTTCCTCGTTTGTGCTCGTGAAATGTTCCACGATACGGCGTGAACACGTGAATTTTGTGTCCAAGACATGTTCGGCAACCATTTGTTCCTAAACCGGTTCTCTGCCACCGACATGTTAACACTCCATACAATTTCGTGCTCCTATGGCCGGCCATACAAAATGTGCCTGTTTACACACAGTTCTTGAGACGCGATTTAACCCTCCAAGGACGAGCGTCACCATATGGTCACACAAAACACCGTTGTCTATTGATCCCACTATTCATACTTTTTCTACCTGAATATCGTTGCTTTCGCTCATATTTGGTTAAGAAGGGTACGGACTACAGTTAGTCATCAGCCGTGGGAACAGGAACCGTCTCTAAAAGCACATGTGATTTTTTTAATTTCCGTTTTTTTTAATTTACTTTTTGAAACTGTTAGATATTTTTTTATAAAAACATAAAATTATTTACAGTTATTTTGCTAATATATTTGTTTTGAAATTATGTTGATCTAAAGAGGTCAAATTGTAAATATTTAAAAAAAAATCACGTTTAGCTATATTTCAACCCCGAATGTTTGCAAGCCCATACGGTCACTTTTGTCCTTACTACTGTCCGTACTCAATATTACACGGTAATAAAAGGATGAGCATGACCATATAGTCATGCGGAGTTTCTATACAACGACTTTGCGTTTTTTTTTTTTTTAATTTTGGATAGGAATAAAAGTTATCCGTGACTTCAATATGGCTTAGAAAATATTTTTTTTATCGGAAAAAAGCTCTCGTCTCTGGAGGGTTAAAGGCCACAAGAAACGTATTTAATAATTTTAAAATATCATGCATATAGTGACATCGCTTGGAATCATAGTGTGATACTTAAACTTAAAAGATATTGTTTTGTAATCTATAATAAAAAAAAACTTTTTTGTTGTGTTCAAATTTGTTGCTAGCAGGGCTATAATTCCTTGGCGGTAATTTTCGTTTTTGAAACGTTTTTCATAAGATGATGGCGTAAGTGTTTGTGATGTACTATTATTATATGTCCAAAAAGTACATACTTATTAGGTTTTATTTTTTGAAAGAAAATCACGACCCTCCTTGCACGGCCATATTAGTACCCCACGGCACAGATTAGGTTAATGTATGGCCAGCATTAAGCAAAAATCAATAAATGAATTTCCAAAAGAAAAATAATTATACTGAATGACATGTATTTCCCTGTCAATTATAATTTTTATCAATTATCCGGATTTTACTTTACCTTCATCCTCAATAAGTCTAGATAATCGAGGTTCAGTATGTACATTCAGTATGCATATTTTTTTTTATTAAGAAATTCAATTATTGATCTTTGCTCAAAGCTAGCCGTTGTTTTGAAGCTGCCAAATCGATTAAAATACTTACATTGTATGAGGTGTCCTGGATGACAAGCAAGACGGGACTGTCCACCCGCTGCATCTTCCTGTACATGGAGTTGAGTGAGAAGCCGTGGACAGAGCTGGAGAAGACCAGAGACCACATGTAGCCCTGTGCCCTAGCCGGCAGATATCCGCACAATTTCTCTCTGGAAATAAACAAAAGCATACCGTTTAATATCATATTGTCAGCTTCTTTAATAATTTTAAGTCGCAGCGCACACGCAACCATGAATTCCCTACGCCACAGCGAGCATAGCGAGAGCGATAAGCTAACCACTAGTCCTGTCCTTCCATCCCTACTTTCTTTGAAAAAGGAAGGTTGAGTAACTGAGTAACAAACAGTTCTCGTAGAAAAATTCTGTTGAGATACCTTTATTAGGAAGCCATTTGCTCTACATTGGGAGTGGACACGGGTTGCCAAATTGAAAAAAGCCGTCATTCTAATGTCGTAAAACCTTTTTTTTTGTTGCTGTTGATACAGATTGATGTCTGCAATGGATGGATCAATTTTACCAAGCATCCTACCCAACCCAGAATACGGAACGTAGAAAGCAATTGGCTAACACAGTGGTTTCCAACCTTTACGTTACTGCGCCTCCCTTTGAAGAAAAAAATATCTTCGCGCCTCCCCATCCTTTATTTTACATAGTAATAAAGACACGTCTTAAAGGGTAAATAAATATTTTAAGCTGTTCGTGCCTCGCTTTGCAATAGTCCACGCCTCCCAGGTTGGAAATCGCTGGGCTAACACAATATAACACTTCTCGTAACTATATTCATCAATCTTCATTTTATCTCAAGAGAGAAGTTGAGTGACTGATTGACGACAATTAAAAAAAAATCCTTTTAATAAATAAGTCTAATAAAAAAAGCACACTAAAACTAATCATTAATTAAAATGTAAACAGAAAAAAAGTAACAGTGGGAGTAAAAAAAATTATATTACAAATCTAAACAACGAGGAATAAACTATTAAGCACTAATTAACGCACAGTAAGTCAGAATTAATTAATGAATTAATTGACTTGGGTGCTTTTGACATGTTATTGTTTTACGTATTAATAAAATTGACATTGACTGACATTGGAAAGTAAAGCATAAATGAAGCTATTAATCGAGTCCGTGTTTATTTTATTGATAATACACAACACGCCTTGCCTCCTCTATTATTATTGTTTAAAAGTCTATAAAAACAATAATGATGTTATGAATAAACCGCCATAAGTCAATTATTGCTTCGAAGTAGCGTAATAGTGCAAACGACGACGCCTATAGTAATTATTTTTTTTACTTCTTTCCACTGACGAGTTAATAATAAAAAAAACTGACTCTCAATTTGCAAACCATCGCATAGGATACATTTTAATCTAACGCCCATCTGTATACATCTTTGCAATAAAAGCCATAAACAATGTACTAGAACAGTGGCCGGCCAAAATAATAAAATAAAAAACAATCACTCAATTCCATATGAATACAAATCGAAATATCGTTTAATGGTTCTGTCATATTGTAATAAAAAGATCAGACATGTAATAATTATCAATTCTTTACAACTCAGTTTTGTTACGTTAAAAATATGTTCAGCCGTATCACGAAACAATCAATTTTTAGTTGTACCATATGGAATAAAGCCATTAATATAATATTTTTAGAACTAAAATACATTGAATATCAATATAAAATTGATGTGTTGTAGCCACCGTCTGCTGCTCCACATTTGCATATAATAATAATCAATACAAATCCCACCTGCTCGATAACACGTTACACTACATTAAACATTAATGCATTTCTTATCAATAAGAATAACAACCGATACACTTTGTAACAGAGAACTGGCTTGACAAATAATATTTAGCACATTGCTTCAGCGGAATATTTAAATTTACGTAAATACTTGTTTTGAATTCATTTCTCACTGTATAAAGACCTAAGTTTTAATTTCTAATGGGGTTCACAAGATTGCTATTAATGTAAAATAAATGTCAATGACATGCATTCATTGAAACCTGATTAAAGAGACGGACTATTATATAAAAGCAAAATTTATCCTAATTTAGTATCCTTAGGATTTGGCACTATTTCTACGTTCTATTAAACCTTTAAACACCCAGCAGTCCATATTAAGAATGCGGTTTTTCGTCGTTCGCTGCCCAGCAGTCCTTTGAAGGACGGGCAAGTATGTAGTTTGGCAAGTAATAGTGTACAAAATATTGATATTATATTAAATAAGTAATGAGTTCAATTGAGATACAGTTATTTATGTGATGGCCGATTTTAAAATTAATCGGGCAGTGAACTACTCTTAATGTCCAAAGCAAGCGGGCGGATAATGGTTAAAATGTGGTATATCCTCGATAATAAGTAACATATTTTTGCTCATTTCAGTATCATTAGAATGTTTAAATGTCTAATAATTGATGACATCGTACAATCCCTGTCAAAAATGTAAAAGAAGACATTTTCTGGAACACTTCGAAAACAATTAGTCAGAAAAATCCCACGGTACGATGAGGTATGTAATATTTTTCTTTATCATATCCGCCCCCAACTATGCACTCCTAATGGAGCATAGAACCTCTCTACTTCGAAGAGACTATGAATAGAATGGCAGGAAAAGTGGTGTGCTAAGCACTCTCACTGAACCCCTTTTTAAGGACTGCTACGTGTGGGAGAAAATTTGGGAGATCACAGTCATCATGCTTTCGAACATGGATCCATAAATTGATTGAAAAATCTATTTATGAAACTGTCAATACTGGGATTCGAGCCGGTAAGCAGTGGAGTTGGAATCAAACAAAAAAAAAACTACTGGCTTTGAGTAATTAAAAAAAATAATGTAAATTCAAATTGCTAGTGTCAAAAGTTGAACCAGTGAATTCTACTAAGCCTAAAAAATAATTAAAATTGTGTTTTAAGGTAAAGTCAGTCATCTAATTTCTTGACGACTCCACAGCCCTGTTTAAAACTAAAACACATCATTACTCATTGACAATTTGCTCCAAGCTCAGTTATATCAACAAAACCTCTTATTTTTTTCATCTTGCATATATTAAAAAAGCCACCATCATCCAATATTGTTCAATGACATACCGCAATGGAAGAGACCATTAACGGGCTTATGTCATTTTTGCAAAATAAATTTCAAAGCCTTGTCTTGAATTGAAAAATATAAAATAACATTATAATTATTAGATAATAAATCAATATACCATGTGGCAGAGCACCACATGTCAACATTGTTTGCTTGTGTGTACTTTGTGCTGCAGACAGACAGACAGATAAATTATGACAGATATGGCGTATTGTAAGAAAATAGTGTCGAAAATTATGCACCATTTGTGAAACCATGACATATTGTAACATTATGTTGCCTTAAATTTTTTGGGTCACATAACTGTGGTCGTTTTATAAGCCCATCAGAGCATTAGTGAAGTTAACCCTCTGCAACATCATTAGAATAATAGACTACATCACCCACCTGTGTTCATTTTCGAGTATTTCCGTCGTGCCGATGAGATCCGGGGGGCAGAACTCCATGTCCACCGACGCCCCCGACGAGTATAGCGCCCGTCGTAGCTCATCGCTCATAGAAAGCACCTGAGGCATCGTCAAAAACACGCATTAATAAAACAACAAAAAATAATTTCAACGGACAACCATTTAACAGCGTACACAGGAAAAGCATGTTTTTAATAATTCCAAATTAGCAGGTGTTCGATCCATTTTTACAACGACATCTATGAAAGGATAGCTTAATTAACGCTGCACTGGACGTAATTTTTACAGACGTCATTGTCACTTTGATCTAATATGACTTCTATTAGCATATTTTAGAGTTCGTATTCTTTTATCACAAGAGAATAAAAACATCTCAACCTTGACGATAAGAAATTGCAAAAGAACCTTCTGCCGCCACAACTTTGTCTACCGCCTTAACCTTTCCCAGAGTAACAGTACGTCTTGCGTGGGCTAAGTCACAGCGAACGCAATTGGAACACGGTTTAAAGCAAATTAAAATATCATATAAACTGATCGCTGCGTGCTTTTTGTCATATAGGACACTCTATAGCCGCGGAGACCATTTGATATTTTCGTAACGAACCGAGTTGCTTTGCATTCGTTTTGATTTCGTCCACGTAAGACATACAGTAAGTAATTGCACGCCATTTTTTTAGGTAATCAAGATTTTGAAATAACACAATCCAATTAAAAGAACAAATACTATATTTTTACACGAATCCCAGACACAAAAACACTACACGCAGTTATTAAAGGATCAGAAAGGGTAAGAGGGAAATTTTTAATATCACAAACATCCATGCCTTCGAACAGAAATTGATTTTGAAAAAATACTGCCCGTAATAGGACTCGAACCCGTGAAGTCCGGCACGGAAGACCACAACGATAACAGCTGCGTTATAGGACCCGACGACTGAGACTTTTATGAAGAGCTTGAGATTAATTGCTTTCATTTCTAGAATCACGTCTGACGCGTGCAATGAGTCAGGATCTGATGAAGCGTTGTGCATGCTATTACAGTCTTGTATTGTTGAATTTCTTTTTAGTAGGAAGTCCGTTATCCGCCCCTGTGTTTGGGATTTGCGTTAAAACAAATCATTCATATAAAAATATAGCATTTGTTGTTTTTGGTGGACCGTGCTATTTAAAAACTGTGTAAAAAAAGACTCGAGTGTATTCTTAAAGAGGACAGTTATAATTAAATTGCAACCATTCTGCAAGCGACACTTCTTCATTCTTGATTAAGACACATTGTGTTGTTTTGGCAGTTTTAATTGCAGAGGACATTGAAAACAATCATCGCGCGACACTTAATTACGGCAACAATTAACTTTTCTATGCGACACCAATGACAATGACAAATAAAATGACAATATTTCAACCAAATTGTTTTCAAAATGGACGACTGTACGTATTATGACAGTGCTGTAATACCGAGTGCTCAGGGGAGAGTTTGTCGTATTCGATAGGCTCGAAATCCCCAATTGAATATATCACTTTTTTACAGTCGGATTAATTTTCTTAGCTTCCAGATACTTCACCTATACGCATATATGTGTCCGCTGGCCAGCAACCTTTGTTTTTCAAAGACTCAAGTACGCGTCCACGGTCGTTAAGCTGTTAAGTTTGAGAAATGAATTCCTTAAGTGCGGTTAGTAAATAGTAATATATGGTCAATGCCTATCCTGATATTATAATAAAATTGTCTGACTACTTTCAGTTCTCTAGACCAGGGTTTCTCAACGAGGGGCACTGTGGCCCAAAAAAAAAACGTCTCACAATCCTCCTTACAACATTTATAATTCAATAGTACAAAACAGGTATGGAGGCCACAGAAAAATAAAGACACCCAAAAGAAAATGTTGAGAAACACTGCTCTAGATGACAGTTTCTCAACCTTTTTGGGCCCGCGGCCCCTTTTGAGTCTCATATTTTTTTCAAATCTTGAAAATTTTTCTCGATGGCAGATTTCACCCAGTAATTGTCGCCTGTGTGGTCGAGTGGTCAACGGTGTTGGCTTCGGCTACAGAGGGCCCGGGTTCAAATCCCGGTACGGACAGTTTTATAAATTGATTTTTCAATCGATTTATGAATTTCTGTTCAAAGGCATGGATGTATGTGATGTCTTGAATTCCCCCCTCTCACCCATCCTATCCTATGAACGGGGCGTATCGACAGCGATTAGCTTACCACTAATCCTGTCCTAGCCCTATCCTTCTATCCCTACTCTCTTTGGAAAAAGAGAGGTTGAGCAACTGAGTAACAAGCAGTTCTCGTAGAAACACTTCTGTTGAGATAAACTCCATTAGGAGTCCATATGCTCCACAATGGGAGCGGACATGGTTTAAAAAAAAAAAAAAAATAAGTTTACGGAACCCAGCGTTCTCAACCGGGGTCCACGTGGAACAATCCATAAAAAGTCAAAACGTTAAAATGCACAGGCCCTAAAGAGATCGGGCAAATGAGACGCGTTAAAATTGTTGTCATTGGACGCCTTGGGCGATATTGAACAATGGTTGGCTTAAAACGCAATTTTCCGAATTGTGTCGCGTAAACTCTTTCGCCGATTATGGGCCGACAAAGAATACAAATCGGGATTAACCAATTACAGCCGTCTGTCACACTTCTCGCAGGCAAATAAGACACTGCATAAATTGTAAATTATCCGGAGCGGACACAATTCGTGACGGACTTGTACGAGAAATGTATTTAGACATTTCGCTAAGCATTACCGCAAATACCGACGATTTGCTTGTCAATCAAACGTGTCATCCAACGGAAGAAGGCAGGGCCGTGTTGGGATTATGTATATCGACTGTGGAAAGGAAAAAGGACGTAACCTACAGTTTTTTCAAAACACGTTTTTTTCGATAGTCACAATGTGTATCAAACTTGATACACGTTCTATCAAAAGGATGCAAGCTGCAAATGCCGAATTATTATGTAAATTTAGCTTTTAAGTTTTAAAAAGATGACCTTGTAAAAAATTAAAACCAAGAAAAAAGACTGGAATAAATTTAAGATTTCGACCGAAGGTGCTTGGTGGAATTTCAATATCAAATTTGAATCGTTCAAACAATGTACATTCTCACAGATTTTGTCACTAACGACCCGGGTTTCACCTTTCGGCATCTTCAGGCGTTCAAGTTCATCCGTGCACTTTTGGTTTGGAAACCTTGGTTTCCCAAACTATGTTCCACGGAACACTGATGTTCCGTTGGACTTAAATAGGTGTTCCGCCAAAACTTGGAACGGTAATATACGCTGCAACACGTTTAAGCAACGTCTAATTCGCAAATCTCCACTAATGTTTAACAGGTCAAATATCTAGGAACAGGCGGACATTTTGAATCACTAATAGCTTTATTTACTCATATTTTAAAAACAATTAATCAATCAACAATAAGTGATTTGATAACATATGTTTTTTTTTTTCAATATTTTTACTACTATGAATTACGCGACCTAAAAAATAAGCTGCGTTCCGGTAACACTTCCAGATTTCCGGAGTGTTCCATTGCACAATAAGTTCGGGAAACCCTGCATCTACGCCACAAGTGCGTCGATTGTACATCAGTGGCGGATTACCCCGCGAGCGCAAGAGGCGCGCGCTTGGGGCCTCCGAATCTTGGGGGGCCTCGAAGACAGCATCACTCTCATATTTCTATTTCAGTTTTCAAAACTCATTATTATCCGCGAAGAGTTTTGCAGCACTTTTATGTCGTTCGAAAAACAGAGCCTCCAAAGTGCTTACTCCGCCACTGATTGTAAAGAAAAGTCGTTTGGTTTGGCCGCCCCCTATAATCGGCTGTTTTATTTTCATCATCAACTTACTGCACATCACAAATCAAATAGAAAAGGAAGACGAGCGAGCGGCGCGACGAATAACAATCGGCAGGTGGAAAATTCATCGCGAACTGACAAGAGATCGTGCGGCAGCAAGTATCGTTTGCGTCACGCTTCACATTCATTTATATTACGGAAGGTACATAATAAAAACACATGTGCATTATTTTCAACCGAGAGTCAACAAAGCCTCGAGAAATAATCAACAAAAACGGTTTTAATGGGAAGAGAAAGGAAAACATGTTATTGTATTTAAAATTATATTTGAATACTGTTTTTGTTGTTATTTGCCGCGTTAAAAGTTACGCACGATTAAAAATCATTTTAAAATGAGCTTTTTTTTTATTCTTCAAATCGACAAAAAACAATACCTTGATTTATGCGAGACTTGTTCATAACATTTTTTCGAAAATATTTATTATATTTTAAAAACAGGTTGGGCCCATTGGAGGTGAAGTGAGCCAAACGGTATTATAGAGACAAAAAGTTAGATGCGTTGTCAGTGGGGGATTAACCACTTTGGAGGCCCCAGGCGCAATAAATTTTGAAGGCCCTGTTTTTTGAATAGCATAAAAGTTCTGCAAACCTCTGAATAATAATGAATATTGAAAACTGAAATTAAAATGTAAGGGTTTTCTGAAATGTATGCTGTTTTTGAGGCCCCAAGCGCGCGCCTCTTGCGCTTATAGGTTAATCCGCCACTGTGCGTTGTAAAATTAATTACACCATATGCAGTAGATGTTTGTCCTTGGACCCAGGCATAATACGGCATAAAAGTTCACGTTAAAATATTTTAAAAGTAAATCGATAATAAAACCCCATTTTTTTCAAAATATCGCCTTAAATAATACATGAATGGTTTATTTTACAATCCGTGATTCGAATTAGTGGAATTCAATTGTGTTCTCGAAGAAAATTATCCCAAATATGATACGCGTCATTATGGTCACCATTGGAGCTTCACAGATTGTCTCAAAAATACGTTTGACTCTTTGTTCAAAACCGTATTCAATTTGCTGAGTGAAATCTGGACCCAGACTAGTCTATTGGTATTGAGTAAATCTAGTGAGGGTGCAAAGTGTTAAAGTATCGTAAAAGGGAAGTAACCTCAGTCAATACACATTGCAATAGTGTCATCAACGTAAAGTAAAAAATATGCAATCCATCAAAACACCAAATAAAGACGTGGTTAAATAAAAACCATTTTTTTTGTACCATTTTGCTAGCTGGCTCACGTCACCTCCAGAGGGCTCATATGGTGTATCCTTTCATTACCAATTTTTTGTTACACACTCATATATTTTTTTTATATACATATCACTGTAATATTGCATTCTCTTATCAGTTGATAATGCTCGATATAAGCGAAACCAATCCTGATGATAATATTAAATAAAAGTGATATTATGTAGTACAAATGAGTTTTTAATTTTTTAATGTAATAATGCCTTTCCACCGATTAAGTATTGCCAGTGAACACCCTAAAAGTGTCAATTAAAATCGTTCAATAAATAAATAAATAAAACACAGCGAAACATACCTCCTGCCTATTACAAGAATAAATTAGCGACATCTGGACGCCTTCACCGACTTCCTTCAGACATTTGCACCAGAAGTGAGGTTATGTGGTCCTCTCCCGTTTTTTTTTTTACTCTCCAATTCACTTATAATTCTTTTGATTTTGCATTACACATCACTGCCTAAAGAGGCGACACTTGCACGATTAATTTTATATATATAGTTTATAAATAGTATCTTATACGCACAAACAACTTTGTGTGTTAAAAAGAAAATAAATACTTAGATTAAAAAAATTAATCACTTGACTTAAAAACCGCAAAACCGTATATTCATATTTTGCGGCAATTGAATGAACATAATAAAAAAAATGTGGTCCTAACCGCTGTCCAATAACCTTTACAGTAAAGCCAGGACCGGCGTAAAGCGTTTTGCCACCCCGGCAGGGCTCGACAGTTTTAAAAACTCGTGGTTTCAATCAATTTTGCGACATTCGAAAGCCGGATTTTTTAAAAAATTTGGTAACCCGATTTCAAATATTGTTTTTTCTTTTATGGTTATAATATTTGATTTACTAAAAGAGCCATATTGTTTTCACTTGTAACTGCCATGGTTTTAAATAGTGAGATATAATAGTGAGATAAATTAATGCAGGGGGTTTTAATCTTTTTGTGGTAATGATCGCATTTAGACTCAGGGTATTAGCGACGGGCGCACGCCAGATTTAAAAAAAAAAAAAAACACGATTGTGTTACGTTCACTATATTATTAATTAATTGTTATTGGCTGGTAAATTAAACATTTATATGCTTATGATGGCATTTTTAAAATAAAACTATTTATAAAATTCAATGCGGAATGCAGTAATATATAAAAATATAGCGAATCACAACCAATGCGATCTATGAAATTGAATTTCACTTACGAATTTCTTAAATTTGTGAGTGTAAGATAATCACCTGCATAGTTAACAATTATCTTTTTTTAATGACATACTTTGCAACGGCGCATCTGCGCAAACCGCGGACACAGGGTTACGAATCCCTGCATTAGATAATGTGCAGAAAAAAGTATTCTAAATAAAATTTTAATATTTTTTGTTATACTTTGAAAACCGGCTTAAACCGGACTTTCAGAAATATTGGAATTTGAAAATCAGTTATTTCAATAGTCGGTTTTTGTATAAGCCTAGAATCCTTTGATCATAGCATTCAATTGGTGCGATTGAACGTTTGGTAATATGTGAAGAAATGACAAAATTTTGGTAAATAAAGAATGTGGGCGGGTGTCGTCGCCCGAAAGTTGGATTCATCATGAAATATGGTGGGATGTCAAAATCATTAACTCAGTGCCGGTCGAAAGTGTGAACTATTGTAAAAAAAACTTCCAAAATCACTGCATGTGTGTAAAGGACCACCCGAACGAGCTCCAGCAATAATGTATGAAATACACGAACATAAAAACAGGTCCATTGTAATATATAATATGTACACCTGAGGCAAGACTGTATTTTTACGCTTTAGTAATAAAAAAAAAAGAATTCGTTGCAAGTATAATATTAAATTTGTATAATGCCATTAATATTAGAAAACGTATTACGGACACAATTTCTTGAATTCATTTGCGTCTTTCATCGATTAAAAAAAAATATTAATATTACAAGCGAATCACAAGCAAGACGATATCTAAGTGAAAAATTACAATTTTTTTAATCTTCTGAAACACATTCAAATAGATTTGCATCTAAATCGCTCACTTCCATACCGAACAAGGATTAAAATAATAAAAAAAAACCAGTTCTGCCAGCAGTATGGTTCTATATGCGGGTTGGCAATGGAGACATTCCTCGATATCAGTGGCCGTCGATCTGGTCCTTATTTATAGTGGAGTTCTACAAAACTAATGCAAATTCAATCGATAGAAGTATTTTGGATCAAAGATTCATACAGTGTTGACGGTTGCCTTCGACGCTAGCGCAAGGATGCCTCTATGCAACAGTATGGCTACTATTAAAGGCAGACCTCCACTTTCGCACACAGTTGGTTCCCGAAAAAGTGTGCGAATGTTGAATGTTCGAAAGTAGAGGGATGTAAAAAAACACTGAAAATTGTCCTTTATTTATCAAAATGTATTTGATAAAAAATATGTTTTTTTTAGAAAAATTGTCAAGAGTTAGTTGCATTTATCTTTTACTTTCAATGTTCTAGAATGATATGCTTGATAAACTAACATTAGCATCAATTTTAAATCACCAGCTAAATTTACACCAAGAAGCAATGTTAATCGGTGTTTAGAAAGTTTGTGCCCAGGGGAAACTGATTTTTCCTATGATAAGAATGTACGTTTAAGCATTTTCTTCCAAAATAAACCAGTCTCATCTAAATTGAATATTTGACATGGGGCATACTCTCCATCTTCAATAATTTTAGACAATGAGGAAATAAAGACTTTTCCAGCGTCTCTATCCGCATCAGCCGATTCTCAAATGAATTTAATATTATGTGTATAATAATAATACCCCGTTTTAAGTTTGGCAA
Organism: Himalopsyche tibetana; assembly: GCA_030503985.1. Classification (NCBI taxonomy): domain Eukaryota; kingdom Metazoa; phylum Arthropoda; class Insecta; order Trichoptera; family Rhyacophilidae; genus Himalopsyche; species Himalopsyche tibetana. Next base: position 698,694 of record JAPJYX010000052.1, on the reverse strand, counting down.
ACCAAGTTACTTGCCGAAGCAAAAAATTTTTGCATTATCGCCAAAAAATCTAAAAAGAACGATTTTCTAAAAATGTGCAAAATAGCGAATTGTGCGAAAGTAGAATGTTCGAAAGTAGAGGTCCGCCTGTATATGTATTAGTAGTATGTAGTATGGATAAGATGTAGTTAGGAGGAAACTTTATTTTTAGAATGTTTGTGGACGAGCGAGCAGAGAATGAACTCCAAAGTCAAACATACGAAGTTAAGAGCGCATAACAAGGGCAGCGCGTGGCATTCGTAGAGTTGTGTATTTTCAACGATAGTAGGCAATCAATAGTCGGTTAAAATTTGTGAAAGTACGGTTGTTCAATTATTAAGGGCCTGAAACGTTTTGATTGCAGAAACACTTTATATTTTTTATATTTAAAACGAGTTGGTTGTTGATAATTCCGCCGCCACCCGCTATGCGACCAATAGAATAAACGAATCTACTTATCATATTCCTGGCCCGATACAGAGCTGCACGGGACCAATCATTTGACCGTGCACTGCTGTGTTTAAAAAATACATAAAAAATAAAATCAATTAAAAATGATTAACATTCTTTAGGGCGAGCGAAACGGTCCACAGCGGCGATACTCAACCCATTTTTCATCTGGGCCGCAAGTAATAAATAAATAAGTTGTTTTGATTGAGATGAATCTATTGTAAGAAAATAAAAAAGGTCACTGTTTAAGCAAGCCACTGGATCCATGTTCATTAAATACAGTTAACTGTTTTTTTTTTAAAGATGTCGTTGTAGACAATTCACTCACGCGTAATTTGCGTTAAATTGAGCAACTTTGCCAACGATAATTGGTGGATATTAAAAGGTTATCTACCCCTTGCTTTATATTATGCACAAGTACGGTTGTATGTATGTATTTTTTCCGTCTTCCGACGCTGACCTCTGCAGTCCGTTTCTGGGTCAGAATGAATTTAGAATGCAGTTTGATTGATGCAGAAAATGCCATATAATACGACGCACCCGTGTAGAAAAGGACACTTTCATTTAGATAAACCCTGTATAGTGAACGTAATGCCGGAAGAAACCCAGTGATGCACGAGTAGGGCTTCCAATCCCGGAGTCCCGACCAATTTTACGATTCAGGGATTCACTATAACACGTGAAAATCCCTAAATAGAGCTAAAAAACGCTAGATTCACTGCCATGCGTAACTTTTGTTGAAACAGGAACATCCTCCAACGTCCAAACAACAATTAAGCTCTCATTTTTACGTCATGTGAAGTGCATTCAACAAGTGTTGCTTGTTTTGAAAAAAAAAATATATCATTTCAAATAAAGTCAATTCACAGGTCCATAAATAGCAGTAATGATGGATCTGTAGCGCTCTCCCTTGACTAACGTTTTGGCCGGCATAATTTTTGAAGACTGATTCCACCAGCCATTAACTATTTGTGAGTGTTCCGGCATCTCGATAATGAGCTTTCGATGGATTCGGCGGTAACTTTGTGGAAGTTCATTTTAATATAAAATTAAAAATAACTTAGATTATTCCACGTACAGTAAAACCCCCATTTACACTATAGTCAGGACCGTGTAATTGGGGGTGTGAATATCATACAAAATTAGGGATTTGTTTTTTTTTCGCGGGAAATTTCCTTTCGTTTTGAAAAAAAAATATGGACGAAATATTCTGTTTTTGTAGTAGTAAATATCCCGCACAAAGACAGACGCCCAGCTATGCGTGTATAGCATGGCCCGTGTTCAATAAACAGACGCTAGGAAAAAAATGACTGTATGCGCAGCACAGACGACCGTTTCGTAGTAACGACAATGGAATGCGACCGTGCAATTGGGGGATTTGCGGCGAATATTTCAAGTTAGCGCGTAATTCGGGGTAGTGTAATTGGGGGTTCCACTGTATTGTGCTACTGACTGTACCTCTTTCAGAGGCATCCTCAGACAATCTTAATTTATGGAAAAGTGTTGATTGATTTTCACGAATGTTATTTTCAAACACAGAGTCAAACAGAAATAATCTAATATCATCCCACTAGGTTCACCATCTCGATGAAAATAATGCTTTTATATATTTTAAAACAACATTTATAATTTTAATAAATACAAAATAAATGTCACTAAAAAAACCCAGTAGAATGATAAATCACCATAAATCATTCTACTGGGCGAAGAGAGAGCGATTAGTTTAGTTTCCTGCAGTAGATAATGAAACACAGATTTAATTAATCTGTTTTGAATAAATACTTTTTATATTATATTTATGTCATGGGTGGGTAAAAAAATATTTAAACTGCATAAATATGATACTGGGTCCTGTGGTGCAGCGTTTAGCGTTGTGGGCTTCCGTGCCTTTTTTCAATAGATTTATCGATTTATGTTCGAAGGCATGGGAGTTTGTGATGTCTAAAACAGTGCTTCCCAACCTTTTTCGTTCCACGGCCCCCTACATCTAAAAAAAATAATCCGCGGCCCTCCTCAATTGTCTCCGTAACTCGTTTTTTTTTTAGCTCACCGAGGAATTTGAAATCTGCGATTTGGTATAATTTTTCCTCAGATTTTCACAGAAACTTTTATTTTTTTTTTAGCTCACCGACGAATTTGAAATCCTCGATTTGCTATACTTTCCCCCCAGAATCCAATTTCTATCCAATCCGGCGGCCCCCTTAAGAAATTCCGCGGCCCCCAATATGGAAAACACAGATTTGATAGACTTAAATATATAGATTTTTGTACTTTCTACTGAATTTCGCGGCCCCCGTAAGAAATCCTACTGCCCCCTGAGGTGCTGCGGCCCACAGGTTGGAAAGCACTGGTCTAAAAGATCCCTCTCTCCCACCCTTCCGATCCCTCAATAACTGGACGTAGCAAAAGCGATTTATTAACCACTAGCCTTGTCCTTATCCTTCTATCCCTACTATTATATTTAGAAAAGATAGTTTGAGCGACTGGGTAACAAACAGTTCTCGCAGTAAAACTTATGTTGAGGTACTTACTTTAAGAGGCCATATGCTCCACATTGGAAGCGGACATGGATAAAAGAAAATACCATTCAAGTTATTAAAATCAAATTTATTATTTCACTTGGGGGTCCATTGTCAGGTTTTTGCTTCAAAACGGGTCCACGAGCAAAATAAGTTTGAGAACCACTGATCCAAAACTAAAGAAAGAATTTATTTAATTTACTGCCTAGACAAAGTTATACATATTGAAAAACTGAACCGCGCAAACGATGACTAAATGTATATATTTTCATTCACACTGTTTTTGGGCTAATGTTGTTTTTTTCATGTTCGGATTTCATTCATTAATTGGATTTTTACAGTACCCCTGGATTAGAGTTTAGATCAGAGGTGGGGAACCTTTTCTTCTCTAAAGGCCGCATCCATTTTTCTGATTCGACATAAGGCCGCAGTAAACATAGGACGGAATTTGAAATCCTGAATTTGCTATACTTTTTCCCCAGATATCTCCAAGCCTCATTTTTCCAGAATTGGTCAGAAGGCAGCGGGTTCCCCACCTCTGGTTTAGATCCTAACAATGTCGAGAATAGACACGCATGTTTCCAGCATTAAAAAAAAACGCGAATCGCATGCTTTTACAATCCAACATAGATTTATCAATCACAGTCGAGCGTCATTCGCAGAGAATCGTTGAACGCTTTCGTTACGCAGAAAGAATGACTCGAATGAACGAATCAGTATAAAAATTATACACGCCATTGAATAAATTAATACGTTAATAATTAAAGCCACGTTCCCTTTTACTTTTGTCTCGATAAGGTAAAGAGTCGAGGCTAACCTCGGATGTCCAGTACAGTCATTCAGGTTTTCATTGCAAACAATATCATTTATGTATGTTGACTATTTCTGATTCTGGAAATTATTCAATAAAATATTATCTGCACTGTGGCTTAAAGTATTAAAGAACTAATACAATATTTTTTTAAAGATTGTGAAATTAAAAAATTACACGAGTTCGGCTAGTTAGGTACTCAGTTGAGTGAATTAAGTAATTGATAAAAAAAACGGATTAAGTTTGTTATCGATCGAAACCAAGTAAAATTAATCCCGCAAAATTTACCGAAATAAATCTAAGCCATCGGGGCTTAAAAGAATTGTTTTTAAATATCACTTGTATCGTTATTTAATAATCGTAAAATAGTGCTACTGTGCTTCATCATCTGGGGACCATCCATTCTCCCCCTATAACTACAATGTCCTAATTATGTCGTAATACAATACATTTGGTGAAATTGTGTTAGCGCAACGTTTTTTTTTTTTAAATATGTATCTGCCATAATTGGGCGTATTGATTTACGAACATTGGTTGCCAAGACCTCGACCGCGAGCCATTCAAAGTCGCCCGCATGATGCTTTGAAACATGAATTGAGTGCGTCTTTTATTAACTATCCATTTTGTTTCCCTTTCATACAAATTATTTTTTGCTTTGAATTACTACTATTCTCGTGAGAACTTAGCGCATACGGTGTTATTAGACCACTACTAGGGTGTCCAATACCGGAGACTTTTTGTGATCCCGGGATTAGGCACTCAACATGACATCGTGTATAATTTGAGAAAAGTTTTAGTGTCGGAATTTTTCATTATTTCATTTCAAATTTCAAAAACCCAGGAAGCTCTACCAAATCTAAAATCCTTGAAATTTGTTAAAACAATTCTCGATCCCGGGATCGGAAAGCATAACCGCTACCACTGATCCAGCATTGAGTAAAAGTTTGACCGCCCGTGATCTACAATTATAACTTGGCCGGCGGCAGATTTCAGAACTAAAATAGTCTATCTAGAGGGGTTGTAGCTGTAAATCTGATGAAAACGATTGAAAATACACTGTTCGTATTGCGATTTGTCAGGGGAGCCAACGACGTCGGTTACTGAACGCCTAACGCCCGGTTTTACAATCCCAATTATTGGCTGTATTTGAACTCTTTATATGCAATCTTGTCAGTTTCCAAGCACTTGAATACTTTTAATCGACATGCCGGCGATTGATAATACTGAATACATATAATAATGATATATTTTGTATAAATTAAATACTAACACTACGAAAAACTATACTGCACATATATAGTTCGTGGACTTGAGTATGTAGATACATTATAATATCAATTGAGTTAACTAGTTATCTATTAAAAATTGAATAGGGATAATAATGTTTGCACTTTGATAAAAATACATTTAAATGCCAACATAAAAGTGCTGTTTAGAAAGTGTCGAACATAAAGTGTAAGATAAGGAAAAAAACATTATTATAAGAAGACATATAAAATAAATATTTATTCTAATGGAAGAATTAACCAAAACAGCAGAAAGGTTACGGGATATTTTCGGATTGCTGCTTTGTCGAAATGAATACAATTCAAAGTCATAACTTTGCTGTTCCAACAAGTGGCAAGACAAAGTTGTAGATTTTTATTCGACTGTTATGGCAGAAAAATGGCGTGATGCCGAAATTAACAAAAATATTGCGCAATATGTACGTGTGGAAATAAAAATACTTGTTGTATATATTTTTTAACCGGTTGCCAGCCAAATCAAAGGTGAACATATTTCAAACAAGACGCTGAATTGAATTTTGGACGAATTCCATATATTTTTTTCCGACGTTCGTACTTTTGTTGTATTTTTCAAATAACATAACATAAACAAAAATACACTCAACTTTTTTTACACGGTAGATACGTTCCACGAAAAGCCGTGTAGAAAAGTGAAAGAATTCATAGACAAATTGAAGATTGGTTTGAAAGTTAAAAATAAAAGAGTTATTTAAAAAAAAAACATAATTGTGATATACACAATGGTGTTAAAAAAAAAGTAATAATGATCATTACACAAAATTAATAATATAAATCGCTACTCGATCGTATACTTACTAAATCGCTATAATCACTAGAAATGTCTGACACATTCTTCAAAATTAACGAAAGGCTTCTATGAGTCAATTTCTACTCGGTCTCCGTATGACGCTGTAAATTTCTCGGTGGCTTTAGGCAAACTCCCATCTATAAGTCACTACAAACGGGAAGCTATTAGCGAATCGATTCATTCCATTATCCTTTTATCATTACAGAAAAATAAGAGTTTAGTCAATGGGTTGATGGCAAAAACGACTATTGTCAACAAAAAGCCGGTTTCAAATTTGAGCTATGAACTAAGCCAGGGTTTCCCAAAATATGTTCCGCGGAACACTGGTGTTCCGTGGGACCTAAATAGGTGTGGGATGGTAAAATACGCTGCAACACATATAGGCAACTTCTACTTCATGTTATTAATCAGGGGATAGTAAATTTTCACTGATGTTTAAAACGGCAAATATCTAGGTACAGGTGGAGATTTTGGGTGACTCAGATTTGTATGTAACATATTTTAAAAATAATAATTGATTTCACATATTTGTTCTATTATGAATTACCCAACATAAAGAATAAGCTGTGTTCCGGAAACATTTCCAGATTTGCGAAGTGTTCCATTGCACAATAAGTTTGGGAAACCCTGATTACTAAGCAATTGTGTTTGTGCAAGTGTTGTGGAAAAATGTATGAAACAATGCATCCGGCAAAAAGTGTACTATACCGGAGGTAATCACAATAAGACAAACACGTGGGAATCGTTCCGAGGAGAAAAACGTCACACAAACACAATGCCTTGAATATAAAGCACACAATTCATGCAACGGAAGTCCACGGGCTCGCCGCCGAATAACAATTGAAAGTCAATTAAAACACAATATGGCGAGTCAAAGTTAAGTCATACCAGATTGCGTACAATTCCCAATACAAGCATTTGTAAAAAGGCCATATGGTCCACATTGCGAGCGGACATGGATAAAAAAAAATCGAACGGGGGTTGTTTTAATTGGCCACTAATATGGCATCCAATTCCGGACCCTCTGTGATCGTGGACAAAATCGGGATATCCTTTATTTTTGACCGATTTAAAAAACACAGGATAATTTGCGAAATTCCGAAAATTAAAAAATGTGGAATTCTTTTTTTCTCGGAATCTATAGACTCCGTGTCGATTTTCAAATGGGAATTTACGGATCAATTTTTTTAAGCCCTTCCACGGATTTCTAAAAAAAAATGTCACTGGTCTATTTAGAAAATAAAGGAATTCCCAAAATGAATAAGTGTGGAACTTTTTTCTTTTGTGTCTCACGCGGATTTCTAAAATCATTGGGACTTTTTCACTTCTTATTCTTAAGCCCGAAATCCCGGAATTACTACTGACACAATCCTGGGATTTTGGGATTACGAAATAGGACCGAATCCCGGGATTGGACGTCCTAGTTCCTACAGCTGAATTGTTAGTAAAACAGTAAATATCTAAAATTAGCATAACATGGGAAGGTATACAAAATTAGTCTGTATTCAGGTGTAATCAAGCGAGTTTCCCGTAATTGCTGTGTAATTAAACACTTTCAACAGATCTGTGGTCGGGCGGTCAACGACCCTGGCTTCGGTTGCGGGGCTCACTGGTTCGAATCCCAGTACGGACAGTTATCGACTTATGGATTCCTGTTCTAAGGCATGGATGCCTAAAATTCCCCCACTTATCTAATCATCAAAAAACGGGGCGTAGCTAGACCGATTAACCAACCAGCCATGCCCTAGTATATATTATCCTTTTATCTCTACTCTCTTTGAGAAAGAGAGAGGGTTGAGCTTCTGAGTAAGTTCAGTTCTCGTAAAAACACTTATGTATATAGTATTCATTACTTTTAGTGTAAACATGGATACAAAATACTTATTACTTTACTGTAATGGATTTCGACCAAGTTTCTGGCGATTCAATCAAGCATTTTTTTTACTAAACTATTAAAGCATTAAAACTTAACCAACAAAAAATAATTTAACATTTCGACTGAAGGTGCTTGGTGCAATTTCAATATTAAATTTGCACCGTTCAAATTTGTGTGAATGCATACATGTAGCTTGAACGATTCAAATTCAACAAAAAAATATTTAAAAAAAGTTTTTTTACATTATCAGTAGAAGACACTTTGTCGTCAACTACACCGGTCCCGACCTTCGACAAATAAATTATTATTGTGATTTTTCTATTACAGTACCTGTATGTGTTATGAAAATAAAAATACAATGTACACATCAAAGATCATGGTTTTAAATTAACATAAAAAAGCATATTTCCAATAGAATAACAAAAAACAAGAAAACAATTATTATTAAACAAGTTGTTATAATACTGTTATTATTATTATTAATATGTATCCAACGTGTACGGCCGTATTGTATATAATACTTTATTATGTACCACTGTTATTGTTAACGTCACATACACATAATTATGCCGAAGCACTATTTCTGTACGAACGCACCATATAGACCGATGCGAGTTCTTAATTCAAATTTATAATCGAATACGCGATGTATAATTGGGGTTCGATTGCAATTAATTCAAATGTATTTTACAATTGAATACGCGGTGTATACACGAATACTCGGCGCGTGCGTGCTGCGTGTCGGAAGCGACGGCCTGCCAGGTGCGAAGCTACCAGCGAACTGAAAACGTTAACTTAAAAATAAAACACATGCCGGAACGGTAGCCAAAAGTGGTTTTTGATTACGTATCGAATTATAACTATGAATGTGTTGCTGGGATGCGACGAGGAACAATCGGCAAACGATATTTGAGGAGCAAACATTCAAAAAGTGTTTTGTCACAATTTTTGAAAAATGCCGTTTTATATCAATTCTGACAGTCCATAATAAAACCTATGAATGGAAATCAAAATTAGTGTTCAAAAAGGTTTTTTTTCATATAAAAATTAAATCATAAAGTTGACACATTCAAACAAACTGTCACTTTTGCAACACTTAAATCGTCATTTCCCAAGCTTTTTATTTGTGTGACAAAACACTTTTTGAATGTTTGCTCCTCATTTATTATACAGTCGTAAATTGATCTCAGCACGTCAGTCCTGTGGCAGGACGGTTAAGTCTCATGCACGTGGTAATATTCTTGGTGGAACAGTATTATATTTAAAGATGTAGAACGGTTTCGCTCATTGCAAGCATTATCAACTAATGAAAGACTCATCTGGATTGGAATAACCTTTCATAAGTCGACCGCTTTTTTAAAAAAAATCATGTCCGCTCCTAATGTGGAGCACATGACCTCCTAATGGAGATATCTCAAAAGTTTTTTTTTTACGAGAACTGTTTGTTACTCAGTCGCTCAACCGCTCTTTTTTTCAAAGAGAAGTAGTAGGGATAGAAGAATAAGCCAGGAATAGTGGTTAACTATTCGCTCTCACTACGCCCGGTTGTTAAAAGATCGGAAATGGTGGGTGGGACATCACAAACACCCATGCCTTCGAACAGAAGTCGATAAATCGATCGAAAAAATGCTGTTCGTGCTGGGACTCGAGCCCGTGAGGTCTGGCACTGAAGCCCTACACAACGCCAACTGTTGCGCCATAAGATCCGACGTTGACCGCTACCATACGTGATATTCATTCAAAATACACACGTAAGTGTTGTTTTTTTTTTTTTGAATATCAAAGGTGTTATATTTATGAAAATAAAACACAATTTATTGTAGTTGATGAACAGTTTTATCAAAGGATTATTACTGGTTTCGCACATGCACTTTCAAGAGATGCTCCACAGACTGTCCTTATGCTTCACACCGAGAGCAGGTAAGGTAAAAAATGAAAGTTAAATATAGCAAACGCCTTTTGACAAATCTATCGTTAATAAGCGTCTTTCAATTTAATTGATATCTTATTTTACATTAATTACAATGGTCATACAATCATCCTTCCCACCAATCCGATCGTTAAAAACGAGTACATTGTACAGTTTAAGTATTCAAATTATATTGTCTGCCCGATGCCGTTGTAATTTTTGTAAGCGAGTGTTTTACATTTATTACACAGCAATAAAAGGTTGATAGCCGCTGCGAATGCGCAACATGTGTGTCAAATGTGATGTACTGGCATCAGACGTCCCTGGCAGACGCCTGTGTTGCCTCACGCCTTGCCAAGCCGCGGGCCGCGACATCAACGCATACACGTTTCTATGGAAAACTTAATTATTTACTTTTACATAATTACACAATCAATTAATAAATACAAAAGATGTCCGGGTGCGTTAACGATCGTAATAATTAATTTGTACACCTACAGGTTGAATCACTAATCAAACCATATCCAGTTAATTTCAGATATAAAACGACAAAAACTACGAGGTAGGTCTTGGTTTAAATCCCGGCAAGTTCAGTATGATCGGCGGTGTAGTGGGGCGGTGGTACGTGGGGTCGGCGCTTCCACACCTTTACTAGACGATTTGTAATGTTTATTTTTGCGTAAATATAATAAAATGATTTTTGTAATAATATATTGGTAAAGCGTGTTGGTGCGGAAATTAGACCACTGTGGTTAGAGAGAATTTAAATATTAGTTAGCACTATACCACTTGATTCTTGAACGTGGGTTTTTGTGTTATCTTTTCGTCTCGTGTTGATCCCGAGTGACTTGAAGATATATAACGCATTGACTGTTGGATGTAATACCGATTATTTTTTAAATTAAAAAAATCATAAGAACATGAAAAATTCGGTCCCTGACTAATCAACTCTCATATCAATCGTCTAGTTGATTAGTCAGACAAATAATATTCAATTCTGTGAAAAACTTTGCGCTCTATCGAATTCAGTAATCAAATAATAATTATAAAATGACACCAAATCTCTACTTCATATTGTCTGGGTTATTACACGAATATTTCTAAACGGCTTACTACTGAACCCAACCTACGACACTAATCCGCAAGCACAATGTTGATAAAATGTATAATTCTCGGGTTCAGATCAACGTTCCTTCTAAGCCGAAGGTTGAGATGCGCGGAAATTTCAAAGGCTGCGCGGACCGATCAAATATCAATTGAGCAACTGTCTTGTAGTGCGCGCCAACCCGGAATGAGTGCGCGGAGACTTCCCAACTGCTGCGCGGCCGCGCACGCGCGCAGCTTAGAGGGAACGTTGGTTCAGATGAATAATAATTGGTTTGTGGTGACCATTTGAATATTGCTCTTGCCTCAAATTAGGTGATTTAGAACTGTCTGACTAATGAACTGGATCACTTTTAAAATCACTATTCAGTATTGAATACCTGCATGTTTATGGCCCGACATAAATTTTATTCGTGTTACAAAGTACTGGATGTAATTTTTTCACAATTGAAAGTAAGGTCGCGCGCATAAGCATTACAGCGTAACCGGTTTCGTTTTAAGATTATTATTACTGAAAATAAATCAAAACCAAATCGAGGTCTTGGTTTGAAATCTGATACGAGAGCGAGCCGCAAAAAAAAATGTCCAACGATTAATGATTCTACATTCTACCAAGGGTAATCTGCACCCAGCAATATTGTCAGGAATGTCCGAGGAAAATGCAGGCCGCGTGCAAAACATGCGCGCGTGTTTTTCAATTTCGAAATACGCGTTTCGAAAATTCAAAAATACCTGTTAATTAAGCCAAAATCGAATACATGATGTATATAAACCGCCACATCTTCAAACTATATTGTTCGAGATGAATTCAAGAACTTAAAATCTGATAGAAAGAGTTGCATCAGCCTTTCAATGGTGTATTATTAATTTAAGAATCCCGAAGTCATTTATGAAAATCACCCGTTTATGATTTTTTTTTTTTTTAAACCATGTCCGCTCCCAATGTGGAGAGCATATGGACTCCTAATGGAGTTTATCTCAACAGAAGTCTTTCTACGAGAACTGCTTGTTACTCAGTCTCTCTTTTTCCAAAGAGAGTAGGGATAGAAGGATAGGGCTACGACAAGACTAGTGATAAGCTAATCGCTCTCGATAGGCCCGCTCATAGGATAGGATGGGTGGGAGGGGGAAATTCAAGACATCACATACATCCATGCCTTCGGACAGAAATACATAAATCGATTGAAAAATCAATTTATGAAGCTGCCCGCACTGGGATTCGAACCCGTGACCTCCGTAGCGGTAGCCAACGACGTTGACCACTCGACCACACAGGTGGTTAACCCGTTTATGATTATGATAATATATTTTTTAGTGACTTGAAGTCTTTTATTATCTATGTAATATCGATTTCGATTTACTTCCCCGGTATTGCGATCCCAATTAGTCGTATTTTTGATGCTTTATTTAGACTTTATACACAATGCCGGTCTTGATTTACGGCATTTATGCAAAAATATGTAAAAAACTGCTAGTGGCATAAGACGTATTCAGAGCAATCATTTTCCTGGACTGTCACCGGGTTTGAGTCTCGAAAAGCCTCTCGGGACGCCCGAATGTCCCGGTTTACAAACCACGCTGATTATTTGGGCAAATTGGTAATCGAAAGTCTCGGAAGTGCTAAAAAAAGAAAAACAATCACGCTAGTATTTTGGGCAAATCGGTAAATTCCTGGATTTTTGGATTCGAAAGTCTCGAACGAATTCGGCAAATCGGACAAGTGTCCCCGGTTTGACTTGCAAGAAATCTGGCAACCCTATATAAAGCGAGTCCCTTGTTAGCATATTGGCAGCCCACCGCCGATATTTTCTTGTGCTAACATATTAAAAATAATATGTTAAATAAAAAAAACATTGACAGTCCCTAGCGTGGGTAATTAATTTTCACTCACAATAGGAATCATCGCTTGGATGAAATTTGACATTTGTCGTTTTTTCTTCTTTTTGAGGTTATGCAACTAGCTGTAAAATTAATAACGAGCGGGAAATCGACATAGACAACAATGGCGCCGTCAATGTATCAAAGCGTAATGTGCACGACAGCGATATTATCGTCGGACAATTCGACAAAACAGTTCGTAACGAGAGGATGTCGCCATAATTAATAATTCTCGTGACATAATCCGCCGTTAGGGTCACAGACAATGTCACAAGCCGTAAATGCATGGTCCCTATTCACAAGCCCATCATGCGCGGAGAATATGGGGGCTGTCAGGCCTCCCGAAGGGTTATTTCAAGACAGCCAAGTGTCTGTTTGATGTTTCGTATACTCTCTACTCTTCTTTTTACACGATTTTCGAAATAACACGATTCCCACAAACACAAAACATAGAAGTGCATAAAGAATTTTCTAATAAAATTAAATTTGACAGCACAAGACAGTATAACAAACAAAATGCTTCACTAGTTCCTAACACGATAGACGTGTCGTGAAGTTTCTAGCGATTTATGTCCAGTTCCTCTTAAAAGTCCCCGTATATAATCAAGTAGCGATGAGAAGTATTATTTTTTCTCAATTAAAATACATATCGACTGTGGAGAGGAAAAAGGACGTAACCCACACTTTTTTCAAAACAGCTTTATTTTCGATAATCACAAAGTATACAACATGATACACGTTTTTTCAAAAGTTTTGTCCGTTTTTCAGATAACTGGATTCCTATGAATATAATATAGCCTTTTTTGAGGCCCCTAAGGTTCAAAACTCCAAGCGCGCACCTCGTTAACTTATGGGGTAATCCACCGATTGATGCAGGGTGTATAATTTGAATTCCAGTTTGGACACCAATAAATCTGGCAAACTTAATTGAAGAGTATTTTTACGGCGAGATGTCTATGTGGCCGTCTTCGGTTCCGTTGCTCACGGATTCAAACCTATGAACAGGCACTTTCACATTTTTTTTTAAGAGTTTATTTTCCAAGGCATGGTATGAATATTTGTGATGTCTAAATTCCCAACCACGTATTTGATCCTACGAATGGATTCGAATCGTAGAAGGAATTAGTTAAGCCACTGATCCTGTCTCAGCCCCATCCTTTTCTACTTACTTTCTACATTGAATAAAGGTTGAGCGACCGAGTAACTAGCAGTTCTCCTAAAACGATGTCTGTTGAGATAAATTCTACAAAGAGTATGTATAATCCACATTTGTATCGCAGGGTGAGTATTATTCAGTGCTTATTCATAACATGACAGATGCCGACGCATCAAACATGCTGTTTCACCTTTAGAGTCAAGTAGTAATCTTTTTTTTAGCGCTAAACACTAACCGGGTGCAGTCCCGACTACACAATCACGATCTATGCGTACATTTCCATCCATCGCAAGCACTTATTTCACAGCAAGGCAGATTGATAGACCTGACATCGTTTACTAAGTTGTTTGCTCATCTCTGTCTGATTAGCATTTAGACCCAACAAAGTAATCCGAATATCTTACATCTGACAATGTGACCCCCCCCCACTTAAGCTTAGCTCTACTACATACAACCTGCATGAACCCGACGTCCGAGAAAGATAACAAAAACATTTTGTTTCTTGTGTTAAGTGCTTAATGCTTCTTATTAACAAACCGAATTATTCACCTCAGGATGCATGTTTAGATAAACCCATTCAATTCAGTTCGTGGATGTAACGCAATCGCTCCATTCATTTAATCATGCGTATTACACGCGCCTTATTTTGTTAGAATGGTTTCCAAATTAGTTCAGTATGTTAACACATTCATAAAAGTACAACATAATGTATTCGATCACTGGAATACGACAGTGAGACTGTAAACAATAATGAGTTACAGATATACGAAGGTGTCAAATCTGCCGTGCCATACCGGATGTATAAACCTTCCAGCCTTGGACGATGGAAAATATCTAAAACTACATATTATATAATATGTAGAAATATTTACTAATTTGTAAAAAAAAAATGCAATTAATTGTGCATGTATACTAACGGGTTCTAGTGAACCCTCTACCTAAAAATAAACCCAAGTATAATACAAATAAAAATACATTCTATACAATATGTTAAATGCACCATTATGCAGTTTCTTAATTATCTGTTTTCTAAATATCTAACACTCACAACTTCTTAAAACAGATTTCCTTTCATTTTGAAACTACGATTATTTAAGAAATCAGTAAATTTGTTAACAATTTACAAACAGTTAAAACTAAAAACATCTTAGATGAAATACATCTAAATTAATTACTTTAGGAATTTTTGCACCACACGTCCCAGAACATGTTCGCAGACCAAGCGAAGAAATACAAACATCCGACGACGAATCGATTTTTGTGAAAGATTAAATGGATTATCCGGTAGGATTTAAATTAGGAAATAAGTTGGTCACAGAAAATTAAGAAGAAAACAGAGAGGTGAAAGATAAAACTAAATAGAGAGACAAAAACTATTGGCGCACAATATGCAGAAAATCCTGTCAATATTCAAACTATTGCCTTACAGAATGTAAGGGCGTTGTCTTCATCGATTGTCATTGTGCATATGCCCTATAATAGTGGTAAAAAATGTGAACAGAGATAAATTAAATATGTGTACCGGTCGACGATGGGACCAGGGTTGGAGAGAAACATGTCAATTTCAATAAGGAATCACGTGACACGACAGCGACAATTGTTGCCTTACAAATGTATAAATAAAATAAAGTTAAATCAATGAACTGGAATTACAAGTAATCCACTCAACAAATGGTTTACTTTCATATTATAAATGTGCACATAAAAATTACTGCGTGTGAGAGAATTAGCTAGTTAAGTAGAAAAAGACTAGATTACATTATGTACTGATTAAAGTTGACTAAATTAAAAGATTGGGTTCTCAGATATATAAAGTGACCAAATTTAAGGGACATATCATAATAAAAACAGCGATAGAGCGAAAAATTTCAACCCACAGATTGATTAATTCCAGTTTACGGGAATGTCATTTCACACAAAACGAATGCTTCACTCAATTTTGGCTAGTTGAATAAACAACCGTCGGTGGACATACCACTACAGTCACAAACGGTTTTGGACCGCTTGATAGATGTCAGTCCGGGGATACGTGCTGTCAAGAATTCCCGCAGTAGCATACAGAAACAGTACATAGGCGGTGTCGGGAAAGTTCTATTATGTAAAACGAATAAACGCTAGATTTATACTATAGAGGCAGTGCTGGTTTTATCTATGTCCATTCCCATTCCACATAGCATGTATAACACATCGGAGTAGGCGTCGGCAACGCTTAAAGTCAACCAAAATGTGACCACTAACACGAGTTGGTGTTTTCGTTTCAAAGTAACCTTTTAGCAAATAATTAGATAAATTCCACCGAGTACAAAATTACGATATAATTTTGAACATCAAACAAAAACAAACATAATTATATTTCTTATTAATATACACGGAAATATAATTAATTCAGGGGCGTAGGTTGAAGGGGGCGTTTTTGAGAAAAGAGCAGTTTTTGTCTAAGTAATTTTGTACTCAGAGATCAAAGGTTTATTGTCATGTTTAAATGTATCAATTTATGAGCATTATTTATAAACATTTTCTTCCCTGTCAATGACAATTCAATATATGCGGGCCCCATAAAGTGCAGTACTGCTATTAATTTTTTAATATTGTACTTTATTTGCGGTATTCACTTAGTGACCGGCGGGTCATAGGTTGCCGACGCCTGCATTAGAGTAACAAACACTATAATACATACAAACAGTTTGTTTATTGTTATTCATTGGAAATTCTAACAATAATCAGTAGTTATTAACAAAACAACGAGAGTAACTAAGAACGGAAATAACTAAGTGCTGCTAAGACATGTTGTTGTTTTTCATTTGGATTGTTTTAAATATTTTACCTCGACGAAGATGTATGATTGCCGAGAGATGTGGTGATATTGAGATGCTGTTGAAATTTTCAGTAATTAAGGTGAAGTATGAAGCGTATGTTTTTGTGACGGTGGGTGACATCTATCGACTTTATCGGGATTTCAGGATGCCAGGATAAATTAGCGGAACAAATTGAAATTAGCGTAAGTATAATTGCTAAAAACCAGTCCAAAACATTGTTACATATATATTAAAACTATTTTTCTAACAGTTAGCTATCTAGGGTGCGTACAGCCACACCCTAGGATGGTGATTTGCACCTGACCGAGATGTGGCCCCCCGGTCTGAAGCTATGCGACCTCGAGTATGCCGACAACACTGTAATATTTGATAAGTCGAGGGTATTCAGGAGACAATGGCCAGAGCAACTCGTATCGCATTAGTCTTAAAGTCAACGCCTTATGGTGTTCATTTTGGGAAATCCTCAAGTTCCTGGGATTTTGGATTTGAAATTCCTGGGTTTTTATGAGAAGACTTACAAAAAAAAGTCTTCGTCTTTTCGTTTCGGTCCCGAAATTCCTTATAACACTTCCTACTTCAATAACAAAACAGGTATTGGGGCCACGGAAAAATAAAGACACTTAAAAAGGGTCACCGGCCCAAAAAAAAGTTGAGAAACACTGATCTACAGTGACTATTGGACCCGGACTATCTTCTGACGAGCTTGGGGCAAATCATCAAGATAATCAACGGTTTCAGGTACTTGGGAGTACACATAATGGGAAATAGCAGCTGCGTTAAGAGATAGCAATCCGATTAGGGATGGTTGAAGCAACCTTTAACTTAATGCGGAAAGTTTAGGCCTCACGGTTGTACTTGATCAGAACTAAGTTCCTTTTCAACGCATGCGTTTTGACAGTACTGCTTTATGGTTGTGAGTCATGGTACCTTATAAATGCCCAGAGTAGTCGTACACTGTACTGCGCATTGAATACTAGGAGTACGGTGTTTGTAGGGCGACCAGTAACACCCTAGGATGGTGATTTATTTTCAAGAAGCTTTTTTAACAATAATAATATTGAAAAAATAAATAAACTAACGTTTTAAATTGAACAATATTGCTCTCCCTTTTTTATGTTTTTTCTATAGAGTTGAATTTAATTCCATCAATTACCAAGAAGATTTTAAAAATCAACCAATTTTAAGGAAACATAAGACCTTAAATTTACTTTTGAAGTAATAAAAATTGCTTTCTATCGACTGAAAGAGGGTGGTGCTCTTAATGGAAACATTCTCTCATTTTAATTGCTGTAAATGTATTTTCTTCATGTTGAATGTATAAACATGGATGGAAAAAAGAATGTTGGGGAGATGTCGAAACTGTAATATAATTGTTCTGGAATTCAATAAACAATCCATTGTAACTTTAATAATATTTCCATTACTCAATTTATGCCGTTCGCTGTATTTTAGCTTTTGGCTGAGATTGTTTCGAGAAGAGCGATTCTTGTTTTTTTTATTGCTTTCCGTGAACTCTTGTTTATAAAATGGAGACTCAGATGTCTGTATTAATTTGTTTTGTTGTATCCGCTGTACAAGTGTGCGTCGCTTTTTTATTGCAATCAATAATGATTGCGCAATTGTATTTATGAGGAAACTGATTATAATTTTTACATTGTATTTTTTATTGAAACGTGAATACATCAAAGCTACAATGCAACACTAGAGTCAAAGGTTGAGATTATAAATTATTGTTTTGCGTTCTTCGACAGACAATGTATAATAAAATTAATATTGTGTCTTAAAGGCGTATTTACTCGTTCGTCTGGCCAATATATGGACAACTAAATTATGGCAAGGTCTGAAGAATCAATAATAATACGATGATGAACTGCACCATTTGTAATACGGTGCAATACTTTCTTCGCAAAGGTGCCGAGGTTGCTTTGGGAAAGCTTTGTCTAGAATAACAAGAAGTCCTAGAAATAAAAAAAACGGATAGACCCTCCTTCGCACTCTCACCAATCACAATTGAAATAAGAGCCCATTTATATGTGACTGATTTTAATGCAGAAGAACAAGGATACACAAGTGGAGAGAAACTAATATGCTTTTCTCAGAAGGGTTGATAGAGGTAACTGATCAACGAGGGATCGCATCGAGATAAAGGGCGATTAGCCTTTTAGCTGCCGTAGATAATTGATAGTAATTACCTAGCACGCCGGCTATAATTTGCAACTTAATTAGTTATCGCCGAGATAACTCGTCTCTGGCGTGTTGAGCACGAAAATTTTTACGAGATATCTCGTCTGTGGCAGCCATCGAGTTGAAGAAGAAAAGCAATTCATAAATTGGGCAGTAGAGCAGTTATATGATGAAAAAAATTAGCGAACATAGCCGCAATTATTACATACCAACGGTAAAAAAGAAATACAAAAATTATGTCATATTATGAGTATTAGAGACATCCCTTAATAAGTATATCTAGGTCTTAAAAAATCAAAATAGCTCTACAGGAATTTGAAATTATGACACCAAGTACTGAGCAACTCGAGCAACTAAAGTGAAGTGTTGTCCGAAACGAAAAGACCATAATGGTATCCTATTAAAGGCAAAAGATCTCAATTCGTAAGCTCTTCCATTATTCGAAACGTATTCTCATTTTGAGGAATTTTCACACAACAGAATACTCCCTACAAGGGTGTCAAGTCAAAGCGGTTGGTGTTGGGTACAACGTTGAGCACCCTCGGGACTGTAGTTATGAATGTATACAAGGATATGTATTAAGGTACCTACAGACAATTATTAGAAATGTATTAGCTGTGAAATTGAACAAAAAAAAAAAACATGCTTGAGGAGGTATACACTAACACTTCGGAAAGCGAGGATCTATTATCCTGGTGGCGATTTGTCGGTATATTTCAATAGTCTGAGGTGAGGAAATAAATTTGAAAGGCTGCGGATTGATTCCTATCGAATGGAAGACAGTTAATGATGCTTCCCGAAAGGGATAAACACGTGTTATAAATCTGCCGGCTAAATGGCCCAATGTCAAAAACTGACCAAAGTGAGTTAAGCCTTTTCATACGGTTATACTGTGATTTGTATCGATTCTGCGACTTGAAAAGGACCAGTCCTTTTGTTAGTTTGTAAATGTCCAATCTCCAATGCCAATTGAACATAAATAAAAGAGATTAATAAATCTAAGGATTGATTGACGTAAGACATTTTGGAAGACTTTAATTAACAGGATTTTAGAAATAAGAATGGTAATAAATCACCTGGATTTTTTTTGACATAGGACATTTTAGCGTCACGGATATAAGTCACATAAATAAGTGATACTAAAAAAGCTTTATATAGAAGAATATGAGATATAAAGAATTTGTGTTTTAGTAAAGGAAATTAAATATTTGAAATATGTACTTTTGAGCATACACATTTATATAGTAAGAGAGAAATGAGAAAGATAAAAATATGTGACACTGAATGGGAATAATAACCCGACAAATCGCCATAACACGGCACCCGTAGACATATAAAAAGGTGTGAGGGGTTGATGCCACTACAGGGTGGAAGGGTACACACACTAATAGTTATCTTTATGCGGCAGAGAGGGTGCCTAGAGCACCGTTCCCGCGCCACGCTTGCACGCATTGCTTATGTGCGTTCGGCGGTACCTCGTCACGGGACTGCTCGTCCGAGTCTCCCGACAGCCCCTGGCTCTTGAGGATGGAGTAGATCTTCACGTAGGGCGCCTTCAGGAGCTGATGGTCATCATTTTCACACGACATTACATTTTAAAATGTGTCTTTCTTTTGATATCGGGTGACATTTTCATGACAGTCAGTGAATGAATGGCGCGTCTGATGATTTCGCATGACACGTTGATTTTTGTGATAGCTGCATGAATGGTTGGTTCATCATTATGATCCAGATTCCAGTAAAATGTATTTTTCATTTGTGAGTGACATGTCTGGTGATTTGATGATTCATGAATGACATATTAATGACGTGATGATTTGTTAATGACACGTGGTTCATATTGGTTTTATGCAAAACATCATATTTTGTTATTAAATTTGAAACAGCTTGCTTTCAGTGATTTATCATGAAATAAAATTGTCACTTAGATCATTCTAATTGATATCCATTCATGGCTTATTATGATACGTTATATTTTTTTACGATTCTTCAATGCAAGATTAATTGAATATATTTTTTCCGGTGATAAAATGACGGTAATAGGTTTGAAAAACGATAGCATTTTCAAGTAATAAAAAATTCTTCTTCTTTCTCCAGTAAAGAATGTGGAAAATCAAATATGACTTTTGATTATTTTGTATTAATTGAATCAAACGTTATAATAAACATCTTTCAGACGGCGTCAATCAACACGGCAATCCGCCATTTCTTCACGATTTTCGACGGGGAATCCTAGAACCAATGACGGTGAAATGAAGATGAAGTCGATCCTTAATGGAACTGGCGACGGTTGATGAATGATTGGATGGAGACGTGTGACGGTGGGTATATAATGATTTCTTTTATGCACCATTACAATATTTATGTTCAATATTACGGCAATTCTTACATAAATTACATAACGAGCATTTAGACTCCTTCCAATTGTTTCATTTATGTAACAATTGACCCAGTTAACAGCAAACATCATAAAAATTATAATACATAATGGAAAGTACAGAATAATATTTATTACTTATTATAAATATGTGAAGGCAAGTACCGTATTTGATAATTCCAATTACAGGGCAGCGTCACAATTTGACAGTTGAAATAAACATAGTTTTACCAATTTATAGAATTTCCTGGAAGCACCGTAGACTAATGCTTGATCAGGATAAATGGCAGAAAAATTCCTGAATAATCCAAAATGGATAACTACTTTTAAAGATTTGAATATTTTAACAAATTATTTCGTCATATAAATGTATGATAATATGATGAATAAATGCAATTTCAACCGTCAAAATAATAGAAAATCCCGTTACTCTAAGGAATTTCTTCATATTTACATAATTTCATCTAAACACATACAGGAAATACATTCAAAAGTATAAGGTGTTCGGAGAGTCATAAGTATAATGCCTACTGTGGTATGTCATTTTAGTTTGTAATATACTTATGGACATATTAAATAAAAAGGCCTGAATGTACCAATTGATTACGAATGTGGCAACTTTGTCGTTCAGTATCATAAATGTGTCATTACAGATCTGTTATAATTCAAGCTAAATTTTAATACAAATACTTTGCAAAGTTCAGAAAGTGTGTTTTACTAAATTTAAGTAACAGCAAGATGTCAACAACGTTTGGCTTATCCACGTAAATGGTCGAATGTGTCGATTGTTACTTAGTGAATTAAATTTGGGCAAACTACCTATGTTTGTCAATTATTTAAACATTTAATGTTGAAGTATAGAATAAATGATGAGAGATGAGTGTTTGTTTCCATACTGTATAAAAATTAAACTCTGTTTAAAATGAGTATAAAAAAGAGCGACTTTTTGTATCAATTTAATAAAGCCGTCAAATTATTTGACACAAACAATGAATTATACGATTTGTATGTTTTTTTAGAATCGAGAATTTATTGCATTACAACACTATTATTACATCAGCGTTAGTTAAAGTCTTATCAAATGACGGAATAATGACACGCTGTGTATTTTCAAATTCACAACACAAATGCAATGTTCACTTTCGAACACAGATTTGTAAATAAAATAATTAACCACTTGAATACCAAGCGGACACAGGTGTCCGCAACATATACAAGCAAACACGGATGTCCAAGCCATTTAAAAAATCAAATACTTGGTATTCTAATAGAATATAAGCAATATTTTGATGAATATGTGTAGTGCTATCTATACTGAGTCAATATAGGTTTTTAAAATATCAAATTCGAGTGTATATTAGGCAAAATTATTAATGATTTATTTGCGCGGAATTCAAACGGTTAAATTAGGGCGTGTCTGTACATAAAAAGGATTACCTATATCAAACTCGGTAGTCAAATAAAAGAAAAATATATTCGGAAGTATGAAAAAGATCTACTAATACGAATAAACATTGAAATCTTTCATAACTCAAATATGATGGTCAGCTTCAGTTATCATGTCGTCGAGTGTAAATTGTACAATTCGATGTCAGTTGGTAATAGAATTGTCACTTGTGAAAAACAATATTAAAATGGGTACATACCTCCCAGGACTCCCTCGTCAGATCACCCATATCACCTTGGCTGTCGGAGCGCTCGCCCTGTAAAAAAAAGTTATGTCAATTCATCCATTGCCATGATCTATTTTTTGTGTGCCTATTATCGAAACATAAAATTTTAAATATAAAATTAAATTTGATAACATTATTATTCAACTTGTTCAAGTAATATTAGATATTTTCAGTTGACAACGCTCGCAATGAGCGAAACCCGTCCCGACCTTTTTAATAAAGTGGAACAAAGTACAGTAAAACCACCATTTACACTAAAGTCGGGACAGTGTAATTAGGGGTAGTGTAATTGGGGAAGTGATTTGGTTTTTTCCGTAAAAAATACAAAACTAAGATTTCCCTAAGTTTTGCAAAAAAAAAAGGATGAAATATTTAGTTTCCAAGTGATAAAATAAAAAGCGCGCCAAAATCCAACACAAAGACAGTCGCCCGGCTACACGTGTACAGCCTGGCACGTGTTGAATACACAGACGCTAGCCAACATTTGACTGTATGCGCTGCACAGACGACCATCTCGAAGCAACGACAATGGAATGCGACAGTGCAATTGGGGGATTTGCGGCGAATATTTCAAGCCAGCGCGTAATTCAGGGTAGTGTAATTGGGGGTTCCACTGTACAGAGGAGTATTGTGTTTTTATTAATAATAAAACTTTCATAACTGGGATTCGAAAACCCATGAACGCCGTAATCAAAGACAACGGCATTGTCTGATGTGTCATTGAATACACATTAATTATAATAAGCACTGTTTGATTACACACCTTATCGCCGGGAGTGCCGACTTCGTCGTCCCAGAGTTCAGTATCGCTGTCGACTAACGTGTAGCCGCGTTCAGTCACATCTCCCAGCTCCCCGTACAGCTCAGGTACCCAGTGATTCAGGAATTTGTACAGGTCATCCACTCTAAAAATTACAATTATTTATTTTTTAAAATGGAAGAAAAAAGAAATCAAAGATCTCAAAATTGGGTTGAATTAAACAAAAAGGAAAAGGAAGATTTTAGATATTTTAAGTCATGAATGTGAATTAGTCCAAAATATTCCTCAAAATATCTAACTGTAATTCGAAGTAGTTTATGTTTTATTTGCATTGCTATCACTATAGAAACCCACCTGCATCATCAGCTCTCTTTCTCACAAACGTGTCATAATTTGACGCTAGGTATAGTTAAGGTTGTTATTTGTAGAACATATCGTTCTCACCGATTTCTGGGCACGCTGAACCAGTACTCTGGTCGCATTCGTTTCCTGCCGTACGACATGAGGGGGGTGGATCTCGGCACGGCTCGGTCCGTAGGCCGACCCATTCTCAGTCGCAGGTAGAGAGGGGGATCGTCGCATGATCTTGCTGGCCTCGGTATGAGTTCTGGGAAAAGAAAAAGACAAATAAAACAAATGAAGAAGTTGTCTTTTCTTCTCTCAATTTTTTTTTCATTATATTTTATTAATTTGTTCAACATATTGATTATTAGTTCATTTTCTTGGATACTTAGGACATTGCATGCTTAATAATAAACAGGCGTGTCTAGATTTCCACATTTATAATATAGTTTTACTGAAATTTTCATCATTGGGGATTGTTGAAAATAAAATTAAAATGTCCAAACATTTTACATTATTTTCAAGGATCTTGTTCCCAAATATGTTAATTTCAGTAAAACAGCCATATCTCATAGCTGTGAAAATCTAGACACGCCCGTATGTTATTAAGTATGCGACATGTTTGATCATTTCGACTGTGGAAAGGCAAAAGGACTTAATCCACAGTTTTTTTCAGTAATCACAATGTCCTAAGAACTTGATACACGTTATACAAAAATGATGTAAGCTGCAAATGCCGAATTAGTATTTAACCTTAACTTTTATGTTTGAAAAAAGAAGGGCCTGTGAAAATTGCAACCAGCAAAAAGGACTTTTACTCAAATTAATATGAGATTAAGTCAATTAAACACTAGTTTACAAATCTTTGTGCACTTGAAATGCCGTATATGTATTTAATTATTTGCCTTTAGCCCAAAATCACTAAAACACGTCCTTTGTGCCTTCTGTATAATTTGTTTTGTGTGGGTTGCGTCCTTTTTCCTTTCTACAATCGATCGTGAATGAAATAGTCGTGAATCGAGAACTATAAGGTTCTAAGTGTAAATCGTTAGTGAAAAAAATGTCACAATGATGCAATCTTCCAAGTAGCATTATCGGTATTCATCGTAACTCTTGTTTCTCGGACAATCTACACTAAGAACCTTGTAGTTCTCGGGTCGCGTAGTGTTAAAGGGTGTCAACTTCCAAAACTCACTGTCGAACGAAGCAAACAGTTCAGGCATATCATCGACGGAGACCATGCTGCGGTAATCCAACCGCGGCGGCTGTGAAACGGGCGGGGGCTTCTTCCCGTCAGACTTGCCAAAGCCTCCATAAGAACTGCGTCTAAAGCACAAAACAAAAATCACAATCAAAATCGGTAATGCGTCATTGATATTCAAAACTATAATTTGAATTGAATACGAAATAAAAACATCAATATAAATATCATTGTCGCATTGAAAAGACTAGGAAGAGTGAAAAGCTCTTAGCTCCACAAAGGATTTATGTAAAATTATGTACAGTATTTTTTGTCAGAATACAAAAGAATTAAACAAAAATTACATAATTTCTTTGATTGATTAAAACTGTTTTAAAAATGTACACATATATGTAAATGCACTGCAATTTCGCTTTGCAAGACTTTTGGCAGTCACATTATTTTGCTATCAGAAAAAAAGATAAATAAATCCGTCAACATAGTATAATATTGGCTATAAAAAATCATATTTATCATATTCTCTTCGGTGTATTGACGTCAATGACACAGCCTGTCCATAGATGGCTGCCTCAATTATTTAAAAGAAAATAGCTCACCGCTAAATTCGCATTAAACATATCCATCGTCAGGTGTTTACTGTGTTAACACGAAGGACATCTAAATTCTGGTGACATACCATGTTTAGTTGCAACGATTTATTTTAACAAGTGCCAACTTTGGTGCCAATTGGTAGTGATATTAATTTGATAATACTAGATTACTCAGTTCAGTTTACATTGTCAACTGAATAAACTTAAAGTAAACTGTCAACGGTAATTTGTCAAGCGAAGCCTATCTTGGTATTATCGTGTTTTTATAGAGGTTTGTTTTTCGAATCAACAACACTTTTTCCAGCGACAGCCAATTTGACGGCTGAGTTGATTTTTGCTCGGTTTGGTTTGCCATTTCACCATTACGCCAGATCATAGCTGGCAAATTGTGCAAATTTATTTCTTCGAAAACGATGCTGGCCAGAATGTTACAGTCAAGGGAAAGCGTTCTATACCCATATTACTGACATTTTTGTTCCCTTATTGAATGGCAGTAATGTGGAAGAGCTCTGGTTTCAACGAGACGGTGCAACATTCCACAGTTTGGCTGTCGCTGGTAAAAAATGATGGTCATTCAATAAACAAAGCCCTAAAAAACATAATTAACATTTTGAAAATTAATTTATTACAGTCGTTTAAATACTTTTTTTTTGTTTAAATGCTGATCAAAATATGGTAAAAACGCTGACTAAATAAGTCGCATTGCTTACTTTGAAAACGTTGCGTGTTAAATTCACTTAGAGGCAGTAAAAACATTCATCAAAATATCTTTTGCAAACATTATACGAGAATTAAAATTTGGTGCAAATGATTAAAATTTTAGATCTTTTAATCGTAAAAAGTAAGTGGGTTTGCTAATGTACTAAGAATAATAAATATACATACACGTAAATATTACAATGGACAAGCAATTATTATTGAAGAATGATTTGCATAAGCCACACCCGGGTGCCATTGTTGTCAAATGTCTTTTATTATAGTGATGAGTTGGCACATTTTATACACAGATATTGTTCATGAAACATTCACAAATAACGCGATAATATAATGGAAAATAAAAACAAAATAATTAAAAAAGCTCACCGCAATAAAGGTTACTTCAGATTTTATGTGACTTGTGTCCCTTTGCACACTCAAGTCACAGATTCAGATGTCGGCAGCAATACGAAAAATACAATTGATAATTTTGACCAATATTAAGTGCCATTTTCTTACACGTAATTAAAAAAAAAATATCTGGGCACTTGTGTGGTTTATGCGTATCGTTCGTTCAATAATGATTACTCTATAAGACATCATAGTAATTGACAAGTTCACTAGTACTTATCATGTTCTTTCACGTACCAGACACTTTGGCATAGATTCAAAATGGCGTATTTACAAAAACATAGTTTTATCACTGAAGCGTGTTTATCACTTTAGGAGAAACATTTTGGATCAAATCGTATTTACAATCGGTTTGTTTCATTGTTTACGATGTCCGCGTTTAATGTAGATAAAACAAACATCTAATGGATCATCTAAACAGAAAAATGTTTCATGAGAACCAATTGTCATTATTTATCGCTTAACGAGTTGTAGAGTTGTCAAGCAATAACACGTCTCCGACCACTGCTTAAAACAGGACATTTTAGCAATTTGAAAACACATTTTTTTTTAGTAGGATTCAAAGTTATTAGTTTTTTTTCGAGCACGACTCCAGTTAAAACAGTACGACTCCACAGCTTTGATTTTTTCCGAGAGAGTAAAGATGGAAAGATTGTGCTAGATCGTGACATTAGTCATTATTTAACTATTAAGTTAGATAATAATTGCTATGTCAGATTTTAGGATAGGTTGGATGAAATCGACTTACAAATGTGTTCATTCTGGTATTCAAACCCACTGGACATCGAAATCAAAAAATATCACGCTAACAACTCGGGTGTAAGCTAAGACATTAGTTTATTAATGTAAAAAACAACGCTCATTCCGTCACGCGATAAATTCAATTTCGATTAGATGAAATAAGAGGGTTCAGTGATGAACGCATAATTTCAGAGACTGAAATTTTGTATGCGTAAAAAATTATCACTACGACCTGTGTTTTATATTCAGATCTTCAAGAATTACGCAATAAGCTAGGTAGGCAAAAAGCGAATGGAATATTTCGTAAGTAACAAAGGTGAGGAAGGAAAAATAAATTGTTCAATCAAAAAAGAAGCTCGTATTATCGTACATACACCATTTTGAACCATCCAAAGTTGTGTCTTATAAGTAAAAAGACATACAAGATACATTATTCTCTACGACATTGATATTAAACATATGGTACCTAAGGATTCAATTTAAGAAATAATACACGAGACATTTTTATAAAACAATAACATTTAAAAAAAAAAAGAAAAACAGACGAAGCTAGAAGAGACCAATTAACAAGAGGTGGTGTGTTGATGATAATTATCGGATAAATGTCGGTGCTTTGGTGATTAATATGACACATGCTGAAAACAAAATTAATTATTATGGTCGTTTTGTATATCATGATACGTTTGCCGGACATTACGTAAGTTCAAAAATGTCACATCGACATTCACGATTGAGTGTCAGCAGGAAATCTTAAGCGATCGCGATGCTACGTTCAACTGTCAAAACCGCTTAACGAAGTCATTTTAACAGGTAGTCATTAGTAGCTAAAATATTTCTAAATTGACAGCTTTTGAAGTCAGAAACTACGATTGTATCTTAGCATGTTTTGGTGATTATTTCCTACTCGCCAACAGTTTAAATCAGTGAAACTCAACCTCCGGCCCGGCCCATTCAGATCAATAACAATCATACCAGATGCTTTTTCAAATATCTGGTATTGATTGTACAAAAATTGATGTAAACAAATGAGTGTTTTGGATTTACTTACATTTATGTTACGTCACTATATTTTTTTTTTTTTTTTTAAATCCATGTCCACTCCCAATGTGGAGCATATGACCTCCTTATGGAGGTATATTAACAGAAGTTTTTCTACGATAACTGTTTGTTACTCAGTAGCTCAACCTCTCCTTTTTAAAGAGAGTAGTAGGGATATAAGGATGAGGCTAGGACAAGACTAGTGGTTAAGTAATCGCTCTCGCTACATCCATGTATTAAAGGATGAGAAAGGGTGGGAGGGAATTTTTAGTCATCACAAACACCCATACCTTCGAACAGAAATCGAAAAAATGCAGGACTCAAACCTGTGAGATCCAGCACGGAAGCCAACAATGCTAACCGCTGCGCCACAGGATCCGGCTTATATGATGTATAATATGTGGCATATTTAGGTATAACTATGCAATGTACAAAAACCAGCATGCGGTCCGGACGAAAAAAAGGTTGAGTATCATTGATGTAGATGCTTGGCTGTGCTCAGCACTACAGAATAATTATTTTTTATTGATGAAATCATGCATTCAATTCGTAAAACTCCATTATTGTAAATTAGAAAAGATTTAGCAATTTACTAAGATCTACATAGTTTCGTGTTTAAATTTTGCTACTTATTAATACTGATTTCATAACAACCGGCTCATATATTATAATATACAACACAATTAATAAAAAACACAAAATAGCAAATGTCATATTGAATTCGATCCATATTTCTTCAAGTAGAATATTTTTATAGCAGGCAGGCCACACAAGACTGCAGTCATGTAACAGTGTTTTTTTTAAAAACATATTGAAGCCCTTGCCATCTTTCCTGCACTAAAGTTATTCAACGCCCCTCTGAATATATATATTGACTGTAGAAAGGAAAAAGGTTTTTTTTGATAATCACGATGTATCAAACTTGATACACATTCTATCAAAAGGATGCAAGCTGCAAATGCCGAATTAGTATGTAAATTTAGGTTTTAAGTTTGAAAAAGATGACCTTGTAAAATATAAAAACCAAGAAAAAAGACTGAAATAAAGGTTTTTCCTAGACAATTTCTTTAATTAACATTAGATTATGCCAATTAAACACCAGTTTAGAAGTCTCCGTGCACTTCAAGGTTGTGTATAATTCATAATTTGCATATGGTCCAAAATCATCAAAACACGTTTTTTGCGCTTCCTGTAAAATGTCTGGGTTACGTCCTTTTTCCTTTCCACAGTCGATATATATCATGCGATATACACATTCAAATACTAAAGATATTAAAAATGCGGCCTCCGTTAAACTAAAAACTTTAAGATTTTACTCTTGTTCGGTATCACGATCAACTTCAACAAAAAACAAACACGATAATGCAACTCGATAAAGAAATATTGACCAATATGTTATTTGCAATTTCGGCAGTGAACGATGGTATAAAAGAAATGTTTCGATGATGTGATGGTGATTTGAAGCACATTCAGAAGAGGACGACCAAGACACAAGAGAGCTGTACATTGAATGATAATTTGTCATAATATTCATAAGAAATACGGTTAGGACACATAAAGATACAAGCCTATTCTAATGTTCGTCTATCACTCGGCCGGTAACGGTGGCAATATTTTCCTACGTATTAAGCAAGTTTGTTTGAAAATTAACATTATGTAATACGTAAAATAGATAGTTTTTTGTTCATTGTTTTGTTTAACTTGCAACTCGTAGGAATTTAAATTTGATTTACTTTTGGTTTGAGTAAGAAGTCATTGGAATTATTAATTTTGAGTAAATCGGTGGTGTTGAATATTTGCGTGCATTCTCTTTTTATTGTACTATATTCATTTTCTATACGTAGCTTAAGACCATCATACGAGCACCTCCCAATCCAGACACCCGCCAATTTCTTCCTCATAGCAGAGTCATGCAACGTATGAGGCCCCAGCGAAAAGAGGGGCTCAAATTTCTACATACTCAATATAACAAATTAATTAAGGAAGGCCTTGTGTGACATATGCATGAGGGCCTCAAATTTATAGCTACGCTTCTAGAGGTCCCATTATCTGACGATTGTCCATAACGTCTGAATCCCAGCGGTTGGAAAAAGAGGCAGGCAGAGTTGAAGCTTTCAGATTGTAATGCAAATGTTGAAAAAATGGCATTCGGGTAATTCCGCTGATAAAGTAAATAGTTTAATCAATAAGATTGTGTTTTGAAATGGATTTGTTTGTTTTCCCAGATGACATAGTGCATGATAGGAGAGAAATGTTTTTTACATTAACAACTCTTTTGAGATAACATTATTTGCCAGACTGCAACCATTTCCATCAAAGTCAATTGATTGAAGTGAGAAACATTTAGAGCTCAATTTTTTATGCTTCTGTTCTTTGTTACCATTTTGTGATTTTTCTCACTGCCTATTTCTTTAAACCAGTATCAGTTGCACCAATATCTTCTTCTTTTTTCATGAGCAGATAGTTGACAATAAACATTTTCTGATAAACGAGATAATCAGGCAAAAATAATTATATCCACGATTCACAATTATCCACACTCCCTTAACTTCCGCCCCGGTTTTAAATAGTGGTGGTGGGGTTTACATCTCCAGATAGTAATTTTAAGTCTACCGAGATTCTTAGAGAAAGTGCAGGACATCGCTGAGTCAGTTAGTTTATTGAAATATATATAATAAAAACAAAAAGCCGAGTGACGGACACAATAAGAAAGACTTGTATCTAAATAACTAACTATAGTAGAGAAGTGATGATACACCAATAGACAATATTTATCAGAAACTGTATAAATAACTGATGTGACCATATTACGTTCAATTGTGTCAATTGAACAATTTTGGATTGATTGCGTATTTTTAAACCACCATTATATGCATTGCCGTGGTTGTTGGGTTCGGTTGCAGAGCTCGCAGGTTCGAATCTCAGTGTGGACAGTTTTTTCAATCAATTTATGGAATTCTGTTTGAAGGCATTGGTGTCTATAAAATTCCCTCCCATCACCTATCCGGTATTAAAAATGGGGCAAACTTAACCCTACCCTATCCCTACTCACTCAAAAAAGAAAAGTTGAGCAACTGAGTAATAAGTAGCTTATTTAAATCAAATTCGGTTGATGTTTCATAAGAAATCTTTATACTTCAAGATGGAATCTCATCGAAGAAGTAGTTGTAAAAGAAATACTTGTTACTGAGTCGCTGAACTTCTTATATTCAGAAAGAGTGAGGATAGAACGGTGGGGTTGGGTTGGACAGAACTAATGATAAGCAAATTGCTCTCAATACAAATTAGATGGGTGGGAGAGATTTCAGATATCACAGAGATTCTTGTCTTCAAATGAAAATCAATTTATGAAACTGTCCAAACTTAGATTTGAGCCTGTAAGCGCTACAACCGAAGCCAAGAATGTTGAGCCTGGCAGGTAATTATCACTGATTAAAACAGGGTGTCTTCCCTAAGAATAATTTCGTAATAAAGGATATCTTTTGTATTTTTTAAACGTTTCAAATAAACGAAAATTCAATTGTATTACTCTCGACTATAATTTCAGACGGCCATCTGCCAGTTTATAATTAACTTCCAGTTGCATGTCGTAAGATAAAACTGAAAATAAAAGTTAAATTGGTCAAAGAACCTGGCCTAGAAAGCTTTTGACAAAATGCAGACCAACTTTACAGCACGGCAACTGTAGGCTTGGTTAGTAACCCTTTTCGCAATCAATGCAAAATACAAGAAACAGTTAAATATACAGTAAACGATCAATAAAACAGTTAAATAGACACGTAAACAACGATATAAACATACAACTGCTCTGTGGGGCAATAGCTGTCAATAGTATTGTTACAATTTGGCGACATACCCCGGCAATGGGAACACACTGTCGTGCGGACCTTCCTCGGACGGGGTTTTGCTCAAGAACAAGCCCGTTCCCAGCTCCACCAGATTCATTGGGGAGCTAAACCCGTGGCGTGTCATGTTGGGTTGGGATGTTTCATGAGTGAGCGCACGTGAAAATGATCGGGCGACATTTCGATTTTTGTATGTACGGATTTGGGATCGGAAGAAATAAATGTAATTCATTTTGTGACGTTTTCCCAGCCAGATGTATGGTGAGATTGGTAAACATGATCAGATGGTGTTTTATCGGGAAGTTTATGTGGAAATGGCATTACATGATTGATTTGTGATTCATTGCGTATGAATTATTGATTGAACAAAACAATACAAATAATGAATGTTTTTTAAAGATAATGTTTTAGGTTACAAGTGAATTTTAAATGATTCAAATGTATTTTGGTTCCATTTTAAGACAAGGTTAGGTTGAGTTCATGTAAAGCAACAAGGACACATTTTTGTAAAGTTACGTTATAAAAAATTCAAGCGTGATAATAAGAATGGTTTTATAAAACCAAATGCAAGGTTAGGTTAATTGGTGTCAAATTACATCAAAAATTTTGCATTATATCCGAGAGGTAGCGTTCAAAATCACACACCATCGATAGAAAAATAGAAGGTAAGGTTAGGTTATATTAGGATAGTTTACGATTGATTGTTTAATGAATATCCAGGGGTAAATTTAGTGGCAGATCCCACAGGAGGCAGTGTAACATTGGATGAATGAATAATGTGAGAGCGAGGGGGGCAGTGTCCGTAAAATAATAAAATTGAAATAATATTATTCAAAGTCCGATCCGAGGGCGAGCATGAACAGACAAAAACAAAACACAGCGCCGTCAATAAGACTGTAAACTGACAAATGGCAGACATCTTAAAATTATCAATATTAGCACACAACACAAAATGTCCGACGCTGTAAATAGAAGTATTGATTATATTATAGTTATAATGTCAGAATAGATCACTGAAAAATCTCTAAATTGATAACTTTATCATAACACTGGTAGCGTTACCGGGTGTGACACGTGCCACACATAAGGTTGAGAGCCAAAACATGTGTCACAACTAGTTGAATAACAAAGTTAGCAATTTTAATTATTCTTATCTTATTCTGTAGAAATTATTTATTAGAGTAATGTATCATGGACTGATTGTTTATGGTAAATAATTATTGTCACATATTTAAAACAAATTGTTTTTTAGTATAGGTTTGATTTCATTAAAACATTTCAGACGAATTCAGTGTCTACTGTCCTGTCAACCATTTGCACCCAACAACGCTACACAAGTACAAGTTGAGTGATGTCAATTTGGAAACAGAATTTAAGAAGTGGTTGCAAAGGGTCAAATGTTTAAAGCTCGTTTTCAAACAATATATATAAAAATTAACATTATACATGTATTTGATTTGCCGCCACAGTAGTGACATTTGAATGGAATGGATTTCATCAAAGATTGACTAATTTAAAATATTGATCATGGTAATAAAAGCCACATTTATTTAATACTAAAATAGTGGATCAACTTTCAAAAACAGTTTGTATTCATATGTTTGGAAGTGTGGAAGTCCGATATAAAACAAACAGAAAAATGTGAAAATAATTCTTACTAAGAGATTTCATTGAATTCTACATTGTGTATAAGTTATAAAGACTAACATTTTTTAATTTTAATTAATTTTCAATATATCGTCAGCATAATGGCAGAAGGCGTTAAGCAAAGATCTGACTATTTTGAGTTACGAATGCAGATAGATAGATTTTAACGCGCTGTATCTTCTGAATAAACAATTTCAGACATATTCCAAGTATATTACATAATTTCAACAAAATAAAAATCAAATCTATTCCGTTAAAAGTTATTGCCAAAAATAACTCAACCTTCGAGTTCCTATGGAGTGGGTGCATTCACATTGCAAAATTCTTCATATTTCAACCAATTCACTAAATACAAATAATATATAGCTAATATTTATTGTAAACTTCAATGATACCTTAATAAATGCAATGCAAATATTACACAAATTTCTCTGGGGTCACCTTGTACCCCTTCGTCCCTAAATCCTATTTTCGACGTTTTGGCACTCAAGTGTCAAAGTTTTTGAATATGTCGATCGAATTTAACAAAGTAGTTGAGAAGATAAGTAATAATTATAGTGCATAAATAGAGATGTTAAAATTTCATGATCATCGAAAATTATGACTATCTCAAAGCAAGGTTTTCTGACTTAACGCCTTCTGCCGTAATGGAGACGATATAACGATATGAAGACTTTGGTATTCCACAAACAGTATTTCATATCGTTTGTAGAGACCAATATGTATGTAATATTATATTTTAACCACTGTTTAATCTGTTAATAATCCTTTCTGTTCAAATAAAATTGATTAAAAATAAATAGCAAATGCTCGATTTGCATAACCAGAACTAGGAATAAGAATAAAAATTGTCAATATTGACCTATTGAAGACTTTGGAGAACACACTTCCGGAGTTATGGCTGTCGGCTGATGTCGGCAAGGAGTCGGCTTGCGATCCTCCTGAGCTGCTTCCGCCGCCTCCGCTACCCGATGCGCTGCCCCCGGTTCCGCTGTCTGTCAGACCTTCCATCCAGGATAGAGGGTACGAGAGGCGTTTCAACATCTGAAACAAAGCACATTGGGTTTGATCAATCTCAATTTGCAGACGGAATTTTTATGATATTTAATGCGACATTTCCTTTCAAATGTACGAAAGACTTTTATATCTTTATAGAGGGCTTATTCTCAAAAGACAGCACGTTATGATTGGTGTTAAGAAGCTAGCTGTTTTAAAATCATTGCAGGTTTCATCGTCATGGGTTGTACGGCACGGTACAGTACGGGTTGTAAAACTATGGCACTGCTTCAAGCTTTTGGGGTGTGGTTTTATCGGCGTACAATGAAGATTTTCTGAGCCAAGAAGTTGACAACTCAAAATGACGATCAAGCGCCAGTAAGACGCTTACTTAAGCAAAATAATCCTCGCAAGTCTTCAAGTCTTTCATTCAAACATACCTTGCTCTTCTTTTCGCCTTTGGTTTCATCAGCTTTAATCTGTGGAGTTGTTTCGAGTGAGAAAGAGACGGCCGTCTGTTTCCTGACCCTCTCTTCAGAGGAGCTCGGCGGGGCAGAGAGGGGTGGCTCAGCGGCTGCTAAGATGGTTACCGGTGGCACCCAGTCCTGCGACAGGACAATGTCAGCGTCGCTGTAGACCTGTAACAGGATAATGCAATTTTAGTAATGTGATTATTTGCGGCATACCCTCCAATAGCTTAAACGCTGTTAAAATCAAGTCTTTGATTGAAATTTAATAGAATGGATTACATATTTTATGAATAAATAGTTTTACTCTCGTAGTCGTCAATTTTATGAACTTTATCACACAATGTTGTTGAGGAAGGTAAAATCTTTCAAAGCTATGAACGATAGATTCTTTTCGATACAACCTGCTCTACAGGACAAACCACGATTTCTTAACAAACATGGTAGATTTAAAATTCAGTCCAACTAGTTTATGTCAAAATATATAACAATTTTTTGCACTAACTTCAAAACTTTATCCTATGATCAGTTTGCTTGGAGTTTTTTCAATGCTGCAATACTGGTATTTCAGTATTGAACACTCTCCAAAATCGAATTTTGAACGTATAAAAACCATCACATATTTTAATAAAATTGTTTGTGATGAATTGACATATTTTATTTAAAAGTCCCAAGAGTTGAATCAATACACCGGTTGCATAGTTGACTTTTTTCATGATGTATACCAGAAACCGAAACCGTTATTTATGAAAATCGCCCATTTTTCCAATACCAGAATTGATATATTGCGATGAGCAATTTCACTCTGCATTCATTTAATAGAATTGTGATATCACTACAAAACAATAAATCTTATTTTGTTAAATATAAAGTCTTTCAACCGTGAATAAATCAATTTCACAATGAATTAATTTGAAAACCGTTTCTTTAAATTTTACAATCACGAGCCCCTGAGAAGCGAAGCGACTCAAGTGGTATTTTAGAAAATAAAAGTTAGACGCATTGTAATATTCTACGCGCATCGTAAAAGTGAAGTAACCTCAGTTAATACAAAATGCAAGTGTTATCTCAGACAAATAAAAATATGCAATCTACCAAAACATCAAGTAAAGACGTGATTTGTATTGTAAAGTTTTACCATTTTACCAGTTGGCTCACTCTTACTTACTCTTAAAGTATCGTAAAAGTGAAGCAAGCTTTACTGAATACACACTGCAATAGTGTTATCTCTCGAAAATAAACTTATGGAATCCACAAAAACACTAAATTAAGACACGGTTGTACTTCAAAGACCACAAGTAAAGTTTCACAATTTTGCTACTTGGCTCACTTCACTTCATTTATTAAGGGCTCAATTATTCATCCTGTTAATATGAGGAAGCAAGAGCACCAGAATTTTTACTGCATTTTAAAGTGGCATACTTAATGTATGTAGCTTGAAAAAATAGAGGCGGTAGAAATAGAACAATACAATAGAACCAAAAAATGTGATTCCCTGAAAAAATACAGTGTTTAATCAAATGGCTACCATTACATCAGATACTTCTAAAATACACAAAATGAGATGCGAGCGCCAATCATGAATTCATGAATTAGTGTGACAAACAATTGCTAAAAAAAAAAAGAAAACTATTTTTTATAATGCAGTGTCTACAGCATACAAAAATGTGCAAGCGACACAGTTCCCACATTAAATTCAGCACTGCTGTCAATCTGACAGATGAAAACAAAAACAAAATGGCCGCATTCCGTTTGCCAGCTGATTGAGCTCGAATGACATGACAGTTTTAACTAAGGATTGTCTACCGATTGGTCTACAAGCTACAAACATTTTCAACGGATTTAAATAACAGTTTGGAGATAAATTTCAATGGTGAAGACTTACTAATTGAGCAAGATGGTAGACTGATGATCCGGCACACGTACTGTCTTTGTTGCTTTGCCAGAATAAAACCTAATCTTTACCGTTCATTCTTTCCTCATTTACCGATTTGAGAGATTTATATTTAAGTGAACTCAAAGTAAATCGATTGGCAATGTTTTCATAAAAGAAAAAGAGGGTTGAATCACCCCCTGCCTTATTGGAAAAAATAAGGTTCGAATGTCAGATTTTTGTTTTAAAAACAAGATAAATTCCAGGAGAATAGACATTATAAACACTCTTGCCCAAAATTTTAAATATTAGATTGAATAGATCTATATTTCAAGTTGACTTAGCCGGGACTTGAACCCTTTCCCATCTGATCTCTAGGGCCATTATCACTTACCACCCGTGTCAAAGAGACTTTATTATGGACTAGCAAAGGAGCATCTCGACCAAAGTTGTTTTAAAGAAACTGTTTGAGAGTGAATGCTCTCCTGGGAAAAGTCAAAGAAACAGATTTGAAAACGAAGAAAAATTAGCAAACCATTCTCTCTACAGATAGGGTGTGGAAAGAGAAGAATGAAAACATAATAAACATCCATGCCACTAGATAAAAAAAAACCATAAATCAATTAAAGAATTGATGTGTGGAAATTTCTGGTTGGAGATTTGAATCTTTGAGTGCCCAAGAAGCATCGATCACTTGGTGACTGCTATCCTGATGTGATCTTTCTTGGCAATTGAATGTATTTAAAAACCTGAGTATTAATAGACAATCATTCAAAGATAATTCTATCACGTCGAATACACGTTCCTTTCAAACTTCACCTCGCCGATCACACCAATCACAACCGGACCTAACCTTTTTGGTATTGTTTGGCTGGACCGGCGGCAGAGGGTCCCTGATGTCGATGCCGGAGTCGTGGCAGGAGAGCTTGACGAGGTGCAGGGCGTTGGGCGGTGCGCTGCTGCTGTGCTGATGGGCGACGTTATTCCTTGCCATCATTATGGGTGCCGACGCTTTCGGCGCCGACGATAGCACCATGATCGGTTCTTCGTGCTCCTCTTCGTGGATCGGTTCGCGGTGCTCCGATACCTGATTGTTGTAATTAAAGATAACCGGATGGGGCGCTACACGTGGTGTGCGAATGCGTTGCGATTATACAAAACAAAATATAACAAAAAACTCAAATACTCAATAAATGGGTTCATTAGAATACTATTAATATTACACTTCAAATATATTGAGAGCAATTATTTGTCTAAACATTCCTTTAAGACAAAATGTTTTAGACAAATAACTTCAATAATATATTATTTTTAACGATTTGTCAAAAACTTGCAGAAGAATCGTTAAATATTATTTTAAGCAATTCTAATAAAAAATAGAATATAATGGGTTAAAAAGGAAATCACAAACATACATGAATTGTATCTGTTTTGACCAATCCATGAATAAGTCAATCACGGGAAATTTTCAATGTAATATAACAATTGATAAATAATTCATGCAGGTTTGGGTACATTAGGTACACAAAATATACTGTAAATTGACAGGTCTGCATCAAACTTCTAGTCTTTGCATTTTACAATGAGAATAATATACTTTTTTCGTAGACTGACACATATGCTTTGATAAACAACAAATATGTCGTAACCCACCGATTATAATCGGTGGATTACGACATATTGATGTTTGCTGCGCAATATGCTTATTAGTTATAAGTTAGGATATAGGAATTGTATATAATCAATGGAAAGTTCTTAAAAGCACTATTTTTTTAAACGTGATTGCTTCCAAATATGTAGCATATGGAATTCTAATGGAGTTTAGCTCAAAAGAAGTGTTTCTACGAAAACTGTTTGTTGCTCAACCTTTTTTCGAAAAGAGAGTAGAGATAGAAGGATATGACTAGGAAAGGACCAGTGGTTAGCTAATTGCTCTCGTTTCGACAGTTTTGGAAATAGTAAGGGTGGAAAGAAATTTAACCCTTATAGTAGTGATTTATATTCTTACTAAATCAGATTTTTTTGTATATTTAGATTATTTTTATCATTGATACACACAAAAATTAAAAAACATTTTTTTTTGTTTATCGGTCTCGGAAAAATATGAAATAATATTTCAGGTGGTACATATTTATTTATCTGTAGACACGTCCCGCTCTACTGACGTTAATTCCAGGTAGTGAATCGCGCCGAAATTTGATTCTACGCTCAATATCGTGCGGCTACCGATTTGTGTACAAATATTAACTTTTTTATTCGACTTACTAATGCAACTGCCAAAAATCGCACATATATATGTTTATTTATCCATATGTGAAGAAATAATGACAATTAAATTAAAAGCATGAGAATGGCAATAAATATAAGACAGCAAAACATTTTACCATACTCCTCAAAAGGGTTAATACATGCATGCCCTCGGACAGGAATCTATAAACAAATCAAAAATAAATTTATAAAAACAGTCCGTACTGGGATTCGAACCAGTGACCTCCGTAACCGAATCTAACAACGTTGACCACTAAAAACATGATTTTTTCTTACAACTTAATTTTAAAAACCAAATCTGTCCGACCAACCTGACTGCCTGTTTTATTAATCCGGAACAAGCGCTTGAGAGGCACGATGACGCGCATTGCGATTGGCAACGTGCTGTCAATGCTCAAACTACGCATCTTCATGTTGTTCATTTATTCTAACGATCAAATAATTTAATTTGCACGCTCATTTATTTGAACTAACTTCGTTATGGTTGATTAATAAGACATAACTCAAACTAAGCATTAGATTTATAGCTCGAGTTTATTATGAATTTAATATGTACGGACGAAACGCAACGGTAATTATTGTCACAACAAATATGCAAACGGCGGCCATCGGTATTTGCATAATTTGTCACAGTCACACTTAGCGCAAGCCGCGCATTGTTATTTGAATGAGACAATTTTCCGAAAGAATGGCGCAAACTAAAACGTATCACTGTCAGCATTCATAAATACAAAACTGTGCTAAAAAACACTTCCAAGTACCATTGTTGCATAAATCAAGCAAGACCTCTTAGCGCCCAGT
Source organism: Himalopsyche tibetana (assembly GCA_030503985.1). NCBI lineage: Eukaryota > Metazoa > Arthropoda > Insecta > Trichoptera > Rhyacophilidae > Himalopsyche > Himalopsyche tibetana. Next base: position 658,153 of record JAPJYX010000052.1, on the reverse strand, counting down.
ATAATTTAAAAATTCCATTTGTTACCACCATTGCAAAACAACTAGATATTTAAAAAAACTGAATCGGATTGAAGTATACAATTTTGAAGTAGCATTCTTTTACGACTCCACTCCACTGTATGTCCCAGAGGTTGACTGTGGCTCCAATTTGCCTAGGAAAAGCTGGAGCTACTCGCAAATGGTGTCTCATATCGACCCGTAATAGGCAGAAAATAGTAACTGACATTTTTTTTAATTTTACAGTAGATTTTTTTAAAATTAAGCTCGAAAAAGGAATTCCGTAAGTGCGGTTAGTAAATAGTAATATATGGTCAATGCCTATTCTTATTATAGTTTCTACATTCACTTCTGTAGATCAGCGTTTCTCAACCGGGGTCCAAGCGATGACAAATCAAGCCTGTCACTGAAGCCTTAGGCGATATTGACCAAATTATTGACTCAAAACGTAATTCACCGAATTGTGTCACTTAAGTTCATTTGCTGATTATGGGTCGATATTACCAATAAAAAAAATATCATGGCGTCACAGATGCAGATAGAATTTGAATCGTTTCGTACACTCCCACACGTTTTATCACTTATGACCCGGGATTCGCCATTCGGCATCTTCGGACGTCCGGGTGCACGGATGAGCTTGTAAATAAGTGTATCGACTATATCAGTGCTTCCCAACCTGGGGTCCGCAGGTTTTCACCGGGGGCTGTGGCAGAACATGTTTTGTATTGAGAGGGGCTGCGGATTTGTTTTTTTCAGATTTAGGGGGCCGTGGTATGAATTTTTTTGGAAAGCACTGGTCTATATATATAAAAAATATATTTATTTATCACATAGTTAAATGATATCGATGTGTATTAATTTATTTTACAAATGGCTTGATTTTAATGACTTTCAATTAGTTGGGGAAGTAATCACATACACATGTCTTTGGAAATTAAATGTGATCATGATGAAATGAAAAATTGTTAATTGAATATTAAAAATAAGTTTTCACAAAATTACAGCCGAATCCATCGAAAATATGTGGTTTTTTTTATTATCACTAAAAATTATTATTTGAAAATTTCCACACTACGAATATGCAATACAATAAAGCAGAACGTGTTATCTATGCAAACATTCGAGGGTCGTAAATCAACGCGTGATGTCTCGACAGGGCTTCATAAGAATGAAAGATACCATGCAATGTATGTTAAAAATCATTTAATTTGATTCATCGTTTTATTGTGATGTTTAATAGCGATTTTTTCAGACTGTTTCTTGAACAATTTAATTATACGTTGATGTTATTATGAGACACTTTATTAAAATGATTTGTTTTTGATGATGAATCATTAGAACAGCGTATGTTACGCCGTTGTTGGTCATGCAAGTAAGCATTAAGTCAACGACGTTGAACATTTGTGTGCTTTCAATAAAAAAAACATTGACATATCATAAAATTAATAACGTTGACAAACGACAATAAATGCCAATAAGGAGATCGAAATTTTTAGATTTAAAATTTACTACACCAGTGGAGGGGAACCTGTGACCTTTTGACTTGATCTGCCAATTCTGTTTTTTTTGGAAATCCGTTCCAAAAATATTGTGTTTTACTTAATGGTATTAGAAATATTTTTTTTCCTTTTTAGACTATATTCGCTTTACTCTCGCCCCTTAGTCCCTCGCCCAGAAAGCCACAATCCCACCGGTCAGAAGAAGTTGTACGATTCATGAACCAAGACAAATGCGCTTGATGAACAAAGTAGATAGTAGACTTGGGAACCGGGTCAATTATTTGCAAGTATTAATTGGAAATACTCATTTGAACTTCTTTTCCGATTCGCAATCCGTTTGTGAATCTGAACCACTTCACAGATTAGTTAGTTTAGATTTGAGAGTGATTATTTGCCACTCTGCACCTTACTATCAACCAATGCTTCATTAGGATCATAGATCATGACACCTGAGTAAGACTCTGTACTGGACTGATAGATGCTTGTTTCGGACAGTGAAGAAATGAACCATACAGATCTTTTTAGAAAGACATTGGAACAACCGGCTGGAATGCTGCATTGACGACCGACGGCATCTTAAGAATTGTCAGGGAATCTTGGATGTGCGGTGGATTGGTCATACCGCACCAAACGGGATGCGGACGTTTCTTTTATAAATTGTTTAATGTCCTTGATTTTTAACACGTGACAAATAACAATGAATAAAGGAAAAACACAGCGACGGGTATTTGACACCTCTGCGTAAACAGAGTGTTTGTTTTGATAGTGCTTAAAATTATTTTTCAAACAACACGCTCCTCGACAAAACAACTCGCTGATAAGACGGCTGATAGAGGAGGCGTATTTTTTTTTGTTGAGTAATCACTCTATTAAAAGAACCGCAGAGATTATTATTTTTTTCATTCAGCTTCCGAAGTTTTTAAATAGACAGTAAACTTGAATTTTAGCACAAAACAAACTATCCGATTAATATAATATTTACGATGGCTTCCGGAGATTGTATCTGATAATTAGATCTTAGATTAATCTGTTTTCTTTTATCAATAAGTGAGGAAATCAAAAGGAGAATTCTAAGAGGCAATAAATATGCTTTTGTGGACTGTTTAAGCAATTCAAATCCTCCCGTTAATCATGATATACAAAAGTTAGCCTCTACAAAACCCTCATAAGACCAGTTCTGGCGTATGGGTCAGAGACCTGGACGCTTTGCTCTAAGGACTTTCAGGAGCCAGTACGAATAGCATTTTTTCAATCGATTTCTGTTCAAATGCATGAATGTTTGCCACGTCTCAAGATCACCCTCACGCCCTTCCAATACTAAAATAACGGAGCATAGCGAGAGCGATTCGATAATTTGTGTGGCATTACTGATAATGCCGATGCGCCAAATATTTTAAAGCCGGAAGATCGTAAGAGAAAAACTCGATGAGAATTTATTGCAAGTCACTCGAGATCAACTCGAGGTAAATTGACAACACAAACACCCATGTCTTAGGTGTCAAATTTAAATTGAAAAATCTAAATTTGACATTGACCTTACCGGGAATCAAACCCAGACCCGCCTGGTCGGTAGAGCAAACTCTTACTAATTAGACCAGAGCGGACGACCTGACCTAACCTAACCACTAGTCCTGTACAAAGCCGTATTTCTTCTATCCATACTCATTTAAAAAAAGAAGAGGTTGAGCAGCTGAGTAACAAGCAGTTCTCCTAGAAAAACTCGCTTTGAGAAATGCTCCACGTCGAGAGTGGACATAGCTTAAAAAAATTATATATATTATAAAAAATATAATCTTTAATAGTTGGTTTAGAGTTTAAAAATATTTTAACACACAAAAGTATCAGGTATGTTTGGTACATTTTAGTACTTTTGACCAAATTTGGAAGTACAATATTTTAGCTTTAAGCCATCGACTTTACAGTAACACTTTCATCAAACTGTCAATCGTAGTATGCAAGACTATACCTTACCTGAATACATTTAAATAGTGATTTTTTGTATGTGGTGTGTTTGGTAGGTACACACCACAAACATCCACGCCTTTCCAATACCAATCCACAAGTAATAGTAACAGTTGTCGAGAGTAGACCAAGTTTATTTAAGGCCACGAGCATTGAACAATAACACGCCTACATGAATTTCTGTACAAAAAGATTTCAAACGAATTCTCCTCACAAATAGTGTACGCTTTCAAGAACCTTCCATTGATATATGTGTCAGACACCGCAAAGAAAAATTACATAAAATAAAAAAATTTAATCGTAGTTAACATGTCGTAATAGCATATCTATATAATAAAGCGTTTATAATTGAATGTAGATTATAAATACAAATATAATATATACATTAAACAATAAGTCCCATAATGTGGAATAGTTGTGAATGTGAAACAAAGACGTGATTTTAATGAAAAATGAAGAGGTAATAAAAATGATAGCGACCTTTCCAAAAGCTATAAATATGATCACACATGTTTAAGAAAAAATGTATCTTGTGGATTTACAACAGAAAAGGATTAAGACAGTTAATGATTTAATTTAAAGATAAACATTAGTTAAAACGCACCAACGTTATATCTAAATTACTGGACCAGTTATATCGCAAGTCAGTAAAACGTACGGGGTAAAAAGAGTATTCCTTATAAAATAACAAACTAAATCATTGACTGGATTAGAAATTTTCTGTTGTAAGTCGTCGAAATTGCCAAGATCGGAGATTGAAATAATACGGGATATGTTTTTGTTGTTTGTGACCTAAATTAATTAAGTTAATTAAAACGATATAATGCCTCTTGACATAATAAATTTTAACTCATAACTAGGTAACCAATTTCAGTGATATATTACAAATGAGTTTCCATAAAGTTACTTCTGAATCGAATAGTTTTTTTTGATAATTTATAATCAAATAAAACTGTAAATGTTGCAATAAGTAAAGTGATATACAGTGATACCCCGATCTATATTGTTCTCTCATTCATCATTTTCCCTTCTCTATCGTTTGGATACTTTCCCTGCATCCATAGTTTTTAAAGGTCCCGCTAAAACTTTAACTGTATTATAGATAAACACAAATAGATTAAGATTAGTTATCAACGATGTTTTATAATTCTTGTGGAACTAAAACTTAAGTAAATGTCAAATAAATCTATTGGGATGTGATTATATGTTCACACAAAAAGATATCCTAACATTATTTGAATCTCCGATCACATATACGTTTGTGAAATGCATTGGTTCGTTTTCGACACACGCGGGGGTGAATTACCTCGGTGGTGAGGTCGACGGACATCCGCTCCTTGCTCGGCACCGCCCAGTGATGGTCGAGCAGCGACCGCCGCCTCTCTTCGTTCGCTTGCTGTGGAATTATATCATATGCAACCATGCGCCTCTATTTGTCTAATACGCACATGCAGGTCTGCCTCGCTTCCGTCGATAATTACTACGCGGCGTCAACAGAATTGTAACAGTAATAAAACAATACTGAAATGCCACAAACAGTTGTTCAATCGGAAGCAGGCTAGTAACGCCGCACGGGATTCGAACCTGTGTCTAGTTAATTACCAAGCGGGTGCATTTCCACTAAGCTCAAGCGGTCGGCCAACTCTGAGACTGACACAATTCTAAAAAAAACATACGATGAAATGGCCGTCAACGGTGTCGCAGTATTTAAAGTATAAAAACAATTTGGACCAGTAACAATTTATCAAGGGTGCGGAACTTTTAAATAACCAATTAGATTGATTTGAATTAGAAAGACGTATAATCAAAACTAACAGACGTGTGGACGCATCCATAGCCTTCAATTATCAATAAAAATAACTCATAATTCAAGCTATTACTTGCAAACCCAACTCAACAACCAAATGGTAAAAAAGTGAAACTTGAATTTCATTTTGTAAAACATTATACATTTTAAAAGTATTTCTAGTTTTACACTACCTTGGAATGATATTTTGTATATTATCAAGCCAGATTTGAGACTGCTATCCAAAAATACTTTTAAAATGTATTTTAATTTATAAAATTACATTCATGGCTCTTGTTTGAACAATTTTGGAACGAGCCAGGATCACAAATAATAGCCACACTTATTGGGTGTGATTTTGAGCATAATGCCGAGGAGTCGGGTGCAATACAAATGTCATTTATTGGAAATGAAAGATGTCAGAGAAATTTCTTATAGAAGTAATTTAGTTTTGTAACCATATGAAGTACATGGACTACAAGGAGCATTTTAACAGAAGTTGTCCAATGAGAAGTGACTGTTTTTTTCTGGAGAGAGTAAGATTAGAGAGGGCCGTGGCTAGAATGCTCCATTTCTTAGGCTCAGATAAATGGGAGGGAATTAGGAAATCGCAGGCAGGGCCGACTTGTGGCGTGCTAGTTTTCTATCTAGTTTTCCTTCCTTAGAAATCCTTGAGCCGGCCCTGATTGCAGACATCCATTGCTATGAACACAACTCAAAATATCAATTTATGTCTCCGCACTGGGGTTCAAGCCAGTGGGCACATGTACTTGTTTAAAAAGCAAGTAAAAAAACTGTTGAATCCATTGAAAATATTGTCAAAATTAAATTTGAATCGTTCAAATTAAGTACATTCACAGTTTGGTCACTGGTCCGGGTTTTACCTTTCGGCAAGTCCATCTGTGCACTTCAACGCCTGAACATGCCGAAAGGCGAAACCCGGGTCGTTAGTGACAAAACTTTTGTGAATGTAAATAATTTGAATGATTCAAACGTAATATTGAAATTCCACCAAGCACCTTCAGTCGAAATCTCAAATTATTTTCAAAACACAGAGTACAGATTGTCTTTATCCGTTAAAAGCAACACCATTAAGCCTCGTAAACCTTAGTCCACGACCACATAACATTACGAAATCATTAAATATTATATATCTTGAAGTGGAGTATCTTCGTGTCTCGCCATTCCTTTATCGGGACACCGCGTCGATGTACTGCTGAGAGTGTCATGAGTTCATAATGTAATTTTGCAATGTGAAAGAAGTGATTGACGTGTAACAGAGAGTTTGGAAATAAGGTAATGTACCAATGAAACCATACCCCATGTTTGCAAGAGATAAAATAATGATAATAATCGTGTTGAGCCCCCATCCGAGATAACTTTTGTCGGAGAATAGTGTAACAGATTCAGTTTATACCCCAAAAGTATTGTAGCCCATTGATTTTACTTTGTGTTATGGAAAAGAGAAATGTTAAAGATTAGGTAAACAGTGTACACGTTGTGTTATACTAATGAGACATTTATCTTTCCTTTAAGCGAAGAATCAATTTAATTAGTTTAAAAGTCTTAATTTAATACGACTTGGAGAAAATTGAAATGGTTTAAATTAAACAGTAGAGCATATCTCAACAATAGTTCAAATCCAGGTGGATTTTTCATGTTGGGCATAAATAGTCACAAATTCAAGTTGTTTATTTTCAATGTATGAGGGGTTTAGTATCATGACTCATAATCTCCAAAATCTAGTATTGAAAAAATTACAAAAAACCACAGGAGTACAATTTTTCGTACCAATAAAAAATGTTTTGAATTACCATGAATTATTTATCGCAAGTGAAAAGTAGCACTTTTCTAAAATGCAAAATATACTATTACACTTTAAAAATACTGATCGCCGATTGTTTATTTTTAATCATGTCATATTATTCATTTAAAAATGTGAGCTTAGACACCGATAGTGATCTTTAGCCAAGGTTTTAACAGTGTAACAAAGTAAATTTTAATACCCAACTATTTTTTGAAGTGTGTAGTAATTGCATTTAGAACCTTTTGGCATAATTAACTCAAAGACATCAACATTATGTGTCAACATATATCCAAAACACCTAATGTTTTAGAGTGTTATGTTTGTTAGAGTTTATTACTCTTAGCTAAGTGGGTGTATTCCCTGATAGGCTGATCGCCGATGGGGTGTGTTGGCGAGTGTGTGTGTGTGTTTGATTCCATGCCAGTTACCGGATAATAAGCGCAGCAGTGTTTTGTTTTACCAAAGTGATTCATGTGTGATAGAGAGGCGATGTTGTGATTACCAGAAAACAATATAATAACAATAAGATAAAAAAATAATAATACAAAATCACTTTATAATATATATTATTAATAAATAAACCTTCCGATTTGAATAGCTATAGTGAAATAGTACATGTAGCTTCTTAAGCATTGTCTGTTATTATCTGAATGAATATACTGAGAAAAAACCGTGATATCGTTGGTTGGTGGTATCGTTCGGCGTTTAAAAAACAGTTACATGGCTTTGAATGATTTCTTGAAGTGTTTGATAGTACAGCAGAACCCTGATTATCCGAATTGTTAAAAATAACCAACAAATTGCACGAGTCTACGGTAATATTTCTTCTACATCTGTTATACAATCAAAACATCAGGGTGTGATTGAAACATTCAAACAGTCATATCGGAAACAGACCATTCGACAAATATTTCTACATGTTGATACACGGCAGCAAGGAGTTGGAATTCTTTAGATGTGTCAATGAAAAAGTCATCAGTAAGATCCAGCGACGCGGTAGAAAGTGATAAAGGTGACATCACAGGGGTAATAGCACAATTGAAGTTATTATTTGCAAACCAGGCTCGTTTCAAAATTGGTGAAAAATAAACTATGAATGTAAGTATTTGTAGAAAGCAGTCTCAAACCTGGCTTGATAACATACGAAATATTATTTCCAAAGAAATTTAAAACTAAAAATTCCTTTAAAGTGCGTGTTGTTTTGCAAAATGAAGTTAAGTTTAATTTTTCATCCATTTTGGATTGAGCCGAGTTTGCAAATGATAGCCTCAATGTGCGATGAATGTGGCGAAGAAGTTGTCACTATGCGGTTCAATTGCTATGCAAACGATCCTGTATTCAAAATGTTGAATGATGTCGAGATGAAGAGAATATTTTCTCAACACGTTGGGAACCTTTTCACTGTGTAGATGTCGCCATGAAGGGCTCGGTTCGAGAGCCAAGAAGAATCTAGCTCCAGACAACATATGTGTATAACATAAAAGTATTTACCATTCATCAGATCAAAAACAACGGTTAGCTTTAAGCAAAGATCAATTGTTGAATTTCTCAACAACAACAAAACATATGCTTACCGAATGCACTTGTCTTTCTCTGACAATTATGATTTTTGCGATTAACCCGACTACCTTCATCCCCAATTCGTCTGATAATTAAGGTTCTACTGTAGTTACATTAAAATTAATAGGATGATTACCACCAACCACGAAACATGGCATCTTCCCAATGAAATATGAATACAAAATAGTAATTGTTCATTAGTAAGGCTGTATTTTGTTCAATTTATTCAGTGGACGGTAAACATCATTTCATGTGTCGATGAATTATTTTTTTCTTCCGCTTTGGAGAGAAATACAATAAAATTGATTCCGCGCTACACATCTGATCGAATTTTATATGACAATGCTTCTATCTAATTGATTAAATAATATTCATAATAAACACTGCACTCTATCTAAAATAATAAACAACAGAAAAGTCCTAATGTATCAACACTTCGACAAATAACCTTGTACTGTTATCATAACTAGCGCAGTCTGGGCTATTTCAAGATACAATTACTCGTGTCAAATCTATGCTAACGAATACAACACAGTCTAGCCAATAATGTGTCATTTGGGCGTGTCAACGGACGTGTCATACCTGGAGTCCGGTGGGCGTGACGAGTTCCCTGTCGAACGCTTTCGGAAAGGCGTCTCCTCCTCTCTCGCCTTGTATCGGCTGCGGGTCGACGTGCTCTTCCGTTTCCACGCTAGTTTCTATCAGCTCTGGGAATGTTTCATCCTGGAACGGTGATTGTAACATATGTAATGGGGTGGCTTGTGCAGGGTTGCAGTGGCACGTATGCACATTGATACTATCAGTGCTAAGCATGTTTTTAGCCGATGTATGTTAGAAATAGATCAGAACGATCGTGCAAAACGACGTGTGTTGAAATTGCTAAACATTACTAACAGATAGATCTATACGTAGATACCAAGCGTTCATTTCTAATCTATCTTGAACTCGCTTAACTATGTACATGTTAAGTGAAGGGCTTGAGCGAGATATGACTCAAGTGAGGCTGTGCGAATGAGATAGAGAAACATCCACCGCTCACTGATAGTATAAACATTATGAGCCCCTGAGAGGTGATGCGAGTCAAGTGGTATTTTACTATGTTAAGTATACTATAAAAGTGAAGTGAGCGCAGTAAATACACAATGCAAAAGTTTTATCTCCTTAAAATATGCAATCCACGAAAACATCAAGTTGTTAAGACGTGATTGTACTTAAAAGTCCGATAGGTGGCTCACCTCACTTCTCGAGGGCTCATATATTTCAAAGTCCTTACTGGGCGTTTCCTGTGGTACATAAGCATTAATGCATTTCAAAAGATTGCCAGGATTGTCTGAGGAATAGTTACTTAAGTCTTGGTAACTATGCGCTAATGTGAGCTGAAATAAAGACAGTTCGTTCATGGAAAGCTTTAATGAATCGGGATCTACCCATTATCTGCAATATAAATCTCCTCTGTTCAAACCTGACTTGAGTAACCTCCAGAGATAAGGATTAGCTTTCTTTGGTACACTACTACATTTAAAATACGGTGTATCGTTTGACCGACCAAACTGAAAAGTTGGCAGCGAAACCGCCGTGCCCAGTTGTGAATTGACTGGTGCAAAGAAAAAGAGTTGTAGCACTGGTTATCTTTGTTTGCCACTTGATATCTAGAAACGGCAACGACTACCAAATGATTTGAAAGCGATAAATTTAGTGTGAATACGATAGAATTGAGCAGTGATAAATACCTTGACCAGAGAATCTTTATCGGGGGAGCCTGGTTTGTTCATGTAGTATATTTCTGGCTTTTCTCCTCTGAAACATCCAAAACGAGTTGATTAATGATTTATTACTCAAATCAAAGGCCACGGGGAGGGCGGGGCGGAGAACTTTGCCTTTGTACCCGTCTTGATTTACATTTACACGTCTATATTGTTGAAAATCTTTTAGAAACAATTTTTTCACTCCCAAAATGGAACATATTCTTGTTTTCATGGAAAAAGACATTAACTCCAAAAAACTGAATTGAATTTCTAATCGTTCTTCATGCTCCTATTTTTTTAATAACTTCAAAAGTGTGGCATTATTTTATAAATGTAGAATACATATTTCTCAATAAAATTGAAAAAGAAATTATATATATTCTATTGTATTTCATCCTGTTTCCCAAATGTGATAATATCATAAAAACAGATATTTCCTGTAATGTTTTTGAACAATCTATTAAAAAATTAAAGGGTATTGTAAAGGGCATTCAATCCCGGACCCATTTTGTTATCCCACTATTTCGGGATTGACAATTTTTCCAATCAACACAAAATCGTTTCAGGATTGAAAATTCAACATAAAATCGTGTATAAATTCGGTATCGAGAAATTTTTGCTCTGAGATTTTGAAACCCAGGAATTTGCGAAATTTCCCAAATAAAAAGAAGGGAGACCATGGGGACGGGATCCCGGGATTGGAGGCTCTAGTACTGTACTATGAGGATTGAATAATATGATATACCTTATCAAATTAGGGTTTTCATCGTGCGTCCTCATGTGGGCGATGTCGTAATAAATGGCAGCGTTGACGACAAACTCCATGGGAGCTATGACGCCGTACGACTCGGGGCCGTGCTCCAGCACCAGAGTGTCGGACACGTTAGGGTCAAACATCACGGCGTTCGGGGTGACAAGCAGGACGCCAGATACCACACCCTGTAATCAAATAAAATGGATTGGTGAAGCAGGCGAAGAAAAAACACAGCTCGATGTGTGACGTAAAAGATTTAAACTGTTTACCTGTCCGTCCGTAATATGCCTGACGTTAATTTTCAAAAACCTTTGAGGCGCTGCGGGTGACGAGGGAATATCGGGTGACGTTGGTCGAAGGTTTTCCAGGAAATCTGAAATACACAATGCCACATGCTAATGAATTATTTTTCTTTGGTTCTTTTCATTTCATTTCAATTTATTTTATAAAATTATATAAATGTATTTTTTTTTTATCCATGTCCGCTCCCAATGTGGAGCATATGGTCTCGTGATGGAAGTATCTCAATAGAAGTTTTTCTACGAGAACTGTTTGTAACTCAGTCACTCAACCTCTCTTTCCTCAAAGAGAGTAGTAAAGATAGAAGAATAAGGCTAAGACAGGACTAGTGGTTAACTAATCGTTCTTGCTACACCCAGTTATAAAAGGATCAGAAGGGTGGGAAGGAATTTTCAGACATCCCATGCCTTCGAACAGAAATCGATAAATCGATTGAAAAAATGCTGTTCGTACTGAGACTCAAGCCCGTGAGATCTGGCACGGAAGCCCACAACGCTAACCGCTGCGCCATAGGACCTGACATATATAAACGTATACACCTGACAAAAAAGTATAAGTTTATTGATTTTGAAATGTGACAAAAGATCAAAATTGGCAATATGCAAGAAACTCAATAATGTTAATTCTGACAAGATTTACTTAATACAAGTATTTTGACTGTAAAATGGCAAAAGGACCTAACTCGCATTTTTTTAAAACAGCTTTTTTTTATTATTATAATGTACACAACCTAATACATGTTCCATCAAAAGGATGTAAACTGAAAATGCCGAATTGGTATGTAAAATAAGCTTTTATGTTTGACAAAGAAGGGGCGTGTGAAAATTCCGACTAGGAAAAAGGGGCTTACAAAAACGATTTATTAAATTATTATTAGATTGAGCCAATAAAACACGATTTTATTAGTCTTCGTGCACTTTAAGGTTGTGTATAATTTCATATTTTGACATTGGCCCAAAATCACAAAAAAAAATGTTTTTGTCCCTCACTATGTGGTTTACGGCCTTTTGCCTATCCCAGTCGATATGTAATGCTTAGCATACGGTCTCTTAGTGGAGAACTAGTTGTTATTCAGTAGCTTAACCTCTCTTAAGAGTGTAACGATATATTGAAGAGCCCTAGTAGTTGGTTAATCGCTCTATATGCAGACATTCGCTTACCTCTTTCTTGTGTTAGTATCGCTTGTTGTGATGATGTATCGGAACTACCCTCACCGCCCTCTGACGGTGTGTCTCCATCTTTGGTACCATCTGAAATTGACGAAAGAACCAGTCGTATAATAACATAAATAATATTCAATTAACACTATCAACGGGTCATAGAACATCCCATTTTTTCTGGATCGTACGCTATTGGCCGACAATGGAGCGGTCTGTGTTTCAACATTGAAATTGAGCTATTGAAATCTGTCAAGATAAACTGTTCCGATTTACGTATGCCGTATACAAAGATCGGGAGGTAACCCTCGCAATATCTGTTGAATTTATTTAAAAATAAAATGGATAAACTTCATTAGGTTCATTAATAGATGTCGCTAGTACAATAATTATTGGATATTGAAAAATATTTATTTTCCACGAGAAAAAAACTTGACGCACAGGTGAGTCATTGGCGTGCGAGTGGTTAAGCCGGTCGTGGGGAACCTGCGGCCTTTTGGCTACTCTGGTGCGGCCTTCTGGACAATTCTGTAAATCTGTAAATTTATGTAAATTCGTAAATTCCAGACATATTCTGACCGTAAAGTCCTGTTTCCGGCCAAAGATTCCCTTGTCAATGTTTACTGCGGCCTTATGTCGAATCGAAAAGGTTTCCAATCCCTGGTTTAAACAATTAATAGAGTTTATATGTATGTTTATCAAATATTTTCATTTTCCCAGAGACGATCAAGTCAAAGGTACCAACTTGCAGTATTGAGGCGGCGATATGAATTCGTCAGCTGAAGGTATGCTAACGTAAAAAAGAATTCTAATCTGACATCAGATGTAGACACTATAAACAGTCGACGCTCAAGCCAAATTGCAAAAAGCCAGGCGATAATGTCAGATATAGAGATAACACAAAAGCTCACAGAGTTGGCCGAGGATCTGTGAGATTTCAGAAATAAAAAAAACAATAGCGCAGCTATGTGACGAATTCGTAGAGCGCAGGTGGGCCACAAATCTTATTCTATAACATATCTACTGTGCGGTAAAGCTAATAGTAGGTCTTTGAAATGAAATTAAGAATGACAAGAATCACGTGATGGTCCAGATACCATCTTTGCAAACTTTTTTTCAACATTTGAGCAGAATCGTTGTACAATTGCAGCATAGAGATGCGTCATCTGTCATCTATTTATTGTCATTCTCATATTTCTAATTGAATTATTACACAGATTATAAATTTTGGGATATTATAATACATAAGTTCATTTTTTTAATCCATGTCCGCTCTCAATGTGAAGCATATGGACTCCTATGAGGCCTTGTCTCAAAAGAAGTTTTTCTACATTTTCTAAGTTGCTCAACCTATTCTTTTAGAAGAGAGAAGGGATAGAAGGATAGGTCTAGGGCAAGATTAGTGATTGGCCAATCGTTCAGTGGAAAGCAATTTCAGGCAACCCAAACATCCATGACTTGTAACAGAAGTTCTATTAAGAATTAAAACTGCCTGCACTTGGATTAGAGCTCGTGACCACCGTTACGTGTGCCGACGACGTTAATTACTGGACCACATTAACATTTTGAAAGATTCGACTGGAAGGTTTTATTTACAATTCAGGCGTAGGTCTTTTTTGACATCATCTGTGGGCATGTGGTTTACTATTGACGTTGATTCCATGGAGGCAATAAAATAGAGAAAGACTTAGGGATTGCTATATCGGTATTACTAAAACCGGAATCCCAGTATTCATGTTATTTCGGTGGTGAAAATAAACCAATATTGTAATTTGAATAATAGAGACCACCAGACGAGCCGCTGAGACAGTGGCGTCGCTAGAAATTTGGGGCAGACGTCACGCAAAGAAACCGCCCCACGCATTTTTTTAAGTATACGCTAATGCCAATGCCCTTAATATTTTGAAGTTGAAAGATCATACCAGATAAACTCAACGAGTATTCACTTCACAAACACCCACTTCTTAGGTCTCAAATTGAAATTGTAAAAATCTAAATTTGGCATTGAACTTACCGGGAATCTAACGCAGACCCGCCCGATCGGATGAGTTACGATTTACTCGTCCGGTATTGCTATCCTAATTTGGCATTTTTTTTTTTTGCTTTATTAATCCATATATAAGGAAATAAAATAAAAATATGAGAACGGCAATAGATGAGAGACGATGCGAGACTCGGTGCAGCGATACAGCTTAAAGGCTTAATCAGCGGTATTATACGATCAACTAAGGAGACAGTGTTGATTTTAATTGCAGCCCGTGGCAGCGTTTTGCATAAATGTCATATCCCCATTTTAAAAGACTTCGTTAGACTTCATTGATTAATTAATTAATTGAGCTAAATGGAAACAATCCAGGTTCAACAATAAGAACTTTCTGAGCTGGAATGACAATTTTCATTTAGTAAAAAGATAAATATATTGTTAACAGATAAATGAAATATCTGTACTCATAAAAACATTACTTAGATCATGGTTTACCAACCTTTTTGAGCCCTAGAGCGTATTTTAAAATATTGTTAGGACGGCGGGCACCACATTTTTTCAAGGTTATTTATAACCCAGGAATTTAACGATTTGCACAAAGTATCAAATTGACTCGTTTTTTTATGCTCTTCCAAGAATTTTGAAATCCGAAACCCGGGAATATACCGATTTGCCCAAATTATTAGCATGACTCGTTAGCTCTTCCAAGAATTTTGAAATTCAAAATCCCAGGAATTAAACGATTTGCCCAAATTGGTTGGCGGCGCACCGATATTTGTCGGCAGGGTTAGTAACCCCTGGCTTAGAGGATCTACAATACACCCAATCGTTTTTTGTAGTCCAAAAATCGCGTAAAAAGAGGACTAGGTGAACTATATTTTAATATCACTACCCTAAAGCAACAGTTTGATATGTTGAAAATACTAGTTTCGAGATAATTGAACCATTGTATTGTTTGTATTGTACTTTTTAAATGGAGAATTAAAGTTTTGTTTAGTTTCTTTTGCGCTTATTGATAAAGGGTAATAGTAGGTTATTTTGTGTAATATTATCTGTATCTAGTTATTTTACTAATCTCGCTTCTGATGCTTTGAAGTTACAGGGATGGCCCTAAATAATAATTTAAGCAATAATTGTAAATGTAAGATATTTCTTGAAAATAGGGCGTTTTATTTTTAAATTCAAATATTTCAGTGTTTCATTATAAAGGTTTACCTTTCAGCAATTGGTTGGCACTTATCTTAAAATCGACCTTTTTCACTTTATCTCACTGTAGCTTTATGGTAGCGATGTATTCTAGTAGGTTTGTAAATGCAATATTTTAATACATACAAATAAATATAAATTATTTTTGGTATATTTCAATACTCAACTCATTTTCAATCAAAATTGGATACACAGTATTTTACTTCTAAGACAGTGTCTGCCAAACTCTTTTACTTCACGGCACACTTGTGAATGGGACTAGCACCACGGCGCACCAAATAAAAATACTTTAAAAAAGGAAATGTTCCTTTAAAAAAGAAAATGTGTTTCGTTGACTACTATGTATGAAAGTGACAAATATTTGTTTGAATGTGTAAATGTTAAATTTATTTAAAATTATAATGAATAAGCGTTATGTAAAATTAAAAATTTGAAGGCTTCTTGCACCGCGGCACACCTGAGACTTCTTGCGGCACAGTAATGTGCCGCGGCACACAATTTGGCAGACACTGTTCTAAGACATCATAATGCTCCTGAAATAGTTTCAAATACAAAACCTTGTTAAAGCGTGTATTATGCACTGTAACAACATTATTTAGATGTTTGACAGGCTGTAACAAATTGTGACACGTGTTTCACCTATTTGAGAAGCATACACTATCGTAAGGTTATTTACAAACAAACTTAAACTTGATTAGTTCGTATGTTATAAATTGCCTGGAAGATATAGGAAACAATGTCAAAAAAATTCTATCCAATTCAACACGTGACATATTCAAAAGCTAACTTTAAACTGACGACTGAATTAATTCTTCAATTCATGGATGCCGACAATAGGAGACTTATTTACCATCTTTGTCCGGGACCAGAAGCGTCTGGCCGGGAAAGATGAAGTTGGTCGCGAGCCTATTTATTTTAGCCAGCTCTGAGGGTGTGGTGTCGAAGCGTGCCGCGACCGATGTCAGCGTGTCGGGCTCTTTGACCTGAAACATATACATCGATAGTTAATACAAGTAAAATAAACACTATTTAATGCTTGCGGTTAGTGGAATTATTTCACACAACAATTATTACCATTCTTTCAAGTTGGTAAACTATCGCTAGAATTTTTTGAAATTTCACAACTTATGGTGTGTATTACAACAAATGCCATTGCGCCAAATATTTTAAAGTATAAACATCATACGAAATGAGAATAAGTCACTTGAGATCGATTCGAAGTTTTTTTTGTTGCGAATATTGATTAGAAACATTGAACTGCCGAGAAAAAAGGTGACGGAATGCCATACCACTGCGCTACACGGGAAAAAAGCACTGCCTATACATATGAATGATATTAATCACAGCTGTTGAAATACTCCATTGGTAATCCGTATTTTCCACTACGATACGTTAAAAAAAAACTGGAAAAAACCAGAACACTCACTTCACCCTGTTGCTCATTAGTCACTTCCATCTTTCCATTATTTGCACATGGGTCGTTTTCACACAACAATATTGTTATTCTAACTTTTTAAAAACTTGTCGGTAGACACTTTTTTTTATACATCCATGTACAATTACTATATTTCGATCGACACCAGCAATAAAATAGGCAAATTGTTGAAAAAAATCAATAATTTTGTTCAAGTGACAGATTGTCGGTGATGTGTGACAGATGTAGCGAAAAGCCATTACTGATCATAACATTGCAGACACGAATCGGGTGACGTCACACTGCGCTCTGGCGGCTAAAAAAAGAACAAAGGCGGAGGAGTCGAATAGTTATCAGAAATTTCTACCACCCAGACACTAGGTCGGCGGATCTCGGTCAACCTTCCGTTGAAGTGAGAGGGAAAGAATTTTCATCGAGATCAAAAAACTATGCAGCGAAATTTCGATAAACTCTAAATTAACGTTGCAATAAGGCTTTGGCGGAATCGATGGCATGCTTCATGCAAGAGAAGGCAAACTCACAAATTCAATCCAAACGCAATGTGGCAAACGGAGATAGTAAAAATGTTGACTCCCGAATTCTGGACAAGCCAATTCATAACTGGCCACGTTCACTTCGCTACTGAATGTGACCAACTTCACCGGCAAGTAGATGGTTGTTGGACGTCGATTACACTCTCTGGAAATGTCCGAAATGGACAGGAAATAGTCAGGATTCGGGGCCCAAAAAGTTACAGTGAACACCAATAATGCTACATGGAATACTGCATCATTGCAACCTTTGTTTCGGAAAAAAATCTACACTTAGATCCCTGCAATTCTGGGGGCGCAACTTGAGGCACCCGTCACAGTCCTTTATCTGTCCATACAAACCGTTTTTAAGAATAGAATGGGATGGACATGAATATATAATCGATCTATAATCGCCAAAAGATCATAAACACCACCATTAGGTAAATTGCGTTTTAAACCAATAATTATTCAATTAGGGCGTCGCGCCAGTGGCAACAATTTTAGAACGTTATCTCTTTGTGCATGGGGACGTAGACCCCGGTTGAGAAACGCTGACATAGAGAACTGAAAGTAGTCAGTATAATATCAGGATAAGCATTGACCATATATTACTATTTATGTACTAACCGCATTTAAGGAATTTCTTTATCGATCTCAGTAAGAGAGTAATTTAAAAATAAAACCATTCTGTAAAATTTATAAATCGTCGGTTACGATTTTCTACCAATTATGGGTCGAAATCATCACAAACATAGTATGCAAACTCATAGCTAAACGGTCAACGTATTTTCGATATGCGGTGTCCATCGGTTTAAGCTTCAGTATGGAAAATTATATATGTACTCAACCCTCCAGAGACGAGAGCTTTTTTCCGATAAAAAAAATATTTTCTCAGCCATATTGAAGTCACGGATAACTTTTATTCCTATCCAAAATTAAAAAAAAAACGCAACGTCGTTGTATTGAAACCCCGCATGACTATATCGTCATGCTCATCCTTTTATTACATAGGTTCCCAACCTTTTTCGGGTGGCGACCCCTTTTTATAAAGCCATGTGACTAGGCGACCCCCCGAGGAATATGAAATCCTAGATTTGATATCATTTTTCGTTATTTTGTTGTTCAAATCCAAAATCGATAAAAGTTGGCGACCCCCCTGATAACCCTTTACGACCCCCTTGGGGGTCGCGACCCACAGGTTGGGAACCCGTGTTTTATTACCTTGTAATATTGAGTACGGACAGTAGTAAGGACAAAAGTGACCGTATGGGCTCGCAAACATTCGGGGTTGAAATATAGCAAAGCGTGATTTTTTTAAAAAATATTTACAATTTGACCTCTTTAGATCAACGTAATTTCAATACAAATATATTAGCAAAATAACTGTAAATAATTTGATGTTTTTATAAAAAAATAACTAACAGTTTAAAAAGGAAATTAAAAAAAAACGGAAATTCAAAAAATTACATGTGCTTTTGGAGACCTTTTCTGTCCCCACGGGTGATGACTAACTGTAGTCTGTACTCTTCTTAACCAAATATGAGCGAAAGCAACGATATTCAGGTAAAAAAGGATGAATAGTGGGATCAATAGACGAAGGTGTTTACTGTGACCATATGGTCACGCTCGTCCTTGGAGGGTTTTCTATCGTTGCAAATAAAACAAAGTATTAATATGAAAACTTCTGCGATGTTCCTCGCCGAGAGATGCGAGTCGGGACAATATTTGATCAGTTTTGTTTGCGCTTCAAGTTAACTCTGTTAAAATTATTATTTTATCGCGCTAAACGAACGATGAAAATTTTCTATTATCACTGTGACGATTCTGCGGAGAATTGTCATCGCTATAGACCCGGTTAGGGTTGGCAATAGCGGTATCAACGAAGTCGGGATCCCGGAATTCGTAGTGTTTTTCAAAATCCAAAAATGAAAAAATATCGATACTCAAAATTAGCCAAAATCGAACTTGACGTTAATAATATTAATGTCGCTTGCTGTGGTCGGCAAACTGCGGCTCTTTAGCCTCTTGAGTGTGGCTCTTTTACAAAATACAGCATACAGCGCGATTGAAACTTCGTGTCACACACGCAGAAGTCGGTTTACGGTTATAAAACATAGAGTTGGAAGGGGTGATCTCAGCGAACGCACCTTAATCAAATTGAAGACCTTTTATGCAAAAGCAGTACACTAATCAAGTAAACAAAAATGTACCTATCTATATAGTTTAAGTTTAAAGAAATTTCAATCGTACATTTGATACTTAGCTCAGTTGACTAATAAGTTTTCCGACTACTGGTATAGTGTATAGTTTCTCAACCTTTTTGAACCCGTAGCCCTTTTCGAGTCTCATATTTTTTAGGGACTCCCATACCCGTTTTTAAATACCCAAAATAATTTTCGATTCCTTGAATATTTTGCTCGCTTCCAGGAAGTACAATTTCAAATGGTCTCCCAAACTGGGCTGTGGCTAAATATTTTTTCTCTGTGGCCCCCGTTTTTGACCAAAGACTAAGGAGTGGATGCCTGTGATGCCAATTCTCTTAGTTTTGACTTCAAATCTTCAACTTCAAAATATTTCGTGCGCTGGTATGCCGTAATACCGAATAATAAAAACAAAAATTCGCGATGGTTTTTTTTTTTAAATCAACCAAGAGCTGTACCAATATAGAAAGGTTCCAGAATTGAAGAGCCATTCAACGGCAATTATTTATGAAAACCACCCCAATATGATTATGACATGTTTTTAAAAGATGGAATTTTAAACGAAATATAGAAATGCCCGGCATTCTGATCCCGATTGTTCGTATTGTTTTTTGTTCACTATCTAAACTTTATTTTTGATACCGGTAATAATATTTCCAATGTCGGTTTTTAATGAGATACCGGTATAGATATATTCGTCCGGTTTTGCAAACCCTGGATGCGATGTTTACCTTTAAAAAATATGGGACACGATGCATCGCCTTATCGAAATAACAAAATGTCACTTGTTATTGAAATGCCATTCGGCGCAAACGGTAACGAGAATAGGGCCCAAGGGCCTAATTCTTTGAATTGGGCTTTCAAGTCACGTGCGAGAATGATAACCCATCTATTTTTTTTGACATATTTTTATAAGGTACGAATAAGAGTTACATATATAGGGCTGAGAAGCAGAATGCGGCAAGTCCACTTTTTTGGAAAAAGGTATTTTAGGCCGCCATTTTCTAATTCTTCAAAAATGAAGAAAGTCCCAAAACGATGTGCATTTCGAAATAAATCTTAGATTTATGAAAAGTAGAGTTTATTTCTAAAATAACTGTTTTTTGCTCATATTCGCAAGCTGTTTTTTCGAAGATAGTAGGGATAAAAGAATAAGGCTAAGAAAGGACTTACTTACCCTCCGCCGCACGCCACTGCTTTCCCATCCGTTAACTTTATACGGCAGTATTCAGTGGCGTAACTAACGTTTAGCGCATTTAAAGTTTTTTTTCTTGACTGGGAGTGTCTTAGGAGCAACTAACCAAGACATGGTGGCGTGCACTAAAGTGTGCAGAAAATCAATCCCCCAAGATAAAAGAAAAGGTTATATGAGTATAGGTCGTCTATTCGCTCAGTAAAGAACTAATGGTTAGCTTATCAATCACGCTTACTAAGCCTTACCTGTAAGACAGATAGATAGGTGGTGGGAAGGAATTTCAGACATCACAAACACCTATGCATTCTAACAGTCCATACTGGGATTCGAACCTGTGAGCTCCCCTCCCCAACCGAACAGCCAACGGCGTTGACCACTCGACCACGGACGCGGCACAGGGGGTGTAAAATTTAACCTTATCTTATCAGAAGTGCAAACTTACCACGTAGGTCGTGGTTTTGATTGGCGGGGGAACGGGGTATCTTTTCACAGAAGGCGTTTCCTCTTCGTCTGTAAAAATCAAACAATATATCATTAGTTTAACAATAAACTGGCGCTAGTAATTATAATATTAGGCCTAAAGCAAATATGAGATTTAAGATACACGGTTTACTAAAAACTACAAACACTATATTTTTACAAGAATTATTTGTTCAATAGGACAAGATAGGAATAACAAAACAAAATGGTTCATTAAATTCTAGCACGTTAGTCGTATCGGACATTTCTATCGATGAAAGCGATTCATGTCCAGTCCCACATATAATTCCCCGTATACAATTTGGTCTTTGTTATTACACAATTTTCTGTACCACAATGTTTTTCTGTTTACAAATAACATGTTTTTTTTTTAATTCAGGGAGCCAATCTTCAATTTGTCTATGAATTCTATCAATTTTTTCCGTTATGTCGAGGTTTTACTGTACTACGATATTTAAAAAAAATACATTCTTCAATAAACGAATGCTAATGTAGGTTTTAAAAAATCAACAATCTTCTTTGAGCATATATTTTTGAACTTTTCCTTAATGCTTTTTATCTCGATCTTTTCAATTTCTCAATTACCCTTGGTTATCCGTGATGTAACGTTGGTTTACAGTTGAGAATTTTCATTTAAACCTCTTTTAGATGCTAAAAACATATTTTCACAATATTGATATGCATAGACATATACGCATATTCATGATATAATTTGTAAATTTATTTGGAAATTAGCATACAAACCAATAATGAATGCTATGCGATTATGACATTATGCAAACATCTGTTTCTTAATAAAGTCGTTTAGTATTCATACACCTTTAATAAGCGGAGGATATTCAGTTTAAAGTTCATTTATGTACAACTTAAACGAATTTTAAAATATAGTTACCTTTTTGAACAGAGTCAAATCTACCCTCGACTTTGGACCGGAGCGAGTCCAGGTCGAAGGGGGCGGCAAATCCATGGTCAACAGATCTGCTTTTCGTCCTGCAAACACCGAAACAATACACATATTAATAACAGCATCTAAACTAGGCACTTCAAAAAATACCCGACACAAAGAGTTCGCTAAGAATCGAAGATAATTTTAATGTAGTATTTATTTTTTAGTATTTCAAAGTTTTTTCTATTCTATTTACTAAACATTTATTAATTATTATGTTTATATTATAAAAATTCAATAATATCAACAACAAAAAATAGACGTTATATTTTTAGGAAATATAGAAATGAATATACTACACTGAACCACCATGTTTAAATCAAATATTAAAAAATATATATAAGAAGATTATACAATACAATTGTCAGCTGAAAAAAATAATGTATTTCGTTCAATCGAAATGTATTCAACATCGGCTAAAAAAACGGTGCAACAAACATTCGACGACCATGCAATAGAGTAGGAAAAAAGAACAATCAAATCAATATTTCTTACGACAGATGTCATAATTTTCTTTGCGGTCAGAAATTGCATGCGAAGAAATTTGAAACATGTTTGCAAGACTCGAATTACATAGAAATTGTGTTGGTAAAATGTGTGTGACAACAAAAAAAATAAAGCATAACGAGAAATTCCAATAAATTTGAAATAACGTGATTTGATTTCGAAAATATTACCGAGCTATGCAATCGGCGGCGTCAGGCGAAATTGAATACGTAAAAGTAAATTTAACGTAGTCATACAAAAAGACACAAACCTGAATTAAACGTCGAGAAATTAACGATCAAAGAGCGTTTCCCTACGCACTTTCGGTGGTATTTTTGACCATATATTTGCTATCATCACATCACTTGCATTGGTGCGTTTCGGTTTGATTTCTGTTCTTGTGCGATTGTATCGACTCAAACTTCGTGCTGCGTGTTTTGTACGCTTTTCATGCTACAAACTTCAAACCGATTAGCACCAAAACAGTATTTTTCGCTGAAAGTCTATCGATACATTTGATTTGATTTTAGTTCCATAAACATATCGATAGCTATTTTGACATCACTCCATCAGTCAGAGCTGTCAATTTAGTGTCTTTATTTTTGGGTTATTTTGTGGCACGCTTTTTTTTTAACTAGTTTCATGTCGAAATTGTCCAGCCGAATATGCAAGCCAGACATTGAAAAGTTTTAATATTTTGATTGAATGGCTGAGCAAATATACTATCTTCAATTTTTTACAGTAACATTGGAGGAAAATAACTGTGATTTTAACAAGAAAAAAAACTTGAAATATTACATCACGAAAATTAAGCGGGACTATCTTATTTATTTGAAAAAGAAAACACTCACAGATAGTTATAAGAAGGTATTGCAATGCCGGATAAAATATCAACACCACCATCACAATACAGGCTAGTAAACAAATAAAAAAAAAACATAATGATAAACGACTGATTTTCATTAAAATAACTTTGAAACAAAACATTGAAAAGCCCGTCAATTTTGCTCACAATTAATAATGATACAACTCTTAGCAGATTTAAAATTTGATTAATTTTCAATGCCAGTTGACTTTTGCATTAAAAAAATACCGATATTTCGAACTCGACAGTTGTTGTAATCCCTAGTTTTAAGAAAGTGATGTTCAACTCTGATTAAAATAAAATGAACCCTTCAATAAATAAATATATAATTAAAAATGTTACCCCCCTTTGCTCGGTGGGAAATTCACGTCGGTGTATTTATAATAAATTCATATTTTAACAGCTGTTAATTATTTTTTTCGGAATGTCTCGTTACGCTAAAATAAAAATAAACGTAATAATTGATTTGTTAGTAATATTGTGTAAAGTGTAGTGGATTATTTATGATGTTTTTCTTGAAGTTGCATATAACGTCAACTTGAGTTACTACCATGTTGTAGATTTCCTAAGCAATACGACATTTCAGACGGTTAAATGAGTAATGACGATCGCTAAGGCTTAACGGTAGGGCCAGGCCCGTCGCGTTAAATTCCATTTTTTTTTCAATTTCAATCTGGGACTTAAGGCGTGAGGTTTTGTGATTTATTTTCTCTTCGTGAGTTTATCTCGTACAAGTTTAATGCATTATTTCTTCTAACGGATGTCATGCATTGCAGTGGATTTATTTCTTGAAACAGAAACAGATTTATAACGAACTGATTTAAATGAAGAAGAGCTCGGATACACTAACGTTAAAAAAATTAAAGCGTCCGCCTCAAATTAACTGACCGATATCATTGCAACCGCCCCCATACGCTAAGCATGCGAAAACTCTCCTGTTGAGAAATACTGATTGATATATGTAGCATCACGATCGTTTCAGGGCCCGCACACAATAGGCGTCTTCGCTTTAGACGCGGGCCGGGGCGCTAATCCCGTGAGACGTTCAATATCGCAGAGAAATATAATAGCGCTTTCTCAACATCATCGCCACTAGGGCTTGTAGATTTAAAAATAAACCGGTTTTGAAAACCCGGTTTTCGTGCGAAGTTTAAAACCCGGTTTTTTCAACTTGGTAGGCCGTATTTAAATGAAAGAATTAATATATTTTTTTTACTTGAAACTGCCTTGGTTATAATCAAAGAGATGTAATTCAACAGTCAGTAAAAATCAATATGCCGCCTGTGTGGTCGAGTGGTTAACGTCGTTGGCTTCGGTTACGGAGGTCACGGGTTCGAATCTCAGTACGGACAGTTTTATAAATTGATTTTTCAATCGATTTGTGAATTTCTAATCGAAGGCATGGATGTATGTGATGTCTTGAATTCCCCCCTCCCACCTATCCTATCCTATGAACGGGGCATATCGAGAGCGATTAGATAACCACTAGCCCTGTCCATGCCCTTGATTCCTTATATTCCTACTTTCTTTGGAAAAACAGAGGTTGAGTAACTGAGTAACAAGCAGTTCTCGTAGAAAAACTTCTATGAGATAAACTCTATTAGGAGTCTAATAGAAAATTTAAATTAACTTTGATTATTCCACGTATTGTGTTACTAACTGTGACACGTGTTTCGCCTCTTTCAGAGGCATCTTCAGACTTACTATCGCAAAGTTTGCTTAAGTAATGAAGCAAGATTGATTCTAACATTTTAAAATTACAAAATGGAGGTTTGGGTTTTTTTCCTTTTAAGAGGAGCAAGGAGGGGGGTGTAGAATCGAAATAAAACAAACAGATAATGATACTAATTATACTAATGAGTTGTAATCAATCAGATTGGGATTTTTCCAGGGAAGCAAAGAGGGGATTATAAAATCGAAACAGTGCAAACAAATTTAATCATACTACTAATGACGTTAAACATGAGTCCATCAGCTCCACATTGGGAAATGGTAAAAAAAATAAAATAAATACGTTAAAAATATTATGTTTTGCTTCGTTTTGAAAATATTTTTGCTGTGCATTTTGACTTGGGTACACTTCCGGAGTACGGGGTAGGTATAATTACCCCCCCCCCTCTGGATAGGAACACTGAATAACAATGTTTTTGTTAGCTTATCCATTATGTGTAATAAACGAAGATTATAATCTCTTGTTTCGCTATTTTTAGTTTTTAACCTTTAAATAACAAAAAGTTTAGCCGAGTTTTAGGATGTATTGAAAAACCGGTTTTTTCAAAAGTCGGTTTTTGCATAAGCCCTAGCCCCGCCACCCACCCTCAGCAGCCCCTGGGCGACAAAACGCGCCGCGTCCTCGGGAGTAAACTTACTACCCCGCCGCCGATTCCCTTCAGACCGAGCAATCAATCAAAGCCGCCATTGTCCGGGGTGACAGGGACGGATTAGGGGAGGCGACAAATTTCACAATAATTATCGTAATTAATTACACACTAACATTATCCGGCGGGAGGAATCGAGAGTCGTCTGGTGATTAGCGTCGCTTAACGTCGATATAATTACTTAATATCGTAACAATTAGAAGGAGTGTATGGCAATTCAATTAAGACAGTTAGTTATGCTGTGTAAAATTCAATAAAAAAAAAAAATATTTGAGTTAATCTTAACGCCACAGTCTGCCAACCTTTTTTGAACACTAATTGTGATTTCCATTCATATAAGTATCTTATTATTAAATATCAGAAAATCACTTTTTGAACGTTTGTTCCTCAAATATGTAATGATACCTCAATAAATGCAATGCAAATTTGTCTGGGGTCGCCTTGTGACCCCGTCGCTCCCCGATCTCATTTTAAACGTTTCGTTACTCGAGTGTTAAAAAAAATAAATATTGGTTTTGTGTCCGCGTGTTTGTTTGTGTCGGGTTAGTCGACAATTGATTTTCTTTTCATGTTTCAGGGACACTTACCTTCTGTATGGCTGGGTGATGCTCTCGTCACTCCTCGAGAGCTGCTGCGAAGCTCTGCGCGACCTGCGTGCCACAAGACAACAAAACAAAGCTAATGATGCAACTATACACACAACTAATAATAATAAAAAATCGTGCAAAACTAAAATAAAAATCAAAATGCATTCACATATCAATAGGTCATACACACATACAGAAATCGAGGAACCGCTGATAGTCGTGGTATATATATTACAGAAACCAGAGCCATACCGAGATTTGAAAACGGCTTATCTGTCGATGAATTCTGTATATTAATTCATATAATATAGTTGATACTCATTGATATTTTCTAAAAAATGTAAATAGTTTCGAGTTGAAAAAAAACACAAACGTTTTAGCATTCAAATCATGTCCTGGATCTGGCTTCGAAGACACACTAAGCCAGGGGTGGAGAACCTTTTATTCTCTAAAGGCCGCAGTAAGCATTGACTAGGAAAAAGTAAGTCTTTCAAGGATTTTGACAACAAAAATTTACGAAATAACAAAAATTTACAGAATTAAAAAATTGGACAGAAGGCCGCACCAGAGTAGGCAATGGGCCGCAGGTTCCCCACGCCTGCACTGAGCGCACGAGGAAGATCGGATAACCGCGCACGATTGAGTTTGAACACATTGACTATCTTTAGGTTTGATACTAGAATCAAAAAACTTTCGCAGTAAATGACATTCGTCAAGAATAGTAACAATTCGAAGAATTGGCACAATAAGGGATGCCAATCGTGACGATATCCGAGCATCCTTGCTAGCTCACCACACACAGCGCGAATCCGTCAAAAGTTTTGGCGACAGTCAATATTGCATAATGCCAGTAGACAATAACAATTATTCATTCCCTAACGATGCACATACAACATAACATCAATAGTGAATAGACCATGAAATCGTGAATAAAAAACAAGTCACAATTACCATTAAAAACGCGAATCTTCAATAAATTGTGTTGGCATGTATCGTTTGACTTTATGATCTACTGTGTCGTGTCTCTATTACCTTGAGAGTAAAGCCTCCAATCCCAGGATCAGGGATCCCGAAATTCCGAGATTTCGACCAGTTTTGCATTTCCCGCAATCCCGGGATCAGTTTAGTACTAATCCAAAAATTTCCGGATTCACTATAACACTTAAATATCCCTGCACCAATTGATAATAATTGCCTAAAAAAATAAACGGTGTTTTTGTGCAAAATGGTATAATTAATGCACTTACTAAGTTCTTCCAGGCATTGAATTTATATCAAATAGTTTCTTTGTATTCAGTTTTGTAAGTTACTAACTTCTGCCAGAAAGGTGAGCGGTCCTTTACACTTATGTACATATATTTTTGAGATGTTCCTTCCGCGAATAAGTCTTAACACGTGCAACACCTGGTGACACAGCCAGTGACACAACAAAGTAATCAATTTTATTTAATGTAATGTAAGAAGTAAACAATTTCATGGTAGTAAGTAAGCACATACTTATAAATAATACTAAATAAATATATAATTATTATTATTTTTAAAACATACAGGCATATTCATTCAAACAGCAAACAAATGTGGTGTTTTTTTGTTGTTGTATACAGTGCTTGCACGTTGAATAACTAAAAATAAGTGATAAAGGAAAAATAGTAATATTAAAAAAAGAAAAAAAATCCGACGTGATTCGTAGACTCAGCACGTAAGTAGGAATTAAATCGTTAAAAACAGTTTAAATACAAATTAAGAAAAAAATCTGGCCCTTGGTTGGAGCCTTGACGGACACCACCGAGAGCAGCGGTCGTCAACATTTCGTACCTAACGTACCACGGAACGCTTAGTTAATTTTATAAAAAAAAAACAAAACATCTAAGGTGTCTAAACGCAAAACAGGTGATTCCACATTTGGTCAAAATTAAGCAAAAACCACGTAAATAATAAGGCATACAACAAATGCAGCAAACTTCAGTTTATTTAAAAATAATGTAGATGTTGTTTGTGTTACATTTCCGTCATATTTGACACTTGAAACAACCGTAAATGCTAGATCATACATATTTTGATAGCATAAGCAAAAACGCTACACTAGTTATACTATTTTTTGTGATTTCTGAAAAAAATATCAGAATAGAGCTTGGTGCATTTGTTTTTATAGACCTTAATTAATGTCACAGTAAAAGTATGCCACTTGCACCTTGAAAGTGACTAATAATAATTAGGACTGTGGAGTCTAACTTAAAACACGACTTTAATCTCTTAGTCTTATTAGCATACAATGGCGCCACATTTGACCGTGGCGATTTGAATAATCCATTTTTTTCAAAAGGAATCTAAGTTGTTAGATTTTTTAAAGTTCGACAAAAAACACAAAAAAATCTTAATTGAAGATACAATACGATAGAATTTTTGATGGGTGTTTGAAATAAGTTCATGGAATCACAGCATCAATGACGTAACTGCAACCACCAAGCGTAACGTGGACCACCGGTTGGCGACCGCTGATTTAGAAGAATGTAGTTTTGAAACAAATGGGTCAAGTTTAAGCTAAGAAACCACTATACTCATCGAGAAATGTTTGTTGTTATTACTGTTGTTTTTTTTTTTTTTTTAATATTTTATATTTATGTAGATATATTTTATAGATCACTTCTTAAACGCTCTTCACACCTATAGCGCGTAACGTTCATTTCGTATTAACTTCGTAGAGCTTTACAATAATAATAAAAAAATAGCAAAGATTGAATAATATTTGTTTTTACAATAATTAGTAAATATTGCCAATAGCTATCTCAACATCTCGCCAAAACTAAAACTGGCTTACCCGGAGTGTTTCAAATGTAAAAAAAACGTTAATTTCTCGACCATCTTGATTACATTAAGCTGCGCATTCATAAGGTAACAAAATTGTTCCGCGACACGAGCGGCAACATAGAATCTACACGACGCTGCAACGTTGCACGCAACATAGTGGGGATTTTCCCGTGACTCGAGACATGTTGCATGTGGTTCGGTGATTCTACCGAACATTACTTTTCCGAACACGAACACTCCGAACAGGAATAGTCCGAACACCGATCCTTTCGGACACGTAATCTTCCGCACACAGAACCTTCCTAATATAGAATACTTCGCACACCGAATACTCCGAACATTTAAATATTTTTAATAGAAAAATCATTGTTTTATTGTAATGTGGAATGTTTTATGGCAATTATGCTAAATATTTTGCACGTTGCACCGTTGCATGTGTACGTTTCGGTGCGAGCGCATTGACAACATCAGCTGTGTGAAGGTACATTAATTCCTACCCTCAAGCAACAGAGGGATGAATTGAAAATACTGGTTTAGAGATAATTGAACTTTAAGTTTAGTGACGTACTTTTTAATTAGTGAATTGTGGTTTTATTTAATTTCTTTAACGATTTGTAATAAAATATAATAATAGGTTTTTTTGGATACTATTATCTGTATCTATATCTATTTTCGTAATCTCGCTGTTGCTTTGAAATTACAGGGCAATATCAATAATTGTATACGTAAGACTTTTCTTTTAAATGGGGTATTTTTTAAAATTACATGTTAACATCAATTAACATGCTTATATTAAAATCGACTTTTTCAATTTATATCACTGTTTGGTTTTTGGTAGCGATAAGTGAAAAAATACGCTTGAAAGAAAATTTGTGAATTGCATTAATATTTGTATCGATTGCACTTCTCTCTTCTATGCTACGTTATGCTGTATGTATAATATATTAAGTATGATTTTTAAATCATTAATCTATCAAATTCAATTTATAATACGATAAAAAGCAAAGAATTGGGCCAAAATATTCTAAAACTTTCCTATATCATTTTAAAGTAACTTTGCTATTTCTATCATTGAAATTTCTTACATTTTGGCGCCAGCTGTCAAAAATATAGCTTCGTGTAAAATATATTAGTCTATGGCTTTAACAGTATATTATCTATGGCGTATATATAACCTGTCATCGCTGATGATCAAATGAGTCTTTAGATGGGAGATTTATTTATATTTGTGTTGTTTGAACGATTTGCAAACAACGAAAACATCCATTCATTTGAACCCAAGTCAATCTGTCAAGGTGTTTGTTTACACGGGGATCTCGACCCGATACAACCGCATTGTGACACGCATATACCGTTGGGTTTGATAAACAGAGAAGCACGTTGCTTAATGGCGTTTCATGCAAAACGTTCGGATAGATAACTCGACGGAGAATCATAAGAAGTAGATCTACATAATCGTCAATAAAAACCGGTTAGTACAGGCGAGTCTAACCTGCGACCCAAAAAAGAAAAAGTCATCGATAACGTAAAAAAGCTGGCATTACTTATTCTTTCCAAACATAAAATGTCAGATAACAGTCAGATAATAAGATCTCTAAATCACTAGACGAGACAATTCATATCGCCTGTTGTGGCCCGGTTGGTTAGAGCTTGTTCTACCGATCACACAGGTCTGGGTAAGATCACTGTGAATTCGAGAATTATTCAATTCAAAGTTGTGATCGAAGACTGGGTGTTTGTGATGTCAATTCACAACACTTTCCTCCACTTCCATCCTTCTGATTTCAGACATTGCAGATGTCCACAGATGGTGAGATTTGAATACGTGAGCACGTTGACTACGAACTCGACAAATATGAACTTGAAAATATTTGATGTGTGACCCGAAACAGTTACTCGTCAATCACTGTGGCCCGAGAGTGCCAAAGTGTTGGACACACATGGGCGAGGAGGTCGCTGGGGGGTCTCCAACGGACTATTGCGGTATCTATACATGTATTTATTTTTTTTACATCGGTGTATCTCAATTACATACTAAGCAATGACCTTCCATTGTTGCAAATTTATTGGGAGGATTCGATATTTTTTTTAGTGTCGCAAAATATCAACTCAAAATTTTGTTCAATAACACTCAGTTCCTCTTGAGTATTGTGACGAGAGCTGCGATCAGCGACTCCAAGGTTCCAGAGTCAAGTCTGGGCAAAATCAAAATCAAGCATTTGACATCTTGCCATTTAAATTGGCTTTTCTTTGCGAGTTGATCTTAGTTGACTTAATACAAACTCTCATGGGGTAAATTATAAATGATTTAACGCTAGGGCCTCTAATCCCGAAATCTCGTCCAATTCTGCAATTAAGAGACTGAGACAGTACTAATCCCGGGATTGATTAAATGAGAAAAAAATGAGCGATATCTAAAAAGAAAGAAGCTTCCAAGCTTTGGTTTATTTTGGAAATTTCGTAAATTCCTAAGTTTTTCAAATTGCAAATTCTGGAAAAGCTAAAAAAAAGAAGCTCTCACGGCGTTTCATTTAGGGAAATCCGTACATTACTGGGATTATTGGAAGAGATGAAAAACGAAAATCACAGGATTTAAAAATCGCCGAGCAAAAAATTCTCAATCCCGATCCCAATTTATACACGATTTTGTGTTGAATGTTCAAATTTTATGTTGGAAAAACTGTCGATTCCGAAATTTCGGGATCACAAAAAGGTTCCGGGATCGGATGCCATACTTGAGACCAACTCGGAGAAAAGACACGCTCGACATCTCAAACGATACATTGATGACTTGTCATGAGTTGTGCCCCCGGGACCTCCTGCTAGTCGATCTTATCTCTTATCGAGTTACAAATAGAGTGGGTGTTTTTTCCTTGGAAACGTTGGATACAATACTGAAATACAATTCTAAGAAGCGATAGAACAAAAATTTTGCTTTAATTATTTGTCTGGTTAGTTTTTAAATCGACCAGTGGACAGTATTTAAAGTACAGTACAAATAATCCGTTATGCTTAACCACTTGAATACCAAGCGGACACATGTGTCTGGAACACATTCAAGCGAACACGGATGTTAAAGACATTCAAAAAATCAAATACTTGGTATTCTAATAGAATATAAGCAATATTTTGATGAACATGTGTAGTGCCATCTATACTGAGTCAATATAGGTTTTTAAAATATCTAATTCGAGTGTATATTAGACAAAATTATTATTATCAAAAACACGCAGTATCTCTGGGACATATTAATGATTTATTTGTATGCGGTATTCAAACGGTCATTTTTACTCGTTTTTTTTTACTCAACAGAACTAAAAATATTCGCTATGTGTACATAACAGTATCCAAAAACATGTGTACATTTTGACGCTACATTTTGCAAATTTGCAGTGTGTTCCTCTTTGTTTAACGCAACCCATTTGACATCATGGCCAGTTTTATGTTAACAACCAAACCTAACCTAACCACATTTTCACAATCGTGACTATTGACTGAATTTCAAAGAAAAATTGACGTTTGCATGTTTACACCAGGATTGTAGAGTCGGACTGTTTTAACAGCTTGAATACCGCGCAAATAATCATTAATATGTCCCAGAGATACTGCGTGTTTTTGAAAAAAATAATTTTACCTAATATTCACTCGAATTCGATATTTTAAAAACCTATACTGGCTCAGTATAGATAGCACTACACATATTCATAAACATATTGCTTATATTCTATTAGTGTACCAAGTATTTGATTTTTTAAATGTCTTTGACATCCGTGTTCGCTTGCATATGTTCCGTACACCGGTGTCCGCTTGGTATTCAAGTGGTTAATTGGAGTTGTGTTCGAAAAAACTAATAGCTTCGAGTAATTTAAAAGAGTGTATACAATTTGCTAGGGTCAAAAGTGGCTTCCATGGAAACAAACTAGTTATGATTTAAGCTATGGTCGGAATCGTCTTATTTCTTAACGATTTTAAAGCCCTAGTTTATACAAACGAAACATAATATTTATATTTTTTGTTTCTGTTAAAAAAAAAACGGACCAGTGAAAACAAAACTTGAATGCGCCACCGAGAACCTAACCACTCGGCCAAGGTACAGGCATTTTTTACAAGATAACAACAAAATCGTTCGAAACGACGACGCCATTTCCCTTTCCTTGAAGGTCGTTACGCATAACCGACTTTCACTGGATCGCATTTTAATTTTGTCATCGATTTGCCGCGCCCTCAATAAGACCGCCCGCAGCACGCGCGCTTCCGGCCCTGAATAGTACCTAAGCGCTCTGTGTTGACAATAATTACGGCGCAAGTAAAATGTCACCAACGTCAAACGAAGTCGGTATCTAATATCTACTCCACATATAACATATATATAAAAAGTGGTGTTTAGGAATATATTAAAATAAATAAATATATATGTAGGGCTTTTATTTAATAAATGCAGAATCCATTTAAAAGTTGGCATTATAAAGCTGCGGCCAAACGTAGTTGCGATTTTTCGCAATCCCGTAACGTTCCCAATGTCGTTAATTTTTTTCAAACACACATCTCAACTTTTGTCAGATTTGAGTTTTTTGATCTAACGAATTCAGAATTTCATTTTTCCAAATATGTACAGAAGAACCCCCAATTACACTACCCCGAATTACGCGCCGGCTTGAAATATTCGCCGCAAATCCCCCAATTGCACGGTTGAACTCCATTGCCGATTACTAAGAGACGGTCGTCTGTGCCGCGCATACAGTCAAATGTTGGCTAGCGTCTGTGTATTCAACACGTGCCAGGCTACACACGCATAGCTGGGCGTCTGTCTGTGTGCGGGATATTTACTACTACAAAAACTAAATATTTCGTCCATATTTTTTTTTTGCAAAACTATGGGAAATCTTAGTTTCAACCAAATCCATAATTTTGTATGAGATTCACACCCCCAATTACACGGTCCCGACTATAGTGTAATTGAAGGTTTTACTGTTTGTATTTTATGCTTTAATCTATTTAACCTAACACAGAAATGTTGTCCCGCTTGCGAAAAAGGTTCGCCATCCCTGCTATAGTGAATATTGGGTTCTCCGATCCTGGGATCCCATCCAATTTTGTGATCCCGAAGTCCCGGGATTGCGATAATAATAACCCCGGGATTTGAAATTTTGACAATTCCGTAAATTCCTAATTTTTTGAAATTGAAAATTCTGACAAGAGCAAAACAGATTTTTTTTCGAAAAAACCCCGTGAGAGCTAAAGAAAATAATAAAAGTTGTCAAATTTTCTCATTTTAGAAAACCCGTATCCATATATTCCTAAGGTTTTCAAAATCGCCGCACAAAAATTTCTCAATCCTGAATTTATTCAATTCGATTTGATCAATCACGGAATTCCGGGAATTGCAAAAACGGTCCGGGATTGGATGCCCTAGTTCATATGTCATAAAACCTTTTTTCACCATCGCATGGTACGTTTGGGCGTGCCCTAGGGTAGATATCATACGACATGTCATAATATAAATATATGTAAATGCAAACATACATCTTGCACAATAATCAGCCAGCGAGTTGAGCATTCTCTGAGTCCGACTCGGAGACACAGAGGTGCCTAGCGCTGGGCTCACTTTTACTGGCGACTGTATTTTTTTCAATCATTTTAAAAACTATCTGATTGACATGTCTGGACAACATTTTTAATTAATTACGGACTTATTTATCTGTCAGATTTCCGATCTAACCTAAAAAAAATCTTCACCTAAATATTTAAACCTCTTATGTGTGACTGAAAAGAGTGTTCAAGAGAAAGCAAAAACATAAAAATCTTCCATAATCAATACGAGGTTTTAATTTCAAGTCTGAAATCAAGACACCTACGAGTTTTTTTAAAACAATTGTCAATACACAGCACGATAATAATCTAGACCAGTTTTTCACGACCGGAGTCTACAGCATGTTCCAAACTGGCCACATCAGAGTTTGGGGGGCCATGGCCAGTCTTAATATAATAAAAAAAAAAATCGTCTTAGAAACGCCTATTGAGAAGGTCTTCATCGCTGGCAGACGTAAGTTTTTAATCTTTTGAATAATTGTAGAATCTGTCGATTCGTAACTATTTCAGAAGTGGAGCTAAAAAAACACATTTTTTTTCAAATCGAGAATCAAACAAATCGACAAATTATTAAATGTTTATTTGAATTCCAGGGAGTTCTTAGACATCACACGTATCCATGCCTTCGAACGGAAATCGATTAAAAAATGCTGTTAGAACTGGAATTCGAACCTGCGATAACCGTCACGGAAGCCAACGACGTTGACCACTGCGCCACGGATCAGACAGTTGATCTACATAGTGATTACGTGATTAAAAAAAAAACAACGTACTGGGTGTTGTTGGCGCTGTATTGCCAGATATTTAATTCTATTAAAACAAAATGGTATAAATTTCATTTGAAATATTTTTATTTTCCAAATTAATTTCATCAATTAGTTTCAAAAGAAATATTTAAATTGCTTAATGGCTCATATTCGTCGCTCTATTAAAACGCTATTAAAAGACGACAAATAGTCAACGTAAGATATTATTATTGTTATAAAATAAAACGCTCCCTCTTTCGTTAGTTTCACTCCCCTGCATGTAGGTCGCGGCGGAGTTGTGTTCCAAAACTGTCACAGTTATTTATTGCGGACGGATTTAAAATGAAAAAGTAAATATATACATATATATTACACAGGTAATTATATACGCCACGTGACACTAAGTAGACTGGTGCTTAGTTCAAAAGCACTCTCATATCTCTTCATCTTTCCTAATGATTTTATTGCATGTGATTAGCGAATTGAACGCTGTAAAAATGTCATATAACGCAAGTACTAACAACACCCTGAGGCATTTAAAACCTGAGAGGCGTGAGAATGTTTTTAGCAGCGGGTGAGCTGTGCTGAAATTCAGTGTGTCCGAGATCTTCTGCATCGATTTTTTTTTACATTATCGAGTGGAACTTTCCTTTTGCATTTAATACACGGCATTAACGGTAGCGTTAATTTAAAATGCCGTTTTTAATTTGGAATGGTTGAATAAAATGAATGGTGGATTCGGTAGGGATAAAAGAGGCACTACTCTAGGGTAAGTGACCTGCCTGAACAATATCATTAAATTTTTAATAAACTGAATGAACGTGAAAGAACAGCAATTCATTTTTGTGTTAGCTCTACGCTTGACAAAAATTATAGTAATCACTTATTTTTGCTTCAGCGTTATTCGAATTGCAGATATTTTATTGTTGTGGCAACCCTGTTCACATTTAGTTAACTGTTTATATGCAGAATGGTTCAAACAATAAATCTGTAAGTAATTTATAAATGAATAATCATTTTTGTGTCGGAATTGTATCAGAAAATTTGAATAGTACACATTTTGTCTTTAGATCACTTGCCGTGGATCCAGTTGAAGGTAACAGCTTCTAAGACACTCCCGTCAATCATTTGAAAGCGTGTTACGGTATATTCATAACCGTGGTCTGTAGATTTAAAGCGGGTAGAGGCAACCCTGTACTAGAGAAAGATTTCCACGAATAATTGTCGCAATTGTGCCAAAGTTGATTCTATGTAAACAAATACATACTTATTCATGTTTAAGGCACATTAATTTCGTCATAAACAACACCAGCTGATCTGCCGCACGGGTCGCCATCGTGTGATGAGAAAAATTGGCCCGCGAGCCAAAATTTTAATAATAATTAACGATGTCAGTGGCATACAAGAAGCTGGGTAATAAATAACTAACGCCTTGCAATGAACGGTGTGCGAGAGCATTAAGCGTAAAGGTCCGTCTGCACGATCTTTTTTCAATCAACGGAAGTTGTTTCGATAAATAAACTTCACTTTCTTCCCAAAGCGTAAACATGACTAATAGTGAGCATATCACACTTCCATAAGAATGGCAGGCAAATCAAACATTTGTGAAATGCTGGAAGAAACACAAAGATGTTTCATCAGATAACGATATTGTTTATAAAATCCATATCCGCTCCCAATGTGTCGCATATGTACTGCCTCTTAATGTAGTTTGCCTCTACGGATGTTTTTATACGAGAATTGCTTGTTATTCAGTTTCTCAACCTCTCTTTTTCGGAGAGAGTAGGGATAGAAAGATAGGCCTAAAACAAGATTAGCACTTCTCCTTAAGTGCTAAAAAAGACTTCCGATATGTTGCTGGCTCTTTAGGAACCAAGTTAAAAACATTTTTTTCAAAACATACGTCCTGGGTATTTACCGTATATCAAAGGGCGGTGATACTAAGTGTTAAAACATGTTTTTTTCACCTGGTTCATGAAGGGGCAGCACCGTATCGACAGCAATGTTCCCTCTAATGCAAGAGGTTAGCTGCGCGGACCGATCAAATATTAATTGAACAACTGCCTTGTAGTGCACGCCGGAATGAGTGCGCGGACGCTTCCCAACTGCTGCGCGGCCGCGAACGCGCGCAGCTTAGAGAGAACGTTGAAACGAAATACTTACGATCCAGAAGTATTTTTTAACACCGTAGGGTAAGTGTTAAGTAACATTAGTAAACAAATAAAATTTTGAACACGACTAACGTTGTTACGCTACAGAATACACCCTATAAGAAGAGTGTGAAGCCGTAGCGGGTGGTGGTGGGTACAGCGTTGAGTACCCCAGGGAATTTCTAAGTAACATTATTAGCTCAGATATCAGCCATCACAAACATCCATGCCACCGAACGGAAAGCCATTTTTATATTGAAATATGAACCTATCCGTACTGAGTGAGATTCAAGCTTGCTTGGTGTCTTTACATCCTATTCTGGAAAAGTTAAGTCGTGCTTCAATTTCCCTTTCGTCTGTGGTAGGGTGATACTATTATACCCCGGGTTTGACGGGGTATAGGCGGGAGCGTGGTCTCCAGATTTCGATTTACATCGGAGGAGGGGAAATATACATTAGGGGGATAGTTCTGACGATGGCGCAAGCCGAAATAGCTAT
Organism: Himalopsyche tibetana; assembly: GCA_030503985.1. Lineage (NCBI taxonomy): Eukaryota > Metazoa > Arthropoda > Insecta > Trichoptera > Rhyacophilidae > Himalopsyche > Himalopsyche tibetana. The sequence continues at coordinate 619,520 of JAPJYX010000052.1, read as the reverse complement.
CAACGAATAAAATTATTAAAAACTGTAGAACTAAAATACTTTGTTATTTTTAATCTGTTATAAATGGAGTTCTACCAAGTAAATGCCAAATCAATTAATAAATATACATTACATTAACGGGGAAATAAAAAATACAAAAAGAGTTTTTAAAATAACCTCGAGCTGCATTAACACCGTGATGACGTCAACGTCCACGACCACGAACTCAACAACATGAATAAAAAAAAGCCTTCAAGTATTTCAAAAAAAAGGCACATAAACGATATATTAAAACACCGAGTGTTTCTTCGAAGAATCTGTAACTTCATCACTAATTATCTCACACCTGAATAAATGCGGGTTGAGCATGTCTGGTTCTAGCACACAGACATGCGAGTGTGAGCGGACCTTCGAAATAAAGACACAACGTGAAAGCATTCGAAGAAAGACTCATTTGATAAACACACCTACCTGACTGCAAATACATTGATCATAACATCGCAGAATGGATTTCTTGGCAAGTGATCCGATCAACCGACTTGTTGTTTACGCGAAATATTCCCATCCGCCGGCTGAGGGTAATAATAAATATTACAGTGTTTTTATTTCATAGCGAAGCGGCATAAGATAATGAAAAAACATTATTTTTTAAAACGCCTTCGGAGACGCGGCGAGGATGGAAAATTACTGGAGTACATGCAGCGCTGATATATCATTTAATTGAGAGAGCTCCGCAAATGAAAACAGTGGAAACTCGACTCTACGTTTTTCAAGGGACCGTAATAAATGAACGAATAATGCGGGAAATCTTTTGATAATACCAAACAAATGTTTAATTTAAAAAAAAACTTATTTATTTATGTAACTAAATGCGATGTACAAAGACGGCCAATCGGAATAATAATTGGGACAGGACGATAATACTCAGATGATAGATCGAGGAAATCAGTAAATCGGGGAATTATTAAATATTGTTATGACGGGGTCTCGGTCGAGTAAAAAATAAACGATCCATGCAAAAAAACGAAGATAGCGGGAACGGTAGATCGAGGTTCCACTGAAAAAACGAGAAACGAAATATTCAACGAAAACGGTCAATCGGGATAATATTCGTGACGGGACCAAAATATTTAAACGATAAATCGAAGAAAACGGTAAATCGGGGAACGATCAATGCGGGATTCTTTTACACTGTTCTTATGGGCGTTTGGCCGGGACTATGAAAAATAAACGAACCACGCGGGAAAACGAACAATGCGAGAACGGTAGACTGTACACCAAAAGAATTTTTTTCGAATAAAATTCCTGCTATGTACACATACAGTGTTTTTACTAATTCATGTCCGTTCTCAATGTCGAGGATATGGCTTTCTAATGTAGGTATCTCAACAGGGTTTTTTTTTACGAGAACTGATTGTTAGTCGCTCAAAAGAGAGGTAAAGTAACTGTGCGACAAGCAGTGTTCGTAAAAAAAGTTCTATTGAAATAACTCTATTAGGAAGCCAAATACAACACATTGGAAACGGACATAGATTAGAACGAAAAGCTTGACAAGAGTGAGTTCCATCACCTTTTTTTAATCAAAAGGCACTGTAAATATACATTTTTGATCAATCCCCGCACCCAATGTAAAGCATACGGTCTTCTAATGGAAGTATCTCAACAACAGTTTTTTTTTCTACGAGAACCGCGTGTTATTTATTCAGTTGCTAAACGTCTATTTTTTTCAAAAGGATATAAAGTTTAGGTCTAGGACAGGACTAGTGGATGGCTTGTCACTCACGTTACACTCTTTTGTTTTAAGATCGGAACGGTGGGGGTAATTTTTAGGCATCGCAAACATACATGCCTTCGATTGGAAAATCGATTGAAAAATGCTGTTCGTATTATAATACTAAGATATATTCTTATTTAAAAAACCGGTTTTTTAAAAGACGGTTTCTGTAGACGCCCTACTCACGGTGGACACGGAGATTTTCACTGACCCATTTAAAGTTTTATATTTCCTACGTAAATTAAATCTAAACTTTAAATACAATTCATTTTTTCGAGTAAGTACTGTAATATCAAATGTCAATTTTTTTCATACACCTGTTTAAATCTATCATAAAATTTAAACGAACACATGCTATTATAGCTCTCATCACAGAAAACTGACTTGGCAATGTTTGTTGCAGAAATGATTTTTTTCTCGTGCTATTTCTCGCATATGTTTTTTTTTTAAATTTTACTGTCGTGTCCTATTGCGCAGCGGTTAGCGTTGTGGGCTTCCGTGCCGTACTTCACGGGTCCGAATCCCAGTACGAGCAGCATTTTTTGGATCGATTTCTGTCCGAGGGCATGGGTGTTTGCGATGTCTAAAAATTCCCTCCCGCCCTCTTCGATCCTTTAATAACCGCGTGTAGTGAGAGCGATTAGTGAAGCATTAGTCATGTCCTAACTTTATCCATATGTCCCTTCTACTTTCTTTGAATATGAGAGGTTGGACAACTGAATCTCTCTCTTTAATCTCCTACTTGTTCTGTAAAACTGAACCAATAGTAAACAGCTAGTACCTTTAGAGCAGCAGTCGGGGAACCGGGGTAAATTACCCTAAATGGGGTAAAGGGGTAATGTGTACTTTTTACGTATTTTTTATTTGTTGATAATTGTTATTTTTTACTATGATAAATACATGAACACATAAATGTATACATATCGACTGTGGAAAGGAAAAAAGGACTTAACCCACAATTTCTTCAAAACAGGTTTTTTTCGATAATCACAATGTATCAAACTTGATACACGTTCTATCAAAAGGATGCAAGCTGCAAATGCCGAATTAGTATCTAAATTTAGCTTTTAACTTTCAAAAAATAACCTTGTAAAAAATTGAAACCAAGACGAAAGACTGAAATAAAGGTTTTTCCTAGACAATTTCTTTAATTAATATTAGATTATGTCAATTAAACACTAGTTTAGAAGTCTCCGTGCACTTCAGGGTTGTGTATAATTCATAATTTGCATATGTCACAAAATCATCAAAACACGTTTTTAGCGCCTCCTGTAAAATTTGATATGTGTGGGTTACGTACTTTTTCCTTTTCACAGTCGATATGTATATATTTACATAAAATAAAATAGTTTTATTTTGACATCATAATATGCACATACATATGTGTGCAGTATAGTATGTGTCATATTTATAGTTTACTATAAATATGTTGCGGCCCACGTATAGAAGCAAAAATCTTAATACGGCCCGAAGGAAAACAATGTTGAGTATGGCTGATCTAGCCCATTGTATTCCATGAAAATGTGAGACGCTTAAAACGGCGTCTAAAAATACCATTATTTAGGTGTCCCTGTTTGGAGGAAAAGAATAATGGTCACGTTAAATATTCTGCTCAATTGCACGACCTCTCTTTTTCGGAGGGAGTAGGTGCTAGAAGCATACGGCTAGGACAAGACTGAAGAAGTAAAATAATCTATCTAAAAAAACTAAACTATGCCCCTTTCCGTAGGTGCCACCAAAAGTGTAAAGAATAGTGTTTTACTTTATGTACACATATTTAAATGTAAAAAGCTTTAACAAAAGACATCGAATAAAAACATGAACTTACGACATCAATGTTAACGAAAAAAGCTCATAAAACAACATAAAATAAATAAATTAAAAATAATAATGACGGAACTGCGCCTTTGAACGTTTGAAGCCGAGAAGGGTGGGGTTATTTTAATTTCCGGAGCTTCCGAAAATCTCATCAGCACAAACAAGCCAGATGTCTCTCTCTCTCTTTGAAGCCAGAAAAAACTGACAACGTAAACACTGGCAGTGTAAATAAATAGTCTATAGAAAATATAATATTTATTAAAAATATACGAGAGTATTAGGTCTCCAAATTGCCGGTTATATCATAATATTTATATATATATCTCTGAGCAATTTATCGAATTGTCAGACTTGGGGTCGACGACTTGCCAATACTAAAGTGAACATTATAATTAAAAGTGAAACATTCTACGGTGACACTTATTAATGGAAAACGTTCGTGTATGATTTCGAAGAAGTTGGCGAGCAACTTTTTTTCTTATCTATGCCCGTTCCCAGTGCGGAGGAGCACGTGGCATCCTGATGTAGGCATCTCAACATAAGTTTTTTTTTACGAGAACTGCTAGTCACTCAGTGGCTCAACCTCTTTTTTAAAGAAAGTACGGATAGGGCTAGGAAAGGACTTGTGGCAGGGCCGGCGCCACCATACAGCCGAAATAGGCAATCGCCTAGGGCGCAATTCATTGATCGCATAAATTATTTTATATAATCTAACAACAAAAAATAGTTTTTTTATGTATCGTATTCTATATACTTCAAAAAAGAGAGGTTGAGCGACTGAGTAACAAACAGTTCTAGTAAAAAAAAAACTTCTGTTGAGATACCTCCATCAGGAGGCCATATGATCCACATTGAGAGAGGACATGCATATAAAAAAATATTCCACAGATTGGTAATAAGGGGGCGCGCCAATAACCGTTGCCTAGGGCGCAAAATAGCCTCGCGCCGGTACTGACTAGTGGTAAATTAATCACTCTCGCTTTTCCTCGTCAATATAAGGATTGGAAGGGTGGCAGAATATATTTTAGATATCACAAGCATCCATGCTTTTGATTGAAGAAAATGCTTTTCGTACTGTCACTCGAATCTGTGAGATCCGTCACGAGAGACTTTCCTTGATCTGAATGACCACCGATCAAAATATTTCAGGAAGAACAGCAATCATCGTAAAAACTCTTGTGTTCAGATACCTCCATTTAGAAAGCCATATGCTTAGCATTGGGAACGAAAAATCGGGTCTCCATATCGACTGTGGAAAGGAAAAAGGACGTAGCACACAGTTTTTTCAAAACAGAATTTTTTCGATAATCACAACGTATCAAACTTGATACACGTTCTATCAAAAGGATGTAAACTGCAAATGCCGAATTAGTATCTAAATTTAGCTTTAAAGTTTGAAAAAACATGTGCTTGTAAAAATTGAAACCAAGAAGAAAGACTGAAAAAAAAGTTTTTCCTTGACAATTTCTTTAATAAATATTAGATTATGTCAATTAAACACCAGTTTAGAAGCATCCGTGCACTTCCAGGTTGTGCATATTTCATAATTTGCATACGTCACAAAATCATCAAAACACGTTTTCCGCGCCTCCTGTAAAATTTGCTATGTGTGAGTTACGTCTTTTTTCCCTTTCAAAGTCGATATGACACTTATTGTTTTTTTCTTAATAAAGGACGTCACCGTAGACCGTTGCGCTCACCCTTGAATAAATGGTAGAGGGTAGTAATATGGCACGAGTGTAAAAATATCACTCATGGGTTCTTAGAGACAAAGCTCGTTAACGAATATGCGACTAATTACGAGGTGTGAAGACAAGATTCGTAATAAAATATGTTACAATACTAAACATTGAATTAATGAGGCGTTAATTAAGAAGTCATTACTGCGGCACTTGGAGACCATACATGCAATACATAATTGCAGCTCACGAGAACATCTGTTCGCTGATTGTATATGATTTATGATGAGAAAGATAAAAGTCCAATGGACAACGAGTACACCGGCTCCAGCGTTACCCGAATGCGGTCCGCGAGGTAAAATTCAGGGTTACCAAAGATCACAAGTATTTGTTTGAATCGTTCAACCTATGTACACTCGCACAGATTTTGTCACTAACGACCCGGGTTTCGCCTTTCGGCACCTTCAGGCGTTCAAGTGCACGGATGAACTTGAACTGACGCTTAGTAAATTAATGTTTCGTGTTTATATAAGAAATAAATGTATCATTGAGTTAAAAGCCATTGCTGGCAAAAAAGATTAGCCCATGGAATATGCCCACAGATTTGAACGATGAGTAGTTTTAAGAATTATATTTATATAGGGTATAATAAGAGGGGCGTACCAGGCATGTGCAGTTGATCGCTTAAAATCGGAAGACTGTTCAATTGCGCTCTGTTTATTTCTAAAATTTCCTGGAAAAAGAGTTAATGAGGGTCCGTATTTGGGTGCAACATTGTTATCCCTTGTTCCTGATTGAATACGTGCCTTTCTGGAATTAAGTGATTAGCAAAAGTAGACGTGTCTTTTTTCAATCTAAAGGCTGCCGACATATGTTCTGATAATCTGGTATTCAGTGTCCTTTCTGTTTTCCCGATGTAAAATTTTCTACGCCAAAAAGCATTGCAATCTATAATTCCCGGATTTATTTAAGTAATGTATTTTTTTTTATTGTTAACTTTTGTTCAGTATATTGAAAAACCGGTGTACGGAACATTTTCAGGGTGTTCACTGACAAAACTTGGTGGGAAGGCATTATTATTATTAAGAAAAATACAATATTCCTTTGTACTTATTTCCACATTTATTTATCAAGATCAGGACCGGTTTCACTCATGGCGATCATTCTCAACTGAGGAGGAATATAATTTAACCGAAACATTGAAATGAAAAGGTGCAAAAGCAATTGGCATTGAAAACACTTATAAAATATCAGTAGAATTATGAATAAATGACTCGACTGTCGATTTTGTAGCCATGAAGGTTTTTAAAAATTCTTTTTCAGAATCTTCATGGCTGTCGATTTTGTAAAAGTGTACACACAACATGGACGCAGTAAAATCACTATTAAGTTTTTAATTTTAGTAATGTATCATTTTAGATCACTTTGTTAAAATTTACGAATCTATAATTATGTTTGAAATTACCATTAGTCACCACTTTAACATTGTTACTCTTTGATGATCTTTGTAATTACATGTTAGATAGAGGTGTTAAACATTTTAATTTGTGTTAGTTTAGAGTAATTTTTAAATTCATTTTAATGCTAATTGCCTAGATTAAATCGGCTAGGGACATCACATACATTTGGACACAGATCCATTGACCACGGCCAGTTCAGATATGGATTCCAGAAAACTTAATTGAGGAGATCAAAGCTTGAGAAGATCAACTGCTTTGGCGCATTCGGTGGCGTTACTGACTTCTTGTCACACTTCGGAATGGATGGACGTACACGCTGGAGTCAGCCGACACTGAACTTCGACATAGGGGCAATTAAATATGCATCAAGAGAAACGCATTCATCACCATTAATAATATCTATGCAAGTACAGTAGCGCGAAAACTCACGACAGGCATTACGTTTACTACAATATTAATATGCATATCAAAACTGCGAAATTGTAGTACATATTCTTTATTAAGAACAAAAATTCAACAATGTCTGAAAGTGTTGATTAGTTATACTGTTCAAATACCCCTTATGGGTCCCGTGGCGCAGCGGTTAGCTTTGTGGGCTTCCGTGCCAGACCTCACGGCTTCGAGTCCCAGAACGAACAGCATTTTTCGATTGATTTATAGATTTCTTTTCGAAGGCGTGTGTGTTTGTGATGTCCCTCCCACCACTTCCGATCCTTTAACAACTGTGCGAAGCGAGAGTGATTAGCTAACCACTAGTTCTGTCCTACCCTCATCATTCTATCTCTACTACTCTCTTTAAAAAAAACAGATGTTGAGCGACTGAGAGACAAACAGTTCTCGTACAAAAACTTGTGTTGAGATATCTCCATCAGGAGGCCATACGCTCCACATTGGGAGCGGGCATGAAAAAAAAAATGATCCAGTTTTTGCACTAACAAATTTTCAACAAAACGGTCTTCAAGTAGTCTCAAAAATGAATTTAGTCTAAAGTCTAGAGCTTAAAGTCTAGAAAAAAGTGTGTTAGCGCCGACCCCACGCACCCCCGCCCCACTACATCAATTCTCAATACTTGGCGGAAAGCCATTATATTATTTTAAAAAAGCAGAAAACACTATAGTGTACGATTTCACATTTATTTAATACGATAAGGTCCTGTGTCGCTCGTCACGACCATTTTCAACTGATAAGAATATACATTAAATACACAGCAATTGAGGGCTAAGCCTGTAAAATACGACAAGCATATAAAATATGTTGGAAAATTTAAAGATAAGGATACCAAGCCGAATATAATAAAATTGAAATGATAATTATATATCTTACAAATAAATGATACTAGTTTGTAATCAAATCAAAAAACAAATAAGTCAAAGAGGTCGCTAACAATGAATTCAAACGTATTTATAAAAGCTCAGCTTAGCTAATTTTTCTGTGGGTCCTTCGTCATTCGCTTCCGTGACGGATCTCACGTAACGCAATTCCCAGTATGAACAGAATTCAATCAATCGATGTAATCGGGATCGATCATTCATCATAAAATTGTTTGAAATTCTTGGAGAAATTCGAGATTTCCAATTATTTAGGAATGTGGTTTTTCGCGATCCCGGGATCGATCGATGGGGAAAAAGTCAGAAATTGAGGTACATTAAAATAGTCTACAAAAGAACAACACCATTTTTTAGGCCGATTAAAAAATCTTAGAAATTAATGGGTTAAAATATTGAGAGCTCGTTTCAAAGCACTTTGCAAGGTTGACTGATTGAGAATTTTTCAATTCTTATCGTCAATTCCGAAATCCCATGATTAATACTATCACAATCAAAGAATTTCGGGATCCCTCGATTGGAAACCTTTGTATTGGTCTCCCCTTTCGCATCCATACGAACCTAAAAAATGAGGCACACTTAGAGCGATTAGCTGACCACTAATTCTGTCCTAGCCCTATCCTTCTATTCCTACTATTTTTCGATGAAAAGAAAACGACTGAATAATAAAGCATTGCTACTAAGACACCTCCATTAGGAGACGATATGCTGGAATCCATACGCGGATTCGATCCCGTTGTCTAGGCAACCGCAGCTGACGAATGATTTTACCACTCGGCAAAAAGAGCTGCATGTCGGTACTTGATTATTGTCTATGACACGGAACGTGAAAATGTATACGTGCTTTATGAAATCCGGAATGGATGCTCTATGATAATTTATTGTAAATAATTATAATGATATTATATTACACAACTTTTAAGCGAAACCGAGAGTGTTATGTTATTTTTACATGGCATAATAAACGAAACAAAAAAAAACATTATTTTCGAGCGGTTTTACGCTGTGATTGACAAATTAATTATGTATTATATTCCCAGTGTTAAATAACCGCGATTTTGTTTGTTTTCGTTTGCTTTTTTTTTTGGTTGGCTGTTGTAAATTTTTAGAGAGGCGTACAGAATCAACGACGAAGGTACATAACAGTCGAGCACTTCCTACTCGGTGCAATTTCAAACTGAATCGACCAAAACGCCGTAACATTGCCAACTGCGCACGGTGTGGCCGGAAAACGGCGAATTCTTTAATGGGGCCGTTCATCCGATCACATTGTGACAAGCAACACGAAAGACGAACTTAGTTTGAAGATTGCTATTTTGGATTCATAAAAAAATATATACAGTAAAACCCCCATTTACACCATAGTCGGGACAGTGTAATTCGGGGTAGTGTAATTGGGGGTGTGAATCTCGTACAAAATAAGGAATTCGGTTTTTTCCGCAAAAAATGCAAATTAAGATTTCCCTTAGTTTTGCAAAAAAAAAAATATTGAAATATTTAGTAAACAAGTGATAAAATCCAACACCTAGACAGTCGCCCGGCTATACGTGTATAGCCTGGCACGTATTTAATACACAGACGCTAGCCAAAATTTTACTGTATGCGCGGCACAGACGACCGTCTCGTAGTAACGACAATGGAATGCGACCGTGCAATTGGGGGATTTGCGGCGAATATTTTCAGCCAGCGCGTTATTCGGGGTAGTGTAATTGGGGTTTCCACTGTATTTGACACTTCACAATACTGGAATTATGCGACGTGGTCGGCAAACTCATAAGTCAACTGATAAAATATCAACTATACATCGATTGAAATTTCTTTTGAGAGCCAAATGATTTAAACTTTAAATGTAGGTATATCTTTATTCACGTGCTGCGGATGCCTCCGGAAAGCCTCAATCCTGCCTGCCTCTTCTTTCGACCGGTGGGATACCGGCGTCCCGGACGTCCGTCGGGTACTATCCATAGGATGTACTCGGCGGAACTGAGGGATGCTGGCATGTCATGGGAGGAAGCAAAGCAATTGGCGGAAGACAGGGAAACATGGAGGGAGGCTCCACATAGGGAGCGAACATGGCCAAAAAAGAAGAAATATTATTATTAAATTGATTATGGTACTCCTAAGCTGTCTTTTTCTTAAAAGGTATTCAATCTGATTGAGGTACGTTCTCAGAGATCTGAGAGAGAGGAAACCGACTTCAGCGCGTGGGACACGAAGTTTCAATCGTACTGTATGTGGTATTTTACGGAAGAGCCACACTTAAGGAGCCAAAGAGCCGCAGTTTTCCGACCACTGCCATAAAAAATTAAATACCGGACGAATATATTGTCACTGGGAGAAGTTGGTAAGTGACAGATTCACAGCTCTGAGTAAACAGTAAATTTTGTCAGGCCCTATGGCGCAGTGGTTAGCGCTGTGGGCTTCCGTGCCGGATCTCACGTGTTCGAGTCCCAGTACGTACGTGTAAGCTTCAAAATTTTTAAATATTTCAAAAACAATGTCCCAAATAAACACCGATATTGACGATATCAACTATAAGCTTGTAATGCGATAGATTCACAAAAAGCTCATAAAACGACTGCACTTTCGGGCCGCGGTGCACCAATCTATCGGGCAAATAAGAATACGTTTGTTTTTTGCGTGCAGCTGTTTTATTTTCACTTTCACAAAACGTACGACTTGCGCGCTGCAAAACACTCGTCGCCGGATCGAGCCGCTGCTCGCCCGAGCGTGCCCAATTGTCGGCGGATTCTTTGCACTACATACAAAGTATCGGCAGCGGTTGTCACTTGTTATAACAATCGCCAAAGAACAAATTTAATACAGATGTCCGAATCTTTGTGTACAAAAAGAGTCACTCGTTTTCATCTATATAAATACATAATATTGGTACCGTTGCGTTCAGTGGCGTAGCTAGAAACTTGGGCCCCTCGTGCAAACATCACGCAAGGCCCCCTCACGTATTTTTTTTTATATTGAACAAACGTTCCACATCCGTTCTCAATTTGAACTATATAGCTTTCGAATGGACGTATTTCAACAAAGTTTTTTTTTACGAGAACTGCTTGTTAGTCAGTTGCTCAACCTCCTCCGTTTAAAGAGAGTAAGGATAGAACGACAGGCTAGGAAACAGGAGTAATGGTTAACTAATCGCTCTCACCTTGGAATTTTAGAATTGAGAGAGTGGAAGGGATAGATATCACAAATACCAACGCCTTATTATAATTATTATTTTTTGACCATTTTTACGTTTTTGGCAGACCATTAACACTTACTTTGATGAACGGTAAAAACCCAGGATGCGTATAAAAAAAATGTTTTTCACTTGGTTCTTTGAGGGCCAGCAATATATCGGAGGTATTTTTTAAGCACCGCAGTAGAAGTGTTAAGCCTTTTGTTTGTTATTACCTAATTATGGATCTTTATAATTCGCTTCGGTATTTTTATTTTATGATAATCGAGTTAGAGCAAATAATTTGTTTAAGAATACGGTATCAATTCTCTTTAGCGGACTGCGCGAATATCAAAACCGTGTAAAACATAGTTGAATGTGTGCAAACAATTAGGCCCCCCTTTTGCTAGGCCCTCATGCGTTGTAAATACGCCTCTACGAGGTGAATACGCCGCTGGTTGCGTTCCCAATTAATCCACTGCCAATAGCGCGCAGTGAGAAGGCAAACTACTCGGGGACATTGGCGGCCGGTCAATGTGGCATTCGATCAATGCACCCCTTGTATATGCAGGGGCTGTTATATTTCATGAAATAATCTTCAAACATAACATTTATACCATTCACTCATTTTAAATTGTTCATGTATTTATTCTCTATAATAAATATTTTATTTAATTTTATTGAATCTAAAATTAGGGAATGGTATAAATGTTATTTTTGAATATTATTTCATGAGGGGTGCATTGATCAAGTGCCAAATTGACCGGCCGCTACTGCTCGGGGATAATCTTGAGTGATTTCTCATCTTGCTCTGGCATTGTATATTGTAAACAATAGAGAGCAGAGTGAGAAAACAAATGACTTGCGGTGAGATGACCTTAGGGTTAAAAATGTGACAACGTAACAATCGAGGTATATATAAAATAATTCTTTCTTTGGCCATGTTCGCTCCCTATGTGGAGCATATGGCCGCCACGCGGCACCTCCATGTTTCCCTGTCTCCCGCCAATAGCTTTGCTTCCTCCCATGACATGCCAGCATCCCTCAGTTCCGCCGAGTACATCCTATGGATAGTACCCGACGGACGTCCAGGACGCCGGAATCCCACCGGTCGAAAGAAGAGGCAGGCAGGATTGAGGCTTTCCGGAGGCATCCGCAGCACGTGACCCAGCCAGTTCCAACGTCTCTCCATAACCACTGACGTGACGGGACGCTGTCTTGTACGCTCCCTTATCTCTGAATTCCTCACAAAATCAAACCACCTCACCCCCATTATCCGACGCTAGCATCTGTTCTCGAAGCTCAGTATACGGTTTTTCTGAGTCTTCGTCAGGTGCCATGATTCGCCGGCATTCTGCCGGTAATGCTTTACGGTTGCGATAAAATAATACATATAAAAAATGCGTTTTAATCACTGGAAACAGTGCAAAAAAAAACAACTAATTCAAGTTCATTTTTTTATATCAATTTCCATTCACACGCCAGTATCTATTGTTTACTGCAAGTTTCTGTCGAATTTAAATTTTTCAAGGTTCGTATTATAAATCATTATGTAGTGAAAATAGCCACTATAATTCGACTAGAATAAAGTCGATTAAGATTATATACTTAGTTTAATTAATATCCGGATTTGTTAGGTTTAAGGAAGCAGCGGCGGCCGGTCAATGTGGCATTCGATCAATGCACCCCTTGTATATGCAGGGGCTCATTTTAAATTCTTCATATATTTATCGTCTATGATACATATTTTAGGAAAATTTATTTTATTTAATTTGATTGAATTTAAAATGAAGGAATGGTTTAAGTGTTTTGTTTGAATATTATTTCATGAAATAAAACCGCCCCTGCATATACAAGGCGTGCATTGATCAAATACCACATTGACCGGCCGCTACTGTAAGGAGGGCAAGTTATTCAAATCGAAGCATCGTCTTATTTTTCCTTTATTTGCGTACCCTAATCTGGTAAATGATATTTTTGCTCTGCGGCACTCGAGAGTCTCGACCCATATTTTTGGAATATTTGATTTTAACTAAAACTCTTATCGAGCCGAAATATTGATATCATCAAACAAAAATTGCCAACTTGGCAGCGTTTAGCATTGCCAACTGTTTATTTCGTAACGTTTTGTTATGATTTTAGCGCAGCAATGATATTGGCAAAGAGGCATTTGTTGTGGTTTTGAAAACGAGCATCGCGTCATTAATTTGGCAAGCGCTCGCAGACTCCGAGACGCCACGACGGCCGGGGGATACAATACAGTAATAAACACTCGACTCTTTTTTTTTTTGCACTGTAGATACCAGGTCTGCGGAGTCGGAGTCGGGAGTCGCGGAGTCGGAAAAACCGAAAGAAGAATAAATTAAAGATATTGAAAAAAATATTAGTCTATTCATCATATTGATGGGTGAAATGTACTAGAATGTTAATACTTTCGATGGTTTCGGCGTTAACTTCGTGGAAGTTCATTTTAATAGAAAATTTAAATTAACTTTGATTATTCCACGTATTGTGTTACTAACTGTGACACGTGTTTCGCCTCTTTCAGAGGCATCTTCAGACTTACTATCGCAAAGTTTGCTTAAGCAATGAAGCAAGATTGATTCTAACATTTTAAAATTATAAAATTACAAAATGGAGGTTTGGGTTTTTTTCCTTTTAAGAGGAGCAAGGAGGGGGGGGGGTGTAGAATCGAAATAAAGATAACGATACTAACAGATAATGATACTAATGATACTAATGAGTTGTAATCAATCAGATTGGGATTTTTCCTTTTTAAGGGAAGCAAAGAGGGGATTATAAAATCGAAACAGTGCAAACAAATTTAATCATACTACTAATGACGTTAAACATTACAAACTATTAAACTAATGAGCTGCAATCAATCAGCCAGGTTTGTGATTACTCTATTAATTGGAAACTTTGCGATAGTAAGTCTGAAGATGCCTCTGAAAGAGGCGAAACACGTGTCACAGTTAGTAACACAATACGTGGAATAATCAAAGTTAATTTAAATTTTCTATTACTAGAATGTTGGTTGCAATCTCAATTTGCAGCCAGAGTCAGTTTTTTATTAAAAGCCGAAGTGGTCTTTTTTTACCCGACTGGTAGACACGTTCCACAAAATACCGCGTATAAAAAAGTGATAGAATTCATAGACATCACATACATCCCATGCCTTCGAACAGAAATTCATAAATCGATTTAAAAATCAATTTACAAAACTGTCCGTAGTGGGATTCGAATCCGTGACTTCCGTAGCGGTAGCCAACGACCTTGACCACTCGACCACACAGGCGGCTAAAGATAGGTATATTGTTATTAAATTGATAAGGGTACTCCTATGCTGGCTTTTTCTTATTTTTTGGAGTGGAAGGGTGGAAGAGAATTCAAATATCACACCCACGCCTTCGAATAGAACCTGAACCCTGCGTTTATATAATGAAGAATATGACCCATTTCGTTTTTGGGGGTTTATTTCACTTTTTAACACACTAAACGATTGATTATCCTTTGCTTATATTACTCAGCTCGACTTTATTACTTTGCCGTGAAATAATGATCTTCGAATCAAAATGAAAAAATATTTTTGCGAATATTCATTGAAACCAGGGCTGTGGAGTCGCGTGAAAAAAAGACGACCCCGACTCCGAGGAAATTTTTCAATAATGTCATTTTAACTTATACATATCGACTGTGGAAAGGAAAAAGGACTTAACCCACAGTCTCTTCAAAACAGGTTTTTTTTTCGATAATCACAATCTATCAAACTTGATACACGTTCTATCAAAAGGATGCAAGCTGCAAATGCCGAATTAGTATCTAAATTTAGCTTTTAAAGTTTCAAAAAATGACCTTGTAAAAAATTAAAACCAAGAAAAAAGACTGAAATAAAAGTTTTTCCTAGACAATTTCTTTAATTAATATAAGACTAGCTGTAAGCCCGTTGCCCAGCAACGTGAGATTTTTGTTGCAAAGTATTTAATTTTATTTTATTTTATGGTATTTTATTTAATTTAATTTAATTTAATTTAATTTAATTTAATTTTATTTTTATTTTTATTTATTTTATTTTTATAGTTAGCAGAAATTTCGTAAATTATTTAATTTTTAGAATAATGTTTAAGTTTGCTAACAACCATTTTTCGTTGTAGCCGAAATGTCGTAAATTATTTAATTTTTGGAATAATGTTAAAGTTTGCTAACAACCATTTTTCGTAGTAGCAGAAATTTCGTAAATTAATGAATATTTAGATTAATGTTCAAGTATGCTAACAACCATTTTTCGTTGTAGCAGAAATTTCGTAAATTATTTAATTTTTGGAATAATGTTCAAGTTTGCTAACAACCATTTTTCGTGGTGCAGAAATTTCGTAAATTATGTAATATTTAGAATAATGTTCAAGTTTGCTAACAACCATTTTTTGTAGTAGCCGAAATTTCGTTTATATTTAATTTTTGGAATAATGTTCAAGTTTGCTAACAACCATTTTTCGTAGTGGCAGAAATTTCGTAAAATATTTTATTTTTGAAATAATGTTTAAGTTTGCTAACAACCATTTTTCGTAGTAGCAGAAATTTCGTAAAATATTTTATTTTTGAAATAATGTTTAAGTTTGCTAACAACCATTTTTCTTAGGAGCAGAAATTTCGTAAATTATTTAATATTTGGAATAATGTTCAAGTTTGCTTACAACCATTTTTCGTAGGAGCAGAAATTTCGTAAATTATTTAATATTTAGAATAATGTTCAAGTTTGCTAACAACCATTTTTCGTAGTAGCCGAAATTTCGTTTATATTTAATTTTTGGTATAATGTTCAAGTTTGCTAACAACCATTTTTTGTAGTAGCAGAAATTTCGTGAAATATTTTATTTTTGAAATAATGTTTAAGTTTGCTGACAACCATTTTTCGTAGTAGCAGAAATTTCGTAAATTATTTAATATTTGGAATAATGTTCAAGTTTGCTAACAACCATTTTTCGTAGGAGCAGAAATTGCGTAAATTATTTTATATTTGGAATAATGTTCAAGTTTGCTAACAAATATATTTCGAAAAAAATGATGACTCTGGGACCATATATCGACAGCCCTGCTAATGTTTCAAGTATCCAAACAAATATATTTCGTAGAAAAGGAAAAATATCTCATAAGTATTTGACATATTCTATTTTCAATTATTCAAATTCGTTTAGTGCAATCTTTCAGTAACAGATGTCGTAAGGTCACTAAGAAATAACATATTTCTATTGGTTTGAAATTTTTAAAATAAGTAGACGTTCCACCTCACTAAATTTAATCGCTTTGTGGAACAATGGATATTTGTTCAAACGATTAGAATGAAAAAGGGACATGGGTTCGATCCCCAGCTTGACAGAATATTTTTGGTCAGTACGAAAATTAATTGTTTTGTCATGACTAATAGACGTCAGAGAAAAATGAACGGATGGCGATAGCGGGCAGAGGGGTGGGGGAAGGGGACCGTCTTCAGGAGGAGGGGAAATCAGTGACAATCATGCAATCAAAACGGACATTATCGACTACTAATAAATAGAAGATGACACCGAACAAAATCACTGTCAAATCAGTTCCTAGCCCTATAATTATAGCTTCAAAAAATCGAATCAGTACATTTGATTATTTAAAAAACTTTGTAGCCATGCAAACTTTCAAATAAAGTTCTCTCAATATAATTACGATGCTTTAGTTCTAAGCCAGGAAATTTGAATTTTGAATATAAAAAGACGTCCATTCCAATTGGCCGAAAAAGTGTGGTGTTCAAAATAAAGCGCTATCATTGGGCGAAGTGGACATCAGTACGCACACATTTGTGAAAAGTGAAAAGTGAAAACTTATTTTATCGGCTATTAATATATAGATTATGTCAATTTAACACCAGTTTAGAAGTCTCCGTGCACTTCAGGATTGTGTATAATTCATAATTTGCATATGTCACAAAATCATCAAAACACGTTTTTAGCGCCTCCTGTAAAATTTGATATGTGTGGGTTACGTCCTTTTTCCTTTCCACAGTCGATATGTATACCATCAGATCATCTTTAGTCAGCCAAGCATGCAATGTTAACCCTTTTGACTATATTGTTTAAATACACATACGTTCCACCGTGTTACACCGAAACAAAAAGCACTGTTCAATCCCCAATGAAACAATGTATGTACTTTGCAAAAAAATATGAATTTTAACGTCAGACAATAATTTCTTAATTATAATTGTCTAACGGCGTCTGTTGTGTGTAAGGAGCGCGTAATAAATTTTAATCGATTTATTTTTCTCGAAATACCAGCGAGTCGAATGGGCCCGTAAATTTTCCGAGAACGATCGTAAAGTATTGATTTTATCGACCAGATTGGCGAATCGTTCGCGAAACGGTTCATTTATTAAACAAACATTGGAAATATTAACACGCCCGCCCACCGTATAAATAGCGTATAAATTAATCAAAAGAATAATTCGATAATATGTTATAAACAAAGAAATACTTCTCGCCGGTCTGCGAGTGATCGATTCCGTCGGCTGTTGTTACTGAAGACACTTTCGAAAGGGTTGAAAATAATTGCACTTGTGGATTTGGATGGTTTTCACTGGTACAAGTGAACTTGATTTTTGATTTTGTTGAAAAAATAACAAAACAGTACACATTTAATATTTATTTTTTGACGTGAATACGTTTTTAAAATTGCTTCTATAGGGAGGCAATTCAAAAAAAAACGAATGATTACAAAATCGGGGGATACAGTTTGGTGTTGCAGCTTCATATCTATCATCGCTATCCAAAATTTAATTGCACCACTGGAAAGCTAAAAAATCAAAGAATTGTAATGACTGTGATACATTGCGTGGGGCGGAGGGGGAAGCGCCGCCATTTTTAGGCCATTTTGCTGCGTATCGTCATTTCTATTTACTATAACTTTTGACTCAAAGAAGTTACGATGTTCGTTTAAGTTTCAATCGTTAGCTCTCGACAAAATTTATCGATTATAGATAAAACATTGGTGTAATATTGTAACTGTGACTATAAATATATAATGCCGGGCTTAACGCGTCAAAAAAAGCCAAGTCGAAATACAAAGATCGCATACGGTTGGAAAAGGCTTCTCAAGAGCAATCGAATGGTACCATTAAAACACCATATGACCGAGTCAAGCAGTGCCGGCAACGTAAAAATGGGGCGTAATATCACTTACTACGAGACGTATTCACGTACAACACACGGCCGTATCCATGACACAGCCACACCCCATTTTTTATATATTAAATTTGTTATCACAACTATCTAATATTTTATTTTAATTAAAAAATAAAAATATTGTAGCTAAACAGACTTCTATGGGGAGCTACACTATAAGTGGAAATGATCTATCCGAAAGTTCATTTAATTCTAAGCCATTTTCGCTTCACGTGTGTAGGACCAGGGGTGGGGAACCTTTAAATTTCTAAATACCACATACATTTATCTGATTCAGCATAAGGCCGCAGTAAAGAAAACGTTGACACCCACCCTCCCCCGTAAACTAAGCATTTTTAATTCACAATGTAAATTAGTCAGAACGTCATTTGGCAAAACTAAACGCAGCGCAAAAAAACTACACAAGTCAAAAGGCCGCGTCAGAGTAGCCAAGCGGCCGCAGGTTCCCCACCACTGGTGTAGACACGACCGCTACGGGTGCTACGACTCACTTGGGCGAAGTCACCGCGGACACGATTGGAACGCTGATTAAAGCGAATCAAAATGTCGAATAAACTGATCGCGATCTGTGGTTCAGACAATTCACTTTGCCATTGAAATGTCGGTTTTTCGATAGATTCCGATTCGATATTTACACTTTCATCAAATGCCACGGGCTTCTGAAAGGTTAAACGTGCATTTATAACTTAATTATGTATCAATGTCTCGATCAATATACATTCGATTTTTTTACATCCCTCTACTTTCGAACATTCAACTTTCATACAAAATTTTGTACGAAAGTCGAGGACCGACTGTATTCTTAAAAATACAAATCTTCAACACATCGACATCAATTTACCGTATCTAGGGCTTGTCGGTTTTCAAAAACCGGTTTTTTTCACTAAATTTGTGAAATTCGAATATCGGTTTCTCATCTTCGTAACCGGTTGTGCCGAATTTTCCATACACGAGTCCATTAACAGAAAATTTGGATCTTTTATTTGATGGCTGAAAGACCACATGCCCCACATTATTACCAAGAGAAACAGTATTTTCGATATCAGAAAATTTCATCAGTGGACACTTTGTGTTTTCTAAAATCATATCTTCTAAGGATTAACCTTTTCTCGCTATTTTAATTGAATTATCCATTTTTTGTAAAACTTCGAAAACCGGATAAAACCGGTTTTCGAACAACATTGACATTCGAAAACCGGTTTTTTCAAAAGTCGGTTTTTGTATAAGCCCTAACCGTATCCTATACCCAGAGGACTTTCATCACGCGCCGATGAAGTAAATAATTGATTACAGTTCTGCGAAAACGTTTCAGTTCCTGAAATCGCTCAGTGGCAGTACGCTCCGAATCGATAATGCATTTTGATGGCTGCAATCCGAATCGCACAGCTCGGGTAATGATTGCCCGTGTGCCAAATTAATTCGCATTCCGAGAATAGCACTCCGCGGCGCAGTGGGTTATAATGCCGGCTCATTTGCGAGCTTAATTGCGTTATTTACGACCCGAAATCGAACATTAAATCACGCTAGAAGCGATTCATAATTCAGGGATTGCAATATCGGACGAATATTTTTGTTTGAGAATTTTATATATTTTTTAAAAAATCATTTAGACTATCAGTGGGGAGCACAGGACCTACAGCTAACGCCAATTCGCCAAATATTTTAAAGTTGAAAGATCGTACGAGAAAAACTCGATGAGAATTTATTGCAAGTCACTCGAGATCAACTCGAGGTAAATTGACATCACAAACATCCACGTCTTCGGTCTCAAATTTAAATATCTAATTTTTTACATTGACCCAACCGGGAATCGAGTCCATACCAATGTTCCCGTCCAAAATGTGCCCGCACACATTTTTCCATCCCAGCACAAGGCCGCACACAGAAATATTGCAAACATAAGTTTGTTTCACAATTTTTTTATATTGCTGAAAGTTTACTGCTCACAGAAGTTGACGGTTCGCGCACACAATAGACAAATTAGAGGGAACGTTGGTCCAGACCGGCATGGTCGGTAGAGCCAGCTCTAACCAACTAGAACAGCGGTCGGAGAACTTTTTGGGGCTCACGGACCACCAAATTCACAATTTTAATCCAGGGGAAATCTAACTGGACTTCTGTGCGGACCACACTTTGCCGAACGCTGAACTAGACAACAGCTTGTGACAAAGGCAATTTTTAATATACAGCTTTCAATAAGAACTGCTAGTTACTCAGTTTTTCAACCTCTGGATAGACGGACTAGCCCTTTATCCATACTCTCTTCGAAAATGAGAGGTTGGGTAACTGAGTAAGTTCTCGTAGAGAAATCATCTGCTAAGATAAAATCCACAAGGAGTCCAAATGCCAAAGGTTTGGTAGAAAACGACTCGTAGATACCTAGTTTTTTTTTCAACGGGTTGAATCAGTTGAACGAATCACTTGCATGATGTATGCATTTAGATGCGAACATACAAATAGATTGAAAAATCAAAGTATTACGAAAGTTTTTTTATTAGAGCATTCGAACCCTTGACCGCGTGAGCACGGTGGACGAAAGCCAAAGAGCTTTGACCACAACAAAATGAAAAATAATGCCTGTCACATACGAATACACAATATTGTATACAAAAAGCGTCGAGTACGGAGAAAAAAAATGAAATGGGAGCAATCCGAACTAGGGCATCCAATCCCGGGATACCGTTCAATTCTGTGATTCCGGGATTGCGACAATACTAATCCCGGGATTGAGAAAATGAAACTCTTATTGATTTTAGATTCGAAAATTCTTGAAAGACCGAAATAAACTTTCCCGCGCTGGAAATTTTGAGAGATTTCTGGGTTTTTGAAATTGAAATAAAATTGTTTGAAAACCCCAAGGCTGTGGAGTCGTGTAAAAAAAAGACGACTCTGACTGCGAGAATAATTCAAATTTTCAGATTCAAAATTTTTTTCCAATAATTTCATTTTAACTTATGTATTCCATCAGATCATCTTCAGTCAACCAAGCATGCAATTTCAACACTTTGGACTATTTTGTTTGAATACGCATCATTAAATATAATTTAAAAAAAATCGAGCCGCTCATTTTCACGACTCCGACTCCGGCCAAAATACCGCGACTCCGACTCCACGTGCCTGGTTTAACCTCTCATTTTCAAAGAGAGTAGAAGGAATATAAGGATAAGGCTAAGAGAGGACCAGTGGTTAACTAATCGCTCTCACTACGCCCAGTTATTAAAGGATTGGAAAGGGTGGGTGGGAATTTTTAAACATCCAAATGTCAGGTCCTATGGCGCAGTGGTTCGCCTTGTAAACTTCCGTAATCTACAGTCGTGGAAAGATCCCATGATTTCAAAATCGTCGAGCAAAAATTTTCTCAATCCCGAATCCCAATTTATACACGGTTGAACACTCAACACTCCGGGAAAAAATGCCAATCCCGGTATCACAAAAAGGGTCCGGAATTGGATACCCTAATCCGAACCGTTTAAATATTGTTTGCGACAGGAATATTTAAATAGCAACGTGGACAGCTGACATAATATACGCAGCCCCGCATTCTTGCCGCTGATTCAACGTCTTCGTAATCACTATTTTGATTTGTGAGCGTAACACAAAAAAGTTTGGCAACGCTGCTCAAATGCCACGGCCGGCGTGACCTTCCATGTTGTACTGCACGGCGCAGCGGCAGGGGGGGCCTTCATCCAGACGCTGCGGCACCGTGACGGGAAACACGTACGCATTTGAACCATAGCACGACACGTAAAGCGTATTTGAATATTTCCGAGAAACTTCATTTGGGCGATTGTTCGGTTAATTGTTGAGTAATTAACCTTTTCCGCTGTGCGATCATTTTGTAATTTGTATAGAACTCTGCGAACGATAGCATGAGCGCCGTGGCGAAAGGCGCATTCACTACAACATGTAAAAAACGTAACTTTTCTTAAATAGAGCTTTAAAAAAGCTTAACAGAGTTGGTATACTTAGACACTGATAGACGTAACTTTTTTTAAATGATGGAGCTAAAAAAAAAAGAAGGATTCCGGGATCGAAAAAAGGGTGCAGAAATGGAGGCCCTAGCTGCGGTGTCCACTGGTTCAGATGGCTGCAAGAACACTTTACATTTACATTGGGATCGGACAGCAGTTGAAAATATTAAAAAATTCTTGATACTGAACAATGAATGATTTTTAAAACGATTAAACAATCGATTCGGGGATTGGGATCAGAATTTGTTTTCACGTGGTAAATGCGTGTCATTCATTTATTAAAGTTTAAGGCAAGGCAGTGGAGGTAAGCTTAATCTCAAAAGTTATTCGCCGTGTTCCGGGGAAGAGATGATTTTTTTTATCACTCTTATACAATTATACGCGATAGATATTTCAAAACCGTGTTAAACCAGAGTTAAGTGTGTTTAGAAGGGCCATCATGCATTGCATGACTGCTTCAAGATGGCTACGCCGCTGTGCCAGCTCCTTCGTTCGTGCCGACTTGGTATCATCTAAGGCAGTGTTTCCCAAACTGTTTCTGCAATGCAACACTTTCCGAATCCGGAAATTTGAACGGAACGCTTGGTTTATTTTTTTTAGGTCGGATAATTCATAATAGTATAAATACAAAAAAAAATGTTCATAAAACACTTATAATGATGGCGTGGCGTCAAATCTGTTCCTGCACTTTGACTTCGTTGTAGCAAAAAAGGAAATCCTGCTTTGCATAAATAGGTTGTATTAAACCAGGGGTGGGCTGGAGGAGGCTCGGAGGGGCTCGCACGAGCCCCTTGTTAAATTTCGACACGGCCGGCGAGCCCCTTGTTAAAACAAGAAACTCATTCGTCGTAGATAAAATCAACACATACATGGAATTTCAGTAGACGGTTAAATTTTATTATGAAACAAGACTTAGTAAGCCCTTCATTTTTTCATTCAGCGTTGTGTCGGACCTCATGGGTTCGAATTCCAGTACAAAACAGCATTTTTTCGATTGATTTATCGATTTTATGTTCAAAGGCATGGGTGTTTGTGATGTCATTCCCTCCCACTCTTCCGATCCTTCAATTCAACTGGACGTTACGTGAGCGATTAGTTAATTACTAGTCCTGTCTTAGCCTCATCATTATATCCCTACTACTCTCTTTGGAAAAGATAGGTTCAGCGACTAAGTAACAAACGGGTCTCGTAGAAAAAAAAACTTTTGTTTAGATAACTCCATTAGGAGGCTGTATGCTCGACATTGGGGGGCGGAGATGGATAAAAAAAAATGATAAGATATACCGAGCCCCTTGTTAAGATATTGGCAGCCCACCGCTGTATAAAATGGAAGTAAAACAACAATAACTTGTTTCGACACATTGGGGGATTCTTCTGACAAACTCGCCAAGAAAGAATCAAATGAGATTTACATCAGAATCCCTGATAAAATCAGTTAGATTTTTATAATCACTTGCGCTGAATTCAGCATGATGGTTTTACTATTACAAGAAATGTACTTCAAGCCGAGAAATCATGATTGCCAGCTTTTGGAAAACATTGAAAGAGTGTTTTTTTTAAAGTTACGTGGGTGTTCGCGGAGCACCTATTCAGGTTATGTGAAACACCCGTGTTCCCTGATGAAATCCTGATCCAAGGCATTCGGAAACATCTCAAGGGAAGTAAATGGAACTCGAATTCATAAACTTCTTCGAAAATTCTGCTCACTGGCATGCAACTAAGTCATGAGGATTTTATCCTCATGACGTTATCGGGAAAAATGTGCGCACGTTGGTACAACAAACAATAGCCACCCGAAGGAGTTAAAAGCAAATCCCCAAACCATCGGCATGCCGTCGATTCGTCACCATCGCGATAACTATGTCACAATTTTGCAAATGATTTTATAATTAAGAGGAAATTATGACACCGGCGTGGACGTGACGCTGGTCATATAAGGCGATTCAGCAGCACATGCATTGTGATGTACATATTCATGCGGCCCGCCGTGTCAAGGCCCCCTTCTTTTTTTAATTACATTTTTTTTCAACGAATCATGTTTTCCTTAACGTCACATTTTTAGAAACAATATCATAAATTCAACGTCATACTTCAATGCAATACGGGTCTATGATGGAAGAGACGAGACGCGCGAGAGAAACACTCAAAACATGGTTGAAAATTACAACATTGAACATGTATACAGTAGAATATATTGATTGAATTGGCATTTACTTGCCATTATAATAGTATAACTAGTATAGTTCTGACGATGGAGAAAGCCGACATAGCTATTTACTAATAATATTACAAAAAAAACTATAGAAATAAACACGTTGCTATTTTTACCCTATTATAGTAGGGTAGAACCTCGATTGCCGCCTGTGCGGTCGAGTGGTCAAAGTTGTTGGCTTCGGCTACGGAGGGCCCGGGTTCAAATCCCGGTACGGACAGTTTTATAAATTGATTTTTCAATCGATTTATAAATTTCTGTTCAAAGGCATGGATGTATGTGATGTCTTGAATTCCCCCCTCCCACCCATCCTATCCTATGAACGGGGCGTATCGAGAGCGATTAGCTAACCACTAGTCCTGTGCTAGCTCTTTTCTTCTATTCATACTCTCTTTGGAAAAAGAGAGCTTGAGCAACTGAGGAACAAGCAGTTCTCGTAGAAACACTTCTGTTGAGATAAACTCCGTTAGGAGTCCATATGCTTCACACATGGAAGCGGACATGGCTAAAAAAAAGAAAAAGAACCTCGATTATCCAGACTAATTGGGGATGAATGTAGTCCGGATCAGGGAAAGTCGGGATAATCGAAAACAATCAAAATTGACAAAGAAATACATGTACATGTATGAATATTTTTGAAAAATTAATATATAGTTTGTAGCAAAGGCGGCAGTTAACGTAGTCACGTAAAGCAAACGCGGCAGTTATTAAGAGTATTTAGCATAATAATGCAAATTATCTTACTTTAACTTTTTTCAGAAGTTTTATTTTTATTTTTTATCGATTTGGCAACATTTACCGCTTTTGTTTCCCGAGCCCTCATGTCAGCAGTCAATGAAGGGTCAATCGTAAATTTATATTCAAAACAAATATCATAACCTGAAACGGATTCCGAATTTTCAAGTCCACAATAAACAAAGTTAACAACGCTCGAGTTTAAAAAAAAAAACACTTAAAGAAGTAAGTCAAGGCTGCAGAACCGAAATGCCGGTTTATCTGCCTACCATAGACAACCTAAATGCCTCTACCTCGATGATATACATATGCCTACCTATGTATACCCATTAAAAATATTTTATTTCTTATATGTGTCTATTAAAAAATATATCTATATAATTCATCCTACGTGATGCCAAGCACACGCGAATCGTGCTCTGTCGAAAATCAGGCACGATTAAATTTATTATTATTTTTTAATTCCATTCATTGTTCATTTTTCGGAGAGAAGAAACAGGTGCGAAATAATTATTAAATCTTAAATTTCAATTGCCACTGATGTTGAAATTTGATCGATTACAAACGATGGACGGTGAATTTAAAGTTAGCCAGCCATTCACCTGGGAACAAATGTCCCGGGAAATGATCCGGAACATCTCCGAAATGTTTCGGGAACAATGTACCAACACGTCACAGAAACGTCATCCGTTGAGGTTATGTTGGTTAGTGTTGGGTCCGAACGATTGTTATTTGATTTTATTGGACGCAAACAATGCGAGTAAAGTTAATTACTAACGTTTATAAGCTTCCTACTATGAAAATGCATCCACACTAGCAGCTTAAGCACCATGGACAATATACTATAAGCCATAGAGTTATATAACTTTCCAAAGACATTTATTTTGACAGCTCTCAATGTGAATTTCTCGGTGATTATGAAATCCTGGGAAAAACCTACAAATTTCTCAAAATAAACCTCAAAATTTGGAACCTTCGTTTTTTAGCCCTCGCTCAACTTTCTCTAGTTTTCTCAATCCCGAAAACCCGGGATTAGTACTGTCACAATTCCGGGGTTTCGGTACCGAAGAATTGGACGGGATTCCGGGATTGGAGGCCCTAGTTATAGTGTTTGCCTGCCTCGCTGTGAAACTTTTGAGGGATTTCACGTTCCGGTAGTGATATATTCGTCCGGTATTGCAATACCTGCTGTACAATTCGTATATTTTTATAAATTAACAAGTGTTTTAATACACGACGCTTCTGCAGCACGCTAGAGATGGGCCAGGCGCAAAACCGTTGATAACCAACGCGGCTGTAAAGGGCCTCCGGGTTTCCGAAGTTGGAGAAAATAAAAGTATAACCTGGATCCTTCTCAGTGCTACTCTTCAAGTGACAAATGACGCAGCACCTCGCAACAAACAATATGGGCAAACAGATGATAATAATAAGAATTTAAAAAATGCAAAACGAGAGGCAGGTATGGTGCGAGGTATAAGGTAATAAGGCAGCGAACCAGCCTCCGAGAGTGACAGCCCAAAAAAATCGTTTCGAAAAAGCACTCAATCATTGCGTCTGTTTCGCAAGGGCCTATAGCAGTGATACACAACACATTAAACAGCCGTGCCAATTTATCCATTACCTAATTGCTCACGGGCCTCATAAGCTGCCAGAAAACGTTGATCACCTTTAAGGTGTTCACTGTCAATACTTGGTGGAATGGCATTATAATAAAAATAATAAAACATTTTTAGTACCTTTTTTAGAGTTTCACTTCGTTAAATATTTCCCAAATTTTAATTAGGTTTATAATTGACATTATTTGCCACTTATATTTATAAGTCTTCGATGATTTTTTAATTGTATGTAATTAGGTGTTAAGCATTTTAATTTTGTGTAATTATAATGTAATTTGTAAATCCTTTTCATTGTTAATAGTTGCTTACACATTTTATTTCAATTTAAATTTGTATAAATATCACTGTTTATATAATTTTCTCATCAGTTGATAATGCTCGCAATGAGCGAAACCGGTCCTGATCCAATAAATTTTATGTGGGAAAAGTACTAAAAATGATTTATTATTTTTATTAGAAAACGTTAAGTAAAAACAACCTAGTTTTGAAATAATCGATTTTTTCGAATATCCTGAAGCTAACTGAAATGTATAATTGGCTAAAACGTTAACAGCTCCAAAACGTTAAGTCATCTAACCGTCTTTAGACAACGGCAGAATTAAGAAATCTGCAAAGCTAAAAAGCGTTAAGTTGTTTATAGGTTTCTGCTAGTAATAACTGCCAACGAAATTGATTGAGTTAACATACTAAATATCGAAATAAATAAATGTAATATGAATTTGGTTTGTTTTTTTTTTCAGACGGTAGATCGTGTTTAAATCTATCGATCTGCATTCATAGCTCGTAACACCCAATTTTTGAATTAACGTTTTCTGGAAGATATAATCTCTATTGAATCCTGCCATTGATACATTCGATGGATTCGGCGGTAACTTTGTTATATAAAGTTAAACATGGTAACTTTAGGACTCCACGTGTTGTGTTAAAAATTGTGACACGCGTTTTGCCTCTTTAAGAAGTATCATCAGACAAAACATTGCAAAGCTTATGAATACAACAAGCTGTAAATTACAAAACAAGCCGACGCTGTTTTACGTTATTTATTGGACGCAGAAAAGGAATCAACGCCTAACCTGTCAAGACTGTCAAACATTTTAAGAGGGGCAGGCGGGTAAAAAAATTCGTTCTCGAAATTATTTATTACAGGTGATATCGAAACCAATAACAATTATCTGCTCACTGAAAAATATTGAAAATCAGTCTCGAGATACTTTGTATTCAGGCTGCAATGAATTATACCATTTTGGGCGGCGTGTTGTGCATCGCTGGCCTACAGAATAATGCACGCAGCGTCAGCGGTCGGCAATTTACATATAAATTAAGAACTTATGTTCACCTTGCATATAGGTCAGGGATCGCAAATATAATTCGATACTTATATTATGTATGTAGGTGCTATAAATTTAGTAAAGCTTATTTTGACCGCTGTCTCGTGCCATATACTAAAAGTAAATATGTACAATAAATCACTTTTAACGTGTTTACTATCAATTCTTGATGAAAAAGCGGTAAATATGTTTAAAAAATGTGTCGAACTGTTAAGTAAATTAATTGTAAATCAGTATAGATATTATAAATTTGTGTGAAATGCATTTGACTTTAACTTTAACTTTAAGCATTTGATTTGCTATTTAACGTTTTAAATAAAATAACCTTATTTTTGTACTTTATTAACCCTCCAAAATCAAGTGTTTTCTTTCAATAACAAAAAAATAATCTTTGTTGAATCCACCGTACGGTCTCGCTCATCATTATTTTTTATTTTTTTTACCATGTCCGCTCCCAATGTGGATCTCATATGGACTCCTAATGGAGTTTATCTCAACAGAAGTGTTTCTACGAGAACTGCTTGCTACTTAGTTGCTCAACCTCTCTTTTTCCAAAGAGAGTATGAATAGAAGAGAAGAGCTAAGACAGGACTAGTGGTTAGCTAATCGCTCTCGATACGCCCCGTTCATAGGATAGGATGGGTCGGAGGGGGGAATTCAAGACATCACATACATACATGCATTCGAAAAGAAATTCATAAATCGATTGAAAAATCAATTTATAAAACTGCCCGTACCGGGATTCGAGCCCGTGACCTCCGTAGCGGTAGCCAACGACGTTAACCACTCGACCACACAGGCGGTGTTCTCTATGCCGCTATCAAATTAACCCTCCAAGGACGAGCGTCACCATATGGTCACACAAAACACCGTTGTCTATTGATCCCACTATTCATACTTTTTCTACCTGAATATCGTTGCTTTCGCTCATATTTGGTTAAGAAGGGTACGGACTACAGTAAGTCATCAGCCGTGCGAACAGGAACGGTCTCCAAAAGCACATGTGATTTTTTGAATTTCCGTTTTTTTTAATTTACTTTTTGAAACTGTTAGATATTTTTTTATAAAAACATAAAATTATTTACAGTTATTTTGCTAATATATTTGTTTTGAAATTATGTTGATCTTAAGAGGTCAAATTGTAAATATTTTAAAAAAAATCATGTTTAGCTATATTTCAACCCCGAATGTTTGCAAGCCCATACGGTAACTTTTGTCCTTAATACTGTCCGTACTCAATATTACACGGTAATAAAAGGATGGGCATGACCATATAGTCATGCGGGGTTTCTATACAACGACTTTGCGTTTTTTTTTTTTTTAATTTTGGATAGGAATAAAAGTTATCCGTGACTTCAATATGGCTTAGAAAATATTTTTTTTATCGGAAAAAAGCTCTCGTCTCTGGAGTGAATGCAACGATATTCAGGTAGAAATGAATGAATAGGGGATCTATAGGCAACGGTGTTTAGTGTTACCATATAGCCACGCTCGTCCTAGGACGATTTTATTAAAGATCGGGGCTAATAAAGCTCATCGCGAGCATTACCCACGGATCACATTTTGCTAGTGATCGCTGTTAACGCAACCGGTTCTGAACGAATTATATAAAATGTTCGATCTGTACAAAAAAATGTAATACACATACACGACAATTCGTAATATTTTTCTTTAGTGTTAAAAAAATACATTTCTTTTTGATAGTTTTACCGCATTTTGTAAACTATTTCTCCTGATTTGGGTCGGCGTCCGCCGGGTTGCGTCCCCCTGGTGCAAAATATGATGTGGCGTAGGCAGTCAGGTGGGTACCCTTCAAACACTTCGAGTTCTGGCTCACCTTTGGTATAGATCGCGCTGAGAAAATTGCGAAACGAAAATTTGATGTATAATTGTTTTATTTTTAAAAGTAAGCGTTCATAACATTCGGCAAAAAGATTAAAATTTAAATCGAAAAGACAGGTGCAGTCGATTTATGTCATGCTATAAAAGGTGTTTTTTTTAATTATTACTTAAACGCGGAGTTCTTAATAACACGCCGAGTCCCGAAGCAGTGTTTTCACGTGATATTCTACTCCTAATTAAATAGAGCCATAATTATATCGACTGTGGAAAGGAAAAAGGACGTAAACCACACACATATCAAATTTTACAGGAGGAGCTAAAAACGTGTTTCGATGATTTTGCGACACATTCAAATTATGAATTAAACACAACCTTGAATTGCACGGAGACTTCTAAACTGGTGTTTAATTGACATAATCTAATATTAATTCAAGAATTTGTCTAGGAAAAACTTTTATTTCAGTCTTTTTTCTTGGTTAAAATTTTTTACAAGGTCATCTTTTTCAAACTTAAAAGCTCAGTTTAGATACTAATTTGGCATTAGCAGCTTGCATTATTTTGATAAAACGTGTATCAAGTTGGTTTCATTGCGATTATCGAAAAAAAAACGAGCGAGTCGAGTTTCACTCTCTGAACAACATATTAATTATAAATATTATTTTTTTATTCACATTATTACAATTAGAAAAAGGCATTCACGATCGACGCCATACAGCCAATATTGCAAGCGATATAACAGTAATCTATATGAAATTGTTTTTTTTTTAAATAGATTTCGATAATGCGTAGAGTGAAGAGCAATCGCCGGTCGAAAACCCAAGGCTCGCGAAGCATGGTGGCCGCCACGCTTCAAACACAAGCATTTTGTTGTTATATTTAGGAATCGCGCGACATTAATTAAAATTATACAAATACAGTCGCCCGCACTATCGCGTAGAGATTCGTACCGTGCTATAGGAATACTACGTTATAAGGGACTAGGCATCCATACAAAGTTTGAGGTTAGGTTCTTTCAATTTTATTTTATGAATTGAACAAAATCAATAAATTTTCCCATTTTTATATAAAACATGTTTATATAATATGATATATTTATGAAAATTCTAATTTGCGTTTTGTAAAAAAAAACTAAGCTATGGAGTATAGGGGGACCGCTATAAGGCGGACTGCCGAATACGCTATAGGAAACTTCTCTATAAGGGGCTTTAGTGTTTCGCAGGATTGTACCAAATCTGCAATGCGAAATTGGAATTAAAATATTTTCTTTTAAATTGTTTAACGTTAATGTATTAAGAAAATTATGATTTGAAAAATAGAGTTTATCTCAGCTGAAGTTTTTCTGCAAAAACTGCATGTTATTCAATTGCTGAACCCCTTTTTCATATAAAGTAGAGAAGATAGACGGTTAGACATAGGGCAAGATTGAGATTATTTATAACAATCGGTTTTCGTAAAACACGCGTTGACGAGATGTTCCGTTAGTAGTCAACATGCTAGAAGTTATCTCGGCTTCCTCATTCAGCTAAAAAAGTAAATTCATCACTTTGAGCAAGACATCCGGAGCGCCCCGGTAATGGTAGCAAGGTTGTCAGTCACTGGCATATAGTATGAAAAATGCGAAGAGAAATTGCAAATTAATAAACGCCACCGTATTTTGACGTGTCTATCATGTATGCGCCGCAACCGAATCGGTTTGTCCAATGTCAATTCTGTAGTCATACGAAAAAGTGCAATTATTGAAAAAAAAAATACATTATGAGCAACGGGTACATTTGTACACTTTGCATTTTTAAAATCGTTTTTCCAGCCTATAAAATAGCCTTGAAACTATCTCGAGCCTGCGAAGCGGTCTCTCAATTTCCTGATGATTTTCATTGGTAGGGTGGATAGATGTAGTAGACTGAAAACTAAGTCTTTATGTTCCGTTCACGCACTATTTTAGCTATGTACAATAATGATGATTCTATCACTACAAGGTTTTGGATAGGGAGAAAATATTAGGAAAAATCTCTAATTCATACTGATTTTGGGTGTTCGATTCGTTGTTTACCGATATTTGTGTTTATGGTCGAATATGTTACCATTTGCTCTGCAGATCTTTACCTTTTTTCTACCATATCTTTAATGAAAACGATTTATGTCCAGTCCCCCATAAAAGTCCCCGTATATAATCAAATAGGTATTTTTTTTAAACCATGTCCGCTCCCAATGTAGAGCATATGGACTCCTAATGGAGTTTATCTCAACAGAAGTGTTTCTACGAGAACTGCTTGTTACTCAGTTGCTCAACCTCTCTTTTTCCAAAGAGAGTAGGGATAGAAGGATAGGGCTAGGACAGGATTAGTGTTGAGCTAATCGCTCTCGATACGCCCCGTTTATAGGATAGGATGGGTGAGAGAGGGGAATTCAAGACATCGCATACATCCATGCCTTTGAACAGAAATTCATAAATCGATTGAAAAATCAATTTATAAAACTGTCCGTACCGGGATTTGAACCCGGGTCCTTTGTAGCCGAAGCCAACACCGCTGACCACTCGACCACACAGGCGGCTTAGGTATAAGTAGTACTATTTTTTCTTCAATAAAATACATATTTTGAATAAAATTTGTGTAATTTACACATTTTTTACACGATTTTCTAACAAAGCGACAATTTTGTTGCTTTTTTCAAATAACACGGTTTTTTAACACATATAGGTCCGCAGATTTGCATACTAAAAAATGCGCGGGAGCCGGCCGAATTTTGGGGAAATGGAACTTTTTTTGCGCTCACGTTTAAATTGCGATAACTATTTAACCGATTGATGTATATTTTTTTTTCTTTCAGAAAAGCGTTCGTATGGTTTTATACATATAAAAATATGATAAAATCAGTGTTTCTCAACCGAGGGTTTCATATAAAGAGTCTTACAAACTTAAAAATAAAGTTATTTAGTAAGAAATGGCTATTAAGAGTTGCAATAATATACACTAATTCAAAATAAAGTTACTGGTTACTAACCCCCCCCCCACATCTCCTTCTTCTCAGCAACGACAACTATTTTAGTTTTTTGGAGATATTGTAAAACCGAAAATAAACATCTGTTCTATATCGTAAGGTTTTATTCGCAACTCTCAGATATTTTTAAATAATTCTTGTTATATTTCAATTATTTAAATATTTTAAATCTTTGAGAATCGTTTGTTTTTGTTAGAATGGTGCAGGTATATGCTATTAATGAATGGTGGCCATTCATATGTGTAATAATTATGAAGCATTAGGGTCACATTTTTTTCACAGCAGAGCCATAAACTTTACAGAAAAAATAGCTCCTTGTCAACAGCGTCTCGAAAAGGGCATTAAGAATTACATAATTTATTGCTATTGGCAAGCCAAACATATTGAGTAAAAGCGGTGCTTTGTTCGAAGTAAAATAATGATTTCATTTCTTTGAATTTAGGGTTGACTTTCCAACAAGAATTAGTTGCAAAATGTCTACAAAAGAAAAAAAGGATACAGATGTTAAATGAATCTGAGACAATGAATCTGTGTTATATAATTATTGTCATGACTAATTTCACTTTCGTAAAAGTCCCATAGAACAAACACTTATTTTTTTGTAAAGAATTGTGAAGCGGCCAAAGAAGCAATAAATAAACTTATCCGAAAATTTAACCCATATTTATATACGTAAACGAAGCAAAAGATCTAACAAAAAAAGATGCATTTTTCCATGAAAATAATATTACACCAAACGTTAAACGTTATACAAAAAATATTATTTACTAGGTGGTACTGTGGAATTACTTCTATATTTACGATTAAAAAAAATAATATTTTTAATATATTTGTTTGACATTATCAATTTCAATATCACTGGCAACCTTGATGTTAAATGTGAAGAAAAAAAATCATCACACAAAGTACCTTTTTTGTGTGTAAACTTACACTCGGCAAAACAAACAGATATGTTCGCGCGGACTCCTGCGCACTGAAAGTGAGATGCACACATATGTTCGCCCGGACTCCTAAGTGTTAATTAAAAAAACCAATCTTAAATTTTTTGTATGAATTATATCACATTTTTACACGGTGTTTTGTGAAACGTATCTATTGTGTGAAAAAAGAGCCCAGTGTATTACGACACGGTTGTTCTTCTTTCAAATAACACGGTGTTTTAAATTAAGTGAATAAATCTTATTTTTTTCTATGAATTCTATCACCTTTTTACACGTTTTTTTTGTGAAACTCATCTACCGTGTAAAAAATAGTGTAAATTAAATTATATGTTTAATCTTATGTCCGTGGGACAGCCGAATTCCAGCATGAGAGAATTTATCGTGTCGATAATAAAAATTAACATGGCATATTTGTATGCAAACAACAAGCACCGACGCGATAAATTACAATTGTTTACGGTTGACAGTTGACAGCTGATGATAGCTTGACAGTAGAGATGTCATAACAGAGCGAAATTATGTACACGGGAATCGATATTCGATATCGCAGCGGAGTTAAAATTTGATCTAGTTTCTTCCCATGCCCTCCGGCCAGATCGTGAACGCGGATACGAGAAAGGTTCGTATTGACGAACCACCGCTGTCGGTATTATGCATGTACAGTAAAACCCCCATTTACACTCAAGTCGGGACAGTGTAATTCGGGGTAGTGTAATTGGGGGAGTGAATCTCATGCAAAATTAGGGATTTGGTTTTTTCCGCAAAAAAATGCAAAACTTAGATTTCCCATAGCTTTGCAAAAAAAAAATAAGGACTAAATAATTAGTTACTAAGTGATAAAATGCAAAGCGCGCCAAAATCCAACACGTATACAGTCGCCCGGCTAGCCAACATTTGACTGTATGCGACGCACAGACGACCGTCTCGTCAAAAAGACAATATAATGAAAAAGTGCAATTGGGGTATTTGTGGCGAATATTTCAAGCCAGCGCGTAATTCGGGGTAGTGTAATTGGGGGTTCCACTGTATTTCCAAATAACGCTGTTGATACAATCTCTATAGAAAGTACTTTTAATTTAATCTATCAGATACACCTTGATCAATGAAACCAGAATGAACACCAGCGAAAGTATGCTCTAACAGTTTTGAGCAGAATTTAGCCGGAAGTTTGTCAGCGATATCCGAATTCAGTTGCGTTGAAATAACGCGCACGTTTTAAATGCCGCAGCGGGGTGCATCACTAGTGTCGGGTTGCTGAAACGTGGAGCGGGAGAAAAATTTATCGTCTCGACCGTTTAAAAGCAATTCAAACTCAATTGACGCAATTTCGATCGCTCGCTCCACCGCCATGCGATATGCTACGACATGACAAAAAAATAATAATATAATACAATTTCATATTATCTATGAACTTTACCAATAACGGTGGTGTACAAGGGGGTGCTGTGATCTGTAAACAAACACATAACTCATCATTGTTTTGATTTTTATCTACGTGACCGAAACCATGGACATTTCGACCGGCAAGAGGCAAACAATTGTAATACTCGGCAAAAGATCTTAAGCAACACAATAAGGTTAATTGCATTTTGAGCCAATAATTGTTCAATATCGGCTTGGGGGTCAGGGACAACAATTTTAGAACGTTATCTCATTCGCCTGATTTTTTAAGGGCCAGTGCGTTTTAGCGTATTGACATACTATCGTTTGTTACACGTGGACCCGGAGAGAAGTCAGCATAATTACTAACCGCGTTTAAAGAATTCCTTTATCAAACTTAGTAGAGAGCGATTTAAAAAAATATATAAATTATCGGTTACGATTTTCTGCCTATTTTCGGTCGATGTGACAATCTTTTGGCAACGATGAAAAAGGAATGCAATCGTCAACAACATCAACATCAACGATGGTGAAGATTCGTAGAACTTTGAGACTAAAAGCTCCATTATTTTAAGATTGACAGATCATTTTTAAGCACAACAAACACCGATACCTTTGCATAGATTGAAAAAATATTGGGACTCGAATTCGTGAAATCCGTCTAGCAAGCGCAAATACGCTGACCGCTGTGCCACAGAGCTAGCCTTAACCTTTTATTCCTACTCGGTTATCGCAGAGGTTGAGTTAACAGTTATCGTAGAAAAAAAATCTGTTGAGATCCCCCCGTCAGAAAGCCACTTTGGGAGCGAACGTGTGTTACAAAAATGTTTGTGTTTCCGCGTTGTTCTATTACGAATGTCTCCAACCGATTGCACGAAAGATAAAAAAACGCACGTCTCCGAGGCTTTCGCGGAGAAAAATATCCATAAATACCGAAGCGAGCAGCCAGCTTGGAATACCTTCATCTGTCAGCGGAATGCGCCGTTGAATAACTACTTTAATTTGAGATATAAATAACACGTACGGGTATATTGTAAGCGGTGAATGGCCTACTGACTTCCTGCATGAGTCGATTTTTTCCTACGCCAGAGGCCGGAGTAAAAAAAAATAGTGTTTTTGTATGTGCTGCGCGTTCTCAATCTTTTATCTCTCGAGACTTAAATAGGTACACCAGGTGTTAAGAACCGCACAAGGTTTCTGACAGCTGAAAGCTTTGCATGTGCAATACCAGGGTTAAGGAGCCGAAGTCGGATTGGAGTAGGAAAAATCTTACGTCTCGGACCCATTCAAAAAAATAATGTGCATTCAAGCCACAATGTCGGGTGCTGCGGCGCAGTGGTCAGCGTTGTGGGCTTCCGTGCCGGATCTCAAGGTTTCGCTTCCCAGTTCGAACAGTATTTTTTCGATTGATTAATCGAACGCATGGGCATTTGTAATGCCTCAAAATTCCCTCCCACCCCTTCTGGTTCTTTAATAACTGGGTGTAGCGAGAGCGATGTCGCCCACTGTGGTCTAGTTGGTCAGAGCTTGCTCTACCGATCATGTGGGTCTGGGTTCGATAACCGGTAAGGTCAATGTCAAATTGGATTTTTTTTCAATTTTTATTTGAGATCTAAGACATGGGTGTTTGTGAAGTCAATTCTCCTTGAGTTAATCTCATGTGACTTTCAAATTTATCATCGAGTATATCTCGTATGATCTTTCATTTTCAATTAAAAATTTAATTTATAATTATAATTTAAAAAAAAACCACTAGTCTAGTTCTAGCCTTACCCTTCTATCTCTACTACCCTCTTCGAAAAAGAAAGGTTGAGCGACTGAATAATAAACAATTTTTGTAGAAAACTTCTGTTGAAATAACTTCATTAGGAGGCCATATGCTCTATATTGGTAGCGGAAATGAATAAAAAGTGGGGTATTTCGTAGAGCGTTTGTGTTAAAAACTCGCTGACCACTCAAGACACTTGTAGTGGTGAAACACGTGTTTCTGTATATATTACGTGGACGAAATCAAATCGAACGCAAAGATGGGGCACGAAAATATAAAATGGTCTCCGTCGCTATAGAGTCATACGTGACAAAAATCACGCCGCGATCACAGAATCTGATTCGCTTTGAGCCGCTTTCCAACAGTGTACGCAGTGACTTCGCCCACGTAACCCGTAGCGTTTGATATGCACGCTGCTCGCGGCGCCCCGCAAAACGCTCTCCGCGAAGCAGCTGCTGCGTCGCGGCACACCGTTTGAGAGCAGCCGGTCACGACGACCGTTCTCCGACGACTCCAATCCGCCACAGCCTCAGCGAGAAGGTGAAATGAAATCGCGAAAATTCTCTACCGCAAGATAAATAAGTACCAAGACATATTATTATATATCGTACGCAATAATTAATGTTTAGAGATAGCAAGCAACCATTCGAATAATCACTTTTGATATTTCGATTCGTGCCTTGTGCATTAGATTTCCCAATGGTATATTGGCTACACTAAGCCCCGTGCCAAGCACGGTTCCCTGGTTCGTTTCACACACCATTTTACTACTTGACTTGGGGCTCATGTTATATCGACTGTGGAAAGTAAAAGAGACGTAACCAACAGTTTTTTTTCAATAATCACAATGTATACAACTTGATACACTTTATATCAAAAGGATGTTGGCTGAGAATTTCAAATCTTAATTTAGATTTAAGTTTGAAAAAATAAAGGCCTGCGAAAATTGCGATTATAAAAAACGACTTTTAAAAAAAAAAACACGGCGCAGCGGTTAGCGTTGTGGGCTTCCGTGCCGGATCTCACGGGTTCGAGTCCCAGTTCGTTTATACAAATATTTAAGAAAAAAATATTTTACAATTGGTGATCAATGCATAAGGGGTGCATTGATCCAATGCCACATTGACCGGTGGCCACTGCCATTACATATGGACTAATTAAAATTAATCCGGTGTGGTTGTCTCCGGGGACCGGGCAATGTCAGTGTTTACCAACGTGTGGTACGCGTACCTTCTGAGGTACGTGAATATTTTGGTGGGAGTACGCTCTTCACCGGGCTTTGGCTGTGTCTGGTGCAACAAGCAGCTTACATATTTTGACGAGGCGTACTCGGTGTTACGAAAATTATAGAAAGGGTACACATATGTCAAAAGTTTGGGAAACATTGCTCTAAAAAGTAAGAATTTTTCATGCGAAAACTGCTCGTTATTCAGCTGCTAAGTCCTTCGTTTCTCGAAGAGAGTAGGGTAACGACAGAGCTGATGGTTAGCTAATCGCGTTATTTTAGGATTTCAAGTGAGAGTAAATTTTCAAACACCGCAAACATTCATGCCTTCGAATAAAAAATGATTGAAAAATGCTGTTCGAAACAGCAATTAAATGAAATCATTTATTATATATATCGACTGTGGAAATAAAAAAGGATGTAACCGACATATGACAAATTTTACAGGAGACAAAAAAAACGTTTTTTGATGATTTTAGATCAAAGGAAAATTATGAGATACTTATACACATCCTCTAAGTGCACGGAGACTTGTACAATGGTGTTGAATTGACTTAAATTAATTTTAATTGTATACATTTTTGACGAAAAACCTTTTTTTAAGTCCTTTTTTCCTGGTCGTAAATTTTTACAGGCTCTTCTTTTGTCAAGCTTAAATACTAAATTTAGATACTAATTTATCATTTTTGGCTTACATACTTTTTATAGAATGTGTTTTAAGCTGTATACATTGTGATTATTGAAAACAGGGTGTTTTAAAAAACTGTGGGTTGCGTCCTTTTTCCTTTCCACAGTCGATATATAATAATAATTTATAAAAAAAAATCTGTATGTTTCTTGAAATTTTTGAATGCAGACAGCCGGTTCTTTTACTTTATTAATTCAATAGTTACATTAAGGTTATTTTTTAAAATATACAATTTTTACAACGTTGCCTTAAAGGGCAAAATAGACTGCGCATCACATATATCATTACAATGGAATTCCACCTTCTAAAATCCGACAAGTGCCGGCTCAATCAAGACAAGAAATCCTTTGCATGTACTTACTTACTCGCTTGTCCGAACTAACAAAAACGAACATTGCAATACAAGTACAAAAAAAAAAACTAGACATTTTCCTTGTGCGTAGTAACATAAGAATACGTACCGGAATTTTTAAAAAACATTTTTTTTGACATGTCAATTATTTTTACGGCGACCCCACGTCTTTTATTTAACACTCGCGACTCGGAGACTAGAAAAATACGTCTCTGCCGATGGGGATCTTTTTTGACACCAGTGGTTTCCTCATTATTGGCCTTATTCTTATGAATTTCAAAAAAAAAATAGTCTAATGGCTTAAAAATATCTCTCTGCATCATTCCTCATACATTTTTTTTTTATAAAAGTCCGTGGTTTTTTAATAAATAATCATATTTTAAGTTGCGCGTAAAAAAGACGTCATCCCAGCACACATATGAATTGACGACTGACGAGTGTTCTCAGCTATCTTACGAACGATCGTTATCGCGTGTGCTTATCGCCTGATAGCGTAATCGCG
Organism: Himalopsyche tibetana; assembly: GCA_030503985.1. NCBI lineage: Eukaryota > Metazoa > Arthropoda > Insecta > Trichoptera > Rhyacophilidae > Himalopsyche > Himalopsyche tibetana. Next base: position 579,545 of record JAPJYX010000052.1, on the reverse strand, counting down.
TTATCGCATACTTATATAAACTACAAAAGATCCAAAAAAACTATGATATAAGAATACCTTAATATTAAACATTGTATCACCCATATTAAAATAGATATTTAAGAAAATGTTGGTATTGGGGTCGCATTTCTTGAGCTTAGAACCGGAAAAGTTAAATATATTTTATTTCACATGACTTTGTTTTAACCACTTGAATACCAAGCGGACACGGGTGTCCGGAACATATGCAAGCGAACACTGATATCCAAGACATTCAAAAAGTCAAATACTTGGTATTCTAATAGAATATATGCAATGTTTTGATGAACATGTGTAGTTCCATCGATACTGAGTCAATATAGGTTTTTAAAATATCGAATTCGAGTGTATATTAGGCAAAATTATTTTTCTCAAAAACACGCAGTATCTCTGGGACATATTTATGATTGAATGCGGTATTCAAACGGTTAAACAACAATAGGTACTAGTTTGAAGTTTATGACTGGTGTGCTGCACATGCCAGGCAGTAATATAAAACTGTCAATTCGCCGGCTATCTGCGCCGGCTAGCTGCGCGGCGCCGGTGTCGTTGATCTGTAAGTATACATATTGTACGTATGTATGTATTCAACATAGAATTTTGTACATCATACCGATGGATACGTGTACATTTCAAAAAAAAAATTCACCTTACGTATCCCTCCCTGGATCTGTCAATATCGGACGAATATATTTTGAATAATTAAAATCAAATTTTGTAACAAAAGCGGCAATTTTCATACTACTGTTAACCAAACACGGCAGTTATCAATCGGATGTTGGACCAGTTTTTCGGGCATTTTTATGACACCGGTGAAACTAATCTAAAAAAGGTTAAATAAAGCAAAAAAAGTACGGCCAATAATGGGCGAGTAAATATTGATGTCATATAAAATACCTTCATTAAAAAATACATCATTATTATGGGTCAGTTTTAAAAAATAATAATACATCATTTACAGACCATTATTTTTAAGAACTTAAAAACTAAATTAAGATACTACTTAATTCGTCATTTGCAGCTTACGCCATTTTGTCATAACGTAATTTAATAAATATTGTGTTACGTCTTTTTTTTAAATCCATTACCGCTCCTAATGCGGAGCATATGGCCTCCTAATGGAGGTATCTCAACAGAAGTTTTTTCTACGAGAACTGTTTGATACTCAGTCGCTCAACCTCACTTTTTTCAAAGTGAGTAGTAGGGAAAGAAGGATAAGGCTAGAACAGGACTAGTGGTTGGCTGATCGCTATTGCTACACTCAGTTATAAAAGGATCAGAAGGATGGGAGGAGAAGAAATGACGTGAATTGACATCGCAAACACACTGTCATTGAATTGAATAATTCTCAAATTCACTGTGATCTGATCGGGAATCGAACCCAGACCTGCGTGATCGGTAGAGCAAACTGTAACTAGGGTATCCAATCCCGAAGCCTTTTTCCAATCCCGGGATTTCGGGATTGATTTATTTTGAATCCCGGGATCCCGGGATTGAGATTTTCTCACCGAGGAATTTGAAATCCTCAATTTGCTATACTTTTTCCCGGAATCTCACGGAAACTCGTTTTTTTTTTTTTTTTAGCTCACCGAGGAATTTGAAATCTCCGATTTGGTATACTTTTTTCCAGAATCTCACAAAAACTCGTTTTTTTTTTAGCTCATCGAGGAATTTGAAATCTTCAATTTGCCAATTTCGTGTAAATTTCGAGAATTTGCTCAAAATTTCTCAATCCCGAAATCCCGGGATCGCGGCCATCTCAATCCCGGAATTTCGGGATCAGAAAATTGAACGGGATCCCGGATCCCGGGATTGGATGCCCTAGCTGTAACCACCTGGGCCACAGCAGGCGACGTCCTTTTGCCTATCTATAGTCGAATTATGCTTTAAAGCTTTTTTGTTAGTTTCGGTGAAAAAAATAATGCGTTTTATAAAATTGTGTATCCTTTTCCGATTTGCGCTTGTTTCCGGATATAATAAAGCATGGTCGCCGTACATCTAATTAGAAACGTATTCAACGCAGATCTTATACACGAAAATCAATCACAATTTTTTTTTGATCTCGCTCGAAGGTTAATCGGAATGAAAACAATTAATCTCATTTATTCCATTGCGTTTTCGCATGTTCATCATGAAGGCTTCCCCGCGCACCGCGCTCGTTGTTTATTGAAATTCTCAATCGCAGGCCCCTTGGCGCAACGAACCCGCGACCTCCTTCGTCAGATGACCACATACGTTGTTTGTTGCCCAGCCGTCAAGGCGTGCGCCTGCGGGACTATACGTCAGATCAATCGCAACGAACCGGTGACCGATTCCGTGACGGCTTCAACGAACAATTTTCCAGATTCTCTAGAGCGGTCTGTGGTTTCTGGTGCTTGGCGCCTTTGTCGCTAGTAGGGCATTCAATCCCGAGATCCCGTTCAATTTTCTGATCCCGAAATGCCGGGATTGAGATGGCCGCGATCCCGGGATTTCGGGATTGATAAATTTTGAAGAAATTCTCGAAATTTACACAAATTGGCAAATTGGAGATTTAAAATTCCTCGGTGAGCTAAAAAAAAAACGAGTTTCTGTGAGATTCTGGGAAAAAGTATAGCAAATTGAGGATTTCAAATTCCTCGGTGAGAAAATCTCAATCCCGAAATCCCGGGATTGGAAAAAGGCTCCGAAATTGGATACCCTAATTGCAATGTGTAGTAAGTGAGAAGTGAGGTTACTTCACTTTTACGATACCGATACTTTAAGGCGTGTAGAATATTACAACGCATCTAACCTTTTTTTTCTTAAATAACACTTTGCTAACTTCAACTCTAATGGGCCCATATATTATGAGCCGCCGAGAAGTAAAACGAGTCTAGTCTAGTAAAATGGTAAAACTTTTATATTGCATTTTTGCGTACAATAACGTAACTTTACACAGCGTTTTAGTGGATTGCATATTTTTATTTTATGGAGATAACACTATTGAAGTGTGCATACATTTAGCTCACTTCACTTTTACGATACCTTGAATGTAGAATATTACAACTAACGTGACCATTTATTTTTTCCTCCAAACCGGGACACCTAAAATAAAATGGTACTTTTAAGCACTGTTTGAAGCGTCTCACACTTTCACACAATACAATGAAATAGATTGTAAAAATTTTCATGTCATATTGAATATATTATTTACTGCGTGCGCGCACGCCCACGCCTTCATATACTAGTCCAGATTCGCCAAAATTTTTATTTATGCGTTTTTTTAAATTCTTAAGAGTTTTTCTCTTTTCGAAAACGGGACATTGAAACTGTGTCCGGGGACACCGGAACACGCCGCCTGGAAACAGGACGTCCGGTCACATTAATTATAACGCATATATATTCCCCCCCCAAACTATATTTGTATTCAAATACCAGTTGGCTCACTTCACCTTCCACTGTCTCATATCTACAACGGATAGATAATACCCACATCGATAAATTCATAAAAAAAAACAAACAAACAACAGAAATAACAAATTGAGATCATTAAAATATTCAGCGATGTGGAGAAAAAAAAAATTAGGTGTCGCGTGGACTCGACGTGAAGTGCAGCCCCGGGGGAAGGTCGCTGATGCGAAGAACCGAGAGGTCGATACACGCTAATGATAAAAATAATCATATCACTAAAGCATTAGTTTATTACGAGATCAGTAGGCAGTTGAGTAATTGCTCTGGGATCAACCTATCCTTCGACGAATTACGTTCTCGTTTTCTGATATGTGTGATTCGAACGCTTCTGGGCGTCAGTCGTCACTCTGAGCGTGATTCGGATCAGCGGTCGTCAACCGGCGGTCCGCAATAATTGATTTTTTCGGACAGCGAAAACTTTTACCCGAAAACACCGCTAATACCAGGGCTGTTGAGTCGCTAAGAAATGAGGCGATTCCGACTCCGAAATTAGCTTAAAACACGAATTTAATTTAAGACTTAGTAGCATACAGTGGCGCCACTTTTGAGCCTAGTATATATAGCTGAGAAAAATGTAAGTTTAATCATAGTTCTAATGATGGCGAAAGCCAAAATAGCTATCAACTAATAAATATAAAAATTGTAGAACTAAATACGTTGCTATTCTTACCTTACTATATAATGGAGTTGTACCAAGTAAATGCCAAGTCAATCAATCATCTTTCAAGATATTTGCGGCAGACCTAAGCTCATAGAATCTTTTCGTTTATCTTGAGGGATTGATTTTCTGTACACTTAAGTGCACGCCACCAAGGCAGTTGCTCCTAAGACACTCCTGGTTAAGAAAAAAAAATGTTAAAACGTTTAACGTTTTTTACACCACTGGATGCTTCCGTGTAAAATTAACGGGTGGTAAAGCAGAGATGGGTCGAGAAGGTCAAGTAGTCTTCTGATGATCTGAAGACTCTGGTGTCCAGACATAAAATGCAATCATTACATGTGTCCTCAAGAGGTGGAGTGAGCCAACTAATAAAATGGTAACACCTTTTTTTTTTACTCTTAAGTACTATCACGTCATTACATTGGTGTTTAGGTGGATTGCATATTTTTATTTTAAGTGGATAACTCTATTTGCAATGTGTTTTAACTTAGGTTACTTCACTTTAAGGTTACTTTAAGACGTGTAGAATATTACAACGCATCTCACATATTTTTTTCTAAAATACCACTTGGCTCACATCACTTCTAATCGGCCCGTATAAACTATGGGTATCTCTCGGCAAAGAAAATCCATATCTGAGATAGAATGCTTTCATATTTCCGGTCGCGTTTTTGACAGCAATAAAACCCGAACAGAGAAATCGATGGATGTTAATTTAGCGTTTCGTGTCTCAGAAACGACCCCACAACCAAGTACACCCAGTCTTCTTTTTACGCGACTTTTTTTGGACGTCACCGTTCCTTTTTTTTACCACGTCCGCTCCCAATGTGGATCTCATATGGACTCCTAATGGAGTTTATCTCAACAGAAGTGTTTCTGCGAGAACTGCCTGTTACTCAGTTGCTAAACCTCTCTTTTCCCACAGAGAGTAGGAATATAAGGATAGGGCTAGGACAGGACTAGTGGTTAGCTAATCGCTCTCGATACGCCCCGTTCATAGGATAGGATGGATGAGAGGGGGGAATTCAAGACATCACATACATCCATGCATTTGAACAGAAATTCATAAATCGATTGAAAAATCAATTTATAAAACTGTCAAAGCCAACGGCGTTAACCACTCGACCACACAGGCGGTTTCCTCTATGCCGCTATCTAATTAAGTGAATGCAACGATATTCAGGTAGAAATGAATGAATAGGGACCAATAGGCAACGGTGTTTAGTGTTACCATATAGCCACGCTCGTCCTAGGACGATTTAATTAAAGATCGTAACTAATAAAGCTCATCGCGAGCATTACACACGGACCACACTTTGCTAGAACTGTTAAAATGTGCATATAACATTAACAGGAATTTTTTTTAACAATTTCCACATAACATTCGATATTTTGTCCATTATATCAAAGTTGTGCTGTCATTCGTGTGTTGTCTTTTCACTTCTTGGCGGGAAAACAAAAACTCCGTTTGGTCTCTGTAGATAAACACATATCTACGAGAAGTCTATACAAATCGGCCGTCGTGATACATATCATGTGCATTGCATTTTCACTGCAGCGAATCAAATTAGCACGGTCGGCTCGCTCGGCTCGGCCGTCATATTTTGCGCCTAGAAGCGTCCGTACTCCGTTCATTTCACCACAGGTCGCTCGAATCGCATCTATTCACGAAAACAATACAGCGGAAGACACACTAGTGAGTAGCGACCATCCAAATCGTTTATGCTCCAGTTTCAAGGGATCGGCAAACTGTTTCGCCTGCTGTCATAATTGAAAAGTTTGCATGTACACATCGACTTTGAAAGGAAAAAAGACTTTCATACAACTCGATAAGTATAAGTTCTATCAAAAGGATGCGGGCTGACAATGCCGGATTAGTATCTAAATTTAGAGTTCATGTTTGAAAAAAAGAAATTGCAATCGGGAAAAAGAACTTTTTTTTTTAAAACAATTTATTGAATTAATATCGGGTAAAGTCATGTGTAGTGTCACGCCGCCTGTGTGGTCGAGCGGTCAACGTGATTTGATTTTTGAGTTGTTTAGTTGATTTTTCAATCGATTTACGAATTACTGTTCGAAGGCATGGGATGTATGTGACGTCTTGAATTAGACCCCTCCCACCCATCCTATCCCATAAACGGGGTGTATCGAGAGCGATTAGCTAACCACTAGTCCTGTCCTAGCCCTATCCTTCTATTCCTACTCTCTTTGGAAAAAGATAGGTTGAGCAACTGAGTAACATGCAGTTCTCGTTGAGATAAGCTCTATTAGGAGTCCATATGCCCCACATTGGGAGCGGAAATGGTAAAAAAAAAAGTATATTAAAAACTCATGTCAATTTCCATACACTTCGGAGTTGTTTATATATATTATAATTTGCCTTAGGCTCAAAATCACCAAAAAAGTTTGTGTCTCCTGTAAGAAAAATATGTGTGGGTTACGTCCTTTTTACTTTCCAAAGTCGATATGTATGGAATGTTTGAAAATCGCAATGGTTTTTCTAGCGACAGCTAATTTGACAGCTGATTTGCCATTTCACCACGAATACACCAAAATTAAGAAAATGTATGTCTTCAAAAATGATAACCAATGGAAAGCGCTATAGATCTATTATAACTGACATTTTCGATCCCCAATTTAATGTCATTAATGTGAAATCGCTGTGGTTTCAACAATACAGCACAACATGCTGGAAAAAGTGTTGCTAATTCTAAAAACAAACCCCAAACATCACCCTATTGATGTCGTATTTCGAGTTACATGTTTATATACTGTAGGCTCGTATGGAAAATTGAATAAATTGATTCTTCAATCGATTTGTTGAGTTTTTGTGATGTTTAGAAATTCCTTGCAACCCTTTTAGTCCTATGCTAGCCCAACTTTTATATTTCTAATTTATTCGAAAAAGACAGTTTAATCAACTGTGTAACAAGCAGTTTTTGTATTCAAATGTATGTAAATACCTCGTATAAGATGCCATATTATCCACACCGGTAGTGGACATGGAAAAATAGTGAAAGTGAACAGATACAGGTATTTTTTTAAAAATCCATGTCCGCTCCCAATGTGGAGCATATCTTCAAGTTCTTCTACAAGAACTGTTTGTTATTCAGTCGCTCAACCTCTCATTTTCAAAGAGAGTAACAGGAAAAGAAGGACAAAGCCAGGGCAGGAATAGTGGTTAACTGATGGCCCTCGCTGCGCCCAGTTATTAAAGGATTGGAAAGAGTGGAAGGGATTTTTTAGACATCACAAACACCCATGCCTTCGAACAGTAATTGATCGAAAAAACGCTGTTCGTACTGGGTCTCGAACCCCCGTGAGATCTGACACGGAAGCCAACAACCCTAACCGCTACGCCACATGACCCAGCACAGGTACATACGTGGATTGATATAATACATGTGAGATCTCAGGATCGCAATACTCGAATAGTTTCGTCGATTCCCGAGCCCCACGTTGGGCGCCACCCCCCTTCCAACTGCTGTGCGACATTTATTATTTGAAAACAACAACGAATACTTGGTACACGGTGGGAATGCAACAATGGATTGTTGGCCTGGGACTAATCGAAAGCATGTGACAGCATGCAGATTCTGTCCACGGCCGTTGCGATGATGCTGCCCGCTCGACTATTATAATGCTATTATCACATGCGCAAAGTCACAGCGTCTCGCATTACTCGCGGATAATGGCGATCGTTTAATTTGATGACATGTGTTTTATTTTTAAACCTAAAAAAAATACCGCAGGTTACATAATAAGCGGTGTATTATTTCAAAATTATGCTCGAAAAAATAGACCGCTTAAATTATGTCGGCGCCGTAATAGGCAGAAAATCTCAACCGACAATTAATATACTTTGCCATGGCTGTGGAGTCGGAGTTGGAGCCAGAGTCGCGGAGTTTTGACTGGAGTCGGAGTCGTGAAAAATAAGCGGCTCGATTTTTTTTTTGAAAAATATATTTAATGATGTGTATTCAAACTAAATAGTCCAAAGTGTTGACATTACATGCTTGGCTGACTAAAGATGATCTGATGGTATACATACATATAAGTTAAAATTAAATTTTAGAAAAATTTCCTCGGAGTCTGAGTCGTTAATTATTTTAAGACTAGAGTCGGAGTCTTCCTATTTAACACGACTCCACAACCCTGCATTTTACAGAAGGTTTTTTTTAAATTAGGTTCAAAGAAGCAATTCCTTAAGCGCGGTTAGTGAATAGTAATATATGATCAATGCCTATCCTGATATTATAATCAAATTCTCCGACTACTTACAGGTATCCAGATCAGCGTTTCTCAACCGGAGTCTACGTGGAACAAACGATAAAAAGTCAAAACGCTAAAATGCACAGACCCTAAAAGAGATCAGCCGAATGAGATAAAGCTCTAAAAATGTTGTAACTGGCGCCACAGGCGATATTGAACAATTATTTTCTTGAAACACAAATAACCGAATTGTGTAGCTTGAGTTCTTTTCTCGATTATACATACTCAACAAAAGCTGTTTGATTTTTGTATAATTTCGTTCAAATTCTCTAGTCAGGTAAGGTCAGGAAAAATCTAGTTATTAGCTAGTCGGTTTATTTACCTTTAGTTTCTAAGATTGGAAGGAGAGAGCGGGGAATTGCTGAATCAGTAATATTTGATCCCGTCCGCCTCCGTGGTCTAACGGTAAAAGCTTTAGCTAAGCGATCAGATCGTCTGGGTTTGAGACCGGACAAAATCAATAGCTCACAGAGCAAGAAATAACTACACACTTTTTTCTCTTTCAAATCATACACATCAATTAATCGGCCGTGAAATTGCTTGCGTGTAAAGCAGGCTACTATCGATATAAGTTTTTTTCAATTCAACATTCGAGATCTTAGACGTCAGTGTTTGTAATCCCGGACCTCATTTCTGATTCCGGGATTTCTGTATTCACAATTATTCCAATCCCGGGATTGATCATTCACCATAAAATCGTGTCGTGTTTGAGATGCTTGGATAAATTCGGGATTATCAATTATTTAGGGATGTGGGTTTTCGGGATACCGGGATAAAACACTGGGGGCAAAAGTCAGAAATTGAAAGATTTAAAAATAATCTAGAAAGAGAGATTAAACACTTTTTTAGAAGCTCGCTGGCGGATTTCAAAACATTTTGCATGGTTGGCTACTTTCAAAAACTTGGGATTGGAGAACCTAGTTTATTTCGTTTCAAGCTAGATTTCGGCAATACCATAATCACATTTACTAGTGATACAACGCTATATATCGTATATGTATAGAACCGTTCCCAAGATACGGTTGGGTATATCTTCAAATTGAATTATAATGTTATAAGGAAAAAGGTAAATCACATATTTATACCTCAGTGAACTCAAAACAGATTTTGTAGATAGACTCCCAAGTCTCCGGGTTGATGTCATGTGAACCTACAAGAAGCAGTTCCCGGCAGCTGGTCGTTTGATTAATGTTACAATTCAAACTTTTATTAACTATATTATTAAAAAAATCGATTGTATTTATGAATAAATTACTAAAAACACACAATGTAGTAATCGAATTTCAAGTGCTTTTATATCAGTAATTAATTATTAGTTCGATATCGCCAGTACATTAATGATAATTATTACAATAAAACGAATTCCATGATAGCATTATCATTATCACCGTGTCAGTGTATTCTTAATTGAGTGCACAAATTACATTTTTACATTTTTAGCTGTTAAAAATAATAATTATTCAACAGATATCAGTCATTATAATCAATGTGGTAACAGCTAATCATATCAAATCTATTTTGATTTTGTAGTATGACATCATACTTATAAAAAACATGGCCGATGCCACTGAATGACATTTCGCACTGAATAACAATGGGTGAGTAACACAAAGACGTATCTTCTCACATTATTTTAAAAGAATCTACAAAAAGGGTCTAAGATAGGATGCCCTAGTAACTACTAGCGCAATTCCGGCATTATGGTTTTTTTTTGTTGCTGTATGATTTGCGACACAATGATTGACCGATATCATTTTTAATGCTTTTAAAAAAAACTGTTAGTAACCCTATTTAAGTTCTAAATTTGAAACTATACCGAAATATAACGAAGTTTTAACCTTTCGTTCCACTAACACGTTAGATTATCAGATAACGAAAAATGTGGCACTCAAAAATGATGTCCACAAAAGACACCCAAAATGGCATTAGTGGCCAAAGAAATATTTCTTATATAATATATTCATCGATGTAAATTTGTTTAACAAAATGCAGTTAGCCTTCTTGTTTAGTACGGCAGTACAGCAGTGCTAGAAAGTTTAGGAATATAATTAGGGTCAAAGAAATTGAAAAATGCATTTTCACAAACATTCATAAAAGCAATTCATACTTAATCATACCGTTATAGTAAGCAAACGTCAGACATACCAGTCAGAACACAAACAGAAGTAAAATGTCCAAATCTGGTAAGCGGACAAAAAATATGCAAAACAAAAAACACCTCACCTAGATTTAAGCATGTTTTCAGGTACGAGAGCATTCCACCAAGAAGGTCTCCTGGCCTTCGCGGAATACACAGGCGGAGACTCCTGATCCTCTTCATCGTCGTCGTTTTCGTTCGACTTTCTCCTCCGCCTTTCTAGCTGCAATTTAGCAGCCCAGGACCGCCGCCTGCCTCTTTCAGAAGGCAACACAGCAATAGAAGATCGCCTCGGGGCCAATGGTAACTTTGGCGTGTCTCCATCGTCGCTTTTAGTGTAGTTTCCGTCTCTCCCCGGACTGGGATCAGTTCTGGTTTTTAGCCCAAGAAACGAAGTCAACGGCCCAAGAGAGCCTCGTCTAGTTTTGGGCAATACTCCCAAAGAGTTTCTTCGTTTCTCAGACTTGGGTCCATTGCTGAGCGGAGGTAGATCAATCGTCCCAAACGGATCATCTTCATCGTTATCAGATTCTTTGATCGGGCTCTCGTAAACAACGCTTTCAACTAACGTTGGAATAGACCCAGCAAAGCTTCTTCGTTGTCCCTTTTTGAATTTGGCAAGAGAGCTCGTCAGCGCCGTGTTGTTGGTTATAAGAGTCTCGGCGTCCATCTTCCAGCGTTCACTTTTGTTTATTTGTTTTTTTTATAAATCTTATTAACACGGTATGGGCTTTTTGGTACCCAAAATTTTGCACTCACTTTAAACTTCAGTTGTGGTATTTATGGTTCCACCATTTTCATCTGTGGAATACCCATCAACAGCTTCACTCTGTTATGCATCTTTTAACAAACAACTCACTAAAACATTTTTAATTGTCGTATTATTATAAATATTTTTATTGAATACAAGATGGAGGGGGTTTAATATTTATTTAAATTACCTAACTACCCTATTACCCAACATGGAGATTAAAACACGCCTGGAAAACAAGAATTATCATCGGGTGTAGTAAACTTTTACAGGCCTTTAAAGAAGGGATCGCGTAAATTGTCAATTAATTGGTCGCACGTTAAATTGTCTGTGATGCGGTCACAATCGAGTAACCGGTCCTGGGTTCAAATCGCTTATTCACAAGTAATTTATTTTTTAATTTAAATGTGCTCGTGAGCACGATCGTTACTTAAAACATTATATAAAAGAAAATGATTCTTGTGTATTAAATACTAAGTGAAATATAAATTCGATTTTATTGGGCTATAAATTCGATTTTAGTTGGTTCTTCAAAAGTTAAATCAGAAATCGTCAAGGAATCCATTCACAATTGTCGTAGACGTTTCTAGGACAAACACAGAAACATCGCACGCTTAAAAGGAGCAAAAAAAACTTTCGACGCCCATAAACGGACGTCGCGACGCCCTCGTTTAAGTCTGAAATAAATTATAAACACTTTATAATTGTGCGCAGTGAATTTCGTAAAATAAATCTAATAAGGAGAGTAATTTCATCGGCCGCTGACTTTCAAACCATACGAAATGAATTCAATGATCGTTTGCCGGAAGCCTAACAACGACATCACAGTGGTAAAAGGGCGTATTATAATAATTCATTGTTTTCTTTGTGCTTGTCCCAATGTACATAGAGAATAAAGATATCTGAAGAAAGAATATTTATGCAAGAACTGGTTGTTATCCGATGACCTATTTTTTTTTCCTCTGAGAGAGTTAGAAGGAGCGGGACTGGAAAAGTAGTGAACTCTCTATAAGTTTTGTTTTGTCGGGTCCTATGTCGCAGCGGTTAGCGCTGTTGGCTTCCGTGCCGGATCTCACGGGTTCGTGTCCACCTCTGCGTTGAATAAACAATATAAAACAACTTCAAACCATTTCGATGCTAATTTTTAAAATATTCTAAATATTCAAGACGATGAAAAGAATTAGGTTACCTCTACAAACATAAGAATGCCGAACGATCACCTTGGGGACGGAGAGTCTATCATTTTATTCAAACAATAGGCGCACAGCGCAGCCCGGCCTGTGCATTAAATTTCTCCGCGGCATTGTTTCGGCGACGACTCGTTATTATGTCAATGAAAAGAATTTCGCAAAACAAACGATTCCATAACAGGTGACAGTGCATCCAAGATTCAGGGACTGCACACTCGGCGAACTGGATTACCGGTTAACCGGCGAAGGCCAAAGAACAATCTATCGGTTATTACGGGTTTCGTTAAATTTAACACAAGATTTGCACCGATGAGTTGAAAGAAGCAGGCGACTTAAATTACCGATAAACGACCAGAATCCTCTCTGGTAGAAAGCTGATAGACTTTTTGTTAAATTTTTGGACTCTTTTAGATGAGTGTCAAACCTCATTTATGATACGTTCATCACATAACAGAAATTCGTAGCAACGCACGAGGCATCAAATTCCAATTCAGTTTACAGAAGCGGATGAAGCACTTGATAGGCGACAGGCGCATTCAAATTTGGAGGCCCTGTTACATATTCCATGTAAAATAAAGAAATACATTCAAATCTGAACAAAAAGTATATGGGCTACATACTATAATATATTTTTGACGCCCCAAGATATGGAGGCCCCAAGTGCGCGCCTTTCTCGCTTAAAGGGAAAACCACCACTGTCCAGTTATAAGAAGTTTATCTTGTGTTCCGCGTACGTACGCTGCCAATGTAGAGTATATAGAATCTTAATGTAAGAATCCTTGTTACTCAAACTATATTATTTTTGAAGAGAGTAGAAAAATAAAGAATGCGGTACGGACAGGGATATAAGGTTGGCTAAACGCACCCGCGACGTCTGTAAGGATTGAAAGGGTGGTAAATATTTTTTTAAACGTAACCTAAATCCACGAATTATAACAGAAATCGATAAACCGATTAAAAAATGCTTTTCGTACTGGGATTCGAATCCAACGAAGTTTACCACTGCGCTATGCACCCGTTAATCCGTGCATACGCCGTGATCTGTGATTCTTTGATATATATCCAAATCTTGAACATAGGAAATGCTTAAAGAAGAGGAGGGAAACCGCAACGATTAACGAGAGATCACTGTCAACAGATAATGGGAAACTGACTACTACTTGATTATTAAAAAAAATTGAGATATATTTGAATAATTGTAAGAAATAGATTTTAAAAAACTGTTAATTTTAGTTTGAACATCAGTTCTCGAATCAAATATTTTCCCACAATGAAAACCGACAAGAAATAACGGTAAAGTGTGATAATTTACCGGCAGTAAAAAGGACGGAACGTCTGCAGCCCCTGCTCCACACGTTGACGAATATAAATATTTATTTATTAATTTGACGTTACACAAACACAAATATAACTTTGTTCATAGCCATAATAAGTGATATGACACATTGTTCTAAATTAGTACTGTATTGTAATACGCGATTATAATCAAGTTGTTTTTAATAATAAAGCAGCGATCGATAAGCTGCGGCATCGGAGCCACCTGTTACTCACAATATTTAAATACACTCGACTGTTTATTTACACGGTTTTGAAATAACAATCTTAACACGAAAATAATGAATAATATACTAACTTCGAAAAAAAGAGAGATCGAGCAACTGAGTAACAAGCAGTTCTCGTAGAAAAACCTCCATTAGGAATCCATATGCTCCACATTACAAGAGGACATGGATTAAGAAAAAAAAAAGCGAAATCTTGTGATTAGGGAAATAATGATATTTTTAACCTTTCTGCATTATTACCTCGAAACGTATTTTTTTTGACTTGGTGGATTTATATGTCGTTGAATTAAAATTGATAACTTTGCAGACTTTCTGTCTCAACGCTTGCGCACGATACGCAGTGCGCAGACAAAGATAGAGTGAGAGAAAATAAAAAGAGAGCGCGTGTATGTTTTGAGCTAATTTTGAGAGACGGCACGTCAACCTGGCGTATAGTATCCCTAGTTATTAGTTTCGATTTTTTTTTTTAATTCAACAAACTGTTCGAATTATGAAACATTACTTGTCAACCTTTTTTAGCGTACGCTGAGTATTTTAATTTCATTCAGAACGTTATTCCCAACAAAACAGTTCCCGACGACTGAAAGACGTAATATTTATAATGTCAAAAAAAAAATCACAGATAAGAATACCGTGAGGTACGTGCTTATTTTGCACTTATGTACCACTCACTGAAGCATCGTTATGACAGTAAATAAATTTTGAAGGGACTTTGTTCATTATAATTACCACAACCAGCAATGGATGCTTATGTAATATTATTGCTTTTAGTAACCGAGGGTAATTATGAAAACCGCTGGCGGTTGCCAAATGCGATTATATAATAAATAATAGGGTATTTAAAAAAACGGGAGTTTCAAAAAACAAAACCGGTTTTCGAATTCCAATATGCAACACGAAAGCAACAGTGAGATAATTAAAAAAAAAACATATCGATTTTAAGACAAGAATGACAATCTATTGCCGAGAGCTAAATCTACATAATAAATGACTGATATATGTAATAAAAATATATCTCCACATTAGCGTTGTGGGCTTCCGTGCCGCATCTCACGGGTTCAAGTCCCAGTGCGAACAGCATTTATTCGATCGATTTCTGTTCGAAGGCATGGGTGTTTGTGATGTCATATCAGTTAACCACTATTCCTGTCCTAGACTTATCCTTCTACCCCTACTACTCTCTTTGGAAATGAGAGGTTGAGCGAATGAGTAGCAAACAGTTCTCGTAGAAAAAAATCTGTCGAGATACCTCCATTAGGAGGCCATATGCTCCACATTGTGAGAAGACATGGATACAAAATATGCATACAAAATCCCGCTGTTAAATTTATTGAAATTGCTTTGGAAATTTGGAAAGTGGGATAGCTAAATAAAGAAATCTTACTATTATCCTATTTTTTTTAAACCATGTCCGCTCCCAATGTGGAGCATATGGACTCCTAATGGAGTTTATCTCAACAGAAGTGTTTTCTACGAGAACTGTTTGTTACTCAGTTGCTCAACCTCTCTTTTTACAAAGAGAGTAGGGATAGAGAAGGATAGGGCTAGGACAGGATTAGTGGTAAGCTAATCGCTCTCGATACGCCCCGTTCATAGGATAGGATGGGTGAGAGGGGGGGAATTCAAGACATCACATATATCCATGCCTTTGAACAGAAATTCATAAATTGATTGAAAAATCAATTTATAAAACTGTCCGTACCGGGATTTGAACCCGGGCCCTCCGTAGCCGAAGCCAACACCGTTGACCACTCGACCACAGAGGTGGCATTATCGATTATCCTATATTTATCACAAAATAAACTAAATAAAGTTCAACTATTTGAAATGTATGAAACAAACCTACAAGTCTATATATCCTAAAACTGGTATTTTTTATTTATCTTCACTGTTGCCTTCCTATTCAGGAACAGGACAATTCAACTGAAATAACAAAATTGTGTATTTCACCCAGATGACACGACATTATTTATGAATCGTAATTTTATTTTTTTCACCATTTCCATCATCTTTCCATTCGGAGAATTAATTAACTATATCACTTATCTGTTAAAGGATAGATATGCATTTGATTGTTCATGCGAGTAAATTTATGAATATTGATAATGCAAAAAAAAACAATTCCTCCCGTCGGGGACAACGGGCTTACAGCTAGTATGAAAAAAAAAACGATATTCGTATAGGTGTCAGTACTCGAAGTGAGTGAAAAATAATAGAGCTCGAGTTCTGTTATCAGCCGCCCGCCCGCGTCACACGCCTTATCGTGGTGCAAAGAGAGTCAGACGTCGAGAGGAGCACCAGCTGTAAATCTGCCAGTCGCCTGTCAACTCTGCCGTCAGCCAGCCTAGCGGGCGACGGGGCAAACAGAGACGACTCCATCTCGAAGATAGCGCGGAGAGGTGCGGCGGAGGATCGAGTGGAATTTAACAAATGCATTCAGATTAATTCAATCAATTCAGATTCATCTGGCGGTAATCCTTGGCGATATGACATTAAATGGTTATTAACGAATGCGCGATGCAAAATTAATGATAGAATAAAAAATAAAAATATCGAGTTAATGTAATGGAATTCTTTCATTTCAACCTTGTCTGCGAAATGTGAATTCGGTGGACTAATCGTTGAGCTTATCTCAACAGAAATGAAATTTTTGAATCGTTCAAATTATTACCATTCACACAAGTTTTGTCACTTACGGCCTTTCGGCATCTTCATGCGTTCAAGTGCACGGATGAACTTGATGAGTAAATAAATGTATCGTGTTTATATGAGAAATAAATGTATCACTAAGTTTACAGCTATTGATGGTCGCCAAGCACCTTCAGACGAAATCCTAAATTATATCAACAGAAATTGTTTTGCTGTTGTTAATTATTTTCATCTTGGATGTTGAGTGTTACTCAATATCTCATTCATCTTTGGTTTTATCTTTTAAAGTTTAAGTGGTGATCTTTAGTTTTTTATCCTATCCTCCAATTTCGGGATCCCGTCCAATTTTCTGATCCCGAAATTCCGGGATTGTGATGGTACTAATCCCAAGATATCGGGATTGAGGATGAGTAGTGCAAAATTTTAGAAAACTTTATAAAAACAGGTAACTAGGCAAAAAAGTTGAAATCTGCGCGAGACCTAAAAAAAACATTTTCCGTAAATCCGTAAATTCCTGGAATTTTTGAAATCGTAAGCCAGACAAAATTGTTGAAACCTGCGCGAGCTAAAAAAAAACTCCCACATTGTTTCATTTTGGGAATTCGGCAAATTCCGGGCTTTTTGAAATCGGGCAGTGACAATTTTGTTTTGAAATCTGCGAAAGATCTAACAAAAGGAATAAAGAAATCCGCAAATTCCCAGGATTTGAAAATCGGCGAGCAAATTTTTTTATAAATCTTCACGATTTTGTGGTGAATATTCAATGCCGGGAATCCCGGATTAAAAATAAAGAGAATCCTGAAATTCCGGGCTTATAAATGGGACCGGGATTGGACGCCTTCGATGAGACCAGTGGTAAGATATTCACAGATTTATGCACGATTCGAGCACACGAGTTTCCGCAGCTGAAGTCAATAAGGATTGCCCACTCAAACTCTCTTCTATTCAATGTAAATAAGAGAAGGGTGTGGTTAAAATAGATAATGTTGGCATACAGAATCAGCTACGTTTTCCCCACGCACATAAAATGAAAATATAATCTATAGAAAAAAAAAATAGTTTATACTTGCAGGGTCTTCAAAACGTAACCGGTTTTCAGAGAACAATAGACCTTCTGCGCGGTAAATGTGAACCGGTCCAGTCATCGAACTTGGGCCTCGGCATAACGCTACATTGTAATAATAATATCGAAATAAACGGAAGCCCCTTCCGTCTTCTTGAAATACACTTCCTCAAAAGAGGAAATTTATTGTAATTTTATTCCAGTCACGCGATTTTTCAATAAACAATCCGTTGTTGTTTTGTTTGCAGAATACAACAAAGAAAAAAATCGTAAATATTTTGGTCTCTTCGAGGAGCGTCATTAAGCGTATCGGTAAACTGGTCGAGTGGTCAATGCTCTCCTATTCGTTTCCGGTGTCTGCGGGCTTTTTCTCTTCTCGTACAGAAAATGATTTTTCAATCGATTTTTGGTGAAATCCTCGCATATCGGTAAAGTTTACATTACCACCTCAATTTAGCACACGAGAGGCCTCAGGCGCAGTAAAATTTGGATGCCCGATTTTACGGATAACATAAAAACGTCAGTAAAATATCTACATAAAGTACTTATATGGGTTACATTATGTATGTATTTTTTGAGCTCCCAAGCGCGCGCCTTGGCAATCCACTAGTGTTCACAGAATAAAGTCGGTCCGACCAGCTGTCGAACTCGGTAGCTACGAAGGCAAACCACTTAGCATTCAGTAAATTTGTGGCGTCACACGGAGAGAGAGTAGGTTTAAATTCATAGTGCCTCTGGACAATAATATTATTATTTATTTTGTATCCATGTCCGCTCCTAATGTGGAGCGTATAGCCTCCGACTGGAGTTATCTCAACAGATATTAAGATAGCCAAGTCTTGGTCAATTGTTCCCGAGACAATCCTAGCACAAAACTGAACAAAGAGTTAAGTTTTCTTACGTAAATTACATGCATCAAATAACCGTCTGGGATCCCAGTCCCTAGATTCAGGTGAAATTGAATGAATCAAAAAAAAAACAGATCGATCGATCGTGTGTTGCGACACGAAGGACCGGTGCAGAAGTAATGTTACAATGACCTAGAAAGAGACGAACTAGTGAATTGAAATAATAAAATCTGAATGGCTTACTCCCACGCCGACTTCAAATTAAATGCTTTACTAATTATATTTAATGCGACATTAAAAACAGTGACGTGCTCAGGAATGTAATAAAAAAAAATGTAATATTTTTGTTTCCTACAGCGGTTATCGTTGGCTTTCGTACCGGGCCCCGCAGGTTCGAGTCCCATCCCGAACAGCATTTTTTCGATGGATTTATCAATCGAAGGCATGGGTGTTTGTGATGTCTACAGATTCCCTCCCACCCTTCCGATCATTGGATAACTGAACGTAGCGAGAGCGATTAGTTAACCACTAGTCCTGTCTTATCCTTCTATCCTTACTACTGTCTTTGAAAAATGAAAAGTCGAGCGACTGAATAACAAACAGTTCTAGTAAAAAAAACATCTATTGAGATACGTCCACCAGGAGGCCATATGCTCTACATTGGGAGCGGACATTGATAAAAAAAAATCAAAACATTGATTGGTTACTTTCTGAAAAAAAAAGTTTTCGTGTTTATTTAACCACTTGGATCCCAAGCGGACACAGGTGTCCGGAACATATGCAAGCGAACACGGATGAACGAGACATTTAAAAAAATCACATACTTGGTATTCTAATAGAATATAAGCAATAGTTTGATGAATATGTGTAGTGCCATTAATACTGAGTCAATATAGGTTTTTAAAATATCGAATTCGAGTGCATATAAGGCAAAATTATTTTTCTCAAAAACCTCGCAGTATCTCTGGGACATATTAATGATTTATTTGCGCGGCATTCAAACGGTTAATATTTGTTAATTGATTTGGCATTTACTTGGTAGAACTCCATTAATAACAGTTTAAAAATAACAAAGTATTTTAGTTCTACATTTTTTAATAATTTTATTCGTTGATAGCTATTTCGGCTTGCGCCATCGTCAGAACTATGTTTAAACTAATATTTTGCTCAGCTAGGTTAATATTTGACTTAGGCCCAAAATGATCAAAAAACGTTTTTTGCGAGTCCTATACAATTTGTTGTGCGGGCTACGTTCTTTTGCAGTTCCAAAGTCGATATGATACTTCTTGCTACAATTTCTGCTCCGACAGACATTTTTTGTTATTTGATTAAAGACCGCCCTCGCGTAGTCTGCCACTTCACCTCGCATTTCGCACGCAGACTCGCGCACGCCACTGGAGAAAATGATTCGCCCAGACAGATAGCATAACAATAATTCACGTTCATAGAATCTGTTTCGCTCGACGCTCGATAAATCAACGTCTGTCCATAATGGGCCGCTATTGCGAAAGAAACCGTTTCAAAATCGATTCGGCCACTTTAAAACAAGTGCAATTAAGAAATAAAACTTTATTTTCAAGCCATGTGCGCTGGCAACGTGCAGTATTATCGTCGCCTTACATTCGGGAAACTTGTATCAATGCTAATGCATTTTTTTTTATCACGTCCGCTCCCAATGTGAACCTCTAATGAATTGTTACTTCTCAGTTGTTCAATCTGTTTTTTGTTCTCTTCTAAAGATGGTGAAACATAAGGATAGGGCAGGGACAGGACTAGCGGTTGGCTGATCGCTCTCGCTACGCACCGTATTATGGGCGGGAGGGTTTAATTCAAAAGATCACGTACATGTCTTGATTTTCCAACGGAAATTGATAAATCGATTGAAAAAATACAGTTCCTACTGGCACCTCCGTAATTGAAGCCAATAAAGACCAGGACCGGTTTAATCGATCGTTGTGAGCGGAACCGATACTGATCTTTACGTAAAAAAAATGCTGACATTAATCGATTGCAAAATTAAAACCGACAATAAATTTTATAGAAGGTTTTTTCATGTGCGGTTAGTAAATATTTTCATTTGGTACAATGCCTATCCTCATACTATATATATTACATACAATTGTCTGACTACTTTAAGTTCTCTAGACCAGTGCTTCTCAAGCTGTGGTCTGCAGGTTTTTCACGGGGGTCCGCGAAAATTTTCATTCTTTCGACTTTCTTTGTGATCAAGTATGAAAAAAAAATCGGGAATCCGATGATTATTGTTTTCAGATTAAGGGGTCCGTGGCATGAAAAAGGTTGGAAAGCACTGCTCTACACCGGCGTTTCTCAACCGGCGTCCACGTGGAACAAACGATAACAAGTCAAAACACTAAAATGGACAGTCCCTATAAAAAGATCAGGCGAATGAGATAAAGCTCTAAATTTTAAATCACTGACGCCTTGGGTGATGTTACCAAGTTGTGTCGCATTGTGTGTGTATTTTTTTTGCACCGATTACGCGTCGATATAGGTCGCGTTGAAATCGTGCTAATACGGAGGGAGGTGACGAGCCGTGCAGTGAGCCCGGCGGCTGATGTAACGCGAAACCACGAATAACTGTCATGGCGGCGCGATAGGCACTCGGCCCCACGACGCACGGTGGTCAAGTGGAATACGAGCGGCGTCGGTCGCCTATTGGGCAAGTGCATTCCCGCACGGTCCGTGGCCCGCCGCTGCGGCATTCT
Organism: Himalopsyche tibetana; assembly: GCA_030503985.1. Classification (NCBI taxonomy): domain Eukaryota; kingdom Metazoa; phylum Arthropoda; class Insecta; order Trichoptera; family Rhyacophilidae; genus Himalopsyche; species Himalopsyche tibetana. Next base: position 558,236 of record JAPJYX010000052.1, on the reverse strand, counting down.
CGGGCATACTGCTAGCAGTACAAAATTGTCTACAAATAATATTACGTACCCAACCGGCTGCAGGGAAATAACACTAAACGTTTTTTTCTTTCGGTAGACGAAAAAAAAATCGACTTTCGAACGACAAAAGGACGTAACCAACAGCTTTTTTCCAAGAATTACAATGCATTCAACCAGTGGCGGACGGTCAATGCGGCATTGGATCAATGCCCCCTTGTATATGCAGGGGCGGTTGTATTTTATGAAATAAAATTCAAACATAACATTTATAACATTTTTAGGGTGTTCACTGTCAATACTTGGTGGAATGGCATTATATTAATAAAAACAATAATCCTTTGTACTTCATTCCACTTTATTTATTATGTCAGGACCGGTTTCGCTCATTGCGAGCATTGTCAACTGATCAGTTGACAATGCTCGCAATGAGCGAAACCGGTCCTGACATATTAAATAAAGTGGAATGAAGTACAAAGGATTATTGTTTTTATTAATTTATAACATTCTTTCGATGGTTTCAGCGGTAACTTTGTGGAAGTTAATTTTAATAGAAAATTTAAATTAACTTTGACTATTCCACGTATTGTGTTACTAACTGTGACACGTGTTTCGCCTCTTTCAGATGCATCTTCAGACTTCCTATCGCAAAGTTTGCTTAAGTAATGAAGCAAGATTGATTCTAACAATTTAAAATTATGAAATTACAATATGGAGTTTGGCTTTTGTTTTGGGGAACATATAAGATGTCTAAAAAGTAACAATTTTTCTGAGTTTGCCAATCATTTAATAGAAAATGATCATAATTTTAATCAGATTAATAATTAAATAAAAAGGGTTTAAAGATGAATAGTTTAGAATTTTTAGAAATTAATAAAACTCTTAACAAAAAAAAAATATTATTAAATAATATTCTTAAAAGGACAGGTGGTTCGCCATTACTTACATTGTTTCCAATTAATAGAGTAATCATTAAGCTATCTGATTGATTGCAGCTCATTAGTTTAATAGTTTGTAATGTTTAACGTCATTAGTAGTATGATTATATTTGTTTGCTTTGTTTCGATTCTATAATCCCCTCCTCGCTTCCCTTAAAAAGGAAAAATCCCAATCCGATTGATTGCAACTCACTAGTATCATTATTTGTTTGCTTTATTTCGATTCAACCACCCCCCTCCATGCTTTCCTTAAAAGGAAAAAAACCAAACTCCATTTTGTAATTTCATAATTTAAAAATGTTAGAATCAATCTTGCTTCATTACTTAAGCAAACTTTGCGATAGTAAGTCTGAGGATGCCTCTGAAAGAGGCGAAACACGTGCCACAGTTAGTAACACAATACGTGGCATAATCAAAGTTAATTTAAATTGTCTATTTATAACATTCACTCATTTAAAATTCTTCATATTTTTATTACTTAAAACAATGAAACAAGCGTCAATTATTTTTTTTATAAGAAAAGAGGATTGACATAAAAATGTAATATGTGTGTAACGGGTGTGTAAATAAATTCTAATTGTGTATTTTTGTTTGAATTGCGACTTTTTGTGACGCCCTAGATACTTCATGTCTTCATGTGATATGTACGTTTATATTTATTTGCATTTAAAAATACATATTCTTCGATATAACGACCAAATTCAATCGGTCCCATCTCCCCCGTAATAGCCACGTTAGACTGAATTACAAATTTCACCTCATATTTCTTAGTTTGTTGACTCTTCACTCGTGAAGTGGTCAGCCAAGTAAACCTTTCCTTGTACCATTTAAACAAAAATAAAAGATTCCATAAGGAAAACGATTGGATTAATTTGTATGTTTTATTTTTAATAATAATCGCGAAGGCCGTTTGCAAACGTCACACAAAAACAACATCTTTCAAGCTATTATACTTTCCACGTTGATTATTCAAATGTAGCGGTAAAACTGTGGAATACATCATTTCACCGACAGCCGTGGCCAAGTGGTATCGCACTAGGTTTCCGCCATGCTATCAAATCCCCGAATAAAATTCTGCAAAGATTGAATATTTTTCAAAGCAATGGAGAAGGGAATTTACTCTACATAATCCTGACGAAACTTCTCTTTTTTCACTCATTCGCTCGACTTAAAAATGTAAAGTTTGATATAGAGCAGCGCTTCCCAGATTGGGGGCCGCCGCAGAACATGTTTTGTATTGAGGATTATTAGGGGGCCGTGAAATGAAAAAGGTTGGGAAGCACTGATGTAGAGGACCAGGAAATATTTCGTTTCAAGAATCATTAGTACCTTGTTTTATAAAAAAAGTCACTTGATTAAACAGTTTCTGGAGTAGTGATTGAATGAATGTAGCGACATTTTTCCACACAATTTATTTTTAAATTCAACAATGTCTATACATAATCGAAAATGATAAATTTAAAACACCCGAGATATATGATGGAGAGTATAACAATATATTCTACACTGGTAGCGGGCATGAATATTTGCAAATACAACAATACCGCCAGTGGGGGTTAACCTTTTCGACCGCGGTGTGTCGAAAAGCCTTGACGAGAATTTATTTATTATAAAAGTCAAAATATGAATGTTCCACTGCACTAGAAACTGTCAGAAGGCACGTGACCGCGTACGATAAACAGAAACATAAAAATCTAAATATTAATGAAGAGAATTAATATTTAAAAAAAACTAGTTTGCGAAGAATTCTGCGAGGTGCATAATTTGATTTGAATTTCGATAAAAAAAAATATGCATAATATGATATACTTATAAATATATAAATATAAATAATTTGTAAGACTATCTAGGTATCATTTTTTTTTCTTACGTTTATCTACGTATTTCAACGAATCATTTTTTTATTACTACAAACACTATTTTATCAAATTATTTGTCCGGGTTATGGAACTGTCTTACTTTGATTCTGTCTCTCTCCAGACTCTCTCTATGAAATGTTCATTCATGTCAGCCACATCGCAACGTCAATTACATATCGACTGTGGAAAGGGAAAAGGACGTAACCCTCAATTATAAAAAAAACAGCTTTCTTTCGATAATCACAATGTATACAACTCGACACACATTCTATCTAAAGGACGGAAGCTTAAAATGCCGAATAAGTATCTAAAGTTTGAAAAAGATGACCTTGTAAAAAATTAAAACCAAGAAAAAACACTGAAATAAAAGTTTTTCCGAGAAAATTTCTTTAATTAATATTTAGTTATGTCAATTAAACACCAGTTTAGAAGTATCCGTGCACTTCAAGGTTGTGTATAATTCATAATTTGCATATGTCACGAAACCATCAAAACACGTTTTTAGCGCCTCCTGTAAAATTTGATATGTGTGTGTTACGTCCTTTTTCCTTTCCACAGTCGATATGTATTAAAAGAAACAACCTGGCGATTATGTTTTCAACTAAACCTATTATATTACAATGATTTAACGTGTTGCAATGCAACGGAACAAGTTTAGACGTACAGCACAGCCTGCGATCGCTGACGATAAAATACATAACATAAAATTATCAATTCTTATTTATTTGTTAATATAATGATAAAAAAAAATGGTTGTGTAATTAATTTGTGAATGTATACATATATCGTACGCCCGCCAATGTTCCGACTGTACCAACCGTAGCATTGCATACTACATATTGGCATCGCAAGGAGGCAATCCTGTTGTGGGCTGCCAATGCGTTAGCAAGGGGCTCGTTAATCTGAGAGGTACTTACGGTGTAACGTGGAAGGGGTAGATATTTTTTTTATCGCTTCGGTAATTTAATTATTTGTATTTTTAAAAGCAATCCAATGTTACTTTACATTATATAAACGCCTAGATATCTTCTATTATACACTCGAAATAAATGTTTTTTGCGAGAAATTTGCAAAGAAAACATATTCTATCAATGTATTTTTCATTCAATCTAGGGCTGTGAGTCGAAAAAACTCTTAATATTAATCTTAAAATCTTACACCCAGGCCCATTTAAAAAAAAAAAAATAATGTGTATTCAAACCACAATAGTACATATAGTTGCCACTGCATGCTAAGCTGACTAAAGATGATGTAATGGTGTACATATTTATAAATTAAAATTAAATTTTAAAGATTTTTTTGGGGTCGGAATCTTTTTTTTTTTTGTTAATTTTATATATTTGACATTACAGCTTACCCCAGTGCGTCAAATATTGTTAAGTTGAAAGATCATACAAGGTATACTCGATGAGAATATTTGTAAGTCACATGAGATTAACTCAAGTAGAATTGACGTCACAAACACAAATCTCAAATTTAAATTGAAAAAATCCAATTTGACATTGACCTTACCGGGAATCGAACCCAGACCCACATGATCGGTAGAGCAAGCTCTAACCAACCAGACCACAGCGGGCGGGAGTCGTTTTATTTTTTACACGACTACACAGTTCTGATTTAAACCACGTACAGAAAAGCTGCACTTAATCCGAGAATGTTTTTTTGTGTCTGAAACTAACAAGGGGCTCGCAAGCCTAAATCAAATGTAACAAGAGGCTCGCGTCCAGCCCACATTTGAGGCGATCACAGAAATTCTAGGTAAATTTGCTTTACAACATGCTACTCTCTGCCTCCCCTTAAGTTTACTATATCCCGCAAAAAAACAATGCAATTCTCTGGAAAGCTTAATTGCGGATACGAAAATATCAACAAACTAAACATTGCAATCAATAAAAACCAATGATATTTGCGATATACGAAATATTCCTACTAAAATTCGTCGGTTATTCAAACTCGGTTATAGCGAGATCTCGGAAGTAATGAGGAAACATTCGTTGACGTCTATGGTTTTATTTATACACGTGTCCACTTTTATAACGAGCTACTTCTCAAAAGCAAGAGCAAAAACATCGTCAAAATTTGAATCAGTGAGAGCGAAAACAAAGAAGCAAACAATTTTTTTAAATTTTATAAGAAAATTTGATTGACAGACAAATGTCATATGTGTGTAACGCGTGTGTAAATAAAATTTAATTGAGTATTTCTGTTTGAATTATGACTGTGTTATGTCACCGCCAGGGCCGGCGCCACCATACAGGTGAAATAGGCAACCGCCTAGGGCGCAAACCATTAGGGGGCGCATAAATTTATTATGAAAATTATTTTTAAGTACTCAAATAATAAAAAAAATAGCAGTACATTTTATATTATTTTGATGTTTGTATTTTTCGTTGTAGCTATGTATCGTATTCTATATGATTTGAAAAAGAGAGGTTGACCCATCAAGTAACAAGCAGTTCACGAAGAAAAACTTCGAACGTTGAGATACCGCCATAAGGAGGCCATATGTTCCACATTAGGAACGGATAAGGATATATATAAAAAAATCTAATGAATGTGGATTGTTTTTCTTTTATTATTACGAAAAAAAATGGGACGATTGTTTAAAAAGGGGCGCGCCAATAACCTTTGACTAGGGCGTCAAAAAGTCTCGCGCCGGCACTGGTGACCGCTTCAGCTACTTCATCTCTTCATGTGATGGGTATGTTTTTAAGCATTTACAAATACCCACTCTCTGATATAACAAGTAATGCTTATAACGAGCAAATTCAGTCGATCCCATCTTCCTGGTAACAACCAAGTTGGACTGTATTTCAAATCTGCTCTACAGTGTGTTCTGAGAGGTTCTATTTGACATGTTACGTTGACTTTTTAATAATCAAGTAAATTATCAGTTTTCCTGATTACCATATATAATAATTTTGCATTTTCCTATTTGTAACTTAATTCCTCAAAGAGCTGCACTGTAATAAGCTTCATCGCATTGATTTCCATGTACAAAAACAGTGGCGTGTTGTAAAGCATTTTTACCAAACTATTTTTTATTATTTACCCATAGTACTTATATTATATTAAAAACGGTATATGAGAGCCTTACTATCAAAACTTACAATCTTCATGTTTGATGATTTTAAGATACGTATGCCAAAAAATTCTAAATGCACGACTACATATCGACTGTGGAAAGGAAAAAGGACTTAACCCTCAATTTTCCAAAACAGCTTTTTTTCGATAAACACAATGTATTGACACACATTCTACCAAAAGGATGCTAGCTGCAAATGCCGAATTAGTATCTAAATTTAGCTTTCAAGTTTGAAAAAGAAGACCTTGTAAAAAATTAAAACCAAGAAAAAACACTGAAATAAAAGTTTTTCCGAGACAATTTATTTAATTAATATTAGGTTATGTCAATTAAACACCAGTTTAGAAGTATCCGTGCACTTGCAAGGTTGTGTATAATTCATAATTTGCATATGTCACAAAATCATCAAAACACGTTTTTAGCGCCTCCTGTAAAATTTGATATCTGTGGGTTACGTCATTTTTCCTTTCCACAGTCGATATATCAAAAAAGTAGTTGGGTATTAAAATTTACTTTGAACACTGTTCAAACTTCGGCTAAAGCTCACATTTTTAAATGAATAATACGAAATGATTAGAAAGAATCAATCGGCGATCAGTATTTTTATGTTGAAATAAGTATATTTTCCAAAGAAAATTTTCTTAGAAAAGTGATATTTTTCACTTACGATATGATACTAACCCCTTCATATATCAATAATCTACCTAAACATCTTTCCATTTCATTCACTGCAAACGTTTCATCTGCTGGTTTCGCCACAACACTTGACGATACAAAAATCCAACCATAATCGGCATACCTACTATAGACTTCTAGGGTGTTCACTGTCAATACTTGGCGGAAAGGCATTATATCAATAAAAACACAATAATCCTTTGTACTTCATTCCACTTTATTTAATATGTCAGGACCGGTTTCGCTCATTGCGAGCATTGTCAACTGATAAGAAATATAATTTAACAATGCTATTTATACAAAATTGAAAACTTATACAAAATATGTTAATCTGGGATGACTTTTTAATTATATGTTAGATGTGTTGAACATTTTAATTTTGTGTTATTTTAGAATCACTTTAATGTAATTGGCAATTTCTTTTCAATGCCAATTGTTGTGTATAACTTTTCAATTTTGTATAAATAGAATTGTTAAATTATATTTCTCATCAGTTGACAATGCTCACAATGAGCGAAACCGGTCCTGACATATTAAATAAAGTGGAATGAAGTACAAAGGATTATTGTGTTTTTATTAATACTATATAATTCTCGTAAAAAATCAATCCGTGTTATATTCACTACCCGGTTAACGCGTTTCGCCAACGTGCGAACCACTGAAAACAAAACGCAACGGCACCGGATGAAAATCACTCAGATAAAAATTATTTAAAACAAAACTGATAATAATATATTTTAAACCAGGACCGGTATCGATACTCGAATAAAACAATCACTTTACAAATCAACTTGTGTACGATTTTCGTCAGTATTTCATATTCATATTATCGACTGTGGAAAAGAAAAAAAAAAGTACGTAACCCACACTTGGGCCAAAGACAAAGTATGAAATGCACGGAGACCGATAATCTGGTTTTTAATTGACCTTTTTTGTGATCGCAATTTTCACAGGCTTTTATTTTTTCAAACTTAAAAGCTTAATCAATTAAGATGCTTATTCTGCATTTTCAGTCAACATCATTCCGGCAGAACGTGTATCAAGTTGTATACATTGAGATTATCGAACAAAAACTTGTGTACAGCGTCCTTTTTCCATTCCACAGTCGACGTGAACGGGTTACGATTTTTATTGCTACACTTAAATCCTCATTTTGCACTGTCTCAAATTACCAAAAAATTATAAATTTTCACTTAATCTTTTTTCACACGGCTGTTTCGAGCGGAACGTACAACCCGTGTACAATGAAGACTCGGTGTAACATCACTCGACAGGTTATCAAAAAAAAAAAATTAATCACGTAACACTTTTCAACGTAAGTACATCAAAAACACTTTAATTGTATTATGTATAAAAACAAACAATACCTAGATAAGCTAAATTTCTAATCACTTCGCATTGCTAATGGCAACATTCGAAGAATGCAGAACGAGATTCTTGTTTACTATTTAGGCGACACGGGATTGTCGCGTCCGACAGACCGCAATAGTAAAAGTTAAAACTCTTTCTTCCGACGTTTGTAAATAAATAAATAAATAATGAATGTGTACGAAACAATGCGCGAAACCGCGTAGGTAGTTCCAGAGGGGCGAACGAAACCGTACTGCCGCCGCTGGCTCGGCGATCCGACATTACCGTGCCGGACCGGCGGCGTACGATAAAATATGAAAAAAAATATATCGTACACACATATAATAATGTAATATAGGTGCACACGATATAAATAAATCACAGTGCTGCCAATCAAATGTAATATAGTACACCCGGCTTATCGATTTTAGATCGTATCTGACGGTGCATTGATCGAATAATAAAATTATCATATTATATTATCACCCGACAAGGTAAAATTTAAAACGATGAGACTCAAATAATCACTCAATTCTTGATAATTATGTGAATTGCGATAAATTTTAACAGAACCAGTTTCACAATAATATGTCACGGCAGAAATTCAAAGTACTCAATTTATTAATTGATTTGGCATTTACTTGGTAGAGCTCCATTATAACAGATTTAAAACATCAAAGTATTTTAATACTACAGTTTTTAATAATTCATGTGTTGATAGCTATTTCGGCTTGCGCCATCATCAGAACTATATTTAAACTTATATCACTTTTAGGGTGTTCACTGTCAATACTTGGTGGAAAGGCATTATATTAATAAAAACAATAATCCTTTGTACTTCATTCCACTTTATTTAATATGTCAGGACCGGTTTCGCTCATTGCGAGCATTGACATCAGTTGACAATGCTCGCAATGAGCGAAACCGGTCCTGACATATTAAATAAAGTGGAATGAAGTACAGAGGATTATTGTTTTTATTAATTAAACTTATATTTTGCTCAGCTATATATAGTCTTTTTTCCACGATTTAAATAAAAGTAAAAGTGAGCCAAGTGGTGGGGAGGTAATAATGTTAAAAAATAAACACTCTTTTACAGACAATTTATAAATTTTACAAAAAAAATTTTAAAAATTAAGTTTGAAAAAGGAAGTGCGGTTAGTAAATAGTAATATATGGACCCATTAGAGGTGAAGTGAGCCAAGTGATATTTTATAAAAAAAAAATGTAATATTATACACGTCTTAAAGTGTGTGTAAAAGTGAAGTAAACTCAGTTAATACACATTGCAATAGTGTTATCTCGGTAAAATAAAAATATGTAATCCAATCCATCGAAACTACAAATAAAGACGTAATTATACTCAAAAGTCCAAGAAAAAAGTTTTACCATTTTACTATAATAGTTGGTTCATTTCACCTTTCGAGGACCCATTTGTTCTTACACGATTCCCAGACGTAAACACACAGAGCCGGATAATGGATTTCCTAATAAAAATAAATTCAAAAACACATGACAGTAATAAAATACAAGAGGCTTCGTTAGATCCTTACACATTAGACTTTTTTTTTACCACAATGTTATGTCTTTAAATAAGATTTTATAAATTCGAAGAATCAATCTCCAATTTGTCCATGAATTCTATTACTTTTTTACACGTCTTTTCGTGGAACGTATCAACCGTGTAAAAATTGAGTTGAGTGTACTCTCATTGTCCTATTTTATCTCAAATACTTTAGATCGCTCTTCAACTGTAAGGATACTTTTTATTGAATTTATATTAAGTGGAAAAAGAAGAATGAGAAACCACTGCAGCAATCGATTAGTATTTGTTTCTCTTAATTAAGCGGTGCTATTCCCGCGTACATTCACATATGTATTTTAGACGGTCTGAAATACTGTCTCTATGATCGCGGGAATAGCGCCCCTGCACAACTATAGCCGTTGGTATAAATTGGCATGACAATATCACGGTGAGAAATAACTACTTACAATTATTGTTGCGGCCGGTGGGTAGAACTAAAGATTGCTATTTTCAATGATCGCGAATATTCGAATACACATCATACAAAATATTATTCTGCATTTTTTTTGTTGATATTAATATGTTAATGGCATGTTTTGCTACGTGAGTGAGCATTATTAACTGGCGAAAAACATACGCATTATTAAACGCAATTTGTGTTGCACTAGTAAAAATTGTAAGACCGGTTTCGCTCTACGAGTGAACATTTTTAACTGATGGAAAAGTACAGGTGGACAGAGGTGGGTTGTGAAAGAAAAATAATTTTACTATGTATTTCTCAACATTCCATGATATTTCATTATTGTATTTTTATCAGTTGATGATTACCCTTGCCAAGATAAAAATTGACCTAAATCTACAGTAAAATATGTACATTAATAAGGTAGAAAATATCAATGTACAATGACAGTTCTGTAAATATTGTAGTTCTTTGATTTTTAATCAACGTCCGCTCCCAACGTGGAGCATATACCTTAATGATGGAGGTATCTCAACATGACTTTAATAACAAGAACTGCCTGTTACTCAGTTGCTGAACATTTCTTTTTTCGAAAGGAGTATGTACCGAAAGGGTAAAGCTAGGACAGGGGTCAGAAAACCGTGAATCTTTGCCAAGCCTTACGTGGGTTTTTAGGCATCAACTTGTGAACTTGATTAGTTTTTTTAAACTTTAAAATACATTGTATATTTATGGCTCCCTGACACCTTCGCTATCCAGTTTCCTTTCATCTTACCTGAAAGCTTTCCAACCCCTGGAGTAGGACAAGAATAGTGGTTGATATTTAATAGCTCCCGCTGGACTCCGTTATTTTAGGATTGGAAAGCGTGAAAAGGAATCTTTAGACATCACAAACATCCATACCTTCGAACAGTAATCGATAAATCGATTGAAAAAAAAGCTGTTCGTGCAAGGATAAGAACACGTGAGATCCAGCACGGAAGCCGACGTCATTGGCCACTGCATGACGGACGTTCTTAGGTTAAATCAGTTTGTTTTCGCTATACAAATCAATACAAATCTTAGATTGTCGAAAGCAATACTAATTTGCGCGATTCCGAGTTTGGGCTCACATTCAACCCTTACGTATGTGACGCTTTATCTCTACATACCCCGCACATTGGCAAATCAACCACATGGTAGGGTTCAGGCGCGATAAATTTTGGAGGTTCTGTTTTACGGATAACATAAGAACGTCGGAAAATTCCATGTACAGCAATACAAATCTGAACAAAAAGTATATATGGGGTATATAATTTAGTATCATAAAAGCCATTTTTGAGGCCCCTAAGATTCGGAGGCCTCAAGCGCGCGCCTCATTCGCTTATAGGGTAATACGCCACTGATCACACCCTATAAACTTTATCAATTTCAATACGATAACATTATCCTCTCTGCAGTTGTGGGTATTAACCCTTAACAAGGTCGCATAATCCTCAAAATAATAAAGTTACTCCAAGTAAAGATTTGTATTTCACTAAGAATTTGACACAAAACATAGAGCAAGTTTTGCATGCATTGTATGTTAATTTCAAAAAAAAAATTGGGAACATTTTTGGTTTCAAAGCCTCTAATCTAATAAAAAAAAAGTCGAAATTCGGGTGTTAGGACTACATACCGTCCAGTTGGGGGGAACCTGCGGCCTTTCGACTCGATCAAAATATTCCCTTTGATCAAAAAATTATACGCAAGCGTTTGGAAAAAAGTGCGTATGAATCAACTCATTATATATTTCGCAGTCGAAAAGAAAAGTTGGGGGTGTCAACGTTTTCTTTACTGCGGCCCTATATGTTGAATCAGATAAATGAATGTGGCCTATAGAAATGAAACGGTTCCCCACCCCTGCCCCAGCCTGTTCAAGGGTGGAAATTCAACAACAACAGTAAATAACACGAATGGCAAACTTTTTTTTACAAGTGTGTCAAAAATATGTGTCGTTGCATTGAACGATGCACACAAGGTTATAATGCAAAACGTACTATTTCCAAAATGAGCGATATTGAGTTAGGTGTGCAGATGGGGTAATTCAAGCCTAAGGAATCGACTGGTCCCTTAATAGTTTTAATACAAAATGTCTAAAAGGCTGTCGTTTTCAAAATTTGAAATCACATTTCCATGTAAATGTTATTTTGTTCGTGTCGTTCGCTATTCTTATCTACGATGTATTGTACGACAGAAACTGGCACGAGCGCCAGCCCTGCTCCCATCCAAGTCCCCACCGTGCGGCGGCCGCCTCCTTTCTCACCTCGCCGGCGTCTCACAGCGCTTGCTGGCAGTCGCACGTCGGTCCACAATAAAATATAACACAAATGATAATATACATATACAACTGCCTCTCTAGTCAATGAACGGGCTGATAACGAGTTTCGCAATAGATCGTCCGGTTCCGGTAAAAGTCTGCGCCGCGGTCACATCTAGCGAGTCACCCGCCAACTGGCCGAGATGCAGAATCGGGGTACCGCCGCGGAATGATAGCGGTGCCGACTTGTGACAGTAAGTTGTCACGAGCGCTGCTGAAAGAATGCACATCTTACGGAGGCGTCTCTCGATTCACGAAAAAGAGGAAGAGCACGTCGAGCGATCAGTCCATCGGACTCATTTGTGCCAATTCAAATTACCAGGCATTCGAAAAAAAAATACCCTCATACGGAGAGAAGACTTAGAGGAGTGCTCTGCAGCCTCCCCTCTCCCACGGCGTTTTTTTCCAGATTTCCAAGACGGCAAAACACACGTAAAAACTTTATAAATAAAAAAACACAATATTCCTTCGTGCTTTATTTAAAAAAGGTCAGAACCGGTTTCGCTCATGGCGAGCATTGCCATTGTCAACTGATACAAAATATATAAATGTGCTATTACAAAGTAATATTGTGTATTTATTAACCCTTTCCTTGCTATGCAAAAAAAAAAGCACGCGCTCCTGAGCTGTGAATCCGTTGCACATCAGGCAAACGTGAGCGAATCACGACAATGATATAACACTACAACAATACTACTATTATTGCATTACTCAATGCGTACATGTTTAAGGGAGGAATACCTGAATATTAGGCCGAGTATTCATTATATATACAGAGACATGTAAATGATTACAAGGTATGTGTACTATTTACACATCTTAGTTAAGGAAGGGTTAATATACAGAGAAATGTAAATGCTTAGAAAGTATGTGTACTATTTACACATCTTAGTTAAGGAAGGGTTAATATAATACCATCTTACCAATTATTGACAGTGAACACCCAAAAAGTTTATATGTACATAGAAAGGTTTAGGGTCCTATAGCGGTTAGCGTTGCCAGACGGGTTCGAGACCCAGTACGAACGGCATTTTTTGATCGATTTCTGTTCGAAGGCATGTGTGTTTGTGATGTCCTATCAATTAATCACTATTCCTGTCTTAGACTTATCCTTCTACCCCTACTACTCTCTTTAGAAATGAGAAGGCATGGGTGTTTGTGATGTCTTTCTCGCCATTTCCGATCCAATAACAACTGGGCGTAGCGAGAGCGATTAGTTGACCACTATTCCTGTCCTAGCCACATCCCTCTATCCCTACTATTCTCTATGGAAAACAGAGGTTGAGCGACTGAGTAAAAGTAGAAGTCTTCGGTTGAGATACCTCCATTAGGAGGCCACGTGCTCCACATTGGGAGCGGACATGGATAAACAAAAAAAAACACAAAAACATATGCGATGTGCTCGCTGTTGTGTCACGCAAGAGGCAGGCGGCAGAAGTGGCTGGCACTATTTAACAAATTTCTCACAGGGTAAACAATGAAAATGTGTTATCTGGCCTTAGCGAGATGAAAAACAGAAGTTTTCACACATTACGACTTTTTTTTTTATTACGAATGTGAGTAACAAAGAAACAGATAAGCAAACACCATATCACACAATGGCGTAACGACCGTTGAAAATAAATAAAAAATGAATCATCAAATAGTTCAATTTTAAACAAAACTAATACTGCCTTGTGTCACGGCAGAATTTTTTAATCTTTTCCATGCTTTTCCAGCGGTGAAGTGAGCCAAGTGGTATTTTTTTATTCTTGTTTTTGATTTCATTAAAAAAATATATATTTGACATTACAGCTTACGCCGATGCGTCAAATATGTTTGAAGTTGGTAGATCATACGAGATATACTCGATGAGAAATTTGAAAGTCACATGACATCAACTCAAGGAGAATTGACCTCACGAACACCCATGTCTTAGATCTCAAATTAAAATGTGAAAAAATCCAATTTGACATTGACCTTACCGGGAATCGAACCCAGACCCAACTGATCGGTAGAGCAAGCTCTAACCAACTAGACCACAGCGGGCGACAAATTTTGGTGAGCCAAATAATTTAGATGCGTTGTATGTAGTATGAAGAGTCGTAAAAGTGAAGTAACCTCAGCTGAAGCACATTGCAATATTGTAATCTCTTAAAAGTCTAGGAAAAAAGTTTTACCATTTACTACCCGACTCGCTTAACTTTTCGACGGCTCATATCATATGGGTACATGAGAGGTGAAGTGAGCCAAGCGGTATTTTAGAAAAAAATAAGTTAGATGCGTTGTAATATTGTACACGCCTTAAAGTATCGTAAAAGTGAAGTAACCTCATTGCAATGGCGTTATCTCCGTAAAAATAAAAATGTGCAATCCACCAAAACACCAAGTAAAGACGCGATTGTAGTGTAGAAGTTTCACCATTTCACTAGTTGGCCCACTTCACCTCTCGAGAGCTCGAATGATGTTGGCGGTTAGCGTTGTTGGCTGACAGATCTCACTAATTTAAGTTCCAGTAGTAGCAGCATTTTCTCACCGATTTCTGTTCGAAGGCATGGGTGTCTTTCATGTTTAAAAATTACCTGAAAAACGGAGCGCAACGAGAGCTATTGGTTAACCACCCGATATTCCGAAAATTATTTCCTCAAGACCTCGGTAGCTTGCGCTGATTAAAGGGAGTGTATCCAAAAACTTGTATTAATTCAGTTCTATACGCTTTTCTTCAATGCGATATCATTTGCCCTGGGCGCAGTCAAGTTTGTATGACTGACAGATCCAACCCTGTCTGGAAATTCTCGAAGGATTTGACCATCACCCCGAATAATATTTGCTTAAAGTCCTTCATAATTGCCTTCTAATAGAGGTATCTAAACATCAGTTATTTTTCTACGTGAACTGTTTTGCTCAACCTTTCTTCTATCGAAAAGAGTGGAGATAGAAAGGATGCGGTAAGGACAGGGCTAGCGGTCAACTAACCGCTCTCGCTACGCGCCATTATTTAACGATTTCAAGGGTGGCAGGGAATTTTTAGACGTAACAAACAACCATACCTTTTGAATGTCCCCTCTTGTAAATCCCTATGTACTTGTTTGCACATGGCGCGCGCCACTGTCAGCCGTCATTAATAGCCATAAACTCTTTTTACAGCCCTACTTTTTACACCTAATAGAGCCATTAGTAACCATAAACGATGATCTCCACGTTTTGCAACGTCGTTTAATAAACTCACAGTAAACAATGAATCAACACAAAGTAACAGCGGAATAGTAACATGAGGCCTTATAGAAAAGACTCCTTGTTATCTCACTAGTCATATTGCAAGGGTGGCAATTCATTAGATGCATATTTTTACCGTATGCAATGAGCAAACAAAGTAATGACAATATGCAACTGAATCCACTACGTGAAGGAATTACTCGACAATAGTAATGTTATGTCTACCTTTACTGCTCTAGTTTTCAGTTCCGAAAATATGTTAGGCTTGTGTTAGATGTTGGGATTAAGTGGCGGCCGGTCAATGTGACGTTTGATCAATGTACGCCTTGTATATGCAGAGGCGGTTATATTCCATGAAATAATATTCAAACGTAACATTTATACCATTCACTCATTTTAAATTATTCATGTATTTATTTTGTCTATAATAAATATTTAGCAAGTTTTTTTTTTGATTTACGTAGTAAACCGCAATAAGCTTACTTTGTTCTTACCTTCCATTACGATGAATGCTTTATATATTCCATCTTCCTTTTCTTCAACTATGTGTGGTACAAGATCCAGATAATAATTGTTTTGACGTCCATTCTCTACCACCCCAGCGAGGAAACTGAAAGATGGCCCATCGTGATGGGGTGCCGTTTGACATGACCGTACCACCGATGGATTCGACCCGCTCGACGCTTACCTTCTTCTTACCTTCTATAACGATTAATACTCAACATCTATCTATCATCTTCATTGTCTCCAATTATGTGTGGTAAACACATCAAGATAAACATTGTTTTGACGTCCATTCTCGACCACCCCAGCGAGGAAACTGAAAGTTGGCACATCGTGATGGGGTGCCGTTTGACATGACCGTACCACCGATCGATTCGACCCGCTCGATTTCAGCAGAAAACGTGAACAAAACACACGTTGCACTGAGGCGTGCTAAAATCGATATTTTCATGCATTGTTCAATTCGACCCGGGGCGATCATCTATATCGCGCACGTGCCTGGAATGCCAAGCACAATAATTAATAGCATGCCGTATTTGGTATTTTTGGCACGGTTTTGCATCGACGCTTGTTATGCACGATACATATTATATCATATGCCGCTGGCTTAATATAATATATCAGCATCGTAAAGACTCCTGAGATTGTTGATGCGGTATGAGTTTTATTCGAATATTCGCAGAAAGTCAACGCATATCGAGTATACAGTATAACATGTTACATACCCCCTATTAGCCTGATTTACACACAGGTGATTTCGCGTGCGATTGGTGTTTAAACAAAATTAAAGGTGTTGCTTTTGATGTATTTAGAAATTTGCTGGCGCACACGACAGAATTATAAATATCACCCGCGGCTGTCAAGGGATTAAAATAGGAAAACACGCAACCGTTTCAAAATACACGATTAGTATTAATTAATAGTGAAACAGATTCGCTGACGTGACCTGTTCCGTTCCACTACACGAAGAATAGCGTGTTGTAAAAAAAAACGGATTTATTACACAGTAAATACAGATTCAATTTTTAAATGAAAATCGTAAATTTTCCACGCGATAGCGCGGCTCGAGTGAGAGACGATAAGCGTTCTGTATTGTTGTTTATCTATATATTTTTAAATATATAATATGATAGCACAGCAGAGCATCACAAGGGAAAATATTAAAATATAGTATTGCATAATAACAGTCTGATCAAATTCGGCCATGTGTTGATTACGGAACAGACAAGCTACCGCCCTGTTATGTCACCGGTCTCGGAGAGACGTTGGAAGTAGGGATTCTGTGTTGGGACAACCAGAGAATCAATTCGCGGGAAATCGACAATTTTCCTTAATTTATAAATTTAAAGCATTAGAGATAGGTGGATCACCATTGTTGAATTTATCTCCATTGTATTTTGCTACACACAATGAAAGAAATTAGTTTATAATTGAATCGTTCAAGCTATGTACATTCTCACAGATTTTGTCACTAACGACCCGGGTTTCGCCTTTCGGCATCTTCAGGCGTACAAGTGCACGGATGAACTTGAACTGACGCTTAGTAAATGAATGTTTCGTGTTTATATAAGAAATAAATGTATCATTGAGTCTAAAGCCATTGCTGGCGAAAAGGATAAGCTCATGGGAATGCCCACAGATTTGAGTAGTGAGTAGTTTTAAGAATTATATTTATTTGCTTGTCGGCAAAGGTTTTATGATTATACATATTTAAATAGGGTATATAAGTGGAGATCCCGGCATGTTTAATATTTCATTTAAAATCGGAAGGCTATGCAGTTGTGCACTGTTTATCTCCAAAATTTCCTGGAAAAAGAGCTTATGACCGTCCGTATTTGGGTCCGTATAGTTAGAACGATTCAAATTTAATATTGAAATTCCACCAAGCACCTTCAGTCGAAATCAGTTAAATTAGTTTACTATTAGTACTATCAAAGTTTGTATCTTACTTTTTATTCTGCAATACATAACAAAAGATTTGAATATTTTTTTAGTTTATTCGTGAACACGTTGCGATAGTCTGATGGTGCTTCTCAAACAGGCGAAACACGTATCACAACAAGTTGCAGCACAAAATGTGGAATAACAAAATTATCAAATTTAATTTTATATTTAAAATGGACTACCACAAAGTTGCCGCCGAATTTATCAAAGATAATAAAGTCATTAATAATAATTAGTGAATATAATGATGATAAAAGAATTAATTTCAATAGTAAATTTAATCTGGGATTAAGTGGTGAGGGGAAGATATTTTTTTTTCCAAAAAACGTAGCAAACTTTTGAATTGATGGAATTTTTCTGCAGACGAAACTAGATTTGGGTGTATGGTCCCAAAGAGTATACTCCGAATCTTGACTGTCACCACAAGGGTAGTTTGAGTCTAGTTTAATTTCAAGCTTATACAACTTGGCATGTATTGGAGATCTAATCTTGGAGAGAACCAGGTTGCATTCCGACGAAAAAATAATATATATGGTAATAATAAATATGTAATTCTACCTCGAGGAGACATTGAACATTGCCGAGTCTACTGAAGATGGCGTTTTTTTTTGCTGGATCGATTCAATCAATTTCACTGCCGACAGACACATCTTCAGTTTGCTGTGCCAAAAATACCAAGCACTTGTTGTTGGGTTAAATTTTTTTCGCAAGGTTACAATGTTACTAATTTGCTTTTAAATTAGCCTAACATCTCTCAATGTATGCAACAATTATGTTAATTTGCACACAGAAATAGTAGTTTTATGACGACATTCGGCTGAGCGATTTAATTATACATTTATTTGTTCAATGTCCTTTGATCAATTAACACATGCGATTAGTGACTTAAAATTTTGTCCATCGATGGGAAAGAGCACTTGTGGACATGCGGTTCCCAATTATTGACGCTGATTCCAAGAAGGGGGTGGATCAGGGTGAAATGAATGTTTACGCTATGTTTTATTCGGCTGAAGATTTGTTCCCCAATATCCAACGTATACAAATTTCTTTTGTTGATTTGAAACAAATAGTAAAAAATAATGTGGCAGGAAAAATGACAACAGACAGATCAATGAGAAAATATTAGATAATAAATAACGAAATAATTGTACGTACCTTTACGTACACTGTAAACCATATATGGGCAACCACCGGCCCGCCGAGCTATTTCTAAAGAAGTTAATAGTTCCAGAGAGGGATTAAATAATGGAGAAAGCACGGGCTCCACTGTACTAGTTCATGATCACCACCATATAAGAAATAGCAACGTGTTTTATTTAATTTAATATTACTTTATAATGTTTAATAATTTGATCCGGCCCTTGAATCGGGGAGACAGAACGATAATTTGGCCCCAGACCTAGGAAAGGTTGCCCATGCCTGCTGTAAACCAATGCTTCCCAAATTGGGGGCCGCGGGATATTTTCGAGGGCCACCGCAGAACATGTTTTGTATTGAGGGGGGCCGTGGAATGATTTTTTTTTGGGAAGCACTGCTGTTAACAATCGTACCTATCGTTCGTCTAGTTCATTACTCTGACAACTTAAAAAAAATCGACACCGAAGAAATATTAATGCCGATAAACTTTCACAGAATTAAACAAAATGTTAGAAATCTCCTACTACCGAACCCGGAGGCTGGCTGGAAGGGGCTCGGAGGAGCTCGCGCAAATATCTTAGAGCGATTAGTTAACTACTAGTCCTGTCCTAGCCCTATCATTATATCCCTACTACACTCTTTGAATAAGAGAGGTTGAGCGACTAACAAACAGTTATCGTAGAAAGAAAAAAATAACTTCTGTTAAGATACTTCCGTTAGGAGACCATATGCTCCACATTGGGAGCGGACATGGATAAAATTAAATAAAAAGTGTATAAAGTAGCCATCGAGTGTTGCATATAATTTTGCATAGAAGTGACAAAAAAAAACACTCCTTCTCCAGAACACCGAGAATTGCTTCGAGATTAAGCGAGCGCTTGTTGGCAGCCCACCGGTGACTGAAGCCGACCGAATCACCAAACCTGTAAACTTACCTGCCGATGAAATAAATGTGCAATACTTGACTTTCGGTGACCAATCAAATGCCGTTTTTCTCATTACCACAAAACGGGTTATTTGGAGCTGTCTAACTAATGAAACGGACGATCGATGTTTATATTTTTTTCGATCTGCGGTACGCGATTACAACAAACTGATACGAGATCTGTTTGTTTTGGGGCAGGCCAAGTGCAACTGGAAACTTTTCGACGGCCCGACACTGAGACCGGTTCGGCTTTGCATGTATTACAGAATAGCAAACACTAGTTTAATTTAAATAAATATTGATTCGTTTTAGTGTACGGAATAAATTGTTTTTAATTTGTTTTCTGATTCTCAAAGATTTTCAAAAAGAGCGAGCCGGAATTCGCGACAATGCAAGAGAGATGATCAGTTATTAAGAGAAAAAAAATTAAGGGGAAAAATTGCATGGAGAGCGTTACATATCTTGAAGGTCATTTCCGAAAAAATGGTTTTCAAATGCATTGCAAATAGGAAGGAACAACAGGAAGTTAAAACAACTGTGTCAGCACCACGCCAGTTTGCATATGAAAATCGACACTCATTGCAATATATTCAAAATAAAATACGTTCGAAAACAAAAAAAAATCTGCCATTTTGCAGGTTACGCCTTTTACGTAAATATATCTTTTTCGACTGTGCCTGTGTTTTTCGAATCAGCAACACTTTTTCCAGCGACAGCTGATTTGTGTTAATTTTGGTTGGCCTTTTCACCATCTCGACAGAATAACGCTTGTTAATTGCGTAAATTTACTTCTTCAAAAATTGTGCCGGCCAGAACGTTACGGTCAACGTTGAGCCCTATATATCCATTATTACTGTCATTTTTCTTCGCTATTTGAATAACGTCACGTGCTGCGGATGCCTCCGGAAAGCCTCAATCCTGCATGCCTCTTCTTTCGGCCGGTGGGATTCCGGCGCCCCGGACGTCCGTCGGGTATCTATGGATGTACTCGGCGGAACTGAGGGATGCCGGCATGTCATGGGAGGAAGCAAAGCAATCGGCGGGAGACAGGGGATCGTGGAGGTGCCGCGTGGCGGCCATATACTCCACATAGGGAGCGAATATGGTCAAAGAAGAAGAAGAAGATTTGAATAACATTAATGTGACTGCGCAACATGCCACGCAGCGTACGTTACAAAAGAAATATTGAAGGAGATATTGGAAAAGTTCATTATATCTAAAAAGACACCACATACTAATGACTCTCACCATTCTTTGGTTAGGAACTATTTTAGTCGCTTAATTGACGCTTAATGACGAAGAAAGGACTGGTAATTAGCTAACCTCTCCCGCTATGCCCAACTTTTAAGATCGGTTGCGTGGTAGCGCTATGTATGAAATACAACACACAATTCGAAGCCTTAGAAAAAAACATTCCATTTTCTCCAATGGGTTTTCGAGCCCGCGGACACCGCATCCGAATAAGTCGAGCGTTGGCCACTCCAAAACAGGAACTGAAAATCTAAGCACGCGATGATCCTGTTTGTTCTCCCTTTTTTTCTCTTGCTTGGTTTTATTTTATTCAATTAACACAATCGAATCGGCGCAATTCACGTCTATATCGAGAGAGAGAGAGAGACAAACAACACCAACCTTCAGGACGTGACCGAACTGCGAACGCCAAAGTTTTACATACTGACTCACAGTCAAGGGCGTGCCGTCGACGAGTGGGCAAAAGCTCCACCCGAAGACGTTCAATTCACAGACTCGTGTCGGTGAGAATACCGATTGATACGTACACACTTTAGAAAACTGAAATATTCAAGAAACAGGCCGACTTCAAAGCTTTATATCGTCTCGTATGAACTAATCGCTCTTTTGGCAAATTTACAAATAAATAGCATTTGAAATTGCATCATTGGTCATTTTCATATACACTCTTTTTTACACGATTTTGAAATAACAAGACCCACTAAAACACACGAATACTATATTTTTACCAGGGCATTTTAACTTTACAAAACCAACTTTTTCAATTTCCGAGAGTTATGCACACTGAATAAAGAATGCACCCCTGTCCTGGATGCAAGCAGACTGCAAATATCAGCTTAGAATCTGCAGAATGCTTTGGCATCAAACGGTGATTTTTAAAAATATTTTTACAAGAGCCATTTCGAAAACGTTTGATATAATTTTTGCTTAAGTTAAAGTATGTAGTCTAAAAAACAGTGTTTATTTATCATTATTATCATATTTTTTTTCATTTGATAAAGCTTTTAAAATATTTGAAATGCGTGTCACGATTTGTTACACAACCTGTGGAGTATTTTTTTAAATCCGTGCCCGCTCTCTTATGTAAAGCATATGGCCTCCTAATGGAGATATCTCAAAAGACGTTTTTCTACGAGAACTTTTACTCAGTCATTCAACTTCTATTTTTCAAATAATGAGGGATATAAATACTAACTCCGAATTGATTTTTTCGAATATTTCCATTTTACGAAAATATCTGTATACTATCGGATCATTTTAATTCTAGTTCTTCATAATAATTCTAGTAGATTTCACCAATCGTCGTGATGATTATGTTTATAATCAGCGTTGAAGTGGTAAATAAATAGGTACCAGGTCGGTCATTCATTCCTTCCCTATTTTAACAATTAAATCAATAAAAATAACGTTCAAATTATGTTGCAAGTCAAAAAGGTGGCAGGGTGGCGCCCTGGTTTATTTTCAGGTCCAAGGTCGCCGACCTGGCCCCACTACACCACTGTTTATAATATTTCAATATCTTTAAACTATTCTCCTACGGTTTGTCCGACTCCCGACTCCACAGTCGTTACATGTGAAGGTCGACAGTCGTTGTTTGTTTGACAGTTGTCACTTTTTCGGCATTCAGTAAATTCACATTATCCTAATACTTACGTGCAATTTCTGCAGTCGTGTTGTAGATTTAAATGATTGTCAATAATTGATTATTCTCATTTATACATGACACAATCTCATAAGAGATCAAAATACTGCTAACCATATTCATAAATGGCATAGCAAACGTTATTAAAAATACAATGATCTTGTCTGACGATTTTAATGTCACCAGGCCCAAGTTACCTTGTAAGACTGTCACCATCTCCAGTCTGATATAGATCATACGAGCCATTGAGAAGTGAAGTGAGTGGCGAAATGGTAAACAATTTTTATTGACCCGCGTCCCTTTTTGAGTCTCACATTTTTCATTGGCCCCCATTCCCGTACAAATAAGTTTCTCTCGGGAATTGAAAGATTCTAAAATAATTTTCAAACATTTTGGTCGCAGGCAGGTTTCATTTTCTCATCATAAAATTGAAACTATACTGTGAGATAAACATTAAACTTAGTGCATGTAGGTAAATAATACAATCTGATTATTATTGATATCAACTGAACCCCTCTTCGGGCAGCGAGCCTCGCCGCTACTGGAACACTGCTCTCGGTCGATTTAAATTCACCATTGACTGTCACTTTTTTATTGTCAGATCCCAATCGACAAAACAAATGACGGGAGCTCGACTCGCTATTGAATTTAAGCGAAGGTGCGTCTTCATTAGGGTTGCCAACGCCGACAATTAGTTCTTTATTTTAGAGAACTGTCTTCGAAAGGTTCGCCGACGCGCGTGCGTTTTAACGGAAACCAAACTGTTGACAAGTCAGTTATACAATCTCAATTTTAAGATGGTGTAAAACAGTGATGCATGCAGCTGCCTGCAGACCACATGCGGCCTTTTTGAATTATGTGGCGGCTCTCAAATGCTTTTCTCAATTTAATAAATCTAAGCAAGCTTTTTATTGAATTAATGAAAATAAATCGGTTCATAGCAAAAGGCTAACCGATGTAAACTTGTATTCATTTGTGCTGCTTAATACTGCAAATATTAAGTTAACTTAAACAGAATTAGTTTAAAATTAACAAACACCAAGATCGCATTAACTTTTGAATTACATATTTTAAAAAAACTGTATACCTAAATATTTTAAAAAAAAAAAACATTTTTAATAAATAAGTACTCATAATCCTCGCTTTGCATGGTTTATTTATTTGCACGTTTTCGAAATACCATTGTCAAACTAACGCAATGGACCCTCCCTATCATCCATTTATCTAAATTTATTTATTATATACATATATATATCGACTGTGGAAAGGAAAAAGGACGTAGCCCACAGTTTTTTCAAAACATGTTTTTTTCGATAATCACAACGTATCAAACTAGATACAGGTCCTTAAAAAAAATGCAAGCTGCAAATGCCAAATTAGAATCTAAATTTAGCTTTTAGGATGAAAAAGATGACCAAGTAAAAAATTAAAACCAAAAAAAGAGACTGAAATAAAGGTTTTTCCGAGACAAATTCTTGAATTAATATTAGATTATGTCAATCAAACACCAGTTTAGAAGTATCCGAGCACTTCAAGGTTGTGTATAATTCATAATTTGCATATGTCACAAAATCATCAAAACACATTTTTAGCGCCTCCTGTAAAATTTGATATGTGTGGGTTACGTCCTTTTTCCTTTCCACAGTCGATATATATATATATATACGAATTTGTAAAATGTGTCGCACCGAACAACGTGGTCAGCGAAATAGAAAAAAAACCTATTTTAATTATATATATTTATAAACACGCCAATTACCTATAACAGCTTTAATCCATGGACCCCAGAATAATCAACCAAAGCTTTACAATTAAGGAATGGCAATAGTCATGTTAGCAGCCGTTTTAAATATTGAGAAGAGATATCTATTCACGGCGCAAGTTTACTCTTCTTCGAATAATCAGAGTTGGCAACCCTGCCTTGATACTTATTATTTTTCCACCTGGCAACCTTGACCGTATATCAACATGGTTTTTTTCAGTGAGTGTGATCCTCAGCTAGCTTTGCCTGCTATGTAAATTCGGATTCAATTCGACAACTATTCTTTTTAACGAATATGCACTTAGCGTATTTCCCAGTCGTGAATGTGTGCAAAGCAGACGTGCGACCTAATATTTGTCACAAACGAGAGTCATACGTTCGTCTCTATTGAAATATTGCGTGAGAAAAAAATCGCTCTCAAAAAAGCCAATGAGAAGAGAAACTCAAATCATTAAATTTGTAGCCACACTCAAAAACCAAAATTGAGCCTCGAGTCATTTATTTTCGTTTCGCAGCGATACGACTCCAGCGGGTAAATAAATACGCTTTACTAGAGATGTACCATTTTAACTTGACTGTGGCAGAACTCAGAACTAAAATTGTCGCCCTAGGACGTGTCGACTATGGCAACGTTAATGATGCGATGGTGGCGCCCTCGCGGGCAGTCAAGTTACGCTGGTACATCTATACATGCTTCTCTTTTTATACATGAAAATGCCGCTAGTAAACATGCAGCTCTGCAGGGAATTTAATTGCAAATAGGAAAATGCAAAATTATCACACGTGGGAAACGGGAAAACCGATAATTTACGCGAAACACGAATAAAGTATCACAAAACAGTATGAAAAAGTCAACATAAAAAAGAATCTAGAACAAATGGGCTTGTCGATGCTTTCGTGTCCGCAATTAATCTTTTCAGAGAATTGCATTGTTTGAATCAACTGTAACAATCGGATATGGTCATAATATCAATTTGAAACGTTTGATTCGCACGTAAGTCGTGTGTAATACAGTAAAACGCCCATTTACACTATAGTCGGGACAGTGTAATTCGGGTTAGTGTAATTGGGGGAGCGAATCTCATACAAAATTAGGGATTTGGTTTTTTTCCGCAAAGTATGCAAAACTAAGATCTCCCTTAGTTTTGCAAAACAAAAATATGTACGAAATATTTAGTTACCAACTGATAAAATGCAAAGCGCGCCGAAATCCAACACATATACAGTCGCCGGCTATACGTGTATATCCTGGCACGGTTCCCGGTAAATTGCTCGAATAACAAGATAATCAATTTGTTTCCGTTTGCTCTGTCTTAGCCCTAGTCTTTTATGTTTTCTGGAAATATATAGAAACAGTTTGAGTAACTAATTAATAAGCAGTTCTCGTAGAAACACTTCTGTTGAGGTAAACTCCATTAAAAGATCATATGTTCCGCATTAAAATAAATACTTACGAAAATTATTTTTATATTTCACTCTCTAAGCAAGTGTCGCACAAGATAAAAATGAAATTCGTAGAAAAGGTCGTGAAAAATCGTTTAAATAACCAAGCAATTCGAATAATTTGTAATTCGAGCAATTTACCGGCTCCCGTCTGGCACGTGTTGAATACACAGACGCCAGCCAACATTTGAATGTATGCGTCGCACAGACGACCGTCTCGTAGCAACGACGATGGAATGCGACAAGGAATGCAATTGGGGATTGGTGGTGAATATTTTAAGCCAGCGCGTAATTCGGGGTAGTGTAATTGGGGATTCCACTGTAATAATTCACCCTTGTCGCAACACACTGCAGGTAGCTGTGCGCCCGTTTTAATCTTGAAATTATTTTAGAAACTATCCCGGCAGCGGAGGCCAAGTACCTGACTCCTTAAAACATAATACATACGACGAATGGGTTTACTTAGCGACCCGAGTGAAGCCAGGAGGCGACCCTCCTCGCTCACTTATTTTGTTTATTATAAAAAGGGTTCAGGAGTAATGAGGTCAAGAGGACAAAGGGCGCGGAAGTGAAATATCGCCGACGGAGGACAGGAAGGGCGTTGCGAACGCGGCGGGGGACACGGAAGAGGGAGGGGAGGGGAGGGGGACCAGGTGGATAATTCACAATTAAGGACTGTTAAACCAAAACGAAGCCTAACTGAAAAAAATGGTCCTGTTAAAAGCTAAAGTCAAGTGGTGCGCGCCCTAGGCGTCCGTCTTATCAGGATTATGCGTCCGAGCGCTTTCAATAAATCATTTATTGAATTATGTTCAGAGGCGCGGATGTATTACATGTAGATACGTCTATCAAAGTGTTCCACCCATCCAATCCGTAAAATGAGTGAGTAGCGAGAACGATTGGCTAATTGTTATTGATTTCCTTTGCCATCTCTCAAGGACTGAATGAAAAAACAATTCATACGAAAACAACTTCTTTTGAGATATTGAATTTGTACGAGTCTACGTATATGCTTAACATTT
This sequence comes from Himalopsyche tibetana, assembly GCA_030503985.1. Lineage (NCBI taxonomy): Eukaryota > Metazoa > Arthropoda > Insecta > Trichoptera > Rhyacophilidae > Himalopsyche > Himalopsyche tibetana. The sequence continues at coordinate 531,184 of JAPJYX010000052.1, read as the reverse complement.
GGTGCGGACATGGTTTAAAAAAATAATACATACTCAACTTTTTTAACCTTTCAGCAAAGACTTTTGTTATATCGTCATAAAATTTGCATAAAAGATGTATTGCCTACCTATGCCGTGATAAACTATTTAAAAAGAAATAAAAAAAATCGAGTCAATATTTAAAATACAGAACGGTCTCGCATAACGACCTTCTTATGACTCCGAATAATCAAAATAAATAACAATAATTCAAATATGGAACAGATTCATATACAGCAAGGGTGTCGAACCTTTTTTGCCCTGAGATCGACTTATCATTCTTAAGTTTTCTCGCGATCGACTTCTAACATGATTCGTATAAGAAATTTATTTATTTAGGGTTTTTTCCCTTCTTCAAACTTAGAAATGTTTATTTTAAATGTTGCTTACAAAATAGTTCAATTTTAGTATTTTTTTATATTTCAATTACATATCGTTTTCGAAATTCACGGAAGCTTTCGGGATCGACCGAATTTCGCTTTGAGATCGACAGCAAAACCCATAGGTTCCCAACCTTATTCGGGTGGCGACCCCTTTTTATAAAAGCCATGTGACTAGCGACCCCCCCCCCAGGAATTTGAAATCCTCGATTTGATATACCTTTTCCCAGGATTGTCTCCGAAACACTTTTTTTTTTTTTTAAGCTCACCGGGGAATTTCGAATCCTCGATTTGCTATATTGTTAAAATCTAAAAAGAGTTGGCGACCCCCAGGTTGGGAGCCCGTGGCATAACCTATTATTTCGAATAATCAAAATAAAAAAACAAAATCACGACAATATTTCAAATATGGAACGGAATCAAATAAAGCACTATTTACGACTTCGAATAATCAAAAATAGTAACAAATTCGAGTCAGTATTTCAAATATAGAACACACTCATATAGCGCGCTTCTTATCGCCGTGAATAAATCAACACCGAGTGCTCACGGGTGAGTCCACAAGGTGATGTGACAAGGAGTCATGTGAAAAAAGCGACAAGTACACACACATACATTATAATAATTCGATCAGTGAATATTGATTTGCATCTGATTAAAATCGATACTTACACAAATTACACTATAATATTAATATATCACCCTCTATAAATAACCCACTGTAACGCAGCGGCGCCCAACATGCGTTTATAAAAAAATATTATATATTTCTATTGTCGCCCTATATGGAAGGAAGGTTTACGATCGAATTGAAGAGCGTCTCTGTACATATTATGGGTGGATAACGCAATCTTGATCCCGGTTTTGCGATCCCAATTGTCCGTATTATAAGCTGTGTTTAAACTTTTTTTGTATTGCTCCGTGAGGTCGCTATGATGGCCTCCAATCCTAGGATCCCGAAATCCCGGAATTGTACTAATCCCGGGAAAAATTCTCGAAAAGTTTTTGACAACAGGCAACCAGGCAAAATTTTCGAAACGAACCAGTGTGAGCTAAGAAAACCGGTTACAATTTTTCAATTTTTCGGAATTCCGCAAATTTCTGGCTTTTTGAAATTGGGCAGTGACAACTTTTTTTAAATCTTCTAATCCCGATCGCGACAATCTCTCAATCCCTGATTTCTTCACGATTTTTCTTTATAGTGAATTATCAAACCCGGGATCTCGGGATTACAAAAAGATTGGATGCCCTAGTCCGCTGCAGGGGAACCTGCGACCGTTTGATTTGATCAAAATATTCACTTTGATCAAAAAATCAAAAAATCAACCCATTATATGTTCGACAGTCAAAAAAAGGGGGGGTCGTGTCAACGTTTTCTTTACTGCGGCCCTATGTTGAGTCAGATAAATGAATGTGGCCTTTTGAAAATAAAAAGTTCCCCACCCCTGACCTAGTCGCTACGTGTCCTACATTTTAAATACAATAGCGGAAATGATGAAAGTGGAGGATAAGTCAAAAAAACCACAACTCACATTATATCTAAAAAAGATTGACATACGGCATTTTGCTGACGTAAATTTGGAAAATACGCACCAACTAGGGCAGGGATGGCGAACAAGTGACCCGCATGAGAAATTATTTAACCCGCTTGAACTTTTAGAAATGATTGTTTTTATTCAAAGCCTTAATTACTCAATCTATGTGACCCGCGACGTGATTTCAAAAAAAAAATTGACCCACTTGCGAAAAAGGTTCGCCATCCCTGAACTAGGGCATCCAATCCCGGGATCCCGTTCAATTTTCTGAACCCGAAATCTCGGGATTAACATGGTCGCGATGCCGGGATTTCGGGATTGAGAAATTTTGAGCAAATCCCGAAAATTGGCGACAAAGTGTAGCGAATCGATAATTTCAAATTCCTCGGTTAGCTAAAAAAAAAAGAGGGAGTTTTGGAGATAATTTGGGGAAAAAGTATAGCGAATTGAGGATTAAAAACTGAGGAGGAAAAAAAACTTTCAAATTATACACGATTTCAAGTTGAGGGATTGATTAATTTTCAATCCCTGCTTCCCGGGATTGGACAAAGACTCCGGGATTGGATACCCTAGTATCAACACGTGAGTTGAACATACGTAATTAAACGGAATCGGTCATAAAATTTTCATTTGCCATCGTAATTAACTCTTCGCCTTGTAATAAAACACATTAATACGAGAAAATTTCTTGGTTCATTAATTCTCTGGGCAATAATGACTGAATATATTCACTATCATAGATATAACATATTATCTTCGTCGCTCGGAACCGATCAAACATATCAATACAACAAGATGGCAAAACAATACAGATTTATAAATAGAAATTACATTACTTTAATCTTGAGAATCTGAGTCGCCCGTTATCAAAGTGCCTCTTTGTGCTGATCGTGTTATCACAAATGACCTTAAATAGTGTATTTAATTACAATATCAAAATAGCCCAGATAACAGAACAACACTTATTATATTCAATGCAGCAACTAATAAGTTAGCTTCATCGCGAAACATGGACACGGGGAACTGAGAAAAATGAACTATATGAAAATATGATGGGTATAATTTATATATCGACTGCGGAAAAGAAAAAGAACGTAACCCACGCACATCAAATTTTACAGGAGGCGCAATAAACGTGTTTTGATGATTTTGGGCCACGTGAAAATTATGAATTATACACAACCTTGAAGTGCACGGATACTTCTAAACTGGTGTTTAATTGACATAATCTAATATTAGCTAAAGAAATTTTCTAGGAAAAACTTTTATTTCAGACTTAATTTTTTTACTAGGTCATCTTTGTCAAACTTAAAAGCTAAATTTAGATACTAATTCGGCATTTGCAGCTTGCATCCTCTTGATAGAACGTGTATCAAGTTTGATACATTGTGATTATCAAAAAAAAATCTGTCTGATGATACTTCCCAGAGAGGAGACAATTTGTAATACAGCAAGTGGAGTAGGTGACAAAGTTATCCAATTTAATTTTACATTGAATAGTAAATGAACTTTACAAAGCTACCGCCGAAAGACATTTTAAAGCATTCTCAATAAAATTACACACTCAATAAATTTCCAGGGCTGTGTAGTAGTCAAGAAATAAGACGACCCCTTCTCCGACCAAAGCTTAAAACAAGCTTTAATTATTTTTTAGGATTAGTACTTAGCATGCACTGCCACATTCCCATATCTCTTATACCGTGTGCATATAAAGTCCCGGGATTTCAGGATAACAAGTGATAAATAAGGATGGAGCTAAAAAAAAGACACACATTGTTCGATAACAGGAAATCCGTAAATTCACAGGTTCTCAAAATCGGAACCGAAAACCCACATCCCTATATAATTGTGAATCCTGAAATTATCCAACAACTGTGACACGATTTATGGTGATTGATCAATCCGAAAAAAGAAATCACAAAAATTGTGAATTCCGAAAATCCGGGATCACACAAAGGGTCTGGATCACATAGAAGACAGGGAATTCAGCGACATAAAATTAATGAAAATCAATTGTGGCAGAAAAAACTTACGAGCTCGAAATCAGAAATCGATATTGGACATGCGACTCGCACGCAAAGGAATAAAAAATCCAAGAATCGGTCGTCTCGTATAACTAACTCCAGCTTACAACAACAGTGCATACTGCAGAGTGACAAAAAGGTTGCCAAGCGATGATCGAAAATCACGGGCATTACCGATCGATCTAATTATAATCTTAAAGCCAATCTCGCTGGAGACGCACAAAGGTGCGATTTGTGAGGTCAAATTACATATTTCAGAATAAATTACGTTCGATCGGTGATAAATAATAATTGCCGAGATTAATGCTCGTTCATGGGCTTCAATAATGTATTAATTGTTGTTGTCTCTCTGATAAAGATCTACTCAAATATCGATAAGATCTATTTAGTTCCAACGGGACAGAACGACCCAAGATATATCAGAGATTTGGGCCAGCATCACGATTTTTCGAATTGCCCACTCGCTGCTGCTTGCGCTTCCAAACTGCAACGTCTTACAGATTTTGCACCATTACGCGATCCCAATGGCGGATTAAGCAATTATTAAATTTGGAAACCCTGTTTTTCGGATAACATAAGAACGTCGAAAAATTTCATGTAAATAATAAACATCTGAATAAAAAAGTATATGGATTATAAAATATCATTTTTTAAGCCCCTAAGATTCGGAGGCCCCAAGCGAGCACCTCATGCGCTTATATGGCAATCCGCCACTGCGCGATCCCATTACAGTCAGTAACCTTTGGTTTTTTATGCTGCAGAGTAAAACAGCTTCCCGCTAGTACTGTCCTAGACGCAAGCTAATCGCTATTACTATGCTCCATTTGTGTGTATTTTGACATATGTTCTTACATCAATTTACCGAATTATGAGTATAGGTATTCGACTATGTCTCCAGTCTTTTTTATATCAAATTTATGAAGCTTACAGTACTAGGGCGCGTTAGCGTCAAAGTTCTTCGAGTGTCCTTCATCGCTAATGTTTTGGGATGTTGTATTCCCTTACCATCGTTGTTGACGGAAGAGCGTGATCGCTACATAGGTGAGAAATCCCCAGTGAAGCCCAGTTCACGGGGACTCGATAATCATTCATTTGTAAATAACATTCTATATGCATCCCCTCATACTATACCCATAAATGTACACACACATGCGCGTACACAAGGAAATCAACCAAAGATAGTCATTTTCATGCTACTACGTTCATTCTTAAAGGACGAGCAGTCAAGAGCGTTTCAACCGCCTGGTAAGATAGCTGTCGGAAATTTATCGGGTGCCAATTGCCAAGTTTGGCGGGGTGGTTTAAAAATAATATGTAGAAATTTTCGATGAAGGGCTTAATTAAAATGGGTGATGGTATTTAGTATCGTATGTCTGCATCATCACTTAACTAAATTTAACGCGCCTTGATGGTCGTGCGAGTCTTGGGGCAGCCTGTATGTTTCGATTCGAGCTCGGGGGCAAGGCAAAAATATGTCCGCGTGGTCAAGGAACAAGGAACTTTGTCAAGCTTATTAAACTAGGTTGCTTACAGTTAATTTATTCCAGCAATTAGGTTATTTATAAAACCATTTTTAAGTCACTACTATGGGCACACTTCGACATTTGTACTTAATCGGTTCCCGACTTTTTTGACACAGGTGGAGGATGTAAAAAAAATTGAGCCAAGGGTATTTTCGGTTCCGGTGAACATGCCAATCGACCCAATTTTAGGTTAGGATCCGCTGCCTTCAAATATGATAAAAATGAATTAAGCTCAATATATATACATAACAATAGTGTTATCTGCTTAAAATTAAAATACGCAATCCACCACCATAACACCAAGTAAAGACGCGATTGTACTTAAAAGTTCAATTGATATTTTTAAACTACTCGACTCTCTGCACATTTTGAGGGCTTTTTTGTGAGTTGGTACGAACGTTTCTGCATTATGGAAAATAATCTTGATTATACACGCATTAAATAGCGAAGTGTAGTAAATATCTCGAAGTAAAAATGTACAAAATAAAAATATCTTCAAATTTCACGAGTCATGTTTTGTTCATCTCTCAGACGTGTCAACTAAATCACTTCGTCCGAGAAGAAACATCCCGACGAAATCCCAAAGCAAACTTTCCCATCATCTGCCGTACAGCCAACATAAGACCGGGATCTGTAGCGATCTTCGCTGGTCGTTTGGGGCGCGTGCCTGCTCTGGCGCGGACGAGCTCTTCTGCAGGGGTGTGTTTGCCGAACGTGACTCCGACGGAAGTAGGTGCTCTTCTGAAATTGCCGTGGCGCTGCCGGTTCGCAGATAACAGAGATTATGTTCAACGCTCCGCAGGGGCGGTCCTCAACCTGTCGGCCTCGGAGCTATTAACCCATTTGCAGCCTTTGTCACGATACTGGAGTTGCGCATGCACGCGCTGAGGATTTTTACTCCGTAAGGCAGCGATTTCCAAACGGGGAGGCGTGGACTATTGTAAAGTGAGGCGCGAGTAGCTTGAAAAAATCTTTACCCAAGTTTTTTTTTCAAAGCGAAGCATAGTAACCTAAAATTTAGAAACCACCGCTGTAAGGAATAATATAATTTCTTTTGTTGAAATCCAAAGATAGTTTTTTTTATTTTGAAGCATTTTTTTGTCATTTTCTACGGGGCTAAGTTTATAACTAAAATCATCAAAACTATAAAAAATGTGAAACCATTAATACAAGTACCTGTCATAGCTTCAAATCAAAATATATATTTTTATAAATTAGAAACCAGGATACCTAAGTTGAAAAAACTGACATTCGGATGTGACAAATTTTGTTTAAAAAACCCCGTTTTTTGAAAACCGACAAGACCGAATGTCAATTATCATTTTCTCAACCATATCTTTCTCTATTTGCCTTATCCAAATATAAGTTGACTATTTCTCACTATACAACTTCTATTCAGATTGTCGGGACTTCTGGCACAGCGTTTAGCGTTGTGGGCTTCCTTGCCAGACCTCATGGGTTCGAGTTCCAGTACGAACAGCATTTTATCGATTACTATTCGAAGGCATGTGTGTTTGTGGTGTCCTTAAAGTTCCCTACCACCATTTCTGATCCTTTAAAAAAATGGGGCGTAGCTATTAGTTAACCACTAGTCCTGTCCTAGCCGTATCCTTCTATCCCTACTACTCTCTTCGAAAAAGAGAGATTGAGCGACTGACAAACGAAAAGTTCTGTTGATATCCCTCCATTACTAGACCATTGTCTCCACATTGAGAGCGAAGATGAATTAAAACAAAAAAAATGAAATAAGATGTCAGTCCCGAACCGGGAGCTCACGTGGTGTAACCAATATTAAAGACTTGATAATAACACGATATCGCTGCATCAAGTATGTATATCCCTCCAGAGACGAGAGCTTTTTTAAAAAAATATTTTCTAAGCCATATTGAAGTCACGGATAACTTTTATTCCTATCCAAAATTAAAAAAAAAACGCAAAGTCGTTGTATAGAAACCCCGCATGACTATATGGTCATGCTCATCCTTTTATTACCGTGTAATATTGAGTACGGACAGTAGTAAGGACAAAAGTGGGCTCGCAAACATTCAGGGTTGAAATATAGCTAAACGTATTTTTTTTTTCAAATATTTACAATTTGACCTCTTTAGATCAACATAATTTCAATACAAATATATAAGCAAAATAACTGTAAATAACTTGATGTTTTTATAAAAAAATATGAGCGAAAGCAACGATATTCAGGAAGAAAAGGGATGAATTGTGGTATCAATAGACAACGGTGTTTACTGTGACCATATGGAGACGCTCGTCCTTGGAGGGATATACAAAAGTGCAATTCGGCATGGAAGATATACAGTTTGAGAAGCGCTGTTATGGCGTGAAGGTGGCTTACTGAAATGAGACGCCCTAATCCCGCCGTGAGCACCGTGAAAATAAATTTGCGATATCCACGTACTTATACAGTTTAAGTACTCTTGAAAGTCAACAATAGCCACGATGTCACAATGATCACATAGTCGAGTGGTCAAATTCGGGCGCGGTGATTATGATTTCGAATACCCCGTACGGAAAAACACATAAATCATCACCGCACAATCAGAAGGTGTTAAGAAAAATAATTGTTAAAAAAATGTAAATTACCGAGGGTGTGAATTAGAAGTCGGAAAAACCGGAGAAAAATAATTTGAAAAGACATTGAAAATTTACTAGTCTAATCGTCACATTGATTGTTGAAATCTGCTAGAATTACTCTAGTACCTAGAATGATCTGGGAAATATTTGAAAAAATCAATTCGGAGCCGGCTCCACAACCCTTGTAAGTTCTTAATAATTGACCTGGAATAAGTCAGTTGGTGTAATTATTGCATCAGTTTGGCAATGGAGTTTGGAGTCGTCAATAAATAAGACGATGCCGACCCAAGCTTACAACACGACTTAAATTATTTTTTATGTTTAGGTTCGAATAGATTTTTTTTTAAAAGCTAATAAAGCAGCTCAACTCAGCATAAGATCTCTTATGTAGATCTTTAGAATAACTGCAAAATTCTCTAACGATGCGTGGATTTGTAAGTTCAAAGGCGTGGATGTAATTTTTGACCAGAGTTTCGAAGTTTTTCTGATTGAAGGGCGTAGGCCGAAGATAAACATTATTTAAAAAAAAAAAACTGTAAAAGAGATAAAAAAAAAAATCTATAATTATTATTTCGACGTAATGGGCATCTGCGTTTCCGCCGCTGTCAGATTGCTTTTAAATGAGCCAACGCGGATGCTACACTAAAGGAAACCAATGGCACGCGAGCCTTATTTAGTAACCAGAATATTATATCAATAATAATTATAAAAAAATATATTTGTCGGGTCCGTTGCGCAGTGTTCGGCGTCATTGGCTTCCGTTGGTTTTTTTATCAATTGATTAATTAATTTCTGTTCGTGGTGTCTAAAAATTTCCTCTAACCATTCCAGTCACTAAATAACGGGAGGCAGCAAGAACAATTAGTTGACCACAAGTCCTATCATTCTATCACCACTACTCTCTTCGAAAAAAAAAGTCGAGCGACTGAGTAACAAACAGTTTTCACTTTTAGGGTGTTCACTGTCAATACTTGGTGGAAAGGCATTATATTAATAAAAACAATAATCCTTTGTACTTCATTCCACTTTATTTAATATGTCAGGACCGGTTTCGCTCATTGCGAGCATTGTCAACTGATAAGAAATATAATTTAACAATATAAATAGCAATATAAATAACAATATAAATAGCATTGTTAAATTATATTTCTTATCAGTTGACAATGCTCGCAATGAGCGAAACCGGTCCTGACATATTAAATAAAGTGGAATGAAGTACAAAGGATTATTGTTTTTATTAATACAAACAGTTTTCGTAGATCCAGCTGCGTGGTACAAAAGTCACGGGTTCGAATCCCAGTGTAGACAGTTTTTATAAATTGAATTTCAATTATGGATTTCTGTCCAAGGGCTTGATGCAAGTGACGTCTTGAATTCCCTGTCACCCATAATATCTTTAAATAAACGTGCATAGCAAGAGCGATTAGCTAACCACTAGTCCTAGGTAGCAACTAAAGCAAACTACTTAGCACCAACGTTCCCTCTAAGCCGAAGGGTAAGCTGCGCGGAAATTTCAAAGTCTGCGCAGAGGCTGCGCGGACCGATCAAATATTAATTGAGCAACTGTCTTGTAGTGCGCGCCAACCCGGAATGAGTGCGCGGGGGCTTCACAACTGCTGCGCGGCCGCGCACGCGCGCAGCTTAGAGGAAACGTTGCTTAGCACTCACCCAATTTGCGTCGTCATACGGAGAAAGAGTAGGTATACACTCATATTACCTTCGGACATTTTTTTTATAGGACAAGTCACTAAACTAAGTCTTGGTCAATTGTTCCCTGGACAATCCTAGCACAAAATTTTAATTAATTCTTATTAATTTAAATTGTCTTAAATTTTAAATAAATTCAACATCTACGAATTCAAATAGTATTTGTCACGTTCGTACATAGAGGTAAATGCGACACATTTTCCATATTTTCTTTTTTAAGGGCACATTTCCCTTTTAAATCATTTTTATTTGGTGTACCGCGGTACTATTCCCATTCACAAGTGCGCCGTGAAGTCAAAAAGTTTGGCAGACACTGGTATACATATATATATATTATTGAAAAATTTCCTCGGAGTCAGAGTCGTTAATTATTTTTAAGCTGGAGTCGGAGTCGTCTTTTTTTACACGACTCCACAGCCCCGGGTTAAACAAATGTTTTCTGTATTGATTTTACTTTCAGGATCGATTCATTTCTCCCGCGCGTGTATCACATTCACAAGTGACAACAAAAGTTCGCGGTCATTTCGGGGGTCGAATGCTCGTTTAATTGAAGTGGCAGCGACCCGCACGCGCGCCGTGAGACGTCCGCGGCTGCATTAGATCATCGTGCAATCAATCCATAACGTAAATATGAGAAATTGGGAATCCATTGGAGATAGCCGCGCGTATGGAATAATAACGAACCACGCGAACGTGATCTGCACGTAAATTATAGCGCAGCGGCAGCAACTAGTGCGGCGATAGACAAATTTTGCAATATCGCCTAAAACGAATGGAAGAAAATCACGAAAGAAAACTGCACACTCAGACTGTATTATGAATACATGAGCGAAGTAAAATTGTATTTTTTTTTAATGCGGCTTAGCTTTGGAACATAATACGTATATACTGTGACAGGCCCTTTTCCCCGCGTGAAAAGTTGTAGGAAAATTAGCTTTCCTGTAGGTTCACCTAAGATGGAATAGAGGAGAAAGGGTAGTTCTAAAGTTTGCAAAGATCAAAATCCGTTACACAAAGGACAAGGTTTATTAAGAACAAAATATTGTAACAGAGCAATACAAATTAACACTTACACATAATCTTACACATTTCGCAATTAATTAAATAAAGTGAAATGACAACAAAAAATAATCTTAAGGTTCCATTAAGATTAACTCACAAGGTATATAACATTGAATTTATTTCACCACCGCGTGTTTACTCGTAAGGAATCGATTATTGAAAGTTAAATTATTTACATTTATGACTAATTCTTAAGCGTCTAATAAGATGAATAGCTGCTGCCCACGTGGTCTGGCATGTCTTAAAATTAAATGAATTACTTCCACGACCCACTTGTCGATCCCAACACCCCTTCGGACGCCACTGGTCCGGCAATAGATTTAGCCCTCTCGGGAAACAAATAGTTCTTACTACCTAACATAGAAAACAAAATAATTCTCACTGCTTAGTGACCTTACTCCCTAAAAATTCTTACAGCCTAAGTGAATCGCAAAGATTCCCGGCTTTACATGAGATCGTCAAGGGCGAATTAAAAAAAAAAAAACAGCTACTCAAATACGTATTATTCCCCCGCCGGGGGGGAGGATAAACAATAACAAAGAGACAATACGATGAGAAAATCCGCGATGGTGAAACGTATAACCTTAAACAAAACAGATAAACAAACACAGTATATGGGTTAGGCACAGATACACAATAAACAATGTATTAAAAAAAAATATATATAATAATATTTCAAATTAGTAAAGTATTTATAAATAAACTTCTTACGGATCCTGGGGACCTCTCCAGATCGACGCCGACGTAATTGGAGATAGTGATATTTAGTTTAAATTAATTATATTGACGATAAATTCTCACCAAGTTTGTATTACTATCGGCGTGACCTGAGAGGCCCCCAGCGATTCCTCAAGACCTGCGGCTGTTGGTGTCCCAAAAAGAAGTGGCCGAATAATCTATTTTAAAATCAATAGTTGGCAACTAAACGGGGCAGGAGAAAAGAGGGGGGCGGGCGAATTATTGTGTTTTTAAGGGAGGGGGTAGCGTCCCGCATCAAAACATCCGTGAGGTGGCTCCTTCGAGCGCTTAATACTTGAACTATGTCTAAATACCATTTCCAAGAAATTACTTCATGTTCCTAAATTTTAGAAAGCGGGCACGGTTCCCAGATGTTATTCTGCTTATTTGCCGTTGGTCGCTTCGATTTGAAAAAATAATTTAGTCGTACAACCTACCGCCACTAAGTTGAGCGGTGACCACTTTATAAAATATTTTGGCCAAAGTAGATAAAAATATTATACGCGATTTTACGAATTGATTGCGAGCTGCCCTTAGGAGGCGGGCAAGGAGGTCAAGGCACCTACAAAATGAAGTAGTGTCAACTGGCAGAAGGCGATACATAAAAAAAACATTGTTTTGAGATAACCGTTATTTTCGATTATCATAAAATTTTAACAAATATCTGGGCTGTGGATTCGTTAAAAAATAAGACGACTCCAGGTATAAACACGACTTTATTATTTATTTTTTTAGGCTTAGTAGCATGCAGTGGCGCCACTTTTGGCCCCAGCAATTTGAATACACATTTTCTTAGGCGGATTTGTTTTTTTTATTACGACTCCACAGCCTTGGTTATTATTAATGAAGATATAAAGGCAGGCTTTCTCCTGCCTATAATTTTCATACATTGTCTGTGTCAGATGGAAATGAATCTATATATAATATAATATACTGTTATTATAATCTATTTGACGAAATGATTTATGAATACCACATATTAACCACTTGAATACCAAGCGGACACAAGTGTCCGGAACATATGCAAGCGAACACGGGTGTCCAAGACATTTAAAAAATCAAATACTTTGATAATACTAAGCAATATTTTGATGAATATGTGAAGTGCTATCTATAATGAGTCAATATAGGCTTTTAAAATATCGAATTCGAGTGTATATTAGGCAAAATTATTTTTCTCAAAAACACGCATTATCTCTGGGACATATTAATGATTTATTTGCGCGGAATTCAAACGGTTAAAGGAACAAAATTCTACAGCAAATAGCAATGCGCCGAATATTTCGTAATTAAAAAAATCATACGAGATAATCTCGAGAGGAAAAGAGACATCATAAAAGGCCTCAACTTTTTATTTTACAAAAAATAATACTGACCTTACTGGGATTTGAACCCAGACCCGCCTGATCACTATGGTATACCTCTACAAATTAGATTAAAATATTTTACATAACTGCAATACAATTAAATAAGCTTATTAATCTTTAATACATACTTCAAAGGCCTAGTTACGCCCGCTCGACTACAAAATCGACACGATACACGAGATGGAATTTGAAATGAAAAATACAAATATTTGTACAGTTCCTATGTTTAGTTTGTTGAAAAATGAAAACATCTGTAACACTAATAACCAGATTCGCGAATTCGCTGCCCACCAATTTGATGAATCATTCAATCGTCAGATAAACCACCGGGATCCCGGTACCCAGAGTGACCAAGCGTCCCATTTTTAAGTAGTCTAACATTCTCTTCCAAATAGAGCTTAAAATGAACCGTTTTCTGAAGGACGGCAACCTAATTAACAATTCAAATTTGCAATAAATCATGAAATCAGTTGACTACATAATTAACTACCAGATTCAGAAGTATTTGGTGACTATTCACTTAATTCCGACCAAATTACAGCTCGAAATTTGGCAGTTTTCAAAAAGTGTTCATTAATAAATAAAAACTATGGAGAAATATTCGTTTTCTTGAATACACACATTATCAGGGCTGTGGAGTCGCAAGAAAAAAAGACGACTCCGACTCCAGCTTTAAATTAATTGATGACTCCGACCAAAATACCGCGACTCCGACTCCACAGCCCTGCACATTATTATAATAACTAAAAATAAGTGGATGTTCCGTTTTATACAACTCGATGTCGCACCGTTTAAAGATTTTTATCATAATATTTTTTTTGTATTTATACTGTTATGAATTACCCAGCCAGTGTTTCATTAAAATTTCCGGAATTACAAAGTGTTCATCTGTAGAAAAAGTTTGTGAAACCCTGCCCGACAGCATATCTGTGTATATTTTTTTAAAATGTAAAATTTGTGTAAATTTTTTGACCCAATGTTAATTGGCAGACAAAACACCTTGTCGCATTTTGGATACTAAAGTAATCTAATTGATAAGGATCCATTTTTTTTATTATTATTTAAATAAACGCAGTCAACGTAAACCTACTTATACGGCGCTGATAATATTGTATATAATATTTGTTGAAAAATAATAAATACATATCGTAAGTATGGTCGAATACAACAATTATAAATACCTACGTGCTGAAGCTTCTTGGAGAATAATAAACATTTTTTAATGTGCTGGAATTAATTACATACGTGATGCTGTGTATTGAAACAAAAAAAAACAAACTAAACATCCATTGATACGTGTGAAGACAATAACATTTACAATAACTTAAAACTAGTGTTCACATTTTATTCTTTCCTTCATTCAAAACAAGATGCGGTCATTCCTATAATTAAAAAAATCCTAGCAACCAATGCAAGTACATACATGCTTAATGTTATTTAAAATCATCACAAAAAAATATAAACATACATTTAAAAGAATGCCACGATTTGAAGTATGTACATACCTATACAACAACAAGATGATGAGTTATCACGATTTTTCATCCAACAAAAAAATAGCTCAACAAAATATCCATAGATAACGAATGGATTATTATTGTTGATGGTTTTTTGTATGCACAACGGCAACAAAGCAAAACTGACATTCATTTGCCGCAAATAGTGGACGATTGCATCGCGATAAATTTTTACCATCAGCAATAAATAATAATCGACACACTGTTATGAAAGTGACAGTTGTAAAAAGAAAAAAAACTAATGCGGACGTTACACGAACTTCTGTCATTATCTTCTGATAAAATGGTCAGATTGTGTGGCGACAAATTACAATTCGCATGCAATAACTGAACAACGTAACGACAAAAAGTTATTTTATTTTATAACATTAATTTATTTATTATGACCATCATTGACCATGTAAGTCTAGGGTCACTAAAAAAGTACGATAATTAAACCAACTTTTTTAATTTAAGATTTCGACTGAAGCTGCTTGGTGGAATTTCAATATTAAATTTGAACGATTCAAATTCAACGTTTATTAAGTATAACTTACTCAACGTAAATAATGAAAAATAGAAAAAAAAAACTGAATATTATTTTGGTTTTAGCAGCCCACGATAGAACCAAAGCCGCCCCTTGTCAATCAATTATGAAGAAAGAAATTCAATATTACCATTACGCGTTGATTCTTAATACAATAAGTTGGAATAATAAAACCGGTTCTGATCTCGCGTAAAGCCATTACAAATTTATAAATAAATAATTTAATTAATAATGGCGTCTCCTTCTATGATGCTACGTAAGAAAATTTATATTTACATTTTTAAACGTGCTGTTTTATGTTACTTAACTTATTCATAGTTATTTAACTATTATAAAGATGAATGTTTCGCGATATTTTATGGGACATTAATTGGTTATAATTGTAAAACGAGAGATATGAGGTTTCTTATCAAAATCGTTAAAACCACAACAAACAGCTGTCAAAATAATCAGGTGAAAAATGTCGTGCGAAACGTCAAAAAATCGTGGCATTTTTTTTATTCCAATATTTGTTTATGATGTTTTTAAATAATCACTGTGCAGAAAACAGTCATGTCATAACGTAAAATACCAAAAACAAATCGTAGAATATCGACTGAAAAGGCAGATACTGAATTATTTTGTCACAGAATAATCAATGACAAAATTGTACGCTTCCATATTGATTGAAAACAATTCTGTGATTATTCCATATTCAAAAAAATGCCATTCCCACTTTTTTACGATTCTCCGAAAGTTCAAAACAACATCGAACATTTGCGAATCCAAAACAGCGTATACGACACGAATCAACACAAGGTTATCAAGAGGAAGATTTTTTTTTCGGAATAATTTCAAATACTCAATAATTTTAATGTATCTAATTGATAATGAGAATGTTTGTTTAGTTTTTAGATAATTTTGTTTGTGATTAATATGACGTCAGAATGAAATTTTTAATTGTTTTGATGATCTGTTGATATGCTTTATTCGTGTCGCATAGGCTTTTTTGCATTGCATTCCCGTTCAGTTGAGATCGATAGAATTGTACTCACTGCCAGTGGAAGCCACCCGTAATGCCCTCTCTGAGACGGTCCTTGAGCGAACGCTGCCTCGCGGGCCCGGCGCCAGGAGGCAGCATCGCCTGCCCGGCCGGTATAGTAGGCAGCATCGTCGGTAAAGTCGACGAATCCACCTGAGAGCCGTCCGTCGATAATGCAGATTCCTGCGTGCGCTGCGGGGCGGACATGTTAATACGCCGGTATGCTTCGACACTCCGAACCGATCACTTTTTCACCACAAAAACACATCACACAAACGATTTTCCATTTAAATCACAACACCAGCCTGGAATTAACGATATCGTTCACCTGTAAAACAAACAACACAATTAGTAAACGGCTCTGACAGAGAAATAAACGCGAAAAAAACAAACCAAGTAGCCGGTCGGATCGCTCATTCGATCTTATCACAATATTTTTTGCAGACCGAATTAACATTGTTTGATAACATTTATTATCATATGATAACACCGAATTCTTTGTGATACATAATTAACGTTATCGCAATGGTAATCCCCAAAGAGTAGTTACTTATCAGCGATTTTTTCTACATTTTAAAAGTGACCCAGTAAAACGTCAAATAATTAACATCAGACGACCGCTCGACGGTCACGTTTGAACAATAAATGTTTCGCTTCGCACCTTAAACGAAGACATTCCTCACAATATACATCAAACACTCGTAAAATATGCATGTATCCATTTAATGCGCTATTCATTAGAACACAATAGCGGAACGTAAAAATAACATATCGCTGCCGTAGCCAATCGGTGATACACAGTCCGAGAACTCGGCAATCATTTTCACATACGCTAACATTATTAACGCTTTAATTTGGCAAATTACACTCATGAATCAACTGAACTGTTACTCGTAATCTTCATGGACCCGGCTGTCGTGAGTTATCATTAATTGGTTGTTTTTTATTACGACTACTGCGCGGTTCGCGGGCAAACTAAAGATTGATACTTCGCAGACTTCGAAGCGCTGCCAGAAGTGTTGATAAAGAAATAAAAAGAAAACAAACTGAAATGTTAATCGCACACACTGGCGTGGTTAAAAATAAAGCAAGTCTGGTATTAAAACGGCAGACAAGTGAAGCGCACGATTAAATGGGACAATAATAATTGAAAGTAAACTGGGCAAGTGCTCGCTGACAGTAGATCGGTTTGCCTACGCGAGAGTCGTTCGCTACAATCAATAGTGAGAAAAAACACATCACAACAGCTGATTAAAAAATAACATCGCCGACTCGCGTCGAATATTAAAAAACTTATAATGGCTAGCCGGTTTCCCTATGGGAAAATATGAATAATTAATGCATTCAGACAGCGTAGGAATGTAAATTGTCAGATAAAATCGTGCTTGCATCATACAAAGTTTCGAACTAATATTTAATTCATCGTTCATATTAAATTTATAATAGGTTTCAAAGCAACTTTTTTATACGATTTCTGACATTTCAAAATTATACTTCCTTATCTGATGGAAACTTGTTTACCTGTTTTTTTTATAGTATTATAAATAATATATTATTGGCACTTGATATAATTATTATACTTGCATGTGATTTTGACAAAACAATAATCATTTTGTTATTATGAGTTTGAATTTAGATATTATGCTATATAGATACATATAACATTATTATCTATGATTATTTAACCTTTCTGCCAAGGAAAGTTGCGATTTGTTTTTCTTGGATTCAGGTTATCTTATAGACATAAAACTTATGAAGGTACCTATCTAAAATTAGATAAAGTCATTTTTAATTCATAATACATCATTATTGATCAGCTAATAATGTAGTTTTAATGATTTCATTTCAGTGTACAGCGTACATAATGTTATGCATTGTGGTATTGACATTTATTTCATTATTCGACCATAATAGAGCACATAGCTGTTTTTTTTTAAATTTATAGTAGGGAGCAACGGAATTTGCAATGCATGGCTTGTCATATTATTATTATACTTTCCATAGATATCTCATAAAATCATTGCTGTCAACGTAAGAGGATTATTCTGCTGCGGTTGAGATTTTTATCTCATACATCAATATATTTATTATGAGGTACCTATCGTGTCATTTTTTTTTTTAAATGTATCTGTATTAATAATTTATAAATGTGTCAGTAAAATTTGATATAGTATGTTCAAAAGTACCCAACACTTCTACATACGCGAATTGTGTGAAGAAGTGGAAAGAAAAAAATGTTTTTTTGTTCTTTTTGAAGTTTAAAACTAAATATATCTAGATGTGTTAAATACAATGTCACCTATTAAGTATTTTTACTCCGCGATACTATTTTTGAATGTTGACTGAGCCAATTAGAACATTCTTGCTCTTTTTTGACATAGTTTAGTTTTTTTCGTATTATTAGTAAACATGAAGCGTATGAATGAATTGAATATTTAAATATGAAAAAACGAGTCACTATAGGTCAATAAACTTTATTTGAAATCGTCTCCGCTGAATTAGATGGTGGATCTGTCACTGCAAGTAATCGTAGCAAATGGAAATGGACATTTCAGAGCAGTTGAAGAAGTTGGTATCTAAATGAAAGCCT
Organism: Himalopsyche tibetana; assembly: GCA_030503985.1. Lineage (NCBI taxonomy): Eukaryota > Metazoa > Arthropoda > Insecta > Trichoptera > Rhyacophilidae > Himalopsyche > Himalopsyche tibetana. The sequence continues at coordinate 512,584 of JAPJYX010000052.1, read as the reverse complement.
CATAATAAGTTGATTCTTTCTAAATATTTATAAAAAAAATACGTTCGAAGACGCATATTGAGTATTTTTCAAAAAGTGTATCTAGTGACAGAGGGTTAAAATTATCCATCAGTTTCATCTTTTATTCTTTGGTATTTCCTAGCCTGAGCAATTTCACAAATGTCCTCTTAGCTTATTGCAAGCCTTGGCATCGTTCAGCCGTTTTGAAGAGAGCCAGCTTGGTTTAATTAGAAAACAAACAACATTATAACTGTCAGCATTATATGTATACCAACTTCACTTGAGCATCATGTTAATATTTTGGGTATATGAACTGGTTAAATAGACACTATATCACGCACGGATGAGTGGAAGTGTCCGAAAACCTCACATTTTCTTCTTGTAAAGGAAAACGGAGTGCTGGAAGACGGTGACTGAGCTGGATATATTAGGTGTCACAAGAGTAACGATTGGAATAGAAAGGTGAAGATCTGACCGGAGTAAATGATGCTGATTGGGGTAGTCAACATTCACTCCAGCCCAAGACAAGAATAATAAATAGTGCCTTCTGGCCAATTCTGTAAATTTATGTAAATTCGTAAATTCCTGACATATTCTGACCGTAAATTTCTGTTTTCGGACAAAGATTCCCCGTCAATGTTAGTTGTTTAGAGAAGAAAATGTCCCCCCCCCCCTTGAACTAGTGTATTGGCGAGAGCCAAAATTACAAAATTACAGACTACATCCAAATCTGCACTATCATTAAATTGATATGGTATCACCAAGCAGATCTGTCCTAAAGAATGTTAGAACGAAATCATTAGGCAGGCTGTTGATCCGTTGGTAGGACATGATGTCGTGAGGAATGAGTCCATCATGAGGCATATTAATAAAGAAGAAAGGAAAGTTATACTGGCGAGATCATTTTTTAAAACGCTAGTGACCTATAGCTTATGCCGTTCTCAAAAATCTGGCTTGCCTTGCTTGTTGACATGTGAAATGAGTCACTTAGGTGACAAGCGAAAATTTTAAGGCGATTGCCCTCACTGTTTCGATATTACGTATTTGTTCAATTCATTTACTTTATCTGCTATGGACAAAGCAATTTTACGTTATGAAAATAATGAATCAGGACTCAATTCTAATAAGATTATTTGCCAATCATTTTGCTTTATTACTCTGCGTCACATAATATTGACAGATCGCACGATGACTTGCAAAGATTCTTATATTATCATGGAAGCGAATTAGGTTTTTGTATTTTGGGACTCGAGACTTTTATTTCCCCTTCAATAAAATTATAATTTTATTAAAATCAAATATTTGCATGTATGTATATATGTATTACATACACTCGGCGCCTTTTGAATGTACGCACTAGTAAAAATCGCGTTTTTTTGATGCAATGTTTAATAATTAATATTTTTCTTATGTAATGGATATCTGCAATGCTTACGGCTAATTTTTACTAAGAAAGGATGATAGCGGTACATTTAATGAAAAAATATCAATGAAGCCGCCATCAGGAGTAAATTTATGACCGTAACTTCACAATATAGCTTTTAGACCTTTTTTGTCCTATTGATACATTGGTATCTTTGTGAAATAGTGAAAAAACATCTGATAGGAATAATAATTATAAACCCAAACATATGTTTTTTTTTATCAGATCCCTTTTATATATGCAAACTTAATTTTGTTAAAACCACGTTTTGTGACGTCCCAAACATATCGTGTCCGTTTTTCTTGGGGCTTATATCTGCTTTCATTCAATACACATCAGTCCTTTTGAGGATTTCTTAACCACAAGAATTGTTTTTTTCAAAATTAAATTGTACATGTTATTTTTTTTTAAACCATGTCCGCTCCCAATGTGGAGTATATGGACTCCTAATGGAGTTTATCTCAACAGAATTGTTTCTACGAGAACTGCTTGTTACTCAGTTGCTCAACCTCTCTTTTTGCAAAGAGAGTAGGGATAGAAGGATAGGGCTAGGACAGGATTAGTGGTAAGCTAATCGCTCTCGATACGCCCCGTTCATAGGATAGGATGGGTGAAAGGGGGGAATTCAAGACATCACATACATGCCTTTGAACAGAAATTCATAAATCGATTGAAAAATCAATTTATAAAAACTGTCCGTACCGGGATTTGAACCTGGGCCCTCCGTAGCCGAAGCCAACAACGTTGACCACTCGACCACACAGGCGGCAAATCCATGTTATTAGCACATTATAAATTACAGTCACAATTCCCGAGACATTTTCCAAAAAAGTCCCGGGACTTAAAACAGCAAAAAACCCGACAAGTCCCGGGACGTCTCGACACAGAATCCCTAACGTGTACTGCCTGATTACTTTGTGTGTGAAATTATTTAAAAAGAGTAAATAAGTGGACCAGATGACAAAGCTTTATTTGAACTGTAAACATGATAAAAAAAATAAGTTCACTTGCATCTTTGCGGGGGGCATTCATATTTGCAGCCAGGCCACTGAGGATATTTTATCCATTATTCATCTCGTAATATCGCGCTAAATTTATCCTGTGCACATTCCAGCGTCTTCTGAATTTTTGTTGAAGTATTAAACAATGAGTTAAGCGTCGTGGAATTCTACCCACTCTAATAAAAGTCTTCCCACTCGACCGACATGATAGTCTATTAATAATTAAGTACTTTATCGAATAAAGCGCAGAGGTTGAAAGTCAGGTAAATTTTATTTAATTTTTACAGTTTGTAAAGTGCTTTAAGCCATTTGTTGACAAGCGTACTGTAACGTTTTTAATGTTGTCACAATTTTTTGACAGCTCTTTTTGTCAATCTTTATTATTTGTATATTTTAAATCATTTCCTTTTTCGCACTTCGGACTTATGAATTCTAAATAATGTACTGTCAATAGAAGGTATTTGTTGAGGTCTTATTCAGTAGATTCGCCCCCCTTTTCAGGAAAGATAAAGATAGAACAAGTGCCGGAGATACGCATAGGCGCAGAAAGCTACCGCATGTAGTGACAAAAGTCCTGATGGTTTTAATGTTCGACACGTTTTCAAGTACCTAGTAAAAAAACAAGTAAATCGCGTTGAAAAAAATAACCATGCCATACAATTTCAAAATGGAACAGGTCGGCAAACAAAATGGCGTCAGCTCAAATCATTTTACCTGTATCTAGTATGTTGTAACACAACGGATGTCAAGAAAATGCATTTTATTTAGCTTAACAATTTTACTTCCGGCATGTAACCTAGTTTATTTCAAACGTCGATAAAGGTCTTTTAAAATGCTGTTCGTTTTAAGTAAAATATTTATATTTTTATGTCAGTGAAACTTACTGCGATGTGAAAAAAATATCAGCTATTTTTCATACCGGTGGTCAGGGCCGGCGCTACCATACAGGCGAAATAGGCAATCGCCTAGGGCGCAAATCATTAAGGGGCGCATAAATTGAGAAATCAAATTATTTTTTATATTCTAATAACAAATAGGCAGGTTGAGCGACTGACTAACAAACAGTTCTCGTAAAAAACTTCTTTTGAGATACCTCCATTAGGAGGGCATATGATTCACATTAAGAGTGGACATGCATATAAAAAAAAATATTCCACAGTATGTTAAAAAGGGGGCGCGCCAATAACCGTTGCCTAGGGCGCCAAATTGCCTCGCGACGGTACTGCCGGTGGTGAACTATCAAAGCCGACTATCTCTTGAATGATAAAAATATATCTGTACCCTTGAGGCAATCTGTCAATTTTTACCTATAATTATAATTTCATGCCCGCTCCAAGTGTGGAGCATTATGACCTTCTAATGAAAGTATCTCTACAGATTTTTTCTGTGAAAACTGTCTTTAGTCAGTTTATCAACCTCTCTTAATTTAGAAAAGAATAGGGATAAGAGAGATAAGGCCAGGACAAGACTAGTGGTACGCTAATCGCTCTTGTTACTCCTCGTTATTTTAGGATTGAAAGGATAAGAGCAGTGGCGGATTAAGTATATGAGAGGCCCCAGGTGGAATACAATTTGGAGGCCTGGTTTTTCGTATAACAATCTGAACAAAAGTACAACGGTTATATACTAGCAGCTATTTTTGAGGCCCCTAACATTCGAAGGTCCCAAGCACCCGATTCATATTTTATAGGGTAATCCGCCACTGGGTGGGAGGGAACTTTTAAACAGAACAAACATCCATGTCTTCGAACAGAAATCGATCGAAAAAATGCTTTTCCTACTGGATCTGGAACCTGTGAGATCCGTCACGGAAGACAGTGGTATTTACCACTGCACCATGGACTCGACTTTGCCAATTGACAATAAATTACCAATTTTCATTTTTTCTCATGTTCGCATGTTTAATTGATAAAATAAAATGTTTAAAATATGAGTTTTATTACAAAATATCACCAAAATAAAACGTTATTCTTTTCTTTTCTGTGAATTGTTCTTAATGGATATAATGTATGTATTATGCCTATGAGGAACAAATTTACATATTGCTGAAGTTAGTGCGAACCCATTCAGATTAAAAATACATCAAATTTAATGTTTCATTGTTCAAAACAATTCCTTTGTATAGCGCTAATTTTTCCTTACGGTCTGTTGACAATGTTAACGATATTGAAAAAACTAAAATACTCAAATAATGAGAATAATACAGGACCGTGGATTCGTGTAAAAAAAGACGACTCCAAATCCAGCTTTAAAATAAAACACGACTTCGACTCCGAGGATTTTTTTTGAATAATTTAATTTTAACTTACATATACATATTCCATCAGATCATCTTTAGTCAGGCAAGCATGCAATGTCAACATTTTGGACTATTTTGTTTGAATACAGATATATTTTTCAAACAATTTTCGAGCCGCTCATTTTTCACGACTCCGGCCAAAATACCGTGACTCCACGACTCCGACTCCACAGCCGTGGGATCACAGTCACTTTCAATGGCGGATTACCTCATAAGTCAGGGGTTACCAAATTCGTCGGTGAGCTAAAAAAAAACGAGTTTCGTTTTTCGAACATTTATAATAATGCGTTTTTCGGAAGGAGTCATTCACAGAGACGGTTGAAGGTTGCTAGAAAGAATTCAGGTATATGTGTCAATTTTGTTCCTATAGGCCAGGGGTTACCAACCCCGTCGACCGATTTCGGTGCGCCCGCCAACTAATTTGGGCAAATCGTTAAATTCCTGGGATTTTGGATTTCAAAATTCTTGGAAGAGCTACAAAAAAAACACAATTCACAATTCCTGGGTTATAAATATCCTTCAAAAAATGTGGTGCCCGCCGCCTTACAATATTTTAGAATGCTCTCTAGGGTCCAAAAAGGTTGGTAACCCCTGCTATGGGCGATAGAAATTTGGCCGCCTCCCCAGATTTACCGCCACATGCGGCCGCCTGTACGTAGCGCCAGCACTGGCTTGGAAAATAAACGGTTAAAAAGTCGTATGTCAAGTTCATTGTGTTTCCATTTTGAGTTACTCGAGTATGAATCTCATACATATTCGACAAGCAAACTTGTCACCTAGTAAGGTTAACTACATTCCACTCACTTGACTAGCGAAAATAATATGTTTGTCAAGTGCTCTACTGCAGTGTTTCGAAAATGGGGGTCCGTGGGCTCTGTCAAGGAATCCTCGAGTTGCCGCACGTTAATTTAATTATTCATTTAAGGCATCCGGTATCCAACACGAATAAGTCATGTTTTTGTCAAAGTATAACTTTTTCAGCAAACTCCTTTGCAAATTCTGGTGGAGAAGTTTAGTACTTACAATCGGTGGCGAATTAACCACATGGGAGGCCACAAGCGCAATGAAATTAACACGAGAATTTTCTGTAGTTTTCAAGATTCAAACAATTTAGGAGATTTGAAAAGACATCAAAATTTATTTTATATCCAGACACACTGTCAGCAGATATACCTCAATTTGGAGATTTTCCAGTGGCTTAATCTGGAAGACATTGAAATGCAATTTATCGAATTCCAATCGCGTTCGATATGTAAACAAAAAAATGTTGATTTGAGAAATGATTTGGAAATAATTGGAAGTGATCGATGAACGAAAGTGGAAATTATGAGAGCTCGGAACGTCATTCCAGAAATCTTTAGCGATTTAAAAAAAAAACTCAAAAAAGCACCTAGACCAGGCGTGGTGAACTTGCGGCCTTTCGGCTACTCTGGTGCGGCCTTCTGGCCAATTCTGTAATTCTTCAAATTGTTGTAAATTCGTTAATTCCCGAGATATCCGATCTCAAAATCCTAAAGAAGACCTAAAAAATTCCCTAGTCAATATTTACTGCGGCCTCATGTCAAATCAGAAAAAATGAATGCGGCCTTTAGAGAAGAAAAGGCTCCCCACCCCTGACCTAGACCCTTGCTTTTTTGGATAAAAATATAAAGAAAAAACTATCGAATTTTTAAAAAATATTTATCCTGCAATCACACCCATCCATTATATATTATAAAGATATTTTTTTATTTAAAAGTAGAAAATCATGCAGTTAAGGGCAATGTTCCCTCTAATTTTCCGAAGGTTATGTGCGTACTTTGAAAGGAAATTCAATTTTTTGTGCGCCACATAACAGTATTTAGACATTCTTAACTAAATGGTTATTTTTTATAGTGACAATAATTAACAACACTATATAATGACAATTAGTTTATTCTGGTGATAATATAGTTGGAGTCACTTTTGTGCGCTCTGTTCTAATGCATGTGCACAGCTTAGAGAGACTAGACAGCTTAGAAACACTTGTTAAGGGTAAACGTTTTCCATTCTTTGTGACAATTAAATTTGACAATTTAAAACAGGATAAAGTTTATATAATATGTTTTAACTTCCTACCCTTATCCATTCCATTGCAAGAGAGAAGAGCGATAAACTAAATTCCAATCCTGTCAGTAAGGACCCTAATGTTATACATCGAATTCGATAACTATGTCAATTGCTTCACCGTATTCCTTGTTGTGCCAAAATAGGACGATCCTTGACCCTGCAGTGCCCCCCGCAGCGAGGAACCAGCGGGCCACAACAACGCGCGACCTTTCCTAAAGGCTTTTGAGGTGAGGTTAACGAATAAGGTAAGAGAATAACGGATAACGGATCTGCCCTAACGACAGCGATTTAACGACCACCCTGGACGAGGGTCGGCGGCAAAAATGGAATATTTCTGCGACTAAAATGTTCGCCATTTCAGTAACCGACCTCACAAAAGCTATCCTAGAAATACTTATGGAGTAAGTAGTTACATATGGACTGTGTAAAGGAAGAAGGACGAAGCCTACAGTTTTTTTTCGATAGTCACAATTAGGGTATCCAATCCAGGAGCCTTTTTCCAATCCCGGGATTTCGGGATTGGGGTTTGCTCACCGAGGAATTTGAAATACTCAATCAGCTATACTTTTTCCCGGATTATCTCCAAGCCTCGTTTTTTTTTAGCTCACCGAGGAATTTGAAATTCTTGATTCGGTATACTTTTTCCCAGATTGTCACAGAACCTCTTTTTTTTTTTTTAAGCTCACCGATGAATTTGAAATCCTCGATTTGGTATACTTTTTCCCAGTTTGTCACAGAACCTCTTTTTTTTAGCTCACCGAGGAATCTGAAATTTTCGATTTGCCAATTTCGTGTCAATCCCGGGATTGGATGCCCTAGTAACAATGTATCAAACTTGATACACGTTCTATCAAAAGGATGTAAGCTGCAAATGCAGAATTAGTATCTAAATTTAACTTTTAATTTGAAAAAAGTTGGACCTGTCAAAATTTCAAACAGTAAGTATAATAGACTCCTAAAAAAGGTTATATTATATTAAGTTTATGTCAATTAAACACCAGTTTACAACTCTTCGTGCATTTCAAGTATGTGTATATTTATTACATAATTTGCCTATGGCCCAAAATCATTACAATAGGTTTTTTGCGACTCCTGTAAATCTTGGTATGCGTGGGTTACGTTCTTTTTCCTTTCAACAGTCGATATATGTTTTTTTTAAATTACTCAATACTTACTAAGTTGCTTATTTGCCTCTCTATTTGACTCTTTAAGCCTGCGTACTTTTGTAAATTAACATTTTTGCTATGTATTTTTCTCCTGGTCATTTTCAAGGATTTATTTTTATTTTTAGTTTCTTAGCTAGATTTCTAGCTTAATTTATTCAAGCATTTTAGTTGTCAGTTATAAAAAATAGCAAAACGAAATCTCGTAAGACTATTGATAAGCGAAATGAGAAATATTCAAAAAAAACGGTCAATTGCGATAAATTTGGGACGGGACCATAATATTAGACGAGGAAATCGGTGAATCAGGGAACAATCAACGCGAGATTATTTAACATTGTTCTTACATAGGTGCTTTGCCGAGACTATGATTTAAAAAAAAAAAAAAAAAAAAACGCCTGTGTGGTCGAGTGGTCAACGTCGTTGGCTTCGGTTACGTATGTCCTGGGTTCCAATCCCGGTACGGACAGTTTTATAAATTGATTTTTCAATCGATTTATGAATTTCTGTTCGAAGGCATGGATGTATGTGATGTCTTGAATTCCCTCCTCCCACCCATCGGTATTGAACGGGGCGTATTTAGAGCGATTAACTAACCACTAGTCCTGTCGTAGCCCTATCCTTCTATTCCTACTCTCTTTGGAAAAAGAGAGGTTGGGCAAATGAGTAACAAGCATTAATTAAGTATTTCGACTGAGGGTGCTTGATGGAATTTCAATATCAAATTTGAATTGTTTGAATGTTGTACTTTGCCATGAGTTTTGTCGCTAACGACCCGGGTTTCGCCTTTCGGCATCTTTACGAGTTTCGGAGTAACAAGCAGTTCTCGTAGAAACACATATGTTGAGATAAACTCCATTAAGAGTCCATATTCTCCACATTGGGAGCGGACATGGTAAAAAAAATGAAAAATAAACGATCCATGCGGGAAAACGAATAATGCGAGAACGGCAGATCAGATTTCCACTGTACTCACAGAGAAAAAAATGCTAGATAAAAACGCGCAACAATACTTGAAACTTTGATTCATCGATTGGATTGTCATTTAATTCGTGGAACCCTATCTAAAGCAGCGATTACAAAAAAATATTTATTATCAACTAATTTGCCTCCAAGCAAACGTCAGAAACTTGATTAAAGTATTTTCGCTCGCCTGTTTACCGAAAAAAATATTATTTTTATAAACACTATCATATATGCGTATAAAAACGTAATTACATTATTCACGTCATTAGTTACAATAACATAAACCAAAAAATAATAAACAAATAATTATTAGTTAATAATTCTTGTAAAACTAAATCAATTGCTACGTATTAGTCAGCTCATAAATGAAAGAAAGGCCCCCCCATATTTCTCAATGGAAATGGAAGGGGTGCTTCGTTTTATCGATGAGAGTGGTAGAAAATCTTTTTAAAAATGGTAGCAATGAAGACTGAATAAGTAAATTACACAAAACATTATTCAGCATGTGTATTTTAATTAAGAAAAAATAATACTATTCACCACTACTTGATTATATACGGAAACTTTTATGAGGAACTAGACATGAATCGCTTTCATCGCTAGAAATGTCTCGACACGTCTAGGTCTAATCATTAGATCTAGACGTGTCAAGAAAATTAGACTCTAATACAGTGGTTTCCAACCTTTATGTTACTGCGCCTCCCTTTGAAGAAGAAAAATATCTTTTCGCCTCGCCATCATTTATTTCGTATAGTAATAAAGAAACGTTTTAAAGGGTAAATAAATATTTTGGACTGTTCGCGCCTCCCAGGTTGGAAATCGCTGCTCTAATGTGTTAGGATCCAACAAAACCTTTTGCTTGTTATTACTGTCTTGTGCATTCGACTTTCTTGTTATTATAAAATCTGTTATCCCCTTCTGATTTTTTTTCTGGGTATCGTTTTAGAGAAAATAATTAGTGTATCAATACAAAATACCAGCTATTTTTAGTGGACCGTGTTATTTTAAAATCGTGTCAAACAGAATTAAGTGTGTGTAGGAATGTTGGGTCTAGGGCTTCCAATTAACCGGACTTAAACACTAACCGGTTTTCGGTTTTTTTCTGACAACTAAACCGGGTAGTCGGTTTTAATCGAAATATCGTGTATATTGATTAGGTAGGCATGCAAAAAAATCGTAGAAATTTTTGAATATTTAGCATATCAGCTAATACTCCAATTTCAAACAAAAAAAAGATATTTATCTTAATAGGACTCTAGTTACCAACCTGTTCGCCATGGCAATGTAACAACAATAGAACTTGAAACATTCAACTAGAACACAGAAGGTAATATATGTAACAATTACTATAACATGTGAACAAAATATTTTATGGTAAAAAAATATACGTCAAATAAAAAAATAGAGCTTGATTATAAAATCATGGACAGCTCTGAGGCAGAAGTAGATTATTCTACAAAATGAAAATATATATGTATGTTTTTTGTATTTTGTGATTTGTTACCTATAGGTATTACGCAGTAAATTCATTGTAAAACATTTTTCTTTTTGTAAAAAAACAATGAAAAACAAGAAATGAGAATTTTTGATAAAACGGGATTAACCGAGTGAAATAAACCGGTTTTCGGTTTTTTTCAAAACACGCGATAAACCGGTTAACCGGTTTCGGTTTAAACCGGTTTGGAAGCCCTAGTCGGGTCTTACAGCGCAGCGGTTAGCGATGTGGGATTCCGTGCCGGATCTCACAGGCTCGATTCCCAGTACGAACAGCATTTTTTAGGTCGATTTCTGTTCGTAGGCATGTGATGTCTGAAAAATTCCTTCTCACCCTTCCGATCCTTCAATAACTGGGCGCATCGAAAGCGATTAGTTAACCAATAGTACTGTCATGGTCTTGTCCTTCTATCGCCACTACCCTCGTTGAAAAAAAAGTTGAGCGACTGGGGTAGAATAAAGACAATTAAACGATCACGAATTGAATGTAAAGCTTTCGTATTATATCTAGTACTTTTACGAATTAACTATAAAATAGCCTGGTAGTCTAGTAAATTTCCCATTGTTGAAATCATATATGCGAAGATTCCTTTCAAAGATATTATTAGACCTAACAAATGATTATGGTTTATTTAATTGAAAATAATCCTCTACCATTTCAGTGGCGTAATTGTTAAATTTGAGCGCATACCAAAATATCAAAACATTTGAGAAAACCGTCAAGGATTTTCTATTATATGTACCAAAATGCTGTCATTTTTTCACTGAGCCGTCACTTACTTTCCTTGAGCCTTCGAGATGTAAAGTGAGCCAACTAGTAAAATGGTACAACTTTTTAGTACAATCACGTCTTTACTTGGTGTTTTGGTGGATTGAATATTTTTCTTTTACGAAGATACCACTGTTGCAATGTGTATTAACTGAGGTTACTTCACTTTTCCCACGAATTGCACTTTTTATTGAAAGTATTGCTTACTCGTAACACAATCTAAGTGCGGTGGATAGAACGAATTTTAGTAAGCCAATTCAAGTCAGGAATACGGAGATAAGAGAGCGGACTAACCAGCCTCTTATCACGTTCAAAATAAAGAAACGGCGGTGGACCTGGCTTGGACACGTGTTGAGGATGCCTGAAGAGAGCCTGAACCCTGCCGGTCTCTTCTACCGCCCGGATGGATCCCGGCGTCGTGGAAGGCCACTGATGACCATCCACAGGATGTACTCGGCGAAGTTACGGGACGCTGGGATGACCTGGGAGGAGGCGAGGAGACTGGCTGGAGATAGAGAATTGTGGAGGAGCTTCGTGGTGACCATATGCTCCGTATAGGGAGCGGATATGGATTAAAAAAAAAAAAAAATCTTGAGGAGCATAATAAATTCTGAGGGACTCTTAAAAAAATAGTTGAAAAAGTTTTGTTTCAATGTTGGACGCCACTGATTCATGTTTTTGATTTCATTTAAGAGAATTACGTGGGCTGTATTATATTCGGTCTTGTTATTTAACTTTTTGTAAAACCTAAAAAATGCTACTTATGGATTATGTTTGCATGACCTTTAGAAGAACAAATGGGTGTGCCCATAGCAGTCTTTATAGCTTTGGTGTGCCCCAACAAAAGATCTTTCAGATGTGTTCTTCTCTCCTCTTTCTTCATCTTTGGTCACATTTATTTATTAATTTACACAGGACATCAACAACATATTAAATATAAAAATCATTAAAAATTGTCAACTGAGTAAGCTCCGAAAAAGCCCAATATACATAAATAATAGTTGTATTCACGTCCACGGGTAATATGTGTTGATCTAGTGGCGGATTAAGCACACGAGAAGCCCCAGGCGCAATATGATTTGGAGGGCCCTGTTTTTCGGATAACACAGTATCGTCAGAAAATTCCATGTCAAAGAATAAAAATGTCATAAAATTTCAACAATGTTAGGCCATATGCTCTACATCAGTGGTTCCCAACCTTTATGTTTCTACGCCTCCATTTGAAGAAAAAATATCTTCGCGCCTCCCCATTCTTTATTTCGTTATCCCGCCTGTGTGGTCGAGTGGTCAACGTTGTTGGCTTCGGCAACAGAGGGCCCGGGTTTAAATCCCGGTACGAACAGTTTTATAAATTGATTTTTCAATCGATTTATGAATTTCTGTTCAAAGGCATGGATGTATGTGATGTCTTGAATTCCTCCCTTTCACCCATCCTATCCTATGAATGGGGCGTATCGAGAGCGATTAGCTTACCACTAATCCTGTCCTAGCCCTATCCTTCTATCCCTACTCTCTTTGGAAAAAGAGAGGTTGAGCAACTGAGTAACAAGCAGTTCTCGTAGAAACACTTCTGTTGAAATAAACTCCATTAGGAGTCCATATGCTCCACATTGGGAGCGGATATGGTTTAAAAAAAATAAAGACACGTTTTAAAGGGTAAATAAATATTTTGGACTGTTCGCGCCTCCCTTTGCAATAGTCCATGCCTTCCCAGGGAGGCGCGCATCCCAGGTTGGAAATCGCTGCTCTACATTGAGATCGGACATAGATTTAAAAAAAAATGATTGCAACTTTTCTCTATGTCTTTAGTAGTATAATAAATATTTGATATACTTTATAAAATTTTTGATACTTTTTTTTATGTGTGTGTTTAATTAAATTTAAATACAATCGATACATGATTAATTATTTATTTCTATTCAATTTTTTTTATGTAGGCTCATTATTTTAGAATAGAATAGCCAACCTCTGGTATATCTTTTGGATCCGTCAGTGACTTAGACCATGCTCCGCAACCGCTGTGTCGCGACACACTAGTGTGCCGTGGGGCGATGCTAAGTGTGCCGCAGCACATTACTTCAGTGAAGAAAGATCAAATAATTTGTTCAAAAAATGATTATATCAGAGTTGCCTAGTTGTAGTACTGAGGTGACAATATACATATTACACAATTGCCGTGGGCAGTGGCGCATCCAGAAATTGTCCCAGGAGGGGGGCATTCAGTTTGAAAATAAATAATACATCGAAAATAGATGAAAGACTTTTTTTTTTACGCGATTTTTTTTGCGCTGTTTTTAATTTACGCGTTTCTTTTGGACGGCACCGTAAAAAAATATTTTTTGCGCGAATTCGAAGAACAAATTTTGTTTTATCGATTATAACCGTTTTATCAAATTATATGGAAGTGAAGTTTTTTTACGCGCCACTTTCTGGAACCAATGTATCGCGTAAAAAAAGATGTAGGTGTATATAAAAATAGTTCTATAAAACATAGTAAACTAAATAATTAAAGAGCCCATTTCAAAATAAAGTTTTAATAAATTAGAAAAAATGGAAAATAAATTCTCTCAAGGGGGGGCATGGCCCTCATAGCTTCCCCCTTGGATCCGCCAATGGCCGTGGGAGAGAAAAGGTTTCGGAGCACTGAATTTGACTCTCGGTTGCAGTACTGGTAAATTATCTAAAACTAATCGTGAGAACGCCCTCACTGACAAAAATATTGATATCATGATAAAACCACGATAACTATGTAAAATATAATACATTGAACTATTCCAAAACATTCATCATCATTTGGCCCGTCGTGTGTTTAAGACCAGAACCGCTACTCCCCTGCTAACGCACGCAGTCCGCTCGCCACGCGATACAAAATTCTAGCAATTTTGTTTTTACCGTCGTTAATTAACATTTGTTTTGTTTTCACTCAATTTTCCATCAAGATAAAAACATTGAGTAACCATAATTCTGATGATATAATAAAAGGATAATTTTAATTAAGGTATTTATAGAAATGAAATAATACAACAAACGCCGGTTATGTGAGGTCAGTTTTGTTTATTCATACCATGTTATGCAATTCCGCGCTGACATAAGCTACCCCAGTGGGTCGAAACCTTTTTTCTTTGTTAGTACGAACGATGCCATTGATTTACCGTCTTATTTCTCATTTAGATTAGCCGAGTACGCGCACGAGAGAGTGAACTTAGCAGTGGCGGTTCTAGGTACTGGGCTAGTTGGGCTAAGCCCGACCTGCATGTATCACTCAAAACTTTAGATGGCTGAATAAAAATGAGCAGCAATTCGGCCGCTGAACAAAATAAATACATTTATAAGCGTAACTAACCTTTCCAAAAATGAATACAATATCTTTGTTTTGATTTTCCTTTGTCAATATAAAACAATGCTATGTCTACCTACAATAATATTCTCAATTGTGTTTTGTATTACCACAAAATCATCATTTACTTCATAAAATTTCTTGAATGACAACATTTTTTTATTGATAAAATTCGCACATGGTTCAGTTTTTTGATAAAAAAAAACAGAATTTTTAACATGAAATTACGGTGCTCTATGAAAGATGACGAAATTTTATTGATAAAAATAGACAATACATTAAAAAACATAAAGCATTTCGTTTCGTTCAAATCTATTTATATATTTTTGAGGCCCCTAAGATTCTGAGGCCACAAGCGCGCGCCACACCCGCCACTGCCGTTCAGAACTATAAAATGGTGGATGCTATAAATCAGGGCTTCAAACCAGAACTGAACCGAAAACCGTTATTTTTGCCGGAACGAAAACCGTAACCGAACCGAAAAAAATATCGGTTACCACTATAGGGTTTTAAGATTTTCAAATTCCTCGGTGAGCTAAAAATAAATTCCTGTGCTTTTGGATTCGAGCTGAACCGAAAACCGTTAAAAACCGGTATTTTTGCCGAAAGAAAACCGGAACCGAACCGATATATATATTTTTTACTTGAACCGGAACGAAAACCGGAACGAAAAAAATAGTAGTTTGAAGCCCTGCTATAAAAATAATTATAATATTATTATTAAATAAACATCGGAAAAAATGTGTCCAATTCAGCGTAAGTTTAAAGAAATGTTTGACGTCCCTGTATAGATAATAATAGAAAAACAATCAATATTTATTATCGGGATCTAGCTACTGATTTCATATCAAAAGATGTTAATCGAAGATTGAATAGGCAAATAAAGTTTTTAACAACTTGATAATGGGACATTTACACATATCATGTTTTGTGTAAGATAGTAAAAAATCAGCTGGCAATCGTGATCGAAAAAAATTCTAAGGTTTCAAATTTTTTATGTAATTACTTGATCGCTTCTGTCAATTGGTTGCGGTTAGGGTGTCCAATCTCGGGATCCTGTCCAACTTTGTGATCCCGAACTAGCGTAGTAGTATTGACACAATCTCGGGATTTCGGGATTGAGAATAAGAAATGCAAAATTATAGATAATTTTAGAAATCCGCGGAACTATGACATGGGTGTTTGTGATGTCAATTTACCTCGAATTGATCGCGAGTAGGGTATCCAAACGCGGACCCTTTTTGTGATCCCGGGATTTCGGGATTGAACACTCAACGTAAAGTCGTGTATGAATTGGGATTCGGGATTGAGAACAAATTGGTCGGCGATTTCGAAATCATGAGATTTCATGTAAATTTAAAAAAATCCAGAAATTTGCGGATTTCTCCAAATTACCAGCGAGGAACCTTTTTTTTAGCTCTTCCGTGTTTCATGTTCTTAATCCTGAAATCTCAGGATTAGTAGTGTCGCAATCCCGGGATTTCGGGATCACAGAATCGGACGAGATTTCGGGATCCGGGATTGGATATCGTAATCCCGAGTGATTTACAATAAAATTCTCATCGAGCCTTTTTCGTAAGATCTTTCATTTTAAAAAATATTTGGCTCATTGGCGTTAGCAGTAATGCCAAATATTAAAGAAAAAACTTTATTTCCAACAATCCTTGATCCCATGGTTGAACATTTCGGTAAACTGCGAAAATCTAGATACACCCGTTTGTTTTAAAGCATGCTATTATTATTTTAGGTTAGGTTAGGTTAGGTTAAGTATAAATAGATTGCACAATTATTTTTATTTATAACTTTATGCTGAAATGTCATAGTTCTTTTTATTCGTGGTTCAGATCTAATAAGCTTTCTCCCACGCGGTGTTGTTTCGCAATCAAAGGCTCGAATCCCTTCGATTGTCAATTATAATAATAATCCTTTAGCTAGGCTATAGGACACTTGTGTTGGATTTTCTATCCTACAACAAACATAGACTATAATGAAAACAGCCCACGTTTTATTTACCCCATATATTAATTCGAAAACGTCCCTAATGGCGAATATTTCAGCCATTGTTGTCGTATTATTATTTGTTTGCGCTGTGCGCGGAATGTTTACGATGGAATGGCATGAGCCAGTCCATTTAATCTTTGATCTAATGCAGCCGACATTTTCCGACTTCAACTATTTCTGCGGGTGCCAAAACGTTTCGTATTTGTTCACCCGCGAGGTACAGTGGAACATTTATTGTCAGGATTGTTCAAAATTAACACAACATCTACGAATTTGCTACGATATAGTGATTGGCGTACAATTTCTTGTACAAATGTCGCGACTGTAATACAAACCAGTAGCGGATTATCCTATAAGCGAACGAAGCATGCGCTTGGGGCCTCCGAATTTTAGGGGCCTCAAAAAAAGATTATATTATATGTATCGCCAAGTTGCAAAACCCGCTCTGGCCGATTTTTGACAAAAATGAGTTGTGAATGCAGTTCAGCACTCTATCGAAAAAGCTATCATTTTTTTTCAATTTAACAACAACTTTTAGGCAAAATTTGATTTTATTCACTATTGTCATCATTATCATCAGTTGATAATAATCGTCTTGATCGAAACCGGTCCTGATCTTTATAAACAAAAGAGGGAATTAGTACAAATGAGTGTTTTATTTTTTGAAAAAATAACACTGAAAAGCATTATGAATTATCACCAGATGATAGTATTCGTGTTGAGGAAAACCGGTCATAGTATTTAAAATATTTAGTAATTAAAATAAAAATATGTTTTAATTTTCACTCTCTTTCCGTCACTCGAGATCAACTGGACGGGAAATAAAATTACAAACCCATGTACAAGTTTCAAATTTTAGTTAATAAAATTTAAATTTCATATAATCTTGCAGATAATTGAATACACATTTGATTGCTGGGGTAGAGATCTTACTACTCATCCAAAGCAACTGATTGCAATTGTGTGGGAGACAAGTTTTAGGAATTTCTTTATTCTGTTTATTCATAAAGGTAACGACCTAGCCCAACATAAAAATGATGCTTTTTAGTGGGCCACAGTTTGAGAAACGCATAGCATGGAAAACTTTCAAAGTTTCCTTTCTTATGGCTTATGGCTGAAGACAGATAAGGCTTGATGGGTGAGATAAACGACCACCCGGCGTTGTTTTGTTTTCATGTCGGTCGGTCGCCATGGCAGCCGCCATTTTGTCGACGTGAGAAACAACATGGCGGCAGCGATTATATTTTCGAAAGTATCTCTACGACCCATCTCCAAGACTTAATAAAAAAGTAATAAACTTTTAATACCATCACGAATTTTGTTTTATATTTCTTAGTCTTTTGATCCTTTACTTTTTTGTCGTTGTTTTGCTATATTTTTCCCCCCATGTACGGCTATGCTCCCTTGAATCTTTTTTTTTTTGAAAAGGTCACTTTCAAAAATACTTTTTTGAAAGACATAAATAAGAAATAAAGATGGTAGTGATGGTAGTGCTGATTGTTAAGCTATCACTTTATTCCCCGTTAAGAGAAGAGTACATTGAGAAGCTTGGAATAAAAAATGACCATATTCAATTTTTCTTGACTTTTCTTTTGCACACATAAGCTTTTGACACTACCCTCAATTGTATGGAAACTATTAAATTTTTAGCGACGTTAAAAATTAAATTCTATTATTTTGAAACAGTACTCCAATGTGATCTGATATATCATTTTCCCTCAATACTGGATTTGAGCGTGTTTAATTCCAAGCTTCTATTTTTCAGCTTTTATTGGACATTCATAACTAATTAAAATTTGAAATAGTATCTGTCAAATCGAGAATTTAAAAAAATAAATAATGTAATCATCAATATATGTTTTTGATTTTGTTAACGTTAAATATTTTTTTTAAAAATAAATAGTACATTTTGGAGATGCAAACTTTTATTGAAAAAAATAGGAGGTCCCTGCTTAAGCACGCCACTGGCTATATATATTTTTTTTTTTACAAATAAACATTATTACAATTTGACAATAGGGAATTCTTAACTCTACTGGGATGATTTGAAAATCCTAATAAACTAGATTCTACCAATTAAATGATTTTTTGTATATAAGCAATTTGATGATTTGTCTTTATTTTACATACATAGTTGTCTCTGTAAAACGCGACTGTTTTTACCCTTAATCAGGTTTTCTAAAAGTGGGGTCTCCGAATAATTATGAAACTAAATAAACAAGATCATTGATCATTGAGATAAATCATTGAGAGTAAAAACATAAATATCGGATATTGTTTTTATAATACATACGTAATTTATTTATTTAAGTAGACACGTCAAGGAGAATAAATGAGCCCTTGAGAGCTGAAGTGAGCCAACTAGTAAATGATAAAACACTTTTTTTGGACTTGTAAGTACTATCACGTCTTTACTTGGTGCTTTGATGGATTTCATATTTTTATTTTAGGGAGATAACACTATTGCAATGTGTATTCACTGAGATTACTTCACTTTAAGACGTGTAGAATATGTCGCCCGCTGTGGCCCAGTTGGTTAGAGCTTGCTCTACCGATCACGCAGGTCTGGGATCAATTCCCGGTAAGATCACAGTGAATTTGAAAAGTATTCGGTTCAAAGTTGTGATCTAAGACTGCGTGTTTGTGATGTCAATTCACATTATTTCCTTTCCTACCATACTTCTGATCGTTTAATAACTGGGTGTAGCAACAGCAATTAGTTAACCACTAATCCTGTTCTAGCCTTATCCTTCCTTCCCTACTAACTCACTTTGAAAAAAGTGAGGTTGAGCGACCGAGTAACAAACAGTTCTCGTAGACGTAACTTCTTTTGAGATACCTCCATTAGGAGGCCATATGCTCCACATTGAGAGCGGTCATAGATAAAATAAAAGAATTTTACAACGCATCTAACTTTTAATAATTTTATTCGTTGATAGCTATATCGGCTTGCGCCATCGTCAGAACTATGTTAAAACCCCTATTGTAATTAATAATAAATATTAGTATAATTTATCCTAATTTACTTTGAAAAATCCCATATTGCTTATTGTTGTTCGAAACAATAAAGCCATAGTTAATAAATTTTATGTAATGTCATTAATGATAAATATCATTTTAATTTTATCCTAATTAATGTTTTAAGAAATAAACCCAGATTGTTAATCGTTCTTTGAAAAACTAGAATCACATTTGATAAGTGTAATATTGTAATTATAATTAGGACGTTAGAGTGAATAACTTAATGCATTGTGTATCTCTTCAGAGCCAGTATATATAGCTGAGCAAAATATTAGTTTAAACATAGTTCTGACGATGGCGCAAGCCGAAATAGCTATCAACGAATAAAATTATCAAACTGTAGAACTAAAATACTTTGTTATTTTTAATCTGTTATAAATGGAGTTCTACCAAGTAAATGCCAAATCAATTAACATCTAACTTTTGTTTTCTAAAATACCACTTGGGTCACTTCACCTCTAATGGGCCCGTATGGTGGTTTCTTTTAATTAAAAATTTGATTTTGATCAATTTTACATACCGGTATTTTTGCATTTTTAGACCGGATACTTCAATATTGAGAAATACCGGGATCCCGATTATAATGACACTAGTATTGAAATCAATAGCTTGCGCTCTTGTGGATTTCCAACATCAATATTATGTAAAATATATTAATGTGTTAATTACATATTATCTTTTTCGTGGCGCAACGTTCGGAAATAGCATTCGGTCATTTCTTTTTGCAAAGCAAAACAAATTTCTCTCATGTGACTTGAATGATAACAACAAATTATCGATGCAAGGCTTATTTAGTTGAATGTAATGGTCAGCGGTTATCAAAAGGTCAATATTAACAATGATTTCCATGGCGATTCATCATTTACGTCGCGATATAATATGTTATTTATTGTAAATATAAAAATACTAAATTATATATTTTAAAATCAAATAAAGGTGCCCACATATCTAGGAACAAATGGTTCCAGAACATGTCCTGGAACACAAAATTCACGTGTTCACGCCGTATCGTGGAACATTTCACGTGACCTGAGATAGGTTCCCATTAGGGTATCCAATCCCGGAGCCTTTTTCCAATCCCGGGATTGAGATTTTCTCACCGAGGAATTTGGAATCCTCAATTGCTATACTTTTTCCCGGAATCTCACGGAAATTCGTTTTTTTTTTAGCTCACCGAGGAATTTGAAATCTTCGATTTGCCAATTTCGTGTAAATTTCGAGAATTTCCTCAAAATTTCTCAATCCCGAAATCCCGGGATCGCGGCCATCTCAATCCCGGCAATTCGGGATCAGAAAATTGAACGGAATCCTGGGATTGGATGCCCTAGTTCCCATGTTCACGGTCTGAATGCGAGCGCAAACGTGGGACCCGGGGAACATGCATGCGCGTGCAGCTGTAGACGAACTATATATCAAAGTGTATTTCGTCATGAATTCATACCAAAGCTATAACTTGTTGTGGGAAACATCTAATTATACTACTTGTGAGAATAAATACGTAGAAAGCACTCGTCGACATCAACTCATCGGACGTCATTTTAGAGATCTATTTTCGACTTTGAAATGTGTTCCTATGGTGACAGCTGTCAAAATAAACCATTTGGAATAATAAGTTATATTAGAATTATCTATGGTATAAGATAAATTAAATGTATTTTCATCGTAGAAAGCTTATAAACGTTAGTAATTAACTTTACTCGCATTGATTGCATCCAATTAAATAAAATAACGTTCGTTCGGACGCAACACTGACATGACTGACAACATAACCTCAATGGATGACGTTTTTGTGACCCCTCGTGAGTTCAAGAACATGTTATGGAACATGGTTCCTGATACATTACGTAGATGTTCAGGAGCATGTCCCGGGGCCTTTGTTCCTAGGCGTATGGGCCCTATAACGTTTCCTACACAGTGTCTCGCGATGTAACAGCAAAGGATCCCACTGCAAGCTTTTTTTTTAATCAAAATGTCCTCTCACAAGCGAGGCATTTGAAGAGTGTCTCAAATCACGACCATTCGTGTAGTGGGGCGGCGGAGCTTGGAGTCGGCGTTCCCACACTTTTTCTAGACTCTTGAAAATGTTGCGATAAAATACGATTTTCATAACTATAAATTGAGTTGAGAGAACAAGTTTTGCTGAAAACTTGTTGGTGCAGAAATTGGATCACTGGGTTAGACAGCATTAAAATATTACAATTATTCAGCGCTCCCAGATATTTTTAGTTACAACTACACCACTGATCACGACAGAAGCTTTTTTTAAGCAGAGCATCTTGTTATGTAATCGTTCAATCTCTCCACTTTAGACTGAATAGGGGTTAAATTAGTATTATTAATTCTTCTTTAATCTTTTTCGCTTTTCTTCCTCATATGATATGCCAGTTTCTCAGTTCCACGAAGTCTACTGTATTCACCAAGACGATGGAATCCAACCGCACTGAAGAAGAGGCAAGCAGCTTTGATCCGCAGCACGTGGCCCAGTCAGATTCAACGTCTCTCAATGATCATTGACGTAACAGGGCGCTGCCTTGTACGTTCCCTAATCTGTAAATTCCTTACGAAGTCAAGCACAATATTTGACCAATTCGGGTTTTCCGAGTCTACGTCAGATGCCATGATTTGCAACCGCAGAGCAGCGCTGGTAGAATGCAAGCGACATCATATGACATTTGGTTTTAATCATGTACAGACGTGTGTCGCAAATAGACTGCGTTGGGTTAAACTTGTCTCAAGCTATTCCTAAGCGAATAGCGAGCACTTCGTAATGCTGAGATCGATAAATGTCATATTTAAAGAAGATTTATGCGATCAATTCAACTACTGTTAAACCATCGGTCATAATATTATTACCATTGGATATGTTTTTTGTCTATGCTTTTTTTTATCGAAGACATTGAGGCATCATATTTATTCTAAGCCAAAATCGTGTGTCAAAAATATTCAGTCATTAAAAAAACTGTCATCATTTGCCGCTCCCTATGACTTGCCGCCCCTAGGCAACTGCCTATTCGCCTATGCGCACGGGACGTCTCTGGGAATTTACATTAGGAAATTCATTACAATTGTTGTTTCTGAAAGAATTATTTGATTCAGCTGACAGCAACAACAAAATTGAATATATTAAATACTAATATACGCTTTTCTTTCCATATAACACGGTGTAGCGGCGTTCCGACACCTTTTTTCTCGGAATTTTCAAATCAACATTCGTAAACTTTTATTTATATTCTGCTTTAAAAACTGTTGATTTTTTTCATGGAAACCATTGTCTGCTTGTTCCTATGTTAGGTCCCCTTTAAATTGAATGTGTAAAATAATACCAGGTCCATAGACTTATTCTGTGTCCATTGTTTTATTTTGCAGAATTCTCTTATTTAAAATACTTTTTCTCGGTCCCATAGCGCAGTGCTCAACGTGGTTGGCTTTCGTGGTGGATCTCACGGGCTCGGATCACAGTGAGAGCAAAGCGAGAACGATCACTTGTCATGTATTAACCCTATAATTCTATTCTAACTCTCTTCGGAAAGAAAGAGAGGTTAAGAAACTGAGTAAAAACCAGTTTTCAGATTTAGAAAAAATCTTGACAAGAAGTTCCGTTACCTTTTTTTTTTAAAAAAAAAAAATACTTATATGTTGGCATCATGCAGTTATATTTCAACTTTTTTTAGTTTAGTTGGTCAAGAAGGGGTGGGCAATCTTTTCACCAACACCTTCTGAAATCCAAATCATTTCCAGCGGCTAGCAACTACCTTTTGGTTACGAACGGCTGAAAATTGGTTTTTCGTTTGCCTTGACGAAACATTCTTTACGAGTATAGATCATAAATTGTCAAGAAGTCACATAATTGAGTCCAATGCACTCGCCATTCGTCAACGTCAGTTTGTGTTCTGGTATCCACGGTGATGGAAAAACAAAATGGCGAAGAGGCGGCAGCCATTTGGTGATGAGTAGAGGGCATGTTTGTTAACTGGGTCAAAACAATACGAATGCAGGCCATACCCTTTCGAAGACGTTTGCGGGGTGAATGTAAAACAGGGGCTCTCAACTTAAGTGCGGTCGCGGTGCGGTCCTACGTTGAAGAAACAAAATAATTGATTCATTATGCGTTACATTCGGAGCTGTGAAGTCGGAGTCGTAGAGAAAATGGCGATTTGGACACCCATTTTTTTTATTTAAATTAAAATACAGAAAGTTAGGTTAATTAAAAAATCGCTCTGCAACGTTTTTAGGATATGATATTTGATAATAATATACATACACCGAACAGAAGTTCGTTAATCAACTGTCCGTTATGGGTTTAAAACCCGTGATCTTCGAAACCGAAGCCATCGTCCATCGATGATGACCACTGGACCACGCACCCGCCCAAACTATGTTTTTTGGGATAGCTTAATATTCAGTAAGACCTTTTTTTCGCTGTTTCATGGATATCTAAAATTTTTGACACCACCCAATTTCAAAAATCTGCATGCCGATTTCCAAAACCCAGCGGTTTTCCCAAAATGACAGAAAAAATCGGACCATTTTGCACCTCAATCCCGAAATCCCGAGATTATAACTGACACAATCTCGGAATTTGTTGATCACAAAATTAGACAGGATCCCGGTATTGGGCGCCTTAAAAAAACAGTGGAGGGGAACCTGCGCATGCGGCTTCTTGGCTACTCTGATGCTGCCTTTTGACTTGATCGAAAAATTCACTTTGATCAAAAAAATATACGCAAGCGCTTGGAAAAAGAGCATAATCAACCCATTATACATATGTTCGACAGTTGATAAAAAGGGGCAGATGTCAACGTTTTCTTTACTGAGGCATTATGTTGAATCATATAAATGAATGTGCCGTTTATAAAAATGATAAGGTTCCTCCCTACCCTGGTCTAAATAATTGTGAAGTGTAAAATAAGCATTATTGGAATCTGCAGATGTAAAAATGTAATCTAAATGGAATAAGATTTATTCTACCCTTCCAGTTGCTTAATCTACCCTCAAATTATATGATAGAAAGGCAGTAATTATAATAATTTCTCATTAAAAGTGTTTGATCCGGCACATAGAGTTTCCGCAACCCTTACAAATCGCTTATCTTCCTCTATCTGTCAGGAATAAGATAGCGATCCCTCAACACGGCACGAGTGCCTATTCACAAGTAGGCTTGAGTCCCTTGAGGCCAGATTACACGAGAGAACGCAGCAGCGGCGAAAGCTCACTAGTAATTGATCACTTAACGCAGTTTCTCTTAACCTTTTTTGACAGTCAATTACAGCGGTGAAGTGCTAAATAAAAAAACTCTATGAGGGGTAGTTAATTGTAATATTGAATGCACCTATAAGTTTCCATCATAAGATGCCGAAAGGCGAAACCCGGGTCGATAGTGACAAAATCTGTGTGAATGTGCATAATTTGAACGATTCAAATTTAATATTGAAATTCCACCAAGCACTTTCAGTCGAAATCTTAAATTATATCAATACAGCAAGATTGGCTGAACTCTATAGTAAATTAGTGTTAATGTGTCGTGTTGTTAGTTTCTTATATAAACACGAAACATTCATGTTCAAGTTCATCCGTGCACTTGAACGCCTGAAGATGTCTAAAGGCGAAGCCCGGTTCGTTAGTGACAAAATTTGCGTAAATTTACATAATTTGAACGATTCAAATTCCAACATAACGTTAAAAAAAATGTTTTATTATATTTTTTTTATTCAAATCCTCTCCCAAAGTGGAAAATATCGTCTCTTAATGGAGGTATCTCACCACTCTTATTCAAAGAAAGTAGTAAGGATAGAAAGATAAGGCTAGGGCAGGACTAGTGGTTAACTAATCGCTCTCGCTAAGCCCACTTTTTAAAGGATCGGAAAGGAGGAATGAATTTTTAGATATAACACAGACCCATGCCTTCGAACAGAAATCGATCGAAAAAATGCTGTTCGTACTGGGACTCGAAGCCGTGAGGTCTGGCAAGAAAGACAGCAACGCTAACGTGAGATTGGATACCGTAGTTCCGTGTTGGGGAACCCTTTCTTCTCTAAAGGCCGCATTCATTTTTCTAATTCGACATAAGGGCGCAGTAAACATTGACTAGGGAATCTTTGGCCGGTAACAGGCATTTACGGTCAGAATATGTCAGGAATTTACGATTTTACATAAGTTTACAGAATTACAGAATTGGCCAGGAAGCCGCACCAGAGTAGCCGAAATGCCGCAGGTTCCCCACGCCTGCCCTAGTTGGGTTATTTTTATAACCTTTTACTTTTAGTCATATGAGACAATTATTTCGAAATTAACAACTCTAATCTACCGTTGACTACTAGCGATAGTAGAATGTGAGAGATGGTTTGTTTCCCAATTCTCTGGAGAGTCGACGATCCCACTTACTGTCCTGAAGAGTGTCGTGTGGTCAGGATGTTGCTTAGACGAGGGAATAATTTTGAGGGAATAGATATCGGAATTATTTTTATCTTTTTAGTACATTTAAATAAAAGCTTATTTTTAAAAATATTTGTATTATAATTTATTTTGCTTAACTCAACCCGGATTACTCCATGCACTGTTATCTGTTACTTTTACGACGTCTCGAGTTGTGTAGAATCGTTACATGTAATGTGGCCTTTTTGCTGTCTGTGTCTGTCTCTCTCTCGGTAGTAATATTATTTAATATTTCGTTGCCTCCTCTGCCACCCTCTGCGCCCCCAACCCGACCGACCTCGTGGCTCAGTGTGCCTGTGTTGAGCAGGAACGACCTTGCCTCGCCCATTACGACTGAGGTGACCAATATAACACAGAATCAAGAAACTTTCTAATTTATTTATTTTTACCATGTACGCTCCCAATGTGGAGTATACGGATTCCTAATGGAGTTTATCTCAACAGAAGTGTTTCTACAAGAACTGCTTGTTACTCAGTTGCTCAACCTCTCTTTTTCGAAAGAGAGTAGGAATAGAAAGAAAGTGCTAGGAAAGGACTAGTGGATAGCTAATGGGTGGGAGGAGGGAATTCACATATCGAAAGAAAAATCAATTTATAAAACTGCTCGTACTGGGATTCGAGATCGCGACCTCCGTAGCGGTAGCCAACGACGTTGACCACTCGACCACACAGGCGGCAGACATCTTGAAAATAATAATATAATGTATGTTGCATCTTTTATCACAACCTGTCATTTGGGGGAGAGTTTACGTCGGGGGAAATGATAAACGCTGACATGAGGGTAAATGCAGATATTTTATTAAAATCGATTACTTATTTAAATATTTCATATAATTGCACAAATTCACTCCATCCCCAGAACACCGAGAATTGCTTTGAGATTAAGCGACCCCTTATTAACGCATTGGCAGCCCACCGCTGAATATACTCCTTATTGGGAGCGAACGTGGATATATATTGATTTTAAAAGAATGGAAAAAACTTTCCACGCCAAATATTGTGGCCACCCTATTTTCTCCCCTCGCCGTTTTCACCCCGAACCCTGCTTCGGTATTTTGACAGATACAAAATGTAGTCAATATTTTATGCGCGCTCACTTTACCTCGTTTTTCATTTACAACCCAAATTAATAAAAAACAATCCCTAATTGTTAGTTATACATATTTATTTTACCAGATAATATAATCCTTCCACTGTCAGTTTTTTTTACATCAAATTTGCAATTTAAATTACAACGCACGAAAGATGGCTTCGACATTTTTTGATTACGACGATGCACATTTTATAATCCGGGGTGTTTGCTAGAGGTGAGCTGCCAGTAAATTAACAAGAGGCTCGCGTAATCTCAAAGCAATTTTTGGTGTTCTGGAGAATAAGTGATTTTTTTATCACTCCTATACAATTACATATATGTAATACTAGAATTAGCAATCGATCTTTACTTAATACACTTGTAATATGTAACATTATGAAATTTACCGTAAACTTATCAATCTAAATGACTAAAAATGTACTATTGTGTGTACTGAAGCTGTCGTAGATAATATACAAGTCAAAAATTGCCTTTGCGTACTAATTTGATCTAAGAATATATGTCGCCTGTGTGGTCGAGTGGTCAACGTCGTTGGCTACCGCTACGGAGGTCACGGGTTCGAATCCCAGTGCGGGCAGTTTCATAAATTGATTTTTCAATCGATTTATGAATTTCTGTTCAAAGGCATGGATGTATGTGATGTCTTGAATTCCCCCCTCCCACCCATCCCATCCTATGAACGGGGCGTACCGAGAGCGATTAGCTAACCAATAGTCCTGTCATTACCCTTTCCTTGTATTTCTACTCTCTTTGGAAAAAAAAGAGGTTGAGCAACTGAGTAACAAGCAGTTCTCGTAGAAAAATTTCTGTTGAGATAAACTTAATTAGAGGTCCATATGCTCCACATTGGGAGCGGATATGGTTAAAATAAATAAAATGTTATCTTAAATTAGCAAGGGGCTCGCCGGCCGTAGTAAAATTTAACAAAGAGATCGCGTGAGCCCCTCTGAGCATCAACCATCCTTACCCTCCCCATAGTTAAATTGGATGTATGTGAAGTTTAGTTAAAGAAGTGTAAAGTAAATAATAAATAACTGATCATTCCTTTCTTAGGGTGAGATAAGAATTATTTCAATTTTAGATTCGGTTACACATAGAGCATCCAATCCCGGGATCCTGTTCAATTTTCTGATCCCGAAATCCCTGGATCGCGGCCGTGTCAATTGAGAAATTTTGAGCAAATCCCGAAAATTGACACGAAATTGGCAAATCGAGAATTTCAAATTCCTCGGTGAGCTAAAAAAAAAAGACTATGTTCTGTGACAATCTGAGGAAAAGTATACCAAATTGAGGTTTTAAATTTATAATTTGTCAACCTTGTGCAATGTAAATTAAATAAATCAACAATATGTAATTACAAACTTATTTATTTAAATTCTGCCAATTTTTACATTGTCAGCAACGTTCAGAATGTAAAAATGTAATGTTGAAATCTAAAGCAATTGATTTGACGATCGTTTGTCAGAGAAAAACATAATATGTACATCAATTTTTACGCCAGAAAAACTTCCAGCCTAAAAATCCTCAAAATTGCGTAGAAGAATGAAATTCTGCAACAAATTTAGATACAAAATAATGTTTGCTCAAAACCAATACGATAAATTTAATGTTCTCGTTTCTTCCAGCTTACACGTGGCCAAATAATAATAACACCATTCCGTAAAATATTTAACTCGGCGTTATAATAACTTAACCCTATTCGTGCGGTTGGTGTAACGTTATGCCAACCAAGCCTGGATCTTTTGTTTATTCAGTAATTTTCACAATAATTGCAAAACAAAATCTCACATGAAAAGTGTAATGAAATCTTTACAATAATTGGCGGCGCTTGGCCCGCGGCCACCTGATTGCAAGGGTAGTGCTATTGTCACTAGATCATAGTGAACTAATCTGTTAATCCACTGTTTGTGTAACTCACCTAACCGTTAACTTAACCGTTGTAAAAAAAACTCCCGATATTCTTTTTACACGTTGAATACCTTTCTAAGGAAATCGTTCATAAAACAAAATAATATCAAACAAATATTACGTTACTTTGGTATATCATATTAAACACCAGTATTGGGAATATGAAAATTGTAATTGATTTATCAAATTTTGTGTTCATGCTAAAAAGCGTTTTTTGTCATTTTATTAATTAGAAATGCATGATTTCTAACAAGTGCAAATAAGCCTTTCGGGGATCATTGCCACTAAAATCCTGTTAACGATTAGAGTTCAATACCTCCATGCATATGGTCTTCCATTTAAATATATAAATGAGTAGCAAACTTACCATAATGTATAAGTAAGGCGTACACAACATATTTTCTCTAGCGAGCCGCAAGGGAAAATGAATTTTAAAGTACTCTTTTACAAAAATTGTCTTTGGTGTCAAATATTTATACACCCTGAATTTATAATAATACATTGCAAAAGATAATGGGATTTTTGTCTTTGTAAATTTAAAGTTAAATTTTATAGAATTGGTTAACGGCGAATGCAAATTATTTTTCATAAATATATATATATATATGTACCCTGTGTGGTCGAGTGGTCAACGTTGTTGGCTTTGGCTACAGAGGGCCCGGGTTCAAATCCCGGTACGGACAGTTTTATAAATTGATTTTTCAATCGATTTATGAACTTCTGTTCAAAGGCATGGATGTATGTGATGCTTTGAATTCCCCCTCTCACCCATCCCATCCTATGAACGGGGCGTATCGAGAGCGATTAGCTAACCACTAATCCTGTCCTAGCCTTATCCTTATATCCTTACTCTCTTTGGAAAAAGAGAGGTTGAGCAACTGAGTAACAAGCAGTTCTCGTAGAAACACTTCTGTTGAGATAAACTCCATCAGGAGTCCATATGCTCCACATTGGGAGCGGACATGGTTTAAAAATATATATATATATATATATACTTTTATTATAAGAAAAACTTTCGAGGGCCGCATGTGACTTGAGGGTCACAGCCAATTATGATTACACAGCCACATATCTGTTAAAAATATCTTTTTCAAAATTTTGTAGATTGCTTACAACAACGCTAAACTTTTTTTAGCCCATCCAAAATTTTAAGTCACGAACCGCCACTGGTTACCGGATTCGGAAATACCAGTATTGCAATCCTTAATTACATACATCCGTGTATTCAAACGCAGATCTGTTAACGATTGGAAAGTAATTTTGTGAAACTGGATCTTGAATACAATCGAAGACAATAATTATCGAGAGTTTGGCATATCATGGAAACTTACGCTATACGGCGTATAGTATACTTCATGTAGTTATATAGTTGCGGAGGGGTTTCTCGGAACCCCCGACAACATTGCCTGCCGCCCCGCCGGCTCAGCCCTTCCTCGGCCCCCGCTATCGACCAGCCCAGCAAGACTTTGTTTACGAATACAGCGATGCACGCCTACAAACATGTACAGTCGCACACTCGAACAGAACGGAGGGTGGATGGGGGTGAGGGCCGCCGCACTTCAGCGTGCTACCCCTTAATACTGTCAAGTCTGTGAGAGATTACAAATACGAAATCTGAAAATACGTCTAAGCTTTTTTTTACAGATACGGCTTTAACATCAATACTTAATGGTCTACTAGTTGGCTTCATTTGTGGTTAGAAATTATAAAAAAAACCAACTAAAAAAACGGTTTAACCGGTATTGTAAAAAAATAAAAATAAAAAGGGCACAGTTAAATAGTTTAGTTTTGAATGAGCAGGTAAATCTGCCAAATTCCCCACTCCTGTATTCTATTATATAGGCAGTAGTGTAGTGGGTTCATGTCGGTGACTTGACACCTGAAAATGGGCCAGGGCGCCACCTTTTTGACTTGCAACTTAATTTGAACGTTATTTTTATTGATTCAATTGTCAAAACATGTGATTTTTTTAAACTTCGGATTTCAAATGACCGACCTCGTTCCTATTTATTTACTACTTCACCACTGTATATATGTAAGTAAATATAATTATCCAGCAAACAAAATAAATATAATTCTTAAAATTGCTCACCATTCAATTCTGT
Source organism: Himalopsyche tibetana (assembly GCA_030503985.1). Taxonomy (NCBI): domain Eukaryota; kingdom Metazoa; phylum Arthropoda; class Insecta; order Trichoptera; family Rhyacophilidae; genus Himalopsyche; species Himalopsyche tibetana. The sequence continues at coordinate 481,484 of JAPJYX010000052.1, read as the reverse complement.
CGGCATTCCCATGGGTTAATCAATTTCGCCAGCAATGGCTTTAAACTTAGCGATCTATTTATTTACTAAACGCCAGTTCAAGTTCATCCGTGCACTTGAGCGCCAGAAGATTTCGAAAGGCGAAACCCGGGTCGTTAGTGACAAAACTTGTGTGAATGTACGATTCAAATTTAACAACTAAATTTGATAACTTTGTTATTCCACTTGCTATGCTACAACTTGTGACGCGTGTTTCCCCACTCTGAGAAGCATCATCAGACTATTTACGAATAAATAATTTAAATCCTATGTTAAAAATTGATAAAATAATGTTGGTTTTTGTTATTTTATACTGGACGCGGGTAGATGATAATATATAGACTTTAATATTTGTTTTTGCACGGTTTGTTAGTTGAGTGTACATTTTGGTTAAACTACGATATCGCAAAACTGCGTAAATCTAGATACGCCCTTATGGTGAATAAGCATGCGAAAACATGGTGGCATTTAGACAAATTCAAGAACTCTCTAATAATTTTCGTTCAAACAACTTGTTGATGTTATATTAAAAGTAAAATTATACAATTGAACCCATTGTTTATATTTATTTTTGTAAACACTTCTTATCTGGCCTAGAATCTATCATGTAGTCACGTAATCTATAAATACCACATAATCTGACAAACTGTTTGATTGCTTAATATAACTACAGTATAACCTCGATTATCCGGACTCATTGGGGATGAAGGTAGTCCGGATAAGGAAAAATCCGGATAATCGAAAAAATATATAATTTACATGGAAAGACGTGTACAATCAGTGTAAATATTTTTTATTTGTCCAGATTAACATAAAGCTTTAGTATTGAATTATTTTTTACCAAGAAATTCATTTATTGGTTTTTGCTTAAATAAGCTAGCTGTTCTTTTTGAAGCTGCCAAATCGCGAATACTTTTAAGACATATAAGTTATCCTGAGATACACTCTTCTTGGCTCTCAAACCACTTCATGGTCACATCTAAGCACTGAAAATCCTTAGAATGAGCAGGACCAATATCTCTTTCTTTTTATATCTCTTCTTCGTCTTCTTGTTCTTGTTGAAACAAATATTTCCTTAATTATTTTCTCATCATTCAAAATTTGAAATCCAAGATTGTTCGCATCAAAATTTAACCACTTGGTAACATATTCTTCGACACATTCAGCACATATTGAAATCTGTGCTATCTTATTGCTTCTATACTGTCTCTTATAAGAATTTATAGTGTGTAACTTGAACTTTCTAATAGTCTTTTCAAGAATTTGTTCCATGATTTTCTCACTGTTGACAAATCTAAGAAATTCCAATTCACAGAAATGTTAACGTAAACATTTCATCGATCTGATTTAAAAATTCTATTGATATGTGAGATGATGCATTATCTAGTAATAATATTTTTTTCCTCTTGTATCTATGCAGTTTTGATATTTTTTACTTTTGGAATGATCTGTTTTTCATACCACCGTTTAAAAATGTCACCATTCATCTTGGTTTTTTTCTGATGGTAATATTCAACCGAAAGACTTTTTTGATTTTTAACAACGCAAAACAATGAACAAAATGGTATGCACTTAATCACATCTGTAAACAACGGTGGAATCAATTTGCCACTATAAAATTAGCAAATTTGTAAAAAAATGTTCCGTAAACAATCCGGATAATCGAAAATCCGGATAATCGAGGTTCTACTGTATACCAGAATATAATCTTATCAACCAGCACTGCTATTCCCGCGCGCATTATGCTTATTTTGGACGGTTTAAAAATACTCAACACGTGATTGTATTGGAAGGCTTGTGTAATGAAAACTTGATTCTGTTGAATATTTCAGACCGTTTAAAATAAGTTCCACATAAGCTGGAATAGCACTAATTGACTGTTTATTTACTGAGGATCCGCATTAGAAGATTCATATGAAGGACGGGCCGTCAATAAAAAAACTTATTATCGATAAAGACAAGTTATTGCATATTCAAGTGTTGTATGTATATTATAAGTGAAACCACATTTTTACTGGCGTTTTAGTGAAACCATATCCAAGCATAATTTTTAAAACAATACATTTTTATTTAATATATATTCTGACTAAGAGTTAACAGTAAACTTATATTTCTTGTTTAAACTGCCGTTAAATCCGTAAAATCCGATGAAGTATTCATTCAAATTTATTCAATCCTTGTGTTCGGAGTAGGGATTCTGAAGTCTCGGGATTTTCAAAGTCCCGGGATTCGAGGCGTGATAAAATCAAAGTCCCGGGACATCCCAGGACTCAAGACTTTTATTTCCCTTTCAAGAAAATTATAATTTTATTAAAATTAGATATTCGCATGTATGTATGTATTACATACACTCGGCGCCTTTTGAAAGTATGCACTAGTAAAAATAAAGTTTTTTTTAATACAATGTTTAATAATTATTATTTTTCTTATGTAATGGATATGTGCAATGCTTACGGATAATTTTTACTAAGAAGATAATGAAAAAATATCAATGAATTTCATTCAATACACATCAGTCCTTTTGAAGGTTTCTTAACTACAAGAATTGATTTTTTCAAAATTAAAATATACATGTTATAAGTACATTTTACATCACAGTTACGATTCCCGGGACATTTTCAAAGAATGTTTCGGGACTCAAGACAGCAAAAAACCCGACAAGTCCCGGGGCGTCTCGGTGAAGTCGTGGAGTCCGACTTTTTGCAGAGTTGTAACCAGAAAAAGGCAATTCGGAATTAGTTTTTTATTTACAGTCGGATTCGTTCGGTTTTTTATCAGACTCCACAGCCCTGGTTATGCTTTTACGGTTGGGTCAGGTTATTTTAGGTTAGACACTCTTTACATTCGCCTGTTAAATGTAGTTTCACTGATTAGATTAATTATAATTATATTGCATGATACAATTTCACTGCCAGAGTAAGCGAAAATATATTTACACTATTAAAACCGGCTGAAAACTTGGTTTTGACGTTTGTGCATAAGAGCAGACCTTATGTTACATAGAAATATCATATCAAAATATAGATGCAGACATCCACTTTCGCACAAAATTGGTACCTGAAAACGTGTGCAAATGTTGAATGTTCGAAAGTAGAGGGATGTAAAAAAACACTGAAAATTGTCCATTAAAAATTTTATTTATCAAAATTTACTTATGTTAACTTGTCAAGAGTTAGTTGTATTTATCGTTCCTTTTCGATGTTCTAGAATTATCTGCTTGATAAACTAACATTAGCATCAATTTTAAATCACCAGCTAAATTTACACCAAGAAGAAATGTCAATCGGTTTTTAGAAGGTTCGTACCCAGGGGAAACTGATTGTTTCTTTGATAAGAATGTACGATTGAGCATTTTCTTCCAAAATAAACCAGTCTCATCTAAATTGAATATTTGACATGGGATATACTCTCCATCTTCAATAATTTTGGACAACGAAGAAATAAAGTCTTTTCCAGCATCAGCCGATTCCCCAATGAATTTAATATGATGTAAATAATAATAATATCTCTTTTAAATTTGGCAAACCAGTCGTTACTTGCCGAAACAAAACATTTTTGCATTATCGCCAAAAATTCTAAAATTAACGATTTTCTAAAAATGTGCGAAATAGCGAATTGTGCGAAAGTAGAATGTTCGAAAGTAAAGATCCGCCTGATCCTTAAATGCCGATCTGGCACAAATAAGAGTTTAAAATTTATAGAAAGGGACAATTGCCTAACTTAAAAACAGCATGAATAACAATTGCTTAGACAAATAAATGCTTTTTTGGTAAACTAATGTAATCAATATAGCAATCGAGTTATTCCAAACAAAGATTTTATATCATAGAATCATTTTATATGCTTAAGTCATTTTTGTCAGTTTGTTACTTACCAACTTCTGCCAGAGCCGTGACGATATGCAAAAAATAGCACTACAGTGGAATCCATAAAGATTTGATGTTGGTAGCATATGTACCGATTAAAATCATTGAAAATGTTATTATCAACGGAGGGAAATCGATAGTGTATAAGGGCCGGGCCTATCACCATTTACGTAATACATTGCCGAGTTCACGTCTGCCTTTTTGTACTCAAACCCGCGCAACATGGGCGATGGCCATCCTTGTTACAAACTGCATTTTAATTATTTAAATTTCGTATATATAAACATGTTGGCTGAATGGAGCACATTGACAATTCAAAATCAGTATCCGGCCACGATGAAATGACATATACATTAACAATGATTGATTCTATATTAACAGCTTAATGACCGCGGACGCGTATTTGAGTCTTTGAAAAACAAAGGTTGCTGGCCGGCGGACTCATATATGCGTATAGGCAAAGTATCTGGAAGCTAAGAAAATTAAATTTGGTAAAGATATCTCAATTTTTTTAGAAATTAAACTGAATTTAGTAAAACTACAATTTTTGCGAATTTTTCGCAAAATTGCTCGGCCGCCAGGCAAAATTTTATAAAAAAACACGTGCGGTCTTTAAGCTGTTAATATTCAATACATTAATAAGCACATTAGTGCATGATTTAAAATCAGTCCCGTGCAGTTCTGCTCGGACCTTTTTTCTGTCGATAGCGTTGTGGAAGGTGGCCATTAAACGTTGGCTGCATATACACAACGGGTGATGCTGGGAAACCAACTTGTCATTCAATATATTGAGAGCATAGTGTGCATATTAAATACGGCCTTATTAGATAAATGAATGCGTACATCCCGCACCAAAGAGTTAGTCACATCTGCCTTTTCCAATCCCGAAAACATGACGCAGACAGTAAAATAAGCTAACTGATTGATTGACTAACTACTTCTTCTCATCAAACGATTTCTGTTCGAACACTACATTTATGCTCCACAATGGAGTCAGATATGGATAAAAAAAACATTAAAATTTTGTTAACGTTGATTTAAGTTCGTAGAATCCATAATCTCAAAAGCGTTGATCAATCGACTATTTGAAAATATTATGCTTATGTCTCGTAGATGAGGTTCCGTTGACATTATCGATCACCTTCCACGGGGGATACTATTGTAAGGCTTTAGTTTGGACCCAACGAAATATCGAATGCTCCATTCAGCGCGTCCCTGACCCACTTCGGCGCCCCCTCGTGCGACCCGCGAAAACCGCTCCAACGCCGAGTACACCCCTTATCGCCACAATGCATACATATGTTTCTGCAACTACAATATGATCGCGATACTCATCATCGTCAGCAGATAGAGATCTTTTCTAAGTGTCCGCTCTGGAGCCGGACTCCTTACAGAACAACTCTTCAGATCTGGGCTTAAGTTCATCACTGTGCCTACCACAGTTTATCACATTCTTACCACATTCTCAAATAATTAGCATATTTTTTTTCGACAAACAAAAATAAATATAATTCTTAAAACTACTCACCATTCAAATCTCTGGGCATTCCCATGGGTTAATACTTTTCGCCAGCAATGGCTTTAAGCTTAGTGATACATTTATTTACTAAACGTCAGTTCAAGTTCATCAGTGCACTTGAAATCAAGGCGAAACCCGGTTCGTTACTCGGACTTGTGTGAATGATTCAAATTTAATATTGATATTCCACCTAGCGCCTTCAGTCGAAATCTTAAATTAAATTACTGATAATTATTATTCAATTGTTCTTCGTATACAATAATTTTTGAATAGAAATTATATTACATATAAACATTCAAAGATTGTTATTGTCGGGTCTTATGGCGCAGCGGTTAGCGGTGTTGGCTTCCGTGCCGGACCTCACGGGCTCGAGTCCCTGTACGAACAGCATTTTTTTGATCGATTTCTGTTCGTAGGCATGGGTGTTTGTGATGTCTAAAAATTCCCCCCACCCTTCCGATCCTTCAATAACTGGACGCCGTGAGAGCGATTAGTTTACCAGTAGTCCTGTTCTAGCCTTATCCTTCTAACCCTACTACTATGCTTAGAAAAAAGAGGTTGAGCGACTGAGTAACAAACATTTCTCGTAGAAAAACTTATGTTGAGATACCTCCATTCGGAGGCCATATGCTCCACATTGGGAGAGGACATAGTAAAAAAATATATAAAACTGTTCTTTGTATACCGTCATTTTTGTATATAATTATATTATGAACAAGTGGGCTGCCAATACGTTAATAAGGGGCTCGCTTAACCTCAAAGCAAACGATTGCTACTTAATACATTTATAATATGCAACGATATGTAGTTTACCATAAACTAATCAATGTAAATGGCTAAACATGTACTACTGTGTATACTGGAAGCTGTCGTAGATAATATATATGTCATAAATTGCAGTTATATACTAATTTGATATGGTAAAATCTAACAAGGGGCTCCCGCGAGTCCCTCCGAGCCCCCTCTAGCCCACCCCTGGTCTAGGGCCGTGGAATCGGAGTAGTAAAATAGTCGGGCAACTCCGTTTTTAATCAAATTAAAATGTATACAGTTATCCGTTCAAGCGGATATTTAAAAAATACGCAAAAACTCTGCATGAAACTTTGAATCCGATCAAATTGTTTACAAACATCAGCGAAAAAATAATATGGCTTAACCACTTGAATACCAAGCGGACACAGGTGTCCGGAACACATGCAAGCGAACACGGATGTCAAAGACATTTAAAAAATCAAATACTTGGCACACTAATAGAATATAAGCAATTTGTTTATGAATATGTGTAGTGCTATCTATACTCAATGTAGGTTTTTTAAAATATCGAATTCGTGTGTATATTAGGCAAAATTATTTTTCTCAAAAACACGCAGTATCTCTGGGACATATTAATGATTTATTTGCGCGGTATTCAAACACTTCACCAGTGGTGTAAGCATGGATAACATTAAACTCAACAGAAACAACTAAATTGGCAATGTTTACATAACAGTATCAAAAAACATGTATACATTTTGAACCTACATTCTGCAAATTTGCAGTGTGTTCCCTTTTCTCTAACCTAACCTAACCACAGTTTTACACATCTACGGGACATATTAATGATTTATTTGCGCGGCTTTCAAACGGTTAAGAATTGCAAAGAATGTCGATGTTTACATCGACAGCGATTTATAAACCAGTGCTTGGATCATTCCTCCGTACGGCTTCACTTAGCAGATTAGATTTTTCCGCATATAAAATTAAATCGTTAATTTGTTAAAAGTCTGTTTGTTTATTGGTTCATGTAAGAACTGAATTATTAGCTAACTATCGCATTTGTTAGATTTTTTTCAGTCTCTTTGACTTGATCATTTTGTTGACAGCTTAGTTTACTTAAACTAAAAAGTCAACGAATTTTTCCTCATTACATCCGAGATATCGTAATAACCGAGTTCGAATGTATCACGCAAATTTGTCTGGCGTCACTTTTTGTACCCCGTCGCTCCTCGATCATATTCTCGACGATTCGATACTCTAGTGTTAAGCAAATACATTTTGAATTTGAATCGTTCAAACTATGTACATTCATACAGATTTTGTCACTAACGACCCGGGTTTCGCCTTTCGGCATCTTCAGGCATTCAAGCGCACGGATGAACTTGAACTGACGTTTAGTAAATGAAAGTTTCGTGCTTATAATTGAGGAGCAAACATTCAAAAAGTGTTTTGTCACAACAAATACAAAGCTTGGAAAATGATGATTTAAGTGTTGCAAAAGTGACGGTTTGTATGAATGTGTCAACTTTATGATTTCATTTTAATATGAAAAAAAACCTTTTTCAACACTAATTTTGATTTCCATTCATAGGTTTTATTATGGGCTATCAGAATTGATATAAAACGCCATTTTTCAAAATTTGCGACAAAACACTTTTTGAATGTTTGCTCCTCATATAAGAAATAAATGCATCACTGAGTCCAAAGCCATTGCTGGCGAAATATAAGCTTATATAAGCACGAAACTTTCATTTACTAAACGTCAGTTCAAGTTCATCCGTGCGCTTGAATGCCTGAAGATGCCGAAAGGCGAAACCCGGGTCGTTAGTGACAAAATCTGTGAGAATGTACATAGTTTGAACGATTCAAATTTAATATTGAAATTCCACCAAGCACCTTCAGTCGAAATCTTAAATTTAAAAAAAAAAAATACACTTTGCACCAAAGTTGTTAAAAAGCACTTATTTAATTTGTATTTTTAAGTCACAACATAAATTGAATACATAGACATTTAAATGGACTATCATTAGTAAACAATTTACATGAATTATGTGGGCTAGTGCAACACCACTGTTTGCGTATTCTTTGGGCCAGTTTGATGCGGAAATGAAATTTTTAGTTGACAATGTCGCAGCGTTTCTGTAGAGTACACGATATACCTATGTACATAACAACGTACATCTATATGTGCCCAACTATATGTTTCACGTGGCAAGGACACCGGGCGAGTCCAATTTCTTTGTGATGCATCAAAATAGGAAACGGTATGATCAAGCGCGAATCGAATTTCGACTCGAGATAAATGTGAATAAATATTTATGGTAAGATACGGTTGTGGACATATTGTGAACATATTTTGGCCTCTGCAGCCTTACGTTCAGAGCTTCTTTAAAATTGTAGAATTAGTAGGAAAAGATTTTTTCATTTAAAGTCATAAATCACTTTTAAGTTCTTCGTCCGGCATCCGGATTCCGAGATTGACAATTTTTCGAATACCAGGATTAAGCATTCAACACGAAATCATGTATGCATAAATTGGGATTCGGGATTGAGAATTTTTTTCTCGGATTTTGAAATTGTGGTATTTTTAAGACAATGTATTGTCGATTGTTAATCAACTTCTCTTCATATGAGCCCCAAGTGTACCAAATGGTATTTTAAGAAAAATTAAGTTGGATGTGCTATAATATTATATATACAATGGCAGATTATCCTATAAGCGCATGAGGCGCGCGCTTGGGGCCTCTGAATCTCAGGGGCCTCAAAAATGGTTTATATTATATTACCAATATATATTTTGTTCAGATTTTTGTATATTTTACATGAATTTTTTTGACGTCTTTATGTTATCCAAAAAACAGGGCCTCAAAATTGTATTGTGCCTGGGGCCTCTCTTGTGCTTAATCCGCCATTGAATATATAACTCTACAAGTCTTAAAGTATCACAAAAGTGATTTGAAGTTTCTCTCTGAAGGCATGCTTAACTTTAATAGCTTGAACGTTCGAAGAGAAATGTATCTGGCCATATATTTCTTTCGACTTATACGAGGCCAAAATGAGAATTCCACCATTCTTGAGAATGTGAATCTAAATGTTCCTGATTATTTTTTGAGAAATCGTGGACATGAATTGTTTGTTCTCCCAAGGTGTAGAACCAGCCTGCCAATGGGGATGCCACTGGGGAGAGCTCTAACGGTGTTCAACAATATTGCTTCGGATGTCGACATATTCCACGTAGACTTGGGTGAGTTCCGACGAATACTAATTATTATGTATTAAAGTAGAGTTCGTCGGTGCTTACTCAGTTTACTTCCTTGCCACTTTTTTTTTACTGCGTTTAATATTAAATTATACTATTTTTTTTTCTCCATTGTAAAAGTTTTAAATTTATAATTTGTCAACCTTGTACAATGTTAATTAAATAAATAAATAAAAGTGAAGAGACCACAGTAAATACACATTGATGATGTCTAAAAATTCTCTCTCAATCTTCCATTTCTAAAATAACAGAGGGCAGTGAAAGCGATTAGCTAACCATTAGTTTTGTTCTTAACGTATCCTTATATGAGCCCTTGATGGGTGAAGTGAGCCAAGTAGTAAAAATGGTAAAACATTTTAAGTACAATCACGTCTCTATTTGGTTTTTTGATGGATTGGATAGTTTTATTTTAGGAAGTAAGACTATTTTAATGTGTATTAAATGAGGTTACTTCACTTTTACGATACTTAAAGACGTGTAAATATTACAACGCATCTTCAATTCATTCAACAAATAAAAGTCCTTTGTTTTTAGTGGAATTTAAAATGTGTCAATTGCATGAATGACATTTTATTAAATATATTATATATCGTATCTTTAAAAATGCGTTTTGAATTAGCACTGTCATCGTTTTATTAAAATTTAGACTGTAAAATTGTTTCTGCCGAGCATGACTTTGATGAGACGTCAAAAAAGTGTTTTTCAGGCGACGGTTAGTGGCATCCCGATAGCCACTTCGCATCTCAGCCGATCTTCCCTCCTCCGCAGGGAGCGCAGAGCAATTTACAGCGCCGGTCAAGTTTTCAGCGTCAAAATTTCATCGCCAGTGAATTAGGCATTATGCAAAAAATGATAGAGCTAAGATAGTTCTAGTAATAACATAATCACTCTCGCTTTTCCTCTTCAATTTCAAGATTGGAAGGGTAGTTTTAAGTAAGATTGGAAGGGTAATTGGTAGGGTTAAATGCCATAAACACCCACTCCTTTGAAAATAAATCGATTTAAGAAAATGCTTTTTTTACTGGGACTTTCAACTGTGTAACATAAAAAAATAGCACTGAAGAATTATTATAGTAGTAAGAATGATTTGATGGTGTACAGATATGTCAGTTAAACGGAAATATTTGAAAAAAATCAATTCGGAGTCAAAGTCGTCTTTTTCTTACCCGACTACACCCTGATAAAAACTAAACATGTATGCAGTAAAGATAGAAACGTTTTGTCTTTTAGATCTACATACAGTCATTCTCGCCATCGTCACAAACATTCAATTTCATTATTTATATATCATACATATCGACTGTGGAAAGGAAAAAGGACGTAACCCACACATATCAAACTTTACAGGAGGCGCAATAAACGTGTTTTGATGATTTTAGGCCATTTGCAAATTATGAATTCTACACAACCTTGAAGTGCACGGAGACTTCTAAACTAGTGTTTAATTGACATAATCTAATATTAATTAAAGAAACTGTTTAGTAAAAACCTTTATTTCAGTCTTTTTTCTTGGTTTTAATTTTTTACAAGGTCATCTTTTTCAAACTTTTAAGCTAAATTTAGATACTAATTCGGCATTTGAAGCTTGCATCCTCTTGATAGAACGTGTATCAGTGGCGGTTCCTGACCTGAAATCTTGGGTGGGCTAGAGAAAAGCATAGCATTGTATACTATTTACGAAATTTTGCATGCTTCCACTTCATCTTATACATTTATCTACAAGCAAATTAACAAATACTACGACACTACTGCAAAGCATAAATTACTATATAATACAATCAATGCTAATGTAAGTAAGAAATAATAATACGTGACCTTAAATTTGTCTCTTTCAAAGTGAAATAACAAGTAAAAAAAGCAATACAGAACTGTCACTGAGATTCGATACCTGTCACTTTCATAAAATACAAAGATATTGGTATGTTTGTATGGGCCATGGACTAATTCCAGTTTAGCCCCCGATGAATGACAGAAGCCAGTAAATTTGAAATACAGTCCTGTGTGTTTGATGACGTTTCCGTACATACAAATTCAAACAAAATCGAATCGTGCTAGATTGCGTTCCAGTGTAAAGAAATATTGTCTATGGTTACGGGCTGGAAGCCGTTAGCCCCTGACCAATAGCATGTACATAGGTGTTGCCAGACTGACGTCACGTTGAATGTTCTCTATGAATTATTTATAGGGTTATTGTTTTTTTTATGCCGGCTCAGCTTAAAATTGTAATAAAAAACAATCGAAAATATTATTGTAGGTAGACATGGCATTGTCTTATATTGATAGAGGAAAATTTAAACAAAGATATTATATTCATTTGGGGAAGGTTAGTTACGCTTATAAATGTATTTATTTTGTTCAGCGGCCGAATTTCTGTTCATTTTTATTCAGCCATCTAAAGTTTTGGGTGAAAAATGCAGGTCGGGCTTAGCCCACCTAGCCCAGTACCTAGAACCGCCACTGACGTGTATCAAGTTTGAAACATTGCGATTATCGAAAAAAGCTGTTGGTTACGTCATTTTTCCTTTCCACAGTCGATATAATAAATTTAAACAATACACGATCATTATTTTTATTTGCTTTCAGAAACTTCTTTTAGAAATGTGTTTATAAAGGATATGTCGGTTATGTACGATTTTCACTACACAATCCTGTATATAATAATTAAGCTTTTCGTATAATATTAATTTCAGCGCTGAAACGTGGCACAACCCTGGTAGACAGGCACGTACTCAATTCTCACTTAGTCGGTCTGAAATCTTTACTCTCAATGTCAAACATCAAGATCTTGGTTCATAAAAGAAGATCTCCTTAAAAATTCTCTCTTGAACGACGGCCTTTTCAGAACAAGAGTGCTATAACAATCTCGCGTAATACATATATCTACTGCGTTGTCCGGGATTATAATGTCTGTGACCATACTTCCTTGATTTAAAATGAAATTTATTTATTTCATGACATGTTCTTTAGATTTATTAGATGTCGTTTTATCCAGAGGTGGACTGCCAATACATTAACGGTGGGCTCGCGTAATCTCAACGCTATTCTCAGTGTTTTGGGGAAAGAGTGATTTTTTTAATACTCCAATGCAATTATATGCAATACTTAAATAAACAATCGATTGTTTCTTAATACACTTATAAAATGTAACAATGTGCAACTACTAACTACTGTAATTTGTAACTACTGTGGATACTGAAGCTAATATCTAAGATAATATATAAGTCAGACATTGTAGTTATAAACTATTCTCTTAAATTAACAAGGGGCTCGCCAGCCTTAGTAAAATTTGACAAGGGCCCCCCCCCCCAAACCCACCCCTGGTTTTATCCATTATTTTTTATTATTAATAAGAACAATTGAGCCCTCGATAGGTGAAGTGAGCCATGTAGTAAAAAGGTAAAAAATGTCTATTGTATTTTATAGTACGATCACGTATTTACTTGGTGGGTTGGTGGATTGCATATTTTTTGTATGTAGATAACAAACACTATTGCAGTCAGGGCCGACGCCACCATACAGGCGATATAGGCAACCGCCTAGGGCGCAAACCATTAGGGGTCGCATAAGTGGAGTATCAAAACAATTTTTAAGCACTTATAATAATAAATAATAGTACATTTGAATTTATTCTAATGTTTGTATTTGTTTGTTGTAATTATGTATCTTTTTACATATGATTCGAAAAAGAGAGGTTAGACGACCAAATAAAAAACAGTTCACATAGAAAAACTTCCGTTGAGATACTTTCATTAAGAGGCCATATGCTCCACATTGGGAGCGGACATGGATGTATAAAAAAAAATCAAGCGATTCCAAATTGTTTTTTTTTTCATTATTTTGAAAAAAATGGAACTATTTGTTAATAAGGGGGCGCGTCACTAATCTTTGCCTAGGGCGCCAAATAACCTCGCGCCGGCACTGATTGCAGTGAGTATTTACTGAACTCACTTCACTTTTTAGATACTTTAAGACATGTAGAATATTATAAAACACATTAATCAGTTTTTCCTAAAATACCACTTGGCTCACTTCACCTCTTAATGGCTCAAATCTTAACCGGCTTATTTGCAAACATTCGTGTATCTGATAAAATCCAGTTGAATTGAATTTTAAAAATATCTCTCTATAAGTTGATTAAAACACTTATAACTATACCATTCCACTAATAGTTTACTGTCAGTGGCGGGCTTAGTACAAGGGAGACCTCAGGCGCAATACAATTTGGAGGCCCTGTTTTTCGGATAACATAAAAACTGCACATAAAATTATATTTAAAACTCAAGAAAAAGTGTACGGCTACAACATTTTATGGTATTTTTGAGGCCCCTAAGATTCGGACGCCCCAAAGCGCGCGCTTCATTCGCTTATATGGTAATCCGCCACTGTTTACTGTGTAAAATAAGCAAGGAGCCAGTGGCGTGGCGTGTAATTATATTTTCCAAATATGTTTATCATACTTATAATGTATATACTTACGGATTACAGCTTTCTACGCGAACGGGAGTTTGAATTCTTCATATCAGCATTTTATATCATTATCAGAATAAAGAATAAAGAAATTCTTCGCCTATTTTCAGTAATCTAACAAGATACTTTTTATTAATTAAATAGTTTATTTTTAATGGCTTCGCAGTGGCGCTACTTTTGACTCGAGCAACATGGGCTGTCCAACTTCACAAGTATGCTAAATACTGGCCGTGTAATAGTTCTCGTAGAGCCACCAATAATCTTCGTTGTGAGTTGATGATTTACACTTGCTTTTGAGACAACAATGAAGTTAAAATGCAACAGGAAAGAGTCAAATTTTGTAGTTGTAGACCGAAATAATCTGATCGCGTATGTAGCTACGGACGCAGTTATTATATATGTATGTTACCAGGATACATGCGACTAATAAAACTTTTTAGAGACACGACGAGAGAACTGACACCATACCGGAAGCGCCGGATCGGGCAGGGCTGTTTCCTGGCGTCTTCCCGCGCAAAGGTCAAAGTGTTAATGCGTTAATAAAATTATTCATATATATTTTACAGTATACTTCGAAGAAGAAAGTTTAAGTTTTTTGCTTAAGTGTAATTCCAAGATGAATTATTCAGAAGGCTGTGAAGGAGGGAGGCGGATTTTCCCGGAACTAGCGTCGCGAGCTTTTCGAAACGGGAAGAAATGCCGCAGGGCGTAGGGTGACTCCGTTTTTGTTCGACGCTTTGTACTAAAGATTATTAAAGCTATGTTCTCGTACTAGGTTTGGTTTCATTTATGTATTCTTGCAACAAAAGAAAGTCCAACCCAAACATACAGCCAGATTTTTAAATGATTTATAACTTAAGGAAGATATTATTTAATGATAAAGATAGCTAATGAAACCAGTGGCGGCCGGTCAATGTGGCATTGGATCAATGCACTTCTTGTATATGCAATGGCGGTTATATTTCATGAAATAATATTCAAACATAACAAAGAAAATGTTTTAAAATATTTATTATAGAAAATAAATACACGAATAATTTAAAATGAGTGAATGGTATAAATGTTATGTTTGAATATTTTTTCATGAAATATAACCGCCCTTGTATATATATACAAGGGGTGCATTGTTCAATTCCACAATGACCGGCCGCCACTGTATGAAACCATTGAGGCTAAGTTGTATCTATAAACTCTGTTGTGAAAACTGTCAAGTTATTTATATCGAACAGACTTGTAAAAACATTGACATTAGTATTAAAATTACATTTTTATTTAATCCATGTTTGCTTCTTATGTGGAGCATATGGTAATATAAGTTTTTTTACAAGAACTGCTTATTACTCAGTTATGCAAGCTTTATTTTTTTAAAAGAGTTAGTATAAAAGGTAGTTACAGCACAAAACTAGTGATTAACTAATCGCTCTTACTGAGCTATGTTATTTAAGAATATGAAGGGTGTGAGGGAGTTTTTAAACATCACAAACACCCATGTCTTCAAATTAAAAATCGATAAATCAATTGAAAAAATAATTTAACCCGTGAGATGTGTCACGGAATCCAACGACGTTGACCACTGCGCCGCGTACACGACAACAATCATTCAGAATTTTCAAATAGTTGAATCGAATATAACCATGCGGTTATTGCATTTAAATTATACCCATAGTAAACATCAAATATAAAAATAATGTTGAGTGTTTAGTAAAATTTTAATTAGTGTCTAGTTTAAAATTAATTTGAGAATAGCCCTGCTGTAACTAAAGGTTACAACATTCCTAGTCGGAGACTTTTGTAGTAAATGAATGCGCTTTTAAAAACGTGTGTAGGTATTTTTTAGGACAAAACTCTACAATGACGAAACTTTATATTACACCATTATTACGGTCGCAGTATTTGTAAGTCATGACAGTGCAAAATATTACTTTACCGTCGGCCGTAGGGATAATTTATCAGTGCCAGATTTGTACACAAAAACAAATGATTAAACTGTGCTTTTTAAACAGTTACAGAATGAACAATAAAATAACGTATCACGGAACGGAAAGCTATTTTGCATTATGTATAAAAAAGTGACAGTTGTGTAATTCTTTATGTATGCAAGCGCAACGTTCCATTTTCAAAATTCGTGTAATTTCCTCGGGTATGCAATTTGCAGCCACTTCGTTCTATTTTCAAAATGTATGTAATTTCCTTGGTTACGTAACCATTTTATTCTGGTTTCAATACTTTTGGAATAATCTATATATTAATAGCCGATAAAATAAGTTTTCACTTTTCACTTTTTACTTTTCACAAATGTGTGCGTACTGATGTCCACTTCGCCCAATGATAGCGATTTATTTTGAACATATTTTGAACATCACATTTTTCGGCCAATTGGAATGGACGTCTTTTTATATTCAAAATTCAAATTTCCTGGCTTAGAACTAAAGCATCGTAATTAATATTGAGAGAACTTTGTTTCAAAATTTGCATGGCTACGAAGTTTTTTAAATAATCAAATGAACTGATTCGATTTTTTGAAGCTATAATTATAGGGCTAGGAGAGCTGATTTGACAGATTTTGTTCAGTGTCATCCATCTTCTATATGATTGTCACCGATTTCCCCTCCCCCTCCTCATCCCCACAGCCCGACTGACGACATTTTTTTTATTCATACTAGAAGTATTTTTTCATTACGCTGAAGAAGCACATAGTTTTAAATGTGAAAAAACGCTAAACTTTATTTCACATTTTATTTCTGCCGCGGGTCGGATTCGAAACGTGGAACTTTGCAATATGAACGGAACGTCTTACCGCTGAGGTACAGGGCAAACTTTCAGGTGCGACAAAATTAGATTATATATATTAAGCATTCGAAAAAAGAACTATTTCAAACTTGACTTTGATTGTTTGTTTGTATTGAAAATTCAAAAATAGAATATGTCAAATACTTAGTGTGGCCAATTCAAAAAAAATGATTCCAAGATATTTTTCTTTTTCTACGAAATATATTTGTTTGCACACTTGAAACCTTTGCAGGGCTGTCGATATATGCGCCGAGTTCGATTTATGGTACTACGAAAAATGATTGTTAGCAAACTTGAACATTATTCCAAAGATTTAATAATTTACGAAAAATGGTTGTTAGCAAACTTAAACATTATTCCAAGATATAATAATTTACGAAATTTCTGCTACCACGAAAAATGGTTGTTAGCAAACTTCAACATTATTCCAAAGATTTAATAATTTACGAAATTTCTGCTACTACGAAAAATGGTTGTTAGCAAACTTAAACATTATTCCAAAATATAATAATTTACGATATTTCTGCTACTACGAAAAATGATTGTTAGCAAACTTGAACATTATTCCAAATATTAAATAATTTACGAAATTTCTGCTACTACGAAAAATGATTGTTAGCAAACTTGGACATTATTCCAAATATTAAATAATTTACGAAATTTCTGCTCCTACGAAAAATGGTTGTTAGCAAACTTGAACATTATTTCAAAAATTAAATAATTTACGAAATTTCTGCTCCTACGAAAAATGGTTGTTAGCAAACTTGAACATTATTCCAAATATTAAATCATTTACGAAATTTCTGCTCCTACGAAAAATGGTTGTTAGCAAACTTGAACATTATTCCAAATATTAAATAATTTACGAAATTTCTGCTCCTACGAAAAATGGTTGTTAGCAAACTTGAACATTATTCCAAATATTAAATAATTTACGAAATTTCTGCTCCTACGAAAAATGGTTGTTAGCAAACTTAAACATTATTTCAAAAATTAAATAATTTACGAAATTTCTGCTCCTACGAAAAATGGTTGTTAGCAAACTTGAACATTATTCCAAAAATTAAATATAAACGAAATTTCGGCTACTACGAAAAATGGTTGTTAGCAAACTTAAACATTATTCCAAAAATTAAATAATTTACGAAATTTCTAATAAAAATAAAATAAATAAAAATAAAATAAAATACAATAAAATAAAATAAAATAAAATAAAATAAAATAAAATAAAATAAAATAAAATAAAATAAAATAAAATAAATTAAAATTAAATAAAATTAAATTAAATTAAATAAAATTAAATTAAATACCATAAAATAAAATAACATAAAATAAAATTAAATTAAATTAAATTAAATTAAATTAAATAAAATTAAAATAAAATAAAATAAAATAAAATAACATAAAATAATATTAAATTAAATTAAATTAAATACTTTGCAACAAAAATCTCACGTTGCTGGGCAACGGGCTTACAGCTAGTACACATTTGAATACGTGTAAGCAGTGGCGGCCGGTCAATGTGGCATTGGATCAATTCAACCCTTGTATAGGCGGGGCGGTTATATTTCATGAAATAATATTCAAACATAATGTTTATACCAATCACTCATTTTAAATTATTTGTGTATTTATTTTCTATAATAAATATTTTAGAACATTTTCTTTAATTTTATTTCAGACAATAAATACACGAAGAATTTAAAATGAGTGAATGGTACAAATCACGGGTTCCCAACCTGGGGGTCGCCAGGGGTTTTCTAGGGGGTCGCCAACTTTCCCTGGTGAGCTAAAAAAAAGGAGTTTTGGGGACAATCCGGTGAAAGAGTATAGCAAATCGAGGATTTCAAATTCCTCGGGGGGTCGCCTAGTCACGGCTTTTATAAAAAGGGGTCGCCACCCGAAAAAGGTTGGGAGCCTATGGTATAAATGTTATGTTTGAATATTATTTCATGAAATATAACCGCCCCTGCATATACAAGGGGTGCATTGATCTAATGCCACATTGACCGGCCGCCGCTGTGTGTAAGTCAAATAAAAAAAACTCAAACGTTTACCTGACAAAAAAAAATATGTTGGTTATTAGCAATCTTTAATTATACTATAATACTAATAAATGTAAGTAATTTGGCCGATCTGGTGTTCGCTCTCATATGTTAGTCTAATTAAAAATTGATTTTTGAATTTGTGGTAAATATATAAGCTACCTCCCAACTAGGGCATCCAATCCCGGGATCCCGCCCGATTCAGTGATCCCAAAATCTTGGATTGTTACAACCACCCAATATCACATTATCACCTCGAGAAACTAAAGTCAAACAATATTATCTGTTTTTCGTTTTTTGGATGATTAATTTATTTTCCATTCTTAGCTACATGATAATCAAGTAACATTATGTCAATCTTTTCTGGTTTATTCTTAAATCAACCGTGGAGCTTAACGTTAACTATATTTGTCTTTTCTTAATGTTTTTTAAAGATAATACCTAATAATGTTACCATCACTATAAGCAATATAAATAAACAGTATAAAAAAAATATAAAATATGAACATTTGGTTTTAAATAAACACCTACTTTGTAAAGTTTCAAAAAAATAAAAAGCAGTTTTGGCTCTCCTGAAAAGTAGCACTTTTGTAGATAGTGTTATCTGACTTTAATCCCTTGATCTGGACATCGATAAATCGTTTATCAACATACTATTCTGTTCACAGTTAATTCTTACACAATTTAACTCTTCATATTAGCTCAACTGCACTACCATCAGTTCTCGTTTAAACAATTGATACATTATGAATTCATATGCTACCAATAAGACAGCAAACATAATTAAAAACTGAATATACGTAAATAAGATTGTATTTTAAAAACTGAATTGAAATGTTTTTTCATTTTGACATAACGTCAGAACAAGCGATCATTAAAGTGTTGCAAGCATCCAAAATAATGTAGTTTTATGAAAATGATACTTACCAAGTTGCTTCCTTTCTATCTGTTTACGTGTTATGGCCAACATTCACTTCTTCACTGCGCTCCAACCAAGTTGCCCGTGTAAGCTTTCCATGTATTTCCACTCATTTGTATAGTTATTTTGATTTATTTGATCAAATTCATCTACCAATTAATTAAGTATTCAATTCATATCGACCACAAAAAAGTAGATAACAAATAAGACAAGAATATTTTGATCAAATTCATCAATCAATTAATTAAGTATTCAATTCATATCGACCACAAAAAAGTAGATAGCAAAATAAGACAAGTAGATATCTAAACTATATACCTAAACGCCGTTTTAAGTATTGGATAATAGTTGAACTAGAAGTGGTAAAAAGAGTGTTTTATTACGCAAGTGGGAGGCCCCAGACGCCATAAATTTCGGAAGCCCTGTTATTCGAATAACGTTAAATCGTTGAATAAGTTTACGCAAAATGTGAATAATTATTGAATGCAGAATTTAAAATAGATACGCCTTTTATAATCTATACTATTTTGAGGTCCCTAAAATTTGGAGGCCCAAAGCGCGCGCCTCTTGCGCTTATGGTTGTCTCCCACTGAGTACATATATCACTCATATCACACCCATACCTTTGATCACAAATTTATGAAAGCGTTTTACGCGGGATTCAATCTTGTGACACGTGATGCCGTCAACCGCTCGACTGTCTTTGTCAATAACATCATTTCATCCACCTTTTTAACTAATACAAATTTCCGTGAAAAGAAGCTGCTTTTACTGTTAACTCTTGTTGAAGTCATTATATTTTAAAACAAAACATTCTTTTGCACATGTTTCATTATTATTCAATTATTTTCTAAGATCAGGACCAGGTTTCGCTCATCATAAGCATTGACAACTAATGCATTTATTGGTGCAGAGTTATTAAACAAATATACCGATGGGAAAGGTGCCACGAACTATTGGAAATAGGAGTATAAAAAAAATAGTTTTTTACTCCGTGTTATCATACAATAATTACTACATGACTCCCAATGTGGAGCAGATGGATTCCTAAAAGACTTGATCTTAACAGAAGTGTCTTATACGATAATTGCGTGTAACTTAGTTTCTCAACCTCCCTTTTTCCAAAGAGACTTGTGATAGAAGAATGAGACTAGGACAGGAGCAATGTTTAGCTGATCGCACTCGCTACGGTTAGGTTAGGTTAGGTTATCGGATAGGTATGGCATTCAAGACATCACATACATAAATGGCTTTGGACAAAAGCCCAAAAATCAATTGAAAATGAATTTATAAAAACCATCCGTATTGGAATTCTAGCCCGTGACTTCCGCAAGGCTCAAAACCCAGTTTACCGAATTGTGTCGCTTAAGTTGTTTTGCCGAGTATGGGTCGATATGCTCCACATTAGGAGTGGACATAGATTAAAAAATAGTTATAATACAAACAGTTTTTGGTTTTGTTTGAGACGACCGAGCAAAATGGAGAACATTATACATTTAAATGAATATATGAAATAAAATAGTTTTCAATTTCAAGTACTAAAGAAAAACGATCAGCTTAAATAAAATAAAACGTCTATGTATATTGTTGGAATAGAATAAGTAAATGTTTTACAACATAAATGATTCATTAAGTTTGCAAACAAAACCAGTAATGATCAATATTGATTGCCACGGTTTACGTAACTAACTTAAAGAGAATGCAAATTGTCTGTCTGTGAAAAATGTTAATTTTTCATCATATGTTATATAACAAAACGTTTATTAGATATTTTTTCAGAAGATTATCCATAGCTGTGAAATTAAGCAAGTCTGTAATATTATATTTTTTAATTTAATGAAATCTTATACATTCAAATGCGCATAAATATTTCACATTACAAATGAACTATATCATTTATGTAGAATCGTTGATTATGAAGAATATTCTTTATTTTATATCTATTGTAAAATAATGAAAATACTCTACGTTAACTTTACGTATACAAAACTTCAGCAGTTATGTATTTTACCATAATTTATCAATAAATGACCCATAAATAGATTAGTTCCAGACTGGTTATATTATACTGTAGATATTTTACAACTACGGTTCCGTCAGAACTGTTATATCATAGTTCTAACAATGTAACACTACTAAATCAATTCTAATTTAATCAATATAGAAAATATATTTATTTAATAGCTATTAACATGTTTCGGTTAAGGCTTTTTGTATTAAAATACATTTTATAAATACGCTTTGTCTAAATTTAATAAAACATTTAAGGAAAAAGCTTGAAAAGTGGATCTATAATATTGATTTTAACAAAATTAACAGAATTTCATTTGGTTATTTTTCCACGAAACAACTTTTAGATGTATTAGATAAACGTATATTGTGGTTCAAATATATTTGATGTTTTAGATTAGATAAGTTAATATCTCGGTGTATTATCTGTTGTTTTTTTTTATAATTAATAATAACATATAAGCGAGAAAAATCCTGTAGAAATACTATCGCTATCACAGAATGTCTGTGTATAATATCAAAATAATACTAATCTGATACTTTTATGCTAAATTAATCATTTTTAAGTTATTGATTAACGCTGTTACATCATTTAAGTAAAAAATAATGGTCAAAAAAGGTTACGCTTCATGTGAAAGCATTTTCAACTGAATTTGACATTTGACATTTCAGTCAGCTGAAAATTTTCACTCGCCAAGTAAAGCCAAGTAAAGGTATCGATATCAAATAATCGATTTTTAATGATGATATATATATGTAAGCATGCAAGAAAATTGTATTTTTTTTCAATTAAATATTGAAATATTGACTAATCTATCGTTGAAGATTTAAAAAAGCAATTATACTGCGTATTTAAGTGAATTAATTATAAATAAAGACTATAAAAGATTTTTAAAAATGTAAACATTAAACCATTGTAATACTGCTTCATATATTTATTTATTGAGTATTTAAATTCGTTAATACTTTATTAAACCAAAGAAAAATATTTCGCTGTAAAACCAGTTGACATAATCTAATAAAAAATATTATACTATGACATAAAACACATTTTTACGATAGATCAATGTATATAAAGAGAAAATTTAGACCTACATTTCACCCTCTGATATTTGTTATGATAAATCACGTTTATAAGCACAGTTTTCCAGGTAAGTTTTCACAAATTTTCACCACAGTTTTCTCGGAAACGCGGAGGTGGAAAGTTCGGCTTTTCTCGACCACCTACGGCGCACGACTGACGGAAAGGCTTTAGGGAGTTCGCGTTGCCAGTTTGTTTCAGAGATTTTCCCCAAAAACCGTCAGTTTCCAAATGAAAATTTGAATATTTAAAAAAAATCGAAACTATCTTTAATGCTTTACTTTCTCCTAGGATATTGATAGACGTGAGTGATCTTCTGGAGAGATAAGTTCAGTAGAAGTCTGGGTGGTACGGTGATCTTAGCGCGCGGGACTTAAGCGCGCAGCGCAACCCCGACATGAGAGCACGTGGGGCTTTAACGCGCCGAAAGTAGATTATGAAAGATAAGATCAAATTTTGTATTTTCCCAAATTGCTCAAAATTAAAATTATGTCAGATTGATGCGTCAGAATTAATATTATCAGTAAATTTGAATTTTTTATAAGAATCGCCAAAAATATTGAAATTTGTCTTTATATGTATGTCGGGTCTATGGCGCAGCAGATAGCGTTGTTGCCTCCGTGCCGAGTTTCACGGATTCGAGCTCCAGTACAAACAGCATTTTTTTTGTCAGCTTATCATTTTCTGCTCGAAGGCATGGGTGTTTGTGATTTTGTGTGAGAGCGATTAACAAACCTCTAGTCATGAACTAGTCTTATCCTTCTATCCTTACTACTCTCTTTGAAAAAGCGTGGTTGAGCGACTGAGTAACAAAAAAAATCTCGTAGAAAACTTTTGTCGAGACACCTCTATCAAGAAGCCATATGCTCCAAATTAGAAGCCGACATGGATAAAACAATACGTTTGTGTCTTAAACTTTTTATAATAATGTATGTTTGTCATATTATTTGATTGCAATCTTAAACTTATGTGTTTTTTAAATTAACAGTTATTTTATGCCTCTTTTATCATGTACATTTATATATTAAATTTCGCTATACAAGCGACCGTTTTAAATAAAAGTGGAAGTAGTACAAAGGAATATTGTGTTTTTTTTTTAAATATAATAGCTTTCTACAAAGATTTGACAGTGATATTGTGACAGAAAGTGAATAACTTTTAAAATTACAATGAAATCAAAAAATAATTAAACGGCGTAGCAGCGAATCGGCTACGAAGTCGTAGAGCCTACGACAAAAACATATACGCTTGTTTAAATATTTATTCCACTGCTTAAATGAATAAATAAAGTATAAATTACTTAATTATGAAAAGTATGTATTCAAACGTCTGTGTGGGTAGGACTCTACTCTAGAAATTAAATAAATCTCGGTTCAAACCACGGCAATATCAATAACAAATTTCGATATTTTTAGTTCACCTTAAATTGATCTCAAGTGACATTCAACTGAATATTGATTTAAAAAAATCGTTTGTACTTATTTCACTTTTATTTATTATATCATAAAATCGTGTAGAAATTCGGGAGTCGGGATTGAGAAACTTTTGCTCGGCAAGTTTGAGATCCTGAAAATTTACGAATTTCCTATAAAGAAAAAATGTGACACCCTTTTTTTAGACGAACACATTTCCACTTCTTGTCCTCAATAAAAGTAAAAAATATATATATAGTATACAATAAAAGTGAAATTAATAAAAAATCATGTTTATTTTTTTAAATATAATTAATTCTTTTCCACATTGATAGAGAATACATTAAAAGTGATTTGATAAAATCGATTGCCAAATATTAATATAATCGACAAAATAAATGTCAATATAAAAACTAGGGCTTGTCGGTTTTAAAAGCCGGTTTTTTGGAAAAATTTGTGACATTCGAAAACCGGTTTTTCAACTTCGTAACCGGTTGTGCAGAATTTTCCATAAAAGAGTCTATAAACAAAAGGACAAAAAATTTGGATCTTTTATTTGATGGCTTAAAGACCATATGCCCCACATCATCACTCAGAGAAAGGGTATTTTCAATATCAGGAAATTTTGTAACAAAACAATCAGTGGACGCTTTGTGTTTTCTTAACCCTCCAGAGACGAGAGCTTTTTTCCGATAAAAAAAATATTTTCTAAGCCATATTGAAGTCACGGATAACTTTTATTCCTATCCAAAATTTAAAAAAAAAAAAACGCAAAGTCGTTGTATAGAAACCCCGCATGACTATATGGTCATGCTCATCCTTTTATTACCGTGTAATATTGAGTACGGACAGTAGTAAGGACAAAAGTGACCGTATGGGCTTGCAAACATTCGGGGTTGAAATATAGCTAAACGTGATTTTTTTAAAAATATTTACAATTTGACCTCTTTAGATCAACATAATTTCAAAACAAATATATTAGCAAAATAACTGTAAATAATTTTATGTTTTTATAAAAAAATATCTAACAGTTTCAAAAAGTAAATTAAAAAAAACGGAAATTCAAAAAATCACATGTGCTTTTGGAGACCGTTACTGTTCCTACGGATGATGACTTACTGTAGTCCGTACCCTTCTTAACCAAATATGAGCAAAAGCAACGATATTCAGGTAGAAAAAGTATGAATAGTGGGATCAATAGACAACGGTGTTTTGTGTGACCATATGGTGACGCTCGTCCTTGGAGGGTTAAATCATATTTTCTGAAGAGTAACACCAAATAAGTTCTTGTTGTGTATTATTATGTATATAAATAAACAACATTAAAAAAAATAACTTTTTCTCTCTATTTTAATTGAATTATCAATTTTTTGGAAAACTTCGAAGACCGGATAAAACCGGTTTTTTCAAAAGTCGGTTTATCATATAAAAATCATTTTTGTCGAACCAAATACTTTTACTTGTATTGCTTTACAAAAACTCCCTTTTTATGGTAATAGTTTTCCAACGTAGCAACACTACGCGATGGCTTGACAGGGGCGGTAGTACGTAGGGAAGGGTTGTTGCGGCGGGGTTGGGGTGGCGAGGGCGCCTGAAGCGTCACAGAGAAGTGGAGAGGGAAGCATTCTACGTCAAACAAAATGCTACACGTGAACGCAGGGTTGCCAAAATTTAATTATACGAAAAGGCCAACTTTGGCATTTACAAAATATTATCTATTTCTTTTGAAATATAATAAAATGCCACCGAGAATTAGTTCCCCTCGCACTTGAAGCAGCAGGGTCGACGAACGAGGGATGTGCAGCGAAAAATGTTTTTAATATTAATTAATTTATTATATTAACTTAATGGCTCACTGAGGAAGGCTTTTGGCTTCCGTGCGGTAATCCGTTGATCGAATCCTCATGCGATTCAATATTATCTGTTTGTATGAATAGCACAGAGTTCACAATATTATCACAAATCCATAAATCGACTGAAAGATCAATTTATTTATGAAAGGTTCCATACCTACTATCAGCGGTGGGCTGTCAATACGTTAACATGGGACTCGCTTTATATCAAAGCAATTCTCGGTGTTCTGGGGAACTTCTGAATGTTTTTTTTTATCACTCCGATGGAATTATGTGCAATACTTAAATAAGCAATCGATTGTTACTTAATACACTTATAATATGTAACAATATGTAATTTACCGTAAACTTATTAATGTAAATGGCCAAAAACGTTCTACTGTGTATATTGAAGCTGTCCTGGATAATATATACGTCAGAAATTTCAGTTATGTACCCATTTGATCAGAAAATATTGTTTTCTATTAAATTAACAAGGGGCTCGACAGCCTTAGTAAAATTTAACAAGGGGCTCGCGCGAGTCCCTTCGAGCCCCTTCCAGACCACCCCTGATGGTCGGCAACAATCGCACCGAATGTTGGTCGTTTTGAGCTACCATAAAACATATAGAATATTAACACGCATCTAACTGATTTTTTCTTTAAATATTAAAGCCTCAAATGTGTCTAACCTGAATTACTGACATCGTTGATCAATTAACTGCAGATCAGGTAGTAAATTAAAATGCTCAATATCGCCGAAACCGTATTATTGCTTAGCATTGCAAAATAGATTGCGTTGTTCTGTGCCCCTGCCACAAAACGCTATCCCAGGGTGACACCAAATCCCCGCTTCGCCGGGACTACGTGCTTTTTTGTTATCAACCACGTTCCGCTACACCTACGGCCGCCCGCGCCACTATAATCCCGATCGAATTGGAAATTATGCTCACCTCACTTTGCGCGCCGCCTCCCACTCGCAACCGCCCCTGCACGGGCGCAAAAGACCTTAGTTCGCTCCTACAGTAAAAGCATGGACAACCTGTTCAATAACTATATTTTCTCATGGCGCTCAACTCGTGCCCGTAGTGCTGTAGTCAACATCTTTTGCCTACGTGACAGATATCACGGTTTCGAATTCCAGCACTAATAGCATTTTTTTTACCAATTTCTGTTCGAAGGCACGGATGCTTGTGATGCCTTTTAAATTCCCAACCACTCTTAGCGAGAGCGAATAGCTAACCACTAGTCCCGTCTTAGCAAGCCCAAGAAAGTCAAGAAAGAGGGGTTGAGCAACTTAGTAACAAGCAACATCTTTTGGGCGTTAACCACTCAATCACGGAGCGTTAGTTTTTTTTTTATCTATGTCCGCTCAAATATTTGACATAAGGCCGCAGTAAACATTGACTAGGGAATCTTTGTCCGGAAACAGGAATTTGCCGTCAGAATATGTCAGGAATTTACATCAATTTACAGAATTACAGAATTGGCCAGAAGGCCGCACCAGAGTAGCCAAAAGGCCGCAGGTTCTCCATGCCTGGGTTAACTTATCACTCTCGCTACTCTCCGTTGGAATGCTTAGACAACAAAAACAGCCACGTTCTTGAACAAAAATCGATAAATCGATTGAAAAAAGTGGTGTTTGTATTGGCCTTCTAACCTATGAGATCTGTCACTGGAGTCAACGCCGTTGATCACTGCACTACGGATCCGAATTATTAATACCAAATAACATTTGAATAATTTATATTTGGTCATTATTCATGCAGTGCAGTCCTGGCGGACGATAAAAACAAATAAAAGTACACGGCCGGCTTAACAATACATGCGGCGTCGATGGAAAAATAAAAATGGCCATTACTTACGCCGCGAAATGGCGGCGGGCAGGGATTTTAAAAATATTTTATTGCTTTACGTAAATATGTACATTCAAACTGTTTTTACTTACTACTCTACTTTCTTCTGGCATCGGCAGTCAAGTGGCTAAAGTCTAGCATCTGAATTTTTGGGTTCGTTTCCCGTTTGGATCAAAATGCTGGTTGTTGCGGACCTAGAAAAAAAAATTTGACTCATTATTCACCACTAGGGCATCCAATCCCGGGATCCCGTTCAATTTTCTGATCCCGAAATTCCGGGATTGAGATGGCCGCGATCCCGGGATTTCGGGATTGAGAAATTTCTAGCAAATTCTCGAAATTTACAAATCGGGGATTTCAAATTCTTCGGTGAGCTAAAAAAAAAAAAAACGAGTTTCTGTGAGATTCTGGGAAAAAGTATACCAAATCGGGGATTTCAAATTCCTCGGTGAGCTAAAAAAAAAAAAACGAGTTTCTGTGAGATTCTGGGAAAAAGTATACCAAATCGGGGATTTCAAATTCCTCGGTGAGCTAAAAAAAAAAAAAACGAGTTTCTATGAGATTCTGGGAAAAAGTATACCAAATCGGGGATTTCAAATTCCTCGGTGAGCTAAAAAAAAAAAACGAGTTTCTGTGAGATTCTGGGAAAAAGTATAGCAAATTGAGGATTTCAAATTCCTCGGTGAGAAAATCTCAATCCCGGGATTCAAAATAATTCAATCCCGAAATCCCGGGATTGGAAAAAGGCTTCGGGATTGGATACCCTATTCACCACCAATATATTTTATGTTAAATTATTAAAAACTGATCATTTTAGAGAATATGTAAAAGCCGCAAACTTACATACAAAAATAACACTATTTTTAAAATTGTAAATACAGTAAAACCCCCATTTACACTAAAGTAGGGACAGTGTAATTCGGGGTAGTGTAATTGGGGGATTTAATCTCGTACAAAATTAGGGATTTGGTTTTTTTCCTCAAAAAATGCAAAACTAAGATATCCCTTAGTTTCGCCAAAAAAAATATGGACGAAACATTTAGTTACTTAGTGATAAAATGCAAAGCGCGCTAAAATCCAACACATAGACAGTCGTCCGGCTATACGTGTATATCCTGGCACGTGTTGAGTACACAGACGCTAGCCAACATTTGACTGTATGCGCCGCACAGACCACCGTCTCGTAGCAACGACAACGGAATGCGGCAGTGCAACATATTTAACTTATTTTACAATATTATTAATCCCATTTCACTTCGTTTTTATTCAACGTACGTTCCCAATGTGGAGCATATGGCCCACTAATGGAGGTATCTCAACAGAAGTGTTTCTTACTCAGTAGCTCAATCTCTCTTTTTTTTAAGAGTTAGATGGATAAGGTTAGGACAGGACTAGATGTTAACTAATCACTCTCGCTATGCCCAGTTATTGAAGGATTTATTTCAAGCGTTAACTACTCAATCATGGACCCAGTGGTTTTTAAAAAAAAATCTATGTCGGCTACTAGACTAATCCTTATATCCCTACCAGGGCCGGCGCTACCATACAGGCGAAATAGACAATTGCCTAGGGCGCAAATCATTAAGGGGCGCATAAATTGAGTAATCAAATTATTTTTTTATATTCTAATAACAAATAATAGTTTATACTTGTATCTGTTCGTTGTAATTATGTACCGTTTTCTATATACTTCGAAAAAGGTAGGTTGAACGACTGACTAACAAACACTTTTTGTAAAAAACATCTTTTGAGATACCTCCATTAGGAGGCCACATTGATTGATTGATTGATGATGATTCACATTGAGAGCGGACATTCATATAAAAAAAATATTCCACAGTTTGCTAAAAAGGGGGTGCGCCAATAACCGTTGCCTAGGGCGCCAAATAACCTCGCGCCAGTACTGATCCCTACTACTCTCTTTGAAAAAGAGAAGTTGAGCGACTGGGTAATAACCATTTCTCGTAGAATTTGCTGAGAGATAACTTATGTAATATTTGTATTAGACTTTTGCTTCTAAGATATTCGATAGAGCAAAAAAAAGTGTAATATGGCTACAAAAAAAAGTGATATCTACAATGAGGCTAAAAGATATTTCAGTTAAATGAAAGAAATATAGTGGAGCCTATCATAACGAGCTTAATTCGTCCCAGAATCTTACTCGCTATGTGAAACACTCGTTATGTGAAACAATTTTTCCCATATAAAACAATGTAAAATGCAATAATGCGTTCCATGCCGGAAAAAAAATCATTTTTTACATTTTTAACATGTATTAAAGTAAAATTACATACTTATAAGTTGTTAAGGAGCGTAAAAACCTGGAATATGAAAAACAATGCAACTCCATAAGCTTTTCGGTGGTCAGCTCTTGACTGAACTCTTTCACAAGCTCATCAACTTTGTTGTTATCCACCTCCAGTTCCATGGTATTGGCAAAAGATACAATCTCGTTTACTGTAGACTTCACAGGTACTGTTTTAAACCCCTCAAAATCACATTCGACAACGCTCCTTGGCAAAGTTTCTTCCAAGCTGAAGTGAGGGTTCTCTTGGTAATCCCTTCGCACGCCTTGTCAATCATCATGAGGCAAGTAACGATGTGCAAGTGATCTTTCCAAAACTCTGCGTCACTCGTTATGCGAAATTTTGCTCGTTAGTTAGGTTCCACTTTGGGCATCCAATTCCCCGTTCAATTTTCTGATACCGAAATTCCGGGATTGAGATGGCCGCGATCCGGTGAGCTAAAAAAAATGAGTTTCCGTGAGAATCTGGGGAAAAGTATACCAAATCGAGGATTTCAAATTCCTCGGTGAGAAAATCTCACCGAGGATTGGAAAAAGGCTCCGGGATTAGATGCCCTAGTTCCACTGTAATTGTTTATGTGATTCATATTTTCAAAAAATTACCTCTTAGATTCTGCATAACTTTCTTAGAATATTTCTCACAGATTGAGCATTGCGCTTCTGCCATAAACTGTTTCCCCTTGCTCTAGTACTCTCGTGCGTTTCAAGAAATGCTATAATTGCAGGGATATAAAAATGTTTAAGAGTGTCACTCTGGCTGTAATAACATTTTATTACTAAAAACATTTACCCATTTCCATTTAGAATACGAACATGCCTTTGGTGTCTTACCAATATCTCTGTAATAAGCAATTTATTTATCATATAGCATATCACTTTTTTAAATGATTTTCAAATAATACGGTCCACTTAAAAGAACAAGTTCTTAATTTTACGCGGATTGTTTGTTATAACGCGATTCCCAGACAAAAAAGAACACAAAAGTAGATAACGAGAAATTTCATAACACAACAAACA
Organism: Himalopsyche tibetana; assembly: GCA_030503985.1. Classification (NCBI taxonomy): domain Eukaryota; kingdom Metazoa; phylum Arthropoda; class Insecta; order Trichoptera; family Rhyacophilidae; genus Himalopsyche; species Himalopsyche tibetana. The sequence continues at coordinate 450,333 of JAPJYX010000052.1, read as the reverse complement.
AAAACAGGCCGACCTCTACTTTCGCACAATTCGCTATTTTGCACATTTTTAGAAAATTGTTTTTTTTTGATTTTTTGGCGATAATGCAAAAATGTTTTGTTTCGCCAAGTAATGGCTGGTTTGCCAAATTTTAAAAGAGGTATAATTACATCATATTAAATTCATTGGAGAGTCGGGTGATGCGGATAGAGATGCTGGAAAAGACTTAATTTTCTCACTGTCCAAAATTATTGAAGATGGAGAGTGTACTCCATGTCAAATATTCAATGTAGATGAGACTGAGTTATTTTGGGAGAAAATCCTTAATCGTACATTCTTATCAAAGGAAAAATCAGTTTCCCCTGGGCACAAACAAACCTACTAAAAACCGATTGAGATTGCTTCATGGTGGAAATTTAGCTGGTGATTTAAAATTGATGCTAATGTTAGTTTATCAAGCAGATAATTGTAGAACATTGAAAGGGAAAGATAAATACAACTAACTCTTGACAAGTTTATTAAAAAAACATATTTTTTTATCAAATACATAAGTAAATTTTGATAAATAAAAATTGTAATGGACAATTTTCAGTGTTTTTTTACATCCCTCTACTTTCGAACATTCAAAAGTGGAGGTCCGCCTGTACTTCATTAGTTCCTAACAAATTGGACGTGTCAGAATTTTCTAGCGATAAAATCCTTCTTCTCTTCTTCTTTGATATGGTCACTCCGTCTTTCCCTATCTCGTAGTTAAAAAACCTTCTTACGTGAACTTTATAATTTGTCGCTTACGCTATTCTGTCGATTACGGTGGTCCAGAACAGTGATGAGGAACCTGCGGTCTCTTGGCTACTCTGATGCGGCCTTTATTATTTTATATTAGATAGATTAAGATTATTTTTAAATTGCGTTTTGACTAATTTACATTGTGAATTAAAAATATTTAGTTCATGCCAAAAGGGGGGTCATCAACGCTTTCTTTACTGCGGCCTTATGTTGAATCAGATAAATGAAAAGGCACCCCACCCCGGGTCTAGAATATGTTTTCAGAGAGTAACCAATCAACAATTCGAAGAAAGGTGTTTTTTTTATCCATGTCCACTCTCAATGTAACTCAACAGAACTTTTTCTAAGAGAACTGTTTGTTACTCAGTCTCTACGCTCAATCTCTCTTTTTCAAAGATAGTATTAGGAATAGAAGGATCAGGCTATGCCAGGACAAGTGGTCAACTAATTGCTCTCGCTACGCTCAGATGTCGGGTCATATTCCGTGCCGCATTTAACAACATACAGTGAAACCTCTCATAACGAGCACCTCACATCATGAGTTATTCGCATGACGAGCAAAACAGATTGTTAAAAAAATGCTCCTTTAACGAGCAAAATTTCGCATAACGAGTGAAGCAGAGTTTTGGAAAGATCACTTTCACGTCGTTACTTGCCTCAAGATGATTGCCAAGGCGTGGGAAGGGGTTATCAAGAGGACCCTCACTTCTGCTTGGAAAAAGTTATAGACAGAGAGTGTTATAGAATATGATTTTGAGGGGTTTCAAACAGTACCTGTGGAGTCTACAGTTAACGAGGTTGTATCTTTGGCCAATATCATAGGACTGGAGGTAGATAACAACGATATTGATGAGATTGTGGAAGAGCACAGTCAAGATCTGAATCCCGAAGAGCTTATGTAGTTGCATTGTTTTTCACAGCAAGAAGTTATGGAGGAGGGTTTGTTAGTGTAGGAGAAGGAAGTAGCAGAGTGATAATCTTCTGGTGCAATAAGAGAAATGCTGAAAGCATGAGAAACTGTTGCATCGTACATTGAGAAGCATCGCTCTAATAAGGAGGTGGCTATGCGTTTTACAAATTTATTCAACGATAATGCTGTCACATTTTCATCAAATTTTGAAGCGTCGGCAAAAACAAATGTTAGACAGCTGTTGTATAGACTAGTGTTCCCCAACCTTTTTACACCTGCGGACCGCTAATGCAGAGCCTTATTGACGTCTACTTTTCACTAGAAAGATTTCATACGAATCATAAATATGACTAATATTGGTGTTTTAGTGTGTTTTTTAAAATAACATGCGTATTTAATTTACACTTTTACCCACAATTGGTTGGGTATGTAATTTATAGATATTGAAAAAAACGACATAATTGGATAAAGGATATAATTTGAAATGACGTGTTCTTGACACGTGCTTAAATTAATACCATAATTATACCACACTCGAAATCGGTTGCCAGCTTCACCACATTTGTTGAGTATTTCATTTTCCATTATTTTTAAGTTCCTTTGTGTTGCATCATCCTACCAAGTATTACTATTTAACAATAAGTCAAAATACAAGTAAACGTGCAGACGAAAAAAGATCCTATATCTATTATTTTTGCATGGCGAATTTATTGAAATTTGGCATACTGTTTGCGGCTTGGCACCGGGCCGCGAACCACTGGTTGGGGGAAACTGGTATAGACAGCTTTCTAGTAAAAAAGAATTATTTATTTGTCACAAATAATAAAACAGTCGATTTTTAAATTGTTTTTTTGCGAATCGAAATCGCATTCCAGGTTGTTACGCTTGATTTGAATATATATACATTCATACATGAAAACTATAAAAAAATGTTTTTTTTTGTATGGAACGCATTATTTCATCTTACATTGTTTCACTTGACGAGTGTTTCGCACAGCGAGTAAGATTCTGGAACGAACTAACCTCCTTATGAGAGGTTCCACTGTACTTACTTACTTAAATATATACGACATGTGTTTCATCTTTTCAAGTGAATGAACACAAAGAAGATACAATAACACTATGTGACGCTACTCCAATCAAACATCCACTTAGATTATTCCGCTAAAATCTCACTTACTTACTACCCACGCACTTTTTCGCCAATCAATACTACAATCTGTCCGCTCTATATACCTGTCTGCGTAACAGTGATACGTAAAACTAAAGGCAGCGGTGGCCAACTTGTCAACAAATGTAAAGCGGATGGTTTTTGACAGAGTATAGCCGCAGATAAAGATTACAATGTAAATTGTATTTATTTATTTAATTTATATTACACAAAGTTGACAAATTATACATTTAAAAACAATAGTACAATTTAATGCTAAAAGCAGTAGAAAAAAATGGCAAGGAAGTCAACTGAGTAAGCTCCGACGAACTCTACTTTAATACATAAAAAATAGTATTCGTCGGAACTCACCCACGTCTACGTGGAATATGTCGGCATCCGAAGCAAAATTGTTGAACACCGTTAAAGCTCTCCCCGGTGGCATCCCCATTGGCAGGCTGGTTCTACACCTTGGGAGAACAAACAATTCACGTCCACGATTCCTCAAAAAATAATCAGGAACATTAAGATTCACATTCTCAAGAATGGTGGAATTCTCATTTTGGCCTCGTATAGGTCGAAAGAAATATATGGCCAGATACATTTCTCTACGAACGTTCAAACTTTACTTGGTAGAACACCATTGTAATATAGTAAAAATAGTAACGTGTTTAGTTATACAGTTTTTATTATATATTATTTAATATCTATTTCGGCTTGCCACATCGTCAGAAATATGATTAAACTTATGTACATTTGCTCTGCCATATAAACTGGCTCAGAAGAGATAAACAACACATCTTGTTATTCATTCTAACATCCTAATTCATATTACATTTATTTTATATGACTTCAGTGCTTCAAAGAATGATAAGCAATATGGGATTTTTCAAGGTAAATTAGGATAAATTAAACTGATATTTATTATTAGTTACATTCCGTAAGCGTTCAACAATGGTGATGGATTGATAATTGTTTTTGATTTTACTAGAAATTGAAATTTACTTGAACAACTTGAAATTAATAGGCTTGTTACAGATTAAGAGTCAGATGTTACTCGAAATTAGCTTTAGATGAAAAGAAATAACAAACACCCAATATCGAAAATTTAAATTGATTATCTATATATTAATAGTCGATAATGTCCGTCCGTCGGTATGATTGTCCCCGATTTCCCGGTATATGCCCTGATGTCGATTTCTGCAACTACGAAAAATGATTGTTAGCAAACTTAAACATTATTAAAAAATTAAATAATTTACAATTTAAATACCGCAGGGCTGTCGATATATGCCCCGAGGTTGATTTCTGTTACTGCGAAAAATGATTGTTAGCAAACTTAAACATTATTAAAAAATTAAATAATTTACAATTTAAATACCGCAGGGCTGTCGATATATGCCCCGAGGTTGATTTCTGTTACTGTAAAAAATTATTGTTAGCAAACTTAAACATTATTCAAAAATTAAATAATTTAAAATTTAAATACTGCAGGGCTGTCGATATATTCCCCGAGGTCAATTTCTGCGACTGCGAAAAATGATTGTTAGCAAACTTAAACATTATTCAAAAATTAAATGATTTACAAATTAAATACTGCAGGGCTGTCGATATATTCCCCGAGGTCAATTTCTGCGACTACGAAAAATGATTGTTAGCAAACTTAAACATTATTCCAAAAATTAAATGATTTACAATTTCAATACTTCAGGGCTGTCGATATATGCCCCGAGATATATTTCTTTTACTTTTAGAATTTCTGGCTTATTCAATAAATAGGTTTGTAATTTATTTTTCACGCCAGTAAATTTTCTGACTACTTAAAAATGCAACAAAAATCCCCCCGTTGAGGTCAACGAGCTTACAGCTAGTTAACTCTTAAATGCGTACAAACTTTTGTTTTGGCTTTTCCGCATAACAGAAATCAAATAAAATGATGGAGTCAGTAATTTTAGGCCTAGATTTTTTGAAATCCACATCCGTCAGATTTTCTACGAGTATTGCTATTTATTTAGTTGCTCAACGATAGGTCTAGGGCAGGACTAGTTTTTATCTAATCGCTATCGCTACGCCCCGTTATTAAGAATTGTAAGTGGAATGTGGGAGCGAGTTTATAGACATCACAAATATCCATGCCTTCGAACAGAAATCTGTAAATCTATAGAAGAAATTCTGTTATAACTGCTACACTGCTTTGTATGCATTGTATCGTTCCATTACGTCGTCGCCTGGTGTGGCCCAGTTGGTTAGAGCTTGCTCTACCGATCACGCATTGTCTGGGTTCGATTCCCGGCAAGATCACAAATAATTTGAGAATTAATCAATTCAAAGTTGTGATTGAAGACTGGGTGTTTTGTGATGTCGATTCACATTATTTCCTCTCCTCCCATCCTTTTGATCTTTTAATAACTGGGCGTAGCAATAGCGATCAGTTACCCGCTAGTCCTGTTCTAGCCTTATCGTTCTTTCTCTACTACTCACTTTGAAAGTTGAGCGTTGAGTAACAAACAGTTCTCGTAGAAAAAACTTCTGTTCAAATACCTCCATTAGGAAAACATATGATACACATCGGGAGCGGACATGGATATAAAAAAATCGTTTTTTAGAACAAAGTTTAAGCGAGTTTTTGTTATTTGTATTTTAATAGGCAGTTTCTCGTTGTTCTGAATTGTGTTTCAATTCATTGAATAAAATGCTAACAACATACCAAATAAAAAAATCATTTCATAAAAGTTGAAACGGAACAAATATTTTGTAGCTTGGATTTTTAGAAGCGAAAAAAGGGGCTGAATTTTCAGCGCAGAGTTTAATTAGCAAAAGGTTCTGTTTTCCAATGAGTGCATTCTGGAAGGCTTTCGCGCTGAGAATGTCAGAGGTCAAGCGTCAAATAAATAGCCTGCGAAGTTTTCAGCGCGCCCAGAAAAATAATCTCGTTTCTCTTCCACTATGTGCTATTAATTAAATATGACACAAGAGAGATTTTATTATTTTTTATCCATTCCTTTCGATTTCGCTATTATCTACATGAGTAGTATAGTACAAACAAAGTTCTGTTTCCATTCATTCCATTTTGATGGCTAAATCAAAATAACATGTCCAGGTAACATAACATTTATTTTTACAAATATTCGTTTATTTTTTTTTAATATAAAAAAATACTACAGTACGGTCTCGGGTCGCGAGAATTTCCCGGGACATAAAAAAAGGCCGAGACACATATTTATGTATATACATTTTTTCAAACGCGCCATTTTGTTACGCGCCATGTCATTCTCTGAAACAAAATGGCAGCTCCGTTTTCCGCCAATTTTGAATCCTTGTAAATCTTTGGTACGAGACAGTTACTTGGTCGAGCGGGTCGAGCGGTCAACTCAAAAGAACGAATTATTAGTAAAAAAATTAAATATAACTAGCTGTAAGCCCGTTGCCCAGCAACGTGAGATTTTTGTTGCATAGTATTAATTTTAATTTTATTTTATGGTATTTTATTTTATTTTATTTTATTTTATTTTATTTCATTTAATTTTTATTTATTTTATTTTTATAGTTACCAGAAATTTTGTAAATTATTTAATTTTTGGAATAATGTTTATGTTTGCTAACAACAATTTTTCGTAGTAGCAGAAATTTCGTAAAATATTTAATTTTTGGAGTAATGTTTAAGTTTGCTAACAACCATTATTCGTAGAAGCATAAATTTCGTAAAATATTCAATTTTTGGAATAATGTTTAAGTTTGCTAACAACCATTTTTCGTAGTAGCAGAAATTTCGTGAATTATTGAATTTTTGGAATAATGTTCAAGTTTGCTAACAACCATTTTTCGTAGGAGTAGAAATTTTGTAAAATATTTAATATTTGAAATAATGTTTAAGTTTGCTAACAACCATTTTTCGTAGTAGCCGAAATATCGTAAATTATTGAATTTTTGGAATAAAGTTTAAGTTTGCTAACAACCATTTTTCGTAATAGCCGAAATATCGTAAATTATTGAATTTTCGGAATAAAGTTCAAGTTTGCTAACAACCATTTTTCGTAGGAGCAGAAATTTAGTAAATTATTTAATATTTGGAATAATGTTCAAGTTTGCTAACAACCATTTTTCGCAGTAGCAGAAATTTCGTGAATTATTGAATTTTTGGAATAAAGTTTAAGTTTGCTAACAACCATTTTTCGTAGAAGCATAAATTTCGTAAAATATTCAATTTTTGGAATAATGTTTAAGTTTGCTAACAACCATTTTTCGAAGCAGCAGAAATTTCGTGAATTATTGAATTTTTGGAATAAAGTTTAAGTTTGCTAACAACCATTTTTCGTAGAAGCATAAATTTCGTAAAATATTCAATTTTTGGAATAATGTTCAAGTTTGCTAACAACCATTTTTCGTAGGAGCAGAAATTTAGTAAATTATTTAGTATTTGGAATAATGTTCAAGTTTGCTAACAACCATTTTTCGTAGAAGCAGAAATTTCGTAAATTATTTAATATTTGGAATAATGTTCAAGTTTGCTAACAACCATTTTTCGTAGGAGTAGAAATTTTGTAAAATATTTAATATTTGAAATAATGTTTAAGTTTGCTAACAACCATTTTTCGTAGTAGCCGAAATTTCGTAAATTATTATATTTTGGAATAACTTTTAAGTTTGCTAACAACCATTTTTCGTAGTAGCAGAAATTTCGTAAATTATTGAATTTTTGGAATAATGTTCAAGTTTGCTAACAACCATTTTTCGTAGGAGCAGAAATTTCGTAAATTATTTAATATTTGGAATAATGTTCAAGTTTGCTAACAACCATTTTTCGTAGAAGCAGAAATTTCGTAAATTATTTAATATTTGAAATAATGTTTGAGTTTGCTAACAACCATTTTTCGTAGTAGCAGAAATTTCGTAAATTATTGAAATTTTGGAATAATGTTCAAGTTTGCTAACAACCATTTTTCGTAGGAGTAGAAATTTTGTAAAATATTTAATATTTGAAATAATGTTTAAGTTTGCTAACAACCATTTTTCGTAGTAGCCGAAATTTCGTAAATTATTATATTTTGGAATAACTTTTAAGTTTGCTAACAACCATTTTTCGTAGAAGCAGAAATTTCGTAAATTATTTAATATTTGAAATAATGTTTGAGTTTGCTAACAACCATTTTTCGTAGTAGCAGAAATTTCGTAAATTATTTAATATTTGGAATAATGTTTAAGTTTGCTAACAACCATTTTTCGTAATAGCAGAAATTTCGTAAATTATTATATTTTGGAATAACTTTTAAGTTTGCTAACAACCATTTTTCGTAGTAGCCGAAATTTCGTAAATTATTTAATTTTTGGAATAATGTTCAAGTTTGCTAACAACCATTTTTCGTAGGAGCCGAAATTTCGTAAATTATTTAATATTTGGAATAATGTTCAAGTTTGCTATCAATCATTTTTCGTAGTAGCAGAAATTTCGTAAATTATTTAATTTTTAGAATAATGTTTAAGTTTGCTTACAACCATTTTTCGTAGAAGCAGAAATTTCGTAAATTATTTAATATTTGAAATAATGTTTGAGTTTGCTAACAACCATTTTTCGTAGTAGCAGAAATTTCGTAAATTATTTAATATTTGGAATAATGTTTAAGTTTGCTAACAACCATTTTTCGTAATAGCAGAAATTTCGTAAATTATTATATTTTGGAATAACTTTTAAGTTTGCTAACAACCATTTTTCGTAGTAGCAGAAATTTCGTAAATTATTGAATTGTTGGAATAATGTTTAGGTTTGCTAACAACCATTTTTCGTAGTAGCAGAAATTTCGTAAATTATTTAATTTTTGGAATAATGTTTAAGTTTGCTAACAACTATTTTTCATAGTAGCACAAATTTCGTAAATTATTTAATTTTTAGAATAATGTTTAAGTTTGCTAACAATCATTTTTCATAGTAGCAGAAATTTCGTAAATTATTGAATTTTTGGAATAAAGTTTAAGTTTGCTAACAACCATTTTTCGTAGAAGCATAAATTTCGTAAAATATTCAATTTTTGGAATAATGTTAATGTTTGCTAACAACCATTTTTCGTAGGAGTAGAAATTTCGTAAAATATTTAATATTTGAAATAATGTTTAAGTTTGCTAACAACCATTTTTCGTAGTAGCCGAAATATCGTAAATTATTGAATTTTCGGAATAAAGTTTAAGTTTGCTAACAACCATTTTTCGTAGGAGCAGAAATTTAGTAAATTATTTAATATTTGGAATAATGTTCAAGTTTGCTAACAACCATTTTTCGTAGTAGCAGAAATTTCGTAAATTATTAAATTTTTGGAATAAAGTTTAAGTTTGCTAACAACCATTTGTCGTAGTAGCCGAAATATCGTAAATTATTGAATTTTTGGAATAAAGTTCAAGTTTGCTAACAACCATTTTTCGTAGGAGCAGAAATTTAGTAAATTATTTAATATTTGGAATAATGTTCAAGTTTGCTAACAACCATTTTTCGTAGGAGCAGAAATTTCGTAAATTATTAAATTTTTGGAATAAAGTTTAAGTTTGCTAACAACCATTTGTCGTAGTAGCCGAAATATCGTAAATTATTGAATTTTTGGAATAAAGTTCAAGTTTGCTAACAACCATTTTTCGTAGGAGCAGAAATTTAGTAAATTATTTAATATTTGGAATAATGTTCAAGTTTGCTAACAACCATTTTTCGTAGTAGCAGAAATTTCGTAAATTATTGAATTTTTGGAATAATGTTCAAGTTTGCTAACAACCATATTTCGTAAATTATTTAATATTTGGAATAATGTTCAAGTTTGCTATCAATCATTTTTCGTAGTAGCAGAAATTTCGTAAATTATTTAATTTTTAGAATAATGTTTAAGTTTGCTAACAATCATTTTTCGTAGTAGCAGAAATTTCGTAAATTATTGAATTTTTGGAATAAAGTTTAAGTTTGCTAACAACCATTTTTCGTAGAAGCATAAATTTCGTAAAATATTCAATTTTTGGAATAATGTTTAAGTTTGCTAACAACCATTTTTCGTAGTAGCAGAAATTTCGTAAATTATTGAATTTTTGGAATAATGTTCAAGTTTGCTAACAACCATTTTTCGTAGAAGCAGAAATTTCGTAAATTATTTAATATTTGGAATAATGTTCATGTTTGCTAACAACCATTTTTCGTAGGAGTAGAAATTTCGTAAAATATTTAATATTTGAAATAATGTTTAAGTTTGCTAACAACCATTTTTCGTAGGAGCAGAAATTTAGTAAATTATTGAATTTTTGGAATAAAGTTCAAGTTTGCTAACAACCATTTTTCGTAGGAGCAGAAATTTCGTAAATTATTTAATATTTGGAATAATGTTCAAGTTTGCTAACAACCATTTTTCGTAGGATCAGAAATTTCGTAAATTATTGAATTTTTGGAATAATGTTCAAGTTTGCTAACAACCATTTTTCGTAGGAGCAGAAATTTCGTAAATTATTTAATATTTGGAATAATGTTCAAGTTTGCTAACAACCATTTTTCGTAGGAGCAGAAATTTCGTAAATTATTTAATATTTGGAATAATGTCCAAGTTTGCTAACAACCATTTTTCGTAGGAGCAGAAATTTCGTAAATTATTGAATTTTTGGAATAATGTTCAAGTTTGCTAACAACCATTTTTCGTAGGAGCAGAAATTTCGTAAATTATTTAATATTTGGAATAATGTCCAAGTTTGCTAACAACCATTTTTCGTAGTAGCAGAAATTTCGTAAATTATTGAATTTTTGGAATAATGTTCAAGTTTGCTAACAACCATTTTTCGTAGTAGCAGAAATTTCGTAAATTATTGAATTTTTGGAATAATGTTCAAGTTTGCTAACAACCATTTTTCGTAGGAGTAGAAATTTTGTAAAATATTTAATATTTGAAATAATGTTTAAGTTTGCTAACAACCATTTTTCGTAGTAGCCGAAATTTCGTAAATTATTATATTTTGGAATAACTTTTAAGTTTGCTAACAACCATTTTTCGTAGAAGCATAAATTTCGTAAAATATTCAATTTTTGGAATAATGTTTAAGTTTGCTAACAACCATTTTTCGTAGTAGCAGAAATTTCGTAAATTATTGAATTTTTGGAATAATGTTCAAGTTTGCTAACAACCATTTTTCGTAGAAGCAGAAATTTCGTAAATTATTTAATATTTGGAATAATGTTCATGTTTGTTAACAACCATTTTTCGTAGGAGTAGAAATTTCGTAAAATATTTAATATTTGAAATAATGTTTAAGTTTGCTAACAACCATTTTTCGTAGGAGCAGAAATTTAGTAAATTATTGAATTTTTGGAATAAAGTTCAAGTTTGCTAACAACCATTTTTCGTAGGAGCAGAAATTTCGTAAATTATTTAATATTTGGAATAATGTTCAAGTTTGCTAACAACCATTTTTCGTAGGATCAGAAATTTCGTAAATTATTGAATTTTTGGAATAATGTTCAAGTTTGCTAACAACCATTTTTCGTAGGAGCAGAAATTTCGTAAATTATTTAATATTTGGAATAATGTTCAAGTTTGCTAACAACCATTTTTCGTAGGAGCAGAAATTTCGTAAATGATTTAATATTTGGAATAATGTTCAAGTTTGCTAACAACCATTTTTCGTAGGAGCAGAAATTTCGTAAATTATTTAATATTTGGAATAATGTCCAAGTTTGCTAACAACCATTTTTCGTAGGAGCAGAAATTTCGTAAATTATTGAATTTTTGGAATAATGTTCAAGTTTGCTAACAACCATTTTTCGTAGGAGCAGAAATTTCGTAAATTATTTAATATTTGGAATAATGTCCAAGTTTGCTAACAACCATTTTTCGTAGTAGCAGAAATTTCGTAAATTATTGAATTTTTGGAATAATGTTCAAGTTTGCTAACAACCATTTTTCGTAGTAGCAGAAATTTCGTAAATTATTGAATTTTTGGAATAATGTTCAAGTTTGCTAACAACCATTTTTCGTAGTAGCAGAAATTTCGTAAATTATTGAATTTTTGGAATAATGTTCAAGTTTGCTAACAACCATTTTTCGTAGTAGCAGAAATTTCGTAAATTATTGAATTTTTGGAATAATGTTCAAGTTTGCTAACAACCATTTTTCGTAGGAGCAGAAATTTCGTAAATGATTTAATATTTGGAATAATGTTCAAGTTTGCTAACAACCATTTTTCGTAGTAGCAGAAATTTCGTGAATTATCGAATTTTCGCAGTAGTAGCAGAACAGATGTCGTAAATTTTTTAATTTTGTGACATCAGTACGCACACATTTGTGGGTTGTGATTTGTGGGTTGTGATTTGTGGGTTGTGATTTGTGATTATTTTATCGACTATTAATATATAGATCTTTTCTTGTTGTACTGTGAGTGTGGAATGTCGATAGAAAGTATAGTCAGAATAGGACTCGCGATTAGATAATCGCTCTCCCTATGTCCCGTTATTTAATGATTGGAAAGGTGGGAGGGAACATTTTAGATTTCACAAACATCCATGCCTTTTAATAGAAATCGATTGAAAAAATGCTGTTTTCACTGGGATTCGAACCCGTGAGATCCGTTACAGACGTCAACGTCGTTGATCACTGTGACACGGATCTGACATCCCAAAGCAATACAAATAACAGGTGAATCTTCCAATATGAAACATTCGTAATTCAATTTGTATCCAAGAATTATTCTATTAGGATTGCATTGACCTTCCAAGAAAAGAAGCACTATTCTTTTTTACTCAATTTTCACTTTTATTAATCAAGATCAGGCCGGTTTTGCTCATGGTGAGCATTGTCAACTGATAAAAAATAAAATGTATCCGTGCTATTTACACGAAAACAAATTGAATTGAAAAAGTGTTATAAACAATTGACATTGAAAAGAATTTACAAATTACAGTAGAAATTATCCATAAGTGGCTCTAAAATAACAAAATTTAATATGCTTAGCACATCTAACATGTCATTAAAAAGATCATCAAAGTGTTATAAAGTTAAAGTGGTGACTAATGGTAATTACAAACATAAATATAATTACGGAAATTTTAACACAGTGATCTAAAATGATTCATTACTAAAATTTAAACCTTAATGATGATTTAACTGCTTCCAAGTAGTATGATGCTTTTGTGTTTTTTCTTAACACACTGGATCCCGGAGCCGTGTTTTCACGTGATAAGCTAGCCAAGCGTTGAGTCCCGGAACCGTGTTTTCACGTGATGCGCTATGCTTTCAAATAGAGCCATAATTGTGGTATTAAGCATTTTTTTTCACAAAAGACTCAGTATAACCATTATAGCAGATACTCAAATCATTCTAAACAGTCTTTTAATTATTACTTTTAATTAAAATAGTTACTGATTTTACCAACCAAAATTTAAGGATATCATAACGAGTTTGATGCGTCCATTTGTGTTTCTGAAGATCAATTGTAAATTAAGATATTGCATGAAAAAGAATGTCTAAAAGCATTTCTAAAACTATTTTGTTACTAATAGCAACAGCATAAAATAAATAAGTTCAATTGAACATGCAAAGTGTGTGCCAAGCAAAAGAAGGGTACATGTGTACATGGGTACGTGTGTACATGTGTACAGGGTACATGTGCAAAAAATGTAATATGGCTTTCCATAGCAGAAAATTCTGACAATAATGCCATAGATAAGTAAATGCCTTTTCACAAAGTATTGACAGTGAACACCCTAAAAATGATAAAGTTTAATATATTCAAATACCTAAGTTAGTGATTCAAACCTAGAGCCAGTAACATCTAAAAACATGAAGCATTCCTGATCACGTAGAAGAAGATCTCTTTAAATATAGTTGAACTGTCACGTTTAAAACATGGCGTCTTTGTTGCTTAAAATGGCGGAAAGAAAGAGATCTGTAATGGCGGCGCTATTATCCTGACAACTTCCCGCCCGCGGTTTGCGACAAATAATAATAATAGCGCCTAACAGCAGCGGGGGAACTCCCCACTAGGTCAATAGGTTGGATTCATAACACATAGTGACCTCAAACTGACATACAAGCTCACGTAGCTTAGTCGGGTATCTGCGAAAACCGCTGTCTAAAATATTCAACAATCAAGGAGCAGAAAACATCGCCGACATCTCTGAAATGGTGCAAAATCTTCTTTTAATGGATTAGTTTTATGGTTTCAGATATACTTTAAGAAAACTATAGACGCCCCATGATAAAGTGATAATAATGTATTCTTTGACCTTCCTGCAGCGGAGTAGTCAACGACCGCGCTCTTGCGTGGTCATCATCTTCGGTTGCAAAGACCATGGGTTCAAACCCCAGACGGAACACTTTCGTGTATTGATTTTTTATAATTTATGATTTCGACCGGAGGTGCTTGGTCGAATTTCAATATTAAATTTGAGACGTTCAAATTATGTACATTCACACAAGTTTTGTCACTAACGATCCGGTTTTTGCCTCTCGGCATCTTCAGGCTCTCAAGTGCACGGATGAACCTGAACTGACGTTTAGTAAATAAGTGTGTCGTGTTTTTATAGGAAATAAATGTATCACTAAGCTTAAAGCCATTGCTGGCGAAATGCTTTAACAAATGGGAATGTGTACAGATTTAAATGGTGAGAAATTTGGCTGGAAACAATATAATAAGATCTGGAGTAACGATTTTTTTAGTTTCTCCGCCCCCCATTGATGGACGGTAAAAACTTAGGACATATATATTTTTATAAAACATGTTTTTCACCTAGTTTCTAAATAGCCAGCAACGTATCGGAAGAATTTTTTAGCACTGTAATGGAAGTGTTAACCTGTCTTATTACCAATAAATTAATGATAGAATGATATGAATGAACTAGTAGTTAGCTAATCCATATAACTTCACCAGTTTTCTTAAGAATAGAAGCGTGGGAAGAAATTTAAGATACCGCAAACATCTATTGTATTCAGAAGCAAATCTATGCACCGATAGAAAAATCAAAGTATAAAACATTGTGTATTGTTATTCGAACCAATGACCATTGCAACTAAAGCCAATGATGTTGACAATTCGACCAAAGGTGCGACCTGTAATATAGTAATTAAATTTGTATATATTTTTTTACATCTAAATTGAATCATGTATTAAATAAAATATTGAAGATTCCTTTCTGCCTTATTTTTTATCTACATTAAAAGTATTATGATTCGAAGTGTTGTTTACTCTCATAACACTAGAGCATGCGTGGGGAACCTGCGGCCTTCTGGCCAATTCTGTAATTCTGTAAATTGTATGTAAATTCGTAAATTCCTGACATATTCTGACCGTAAATTCCTATTTTCGGACAATAATTCCATAGTCAATGTTTACTGCGGCCTTATGTCGAATCGGAAAAATGAATGCGGCCTTAAGAGAAGAAAAGGTTTTCCACTAACGGTGTTGCACTAGAGCAAAGCTTCTTTTTAAAGATACAACCTTTTCACTCTAGTACAGTCCGAGTAAAAAGTATCAAGAAGTCTTTTTGATACTGTAATTATGAAACTTAGTAAAAAAAAATATGTATACATTAATTGCAATTTGTAATCTGAAGAAGTACCTCAAATGACGTTAAAATAAACTGAATATGTTTTATAAAAAATAACTTAATTAAAAATTGAAGAAGAGTTGAAGAATACAGAAAAACGAATCTCTAAAAATTATTGTCATATTGAGAGATAAACAATTCATTGTTTTTTTTTCATCAAGTTGACAAGTGGCGTTGATTACTGAATAGTTAACCCGCCTACGTGATTTTTCATGACAGTCGTGACGAACGTTCTTATTTTATCGTACAATAATTGTATATTGAGAAACGGTGAAAAAAATATGATACAGTGGGCATTAGGGATTCTGAAGTCTCGGGGTTTTCAAAGTCCCGGGACTCGAGACTTTTATTTTCGCTTAAACAAAATTTTAAATTTATTTAAATTAAGTATTTTTATGTATGTATTACATACACTCGGCGCTTTTTGAAAGTACGCACTAGTTAAAATCGCGTTTTTTAATACAATGTTTAATAATTATTATTTTTCTTATGTAATGGATGTATGAAATGCTTAAGGTTGATTTTTACTAAGAAGGGATGATAACGGTACATTAATTGAAAAAATATCAATGATTTCGGCCGCAGTCAGGAGTAAATTTATGACTGTAATTTCACAATACAGCTTTTAGATCTTTTTTGACCTATCGAGACATTGGTACCTTTGTATAATAGTGAAAAAACATTTGTAAATGAAACAACAACAGGTATGTTAATTTTAATATTTTGCTTTTGCTACAGTTTTATTTTGTATATAGTTACGTTTTTCTTGGAGCTCGCCTCATATATCTTTTTTCATTCGATCAATCCTTTTGAGGATTTTTTAACCGCAATAAATGTTTTTTAAAAATTAAAATGTACAATTTATTAGCACATTTTAAATCACAGTCTCGATTCCCGGGAAAATTTACAACAAAGTCCCGGGACTCAAGACAGAAAAAAACCTGCAAGTTCCGGGACGTCTCAACACAGAATTCCTAGTGGGCATGTTGTTTGAGCGTGTACAAAAATGTGGTAAAATGGTTAAAAGATATTTTTAGCCTCTCACGAGAGATTAGAGCCTGTCTTCATCTTATTTCGACTCTGGTCGAGATGTTCCTGGGTTTATAACTTGTAGCAGAAGTAATCCAATCCCTAAATTGAGAAAAATGTTCAGAGACGGTACCCTAAAGAATTATATTATAGTCAGTGATATAGCGGGAGTTCGTTTTGGAGATTTTTTTACTTAATTCCAATAATTATTCGCTCGTATTTGTAAAAGAATATTTCATCCCTAAATGGTTGAATACATTAATTCAGTGTGTCCCTTTTATATACAAAAAAAAATGCTATGGATTATATTATATAAATTTAAAAGAAATTGTCGTAAATCATGTTGCAATGTAAAGAGTCTATCTGATAATAAACCTTAATTAATACAAAAAATAATACAACGGTATAAAATTAACAAAACTTCGTGATAGACAGACAAGTTCGCCAACTGTTGGTTGTTGATACCACGCTGTCAAGCAAAAAGCAATCAGTAGCGTGGCAAACGGTTACTGACCTATGATTCCAGTTGACCCCAGTTTTTTTTCCAATGAGAAAAGATAAACGGTGCTGATTACTGATGGTGCACTGGATTGACTGCTCGTGAAGTAATTTTATTGTCATTACCCTCTCGTATCAGGTCACGCAAACTGTCCAAATTGTCACATTCGCTTATTTTCTAATAATAACTGAAATATTTTTTAATCTGAAACCCAAATTTATAAATATAACTTACCAATTTATTATAAAATGCTATGACCATATCCTTTGAATATTTTCCAGTCGTGGACAACGAACGGGGAAAAAATGTTAAATTAAGACCTCCTGCAAATGAATTAATAAACAGACGCTATTGTTGTTTACTGAATTTAGGGGTCTGCACACTGGGGCGCCGTTGTTCAGGATTAGGTGACGTATGTTCCTTATGCCTAATGTGGACCCGCCATTCGAAGGACTGAGGATGCCAGGGGAGTGCTTCGTCGCAATCTTCGAAATGGCAAAAAAGAGGCCAACGGCACGCGGTGTTCCCAAGCGGTCACCCATCCAAGTACTATCCGCGCCCAATGTTGCTTAACTTCGGTGATCGGACGAGAACCGGTGCTTTCAACGTGGTATGGTCGTTGGCGAGTGCCTTCATTCAGCCGCCCTCCAACTCGGACGCGATCTGCACGTCACATCATAACGATTTCTTTTCACGCACGTAGGTGTAACCTATGAATGTGTCATAATGTCAT
Organism: Himalopsyche tibetana; assembly: GCA_030503985.1. Taxonomy (NCBI): domain Eukaryota; kingdom Metazoa; phylum Arthropoda; class Insecta; order Trichoptera; family Rhyacophilidae; genus Himalopsyche; species Himalopsyche tibetana. The sequence goes on along the minus strand of JAPJYX010000052.1, from coordinate 432,697 downwards.
AATATATAAATATTATGGGGATTGTATTAAGAGATTTTTCTTATTTACAAAGTAATATCCATATAGGTATGCACATATTATCTTTAAAAATTGCAATATCGAGCCGCGTGCAGTGGCGTACCAAGGGGGACGCGTCAGGGGCACACATTTGGGGGAGGCATCTTCAAAAATAGATACAATATTTTTCGATAAATTATATGTACACATAAAAAATTAAGCCACCTGTAACAAAAACTCCTAGTTCATGGATAAAAAATAGTAGAAGTGGCTTAAAAACAAAATTAGAGGAAGTATTGGGAGCGGCAGGACTTCTTAGGAGAATCTTTAGTTACTGATAAGTACTATGCAAGGGTGCGTGCGGTGAGCGTTGTCCTAGGGACTGGGTGGACGGTGAGGTGTTAGCACTCCACAAAAAAGGTGATCCCCTCAGCTGTAACAATTACCGAGGCATAACTCTTCTCAGTATTCCTGGGAAGGTAATGGCACACATTCTCTTGGCGAGAATAAGAGGTCCCATTATGAAAATACTTAGGAAAAATCAAGCGGGCTTCCTCCCTGGAAGGTCGTGTGCGGACCAAATACACAATCTTCGATGTCTCCTCCAGCAGAGCAATGAATTTAACAGTGCTCTTGCTTGTTGTTTCGTCGACTATGAGAAGGCATTTGATAGTCCGCACAGACCCTCTTTGTGGAGGATACTGGATGCCTACGGGATTCCGCCAAAGATTGTGGCCATTATCAAATCCCTACATGAGAATAGTGCATGTTGTGTGAGAATCGGTGACTCAAATACCAAATGGTTCGGGGTCACAACCGGAGTGAGACAGGGGTGCGTTCTTGCACCGTTCCTGTTTATTATTATTCTTGACTTCATACTTCGCAGGTCAATTCCGCCTGATCAAGGTGTAGCTGTTGGTCCCGGTCTGAAGCTGTGTGACCTTGAATATGCCGATGATGCTGTAATATTCGATAAATCCATTGAGGGCATCCAGGAGACTATTGATGGGCTAGGAACTATCTCAGGTCGCATTGGTCTAAAAATTAATACTAGTAAGACCAATGTGATGTGTAACCAAACCTGTCATGACTCTGATAGGACCCTTACCAGCGCGCGACAGATCATCGAGAGGGTTGACAGCTTCAGATACCTCGGTGTACATATCCCCGAAGACGGTAGTACTAAAAACGAGCTCGCCATTCGTTTAGGAATGGCTGGAGCTACATTCAACTCAATGCGGACTGTCTGGGACACACAGCTGTACTCGAATAAAACCAAATGCCACTTGTTCAACGCTTGCATTCAGCCGGTAATGCTTTACGGTTGCGAATCATGGCACCTGACGCAGACTCAGAAAAACCGTATACTGAGTTTCGAGATCAGATGCTTGCGTCGGATAATGGGGGTGAGGTGGTTTGATTTTGTGAGGAATTCAGAGATAAGGGAGCGTACAAGACAGCGTCCCGTCACGTCAGTGGTTATGGAGAGACGTTGGAACTGGCTGGGTCACGTGCTGCGGATGCCTCCGGAAAGCCTCAATCCTGCCTGCCTCTTCTTTCGACCGGTGGGATTCCGGCATCCTGGACATCCGTCGGGTACTATCCATAGGATGTACTCGGCGGAACTGAGGGATGCTGGCATGTCATGGGAGGAAGCAAAGCTATTGGCGGGAGACAGGGAAGTGCCGCGTGGCGGCCATATGCTCCACATAGGGAGCGAACATGGCCAAAGAAGAAGAAGACTATGCAAGGGAATACTCGGCAGAACTTCAGGATGCTGAACGGGGTAAATTTCACCATTATAGGATAAGAAATACAATTTATTCAGAAATAGACCTCCGCCTGGCAGTGCAGGTGGAAATTTTTGGAGAATTGATAGGGAAGAAATCTTTCCAAAATTTTAATGCAAGCGCCCATAAAAAAATAGATTTTCAATGGTAGGGTGTACATAATATATGCTGCATCATGTAAGTGATAATTTTATTTTTTCATAGCAATGCACTCATACAACTGACTGTTCACATTAAAAATGGTATTGTGTTTGGATTCCGACAGCATGCAGGTTGCGGATGGAATCTGAATGACAAAAAAGTACTATATACGACATGACTATGGTTAACCAATTACTTTTGTTACATCTCAATTTAGGCCGTGTGGTCAACACCGTCGTTTACAGTTGTGGTCAATAACAGTTTCGTAAAATGATTCATCTATGTTTAAATGCATTGATATCTGAATTTATTGCCACAGTAGTTAATATGCTGCTACATATATGATATATGCTACAAGGCAGTGACGGATTAAGAAATCAGGAAGCGTCAGGCGCAACCATGTTTGGAGGCCCTCTTTTTCAAACATCTTAAGCCGAATTAAAATTATTATATGGGTTTAATAGGATATATGCAGTAGTGTGCTGCTATGGGTTCGCACCGGCTCTGCTGAGCCGGTTCTTAAAATAATTTCGGTTCGGAGAGCCGGTTCCTAAAATAATTTACCATTCCTTAAATCATGTCCCAAAAGTCGATGACAGGATGACAGCAGATGATAGACGAATAAGACCCGTCACGGTTATTCGTATATCCGTAAATTCCTATGATTTTGGATCCAAAATTTTTTAGAAGAGCTAAAAAAGAAGAGCCTCATGCTCTTGTGAGGTAATCCGCCACTGCTTACTGTAGTGCAAGCACGGACTTACTTGGTTCTTTAAATCTCGGGAGTGAGAGGGCTGGATTAGGGGCAGGGAAGCGGTTGAAGAAAAAAGTTCTACCAATAAAGCACCAATAGGTTTTGAAATATTTTATTATTTTATGTAATTTCAATGTTTCTTTTATAGATAGGTACTTAAATATATAAATATTAAAACAAATATTTTACTACCATATTCCTCGAGTTGAAACGGTAGTTCACAAATCTACTTATTTTTTTTATTTATTCAAACAACCTTGCCCTTTTCCATCAATATTATATTGTGTAATGACGGTTGAAATAAACTTATTCCTAGTGAAGGTAAGTGGAATTATAATAATCAGGACTCGAGTCGTTTGAGGTGGTAAGTCTTAAAATGACTCCACAGTAAAGGATTCCTATTAAATCCATCTATCCAACAAGACACTGCTTGGTTTATAGCGGAAAAGAATCAGTATAACAAGTGAACTCAAAATATTATTTACTCTTTCAACCTTTTGAAATAAAATGAATTTAATATCAGATATTAGCCCCTCGGTTAATTTGGCTGTACATTTACGGCCAAGTATTTTGTCATTTATTATTTACTGTCATTCTTATATTAATTGTAATTGAATTATTATTTCTTCAGATGTTAATACACAAATCTATTACTGATTTTTGGCACTCGCATTATTTTATTATTTCTTTCAAATGAACAAAAGAATTTTATAAAAAAGATAATATTTGAAAACAAATATGGAGCCATATAATATTGAGCTAAAAAAACCCATCTCTTCTAGAGTCAACGTTAATAAAGAACCACAACTCTGCAAGCGAACACAATAAAATTTGGGCCAAAATTGAAATTAAAAGCTTCTAAATAATTAACTCCCAGTAGAACCTTGATATAACAGACTAATGTGGGTGAAGGGGGTTTACGTTAAAGTAGTAATTTAGAAATCTAGAAGAGAAACATATTGAATGAAGTAAATAAATGCATCCATTCACTTTGAGTAAATAGATTAAACTGCGTGCAGCTGTGTGAATCAGCGATCAGCATAGCAAATGTCAGTGCTCGGTTCAGTCTACGAACAAGACGGCTTTATGAATTTAAGTGCGAGATATATGACGATTAGAAACGATATTCAGATTTACACATAATGAGGTTATGCTGTACTAGAAATAATCAATAGTATTCTTCTCAGGTCGACTTATAACAAAAATAAAATGTTTATATCGACTGTGGAAAGGACTCAACCCAGTTTCTTCAAAACAGGTTTTTTTCGATAATCACAATGTATCAAACTAGATACACGTTCTATCAAAAGGATACAAGCTGCAAATGTAAGTATCTAAATTTAGCTTTTAAGTTTGAAAAAATGACCTTGTAAAAAATTAAAACCAAGAAAAAAGACTGAAATAAAGATTTTTCCTAGACAATTTCTTTAATTAATATTAGATTATGTCAATTAAACACCAGTTTAGAAGTATCCTTGCACTTGCAAGGTTGTGTATAATTCATAATTTGCATATGTCACAAAATCATCAAAACACGTTTTTAGCGCCTCCTGTAAAATGTGTGGGTTACGTCCTTTTTCCTTTCCACAGTCGATATGTAAAATATAGAAGCAGACTGCCACTAGAGAGAGCTTACATTGTTCAAAGGTATTGGTTCAGATGTTCGACATATTCCCCATCAATGTGAGCAAGTTCAGATGATTACTATCCTTTTAAAGTACAAACTCGGTAAACAACATTCTTAATTTTATTAAATTATTTTTCATACATTATTTATCACATTGCAAAAGCAAAAATATTGTAATCCATTTTCACGAGTGTAAGTGAACTATAGGCCAGCGTGCTAAAGATCAAACACTTTTTTATCTTTTCTCTTAAATTCAAGTCTTTCGTTTCACTATAATAACATTGTCTAATAGACACGGTAAATAGTTTCTTAAATTCGAAGAAATATGGCAGTTTCATAAGATCACATGCAGCGATATTTACAGGTCATAAAATTGTTAAAGTTCTTGATCAAGTCTTTGTAACGTATTTTAAATTTCTAGTCATTTTCAATGACATAATATAAGTAACACGTCATTTGAAATGAGTGTCATAACAATGTGTAAAAAGGGCATACATAACGAAACGTAAACCAACGTATTTCAATGTACACTATAAATGGTTAGATAAGTTTTCGATGAATACGCTAAAACAGTGTTTTTTTTAACCTTATTGAAGTTGCTGTCCACTTTACCTTAGTACAATATTCAACCCCCTTTCCGAGCAACATTACACTATGGTTACTCTATCTGTATTTTCATTTTTCTAGGGTGTTTACTGTCAATACTTGGTGGAAAGGCGTTATATTAAGAAAAACACAATATTCCTTTGTACTTATTTCCACTTTTATTTGTCGCTCATGGCGATGCCGGTCCTGATCTTGATAAATAAAAGTGGAAATAAGTACAAAGGAATATTGTATTTTTCTTAATACTATGTGTATTGGAAGTGTAGTCTCGCAAGTATTGATGTAGAAGTCTGATATTCTGATTTCGGTAGCCCCCTCATTCACTACATTCACAATAAAACAAGTTAATATAAATTATGTATCACAATATAAGCATTACAAATCTCATTAAATGTGGTTAAGATTTCGAATGCAACAATGATAAACTGGACCCAAGAAAGCGCAACACCGGAGTTCTCTATTGCAACTGAAGACGGCAGGTTAAACGAGGATATTCCATCGGTCCCATGAATTAAACGCACGTGACAGATGCGCACAGTGTCTATGTGCGTATTAGTGGCGTGTGGTGAGTGTTAACTTTGGGTGTGCTGTGTATGAAAATGAAAAAAAAACTAAGCAAAACAATTAGGTATATGAAAAAAAGGTTGACCAACTGAGTCACAAGCAGTTCTCGTCGAAAAACTTGTATCAAAATACCTCCATTCGGAGGACATTCACTCCACACTGGGAGCGGACACGGATTGGAAAAATATATATCAAAATGTTTTGAAAACTGTTTGTAATTATAAGGGTAAAATAAAATAAATATTAGTAATAAATCATATTACACCAAAATATCAATAAAAAAATGACTTGTTAGAATAATCTAATAAAAAAATAAATGTGAAATTTTCGAAAGAACGCCCGAGAAACCTCATACATGACGTGTAAGCTCTCAATAAAGAGGACGACTTTCGACCTATAAGTTGTGTACGAAAATATTCGCTCCACGCTACGCGTGCTTAGACTGCGTGACTGTATGCAGTCGTATGGGAAGGCAGGTCGTGCGCTCGGAACAACGCTAGCCTCTTCAAATACGGGATACTACCGCGCAACAAATATACTTTAAATATATTACTTTATGTTCTAGATTTTGCTGGCGTATGTTCACGATGTGCGGCGCACACCTTACACACCCTGAATGCGTATACAAAATAAAATTGATATATTTAACATAAGAATACAATCAAATAAATATATAACGTCGCCAGAAGTTGGTATGTAACAAATTGATAATTCCGAGTAAACATCAAATAAAAAATTTGAGGTTTTAGGATAAAGCCTATAGCCTAGATATTTTAGTTTACATGAATAATTATAATATCAAAATTAAGTTTTATGTATGCCGGATCCAGCACATAATTGCGTAATCGAATAATTGCCTGGCTTTAAATCTATGGGGAAACCAATTTATGAAAGTGTGAGGATTTGAGCCCGTGTGCACTGAGTGGAATGACAAACCTCCAAGAGAAGTAGTCACCCCGTTACAGGCCCGGAAATTATCTTGATGATTTCTAAATTAGTCAAATATCTCACATTCCTCATTTAAATTAGTATATAATATGTATACAAAAATAGTTTATTTTGTGGGCAATAGTCAATGCGCGCATCTGTCAGGTCACCCTCTAATCATATCAGCAAACGAGTAACAGATGAATATCTTTTCTATGTGAAACAGCAAAATTAGACTCTTCAGATGAGCACGGTCCGCGGACATGGCGAGCTGCGGCCGGAGATTGAAAGTCTAACAATACAATCAGCCGTTGACATTCTGTCACCGGTCGTCCCCGGAATCGTCAGCCAAAAGGTCCTCTTTCAAATTGACGACCTCGAGCAGGAGCTGCCTGTTGTTTTCTTGCAGTTTGGCTATCATTTCTTTGTATTTCCTCTCCCTGGCTTTGTACTCGTCTACGTAAGTGTTTTTTGCTTCATTTTTAGAGGTGTACATTCCTGAAAGAGATGAAGACGTTTGATTATTTAAAAATTCAACGTTAGTGTAACTGCAAGCTCCTAAAATGAATCAGCGATAGCAACCACCGCTCGGCTTACAATTGCGATCGATTGGCAAGTTAATATGTATATCTCTGCCCATTGTAAAGCAGTGGTTATTAAACGAACTTATTATCAGATAAGAAAATTTAAACCAGAATTAAAAACGTGAATTTTTGTTCCAAGCGCTGGATTCAACATAGAATAGATCGGTCACTCTGTCAAGGTATTGTACTCACAAAAATTGAATTATCAATAAAATAATAAGAAAAATTATAACACGATTGAAAAATTAGGGGGAAATCAAACGAGTTGCAGTTCGTCTATTTGGATTCTCTGCCAGTGTTGATTTTTTCAATCAATCATCTACTAAAAAAGGAGTGTTGGAATACCAAACCAAGTGCTACGGCAAGATTCTTTTATTTCCATAGAACTGAACAGTTGGCGTTTGGATTAATTCATTCACAAAAGGACACATGTCGACTGGATATCCATCCCACGAATAAATGAAATAATAATGCATAGCTCACCGCATTGTCCTCTAAATTTGTCTTGCAAAAGTGCATAGTTCCTCTCCATTCTTTTCATCTCTGTCGAGTTTTGCGTGTCCTTAGAAGTGAGCTGTTTTTTGTACCTCTTGAGATCTTCGGTGGTCTTCGCCGACTCACGCCTCGCGCTTTCCAATGCGACGATCGTCTGTCTTTTTTTTTCCTCGGCTTGCTTCAGTTTTACATCGTTTAATTCAAAATCCATCTTTAGTTTGTCGACCATATTCTGAAATAAAAGAGACACTTTAAGCAGTGGATTGATCATTCCTTGATGTATATCTGGAATAAAACATAAACATTAAACTCTCAATTGTCAAGTTTGGGGATTATCTATAGAATACCCCTTCTCACTAAATAAAACAATCTTCAAAACTATTGACTGCCTTACGATTGTTATCAAGTGTACAGCAAATTTTGATTTAAACAGGAATTCGCAGAGAGGAAAGCGATAAATGGTATCCCTTAAGACCTCTTAAATTATTAAGTGGTATGATCATGTAGTACGACTGCCCCAGGAGACACTTATGAGCACTCGTAGGATGTACTAGGAGGAGTTACGGGCAGTAAAAGTAATACTGAAGATATCTTCGGGTATAATGCAGCAAATATCTAATGGTAAGCATTATAGCTACTTACATTGAGAAAAAAATTATTCTGCTGCAGAGCATAGTTTCTCTCCTTGAGCTTTTCTCCGTTGAATGCGACTTCTTTGTGAACGAGTATCAGGTTCCATGTGGCATTTACGAGTCGAACCAGAGCTTCCTCTCTTTCCGTTTCATCTTCCAAATCACGATGCGGATCAAACATGAATTTTATGCTGAAAACTGACAATTCCTGAAACGTGAACGTAGTTAAATGAAGACAACTGTCAATTATCGGAGACATGACCTGATTATAATTGTATAATGTACATTGAATTACAATAGGGTAAAAAATTGTACTACTTGGTTGTAAAAAAAATTAAGTTGGTTGATAGAAAAAAAACAAATATACACTATATCATCTTATTAACTATACTTAAATATCATTCAAGAATAAATTATTCAATGAAATTATTTCGGCTCGTTCATTTCTATAATACAAAAAATTTCACAGGTTTAGGTCCAAATAGTGTTGGACTTGTGGTTCAATAGATTAATTCTGGTTATGTTTATGATGTTTACGATGTTCATTTCCTCTCCCAATTTGGTAAAATTGCCATACTTCCGAGCACGGACTATTGGGGCGATAAACTTCACAGACTAAGCTAAAAACAACGCCACGATTTAAAATATTCATTGAAGCATCCCGGAAGCACGTTAAAATCACACATTATTATGAAGAACACTGATAAATAAATTGGTAAATATGTCATTTAGTAGCACCAAGTAGCACCTCGACTATTGCCGCGCGCGCGGCCATTACGAATATTGGAGGCGAAGATTTCGTATTACGTATAATTTATCAGTGTTCTTCTTTTTAACGTGTGGTTTTAACGCGATTATCAAGCCCTCAATAAAATATTTTAAATCGTGGCGTTGTTTTCAGCTTAGTTTGTGAAGTTTTTCGCCGCAATAGTCGGTGCTACTTGGTGCTACTAAATGACATATTTACCAATTTATTTATCAGTGTTCTTCATAATAATGTGTGATTTTAACGTGCTTCCGGGATGCTTCAATGAATATTTTAAATCGTGGCGTTGTTTTTAGCTTAGTCTGTGAAGTTTTTCGCCCCAATAGTCCGTGCTCGGAAGTATGGCAATTTTACCCCCAATTTTTCCACTGTCACTGTCTACAAAAGAAGCAATTCTTGTATAAAGAAGAACTTTCATCGAGTTAAGATGCTTCATTTGTAGCAGACATGGTTGAAAAGGTATATACAATCTTCATATTGGAAGATATTTTTAAGTAATTATCCATGATCTTTTCATCATGATCGTTAGCCTGGACAATAGGAAGTTAATAGTAGTTGTTCAGAACATCGATATTGAATGTCAATTTACGAACCTCTCTGATTGATTTCAAATACTTCGGTAAATTTTCTTTGCAGCACGGTTCGAAGATTGTCAGTCTCTTGGATTTAGAATGCAGAATTAATTCACGAATTTCTCTTTCAACCGACTCCATGTCTTCGATCACAGACATTTTATAACACAGGAGAATTTTGTTCAGCAACACTATAAAAAAAAACAATTTTCAATCAAAGCACGCTGTCGCTGTCAATAATACAACAAAACAATTGAATCGCGATAGAATTTGGAAGGTTACATTTGAATAATAAATACCAACGGAATATGTAGTAATATTTAAATTTGGATCAAATATATGAATGAAACTGACATTATTTGCAGACCGCGATCACTCTCAGCGAACAGCAACGTCGTATAAAATTATATTAACGGAAATTAGAGCAATAAGCGCACCCTAAATGAACGTAATCGAGCAAGACTGTTTAATTAATCGTGACATCTGACGCATTACTGCTCGAGCTACCAAAATTAAAGTTAAAATGAAATGTCAGTTGACCTTTGAAATGTATAATTCCGAAGGCAAAGAAAGCTAACAAATAGTACTGATATCGAAACAAAAAGTAGTTGTTAATTAATTAGCCATGTGATAAGGTATTAAATTGATAGGAAACGGCGGCAGTTTTTGTTTACTGTTCATTATGGAATATGGAATTTCGTTTCGATTTTTTGATGTTTGTTTATGGCTATTTAGTATATTTTCTTTCCTGTCTGTCAATTCAACAACATAGCTATATAAAATGAAAAAAAAATGCGTGAGACTCTCACGCGTTAGAAATGAAACTTCTTAGGTTCTAAAAACAGTTGATTTTATGCGTTTGTTGACGATTTTATTATTTCAGGATTAAGAAATGGCTATATGGAATTTAATTGAAGATAATCCTTTTTATTTTAATGAAATATTTTTTTTATCGATTAACTTTCATTAATTCATACTCTAAGAAAGAAATTATCGACGTATGATAGCTGAAGTATGACGCAAATAATTTAGACTGTAAATTTTCTTAACGAAGTGAATACTTCGTCGATGGTGGTGTCAGATCTGATTGGCGACCTTTATCAGTGCTTAATTTTAACTTGAATTTTTCATTCAAAAATCGTATCAATGGTTGATGTTGATGTTGAAATCACCACTCATAATCATTGCCATTTTGTCCAGATCTTTTTCCAATAATACTGCACCTTCACAAAGGGAGTAAAAACGATTCTCCAATTCTTTCCTTTCAAGTCGGATAAGGGGAAGCGTTTAACTTTTCGTCTGATCCAGGCCAATTTTCTTTACCACACCTAAGAAAGTTTCACTTGAAAAATTATGTCAATCAGTGGATACTGGATTGGTACATACTTCGTGGAATAAATACTTTTTGATATTTTGTTTTATAAATTTTATATTTTGATGTAAGTACTTAAACATATTAACTCTTAAACAATATCTTATGTACTTAGCACAGTATTCAGTAATATTTATTTTAGAATTATAAATAATATTGAGAATTTGATCAATGAAAATAAGAAATTATCGGCAGTTAAATTTAAGCGATCATTAATTCTTACCCCCAGAAATGAAATTAAACAGATGTCAAAAGTTTTCGTGAATGGTATTATACGATTTGGGGTGCTTTTTGATATCTCCCCAGGATTGGCCTTGGGGGTACATGGAGTGTCTCGTGCGATCTCCTTACTAAATTTTACTTAGACTTGCGAACTCCTTATTAAATAAAAAACAAAACAATGTTTTCAATTTAAACTAGTACCTAACTGTTAGTTCTGAAATATATAATTTTGTCTAAGATGGTTAAAGTATGACATTTGAAATATGGAATTGGAGCAAAAAGAATAAAACAGAATTCTGCGTCAATCTTAAAACTCTTCACTATTGCAATCTTAGGTAGTATATTTTTCATAATCAATGATGATTAATGGTTTCATGATATTTATTATTTTACGATATAATGCGCATTGCTACATAATATAATCATATAAGTGACGTTGCATTGGTTAACTCTGCTTTCATTATTCATAGTTTTGTTTTAGCTTTTTTACCTATAACAGCGTGACGTTTTTGTTTTCTGGCCCCTTCTATGTAAATTATTGGAAAAATAAAAGTCTAAAATTGTTTTAAAAAATCTATCTTTATTCGTTTCACAACCCGTTTTATTAGTCATATTAATTATGTAACAAAAAGTTTTATAATAATCCATAACAATGTATAACAAAACAATAATACTGACATAATGAAAGCTCATAGCTCGTCATTTTATAATTACAATTATGAATAGAACATGCTTATAGCTAAATATATAATTCAAAATTATCAAGTTTGTTAATTCCTCGGGTTGGGTCACACAATAAGTGAAATTAACAAACCGTTAAACTTTAGTTTTATAAATAAAGTGAATTCCAATGAAGTAATCGAACCATTGAAAATATATTTAATGTTTTCTAGACACAGCGCATAAAAAGTAAAAAGAGTTTCGGTCAACTACAATATGAACAAATTGCATTCTGAAAATAGTTTGGCGCAGTTTGTATTATTGACAAGTAATGATTTACAAAATGACAGTGGTAGATTATCCCATAAGCGCACGAGGCGCGCGCTTTGGGCCTCCATTCTTAGGGGCCGCAAAATAACACAAATTATTCAAGACCAATAAAATATTTCAAATTTAGGTTAAGTAATTCGAAAAACAGGACCTCCGAATATAATTTCGTGTGGGACCTCAGATGGCTTATTTCTGATTAACAATGTGAAGCATTATAATTTAAAACAACTTGATTCAAAATTAGCAGTGCTTAAATGAAATAATGACAGTGCTTTTATTGAATATCCATTTTTGTATCGACATGAACGTCTTTTATTTGACATACAATAGAATTTTAAAGAATGGAAATTTGGACATATTCTTGGGCGTCAAAAAAGATATTTAGTATTCAAAATGTTATTGAGGTGTAAAAATTAACGAAAATGTATTAATAATATTATAAGAACAAGAGGTATTGCTAAGAAAACTTCTGAGAGCCATATTTGACAAATGAACGTCATTTTATAATTACATGGGAATAGAAAACTAAGTGAAGAACAAAAGTAAATATGCCCTTAACAATGGACACGTCTTTTTTTACTCCAAGAAAAGAATATTGTGAAATATCTTTAAACTATTGTCTTATTTAGACCAACCGAATACGCGACCGAGAGAGTGAACTCGGCCGAAGAAAAAATCTGAATACGACGCACTGGATTTGGCCGAGCAATCCAATGAGTGATTCGAGTGAGTGAATGAATAGAAACTGTTCCTATTTCCTTGGCTGAAAGGCTACCCTCATCTCCTGTAGCACGTTTACGTTTTCGAAGTGTCTGAACAGGCGTTTAACGAATGTTGTTGAATCTAACGAAGAGCACGTAAAAATGAACAGAGTCGCTAAAAAGCTTTTAATTGTTGTGCGAGAAGCTTATTCGGTCAAATCTTGAGATTAGACTTAAGAAAGGTATGGTTAAGGATTGTGGTACCTGCATGCATTACCGAAACCCTAATCTTGGTACTTGTTAATTAAATACCGGGATTAGAAAGAAAAATATCAGTATCTCGGCGTTGAAACTTTGGCAAAGTCTCGTTGAAAATGCAATTCATTTCTGACATCATAAAAAGTTGACGGAGTGCACTGTTTGTGAGCCACTTTGACGTCATGTTCTGGGTGTCATTTACGATACGAATTGATACACATATTATTATTGTCCTTGAAAGCATTTGTATTGACAAACAGGCCATGTAACAGTCACGCTTCGGTACATTGTTTATCGAATTCGTAATCACTGCGTTGCAATTACTATATAAAATACGTCTCATTTTATTTGAGCCCCCAGCAGTAGCGGATTACCCCATAAGCGCCTGAGGCCCCCAAACCTTAGGGGCCTAAAAAAGCTTAAAGTATATCGACATGAGATCCTGTTATCTGAAAAACAGTTTCACTGAATTGTATTGCGCCTGGGGCCTCCCAATTGCTTAATCCACCATTGATCCCTAAGTTGTTGTAATGTTGAATATGCCTTTCATATGGTACTTTCGAAGACAAGGTTAAGTGTTGTAATGTTAAGGCTAAAAGTGTGAACGTATTTAGCTGTAATTATTAATTCGTTAGCGAGGACTGTTTTGGTCGATTCAAAGATTGCAACACACTACACCTTTAAATCGGCAGCAAGAAAGAATTTGCCATTATAACAAAATTAAAATAAAATACTGTAATTTGATGACCCCACAAAGCTGCTGTATTGCTGCCACACCCAAAAACATATATGTTTTTAAAATATGTCATTTATTCAGATCCTGTATAGAATATTATTAATTGTATCTACTATTTACTATGTTTTCATATCGCACTGTTTAAATATCAATGGATTATACTCCGATATTTTTTACAGTTTCTTTATTGTACTACATGACTTTCATATTTATTTCTGTATTATTTATATTATATTATAATGAATTAATTCAACTATTATTTTTAATGCTATTTAAGTTATCCGGATCCAGTAAAATAAAGGGAACGCCTCAATTTCACGCCGAGAGAGCAATGTGATTCAGTGGCGGACCGCCTCGGCATTTTCAAAAATAAATACAATATTTGCCGAGAAATTTTATTTAAAGATAAAATAATTAAGCCGCCTGCAGTTAAAATTCCTAGTTCATAGATACAAATAGTAGAGGTAATTTAAAAACAAAATTAGAGGAAATATTGTGGGCAGCATACTCAAGGACCTCCCTGGGTGGCAGGACCCTTTCCTACACCGCTGATGTGATCTGAACACATATATATGAATTGATGAAGAGATGGCAAGATTGAGCTCGAAAAATAAAGCCTGAATTGCGGCCTTTCAAGAAGATTATTCACCAAGCCACAGTGCGGTCATTATGAGAAACCTACTGGTGAAAAATCCATCGGACAAACCTGATTTTTTCTAGTGGTAACAATAGTGGAGCAAATACGTCAATATACGTTATTTTATAATTTCTGCTATATCCGCGGGAATAACCCATACCCTCTGAGGGGCTATTCTCAAATTGATTAGGCTCAATAATATAATTAAGGGTGGTCTCTAATATGTCAAGCACCAGCGATTAACAGGATATTTTTTATTCTTATTAAGTTTTTATGTCTGGTTAATCATGCCCACTCAATACGCGAATTAGAGCGATTTTAATGATATAAATATGCTCCGGTAACATGCTACTGGACGAGTTTGTGTTAATTTTGTCATTTCGTTTCAAAATAAACTCTTTCTAATACACTATTGACTGGTCGAATAAATCATAAAACATCGATTATAACAACAGTGGACATAATTTCAATTATTAAATTTAAGCTACTAACCATAAAAGACAACTACCAAAATCGTGTTGAGCATTAGAGACCCCCAGTGGCAGATTACGCACTTGGAAGGCCCTGTTATTCGAATAACATAAAATCGTGTAAAACTCTACTTTCAATAAGAAGAAATATTTGAAACTAAATAAATAATATAATCAATATAATATTTTGAGGCCTCTTAGATTCGGAGGCCCCAAGCGCGCGCCTCCTGTGCTTATGGGCTATCCGCCACTGGAGACCCCCTTAATTAATTAGTGTCTAAGTCCTAATATATTTGAGAATATATGAATCATACCGTTCATAATAAAATAAATAATATTTTTTATCGGTATTTGTAAATGTTACTTTTGACATTTGTTGCATGTTATTGCTTGAGTCGTTCAAATTATGTACATTCACACAAATATGTTATTGTAATCATGTTGACTATTAGACAATCCGGAATTTAGTGTCGAGGTCCTAATATATTGGAGAAAAGGAATGAATGAATCAAAATATTCTGCCATCAGACAAAAAAATAATACATTTTTTTCGTTATTTATAAATTAACGTCCCTTCTGACTTTTGGTGCGTGTCAATTATTCAGATGCACCTTGAGGGCTGTCAACATATTATAATTTGGTAATTTCAATAGATTTTTCTTTATGAACCACGGTAATGTACATTGCAGAAATATGTTAGTGTATAATATAGTGTATACGATATCGTATACGCTGTGCAAAGTGTACGACAACATCACTGCTTAACTTTATTTGGTTTATGGTTATTTCCGAAATTATAATCTGGGCTTGAGTAAACGCGTCTTTCCTACTAAAATATCGATATAATGAAAGTAATCGATTAACACAATTACGCAATAGTTTACAATGAATAGTTTCCAGAATTGGGAAATGTTTTCCAAATTATTGTATAATTAATTTACAAAGGAAGCACGTAAGTACCTTGAAAGTGACAGTTGCCACTGTCCCACAAGTATATTTTATTAGAGCATTTTCATAACTTAAAATTCAATTCACGTATATGCTAAGTGTATACCGAGACGCAAGTGACGCAGCGCAGAGCAGTACAGACATGTGTGACAGCTGCGCTACGTAAGTGACATATATGAATGACCAGGGGCGTAGTCACCTAATAGCAGAGTCATGCAATGCATGAGGGCCCAGCTAAAAGGGAGCAACATACTCAATATAACAAATAGCGTGATGTTCGGATGACGGCCACAAATTTCTAGCTACGCCACTGAGCTACACACAATAACTCTTTTTAGAGTAGTCTATATGAGTAATACCATATTAACAAAGTTCAGTTTGCACTAATTCAATTAGTTTCTCGGTCATTTTTGCAGCAAAATCAAAAAATAGCACGTCGAAAGTGCACGTGTCCATTGGAATCTGTGACAGCACTACAACAGACTGCATAGCAGGGTAGACACATGCCTTCGTCTCACGTGACTGCGTTGTAGAATACGTAGGTCTGCGCTTCTTCATATAGCACAACGTATTTGCTGCCCTGCGCTGCGTCACCTGCACTTAAGCATACGCTTAGCCTTATGGATGTTATCCCACAATAATCATTGACATCTGCTTTAAGAGTATAATTTTGTATTTATCTTCCCTAAAAAGAATACTTTATAATTGACAAAACGTAAATGAGGTCATGTTAATAAATAATATTGTTTAGGTATCCTTTCACTAATCAACAATCTAAGTGCTGGTATCCCTGTATCCGAAGATACCCCGCCTGGAACACCGTGAAATCCGTAGCACTGTTCAATCGGTACGCTATCATCTTCTCGGCCGCCAGCGGATGCCAGACCCCGAACGTGCAAGCCGGATCGTCTTTCTTATCGTAGTAGTGACACCTGCTGGTCAGGCGGGCCGAGGGTATGTATTCGAATACGTCTACGAAGGAACACCGAGGCAGTAGCACTGATAATCCTGAAATGGAAACATAAGCTTAAAAAATTGAATTGGCTGTCACTTATGTAAATAAAGTTACCAAGTCAAATTTCTACATACTCGACATAAAAAAATGCATGGGGGACTTCATGACATTTGAATGCGGGCCCCCAATTTCTAGCTACGCCACTGTTGAATATATGTTATATTGATATTTTTTAATAAAAAATTGTATCTTATTCTTTGAAGCTAACCTAACCTACAAAATTCTTATTTCCAACAAATGTGACCCAGATTGATCGAAATAAACTAATTGGAATACCTGTCGATTTCTTCAAAACAAGAATTATTATAGATTAGGTCAGGGTTTCCCAAACTAACTGTGCAATGAAACACTTCGAAAATCTGGAAATGTTGCCGGAACACAGTTTGTTTTTTTAGGTCGGGTAATTTATAATAGTAAACATATTAATGAAAATATATGTTATTAAATCACTTATTTTTTATTGATTAATTATTTTTTGACATGTTGCATAGAAATATGATTACACAAAGCTCTTAGTGATCAAAAATCTCCGCCAGTACTTAGATATTTGACGTTTTAAACATCAGGAGAGATTTTCCATTACCCGATTTTTAATTTAAAATAGAAGATGCTTAATTAAATGTGTTGCAGTGTATATTACCATTGAAAAAAATTTGGAACACCCATTTAGGTCCCACGGAACACCAGTGTTCCCCGGAACATAGTTTGGGAAACCCTGGATTAGGTTATGCTAAGAACATTACGATGAATATAAAAAAAGATGCAACTTGTTATCAAATACATAGTTAAATTTCAGTAGATCGCACGCTAATGTAAAATTGTATAGTGCCACCTAATTTTCACTATATCAACTTACTTAATCAAACATTATTTATTTCAATCTAAATTTATTACTCTTAATGTATGATTCTCCAGGCCACGTGATTGTATAAATAAATACTGTTAGGTGGCAACTTCATCGCCATAAAGTAAAAACAAACGACCCTTACCCAAAAACCCAGAAGACGGTGGATTCCTTCTCAGTCTGTTCGGCGAATTGGCTTGAACGAAATCCCATAGCTCCCACAGGCTTCGAGGATTCAGCATGTGAAAGTCGGCTCTAGGATTCCTTCGCATGAACCTCTTGTACTCGGGGAACATGTCGAAATCAGGGCGGCGGAACCAGTCGAAGAGTGTCGATGTGTAGTTGCTCGGATCCCACGCCAGCAGTGATACATTTTTGTACAGCGGCGAAGCTTGAAACCTGGAATGAAGTCCATAATAAAATTAGGGGAGATGATTGGCTCACAAGTATATATCCCGATAGATAATTTTACGTTACCTGAAAAAAGTAGTAGGAATGATTAATTTACAACTTTTTTAGACGCACTAACCACCAAAACTAATTAACAACTATTTTGGATTTTCCATAAATTACTGGACTTAGTTCAAATTATTATATTAACTGATTAAAATCACCCAAGCAAAGTCATGCAACGCATGAGGATCCAGACAAAAGGGGGCCCAAATTTCTACATACTTAATATAACGAAATGCGTTAGGGGCCTCGTTTGACGTTTACGTGAGTGCCCCAAATTTCTAGCTTCTGATTAACGATTTTGTTTATTTAAAAAGAGGCTATCATTATTCATAATCAGTTGTTATCATATTTGATAGGTAATGGACAATATTAAAGACATTCTCAAAGTTAGAAAAACATCAACTACTGGCAAAAGCGGAAAATATTAATAACATTATTCAATACTAATTTTAAATAAGTCAAATTTGAAGATTGTTTTACCTGAACTCTTTTTTTGTAACAACTTGTGAGTTGACAATTCTTATTGTCGTCTTCGCTCCAACGTCTTGGCTGTAGTTCTTGGTCGGAGCATGGTTAAACCTTAATACCAGATCGTGGGAATCTGTAAATGGCAATTACTTTTTAAATTATTATCAGATTGCCATTCTAAGGCAGTAGACATGTTATGTTTTTTAGTAATATCTCTCAATTTTGAGCAAATAAGCCCCTGATATAAACTAGTGTCTTATCAGTATGTGTTATAATTCAGTTCAATGAAACAATAGACCTAGGAAAGAACATTTAGTTAGCTAATCAATGTCTCCTCGAATCGTTTTATGAATCCCTTTTAAGGTAAGTAAATAGGAATAAAAATAATCACAAAAATCTATCCATTTAGATACAAATCCATAAATCGATTTAAAAATAATTGTATTGGAATGAACCGTTCGGGTATTAGAACCAATTCCACGCAAATGTGTTGGGAAAGAATCAAGAGCTTTTTCTGAATCGACAAAAATATGGACCTACTTATTAAGTTTGTTTCTAAAAAATAAAAAAAAGTCCATAATGTCGTGCTAACTTTTAAAAATAACTAAATAAGAAATCTTTAATTCAATTGGTATACTCACCAATAAAATCACCAAGGTTTGACCCTACCAAAGACCCCGAGCTAGCCACAATGGCGCAACTATTATAAAAGTTATTCCTCAAGAGCGGCAACGACGGGATACGTTTTCCAAATCCTAGTGCGGCAAAAGGGGAATCAACTCCAGTAATGGTCCTCACGTATTTGCTTTTCAATTCACACATCAGCTCTTTGGCGCTCTTTTCCTGGTAATTACCGTGTTTAACCGGATCGAACTGGACGTTGTACGGATTTGCAATAGTCCCGGCTTTTAATATATTCCCTTCGTCCATTAAAATCCTTTTAAATTCTTTCAGAATCAGGGTTTTATACTCTTCAACTCTTTCAGCGCAGGTGTCAGGATTCTCAACGTCGCATTGATATTTTTTAGTATCTAATTCAACGAACGGTCTTCCGAGGTTTGGAAAACGCGGTCTCCCCCCGTTTCGTTTTATCACGTTAATTTGTTTTTTAGTTCTTTCTAACCTCAAATACTTATCTTGGTTATTGCTAATGTTAATAGTATCTCTCCTCGCTTTGTTTCTGTTGTATAATAACTGCGCCGGCGAATCTGTCACAGTAACGTTCAGTCGCACGGGTTTAAATCCCTTATTTATGTCCAGGGCGGCGTTGGGTCCATAATAAAACACTTCGGGTATCTTTTCGCGCTCTAATTTTAATACAGTCTTTGAAAACAGCCGTTGCCTTTCTAAATTCATCCAGTATTGAGACCAAATTAAATAAAAATACCCACACATCCCAAAGCATACCAGATTGATAAAAATCCAAACGCTCAAAGCTACAGACTTCATTTTCGATTATTATTTTAGTCAAATAGTATCTAAAAAACTTAACTTTACTCTTATTAATTTAAATTTATTATCGTCGTCACTAAAATTAGTTTAATAATTATTATTTTGGTTTTTCTGTGCGCTAAGCACTTTGGCACATCTTCTGAATTTATTTTCAAGGGAAGATTCAAGAGATTAACTGTATAATATGTATTAAAAATCTACGAAAATTTGTAAATACTACAAAAAGGCCAAAGGCGGAAATCGATTTTGTGCAATAATAATGTATTATGTTTGACCATATGATCGAATTCCACTCGCACACTATCTATCGTTTACACTTTGTTTGATGAAATGACATAATATCGATCGAGGCATTTCACTTTATCGATAAACTAACTATACATTATTGCAATAATCTACGATTTGACATTTTTGAGAACGTTTTTGTCATTGTGCCGTGAAACGTCAGTGTTGTACGCCTGCGTGCTGAAATCTGCATTACAGATACGCTCAACAGTTCGCATACCCTTATAATACAGATAGAAGGAAGAAACTTTTCATTCAAAGATTTGTAAAAGTATTACCATATTATAAAAACGATAAAATATCGTCATGTCTTTATTTTGAATTGAAAAAGATTATAAATCAAATAAATAATGCACATGCGTGCTAATACTTCTATAATATTTTTTTACATGCTGTAATGAGCTCAAAGCCCAGATGGACTTATCGCAGAATATATAATATAATATACTTTATAATTACATTTGAAAGTAAAAATAGTCACAGTAGCTCTAAATAATATTTTAATAAAGTACATATGTGTAATATTTTTCAAGAATAATAAAATATCTGTATCTTGAAATATCGCTTATTTTGTGAAACGACAGCATTCTGCTATGATAAATCAATCCGATTCATTATAATGTTCTCAATCAAATCAATCAATACAATTTATAATCGTTGAAATCGCACAATAATGTTTTTTTGGCGTTGGGCAGTAAGTTGCTTTTTGCAATGTTAGTGCTATCAATATTTAATATCCTTTTAGTCTATGATTATTTTTGACCGATTGATAATATTTGCCTATTTACCTGTCAAAATGCTCCGGCGGAAACAAATTTTCAATATTTTAAAAATAACCCAAGAAAATGTCTGTATGTGCAATCGGGACTTTTCCGTTAATTTTCAAGTGCGACCAGAACTGATAAAGTACTGCGAGAATGTTTTCCGTAAGTCAAAACATAACCTAACAGAAGTTCGTCATTTTGAGGGCTAACCTGAATTGAGTCGTCTGGTATCAAAAGCAGAACTGTTCCATACATCATGTATTTAACAGTTCTGCTTTTGATACCAGACGACTCAATTATACCTTTTAAAGATGTATATAACTATGTAGGATATATATCTACGACACTGAGTATAACAGGGATGGCGAACCTATGGCACGCTTGCCCGAGGTGGCACGTTTAAGAATTTGGATGGCACGCGAACGATTTCCAAGTTATAATCCAAATAATCCGTGAATTATTAATTTTCAAATGTTTCCAAGATAAACGACATTCATTTAATAAATTCACTTTTTATTTTTTCTATTTCGCCATTTTTTTACAGCTTGGACACACCACACAATCGAGAAAAAATATTTGAAGATTGTTGGCACGCGGACCCAAAAAGGTTCGCCATCCCTGGTGTATAATATATTCATGGCAATTATTGATGTATATTCATATGAAGATCCTTACTTAAAAGGACATAACGTATTTTCAGCATCATATTGGACATATCTCTAGCGAGATCTTTTTACTAATCATCATCTCACTTGTTGTGTTCCCTTAGGCCAGTGTTTCCCAACCTTATTTGTGTCATGCCCCACTTCGACGTTTCAAAAACCTCCATGTCCCCCTTCTCCAATAAAAATCTTACACACCCAGTCTTCCTTTCCTCAGTCCTTCACACCCAGTTCACTTTAAGGGACTTAAACCTTTTGGACGACACCGTTCCTTTTATTTATGTGATTTACTCATTGTGCCGTGATTTTTTGAAAAGAACAAAATATAATTATGGTGTATATTTTTATATACAAATAACACTAATATTATATTCTCTTATCAGTTGATAATACTCATCATTAGTGAAACCGGTTTTGATCATATTAAATAAAATTGAAATCAGTACAAATGAGTATTTTATCTTTTGTATATAATGGCTCTCCACCAAGTATTGACAGTGAACAACCTAAAAGTGATTTTATTTCGCAACCTACTGTAACAGCAGCGAATAACTCTTATAAAAAATTGATGGCTTATGTAGCGTTGAAATTTGCGTTAGTGTTGCCATCTTTCACTAAAATTAATACGAAAAAGTATAATATAACAATGCCATCCTTTGCAATATCGAAAAATGTTTTCCAAAATATGTTACAACAAAAAAAATAGACAAATATTAAGGATTTGCAAATTGCCCCTCAGTGGGGCGTACACCCCACGTTGGGAATCACCACCTTAGGCTTTTAAATGCGAGTCAATTTGCTTAGTCATGTAATTCATGAATCGTCCATTAATTTTTAATATATTATCATTAATTATAGGTATACCAACCAACAAAGTGCAATCAATGATGTTGGAATATCCCAGTCTACAAAAAATGAAAGAGGAGCAAATCGAAGAGCGATTAGCAGTATTTAAAAAGTATTCCGTGTCTCCCAAAACCGTATCGGAGTATCCCATCATTTTGAGAACACATCCCTTGACAATAGACAACAGAATGACTGTTTTAAAAGAGTGCGGCTTCAGAAATATTAAGTTGTCAACTTTGGCTAGGTAAGCTTTTAGGTTGAGTCTTTGTCCCTTCATACAGTGAATTAATATTTTTATTTACCATGGTTTTGAATTTTTGTAGTTAGGGGACCATAAAAACAGCATCAACCCCGTGCGTAGAATTTCTCTGAAAGGCCCTGAATATGAGAGTGAGACATTTTGTTTGTTTCAGATATGTAGCGATGGTCACTAAAAGCAATATCGGAGAACTGAAGAAAAAACAACATCTTGACGATATCGATGACATCTGGGAAGATTTAGTGAAATGCTTTAACGAATGGCCAGCTATACAAAAGAAATTGAAAAAGCACAAACCGTTTAGTGATCTGACAACTTTATGTGAGTCTATGGCTAATACCACTCGGAGTATTGATTAAACTTGTTATTATTTATTATCATATTTAATTTTAACTTTTTTTACGAGTCCTTTAGAGTTTCCCGATAGGCGGTCTGAGTGATATTTTTAAATAAAAAAATAATTAACAACCACTGATTGGCCTGAATGTCTGAACAATCAATTTATCTTTTAATTAACGTGTTGAAGCTGGGCGCATTTCAAAATAACTGCTGTCTCCGTAATAAAAATATGTTACATCCCTGGAATTGAAAATCATTTTCAAGTTAAGGTTAAGGATAAAAAGATGGGGCTAGGATAGTACTTGTAGTTCATCACTTTGGGTGAGAATACTAGACTTCCATGCCTTCGAACACAAATCAATTGAAAAGTTAATCTAATTTTACTGAAGGACCCTCAGTCGAAATTTCAATATTAAATTTGAATCATTCAAAATGTGTCCGCTACCACACGTTTTGTCACTAACAACACATGTTTCACCTTTAGACATCTTCAGGCATTCAAGTGCACGGATAAACTTGAACTGATGCTTGGTGAATAAGTCTATCGTGTATATATAGAAATAATTTTATTTATCACAAAGTTAAAAGCTATTGATGGAGAAATGGATTAATTTATAAGACCCATATATTTAACATGCGATAAGGTGGTTGTTTATGCTTTAAAACCGACAAAAAAAAAATGCGTTCAAACAATGTTTGTAAGAGCATTTTACAGAACAAACACTCACTACCTAATGTGGCTTAAAATGAGAAAAAACTCTTAACACTCTTTGTATACACAGATTTGATCTCGTTTTATAGTATACATTTTACTCAAACGCAAGTGAAAGCGCCTGTGTCTAATGCCGGCTTTTCATAAGACCTTATTCAATCCTACAAAATAAATTTATATTTTCAGTTGACATTCGCCAAGAAATCCTTCAAAAATTTCTATTTCTCAGTCTCGACTTATCCGAAGAGGACTTCAAGGATCTGACAAACACCTATCTTCGATTGAAACACAAGTCGCTGAGAAATATAAGTCAAACAATTCACCTCGCAAAGAATGTCATTGGGATACCGAAAGAAAAAATAGCAGCCAATGGCTTTCTCATTTATGCCGATCCTGATAATATCCGGATGATGCTGCAAGAGGTCCAGGAATTGGGGGGGATGGATATTAAAGAAGCCATCGTGAAGAATCCGATTCTGTTAACGTACGATTATAAGAAGCTGATGAAGATTAAAGAGATTTTTAAGGTTAGTAGATTAGTTGACCTTCAGGCACGTTATACCTAAAATAGATTTTGAATAAGAACTTTAGCGATGCAATTCTCTGTAAAGCTTAATTGCGGATATGGACATATCAAAAGAACCCAACATTGGAATCAAAGAAACATGCTAATAACGAAATATTTGTATGTAAATTCGTCAGCTATATTTCAAATTTGTTCTATGATTATTCTAAGAAGTTCCATTTGACATGTTATGTTGAATTTTTCATTCTGAATTATATTTGTATTTCGCGTAAATTTTCGGCTTTCCTGATTCCCATGTTTGATAATTTTAAATTTTCCTTTAGTTTATTAAATTTCCTACAGACCTGCATTTTTATTAGCAGCGTTTCATTATTTTTTAGGTATGAAAAGAGTAGCGTGTTGTAAAACAAATTTACCCAAAACTGTCTGTAAGTTTTTATAAGAAAATCGTATTTTTCTCTGTTTAGGAAAAAGTGGATCCGGTCACCTTTGATCAAAACCTCTTCATATATGTATTTTTTATATTTTATATAGCAATTAAGACTTGCGAATAAATGTAATTGATTTGATTTTGTGTATTTAATTCTACGCGTGAACTATGGTGTGGCTCTTTATATAAATGAAAATCCAGGATGTGACTCTTGTTGATCTCATGTATGCCTATCCATGGCACCCCTAAAAAGCTCCGATCATAGTACATATAGTTCTACAGTTTTTCTAGATTAAAATAAGCATAGAACAAAACTTCGTAAAAATCGTTAAAACTCACAACGTTATCTTTGTGGAAAGGGGTTTTTTTACTTGGCGTTCAATCTTCTCATATGCCCCACTTAGTCTAGACATCCCTTTTTACCAATGATTATGTAAAATACGGATATCTGTGAAAATGGAAAATAAAATAAAAAGAGTTCTGTTTTCTTATAAACCCAAAAGCATCTTGTAAAGTCACAGTAATGAGTGGATAAATCATGGAGTCATATTTTTTTGACATAATAATGATAATTTGGTTTTAATTTTAGCAATCAGGCATTCCTCAAGAAGCTCAAGGCAAATGTTTCAGACTCTTCACTCTCTCTCCCGAAACTGTACAGCAAAGATTAGAGGAAATCAAATCTGTTCTTCACTTTAAAGGACTCGCCGATAATCCCAGGGTAAGGTCAAAGTTTTTGTATGATGATAAAAAGCCATTCTCGTACCCGATTGGTCAATGCTTTCAAGGGTTTGCCCTATTCGGTTGCAGTGTTCATGGGCTTGATTTAAAATCGAATAGGGTAGAGGAAAAGGTTGAATGACTGTATAACAACTTTTGTTGAAATGTCACCATTATGAGTCCATATACACACTCCACATTGGCAGCGGACATATTAACTAGCGAGTACCCGGCATGCGTTGCAATGCCACTCAAAGAAAGAAAGTGTTTGTGTTTTAATTCTGTTTATTGAATTGCTTTTGAATACACAATATTTTTTATTTTTCCGTCTGATGCGTATACGAATAAATGAGAAGGTTTTACAACGCGTGAGCAGGCCACATACAGCTGTCCATGTGAGAAGTATGGATTTTCAAAATTTAGTCCACACACTTGTGGTGATTTTTCCTGTGCTTTGTTGATGGTCATTGCAAATACTGGTCGCACCGGAAACATAAGTTACAAACAAACATTCATTTATATATATATAGATTATTAGTTTTCATGTCAATATAAAACGTTTTTGTTATTTACTCTGAAGAAATATTTGGTTTACTTATTTTTGTAGACTAATGGCATATCACTTTTAAGGTGTTCATTGTCAATACTTTTGTCCTTATGGCTGTTGGATTGGAAAAAGTATACTTCCCAGCTTTACCCAAAAGTACAATAGTTTAATTGTCATTGTTGCCATTAATTTGTTTGTGATATCAAAATTATACTGTAAAAATTTCCACTTATAGAAATACAAATTGAATTTGAATTTGTTTGTAGTGTTCTCTCTACCCTTATTGGTTTTTTTATGCAATTGCCAATTTGCATAATTTATTTGTAAGAAGTTTTCAACATTTTAATTATGATCGGATTATTATCACTTTATTATCAAATTTTGTACCTTTATTTGTAAATTCCTTTCATATTTGTATGACATATTGTTTGTTACACCCCTGTTAGTTTTACTTGGTTTAGTATAAATTGATTTTATGACTTACTGTCACAACCGTGAATGTGTTAGAAAAGAAAGAAAATAAATCGTATACAAGTTTCTGTAAACACCACTGCAATCTCTCAGGTCTCAGGGCTTATTGAGTGAATAAAAACTTCGATTTGAATTGTATTTCAGGTGCTGCAGATCATATATAAGAGAAAGGCAGTCGGCGATCGATTGGTGGTCCTGCACAGCAAGAACAAGCGGTGCAGCAGTCTGCACAAGCTGACTTCGGCTTCAAAGGAGTTTGACAGGCTAGAAAAGTCTTGTTATAATGTATAGTTTCTCAACCTTTTTGAGCCTGTGGCCCCCTTATTAATTTTTCGAGACTGCCAGAATGAAATAAAAAAAATACTCTATCACACTCTTCTTGCAGGATGTTATTCATGTTAAAACTTTTGCCAGAGATGTGGCAAAGTGAAATTGGTTGCATGAAGGGCATTTCCCGGGATTTCGGCTTTCAAATTTTTTTGAAATATGAGACGAATTGATAGATTCTCGAGTTTTGAAATTTGTTTATCTCGAAGAATAAAAATTGTTCTTGAATGTCTAGAACTAGTACTATCGACTGTGTAGGATTAGTATATGGGTAAGTATGTATTATAGAACATGCATATAAATGAATATAGTGTCCATGTGAACTGACTTCACTGTGGATTGCTCACATCTACAGTGATAATTCCATTATACGGCAACAATTAAAAAAAAATGCTAATAACCAATATCAGCGATGTAGGAAAATGTTATTCAACCTTTTTACATCCGCGGACCGGTAAAAATTGGAAAAATATTTAGCAGACCAGTGTCAACCAAATAAAAATATTTACATACAGTCAGCTCTCGGCTAATGACTATTTGGACTTACGGCGGAGAATAAATTAGTAAAAAATATGTTTTTCTCCAGTTTCTTTCAAATATTTCATTATTAAATATTTTATGAAATAATTTTTGTCAAGGAATGACCCATATAAATGTTACATAGAATTTTATCAATCAAAGCTAATTAAAAAAAAAATGTTAGTGCAGCTTCAGTTGCTGATTTTTAAAATCAAATTGACTGATTTTCCGTGCAAAATTTACTGTACATTGAGAATAAATTTGAAAAAATATTTGAAACATGAAAGTTTTCGCGGACTGGCAATGAACTCTTGCGGACCGGTGCCGGACCGCGTACCACAGATCGAAGAACACTGATGTATGATACTCGAAAAACTTCAAGATTCATGTATCCTAGCCCCATTAATTTGGTATTCATCGTGAAATACATAAATCATAGATAAAAAGCCTTTAAAAAATGGTAAATTGTGGTTCCACTGTTCCAATTAATTATTTATTTAATTACACTTTTCTTCTTTAGGTTTGCAGGAAAATTCGGCGACCGCACCCGTGGAGTCGACACTGTCGTCGCCCTCTATAAAACCTACGAGAACACTCCGCACACAATGAAAGACATCAAATGTATGCTTTCAAAACATCAATACTGGACGCACACGGCTCTTATGCCAACAATGAATGTCTTTGAATTCCTGCAAGAAGATTTTTCGTTAGATGATATCTTTTTCAATTGCCAGCTGCTGTTTTATCCATTGTAAGTGATGCCAGCCCAAGTGGTTAAAGTAATCGACTACTAAAGTTCCTCCCACCCTTCTGATCCCAAAAAGGGGCGTAGTGAGAGCGATTAGCCATCCACTAGTCCTGTTTTAGCCATAATCCGTCTATCTCTACTCTCTTAACTCTTGGTTCCAGGGTTGGGCTGGAGGGGGTTCGGGGGGGCTCGCCTGAGCCCCTTGTTAAGAAAATCTATTATAAAATTTAAAAAAATATATAAGAACTATAATAAACTATAAAAAACAGAATTATAATATTTGATATTTTAATCTTATTTCAATAGAGTTCTACCAAGTAACTGTCAATTCAATCAATAATTATTATTGCGTTAATGTTTACGTTACAGAGAAGAAGTTAAAAGATATACCGGATACCTTCTGGGCAAGCAGAATAGTCTTCACGAAGAATTAATTGAATCTTGTTTGTCAGGAGTGAGTAGAGAGGATTTCACGAAAAGTCAGATTCTTGGTCTCACCGCATACTTCCTGGAACGAGACACACAGTTTACGGGAGCGGGAATATGGCAGGATCAGCCATCGAAGCTATAATAAGGATAATATGTATAGAATGAAATTTGTCTTTTATTTTTATGTCAGATTAAAAAGAAATGTTAATAAACAAATATTTTTGTCTTGTATATAATTTATTTTGTAGTAATAATTACTTAATATAATAAATTAACGATGGGAATATGTAGAGAAAAAAAATATTCTTGGTTAAAAAAATGTCAATGTCTCAGTCATTTTAGACGGAAGTAAAAAATTTGGATTGTAAAACATCCAAAAACCATTACTTCATTACATTTCCTCATTTCTGAGGATTGCAACTATGCTGAAAACACTGCAGAATTCTGAATGTGGTGTGTTGAGTTGTCTCTTTTGTCTATATGTCTTTAAGCGGATACCAGCCGCCTTTCACTGGTTTCGTGTATATCTGATCCATCTTTTTTGCAGGTTTCTGCCTATTTTACCTGTCACAACTTCACAATGCTTGAGATTATTACCTTCTTAACTTTTCTCTTTACTCTAAATCAGTGTTCTTCAATCTATGGTCCGCGGACCGGTACTTGTCTGCAAGAGTTTATTGCCGGTAACTTTTGTATTTAAAATTTTTTCGAATGTGACTCGAATCTTTTGTATTTAAAATGAGAAAATGCTGCACCAAGAAAAGGGAGGTTAATTAGCTTTCATGAATAAAATTCTATGTCACATAGACATTAGTTACTTTTTGAATATTATTATTCTTGGCAAACATGTACAGTTTTTACATGTACGAAACTTTTCAAATTTTGTATGAAAATAATGAAAGAACGTCAAGTTTCTGCGTGTGAATGTGCTTTTAGAGTGTTTCATCTAAATTATAGAAATAGCTCGAGAATGTGCGTGTTTCTTAACGCTCTTAAAACCTGAACAAAGTTACAAGTTACTCGAGTTCAATAATGCAGGCCGAGCTGATGGTTACTGTCTAAACATATTCGACAGATATGAAAAACGACCGATTGAGCACGCTGAATATGATTTTGATAACATGAGCCTTCTCGAATTTGCAATGCTCTTCGAACCACTCTATTCACAATCACTAGACAAAGAGTGTGTTGACCAGTATGAAACAATGATATCAATGAAAAAAAAATGACAATACCAAATCTTGACAACACCAAAATGGTTTTACGAAATGTTCCTGCAGTTGTACGTGTGCCTTATTTCGTGGCAGCGACTGACCCTAATAATTATTATTACAGTCTATTGTTGCAATATTTTCCATATCACTTTGAATCAGAACTACTGGATGATTTCAAATAAAGCATTCCTTGCAAAAAAAATACAGTTAAAAGAAATTAGTAAATGCATGGAACTTTATATGGGTCGTGGCAGCTAGGGAATGCATTTGAAATACTTGATGAAGAATCATCTCAATTTTATGCAAAGGAGGAAGACATGCCGGAACAGCATGGACGACGACCACTTTCGAACTGCAGAAACAGGGATGAATGGTGGACAGAAATACGTCTTTAAACACATGACGAATAACGTTTTGTGTGAAATAAACGGGAGTATCGATCGTCTGTTGTTTTTATCACAGGAAATGCTGGCACCGGAAGAACATTCCTTTTTAATTTGTTAAAAAATCAAATAAATCGATGTTATGGTAAGATTTCAGTAAAAGTTTGCCCATTCACAGGAGTAGCAACACGTCTAGTTGGAGGCCATCACCCTAAAATGGACAGAAAAATTGTCCCGATGCCGATATTAACTGGTAACTGTTTAAGAATAATGCGCCAACAATGGAAACCTGATGAGTTTTTGTTCATCAATGAGATTTCCATGGTTCCGTATGAAATGTTGTGCATGATCGACTCTCGACTAAGACAATTGAAGAACAGCGAAGAATTGTTTGGTTGTGTCAACACATCACTATTTGGCAATTTAATGCAATTACCACCGGTAAAGGGTAATCAAATATTGCAGCAAGCAGATAGGTTAGTGCCAGCAACTCATTTATGGCGGAAGTTCACGTTTGTTGAATTAACACAAAACATGAGACAACAAGGTTGCACCGTCTTTACTAACATTTTAAACGCTCTGAAAATTGTTGAAATGCGAGCTGAACACTTTGAGATGCTATTAAAAAGAGCGAATATGGAAGAAACAATGTAATTTTCAATTGAAAGGGCGCTTAAAATTTATCCGACAAATCTGCAAATAACGCAGAGCAATAATAGAGCGAAGGGAGCAACGATGTTCAAAATAAAGGCACAAGACCAAATGATGCGACGAGACGAACAGATAATGTGGATATCCAAGATATAATATCGGCTAATATAAATAAAACTTGAGGATTTCCGAAAACTTAAGAAATATTTGTGGGTGTAAAAATTATGATCCGATCTAATATCAATGTATTTAAAGGTTTGGTGAATGAAGCAATTGAAAACATTACTGAAATCGTTTGACCATATTGAATACGAGGGCAAATGTACGAGACGGATATTCCATCAATTAATGTCGACTTTGGGAGAGACGGTATAGATCTAATTTGTCCAATATCGAAACAGTTTCCTGCCAAGTTTAGTTATGGAACTGCAGAACGCGGAATGCTACTAATAGGTGACTTTTGTCTTGGAGCTTCTACAGTACATAAGATGCAGGGCAGTACAGTTGATCATGCGGCTGTATATCTAGGATCAAAACTTTTTGCTGTTGGTCAAACCTACGTCGCTCTCAGTAGGATTAAGTCGCTCGACAGATTGTGAATCTCATGTTTAAATTGTACTAAATTAACCGGAAAAACACCGTGTAATGCCGATGCTCTTGCTGAAATGGAAAGATTACGTAATTTTAAGTTAAATGATAATAAAGAATATGTTTAATGTAATATTAAATAATACTATAAGATGGGATCAGTAAAGAGCTGCAATAAAACTTAATAGATTGGCAGAAAAGAGGTCACGATTTCCAACCTGGGAGGCGCGAACAGTCCAAAATATGTATTTACTCTTTAAAACGTGTCTTTATTACTATATGAAATAAAGGATGGGGAGGCGCAGTAACATAAAGGTTGGAAACCACTGCTATAAATTAAAATTATTTACAAAAATCAGTTTAATTGCAGAGAAGTTTAGTTTAGTTGGAAAATGTATGATCAAAACTGGAAGGTCCATTGTATGCATATATGAATCAGTCATTGAAGAAATTAGTTTAATTTAAGTTATATATAATTTAAGAAATTAGTTTTGCGGAAAATTAATTGCAAAAGATTTTATATCGGTAATCATTAACACTATAACTGTTAGAAATACTCTGAACATATTGCTGCCTGGGGAACGAAACAAATTCCTAAACACAAATTCATCCAAATAGGACCCGAATAAAGTATAGTATTAGGTATAAACAATAATATTTACGTATAAGTGCGAGAGAGAGAAAAAAAGTATGTTTTTCTGTTGGCAGCAATGACACCAAATTAGCTGTCACTTAGTTTCAGACTCTAGTGTTAATGATTACCTTTATATCTTACTGGCTTGATAAATTTTCATTGTTTGTAGTCATAGAAATTAGAACATATTATGCTCTGCGTCTTTATTTCTTCATAGTTTTGCTAGTGCTAATATACATACTACAACGAAATATTTTTTTAAATCTTTTGAATAAAATGCAAAGAAATTTTGAATAATTTTAATAATTAATTTCTTTTATTGGTAATTATAGAGTATGGCCGCGCGGCCATAATGGAAAACAGGCGATGTAATGAAAAATATTTCGTATTTCGCATAATTTATCAGTGTTCTTCGTAATAATGTGTGGTTTTAACGCGATTATTAAAATCGTGGCGTTGTTTTTAGCTTTGTTTGTGAAGTTTATCGCTGTAATAATCCATGACGAGCTATACTCTACTTTTACCCTTTTATTTTATTCAAATACAGTAAAACTCCCATTTACACTATAGTCGAGACCGTGTAATTGGGGGTGTGAATCTCATACAAAATTAGGGATTTGGTTTTTTTCCGCGGAAGACGCAAAACTACGGGAAATTTTGCATAAAAATTAAATGTCAGTTTGACAGATACATTTTGTATACAAAATTCATAGACAACGATCGCTAAAAATATAGAGTTCGCGTCAAAAGGTGAAAGCTTTTGTATAAAATTCGCCACTATTTCCTACTAAATGTCACGATGGACGATTTTAGATGAATTGCTCATGGCGCAACCTTACCGTTAAGCAGAGCTCTTTTGCTCTAGTACGTCAAATGACCAAAATGAAGTCAGCATTCTTATTTTGTCACATAATAAGGAAATTTTATTTTTACAGTAATTACATTTGTCAGTAAAAGTTGCAAAACCCACTTTTTGGCACTCCAAATAAAGTTGCATCATTGAAGGTATCACAACACAATCAATGACTTGCACTTTACATTAACACATACATCATTTCTGATTGCTTAACCCCTCATCCTTTTCAGTCATAGGTGCTATATATTTTGTCAGATATAAAAAATATATAAGAATTCTTCACAATTTAAATACATAAATTTACTGAGGTAGCTGTAAGCAAGGTACAACTCTATTTGAGTTTTATTCTAAATTGAGTATAACATCCATTTACTCATGTTTATGCCAACACTATTATCATCTGTCAGTGTCAAATTGGGAATTACAAGATAACCTTATTTACCAAAACATGCCACCTAAAAAAGGACCGGCTAAACCTGCTAAAGGTGCTGCAAAAGCAGACAAAGGCTCTGCTGATGATGATAAAGGTAGGAAAAAAAATATTTACCATTATGTCGGTTTTCATGTAAACTTTTTGGGTTTTCTATATTTGGTAATTTTGTCATGAGCCATAGCACGGACTATTGGGGCGAAAAACTTCACAGACTAAGCTAAAAACAACGCCAGGATTTTAAATATTCATTGAAGCATCCCGGAAGCACGTTAAAATCACACATTATTATGAAGAACACTGATAAATAAATTGGTAAATATGTCATTTAGTAGCACCCCGACTATTGCCGCGCGCGCGGCCATTACGAATATTGGAGGCGAAGATTTCGTATTACGTATAATTTATCAGTGTTCTTCTTTTTATCGTGTGGTTTTAACGCGATTATCAAGCCCTAAATAAAATATTTTAAATCGTGGCGTTGTTTTCAGCTTAGTTTGTGAAGTTTTTCGCCGCAATAGTCGGTGCTACTTGGTGCTACTGAATGACATATTTACCAATTTATTTATCAGTGTTCTTCATAATAATGTGTGATTTTAACGTGCTTCCGGGATGCTTCAATGAATATTTTAAATCGTGGCGTTGTTTTTAGCTTAGTCTGTGAAGTTTTTCGCCCCAATAGTCCGTGCTATGGCTCATGACAAAATTACCCTATATTTTACTACGGAATTAAAATTCATAGAGAATTGCATTGTTTTCTGAAGCTATTTTCAGGGAGAAAAGAAGTAGCAAAGTCGTCGCAGAGCATATTTAATAGTTATTACATAATATACACAGTGTCTAGTCAACAATTTGGGACCCTCGAGCAAACATCAAGTAATTTTTGTTATATTTAGTATGTAAAAAATTGGGCCTCTTTTCGCTGGGCCCACGTGCATTGCATGACTACTATGAGGTGGCTTCGCCGGTGAATATATATTTATGTAAACCGCATTTGTATAATAAACTACCCATCATAAGAATATTAGGTAAATATGTCATTTAGTAGCACCAAGTAGCACGCCATCTATTGCAGCGAAAAACTTCACAAACTAAGCTGAAAACAACGCCACAATTTAAAATATTTATTGAAGCATTGATAAATCGCGTTAAAATCACAAATTAATATGAAGAACACTGATAAATAAATTATCCAAAATATGACATATTCTCACTGTACACCGCCATACTTTTTTAATTATCCTTTACTTACATATGGACTATTGCGGCAAACTAAGCTGAAAACAACGTCACGATTTAAAATATTTATTGAAGCATTGATAAATCGCGTTAAAACCACACATCAAAAAGAAGAACACTGATAAATTATACGAAATACGAAATCTTCGCCTCCATTATTCGTAATGGCCGCCCACGCGGCTTCAATAAATATTTTAAATCGTGGCGTTGTTTTCAGCTTAGTTTGTGAAGTTTTTCGCCGCAATAGTCGACGTGCTACTTGGTGCTACTAAATGACATTTACCGAATATTATATTATATGTAAAAGAAAAACTGTAGTCTTATTTAAAATATAGATATTTGAATGCTTCACTTTAACCTGTTAAGTGCTGCAAGTTATAAGGGCTCAGCAGGCCGCGAATTTCTTTGAAAAATATATCTTTTTTAGAAAATATATTGAAATTATATCATAAAGATATATCATAGAAACACACAGTATGTTGTTTGTGCTGCCATTTATGAATAAAAAACAAACATTTTTTTTCACAAAACATCAGGGTTGCCACATAACTGATCATAGAAAATTTGCAAATCTTTATTACAAATATATGAATTGTAGTTGCATACATAAATTTTATTTTCAAGTATATAAAATCACGACTTTACTGAAGGAGGATTCCAACGTATCCCAAAATATTATATAGGCTACATAGGGACGCATTTTGGTTGCCCGACGAATCTCTTTTAGAAATCAATGTAATATTGGTACTACATATATACAATTCGTCACATCTGAGTTTTCACTGTCATTCTAATAGATGTCACTTGTGTTACAAAATATTTTAGTTTTTAAAAATAATTAATTACTGGTTGAAATGAACCAACTTTATTGACCAACTTTGAATTTAATTGTTTTAAGGAAAAGAGAAAAAGGGAGGTTCTGCTGTAAAAGTACGTCATATTCTATGTGAGAAGCAAAGCAAAATTATGGAGGCATTAGAGAAGATTAAAGCCGGACAAAGATTCCCTGACGTTGCTACACAGTACAGTGAAGACAAAGCGAGACAAGGGGGCGATCTTGGATGGCAGATTCGTGGATCAATGGTCGGACCTTTCCAAGACGCAGCGTTTGCTTTACCCATATCCACTGTCAATAGTCCAATTTATACTGACCCTCCCATCAAAACTAAGTTTGGATATCATATTATAATGGTCGAAGGAAAGAAATGATCATAATCAAAGACAAGGGGTTTTTACGGAGAGATTTATATCAATATGTGATTTCTAAACTGGGTTAATATTGACAAATAGTTCAACTCTAATGCAAAATTGTATGCATAATATCTGTTAAAATGCGTAACTTTTTGTACTTAAATTTAATTCAAAATAAAGAGTTGCAGGAAACCAGCATGACTCCACAGCCCTGTGAAATAAAATTGATTAACACTTAATTAAAAGCAAATATCTTTGAATTCATATAACTTCAAAGAAATCAATAATTATGATTAGTAATCAACTTTGACTTTTGCTCCTCTGCAGAATATACAAAAGTGGGTTGTCCTTTTTTGGGTTGTCGATATTTTGTTTGCAAACGGACAAACCCATACAACCTTCACTTTTAAAATGTCCACTGTCAATTCATGTCAGGCATTATCTTAAAAAATAAAACACTATTTTGTACCAATTCCAATCAAATATTAAAAATAATATATTACGATATATTTTCATCAGTTGAATTAGAACTAAAAAATGCTTTATTTTTTAACCATAAAATTTTATCTAAATTAACGGAAGTCACTGTTTCTTCTATTGTAAAATGCTGGACTCATTTGATTAGTGTCCTTAAGCTCATACAGACAAAAATGACTGAACTTATTGCTTAAAATTCATACATTGAAATTAATCATTAATATCATTCAAATGCACATTTATAATAATTGTGAATTCTTGGCGTAAAGACGCTATATTTATTAAAATGCTTTACGTATACAAAGTAACATTTTATTTTACTTACTGTAAATGGCAATAAATACACTATTTTATTTTCCATGCCCCCTGTTTGCTAACTACGTTTCCGTGCGACCCAGTCTGATATGTATATGAAAATGAATTATGTGGTACGTGAAAATATTTAATTTTATTTTCAAAGTAAAACACTTTAAAAATATTTTACTTTACCGATTGAAACACCGCCAAGCTTGCATTGATCTAATAAAACTCATTGATAATTTTGTATTTTATGCTTTTATCTCAACAATTATTACTTTTGTAAATAAATGTTTCTACGAACAAGTTGACTGTGCTTATTTTTTTAACTGGTAAAGATATTCTCCCAAAATCCATCTCCTATTTATGAGCCCATTGTTCAAAACTAATCTTCCACGTCAGGATTCGAGCTTCAGCCTCCTACTGTAAACAAACAAGTATAACTACTTTATTGAATGAAGAAAATAACCTCATTAGATCGTGATTTCTTTATCAATCGATTTTTTAAACAAGACTTTCATTTATACTTGTTTTTGTTTTTTAAAATTGTGTTACTGACATTCCTTATATAATAAATTATTACAAATATTTTTATATTTTGAATAAGAATATAATATGTATAAAGCTACCATCACAAAAACATTTAATTTATCATGTTCTTCTAATGCGGACATTTACATTTTTTTTTCACAATGATGAGAATTAAATAAAAATAAATTATGTTCATTTATTTATATCGATTTATATGGATTATGTAACTAAAGAACTGAAAGAATGCTTTGAGAATTAAGAACATTATAGAGAAATTTATGGCTTAAAAGCACAAGATACTGATTAATTTACGAAAGAGCATAAAGCAGCACAGGATGCAATTACCTACCTGTCGTACAATCATCACTGGGTAATTATTTTAATAAGTTAGATAAAAAGATAAACGCCAAATTATCCGATCAATTGATATGTTTTTTTCGTCACAAACTCACCACGAGAAAATAGAAAAAGGTTTTTAGGATTGCTTATGGAATTATGATAGCCGTTCTGCTTCGTATCGTCTATGGTCACTAACAATATTATAACCAGAATTATAACAGCAAATTGTCGAATTCGCGCGCTTTTGCTAGACGTCAAATTTGTCATTATTCATAAAATAATAGCGAAAATCTCTCGGGATCCATGGGAATCAAAGGTCTTTGGACACTACTAGGTCCATTTTGTGAAAGGAAACCTCTATACGAGGTAGGAATCTGCAAATCATTTTAGTAACAATGCAATTTCTCCCAATTTGCTATAGACACAGTCGAGAAGAGATGGCTTTGTCCGGTAAACCTTTATGTGTCCGCCGCACATGTTTTTCATTATTTTAACGTTATGAAACTACTAACAAGGGTTTTGCTAAATACAACTTAATTTTTATATGAATAGGAAGGCGAATTAATCATAAATTGGAAACACAGCTCTCCTTGATTTACTTGCATTAGGAAGGTATTATTTATTATGTGCTCGGCGTTTTTCTGCTTTTCCACTTGCTAGCCACCATGCTCCAGTAAATGATTTACGATACATAATATGCTTTACATCATGCTATTCTTCTAGCTTCTTACTTACTAAATCTGTACACTACTGTAGAAAACCTAAATATCAATTGCCAAATTATCATAATGAAAATAAAAGAAACCGATAATTATGCTATTTCTTATCAAAACGAAAGTCGCAAGAATATGTCAAATGGAACTGAAAACGGTAATTGGCAAGTGTGTACAAGCTAGTCATGGATTATTTCTGCGAAATTCAGCCGCGCGGCCATAATGAACAATGGAGGCGAAGTACTGAAAAATATTTCGTATAATTTATCAGTGTTCTTCGTAATAATGTGTGGTTTTAACGCGATTATCAAAGCTCTAATAAAACATTTTGAATTGTGGCGTTGTTTTTAGCTTAGTTTGTGAAGTTTTTCACCGAAATAATCCATGACTAGCTTTAACACACAATTACCTTGAAAACAAACCATACAGCTAATTTAAGATACACGAATTTTGATAATAATATTGGTAATCTTTTACTTTCGAGTAGAAAACTCGCTGAATGTTTACTTCAAGATGGCCGCCGCGTCAGTGCTACTAATAGAAAAACATATGTCACTTAAACAAAACATTTATTATTATTATTACTATAATTTCATTCTTTATTTTACATACCTAAGAAGCGTAATTGTAATAGAAAATTTAAATTAACTTTGATTATTCCACGTATTGTGTTACTAACTGTGACACGTGTTTCGCCTCTTTCAGAGGCATCTTCAGACTTACCATCGCAAAGTTTGCTTAGGTAATGAAGCAAGATTGATTCTAACATTTTAAAATTATGAAATTACAAAATGGAGGTTTTGGGTTTTTTTCCTTTTAAGAGGAGCAAGGAGGGGGGCTTAGAATCGAAATAAAGCAAACAAATAATGATACTAATGAGTTGCAATCAATCAGATTGGGATTTTTCCTTTTTAAGGGAAGCAAAGAGGGCTAATAAAACTCTTAACAAAAAAGAAATATTATTAAATAATATTCTTAATAGCACAGGTGGTTTCTCACTACTTAAATTGTTTCCAATTAATAGAGTAATCACCAACTTAGCTGATTGATTGCAGCTCATTAGTTTAATAGTTTGTTATGTTTAACGTCATTAGTAGTATGATTAAATTTGTTTGCTGTGTTTCGATTTTATAATCCCCTCTTTGCTTTGTTTTATCGATATGAACGTTTGGTGTTATGGTCTTTGCCTATTAAAAATTAAATGTCAGACGACATTAATTAATTTTCATATAAAAAAGATTTGATTGCTGTAAAGCACATTTACCTAAACGTAATTTAAATCACATACTTTAACAAAAGGTTTTAAACCGTTAAACATTTATTATGTTATAGATCAGGGGAGAAACTGTTGCAGTAGATTTATCAGGCTGGGTCTGTGACAGCCAGAATGTGGCAGATTACGCTGTTCAGCCCCGTTTGTACCTCAGGTAAATGCTTTCATCTCATGTTCTGGTTCACTATAAGTATTCACTACTCGACCAGCCCAAGGCAAATGACACACCAACTAATGTTATATAGGTTCAAAAAATGAATACAATTTTATATCCTGAGATTCAAAGCTGCAGCGAGTGGTGTAGCCACAAATTTGGAGAACAAGACCCTCCCTCGCAAGTGTTATATTGAGCATGTAGAAATTTCAGCTCCTCTTTTCGCTGCACCCTGATGCATTGCATGACTGTTATGAATTGATCTACTCTGGTATCAAAGAACTTACTCCAGTTCCACTCCATGTTCCGGGTAAAAAGTTTTAATAGGACTCGCATACTATACTGAGTAAAAACACAGTGTTTCTGGTTTTAAGTCTTCAGGATAGGAAATAATTAATCGAAACTCACATCCAACAAATTGGCAACCCATGAACTGTGGTTAAGGGTTAATTATTATGAGACCCTTTTCGTCCATGTCTTTTCATAATGTGGAGCATATGGCCTCCTAATAGAGGTATCTCAACACAATTTTTCTACAACAACTGTTAGTTACTCATTCGCTCAACCTCTCTTTTTCAAGGAAAGTAGTAGGGATAGAAAGATAAGGCTAGGTCAAGACCAGTGTTCCCTCTAAGCTGTGAGCGTGCACACAACTCGCCGAGCGCGCGTACATGCAATAAACAGCGCACAAAAGTTACACCAGCTATACCACTACCAGAAAATTAACTGTCATTATACAGTGCTGGTTATTATTGTCATTATAAAAAAAAATAACCATTTCGTTAAGTAGGTCTTAATACCGCTGTGGCACACAATTTTTTTAATTTCCTTTCAAAGTTGTACAGTCAATGTATTTTACGCACATAACCTTCGGAAAATTAGAGGGAACATTGGTCAGGACCAACGTTCCCTCTAAGCCGAAGGTTTAGATGCGCGGAAATTTCAAAAGCTGCGCGGAGGCTGCGTGGAGGCTGCGCGGACCGATCAAATATCAATTGAGCAACTGTCTTGTAGTGCGCGCCAACCCGGAATGAGTGCGCGGGAACTTCTCAACTGCTGCGCGGCCGCGCACGCGCGCAGCTTAGAGGGAACGTTGGTCAGGACTAGTGGTTAAATAATTGCTCTCGCTACACTCAGTTATTGAAGAATCGGAAAGGGTGGGAGGAACAACATTTTTTCGATCAACTTATCGATTTCTGGCCGAAGGGATGGGTATTTATGATGTTCAAGACTAAGGGAATACAACATTTTAATTTTTTGTATTAGAATTATTTCATTATTATTTGAATCGACACACATAATTAAGGATTCTTGTTGAATTTTGAAATAAACCGTACATTTAGCCATTATTTTTATTAGGAAATTTTCTAGCGTACAAGTCATAATTAGGATATTACTCTTAGCTGCTAAAGGGGGGAAACACACTGCCATTACTCGTCGAAACGACAGCGTGTTGACTGAGATCGTAGTTACATATCTGCCATTGTGTTATTATGGAACATATTGCTAACACCTATCGCGATGCACAAACACCGGTTAAGCGTATTGACAGTGGGAAGTGTGGAATAGCATACCCGACGTGTCGTGGGCAGACAAAACGTGATCAAACGCATCAGTTGCTGTCTAACGTTCGTAGTGAAAATAAAAGTGCTGTTTTAATTTGGTTATATTTTAAGGGTGAGTGTAGTGGTCTACAGCAGTGCTTCCCAACCTTTTTCATTCCACGGCCCCCTAAATCTGAAAAACGAAAATCCGTGGCCCTCAATACAAAACATGTTCTGCGGCGGCCCCCAATCTGGGAAGCACTGGTCTACAGTGACATCTATAATTAAAACAATTTCTTTACAAACCTGTAATTTATAAAATCTAGGTTAACTGGATGACTGCCACAGACGAGATATTTCATCAAATTTTCCATGCTCAGCACGCCACAGACAAGTTATCTCGTCTGATGTTCTGATCTCTAAAGCTGATGTTCTGACTGGTTAATCTATAGTCAAGGTTTCATGATCTGAAGGCATGTAATCTATGCTTAACCCTCCAGAGACGAGAGCTTTT
The DNA here is from genome assembly GCA_030503985.1 of Himalopsyche tibetana. Lineage (NCBI taxonomy): Eukaryota > Metazoa > Arthropoda > Insecta > Trichoptera > Rhyacophilidae > Himalopsyche > Himalopsyche tibetana. The sequence continues at coordinate 391,061 of JAPJYX010000052.1, read as the reverse complement.
TTCCGATAAAAAAATATATTTTCTAAGCCATATTGAAGTCACGGATAACTTTTATTCCTATCCAAAATTTAAAAAAAAAAAAACGCAAAGTCGTTGTATAGAAACCCCGCATGACTATATGGTCATGCTCATCCTTTTATTACCGTGTAATATTGAGTACGGACAGTAGTAAGGACAAAAGTGACCGTATGGGCTTGCAAACATTCGGGGTTGAAATATAGCGAAACGTGATTTTTTTAAAAATATTTACAATTTGACCTCTTTAGATCAACATAATTTCAAAACAAATATATTAGCAAAATAACTGTAAATCATTTTATGTTTTTATAAAAAAATATCTAACAGTTTCAAAAAGTAAATTAAAAAAAACGGAAATTCAAAAAATCACATGTGCTTTTGGAGACCGTTCCTGTTTCTACGGCTGATGACTTACTGTAGTCCGTACCCTTCTTAACCAAATATGAGCAAAAGCAACGATATTCAGGTAGAAAAAGTATGAATAGTGGGATCAATAGACAACGGTGTTTTGTGTGACCATATGGTGACGCTCGTCCTTGGAGGGTTAAGTAATACCTAAATAAGATTTTATTGGAACGTTTCATCCATCACTAAATCATGTAGCAGAGGTTCGGATCCTGCAGTCAACGGTTTATCATTACTTTAAAGGTGTTCACTATCAATGCCTGGTGGAAAGGCATTATATTCAAAATATTAAAAACTCATTTTTACTAATTCCAATTTAATTCAATATTATCAGTCTTATCATTAGGTACATATAGTTTTCCATCTTGTAGCATTTTCCAAAGATTGATTTTTCGAAAATTCCACGTTTGTTGTTTCTGCCGTATAAATCTATATAGTGCATCAACCAGTGCTAACACGACAATCGAATGTTGGCTTTTATAATTCCAGAATTATAAACCTCACATTTGTAGGACAAATGATGTTCATGTATTTCCTGCCATATGCCCCGCAGAAATATGGAAAATCTTGGTTTTGGCATATGTATTGGACTCATTTATTTCTATATTGCATCGCACACTTCATTTACTATTTCTCGCATAGCGCTAAAGACCATGCTGTGGCTGAATGTCATTTATCGGAAATAATTCCAAGTAGCCAAAAATCTGTAATACAAAATAAATACTATAATTTCACTTTGTTTCAGCTGAAGAGTGCAAGACAAGATGGGGGAAACTAAGAAACTGTTTTACAAATGTCTTTAAAAGACGCCGTAACAAAAAACGTCTCGACATCATATTGAAGAGAATTTTATACTTAAAAGCAATAAAAATATATCAAGAAGCAGGTAGAAGGATAGTATACAGGGACGAAACATATGTGCGTTCAAGAACATTGAGTGATAATTCTAATAAAGGACTTGTATATCCTATTTCAAAATGATTCTGTTTCATTATTGTTATGCTGTAATTGAAGATGGTTTTGAAGTTGATACTCTACTAATATAAAAATATCCACTAAAAATCCGGAGACTATCGTGACATTATTACAACAATCAGTTGACAATGCTCGCAATGAGCGAAACCGGTCCTGACCTATTAAAGTGGAATGAAGTACAAAGGAATATTTGGTTTTATCGATTTATTACTACAATTATCAAAGAATGCTTACCGAAGAAATTATTCACAATTTGGAACCCAGGTCTGTGGTGGTTATTGATAATGCTTCATACCACAATAAAATCAAGCTAGGAGCTAATAATACTAATAATTATTGAACATTAGTCAATCACGTTATGCTATCAACTTTAGTATTAAAATAAAAAAATGTAATAAATTGATATAACATGTAAAAAATATACTATTATTTATGTGGTTTTTATTTTTACTTAGCATAAAATTACATCAGTATTAATATACGTATGTAGTAATAAATGCATAGATGACATAAATATATTACATCATGGCAACCCTAGATCAATGATGTAAAACTCTACCACCAACTCATGGAATTATGAAACCGAAATGGAGTTTTTGGTAAATTATTTAGAAGGAAGAAATACGCAAAGTAATATATTACTTGAAGGCACCGATGAGGATACTGAAAATCATTCAAATCACTTATATGACACCTGTCACTCGAAACCGCAACTAGAGACACGAGGAAGATATGTTTAAACTGATATAAACATCCACAACAGGAATAAATGAGAGTGACCGTTTCTTCGGATCGATGATCAAGCAATTGAAAAAAATGCCAACTACTGAACAATCGTGAATTGAATTTAACATGCATGATTTGATTTACTTGGCACAGATATATTTCTTGGAGACAAAAAATTTCAAAATGCAAACACATGGCTAGAACAAACAATGTTCGTATCAACAATAATGGTCAAACATCCTCCCAATTTAATCCAATAAAATATACTTGGTACATGCGGTGAAGAAGAACAATCTGAGCGAAAATTCAGAAGATGTGGATACATCAGTTCTGAAGGTGTAATATCAGGATACCTAGTCATTTGTTTAGTCATTGATTGAATTGCGATTTACTTATTAGAACTCTATCGTAATAAGGTGAAAAAATATCATAGTATTTTAATTCTATAAATATTTTAGTTGGCTTAGAAGAGATACACAATACAGCCACTCTCACATCCTAATTTAGATGTTAGTGTTTTTTGTAGCGATAACATGGGAATATTCAAAGCAAATTATTTTTAATTTAAGTGATAATTAGTAACATTGGCGTCTTGTAAGGGTTTTAGCAATGGCAAATGATTGATGTGTTTGGTCATTAAGGATGTCATTGGCTTGATTATCTCTATTAATTTGTAATTGAGATAAAATTGACAAACTTGACAGAAGCGGTATCTGTAAGGTGTTATGTGGCTTGTGCAATTCGATATACATAGCGCAGACAGGCAACATTCCCTCTAAGGCAAGAGGTTAGCTGTGCGAATATTTCAAAGGCTGCGCGGACCGATCAAATATTAATTAAACAACTGTCTTGTAATGCGCGCCAATCTGGAATGAGTGCGCGGGGGCTTCCCAACTGGTGTGCGGCCGCAGCTTAGAGGGAACGTTGCAGACAGGTAGAAGTATATCGACTTGAGCTAAAGAACATATAAGGTCATTTAACGATAAATATTATAAATTTTAATCCAACCCTCATTTGTTTACGTCTTTGTTGTAAAGGCCCAAACCTAAATGCACTAGAACAACTAGAAATTAATAGACAAGATACCTTGATATTTTTAAATCCTTTCAGATTTAACACTTTTTATATGAATATTTACTGTAAGCTGGTTTTTTTGTATCAATAAATAAATTAAAAGTTATTGCGTGTTTTACTTACCTAAGACTTATGGCAAGTCTTTCTTGTAATATATAGAAGTTAAGGGTTTGAATATCTGTATGGACAGTTTTTATAAAATTGAATTTTCAATGCATTTCTGTTCTAAGGCATGGATGTATGAGATGTCCTGTCCCCCTCCTGCTCATCATGTTCTAAAAAAACGGCTAACGAGAGGGATCAGTTAACCACTAGTCCTGTTCTAGAACTATCCTGTTATTCATACTCTCTTTGAAAAAAAGGGGGGTTGGGCTACTAAGTAACAAGCAGTTCTCGTTGAAGAGCTTTGTTGAGGTATCTCCCTTTGAAGGCCATATCAGCCATATGCAACCTGCGGCCCAGTAAGCTCTTATGTGCGGCCCAAAATAATTATAGTTGCCAAATAGTTTACATGCAAAAACCGCAGTACTGGCGTACCGGCTCGACTAGTGACTGTATTTTATGTCAAATCAGTCACTAGTCGCGACTCCATTGTGCATCATACATACGTATGCAGTATGGTATGTGCTATATTTACAGTTTACTATAAATATGTTACGGCCCACCGCTCACGTAGAGAAGCGAAAATCAGAATGCGGCCCAGAGGAAAAAAAGGTTGAGTATAGCTGGGCCATATGCTCCACATTGAGAGCAGACTTAGAGTTTTATAAAAAAAGTTTGATATTATATTATAGATGAATTTTTGCTGAACTGGCACTATGTAGTAATGTTAGGAACTTTTAGGTGGAGACAATTCCCTGCCTTTAAATTTTCATTAATTATTCCCCTACGGTGCTAAAAAATACTTCCAATATGTTGCTGGCCTTTAAAGAACCAAGTGAAAAACATGTTTTTCACAGAAAGTGAAAACATGTTTTTGTTGCAGAAAGCAAAATGCTGGGTCGCCAATTCCTAAAATAAATCTGTATATTTACTATATAATAATTATTAATAAATTATTGGTACATTTGATTTCTATATAGGTTTATCAGAGTAAATTATTATGTATTTTAACATAAAGACTGTATGGACATAATTATAATGTTTTATTTTACCTATAGGCTGGTAGTATAGGCCAGTGCTTTCAACCTTTTTTGTTTCACGGCCCCCTAAATCTAAAAAAAATAATCCGCGGCCCTCCTCAATTGTCTTCGTTTTTTTTTTTAGCTCACCAACGAATTCAAAATCCTTGATTTGCTTTACTTTCCCCCCAGAATCCAATTTCTATCCAATCCAATCCGGCGGCCCCCTTAAGAAATTCCGCGGCCCCCAATATGGGAAACACCGATTTGATAGACTTAAATATATAGATTTTTGTACTTTCTACTGAATTTCGCGGCCCACAGGTTGGGAAGCACTGGTATAGGCCATAACAAATTTAGTGGGTCACGAAGGAGAAATATTAAAATATCCGGTTCGGGGGAAAAAACTTTGGGAAATGCTGAGCTACACGATAGTCAAACAATGTTATGTCAATCTTTTCTTCCCCTTAAATCACCAGTAAAGTTTCATTTAACTACATAAAGTTCATGTTTTACTGTTTTTAATATAATACCTAAAAATTTTAGCATAAGGAATATAAACATACAGTTCACAATAAATTACAAAATATGAACATTAGGTTTTAAATTAACATTTGGTTGTAGTTACAAAATAATAAAAACCGTTTTTTGGCTCTTCTGAACACTTTAATGTTACACTTTTGCAGATAGTATTGTGTGACTTTTAAGTCAAATTATTTTTGTTATTCGTTTCATAAAAACAGAACATTATTACAATTATTTTCCGTAAGAGCCAAATATTTGGATAAACTTTATATAAAATTAAACATAAAAATACATTTCTGTTTGATTCTCTTCCTGGAATCAATGTTTATGAAATATATACCCGCGGATGAAATCAATAAAGATCGTAGTCTGAATCACTCACACCCTTTTGTGACCTTGGCGATTGTTATTTTTAGAAATCTCTACTTCCGCACAAGCTATTTGCTCCTCGGTGGCATCACGCCCGTGTTTGTGCTCGAGGGAGAGGCACCCGCCCTGAAGCAGGACGTCATGGCTGCCAGAAATCTTCTTCAGTTTCGAGGAGCTGCACCTAAGACGTCCAAGAATGATACTAAGAAGCCGGACACTAAGAGAAAGAGATTCTCAGCAGTTTTGACCCAGGTAATAAATGCATTAACATTAGAGTCAATTATCCTTTGCCAGATTTTATACGAGCTGCAGAGGTTAAAAGTTTTACAGATTATGATAAAATCTCTTGCGAATAGGAGACTAGTTGTATTATTATGAATTAATTAACTTCATTAAGAGCTTTTAAATGATCACCAGGAGTGTCTTAGGAGCAATAACCAAATAATTTATTATATTGACTTACTTGGCTTCCTTCACCCACCACTGCTTTCCCAACTGTTAATTTTCTACGGCAATATCCAGTGGAGTAACAAAATTTAAGTGTATCTACAGCTATTTTCCTTGACTGGGAGTGTCTTAGGAGCAACTGCTCAAGTCATGGAGGTTTACACATAAGTATGCAAAAAATAAATCCCTCAAGATAATCCAAAAGCTCCTATGAGTTGAGATCTGCTCGTTCTCCGTATCACATCACAAACTTCTTAAAAGCCTGATAATTTACCTTATTAGCCACCAAGTCCAATGGAATTTTGGATCTACTTGCCCAGCTCTTCTATCCTTCTCACCTTGCTTTATAGAGCCACATTTGCATGCTGGCATATCCATTAACCGACCCAGTCTATAGAGCTTGGCAGCAAAACCACCGTGTCCAGTAGTGAATTGGCTCGTCCAGCGATTTGATTATCTCCATTCGCCTATATTATGCTGACTGAATGTTTATTGATGTTTTTAGTGTGAGAAATTACTATCTAGTATGGGATTGCAATGCGTCAAAGGGCACGGAGAGGCTGAAGCAATGTGCGCTCATCTCAACGCAACAGGGGTAAGAAATATTTTACGTTTTCCCAACTTCTCGCAGGTCATAACTCTTTTTTACAAATAACCTTTTCTCTTTTTAATTTTGGTCAATTGTTGTTTATTTACTTGTTTTATTGTCTACCGCCGCTACATTCTACTATCTCAAATCTTTTTGACTTAACATTTTCTGCCAGAATACCGACGATATAAAGCTGCCTTCAAACATACACTCTTGCTAATTTTTTTTACTTAAATTTTTCTAGGCAGTTTCAGCTGTAATATCACAGGATTCCGACTGCTTTGCTTACGGAGCGAAGAAGGTGTACAGGAACTTCTCCGTTTCAAACGCATCTTGCAACTCTGCCAATTCTGGATCAGTAGACGTGTATGATCTTGACAGGATCAACTTAAGTTTAGGTAAGCTGGATCAAATAACTCGCGATATTTGGCGATTTGGGCAAGGATAGGCAATGAGTGAATATTGGATCTATATAACATACAGATCAATATAATTCTCTAAGTAAAAATAATATTTTCTAACTCGCCATATATTTAGTTTATAATTATTCTTGTGTCGTATTTGAAGATGTCGGCAGGCAAAAGATGATAGCCCTGGCTCTGTTGTGCGGTTGTGACTACAACGGCACCGGCATAGACGGAGTGGGATACTCCAATGCTGTCTCCTTTATCATGCAGCACTCTGAGAAAACTATCATTGATAGGTGAGACAAAATTTTATGCATCATTGCTCTTGCACAATCATTTTACGGATGTATGCCATTGTGTTTCGGATATGACCAACCGACCATCATGAATAGTCTTCATACTTAACCATCTTACTTTCGATTATTTTACTACAGATTAATGCTTGATCGCTTATACCAATTTTGAGGAAAAAATTGGCATCAATTCATTACATTTAAAAATAAATTAATAACTTCAAATATTTTTTAATAGAAAACAAAATGTTAATTTATTCTTTTATATATCTGTATACATGTGTGTTTTTTTTTTATTTTTTGAACCTCGTATCTAAAAAAACTACAAGTTTTCTGGAGACACATAAATGTACTTTACTCTACCACTATCGCTTTCTATCGCAATAAAATACTACAGGAATGCTTTTGTCTTCAATATCTTTGAGGAGGTTGATAAGGAAAGAAGTAAAGACATTTCCATCCATGCCATCCTTTCCTTTATATTAAGCAAAACTATTTTTCTTGAAATACAAGTTGTAGGAATATGTGTGTATTAAAATTTTTAATTCATTACATCAAAAAACTCAAAACTGACCAAAGTTGAGATATGCGCTTGTAGAAAATTAACAACGATATAGACTCCTAATGGAGCTTATCAACAGAAGTGTTTCTTCGAAACCTGCCTGTTTCTCAGTTCATTAATCTCTCTTTTTCCGATGAAATTTGACATAGAAAGATAAGGCTAAGATATGACGAGTGGTTAGCTCTCGCTGTGCCTCGTTTTGAGGTTAGAATTCTGAGAACTGCAGAAAGAAATTCATTGATCGATTGAAAAATGGAACTGCCTGTACCGAAATTTGAACCTGTGAGCTCTGCCACTGAAGTCAACAATGTTGACCACTTGACCACAGGCCCTGACAGATTATATTTTTTTTTTTAGAATAAATTCACATTCATGATAGTATAAAATAAAATCATGAAAATAGTGTTCGGCGAAAGCAGTAAGTCAATCACTAGCCCTCCCCTGTTTAAAATGGAAGTTGAGTCACAGAATAACAAACAGTTTTCATACAACAACTTCTGCTGAGATACGCTTCATTTAGTGTCGAAATTCTCCGGATTGGGAACAAACATGATTATAAAAAATATACATAGAATTGTTAATAAGCCTTGGTGAAAAATGCTGCTTCACTTAATTGATGTGCGTAGTTTATAGGTTTTCCTGTATTCAAAATAAATTTTCATTCGAAAAAGGTTGGTATCCTGGACCAGTGACCCAGCAATGTTTCAAGAACTATCGTGTAAAGTGGAAGACCCCACTTCATGCACCGGTTGCGGACACGGGGGCAATGTGAGATCACATGCCCGCAGCGGGTGCCACAGATGCAAGACGGACAAGGGATGTGATCAAACGACATATAGGTTAGTTAATATTCCGTTAAGGTTGAATCATATTGGCTCACTTTTAGATTCAATTTCCATGCTCACAAATCCCACTATAAGCAGTTTTAATTGTATAACGGCACCATCACTGCACACATCAACAAATATTTTCTTATAACGTTAAATTTGATAATTTCAATTGTTGTGTCATTGAATTTTAAAATGCTTAGTTAAAAGTTTAATGTAAACATAATTACTTTTTTTATTTTCTAGAAATCATTACTTTGAATTCTGGCCTAGATTATTTTGCTTTCATCTGTGAGCATGTGGCGGTCATGTAACTTTATTGTTCTTTCCTCACCAGAGGGTCAACAAAGGGTTGATTTACAACCAGCAGCCCAAAATAATGAAATGCTTGATTAAAATCATGAAGCTTTACATTTGGAGTGGACATGGTTAGAAAAAATCGTATTTTACCACGTAGAGTTTCATTTTCAGGGATTGGCGGCTTCATATAAGAACAGAATTATCTATCCGGAGCAAGTCATTGAGTGGCGATAAGGCCTTCCCGGATCCCATCGTTATGGATGAGTTTCTCACCCACAAAGAGGAGACGCCCAAGGATTTCAATCCGAGATGGCGTAGGCCTGATCTGATTAAATTTGTGGTGAGTGCTATGTTCTGTCAGAGAAATCTTAGACAAAATTAAATCAATATTATGATAGATTAACAGAGTAACGTTGTCACTCAATTCTTAAATTGAAAAGATCTTAATTTGTTATGGACCACAGGACTTGAGTCCATTAAAATCAAATCATTAGTAAAGTTAATTCATGTTGACATCAATAGCTTTTAACTAAATGATACATTTATTTCTTACATCGGCACGATACACTTATTTACTAAATGTTAGTTCAAGTCCATTCATGCACTTGAATGTCTGAAGATGGCAAAAGGCGGAATCTGGGTCATAAGTGACAGAATTTTATACCGAAATTCTACTAAACACGTTCTGTCTTAATCCTAAATTATATTAAAAACTTCTGCCAGTATAACGAATTTTTTTTTTTATGACACAACTATGATGTTCTTGATCAATTTTAGAATTAAAAATTGCTTTTAGAAATTGATGTCCAAGTCACTAACATGGACCGAAAGTTACTGCATTGAGAAGTTTCTTCCGCTGTTGACCCGGTGGCAGTTGCTATGTGCTGCTGGGAAGCGTTCCTGCGACCTTTCTCTTGAAGGCGATGTCCTCAATGATCAGCTCTCGCTGGAACCTGATTTTATCAAGAAGAAACGGACTCCCAAAGGTAGAACCTGTTTCACTAATCGAAATTTGTTATTCTTCAGTAAATACTGACCAATTGATTTACTGATTTTACCTTTTGATACATGGTGCCTAACGAAGGTTTGAAGTGCCCTTATACTAAGCTTCAAATACAGATGCTCTCATGAAATATCAGTGTTCTGCTGAACATAGTTTGGGAAGTCCTGGAGTAATCAATTTATGAAACTGACCGAACTCGGAATCAAGTGTCCGCAATCAAAGTAAACGATTTTGAGCACCCGGCTGCAGAGAGATTGGTTAGCAAATGTTCGGTCACATTTTAAAGTACACACCGCCTAAAAGGCTACCAATCTCTCAATTTGTTAAAAATGAATTGAAAATACTGCAGTTTTATTCAATTGATCTTTTTAATGTTTCCACAGTTATCTAAAAGATCTTCATGACTCCAAAATGTTTGAGAACTGATAACCAACCTTTTAATTTTTTTTTTAAATAAGTGATAAATGAATGAAATTTTTCAGGTGTCGCTTGTTACGAAGTCGTTTGGAAAGATCCGAGTGGACATTACAGTGGGCTGGTTTCCGATGACCAAATTGAAAGTAAGTGCTTCCTCCTCAAAGGTTTCTGGGCCCGTACCAATTTAATCATACAATGTTCTTTATAAGGATTGCAATAGTGTTGAAGAAATGCTGGTTTTAAAAAAATATATATTTCTTCATAATGAATAAAACATTCATCATTTAGTGTTGGTTTGTGTTTTGCTCCCAATGTGAAGCATATGGACTCCTTATAGAATTGATCTCAACAGAAGTGTTTTACGAGAACTGAGACCACTGGTTAGCTAATCGCTCTCGCTACGCTCCGTTTTGAGATACCCGCAATAAACGCAATGAAGATCTAAAGCTCGAATCGGAACCAATAGCTCAAGAAAAATATTTTAAAGAATTGAATTAGTTCATTTACATTTCTAGCAGTGTTTTAAAAATTCTAAAAATATGCAGTTCGATTCCCAGTAAGGATCAGATTTAGATTTAAATTTAAGATCTATTTAGTGTTTCTTTTGTCAATTCTCCTCGAGTCAATTTCAAGCGTCATTCGACTTCAATATATTTGACGTTTGACATTACAATAATACAATATTCTGCCCAGATTGACCCTTAACAAAAATTTCATTTAAAAAGAGGAACTACTAATGCCCAAAGAGAGCGGGCGTATAAAGGTTAATGTTAAATAACTCACTACTCAATTTCTGCATTTTCAGGTGATGAAGATTTGCAGAATTTGTGGACTACGGTCGAGCGACAAGACCTGATGGATATGGCATACCCTGATATTGTTGGAATATTTCTCGAATCGAAGACAAAGAAATCTAAGAAGAAAGAAAAGACAAAAGAAACTGCAGGTATCGACGGCAATGGAACCACCAAAAGAAAGACTAAATTAAAAAATCCAGCTTTAGAAATAGAAGCTATGTTAGGTATTAATGAAAGTATGAAAGATTTGAGTATTGAAATAGTTACACGAGACACTATTAAGTCTAGTAAAACAAAAAAAAAACCGACCAAAAGAAGAGGAGACCAATTGGAAGTAAGCTTCAAAACGAAACCTAAAAAGAATTCAAAATTAAAAGAGAAGGGGCAAAAGAAAATGGATGCCTTTATTTATAAAGGTGAGGTAAAAGCCGATGAAGGATCTGAGAATGTTGATGGTAACTGTGTTGAAAGTATTCCTCAAAATATACAATTAATACGCGGTGGTGAAAAAAGTGTGTACCAGAGTCCTCTGTTGGCAAGGAAGAAGTATCTGTTTGATAATTTGGATTCCACCGCCGACCTTATCAACAATTTAAGTTTGGATGACGATGAATCAGATGATGGAAATATTTCATTTATTATCGACGGCATTTTAGATCGGAAGAATCGTGCAGACGTTCAAAAGATTTTACAATGTCGTTCGTCACCAAAATGTGAAAACGTACAAAATTTTTCTACCCCCGTTAAAAACAACACCGGGAAAAGACTTTCAGTTATGTTCCATGATAGATTCAGACGCGTCAGTTACTTCTTCGGTGATTTAGAAGCTGATAACGATGCATTTGAGCGATCCATGGATATTAAAAATGTTCCGGATGATAAGGAAAAAACTATCGATTACGTCTACGAAGTGGGTGACATTGATGAGGAATTTAAATCTGCAGATCAGGGAAGTAGAATGCCTGTTGATAAAAACAAAGATAATATTCTTTCACTGGAAGAGCGATTGTTTGGAAAAGGCAGCTTGGAATTGATGAATGATGTTTCACCGATTAAAAATAATTACACTGTTGACTCTCCCATTGTTTATACGCCCTTAGCTGAAAGGATTAAGAAATTAAAACGGCAGTTATGATTAGAACTAAACATTTTACAATTCACTCATTTGACTGGGCATTTGTATCCGAATGCTGAGTAGGTAATGGGGAGAACTCGTCACACTTTGTAAAAAATAAGAATTTTCGAATAAAAGATATTACTCGAAAACCGATAGACATTTTTTATAATAATTTGGATAGAAGACTTCTTGGAAATTATCATTATGATTAGATATATTGTAAATTCTGGTAAGTGGTCAACGTCGTTGGCCTCAGTTGCAGATTGAACTTGTTCGAATCCCAGTGTGGACATTTTCATAAATTGACTTTTTAGTTTGTGTTTGAAGGCATGGGATGTCTGTGATGTCGAAAATTCACTCCCACCACCCGATCCTAAAAATAGAGTATAGCAAGAGCGATTAGTTATCCCAGGGATCGGCACCCGCTACTGCAGCTCTTTGTGTAGGCTTTAGCGACTCTTCAGACATCAACTCGCGAACTTATCCATATACTTATGATTCTCTTATACCTTTGCTTTCCTGTTTTTTTGACAACTTGAAAGTCTGCTGATCTCAGAGTTAACCAATAATCCCATCCTAGCTCTACCATTGTATCCCAGCTATCTTTAAAAAAAGATGGTTGAGCAAATATTAACAAGCAGCTCTTGTAGTCCATATGCTCCGCTTTTGGAGTGGACATGGAATCCAAGCGATTTTTATCGGCCCTCCCAAATAATAAACGCAAAGGAATTAATCCACCAAATCAACCCCTTCACTACAAGACCATATATTTCAAAAGGAAAAAAACACCCCACAGCTTTATGTAAAAACAAGAATTTATAATTTAATGGAAAAGACAAACCGAAAAGAGTGTTGAAATTACAGTGTACACCTGTTGGTGATGTAGGATACTATTTTTAATACAATTAATTTAATTTTATCATGCTAAATTATTACTGTGTATGTTAAGTAAATAAAACCTAATGCAAAAATAAATGATAAATAAGAGTTTGTTTTATTGAAACATACAAGACCTGCGTGTTGTACACAGCTGCACTGGGCCAAATCGTTCCAATCAAACAGCAATACCTGACCTATTGAGAGCATTGCCGCATATCCCGGCCCTTTATAATGATAGATCAATAAGAGGAAAGTTCAAAGGGCATTACTTATTGGCACTATTCAATAATGGAATTTATTTAAAAAGTCTTGTATTGAACAAAACAAATAAATTTCTGAAACTATAAGATTCAGGAAATATTTAACACAGAAAAAATTACAATTCTTAACTATAACATTAATTAAGTAATATTTAATAACCATTACATTTCCAATAAAAAAACATTTACAAAATTGCATTCCCTTCACACACACTAAGTTGTTCACAGGTTTCTATGATTTCTCTGAAAAACTGAACCGACAAAGAAAGTAAACCACAAGAAATTACTTTGAAATATCAATTTATTTCGATCAAAAATAAATATACAACACCCATCATTTTAATATATATATATATGTATAATATATCAGAAGTGACATTTTTTTTGAGCCAAAATGCAATGATACTATATATATATTATTATATAAAAGAAACTAAAAGACAAAACACTGTTTATAAGAGATAGCGCATCATCCAAACCGATCACGTCTTACTTACAAAATAAGTTTTCACTAAATATAAATTTTAAATATAATAACGTTTCAATAATTTCCACAGAAGTAGGCTCGTTTGCTGACCGAAGACACCAACACAACTCCAAAACTCCATCATCCACAATATAGAACTAATCAGCTGGCGCAGCGTTGAAAATAATAAAAGCAAGTTTCCGAGTTAAGTTGATCGACGAGACGTATTTTGTGTCAAGCAAAAAAGAAACCGACTTACTTACTTCTTTAGTTTGTATAATATATTCTTCACGATTACCATAAAAGTTATTACAAAAGGAACAAAAATAAGTTTATACGGACACGAATACTGGATATTCGTTGAGTAATAGTAATGCACTAAAATGTTTCAAATTATGTTTATTGATATGAGAGATTGGAGTCATAATAGTTACTTGTCAAATCAAAATTCTTCGAATCTCTTATGTTAATTTTTGGACTAGACAATCAATTGGAAATACTCGAAAGTGAAACTTAATATAACATATTGTTTTTCATAAGAATTACTCTACTGAAAACGATAAAAAAAATTATATATTCAGTTTTATTATTTCCCAAAGCGGCAATGATTTTAAGCAAAATCTTATTCGAGTCACACTATGCAAGAATTAGTTCTTTGAGATATTAAATCAACGGAGGAAGAAAATCCAAGCTTTTAAATTAAATTTTGCCTTCATTATCCTCAACGCTTACCATCCACCGAGTGTTACCATTTATATAATTTAAAATATAACTTTATTCTAATACAGAAATAATATAATTTACAAATATGTATAGAATTACATCAGCATTCAAGGAACACAATACGATGACAACATTATTAAGTTTATCTTTATCAGCAGTGTTATGAATTTATGTCGCTTTAAATCCTTTTGTTTTTCAGTCCTTGATTTCAGAGTAAATTTTTAATTGTAGTTTAAGGGCAAGGTCCAAAATAATCTGTAATATTTTGTATAAATCGGGATTCAGATGGTCCACCAGCGAAGCCCTGTGACAACAGTGTCAAAAGCAACAAAAGATTCTTTAAGCTATAAAATAAGTTGCAACGTGTTAGGTTCCAATTAAATTTAGATCCGCGTATTGTGTGCGCCATGTGGGACAAAATGATAACAACCATCGCCGACATTTCAAATGATGCATCGGTACGACTATTCTCAGTTTGCAAAGAGAACCGGCATTGAATATATAATATGCATTATTACAACCTTAATTATGCATCCTGAGATTTATAAATTGACAGAAATCATTCGATTAAGTTTAAAGAAAAAATATGCCTTTACTAAAAAAATTTGAAGCACACGTTATGGTATCTGGCAATGTGAAAAATGAATTCTACATATACATCGATCATCCAGTTCATTAATTAGACAACTCCAAAGAGGGTGTAAAGATTTGCGCTCTGTCATGTGTTCAGTACTCTGATAACTCAAAAGTGTAGCCAAAAAATGTGAATGCTGATAAACTACTAAATAATTGAACAAAATGTGGACATTGTTTAGGTCAGAAGAAGGATATTTCTAAATGTCATAGGTGTTTATGACACTAAATAAATATAAAAAGGTCGGACACACTTACTGCGACCATTTCAAAACGACTTTTCCCATTATCTCAAATTATGTTATTTGAAACCGTCTTGAATAATGAACGGCACGACTGTCATATAGTCTGGCAGTCAATAACAAAAAATTCAAAGCTGTGTTGATCATTACACTTATTTCGTAGAAAAAAACCGACTTGGAGTTGGAATTTAGTAATACATTTGAGTAATTAAATAATTTATATATTTCACGCTGATGGAATATTGTGATAGTCACAATAACAATTTAAAATGATTTAAGGGCACAGAATTTATACCGTTTGCACATTGAGAGCATATTTGCAAACGCATGGCACCACTGCGTATTGCAATGGCAGATGGATATTTATATAAAGATTGTGACAGGCAGTCAGCAATGCGGTCGGTGTAATCGAGCAAGTGATAACAGACAGACGTCGGGGTTAAACTAACATATTGTTACAGTAATCATAATAAACGCTATTCGATAATTTCAAACACAACTTTATACATCTTTTGTGCATTCTACTGTGGAAACGACCTCGCATACACTAATCATATAATACACGTATCTTTTAGAACACCGAAAAGAATACTAATATAATTATTAGTTACTTTTTAAACATATCTCAAAGGAGTCTTTTCTCTTTTGCCGGCGCACGTTGCGCAACCGACGCCGGAGCTCGTCATTCAAACGAAAGAAACCTGATAACACTTCAAACAGCACTCCCCGCTCGCTGGACAATTACGAATGTTCAAATTAAACTTCACTGAAAAGAACAAAATCAAATCGCACTCTCGAGTCCGTCACTAAGCTCCGTCTTCGTTCCGCAGCAGTCGTCCAAAATTCACATCACCGCAGAGAACGTATTAAAAAGAACGATATAATCCATTATTAAGATTGTCTCCTACAAAATGTCATACTCTACTTTGAGCGATTATAACTTTACGATTAGTATTAATAATAATATATAAATGTTCGATATTACTTTTAATGATGACAGTTGATTAATTTAAGTCCGCCGTTAAAAATTGTAGCAAGATTTACCAACAAAAACACTACCGCGTCTAGTCAACTACAACTCGTTCACAATCGACGGACCGACGGGCGTCAACCGCCGGTCGGGCGTCTTTTGATGAAATCACTACATTTGTTACATTGAAGGCTTCACTTGATGCAGGTCTCTTCTTCTGAAAGCGACAGAGCGGCCGTTCGTCGTGAGGATATGATTTCATTTCTCAATTGGTTAATTGTCGCCTTCGCGAGTGAAATATTAGAAACTAAATTATGTTACATGAGGATAATATTTATTATGTACATTATTTATAGAGAATCTTCGGAATCATAAGTATACTGCGAGTTCTTCGATAGCCGCTATTCGATATTTCACAGCGCTATAAAATATTATAATTTATTCATCCGCCGGGCTGAAACGACACTATTGCTGAGATCGGTTTATCGTGCGTTTTTGCATGATTATATAGCGTGTCGTTTTCTTGGCCCTCCATCTTTATGATGGCGAATTTCGTCGCACTGAGAGGTAGAATTCAAATATCAGCGCCTCGTTCCGAATTCACGATATCGTATGCCGGCCAGGAGAACCGATGGGACTCGCTGTGTTCGTTTACGAGAGGTGGAAAGAATGCTGGCCTTCGCTGGCGGCTATTCTCAGTTTGGTCCTCATGACTTCGATGGAGGAATAGTCGGGCAGTTTCAGATAGTTGACGCAGGTCATCACCGACGGAAGATAGTCGTCGGCGTTTACGTTGGGGTCGAGGGTCTTCCGAACCACCGTCAGAGGCGGGGAGAGCGCTTTGAAGCCTAAAAACAAACAATTATTGTTAGAACCGATGTGAAAGCGAGTTTTAAGTAAATCAAACAAATTAACAACCTCAAAAAGAAATCATGATTTGACTACATTTTTAAAAATCTTAACACAAATACTCCGACCACCGGGAGATTAAAAAAACAAAGAACCAACCTCCCGTGGGTAGCCTGGGGCTACCCGTGATAAACTGAAGGAACAGTCTTTGCTCGTGAGTGTCGTACGAAGAGAGGATCTCTAAGAGGAAACGAATGGCTCTCGATTCAGCTGTGAATCCGTGATCGGGTCGGCAGGATTCTGCCAATGTTCTGGTGTCCCACCGTTGACCTGTTCCCAATGCGCTGCCTGCAAAGTGACAACAAATATTAAAAGATGTATATTTACATTACTCGTAATTTATTTTTAGAGCGAGTTTCATTTATTGTTAGAAATTTCTACTGTTGTTCACTATGTTAAACCCCAAGAATAAATCCCCACTAATAAAAGTCATTACGACAAATACCGCTGGCCTAAACTCGGAGTCCACAGGTAGGTAGTTATTAAATCAAACATCGCCCTACTATCACGAAAACGTTCATTTAAGAAAATTTGCAATCACGAACTTATTACATAGAATATTTAACAAACAAAATTTTGAATTATTACACAATAACTATTACAAACCTGGCTTGCTCACATGATTTTATAAATGTAAAATAAAAAAATGACGTTATACTCTGCGCAGAGAATAAAATGGAATATAATTTTCGTCGAAATGGAAAAATATTATTTCTTTCATCTTGGAAAAAACAAAACCACAAAAGAAAAAGAACTGCAAGTGAA
The DNA here is from genome assembly GCA_030503985.1 of Himalopsyche tibetana. Lineage (NCBI taxonomy): Eukaryota > Metazoa > Arthropoda > Insecta > Trichoptera > Rhyacophilidae > Himalopsyche > Himalopsyche tibetana. Next base: position 373,242 of record JAPJYX010000052.1, on the reverse strand, counting down.
TTTACAACTAAAGGTCTCTGGAAGTATCCTCCAGAGACTGGGAAGTCTCCCAACAGACGTCAGGTGCGGATGGTATCCCAAAGAGCAAGAAAGAAAAAAACAAAAATCACATCGGTATTGAAAAACAATGTTGCCATTTAAGGGCATTAACCCTTTCCGGTCCTATGTCGAATCACATTCGACAGCAATTTTATTCTGGTGGGTCCTATGTCGAATGTCATTCGACATTTTTTTTCATTATTAGTATTGAGTTAAAATTAGGTAAAATGTATTGAATATTTTTTTTCTTCACTCCATCTATTACAACGGTATTCTGAGCATAGAATTAAATAGTTTTTAAGAACATTTAAATCTGTAACTGTCTTCCTGCAATGGATACAAAAGGGTCGTTTTAGGGGCTGGCTCGGCCCGCATAGCACGGGCGTTCTGCATTTTTTCTCCGACAGTTTCGCTTGCCACGTGCACTCGAAAACTATTACCTAAATTTGCTCTTGTTCAAATAATTCTAACTTTGCGAAAATGCCTAAAATCTTGAAAAAAAGAAATTTGATACATTTATTGTATGAAATGTGAGAGAATGCCTGGACTATGAATGTTTTCACTGTTATCACACTTTAGAAGTTTTTAAATTATAAATAATAAGGTCATTATTGTATATACATATTTCGAAATAAAAAAAAAATTGTTAGTCTAAAAAAAAAAATATTAGTAATCTTGTAATACTGTAAATCAATTATGGACCTGATGGAATGTTTTGATTTTTTTTTGTGGACCGGAAAGGGTTAACAATAAACAATTGATATTACGGGTTACCTGATAACAAAATTCAAACACAATTAATTTAGCTACACCTTTTTTTTTTAAATCCTGCCAGTTTTCCTCACAAAAGTGCTAGTGGAAGCGGGTGCCAATAACCCAACCGTGACAATATGTACCAAATCGCAATATGTTTATACCTGCAAAGTGTACGGGGTGTTTTGATATCTGCCTGATGCATATATACATATTCTGATTCCAACTGAACTGTCTGTACATACGTTATCAGAGGTGACACTATAAGCCAGCATCGTAAAATATAATTGCTTACAGAGTTACCCTGAGCATTATTTAATGTCGTTCTTATAGGTGGACTGAGACAAAAAAAAATAACAATACATGTGCGAAAATGGTGAATGTGAGAATGATACATCAGGGTTCCACTGAATAAAACAATTTCTGAATTTCTGAATAAAAAAGCTGCAATCGAAAAGTTACAAAATCAAATATTTATTGATAAGTGAATTCTTACCGGTAGAGGTGCCGCAGAAGATAGCTTCCAACTCTTCAGGGTAGAACATTTTGAGATTGTTGAGTGGAAACACAGATTCGAAGCCTTCTCGGAAAGCGTCCATCTGCCTTACTAATCCTGAAAAATTAATATACTTGTTTCAATAGTGGAAAAAAAAAGTCAGAATTTTTCTCTCATCTTATTGCGCTAAAGAATTTATGCATGTTCCATAAAGCTATAAAATGAGCAATACATATGTTAAAAGTATTTCTTCTTACAAGAAATGGTTTGTAGACATTAATAAGATATAGGAAATAGATATCAATTATAACTTTAAATTAAAGTAAATTTAAATAATGAACTTTTTTAATCTTATTACAACGAAGGATCAATAAACTATTTGCCAATTTTCAATAATATATAAAATTAGTGAAAATAATGGATTCACTAAGCATTCAAACCTTTGGAAATCACTCAAGATCAAGTGGCTGAGTTATTATTTGAACCGATGGCCTTACCTTCGTAGAGAAGCCAGTGCGTGACGAGTGAAATATACTGTCCAAGATTGTGTGCCGTGACAGGCAGGTCTCTCCCTCCGCGCCTTAACTCTGTGCAGCTGTGTCCCGGCAGAATAAAGTCCAGACCCAGCTCCTCTATCGGGCAACCGTCCAATTCCAATGCATCCAACTGAAGAGATGAATGAGTGATTATTGTAATGTCTGATGAATTCTCGATCTGTCATATTTTCCGCTTCGATAGTTCCTTTACTGAGATATGTGCATTTTAATTCTTACTTTTAACAGGTGTTTTTAATGACAATCTTTCTCAAGGTATTCTTTTGTGTTTAATTACAAATCGAATGCAGATGAACAGTTCTAAGCTGCATGGATTTCTATATAAATGTTTCAAGTGCGTAAGATCTTTCAGAAAATATTTAAAAAATAAAAATCATCATTTTACCACCACAAAATTTTGTGATAATTATCAAGAACGTGGTAAAATGAATTTGCAACACTGACCATTTCTCTCTTACGGTCCGGCACGAGTGCGGTGTCTCTTCTGATTGCTTCAGCGTGTAAAGCGACTCTCTGGAGTCTGCAGAGAGACCGCCACAGCTCAGGGGCCACGTGACGGATATCCCCCAGTCCCAGGCAAGACTCCTCTCCCACCAACCAGCGGTAGAATGTTAGTGAGAATGGCAAATCCAACTGAAAAATTTGTAGTCAGTATGAAAATCAGTTTATCTATCTGCGTTATGAGTTTTAAGGGATAAAGCTGCATTTTACCTTTCAGCATCTTCTAAATGAGAAGAATATGTACAAATTAATAATAGGGTAAGAATCAAAAGGCAGTCAAGTTTTAATAACTATAATTCTATAGTAAAAAATATTAGATCTTGCTGGGATTTGAATTCAGAAGCATTTGATCTCAAGAGTGTAAAAGCTCATACCGCTAGATCTGAGGCTGGCATTTGATATTGTCGGTTGATAACATCATTGAATGTTTGAATTTCATCGGCAGGTTTACACAGAGGCTTTGTAGGGTAGACACTCAAGTCGTTAAGGAGGATGATGTGGCCAGTATTAAAAAAACAAATATACAAAAAATATGATATTTAAATAACGATGCCAAAATAAAAAAATCATTTTTTAAACTCACCATTCTAGAGTCCATAACGGCTTTTGCCATGAATTTACCCAAGAACCTGAACTTGGCTTTGATTCTAGACAGCTGCGAGACTTTGGTGTTTCTTCCGAGAGCTTGCGGGAAGAGTCCGCAGGCTAAATTGACATACGACACTTCGGCCGGGCTGGGCGGCAACGCCACTTGGCTGTCTTTTCCTTTGTCGTCGGTCACCGCATCAGGGTTTCTCCTACCTCTGGGTGACACCTCGCTGTTCAGATTGACATCGGACGTGTCGAGGATCATTGGCATATCGAATGAATCAAAATTGTCATTGTTGGCATTTTGCACGTTTCGATTTCGCTCTTCTGTCAGATTCAAATTGTTGTATACGCTAGAAGCCAGGTTGGCGGCGGGGTCAACGGGAGGGGGGCTGTCCGCTGGGTCATCAATGACGACGGCCTGGTTGCTCTTCACGACGTCGACTCCGAAGCTGGACGGCTTCTGTTTGAAATTTTCACTGCCGTGCCACAGGTCCAAATCTGCCCTCTGGAGTTCCAAAGACACTAAGGCGTAGAATTCTAGAGTCGGACCGAGACCGGTGCCCACTTCGTTTTCATATTTCACCTGAAATAAACATACAAATTCATAAATAATATGTAAAATTTTATATTGATAAAATAAAATGACGAGCATCCCGTTTCGTGTTTCCCATTGCCAAATATAGTTTGGGAGGTCGAAATCGGGCAGCACGGTTGACTGGCTCACCTCAAGTAACGCCTTGGAGTGGGCAAAGTCCTGAATGACCTGCTCGGCTTGCTTGAGAATGTGGTCTCTGGAGACGGTTCTTTTGCGTCTGTCCAATCGCGGAGTGACCCGTTCGGCCGAATCGCTCGCTGCGTGATTCAACTCGGGACTCGAGTCGAGGAGTCGCTGGAGCGCTCGGTCCCGGTCAAACGAGATGGCATAAAATAGCAGCTGCCGCGTTTCAAATGGAAACAGGAAAGGGCTGAAAAAGGACACAGACTTTATTATTCTACACGCATTGATAAGCATTGCGCCCGACAATAGAGATGACAGTAATATATCATTGGATTTCTCTTGCGTAGGCATTTCCAGTTTTCCACGTTTCACTCAACGTATGGCTCCAAACCTATTTCGTTACTTTTTATATCTTGAATGATTGCAATTTATATATTAAAATATAACAAACATAAACTCCATCTACTAAATCACACATAAAGGGTGCGATAAGAGGCCATTTCCATTCTTCATCATAAATATTTATCATTTGACATAAAACAAGGGATAATTACCAGGCAGAAGCGACCTGCTGCAGCCATTGAGGAAGATTTCCAGTCATTATCACGAGAGGGTCTTGCAACTGTCTGCTTGCCTTGGCAGCCAACTACGATTAAACAAAAAACAATATTACAAATAATGCAGACAGCTAGCTTAGCTTGCTTCTTTCTACTAAATACAAGAAGCAGTTCAGTAAAAATTTTCTATGTTATAAATATTTTTTATTCAATCAATTTCAACCAACCGATTGAAGTGAGCCTTTTACCTTAGAATTGATAAAGTCAGAGTGAGGTAGGAGCGGTCCGGCAAGTTGCGGACAAGCTCTGTAGAGGCACGGCCAGTGGCGCGAGAGGGCGTGAAGCGATCTAAGTAATGCCAGAGCGGGAAGGGCGGCGTCGCTCACTGTCACAGTGGCCGGCAGTCTTACACCCAAGAGGCGGCTCAGAGCAGACACGGGCAGGGGAACTATGCCCTCTGAAATGGTATGAAAGTGATAATGGTAAGCAGAAGAAAATGGATAATGACAGATTGGATTAGATGGAAATGTAAAAAGGTAAAATGCAAATTTTTTTTAAAATGGGTATTTCTCTAAATAGATTATATATAGATTATCGATCACACTTATTGGAAAATCCAATTGAATTTAATGGAATCCACAATCTAATTAAAATTTATCGCTTTTATATTCAATTATATTCATATATGCAAGTGGTGCATGATTTAAATGGGTAAATAGTTTTAAAAGGAGCGAATCTGATCAAAAATATTAATGTTTAATTCTGACATGTCACCAAGGTTTAATTTACTGGTAAAACAAAATCCTGTACCGTTCCACAGGTCGTCAGTCTTCCTCCTGTTATTGGACTTGGTCGAGGTGCCTTTGCCTTTTCTTCCAGGGGCTCCGTGTTGCGGTTGGCCGGCTACCGAACTCTGCCCTAAGGCTCCGCAGGTCACCACGGCGCCTTCCGGGCCTACACCGCGATAATATATTGTGTGAGTCTGCACCCATACGCCTGCATTACCTATTGAAAAGTGTTATTGTTAATTTGATGATATATATATTGGAAGCAAGGGAAGTATGAATATGATTAAAAAAAATAATGTTTATGTAATAACAAATAATGACAGATTGCAGTTACTCTATACGAGTGAAAATGATCATACCCAATGGTGCTTCGGTGTCTGTGTCCGTCTCAGATTGGTCATTGGCTTGAGGGCTAAATTGCCTGACAGCTTGGTACACTGTCATGTTGTAAGGCAGAACCGTCTCACCTATCATGAATTGTAATTTGTGTTTTGATCTGAAAACATAGAGGATGTGACTTATTAGTCTTATTTTATCATCGTTAACTACCAAAAGAAGAATAATTGCATATTGCAGCATCAATAAACAACAGAAAGCATGCGAGACCTGGAAAATGTTTCGACAGAGAAATATAATGTCAAAAAAATTACTAATGCCATCCTCTGTACTGACCTTCCTTGCGAGACCGCTACAGCAGCGGCGAGCGAGTCATCGATGTCTTCATCACTATTGTCATCGTCGGAGTCAGGTGGAGGTTGGTGAGGGGCTCCGGGGGTGCCCTGACTTCCCGCCACGCTACCGGACGATTCTCGCTGTCGGGCGTAACCGCGCACCACCAGATATCTGTTAATTTTTATAAAATTAAATGTTATTTAAAAAAAAACATATTTTTAATGAAAATATGTACTATCTGTACGAGATATAAACGGGTTGAGTTTATAATGTGAAATACCTTTCTATGGCTTGAACTAACGCTAGAGGATCAATTTTGACGGTGCCTCCTTTCCACTGCTTCAGATTTGTACACGCAGGGTGACGTTGAAGATTACACTGTAAACAAAATGATAATCGCAGTTTTAGATATATATTAACATGAGTAACTGTAATGGCCATATTATCAGCACTGAGGGTTAAGAAACTATTGAAATTATACCATATCTAATATAAATATATAATAAAAATGAAGTATTGCGAGTTTCAACAAATACAAAAATAGTGAAATAATAATAATACTGTCGAAATCCCATTACGGTTTACGATTGATAAATAGGGAAGCCTGTTTTTTGGGCTTTTCTTAGCTTTTTGACTGCCATAGAAAAAGTACATTTATATCTAGCACACATGCTATAATTTGTAATTATCAGTTTATTAAGTTATTGACGAGGTAGCTCGTAACGGGCGTGTTGAATGCGAAAAATTTGAAGAGATATATGACAAACGTCTGTGGCAGCCATCTAGTTAAGTAGAGAAAAATATGGTGTTTACGCAACAAATTAATCAAAACTGGTTTTTAATAGACAACTAAAATTGGAATCATCAATTTTAGTTTTATATTTAAAAAGATACGTTACGTAGGCCGTCTCGGCCTGAATTGAATTATGAATCGATGAATGGTGTTACCTTGAGTTGATGAGTGTTGAAGAATTTGAGGGCACTAGTGGAAGGTCTGGCAGGAAGGTCGTGCACACGCACGGGGAACTGTTCGAGTTGTGAAACGCAAGCGTTCATTTTGCTCACCAGAGCTGAGAAACTCGACGGGTTAAAGTTGAACATAGGCTCGACGGCGCTAAAACAAAAGGAATATATGAACAATTTTTACATTGATTCAAAATAATCACTGCAGCGAGCAGTGGATTTGAGCTAAAGACAATGTTTTTACGGAAGTCATGTAGAGATATCTATCTCTGGGACAAAATAATATTTTTAAGTAATCTGCAAATTTAATATTTTTTTCAGTCATCTTCAACTCAGCTTCGTTTGCTTGTCTATATCAATTGAATCATAGATTACTGGCTTTATAACACACAAAACAAATGATGTATGACGCATTAAAAGAATGACTCTGTCGTTCCATACATAAGTGCCTGTTTTGTCAATGCATAAGATAGAGGGTAGCAAAGTTGGAGAAAAAATATTTTTCTCCGGCATTAGCTTAAAATGTAGACATTGATGCTTACTCGATGTCGAGGGGCATATCAGCAAAGACATTGAGGAAAGCTCTCAATCGAGAGTCTCTGGCCAGCATTTCTTCCGGTTCCTCTTCCCCGGCCACTGTTAGGAATTTCAGAAGAGCATCCACTAATCCCGAATGGTTCACCTGAAACACACGAAGAATGTGAATATAAATTGCATTAAGACATGTTTGAACTATCCATATAAAGATTCTGCAGCGGTGATAATATCATTAATAAATTATGTTAATTTGGTAAAAAAAGGCAAAACGTCACTTGTTGCTTTTCGCTGTAGACTAAGTGTGATAACAATTCTCAATTTGATTGATTAGCTTGCATACATGATTATTTATAAGTTTTTTGACGTTAGGAAGCTTTGATAGAGCTTTTTAATGAATCAGTGAAATTATTGATAACAAACCTAAAACAACCCTTTTCATTACTGAGACGTTGAAAAAAAATGCTTCTCAATAAAGATTATCGATGAGAAGAAAATTTATACCTCAAATGGTGATATATCACTGTCGACGAGGTCATCTCTGAGCTGAGCGAGAGCTGCAGCGGCAGTAGCGGTGTCGGAGGAAGAACGTAGTCTCTGGACGGCGGTCGTGAGTCGGGAGAGAACTCCACTGGCGGGGTGAGAGTTGCCCGCTCCGCGACTGCCTCCGCAGTGCTCTTGGCCGAGTGCTGCGGCCTGCGTGCGCACCCATTGACGGGCCTTCTCTCTGCCGCAACAAGAAATACATTTTTTCAAAATACATAGTTTTCTCTGTGTGAATGTGAATAGATATGTGATTTGTACGCACATATTTCACTCAATTTTCCATCCATTTATACATGAATGTAAACAGTATGTTCTGCATTATCTGGTTGGTTGCCAGACGAGATATCTCGTCAATGACTAATTAAATTAATAATTACAAATTAAAGCCAGCGTGTAGGTACAACCGTACTTTTTTATACGGCAGCCAAAAGGTTAAAAAAAAAATCAAAGCATACAAATTCACAAATAAAATGTTAAATGTGATATTTTCATGACTCAAATTAATGTGGTAAATTCTTCTTTATTGCAAGACTGGTTGTCAACCAAGCACTCGATAAACGAAAGTTTGACAATTCGTTGGAGCTAAAGAATTCATTTAATGTTTTATCAGATCATATTATTTATCAACGCAATGTATGAGGTACCTATTTTGAGCTGCAATGTTAGCATTTGACTGCATGGAATCTCTAGTCATAGCTGAGAGTCCTGGCGGCGCTCCGTGCTGACGAGCCCATCTGGCGGGATTCAATGAAGCCAGGAATGAGGTTGTCTTAGAGGTGGCTCCGCCGAGACGAGATCGGAATGAAGACCCTAATGAAATCAAACAAAAAAAGTATCAGAGTCGTTCGCACATCTGTAGTGTTTCTAAAATTAACCCTTTGCACTTGCACTTGTATACAGGGAGAAGTTGTGAAACTTACAATCGTCAAACTTTATTCAGATCTGACGAGTACATATACGGCTCTTTCGAAGCCTTGTTTTCATATAATTTGTTGCACGACAAAGACGTACTCTCATTATATTATTCCGAGTTTGATCAATTAGCCGTTTCAACTAAAATAAGGTCATAATTTGTTCACATTTTCCATTGGTGCACGTGGGTCACTTCCCGCACAATCAAACATGACACAACCACCACATGCAAGATTCTACTAATCATCCTTTCGTGACAGACAAGACTCGATGGTACTATTAAAAGCATTGCATACCGTGAGGATGATGATGGTGCTGTGTTGGCAAATCTTGCGGTTCTTCTTGCCTTCGATGTCTGGCACCGGCGCCCGTACCGGAGGCGCTTCCACTGCTTGCCCTTTCGCCGGAGCGCTTGGGGGCTCGCTTCCGCTTCAGAACGTCGGTCAAACGCATCGATACTGGACTTTGAGATCTGTAAAGTAAACGGTGTTTGAGTAAGTATTTTTTTTATTTAACTTTATTAAATTTCTTTTAACTGATCCAAGTGTCAAAAACGGCAGTGCTAGTTTATTTATGATGTAAGTATGAATAATAAGTTATACCGTACAATACTCCGGAAACTGTGATCTTACACTAATGGATCAGACTGAATACTTTAACGAGAGAAATATATTTAGAACATACCTGTGTTCATGCGGCATTGTGGGCAGCGGTATCTCGACACCTGGCTGCATGGAATCCAACAGAGCTGAGCTTCCGTTGGGTCCTATTGTCAAACTTGTTTCTATGGACACTGCTAAAAAAGAAAAATATCAAGTTGATTTATGTGAAAAATCAAGTTCTTCACAGTCTTAAAAACTAATACTCCAGACAATAACATACTTTTGAAGTTTTGTAAAAACGTGCTTTATAAAATAAGTGAATAACATGTACTGTTTTACTTGTTAATATTTTTTGTCGTAGCTTGGTTACTCTTAGAGGATTTGATAACAATATACTCAACACTAAATTTGTCCGTATTAGCGCTAGTATTATACAAGAACAATAAAACTAAACATAATTGATTCTAGGACAGCATTCAATTCAATAGCTTCTTTGGCCATGGCCATGTTCGCTCCCTATGTGGAGCATATGGCCGCCATGCGGCACCTCCATATTTCCCTGTCTCCCGCCATTTGCTTTGCTTCCTCCCATGACCAACGTTCCCTCTAAGCTGCAGCAGTTGAGAAGTCCCCGCGCACTACAAGACAGTTGCTCAATTGATATTTGATCGGTCCGCGCAGCCTCCACGCAGCCTTTGAAATTTCCGCGCATCTAAACCTTCGGCTTAGAGGGAACGTTGCCCATGACATGCCAGCATCCCCCAGTTACGCCGAGTACATCCTATGGATAGTACCCGACGGACGTCCGGGACACCGGAATCCCACTGGTCGAAAGAAGAGGCAGGCAGGATTGAGGCTTTCCGGAGGCATCCGCAGCACGTGACCCAGCCAGTTCCAACGTCTCTCCATAAACACTGATGTGACGGGACGCTGTCTTGTACGCTCCCTTATCTCTGAATTCCTCACAAAATCAAACCACCTCACCATTATCCGACGCAAGCATCTGTTCTCGAAGCTCAGTATACGGTTTTTCTGAGTCTTCGTCAGGTGCCATGATTCGCAACCATAAAGAAGTACCGGCAGAATGGAAGCGTTGAATAAGTGGCATTTGGTTTTAATCGAGTAAATAGAATAACTAACAATGAACAAAATTTTATGAGACAACATGCGCGGTTATAATAAAACATTTGCAGCTGTAGTCAGTCAGCATTTTTACTAAAATTACCTGAGCCAGATCCGATGAGTGCTGCCCCATGGGAAGTTCCCGGAGCCAAATTGATGCTAATTACCGAGGGTGCTACCACACTTGCGACGGGACCGGCTCCTTTCACCACTCCGGTCGATATCGAGCCCTGTAATGTGAATGATGAATGTTAACAAAGCGATCCAAGGATTACATTTGATAAAACAGGACATAAAAAAGCACTTTAAATCCTTATCGTGTCCATTCATATAATATTATCAGCGTTTACCATGAGCATGTAACATACAACATCAAGTAATTACCACAAATTTTAACACGGTGTCTTTGAGAAATTATAAAATGCTATCTAGGCATGTTATGTTGTGAGATTGTTGGTTTTGTACCTTAGTCTTCTGTCCGGCGGTAGAAGGCATCAGACTGTGAACTGCGAGGCCGGTACTCAAATCTCTCTTGACCGAAGCGGCTGCAGCTGTCGTTGGATTAGGGCAAACGACCCGCATTGAAGATTTAGGTGGACTCACACAAAGCGGGACCGAGAGATCAGCTAGTTGTTGAATCTGTAAGATATTATATATTTTTTGAATACATTGAACTATCAAGTATCAGTTTGTGGATTATTAAGAGTGTTACTCAGTCACTTGAGCTCTCTTTTGCGAAGAGAGGAAAGATAGAAGGAATTAAGACTGAATTAGTGATCAGCTTATCGGTCTCGCTACACCCTGTTTTAGGAGCGGGGGGAGGGAGGGAATTTAGGACATCACATACATCCACGCCTTCAAACAGAAACCTATAAATCGACTGCAAGTTGAAACTGAAAAAATTAAACTGTCTGTAGTGTCAATTCGAGCCAGTGACCACAGGAACTGAAACCATTGAAAAATCAACCATTTAAACACAGAACTCATGTAATAGTATTTTAAAACAAAATAATTTATAGTTTGGATAATCTGTGTTAATGTGGAGCATATAACCTCCTAATGGAGGTATCTCGACAAAAGTTTTTTCCACGAGAACTGTGTGTTACTCAGTCGCTCAATACTCACTTTGAAAAAAGTAGGGAAAGAAGGATAAGGGTTGAATAGGATTAGTGGTTAACTAATCGCTATTGCTACACCCAGTTATTAAAAGAATCACAAACACCCAGTCTTCAATCACAACTTTGAATTGAATAATTCTCAAATTCACTGTGATCTTACCGGGAATCGAACCCAGACCTGCGTGATCGGTAGAGCAAGCTCTAAACAACTGAGCCACAGCAGGCAACAAAAATGTGAATATATACAAATTTGTCAATTTTTTTCAAATTCAAAAATTCTTTTAACCCTTTCCGGTCCTATGTCGAATCTCATTCGACATCGATTTTATTCCCGTGGGTCCTATGTCGAATGTCATTCGACATTTTTATTCTTTATTAGTATCGAGTCAAAATAAGTTCAAATGTATTGAATATATTTTTTTCCACTCGTATCTATTACAGCGGTATTCTGACCAAATAATCGAATGGTTTTTATGAACATTGTAATGTGAAACTGTACGTCTGCAATGGATACAAAAGGGTCGTTTTAGGGGCTGGGTCGGCTCGCGCAGCTCGGGCGCTCGGGTGCGTTCTTCTTTCCAACAGTAACACTTGCCACGTGCACTTGAAAATTATTACCGATGTGTACTATTGTTCTAATAATTTTAACCTTGCAAAAATGCCTAAAATTACAAAAAAACGCAAAAAAGAAACTTGATACATGTATTAAGCTAAGTATTATGTTAAGCTTATTGAAATTTCCAACACTTCATATGAAACCAAAATTAAGTCAACTAGTGTGTTGATATAAGATTATCTGTTCCTTGGTATGAACCAACTTTGTTTTTATTCAAAAACATGATAATTATACTCAACGAAAAGTGCAAAGGAAAATTGTTGTCGATGTGATGAGAGAATTTGTTTCAGCATTGCTTTCATGACAATACATACTTATTAGCTCTGCTATAGTCCTCCGCCTTTGTCCTTTTTTAGATATTTAATTTTTATGACTTACTTGGTGCATAACACCTTCTCTGTGGAAATGTACTCCGAAGACGTCAGGCAATTGTTCCATGAGAATCTCGGCCATTTGTAGAGAACCTACGACAATGCGGAGGTCGTTGGAAGCCATCATGCCAGCTATATGTGACGACACAACCTGTGAAAAACAACATCATTGTCCGTTAACATGATGCACAGAAATATGCATCGACAGTTTCTATCTTTAATTTTCAATCGCTACAATTTTTATGCCGTGTTCAAATTTCGAATGTTCTAGATGGGTTTGTCTATGACAGTAATATATCAGTTTTCTTTTCAACATTGAACTTATGTAGTTTTAATAAGCTGATGCATGGCAAGTTGCCGCTGCAATGTGAATATCATGGAAAAAGGCTTCCACAACTTACGATTACTACAAGAAAAATAGAAATTACTATTTTTTTTTTAATGATCGCATTTTAAGTACTGCTTGATTATTCAATGGACTTATTATCTTGCAGAATATAATATGTAAGTCATGTCAATATATAAAAAGAATGGCCGCTCACTAGATAATATGAATTTAAAAAGTCTAAGACTTCGTAAGATTGAGTTGAGATTTAAGGTACGGTATACCGTAAACACTGAAGTCAAAAAGACATTCCAACAGAACATGTGAGACAAAATAAAGCCAAACCTGATATTTGAGAACCCATGTGAGCATGTCGGGGTCGGCATGGTAGACCATCCTGAGAAGCGCCTTCAAGCACTGGCACCGGACAGCCGGCCCGGCAGAACTGGAATAGACTTCCAACAGAACGGCAGAGAGGGCGAGCACTCGCTTGCCGCAAGATCCGCGCAGGCAGGCTGACCGCGCGTCACTGCCCCATCTTCCACCACCGGTACCGCCTGATTTTTATAGAAATAATTTAATAAAACAAATTTGAAAAATGAAAATGAGCCGTGATACTTAAAAAAAAAAAGACAAAAATTATTTAGGGCTAAGAATACAAATCTAAATGACTGATTTACTCATTGCAGTAATAATTCTATCTGTAGTTTTGCACAAAATTTATTAAAATACATTTGGTACATCGAAGCAGTTTTTGAAAGACAGATTGTCAGTCAATTTTTGACAGAATATAAATAACTCTTCTACTGTATAAAATCATACAATTCAAACACTAGAAACATGTTAACAGCTTAACGACCCTGGACGCGTATTAGAGTCTTTGAAAAACAAAGGTTGCTGGCCGGCGGACTCATATATGCGTATAGGCGAAGTATCTGGAAGCTAAGAAAATTAAATTTGGTAAAGATATCTCAATTGGTTTACAAATTATAGTGAATTTAGTAAAATTGCCCGGCCGCCGGCTGAAATTCTATATAAAAAAACGTGCGGTCGTTAAGCTGTTGAGAACATAACATTCGTAACATAACAAACATCAAAATCTTGCTAGTAATATGAAACAATGGATCTCTGAACAGAAAGACATTTTTTTCATTATCTGATCATATCGTTTTTATAAATTAAATAATATTAAACTTTTTACTTAAATTTTATTTGTCTTCTGTCTTCAAGACAATGGTCGATTGATATGGAACCAATCGGTAAATTATATATCGTATGTCTAATATATAATATTACCTTGAGCATCGGTGGGCTGAGGCGTCGGCGGAGGACCGAGCCTCCTCTGGACGGGTCGAGTGGTTCCCGTGTCCTCGTTGATCTGCTTCATTGAGAGGAAGTCTACAATGTAAGTCCGACCGAGTGCCGAGAGGGATACTTCGTCCTCCGAGCTCTGGTGTGCCGCCTCTATCGTGCGAGAGTCTAATGCCGTGTAAGTGTGCCATACACCTGTGTAGATGAAATTAAAATTGAACATATCAAGTAACGATTGAATCATGTCCACTCCCATTATGAAGCATATCAATTACTAATAAAACATTCATTTGCTAAGCGTAAGTTCAAGTTCATCCGTGCACTTGAACGCCTGAAGATGCCGAACATGATACGATGGACATAATTTGAACGATTCAAATTTACTAATGGGGCATATTTTGATAGAAATTTTTCTACATTCACTGAGTGTTACTCACTTTGCTCAGTCTCTCAATATGTAGTGAATAATTATAAAAGAATAGAGCTAGGACAAGACTAGCAGTAAGCTTTTTGGGATCAGACGAGTGCGAGGGGATTAGGAAATCACAGATATCCATGCCATGGAATACACATTAAAGAATCAATTAATGAAACTCTTCGTACTGACATTTGAACTGTGAACATGGCAAACAACTCATTTAACTACTAGCCCAGCATTAAATTTGGTTGACAGAATATATTAAATTAAAACTATATTATCAATGAAAATTTATAGAAGCAATTTTAAAATTTAACTTTAAAAATATCAGCTACATAACGAATAAAATCAAGATTTTGATTTTGGACGATAGCTGACTTGAGGTGTTCTAGATATATTGATACATAGAAATTTCCCTAATCAGAAACCGTCACAAAGCATGTAAGAAGTCAAGTCAACAATATGAGTAAAATAAAAAATAAATCTACTCGGAATATTAATGTACTCCTTTATCAACCTGTATCGTCTCTCCACTGCCACTGCGCCTGATGATCAGGATGCGGTGCTGCGCCCCAAGGTCTTTCCAAAAATGCATCCACAGCGAAGATTCCAGTGGTTGGTAAATGGGGCATCAGCTCGGCGACGAGACTGGTAATCTCGTATAACTCGGGTGGTGAACGAGGAACTAATTCCACCTGAGAATTATAATTAATTAATTAAACCAACAGCACATTTCTAAAAGGTTAAGAAGTGATGTTTGTATAAGTTGAGAAACCAGTAGAAAAAAAGTTTCAATTTAATCATATTTAAGACCTACCCGTGGCAGCAGAGTGATTAATGAGTCGTTAGTGTCTTGAGTTTGTATAAAGTGCAAAAGTGAAACTCGCGTATAGATACCTGCTGGTTTATATGTTAATTCTCTATATTAGATTTTTTTCCCAACAATTTAATGGATGGTGTCAAATAATATTACATCTATAATATCTAACCATTGATGAAAGTACACACATTCAAAGAAGTGGCACAGAATTCCCTAGTGTCAGCAGCAGCAAAACGCTGCTTCCTTAGGATAGGTTAGCCTATCTTCAAGAGGCACATCTTTACACCCAATGCTTCTCAACGGAGATTGAAAATTTGCATTTTACTACTTCACGATCGTATTCACTTTTCAATAATTCAATACAAATTTGCATTAAATACATACCTCCTCTTGTGGATTAGGCACAGTCGAACCGGTGAGGAGATACAGAAGTGTATCAGCAATGTTCTGGCGGAGCAGGGTGACAGCCAACTCTGGACAACTAGAGCACATGATGCTAAGCATCCTCAGTACAGTGTTGAATGTGACAGTGCTGATCATGGGCGGAGACACTACCAACTGAAAGCGAGTAAAAATATAGATGTTTATGACGCGGATGTGTGTTTAATTTCAGGTTCAAATCTATGATAAGTATCGATTAAAAGAGTATGACAGTTTGACATGCATACCAATTGCTGAAGATTAGTGAGCAACTCGGTGCTCGCAATCTCCTGAAGCCGAACCGGATCATTCTGATAACTGTCGACGAGGCGAGAGAACGCCAAGCAGACACTCTCGACTGACTTCTTATCTTGCTGAGTCAACCTAAAAGAGAACATCGATATTGTAAATGACTTTAGTCTTTCGTTTACATTTAGAAAATTGTGGTTGCACATTTTTTAAGTTTTACAAAACAGTTCTTACCTATTGGCGAGCAACGGCAGTGACTCTTTGATGAAGAGAAACTCCTCGCTCTGTAAATTCTGGCAGCAGTTTGATGTGATGGATAGCGCCGCCCGCTGGGCATTTATCGAGAAGAAGTCCAAATACATCAGACACGCGGAAACACCTCTCTGGAAAAGGCACCAGTTTTAATGTTAGTTAGATACAAGATATACACACCTTACACACATCTATCTTATCTATTTCTAAAACATCTTATGAAACTATTTCCAGTTATCATTTTACTGTGTTTTTATAGAATGGTTAGTTATTGAGGGTTGTTTTTTAAATGAATATTCTTTGCTTACTGTATTTATTTATTTATAGAATGATGCATTCGAAAGTTATTCAAAACTGTATTCTCAATTCTCATTTTAAAATGAAAAACATGCCATGTCGCTACCATAGTGAAAACAAAAATTTATGAAGGAATATGGAGGACTCAATATATTGCAATAATTTGTCTCAGTTTTTTTTTTCATTCTGAAAAAGAAGCAGTAAGTACTTACATATGTAAATAAGATACAAAGACATGATCAAAAAAAAAGCTGACTCACGGCTTGCAAGATAGGTTTGGAATGCCTCCTGGAGAGCATGTCTAGTGCAGTCAAGCTCTGCTCGGCGACGTCCATGCAACTGATGGCCTGCAATTTGTCGAGGAAGACTGGTACAGCCAAAGCGACAGCTCCTGAAGTGTGAGGTAGAGCTTCCATCATATATGTCAACGCGCGGCAGGCGTGGTTCATCTGAAAAAAAAATTCAATTGCTAGAGTTAAAATGTTGACCAAGTAAATGATGGCCTGCGCGGTAAGTTATAGTGAAAAATTGTAGCCGAATATAGAAGATATGAATAGCTCAATTACAACAGTTTTGTTGACTTACAATTCGAGATATAAAAGAAAAAATAATGTCTCCTATAACATTCGAGTGCATCGAGACAATGTACAGAGTCTGACACGTCCAAATCAGTCTCACAGAAAGAATCTTGCTTTCTTTTAGAAATACTCCACTAGGAATAGTTTATATGCAGATTTATTAAAACCTTTAAATAATTTGTTTTTTTCTTAAACATGTATACGGAATATAGTTTTATAGAGGCAAGGTTAAAGCATACTAATGTACCATATCGAAGTTGTGATCCATGGCCAACAAGGTGATGAGTGCTGGAACGACTTGCCGGACGGGAAACCCGGCGAGGGTGTCTTCGTTACCCATGACGAGAAGTTGGCACATCTCGATGACGGCTTGCAGCTGCTGACCTTCGTCGCCGGTAGCCTGGAGACCCGCCAGTAGCTGTGCAGCCTTTGATGCTGCTTAGCAATATAAAATGAAAACATTATTTAGTATTTCTCAACACGTTTTTAATATTCGTAAAGAATGTGAAATAAGATAAATTCTGCAATAGTTTTGAGCGGTTGAAAACTTTCCACTTTTAAAAAAATATCAAGATTATGGCTAGAAAATATAAATAAACATTGTATTGACTCACAAGTGGTAACGCCCATGGTTCTGTGTAACAAATGCTGCATCCTAGGCCCCAGGGCCCCCAGCAGATGAGGCGGTAGCCCACGCGCTTCCAGCAACGCCTGAAGCCTTCCCACTTCGCTGTCATCGGACGAGGACTCGCCGACGCTAGCTCCGGCCAAGGCGCCCGTCTCCAATGCACCGACGGCCAGCACGGGAACGCCTTCTTCTGATCATAACAAATTCAAGATTAATATATTGAGTAGCAATAGATTATTATGTGCAGTTTAGTTTACGTGCCAAATCCGAAATTCATGAAGAGAAGATATCAGATCAGTTTGCAAACAGTAGACATGTAAAAAAGTGATATCTAACAATTAGACATGAGAAATATGTCTCTCAGGTGCGAATTGAATACTATAGAAGATTTTCCAATCCAATTAATTTTTGGAGATTTGTATCACTGCATAACACAATGAGCATGATGTAAATCAATGACATAGGTTTAATTTCATCATTTAACTTATAACGACCTTTTGTTTTGGACTTGGAGTCCGCATTCGCTCCTCCCGCCATATTTGCAGGGGACCCGCTTTGCTGCCGAGTGGAAGACGTAGACGCTACGGCGCCCTGAAAGAGAAAAACAAATATGTAAAGTAAATGTGGCTAATTGTAGTTTTTAGCACTGATTTTTTTTTCAAATTCATAAGCCCCCTCAAATCAAAAACAGTCCGAATTCCAGATAAACAAAAAAGAAATATGGTAGCTCTGCCTCGAACCAGAGAAGCATGATCGCCATGACTATGAAGACACACAATTCAAAAGAGATTTAGGCACACATATAAATAAGGCCTTAATATCTATATGATAGTTGAAAGCAGTTTATAATCAGTAATAGATATCAGTTTATAATGCTGTTTACAAATGTAGTAAATAGTACAAATGAGTGTTTTATTTTTATAATATAATGTCTTTCCACCAAGTGTTGACAGTGAACATCTTTAAAGTGATAGTTGAAAGCCTTTAAGATCTGTTTATGAATAACTAATACATCTTTTTTTTCATATAAAGACAGCTGATTGACGTTTTGCTAATATTATAGTTAATGATTATTTCAGAAGTGATACGTGGTTAGTAGACAGTAATATATATGTGTATTTTTTAAAAGTTTTTCTCTATTCAAAGCTTTCAGCTGATAAAATCTTCAGTGAGAAAAGAGGAATATCTAGACTAAATCTGTAACCACTTAAATAGTCCGGAAAGTAGTTAATGCTTTTTGAGCAGGAAACTTACAGCATGTGGGTTTTGATGGGTAGTGGACGTGTGGTGCGAGGGCGTCGGTACCGGCTGCGATCTTCTTCCTCCTCCTGGCCCTCCTCCGACAGCGGCCGCGTTGGCGTTTGCACTTCCCGTTCCAGTCCCCCCCACTCCGACTCCCACCCCCGCACTGCTGCCCCCGCTGCTCGCACAAGAACCCAGGCTGCCCTTGCCTGTAACAATATTATTTTTATTTAAACACCCAATCAATAATGCAGAAAAAAAAATGTTGAATATACTCGATTGATTTGTAGATTTAGAAAATAAGGGAATAATTTTTTTCTTACCCTTCTTGTCCCTCTTGTTGTTAGAATGAGGCGAGGGCTGCGCCTGCTGGGGCATGTCCGCCCCCGACGCCCGAGTGCTGCGGCGTAAACCTTCTCGTACGCCGATACCGTTGCCAGAATCCGCTAATGTGCTCACGCCACTTGAACCGCTCGGCGCGCCTGTGCTTCGAGACGACTGCACACAAAAATATATTCAATATATTACAAACATCAAAATATTTTTCAACTGACCTCTCTTCAGACCCACCTCTAAATGTTTGGGTTGTATCACTGCAGTGTTATGCTGCTGACTGTTATGACCATTATTCCATTGCACATATTCAGTCTGAACTGCATATTCTTGTTAAATAAATTTCATTGTTTCAAGTAAGAGTTCAGGTTCTCACACACTGATAAGCACAATTACATTTAAAAATTTAACATCCTTACGGATAGTAATTTATAAAACAAAACATTTGGCTCTTGATATTGTCATAAGATGAAGAATATTTGCACTTTAACTTTTTTGCTATGTTCAAACATATAAAAGCAAAGGTATGATCAAAATATTGAACACGGCGGCATACCTGTCTCTTGGGTTGCGAGGGTGATGCGGTGGAGAGTCCGGCACCTCCACTTGTCCTTCCCACTCGAGCACCCAGATTACCTGAGGTAGTAGCTGACGCCTAAAACAACAATAAAAAAATAATTTTAATAACAGGAATATCAGAATATGTAACGAATATTGAAAAGATAATGAAAAATGTTTTTTGTATATTTTGTTATCCTTGTCCGCTCCCAATGTGGAGTATATGGTATCCTAATGGAGGTATCTAGACAGAAGTTTTTCTACGAGAACTGTTTGTTACTCAGTTGCTTAACCACTCTTTTTCAAAGAGAGTAGTAGGGATCGAAGGATAAGGCTAGGATAGGTCTAGTGGTTAACTAATCGCTCTCGCTACGCCTTATTGTTTAAGGATAGGAAATGGTGGGAGGGAACTTTAAGACATAACTAATACCCAGAAATCGAAAAAATGCTGTTTGATACGGAAGCCCACAACGTTAACAGCAGCACCATAGGACCCGACAATTAAATAAGTTTCAATTGAATTAGAGGAAATGTGAATCATATTCAAAAACTATCTCAAAAGTATTGCAAAACAAGTTGTAGTTTTGAGGTGGCAATATTATACACAATGATGTGATGTTTTAAATTTTATTTACCACTTGCCGAGGTGGGCTCGACATTACACTGTAAATGAATTATCATGCAAATCCTTTTAACATATTTTGTGTTTCAGATGAATCAATTTATGCAGCAACATTGAAAATAGTTTTCAGTATAATTTTCAAAGTAAAATACATTTGTATCATTAAAATATTGAATTCTGTAAACGAGTCACGCATTGTAGATGATTGACACGAAATAATTCAAATATTATTTAGCTTCCCCGGATGTCAAGACGCCATTAGAATATTAATTAACGCACAGCTCAATTGTCCGTCAACGATGCAGAAATATAACAAATTATGAGTCACTTATGGCAAAACAAAAGATTGATTTATTCAGAAAGTTTTTGGTTTTTATTGTGATCAATTTTTATACGGTGGCCCCTAAACGAACATAAATCAGCCTGAAGAAATGTCCGCTTACCTCAACAATTTCACATTTTAACAAACCACCTTACATAATTACACACATTTATGCAAGAAACCTTCGAAAACTGCAAATTTACTTCACTTTATACTTCGAAAACAGTATATATTTGGGTAAACAATCGCTGGCATATACATGGGTATTATGCTCAGAGTGTACTGCGCAAACAAAGTGGAGTGTCGGGTGATAACAAGTCTTATACTAGAAATATCTACGACTGTGCAAGGTACACGCACATCATACGCTTATCAAATCATAATTATGAATTCTTATCTCCTCTAGTTTGAGCCTGCTTTGGAGCAATAATTTATGTAATATCTTCAACGACTTAATAATATTATGTATGTATTTACAAATCAATGAACCGCTATTGTGATGTGTGTATATTTGTCCGGAAATGCAATGATCAGCTTAGTCAGATCTGATTATTTACGAATGCAGAACAAAATCTGCTCCACGGGTTTATCTTATCGAGTCTGAACATTTTGCATTGATAACTTTTCCATAAATGATTAAATCTGCAATTAATCGTGCGTTGGCTCGATGACTTTTAATTGATTTGAATGAGCATTTTTTTGCCCATCGGCAATGCTATGCAAATGAACCAATGCCTAAAACATTGAAATTTTAGGATTAAGAGGGGCGAATTTTTTAAATTGATTTTGATTGATGAATTTGAATGTTTTAAATTCGCATGTAAAATTATTGAGTATCCCGGACAGTTCAAGAAATAATAAATAAATTATTATGGCTTCTTTACTATAGTCAGCAAAATATAGTAACTCACATCAACCTTGGCAACCAATTGAATCATCTTTAAAACATAGCCCTAGGATATATCAGTTTTTTTAGCATATTTTTTATCATAATTATAATAAAAAACACTGTTGTACTTATTCAGACATTTGAATACAGAAATAAAAAAGTGTGTATGCAGAAATTTTCTATGTGGCAAGTTTATTATTTATTTCCTGTATTAATTTATTCAATAGTATCAAGAACGGTTTCTGTATTCATTTATACTAAGCCAAGTGAAACTAATAAGGGTGTAACAAACAAACAATTTGCAATACGGAAGTAATATACAGATAAAGATACAAAATATGAATAAGTGACACTAAATGGAATATGATTAAATTGTTTAACACTAGCCGTAACGGTGCTAAAAAACTCTTCCGATATGTTACTGGCCCTTTAGGAACCAAGTGAAAAACATGTTTTTTAAAAATATACATCCTGGGTGTCAACAGTCCATAAAGTAAGCGTTAAAACATGTTTTTTCACTTGATTCTTTAAGAGCCAGCAACATATCGGAAGTATTTTTTTAGCACCGCAGGGGAAGTGTTAAAACCCCCTTAAAAATGATACTATTTTGGAATCGCACCAAAAACCAATTATAGTTAGATAGGCCACTTAACTCAATTCAACAATATATATAAAATTGGCAGTTATTACAAAGTAATTTATAATTTCACAATTAACATAATAATGATAATTCAATCGAAAATGTTCATGATAAGCGAAACCGGTCCTGATCGTATTAAATAAATGTGGAATTTGCAAAAAATAATGTTTTATTTTTTTAAAACTTTATTCCTTTAGTTAATAATAGTAAAAGAAATATGATAAATAAATCAACCCTCACTTAGTATATGTAGATGGTTCAGAATTTCTGTAAGCATTATTGCATTAATGACCTACCTATACAACCGAAAAAGGAAAGAGAAACATTGAACACAATTAACTTGAGCAACTCTATTGACAAGTTACGGTCCATGATAGGTGTTAACCTTTAGAGGAGGGAATAGATCTATACTGATCTTACTTGATAAATACTACAAACATGTACACTCGGGTCTCTTTTTATGCGGTTTTCAAAAATAATGGAACCTATCCCTCAATTTTCTATGTAGTTCGAGGCTTTTTTAGGCAGATTTTTTATATGCAATTCTCCGTGGAACGTATCTACCACATAAAAAAAGAATCGAGTGCTCGTAGACAGACACTACTGTGTTGAGTTAAAAGTAAAATTTGAGAAAAATGGCGCTGACGTTCATGTATGTTCATACTCCTCTAAAGGTTAAGTGCGGCAGTCATAAAAATGCAAGAATCATGAACACGTTAGTGACTGTTTGTTGCTAGACAAAACTTGAATGAACGGAAGATAAGAATAGCATAAAAGGACAGATGTTTGAAAAACGGTAAATAAGTATAGGAATTTTTCTTAATCAAGCAGGCTTAATTTTTCTATTATATATAACGACGTCAAAACCTCAATTGATAATTTAAGCTGAGGATGTTTCCAGTAGGGCATCATTTAAAGGGAATAAATACTTTATTTATATTTACAGTTTCTATGTCCGATGACACATTGTTGTGCTGTCAGAACTAAATCAACCGACTGATTTTTATGAATTCCAAGAAAATAAATGTTGTTGTACTATAAAAAAAATCCACACAAGCTTGCTCAACTTTACAGTAAAGCTGAAAAACTTGGAATTAAAAAAAAATAGATACATTGACCAATACTGAGAGAAGAATAGATAAGACTACGTTACCTTGGCGCCCTTAGACGATGGCGTCTCTAGATTGGCAGATGGTTGATGTATGAGCCTGGAGCTTTGTCTGCTGGATCTTGTCTTCGGTTCTGAAATTAACACATTTGAAGCTGTTAGCCTGTGCATTGTGAAGTATTAATTTGTCTAGCGCTGACAATTTTTTAACATTTTGAACTGTCGTCCGTGTAATCCCATACATTTTTTGTCTTCCCTACGCGCCTGTCTGCAGAAAACAGCTGTCGCCCCTCGGAAGGTTCGATTGACTTGCGCAGCTCTTTCCTTTCACCGTGCATTTAACGACACTCCCACGTGATGTGTTCAGCATCCTGTTTTATAGAGCCACATTCGCATGCTGGTCTATCGACTAACCGGCCAAGCTCAAAGACCTTGGCAGCGAAACCACCGTGTCCAGTAATGAATTGTGGAAATTACTACTGACAATATCAAATATAATGATATTTACCTGGCGATGTTGGACTTGCTGAACTGAGAAGCTTTTCGTCGTCGTGCAGCAGATTACTGCCGTAAAATGATCCGTCGCTGGCTGTTGAACTCACTGCAAACAGGTAAAAAGAATAGTTTTATTTAAATACCGAAACAAAATATAACTTCACAAAAGTATCGGTGAAACATGAAATTGGTGATAGAAGTATGAAAACATGACATGATTTAAGAATACTCAACCTTCAAGCTGTCGATCACAGGGTGGGACAATGAATATTCTCTTCAAACCACATTTTCAAAGTTTACAGAGATGTTAAGACTTTAGAAACATTACATTTAACAGCAGAAAGATGTCGAATGTATCGACATGTTTTTTCCACTATGTATATTTGCAGTTGCACAAAAAAAAAAGGTCTTTTGTGTTTCGTTCCGTTCAAACCCAGAGTAATAAATGTGTCATATGCTCAAATTGAAATATTCATGTACTCGTATGTATTCATATTAATAAATATTGTTTAAGCACTTAGCTGCCAGCGCGAAATATTCAATCTAGTCCTCCACACTAGCAATTTTGGAACCATTTGAAATTGTATAAAAAAATGTTTTTGACTTAAATAATTCGTTGTCTCAGCACGATGAATATTTATTTTTAGTCAATGTTATGTACAGCGAATGTAAACTCGCCATTAGCTATCGATTGTTTGTTCAAGGTTGTCACAAGGTATATTTTATTATAAGATTATGAAAATTATAATATATTATTGCATTTGACAAACCTGGCTGTTTATAAAATTTACCTATAAATAATGGTTTGTTTTTTTACAAGACAGTGAAAAATACCTATTGAAAAAACGATTTACTTATGTCGTATACAATGATCGGTAATAGAAATTTTACAAATTAACCCAGTCCGAGCCCGAAAGACTCGGGCACCACTCAGCCCGGGTCCGAGTTATCCGAACCCGACCCGAAGCCTAGATTTATACTCTTCAGCCCAAAAAATCCTGTTTTTTACAAATTTACGATTCTCTATAGAACTGGTAATAATTAAAATCATCATGGCTAACTTATGACATGAACATAGTCTGAAATATTTTTCTGACGAAATAAATTCCTTGCCCGGGCGAATCTAAATTGCGCTTACCCTCCCGAACCCGTGTAGACCTCTAATCGGTAGGTAGCTATTGCAACATTTGCTAAATTCATTTAAAAAAAAATATGGATAAACTAAAATAATTTTAAATGTATTTGGTTCATTATTAATTCCACTAGCACAATAATTTTTAGATATTGAAAAAATATTTATTTTCCACAAGTAAGCATCGCAATGCGATAAGACGTTTGGCACGACGATGTGCTGGTGGTCAATTAGTAAATATTCATAACTTACCGGATCTGTCTCTGGTCAGTGAAATTTTCCTGCCGCTCCTCAAAGGATACTCCCTCCGTCCGGAGCTCTTATCTTTTCCTCCTGAACTGCCGGCGACCTGTTGGAGAGCTGGCGCTGCGGAAGATGTGTCTCTTCGCCTCTTGCTTGATGATGGTCCGCTTTCGGCAATCGAGTCTGATCGTCGACCTCTTCGAGGCGAGCGGTCGGCGGTGCTGTCTAACCTGCTCTTGGAAGATACCCTCCTCTTGACGGCCGCACGTCCTGTGCCGTTAGCGCTCGAGTTTCGGGTCCTTCGCCTTTTGGAACGACGGTAGAGCGGGAGCGGGGTGTAGAGGGAGTGGTCAGAGTCTGCGGCGTGATCTGTAGCGGTGGAAGCGCTGAACGGAGAATAAGCGAAGTCTCGCTCTTCCAGTGGGAAGAGTGAGCCGTGAGGCACCGGTGGAGAGGCGGTTCGCGGGGTCCTGGACCTGGTTCGGTGGGCCACGCAAGGGGTGTCCGGCGGCCTTCGGCCGGCGACGGCTGAGCCGCGCCGGGGTGAAGGGAAGAGATTGGACGATGATGACGAGGGGGTGTGATTGGCGCGGCGGCTGCGGCCCCCCGGACGCCTGCTCCGCGCGCCTGCACCCGAACGCTCAGATTCTCTGTGAACAGAATAAATAAAATAGTGAATTTTTAGGTATTTATTTTATTATTTTTAGGATATTGGTTGGGAGTCATTGAATTATGCAATTCTATAGGACACAAAAACAGAGAAACTAGGAGGTCTTTGTGGTGGTTGTATGCTCTGAGTTCAGATTCAATAATAGATTGACACAAATGCGTTAATGTAATACATAATATCATGCTATTAAAAAAAAAATCTTCAAGCTCTGGGATATCAATTTTTATAGATTTTTTTTACTTTTTCCTACTTTTTTGAGTTTTTGACAGGTCAGTGAACAGTTGAGCATATATATATTTATGGTGTACGGTCGGAGATGGTTTACAAAATCCTAATTTAGGAGCTTTTCATTGGTTAATAACCACCAAAATAACCAAACAATATTTTAAATCAGATGTGATAATGACCCGGCATAAGAATAAGGTTGTTATTAAGCTCTCACCATATTCTTCGGACTTAGCTGATTCCGACTAACATTAGTCATGGGTCATTTTTTTCAATATCACTTAAATTAAGTAGATGACTTTTAACAGATTGAAAAAAGCATGTACGAAAAGTTCTTAATGCATTGGTTAAGCGAGAAACGTATTTACAAGGCAGTAGAGAAGTAACTTTTTAAACGCCTAGTAGCAAAATTGCTACCACTAAGTCTCGTTTTTCACATCTTTTTGTTACCTTTGTACATATTTATTCATAATTCAACGATCATATTTATCTTTGTCAGTTATAAATACCCTGCAAATAGGACCAAGTACAATTACGACCTTTTTTTTTTACTGAATTTGTTTGTTATCAGCAAAGGCAGTTTAGGTATGTTTCAGCTAATTTCAATTATATTCGCCACATTCTTCTCTGCTAGTTAGTGAATGATACGTGGGCTATTTGCTTACTTTCATAATGCCTTATTTTTGATGTTCAGTTTGATTTCAGTTTTTCTGTAGCAACAGGGTGTGCCAAGTCATTTTAAACGCATTTGAAATGACTTTTGCTTCAAACAAAGGAGACTGTCAAAAAGACATATGATGGGAGGAATATTAATATTTCTCATTATTATTTTACTGTTGTGTGAATTAATTGTACAAATCATATACATTATTTAAATTGTAATATATTCTGACAATATTATTATGCATTTTATGCATTTTATGCATAATAACACTGCATAATGATGATACCGAAGCCTTGATCCTACGCCAAATATCATTAAAATGCCATACGCATATAATATCAACTGTCATTATTTATAATAAGTCAGTGGACATTTGTGCACAACAGTGAAACTGATTTAATAAAATTCTAGTCTCAGTATATAGCAGATTAAAAAAAAATTGTTTAATAGGAGGACATAATATCCTAAAACAATCAAACTTACAATCTAATTAAAATGTCAAATCAATTATAACATATTTTCTAAAATTGTAAGGTCAATGAGAATGAATAAATCAACAAGAATTGCGGGGATGTGTCTAAAAAGATGCTTCTATCAAGCATCCAGATCTACTTTTCATCTGCAAGAAAACTTCAGTTAGTTAAAAAAAAAATGGCAACCTCATAACCAGCTAAAAATATTGCGAGAAGTGAGGGGCATGTCAGCACATATCAAGCAAACCCATAAATCGTTAATCAAACACACCTTTCATAGTGTTCTTATCGCGAGTGATGAAAAGTGGAATCTTTTTATTGACAGACATACAAAAGTAACGGCCAACCGGAGGTCAAGTGGCAAAAATGAGTTCAAGACTGGAAATACATACATATAAAAAAAATGATGCTGTGCATATAAAATAATGGGTTCCAAAGTGTCATGGTGATCTTTTTTTTCAACCATGTTATATACATATCGACTGTGGAAAGGAAAAAAGGACGCAACCCACACATAACACAAATTTTACAGGAGGCGCCAAAAACGTGTTTTGATGTATTTGTGACATATGCAAATTATGAATTATACACAACCTTGAAGTGCACGGATACTTCTAAACTGGTGTTTAATTGGCATAAACTAATATTAATTAAAGAAATTGTCTCGGAAAAACCTTTATTTTAGTGTTTTTTCTTGGTTTAAATTTTTTACAAGGTCATCTTTTTCAAACTTAAAAGCTAAATTTAGACACTTATTAGGCATTTTCAGCTTCCATCCTTTTGATAGAATGTGTGACAAGTTGTCTACATTGTGATTATCGAAAAAAAGCTGTTTTGGAACATTGAGGGTTACGTCCTTTTTCCTTTCCACAGTCGATATTATGGATGAGAAGAAAAATCTACTTAAAAGATAATATCTTAACACAGAAAGTTGTGAAATTCTCACTTCAAATTATTAAACATACAATGTTAATGATAAAAACGCACTAATATAATAAATTCTCCATCGCTTTCATGCTCTTCATCGCAGAGAAACCATAATTTCTCTTCCTTCGAAAAAAAAAAATGGAAATACGAGTTTTATACTAAATTAAATTACCAAGTAGTAGGTACGCGGAGGTCAGTGCAGGCAATTCGAGAAAAACTAGTCACTTATGTAAATCGAGAATAAGATAATCGGATATTGGACATTTGCCAAACAGACGAGAATGTAATGAGTAAGCTGTGAAAAAATATTATTGATCCAAATTATGACACTTCAATGAGCCGTATTGTGTCTAGCACGCCTGGGTGTCAAATGTCAGAACTCCTCTTACAAACGGTCACATAGAAACGGCAACACGAATAAATACATAAAAACATGATTTTCAAGCACTTTACAATTAGTGTAAAATTATCAGCTGATGAGAAACATTTCTATTTCACAAAGCAAGGAATTAAAATGCGATTTCACATCAAAATAGTATTAATTCAACAAATTCTTGATTGACTAATTCTAGTGATTTATTTTTTACAAATTGTCTGTTAAACTGAAGCGAGTGACTAATTAATGGTGAGCTTATCACTCTTGCTGTGCTCTGTTATAAGGATGAGATTGGTGTGAGGGAATATAGACATCACAGGCACGTTCATGCCTTCAAACAAAAAATCTATTAATTAAGCTGTCTGCACTGAAATTAACACTCCTGAATTTCTGAACCGAAGCAAATTACGTTAGACCACTTGGGTACAGACCCAGCTAACTTTTCATTAATTATATTACCTAAGTTACTCGGGACACTACATCTGGGAAAAAAGGAAAGGAATCTGTATTTATTGAAAACTATATTATATCAAAATTTGACAGATAGCGTAAGTGTAAAAAAGAGCTAATGTTTGGGCATGAAAACAGAGTTAGGGCCCATTTTTTGGCCGAAGTGTACCTTTAAAAACTGTTCTCTGATGTTGATGTAGCACGGTAAGCGAACTAATAACCTCAGTGATTTTTTGACTACGTCAAGTTGAAAATAACGTTTTCGTTACCTGGCTGCTACCTCCCTCACTGTGGCAGATTCGCCGCCGTCCTGTTCGCCGGCCATAGGCTGCGGATGGTCGGCGCTCGTCGTCCCGCGCTGCGGGCGCTTCAGACGCCACGCACACCATGCCACGACGCCACAACGCCTGCCCTCTGCCTCTCCCGCTCCCTCTGACGCCGAACCCCGACGCCTGATGGCTGCAGCCTTCGGGCGATCCCTTCGATTACAACCGTCAATCGCAGCCTCCACACCTTCAGTACAATAACCGCACTCGGATAGGTTACGTCTACTCTATATATTTTAAGCTTTCACTTTTTTGCAATATCCATGAAAAAACTTGACTCAGGTATAATGAACTAAATACACTCGAATATAAAAGTATTGTCTTCGGTAAGAACACACGTTTCGATTTTTAAATTTAGTAACATTCGTTGGACTGAGAATTTTCTATTCAAGGTGCTCGATGTCTGATTTGCGGTATATCAGGTCGCCGGCAGCACCGATATGAGGAAAGCCGCAATTCCTGGACAGCTCCTTCCATTGTAGGACACCATCTTCACTGTTTATTGTTCACCATCTGTGGAAAGAAATCCAACATAAGCTATTTTCATAATTGGACATCTTTTCAGTATGATATAAGTATAAAGATGGGAGACGAAACAGGATGATCAGCCACCACTACAATAACGCTTGAATATGTTTGGGAACAAATTACCATCTAGCACTACAAGACAAACTGTTATTCTCATATCGTTACCGTAAACAAAACCAAAGAAAAATATACCAAAAATATTGAGGCATCGTCGTCTTCCTGATACGATACTAAATATCAAAAAAGTCCAAAAGTTTGCAAACTAAGGGTAGTGTATCTACCATGTCCAAATTTTACTGCACTTACGCAGTAACAATTTTACAAAATCATTTTTTAAAAATCAAACCAATATTCCTCCGAAAATTTACTTAATCCCACAAAAAAAAAACTATTCAAATTCTGTGGGAAGCTCAATAATTGCAGATACGAAAAATTAGTCACCATATTTCAAATATTCTAAAGTTTCATCCGACATGTTATGTTAACTTTTTTATACTGATATTAGATTCGTATTTCGTGTAAATTATCGGTTTCCCCGATTCCCACGTATGATAATTTGGCATTTTTCTATTTGTAATAAAATTTCTTAAAAAGCTAAAGTTTTATTAGCGGCATTTCGTTACCTTGGTTCTATTTGCACTTTACCATGTTTTGAGATACGAGCGTTTGATTATTTGACTGATCATATTTTAAAATTGAAAAGAAAAAATGCACTTTTAATGATGAGCAAGTAAGTATAAACATAACTATTTTACTAATTTTAAGCGAAATTTATTCAATTTAAACCCTATATATCTGGAGATGATCAGTACTTAAAACTGTAATAAGAACCTTTTTGCTCTGAACTGACAACAATAATGAGTTTGAAAAGGTTGTAACATCCAGTTGAACTTTATACACTCGGTCTGTAGTATGCGTTTGACAGTTGCCACCTACCGATCGATTGCCTAAGCTGAATGTTGTCGCAACTTCGTTCAAAAGATTTAAGTTTTATAATAATATAAGCCGAGTTGTAATACTGTAAGACGAATGTTGTTTATAAATCAATTATAAAAAGTCCTATTGTTTCTTAGAAGCTTACTGTATGAAAAAAAGTGCCGGATGTCACTTTTTGTCAAGCTTTTTTTCTTATCCATGCCCGTTCTCAATGTTCCACCGCGTTACATGGGAAAAACTACTATTATTGACTACTGAAAATTAACATTATCAAAAAAAAAAAAAAAAACACTTTAGTATACAAAATTGTTTTGGCTTCGATATGTGAATAAATACCTAAAAATATTTTATTAAATAACAAAATCGTGAATATAATTAAACCCTCACGGTTGTCATTTCATTAGCGGTTTAATCTAAATGACCAACTAGAAAAATAAAAATAAACCATTTTTCAAACATTTACGAATTTGCGAGCGAGACGACAGTGTCGCAAAAAAATAATTGAAAATTTTAAGAAAGAGAATGACAATTACTTTAGACACGCGCCGCCAGTGTAAAAGATTGACAATAATTGTTGCCAACGTAAACGAAAAAAAAATGACTACGCGTGTGTGTTGTATACATAACGCAAACAGCTGACGAATCGTAGCGAAGTGAGGATAGCGCGGCCGCGATGACGTCACCGTCGTACTTGCGTTATTTTATCGTCGGAGAGGAGCAGAGCAGTTGGTGGAGCGCATCGAAACGATGGCATTGTGTGTATTATTATTATTACCCCGCTAAGTTTATTAAATTTCATGATTGCCGGTTGCGTCAGCTGCTTTACCGCGACGGCTCATTCGAAACACGTTAGAAATTATTATTCACATCATAACATCGAAACGCACGTTCGACATTTGTTTCACCGTATCTCAATAAAAGGGGAGGGGGGCAGTAATTAATTTCGTAAAAAAATAATAGTTAAACTTGGTTATTAGGAGGAAGATGGGACCGTCTGAATTCGCTCGTTATATGCATAACTCGTTGTATGATAAAATAGGTATTTTAAATGCTTACAAACATACTGACTCATCACATGAAGTGTTTGGAGCGGTCACATAACACAAAAAGTTGCAATTTAAACAAAAATACACAATTAGAATTTGTTTACACACATATTACATTTTTCTGTCAATCCACTTATAAAATTTAAAATTGATAATTGTCTCATTGCTTTCATTCTCATTGTTCTTAAATTTCCCCTCAAAGCACTCAACCGATTAAGACTCTTCGGTGGTTTCAGCGCTCTCTGCAAAAAAATCGACTAGCTCGTCCATGAACTCTGGAGATCGTCGTTACTGGTTAGGATCTTTGACGATATTTTTCCTAGGTATGCCCGAGAAGTAAGTAGCTCGTCATAAAAGTAAATAAATGTATGGAGAGAACCATAAACTATAGAATGTTTACTCATTACATCCGAGATCTCGCTATTTCCGTGAACGTAATAGCCGAGTTCGGCTGTATCAATGAAGATAGGATCCGATCTCATCTAGTCAGAAGCAAAATAAATATTTAAAATTTACTGCACTGATGCAATTGTAATTTGAACTCTCCGGAGGGTAAACGACAGCCCCGCGTAGAATATTTTCATACTTTGCTTTGTACGATACAGTCAATATTATAAATTTATTATTTTGCCATAAGCATTGCAGCTAGCTTGCGAACGGACTAACAATGAGACAGTCGCGTGTATATGTATACGCAGTGAATAGTTACAGCACTGCATAACATTATGAATAGCAATATTTTTTAAAAGTCTCAACAGTCCTTACTGTTTGTTATATTGTCAAATATGTTGACTGTGGAAAGGAAAAAGGACGTAACCCACACATATCAAATTTTACAGGAGGCGCAAAAAACATGTTTTGATGATTTTGGGCCATATGCAAATTATGAATGATACACAACCTTGAAGTGCACGGAGACTTCTATACTGGTGTTTATTTGACATAACCTAATATAAATTAAAGAAATTGTCCAGGTTAAACCTTTATTTCAGCCTTTTTTTCTTGGTTTTAACTTTTTACAATGTTATCTTTTTCAAAATTAAAAGCTAAATTTAGATACCAATTCGGCATTTTCAGCTTCCATCCTTTTGATAGAACGTGCGTCAAGTTGTATACATTGTGATTATCGAAAAAAAGCTGTTTTATAAAAACTGAGGGTTTCGTCCTTTTTCCTTTCCAAAGTCGATATATATCTAAAAACAATGCAATCGATCGATACGAGCAAATTGATCAAAATGTATCTCAAAAATCACAATAAAAAAAAAACTATTTTGTAAACACTGTCAACATAACAAATACGCTGACAGATGTGCAATAAATATGAAAACATCCTTCAATTGGAATAGAAAAAATATAAAAGCTAGGCAGTTATTCCTGACACCACACTGGGCGGCAAGGGCGTAAAAGTGGATTACCGAACGGATAACCTCCAATTCTATACTTTTTATCAAAAAAAAATTGTTTTTGCTATAAAATAAAATCAATGTTGATTTGCAGTGTCGCAATTCAATATGGGGACCAAATAATGTCTACTCCCCGACGTGCAGTTACTAACGGTAATTTGTAAAGGTACATTAAAAATAAATAACTATATATAGGTAACCTTCAGTGATTGATTAGAGAGGTAATTTCCAAATGTTATTTTGGTCAATAGCACCAAAATTATACATACATTATTACAAAACAATTAGAAGATATCAGCGAAATTAAATACTGCGACCCCGGGTGTCAGGATCCCAGGCTTGGCCCCATCAGCTCCCAACCCGCGAGACAACAAAGTGGGTCACCAAGTTGAACATGGAATACGGCGGTAACTCAAAGTTGGGCAAATTCTTTGTCCCTTTGTTCATTGCGTGCGTCGAAACGCGCTTTCAAAATTCGTTCAATTTCATAACGTAGTAACAATAAAAGTGACAACAGCGTCCTTTATACGGTTTTGCACTTGTGACCGAAGCACGTGGCCCGGGACGAAGCAAAACAAAATTCAAAAGAAAAACAGAACCGTAAGGGAGGACTGCACTTGCAAGGACACATCTGCGGGGTCGATGAACCGACACGCGACACTAAGGACTGACAATAAAGGACGACCCCCCCTCTAACCAGATCCCTTTATACAAACACACTACAAAGAGAAGTGTTATATTATAATATGTAATAAAATATAAATAAACAATATCTGGAATGGCAGGTTGGCTGATACTGCATTATTATTTATTTAGATGTGGACGTACTATAGACAGAGGCGTGTCTAGCGAGAGTGTGGCCCTTGCCATTCGAAAAACGACATCTTTGAATCGCACTTGGCCGGATTCACAATATTTTGGTAAGCTGTGATTAAATAATAATTAAATTATGCATTTTCACGTCGTAAAAGCCGAAACAAGATAAATTTGTAGATATATTGGAATGTTTAGATACTTGTAGGGAGACGTTGGAGTCAATTAAAACCCCATACGGCTCGAATTAATAATGTAAAAAAAATGCATCTAAAATGTGTCCATTGCTAAAACAAAACATAATTTCACTTCGAAAAATAGACGAATTTGTAACATTCCTTTCGTCACATAGTTATATAATAAAGATTGATGATGTACAACAATGGATATTTTGACAATACCATGATCTTAACAAAACTTTAAGGATTCGTCCGATTTTGCAGACGATGTATACATTGAGTACCATAAATCACTACTACCGCCCCACAGCCCTGGTTAATAATGTGATGGTACGTTCTGATACTGCCGGTCTCTGAGTGCACCACTCTGCAAACGCAGCTAAATGTTTCAGTAAAATGTTACTCGCTTAGTTTACATTGTACGTTCGCAAAAGGTTAGGAAGCATAAAACCGTATAAATAACTTGATAAACAGGGGGAAATTCCATAGACGTAGACCATCATGTTCTTAAAACGTTTCACAAAGAAAACTTAGTTTAGCCTAAAAAAAACATCGACCGTATGTACAGTCGGTTTCCACAATTTCTTTATCACGTCCCCCACTTTTTTCGTATTCCAATACTGACATATAATGAGAATAATATAACAATCAAAACAAAACAAACCTATTTTGTTGCTTGTGGAAAGTAAGGTAAGCAAATTTGATAAAGTTTATAGCTAAATGAAGCGTTTGACGAATTTGCTTGGAGCGCGACGTTTCGTGACCCTTGGCTAAGCCTATTTCTAGAAGTCGAAGAGCGATAATCCCTAGGTCACTGTAGCATAATATGCTTCTCTAGTAAAATAAAGATATTGATACGGTATGGTTTATTGTCACCCGCTCCTACTACCAATTTTGTGATGAAAACTGGTAGATATTTAAAATTTGTAGCTAAATTAATTGTGTTTAAATTCTGTAATCATGTAACCCGTAATATCAATTGTTTTAGTGTTTATGGCCTTAAATGGCAACATTGTTTTTCGATACCCGATGTTATTTTTGTTTCTTTCTTCATTGCTCTTTGGGACACGAGCCGAACACACCGTGTGTGGGGGACACTTCCCGGTCCTGGGACTTGCTCACAGAGACCTTTAGTTGTAAATTCACTTTTAGTTTTTTTTCTTTTGTGGTGTTTCGTCCGAGATGGAAGAACTGATATTTTTTTTCCATTTCGACGAAAATTAAAATTCATTTTGTTCCCGCGCGGATGTTAGCTTCAATTTTTTTTGTAACTTTTATAAAATCGTGTGAGCAAGCTAGGTATTAAAATAGTTATTGTGTATAGTATTAATTCAAAATATTGTATGTAATTAACTTCGGTGATTGTAAATTCCTGAATAAACGTTTTCGTAATACTCGAGCGATGATTTCATTTGATTCTACCTACCTGTTTTACGTCGAGTTCATACCAACTGTATTGGTCTTAATGACTTTTATTAGTGGGGATTTATTCTCGGGGTTTAACATCGTGGACAATAGTAG
This sequence comes from Himalopsyche tibetana, assembly GCA_030503985.1. NCBI lineage: Eukaryota > Metazoa > Arthropoda > Insecta > Trichoptera > Rhyacophilidae > Himalopsyche > Himalopsyche tibetana. Next base: position 337,370 of record JAPJYX010000052.1, on the reverse strand, counting down.
AAATTTCTAACAATAAATGAAACTAGCTCTAAAATAAATTACAAGTAATGTCAATATTCAATGCAACAACAACAAAAATGCCGTCATTTTGAAACGCTTTGTTCAAAGTGTATGAATTCAGCGAACAAGTGTTTCTTCTATATAAGTATACGGTACTAATTTTCAATAAACTACTTAGTTAGAAAATAAAATGATAATCTTCAGTGCGATCAAAGTACATATGCTCAGCGTGCGTGCACTGGTAAAAAAAACTTTGAGAAACAGTGCTTCAGATTGCGTGACGCACATGGTGTATAATTTAAAGTGAATCTGCCGTAATTAGTTTGTTTCCTACGACCGAACCGAAAGTCTAAACATAACATGTCGACCGATTAGTGTCAAAGCTCACTTAACAGAATCGTCAACGATGTCAGAGTCGCTAATGCAGAATAGTAATTTCCCATTAACTCCATCGCCTCACGGCAGAAATAATTACTATCAACAAAACAGTTGTGTATTTAACACTAATGAGTAATCTAAAAGAATTGTGCAATATATATATATTTTACGAGTATTTTGTACAAACGTATTTAAATGCGAATTCGAGCCAACGATTTATACCAGAGGAGAAACCGGACAGCAAAGGTATCGGAGAGCCGTAATCATACAATATAATATATATATTGATTTTTAGGGTAAAAAAAAGTACGTTGATGTCTAAAGAGCTGCGATTTGCCGACCCTCACTTACACGGATAGCATAACAATAACAAGGTAAAGCACATGTTGTGAGCCAACGCCCGTTCCCAAAGAGTATGGCAGGTAAAGTTTAGGCCGATACAACTATTCAAATATATATTTTTTTAAATATGAATCACCCTAATGACCGCAACAAATAAGAAATTGAACATTGAAATAATTCAACTAGAATTAAATTCCTTTTTCTTATAAGAAATTGATCGTAATTGAGAATATAATATAGGAATTAGTTTCAAGGAACGACGTAGAGCAAGATTATTTTTTTAAATACATTAATACATTTATTAGCGACTTGTTTCATCCTGCCTTTTTTAATTTGTGCTTGATTTTAATTACATATTATGGAAATATTTTTTTTTATATCAAATATGCCAAATTATGCCGCTCATTTGTTGGATTGGCCCGCGCAGCCTTTGAATTTTTCGCACCGCTAACCTTTTGTCAAGTGGAGTATTAACGGCGAGACGAGGAGTGTTGAAAGCATCATGTTGATTGAAAATTCGCTTATTTCATAATAACAGAAAACAGCTGTTTAACAGAAGGGCGTACAGTTAAAAAATAAATAAACACATTTCCTTTCACGTTCATGACAATGTTAAATTTTTATGTCAGTGTGTTTTTACGAAGAGCGAATGTTTTTTTTTAATACAACTGAATCGAGTCAACATTGCTGAGCGAAACCTGCACTTTTAATATACGTACCCATGAACGATATTTACCAATAAACGTGACATAAATACGTTTAAATCCACGACCGAAATGCGATAAAAACATTGGGTAGAACTGCGAGCAGGCAAAATTTTCCCGTTCCCGCTGTCGTGTTGTAGGTACACTGCGCACTGTCTAGTCGGGCGATAAGAAAATGAGTTTTGTTTAATTAAGAAAATTTACAGCTGATAAAAGCCGAAAGAGGCTGGCAAATATTGTTTCTAATCTCGACGCAAAAATGGCGACGTGTCTGCTTTTTTAAACCCCGCCAGTTACCAACGCCGAGTGTGCAAGACATGCGGAGAAACAATTTCCGCAAATCTATAACTTTAGAATCTGTTCGGTGTTCGCTGTGAGCGAGATTATTGAGATTTTTTGACGAAAAGAATTCGAACATTTTTACCATAGACATTGCAATAATTTTCTTTTGGTTTGAGATGTAGCCAGATATAATAAATATATTATTGCTATCTAAGGTTCTGAGATTGTTCAAATCGTTATACTTTACCATTTATTTTGAACACGTAAAGTTTTTCAAGATAAATGACAGTTTATTGATTTTTGCTGACCATGTCCACTCCTAATAAAGATAACGTTGACTCTAAATATAGAGCGTAGCACAAGATGTTTTTCTGCGAAAACTGATTATTAATAATGCCTATAACATTTGAACCTCTCTTTTTCCAATAGTACAATAGACTAGTGGTGAGCTAATCGCTTTCTCGATTTCGCTAAGCTCCGTTTTAAAGATCACATAAGGGAGAGGAATTTTGGACATCACAGACATTTATGCTTCTGAGCAAAAATCCAAAAGTGAATTGAAAAGTAAATTTGTAGAACTGCCCGTGCTTAGATTTATATCCCGTGACCGCATTCGCCGAAGCCAGCGACGTTGAACTCTCATCTAGAACAGTGCTTCTCAACATGGAGTCCGCGAAAATTTCGACATTCATTGTGATAAAATATTAAATAAAAAAAAATCGGGGGTCCGCAGATTATTGTTTTCAGATTTAGAGGTCCGTGGCATGAAAAGGGTTGGGAAGCACCAGTATTTCCCAACCTGGGGTCCGCGGTACCTGAGGGGTCCGTAAAAATTTTCATCCATTCAACATTCTCAGTGATAAAATATGAACTTGTGAAATTAAAAAAATCGGCGATCCGCAGATTGTTTTCAGATTTAGATGTCCGAAGCATGAACAAGATTGGGAAGCACTGATCTAGCCACGATTTCTCAACTGGGGGCCACCACAGAGAAAAAGAAATTCAGCGGCCTTTCGAAAAGGGCAGTGACAAAAATAAGGACCCACATTTTTGGCTGTTCACATAAAAATCAAAGACATGTTTCCCTTTCGCATCGATGTATCCATCGGTAACAAAGGCTGGATTGATATTAAAAACTAGCTGTTGCCTACTACGAATATAATATGTGTAAACAATTTAAAAGGGCGAGGGGTGGAGTTCCAACAAATGTATGCTTAGTGAATTTGACGATTGACACGAGTTCACGCCGCGGGCACACAGACCGCGGAAACGGAACGGAAGCGGACCGGCACGATGCACAGGCGAATACAAACCGTATGGCGCGGTCCGCTTTCGTTCCGTTTCCGCGGACGCGTGTTCGCGGCGTCAACACGTTCAAAGTGCACTCGCCGATGGTGCCACAATTAATTTCCCAATGAAAACGTACTATCTCTCTTCAATTCAGCCCCAGAATGCTGCGAGCGGTGCGTCCACACACGACGGAAGGAAACCGAAATAGCTCGACAAATAAATACGTACATTTAGCGATCTTTATTATTATTCTCGGACGAGGAATTCCTTTCCACGAGACACTCAGTGGCGTGGCTTTGTCGACGCTTCAGTGAATCACAAACTAACGTATGTGATGATTTCATCCCTTCCTAACATTACTATTCCTAACCCCGAATCGGTTAACAACCAACTATGCCTTCCCTACCTCATAACCGATGCTCCCGGAGCGAAGATGATTGTTTAATTTTGTACCCATGTCCGCTTCCAATATGTAGCATATGGCCTCCTAATAGAGGTATCGTAACAGAAGATTTTCTACGAGACCTGTGTGTTACTCAACCTCAGAGTGGTAGGATTATAAGGCTAGCAGTGGTTAACTAACCGCTCTCGTTACGCCCAGTTATGAAAGGGTGGGAGTGGAGAGGGAAAGTAAGTCTACCGAGGAAGCCCCGACCAGTCTACTTTAATACGTACTCGTCTGAACTCATTCACGTCCACGCGGAGTCCGAATCAATACCGTTAAAAATTGTTAAAGCTCTTTTCCCAGTGGCAGGCTGGGTCCTACACTTCGTAGGAACAATTCCACGATTTCTCAGACCAGGAACATCAAGTTTTACATTCTCGTATGCAGTTTAAAAGATGGTTGTTGTGTACAACATATGTATGTGATGTGTAATAAGTTTGCAAAGTCCGTGCACACCACTGGTCTGTCTGTCCAACACATCTATAAAAAAAAGCTTTACTTTCTTATATAATGATAATAAACTACTCAACGATCGATTATCGATATGAAAACGAAGTGTATCAAAAGCCGATGTCATTTCGCAAGCGCCCGGAAGACTTTTTTTTAATCTTTCGGAACATCGGGGGGTTTGCCGCCACCAATGAGCCGCATTCTTTGTGTTGGCTATTATGTCTTCAAACCTCATTCGCCGATCGAGGACGGAATAATCTTCCGCTATGGAGTCCACGGAATCCAGACTACGCCTGGCAGCAAAATATCCCAGAGAACCTGGACTATTTTTGGATACTGTCTGTATAATACAGACGAATACAGAATGAAAAATTCACGCCCTCCCACCATTCCATGTGTTAAGGTTTAAAAGGCGGATACAACAATAAATAAAAAATATCAGATACGACGTCTAAAATCTCGGATATCATAGATAAATAATAATAAATATCTGCCTTCCATTTCTCTGCGTCCAATCTCATTCTATCTACTGGACACCTATCTTGGGGGGTCTCTCTAATACGCAGCTTGATTTTAATATTAGGTTTTTACGGTTGGCAAAGCATAAATGTAATAATTGCGACTTTATTCACTTGTGTTATATTCGATCTTTTATTGTCTGTTTGACCAATCAAAGGAGTGTGTTAAAATATTTCATTGTTAAACTGTAAAAATTTTAAGCAAACTCATGTTGTTAAACATATGATTTATCTCATTGTGAGTGGACATAATTTATCAGACATAAAAAAATGACAGATTAAAACGAAATTCCGTTAATTATTGGCGTCCGACTGATCGACAATAACAACAGTGAACATGGCTGCAATTATTTCATTTATTTTATACCAACGTAAAAACCAAATACAAAAAACATGTTAGTATTAGACACCCTCCAAATCTATTCAGAGATCTATAGATCTTAATAAATTTGGGAACAGCCCGCTCCGTCTGCCATGTGTAATGAATGAATTTTGTGTCTCTCGTAATAGTACTTACATATTACATAACACTATTTTTTTTCACATACATACTATTAGAGTTCATTTCATTATTTTACACATCATTAAAATCGTCAGTTTGGGTAAACTCGACCTCTAAAATATATTATAAATCAGTCGAGGGGGCGTTCCCGCGAAGGCGTGTTTCGTTCGATTTCCGCGCTTGCTTCAAAAAAAAATGTAGATACGGTCGCTGCGGTTAACGCGGCGGTATTGGGCATCTTTTCCTGAAAATAGGCGCGTCCCATTGTAACAATGCGACACCGTTCATATAAAATAAACTGATGGAGATTTTTTTATATAAACATATATATATTTTCGTCCCAGAAAGAGACACAAACACGCAGAGATGAATAATGTAACCGCTGCACGGTCGCGGTACAGGAAGTTGAAATATTAAAATCTGTCATAGAGCGCGCGCGCTGCGTGAAACTGAATTCTAAAAGCAGACTCTGGTGACCGACTTAAATCGCTCCCATTTTATCTACATAACGCGAATAGACTCGAAAATGAAACACGCCATGCTCGTTTCATATAAATAATGATAAATTTTAGATTGGATTCTCGAACGAGTCAATTTCAGGTTTACATAAGTAATGTTTATGTAATATTATTACTAGGGATTCTTTTCTACTCGTACACCGATTATTCCTGAATATTGATATTTAACATACACCCGATTCTCTTTTTTCACGGAGGATACGCGTTCCGAGGAACACTCGTGCAAAAAACAACCCTGTAAAAAAAGTTTTGTTGCCCATAGTAATAGATATATTTCTTTTACAACATAATAATGTTGTATTTGAATCGTTCAAATTATGTACATTCACACAGATTTTGTCACTAACGACCCGCGTTTCGCCTTTCGGCATCTTAAGACGTTCGGATGAACTTGAACTGACGCTTAGAAAATGAATGTTTCGTGTATATATAATATAAGAAATAAATGCATCACTGAGTTTAAAGTTATTGCTGGCGAAGAGGATAAGCCCTTGTGAATGCCCACAGATTTGAGTAGTGAGTAGTTTTAAAAATTATATTTATTTTGTTTGTCGGAAAATCTTAAATTATATAATAATGTTGCATGAAAAAAGTAAACATACATTTGTACTAATTCCACTTTAAAAAAAAAGATTCGCTCATCACGAGCATTGTCAACTGATGATTGAAACAGGTTCTGATCATTTTTTAACTGAAAGCGGAATTAGTACTAAAATAAACAATAAAATGCCTTTTCACCAAATATTGTCAGTGAATGTTGTATAATTGTTTTTTTTTTCATTTTAGCAGCATACTAATATTTCAGTAAGTAAAATATCGACTGTGGAAAGGAAAAAGGACGTAACCCACACATATATCAAATTTTACAGGAGCCGCTAAAAACGTGTTTTAATGATTTTGTGACATATGCAAATTACGAATTAAACACAACCTTGAAGTGCACGGATACTTCTAAACTGGTGTTTAATTGACGTAACCTAATATTAATTAAAGAAATTGTCTCGGAAAAACCTTTATTTCAGGTTTTTTTCTTGGCTTTAATTTTTTACAAGGTCATCTTTTTCAAACTTAAAAGCTAAATTTAGATACTAATTCGGCATTTTCAGCTTCCATCCTTTTGATAGAATGTGTGTCAAGTTGTATACATTGCGATTATCGAAAAAAAGCTGTTTTGGAAAATTGATCGTTACGTCCTTTTTCCTTTCCACAGTCGATATAAATGAAATAATTTCAATTAAATTGAGTACAAAACTACGTTTATTGATTTTTAACATTTTTGACACGAATAAGATAAGATATGATTTATTTTTATATTATTTGCTTTTATAAAGATATTTTCAACATTTTTAAACACCGTGTTTTTGTGTGTAGAAGTGTAAAAAAAATATCAAACACTGTCGAAATACGAAAGCACGATAGAGAAGACATTATATATTTATTCAGTATTGTGAAATATAAGCAAGAATAATCGTTTCGCGAAGATTCCTTGTACGGAATAATCACCGGACCGATTAAAAGCATAATTAATTCGCCGTTGGGCATTTTAAAACAACAACTTCATTCCGTAGTACCTAGTTGACAAATTTGTTTATGTAGACGCGTCGAGGAAAATTACAACGCCGAGTTTTTCCCGCAATCGGATACCGCGAGACTAGGGTCGGAAAATCAATCGTTACTCGACGTGGTCACGATTCAGTCTTCACAAAACAAATTGACTGTTCCAGAAACTATTGCAACACACGCGCGTGTACACAGATATTGCAATTATTTGAGGTATTCATATGGCACGTCTGATTTTGACCACTGTCAATACTTGGTGGAAAAGCATTTACATACAAAAAATAAACTACACATTTGTTATAATTCCCACTTTTATTCAATAAGAGTGTACGGACTTCTTCAAAACGAGAAATTTAAACACACAGGACAGTAAAAAAGAACAAAGATCTTCATTAGATCCAACACCGACGCGTCGAGACATTTTTAGCGATGAAAGAGATTTATCTCCAGTCCCTCATAAAAGTATCCGTATATAATCAAGTAGCGGTGAATAGTATTATTGTTTTCTTAATTAAAATACATATTATGAATACTAATTTATGTAATTTACTTATTCTGAACATGTTGTTCTTTTCTCAAATAACACTGTTTTTTTACATTCAGGGAAACAACTTCCAATTTGTGTATGAATTCAATCACTTTTTACACGGTTTACCTAATTATTTACTACTGAAATAATCCAATTCAATGATATACATATTTTACATTTTTAGATTCTTGTATAACGAGAAAAAGATCAAATTTGAAAGATATTATTTGAATTTAAAAAAAAACAACTATATATTAATAGCCGATAAGGTCCGTATGTCTGTCCGACCAGATTTCACACCTTCCAGTCTCCACTTTTTTGAATAAAATGAAATAAAATAAAGTAAAGTAAAGTAAAGTAAAATAAAATAAAATAAAATGCAACAAAAATCTCACTTGCTGGGCAACGGGCTTACAGCTAGTTATAATTAATTGAAATGTATTGAAAGGGACCATCACTAGTAGTATTTTCTTGTAACACTAATAATACCCTAGATCAGCGTTTCTCAACCGGGAGCCATGTGGCCCCCGGGGGGCCACAGAAGAAAATTTCAGTTTTGGGGAGCCACAGCAGACTTAAGGGGGGCCACGGCCACCCAAAATATAATGAACTAAAATTTATATTAAAATGAAATAGAATACAGTAGGACAATTATACATTACAACAGAAATAATGTATGTATTATACATACTTTTTCTATTATTTTCCAATGGTATTTAGGGATACCATAATAACTGCATCTAAAAGTAAGTGTCGACAATATTGTATTGACTATCTTGTCCACGGATTTCTTTCATCACCCCGTGACAATATGAAACTCATGTGCTTAATATGTTTTGCTTCGCTAATACTAATATCCATTTTATACAAAACACATAGAAGTGAAAGAAAAACCATTTGAATAATTTTAAAAGCTTTAAGAAGTTTCCACATCAAAGAAAATAGGACATATAGTATCCAGGCATTTCTTATATAAACACGAAACATTCATTTACTAAGTGTCAGTTCAAGTTCATCCGTGTACATGAACACCTGAAGATGCCAAAAGGCGAAACCCGGGTCGTTAGTGACAAAATCTGTGAGAATGTACATAATTTGAACGATTCAAATTTATTGAAATTCCACCAAGCACCTTCAGTCAAAATCTTAAATTTTTAAATAATAATTTGTGTACAAAATTTTGTGTTGTATTTTTTAAAAAATAAATGTATATTTTTTCATTTTTCCCGAGCCCCGAGAATTTAATTACTATGGATAGGGGGGCCACGGAAAAATTTGAGACTCAAAAGGGGGCCACGGGCTTAAAAAGGTTGAGAAACTATGCCCTAGATAACGTATTATTCATTCGAAATTAGCATACTATGTACGGCAATGGTTTCCAACCTTTATGTTACTGCGCCTCCCTTAAAGAAAAAATATCTTCGCGCCTCCCCATCCTTCGTTTCATAAAGACACGTTTTAAAGAGTAAATAAATATTTTTGACTGTTCGCACCTCCCAGGTTGTAAATCGCTGATGTACGGTATAATAAGGTCTAAAATAGCGTCCGTTGTCAAAATTTCTCGTTTGCGGGAAGCAAAATAGTCCATCCATTTGAGCGCACATATTTTGATGTACGTTTATCAGGAAAGTACCCAAAAAGGGTTGTGTAGTGGAAAATCAAGGACACATTAACCATGCAATGGGGGAAATAACTGGGCAGTGAGCACCTTGATTTATTCCCTTGATAATGAGTGTCAGTGGTGATACATTGGGCCTGAATAAAAAGCGCCATTGTAATGAGGAAAATATACCCCCATATATAGCGAGCAATCCCTTGGGTCAACAGAGTGATTCCTCGGCATGTAATTTGATCTGAGAAAAATTGCCGCCATACGCAAATGTCACGATGTTGCCTCTCCTAGTTTTGTTTCCATCTGCCTCTATTGTGTTTGTTTGCGAAAAGGGGAATTCGCAACGTACTGAAACGTTGAGAAATTGACAAAAACGTTATTCTACGATTTTTAGGCTCTCCCCGTCCAGATTGATAAGATAACAAACGTGGCGCGAAGAAAATAAATGTGAGGAAACAGTTATGTTGTGAGACGAAATAGTTTTAATGCGTTTTGAGTTATTAAAAAATCGGTTTTATGATAGAGGTGGGGTGAGTGTGCGAGCCCGAAATAACTAAGAAGACAAAATAACTTTAAATATGTAGGATTCTTTCACTGTTTTTGTATCTCAGCCTTTTGTTACCATGACAAATCTGAACCAAGTATCTTCACTATCTCACCCCCTCCCTTCGTTTTCTTGGATATGCATATTATGCGTAGCATATTGATTGCTTTCGTTTTGGTTACATTGATGGAAAACCTCGTATTATTTTATAAATGCATTCATCCTTGCATGAATTCTTAATACATACGTACATACATCAAAAGTACAAAATACGAGAGCGGTCTATCTTAAACTGCTCCTCGGCCGCCTAGTTGTCACCTTAATAAAAAAAAGATTATCCATGTCCGCTCCCAATGTGGAGCACACGGCCTCCTAATGGCGGTTTTTCTACGAGAACTGTTTGTTACTCGGTCTCTCAACCAATTATTTTCCTAAGAGCAGGAAGGATACAAGGATAAGGCATGGACAGGACTAGTGGTTAACTAGTCTCTCTTGCCAAGCCAAATAATTGAAAGATCGGAAGGGTGAGAGGGATTTTTTTAGACATCACAAACGCCCTTTACTTGAACAGAAATTGATCGAAAAATGCTGTTCGTACTGATGACTCGAAACCGTGAAATCATTCACGGGATACAACAACGCTAACTGCTGCGCCATATGATATAGACCTTATGAACATAGGCACGCGTGCTCGAGGTGGCACGTTTGAGAATTTGGATGGCACGAGAACGATTTCCAAGTTCAAAAAAGTTAATTGAAGATGCCGAAAGGCAAAACCCGGGTCGTTAGCGACAAAATCTGTGTGAATGTACATAATTTGAACGATTCAAATTTAATTTTTATATTTAAATTTCGATTAAATTTGCAAAAACCTCATTGATAAATAACTGATGTGTATTTTTATTGATTATGACTTTATTTTTAAGAAACTCTTTTGTAATTTTTAAGCATTTAAATAAAATTCAGAAAAGAAAAAAAAAAATTTAATACTTGGGCACGCCACAAAATTGAGAAGTAATATTTGAGAATTTTTGGCACGCGGACCCAAAAAGGTTCGCCATCCCTGTTATATAATATATACGGTATTATCCTCAATGCAGATCAAGTGGAGTAATAAAGTTTGAAAAAAAATCGAAATTTGTCATGGTGTTTTGGCCGTGGCGTCGCGCTAGGTCGGAGGACGAAGATCATCGACCGACGCTCCCCTGCCTGCTTGGAAACGAGAGCGCCAACCGAGCGACTGCACGCGGTATATCACGTGTGCACCCACCCGTCTAGTCAAAATAATGCCCGCGGTCAACTAACATCGCGCGGATTACTCGCAAGGAACAAGGATACGGCGATGAGCATGAGCGTTACAGACGACCGCACTGTTCTAGTGCAGCGGTCAGCAACCGGTGGTAGATTCTCTTCAAAAGTCTCACATTGTTCTCAACTAGGGCATCCAATCCCGGGATCCCGTCCAATTTTCTGATCCCGAAATCCCGGATGACCATGACGGATGATATGAAAAATTTTCACGCCAAGTGGTCAAACTTTTACACTAAACTTCATCAGCATAAGGTATGTTAAACTTTAAAAAAAAACCATTCGAATTTTGATTACCATTAGCGATTGATATATGTGAAAAAAAAACTGATATCTACATATATCCAAGCCAGTGGTCCCACCAGGTATGGTGGAGGAATCGGGGTCAATGATTTGGCGCACGCACACAGCCTCATCTGCATGGACACGGCATAGAACGCGCGAGCATGTGCGTCAAAGAAATGATGTTGCTATAATGTAATAGGCGCTTGGACCAAGGCACCCAACCAAAACCGTACACAAGCATAGTGACACACAACAAACGGCCAGTATAGGTACATGCAGGTATTGCGCGATGGCAAAATTATCACAACAAATGTAATACGAATTACATTAAAACATGACAATATATGAGTATATACACCCCTGTCTATATAAAGTCTTTTCTGCAAGAAAAGACACTTCTCTCAGTTGCTCAACGTCTTCTTCAATGAGAGTATTTATAGGATAGAAGAATAGGACAGAATTAGTTGGGAGTTAATCACTTTTGCCATCACATAGAACATATATGGGCAACTACCGGCCCGCCAAGCTATTTTGGCGAAGTAATAGATACACATATAATTCTTATGTAGATGAACTGAACGCACTTATAGAGCGATTTGATACCGAGGTTTGCCGACTTCCAAAACAAAGACTCCACATTCGCTATATTTGCTCGTCCGATGGATGCTGATGTAAATAATGTGCCAGCAAATTTACAATTGGATCTAATTGAGCTTCAGGGGGGATTTGGTGCTGAAATCAAAATTTAACACCATTGCTTAGACGGATTTTTATAAATTATGTTTAGTAGAAGAAAAATATACAAATTTACGCGCATTTGCAAGAAAAATCATTTGTCTTTTTGTCAGCACGCATACGTGTGAACAGTTTTTTTCGAGGATGAAAGAAACACACTAAATCAAAAATTCAAACGAGAATAACAGATGAAAATCTCGACATTTCTATGCGATTATAGTTAACCTCTTAACTGAGAAATTTAATTTTGCGTATCTTAAAGTGTTTATGTGCAGTGGGTAATTAAATCTATAGGATTACGGATTATTTCGTCACGCCCATAGTAAACACTTGATGAAACATTTCATAGTTCGCCATGTGCAGAACTTTGGTCAACAAAAGAGTGGAAAAATAAAATAATAAAAATCAGCGCTGAACGTGTAAATGTATTGTACATACATGTAATACACAAACAAAATAAACGGTAGATCGCCGCGCCCGCTAGAGGACAATATTTGAAATATCTTGACGGAATATTTCGTCATACCCGCTAGTTGCTTTTTTGGAATGACGAAATATTTCGTCATATCCGGTTAACAGGTCAAGCAATACCAACGCCAATATTGATAGTCTCGTAATTCAAGTACAAGATCAATCTTCACACTGAATTTTGTAATCAGTATATAATATTAATATAATGTCGTTATCGTCATATAAATAAAAAAATATAAAAGAGGTAACAACGTGTTTTATTTAATTTAATATTATTTTATTATGTTTAATAATTTGGTCCGGCCCTTGACTCGGAGACAGAATGATAATTTGGCCCCAGACCTAGGAAAGGTTGCTCATGCCTGACATAGAGCCATACCTTGGATCAGAAACCCATAGATCGTTAAAAAAATATTTCAAGAAACTGGCATTCGAACCTGTGAGTACATAAAAGGAAGGATGTTTGATCACTCGAAACCACAGGCAAGATTGTGTTCAGTGCAATGTAACCAGAAAATATGCAGGTTTTTCTTAAATGGTTCTGTCACTTCTTCGGTGGAAAAAAATAATAATTTATAAGCATTCAATCTTCGTATATAATCGGCAATCAGACTTCAGTTTCTTCTGATGGTACGACCGAAAAATGTATAAATTTGACAAAATCAAATAAAATTAAACGATAAAAATAATAAAACATTTTTAGTACTTTTTCCACATAAAATTTATTAGATCAGGACCGGTTTCGCTCATGATGAGCATTGTCATTTTAATGCATTGTCATGTAAATTTGATGAGCATTGTCATGTAAATTTTATGTGGAAAAAGTACTAAAAATGTTTTATTATTTTTATTATAATGCCATTCCACCAAGTATTGACAGTGAACACCTTAAAAGTGAAAAATTAAACGAAGTCAAAATGGTGCTTCGTTGCTTTACGTCGGGCATCGGTGCACCTTCACGTTCATATCGATTGAGGAAAGGAAAAAGGACGTAACCCACACATATCAAATTTTACAGGAGGCGCTAAAAACGTGTTTTGATGATTTTGTGACATATGCAAATTATGAATTATACACAACCTTGCAAGTGCACGGATATTTCCAAACTGGTGTTTAATTGACAAAACCTATTATTATAATTAGAGAAATTGTCTCGGAAAAACCTTTATTTCAGTGTTTTTTCGTGGTTTTAATTTTTTACAAGGTCATCTTTTTCAAACTGAAAAGCTAAATTTAGATACTTATTCGGCATTTTCAGCTTCCATTCTTTTGATAGAATGTGTGTCAAGTTGTATACATTGTGATTATCGAAATAAACTGTGTTGAAAAAGCTGTGTGTTACGTCCCTTTTCCTTTCCAAGTGTCGATATAAAAATAACATTACAAACTGCCCTTTTTTATTTTTTCTCGAACATTGATCGACTCCAAGGCTTGCGCGATAATTATCGCAAAGTGATCATTTATTGCTTCCTGAAAACGGGATATTGACTTATTTTTAGTAATAGTATGCATATTCAAAAAAACAAACATTTCCTCGTAGTATTTATTTATTAATAAAAATAACAGAAATGCTTACAAAACATTCACAATGGAACATTCTTTTTTTGCGGTGTAATCTAAATAGTTAGAATTAAGTGAATATTCGGTCGATTTTTTTGATTTATCTCGATTTTGAATTGTTAATTAGGTTGCCGTCATTTAGAGGTAATTTCAAGCTCTGCTCGGGGACAACATGATAAACTACATAAAAAAGGGACGAATTGTCACACTTCATATCGACCGTGGAAAGGAAAAAGGACGTAACCCACGCATCAAATTTCACAGGAGACACACAAAACGTTTTTTGCTGATTTTAGGCTAAAATCAAATTATGAAATACATACAAGCAACCCTGAAGTGCACGGTGACTGATAAAGATGATTTTTTAGGTCCCTTTTCCTGGTTGCAATTTCCACAGGCCTTTCTTTTTTCTTTAACTTTAAAAGCTAATTTTAGATACAAATTCGGAATTTTCAGCTTCCATCCTTTTGATAGACGTATATCAAGTTTGATGCATTGTGATTATCGAAAAATCTGTTTTGAAAAAACCGTGGTTCGCGTCCTTTTTCCTTTCCACAGTAGATATGGAAAAGTTTCACCGCCAAGAACAGAGACTATAAAATATTTCAATGTATCGCGATGTATTGAATCTACTAAAAGTTGCATCAACATTGACAGGTTGCAAAATATAACTTTTCAATTATGTATCACTATTTAAAGAAAACGTTAGTAATTTATAAAAAAAAACACCCGATATATTTTGTATTAAATATAGATTTCGAATTAGTCGCATCGTATTTCGATCCCAATTGTCCCGTATGTTTTGCAATACCGGCATTGATGTGTAATTATCCGGTTTTGGAAACCCTAATCGTAACAGTATGTAGTTAATCAAAATATATATAGATACAACTTTAGATATAAATCATTTTTAAAAACAATTTCAATGTCGTAATAAAATTATCAAAGACAGATATGATGATGTAAAAATTGACGTTGCCCTGAGATCTTCTTTACGATGATTCCAAGCAAATGTGATCATGCAATATGCCCTTTATTGTAGCCCATTTTCGAGACAGTGCACGGGCGTGCTTGCGTAGGTTAATTTCTGTACGAAAGAAGCTGTGTGTAATAATTCAAGTATCGAATAAAAAATATTTAAACATTGCTCTTTCATCGGTAATCTTATCGATTCAATACAATTTTGCGAAGAATAATTGTCGTCGATTTCTACACTCGTCACAAAATGAATATCATAATGTGCAACGTAAAAAAATGCAAGCGTTGCACTGCGGATTTTTAACGTTTGCCATTCGAACAAGTGCATAGTAAATTTATCGTTAATTTTACAGTCACGGACCGGAGCGTGACTGCCTAGGAATAATAAAAATTTACGATAATAATTATTGCTTGTAGATTAACGTACTTTGTGTACGTACATACATCATGGTTCACGTCATTTTGTCTGATAAATATAGTTAAATAATTACAATATGCCCACATCCCAAAAAAAAAACAACAATTAAATCACCTTTAGATTCTACGAAGATGACGTGGCAACTTCGTTAATATTAAAAGTATGTTGCTATTTTACAAACTAAGTAATTTCAATTGTAAGATGGTGAATTGGCATACAAAATTTTCTATTCAGGCACGTTTCGCTCGCCTACTTACGTTACCGCATGTGTCGTCTTCGTCGATTGATAAAGCCAAATAAATCAAGCAATCAGCAATACGCAGTTCGTAAAAAAGTCTTGATTTCGAACGCATTTTCAACATAACAGGGGGGAATTCCCCCCTAAAGATCGAGTGGCCTAGTGGTCGGAACATTGCCCCTAGCGATCAGGTGGGCCTGTGCTAAAGTCTCTGCAAGGTCAATCTAAATATTTCGTTTCAATTTAAAATTTGACACCTCGGAGTTGGGTGTATCTGAAGTCAGTTATCCTTGAGTTGAACTCGGATGACTTCTAAAAATTCTAATCGATTCCATCTTGTACGATTTTACAATTTCAAAATATTCGACGCATTAGTTGGATCATATTGGTCTTTTTTTTAATAAGATGGTACGCGACTGGTTTTTACTTAATTGCTCTAATACAAAAATTATTTTTAATTATTTTTTAAATTAATAAGCAACTTATGAAACAATGCAAATGAGGATTCGAGCGGCGGGCGAAATATTCATACTCCACGGCGGTGTTGGCCTTTCATCTCGAAAGAAGCGAAGCAATATTTAAAATGACACTCAAGTCATACTCGATTTGTAATTTTTTACATTTAAGAAAATCAATACTATTATGACCCCTACGTTAAATTGTTTTATTGGTAATATAACTAACAAAATCATTATTTTATAGAAGTAATAGCCTGACTTGCAGAAAGGTGCTATCGCTATATGCTCTGAAACAACAGAAAATGTGTGTGTAAGCGATGTGTTTTGAGAGTTTTTTTTCTCGTTTTAAAGCACACAGGGTAGTGTAAAATATAAAACAAGAAATAACTTTTACACACGCCGTTTACACGCCCTTAATTTGTTGGCAATATAGTGATACGATACGGTCCTTTGGCATGATTTGTACTTGCATTTCCTTATACGGTTGTTAGCAAAGCTTGATAGGTATAATGAGGAAGAGAGAAAGAATAAACACATCATTTTTTCGATTATTCAAGGTCAAATGGACAAAGTCGCCAATGTAAGCAAATATTAAGATTTTTGCAATCCGCGGGTCTCGCCGCGGATTATTGAGTGCAAAGACAAACCCACTGCTTTGTAAGTGAGTACGTGGGCGCACAGAGCCAAATAGAAATACCGTCTCTCGCTCGCGCGCGGTGCTCGACCGAATTTGCGGTCGAGTGCGGCGAGAGAGGGAAATGGAAACGCTTGCCGTTTTCCTCCTCCTCAACGGAGGCTCCCCATAATTTACAGGTACACCTAGCATAGGCTGTTCTAGCCCCTGAAGAAATTTCGCTGAATTCTATCGACGCAATTTCCAATTGCGATCGAACAAATGAATCCCGCGGCGACCTCGACCAGGGTCGTCAGGGACAAAATTCGTTTGAGAATTTTTGTTTTTACGACACTAGCCATGTCCTAGTATGCACTGCATAAACTAATATTAAAAGCATGTTCGCGGTTTGGACTCCACCAAGCCCTCACCTGCGCCAATTAAAATCGTGCGGAACCGGCGCCCGAGCCAAGCTTCGGCGCCGAATTTTTTTCGAGCCGTAAAGGACGATGGTCCGAAACGGTGTTGTAAATTAAATTGCAATCGGATAACAGGTTTATTAGTAATTCAATAAACTGTGATTTCCCCATACATTTTGGCGAGACGAAATTTCGAAACGCGTTCGGCGTGTAGCGTTTGCCGTTCGATACTAAAATAAGCCCCGCCCAGTCCGACCAATCGTAGCGGTTCGCGTGGTCATACGTGCGATTGCAGGCGGCCTCCCCTCCACCGCGGTCAATCAAAATTTCAATCTGATATGAAGCGCGAACACACGAAGGGAAGGTGGGAAATTTTAGTTTCATGGAAGCGAACGACTATCACGGACGTTCCTTCGAATTTTCAGCCAAATCCCTTCAGGAACATTCACCATAGAAAATATTTAGCATAAAATTGCACTTAAATCGATTTTAGGCTTTTATAAAAATCAGACTCGATTCAGTAATTACTTTTTCGCGGACGATGACATCTCCGCTTTGATTAACCGGTACACCTGACTCGCTCAGGTGGAAAATTTTTCTTCTTTTTCTCATAACTCGCTTCAGCAACGAGTTATGAGATCGCTTGTAAGAGCAATATTTCGCGGAAAACTGATTCTGACACGACAGTGATTTTTCTGATTTTCTATCTGTCATATTAAGATCACTAGAGACGATTTTCGCTCAGCGGAATCGTTGTTCTAGAAAAATCTCAGTTGCCGCCATCTTGAGATATTTCGGCAGAGCCACGGGAGGTCAGCATCTTAGCCAATCGGCGTGAGACGCAGATGCTGAGGTTAGCAGATTTGCTCGGGTCAACCGTTTTTTTTGACCCTGGCCGAGGACGCAGCTGGACCAAATCCTTTACAAAAAGGCAGGTCAGTTTTGCAAACGTTACCAAATCTTCACCGACTTCTACGCGTTACTCTGTTCCCGTGCTCTCTTCTGCCGATATTATCCGCCGCAACATCTTTAATAAAAAAACCAGCCAGAAATTCTCTCAGCTTGACCAAGTCATTCGAATAGTTGACATTGTGCAAAGCTGAGTCGAATTCTGTGCTACCTCCTTGTGTTATCGCTTGCCGCCAGCTGTTTTGTTTGCTGAAATTGTTCCTGATAAGCTGTCTCCGGTTCCTGAGAACTTCCAAAGGTTCGTCTACTATTATACGTTGCATAAATATGTCGCGGCCTATTGTTGCTGAGTCAATACTCTTTAACCTAAGGTCCGCGGCCAGAACTGTAGCTTCCTGCTCGATCTCGACAGTGAGAATCGAAATAAAGACGCGTGTAAAATCGCGGTCATATCTTTGCTCCTAGCCGCATTTTATTAAGTGTCGACAGGACCCCTTCATGTATTAAATGTTGTTTCTTCTAAACTCAGCCTAGTAAAATCGTGTGTCACTTCTTGTTCGAAATGGCAATAACAGCGGCCGGAGGAGAGTACGGGAACGCTAATTTTGATTTAAATTCATTGTCTTATTTTATTGTGTGTTGTACCCTGTCTAACTGTATATTGTAAATATTTTTGCGACCGACTTCGCGCGGAGGATGCTCTCCGTTCGGTCCAGTGTAACACTCAGCGGCGCTTGGTCTTCGGAAAAATCGTGAAATATATAATCGTAATTAATCTTGTTTTTTTGCAAACGCCGAAGCGTTTTCCGTTTGTTCTCAATTCGGTATCGGCCAACGGGAATACTAAAATATTGTACGATGGTTCAATGCATAATTTTTCTGCAACACCTAAACGTTTCACGTTTATTTCAAAGTCCGATTTTTTTTTATGTTTGTTTAAATATTTAATTATAATCGCAAAGTCCGATCTTTTTATGTTTGTTTCGATATTTAATTATATTTGCAAAGTCCGATTTTTTTTATGTTTGTTTAAATATTTAATTATATTTGCAAAGTCCGATTTTTTTGTTTGTCTCAATATTTAATTATATTGGCAAAGTGCGACTCTTTTTATGTTTGTTTCAATATTCAATTCTATCTGCAAGGTCTGAATTTTGTTTGTTGCAATATTTAACTATATTCGCAAGAGCTGAATTATTTTGTTTGTGTCAATATGTAATGATATTGTAAGGTCTGAGGTTTTGTTTGTTTCAATATTTAATTATATTGGCAAGGCCGGGATTTTAGTATCTTTGTTTCAATTCGGTGACGAGACCACGGGGATAACTAGAATTCGCAAAAACAATGCGATATTCACTGTTGTTTTGCAACGTCTCAATGAGTTTGAGTTTAGTAATCAACTACGAATTATTAGGCAAATTGGGCGCAGTACTCCGGCCGAGCGAAACTACGTGCGTTCGAGCCGCGATGCGTCGCGGGCCCCACGCATCAATAATTCGCTACACTGAGTTGCAATAGAAAAAGAAAGGTCCGTCACCTAATGATGATAATTGTAAATTCAATAATGTATGCCTATCTGAGGGCGAAGTATCTGAACAACAGAAATAGCAAACGACACCAAGCGACGCTGGGGACTTGTATAAAATTGTATGTTATTTTATGTTAGGTATTTTCTTGTGTTTCGAAATTGATTGTGTACTTTGTTTTTCCTGTGTCATTGATAATCGTCGATCACCGCCGTCATAACGGCAAATGTTAGTTATAAGGGTGAACTATGGGAGGTGTGATAATTCGAGTCATTTTTAAATATAAATGTCAGACATAATTTTTGTCACTTGTTAACATTGAAAGGTCGCGGGGTCAAGTCTGCGGGACACTTAGTCTCGAGACGTCAGGAAGAGCTGTCATCACGCCTTCCATAGATTCACGATGCAAGGTCGGCGGAGCTAAGTAACAAAGGATCAGACAGCCCCGAGGACTTGTGCGAAAAAGGGCCTCAGGTTTCGTCGGCCTCGCACTAGTTTAATTTTAGCTAGATCGACGTCGGAGGGTGTTTTTTGTATTGAATACTAGGGAGGCACTATCATTGCGGATTCACGGGAATCCGAGTGATACGGCGCGGTGGACGTATAATTCCGGGGGCAGATAGCCCGCCTAGACAAGCGCACTTGTCTGGGACTCATGTCTGTCGAAGTTTCGGCAGACACTCAATAGTAAAACCTAAAATCCAATTCGTCCAGTTGGATTACGTCACTCGATAGCGACGCCTTCAAGCGGTCTGACACCGTGCCTGGAGCCGACCTCGGACGGAGGTCTGGTCTCCGCCAATCCTCCCTAATACTCGAACAAATCGAAACACGTAGTGTAAGTAACTTCATAGGAGATTTAGCTAATGCGATTGACCAACGGGCGGTTGGACGGACTCGTATTCAGAGTGCCGTCGATAAAATGTGCTCCGGCCTAAACGGCTTGCGGTCACTGGAAGTGAACGCACACAGTAAGGGAGGACGGATATGGAAATCCTCCTTACGTACAGACCTCGGTTCCTTGCTGTGGGAGTCCCGAAAAAACGTTGCGAAGTCGTATTAGCAAATCCAATAAGAATTGAGTTAGAATCGTTAAACTAAGAAATCATAACTTTGTATATAAAATTTCACTGAATATTATAAATTGAATTAAATGTATGACACGACTTAGCGTACATACTGATTAATAATAAAACCAAACAATCATTAGTCACGAGGACTGTGACAGTGCTAGTTAAATATTAATTTTTTTTCTGCACCCCTAAAGTAGATATATGGTACGGCTTGACGTCCATATTAATTCATAAGATTTAGCGTAGGGATTAATTTTAAGCCGATCTGTACACGCGTAGTGAGTGTGCAGATCTTAACTTCAAAACAAGACTAAATAAAATTTGCCCACTACTAAATCAATAACTGTTATAAGAAACCGCCGAGTGCGAAATTAGTTGTAAGAAAAATGGTATGATGAATGTTGTTTTTTTTTCTCTCTTGTAAAAATATAAAATCATAGATGTCTCCCCGTAAGGGAACATAAATATTGTAATACTAGGGACCCTCAGTCCAGGCGAAGGACCTACTGAAAGGCCCGGTCTGCAAGTCGACTGTCATTCGGTACTAGGAGGCTCGGCTCGCGAGCTTCACGCCGAATGACAAATTTATTAACATGTATTTAGAGCGCACTCCTGTGTGGCTAGCCGAATTATCGAAATTTACTGTAAACCCTTTTTGATTATAAATAAACCGGTGGATTTCCACCTTTTACTGTTCACGAGCGTTGTTTAATTGAATTTGATTGTTCCCATATTTAATTCCTAAAAATTGTCACAGACTGACTGCGTCACACCAAACCGAGACGTTATGGGGAGAGACGGATTTCTCTGTCTCTCGTCTAACTGCTCGGGACTCAGTCGTGTCAATAGCAACTAATAAATCGCGTGTGAAGCCGACTGTATTATAATGTTTTAGAAGATGAACATAGTTGCAGAAAACGATTATCGCCGTATACGTTTCAGTTGACGATATATTTAGGTAGAATAAGTTGTTCCCTTAGCACAGCGGGGGGCAAACTTTTCGGATGGAGGGCCAAATTCAGGGATTCAAAATGAGCGGCGGGCCGCAAGTAGAATACCATTTTTTATATGTACATTATTTGTGATCGTGAAAAAAAAACAATCTAATGAGAGGAACTATTTTACGTCTTATAACATTTTTTTTAAATTTTGTAGTTGAAATTTCTAAAACTGCTCGTAAATAAATGTTCATCAGTGATGTTTGATCGTCAAGGGTTTTTATTGAAGTTCATGATTGAAAATGCTTGTTCATATATTACTATTATTATATTAATTTTCAATCTTTTTTTAAAAAGGCGTTAAAAGATAAAAACGTGAATCTTTTCCCAAAATATAATATTGCTCGCGGGCCGCATGCGGCCCGTGCCTGCCTTAGCATATATGAATAATCGAAACTAATATACCTGTAAGATCAAAGTGCCTCCCTCACCTCACCTCACACTCAACGAAGAGATGATCACCGATTCCTCACGACGCATGTCTTGACTGGTTATGCTTCATCGCACATGTACAGTATAGTATGTACATATATTAATGTAATAACATAATACGCATTGCAAAATATGTCGATATATTTAACGTCCAACGGTTCTCAAACATGCACGGCAGTTGAAAGAGAGTAAGTTATATCGAAAAACAGTTAATATTGCGATTTCGCTTTTACGCTGTGCCCAATCGGGCCGAAGAAGAAGGCGTGCGACAGCCAATTGGCTTTGTTGTCGGTGTGGTAATATCGACGGAGGAAATTGAAAGTAGAGTGTTTTAATCTTTGAAATACGCGTGGGTTTGAAAGACGCGAGATTTTTCATAATTTTCCAGTTCATTGTGTGCGACACGGAACGCAAAACATTTGAGAATAACATTTTTACATTGATCGGTGCAGCGAAGCAAAAAAAAAAAGCGACACGAAAGCGTAGAAATAAGTTTTCAAAAACGAACATTTGGCACAATCGTACGTTAAATACAGCACACAGCATCAGTTCGAGGATAAAATACACCACTGACACCCATGGCCTCGAAAGTTCTATCGTAAAACCAACAATTCATTTTGAACATGCCAAGACTTGGACCCGGAACCTTACTGATAGGCTACAGGTGACGTATATATTTATATAATACCAGCCGGTTCCCGGCAAGCGTTGCAATGTCACTCAAAGAAAGACAGTTTTCGTGTTTTAATAGTGTTTATTGAAGTGCATGTCTGTTTGACGTTTGCTGCCGATTGCATATGGTACGACACACGTGCCACCTAGGGTATCCAATCTCGAAGCCTTTTTCCAATCCCGGGATTTCGGGATTGATTTATTTTGAATCCCGGGATTGAGATTTTCTCACCGAGGAATTTGAAATCTTCAATTTGCTATACTTTTTCCCGGAATCTCACGGAAACTCGTTTTTTTTTTTTAGCTCGCCGAGGAATTTGAAATCTCCGATTTGCCAATTTCGTGTAAATTTCGAGAATTTGCTCAAAATTTCTCAATCCCGAAATCCCGGGATCGCGCCCACCTCAATCCCGGAATTTCGGGATCAGAAAATTGAACGGGATACCGGGATTGGATGCCCTAGTGCCACCTACTGTAATTTAATTGTACTACGCCTATAACCTTCGCGAAAGTTGCATGAATGGTATGGCAGGCATACAAACACTGAATTTTACATATAAACTTAATGTAAGCTAATTTTAGCGAGCAAGTGCAAGCAAAAAGTTTGTCAAAGTTTAATTGCAATCGGATGAGCGATGTGGCAACGCATAAAATACGAATAAACAATCACACCTAAATAATGCACGGAACACATTTGAACGGAATGTCAACACGATTTGACATATTCTATTTTTAAAATTTTCATACAAACACTCGAACGTCATATTTGAATTGTCTGAATGGTGTTTGAGCGTCAGTCGACGGTTGACAGTTGAATTGCATGAACGGTAGAAATACAAAAATTGATTTTTATATACAAGATCCACTGTAAGTTAATTTCAAAATGCCTATAACCTTCCCGGAAGTGCAAACAAAAAGTTTGTCAAAGTTTTATTGCAATCGGATCAGCGGTTTGGCAACCCCATAGAGTACGAACGAACAAACAAACATTCATTTGTATATATTAGAATTAGAAGATTACTAGAATTGGTAAACTCACAGAAGAAGAGCGGTGCGAGAAACGAATGAATTCACCACGCTCTCTTTACGCGAGTAAGCGCACACCTGATAAGATCTCAGATAACGTAGTTATAATGCAATTTCTTGAGTCAAATAGTCCATGGAGTAGGATTTTTCATTTGCATATTTTAACAGCAATTTTTTTTAAACTCGAAATAATAAGGAGCTAATCGCTCGGAGGTGAGTGAGCACCTTTCAGAAGGGAATGGTTCGATTCAGTCGCAGATTACACCACAATCTTAGGGGTTCAAAAAAGAAAATATTATATTCAATCCATATATACCTAAGTACCCTTTTCAGACTGTATGATGACGTCACATGTATTAACTATAAAACAAAGCATCAATACTCACAAGTTGTCACGAAACGGGGAAGGATTGCCGTATCACACTGATTGATACATATGTGCGATGTAAAATCCATATACCTATTCAATCATGAACGCTATCTGTCAGTGGCATAACTTGCATATGCAAACTACGCAAACAAAGTCTCGTATTTTTAGACTATGTATCTTCATAGAAAGCGATCTTAAATATACTACTTAGTAAATTAACAGCGATAATAGAAAATGTCGATGTTTGCTGCGAAGCCCCTTGGGACTAGGGCCTGCAATAACGGACGAATATATCGACCCATGTTCGACAAAAGATCTTAAGCGACACAATTATATAAATTGCGTTTTAAACCAATATTTTTTTTTTCAATATCGCCTAGGGTATGGATGGCGAACCTTTTTGGGTCCGCGTGCCAACAATCTTCAAATATTTTTTCTCGATTGTGTGGCGTGCCCAAACAGTAGTGTTTTTTTTAAACAAACATCGTTTATCTTGGAAACATTTGAAAATGAATAATTCACGGACTATTTAATCAAAATCTTAATTTTGGAAACTGGAAATAGTTCGCGTGCCATCCAATTTCTCAAACGTGCCACCTCGGGCACGCGTGCAATAGGTTTACTATCCCTGGCCTAGGGCGTCGGTGTCAAAATTTTTAGAACGTTATCTCATTCGCATGTGCATTTTATCGTTTTGACTTGTTATAGTTTGTCCCACGAGGACCCCGCTTGAGAAACGCTGATCCAGAGAATTAAAAGCAGTCGGTATGATATCAGGATAGGCATTGAATTACTATTTACTAACCGCATTTATGGAATTGCTTTATCGAACGTAACACGAGTGATTTTTTAAAAAAACCTATAGAATTTATAAATTGTCGGTTACTATTTTCTACCTATTATGGGTCGATATCAATATCGGTATTACGAACTTGTTTACAGATACGATTTATTAATTGGGATGCAATATCGGGCGACTAAATTATTTACATGTGATTTTCATAAATAACTTTCTTAAAATTAATAATACATCATTGAAAGGCTGATTAACACTGGAGCCTGTCAACATTGATAAGACTCTTAGCTAATTTAAAATATTTCATTCGATCAAACACAATTTTATTCAAAATTCTATTTTGGTTCATTTTTAATACCGATATTTCGGTTTAAAAAATATACAGTGAATACCGGGATCCCGGTTTCGACAATACCGATATTGTGACAACCCTTGACTTGTGACCTCGGGTCAGATATTTCGGAATATATATTGATTTGTGATGTCATGCTTTTGGTGTGACCAGGACCTGTTTGAAGAATTTCCGAAAACCCTTCAACCAAGCTAGTGAAATATACAACTTGCCTAGATTTTTCACTGCAACAAGAATTAATAAACTTAAACTACGTAAAAATATTCGAAATGCCACAAAAATATGCAACTTTCTAGGAAATTTAAGACGATCCCTTTGACCAATGAAAGACAAAACCAAAGATCGATGCGAATTACAAAACATTCATCACCATACTTCAAATTTGTTGAATGGTTTGTTTTTCAAAAAACTCCATTTAACATAATTATAATGGAGACTAATAATACACTGATATAAAATGTCGTGTACATTATCGGTTTCCGTTAATGGTAATTTAAAAATATTCTACATAACTGTATATTAATAGTATGTATACATATTATTTATGTTACTACTGGTTTAATCATGTAATTTTATCAGCTCAATATGACACAATAAAATAAATAAATTCGTAAAACCATAAACTATATACATTCAGTGGCATAATATAAAAAAATAATTCAGAATTGTCTCTGCCTACGTTATTTGTCTACCTACCAATCTAACAATGAATAAAAATATCACCTACAATACCATAGTATTTTTATTATAACGGGAATCAATAAAGTGCAAGACTTGAATATTACAATTACAAATCAATGAGAAGAAGACAAAACATATTATCGATAATCCTATTTTAAAACATATTTTATCCTTTAAATTAATGCCATAGCAACAGGGTTACAGCACATTGTTTATATCAATATATCTACAGTTAAGTCAATATTTTCACAGAAATAAAATTGAAATAATTCAATGGACGTTTTGTGTCGAGTTACTTCTCCCAGTCATTCCAACTGATATTGAATCTTGCTGAATAAAGACAACAAAGCAAAGTCAGCTGTTAGGAAATAGCATGTGAAGCTGCGAAGCTATATACCTTCATGAAATCACGAAATTATGTTTAATATAGTTCCAATCACTTACCGAGAATTTCAGATCGCTCACAATCTATAAAAACTTGGCGAAATCATATTTATTATTAGTATTCGATAACGTAAACACGATGTATTCGTTCAAAATGGCACTGAAAAATCACGGGCGAAGCAGCCACAGCGAATGCCAAAATGGCAGCTGATATTTTTGACGTGCGTAGGACAAAACAATAATCAGCTGAACGCAGCGATTCTATAAAACTCACTTGTAAACGGATGGGGAACAATCTCGAAGTATCAATTCATCACATTTTAAAAAAACGTGTTATTATTCGACAATTCAGTCAGTCGCGCAGAAAAGAAAGACTGCCTTCTGGAATAAACTGGAGAACAAAAAAAAAACAAAAGCGAATTGAACATTATAAACCGTGTACAGATGTTTACATTAATGCTACCTACGTGTCCATTTGCAAATTATATTAATCAGCGCATATAAAATCTAAAAACTAGCGACGATTGGATAAATTACAGATTTTTCATGCTGTACGACGATATTCGATACGTAATACAAAACAGGCTCAACAGCCATCATGGACGGCTGGTAGTCGAGCAATTATACTTGCTACATATGTTCAGAGTACAAATATTATTATCAAAAAGCCTACAAAAGAATTAATTAGACACACTGAGCTATATTTAAACAAACAATTGAAATACATTCGAATTAAGTAGATAACTTGAACGCGTGAATTCTCGATGATGTAAGTCTGGAATGACAATGAAATGAGACTATACACATCTACAAATAAAAATGAGTTATTATCGTAACTTATAAACCACGAAAATATAATACACTACATGAAATAATCTTCACAATTTGATAATCAATAATAAGCGACATGTGGCAAGGTATAAAAATTAAAATATCAAAACCAATAATGGGTACCAGAGATATCGCAGACATGAAGTCACAATCCAGAACTTTAATCACTGATAATGGTTACGCGTGCGGTCACAGAACTATTGATTTATTAGAATTTGATTCGTTATCAAGGGTTTTAACAGAATTGAATATCACAAAACTAAAATTTAGTCTATAATTCTTCACTACTAATATTGTAAATAATTCTGGACAATTATTTTGATAACATCCTTCTACTCCAAGAGGACAACACAGACATAGACTAGTAGCACGCAAACAGGATGACCAACAGCTATATGTTTTGTCTATGGCTTCATGTCATAGACAATAAGAGGTTTCCATCACGATATGCTATAATAATTTTTGTAATATTCTAAAAAAATGATTATAAACTGAAGTTATTTATAAAATGTTTCTGTTTATCGCATATATTGGAGTTGACTATTTTAGAATTTATAAACGTTGATCAATATTGATTTTCTCAATAATATTGTTTATGGTAATTACTAAATTCCGCGGGAGTTTTTAAATTAGACACATTTAGCGAATTACAGAAAAATATATAAACATTCTAGAAACAAAATGACCAATTTAATTCTTAAATTTTCTTCATCGGCAACAAATAATTTTGATTTTGATGGAAAAATGTAAATGTAAATTTATAAAAAGACACTACATTTCTCAAAAGTATGTTATTTTAATGGAAAATTATTGAGTTTTACAAAAACAAATACTGTTGTATATACATAGAATGGTTAGTGTGAATGTTAGTTAAAATTATTAAGTAAAGTTTAAGTAAGTACACTTTATATCCGGTTTACTTTTATTTAAACTTTTTGTCAAATAGAAAAATCGAAGGTTGTTGATTACTGTATAATTGCTGATCTTTTGATATCATTTTATTAATAATCTCTAAGGATGATGGATGATTGTCATTCATGGGTTCGTCGCCATGTTTGTAATACACACTGCCATCAAACATATCTTCAATGATATCGTTTGCAGGCGATGACAATTTCAAATCCCGTAGTTTGTCTGACGGAGACGGCAAATTTTCAGTGTCAATGTGCTGAGGTGATATCATTGAATAGAGATCGCTCATATTATTATCACTGGAATAACTGTCAGGATTGGGCAGGTCCATTTTCATAATAGACTCGTGAACTATTTCATCGATTATGTTTTTCTCATCAACGTTACTGTGACATTTATCCAAATTTTGGTTATACATCGCTGACCTCGTTGCCGTTTCCATAAACTCTTTACTGCCAATTTTGTTTGCAGGTAAATTATGCTGATGCATAATCGCATGCGAGAAACAATCGCCATCTTTATGTCTTATATTATTAGAGAACACTTCATCGAGTGTTTTTTCGATTTCATTGCTTGTTACAACCTCCTGCTCGTAGCATTTTACTGCTGTTTCGTTTGTTTTGTTGTCATAATAAAATTTATTTATTTCATTTATGGTTTCTGTTTTGTTTTTGATAAGCTTCTGCACTAAATCGCCAGACTGGCGGACAACCATTCCTGGGGGCTGAGCGGTACATTTATGCGTTCGCTGTGAAACCTGAAACACAAAAATATAATGGAGATTGAACAAAGGAAGAAGAATAGTTTGATTAATAAATGAACGCATGACGATTGCTTGCGAGCTTTATTGTTATTTCACCAACACTATACAAATAAACAAGGATTCATTATTATTTTCTGTGATAATTAAAAGTTATGATCTAACAAAAAAATTATGTCAAAATGGATTTTTTATGTTGGTTACTTATTTATGTAAAATTTACTAATGACAATGTATGTTTAAAAAAAATGATGCAATAGTCGTGTTATATAACATGTCATAAGCATTGGCGTAACTAGAAAATCTGGGCTCATATGCAAATGTTATCAAAGAGCACCTTTTGTTACAAAAATAGAATTTTTGCCAAGAAAAGGACAACTTTGAGTGATAAATTCCCAGCTGTCAACCAATGTGATTCATTAGCCTAAATAATAACAATATAATACGTATTTTACCTTGTAACGGAAGCTTTTGTCGCATGCTGTGCATTTGTATGGCATGACTCCGGTATGAATTCGTCGATGGACCAAGTATGACACCCTCTGTCGAAAGCATTTTCCTAAAAAAGACAATCAAGATTGCTTATTTTCGTTTTCCATGTCTACAACGTAAATATAACCTAATAATTGATGTTTTTCAATGAACCGACGATAACATTAAATATGGATGATGATTGACTTCATCATTTTTAATGTTAAAATAATTATTTTCCAATATTAAGCTTCGTGAATATTTTTAAAGTAAAACATGATAAAATTTAACGTCAAAATGAGCTTTAAATAATATACAGCATTGATTAGTAAAAATCAACGTTCATTGCGAGAATTTTTTAACAACTTTTTGTCAAAAATAAATAAATATATATATATATAGCGCTAAGACGGCCAAGAGATATTTGAAGTGGAGAAATGGTCACAAGTCGAATAAGCCAAGAATGGCGTAACTCTTTTCATAACTAACTTCTTGTACCTAAACTTTCTTGTTTTGGAAAATTATTAAGTTTAATTCTTTTGTTGAGTTGAACATTTTGTTTATTGACTCAAAGATAATTCTTGCTTACTTGTGATGTCGACTAAAGGTGCTCGAACTTCAATATTAAATTGTAATTTCTCAAAAAAAAGAAGCACTAACACTCAACAGACTTGAGAAATATGACATATTCTTACCGCAGGATTCGCAAGAAAATGGCTTTTCTCCAGTGTGGATTCTCTGGTGGTTGTGGAGGGTTGATAACTCTTTGAATGACCTCCCACACTGGCCACAAGCATGTGGCTTATCGTCGTTGTGATACAAAAGATGTTTGTGATAAGACTGCTGGAATGTAAATGTCTTACTGCACTGGTTGCAGGAATATGGCATTTCGCCTGAAACAATGAGACGCAGGTTAAGGAAACGGGATATAAGTGATTGAAACAGTCAGTGGACAAAATAGCACTTCACTCATCATCCAAAAAACATGGATTGATTATTCATGCGACTGGTCTATCAGTTTTTATTCTTATTGGAGAGCTTAAATGAAATTTATTAAAAGATTGTTATCTTAAAAGTTAAACTCAATTTTCGACTATTATTTTACGACGCGATTTTCAAATAAAATACCGTTATTGCTAAGAGAGATAACTGATACAAAATACGTCAGTGTTTTGGCAAAATTTGGTAGGTAACAGATTGATAGTTCTGGGTAAACAGCGAATGAAAAATTCAGCTTTTATCATAAATATTTTAGCATCCAAATTTTATGTTACATAAAATAGAATCTGACAGAAATAATGTAAATAATTGATAGGCAAGGACATGTACCCACTTTTAAATCTGCATTAATAATAATTTCATATAAAAATAAATGCTTTTTTTGCTAACTGGTGTAATTAATGCACCGAGTTATTCGAAACAAAGAATTTATATCAAAGAATCTCTTTGCATACGTAACTCAGTTTTTTTACCCACCAACTTCTGCTAAATAGATGACGAAATACAATAAAACCTCGATACAACTCGGTCTAAATTCATTTTTTTTTACAGTAAATAAAATGATCTTTGTAATAAGGCTGTCAAACAGTAAGTAGCAGGCCTTTTTTTTTTAAAAGTATGAATGATTAATTAAATATTTGTTTACCCGTATGTAACCTTTTGTGTTTCTTCAAAAAATACTTGGTGGTAAAAAGTTTTTTGCAAATATCACATTCCCATTGTTTATTGCTAAGACTATTTTGGATTTCAGATTCGCCGTGCGTTGGAGATTGTTTGCAATTAATATGATTACCATTTGGCAATCGGTCCACATTTGTGTTACTCGACAATTCTTCGTTAATGTTCTTGTTCATATTAATTTCTGCTGTCGATATATTGTTTCTATCAATAACATTTTGGTTAGTATCTTGTTTTGGTAATATTGACGGAACAATTCCGAAATGGACCATTCTTAAATGCACCATTAGAGAACCGCGCATTTTGAATTCTTTCGAACAAAGATGGCAAGGGTATTTCGTTATTTCTTTCGGATAATCCGGCCCTTGAAGATTGTGTATAAGTTTCTTATGCATTTCTAAAATATTTCTTCCTAAAAAGTAAAATCCACAAATATCACACTTTTCTGAGAGTGTCTCGACGTCGTTTACAAAATTATTACCGTCTCCCGAATTGGTTCGGTTGCAAATTGCGTTGATATTTTCGTTAGATATATTTTCCGGTATTCCAATAAATGGCAATGCACTCATATTATAAATCGGCAATTTTACTGAAACGTCGAGAGATTTATTCAATTTGGCTGACGATTCATTCTTCGTTTTCGATTTGACGTTTTTACTTGGCCGCCTGGCCAAGTTGACAACACCATTTGAAGGTTCCATATTTAAAATATTCATTTTTGAATCCGAATCCCCGTGAATTTCGCAGTCATTTTTAATATTTCCGTTTATTTTGTTGTCTATCGAATCTATCTCTCTGTGACTGAACAAGTGGATTGTAAATTTATCCAACCCCATCAAAACATCATTGCAAATGGGGCAGGTCAAGTTCTCTGTTGCAGCTTTTATCAGTCCGATTCTTAACTTTTCTAAATTACTAAAGTGAGGTTGACAACACAGAGGGCAGGGAAGTAACGAAGCGCACATTTTCACGAAAATAATCAACAAGCTCGACTACGCAATTAAACTTCAAGTATCGCTTGATATTCCAAATATATTTTCAAACTGCGAAAGGTTACTAAATAGCACTTTACAGATTTAATATTGTGCACGCACATAGAGCGAACATGTTTGCACTTAGTATTGTGAATTATAAAAATCTCGTGAGTTCGCCATGAGATTTAAAGACTTTCATAAATACTCAAACATTGAAAGGTCCCAAAATAGATTCTCTAAAATAAACGAAGTATACCATCTTGGCAATGTTTGAATCTCGAATCCCGCGCGAGTTTCAAGGCAGTATAAAATTCTTATTTAAAATTGTTTCGTAAAATTTTATTTCAAATCTTTGAATGCATTTTAAGTAGATTTTTAATATCAACTAAGGATATTTTAATTGTAATTTAAATGAAGATGTTGTTGAGACAGAATACCACTAGTGCCTTTTACAGAAATTGCGAGGTGCAAACGTCTAATATTGAATTAATCCAACATTGGAGAATGTTAATTACTGGGTTTTAATCAACATGATTTGTATGTTTCTTTAAAAAAATGAAACGAAATTTATTCTTGTATAAGACTGGAAATAAAATTCATGCAGACTTAAAAACTAAGGCTTCTCTTCTAGTATTATAAATCTCACCGTAGTTTTTCTTTCAAACCTTCACTCTCTAATATAGTATATTCTCTAGCAATACCCATAGTTTTAATAAAAACGTAAATCATTATTTGAACTGAATTCACACTTTTTTTTTTTAAAGATTAGGGCCGATTTCACTGAGCATAATCAACTGATAACGCATGTGATGATAGGGCTCATTATTAGTTGATAATGCTCGTTATGAGGAAAACCGGTCCTGGTTTTTAAAATACAAAATGTGGCATTAGGACAAAAAAGTGTTTAACTGTTTTATATAATGCATTTCCACCAAGATCGACAGTGGACACATTAAAAGTGACCAAAAATATTCGTTGAACACCTCAAAAGAAGTTGTTTTATAAAAACTAACTGTAAGGCAGTCGCTCAACTCTTCCCTCGGAAGTTAAGTAGATACACTTTAGAAATCGGATATGACATAAATTGAGGAATAAAAATATTAATGATATTTAGTCCTTCAAAAAAAGAATCATCCTCGAAGATTTGAACCTTACAAAACTTAAATTAGGGTTGTACAAAATATAAATTGTCATTTGTTTAACCATGAAAAACCGTATTTTGTATGCTGTTAAAAAATAAAAATAGTAGGAAAGTAAAAATAAAACCAAATGAGAGATAAATATGTAAATTCAATAGCTTACCATTTAATTTCGTTCAACGCGCTATACATATATATAAATTTCTTTGGACAAATAAGTAAAATAATATATCACGTCTAAAATGGCCACTGTCGAATCTTGAGGGTAAGTTATAATTTACAACTACATTTAAGTATATAATTCTGTAATAATTACCTACATGAATTAAAGTTTTTAAATCTTTCTATTTATGTTTGATCATATAGCCTATACATATGGTAACACCAGGTAACACCGTTGCCATGGTAATAACAGAACTATTTAAGTCCAATGGTTACCATGGGCTTCCCGGTTATTTACCTTTTTTATAATTGGACAATAAACTGACCTGTGAATTTTTCTAGAATATCGACTGCTTAGAAATTTGTGATTGTATATTGGTGCTCAAAGATTGTAATTAATTTTCAATCAATTGATATAAAACACTAGAATTCGACATTAACTTTTTGTTTCTCTTAAATTTGAACTGTCAAAATATGTCTAGTTCTACTTCTACAGTAATGTTATTCATGAACACTTTGAGTTCAAAATCAAAATATAGGATTTGAAAACATTGTAGTCTTATTTCGGACGTAACATAAAGTTACCCAACATGTCTTTCTTGAATGACATATTGGAAAGCATCGGCTGGAGTGATAAAACTTATTTACCAATAGGAAATGAAGAAAATAAAGCATTGGAAATATTACTAAATGCACGGTATGTGATAAATTTTGCGGCATTAGGTAAACTTTCTACCTGGAAATTTATATAATGACGCAAAAAACTATGCAATTTAATTGTTTCAGAATTAAGGAGTTGGAAAAACTTAGATTAGAGACATCCGCTCACGATACTAAACAGAAGGAACTCACTCATCACAAGAAAAATCTACAATGGGAGCACCAGGAGAATATGGTAACATGATTTCGGGAAGTAATTACTTTATTTAAAGCGCTGCTCCCAATTCAGAGCAGAGAGACTACCGATGCATTATGTTGAAAGTAGCTATATTACGAAGAACAGAACCTTCCATTTATAAGAAAGAGTAATGGTAGCAGGGTAGGATAGGAGGCCATTGACCAGCACAGACAATTTCATAGACAATTGGTCCAAATATAAATTTGGATTGACGTCTTACATTTGGTTTACTGACAGTCAATATATTATAACAATCATATAGGTGTAGTAAATAGGTAAACCGTTGAAAACACATTATAGATATGATAGCAGTACCAGAATTACTATGATATTTTCCTTAGCTGGAGTGTCTTAGGAGCAACAGTCAAAAATTTGGTGGAATATACTTTTTTGTACTATACTAAACATTATTATATCTTAATTATTATTTTTCGATGCACGATAAATAGCATACTATACACATAACGGAGAATTTTCGATTAACGATAAGTAAATAAATGAGCCGCCTGCGTGGTCGAGTGATCAATGCTGTTGGTTTCGGTAACGGAGGTCATGGGTTGGAATCCCAGTACAGACAGTTCTATAAATTGATTTTTCAATTAATTTATAAATTTGTGTTCGAAGACATGCTTGTATGTGATGTCTCTAATTCCCCCCCTCTCACCCATCCTATTGTAGTGATAAGCTAACCACATCTTGTGTCCTAGCCCTATTCTTCTATTCATACTCTTTTTGGAAATGAGAGGTTAAAGAACTGAGTAACAAGCAGTTTTCGTAGAAAAACTTTCCTTGAGATAAACTTCATTTGGAGTCCATATGCTCCGTAATAAAAGCGGAAATGGTAAAAAAAAAAATGAAGTCATTGATGTTTCAAAATCTTTTCATCAAAAGAAGTTCTAAATCTTTTGGATGAATCAATATAAATTTTCTGATGATTGCAATCATTTCTACGGGACAAAACTAGTATAAATAACTCTTTCACCAAACACAGCTAGGCAATCACAAAGAATATGCTCTGAATCTTGATTTCTATCACCTTAAAGACAATTTTGGTCTGGCTTAAATTTAAACTCCTATAACTTAGCATTAAACAAGACATGTTCCGTTATAAATAGAGAGGTCCGATTGAATAGAACCAGCTTGTATTCTGAAGGAAAAGAATATCTGCTAAAAAAGATACGTAGTTCTAATTCGAATAAGCATTGATCACCGTGTTTGGCATTCACTTACTTTAATTCTAACAGGTGAAGAGTTGGTAAAATAAACTAACATATTATGACATTGCTTAACTATTTAAGCTTCTACTGGCTGCGTACAAGGAGCAGATGGATAATGAAGAACACTTGAGCAAGTTGGCTTCAAGTGAAGTATCTAGTTTTTTGAAAGACATCGAAGTCGTAGATAAACAATGCAAAGAAATTGACGAACGTGGTGAAAGAGTTCAAGGTATGTATTTTTGTTATTATTGAGCTACATCGGATCTTTTAACTTTTTTTTTTCATATCCATTCCCAAAATAGTACATTGGTTTGGCCTAACTCATTACCCATATCACTACCATAATGCAACAGTGAGATAAAGTAATAAAAACATTGATTTTAAGATAATTATGCTAGATAGAAACAAGCGTAATATTTTCTTCGCATAATTTCCAAAATAGTGCTATCATCATTTATAAAATCATTAAAATTTTAATGAATTTAATTTAACCCTTTGCCCGCGTCACCAAATTTAGCGAACATGCCCTGTACGCGGCTACTTTTTTGCGGATTTTGTTATCGCGTTTTCGACTATAAATATAGGTTGTATTATTTTTTCAACTAATCAAATATGTTAATTGCCATCCAAAGTATTTTTTTCAATAATAAAATACAATATATTTCATGTATTTTCGGTTTAATTAATAGAATTGCGGCGTGACATCGCCATATTGAAAAATACCGCCATGCGCGGCCGAGAACACTGCGCTACCACCATACCATGCTTATAATATTAAATTCTCCGAACAATTTCAATTTCACCCGCACTCGATCGCTTATTTACATTATCCCAAATAATATAATGATATATGCATATTTTGTAAATACGTGGCGCACAGTTCTTACGAGAAACGCCATGAATCAACGGCGGCCATCTTGCATTGGTGACGTATGTTCACGTCGTGTTCCATAAATAAATTATTTTAGCCTATATTGAATCTTTTTTGACTAATGTCATCTATTGAATTTGGTAAAATATACATTTAGTAATATTTTCAACCAAGTTATACAATTTTAATACAATAGATAGCTCTTATATAGGGCTTGAAAATTCCGTGTGCGCTGAGGGCATGTTCGCTAGGACATGCATAGCAGTCATACGCGGTGGAAAGGTTAAAGACTATTTAAAAATGCCAACTATGTACCATTTCATAGAACAACACAAAGTTCAATTATAACATTGAATACTTTATTTTTAAATAAAAGTTAGGATGATAGAGTAAGACTAAGATGAAATATCATTTCAAGACAATATATAAAGCTAAACTAAAATAAAATTAAACGATAGTTCTGGCGATGGTAACAAATAGAAATAACTATCGACTAACTAATATAATTTTTGTGAAACTAATACTTTCACCTTGTTATAATGGTATTCCACTAAGTCAATGCTAATTCAATCAACTAGTAAATTTAATTTGCAAAACAGGTGATATCGGAAAGGTGCTGCGAAAGTTGGAAACTCTTCGCGGGAGTGTCGGCGGCGAACGGGGTGCTCTTGATGAATGGAGTACTGCTTTGCAACGCAGGGAAGCCGACATCGAAGCCATCAACAAGTTCAGCAAAGAGGATAATGCTCATATTGCGGTAAATGATTTATTTGATACAATTTCCTTCATATTTAAACGAGTCAGTCGCTGCTTTTTTTTTGGTTGTAAATTTTCTACTGAAGACTTCTATGTTAAGACATCTTGAATTCTGTTGTAGGAGTTAGAGAGAAAACGCCAGCGACTGAAGGTGGAACACGATAAGAAACATGAATTGCTGTCACAGCTCAGTAAAGACCTGCTGGCTGAAGAGAGAAGTGCCGAGAGTATTTCTGATCAGGTATTTTAATGTCAAACCTCCCGTCATGTTTCATTATACTCTTAGTGTACTCTTCAATTTCTTAATATATTGACTGCTATCCTGTACGGATATAGCACATCTGCAGAGATGCTTTCATCGTATATGCTAAGAAACACATCTTAAAATGGTTATATTTGAACAAAATAACCGCAGCGCCGTTGGAAATCCACCAAAACAACAAATAACATCATGTCAGTATTACTATGAAATTCGTTGATTAGGTCATTGAGAAGCTAACCCTATTCATTTATCTTTACTCTTTCCGAAAACGAGAGGTTGACTGTTTAATAAGCTCCACTATGGAGTCAACTTTGGCAAGAGACATGTGAACAAAATAAAGGTTGGGTATATTATATAATAAATGA
The DNA here is from genome assembly GCA_030503985.1 of Himalopsyche tibetana. Classification (NCBI taxonomy): domain Eukaryota; kingdom Metazoa; phylum Arthropoda; class Insecta; order Trichoptera; family Rhyacophilidae; genus Himalopsyche; species Himalopsyche tibetana. The sequence continues at coordinate 299,699 of JAPJYX010000052.1, read as the reverse complement.
ACTGTTTTAGATTGCTCATGCCCTCGCTCAGAGAAGAAATACGGTTGCGACGTGGGCTGGCGCTGTGGAGAACGTAAGGCAGCGGGAGAAAGACATCGCCTACATGAAAGGGGTGAGAGTTTGAAGTATTGTAATAGTATAATTGCGTGCATCCATTCCTATTTTGAAACAATGTACACTGTGTGCCATGGGGTTTTGAAATTGTCATAAAAAGTTTATTATGCCTCCAAACAGATCTTGCCATTGGCAGATCCATGGGGCGGGGGGGAGGTTGTCTGGGTCATGGGGGCCATGGCTCTCCCTCAAGGAGAATTTATTTTCTAATTTATTAAAACTTTATTGTGAAATGGGCTCTTTAATTGTTTAGTTTACTATGTTTTATAGAATACATACTTAATTATGTATTGACCATTTTTATATAGATATATTATTTTTAAATCAACTATTTTTTATAGTATTATTTATGTATCATGTTTATTTTCAAATTGAATGGCCCTCCTGGGACAATTTATGGATCCGCCACTGGATCTTGCGTTGATCAAGATACCAATGAATTAGATTTAGGTCAAATCGAAGTTATGTTCTCTCTTCTATCTCAATGTTTATTTGATTCTTGTTCAAGATTTCTAAAAATTGAATCATTCATTTATCAAAGTATTTGAAATCTATGAATCATTTTTTTTTGCATGCTCGCCATCATTGGCTTTGTTTGGGCTCGAATCAGAAAAAGTATTTGTAACTAAATCTTCAATTCAATCTTTATAAGAAATAAAGGTATTTGAAAGAAATCAGTGAACTATTGCTGTTATATATTGACATCAAAACGTAGCATTTTCTTTTTGGTGCACAGTGCATGTCAAACGGGATTAAAGTGTTAAAGAAAAGGATTGTTATGTTGCACTCAGTTTATATTGATGTCATGAAAACAGTCATATCCAAGAAAACTTGTTGGATGAAGAACTCATGTTATATGCTTCTAGGAGCTGGATGCGGTCCGAGAGTTTGCCAAGAGAAAAGCAGAGTATGCAAGTGAAAGACAAGACTTCCTGATGACTCAAAAGACCAATAATGTGGAGGCCGAGCGCGATCTGTCCGACGTGAAAGCTGAAATGACACGGGAGACACAGAAACTGGTCAACATGCAAGAGACCACTAAGGCGATGGAAAGCGAAGTATTTTTTTCATCATCTTATTGTCTCGTATTGCTTTGTTAGCACTCTACACGGGAGGTCTTGCCCACTGCCAGAGGCTAAAATGGTTAATAATTTACCATTTAGCGTTAAAAACATTATTATAATGATCACGTTAATTTTTCTTTGTTTTAACCATTTCACTTACTGTATATCACTGCCAATATACAGCCATAATACCTCTATACAGATTATTTGTACCCTTTTCGTGCAATCTGTTAAAAAGCACAGACATGTTTCTCTCCATATTATTTTTTTTTCCGATAATTTGTTTCTCTACATTGAAATTTACAGATGGCAGATTATGTATTCCATGTCATTTTCTAGATCATCTGCGCTAGAAGAGAACTGGTCAACGCATCAAATGAGCTATCCAGTACGAGAGGTGATAATAAACGACTCTGTAAAGAAAAGCAAAAGAAACAAGACGCCATTGAATGTCTCAAAGAACAGGTAATAATTGTAAAACATCACAAAACTCACAGTTAAATGTAGTAATAAACTGAGGACAAATCACTATCATCTTTGTATGGTAACATTTATGAGATACATTACCTCTTCAGCTTTGTTTGTAATACAGCTATGAAAAGGTCTCTGTGGGGCTATTCTCGAATTTATAACTTTCCGGACATTGATAAGATCCGAACTCTAATGCTTAACAACAAAACTGCACGGCGACTGTAATGACTTTCGTATCTAGTTACCAACAAGCGTTTTAGGTTGGTATAACATAAATGTAATAATTGCGGCAATGTTCACTGTTTTTATACTCATTAGTGAGAATTTCGTTTTATTCTTTGAAAAGACTGATTAATCATGTACTCTCGCTTTGTTTTAGAATGATTCTAAGAATAAAACAAAAGTCTAACGACAGTGAATATAGCTGCAATTGTTACACTTATATTGTACCAACCTCCAAAAGCATTTAAAGCAAATAAAAAAATCATTATGATCGATGTGTAAGTGTTCAGCATTAGAGACTGGATCTATTAGTGTAGAAACTAATAAATTTGAGAATAGACCGGCTGACTTATGAATTGGCGATGTATTGATATTTGCTTAGTCATTACTCACTACGTAGGTTATTCTAGCATGTCGCTGTTTATCTGTAAATGTTACAGGGCATCTAATTGCAAACAATATCCTCAGTACTGAATTGCAAACTATGTTATGCGAATCCAACATGGCATGATTTGTACATTGAGATAGGATCAGCTCTGATAAGTTTCAACACTTACACAGAGTGATCTTATATTATGAAAGTATGGTGTCTGATGGTGAACAATTGAATTCTTCAAATATTGTATCAGGGTCGTCATGTCTTCAAGTGAAATACGGCTTATTTGAATATTCTTTTCATTAAATGAAGTTGATTTGAGACTTAAATCCAAAAATAATAATACGTCTAATGCAGTGGTTTCCGTCCTTTATGTTACTGCACCTCAATTTGAAGAAAAAAATATCTTGTGCCTCCCCATCCTTTATTTCATATAGTAATAATGACATGTTTTTAGGGGTAAATAAATATTTTGGACTGTTCGCGCCTCCCTTTGCAATAGTCCACGCCTCCCAGGTTGGAAATCGCTGGTCTAATGAATTACTTCACATGTTAAAATTGGATATATTATTTAGTCACGGGATAGTAGTAACTGATTTGAAATTAATTTTTTCGCAGATATCCAAGTACAATGAAAAACTTGGCGAGGTAATGGATGGTTCGAAGACTGCAGCTCACAGGATTCGACAGCTGGAAGAAATGTTGAAGGTAAAATTCAGTACCGTCAACCACAAAATTCGTCATGTATTGTTTTCTTTTTTTAGATCATAAATCAGTGACTTGGTGCATAGCAATATTTACCACTGCTAAACACTGTGAGTATAATTATTTTTATGGATTTATGGAATAGTATCACCACTAAAACACCATCCCACCTTGATTGTAAAATCGGGGTATAGAGAGAACAGCTAGCTTACTACTAGTCTTTTGCTAACTCTATCCTTCTTGGCTTAACCTGTCCAAGGAGTGGTTTAGCAACTGATAACAGTTCTCGTAAAAACAAGTTGTGTTGACATGCTCCATTAGAACGCGATGTGATCCACGTTAGGAGCGAAGTGATTTTACCAATACTTTGAATATGAGTTAGGAAGTCAGTTGTTAGTTAATTGCTCTTTAGAACCCCATTTAGGTGATTTGATAGGTGGTTGGTACTAATTACAAATTAAGTGTTTTGAGTTATGTTCGGTTTTGGCAATGCCATAATAACATTAATTAGTGACACAAAGCTATATCTCTTACGTATAACCGTTTAAAAGATACTGGTGGGTATATATATCTACAAATAAAAATATAGCGTTAGAAGCATTTATTATGATTTTGTAAATAAACCCATCTGAATCAAAGCCTCAGTATTAAATCATTGTAAATATCCATCCATACTTCATTAAATGATGAAGTTTTCATTCCCGGATCTGAATTCAAGCGGACGGGAGCCCAATAGCTTTAAACCACTGATTACTGGGTTGACTTTGCATTCATGATACACAATTGATTATTTCAGAGTGAAGAGAAATACATCCAACAGCTGAAGAGCAAACTGGAGAGGTTCCAGCACTGTTTGTTTCTCGCCCATCAGCGAGTCTTCGAACTGAAGGAGGAGGGCGACCTCTCCAAAATATCTAAAGGTCATGCAGTTTTCTAAACTCTTCTGTGAGATGTTAAATTGGTGTTGATTTCAATTCATATTTTAAATTTCTAACATGTTGATCTACTGTGCTCCCATAAAAAGCGATACCTCAAAGCTACTAATATTAATAAAAACTCTTATGCACTCTGTTCGCTGTAATTGAACAAATTGTTACTTTTAATAATCAATAGCAAAAAAAAAAATATAAAGCAGCACAGAAGGAAGATTTTTCCATTTAAAAATGTCAAGATAAAAATATTATTCAAAATAACAACACCAAAGTTGAGTGGTCAACGTCGTTGCCTTTGATTACAGAGGTGACAGGTTTGAATCCCAGTACGGAGAGTTTTTATAAATGGACGCTACGTGCATCTTTACTAATCACGCATTTAATCTATGAATTTACATTAAAAGGGGAGTAAACATACTTGTCACTAACATATCGACTGTGGAAAGGAAAAAGGACGTAACCCACACATATCAAATTTTACAGGAGGCGCTAAAAACGTGTTTTGATGATTTTGTGACATATGCAAATTATGAATTATACACAACCTTGAAGTGCACGTATACTTCTAAACGGGTGTTTAATTGACATAACCTAATATTAATCAAAGAAATTGTCTCGTAAAAACCTTTATTTCAGTGTTTTTTCTTGGTTTTAATTTTTTACAAGGTCATCTTTTTCAAACTTAAAAGCTTTTATACTTAAGCTTAAATACTTATTAGGCATTTTCAGCTTCCATCCTTTTGATAGAATGTGTGTCAAGTTGTATACATTGTGATTATCGAAAAAAAAGCTGTTTTGGAAAATTGAGGGTTACGTCCTTTTTCCTTTCCACAGTCGATATACTTAAGAAATTTGTTTTAATTCTATCGAAATAACAAGTCCAGTAGAAATTTTAAATGGCATTAACTTGACATTTATTTGTATCATATTTTCCAAATATTTATTAGGCCTTACTGCTTTTGGATTCTACAAAATAACTTTTGCTTTGTGATTCATTCGCAGGTTACAAGATCGCTGCGACTCACTTTGAAGCTAAGGAATTGAAATTGGAGAAAAACCTCATGAAACAACAGGAAGTTTTATACGCTGTGGTATGTTATGTACATTATCAATAAACGCTACGGGTGTACTGGTTTCACTCGCACTGTATTAAGGTACAAATAACAGCACATTTTGTAATGTTATGCACCACCTATTCAATAGGATCAAGGAGCGACGAGGTACAAAGTGATCCCAGGCAAATTTTCATAATATTTTAAATAGTATTTGTTGAGGTATCGTTGAAGCTTACAATAAATATCTGATAGAAAATATTGGCAAATTTAGTGAACGGTTGAAATAAGAAGAATCTCGCAATGATTCACATTGCGAGACAACGCACCCCATAGGTTGAGTGTTTAACGATGGTGCTATTGTCACATTTACTTGTCATGTCTGCTACAGCTTTATTGATTGTAATTATTAATTCTTTACATATTTTAGAGTGATCTCTCGCACGTTCCTCTGAGTTGTTTTCTAAGCACTTGACATTACTTATCGTATTTATTACTTATAAAAAAATAAATCATGTGATTTTTTAGTTTATAATTGACTAGATTATTTTAGTTCCGAATTCTGACAGCGACCAAGATATAATAATATTTCTCCTGTTCTCAATTCACATTTGATTTATATTCTTATTTAAAGTAAAAAGCCATCTTATTGTGTAAACTCAAAAATCAAACACCAGTTGTGATTCCAACCATCATCATCAGAAGTGCAAGGAGCGAGTGGTGACTGCTTTTAACAACTCTCTCTTCTCTGTTTAAAGTGGCTGTTTTCCAGCTTGTCCCACCAAGCAAACGAGAGTCATTCAATGCTCCGTCCAGCCAGCGAATCTTTGGCTTACCTATTCTTCTGTCCCTTATTGAATAACTGAACATCTGTCTTCTTGCTGACTAATTGTCGTTCATATGGCATATGTGACCTAGCTATTGCAGCCTGCTTATCTTAATTGAATGGCTTTTTAACATTGTTGTGAAAAATTTAAAATTTATAGATTTTTCCAATTGGTTGTATTCTAAAATTCTAAAATTTTCATAATAAAATTGACTAAAGATGAAATTGCAGTATGCGATTTATTGCCAGGTATATGCTATTAGAAATTAACTGTCTTTTTAGTTATGAAGGCAATATAGGTGACTTTTAATAGCTGTCTCAAACTTTGATATATTTTTTAAACACGACACGACATTGATAAACAGGAGATGCGCCTACAATCAGGGATATCTCGAATGGATCGGTTGGAGGGCGCGGTCGAGGAGATGATGAGCGATTCGGAGGATGCGTTGCGAGTGCAGCGGTTGATATGCATCGCCCGCGAGAGAGCGCAAGCGGTCGCCACACTCGCTAATCAACTCACCAAGCTGGCGACAGACTCCAGAGTTCTGGCCAGAAATCTAGATGCAGGACGCGGGGAGTATGAAAAATTGGTAAGGATTTTCTAATCACAGTTTTTATATACTTATGAGAAATATTTTTATACCTAATTAAGTATTGGACTGTAGATGACTCGTCTCAAAATTTTCAGTAATACTAAGAAAGTTATGGATTAAAAAAAAAAATAATAGCTTTCCACCAAGAGTTGACAGTGAACACTTTTAAACTGATCAATCTTTATTAGCAGTCCTAGTTTGAAATATATGAACATATCTTTGTTTGCATTGCAGCGTGCGCAGCTGAACAAAGAGGAGTCTGTCGCTGCGGGCGTAATTCGCATGCGCCGTGAGTGTCTGCCGCAGGTGAGGGCCAAAAGAGCCAAAGAGTGCACACTCCGTCTCCGTATTGCTCAAGTGCGTCGAGCGCTCAAACACATCGGAGAGAGAGGATACAATGTAGAGAAGTCTCGTCTTGACCTGGATGCGGTGAGTCTTTCTATTATACCAATTATATAATTGAAATGACTTCTTACTCAGACCACACGTTATTGGGTCGTACTATTGATTGTCCAGTTCATTAGTCGGATAGCTCCAAATAAGCTGTTAATGGGAAAAGTGTACACGAGATTCATATATTTTATAAACAAGATTTGATACTCGGGCTTTTGACTGACAAAAACATTGAAGAAAACTTTCATCGGTTAGTGTCGTTTATTCATATAATCAAAATGTTTCAGGCTGCGGGCGAGAGGGCTGCCGAAGTGAACGAAAGACGCAAGGTTTTCATGGCGCAGCGAAGAATCCTGCAGGATCAGAGGGGAAGTCTCCAGGTGACGCTCAAAACGGAGCAGCAAAAGGTGGAACAGCTTAAAAAGAGATACGAAATCTACGCCGCCGCTCTGGGAAAAGATGAAATGGGAGAGGCGTTGTCTATTACTTATTACAAAGTGAAGGTAGGCGAGCTTCACACTTTTTGTTACTGAATGAAAGTTTTTCAATGTTTACTAATAAACTGAGTATATTCTGTATATCATATTGAATTTTATATTAAAAATGAACTTCCACAAAGTTTCTTCCTAATCTATCGTAGGAAATCTTTTATTCACTAGACTCATTCTTTGCATTTTATATATATATTTCTGTTATTAATTACCCTTACATTGTTTTTTTGTTTTTTTCAACTTATCTGTGGAATTTTTTAAGGTAGACTTTTCAACATATAAAAATTGCATTCATAAATTAATTATAATGACTATTTTAGATTGCTCAAGAAAGATCTGAGCTTCAGCTGAAAGGCGACACGCTGGATGCTCAAATACGGAAAGGGGAACAAGAGATAGCATCGTTAGAAGCCACCCTGAGAGTCATGGACTGCGCCAACAGGATGTTTGTGAAGAGTTTGAACCCTATGAAAGACGATGGTAGGCGGACAGCGCATTCTGTTGATGCTGATTTTCGATATTGACACTTAATCTGGGGACATCTTTCTTCAATTGCTCCAAGTTTGTTATGCCATGACTGCTCTGTAACATCAGCGGCCATGGAGAAATTTTGGAACTGGCTGGGTCATGTTCTGTGGATGGCTCTGGATAGAATTAAATCTGCCTGCCTCTTCCGACCGGTGAGATTCTGGCATCCTGGGCAACCGTCAGGACACTGGCATATCGTGGGAGGAATCAAAGTAATTGGCGGGAGTGAGGGAATCTGGGAGGTGCCAGGTGTTAGCCATAGGCTTTACATATGTAGTGAATGTGGTAAAGGAAGAAAGAAGTAAACAAACAAGTGTCTCTGAAACTGTCATGTTTGAACATAATAATATTCTCTTGTGTTTTTTAGAAAAACACTGTTAATACTAATTTTCACTAATAATATTTTTCTGATCCCTCAGTGTTGAATAGTTTTTGAAATTCTTGTTATTAGTTTGCGGTGGCCGCTGGTTCGAATGCCCTTTCAGAAATTTTATTTACTGTCAAATTAAAGATTAGTATTCAAGGGTATGTAAGTCTGAGATGCTTACATTCCTTCCTAATACTTTGTCGGCTTATGTTTCAGATCCAGATATGTTGGAGTTGGCGAGCTTAAGTGAGGCGTATGATAATGCTCGCTCGGTCCGATCTCAGATCACCAAGCAGACCCGGCAGTGCTCGAAAACTGTTGATTCAATGCGAGTGGACATCACTAATCTCGAGCCTCGCATGGAGGAACTCCAGAGCAATAGGTAGTCATCAGTTAATCAAATCATTATCATAACAAATGGCTTACTGCTTTATATAAAAAAACTGTATTCTGCAATTATTACTAGTAAAAAAAATAGCAGTTGATTATCAGACAAAAATATTGTACAAAGGTTTTTGAGATTCATTGATCAAACTCTTAACTCGGCAGCTGTGGGTTAATTTTCACTAAATTAAGTTTGTTTTTACATATTTTTTTATTTTTGTTGCTGCCCTCGAAAATATAAAAACATTTTTGTTTTGGTTAGAGACCAATCTGGAAAAAATGTTACTTATTATTTCAAGAAGAATTAAATTTGAATCGTTCAAACTATGTACATTCTCACAAATTTTGTCACTAACGACCCGGGTTTCGCCTTTCGGCATCTTCAGGCATTCAAGTGCACGGATGAACTTGAACTGACGAAGAAGAATATATTTTTCAAGAAGAATATATTTTTTTGAATTTTTAAACATATAAACAGTTAAAAGTGTAAATAAAATAATTCACTAGTACTTTCGAAACAATCTAGAAGCTATTACTTCCAATTCGGGCCAAGATCTTTTTTGCTTTCATCTGTGGGCATGTCTCGCACCACTGATGTTGATTCCAGTCGCATGGATGAATTTAAACTTACAGAATGTCTCACATTTACCACCCCTGAGCGAAGACGAGAAGACTTTGCCGCAGAACCTGCGAGTACTGGAGGTCAGCAACTGGTGTAAGATTGAATAGAGTGGAGTAGATTGATTGAGATGACCAACGTTCGCCCCGGACTGTAGCGCCAAGATGAAGAAAAATACATTATTTGATTTTTTTTACAGTTTACTCTAATGTTGTTATTTGATTAGTTACAAGCTCTGAGCATAAAAGAGTGTGCTGAAGATTTATGAAATATTTCCAGGGATGATCTAAAAGATGAGCTGCTGAAGCTTCACAAGAATATGAAAGACCAGCAGGAGAAGTTGAACCGGGCTATCGCTTTGAGGAAGAAGTCAGGTATCAGCGCCAGAAAGAAGATCAAAGATTTGGAGATATGGAATATATACGAGGTTGTACAATACTTTGGTCATAAATTATTTGTTACATTGTTTTTGTAAGAGAACTTTATAAAAAAAAAATATTATTAATTACATTTCGTAAACTTACCCCAGTAGCGGTGGCATTTTAGTAATAAGAGAAGAGCAATGCCACTGGTAGCTTTTGAATGCAAATTGTTATTATTTAAGATATTTTAGGTATGAGTTTTCATGATATCTTTTCTCCTCGAGAGACTTAGATTAGACTTAGAGAGATTAGCTGTAATGGCAGACATTTCTATGACTTCTTAATTTATTCAATTAATAATGATAAAACGAACTGATTGTTTTCAGAGAGACATCCAAACTCGTTTGATATCAGAAGCAAACCGCTCCGCTGGCAGTCAGCTGCGAGCTCTGGGATCCTCCATTATAGATAAGAGGGCTCTATTGCACGGGGTTAATTTGTCGCAGGTGTTTAGGTAAGAATTGCGGTATAGCTCTGATGTCTTAAATTGACAGCCTGAGTATGACATCCGATCTTTAGATGTGCTTAATAAATCATGTTTGCAAAAAAATACATATTTAAGACAAAGGATTTTTCTTATTGATGAACACAGTGGTTCTTAAAATAAACTTTTGTAAAAGGTTATCTCCGTTCACCTGTTCTACATTCAATAATATATTGTTGTTTAAAACACAATCGTTTTCAGCGCTCCTCCACACTCGAAGGTGGTGGCAACCTCTTCAGACAGAAACAGTGGAGTATCAGAACAAGGTAATGAAAGATTGTAGTTAATCGCTTTCACTGATCTTCAGGAAAGTTCAGGAAAACAAATCCTCACGAATTTTTCGTAGACATGTGAAATTTGGAAATAATTGATTGAATAATCTTACATTGTATTGTAGTTAATATCTTGAAAAACTAAAATATTTTTTATACTAGTGTCAGTCAATAATATTGTTCTTATTAAAGGCAAGCCTGTAGTTCAGAGGTCAACATTGTAAGCTTTGGTTGCAGTGTTCATGAGTTTGAATCTCAGCAATTTCAATAGACATAAGGATTTGAGCTTAAAAACGAGGAGTTGCGACTAGGACTTCCAAACCGGTTTAAATCGAAACCGGTTAACCGGTTTATCGCGTGTTATGAAAAAAACCGAAAACCAGTTTATTTCACTCGGTTAACCGCGTTTTATCAAAAATACTCGTTTTCTTATTTTTCACTTTTTTTTCAAAAAGAAAAATCTTTTACAATGAATTTACTGCGTAGAAGCTGAAACAATTTGCAACAACAAAAACAACTGAGTAACAAGCAGTTCTTGTTAACAAATAATTGTTTCAAGTCTATATGCTTCAAAGTGGGAGTGGAGACATAATATAAGCTAATATTATTGTATTCTACTATATTTTTGTCTAAGCATTGGATGTACTGTCTAGTCGATATGCTAAAAAAATAAATGCATTTATTTAAAGATCTTTCTTTTGGTGAGTTTTATTATCAAGTTCTATTTTTTTATTTGACATATTTTATCATAAAATATTTTTCCACATTTGATATATATAATGCCTTCTGTGTTCCATCTATTAGAAAAATATCGATTTTTCATTAAAATTGGAGCATTTAAGACAAATATTTAAAATTTATACAAAAAAAATATTTTTTTGCATACCTGACTAATCAAAATACGTTATATTTTCCGGTAATACGGTTTTGTTTCCAAAAAGTTAGAAAGTCCGGTTAATTGGAAGCCCTAGTTGCGACTAACTAACCACTAGTCCTATTCTAGCCCTATCCTTCTATACACAATATGAGCCAATGAGAAGTGAAGTGAGCCAATTGATGTTTTAGGACAAAAGGATTTAGGTGCGTTATAATATTCTACAGGTTTTAAAGTATCGTAAAAGTGACGTGAGCTTACTAAATACACACTGCAAAAGCGTTTCCTTCCTAAAATAAAAACTCACCTCACTTCTCAAGTGTTCATATCATTCATTTATTTGTTATGAAATTGTAATAAATACTTGCATCTTTAAAACATATTCATTATTATATTGGTTTTTGAAAAAATGTAATCATAATTCCGCTCAGATAAGATTTACATTTTAACAGAAATATTGTCGCAGCGCTCTCTGACCGGTTCGATGACAGCGTCTGAACATTCTTTGGCCATTGCCAAGTCTGCCGCGGGATCCATCGGCGAGCAGTTGCGGGCTGTTCGGAAACACAGAAGTCCACTGTCCGACAGTCAGGTAGTTGAATTTTTAATCATCAATTTTACATTTACTTGTCTTATTTTTGAGTCTTGTACTGTGATAATTTGAAATTTAGTTGAGCCAACTTATAATTCCACGAGTTGTCGGAAAAATATGTTATATTTAAGATTTTCCTGCTGCCAATGTTTTTTACAATACAGTGGAACCCCCAATTACACTACCCCGAATTACGCGCCGGCTTGAAATATTTGCCTCAAATCCCCCAATTGCACGGTCGCATTCCATTGTCGTTACTAAGAGACGGTCGTTTGTGCTGCGCATACAATCAAATGTTGGCTAGCGTCTGTGTATTCAACACGTGCCAGGCTATACATGCATAGCTGGGCGACTATCTGTGTGCGGGATATTTACTACTACAAAAACTAAATATTTCGTCCATATTTTTTTTCTTTTTTTAAATCTTAGTAAATGGGGGTTTTACTGTACTCCCAATGACACACTAGGTAAATTTGGCCTATTGACAATTCATCCATGATTATTTTTTATGGATTCACAACAAATGAACAACACACATTGAACCCTTGCGAGGTGAAGTGAGCCGAGTGGTATTAAAATCATCTCACGGTATTTGTGCAAAAAAAAAACTGCGATGTAACAAACTACTACCAAAAAAATATGATTCAAATGATAAATAAATGAACTTTACATTATTAAAATGTTAACCATTTTAAATGTGAGATAAGTAAATACACACTTCAATAATGTTATCTCCCCAAAATGACAACATGCAATCCACCAAAACACCCAGTAAGACATGGTTGTAATTAAAAGTTCAATAGAAAAGTTTTACTATTTTACTACTTGGCTCACTTCATCTTTTAAGGGCTCGTGTATTCTCTATAACCGTGCATTGAACAAGTGAAAGCAGGTTTCGCTGCCATTTGGTTGTTTGTAGCAACTGTAATATTAATGGCTTACCATTCCAGGGTGAAGACGGCAGCTTTCGGAGTGACTCTATTCATGCCAGTAGACATAGTGAGTACATAAGATACTAGTTATTAACAAAATACATGAGTCATTGCACCAAATAATCTAAGACACTATAGTTTATTTTTGGGGAATGATACAGTCGACCATGGTCGTTATTTCCTTTGATGTACTCATGGAGAATTGTCATATTTCAGGTGTGCACTCATCTTTGCCTGTGAGCGTTGTAACATTGGGTCTCGACACGGCTCCTGATGAAACCTCCGGCAGGAAATTTCCTAAATCAGGATTGCCAAGAAAGACGCCCAAGGGCAAAGGCTCAACCCTCTCTCTTACCTCGAAGAAGTCGCATTCATCGACACAATAATATTAAACTTTGTACGTTTACACTTTGTTGTTACCTTAAGGCGTTGGTTTCTAAACTTTATGTTACTACTTTGCCCCGTATTTAAAACAAAATCTTGGCTGCCAAATGCATTTGTTTTTAATGTGATTGATGAGTTTTTCATCAGCACGATGGTTATCAAATCACGCTGTTATGTATGAACGTGGTATTTGAAGTGCTTTTCCTATGAATTTTATTTTATGAAACAATATTATAATATCATTTTGAAAGTATTTTTGGTTTTAGATTACTTTGAAATGATATTTTGTATATTATCAAGCCAGGTTTGAGACTGCTTTCTAAAAATACTTAAAAATGTATTTCTATTTACTAAATTACAATCATAGTTCATCTTTCATCAATTTTGAAATGAGCCAGGTTTGCAAATTTCGAAATACAATTTTGGAAAGTTTTACTATATTTTCAAAAATCCTTGTACATATTGATACGCTTGTTACGTTATTAAACATGTGAATTATTAATTAGTAAAACATGAATCCTATGCTTCAATTGAATATACTAAGCAATGAAGAATTTTTGGAACAGTATATGTAGAAAAAATCTATTGGAATTTATCTTCTCAATGAGTTAATATTGTAATTGTCATAGTGATATAATTGATAAACAGTTCGGGGAACTAGGTCCTGAGTTCATTGCCGGATGTCATGTTTTTTGGTGGTCAACAAGTATTCTATAAAACGGAAGTTGGAAATATTAACTATGAATACAAAATTTATGAAAATGAAGTAAAAATTTCCAAAATTGTATTTCCGGCGTCCTGGACGTCCGTCGGGTACTATCCATAGGATGTACTCGGCGGAACTGAGGGATGCTGGCATGTCATGGGAGGAAGCAAAGCTATTGGCGGGAGACAGAGAAACATGGAGGTGCCGCGTGGCGGCCATATGCTCCACATAGGGAGCGAACATGGCCAAAGAAGACAAAATTTATTCATAGACTTAGGTTTTTGCAGAATCGACTGATGGATTTTGATGTAATAAAACTTAATTTAAAATAAAAGTATATGCTTTAGATAGGTATGATGGTTTTTCTTCTTCTGACCCCAATATATTTGGCAATTCTAGTGAGATCGTTAGATGGAGCCTTTGGGTGAAATAATTTTTAACCGTTCGGACTCAAGTCGATGTTCCAGAGTTGAGTTATGCAATGGAAGTGGGCTCCTAAAAAATTTCGCAGATTGAATAATATTTAGTGATGCTCGTCTAATCGAAGAGCTCTGGATGTTTTAATGGTTTGGGTTAGATCGGTGACGTTAATATGAATGTTTATACATTTTTCAAAGGGTCGTAGCATATCACCTATATAAATAAAGGATGTCAAAATGAGACAGATGGACGGAATGTGTTTCACAGGGGGTTATTTTTTTAAATAAAACAAAGTTGTAACAATTACAATGTCTTTAATCGATAAAAAAATGTTTTTATTCATCTCTTTTGTGACTTATAAAACTAAACTCTTAAATCTAAAACCGCATTTAAAATACTTATTTCATATAATTTTTATTTCTACATTTTATATATATGACAATAAATGAGTAAATGACATTGAGATGAAGAAATCATACGGCAAAATGAAAAGACGATATTGCATATAAGCGCTAGAAAACATCTTATGGCTGAGATTTGTTCATTTAAATTATGTTTGATTTTATTTAGTGAGAAATTTAGGGGGACCGAAAAATAATCAAAATATTTTAAAGAATATTAACATGCTCGGTTTTTGTCGAGGTTCATAAACACGTGTTGTAAATTTATTTTATCTGTGTTAAAAACGAATTAAATTTTTATATTTTTTATTGCAGGCCACCTTTTTGATTATTTTTCGGTCCCTTCAAGTAAGTTTTAATTTGTGACAACTATTCTTTTTCAATAACTTTTTTTAATAATAATCAATTGAGTCGATAATGCTCGGTTAAATCTGTTGATATTTTTGTTACGCGCAGATGCGTTTCTTTGAATAACCATATAAAATAAACAAATCGAATATCTTATATGATTATGCTGTTTGTATTTCGACACAATTTTTCTTTTGTAGTTTCCAAAAAAAAAAACATGTTTGATCACACCTGCGCTTTAAATTATTGACGTAGAACTTTCATTAGACAGGCAATAATAAAACTTTTCATTGTTTATTAACCTTTGAGTTCCGAGCGGGGTGCATTTACATTGCAAAATTCTTCATATTTTACAGTTCGCTAAAAAATTTGCCTGGAGTTACTTTGTACCCCGTCGCTCCTCGATCTTATTTTTGACGTTTCGGTATTCGAGTGTTAATGAAACAAGGAAGACAATAAATATAATTCTGTTCATTAAATTGGAAGTAGAAAATAATGTTTTTTACAGTTGCAAAAAAAGCCTTCCTTTGAACATTCAGTATGAAAAGTTGACTTAAGTTATTCTTTACAATGCCAGCGGATATTGTAATAAGTCTAATTAATAAAAACAATACATATTGGAAAATAATAAAATCATACATAAAAGAATTATTATTGGGTATGATCATTATGCAAAAATGCAGGGGTTATTTGTTAGCTTCCAACCAACGTATACTATTACAGGATAAGGAATGAGAAAAGGTATCAAAATATAACTAAGCTCACACAGTATTAAAAGATATATTATGTGATTCATTTACAAAGGGTTAAAGATAACCAGGGCCTGTTAACCGAGTGGCTAACGTCATAAGTTGCAGTATTTACATGTTCAAATCCCAGCATGGACAGTTTTTTATAAATTGATTTTTGGATCTGTGATGTTTTAATTTCCCCGCCATCTATCCGATCCTAAAAACAATTAGCTAACCACTAGCCCCGTTTCTTTATCCTCACTCTCTCCGAAAAAATAGTGCTGCAATACTGTACACGAGGATTATATGTTTTTAGGAGTACACCATTGTCAATCTTTTATTACAATATATTGAGCTATTCTTTTCAGTAACCTGCCCATCCAAGAGGCACTGTTTGCCACTGGTAATATATTTTCTCATTCCCTTTAAATTAAAAATTAGGCATAAAAGTATAAGTTGTCAGAGAGTTTATCCACAGAAACACAGCAAACTTTTCACAAGTATTATTTGTCATTTGTTTGTTTGCAATTGAGCCTTGCACGCTTCCATGGTCGGCAGTAGAAGATCTACGATTCCAATCATTCTATCCAAAAGTCATAAAAAAAAATACTGATTTATTTATTCACTTTATTTGAAATATATTGTTTAGTTTTGCAGATTAAAATGTATCTTATAACAACTAACACTTCTGTTATACATAACTGATCTATTATAACATGGCCGGTGGCAGAATTCAGAACTAAAATCTTTCGTGAGAAAACAAAGGAGATTACTCAAAAAGATTGACAGTTAACAGCAGGTCGCATGGCGGCCTTGACAGGTAAAGAAGTATGAGAACATTACTGCTGTGACACTAGCGCCCTCCCTAAATGGACGACTTGTAAAAACTAAATTTCCCAATTAGAAGACCTTTTCAACAGAAGGCGGTCAGTAGTTTTATGGTCGGACACTTGTTAATGAATGCAAAATCGCAGATATCCATGACTTTATAAATAAATCAATAAATTATTGTATATCTAGTAAGACAAACACGTACATGTAGCCATGCGGCTGACAATTTGTTTATAGTCTCAAATCAGTGTTTTTGCAGATATACTCTCGTGACGCAGATTTATTCAATATAAAAAACATAGTACCATATGTACACAAAACAGTCCAATAAAACTATTGGTCGTTACGAAATAGATTCAGATATATTATACTGTGAATATATTAAACTTTATAAAAAAAAAATATAGAAACATTCAATATGCCTCACATAAATAAATGGTAATGCATCTTTGGTAAACGATCGCAGCTTACCTACGCTTGCTAAACAGGTCATAATTATAGCACAAAACACAATAGTATTTTTATCAATATTGTTTATGGTCGTAACATTTTTTCATAGAGAATAAAGAATAATGACTTATCAATTTGATGGAAAATTGCTGAAATTCAGTGGGTAATTTTGTAGATATAATTGAAATTAATAGGATGCAGATTCCGTCGTATATGAATTAAACATATATCATCATTCATTACAATGTGTATTAATCTTTAGAGGAGTATGGACCTACATGTACTTCGGCGCCATTTTTCTGTAAAGGATTACAGACGTAATTTTAACTCAACACAGTTATATCTGTCTGTGAGCAGCATGCTTCAGGTATGAATTACATATATTCATTGGAAAAGTCACACAATTGTCAAGTTAAAAAAAAGCCAGTAAAGTAAAGTAAGGTCAGTATAGATCAACTAATTTCTCTAAAGATTAAACTAAGTAAAAATTTCGTATTTCCAAATAGCTCGATTGACTATAGGTACGGAAAAAACACGTACCAACTGCCAGGGTGATTTTGAAAGACGAATCAGCAAGTCGGCAAACTTTTCATCACTTTGATAAGCCGTACATATTTGATTAGTAAGAATATTAAGATTCAATACAAAAGCATGAAATATGAGTATTTAAATAAAGCGTGATTTCGTGTTTAATTACTAATTTCGGACTACCGTACCTTAAACGTAAACAATACAATGAAAACAACCCAAGTCTATAAAATTAAAAAACAATGACGGACTGATTTCAAGTCTTACTAACGGTCAAATTACTTAACTAACGTAAATGATACACATCATTTTTCAATAACACTAAAAACAGACATTCAATAATTGTGTAAAGAAAAAAGAAAGAAGCGTCTCATGTTGTTTTGATAAATGTTTCCTTGCTTTTCCCTTTTTTCGCAGTAAAACTATTTCAACAACTCGGGTAGAAACGAATTATTTAAGTAATACCGTAGGATCCGTTTAAAACAACTTTGCTTACAACAACCGACCGATTTAGCGACGAAAATGCAAAAACATGATTTTGGTTTTCGTACAAATTGGAGTGAATATTAGCACAACGTAATGTCGCCGGTCTCTTGACCGTCGTTCTATCCGGATTCTACTGTACTATTGTTTTTATTTACTTAACGAAGTGTTTTACTTGACATATGAGCTAATTTATAGTAATAAACTGATTGTAATGCAGAAGTAGAAAAACGCCTTCGTTAATAGACAGTGATTTAACTGATCTATTCAACTGAAATGATTCAAAATTATACTTTATAATGTTGTTTCAGCTGCGCATGATGGGACTGCTTTGTGACTTGAGACAAAAGAAATCTTCTTTAATTTTCCTTTTCAAATAAATCGATTAAAAAAAGAATAAAACACACCTGTAATTAAACATGATTTCGGACTTGGGAATTTCATAATGACAATTTTGATGAATAGTTAAAAATTCTACAAATAAAATAATGTTGGAAATATCACAACTTTATGATGTAAAACCAATACATTCATACGAGCACTTAATACGTACGTAAAATGTTACATAATATAATATGCAAATTGAATGTAGTTATAGAATGCCGTAAAAGATATTTTTTCTTTTGCATGATCATTATTATCGTGCAATTTTCATTTAAAAATTAACTAAACTAAGAAAAATAAATTATTGTACAACAAAGATAGGCAACACATCCAAAAATTGATTATTTTTGTTACAAGAGAGTTACAAGTCTCAAATTAACAACAAAGAGTCTTCAACAAATAGTAACTTTGCATTTATTTTATTGAAAAAAATGCCTAGTTTACACCTGATGAGTACACTGCCGAGAGAGTGAACTCAACAATCTGAACGCCAAGTACAGTACTCGGTCTAGTGATCCGACGAGTGAATAGAAACGGTGGCTATTTTCTAGACCGAGTGGATATCCTTACACCTGTAACACTGTACTCGGAATTTTTGAAGTCTTTTGACGAGTGTTGAGTTGGTTAAGTTAGAAAATGTAAATGCAATTAATGTAGACTGGTTTAGTGTTGCTACGGTGTTGAATTGAACAAATGAACTGACTCGCTAAAAATCTTTTATGGGTTCAGTGGTTCCCAAAGTGGTTCCTGTGGACCCCCATGGGTCAGTGAGACTACAAACAGTTCCCGTAGAAAAACATCTGTAAAGATACCTCCATTAAGAGGCCATTTGCTCCACATTGGAAGTAGGTATGGAAAAAAATACCTTTCAGATCATTAACGTTATTTTTTCACTTGGGGGTCCACGGTCAGGTTTTTGCTATGAAAGGGGTCCACGAGTATAATAAGTTTGGGAATCACCGGTGTAGACACTTACTCGGTCAATATAGCTTCTCGGCTGAGTAATCACTGCAGGTATAAACGAGGCATATGTATTTCTATCATGAATATATATTGTAAAGCTTGATGAAAAAATGTTTTGTAGAAATGGTCTATGTGTAACTACGTTTAGTTTACTGTGGTGTAAAAACAGCCTAAGTACACATACAATTCTAAAAATATGATGAATTTTTAGAATTAATTCAAATTGTCGCATTTTTTGAATACGTGCTTAACAAAAAAAGGGTAAATGACATGCTATTGTTACATTTGATACTCCAACGAATGGTATAGTGAAGTGTTTTGGAACCACAAATTTTGCTTTGAGATATTGTTTTTATTTTGTACAATAATTTAATAAATACTAATTTTAATCAATGTTAAAATTAAAAGTCAATTAAATTTAAAATAAGATTTACAAAATAATATAGTCCATCAGTTGAAAATACAAAGTAAAGATGTACATATATAAATATACGCTAAAAAAAAAAACATATACGTGAAGTATAAATATATTAGAACTAAGCAGGCATGATAGTAATTATGTGCATAAAGATAATATTTTTTAAAATACATATCTGTTTTACAGGCCCGCATTGGGACAATTTACAATTAATTATTGTATTTTCCAGTTCTGACAAAATATTTATATTTGAAATAAAACATATGAATAATGGTAACCTACATAAATCAAAAATCACACGCTTAAAATTCAAAAAGACATTATAAAAATCTTTTCACATATTATTATAATATACTTGAAAAGGATATCGTTAAATATTATATACAGCTTTCGTATTTTGTTCTACGGGGGGCTTTGATAATTCATTGTTTCAATTTCAATTCACAACTCATATTATATATTGCTATAATATTTAATTTCACATTCATTTTATTTAAATATATATTTATTTTTTAATGCTGAAACAACGCCACCTTTGAACCACATTTGCAATTATTATCGAGAACTTTGTAACACATTCAACAGATGGCCGGGAAAATTTTTGAAATATGATTTAATAATTAATTATTATTTTAATAAGAACTTAAGATTCAAAAGAAAAATCAGTGTTTCTTATGTAGATATAGTCTTATATCTAACTATTTCAATAGAAACAACCGAGATGTACGATAACTATTAAATATAGGCATTATTCGGTATTATTTATTGAAGATGATATTTTCTTAGACGATCAAGATAAACTATTGTCTATTGATAAAACACGCTTGATCTTAAACGTATACTGTGTAGAAAAAAACGGCTTAATTATTGAATTATTTAAACAGTACCAAATGACGTCATACAAAAATCTAGGAATCATTAATTACGTCTACCAGATATAGGTGATGTTAAAAATTTGATATGCATTTGAACTATTTAAAATATGGTGTACTTTTCTTGTTTAATCCAATTTTTTTTTTCATGATGCAACTCATTTAAATCTAAATGGTTTATTAAAAAATAGTGGAGAGCGAATACGGACACGTATTCATAAAATAATTCTGATACGGGTAAACGATTTACCAAACATCTTTAAAAGCTGCCAAAAATTAAGTTTAATTAAATTAAACAAATGTAATTTATTAAGAGTTACGAAACTGCACTGTGTCAATCAGTATTGCTTTAAATATGATTCGTGGAATAATTACAATTAGTTTATTCAAACTACCTGAAAGTGATATTGTATATAAGTACATATGTATTACGAAATGGATTTCAATGTGATAATTGCGTATAATATTGATATCTATGCAAACTTTGTGTTAGCCTGCGTAACCGATTGGCCGAACACAAAAGAATCAGCAAAAAGTCATCACAAAACACTGTTTCGACGCATCTAAAGTACCAACTTATTGCACAAAAAAAACAGTTTGTAAGATCAAAAAGTGATGAGATAAATATATTTCCACCATCTATCGCAGACAAATGCAAGTCTACCGTGTTCAATAAATAATCGATTTAAACACTACAAAATATAGGCCAAGTAGGATATCTGCAATATTAAAGCAATACTGACCAATACACAAAGACAATTTCACATGTCTGAATATATTTCTATGTTCAACATTTTCAAAACATTTCTGTGTATGCGTGTATCAAAAATACTAAACGGAAAGAAAATTTTATCAATTTAAAATGATCGAAATTAGCAAAGTGTTGTCTATTTTTCTAATATGTTATATTTATGATATAGTTAACTCTGTCATAACTATACGTTGAAAATAACTCTCGATTTTCAGCGTCGACACGCTCAATTGATAGAACATTTAATCACTATTTAAAGCGTCACATGTTCAACAAACATCTATTCACAACAATTCATCTAACGGCCGAAAGAAAATGATAATTGACGACCTAAATCTTTTTTTATGAAAATAGTCTACGCTTTCGTAAAACTCGTCTCGCTAAAACCCTGTGACGAATATTGTCCGTCCAAACTATTCCTACAGACTCTGCTAGTAATTTTAACTATTCCAGTGATATCCAACTTTTTATTTAATTGAAGCTTTATGAGGTATTTATTTATACACTGATATCATCCGTTTGTCTATTGTGCGGACGACGGTGAAATCAGCGTGTACTGATTAAAAACAATATGGCACCAAAGAAATTACTTCAAATCTACAAAGAGAGAGCATCTAAATCAAGTGTTGATAATATGTACGGTCATGCAAAAGACTAAATATTTGGGAGATATTTTTGAAGGTAGCGAACTGTAAATAAAATTTGGTGCGAAATGGTCAAAA
The DNA here is from genome assembly GCA_030503985.1 of Himalopsyche tibetana. Taxonomy (NCBI): domain Eukaryota; kingdom Metazoa; phylum Arthropoda; class Insecta; order Trichoptera; family Rhyacophilidae; genus Himalopsyche; species Himalopsyche tibetana. Next base: position 277,591 of record JAPJYX010000052.1, on the reverse strand, counting down.
GCTCGAACTTATACCAAGCTTTTAAAATCACTCTCCTGAGCCAAATGCCGTATTTGCAATCCAAGTGTCGATTTTGAAGTTACAATACTTTACGTAGGAGGTGTTGATTTGTTGGAAATAACACGAGGTTATACCATATAGATATTCTGTATGGTATATAACCGTTTTAGATACTGACATCAATAAAACAAACGTATGCGAGAGAAGGGATAATTGATTGATATTAGCGACGGAAAAATGACGAAATATATTTCAATGAAAGGCGGCAAAAGAATTTTCAGTAAATCACTTTAAATATTATAGGTGTTGTGTTTTCATGGAATGTGACTTAATCAATTGATTGACCAACAAGTATAGAAACTCCTGCAGTTTTGGCTGAGACCTCATCATACACAGAATTTTGTTTAGAGTGACGATTCCTTAATTTGATTATAAACACAATTCACTGAAAATTTTCTCTGCTTAGTGCCGAAGTCTGTTATATCAAGGTTTTTACTGTAACAATATATTCTGCTCGATGTCATTATTTACATATTAAAAATAACTAAAATTTAGAATACTTTTGACAAAGGTCACGTTAAAAAGAATTAGCAAACCGAGATAGTGTATTTAATTTTCCGAACATTGATTTTTGTTTGCAGTATTATAGACTAGTTGAAAAATATGTAATACCTTAAAAAGTAAACTAATATCACCAAAAAAAGAATCGTGTTACAGTAGATTTACAGTAGATTTGAGCACATTTAAGATAGTCTGGGGGATATGTGAGGAAGTGCACTGTAAATACATTATATTTACAGTGGATAGTAGTTATTAGTTAATTTAAAAAAAATAGCTACCGCAAAATTAATCAAACTAAAACGGACGTCAAAGTAACACAAAATGGCACCTAATTAATCTTAATAATAAATTATGACATTTCATCACTGTAAAAAAACAATTTATGTTTTAGGGAGCGTTCACATTTATAGACACAACAACAAATGAGCATTTAACTCGATGGTGATTGTCTCTTTCTCAACATATGCCGGCGCTCATTCCTCACCCACTCCCGGTTTTACTTTTCGAAAAGTAAATATGTAAGTTTCGTTACGTGGTTTTATATATGGTATCGTCACTTTCTGGCAGAAGTTGGTAAGTAACAGATTGATAGTTCCGTGTAAACGGGAAATGAAAAATAACAGTTTTTAGAATGAAGCCTCTAGAATTGATATTTTATGTTACATAGATAATTATAACATTAAAATATAGATCTGACACAAATAAGAGTTTAAAAACAATAAACAGGGACAATTACCTGCCTTTAAAAGCAGCATTATTAATAATTGCTTTTTTAGACAAACTAATATAATAAATGCATCAACGGAATTATTCCAGACTAAGAATCTCATTGTATAGATTGTTACTTACCAACTTCTGCCAGAAAAGTGATGGTATATTAAAACAAGTTTAATTAAATCAAAGCTACCGATTCAACACGCTTGCCAACCATATATAAAAAAAGCATGCATTATTTTCTTTATATGGCCCTTCAACACAACGGTTTGTTATTTATCAATTCATAAAATAAACTATTTTTACAGTCGAATATCTTTCATTTAAAATAAATTAAAATCTACAACAGAATTCATAAAAAAATCATATCGTCAAACTAGCTTGTAAAATTATGTACACATGGAAAAATATTTAAATGAGAAATTCATTTCACACTTTCATTTACACGATGGTGTCATTTCATTGAGGTAAAACCGCTTCTCTCTAAAAAATTTTCCTCCTTCATAATGGTTTTTTTGTTGTTATTATTACTATAAAAGATTTTTAGAACATTAAAAAGCATTGGTAATCAATTTTGTTGACATTTAATGTACAATAGATACAGAGTTTGATAATCAATTAGTCAATGTTTATACACCGGTGACACCTGCACAAAGTGATTTCTGAATGCTGATTATTTTAAGTGTTATTAAAGAGATAATAATTTGAAAAAATCACTCGTTAAACCTGATCAATTGTTCTATATGCAGCAAAATTTCCTCATCACAAAGATCGTACCGGCATTCCGATCTTACAAAAGGATGAGTCAGATATGATTGAGGTAAAGTTTGCGCTGTCGGTCCATAAATTTGACAGTGTTATTATCAAAACAAAAGAGTCAAAGCAAAAAATTTGCACTCATAAAAAGTTTCAGTGTAAATTAAACGTTCGCCGTTCAAAGAACTGCGCTAAATTTAAATACACACTAAATATAAAACACCGTTAAATAGCTCTTCATTCAGCAGAGATCTCGAGCCCGGCCCCGTCAATAAATTACTATCTGGTAACATCACTGCGCACGTCGCGGCGTCTCATCTCGATCACCGTCCGTTATCTTCATTCGTCGCATGATTTAACATAAACCATGCGTAAACACTTATTTCACTTTCACAGTAAAATAATCGGGAAGTCTTTCGTTTTATATTGTATGAAATATTATTTCGATATGCATGACGTGCTGATATAGAAATTAAAATTACAATGTTGTCTTTCACAGTAGGAGCATTAATTCCGGAAACGAAATACCGATATCTGGCCGTATTGTCTTTAACGACTTGTTGTATTCAAATTTAAATAAATCTTTTTATCACCTGGCATACATAATACTTCGAACAGTTTCCATATTATTCTGCTCAATGGCTGTTGATGCTAGCATATTAAATTGTCTCGTAAGTCGATATAAAGGTTTCCCAAGGCTCATAATGGATGCATATCTTTGAGCAACCTCTCGCACCGTTAATCTTGGATCTGTTTCGATAAAAGTGCTTATGACGTTGAAGAGCTTGGCATATAAACAACAAATGTCTTTTTTATTGCATTTCTCGATTCCATATCTATCTATGAGCCCAAAAACTTTTGCAAAGAGAAAAAAAAACATTAGGCTAGAAAATCAGCCCTCAACAAATGTCTAAGGGTTTCCCCTTAATCGCCAGACGATGTTAGTGTCTGAACCAGGCGTGGGGAACCTGCGGCCTTTTGACTACTCTGGTGCGGCCTTCTGGCTAATTCTGTAAATTGATGTAAATTGCTGACATATTCTGACCGTTAAGTCCTGTTTCCGGTCAAAGATTCCCTAGTCAATGTGTACTGCGGCCTTATGTCGAATCTGAAAAATGAATGCGGCCTGTAGATAATAAAAGGTTCCCCAACCCTGGTCTGAATAGTTAAATTATCTTTGATTAGTTCAATCATCGCTATTTTTTCAATCAAAACAACAATGGTCCAAATATTGTCCAAAAACAACAAATGCCACATTCTTTTTTCAATATTGTTATGGTACCAGTTTTATAGGCCGAAACATTGACTTTTCCTTTTGTAATGAGAGCTGGCGACAGTAAAAAAGTGTGGTTTAATTAATGACTTTAAAAATAATATGTTATAATTAACAGAGTTTGCCGATGTTGTTGCGACAACACTATTTTGGCAACCTTGTCTCAAGGCAACGATGTATTTAAGGTTTTGACGGGCTGCAGTCAGCCGAGGGAAAAGGTAGTCGGAAATCGAAAAAGATCTTCCTTCTCTCGTGAGCCCTCGATCGATACAGACGTCGTTCGATGTAGTAAATTAAATAGAATGCCTGCGCAGGCGATAATTTTGTTAAAAACAGTTTGGTTTTGTTTTTAATGTCAGTTTCGATTCATTTGATTGATTGTTGTAATTTTTTTTAATCCCATTTGAAAAATTTTCTGTATGATTTTAAATGCCATGTTTGCAAATCTTTGAAATAAACGTATACTTTCGTAAAAAGCTGAGTTTCTTTTTAATTCCTACCATCGCTGGCTTGTCGTTCGGCGAGTATAGCAGTGTGTCTCTTTCACTTATCCCACACAAATTAGTTAAAGACACTCGGCAGAAAATTACTAGTCATGTCAACTAGCGCCCCACGTTGGGCGCCACTTAACATCACTCGTAATTTATTTTCGTGAGAGTTTCATTTATTGTTAGACATTTCTACTATTGTTCACGATGTTAAAGCCCCAAGAATAAATCCCCACTAATAAAAGTCATAACGACACATACCGCTGGCCTAAGCTCGGAGTCCACAGGTAGGTAGATATTAAATCAAACATCTACTATCACGAAAACGTTTATTTATGAAACTTGCAATCACGGAATTTATTACATAGAATATTTAACAAACAAAATTTTGAATTATTACAACACACAATAACTATTATACAAAACTATTAAACCTAGCTTTCTCACACAATTTTATAAATGTAAAAAAAAAAAAAAAAAACTTGACGTTAAACTCTGCGCAGAGAACAAAATGGAATTTAGTTTTGGTCGAAATGGAAAAATATTATTTCTTTCATCTCAGAAAAAACAAAACCACAAAAGAAAAAGAACTGCAAGTGAATTTACAACTAAATGTCTCTGGAAGTATCCTCCAGAGGCCGGGAAGTCTCCCAACACGTCAGGTGCGGTTGGTGTCCCAAAGAGCAAGAAAGAAAAAAAAAATCTCATCGGTATCGAAAAACAATGTTGCCATTTAAGGCCATTAACAATAAACAATCGATATTACGGGTTACCTGATAACAAAATTCAAACAATTAATTTAGCTACACCTTTTTTTTTTTTTAAATCCTGCCAGTTTTCCTCACAAAAGTGCTAGTGGAAGCGGGTGCCAATAACCCTACCGTGTCAATATCTTAAATGGTTACATTTAAAAAAGAAAACAAATTTTACACTCATATGGTGCAAATCAGATATTAAGTTTTTACCTTTCCTGAAAAAATGCATTTTGTGATAATTCCTGCTTTTATGCCAAGGTCTTCAATTGGTAAACTGAAAATTTAACCTCAATGAATGAGTGGTTTGCCAGACGATTCACAGCATCGAAAAGAAACATTTTTTAAAGAATTCAACTCAAAACATGATTATATTTGACTTAATGTTTTTGCCAGAATCGATACAAACTCAGCCCAGATTGTACATCCATTTACCTGAGTATTTGGCTTCGAAATTAATGCTTTCCTGTAGATATGTTCTTTAGGCAGTTGTAGAAGTTTGCGTAGAGGCCATCTATGTATTCCGAGTAAACACTGATGGAATTAACAACATGGCAATTTTTATGTTAGTGTAAAAAGCATTTTAGTCTATTTCAATTGTATTATGAATGAAGTAGAGAAATCGCATAAGGCTCTTTTAGACAATTGTTATAATGTTAGCATGTCCACTTTAAACTGAATCATATCTGACTGGATCAAAGAGGTCGGTTTATTTGTTTTTGTTGGCTGTCTGTATTGCCTGCGTTGAAAAAGATTTTACATTAATTACAAAATCTTCAGATTTGCTTACTTCATTCATAGTCAATTAAAAAAAAAGGATTGGCTAAATAAACTGTAGTAATCAGCGATTCTCAATATTTCAGTATTGACAATTAGTTAAATTACACGGGGTACCATTGAGGGAACAATGGTTTTGTTCATTTCTTGTGGTGATCCTCTGTAGTGGTGTCCTCGAGGTTGGTGTCCCAGTCGAACTCGGTCACGCCATTTCTGGAAGCCACCTCCCCCAAGTGGGCGAAGCGGCGTTCAAAGTCAGAGTCTCGGCGTTTCAGAGCTTCAAATCTGAAAATGCAGCGATAAGTATATATATTTTTATCCACATTTTTCATCTAATGGAGAGCTTTAGGACTGATTACATAGTGCTTGTAAGCGGTGTTTTTTCCCCCATGTAACCTTAGAACACAGATTTATCGGTGGTATAAGAAGTTGCTAAAATTTTTTTACTATTAAATCACCAGTGAATGTTTAAAATGAATATATTTTAATGACTCGTTCACCAATCACTATTACTTTTACAGTGACACATTTAATAAAGTCAGTTGACAATGCTCGCAATGAGCGAAACCGGTCCTGACATATTAAATAAAGTGGAATGAAGTACAAAGGATTATTGTTTTTATTAATATAATGCCTTTCCACCAAGTATTGACAGTGAACACCCTAAAAGTGATAAAGTCATTCGTTTATCCATACAAGATTCATAATTGTCAGTGGAGTTTTTATATATTAAAAACTAACATGAAATCTGATAAGCGCCTTAACAAACTCAATGTGCTTTGGTAATGTTTTATGGCTCATAAAGAAATATAGGCGTGTCCAAACCTTGTTTATTTTATCTAAATAAATTCATGAGTTTTAGGGATAATGTTTTTTGGAAATTTCAATGGCACGCGGAAAGCCTATACACCCAATGCTCAGGATTCACGGGCACATAAAGGTTAATATATGTTTTATCCATGTCCGCTTCTAATGTGTAGCATATGGCCTTATAATGGAGGCATATCAACAGATTTTTTCTACGAGAACTGTTTGATACTCGGTTGTTCAACCTCTATTTTCCCAAGACAGCAGTAGGGATAGACAGATAAGGCTAGTACAGGACTAGTGGCTTACTAATCGCTGTCGCTACACCCAGTAATTAAAAGATCGGAAGGGCGGGAGGGAATTTTTAAACATCACAAACACACATGTCTTCGAAACAGAAATCAATAAATTGTAAACAATAATAACATTATACTTTTGTGTGTAATAATAGTAAAAATAATCAAAATATAAAAAACCTAATTTAATAAAAAATAACTAACAAATCAACAATGATGTAATTTAAAATCTAAAGATTTATTTGTCAAGAAATACAAATAATATAATGGAGTATTAAAAGGGAGCTACCTTTGAAACATGAGCCTCTTCGCAAACGCGTACAATTCAACATCGAGTGAATTAAGCCTACTGATAAACTCTGTCTCTTCGCCGCTGAGGGTGTTCAGGGTGGAGCTGGAAACCGTCACGTTGTGCTGCGTGAATGGCAATGCGAAACGCAAGTTGAAAGTTTCCTCGAATACATACTGGGCAACCTGTAAAAACAATATGTTGTAAATAATGTTAATTTTAAATGATCGTAGCTGTGTCAACAATTTGATCACATATGTTAGACAAGCCCTTGAGAGGTGTGAAGTGATCCAAGTGGTATTTTAGAAAGAAACGAGCTAGATGCGTTGTAATATTGTACAAGTCCGGTAAAAGTGAAGTGACCTCAGTAAGTACACACCGCAAAGTGTTATCTACCTAAAATTAAAATATGCAATCCACCGCAACACCGAGCAATGATTTGATTGTGCTTAACCTTCGGGTTCGTATATGTTATTTCAACCGTTCGCTAAATACCGATTATATTTAGCTGATATTTATTGTAGTCCACAATGAAACCTCCATAAATTCAATGCAAATTACTCCATAAATGCTTGAAAAAAACTTGCCGCAGTTATTTTCAAGAAACCATTAAATGTATGAGTCAATATACCAACAAAAAGACAGTACGCAATAAACGTATTTTTATGTTTCCCACCTATAATGTTTTAATCAAGTTATTTGAACGAAATCGGTTAACTATTTCTCTTATAAATGGAAGATAAAACAGAGCATTGTTTATGCATGCAGAGCACACATCTATCACTAGAAGTGGTTTTTGATTTGCGTGCACAGTATATCGAACTGGATTTCAAGGAATAATAAACAAAACTCTGTATTAACAGCAGTTTCTCATCATTACGACAGTTATTGTGTTTTCGAAATGAACGACTAGTTCATTAAAAGCCTCCGTCACAATTGGCGTACAAATTTTAATTCAGTATAGTTTGCTTAATCAGAACACAGCGCAGACCTTTTGATACTCGGTCAATCCGAAAAATGCCATAGCTGCCAAGTTCCTCTTCGCCGATGCCAGCATGATGGCGTTTGTCTGTTGAGACGGTCTCAGGGTGGAGTTGTAGCATCCGACGAGAGCCAGGTCTGCCAGCATCCTGGTCTGACGGTTGGTTGCGAGGTTTTCGCGGCACGATGTGAACTGTGCGAGAGTCACTCCCTCCCACGATTCGCCTTGGTAGCACGGTGGAACTTCTGATGCTGGAAGATTAAGTTTAAATTTAAGAATATTACAGAATCATCGACATATAATGGAAGATTGCGTGCTCAAATGAAGTTGGTGTCACTGATCATGAAATGACTTTATTTCTTCTAGATCATTACAGCAGTACAGGTATGGCCAAGTCTGATATCAGTTATTATCTTTTGCTGGACTTATATTAGGTTATCATAAAATTTTCATTACTATAGATATGTCGGGTCCTATAGCACAGCGGTTAACATTGTGGGCTTCGGTGCCGAATCTTACGGGTTTGAGTCCCGGTACGAACAGTGTTTTTTCTGTTCAAAGGCAAGGGTGTTTGCGATGTCTAAAAATTCCCTCCCACCCCTGCGATTCTTGAATGACCGGGCGTAGCGAGAGCGATTAGAGTTAATACAAAACGAAACTATCTAATATGAGTAGGAAAGCGGCTGATGGCGCCAAACGGTATGCTAAGAAAATTCGCTTGATAATTCATTTTGAACATCGGTATTTGATCCAGATATTTTGACTACTCGTCGCTTTGGGTAAACATGGTTCCATCTGCATTTTTTTCGCAAAATTACTTTTTAATGCAGTTTTATTCGCATTCAAAATACGGTTCTGCCTGAATTAAAAAAAATCTTCAAATTCACATCGAGTCCATCAATATTCAAAAAAGAAAAAATATTCAATCTGAATGCATAATTAAAAAATCAGCGTGTAGAAAATCGGTCTTAGAAACGGTTTACTCTTTCATTCGCGTACGTAGATGCATAAGTGTGTTTTCCTACGGGTATCCCAGTTGCGAATGAAACAAATGTCGTAACGTACATAAGAGAGAAGGAGACATAATATTATCGAGTGTTGAGTTGGTTAAATGCCAACAAGGTTCTATCTGCAGTTTCGCGTACTCTAAATATGTCAATATAATTAAGATATACATTTAATTCTGATTATATTTATACATTTAATCTAAAATATCGATTCTACAAAAAGTTACATCTTCTGAAATCTTAAATTGCTTTTCGTGCAGTTAATTTTTTTTCAGATGGAACCTTGTTTACGTAAGGCGACGTACTGTTATTAAAAACCAACAGCTGTTTCGCCAGATCGGGAAGCTTAAAAATTTATGACAAGAATTTTAATCTTGTTTCAAAGATGTGTCATATTAATATCGTTGGAATTATATTGGAATGTGTGTTAAAAATGTGCGAGGAAAACAACGAAAAGCAATGTTTATTTATCAAACCTGTGGCGGTTCGGCCTTGGCACCAGTGCCTGGCACCTTTCCATGTTGCACCTCTCTTCACATGTCTGAACTCTGACAGATATCTATAAGCAACAATACAAGCCATATCATTAGAAAAACCGAACAGGCAGCAAAATGTATCTTACAATAATTATGAACAATGCTCCCTTCTAGGAAGAGAGATCAACTGTGCAGGATGCACGGGCCAATCAAACAAACGCGTGGCATATTTGATGTAAAAAATAGTCTTTCTTTCTTTTTAGTTTTGATTTGCACAATAAATTAGTCAAAATTCTAAATAAGTTCAGTTTTTTATTGAAAGTTTATGAGAAAATACAAACACTGGAAAAAAAAAACAATTTTCATCGGACATAATCGATACAAAGGCTTCTTCGAGTCTCGTATAGTTATTTTGTCTCGTAAAAACGTGATGGGTTGCCATTGTAGTCTTTCATCAAAATCAATACGAATTGATGGCTAAACGTCCATTGTACTCGCTAGAGTACAGTGCAATAAAATGCAACATAGCACACGGTAGATGAAAAATATTGCCACACTAAAAATATATTATGTTTAAGTAGAGCCTAAGTATACATAATAATGAGAAAAAATTTAAAATGTATTATTATTTATACTAAGAAATAATTCAAATATCTAACCTAAATCATCTTGTTTTAAACCAATATTTCGATGATAAACTATTGACATTTATCTACGCATTTTTGCCAAATTGTATTTTTTTACAGTTTACTACTATCATACAGTTTCATAATAGGCTATTACTTTTGAAATAAACAAAGAAATAATACACCATATCACGCTTGGAATAGGTGTACTCAAGCGAGTACGGTGGGCAGTAATGGGTTAAAAAGGGAGTGCGCGCCAGCCCGGAATGAGTGCGCAGGGGTTTTCAAAATGCTGAATAGTAGTTATTTCACACCTTTATGTTACTACGCCTCCTTTCGAAAAAAAATGTCTTCGCGCCTCCCCATTCTTTATTTCATATAACAATGAAGACACGTTTTAAAGGGTAAATAAATATTTAAAGCTGTGCGCGCCTCTCAGGTTGGAAATCGCTGGTTTAGAAAGAACATTTATTATGCCGAATCGTGACTCGGGACAAACATCACATTGTGAAATCATTGAGAATTTCATCATTTTTACATCGGACATAACGAAATGGGATACACTGCCGCAACCATTTCGCGCGGAAATATATCAAAGCTCCGAGTAGCGTTTGTCACGTTCGCTATGATTTCGCCCATGTATGACAAGCTGCCTTTTTACTTATAACAGCAGTGTGAGAATGTAAAAAATCTCCTTAATTTAATTGAATACATGATATTATTGTTTTATTTATGGAATGCCAAACCCTTAATTTTTACTAACATTTATTTATGGTATACAATATCTGTACCTAACCCAAATAATAACGATTTAAAAAAAACCCCCAATTACACTACCCCGAATTACGCGCTATCTCGAAATATTCGGCACAAATCCCCCAATTGAATGGTCGCATTCCATTGTCGTTGCTAAGAGGCGGTTGTCTGTGCGGTGCATACAGTCAAATGTTGGCTAGCGTCTGTGTATTCAACACGTGCTAGGCTATACACGCATAGCCGGGCGACCGGCTATGTCAGGGGTAGGGTCATCGCAGTCGATTGAGGCTATTACTTTCAAACACGGCTCATTCCAAAATTTTAATAAAAACACAATATTCCTTTGTACTTTATTCCACTTTATTAAATAGGTCAGGACCGGTTTCAGATCGGTTTCGGATCAGTTGACAATGCTCGCAATGAGCGAAACCATTTTTAGTTTTACATTACTTTGGGATGCTTTTTGTATGCTATCAGAGCCAGGTTTGACACTGATTTCTAAAAATACTTTTAACACTATACGGTCCGCACCATTTTAATGAAAATCATCAAATGTCGATTGCAAAATTAAAAGCAATAGAACTTTTGAAGCTATGAATATATTTCAATTATTTTTTTGGAAAATACTTACAGTAAAGCTATACGTTGACTAAAGACACTACGTTGGCATTGCCGGACCGTTACTTTCAGTGCGCAAAGGGTTTGAAAGTGTTGAATTGCATTTTTATCAACTAAATTATATTCATGGTTCATGTTTGTACAGTTTTGGAACAAAGCTCTACCGATAGCCTCAATTATAAGATTAATGCATACCTAGAGACCGGGTCCCTCAGGAGGGTAATATAGAAATAGCGTCTTTGAGTAGCTCTTCCTTCTCTCTTATCCAATTCTCCCTGCACACACGACGTCAACTCTGTAAAGTCTGCGTGCAGTCCACATCTGAAACAAAATTGCAGTCAAAATTAGTAATACGGTAATCTTATTGGTCGGTGACGACAGTATTTCTCAGCACCCAAACATGCCAGCATCCAACACATCCTATGGACATTGCTAAATGGTCATTCGTGATGCTGAAATCTCACCAGCCGGAAGAGTCGGCAGGGGAGAGGAATTGAAATAAATAATTGTCGCCATACAGAAGAATGTGCAAAATTAGAATTCATTTTTTTTAGAATAAAGCCTCTACCACATAGGTTCCCAACCTTTTTCGGGTGGCGACCCCTTTTCATAAAAGCCAAGTGACTGACCTCCCCCGAAGAATTTGAATTCCTCGATTTGCTATACTTTTTCCCTGGATTGTCTCAGACTCCTTTTTTTTTTAGCTCAGCGAGGAATTTAAAATCTTCGATTTTCTACACTTTTTCCCCGGATTGTCTCCGAAACTCTTTTTTTTTTTTTTAGCTCACCAGGGAATTTGAAATCCTCGATTTGCTACACTTTTTCCCCGGATTGTCCCCGAAACTCCTTTTTTTTTTTAGCTCACCGGGGAATTTGAAGTCCTCGATATGCTATACTTTTTCCCCAGATTGTCTCCGAAACTTCATTTGTTGTTCAAATCCAAAATCGAAAAAAGTTGGCGACCCCCCAGAAAACCCTTCGCGACCCCCAGGTTGGAAACCCGTGCTCTACCATCTATATTTTATGTTACATAGATAGTTATAATATCAAAATAAAGATACATTAACACATTGCCATCGGGCCCCGCGATGTTAATAGCCCATAACTCTTTGAATATATTTTTTGTTGAGACACTTGTTGTTAACAAGCCATCTGAAATCCATGAATATATTAAAAAATCTAAACATACTGGGATTTGAACCTGTGAGATTCAGAAACGAAGCCAACAACGTTGACCACTCATCCACGGACGGATGATCTTCGTAAGATCACAAAATGTTATTTAAGCAATTTTTATGAATAATGAAACTTTGTTACTTTCTCTAGTATGAACGCTACTAAAATCCCTGCTGTAACTAATAATAAATATCAGTTTAATTTCAATAGTAAATTTGAATCGTTCAAATTATGTACATTCACACAGATTTTGTCACTAACAACCTGGGTTTCGCCTTTCGGCATTTTCAGGCGTTCAAGTGCACGGATGAACTTGAACTGACGCTTAGTAAATGAATGTTTCGTGTTTATATAATATAATAAATAAATGTATCACCGAGTTTAAAGCCATTGCTGGCGAAAAGGATAAGCCCATGGGAATGCCCACAGATTTGAGTAGTGAGTGGTTTTAAGAATTATACTTATTTGTTGACAAATTTAACCGTTTAAATACCGCACAAATAAAGCATTGATATGTTCCAGAGATACTGCGTGTTTTTGAGAAAAATGATTTTGCCTAATATACACTCGAATTCGATATTTTAAAAACCTATATTGACTCAGTATAGATGGAACTACACATATTCATCAAAATATTGCTTATATTCTATTAGAACATTAAGTATTTGAATTTTTTAAATGTCTTGGACATCCATGTTCGCTTGCATATGTTCAAGACACCCATGTCCGCTTGGTATTCAAGTGGTTAAACTAATTTACCTTCAATAATCGCATATTTGTTATCGTTCTTAGAACCACCATATGTTTAATAAATGTAATACTATAATTTGTAATATTAATTAGGATGTTAGAGTGGATAATATGATGAATTGTGTATCTCTTCTAAGCCAGTACATATTTATTAGTACAGTTTGTCGACGGTTATTCATTTTTAAACATCATTTTGGCAAAGTAATATAAATCGATATTGAATATTTGTGTGAGAGTGAAGTATTTTTACTTATCATCTGTTCTCAACATGTGGCGAGGAAGTCTTGTATTATATAGCTGCTGTCAAAGTTTTTTTGTTTTTTTTGACAGTCTTAAATTTATGACTGCAACCGACCGTTAACTTCATTGAACATATGTTGGATGGTATTGGCAAAAAAATGTTGACTCTGAATTCTTTATTTTGAGAACTGAAATTTTAAAGATGTTTATGAACAATATCTCGGCATTTGACGCGTAGTTATAAATAAAACAAAGAGGTTACTTATAAAATGAAATAATCAACCTGTGATGGTCTAGTAGGTTAGATCTTGGCTCTGCCGATCAGGTCGGGTCTGGGTTCAATTCCTGGTAAGGTCAATGTCAAATTTATATTTGACATTGAAGACATGGGTGTTTGTGAATTCTCCTGTGGTTGACGATTAATGACCTACACCCCTTTGTATCTGAAAATATTTTCTCGCACCTGCATTCTTATAAATTTTAAAAAGTCTTCTCGCATCCCTTTTAAAAATTTATTCTGATTTTATAATTTCAATAATTACATTTACTTATTGCCCGATATTTTATCTTGAAAATTACAAACAACAATAGATACAAAAAAAGTCTCAGTAAATTATGACTGGGTTGTTATTTCTTCTTCTTCTTTGGCCATGTTCGCTCCCTATGTGGAGCATATGGCCGCCATGCGGCACCTCCATGTCTCCCGCCAATTGCTTTGCTTCCTCCCATGACATGCCAGCATATCTCCATCCATCCAGCCAGCTCCTCCATCCAGCCAGCATGTCTCCAGCATGTCAGCAGCCTTCCTCCGCGTTCCGCCGAGTACATCCTATGGATGGTACCCGACGGACGTCCGCGGCGCCGGAATCCCACCGGTCGAATGAAGAGGCAGGCAGGATTGAGGCTTTCCGGAGGCAACCGCAGCACGTGACCCAGCCAGTTTCAACGTCTCATAATTTGTCACCCGCTGTGGTCTAGTTGGTTAGAGCTTGCTCTACCGATCAGGTGGGTCTGGGTTCGATTCCCGGTAAGGTCAATGTCAAAATTTGGATTTTTTTCAATTTTGATTTGAGATCTAAGACATGGGTGTTTGTGAAGTCAATTCTCCTTGAGTTAATCTCATGTGACTTTCATCTCATGTGAAATTCTCATCGAGTAAATCTCGTATGATCTTTCAACTTCAAAAATATTGAAAAAGTATGTGTTATTAAATCACTTATTATGTTACATAAACATATGAGTAAATAAAGCTCTTTGTAATTAAAAATCTCCGTCTGTACCTAGATATTTGACGTTTTAAACATCAATGGAGATTCATCTTCACTCGATTTTGAATATGAATTAGAATATGTTAAAATGTCTAGCAGCATATATTACCATTCCCAATTTTCGCGGAACACTTATTTAGGTCCCACGGAACACCAGTGTTCCGCGGAACATAGTTTGGGAAACCCTGGTTTAGCAAATCGCTTTCACTACGCCTCCGTAATTTTCGGATTAGAATGGTAAGAGGGAATTTTTAGACATCACAAACATCCGATAAATTGATTGAAAAAATGCTGTTTGTTCGTACTCAAGAGTCGAACTTGTGAGATCTGTCACGGAAGCCAACTCTGTTGACCGCTGCGCCACGAACCGAAACTTAGTTTTTCGATTACCCGTTAAAATCAACCAAATTAATGAATAAAACGATGATATTTTTACCAGCATTTTTCAAAAAGCTTAAAACATTACTTATTCGACGGGCATGCTTCGGAAGCCAGTATACAATTTTCAAAAAAATATGTTAAGCATGTACCGAAGTGATAGGATACTATGCAGACGGGAAAAAAAATAACTTGACATTCATAAGGCAACACAGATGTGGCACTGTCACATCATAAACATAAAAAAGGATATAAAAAAATAAAAATACACTCATCACTCAATGGAAAGAGCATTAAAATACCAAGCGACTAAAATTAGATAAATTCTTAACTGGATGCCAAGTAGAAAGGGACGGACGTAATTGTATTGTCTCTCTTGTTGAGAGATCTTTGACGTCTTTATTGAATAATGATGGAAATACAGGACCGGATTATTGATGAGAATTATTTGTCACACACAATTTGCAAACCTTTTTTTGACTGAGTCTCATGACATGAGTTTAAGTTTAACGCCATCCGTTACGCATCTTTGTCATAAGGGTCAAAAACTAAATTTATTAGAACAACTTGAAATTAACGTGCATAAACAAAACATCTTAAACGAACAAACAGTTATTAATCCATCACCGTTGTTAAAACCCCGAATGTAATGAATAATAAATATCGGTATAATTTATCCTAATTTACATTGAAAAATCACATATTGCTTATTGTTTTTAGAAACACTAAAAAGCCATAGTTAATAAATTTAATGTAATGTAATTAATAATAAATATCAGTTTAATTTATTCTAATTAATGCTTTAAAAACCCCAGATTGCTTAGCGATCTTTGAAACACTAGAATCACATTTAATAATTGTAATATTGAAATTGTAATTTGAATTAGGATGTTAGAGTGAATAGCATGATGCATTGTGTATCTCTTCGGAGACATTATATATAGCTGAGCAAAATGAAAGTTTAAGCATAGTTCTGACGATGGCGAATGCCGAAATAGCTAAATCAACTCATAAATATAAAAAAACTGTTGAGCTAACTACGTTGATATTTTTGCCCTATCATTTGTCACGATTATCATTAGGGTATTCACCCTTCATCAAATCAATATTTGTCGCCCGCTGTGGTCTAGTTGGTAAGAACTTGCTCTACCGACCGGGTGGGTCCGGGTTCGACACGGTAAGGTCAATATCAAATATAGATTTTTCAATTTAAATTTTAGACTTACGACGTAGGTGTTTATGATGTCAATTTAACTTAAGTTAATCTTGAGTGACTAACAATAAATTCTCATCGAGTTCTTCTCGTATAATCCGGGGCTGTGGAGTCGGAGTAGGAGTCGCGGTATTTTGGCCGGAGTCGTGAGAAATGAGCGGCTCAATTTTTTTTGAAAAATATATTTTAACAGCTTAACGACCGCACGTTTTTTTAAATAAAATTTCACCTGGCGAAATAAAATTTTGCGAAAAATTCGCAAAAATTATAATTTTACTAAATTCACTATAATTTGTAAGCAAATCGAGATATCTTTACAAAATTTAATTTTCTTAGCTTCCAGATACTTCGCCTATACGCATATATGTGTCCGCCGGCCAGCAACCTTTGTTTTTCAAAGACTCAAATACGCGTCCACGGTCGTTAAGATGTGTATTTAAACAAAATAGTCAAAAGTGTCAACATTTCATGCTTGGCTGACTAAAGATGTTCTGATGGTATACATATATATAAGTTGAAATGAAATGAATCATAAATTTCCTCAGAGTCGGAGTCGTTAATTATTTTAAAGCCGGAGTCGGAGTCATCTTTTTTTTTTCACGCGACTCCACAGCTCTGGTATAATCTTTCAACTTTAAAATATTTGGGACATTGGCGTTAGCTGTAATGCCAAATATTTTTTTTTATTAAATTCTCCATTAGTTTATATCCTAATCATAAAAACCGTGACTTTTCAATAAATAAAACACTTTAGTGCTAATTCCACATTTATTTTATATGATCAGGACCGGTTTCGCTCATCTTGAGTAATTTCAACTGATGAAACTGAACTTCAGTTGAGAATGTTTATCGTGAGCGAAAACTGCCCTGATCCATATTTACATAAATGCGGAATTAGTACAAAATAGTGTTTTTTTTTTATATATATAATGTCTTTAATAAGTATTGACAGTGAACACTTTAACCACTTGCACTACAAACAAATCGCCGGTGTGTCAAGATGTTATCTCACAGAAAATAAATATTTTTTTAATATCTAAAATTTATTGCGCTAGCGACATCTATTAATGAAACCAATTCCGACTAAACAATTAAAATTATTTTAGTTTATCAAGATTATTTTTAAATAAATTAAACAGATGTTGCAAGAACAGCTTTGAGGTTATCAAATGGATCGATATATTTTAATTTTCACTATAACATACTGTTTCTCTACCACTGATCGCTTCCTAATAATAGAGTATGGCAAGGGCGCTTATCCTATCTATCCGCTAGTCTGTTTTGCCACCTGTGTGGTCGAGTGGTCAACGTCGTTGGCTTCGATTACGGAGAGCACGGGTTCACATCCCGGTACGGACAGTTTTATAAATTGATTTTTCAATAGATTTATGAATTTCTGTTCGAAGGCATGGATGTATGTGATGTCTTGAATTCCCCTCTCCCACCCACCCTCCCGTTCATAAACGGGCGTATCGAGAGCCATTAACTTACCACTAATCCTGTCCTAGCCTTCTATCCCTACTCTCTTTGGAAAAAGAGAGGTTGAGCAACTGAGTAACATGCAGTTCTCGTAGAAACACTTCTGTTGTGATAAACTCCATTAGGAGTCCATATGCGGGAGGAGTCCATATGAGAGCGGACATGATTTAAAAAAAAAAGAAGTCCTGTCATAGAAATACCCATTCGGGTGTTATTAGTTCAGAATAACAATTCGTTATCATAGAACAACTTCTTTCGACGTAACCTCCTATAGGTTATATACAAAAGAAAATATGCCTGATTCGGTCCAGCAATATTAAACTGTCCTCTAGAAAGAGTCAACACCATTTATTCAATAGGAATACTAAGTAAGTAGGCGCTATCAATTTGTCGGGCTTACTTACATCCCCGATTAAGAGTATTTAATATGCGCAAGATAACATCGAGTGGAATTAAAATGCGGGACAGCAGACCATAATCTCCCCCTGAATGGTAATGACCATAATGGGACAAAGGGAACATTGTGGCTCATCAAACACGGCCAGGCCAACGATTCTAAACTTGGATAATGTTTTCGATTGTGAGAGTTAACTTGTTGAATACAGATGCCGCTGTAGATAGGTAAAATAACATTGCACTGAGAATGCACTCTACGATGAAGGCCTCAATTCATTGGTGAATTATAAAATATAATTACAGAATAATCAGCAACATATAATAATACAAACAAATTAAAGATGTTTTTTAAACGAAGGGTTTGAAGTTAAGAAATATTTTAGAAAAGAAATATTCAATTTGTAATGGGGTTCTCGCACTTACACCACACTGATCATTTATTTGAAAGTTCCCTTAGGTAACAGATTTTCAATGAGGGTGTCGATTTGCTCCAAATCGGGAGCGTAGTATTTCAACATTGGCGTTTATAAAGAATACTGTTGAGCAATGCTCCCTCTAAGACAAGCGGTTAGGAAAATTCAAAGGCTTCGCGGCCCAATCCAACGAATGCGCGGCATAATTTGTCATATTTGATATGAAAAATAGTGTTTTGATTTGCATAATAAATAACAGAACTAATTCTATTTTTTTTACATAAAATAAAATCTCGCACAAATTAAGAAAATAAGCAGAATGAAACAAACAATCAGTCGCTAATAAATTTATTGATATATTAAAAAAAATTGTTTGCAAAAATTCTAACTTTTTACGTTGTCGTCGCTCCTTACCACTAACCCTTATATTATATACTTCATTTAGATCAATTTTATTGTTCTTATAAAATATAAGAAATTAATTTTAGTTGAATTATCTAAATGTTAAAATTCCTATTTATTTTGGTCAATTATGGTTATTCCAGTTTAGAAGTCTTTCTGCTTACCAGTTGCTTATTATTTATAGGAGAAATATAATTTTAATTTACGAAATAAATATTCTTTAATAAATCTATGAAAAAAATATGACCTTCGTCAATTACGCGGTATTGCACTGTCAACGTTGATATGATAACTTTATCAGCATTTTTTTTTGTTCATTTATATTTTTTATTATTTTTAATTTGACAATATGTGTGGGTGGTCTGGTCTGTTATCTATATGAAGCAGATATGGTAATTGATTTTTTTTTTATTAATTCATAGGTTAAATATATGAATACACGATAAGGATGGAAAGGTAAATAAGTGGCAATAACTGTTTGTATTATTTTTTTAAATCCATGTCCGCTCCCAATGTGGAGCATAAACTCCTAATGGAGGTATCTCAACAGAAGTTTTTCTACGAGAACTGTTACTCAGTCGCTCAACCTCTCTTTTTCGAAGAGAGTATGGACATAAAGATAGGACTGGACTAGTAGTTAACTAGCTACGCTACGCTTCGTTATTTTAGGATTGGAAGATTATCACACACATTGTTAACCACTTGACCAGGGACTCGGGTCAAATATTGTTAGTTATTTATACTTTTCAATACATTGTTTATAAGTACTGTTATGGCAATCAAATTATTAAATTCTATTTTATTTTTCCAAAATTACTGTGAAGAAAACTCTTTACATTGATTCTTCCGTACAAGACTCATCAAGACACACAGCAACATCCGTACATGGAAAATTCCGGACACAGAATATTCCATAAGTTTTAAGATTTAATATCCGAGACGATAGATATAATTTAAACATACGGAAAATGCGCATATACATATTATTTAATGTTTTGCTTGTTCGCAACCTGAAAAATAAAGGCAACCTTGACATTAAAACCTTTTGACCGCAGCTCGGATCCGGATCGGTTCAGATTGGACTGCTGCATCAACGGCGGTCTAGAGATTAAACATGAAACAACAATAATAATATAAGTGTTCGAAATATTTTGTGTTATTGGTGAGTTTTCTATGTACGGAAGTTTCTGTGTACGGAGTTTGTTTTATACAAAAAAATCGTGTTTGGAAAAATCTGTTCACTACCATAACATATTTGCTATTCCTGCGATAAAGAAATTGATTTATCATTAAAGTGATACGTGCTGAGAAAACAAACTCTAATCTTATCTCGGCTACTAAATGTACGCTACTTTTTAAGCAAGTAAATACGTTTTGTTTACTTTGATTTGTTTATCAAACTTAACAGCACCACGGTTCAAAAAGTACGTAACAAAATTGTTATTACATATTACAATGTCAGGTTCGTGCAGTGACGTTGGCTTAAGTAATGGATCTCATGGCTCAAGTCCAAGTATGGACAGTACTGTTTTAACTTTTGTTGAAATATCTCCATTAGGAGGCTATATGCAGTGGCACAGCAAGGGGGGTGCGCCAGGGGTGGACCACCCCGGGCGACATTTTCAAAAACAAATACAATATTTTTCAAGAAATTATATTTATACATTCCAAAAAATAAGCCACCTGTAGTTAAAACTCCTAGTTCATTTAAAAATTTGACCCACTGCTCAAAAAGGTTCGCCATCACTGGTCTAGGTCCTAATAAATTTGAAAATAGCCATGCATGCTTAAGTGTAGCCCAGTCGCGGGGAACCTGCGGCCTTTTGACCCGATCGTCCAATTCTGTAATTTAATGCAAATTCGTAAATTCCTAAGATTTTGGATTCGAAATTCTTGGAAGAGCTAAAAAACAAAAGGGCTGAGTTCTGGGCTTTACGAATTAGCATGCAATTGTTTCCGGCCAAAGATTCATTAGTCAATGTTTACTGCGGCCTTACGTTGAATCAGAAAAACGAATGCGGCCTTTAGACAACAAACGGTTCCCCACCCCTAGTGTAGCCTCTTAATTCATTTTAATAGATTAACAGGCGAGCCGGGTTCAAATTAAATTTTCTGAAAACCAAGAATTTTGACTGACCACCTTCTGCCGCTAGGGCATGCTAGGGCAGGGTTTCCCAAACTATGTTCCGTGGGACCTATATAGGTGTTCCATGAAAATTTGCAATGGTAATATACGCTGCACCACATTTCAGCATCTTCTACATCATATTAAAAATCGACTGATGGAAAATCTCCACTGATGTTTAAAACGTCAAATATCTAGGGACACGTGGAGATGTTTAATCACTGAGAGCTTTGTGACCTCATATTTCTATGTAACATTCTTTAAAAATAGCCATTCAATAAATAATAAGTGATTTAACAACATTTATTTAAAAAAAAAATACTATTATGAAAAACCGACCGAAAAAATGTTCCGGTAACATTTCTAGATTTACGAAGTGTTCCATTGCACAATATGTTTGGGAAACCCTGTGCTAGGGTATAAGTCTTACTGACATTTTATGATGTTAGCAGACCGATGCATTCAATTTATGAATGTCAAGGGAAAAACTGTGACGGCAGCTTTATTATAAAATAATTCAACACACCACATGTTGGTGAGACAGACTAAATAAAAAATACCATTTTCTCATACCAAGTCAAGGTTAATACACTCTGAGAAATAAACACTTGAAAAAAAAGTAGAGCTCTGCAGTGGTTTTCGCCACCGAGACATTTGTTTTTTTTTTTCCATTCGGCCTTTTCCATTTTTATTGCGTAACCACAAACATGCGTAATGATATTTACTAAAATAATGATTCAATTACGCGGCGGAGATTAAAATCTGACGTACGTAGAATTTATTATGTCATATGATATTAAGTTGCCCGCATGACATTAAAAGTCTCCCGTGTATTTAACATGCCAGTCGTAAATTTTGCGTGCTGTTTTTTTTTATCCTGACACTTTTTTGACAAATTTATTAATTTTTTTTTACCCACTGCTTATGACATATGGCAAACATGCGATACTGAATTCACGCTAAAACGGGATAACAGTCTTAAGGTGATCCCCACTGTTGGCCCACTTGTTGAGGACAATTTAACGAATTGAGTAGCTTAAATTCTTTTGCTGATTATGGTTCGATATATAAAAATAAAACACTTTTGTACTAAATCCACATTACTTATTTTAGACCAGGACCTTTCACCATATCCGCTCCCGATGTGGAGCGTATGCACTCCTAATGGAGTTTATCTCAACAGAAGTGTTTCTACGATAACGGCTTTTTATTAAAGATTATCCAACTGAATTCTTAAATTCACTTGATTTGCCAGGCATGCCGCCGCACGTTTTAACATTACCGTTCTTTTCCAAAATATAAATCTACCACGAATTTGCAACGGTACCAGGCTTTCAGTGAAAAAGATAATAAATAATATCATCAAAGCTACAATTTTAAATGGAAAATTTAAAAGAGGCAATGTACTTTTGCCACGCATCCCAATTATTGCGACAAGTATGCCATTCGAATTTAAATGTTTGCAGTTTCCGGTGCAACTCGCATTTGCAATGACCACCAACAAAGCACAGGGACAATCCCTACAAATATGTAGACTAAATTTTGAAAATCCATGCTTCTCATATGGACAGCTGTTGTCGCCTGCTTAAGCGTTGGAAAACCTTCTGATTTATTCGTATACGCGCATCAGACAGAAAAACAAAAAATATTGTATATCCAAAAGCACTTCAATAAACAGAATTAAAACACAAACACTTTCTTTCTTTGAGTGGCATTGCAACGTATACCAGGTATTTGATATTGATCCGACAAAACACATTTGTCAATACCTTATATTGAGACATCCAGTATCGAACATGGCCAAGCCAGTTATGCTGTATTTTTCAGGAGAGCTGAAAGTTTGTGTAAGTGATTAAGTTCCATAACAGGATTGAATGACATTCAGTCAGCTGATTCAAATCCAAAGATCCGTTCTTGATTACTTGGCAGGTATGTAACAAGTTGCCTTTGACATGGCCGTGTTTGATACTGGATGTCTTGATTGTGTATTAAGATCAGTGATACACAACTTGCAAGTCAAATGAAAATCTTCCGCAGCCCAAGATACAAACGCTTTCGAAACAAAACCTCGCTGCCTGCCATTCATTTCCAATTATACAATGACTTTTTTAGTGAACGTAGAGATTATTCAAAATTATAAAACGAAGTCACAAAATATTATAATGAAGATCGAAGATAAATAACCATATGTTGAGGAAGTGAATGTAAGTCGGTCAATGTTTCATGATGGGTCAACACAAAAAAAAAATGATTAATTCAATTACACACACTGCGCCTTATCGCAAGAATGTTGATAATGATGGCAATTTGTCAGTTGTGATAATTAATCATTTTTTACAAACATTAAATGGTACAATCATTTTTTGTGTTGACTAATTTCCCTGTTACGATATCAATTACTCGGAGAATCACTCATCAGCAATATTATTGTTTTTTTTTTAATGATTTACGATTGTTATGATTCCTTTGATAAAACATCTGAAATCATAATGAAACAGATGGACGGGCACTCAATTCTAAATTTTTATAACACCGAACAGATAAAATAAATGATTTCTTTTTTCGATCTATTAAAAAATTACAGAACTGAATACAATTACATTATTATGATAGAGTCCTATCAAGTAATCGCCAATTTTAGGCGTGATGTCCTATAATTGAAAAATTGATTGAATATGCTATAATAACTATTACATATGTGTATATAGGATAAGGAGGTGCAATCAAATCAGAGGTTACCAAATCAGTAAATATTACGTTGAAACATTATATTTGAAATCAAAGTTGATATGAAATAATTGCAATACAGGTAGGCCTCGACTTACGATCGAGATACGTTCCTGAGCTTTGGTCGTAAGTCGTGGCTGCACACCAAATATGGTATATGTGACGATTTTACGAAAATGAGCTAAATATACAGTTTTTTCTATTTTATTTCTCAGCCTTCTAAAGTATGAACCATGTAATAATACAACATAATAAATGAGATAGAAAACAAACTATGTGCTATCATTTAAATATGAACCATGTGATCTTACTGCACATGTATAAGGGGTATAAGGTTCGTATTTTACAGCAGGCATGGGCAACCTTTTCTAGATATGGGGCCAAATTATCATTCAGACTCCGAGTCAAGGGCCAGACCAAATTATTAAACATAATAAAGTAATATTAAATTAAATAAAACATGTTACTACTTCTTATATATTTTTTTAAAATATATTTAACGTGCCATCTCCATTATTTAGAAATATTAATTTCTTTCTCTATTACTTCGCCGAGATAAATCAGGGCCGGACAGAATAGCTCGGTGGGCCGGTGGTTGCCCATTTATGTTTTACAGTTATGAGTTCAATTTAAGTATTCGAAATTGCTCCCTCTTTGTACACGTCTTTTTTTAATTTTATTTTTTAATATTTGGCATTACAGCTTATGCTAATGCACTAAAAATTTTAAAGTTGAAAGATCATACGAGAAAAACTCTATGAGAATTTTATAGTAAGTTACTCGAGATACACTCGAGGTAAATTGACATCACAAACACCCATGTATAGATATCGAATAAGATTTTCACACATCGAAGTGATGCATACAAATTCTTTATGTAGTCAGAAAATAACAAAAAAGAATCTCCTGCACATATTTCACAGTTTTTGGAAGGCGAAAAGTTGGTCGGAGAAAACACCGTATTTCCTGTGTTTTGTAGCAACGTCTGCCATAAAACATTATCTCCGGATAGCACGGCAATCTTGGATAAGAATCAAGGACATGATATATATCTTTTTTACTAAGTCAGCTGTGTGCAATGGTGCCCCGTGATCCAATTCAATTTTTTTTAAAATGCTAATTTTTTTTCAGTCGTAAGTGCGGATCGTCATATGTCAAACTGTCGTAAGTCGGGGACTACCTGTACTTGTTTTCGCTCTGCTAAAAAGTAACGATTTAAGACTTAACCTCTTTTTCCTTTCGTACAAAAATTTGATGGTTTTAATTTTACTAAGATAATATAAAGACCAAGTGCCTTATATCAGTATTCGGTTAATTTGCTTGATTCAAACAATTCACAGAGAGAGTGTGTGTTTATATGTGCGCTGTGTCACAGATGGACAGATAAATATATTTAATGAGATAAAATGAAGCATTGTAAGTGTCATTCAAGTTTTTTGTTTGTTTTTTTACTACGTCCGCTCCCAGTGTGGAACATATAGCCTCCTAATGAAATTTATCTCAACAGAAATGTTTCTACGAAAACTGCTTATTACTCGGTTGCTCGACCTCTCTTTTTTCCCAAGAGAGTAGGAATAGAAGGATAGGGCTAGGGCAGCACTAGCGGTTAGCTATAGCCCGTTTTAAGGATAGGATGAGTGAGGGGGATAATTCAAGACATCACATACGTCTATGCTTTCGAACAGAAATTCATGAATCAGCTGAAAAATCAATTCACAAAACTATTCAATCGTAATTGATTCGTCAGCATCGCCCGCCGTCAGAGTTCTATCAAATGAATGTCAATTCATTCAACAATTATATATATTGTAATTGAAAATATGGCAGATATACACAGGGTATGTAATAAGAAGAAATATACTACATAGCAATCGTATTAAACCTTTTGGCTGCCATAGAAAAAAGTATGCCTGTACCTAGCACGCCGGCTATAATTCCTAATTATTATTTTAATTAAGTATTGACGAGATAACTCGTCTTTGGCGTGTTGAGCACGGAAAATTTGCCGAGATTCTCGTCTGTGGCAGTCAGTAGTCCAGTTAAATAAGAGTCGACTAAGCTCATCATTTTGAATTTGATTCTGCAAAAATCGTCCGTCTTGCCCTTCATCGTGTCTATCATTAATCAAATTTTGATGTCATCCTAGTAAAATCTTGAAACGCTCCGATTCAAATATGACAAAAAGTAGCTCACGCAAGATTTTTTTAAATAAATTAAAGTCGAATCGAAAAAACTATATGTTACACACATCGAAACATGTTGAGACAGTACAAACGATGCAGTGAGAAGAATGGATTAATGATTTTCAATGCCAAATCATTTGAAAAGCAATCAGCATTTTGACACTTTGCAACTAGCCATTAGCACTTTTCTAAGTGTCACGTAATGCCTTTTTAAAACTGTTATGTGACACTTCATTTTTTTAATGGTTCTCAAATGGATTTTAGTTTAAGGCAGCAATAACTGTTAATCTATTAACAATTAATATTATCATTGCATCGCAGAATGGGACACAAATTACTGGGCAGCCAAAACAATGTTTGGAAACATATATATTCAAAAGTTTGGTGATAGTTTCCGTTTATATTAAAAATATAATATCTTCTATCCTGCTGTCTTAATTCAACACTAAACTACACTTCTTTTTACTGTTGATACTAGAGCTTGTCAGTTTTCAAAAACCTTTCATTTTTTTTTTTAATAATTTCATTTTAACTTATATGTATTCCATCAGATAATCATTAGTCAGCCAAGCAAGCAATGTCAGCACTTTGGACTATTTTGTTTGAATACGTATCATTAACCTGATCTCTGCCCAGAGCGTATATTTACGCGCTACAAGTCCGTGTTCAAGGGGCCGTCCATACAAAATGCGCGTAATATTACGCTCTCCTTTGTACTTAATTTACAAGTCACCAGTACCTCTCTTAAATAATTAAATTTAACTCGCATATAGTGACATCTTTTGAGATTGTGTTGTAATACTTGAACTCGAAGGATATTGAATTTTAATCTGTAATACATCGATTTTTTGACATCGACAAAAGTTTTCGCGTCTTGTTAATATGCGGCGCTACTATATAGGGTTACGCCATACATATTATTAGTGACTAATGAAATACCGGGACTTCCCATTTATTCTTACGTTATGTTTGTCCAGTATTATATTTATAAACGGGGAATTATTTCTATTCTGAATACTCACTGCAAGTAACAATGATCCTGGAAAAATGGTCAGTTATGTGTTTGTTTTCATGTTTGACACATCTTAGTTGGTTTTGTGGGCCAGAATATCGTTTTTGTTAAGTATTTCATTTACAACAGTTTTATAACTAGATACATTAACAGTTTATTTTTAAATTTACGTCTTTTTTCGTTATTTACCAAATGATTTTTTGTGTTTTAAAACTTTATAACCTGCGTTGTTTGTGAGTGTCTGTTTATTTTATAAGATTTTCCTGTGTCGTAACTTTTTTGACGATTGTTTATATATCTTTTTCAACTTACGTTTCCTGGATATTTGATTTTTTACATTTTACTATTTTAACGCCTGAGAATGGAAGGACAACAAAGTACATCTGAAAATGCAGAACTGACTGAAGATTTGATGAATAGCGTTGGCTTCACCGCCGAATCCGATGACAGTGATTTCGACGATTTTGAAGACGAGGAACAAGAAGGCTTGGTTTCCAATGTTCCCGAATCAGCACCTAATGATGAACTTGTACCACTAATTGATGAGTCTGAACCGGTTTTTGAATGGGAAACAGGTGATTTTGTTCCTAAAATTAACTCATTCGAAAGTTCAAAGTCAGGAGCGGATATTGAAAATTTTGGGAATAGAGAATCAGATTTTTTCAAGATGTTTATGACAACCTCTCTCATGAATTTCATCACAATTGAAACAAATAAACAGTTTATATACATTAAAAATCAATGCAGTGAATTAAGTTGGAGATTGAAACAGTGGATAGACATTACAGTGGAAGAGTTATACGTGTTTCTTGCTGTGTGTCTATTGATGCCCTGTAATTCCCGAAACAAAATACAGGACCACTGGTCTACAGATATATTGTATTATTCACCAATATATTCTGATACCATGTCCCGTAATAGATTTCAAATAATTTTACGCATGCTTCACTTCAGCGACAATACGCAGCAGGTAGCTGGGGACAAAATATACAAAATAAGATTCCTTGTGGAACATTTAAAAAAAATTTTCACGCAATGTATGTATCCATACATGAATGTATGCATTGATGAAAGTTTGCTGCTTTTTAAAGGTAACTTGTCATTTCGTCAGTATATTCCATCAAAAGCAAGCCGTTTTGGAATAAAATTCTTTGTAATATGTGACTGTGCAACTGGATATGTCTTAAATTTTATTATATATACTGGAAAAACAACGGAATATGTTCCACATCCACACGTTGGTATTTCGGGTAGTGTAGTAATGACATTAATGGAACCCTATTTGGATCGGGGACATACTTTATACGTGGATAATTGGTACACGAGTCCCATTTTGTTTCAAAAGCTCCATGACCGGAAAACAAATGCTTGTGGTACCGTAAGGAGAAACCGTAAAGGAATGCCCAAGCACACTGATAAGTTACAGAAGGGAGAAATGAAAGCTTTTCATACGGACACTCTTTCGGCACAAATATGGAAGGATAAAAGGGATGTTTCCATGTTGACAACTCTTCATCCTGCTATTCTCACCGACACAGGAAAAACCACTCATCGGAATGAAGCCATCATAAAGCCCGAAAGTGTCCAAGACTATAATAAAAATATGGGGGCCGTTGACCGATCGGACATGATTTTATCAAGCGTGCATTCATCGCGAAAGACTATGAGGTGGTATAAAAAAATGTTTTTCCACCTAATGGATCTTTCGTTATTGAATGCTCATACACTGCTATGCCAAAAAACAGCAAAACGGATTCCGCTAGAAAAATTTCAGTTGGAAGTTATTCGACAACTGATTCATGAATATAAATGTGTTGAGCCTACCAAATCTGTAAAACAAAAAAGACATTCTGAATTGCCTTCCCGCCTCACAGAAAGGCATTTTATGATGAAATTTCCTCCAAGTGAGAAAAAAATTAATACAGCTGCGAGATGTGTGGTTTGTTTATCAAAAAAACTAAGAAAGGAATCTAGGTATATGTGCAAACAATGTAAAGTGGCTCTTTGCGTAGAACCTTGTTTTGAGGCATACCACACGGTAGAAGACTATTAATTTGTTTTAAACTGTTCGCCGTATTTTATATATGTTTTTAGGATACAATGTTAATATGATAGAATTACTTTTGATATACGATCGTGTGTTTTGTGTTTTCCGTGTGTGAATTTTGTGTGACAACCCTGAAGTTTTGTGGATCATTTATTTCGGACATTTTTGGATAAATGTCAGCGGAAATGGCGCATCGTGTATTTTTATGGTAAGTCTATATGATATACTATTAGGATATGTCCAAAAATATATATTTATTAGGATTTATTTTTTGAAAGAAAACCGCGGCCCTCCGTGTACGGCCATATTAATACCGCACGGCACAGATCAGGTTAAACATATTTTTATATTATATTTGAGCTGCTCATTTTTCAAGACTCTGACTTCGACCCCACAGCCCTGGTTTTTATGCCAAGGTATTCAATTGGACACTACCAGATTTTGCTTCACGACTGACCTGTTGAGAACCGTTGTCTTACAAAAACAACATGATTAACTAACTATCTCGAGTAGCATTTTTGTAAAGAATTAAAAAGGTTAAAAACGGTACCACTCAAAGGGTTAAGCCCAGTTCAACCGCACCCAAAATTGGTTGTTGTTTTAACAATGTTACATAATTAGAAGCTAGTTGTAAGATGCAATCACTACATGCGTGTTTACGTACATAACTAAGTTCAAACAAACAAATTTGTTTATTATTTCTTTCAGGCCAAGTGAGAATAGCTTTATTACGTAAATAATAAAGATTAATGAGTTGGAACCTTTTTATTCTCATATCGAATATTCTTTGACGCCCTCCCTTCCTAATAGTGTTAACTTTTATTAATAGGGTGGCAAAACATCTGGCACCGGCCCTGATGAACATCTTATTACAAATATTATAATTAGTTGTGGTTTGGAAGTCCAACTGTCAAACAATGGCCATAAGGCATGGGTGGCCAACAATTTTTAGTTATTTTTAATCGATGTTTCGTGGCGATCGACTCATAACAAGAATCTTATGCGAATTTTTGTTGATCGTTTATCATTCGTATTTTTTTCATGATTTGCAACAAATAATGAAAATCAAAATATTTTTTTAAAAAGGTTAAAAAAATCGGTAGCAAAAAATTCCAGTTTGGGTCGATTACCTTTCTGAAATTGAAATCAGTACATGCACACAGATGAGAGCTAAAAAAGATTTAGGCCCAAATTTGAAGTAATAGCTTCTAGAAAAATATTTAAAGTAATAATAAATTAATTTACCTCACATTTTTAACTATATAAAATTCTTGAAATAACGATTAATAATTATTTTGAATTTGTGACCAGGCTTTTAGGTGTACTCTAACAGCCGCCATTCACTAGGGAACAAATTGTTTCAGAACATGTCCAGGAACACTAAATTTACGTGTTCGTGTCATATAGTGTAACATTTCACGTGACCTGAGATAGGTTCCCATGTTCACGGTCTGGGAGCGAGCACATACGGAATGTGCAATTCGCGCGTAGCTGTCGACGAACTGTCAGTCATATTATTCTATTTAATCATTACGATTTAAATCCTAAGAGAAAGGTTGCATAGCACTGCACCAAAAATAAAGACAGTTTGTACTTGGAAAGCTCCGGTGAGTTGAGATCTACTCGGTCTCCGTTTGATGACACAGAGTTATATTGATAAACTACAAATTAATAAAATATATATGGTAAACTTTGTACTCACTTCCAGCCGATAGAGTATCTGGAGAAGAGCCAGATCTCGTTACTGTGGGGCCTAAAGCAGTGACATCTTTTACGGGCCCTCTGACAGTTGCATGGCCTCTGTTGGACAAAAATAAAACATTGTGTTAACAAATTTTCAGAAATTATACTATTTTGGAACATTAGAATCGAAATATTGTTAGTATATAGATATAGCGCATATATGGGTAACCACCGGCCCGCCGAGCTATTTTGTCCGGCCCTGATTCATCTCGGCGAAGTAATAGAGAAAGAAATTAATAGTTCCAGGGAGCCAATATTGCTAGTCCCGTAATTCAAGTTCAAGGCCAATCTTCACACTAAATTTTGTAAGCAGCATATAATATTAATATTATGTCGTTCATTATATAAATGAAAAAATATATAATGAGTAGCAACGTGTTTTATTTAATTTCATATTACTTTATTATGTTTAATAATTTGGTCCAGCCCTTGACTAGGAGACAGAATTATAATTTGGTATAATAAGGTTACCCATGCCTGATATAGCGGTTAAAATAACTGGTCAAATAAGGAAATTGTTAAAAATATTCTGTTCATTATATACAAGTAAAAATCCAAGCTAATGATAATCAAGTCCTGCTGGTAGACTGAAAGAACACACTAATATTATTCAAGTTTTATTACATTTTTCTTAAAAAAAAAACACACACACACACATTAAGAAAACCTACATTTCATAAAATGGATATTCAGCCCTAATGGACGACAACCACTTGACCGTAATTCATTTTTTTAAATCCTTGTCCACATCCTAGCTATTCTACAAGAACTCCATGATACTCAGTTGCCCAATCTCTTGTTTTTTTTAAGAGAGTACGGATAGAGCTAGGACAGGACTAGTAACATTTTTTTTTATCCATGACCGCTCCCAATTAGGATTCGAATGGTGGGAGGGAATTTTCAGACATTAATAACACCCATGCATTTGAACGGAAATCGATTGAAAAAATGCTGTTTGCACTGGGTTTTACACCTGTGAGATCAGGCACGGAACATAACAAAGTTGAGCATCGTTGAGCCGTTATACAGATACGAGATTTTTATAGCGAATTGTCTTTGTCTCGGGAAGCTACAGATATGTGCAATATTATTTTTAGGGATATACTTTTTGTAATCAGTCAATAGCTGTGGCATTATTTAACAAAGAAAATTTGAAAAGTACAGAACGAAAATGTTGATGGAAAATTAAATAACCGTTATATCATATCCTATGCTTGAAACGAAAAAGCTTCATACTGAAATATTAGTATAATTTAAGATTTCGACTGAAGGTGCTTGGTGGAATTTCAATATTAAATTTGAACCGTTCAAATTATGTACATTGACACAGATTATGTCACTAACGACCCGGGTTTCACCTTTCGGCATCTTCAGGCGTTCAAGTCAACGGATGGACTTAGACTGACGATGAATGTTTCGTGTTTATATAAGAAAAAAATGCATCATTGAGCTTAAAGCCATTGCTGGCAAAAAGGTTAGCCCATGTGAACGCCCACAGATTTGAATGGTGATTAGTTTTAAGAATTATATTTATTTTTGTTTGTCCGAAAGGTTTTATGATTATGTTTATATAGGGTATAGGAGGGGCGAGCCCGGCATGTGCAATTACTTTGTAATCATTACCTAATCGAACAGTAATCGTTAGTGACAAAATCTGTGTGAATGTACATAATTTGAACGATTCAAATTTAAATGAAATATAAGTGCTTTACTCAAGGGAAGAAATGCGTGATTAAAAATAACAGAATAAATACACATCTATGAAACGCAGACTGAATTTTACAATGAAATAAAAATACATTTTAAGGATAATTTTTGTTGTTAAAAATAAATATAATTCAAATGTTAATTTGTTTTTATTTTTAATCTACCGCAGCACCTCTAGATATTTTATAAACTCAAATATAAAATGATAACAATATTATTTCACTGATTTTGATATGAAGTGACACATGGTTAAGCATTTTAATTTTGTGTAATTATAATGTAATTTGCTAATCCTTTAAATTGTTAATAGTTGCTTACACCTTTTTATTTCAATTTAAATTTGTATAAATATCACTGTTTATATATTTTTCTTATCAGTTGATAATGCTCGCGATGAGCGAAACCGGTCCTGATCTAATAAATTTTATGTGGAAAAAGTACTAAAAATGTTTTATTATTTTTATTACATGGTTTGCTTATTTATTATTAATTTTATATTCAGAGTAAGTCTACTGTAAAAAAAACATTTATAGCATATGTAGACTATTCCAGAGTTCTTCAACCTTTTTACATCCGCAGACTGGTAAAAATTGTAAAAATATCTCGCGGACCGGTGTCAACCAACATCACTCAATAAGTTCGTAGGATGACATATAGATCGTGCCATTATTGACAAATACATATGATTTTAAGAAAGCACCAACCTTCAAATAATACTTGTCAAAATTTCATAACAATTGACGTTTAGTTCACAAGTTAGAGTGCAGTGGTTTTAGTGACGCTACTTTTGTAATTTTCAAAACAATGGAAAAATCATAATGTCGTGTGTTGATAAAGCATTGCTTTTAAATGGGAAAAAATACTGTTCAAGCAAAGCAATGGCTTGACATGTGTTATTTAGGCTCTGAATGCTCATTTCTTGATTTCTAAGCTCAACGATCTGGTCGCCCAAATTCGGCAGTTGTTCCAGGAAACATGAAAAAGTTCACAATACAGTTTTGACTGATCTTAAATCTAAAATACGTGAGATAACAGACACCTTACAGATATCAGAAGGCAGTTCATTCACCATTTTCCACCAACATCGAGGTGATAAACAAATCGAAACATAAAAGTCTTTGTGGTTCGGTAATAAACCCTCTACTAAAAGTTTTTTCTAATCCATGACCGTTCCCAATGTGGAGCATATGGCCTCCTAGTGAAGGTGTCTCTAAAGAACTTTTTTACGAGACAAGTTTCTTCGGAGTCGTTTTTTATTTTAATGCTGAAGTAGGAGTTTTTTTTACACGACTCCACAGCCCTGGCTTAAAAGCTTCATTTGAAATACTTCACGTGTTTATTGCACATGTTTTCTCTATTCAAAAAAAAAAAAAAGGCAGTCGGTGTGAAGCAGACAATAGAACCCGAATAATTGACCGACCAAATTCTTTGCGGGACCTTGAACTATCGCAATTTATTTATTTTATTACGCATTCGAAGTGAGGCATGTTTCCAAATAGGCTCCAAATTATCCAACTCATTATCGTATCATACAAATAAATTATGGCACCAGTAAACATGCAAATGTATACAAATTTATTTGCTATTTATAATTTAAAAAATACATACGATCGACCACGATGTCCATAGAGCTCAAAGTTGTTTTAACACCCGTAGTGATATAGATAACCAATCAACATTTATGGGTTTTTTTAACTTGTTAATTATGCAGGCACCATTTGTTGAATCGTTAACGCCACTGGTATAGTAATAAAATCGATGAGCGTCTCGAAACGTTACAGTAATGAAATAAAAATTAATGCGTTTCCTAAAAATAAGCGGTCAATGTCGTTGGCTGTGCAGTCCACGAATCGGAATACCATTACGGACAGTTTTGGTTAAAAAACCAATTTATAGATTTCTATTCAAAGTCGAGAATGTTGTCTGTAATTTCTAAGATTCTCTCCCACCAATCGTACCCCAAAATCGAGGAGTAGCACGAGCGATTAGTTAATCACTAATTCTGTCCAAGCCTAATCTTTCTATCCCTACTCTCTTGGAAGGAAACAAAAGGTTAAGCAACTGCGGAACAACCAGTTTTTGTTTATTGATATGAACTCTATTACCAGTCCATAAGCGTCACATTAGACTCGCAATAGGCAGAAAATAGTAACCGGCAATTTATAAATTTTACAGGTTTTTTTAAAATCAAGTTCGAAAAAAGAATTCCTTAACCCTTTGCCCGCGTCACCAAATTTAGCGAGCATGCCCTGTACGCTGCTGCTTTTTTGCGGATTTTGTTATCGCGTTTTCGGCTATAAATATAGGTTGTAATATTTTGTTCAACTAATCAAATATGTTAATTGCCACCCAAAGTAACTTTTTAATGATAAATACAATATATTTCTTGTATTTTCGGTTTAATTCAACAATAATCATTCTTCATACAATTGCGGCGTGACGTCGCAATATTGCAAAATACCGCCACTACCATACCATATACCTATAATATTAAATTCTCGGAACAATATCAATTTCACCCGCACTCGATCGCTTATTTACATTATCCAAAATCTTGCATTGGTGACGTATGTTCACGGCGTGTTCCAGAAATAAATTATTTTAGCCTATATTGAATCTTTTTTGACTATTGAATTTGGTAAAATATACATTTAGTAATATTTTCAACCAAGTTATACAATTTTAACACAATAGCATATAGCTCTTATATAGGGTTTGAAATTTCCATGGCATCTATACGTGTCACGCGCGCTGACGGCACGTTCGCTCGGACATGCATAGCGGTCATACGCGGTGAGAAGGTCAAGTACGGTTAGTAAATAGTAATATATGGTCAATGCCTATCCTGATATTATAATAAAATTTTCTGACTACTTTCAGTTCTCTTGATCGGCGTTTCTCAACCAGGCTCCACGTGCAACAAACGATAACAAGACAAAACAATAAAATGCACAGGCCCTAAAAAAGATCACGCGAATGAGATAATGCTTTAAAAAATTTGTCACTGACGCCGTATTGAACAATTATTTGCTTAAAACGCTATTTACTGAATTGTGTCGCTTAAGTTCTTTTGCCGATTATGGGTCAATATTTACTATTAAATAAATAAAATACTGTCTTTTGAAAATCAGAGATTGAGCAACTGAGCAACAAAGAGTTCTCGTATAAAAATTGAGATACACTCCGTGAGGAGTCATATGGAGTCACATTAGGAGTGGACAAAGTAAAAAAAATATATAATATTTGTCATTGCAATATATCCTGATCATGATCTATTTTGTTTATTTAAATTTAAACAACAAACCACTCACGTAATACACTTGTTGGCAATAAGTATGAACTAACAATTTCATATGTAAGTATGGCAAAAAACATAAAAAACATTGTATAAAATGACGCAATTTATTTATTTTCCAACGTGGAAAACATGAACTCTTCACGGAGTTTATCACAACAGAAGTGTTGCGAGGAAAACTGCATGTGATCAACATCTCATTTTTAAAGACAATAGTGAAAGAACGATAAGTCAAGTCTATTAAATTAATTAATCACTATCTTTTTGCCCTGTTTATTTGATCGGAGTTGCCAAGAGATAATTTTCAACATCAATCTATCCGTCGAAACCATCAAACGGAAATCTATCGATCG
The DNA here is from genome assembly GCA_030503985.1 of Himalopsyche tibetana. Lineage (NCBI taxonomy): Eukaryota > Metazoa > Arthropoda > Insecta > Trichoptera > Rhyacophilidae > Himalopsyche > Himalopsyche tibetana. The sequence goes on along the minus strand of JAPJYX010000052.1, from coordinate 241,506 downwards.
AATAACAAATCATTTTATGAAACTGTCCATATTGGGATACAAGCATGTGAGCACCGCTACTGACGCCAACAACGTTAACCTATCGACCACGGACCAAGCCAATAAATTAAAACAAAATAAATACATTATTCTTTTAGAAAATATTTGGTATCCCCAATGTCGGGTCCTATGGCGCAGCGGATAGCGTTGTTGGCTTCCGTGCCGGATCTCACGGGTTCGTGTCCCAGTACGAACAGCATTTTTTCAATCGATTTCTGTTCAAAGGCATGAGTGTTTGTGATGTCTGTTCCACCCACCCTTCCGATCCTTCAATAACTGAGTGTAGCCAGAGCGATTAGTTAATTTAGTAGCTGGGTTGTGACGTATCAAACAAACTAACATTATCCGCTATTGATATAATGATTTCAACATATACCAGAGTTTACATACTTTCTTTCGAATGATTTAATCAGTTTTAAAAGTCTCCTAAGAAATTTGTTGCCATGTAAACACGGAGTTTGCTTTTTAAGGTAACGTTACTATCGTTATTATGTCGCTATATTTCTACAATTAACTGAATTAATAGTGATAACTTACGAGACAACAATATACTCATTATATTTCAAAGAACTTCATGATTTATATGTTTACCAATAATAATGAAACATGTTTGACCCCGTAATTATTATTCCACGTGATGATAATAACATAAAATTTTAATTAAGATAGAATTAAAATTAAATTTATTATATTTACAAAGTAATTGTAAGACTCACATTTGACCCATGCATGTATCTATAAATCATCTATAGGTAGTCCCTCTCTTATAAAATTATATGAAAATATAAATAGAATCTTAACAGCTTAACGACCGTGGACGCGTATTTGAGTCTTTGAAAAACAAAGGTTGCTGGCCGGCGGACACATATATGCGTATAGGCGAAGTATTTGGAAGCTAAGAAAATTGAATTTTGTAAAGATATCTCAATTTGCTTACAAATTATATTGAATTTAGTTCAATTATAATGTTTGCGAATTTTTCGCAAAATTTTATTTCGCCAGGTGAAATTTTATAAAAAAAACGTGCGGTCGTTAAGCTGTTTAAGTATTTTTTTTATTAAATTTCCGATGGATTTCGATGGGAAATTTGTGAAAATTCATTATTAATATATAATTGAATTTGACAACATTGTTATTCCACTTGTTGTCTTTTTTGTCGCCTCTTTGAGAAGCATTATCAGACGGAACATTGCAAGGATTGCGAATTAAATTATATACGCATTACAAAATAAAAGTTGGGGTTTTGTCCTTTTGTATTGGACACGGGTATAAACATTGATATTACTAATTACAATGTTTGTAATAAATCTGTAATTGGTACTATCAATCAGGTTCGTCCAAGTCTAAGGTCTTCTTAACGCAATATTAAAAACGTTGAGGAAGCTGCTGGAGCAGATAAAGTATCATTATAAAGGTTATTCTCCTGTCCGTTGTTACTAGGTGGACTGAACTTTGATTTTAAATTGAACCTAATGAAAGATCAATGATCATTGAATTCACATAAATAACATGCGCATGAGCTGCGCAATAACTTTAGCACTGTACTGTGGTTTTATGTGTGGACTACAGTATTGGTATTGCTTCGAAATTTTAAACACAAAACACACTTTGGTTCACTGTAGCAAAAAAAAAAAAAAAAACAGCATCATACTCTAATAAAGTATTTTTCAACGTAGATACATTTTCATTATAAGGAAGGAATATACAATAATTGAGTTGTCGAGATGTGAAGTGAGCAAAGAAGTAGAATGGTAAAACTTTTCTTTTGTACTCTTAAATAAATTCACGTTTTTACTTTGTGTTTGGGTGGATTGCATATTTTTATTTTAGGAAGATGCAGTGTGTATTTACTGAGGTTACTTCACTTTTATGAACTTTAAGACAGTGTTTCTCAACAGAGGGAAACAGCATTTAACAAGTGGGCTAAAGAGAAAAAATAATTTTAGAGGAGCACCAGCACAGCCAAATATCCATTAACTCTCAGGTTGTGAAAATCAGGCAGCGACAAAATATTTGTAAATTTTGCGAAACACGTTAATTCATGGGTTTCAAAACAGGTATGGGGGTCACGGGTCCAAAAAGGTTGAAAAAATATGCTTTAAGACATGTAGAATATTATACCGCATCCAATTGATTCTCGGATAACAATTTATTGTCGGAAGTAACTCGATAACCAGTTTGGGAAAAAAAAGAATGTTTGTTTCATCGGTTATTTTTATTAACAGCTTAACGACCGTGGACGCGTATTTGAGTCTTTGAAAAACAAAGGTTGCTGGCCGGCGGACACATATATGCGTATAGGTGAAGTATCTGGAAGCTAAGAAAATTAAATTTTGTAAAGATATCTCAATTTGCTTACAAATTATAGTGAATTTAGTAAAATTATAATTTTTGCGAATTTATCGCAAAATTTTATTTCGCCAGGTGAAATTTTATAAATAAAACGTGCGGTCGTTAAGCTGTTAATACAGATTTAATGGTAGACAATTTTCCCCATTGGTTTCCAGTTTTATTTGTGTCAGATCTATATTTTTATATTATAATTATCTATGTAACATAAAATATCGAGGCTATATTATGCTTTATCTTAAAACCTGCCTGTGCGCGTGGCGGATTATATTATAAACCTATAGTAAAATGGTGGAATATTTACTAGACTGTTTTATTTTATGGTGACTTGTCAATTCCTGCTAGAAGATCATTATATTTTTTAAAAATCTACACATTCTTTTATATTGATTGATTTATAGTACGGTGGCCGATTATCAGTATGATCGGGTAGTGTGGATGGCAAGGAATGAATACACCCCGGATATAAATTGATGACACTATCAATGTATGAAAGCAGTCATGGATTCAGCTCTTGATTGCGCAACTGAAGTAGGTATAGCAAATTCAAAACATAATTCAATTTTGGGCCCTAATCTTGTTTTAGTAAAATAATTTGTCAACATTTATAGATAACAATTATGTAAAACCTTGATGTAACAGACAGATGCATGGGTCTGAGAAAACCGGAAGTCAGTTATGTAACAAATTACGTTTTTCGAAAGCCATTTTTGAGCATAAAGGCTGGTGAGTTTCCAATAATGAATTATACAAACACAGCTCCCAACGGATAAAGCAGTAGCTCACTTTCTCTCATTTCGCAGGAGGGTGACACAAAATGTTATTTACTAATATTCGACTTATATTAAAGCTTTCTTTTTGTATGAATTTTCATTTACTCATCCATTCATAAATTAAATATTTATCAGTATTTTTAAAGGTTTTAGTTTGCTCTCCTGGAAAATAACCTTAATTGAGTTATTATTTGGTTTGTTGGGGGTGTTGAAATAAGTGATGTAAAGGATGTGAGTATTGGGTGAGCTCTTGGTGTGGCTTAACTCGAGACAAATCAATGGTCAATCAATGTTCAATCAATTTGCGTGAAAACACCTGAAGATATGGGTTCGCGCTTATTTTATACAAGTGCTGACAATTTTGTCCTTTACATCGAGGTTTTAATGTATTTTTATTGGCTCATTTAAATGGTTTTATTGTTTAGTTTGACTGGTCCCCCACAAAACAACAGATCGAGAATCCACCGTAGTCAAAAGCAGTTTAATACGAGTGTGTTTAAGTAGCTACATCCTCACGCACTCGGCCTGAGAGTAAATTAGATTAAATTACCTTTAAATCGAGGTCCATTACGAGATGCTTCCCGAAGGAAGTACCCCCCGTCTTTTGAATGTGAAGGAATACCATGACATCGTGAGCGTCGATGTCAAACTGAAAATCGTCGTGTAGAACCTCGTCATAACTCAATCCTGGTTTGTAAAGAGTACCAGGTAATGGTCTGCCCAGGTTATCTTGAAAACCGGACAACGAAATGTCGGAATATCGCTCGCGCGGGGACAAGGCGCAAACCTGATAAAGAAAATCGTAAATAAACATCAGACGGTTAATCAAAACAAACATTACACAAAACTTCAGATGTAAATATTTCACTTGAAACTTCACTCATGACACATTACGATATTTTAAAAACATGCATCGGAGCCTTCTTCACGCACCTGATCCGCACAGAAATATCCGAAAGCGACGATTCCGAATATACCGAGCAACAAACAAAATAGAGCAATCCGTCGAAGTTTCGATCGCGGCTCCATTTTTTTGATTTCGTACACCCCGCTGGGCAGCAGCAGTGCGAAGTCACTATCTACTTGAACGGACACGCTTTTCTGCATTTCGTCCGAAGACATATTTCATCTTTAGCGATGAAATAATATTACAAATTGCAAACACTATTTACTAATTACGGCGACCTTCCGAGATCTGTCGGGAATGGTGGCCATATTTGATATAGTAATATAGTAAAAAAGGCTGCCAGTGTGCGGTTTGTCTGTCCCAATTTTACTACTATAAATTAGTTAAGGTATCATTATGAAAAAGAACGATCAAATAAAGATTCAGTTCACAAAATTATTGATTTGAAAAATTAAAATAATTGAAATAGATTCACTCTTAAGTAATAGTAAGCATAACCAACAGTCCACGACAAAATGAACTTTTGCTGGTTATTTTTATAATTTTATAAAAGCAATATAACATATTTAAGTCATAACAAACCGAATAAATGAGACAGGGTTTTAGCAGAATACATATACATACTGTATAGCGATCAACCACATTTATTTTGCCACATTCCAAAGCAAATATAAGAAACGAATTAAATGACGAATATTTTTTAATGAAAAATGAATTTACAAAAATATTTTTTGGATAAGCATGAAAAATTAAATATCCCTCTTGTGTAAATTTCAAGTTATTAACGTGATACTTTATTCTATTCAGAGCGTGTAAGAAGAATTCAATTTAGATTGGGCTTTGTGATATCCTGTTTTTGAGGAAAAAACCCAGAATAAATTCCATTGTATGGAACAAATGTTTATAGGCTTGTAACTCTATTTTTAAATAATGACATCTAGAAACCAACTAACTAAGCGATTAGTTAAGTATTTATTGTAGGTAAGAGTTTAATGTCAATGTGTAAAAGCTTTTATTAAATATTAATAGATGTCACTGTGTGTTTACTGTCAATACTTGGTGGAAAGGCATTATAATAAAAATAATAAAAGATTTTTAGTACTTTTTCCACATAAAATTTATTAGATCAGGACCGGTTTCGCTCATCGCGAGCATTATCAACTGATAAGAAAAATATATAAACAGTGATATTTATACAAATTTAAATTGAAATAAAAAGGTGTAAGCTACTATTAACAATTTAAAGGATTAGCAAATTACATTATAATTACACAAAATTAAAATGCTTAACAACCATAACAATTAAAAAATCATCATCAAAGAATAATAAATCCACTTAGAATCCAAAGCCACTTAGATTTATTATTCTTTGATTTAATTTTATGGTTGTTAAGCATTTTAATTTTGTGTAATTATAATTTAATTTGCTAATCCTTTAAATTGTTAATAGTTGCTTACACCTTTTTATTTCAATTTAAATTTGTATAAATATCACTGTTTATATATTTTTCTTATCAGTTGATAATCCTCGCGATGAGCGAAACCGGTCCTGATCTAATAAATTTTATGTGGAAAGAGTACTAAAAATCTTTGATTATTTTTATTAATAGATGTCATAACACTTAAAAATGACAAAGCTATTTTTCAAAATGTTTGAAATAAAGCTATAGCAGGGGCGTAGCCACCTCATAGCAGTCATGCAATGCATGGGAGGCCCAAATTTCTTCATACTCAATATAACACTAACTAATTTACCAAAAAATAACTGGTCATATGAACATGAAATATGAATATACATATATCATATGAATATAGAGAGCCCAGCAAAAAAGAGGATCAAATTTATAAATATTAAGGTGGGGGGGCATGAACGACGTTTGCATGTGGGCCCCAAATTTCTAGCTACGCCACTGTTCTGTAGTAGTTTCTAGCCCACTAATTGAAGTTAAAAACAGGATTATAATTTAAATATGTCTAAAATGTATTACTTAGGAAATAAAAAGAGTTTCATTTTAATAGAAAATTTAAATTAACTTTGATTATTCCACGTATTGTGTTACTAACTGTGACACGTGTTTCGTCTCTTTCAGAGGCATCTTCAGACTCACTATCGACTATCGCAAAGTTTGCTTAAGTAATGAAGCAAGATTGATTCTAACATTTGTTTGCTTTATTTCGATTCTACACTCCCCTCCTTGCTCCACTTAAAAGGAAAAAAACTCAAAACTCCATTTTGTAATTTCATAATTTTAAAATGTTAGAATCAATCTTGCTTCATTACTTAAGCAAACTTTGCGATAGTAAGTCTGAAGATGCCTCTGAAAGAAGCAAAACACGTGTCACAGTTAGTAACACAATACGTGGAATAATCAAAGTTAATTTAAATTTTCTATTAAAATGAACTTCCACAAAGTTACCGCCGAAACCATCGAGAGTTTCATTTTGTTTCGCTTTTCAAATATTTATCTAATTCTCCTTGGATGAACTGTGATCATTTTGCACGACAGGTTGACTTTATTTCATGCTACATCATTTGTGATAAATTTTAATTTATTAATTTGTTTCCACTAAGCTTACTCTATCAGGTAAGATAGAAGATGTAAAATGGGAGTGATATTCAGAGGATATGCCAGAACATTGTCCAACACCAAAAGAGCTTGAGGCTACAATTATTGCTGAATCGAAGCAAGATTTATATCAGACCATAATAAAATTTTATGTCACCCTAGCATGACATTGTCTCCGACAAATATCTGGTAAATTCTTTATTGAATAATCCATTCATATGTCAATGATATTCTACTTGATAAATCAACAATGGTTTCAATTAGACTTCTAGATTCTTGGCTGCTTTAAATCCAGAAACAGTCTTTTCCTCTATGGAAATAAAAATTAAAGTTATGTATATATTCGAAAGTATGTGAGATAACGAGAAAAAAAGTATGTACTTGCAACCACTAGAAAAGTGCCAAGACAAAAAAAATAATATAAATAACAATTCTGCACTCGCCAGAGTTGAGCGAGGGGAATCTTTACATATATAATTTTGGTTAAAATCTACCATAAATATTTTTAGTTCTGTAGGCATTTTGTCATTTAAATTCTGATAATAGGCTGTTAAACAAAATAGATGCTGCACAATAAAAAAAAATACAGATGAGGGTGAAATTAAATAAAAAATTAACATGTAAATATTACTTTTTATTACTTTATATTTTAACAAATAAGTACAGTGTAACACGGAAATGTTAAAAACACATCAATAACTTATTTGTATTATTGGATGTATTATTTACAACAAAAAAATGGAATGTCAGTAAAAAACAGTCAATTATTTTTTTTTACAAAAATCTTAAATCATAAACTGTTATTCGAAATGATACACCGTAGACTTGTCTCAGACAGCCCTGCAAATAAATAAATAATTATCCGGTACGAATTTTATATAACAGTACAGTTTTTATCTCGATAATATACAAACTAAAAAAACACAAAGAATAATTTATATAATGTATAATATTTTTTTTTATGTAGTATGGAAACAAAATAAATATTAAATCAACAGTATTTTATACAAAACTTTTTAATAAACGTCATTTCGCCGTGTTGCCTTTTTTGACCTTTCGTCTTTTTACATATTTATGGAAGTTATTTAACAAAGGATTTGGCTAAATTTATGTAGTTCGTCTTTTAGTTTTTAGCACTGATTTACTAATTACATCAGATTAACAATATATCATTTAAAATTGAACAAAAATATACACATTATCAGACAAAAAATGATCAAATCAATAAAACATCAGGGTTTGTATGGCAGATATGAAGATATTCTAATGTTTAAGACTTTAATTTGAATTTAAATGGAATAAACAAAGACAAAAAAAACATTTGAATGTTTTTAATGTATCATCATTGATTACATAAAATATCAACTATGTGTCAAATCACGAATTAAAAAATTTTTGCGAATTTCGATAGAATATATGTTTTTGTTACATTAATGTTATTGGCATTAAATTGTGTCGCTTGTACTATTTAAAACATGGCTGGGATTACAGAATCAATGATGATTTATTAATAATGAAAATTTTTTATACTGTTTAAATGCTCGATGAAAGAAATCGCTGTTTTACTAGCGTGAAATCTGTATCTATAATAATGGACGGAAGAATATTTAAATAGAAAGAAAATGACATCAATGATGAATCACTGTGAAGATTTTTTTATTTTCTTGGACCAAAATATTTAATACTACAAACAAAACGAAAATAGATATTTTAACAACTTACTAATAAATATTTTTTTAATATTTATAACATTCAATATTTTATATGCAATGTGGAATGTAATAAATTTCATTTAGAACAATTTATAAATAAGCAATATCTGCAAAATGTGAAGTCTTAAATAATGGAAAAAAAATATTTATTATTCTTTCATAAATTCATCGGCTACAAGAATTTAGGTACATAAAAATGGAATGCTTAAGATTTAGTTATAGTCTTAACATGTTTCTATAATTTCGTTGTATATTATTATATTGTCTGTTTATAAGTGTAAACAGACAAACCGTTGAGATGTTCTGTCATTTTTGTTGATGAATGTAATTCAGACAGAAGCATATTCGTTAATTACAACTCTCGGGTTAAATTGACGTAGAGTAATATTTTGGCAAGTTTTTTTAAATTATGTTGGAATCTGTCCAGTTTGAAGATATCTGCGGAGTTCCTCTTGGGTATCGAAGATCATCACGGGGAACGGAGAGCCGGGAACCAGCTTGCCGGCCCACTTTACTTCGACTCTATAGTCGCCGGGCTCCGTCGGATCGAACTGAAATAATAAAGCATAATAATTATTTTATATCGTTCTTTTTATATGTTCTTTTAAAATGTGTCGCCTGCTGTGGTCTAGTGTTCACTAGTGTTCACCAGTGTTCTGTCAGAGTAGGTGTTCCGAAAAAAATTGGAATGGTTTTATACGCTGCAACACAGTTTTAAAAAAATGTGTTCCGATATATTTTCCGGACTTGTGAAGTGTTCCATTCCAGAAAATGTTTGGGAAACCCTGGGTTAGAGCTTGCTCTACCTATCAGGTGGGTCTGGGTTCGATTCGCGGTAAGGTATCAAATTGGATTTTTTCAATTTTAATTTGAGATCTAAGACATGGGTGTTTGTGAAGTTAATTCTCCTAGAGTTAATCTCATGTGACTTTCAAAATTCTCATCGAGTATATCTTGCATGATCTTTCAACTTCAAAATATTTGACGCATTGGCGTAAGCTGTAATGTCAAATATTTTTTTTAAAAATAAAATTATAAAAAAAAAAATAATCTAAAAACATATAACAAGCGAGGGGCACATTTTGAGAGAAAACAATATCTTACCTTGCAGAGAATGGTTCTGTCCTTTTGACTTTCTCTCTGCATCTCGACCCTGAAGGCTCCCTTGGGGCCACGGACGCGTACCGTCAACTGGCCGGCACCCGCTCCTCTCGTGTCGCAGATGAATCGCGATTGGAAGGTCGCCAGGACTCCTGCTTCAACACCAGGTCCGTACACACGAACCTAGAATCATCACAATCAGAATAAAATATCTTCTACGAAATCACATTTTTCTTTTACTATAAGGGTGTAGAGACAAGCATTACAAAGCAGTTATTTGCTAAAGAATTATAAACTTGCATGTGAAATTTAATAATAAATCATTGTGGCTATTATTTGCAAACATCGCTCATTCCAAAATGGCTAAAAAAAGAAACTTTTCATTTTGTAAAACAATATACATTGTAAAAGTATTTTTAGTTTTACTTTACTTTGGAATGATATTTTGTATGTTATCAAGCCAGGTTTGAGACTGTATTGTTGATCCTTTAGTTGATAAAATATGTTTGAAGGAAAGAGCGACGCCAAAGCTTTTATCATAGTAATATTTTAAGTGCTGCCAGTGTAAATATTTCAGACGGTGTCAATAACGCGTTTTTTGTACTGTATCTTATCCCCTCACATTTACGATTGTTTTAATACACATTAAAATATTGCCACATCCTTGTAAATTATACCGTCGCGTGAATTAGAAAAAGGATGATGAAAATTTGTAATATGACTTACTGAGATGGATTTGTTTGGATGTTACAGTATTTTGATCTGAGTGAAGAGTACATGTTTTTTCTACAAATATAGCAGAGGGTGTCTTCCTCTATCAATTGAGATGATCAATAATTGAAAGATAGGTTGGTGGAATAAGATATCACTAATAATAATTAATGTACATATTCATTCAACATAACTCTGTGTATATAAATGATACTTGGGTAAAGTAGCGTAAAAAAAATCTTTTCAACGAAAACTCAGATATAATAATGAGTTTAGTGAGAAGTTGTGTTGTTTTAAGCAATTTTATGCTTGCAAGGTATTGTATATGGTATTCTAAACAAGTATTCAACATCACTGGTTGTTTTAAATGTCATGAAGGATAGGCTACAACAGAGTCTGGTAATTAGCAATATTACTTTCTCTACACACTGTTACCAAATCTGAAAGTGTTGATGTGGAGGTGTGAAGGTATCACATACATCCAATATTTTGGATGGAATTTCGTAAATCAATTAAAAAGTTAACAGATGAAAGAATTTATTTTGTGGTTTGAGTAAGATCATGAGCGCCAATCACTCGGCTGCGTCCAGAGAAAATCGGAGAAAGTGAGAATGCAAGGTAATGTTGAAGTCAGTAGATTTTTAAATAACTCCACAGCCAGTTTATTTGTGCAAAAAAACTCAAACACAGAAAGTGATTTGCGGGACTATTTTCATGTACATAAGTATCTACACACTTATTTTGTACATTTTGAAAAACAAACTATTTTTTATGAGCTTTTGACAGTTGGTATTACACAATTGCGCCTATGTTCACTTTTGTCATATTTTATCTGTCAAACGCTTCACTAATGTCATCATACTTAGAAGATACTTTGTTTTATTAGTCAATCTGTTAAGTGCATACGATGTTGGAAAAATTGGTCAATCATTATTAAAAATTTAAAATAAATAACCAAAATTCTGTTTTTCTACGACATCATATGTGTTTGACAGATCAACCAAAACAATTGAGTGCATAACTCTATGAAAACAACAATGAAAATAGCCGCAGTTAATACTGTCCAAAATAAGTGTATAGATCTTTATACTGTATTACGCACATAAGAATAGTCCAGTAGGTGTATAAAAAATGGCATGTACCCAAAGGCATAGTTAAGTTTGGCATGAAGCGTGAATCAGCGGTGAGTGAATTTATATAAACATATATATATTGCTGTGAATGGGTGTTTTTTTGTTTTGTTAAAAAGCGTTTTTAACAAAATTCGTTCGTTTTAACCTTTGCCAGGTGTTTCTCAAACTATGTTCTTGGGGGTGCCACCGCAAAGTTTAGAGATATAAAAAACACGGGAGCAGACAGCGTCGCATATTTGGGAAGAGATACAGCAGAAACATTGCTCCTTCTAAAGATAATGATAGAAAAGTATTTAGTTCTAGAATTTTAATTTAACTCGAGTTTGAAACATAGGACAACATTTTCAAGGATAGCGTAGATCATTGGTGAGAAAATATTGCATTTTTGCCAAATCTAAAACAAAATATGAGTTGAATACACAAGTGGATGAAGGAATAATGTAAAAAAATACATTTTTAAGTAAAATAGGGCCAAAGTTTCTCAGTATAATTTTTTTACTTAAAACATCAATAATGGATCTTTCATTCATATAAATTTGCTACCATGATAATTATCATGGTAGTTAAGCAGTGGCGGATGAAGCACATGGTAGGCCCTAGACGCAATTTATTTTGGAGGCCCTGTTTTTCGGATAACATAAGAATGTTAAAAATTCTATGTATAATAATAAAAATATATAAAATATGTACAAAAAGTAAATGGGCTATATAATATAAGACATTTTTGAGGCCTCTAAGATTCGGAGGCCCCAAGCGCGTGCTTCATTCGCTTTTAGGGTAATCCGTCACTGACTTTAAGTTGTCTAACATATTCATATGAAAATTGTGTATATAGCACCTTTATACACCAATGAATTCAATTTAGTGTTGACTCCTATTCAATTACAATAAACATAATGGTCACTTTTAGGGTGTTCGCTGTCACTGGTTGTCACCTTGTGATCTAGTTCAGTGCTCCCCAACCGGTGGTCCGCGGCCCGGTGCTGGGCCGCAGAGACTTTCCGCCGGGCCCAAACAGTATGCCAAATTTCAAGAAATTCGCCATGCAAAAATATTGAATATAGGATTTTTTGTCGCACTTTGGGGAACACTGGTCTAGTTGATTAGAACTACCTCTACCGACCAGGTGGGTCTGGGTCTGGGTTCAGGTGGATCCAAAACATTACATACATTCATGCCATCGACCAAAAAATCATAAATCAATTGAACCCATACTGAGATTCGAACCTGTGACCTCCGCAATCGAAGCCAAAGGCGTTGACACTCGGCCACGCAGCCGGCACCTATCATCTATCAATTATTTGCTTAGAATAATTTGGTATAGAAATAATCATAGAGTGGTGATTTGACAAGCGAAATAAGTAGGAGACATACCTTCGATGCGTCAGGAGCTCCAGCAACTCTTAACTGGAACGGGGACCCGGCGACGTGTTCACCAGCATACTTTACGGTGAGCTGATGTCGGCCGGCTTCTTGTGGTTTTACATTGAGAGTGAAGGTTGCATCTCCATGCTCGTATAACTCGCAGTAGGCTACTTTACGAGGACCTGTGGAATCCAATAATTGGAAGATTTTAGACTCTTAAGCACGTCATGTACATCATCAGTTTAATCTACTAAGTATTTAAAATATTCTACAACAAAAAACAAAAGTATAAGAATTTGTTTCTGTAAGTTGAAATATTCAGTTTTAACTGTCTCGTCCATGTTTCCCTGTCTCCCGTCAATTGCTTTGTTTCTTACAGGGAAACATGGACGTGCCGCGTGGCCGCCATATGCTCCACATAGGGAGCGAATATTGTCAAAGAAGAAGAACACTTATGGTCACTTATGTTAGAATTTAACCGACGATATAGTATATTATAATTTAAGAGGTCATTTTAGTTTCTTTTATGAAACTGTCGTCATATATAATTGAAACACAGGGATATCAAGCATTGCTTAATATCACAGTGGGCTAAATTTTGTAAAGATCAATATAAGATTAAGCTAAATGAATACTGAAATGCTGCTAACCTGTACAATGAGCTGTAAGTTCTCCAGGTCCTGCTCGTCTGGTGTCAATCCAAGATCTGATCTCTTTGCCGACAACACCCTGCGAGAGTCCTACCCCCGAGCAAGTCACGAGCGAAGCATCGGCGCCTCCAGATACGACGACTGATAATGGACATCCTGACGATAAAAACAATATTTATCAACATGCTGTATAGGTTATTAAATTATCGGTTCTAAAGCAGTGGTGCATGTTTATCTAACAGGAAAGCCGATCAATTAATTTTCCAATTATCCCAGTTTTGATTATTATTATATGCCACTGTTGGTAAATAGCAAATTCATAGTTCTGAGTAAACAGCAAATGAAAATTTTGAGGCTAAGGCTAAGACAGGACTAGTATTTAACTAATCGCTCTCTCTACGCCCAGTTATTATCGGATCTGAAAGGTGGGAGGGAATTTTTAGACATCACAAACACCTTTGAACAGAAATCAACAAATCAATAATGGGATTCGAGCCCGTGAGATCCGGCACGGAAGCCAACAACGCTCACTGCTGCGCCGTAATCCATATCCGCTCCCAATGTGAAGCATATGGACTTTTAATGGAGTTTATCTCAATAGCTATGAAAACTGCTCGTTACTCAGTTGCTCAACCTCTCTTTTTTTCCAAATAGAGTAGGAATACAAAGATAAGGCTAGGACAGGACTAGTGGTTAGCTTATCGCTCTTGCTACGCCCTGTTTTTAAGGATTGGATCGGTGGGAGGAGAGAATTCCAGACATTACACATTCAGTCCTATGATCAAGTCTATTGAAAAAATGCTGTACTGGGGCTTGAACCTGTGACATCTGTCACAGAAGTCAGCAACGATGAATTCCAAGGCACTGACCCGAAATGGAATATTTCATGTTTTGGTTGATTGCAATTAATTTGGTTGAACACTAACCCTTGACCAATCGATTGTCCCACATAACTCTGAGCAGGTAGTGACCGGGGCTCGGAGGAGTGTACGACGCCCGCCATAGGGCAGGACCGGACTTGAGAAGGGCGACACCGACACTGCGGGATAGTGATCGTGACTGTAACGAGACTTCAGGAGCGCCTCCGCCCGCTTGGGAACCGTCTGGGAACAACGAAATTATATTATTAAATTAAACTGACACATCAATCAATTTCAGTAGTGTTTTATAACAGTAGTGGATGTTAAGGCTTATACAAAAACCGGTTTTCGAATGTCAATATTGTTTTACAACAAATGGATGATAATTCAATTAAAATAGCGAGAAAAAGTTTATTTTTTATGTTGTTTATTTATATATAATAATAATACATAACAAGAAATTATTTGGTATTACTCTTCAGAAAATATGATATAAGAAAACACAAAGCGTCCACTGATCGTTTTGTAACAAAATTTCCTGATATCGAAAATACCCTTTCGCTGGGTAATAATGTGGGGCATATGTTATTTAAGCCATCAAATAAAAAATCCGAATTTCCTTTTCTTTTGTTTATAGACTCGTTTATGGAAAATTCGGCACAACCGGTTACGAAGCTGAAAAACCGGTTTTCGAATGTCACAAATTATAGCCAAAAAACCGGTTTTTAAAACCGACAAGCCCTAGTGCATGTGATGTCAAACTAGATTCATAATCTTGTCGTGTCACTACCTAAAAATTCGACATACACCTAATTCCCTCTGGCAATCTTTAGGCAATTCTATGAATTGTTTCTCCTGAGAAATACATTATTATTTATCGTTGTCACCCTTGGCAACGTGCTGATTTGGGAGTCTTTTGTTACTTATTTAGATTTCTTCTAGAAAAAAGCGACGAATGCTTCATTTTATTAGCAACATCCCATGACTATTTGGCTTGCACCGTGTTTCAAGAAACTGTGGATACTGACCGATGGTAAAGTGCGCTTGCTCCTGCACGTGAGCCGCAGCCAATCCTCTTCCAGCGAGAAGAACTCTTTCAGCGGGACCTTGTGTCCCCGTTTGGGTGGCCGATCCTGAGTTTGCAGGTGCTGATGCAAGTTTGGGAACACCTGGAACGGAAGCTCCAGAGTAGCAGACTTCTAATGGCAGTTCTCCGCTGGCACCGTCGGAACCGTTGAGGGAGACGACAGCGCGGCTGTTGACTGTCTCCACAGCTGTAATAAAAGCATGAATATTGATGATATCATTTATATATTTGTAAATAGTAACATATTTGTCGCCTGCTGTGGCTCAGTTGGTTAGAGCTTGCTCTTCCGATCACGGAGGTCTGGGTTTGATTCCCGGTCAGATCACAGTGAATTTGAGAATTATTCAATTCAAAGTTGTGATCGAAGACTGGGTGTTTGTGATGTCAGTTCACATAATTTCCTCTCCTCCCATTCTTCTGATCCTTTAATAACTGGGTGTAGCAATAGCGATTAGCCAACCACTAGTCCTGTTCTAGCCTTATCCTTCTTTCCCTTCTACTCACTTTGAAAAAAGTGAGCGACTGAGTAACAAACAGTTCTCGTAGAAAAAACTTCTTTTGAGATACCTCCATTAGGAGGCCATATGCTCCACATTGGGAGCGGAGATGGATTATAAAAAAATTAAAAAAAAAAAAAAACGAAGAATGACTGCCATTGGCTTTGGGACCCAAATTAAGAGACAGTTTGCAATATAAAGGTATTAATCTAACAACCATCATTGGCTTATATCGTGGTATTACATAATTTTAGTATACTAAAGTATTTCTACATGCCTGAGAATATTTCAGGAACAACCACCTCTTGATTTACTTTCTTGTTACAATGCAACAATTTATTTATAGTGGATACTTGGCATTTAATGTTACTTACGGACTTGTCGGTCATTGAGTAAGCATTCCAGTTGTCCTGGGCCAGCATTTGAAGTATCGAAAACGAGCTTAGCCGGAATGCGAACCCTCCCAGCCTCATCTAAGTGAAGTGCCCAACCGCCCACCAGCGACACCTGTGAGGTGTCAATGACCTAAAACACATAGTTATAAACATTAATAAGAAATTAAAAGTTTTATTTTTGTAACCATGCCTCCCAATGAACCCAATGACTGCTGATGAAGTTTATATCAGCAAAAGTTGTTCTATGTGAACTGCTTGTTACTCAGTCTCCCAACTTCTCCTTTTTGGAGAGATTGAAGATAGAAAAATAGGGCAGGGACAGGTGCAGTGGATAGCTTATCGCTCTCGCTGCGTCCCATTTTCTTAGGATAGCATGGGTAGGAGGTAATTTAGATATCACAGACAGCCACGCCTTTAGTAATAGGCTAAGACCCTATTCTGCTTAACGGGTGAAAATTCGGAACAAATCTATCGGTATTTCAAATGATGTCTAGAAAAATGGATATACTTTTATTTCCCAATTTACAATTTGTCTCTTTTGGTGAAAAAGTTTACCGTTTCTGCCCCTTAATATGCAATCCTTTAAATGATGTTTCCCCTCCCAAAATATAAATCAAAATCTGAAGACCGCGCTCCCGTCTATGCCCGGGCAAACTCGGGACAGAACGGGATATAATAGCATATCACTCTACCATAGACGAAATGGAAATTGGAGTATGGCTTCACCTCTCCAGACAATGATGTAAAGACACCAAGCAACGACAACTTTATTACTGTTTTGTAACATAAGAGTGTCACTGATGGACTCGCGAAGAAATGGCACTCAATTAAATTTTACTGTACCTTGAGATCCCAAGGGCTTCCTGGCAGAGGGCCCTGTCTAGGACAACTGACCCTGACTTCGTATTGCCCCACGTAGAGCGGGATGTAGGTGCATCTCCATTCGGTTGTGTTGGAGGTGGAGTTGTTCTGTGAGGTAACGACGCATTCCACGATTTGTCCCGGACCACCTTGCTCATCCGACCATGATAATCTTTCAATCTAAACAAAGCGGTAGAAGTTTATTATTAAGTTTATATCAAGACATGTGTCGTTACTAAAGGAAGATCTTGCAAACTAAGGTTCAATAGAATTTGTTATGCATATGCATTTAACTTGAATGAATATATTTTTCAAATTTGCTTGCTTTATGCATCCTTTCTCTTCAATCACGAAGGGTGTCGAAGGTTAGCTTAGGGCACCTGTACAAAATAAACAAACAACATGACAACATTTCAAATGATTCACTTGCTTAAGTTAATGATTACCTGAACATGTGGCTGTACTTCTGGCGATATGACAGTGAAGGCGGCTTCTTTGCCCACGTGCGCTGCTTGAAGGCCAGCTCCGAGCGCTCGTGCTCCGGAGAGACCGTTTGATGAACTACCCCCTCCTACCACACCCAGCGACAGTGGACTACCCGCAACACTCACACCTGAATTAAGAAAAAGAAGTTTGTGAGATTTGTGGTTTTCCGCTACTCATGTATGTGGTAAATTGAAGATTGTCTAGTTTGTAGTATGTTTGGTAGAAACCTCACCTCCGTATGTGCAATATATCCTGTAGTGTCCCGGCATAGTCGGCAGTAGCTGAATAAGATGTTCTCCGTCTCCCTGAGGAGTGATATCCACCGCCAGATTCTGACCCAGCGGACTTGTAGCTGTCACATCCAGCTCTGCTAAGCCTGCTTCTGAATGGTTTACTGCAAAGCAAAAATAAAATAAAAAAATCGAAGAAATGAACAATAACAAAGTTACAGATGGATGAGTAAAGGCCTGTACACTGGGGTGCAGTCGTCCAGGATTAGATAGCGTGCGTCCGAGTGGCCGAGAATATTTTTTCAATGCATATAAAAAATATCTATTTATCTAATAATTTTTGTAAAAAACTATGCTAAAGGAAACTTTACTTTATATGGGAACACTATAGGAGGGTTTGCTGTACTTACATGTGAAAGTAATTGGAGTGTGTACGCTGACATTTCCTTGGGGCACATTTCCCAGTGCAACTTTAGCGGGCTCGAACGAATGGCAGGTGAAAGGGCTCCCTGAGACGGCTTTCGATAGATGAAGAACCTCTGAAAATAACAAAATTATCAATAAATTATTGTTCTAATTAAAAAATTCTCTGATCTTATTTACAAGTTAAGAAACAAAATCAATATTTGTTTCTCAATGTCTCACATACTTCTCAAAGAAAAGAAACATGTGCCACATAATCTATCAATTTCAAATAAATATATAGAAAACATTACTCAATTCACAAAAATGAAATTATTGTTTTATACTATATAGTTTTAAGGTACATTTCATAAACTAGTGATTTACTCAATATAATCATTGTTAAATGTTTATTACCTATCGTACACTGCCCAACTTGAGTAACGGTGAATTCGGCTTGGAGTTGACCAGATTTGGTTTGATAGCATCTGTAAATAGTAATAAACACAAATTTTATTAGAAGATTGATATTTAAAAGTTAAATGTTAATTGTATAATACAGGGTTTCCCAAACCTTTTCTGCAATGGAACACTTCGCAAATCTGGAAATTTCAACAGAACACTAAG
Organism: Himalopsyche tibetana; assembly: GCA_030503985.1. Taxonomy (NCBI): domain Eukaryota; kingdom Metazoa; phylum Arthropoda; class Insecta; order Trichoptera; family Rhyacophilidae; genus Himalopsyche; species Himalopsyche tibetana. Next base: position 222,754 of record JAPJYX010000052.1, on the reverse strand, counting down.
CTTGCGTTTTATGTTAGGTAATTCATAATAAAATACATGAAACAAAAAGTATTGACACTTGTTATTTATTATGTAAATATAAAATAAATTACATGAAGATGTGAGTAAATAAAGCTCTTAACCCTTTGCAGTCTTTAATTGAAATATGTTTTCACATTAATTCGTCTTTAATTAATTTATTATCGTATAATTATAATAAAAAACATTTTGAATGTTTCAGTATAGCAAAATTTATCTTGCGCACAATGCGTATTGGTAATATTTGGATGAAAAAAAAACTTATATTATTAAAAAAATCAGTAAATAAAAAAACATTGCCAAATCTGTAATGTCGAGTCCAGCTCGACATAGGACTTCTAAGAGTTAATAATTAAAAATCTCCGCCTGTACCTAGATACTTGACGTCATAAACATCAGTAAAGATTGATCATCCATCACTGATGATGCCTAAATGTGTTTTTCATATTTTCGCGGAACACTTTCACAGGTTCCATGGAACACCAGTGTTCCGCGGAACATAGTTTGGGAAACCCTGATAATATATATTTAGATATATTATGTATTGTACGTTTATATCTTTACTTGATGTTTTGGTGGATTGCATATTTTAATTTTAATGAGATAATTACTTAAGTCACATCATTTTTGTGATAATTTAACCTTATGGCTGCCATAGACAAAGGTACACCTATACCTAGCACGCCAGCTGTAATTTTCCATTATTTATTTATTGTTATTATTTTATAATCCCCACCTTGCTTCCCTTAAAAAGGAAAAATCCCAATCTGATTGATTGCAACTCATTAGTATCATTAGTTGTTTGCTTTATTTCGATTCTACACCCCCCTCCTTGCTCCCCTTAAAAGGAAAAAAACCCAAACTCCATTTTGTAATTTCATAATTTTAAAATGTAAGAATCAATCTAAGTTACTTAAGCAAATTTTGCGATAGTAAGTCTGACGATGCCTCTGAAAGAGGCGAAACACGTGTCACAGTTAGTAACACAATACGTGGAATAATCAAAGTTAATTTAAATTTTCTATTAACTCATTTTAAACCAAAATACCGCTTGGTTCACTTAACCTCTTAGGGGCTCATATAATATTTATGCAATGAAGTATTGCTAAATTATTATTGTTGAATAATCATGGTTATTTTCTATATGATGAGTTGTAAACTCTGAAAGATTTTAATTTTTAAGACTTGATTTAATAATAAATAAGATAAAAATATCAAACCAATTCAACCAATTCAACCAATAGTGAGCCATCTAGTAAAATGGTAAGTACAATCACATCTTTATTTGGTATTTTGGTGAATTCCATATTTTTATTTTACGTAGATAACACGATTGCAATGTGTATTAACTGAGGTTAATTCACTTTTACGATACTTTAAGACGTGTATAATATTACAACGCATCAATTTTTTTCTCTCTAACTTGGCTCACTTCACCTCTAATGGGCCTATATAATAAAATATGTAGCTGTCTGGCCAGTATACTTGGCTGGACGGCTTATACACAAAAGTCTATAAATACCACTTGTAATCAACTGATGTGATATTTTGTATTTTTTACCTGACTGGCAAAGCGATTCCTCCGGGACCTGATACGACAACATCGAATTCTCTAGCCGGTCTTCCGAGGGTGTCGATGCTGAACGAACTCACTTGACCAACTTTAGCTTGGTACAATCCTAAGCCGGATGCAGTCACCTATAAAACATATTATTTCTTTACTATAGCGTTACTATTTATCCCTCTGGCAGAAGTTGGTGTCTAATTAAGGTGACAAAAATGAGTTAAGTGTACAAATAGATTCGTTGATATCTCAGTTGGTTACAGCAATTTTCCAAAAAAAGCATTTCAACAGAACTTTTTCTGCGAGAACTGTTTGTTACTTAGTTACTTAACCTCTGTATTCCAAAGAGAGTAGTTGGGATTAGGGCATCCAATCCCGGGATCCCGTTCAATTTTCTGATCCCGAAATTCCCGTATTGATACGGCTGCGATCCCGGGATTGAGAAATTTTGAGCAAATCCCAAAAATTTACACGAAATTGGCAAATCGAGAATTTCACATTCCTTGGTGAGCTAAAAAAAAAACGAGGTTCTGTGACAATCTGGGAAAAAGTATACTAAATTGAGAATTTCAAATTCCTCAGTGAACTAAAAAAAAAAAAACGAGATTTGGAGATAATCCGTGGAAAAAGTATAGCGAATTGAGGATTTCAAATTCCTCGGCGAGCAAATCTCAATCCCGAGATCCCGAGATTCCGGGATTGAAAATTAATCAATCCCGAAGTCCCGGGATTGGATACCCTAGTTGGGATAGAAGGATTAGGCTAGGACAGGAGTAGTGGTTAACTAATCGCTCTCGTTATGCCCCGTTGAAGGATCAGAAGGGTGGAAGGGAATTTTTATACATCAAATGTTTACTCAGAATCTGTTTCTTACCAACTTATGCCAGAAAGGTGACAATATACGATAAATCAAATTCATTAAAAAGTTGCGTAAAAATATCATTCTCAAATATTGATTATAGCTTTGTAAAGAATATAAGTAAATTGTGCTTACCTCTTGCCCAACGGCTGGAGGCAATACATTGGGTCTCAAAGGTCTTCTGGAAACTGGAACCCCGTTGTAAAACAGGGTAACCGTGTGCGGTGCTGCTCGGCTGGGATGGTAGACCAGCTCGTGGCGAGCGCCTTGGGAGCGAACAGAATGCGGAACGCTTGAACCACCGCAGCGGACCAGCGCTGTCAGTACTCCTGATCCTGCATCTGCTACTGACACTGGATGGAAACGAAGATGTTAATTATACTCAAGACCTGATGGATTGTAAACGTTTATTTTGTGGGTGGGTTGTAATTATCTTGAAGCTGACGAATTTTATTCTATAGTATAAAAATATAACATTAATTATTTAATCAATTTAATCGGTTTTCGCTCCTAATGTGGAGTATATAGTTTCCATGTACAGGTATCAAAACAGAAGTTTGCCTAAAAGAATTACTTGTCACTCAGTTGCTCCCCCCCCTATTCATTTTTAAAAAGAGTAGAGTTGGTTGTCCATCGTGGATTGATATTTTTAGATATATGACCTATGACAGCAGTCATCAAAGTGTGGTCCACTAAAAAATTATGGTCGTCCGTAGAGAAATCCGACATTATTTTATGAACTTTTTTGCATTTGATCACTATTATTTCAATATGTAATATTTAACACAAAAATCCAGTTAGTGGTCCGCTGGATTAAATTGTGAATTTAGTGGTTCGTGGGCCCAAAAAGTTTGCCGACCGCTGACCTATGACATATACCTTCAAACAGTAATTGATAAATTGATTGAAAAAATTCAGTTCGAATCAGGATTCAAGCTTGTGAGATCTGCCACGGAAGCCAATGATATTGACCGCTACGCCACGGATCAAATATGAATTATTTAATCTGATATGAGCCCTTGATTTTCTAACATACCACTTGGCTCATTTCACCTCTAATGAGTCCAATATTAAATTAAAATAAACTGCGTTGTTCACTTTCATATTTTTGTCTTTTATTTTTTGTTTATAAGCCAGTTCTATACTCTCAAAGTAGAGTAGAGCGGCTGGTAGAATTAATTCCCTCAACCTATCTCTTTTAAAATGATAACGAAAGATGGGCAGGATCTTGGATAGGATAGAAAATATTTGATTCCATTGGATCAAAAACAATTGAAATTAGATTAGATAAAAATATCTATTTCAAGATTTGAATGCGCAAGGCCCAAGAGAATTAATCATTCCACTACTGGATTGGTATAATAATGAATACGAATTGAATAGGTTTCCTTACCACAGACAATAGCAGGCCTATGGCAGTAGGCATCACCGACAGATAGTACTTTGACTCGACTGGTATCGAAGACGTTCACACTTTTAGCTGATATAACAGATCCCGAAGGATTGAGGATTCGAACATCATATGTTCCGATGCGATCGGCTTTGAATTCGGCGAGGCCTTGTCCTGATGTATGAGAGACAGATTCGCCGTCCGGTCCGGTGATCTCAACGGAGTGGGTGGATGTTGGCAAGTCAACGGTTGCCGTTCCGCCTGTTGAAATAAAAAGAATTTCGATATTAATGTTGGTGTCTAATAATGCTTACCGCTGTAATGGTGAAATGCTACCGTTTTCTAGATGCTGCAAAAATCATAACTAGACGTTAAAATAAATTAGAATTGAAAACTTTGTTACTCCTCATGTTGTGTTACCAATTGTGACTTGTGTTTGGCCTCTTTAACCTTTTCACTGAGTATGACCGCTATGCATGTCCTAGCGAACATGCCCTCAGTGCGCGTGATACGTATAGATGTCATGGAAATTTCAAGCCTTATATAATAGCTATCTATTGTGTTAAAATTGTATAACTTGGTTGAAAATATTACTAAATATATATTTTACCAAATTCAATAGATGGCATTAGTCAAAAAAGATTCAATATAGGCTAAAATAATTTATTTCTGGAACACGCCGTGAACATACGTCACCAATGCAAGATGGCCGCCGTTGATTTATGGCGTTTCTCGTAAGAACTGTGCGCTACGTATTTACAAGTTATGCATATATCATTATATTATTTGGGATAATGTAAATAAGCGATCGAGTGCAGGTGAAATCGAAATTTTTCCGAGAATTTAATATTATAAGCATGGTATGGTGGTGGCGCAGTGTTCACGTTCGCGCGTGGCCGTATTTTACAATATGGCGATGTTACGTTGCAATTGTATGAAGAATGATTATTGTTGAATTAAACCGAAAATACAAGAAATATATTGTATTTTATTATTGAAAAAGTTACTTTGGGTGGCAATGAACATATTTGATTAGTTAAAAAAATATTACAACCTATATTTATAGTCGAAAACGCGATAACAAAAAATCCGCAGAAAAGCAGCGGCGTACAGGGCTTGTTCTCTAAATTTGGTGACACAAGCAAAGGGTTAAGAAGCTTTCTCAGACAATGTTTTGAATAGACCAGTAGAAAAGAAAATGATTTTTAACTAATGAATCAGAATGATATGTCTGATGATGATTCGTGGCACAACAAGTCGAGTAACAATGTTTATATTAGAAACCGTAAGTCGGGTCTGTAGCGCATTGTTAGTGTCGTTGGTTTCGTTGATGGATGTCAATGATGAATGTGAAAAGTGAATAGCAATTTTGATTTTCAATTTTCGACTGATTAATTAATTTCCATTTGAGTTATGGATGTTTTATTTTTAATCCATGTCGGCTCGCAATGTGGACCATATGGCCTCCTAGTGGAGGTATCTCAACAGAAGTTTTTTCTACGAGAACTGTTTGTTACTTAGTCGCTCAACCTCACTTTTTTTCAAAGTGAGCAAGTAAGAAAGGAAGGATAAGGCTAGATCAGGACTAGTGGTTGACTAACCGCTATCGCTACACCCAGTTATTAAAGGATCAGAAGGATGGGAGGAGAGGGAACAATGTGTTGGTTAATAGAACAAATATCTCACCTATCTGAACATGGTTGACGGTCTCGTGCACGTCACATTGGAATGGACTCCCGGGAACAGAGGCTTCATTGAAAGTGATGTTGACAAAGTGGGGTTCGCAGCATTGAGGGACGAATGTGACGTCGTAAAGACCTCGTGCGCACGCTACTACCTGTTAATGAACAAAATATTTTTGATGATCTAAGAGTCGCAGCAAGTTGATTATTGATGTAAAGCTTGTTGGACGCTTACAGTCCCAGCTCCGCATAGCTGATCTATCAGGGTGAATTTTATGTCTCTTATAAAAGTCAATTAGGTACTAATCTATGTTATTGTTTTGTAATAGATAAAATGATATCTATCGATAAAAGATATTATTCTAGTACACAAATTGTATTTCTTAATTTATTTTGGTTTATTAAGATGACAAATTGAAACAATCAATAAAATTTTGTAAACATTGATTCTAATTCTATACTTAATTAACCGTTTGAATACCCTGCAAATAAATCATTAATATGTCCCAGAGATATTGCGTGTTTTTGAGAAAAATAATTTTGCCTAATATACACTCGAATTCGATATTTTTAAAAATCTATATTGACTCAGTATAGAGAGCACTACACATATTCATCAAAATATTGCTTATATTCTATTAGAATACTAAGTATTTGATTTTTTAAATGTCTTGGACATCCGTGTTCCCTTGCATATGTTCCGGACACCTGCGTCCGCTTGGTATTCAAGTGGTTAATTAAGAATGGGGTTTTTTTCCACTTGAGAACGCAACGTTAATTTCTTTCTGAATATTAACAATTATATTATGGCCATAATAAGAAATATGAAAATTATAGGTTTGCTATATTATAAGATAAAAACATTTATAAAATATCATATTTACCTCAGCCTTGACAGTGGAATGTGGAGTGGACACAACGAGTTCAAGAGTTCCTTCTCCTGCATTCGCAGCATCAACACTGAACGTTACCGGCTTACCGACTTCTCCTTGGATCGACTCTCCGAGGCTTAGACCTTCCACCATTCCTTCGAGACCTGAAACATCGACAACAACTTTTATGAAACAATACATGCCAAAGATTTTTATTTGTTTGACAATGGTATTTTTATTCTTAAGGCTTGAACTTCAAATCTGTCTTTTGAGACATTAGTTTTGGTTAATGTCTGCGATATTTTCAATCATTGCTACCCACCACCCATTTGTTCAATGGGGTGCAAAGAGAGCGATTAGTTAACTAATAGCTGATTTCTAGCCCTATTCTTCTATCCTTACCCTATGTGAAAGAGTTGCTGAGTGACAGAATTACAACGAGTTCTTTGTAACAACTTCTGCTAGTTTTCTACTTAGTTTTAAATTCAAACCTATCAACACACAATACTCGACAATGAAGTTAATGCACAATATTTCTTGGATTATAAGCAGCATAACGAATGATTCTTACCTCCAGCGCCTAATCCAGTAACCCTCACTCTGTCTACATCATATACGTTGCAAACGAAAGGCGAACCCTGGACGTGATGTCCACCGGGTCCGGCAATGACTGCAATCTGATGTCTCCCCACTCTGTCGGCTAGCCAACGAGCAGTCCACGAATCGTTTCCCGTAGATGAAACACGAGCCCTAACGGCTGCTCCGCCAGGACCGGTTACGGACACAGATGGTTCCACTCCTGATGAAAATGAAATTATAAATTGAAATAGTCTCATCTTTAGATACGATACAATAGAACCTTTTTATAACCAACTTAGATAAAGGGGACTTCGGATATAACAAACTAAGTATTTGCTGAATTTTGACAATTGTTAAAAACATCCTGTTAACCTTTAAACCACCGTTGACTGCCATAACAGTCCGATCAGGCATGGCTCGTGCGCCGATGTTGTTCTCTATATTCTTAGCCGCGGTCAAAGAGTTGATCTTGATTTGGTTGTAGACTTAAGGTATCACTAATGTTCGCAATGCTGGCCGCTGATTCACACAGCTGCACAGCAATTTAACTTATTTACTCAAAGTAAATGGTTGCATTCATTACTCTATTCCAGTGTTTCCCAAATTTTCGACATGTGTACCCCTTTTATAATTTTCGTAGCGCCAAGTACCCCTCGTCAAAAATAAAATCACATATACTTTAATACCAATCAAAGTATATTTATTTTTCCCTTTTTCGTACATAAATACAATAGCAGTAAGCGAAAAAAAATGTAAATAATAAAATAAAAGTTATGTCATAAATAAAATTTTATTACAATCAATGAGAAGGATGAAATTGGTTATGTCGAAATGACCGATTATCATAATTTGGTTACCTGGTTGTTTATTCTAATTTGAGCGGCTGTTCCTTTTTTTTTACTTAACGTTTACAAGTGCTGAAAAAACACATATAGTCATATATATAGAAAGTTGGAAAAGGCGCACCACACTTTGAGAAAAGCTGCTGTATTCAATACGAATCGTTTCAATCGAATATCGTTTATTCATAAAACATTTCCACATATATAACAGGAGAGGAAATTAACCTGTGAATCCGGTTAGCTGTAGTTCAGCATGTTGTCCCCTAGCCGCAGTCCTGAGGGCTGCACCGCTAACACGAGCTGTAGAAATGGCACTTCCCGAAGGAATAGCTGTTCCGCTAGCTCCCACGACTGCGCAGGTGAATGGAGACCCTGGGACAGCTCGACCGTTGAACCTCACTGATAGAGAATGAGGAGCCGCTTCCGTAGGTTTGAAGTTGACCTGAGTAATCGGTATTCAAGTTAACATCAACACACTTTAAGTGGGTTAGATAGTATTATGGACCATGTTGGCATTCTGTAAAAGTGTTTACCTCTGAATATATTGGAACAAAATAGAAGTCACTGTATCTGTAATCTACATTTTGAATTCGACACACGCATCAATATGAAATTTGTGTACAGTAAATGAAGTTATACCTTGAATCTAGCATTTCCTTCACTCTGCACGTAGTTGGGAACATTTCTTCCTCCAACGGCAACAATTATTTCCAAGTTACCGGCACCTAAACAAAAAAAGACATTTGTAATATCGAAGAGATAATCCAAAAAAAAAAAGATAAAATGACAGTTTGTAAATTTTACAGAAGGTTTTTTTTAATTAAGTTCGAAAAAGAGATTACTTAAGTGCGGCTAGTAAATAATAATATATGGTCAACGCATATCCTGATATTATAATAGAATTGTCTGACTACTTTCAGTACTCTAGATCAGCTTTTTTAAGCCGGTGTCCACGTGGAACAAACGATAAAAAGTTAAAACATTAAAATGCACAGGCCCTAAAAAAAATCAGGCAAATGAGATAACGTTCTGAAATTTTTGTCACTGACGCCTTAGGCGATGTTGAATAAGTATTGGCTCAAAACGCAATTAACTGAATTGTGTCGTTTAAGTTATTTTGCTGATTATAAGTCAATGAATTGTAATAATATTCTTGGTCTACTGTGCAAAATTCGTAAAAGAAAATGGCATATTACAGTCTTGTCCGGCAATATTCACCTAAGGTGCTTTGAAATGGGAAGCTAACAATCTTTCCAATTATCAGTTAAAATATATGCAAACATATAACTTAGATATAATTCTGGTTCAACAATCTCCTATTACATCAATTATAACGAGTATTTAAATGGCATGTGCCATATAAAATGTCATATTTCGGTTGTAGGAAAGAACTAGGCACATTTTTACTGAAATTTGGACCACACTGACATTGAAATTATCTTAATCGATGATATTATTGATTGAATTTTTGTTCATACCTGCTTGAGAAGCGTTGATTGTAAAACTGACAGGTTTCCCAACGGTTCCTGGCATGATATCGGTGACTGTGACCCGCTCAGCTGAATAAGCCTTCAGTAAGAACGGACTGCCTTCTACGTGACCGCCTTGTGGTAGACGAACCTGATACAGAGAAAGATTAAATGCATATTTGACTTTGTATGCCTGATTGCAATACACAAGCAAATTAATATTAATTTTGCAATGTTCAGTGATTGTCAGTGAATTAATATTAAAAAAGAACTAACCTCAATACTATGATCCCCGACATCAACCGGGACAAATTTAATCTTGTATCTCCGGTTGGCCGGAGTGGTTGGAACGGCGGCGGCCTGATCTTCGGGATCCACTTGCGCTGATACTGGTCTTCTAGCTGGACCGAGAATTTCTACAGAAGGCGCTGATCCACTTTCAACGATGAATTCACAAGAACTGCCCACTGATACCTTTTCAAGAGACTCTACATCTACAACGCGTGCTGGTGAAGATACGTGGCACTGGAAAGGACTTCCTGAAATTACCAAAAAATGCTCATTCATAAGCGAAATATATCTTTTAAGGAAAAGTTTTTTAACAATCTTATATTGAAGGAAATAAAAGATATATTATGGTCTGGCCCGAAATGACCAGTACATTTAAAGTGATCAATAATATGAGACAATTACTATACCTGGAACATCTTGCCCATTGAATCTCAAATCTACGGTGTGAGTGGTAGGATCTCTCGGAGTGAAAGAGATGGCGTAAGTATGTTGACCTTGAGCTTGAGCAGATGTTGGAACACGCCCTCCGTTAACGGTTACTTCCAGATTTCCAGGACCGGCTTGGGATGTTTCCACTAGAACATGAAATATATATCTTAACATTAATAGCCGATAAAATAATCACTTTTCACAAATGTGTGCGTACTGATGTCCACTTCGCCCAATGATAGCGCTTTATTTTGAACACCAAACTTTTTCGGCCAATTGGAATGGACGTCTTTTTATATTCAAAATTCAAATTTCCTGGCTTAGAACTAAAGCATTGTAATAATATTGAGAGAACTTTATTTGAAAGTTTGCATGGCTACGAAGTTTTTAAATAATCAAATGTACTGATTCGATTTTTTGAAGCTATAATTATAGGGCTAGGAGCTGATTTGACAGTGATTTTGTTCAGTGTCATCTTCTATTTATTAATAGTCGATAATGTCCGTTTTGATTGCATGATTGTCACTGATTTCCCCTCCCCCTGAAGACGGTCCCCTTCCCCCCACCCCTCTGCCCGCTATCGCCATCCGTTCATTTTTCTCTGGCGTCTATTAGTGAATATTTGAAGTCATGACAAAACAATTAATTTTCGTACTGACCAAAAATATTCTGTCCAGCTGAGGATCGAACCCATGTCCCTTTTTCATTCTAATCGTTTGCACAAATATCCATTGTTCCACAAAGCAATTAAAATTAGTGAGGTGGAACATGTATTTATTCTAAAAATTTCAAACCAAGTGTTTTCTTAGTGACCTTACAATGACATCTGTGAAGCAATGCACTAAACGAATTTGAATAATTGGAAAATAGAATATGTCAAATACTTATGAGATATTTTTCTTTTTCTACGAAATATACTTGAACATTATTCCAAATATTAAATAATTTACGCAATTTCTGCTCCTACGAAAAATGGTTGTTAGCAAACTTGAACATTATTCTAAATATTAAATAATTTACGAAATTTCTGCTCCTACGAAAAATGGTTGTTAGCAAACTTGAACATTATTCCAAAAATTAAATAATTTACGCAATTTCGGCTACTACAAAAAATGGTTGTTAGCAAACATAAACATTATTTCAAAAATAAAATATTTTACGAAATTTCTGCTACTACGAAAAATGGTTGTCAGCAAACTTAAACATTATTTCAAAAATAAAATATTTCACGAAATTTCTGCTACTACGAAAAATGGTTGTTAGCAAACTTGAACATTATACCAAAAATTAAATATAAACGAAATTTCGGCTACTACAAAAAATGGTTGTTAGCAAACTTGAACATTATTCTAAATATTAAATAATTTACGAAATTTCTGCTCCTACGAAAAATGGTTGTAAGCAAACTTGAACATTATTCCAAATATTAAATAATTTACGAAATTTCTGCTCCTAAGAAAAATGGTTGTTAGCAAACTTAAACATTATTTCAAAAATAAAATATTTTACGAAATTTCTGCTACTACGAAAAATGGTTGTTAGCAAACTTAAACATTATTTCAAAAATAAAATATTTTACGAAATTTCTGCCACTACGAAAAATGGTTGTTAGCAAACTTAAACATTATTCCAAAAATTAAATATTTTACGAAATTTCTGCTACTACGAAAAATGGTTGTTAGCAAACTTAAACATTATTCCAAAAATTAAATAGTTTACGAAATTTCGGCTACTACGAAAAATGATTGTTAGCAAAATTAAACATTATTTCAAATATTAAATATTTTACGAAATTTCTACTCCTACGAAAAATGGTTGTTAGCAAACTTGAACATTATTCCAAAAATTAAATATAAACAAAATTTCGGCTACTACAAAAAATGGTTGTTAGCAAACTTGAACATTATTCTAAATATTAAATAATTTACGAAATTTCTACTCCTACGAAAAATGGTTGTTAGCAAACTTGAAAATTATTCCAAATATTAAATAATTTACGAAATTTCTGCTCCTACGAAAAATGGTTGTTAGCAAACTTGACATTATTCCAAAAATTAAATATAAACGAAATTTCGGCTACTACAAAAAATGGTTGTTAGCAAACTTAAACATTATTCCAAAAATTAAATAATTTACGAAATTTCTGCTAACTATAAAAATAAAATAAATAAAAATAAAATAAAATACAATACAATAAAATAAAATAAAATAAAATAAAATAAAATAAAATAAAATAAAATAAAATAAAATACCATAAAAAAAATAATTAAATACTTTGCAACAAAAATCTCACGTTGCTGGGCAACGGGCTTACAGCTAGTATTATTATTAATGTACAAAGCTAGGATATAAAGATACAAGTTAAACGATAGAAAGACTCAACTTGCAATATTATGAAATATTATTGATGGCAATTGCTATCCGCACAATGGGTTTCATAAAATGAATAAAAATTCCTTCTTGTCCAGAATTTTATTGCATTTTTTGTCATTCATTATTGATTTCAAAGTCTGTAAAAAATGGTGGATCAAGTTATGACTTACCCAAAAACGTGACAGGCTTTCCTACGACTCCACTGCTTACTTCCTTAACTCTGATGGCATTCACATCGTAGACCTAAAACATATTGAACGAAAAATAAACATATTGTATTAATTGTAATTTTAAATTTATGAAACCAAGTCTGGAAATTATACCAGTTATATTGGTGTACAATAAGGATTTGCTGCGGGGCAGTTTTCAAATTTATTAGGATCTAGGTATTAGTTTGGTGTAACTTCAATGTAACTTTTGTGGCTATGTTCACTGTTGTTATAGATGATCTATCAAATACCAATGATGTTTTATTCTTTCGAGTGTCCGATAAATCATGTCCATTCTCTATAAGTATTAAAGTGATTGCAATGAGATCTATATACGTTACAACATGATACTTGCCGAGCTTGCGCAATCTTTTCATTGGAGATCATGATCGGGTAAATCACAAAAGATCGATTATAAAACGCAGATGAGCTGCATATGAACCCTTGAGAATTGAAGTGAGCCAAGTAATAAAATGGTAAAACTTTTCTACTGGACTTGTAAGTATAATCACATCACAAAAAGGGCAATGTATATTTACTAAGCTTAATTTACTTTTACGATATTTTAAGACGTATATTATAACACATCAAGCTCATTTTTTTTCTAAAACACCACTTGGCTTACTTCACTTTTTAGGGGTTCATATATAACTCACATTATTGACCTATTAGATGATTAGATAAACACAACTTGGCCTCCGCTTTATATGCCTGTAAAATTCATAATGAATTAAAAAAAAAAAGAGAAGCAAGGGTGTCGTCAGAAAATGATTTTTCGCGTGCAAAAACTACTTTAGTGGATCAATGGTCAAAGTATTGGTTATCAAATACGACTGATTTGTGATAAAGCAAAATTCAACAGAGTATATATAATATTTATTTAAAATTGATGTCTACAAACCTTAGCAGCGAAGGGGCTTCCGGGCGTAGCCTGCCCCTGGACGGTAACATTGATCTTGTGCTCTCCGACACTGCGCGGAACAAACTCCGCCTTGAAGAGCCCGTCGCCGGTCTGCTGCACCGTTGCGGGGACACTCGATCCATTAGGACCTTTAAGCCATGCTAATTACTACACCACTCCACTTTTCACCTCCTCTGCCTCGTTGGACTTGGGTCTTTTGTTTTGATAACATAGTTCTATGTGATGGTCAACATTTGTCCAAGGAAGACGTTTTTTATCATTTTATTTAGAGTTTGAGTCAAATCTAAGTCAGTTGAATTTTGTGTATAAAATCTTGAATACAGATGATTCTAACATAAATTAATAAATGATTTTGTAGTTACACCCTTTCAACGCAGAAGTGTTGAATGGATTTAAAATACATAATTCCAATTGCAGTTAGGTTTATGTTTTTCTTTTACCCGGGAGAGCATTATTTTAATATCTTTATGACATTGCTAAATGAATATTTACTAATAAGTGAATCATCTGTAACAGTATATATAGGGGATCGTCAGTCAGTTTCAAGTCTAAGGTGTATATTAAATATAATGATTTCAAAACTAATTAAAGATATTATGGCCTAACTTACAATTATTGCTGTTAAGATGAATTGATTATCTTTATTATAATAATTAATGGCAAGTGAATGATTGATACATGTATATTTATATCTGAGAAGAGAAAAGATCAATATAGCTTTATGAAAACAATTTTTTTTTTATTCAACTGTATATAGAACCGTTCTCCTCTCAGGAATTAATATTATTTCTGTTAAAGCATTGAAGCAATAAAAATATCATTATTATATAAACTAACTATGTGTGTAGTCATAATCTAGAAAAATATATTGAATGTAAAAAATAACTAAATTAATGATGTTTTTCAAGGATCCCGAATGATTGTAAGATTTCTAAATCGAATTGTAAATTTAGTTACTTTAACTGGATGGCTGCCACCAACGAGATATCTCATCAAATTTTTTGTGCTTAACACGCCAGAGATGAGTTACCTCGTCAATAAATAATTAAATCAATAATTGCAAGTTATAGCTGGCGTGCTAGATAGCTTAAGGCGTCACTGTTAATACTTGGTGGAAAGGTGTTATATTAAAAAATAATAAATCACGCTTTTTTAATTACTCTAATTATTTATTAGAATCAAATATTTTTTATCAGTTGAAACCGGTTTTGATCCTAAAACATTACTGTGGAATAAGTATCAATTGATAAAATAAACTAAATATATTAAAATAGTTGACATTATTTAGAAGTTTATAAATCGTTTTGCATCGAAGGATATGTGGGAATTTATAAAACCACTTGAGTGATATATATTTTATGAAAAAAAAATGAGATAATAGTAAAAAATTTAACTTACTTAAATGTTAGATTATATCACCGCTGTCCCTTATACGGTTAGCCTGTTAGTACATGCAAAAAGAGATATTTAAACCATCACCATTATTAAAATAAACATTTAAAATGAAAGGAGGAAGTTATTTTATTTTCGTTAACAGGAAGACAAGCGTTTTCTAAAAAAATGGAAGCAAAAACAATGAATACAAACTCATGTTAACTTCCGACTGAATTGAAAATTCAACAAGGGTCTAAATCACATGATGTATTTTCAAAGTGTTTTTTTTTCGTCTGTATTTGATTCTGTCTATTACTGTCAAAGTTTATAGTTACCAAATGATATTTTAAACTATTTACACCATAAACAATAAATTAGTCAAAAGCGTTGTATGTTAATTTAGCAAAATAGTTATTAATATGTAAACTACACACTAACCCCCCTCATTTTTCTTGGATGGTTACGTTATCAACTCTTGTTAACAACGTCGGTAGATGCTCTCTTTCTAATTGTATTGGCAAGTCATTTATTGTCGTACCTTTAGGACATTTTGTTTATGATAATGGAGAAAGGGTCTAACTACTGCGATAATACTACATAGGTCTTTATTTTAAGGTTAAAAGTTCGGGAATATTTTTTATCACTACTGTAAACGTAAAGTCGATCTTCGAGGGTTACTTGAAAGCTTGAAAGATTCAAAATTATAACTAAATCTTTTTAAATTATAGTGTTTCTCAGATCACCTGTATTCAAATAGAATAGTTTTTCAAATGACATTGTAATAGATGTTTCAGTGTATTTTTTTTAATAATCATTTTAAATTCAAAACTCAACAACTAATACAATGGTAATTTTCATATTTTGAATGCATATGGAAACAAACAAGATGGAAATTAATTTGAGTATTTTTAAACCATACAGTTTCCCAATCTTAAAGCATGGATTGGATCATTTGAATTTTACATTAAAAGTGACTATGTGATATCAAATCTTAAAAGACCTAAAAGCACAAGTGTTAAAAGGAACCAATACGATATTAGCATTTGTTAAAACAAGAGAACATCTACATTTTTTTAAAATGACATTAACTTCAACCCGTGTTACATGTGTCAAAAAAATGATCATGTGTTAATTGATTAGGGTCAGAGGTCTCATTGTCAATTCGCAAAAGTCAGTCAGTCGATCGTCAAGACTCGCCGTGGGCGGATGACATTATCGAACGTGTCGCGGGTGTGACTCCACGATTTAGTGTTTTCAGAGCTTAGTATGGGAATTTTTTAAATTGTATTCCAAACTCGGTATTTCATTTTTTATGTGTGTGAGAGGGGAGCGGTGTTTTAGTAAAACAGACGCCGTCTTCCTGTAACGACAGAGAACAGAAAAAAACAGATAGAAAACAACGGCAGACAAGGCCAGGACCCCCGAGAGTAGTTTATTTTATTATTTTATAAAGATGATAGTAAATTATACATATATAATATCGATGGAAACATGTCATACATTGGATTGAGTCACAATAAAAATAACCCGAAATCATTATTTAATCATCATAAATCAATAAAAGTGAAGAAAATCTGTTGATAGACAGTGCCAAGTGCCTAAGTACAGTGTTTATCAAAAGTGAGAATGTGATGATGTTTTTCGTATACTTAAATCCACTTCTGTGTGCTGCAATTTTTTCTAGTAATATTTCAGTTAATCACTAACTATTAACTTACACAAAAAACAAACATGTACTTAGACCCATTGTAAACTTAGGCCCCTTACACACTGGCGACTGGTATCTGTCAACCAGGAGGCAAAATAAAACAAATCAATGCTTACACACTTGGTTGCGGTTTCAAGTTCTGGTTCCGGTAGCTGCCCACCATGGCTACCGGTCTCCAGTGCGTAAAAGGCCAAAAACAGTGCAAAATATTGTCAAATGCAGACATGTTGAAAAATATTGCAGGTGTGGTAACATAGATTGTTATTGCATGAAAGTAACCCAGTAAATATAATATAGATCCGTGTAACATAAAAGTCTAATATATTGAATAAGCCTGTTTTTCTTCTTCATTAAATAAGCCAATTTACACACAGTAGGAACTTAATTATCCGGAATATATACGAGAAGTAAAATTAAGTTGGTAATACGATTTTTTTGCTCTCCGGTCTGTTCCTTTCTCCGGATAATCAGATTCTACTGCCCTCCTATTTCACAATATATACATTCGTAGGAATACATATTTACAAAAGTGTCTTATAATCAATGATAAATTATCATAAGTGGCTGTAAATTTACTGTTTTCTTGATTTAAGGTTCAAATTAGTAATCACTGTTCAAAGTTTCACCAAATAAAATAAGGAAAATTCTAATTCTATAATTGATAAATTATCGACTGAATATTCTTGAGAAAGCAAGGTCCTATCTGACAATCTTTAATTTTTATATAATACGTGATGAAACATTCTCCTACCTTCGACATTGACTTCTACATCCTCCAACCGACCTCCGGGGTGATTAATTATTAGTGTGGTAGGGTGTAGTACGGGTCCTGGACCAGGTAACGATACTTGGGGGCCACCCAAGCCACCCGATACTGGTACTATTATTGGACATCCTGGTACTATTGTCTATAAACAGACAATTCACAATTCATGAAACAGTTTATAACTTTGAAGAGTGTGCAATAAAATACATGCAATTGATGAAAGACGCTTACCTTATTAAATGACACATTGACAATGTGATCGCACGCCTCGGCAGGTACAAAACTAACTGAGAATTTAGCGTTGCCCTGAAAAATAAACAAAATTATGTTAAAATATAAGTAAAAAATTGGCCAACAAACACATATTTATAACAAAAATCTTAGATAAACGAGCGTGACCATATGGTCACAGTAAACACCGTTGTCTATTGATCCCATTATTCATCCTTTTTTCTACCTGAATATCGTTGCTTTCACTCATATTTGGTGAAGAAGGGTACAGACTTCAGTTTGTCATCAGCCGCTGGGAAAGAAACAGCCACCAAAAGCACATGCGATTTTTTGAATTTCCGTTTTTTTTAATGGCCTTTTTTATATCAAAACATCAAATTATTTACAGTTCTTTTGCTAATATATTTGTATTGAAATTATGTTGATCTAAAGAGGTCAAATTGTAAATATTTTTAAAAATTTCACGTTTAGCTATATTTCAACCCCGAATGTTTGCGTGCCCATGCGGTAACACTCGTCCTTACTACTGTCCGTACACAATATTACACGGTAATAAAAGGATGACCATGACCATATAGTCATGCGAGGTTTCTATACAACGACTTTGAGTTTCTTTTTTTTCAATTTTTGTTAGGAATAAAATTTATCCGTGACTTCATATGGCTTAACAAATATTTTTTTTATCAAAAAAAAGCTCTCGTCTCTGGAAGGTTAATAAGAGAAAAACAATCAAAAATGGATATAAACCACCCCACAATGGAGAATAGGTAGACTGACACTTTATCGAATGACTTATGTACTCCAAATATTTTTTCGTGCCCTGTATGGCACTTAATTCCAACTCCAGTGTAAGATCATGAATGCATTGAAGATTTGAGCCACTTACAAAGGTTTTATGTCCAAAGGAATTACATCTTCAATAGATTCGATGGTTACTTAGTGGATGTTCCGTTGTTGTTATTCTGCTTGCTGTGTTACAAAATTTGACACGTGTTTCACCTCTTTGAGAAGCATCATCAGACTTAACATTGCAGGGCTTACAAATTATCTAATTATCGGTTGATTTGCAAACATACCTGCGGATGAACTTGCGTTGGTATATTAAGTCCCCTAGCAGAGATTGTGATCTCGAGGTTTCCCTCTCCGGCTTGGGAAGCGTCGACGGTGAAGTGAGCTGAGCCTCCCACCACTCCGCTTCCCGAAGAACTGCCTCCTCCTGATACACCACCGACAGCAACCAGTCTACCGTCAAAGGCTTTCGCTACGAATGGAGTGCCCTGGAAATAGAAAATCATGTCACTGTCTTGAAAAGTTCACTTCTTCTACGAGCTGATCTAAAAATCTTGAAATTCTCAGGACCATTAAATTACGTCAAGACCATTACCAAAACATTTATTTATTATTCTTAAGCCTTTCAGTAAAGAGTTAACTTTTAATTAGGATTTTTTGTATATTTTGATTATTTTTAACATTGATACAGACAATTTTTTTTTCTTTATTGGTCGGTCTGGGAATTATATTTGAACACATTATTAAAAATGTAAATATACAATTTAAGATTTCGACTGAAGGTGCTTGGTGGAATCTCAATATTAAATTTGAATCCAAATAGCAGCAACAATATTTGTGTTACTTTAAACATTTATGTAAATAATGCTATAATTTTTTTCTTTTCGATAACAAACCATACAAAAACAATGTATGGTTAAGCCATCACTAAGCTATGGCGGAAGGCTTATGTCGAGACAGTTACTAACCTGTACAGGGTGTCCGTTGTATTCTACGCTGACAGTATGCGGTCCGACCATATGTGGTGTGAATTCAGCAGTGAATCCGGAATGAGCGTCACCTGTCACTCGCACAGGGAGTTCTCCGCGAGGACTTCGGACGGCTACGGCTAATTCTGCAGCACCGCCACCTTTCACGTTCAATTGAAAAGAGCTCGGAGTTCCGACAGGGACCAGTTCTGAAAATTTAAAAACAAATTTGCTCACCCACCGTTTTCTAAAAAAAGAAGAAGCCAGAGCAATTTCCTTACAACTAGTCCTGTTCTAGTCTTATCCTTCTATTCCTATTCTCATTGAAGAAAAGAGAGAATGAACAAATGAGTAACAAATAGTTCACGTAGCAGAACTTCTGTAGAGATAACTCCATTAGGAAACCATATTCTGGGCCAGCCTGGTGAATTCTTGCGCATGTGTGCAAGGCGCCTTCGGCCGTCAAATGTCATGCATTTAATTCTAGAGAGATCCACCAATCTGCGCCCCACTAATCATTATTAGAGCTGGTGCCTGTGTGCGCCGCACACTTCACACACGCTTAGGGCCGGCCCTGGCCATATGTTTCACATTGTGACCGGATAAAAAAGAAATGTTTGTTATACCCTTATTGGTCTCGAATGGTTTTGTATAAATAATCCTGTATATACGTCGGGTCAGGTCTTATGGCGCAGCGATGAGCGTTGTGGGTTTACGTGCCGGATCTCACAGGTTCGAGTCCCAGTATAAACAGAATTTTTTTCCAATCGATTTATCGATCTCTGTTCGAAGGCATGGGTGTTTGTGATGTCTAAAAATTCCCCCCCAGCCTTTTCAATCCTTTAATATTACTGAACGTAGCTAAAGCGACTATTTAACTACTAGCCTTATTCTTCTATCCTTAATACTCTCTTTGGAAAAGAGACGTTGAGCGAAGGAGTAACAAGCAGTTCTCGTAGAAAAAACTTCTGTTGAAATACCTTCATTACAAGGCCATATGCTCCACATTTGAAGCGGACAAGGATAAAAAAAAATATATGTCAGCTAAAATTGCTCGTGATTATCTTATAGTGCAACTGGTCTTGATCATAACAGCTTAACGACCGCGGACGCGTATTTGAGTCTTTGAAAAACAAAGGTTGCTGGGCGACGGATTCACATATGCGTATAGGCGAAGTATATGGAAGCTAAGAAAATTAAATTTGGTAAAGATATCTCAATTGGTTTACAAATTATAGTGAGTTTAGTAAAATTACAATTTTTGCAAATTTTTCGCAAAATTGCCCGGCCACCAGGTGAAATTTTATAAAAAAAACGTGCGGTCGTTAAGTTGTTAATAAATAAATGTGGAATCAGGGCAAAAGAGTGTTTTATATGTCAATACCTATGTCACTTATGAGCCGGCTTTCGTGTGACGTCAACTTCAGACATTCAAGTGCGTGCATGAGCATGCACTAACAATTAGTTTTTATTTAAACGAATCAAATGAAAAATGCAAGCTTTACCTAGGTTACTAAGGTTGAGAGAAACTCTGCTCGTATCGGCAATGTTGCAGACAAACGGACATCCCATGACGGTCTCCCCGTTGAACTTGATGTCGATGTAGTGCGGCTTTGCCTGGTCAGGAGTGAAAGACACGAGGCATCTTCCGCCGCCAACCACCTGAAAGACAGTGTATTACAATGTGATCGGTGTTCACTTCAGCACACTGAATCTTAGTTGTAATGATCGCAATACTGGATAAATATATTACAGTATTAAAATATCGGTTTTACAAATAGTAACACTGAAATAACATAAAGTGTTTGACTAATTGAGATTGCAATATTGGAAGAGTAAATCATAAATCGGGTCCTATGGCGCAGCGGTTAGCGATGTGGGCTACCGTGCGAGACCTCACAGGTTCGAGCCCCAGTACAAACATGAGTTTCGATGAGTGTTTGTGATGTCAAAAAAATTCCCTCCCGCCCTTTCCGATCCTAATAACTGGGCGTAGCGAGAGCGGTTAGTTAACCACTAGTCCACTCCTAGCCATACTACTCTCTTCAGAAAAGAGAGGTTGAGCAGTTGACTAACAAACAGTTCTCGTAGAAAAACTTCTGGTTAAATAACATAAATTGGGAGCGGACATGGATGTGAAAGAAAACAAAAAAATATCAATACTTCGATAATTCATATAAAACACTGTCTTTAAAAAGTATATCATATTCTTGATTCGGGTTAGTTTCAAAACGTTAAAATATAATTATGATTGATGTCAAATTTACCTGAACGTGGTTTGGAACCTCGCCTTCATTGATTGATATTTCTAGCTGCCCTTCTCCAGCAGCACTTGCATCAACTGTAATGGTAAAAGATCAGAAATCAGATCAGATCGAATCAGAAATATATCTTCAAACCTTGAACTATGGTCTCATTTAAATCTCTACTCCTTAGATTGGAGCATTCGATTCTCGACATACCACTAAATATTTTGGAAAGAAATTCAACATGCACCCAGTGTATTCAATGTATTCTATAGAAAATATTTTTGTTTAATGTTCATTTAACGAATTGACTAATAAAACAGTTTGAATTGACCCTATTACAGGTGATAATAGATTATATGCCTAAAATCGACTCAATTGTTACCTCTGAATTGGCAGGGCTGTCCAACTACTCCGCTGCTCACATCGTTGACTTGAATGAGACTGGCATCGTAAACTTTTGCGATCAATGGCCCAGCCGATAGTTTGTTACCTGCTATTGATACCTGAAAATGAAAAATAACAGACAATTTTTGGTGAGGGGCGGTCTGTGAAAGCCAAAAGTGCGTTAAATAAAAGTTGGTCGATTTCATAAATTTTCTGGGATGTGCGTTCACACCTACATAAGATATTAACGCACATTCAATTATTTTGTCTTTTTTTATGCCACCTGTGTGGTCGAGTGGTCAACGTTGTTGGCTTCGGTAACGGAGGGCACAGGTTAAAATCCCGGTACGGACCGTTTTATAAATTGATTTTTCAATCGATTTATGAATTTCTGTTCGAAGGCATGGATGTATGTGATGTCTTCAATTCCCCCCTCCCACCCATCCTATTCTTTGAACAGGGCGTATCGAGAGCGATTAGCTTACCACTAGTCCTGTACTAGCCCTATCCTTTTATACCTACTCTCTTTGGAGTAGGGATTCTGAAGTCTCGGGTTTTTCAAAGTCCCGGGACACGAGACGTGATAAAGTCAAAGTCCCAGGACTTCCCGGGACTTGGGACTTTTATTTCCTCTTTAATAAAATTATAAATTTATTAAAATTAAATATTTGTATGTACTTATGTACTAAAAAGGGATGATAACGGTTCATGTATTGAAAAAATAGCAATGAATTGGGTAAAATTATGACCGTTACTTCACAAATCACAATACAGCTTTTATACCTTTTTTGTCCTATTGAGACATTGGTAACTTTGTAGAATAGTGAAAAACATTTGTAAATAAAACAACATCAGGTATGAACACTTAATTATAATATTTTTTAATTTGCTTTTTGCTACAGTTATATTTTTAATACGATTATGAATTGATTTAAACAAATTTCTAATAACATAAATGAAGATATCTTTCTCCCAAACGTTTAATATTTCGTTTCAATTAAACTATTTTTTTTGAGCGGTTTTTACGCAGTTAGACGTATTTTTTTTTCATGCGTACTTTAAAAGGGCGGCGAAAGTATGCGTTAATTCAAAAAAATACATCTTTTGAACACATTTATTTATTAATAATAAAAATATTAAATTAATTCAATAATAAAGTCACAACCTCAAATCATACATAGTATGTATTATTTACACAAAAGTTAATATTTTATTCTTGCTTATCAAAATATGCTTTTAAAAATAATAATGAATTTAATGACGAATCAGACAGCCGATTTCTTATTTTTGTAATAAACGTTGTTGCTCATCATCATTGTCAGTCGATGTTGCTTTAATGTTATATATAAAAAATAATCTTTGTTTCCGTTCTCCAGTTGATTTTAAAATCTTAAATACGTTTAGTTGTTTCGTTTTTAATTGAGAAATCTTTTGTTTTTTTGTAATCTGTCTATTTGATTCTTCTTCCAGTGACAGTTCTGCAATATTTATCTCATCATCGATATTTTCTTCAGATACCTCGATATCTTTTTCCACGGAGAAAAGACGTTGTAGTAAATTATCTCCGTATTTCAAAAATATTGTTTTGGAGCATTTGTCAAAATCTTTCGTGTATTCTTTTCGAAAATCAATTAGTCCTAGCAGAACGGTTGGTAATAAAAATTTATAAGCCGCCTTGATTTATAACATAATTTTCTAGAAATAACTATTGGTTCCATTAATTCTTGGAATTCTGTGCGATTATCCCATGCTGCAAAAATAGTTAAGCGAACACGTGTCTAAGTTTTTTTTGTATTTCTGCATGTCTCTCTCTACCCATTAAAAATGGTTGTTTCGTATTACAATATATAAATAGATTTTATTTGAAACTTCAACAATTATAAATCCAAACAGCTTTTTCTTTTATAAGATTCCTGTTATATATGCATACTTAATTTTGCTAAAACCCCGGCCTTTAATCCTTAGCCTAAATATAATGCATTTTTTTCAAAACTGATCCCGCGGATAGACACCAATGTAACTCTAAAATTAACTTTTTAGGTCACATTAGCGATTGCTTGCATCCAATTTTTATTTGTTAGAATGGTTTTTTCAAAATTAAAAATGAACAATTTGGCTGTCTTAAGTCCCGGGACATTTCACAACCAAGTCAAAAAACCTTAAAAGTCCCGGGACTTTTGTCCCGGGACGTCTCGACACAGAATCCCTACTTTGGAGTAACAACCAGTTGTCATAGAAACACCCTTGTTGAGATAAACTCCATTAAGAGTCCATATGCTCCACATTGGGAGCGGACAAAAAAAAATCATTTACCACTGTCGGTGACGGTTTCGGTTTTAATCCTAGTACAAACAGTTTTTACAATTGATTTATGAATTTCTGTTCAAAGGCATGGATGTATGCAATGTCTTCAATTACCTCCTCCCACCTATCCTATTTTAAAAAACATATTCTTATATCCCTACTCTCTTCAGAAAAAAGAAAGGTTGGGTAACAAGCAGTTCATGAGGAAACACTCCTGTTGAGATAAACTCGATTAGAAGTCCATACGCTACACATTGGAAGTGGACTTGATTTGTCAGCACAGTACAGCACACACACATATATTTTCCCTCTATACCTCTGCACGACCAGTGAATGTTGACAGGTGACAATGCAAACCGGTATCTTTATGAGATAACGTCGTAGTGTATCTACCTCAATAATATGTGTTCCCACTTCATCCGGCACGAATTCGATGCGGAATCCTCCAGGTTTTCCGGGTGAGTCCAAGACTCGTGATGGCACAAGACGTTTTGACGGCGCTATTACATTCACGCCAATCTGAAAGATATAAACTAATTAAATTAATAAATAACGTAAATATAAAAAGGTTTTATAAATGGCGGCACAGACTACACACTGTTTATTTAAGTCGTTATAATATTCTTTCAATATATTTGCCATGGCTCAGAAGGATGGGAGGAGAGGAAATAATATGGATTTACATCACAAACACCCAGTCTTTGATCGCAACTTTGAATTGAATAAATCTCAAATTCACTGTGATCTGACCGGGAATCGAACCCAGACCTGCGTGATCGGTAGAGCAAGCTCTAACCAGCTGGGCTACAGCAGGCGACCTCTCCTTTCCTTTCCTCTCCCCCCATCCTTCTGATCCTTTAATAACTGGGTGTAGCGATAGCGATTAGTCAACCACTAATCCTGTTCTAGCCTTAT
Organism: Himalopsyche tibetana; assembly: GCA_030503985.1. Lineage (NCBI taxonomy): Eukaryota > Metazoa > Arthropoda > Insecta > Trichoptera > Rhyacophilidae > Himalopsyche > Himalopsyche tibetana. The sequence continues at coordinate 197,567 of JAPJYX010000052.1, read as the reverse complement.
TTTTCTTTCCCAACTATAGATGTACCAGCGTAACTTGACTGCCCGCGAGGGCGCCACCATCGCATCATTAACGTTACCATAGTCAACACGTCCTAGGGCGACAATTTTAGTTCTGAGTTCTGCCACAGTCAAGTTAAAATGGTACACCTATACTCATTTTGAAAAAAGTAAGGTTGAGCGACTGAGTAACAAACAGTTCTCGTAGAAAATACTTCTGTTGAGATACCTCCAATAGGACACACATTGGGAGCGGACATGGATAAAAAAAATATATTTTCCATGAAAGATATATTTATTATGCTTTATTTTTCAAAAAGATATTCGTGACATGCTGGGTACCACCATACTAATACCTCCCGGCATTTAAGGGGTTAATAGTAATAAACGATGAAATAAACTACAATTTTTACCAAACTGGTTAATTAAATGCACCCACTGAGTAGTTTCATAAAAGACTTAGTTTTTTCAATTATGATGCTTATCAAATGCTGCTCTGACCAAAATGAAAACACATGAACTTCTATCAATAAAGAGTTTCATACCTCACTCCTGGTGAAAGATCCACCGCCCGGTGTAGCGAGGACTTCGAATACGGCCGGAGCCCTAGCGGCGACTAATCTGGTCGTCTCTCCCACTACTGATCCACCCCCGTTGATACTTCCTACTCCTCCTGCAGCCATCACTGATACCTGCCACGGAGATCCTGGAACGGAAAGAAGATGAAAAAATTAGTCTTATATTGTATTTATATTATATGTATATTAATAGGTACATTGGGATTTATTTTATTTAGGAAACAAATTCAATGGTGAAAATAAAAATATTGTACGGTCAGAATATCTTATAACCGTTTTGGTTGGGTTAGGTTTATTACTATTTATTCTGACCGATATATTATGACCATTTAATATAAATTCTGACCGGAAAAATACGAGCCTTTTATTTATATTTATGACCTTTTAAAAAATTAAAACCAAGAAAAAAGACTGAAATAAAGGTTTTTTCTAGACAAATTCTTGAATTAATATTAGATTATGTCAATTAAACACCAATTTAGAAGTCTCCGTGCACTTCAAGATCGTGTATAATTCATAATTTTCATGTCACAAATCATCCAAAACACGTTTTAAGCGCCTCCTGTAAAATTTGATTTGTGTGGGTTACGTCCTTTTTCCTTTCCACAGTCGATATATGAAAACCAGCTCTTCTTTATGAAAATTGATGCTAAATAGATAAACTATATTATTGTAAATAAAGAAAAGACAAAACTCTGTATAAAAAAATAATTAATAAAATGTCTGTTTTCATTGTGAAGCATTTAGACCAGTGGTTCTCATGTGCGGCTACCAACAGCTTCATTGGAAATATTGATATTTAATAAGCTTATAAGTTTATCCTTTTTTAATATAGAATATAAGCAATATTTTTATGAATATGTGTAGTGCCATCTATACTGAATCAATATAAGTTTTTAAAATATCGAATTCGAGTGTATATTAGGTAAAAATACAGTAAAACCCCTATTTACACTAAAGTCGGGACAGTGTAATTAGAGGTAGTGTAATTGGGGGTGTGAATATCATACAAAATAAGCGATTTGTTTTTTTCCGCAAAAAATGCAAAACAGAGATTTCCCTTAGTTTTGCAAAAAAATAAAATATTGACGAAATAATTAGTTACCAATGCAAAGGGCGCAAAAATCCCACACATAGACAGTCGCCCGCTATACGTGGCACGTGTTGAATACACATACGCTAGCCAACATTTGACTGGATGCGCAATAGTAACGACAATGGAATGAGATCGTGCAATTGGGGGATTTGCGGCGAATATTTCAAGCCAGCGCGTAATTCGGGGTCGTGTAATTGGGGGTCGCACTGTATTTTTCTCAAAAACACGCAGCATCCCTGGGACATATTAATGATTTATTTGCGCGGTATTCAAATGGTTAATTAATTTTATATAAAACAACCGGTGTATTAGTTGTTACTGTTTTGTAACGTTTTGATTGCTCCAATGCTATTGTAACGGTGACAGAACGAATGTACATAATAATATAACCTCGCCAGCGCCACCATGTCACTTCCGCGGCCGGATTCCAGAGGAACCGGTACACTTAAAATACCGGGTAGCAAGGCTGTCTGCACCGGGATCGGTAAAGGTCACATAGGTCCATATAGTTTCAATAGTTCTGTTACCAGGACAGCGTATAAACGAGTATCTTAAATGGAACTCAAGTGCAAATAACGAAGAAATAATGATAAAATGTTTCAGCCGTTTGAATTAGCCCCCTACCCAGTGACGTTACTAGTCTATGCGCCGCCATTAGGCAAAGCATAAAATAGCGCCCAACTATTTTTGGAATTAAAATTTTCAAATTAAATTTCATATCGACTGTGGAAAGGAAAAGGGACGTAAACCTCAATTTTCCAAAACAGCTTTTTTTCGAAAATCACAATGTATATAACTTGACACACATTCTATCAAAAGTATGGAAGCTGAAAATGCCGAATTAGTATCTAAATTTACCTTTTAAGTTTGAAAAAGATGACCTTGTATAAAATTAAACAAAGAAAAAACACTGAAATAAAGGTTTTTCCGAGACAATTTCTTTAATCAATATTATATTATGTCAATTAAACACCAGTTTAGAAGTATCCGTGCACTTCAAGGTTGTGTATAATTCATGATTTGCATATGTCACAAAATCATCAAAACACGTTTCTAGCGCCTCCTGTAAAATTTGATGTATGGGTTACGTCCTTTTTCCTTTCTACAGTCGATATGAATCTATTAACCACTTCCCCGGCGTTCACACGAATACCTGTAAAAAAAAATGTTCCAATTTTGGCGCTCACGCAAACGCGTGTGATAACCGAAGCGCGCCCATATAAACGTTTAAAAATTGTTGTTCGATTTTCGGCGTTTACGCAAATACGTGTTTCATACAATTTCACGATATTCAATTTATATGAATTAGCTTTGTGGAATTCGTATATTTTATATAAAAATTCAGGAGGAAAATCTTAAATAAAAAAAAATAGACTTTGAAGGGTTAAATTTTTTTTTTTTTAATAAAAATAATATTTATATTCTTCAAATTAAAAGAAAATAAAAAAAGTTTTTTTTTTTAAAACAATTTTGCAAAAATAATTCGCCGGGGAAGTGGTTAATTAAGGCCATAAGAATGTAAGTGACATTTTTTTCATTATTTGCTATTATTCTAGGAATTCATATCGAAATTCGAACCCTTTACTCATATACGTACTCAAAAAAAATACGAAAAGGCTGCTGCCTATACTGCCATTATCGGTAAATGTCATGTTTAAAGAAGATTTTTGTTATAAATTACTGTAAACTCATCGGTCATAATATTATTGAAGATATTGTATGGATCATATTTATTCTAAATCAAATTTGTGTGAACAGCAAAAAACTGTGATTACTTGCCGCTCCCTAGGACTCGCCGCCCCTAGGCAACTGTCTACTCGCCTATGCCCACAGAAAGTCCTTGCTCCTACCCTTCCAAATTCAATAAAAAATAAATTATTACATCTCGTGATGAATTGGTAGGGTAGGAAGAGACGGAGACATTGTACACATTTTGGATCATGCAAAAAAAAGCCCACAACGCTAATCGCTGCGCCATAGGACACGGCGACGTTTCTGACATACCTATAAAATATATACCATAAAATTCACACCTTCCTTATAACATCAAGATTAAGCGAACTCCTTGTTACCGTATTGGCAGCACACCGCTGGGTATATGAATGTTTGAGAAAAAATTCTGATATCGAAAGTGAGTTTCACACGTTGGGTTTCAAATTGGAAAACTGACCACGCGTTGAAATTCTTTATAAGAATCAAGTTTGGCGTACTTACCTATCATTGAATTACATTTTTCGCAGAGACTTGTCTTTAGTACTATTTGTTACCTCACGAGAGTTGATCTACGACAAAAAGGGCATAACAAGCAAATTTCTTCCATGAGATCAAATAGATTCTAGATTACCTACAAATATCAAAGATTCACAGGATGGTAAGCATAAGCTACATCGCTTTCGTGACACAGTGGTCAACGTTGTTGGCATCCATGCCGAGCCTCACTGGTTCAAATACCAGTACGAACAGCATTTTTTCAATCGATTTTCTGTTCGAAGGCATGGATGTTTGTGATGTCTTAAAACTCCCCCCCACCCTTCAATCCTAAAATAACGGAGCGCAAAGAGAGCGATAAGCTCACCACTAAGTATGTCTTAACCCTACCCATTGTATCCATACTCTTTTAAAATATAAGAGAACTTAAGCAACTCTTGTAGAAAAAATCTGTTGAGATACGTCCGCTAGGAGGTCATATGCTACATATTGGGAGCGGAGATGGATCGGCTGAGCTAGTCCTTTTTTTGTAATTAGCATAAGTGTGCGCCTTTTAGAAAATGAATCACTTTGGCGAGATTCGATGTCCCTCTTCGATTCGTATCACAACTTAACGAAAACAAATGACTCGCGGTTCAATTATATTTTTGTTCCTTTTCTCACTCTAACTGATATTGATAACCCAGTGTAAGAGTGGAATATAATATGTATGTAGAGGCGGAACGAGCGACTCTTGTTCGCTATAAAGGTTTGGTTGTCATTCGTTCGTTATAATTATACTGATACGCAATCAATCGTTGAATCAAATTTGGGACAAATACAATATTGTAATAAAGATAGATCATAATGGCGGCGACGGCGAGAGGTGACCAAGACCCATAAAAAGCGGGGACTTCAGAAATAATGATTATGGTGATGATATAAAATGAAATTTGTTGTGTTACAAATTGTGACACGCGTTTCGCCACCATCAGACGGAAAATCGCAACTTTTACGAAACGCAACAAAATAATAGGGTACAAATATCAACGTATTTTAGTTCTACAGTTTTTTTTTTAAATATTTATGAGTTGATAGCTATTTCGGATTTCACCATCGTCAGAACTATGCTTAAACTTACATTGTAGAACTAAAATACGTTGATGTTTTTTTTTTACCATAACCGCTCTCAATATGGAGCATATGGACTCCTAATGGAGTTTATCTCAACAGAAGTGTTTCTACGAGAACTGCTTGTTAATTAGTTGCTCAACCACTATTTTTCCAAAGAGAGTAGGAATAGAAGGAAAGGGCTAGGACATGACTAGTGGTTAGTTAATCGCTCTCGATACGCCCCGTTCGTAGGATAGAATGGGTGGGAGGGGGGAATTCAAGACAGCACATACATCCATGCCTTTGAACAGAAATTCATAAACCGATTGAAAAATCAATTTATAAAACTGCCCGTACTGGGATTCGAACACGCGCCCTCCGTAGCGCTAGCCAACGACGTTGACCACTCAACCACATAGGCGGATATTTTTACCCTATTATAATGGAGTTCTAACAAGTAAATGCCAAATCAATAAATAAACGTAACAAAGTTGTCAAATTTCATTTTATATTGAAAATCAACTACCAAAAAGTTGCCTCCGATTTCATCGGAAATATCAATGATGGTTGTGTCTATTTTTTTTTTATGAAAATTAAAACGAGTTCGATATTAATTATTTTTAAGTGGGTTAATATTATAAATTAATTATAATTTAAATATTAAAATAATAATAGCATATCTCATGTGTCAGAAATCGACGTCGTATGCCCACGCATCGGACGCGTTTATGAGTTGGAAGCAACTCGGGCCCCGTACAAGTGATTTTCACCGTTGACTTGGCTTCGTTCCATTTTTTTTTATTGCCGCGAGAGGAAAACAGGTTTTGAAAATGTGGGCCAGAGGACGAAACTAAGCAATTTAATATCAGATAAATAAAAAATATTTACCGTTTTAAAAACTGTATGAATAATACAAAAAAAAACAATAAAAAAAACACGATAATGATTTCAAAGAAAGTAAAAAAGTAGCATTGACAAATTGTATAGTGTATAGAAGATATTGTCTATCTATGACGACATATTTGGCATGCTTAATAACATACAGGCCTATCTATATTTTCGCAGTCAGGGCATCCAATCCCGAGCCCTTATGTGATCCCGGTATTTCGGGATAAACAATTTTTCTATCCCGGGATTAATGTTCCCTCCAAGGCAGTGTCTGCCAAACTGTTTGCCGTGGCACACTACTGTGCCGCAAGAAGTCTCGCGTGTGCCGCGGTGAAAAAAGCCTTAAAAATTATAATTTTAAATAATGCCTATTCATTTAAATGTTCTTCAATTTTAAATAAATTCAACATCTGCAAATTCAAACAAATATTTGTCATGTTCATACATAGTGGCCAACGCGACATATTTTCCACATTTTCTTTTTTAGAGGTACCTTTCCCCTTTTTAAGCATTTTTATTTGGTGTGCCGCGGTAATAATCTCATTCTCCAGTGTGCCGTGAAGTAAAAAAAAATTGACAGACAGTGCTCTAAGGCAAGAAGTTAGCTGCGCGGACCGATCAAATATTAATTGAACAACTGTCTTGTAGTGCGCGCCAACCAGGAATAAGTGCGCGGAGGCTTCCCAACTGCTGCGCGGCCGCGCACGCGCGCAGCTTATAGGGAACGTTGCTCGGAATCCCGGCAATCATTCACCATAAAATCGCGTCACAATTATTTGAGATTCTTGGAGAATTTCGGGATTTACAATAATTTAGGGATGTCGGCTTGATCACTGGCAGTGGCGGCCGGTCAATGTGGCATTGGGTCAATGCACCCCTTGTATATGCAGGGCGGTTATATTTCATGAAGTAATATTCAAACATAACGTTTGTATCATTCACTCATTTTAAATTCTTCATGTATTTATTGTCTAAAATATAATAAAATAAAATGTTCTAAAATATTTATTATTGACAATAAATACATGAAGAATTTAAAATGAGTGAATGGTATAAACGCTATGTTTGAATAATATTTCATGAAATATAGGCGCCCCTGCATACACAAGGGGTGTATTGATCGAGTGCCACATTGACCGGCCGCCACTGTCTTGTATATGCAGGGGCGGTTATATTTCATGAAGTAATATAAAATAAAATGTTCTAAAATATTTACAATAGACAATAAATACATGAAGAATTTAAAATGGGTGAATGGTATAAATGCTATGTCTGAATAATATTTCATGAAATATAACCGCCCCTGCATAAACAAGGGGTGCAATGATCCAATGTGGCATTGGATGGCACCGGCCGCCACTGATCACTGGCAAAAAGTTAGAAATTGAAAGTTAGAATTTTTTTAACGGATTTTTCTCTTGTTAGTTCTTGGAGATGGGAGTTGTCGAGCATAAAGTAAAATTTTATTATTTTCAACAATCCTCCAAAAAGACTAAACTTAGGTTGATACCAGGGGTAACCGTTTTTTTAAGATAAACATGTTGATCCAACTTTTGACTGATATCGCTTGTAATTATATCACGGGAGAATAATAAAAACTCTTTTTAAAGGTTCGCGCTCGACTGGTTCTTGATCTCATAATGAATAATCATGTAAACACACTTTACGATTTGTAGCCCTAAGTATTGTCGTTTCTAAACGATTAATAATTGGATATGCGTTGTGAACATATAGCATGATATACTATATTTAATTTGTATCAGTCATAAAAAGGTTTTATAGAACAACCGATGAAGATAGACGGTTCACAATAAAACAACTCAACAAATAGTTTATCGTACTTTTTGTTACGCGAACGTACAAAAAGCTTTATCAAATTTTAAAAATAATTACTCAATACGTTATTATTACCAACCATTCAAGCTAATTACCAAACATTTAGGCTAATTACCAAAAATTTAACCCTTCAGGCATGGATGACTAAAATTGATTTTGAAATGCGGCTGATTTATAACAAATTAAAAGCAGAACGAGCCGAGCCGCAGATTAATTATTAAAAAAAAACTTTTCGTTTGGAAAAACATTACTGGTGAAATGTTGGGAAAAAATTTAGTAACCAGTGGTTGACATTTTTTTTATTTATGTTACCCCCCACACACAGCTGGTTTATCGGCGCTATATGGATGTATGTAATGTGTAAATTGAATTTCCTCTCATTAATCCTACCCTAAAACGGGTGTAACGAGAGCGATTACCTCACCGCTAGTCCTGTCCTAGTCCTACCGCTATATCATTACTCTCTCTGAAAAAATAGAGGTTGAGCAACTGAGTAGCACTCACAGTTCTCGTAGATTTTTTTTTTTGAGATACCCTAACAAGCCATACGCTCCACATTAGAAGCGGACATGGATTAAAAAAAAAACTTATGGCAACACTAAAAAGCTCTGAACATAGATAGCATCGAATATATTTTTTAACAATTTTAAATACCATTTGGATATGCTTCAAACGTTTTTTTACACGTTTAGAATGTGTAAAATTTAATAATTTGACTATTTTTTGAATCTCCGTATTAATTACTTAAAAATGCGATAAAAATTATGAACTATTAAAACTTCAATCTAACCTTTATGCGAAATCAAGTTAATTTAATGAAATCGGTGAATTTTTGTAGAAGGTAGAACAGTACATACACCGTATTGACGTATCTCAGGAATGGGCTGGAGGGAGCTCTAGAGGGAAAGGGGAGCTCGCGCGAGCCCCTTGTTAAGATAAGAAAATCATTCGCCTAAAATCAAATCATCACATAACTGCAATTTCTGGAAATGGTTAAATGTGAAAATTAGTTGTCCTTTATTTTTTTTATTCAGCGATGGAGGCTTACGTGTCGAACCTCACGGGTTCGAGTTCCAGTACAAAACAGCATTTTTTCGATCGACTTATCTTTTTTTTCTGGGTGTATGTGATGTCTTAAGATTGCCTCTCACGCTATTATTAACTAACCACTAGTCCTGTTTTATCCTTATCATTCTATCCCTACTACTCTCTTTGGAAAAGAGAGGTTGAGCGACTAAGTGACAAGCAGTTCTCGTAAAAAATAACTTTTGTTGAGGTACCTTCATTAGGTGGCTATATGCTCGACCTTGGGAGCGGAAATCGATAAAAAAAAATGGATAACATTTACCGAGCCCCTTGTAAAGATATTAGGAGCCTACCGCTGGATAGAACACTTACAATTATTTTAAAAACTGCCTATTCATAACAGTCGGACTAGTTAATTTATGAACAGACATAGATTTGTAAAGCTATTAACGTTATATCTAATATGAGTTTAGTAGTGCGTTGAACGATTTCTAATTCTGCGGAAACACTTATAGGCTATAAACGAAAAAAAATAAACACATTCAAATCATGTATAGATAACTGCTTTCAACCAGAAGAGTCAACTACAATTAATTGGTGTGATGTTGCAATTAACTTGTTCATCTATTATAAGAAGCGAAGTACTCGTTCGCTTAGAACAGGGTTTCTCAAACTTATTGTGCAATGGAACACCCCGCAAATCTGGGAATGTTTTCGGGACACAATGCCGGGTAATTTATAATTGTAAAAATATTGAAAAAATATGTTTTTAAATTATTTACATTATTTATTGATTACTAATTATGTAACATGTTGCATAGAGAAACGAATGAACGAAGCTCCTAGTGATTCAAAATTTCCGCCTGAACCTAGATATTTAACGTTTTAAAGATCAGTGGAGATTTTACATCACTCGATTCTTAATACAAAGTGGAAGATGCTTAATGAATTGCAGCGTGCATGTATTACTATTGCAGATTTTTGCGGAACACCTATTTAGGTCCCACGGAACTAGGATATCCAATCCCGGAGCCTTTTTCCAATCCCGGGATTTCGGGATTGATCCCCTATTTTTCGGGATCCCGGGGTTGGGATTTTCTTACCGAGGAATTTGAAATCCTCAATTTGGTATACTTTTCACAGATTCTCACAGAAGCTTGTTTTTTTCACTCTAAAAGTGATCTGTGAAACTTAATTACATAATTACCTTATCCGTTGTGGAATGCACGCAAATGCAAATAGCAGCCTACCGAATGACGTCTATCAGGTGTTGTTGATAATATTATGCCAAATCAGTTTGTACATACATAATTGCAGCGAAAATCATTAATTTATTATTATTATGAATGCATTAACGATTTGCATGACGTTATTGCACACTGCGACAGGAAATGTCAATCAAATGAATACCTAATCAAGAAGTTAATACAGTTTTCTATGCACGGAGTTAGTATGGGAGACGGTGAAAGTATTACAGATATACATTCAATGCGATGTCAGTTAGTTCATTGTATCATACATCGGTTGTACCTATATATGAATATATTGTGAGAAAGTTGAAGAACGAATGAACCGTAGAAGCACGGAATGAAAAAGTTACGTTACTATCAGCCCAGACACACGTGATAAATATATCTTAGAAAATAATATTATATACAGAGGCGAATTGTTGTGGTCAAGTAGATTTTCACAGAATTTTTTTCCCATCGTTTATTTATGTTATATAAGAAACAACAGTATATCTAAAATTCATTTTAAATATTACAGTAATAAGACCCGAGCCGATTGTCAAGTCCTATGGCGCAACTGTTAGCGTTATGGGCTTCCGTGCTGGATCTCACGGGTTCGAGTTCCAGTAGGAACAGCATCTTTCGATCGATTTGTGTTCGAAGGCATGGTTGTTTGTGATGTCTAAAAATTCCTTACCACCCTTTCGATACTTTGATAACTTGGGCGTAGCGAGAGCGATTAGTTAACTACTAGTCCTGTCCTAGCCTTATCTTTGTATCCCTGCTACTCTCATTGAAAAAAATATGATAAGCTGAGTAACAAACATTTTTCGCAGAAAAAATCTGTTGAGACATATGCTCCACATTGTGAGCGGATATGGATAAAAAAATAATATGAAAATTAATTAAATTAAATCAAATTAATAGAATCACATATTTTTTTAATCTGTTAAGAATTGCATAAATTGAGCCCTCGAGAGGTGAAGTGCGCCAACTAGTAAAATTGTAAAACATTTTTCTTGGACGTAAATCACGTTTTTACTGGGTGTTTTCGGAGGATTGCATATTTTTTTTATTTTACGGTTATAACACTATTGCAATGTGTATTCAGTGAGGTTATTTCACTTTTACGATACTTTCAGACGTGTAGAATATTACAACGCATCTAACTTATTTTTTTCTAGAATACCACTTGGCTCACTTCACTTTAAAAAAAAATATATTTTTTGAAAATCACCCGTTTATGATATGTTTACAATACAACTCGCGACCAGAGTACTACAAGGTAGTATGTGAAAAAGTTTGATGAAACAAAAATAACAATGTATACTAATAATGGTACTCGGAAGACTGCCGCATTGTCACTTCTGTTTCGTCAAAAATTTTCACAAAGAACCTTGTACTTAGTGCTTGGGTCGCGAACTGTCAACTCTCCCGGCATTAGAGATGTACCATTTTAACTTGACTGTGGCAGAACTCAGAACTAAAATTGTCGCCCTAGGACGTGTTGACTATGGCAATGTTAATGATGCGATGGTGGCGCCCTCGCGGGCAGTCAAGTTACGCCGGTACATCTATAGTATTCGAATTGTACTTTTTTGTAGTTTTATTTCAACATTTTTTGTAATCTATACATTCGTCCGATATTGCAATCCTAACTTGAGATGCACCAATAAGATTACATCTTGCAATACATTGAAAATAAATAATAATGATACTTCTAATATATAAATATAACTCTCACAAAAAAAAGAATGCCCAATACGTCCCTGTATTAAATATTATATGCACCATTGCACATATTCTTATTCCATTCAAGCGTAGTGATTAGCTGTGTAACATGAATAAAGCATGGCTGAATTGCACTTTTTCATTTTATCAATAATGAATTAGTTGATTTTTACTAATAAATGATGATTAATATTTTACAAGTTTGCAAGTCGTATGCAAAAATTATTAAGGCTGGCAACTTGTTCATGCGTGATCAGCATTTCATCGATAATTGTCAACTATTACTAAAATAGTACCACAAAGTCATACAACTTCATTTTTAAGATATTAAAATTACTCGTATTTTATTAAGAGCGAGTTTCATTTATTGTTAAAAATTTCTACTATTGTTCACGATGTTAAGCCCAAGAATAAATCTCCACTAATAAAAGTCATTGAGACCAATACCGTTGGTATAAGCTCGGCGTTAACAGGTAGGTAGAAATGGAATAAAACCAATCGCTCTACTATCACGAAAACGTTTATTTAAGAACTTGCAATCACCGAATTAACTACACGCAATTTTGAATTATTACAATACACAATAACTATTATAAGACCTAGCTTGCTCACACGATTTTATAAAAGTTAAGAAAAGTGATGCTGAATTTGCGCGCAGAACAAACTGAATTTTAATTCTCGTCGAAATGGAAAAATATCAGTTCTTCCATCTTGGACGAAACGCCACAAAAGAAAAAAAAACTAAAAGTGAATTTACAACTGAAGGTCTCTGGGAGCAAGTCCCAGGACCGGAAATTGTCTCCACACACGATGTGTCCGGTTCGTGTCCCAAAGAGCAAGAAAGAAAGAAACAAAAATCACATCGGTATCGAAAAACAATGTTGCAATTTAAGGCCATAAACAATAAAACAATTGAATAATATCAATTAATCAATAGGTTACATAATACACATTTTAAAATTCCGCCAGTTTTCATCACAAAAGTGGTAGTGGGAGGGGGTGACAATAAGCCCTACCGTGTCAATATCTATTGGTGGATCTTTAATATAAAATATGAATTGTATCATTTTTTAGTCTACAGATTTTGTAGTTATGATTTATGATTTAATTATTTGACATAACAAATCTTACACGAGTCGGAAAAACTCTTCAGTCACTATTATTGCATAAATTCTGTATTTTTTTTGTATTTCCCTATATATATATATATATATATATAGTCCCCCCCCACCTTTTCCTAACTTGTAATTACTAGTTAACCACTAGTCATGTCCTAGCCCAGGGATGGCGAACAAGGGACCCGCGGGTCACGCAGTTACCCGCGTTAGAAATTATCTTACCTTAACCTTAAACTTTTAGAAATGATTTTTTTTATTCAAAGCGTTAATAACTCAATCTATGTGACCCGCGACAATTTTTTTTTAAATGTTTAAAAAAAAAATTGACCCACTTACGAAAAAGGTTCGCCATCCCTGTCCTAGCCCTATCCTTATATCCCTACTACTCTCTTTGAAAAAGAGCGGTTGAACGAGTAATTAAGAACTAATTACTTTCATTATTACAACAGTTTTATATCACTACTATCAAAGTTTGTATCTAACCCAGGCGTGGGGAACCTGCGGCCTTTTAACTACTCTGGTGCGGCCTTCTGGCAAATTCTGTAATTCTGTAAATTTTCTGTAAATTCGTAAATCTTGACATATTCTGACCGTAAATTCCTGTTTCTGGACAAAGATTGTCAATGTTTACTGCGGCCTTATGTCGAATTAGAAAAAATAAATGCGGCCTTTAGAGAAGAAGCGGTTCCCCACCCCTGATCTAACCCAACGTGCATCCAGTAGAGAAGGTTACCGCCGATTTTTTTAAAAAAATAATCATATTTTTTTTTTATTTTTTTTAATATATTGATACAATATTAAAATGTATTTCTACCTATCCTATTAAGCATACAATGAGTTTGTTAACAAAAATACTGGATAAAAGTTTTCGGTCGCAGGAGAATTTTGGGAAACCCTGCATTGGAGTCTTTTGTGCGATGCAAATTTTGTATGCAGGCGTGGATGACTCACGAACCTGAATTAACGACGCTGTAAAAGGATGGCATTTCTTTGTTGATCCTACGCGAAGCAAAAAACAAGCCACGTAACCCACATGTACGTGCCGTGGGTGAAGGAACTCCATCTGCTGATTTAAAATTCCACACATAAGATTCAAAGGTGAATTTATTGAGATTATCTTAAACGGGAATCGGTTATAACAGTAAAACAGCGATGCGCTGCGAATAGGTTAACAAGGGTCTCGATCTCAAAGCAATTTTCGGTGTTTTGGGGAAAGAGTGAATCACTCATATGCAATTATATCGATTGTTGAAAGGAAAAAGGACGTAACCCACGGTTTTTTTCGATAATTACAATGTTGATACACGTTCTATTAAAAGGATGCAAGTGGCAAATGCCAAATTAGTATCTAAATTAAGCTTTTCAGTTTCAAAAAGATGATCTTGTGAAAATTGAAACCAAAAAAAGGCTGGAAAAAAGGTTTTTCCTAGATAATTTCTTAAATTAATATTAGATTATGTCAATTAAACACCAGCATGGATGTCTCTGTGCACTTCAAGGTTGTTTATAATTCATAATTTGCATATGGCCCAAAATCATTAAAACGTTTTTTTTATATGCAATACAAAAATGAGCAATCGATTATTACTTAATACACAAACAGCGCTGCCAATACGTTAACAAGTGCCTCGCTTAATCACAAAGCAATTATCGGTGTTCTGGGGAAGAAGTGAATTTTTTTATCACTCCTATGCTAAAATAAGCAATCGATTGTTGCCTGATACACTTATAATATGTAACAATATGCAATTTACCGTAAACTAATCAATGTAAATGGATAAAATTGTACTAATGTGCATACTCAAACTGTCGTAGATAATATATGTCATAAATTGCAGTGCATGTACTAATTTTATCTGAGAATATTGTTTTCTCTTAAATTAACAAAGGGCTCGCCGGCCTTAGTAAAATCTAATAAGGCTCCGGGCTTACCCCTGAATCCCGATCGCAGTTTTTGAATCAGTTGACTGAATGTCATTTAGTATTTAATGTAAACACTTAGCACTTAACGTGTAGTGTCGTAGTTATCAAAGTTATCATTAAAATTTGGCTAAAAAGAAGTCAAACAAACTTTCGACTCTCTTGCAAAATAAAATGAAACTGGCTTGCCCGTATTTAATACTGGAAGCCTGATTTTTTTTCTTTTTATCGTATTACAAAAACTCGTTGTGAAAATTGAAAACCTAAGGCACTAACCTTTTGACACCTTTTGTACCCGTATGTTTGAAAGATTTTTAGAAATTATTTGTTGAAGATATTCTTAAGCGATTCGGGTACACATTGTTTGCAATATAGAAAGTGGAACGAAGTCACACTACAGAACGTTTGTACATACTTCAATTAGATGTTCATGGAAAACATAATGATGATATTGACTACATTAGGGCAAGAACATGACAACTGTTTTAATATATTCACTGTTGTTATATTAAAAACAACGTTTGGTTTGATTTCGGTTTGCAAACTTAATTGTCAAGCAGCGATATTGGTCATATCATATTGACTTTGAATGTTTGACCTGTCAATACTCAACGAAAAAGCATTATACTTTAAAAAAAATATATTTTGAAAATTGTTATTCGCATAATGAATACATCGACTGTGGAAAGAAAAAGGACGTAACCCACAGGTTTTTCGAAACAGGTTTTTTTCGATAATCACAATGTGTCAGACTTGATACACGTTCTATCAAAAGGATGAAAGCTGTAAATGCCGAATTAGTATCTAAATTTATCTTTTAAGTATGAAAAAGATGACCTTGTAAAAACTTAAAAACAAGAAAAAAGACTGAAATAAAAGTTTTTCCTAGACAACTTCTTTAATTAATATATTTTTTTTTAACCATGTCCGCTCCCAATGTGGAGCATATGGACTCCTAATGGAGTTTATCTCAACAGAAGTGTTTCTACGAGAACTGCTTGTTACTCAGTTGCTCAACCTCTCTTTTTCCAAAGAGAGTAGGGATAGAAGAATAGGGCTAGGACAGGATTAGTGGTAAGCTAATAGCTCTCTATACGCCTCGTTCATAGGATAGGATGGGTGAGAGGGGGAAATTCAAGACATCACATACATCCCATGCCTTTGAACAGAAATTCATAAATCTATTGAAAAATCAATTTATAAAACTGTCCGTACCGGGATTTGAACCCGGGCCCTCCGTAGCCGAAGCCAACAACGTTGACCACTCGACCACACAGGCGGCTAAATAAATTAAATAATTTGCATATGTCCCAAAATCATCAAAACACGTTTTTAGCGCCTCCTGTAAAATTTGATATGTGTGGGTTACGTCCTTTTTCCTTTCCACAGTCGATATGTATACACTTTTAAGGTGTTCACTCTTGATTCTAAATGGAAAGGAAAAAAAACTTTACCTATTCCACATTATTTATTGAGAACAAGGCTGGTTCGCTCAAAGTGAGCATTATCAACCGATAACAATATAAATCGAATTATGGTTATTTTTACTAACAGCGGTTAACGTCGTTGGCTTCCGTGACGGATTTAACAGGTTTGAGTGCTAGTACAAACAGCATTTTTTCAATCGATTTATTTGAAGGCACGTTGAGATACTTACATTTGGAGGCCGTATGCTCCACACTGAGAGCGATCATGGATAAAAAGTAATTGTAATTAATTAGCTAAGTAATTTTATGGGATGTAGACAAGTGACCGAAAGGAGACAGCTGGATTGTTTGTGTCAAAACATACTTTAATTTATTGTCTACTTTTATCTTTATCTTTAATAAATCACGCGGAATGAGCACATAAAAGTGTTTTATTGTTTTAACTGTACTTTTACTAAAACGATCATCAGAATATCGATACAGATTGTCGAGTCGATTGAGTTTATTCGGACGAGCAATTCTAATGATTCTCGAATTGTAATCGAAACAGATTATTGAAATTATAATAATTTTATAGACACGTCGGTCCACTAAAATAACGGTTTTAGAAGTTGGATTAGGCTATCGACCAAATCGAACGACGATAGACAACTTTTGGAATACGTGAACAAAATAGGAACGTATTAATGAGTCACTTAGTCTTTGAACAGGATAACCATTAATCGTCTTTACACAAAGGCGCTTTCACTTGCGTTTGAAGAAAATGTATGCTTTAAGTTAAGCTGAGAGTTATTCTCATTCGAAGCCACTTGGGTGGTGTTTTTTTCTCTAAAACTCTTAAGCACGTCGTTTACACACCATTTTTTGGTTTTAAAGCATACGCAATTGTGTAATCATGTGTGTCAAATATAGCGTCGTAGCTATATATTTAAGGGCCCTCATGCCAACGGCGTTAATAATTTTAAAAAATATATGACCGTCTATATAAAAAGTACAGTTGAATGTGGCTCCAGCCATTACTAGACGAATGACAAACTCGATTAAAACCAAAAGACATTAGTTCAACTCTTGCATTCTACCGGTAGTGTTATACGGTAGCGAATCATGGCTTTTGACAAAAACCCTATACTTAGCTTCGAGAACAGATGCTTGCGTCGGATAATGGGGGTGAGGTGGTTTGATTTTGTGAAGAATTCGGAGATTAGAGTACGAACAAGACAGCGCCCCGTCACGTCAGTGGTTATGGAGAGACGATGAAACTGGCTGGATCACGTGCTGCGGATGCCTCCGGAAAGCCTCAATCCTGACTGCCTTTTCTTTCGACCGATAGGATTCCGGCGTAGGACGACCGTCGGGTACTATCCATAGGATGTACTCGGCGGAACTGAAGGATGTTGGCATGTCATGGAAGAAAAGGAATTGGCAGGAGACTGGGAAACATGGATGAGCGAATATGGTCAAAGAAGAAGAAGAATATAAACCGGGCCCTCTTGCATTGGATGGCTCTGCTATGAGGTGGCTCAACGCTGAACAGAGTCTGTGTACAGCCCGCTATTATTAATACGTTCGTGAATAAATAAAATGAATAATTCGTGGATATTCTAATTGGATTCTCTGTGAGTCTTTTTTTTAAAACTTTATCTGCTATTGGCAGATAAGTGTTATAGTGGAAAAATAAAATAATGAGAACGAAGATGTTTTTCCCAGAATCAACGGTTTTCTATTGAAAAAACAGTTTTAGATTAGAAAAATGAGAAATTAAGTGATTCGCAAATATTCTCATATTTAATTTGAATTGTTTGAATTTTGTACTTTTCCATGAGTTTTGTCGCTAACGACCTGGGTTTCGCCTTTCGGCATCTTCAGGCATTCCAAGTGCACGGGTGTACGTTAGCGACAAAACTCATGGAAAAGTACAAAATTCAAACAATTCAAATTTGATATTGAAATTCCATCAAGCACCCTCAGTCGAAATACTTAATTATATTCTCATGTTTTCATAGAGAAAACCGAGTGACTGTAAATTAGTGCAAAAATTCTGTCGTTTGAATTTTAAAGTCAAAATCAATCAAAGCAGAACGTGCAATATACACACCTAGTTCTATACGACTAGAGATTTTTTTTAAAAATAAATTACCCAACGATGTTACAAAACTAGCTTTTTAATTAACCTTAATATGTACATCATTTTTTTTTAAACCATGTCCGCTCCCAATGTGGAGCATATGGACTCCAAACGGAGTTTATCTCAACAGAAGTGTTTCTACGAGAACTGCTTGTTACTCAGTTGCTCAACCTCTCTTTTTCCAAAGAGAGTAAGGATAGAAGTATAGGGCTAGGACAGGATTAGTGGTAAGCTAATCGCTCTCGATACGCCCCGTTCATAGGATAGGATGGGTGAGAGGGGGGAATTCAAGACATCACATACATCCATGCCTTTGAACAGAAGTTCATAAATCGATTGAAAAATTAATTTATAAAACTGTCCGTACCGGGATTTGAACCCGGGTCCTCTGTAGCCGAAGCCAACAACGTTGACCACTCGACCACACAGGCGAAATCATTTTAATTTATTATATTAGACGCAAATTGTGGAAAATAAAAAAGGCAAATGGAGAATATAATTTACTTAAATGAAACGAGGCTGTAGAAAACGTGAATTTCAGCTATATTAAATCAGGGTTTCACTGTATGTATAATATGCAAGCAAATAGTTGATTGTGGCTGTTGGTCGTTGGAGAGTCAGATTGACCGTAAAATTATTCGAGATTAAATACAATAAAAGAAAAAATGAAAGTTAAAATATTAGCGGTTCTGTGTACAATAAGAAAAAAATCTAGATTGCAGTAATCGCTATCTAATCGTTGAAAATGCGAGAGTAAAAATTCGGACAGAAAGTAATTCGTCTGGAATACAATTTAATATGCTGTACACCAAAGCCAGTCGTTTATAGAATTCCGAAATTCCATTTCAGCAATATTTAAAGATAAAGGGTTATGCTGTTTTATTTATTTGTATAATTAACTAACTTTATTACCCTTTTTCATCCGGTAGAGAATCAAACAAATCATTCTTTATTCATTGTCTCGTTTTAACAAATAAAAAACATGTACAGAATTCTTTACTGGAAAAAGGTAACTTGTATACAACTCTTTTATTAATATAAAGTTTGTGTTAAATACAAATAATAGATAAGTGTATTGCCCTGCTTCGCCTTGGTTGTGTTGTACTTTCAAACGCAGACACCAGATACAGAAATATTGACTAATTAATTCACTGATAATTGACTGAGTTGAAGATGTCACCGTGGACCATACTTCATGTAACACCCACAAAACAAAGTCCATCAATGTTAAGTTGTGAAAATTCGGGATTGAGAAATTTTTGCTCGGCGATTTTGAAATCCTGGGAATTTACAGATTTCCTAAAATGGAAAAATGTGACTTTTTTTAGCTCTTCCGCGAATTCCAATTTAAAAGACTCAGGAATTTACGGAATGGCGAAATGAAAACCATTTAGATCTTTATTTGTTTAGTTCTTTCACGAATTTTAAAAAAATTCTCAGATTACTTATTTTCAAGAACTTTTTGAGAATTATGCACTTGTCCAAAATTCCGGGTTTAGTACTACTACAATTCCGGGATTTCGGGAGGCCCTAGTTAGAAAGAAGGAAATACAATATTCAAAGAATGACATTCTTCTTGACTTCTTAATGATTTATTGATGTTCAAAATGCTTTCATAGTCGAGGAAAATGATGCACTATTGTAGAGCATTTTTAGTGGCACTGCATAATATTTTCAGAAGAGGGTATGTATATCCAAATTCAATGTTTGATTATAATTTTAAATAGTTTCTTCAGCTGTGCTTGCGTATTTATTTACAGGGGCGGCGCCTAAAAAATGATTCAAGGCGATCATCAATATTTATTTGATTTACTGGTTTACGCGCGCTCATATCGGCTCGGTTCGTATTGAGAACCGGTTAGCAATTCAATGACATTACTTTCAAATTATTGAATGTCCGTCATGCCAAATAGTATTTTTTTTATCAATTGTTACGTGAAAACGACTACGGTTTTTTTTGCTCAATAACGCCATGATGTATTGCAGTGTTTCCCAAACATTTGTTATGTATACTCGACATCATGACATAGAGTACTATGTTAATACTCTATGACATACTATAATTGCAACAATAACCTTTCAACGCCCAAAACCGATATCCCACTTCTGACACCATTTTTATGTTACGGATTAATTTTTACTAAAACACTTTAATATGTTGGTTCAACTTTTATTCCATTTATCTTAATTGTAAACTTTTATATAAATCACTAATCTTATAATCGAATAATAACAACGTGAGTTTCAAGAGGTCTCTACTGTGTCTTGACGACTGTTAGATTTGAACGTTGAATTTAACTGAATGGGAAGAAGTAGGATATCGGTTTTGGGCGTTGAAAGGTTATTGTTGCAATTATAGTATGCCATAGAGTATTAACATAGTACTCTATGACATGATGTCGAGTATACATAACACATTTGACATATGTGTACTCTTTCTATACTTTTCGTAACACCTTGTACCCCTCGTCAAAAAAAAATGCATATACTTTCATGACTATCAAAATATATAAGTAGCTTGTTACACCAGACACAGCCAAAGCCCAGTGCAGCTCGAACCCCCACCAAACAATTCACGTACCCCAGGGGGTACGCGTACCACACTTTGCTAAGCACTGATGTATTGGAATGCGTTATTGCTTGTTAGTCACCATCGTTGGAAAGGTTTGCCCACAATCAACAGTGTCAAATAGAAACAGCAAGTGTTGAACTATTGAATTTGATAATTTAGATTTTTCCAGTATTGTACATTCTTTGTTGGATTAAAAATGATCCTTTTTATTTGATCCTCAATAATTCTTACTACTTACAGTCGAACTCGGTTATAACGATCACGGAAAAAGCGAGATCTCGGATGTAATGAGGACAGGAACAGTCGTTGACATTTAAGTTTATGGATTTCTCCATACATTTATTTACTTTTATAACGAGCTGCTTCCCGGGAAAAAATACCGTATTTTTTTTTTCTTAAAACTGCTAATGTGTCAATCGTTTAAAAGCATGTTCGTTCCCAAGCAATAAAATCAGAACGGGCAGTTAACTAGACCAATGTTTCTTAACCTTTTTACATCCGCGGACCACCGAAAAATCAAAAAATGTTTTGCCGACCACCAATGTAAGCTTTTATAAATATAAACATATAATAATAAACTAATAAATATGAAAACTGTAGAACTAAATACGTGTTCTACCAAGTAAATGCCAAATCAATCAATAATATATTTTTACTAACCGGTAAGGCTGAAAAGTTTGGCTGAGAAGTGACCGTGGCCAATTATAATTATGAATTGTCTGGTCTAGAAATTACGAATCAAAATTTTAGTTATCTCCATTCGCCATTTTGCATTCGGAAAGGGTTTAGAAGTTTGCCTGCACTTAAAAGAATTTTCCCATCGAGTGTATATGCGGTAATATGATTCAGGATGCTGATCACATCCTTTAGAAATGTCTAGAATTGAACAACGAACTAGAAAAATTGCTCAAAAATCTGCCGGATCTGCCGGCCCAGTCGGTCATGCCGACTTGGTTGCATCTGAGGCATATTATAAGGTCTTCAAGGAATTCACCGCGTCTCATGGAGAGAAAATGGAATCCAATACATAAAAATCTTTTATTTTTAACTTCATTATTTTATTTATCATTCAGCGCACTGTGGTACATGGAAATTCTTCTTGGGTCACCCTTGGCAAAACTTTGTGGATACACCGTGGATGGTGGGTAAGGAATTAAAAAAATGTATATTATAATTAACCTGCAAGGAATTTTAGGCTATCCCCTGACAATACTTGGTGGGAAGGCATTATATTTAAAAAAAAAAAAGTTCGCTTTTATTTAATATGATCAGAACTGGATTCGTTTTGTTGATAATGCTCGTCATGAGCGAAATCAGTCACAATAATATTTAAAAAAAGTTGAATTACTACGAATGAGTATTATGTTTTTGAAATGGAATCATAACCACTAAGCTAAATACGAATCTCATCTCCACCACTCGGAAATGAGCTGCCATTGACTATTTATTTTTTTGAAAGTTATTTAGTATTGAATTGAACAACGAAGGAAGCGAGAAAATCAACCAATGATTGTGCATAATTTAAATAACTGTTCGATGTGTATTCGAGATAGCCATTTTCGAACATGCAGACGTAATTTTTTTTTAAAAACGTGTCGAGAAAGTGATCTCAATCGATTAAATTATAGCGCACTAACCTACTGTAATATGATTCGTTTATCTGAAATTACATTCAATTTTTTTAAATTATATTAAGCATATTATTAAATGTTAATACAATGCCTAAATGATGGTACTATTATGCAACTAAT
Source organism: Himalopsyche tibetana (assembly GCA_030503985.1). Lineage (NCBI taxonomy): Eukaryota > Metazoa > Arthropoda > Insecta > Trichoptera > Rhyacophilidae > Himalopsyche > Himalopsyche tibetana. The sequence continues at coordinate 174,973 of JAPJYX010000052.1, read as the reverse complement.
GGTAATCTGATATACAAATCGACTATGGAAAGGAAAAAGGACGTTACGACCCACAGTTTTTTCAAAACAGTTTTTTTTTATAATCACAATGTATCAAACTTGATACACGTTCTATCTAAAGCAGGCATGGGGAAACTGCGGCCTTGACTACTCTGGTGCGGTCTTCTGGCCAATTCTGTAATTCTATGTAAAATCCTGACATATTCTGACCGTAAATTCTTGTTTCCGGACAAAGATTCCCTAGTCAATGTTTACTGCGGCCTTATGTCGAATCAGAAAAATGACTGCGGCCTTTAGAGGAGAAAAGGTTCCCCCCCCTCTGATCTAAAGAATGCAAGCTGCAAATGCCGAATTAGTATCTAAAGTTTGAAAAAGTTGACCTTGTAAAATATTACAACCAAGAAAAAAGTCTGAAATAAAAGTTTTTCCTTGACAATTTCTTTAATTAATATTAGATTATGTCAATTAAACACCAGTTTAGAAGTCTCGGTGCACTTCAAGGTTGTGTATAATTCATAATTTGCATATTTCCCAAAATCATCCAAACACGTTTTTTGCGCCTCCTATAAAATTAGATATGTGTTGGTTATGTCATTTTTCCTTTCCACAGTCGATATTGTATTGATTGATGAGGGCAATAAGTAGAGAAATGTATTTTGTGCACTTTGCCATAAATGCAAAACAGATTCAGAAATCATGCTGAAATAACTTAACATAATTATTTTTTCTAGACAAAAGATATTATAAAAAGTGAATCAACGCCGAATAAGTATATTAAAATAAGTGAGACACTTTGTTAATTGCAAACAATCCTTTGCAAATTATATCATTATATTAAATTATTATCTGCTGGTGGTCTACCCGAGAGGTCAAGGTTATTGGTCCTTTCGAATGTGTGGGTAACAGGTGTGAATCTCGCAGCTGAAATTTTTCTTACAGCTGATTCAAGGATGTGCTGGAGGGGGCTCGGGCGAGCCCCTTGTTAAATTTCGGCACGACCGGCGAGCCCCTTGTTAAGATAATAAAATCATTCGTCTTAGATCAAATCAGCACATAAATGCAATTTTTGTAGATGGTTAAATTTTATTATGAAACGAGACCATTCATTTTTTTTTTACTAAGCGTTGTGGGCTTCCGTGTTAGCCATCAGGGGTGCAAGTCCCAGTACGAAACATCATTTTTTCGATCGATTTATCAATTTTCGCATGCGTGTTTTGGATGTCTAAAAATTCCCTCCCACTCTTTCGATCCTTCATTCAACTAAGCGTTATGTGAGCGATTAGTTAATCGCTAGTCCTGTCTTAGCTAAATCATTCTATCCCTACTACTCTCTTTAGAAAAGAGAAATTGAGCGACTAAGTAAAAAACAGGTCTCGCAGAAAAAAAACTTTTGTTTAGATACCTTCTTAGGAGGCCATATGTCGACATTGGGAGCGGAGACGGATTAAAAAAATATGAAGAAGATTTACCGAGCACCTTGTTAAGATATTGGCAGCCCACCGCTGAGCTGATTTGTATTCTTTCTTACCTGCCTCATATTCAATCCTAATAACATCGAGGTATAACGAATTTGTGTTCACTATAGTATACTAACGAATACGAGATAAATAACATTTCAAATTATGTATTTACGGTATTTTAGATGACAAATGTCCGAAATATTGCTGTGTAGAATTTTAATTGAAATACTCGAAAACGTGTGATCTCACACAAGACTTATCGGTAGTGAGATTTTTTTCATTCTACATAAGTACATAGGTAAACAAAGTATTTTGTTATCTGTTTTGCTTGACATAGCCAAATGGCGTTGGATGTGCTGCTTCGTTGCGCGGGAGTAAAATAATTAAATTTATAAGATGTAATTTATTATCACACAAAATCTTTGGCGCGCTACTGCCTCCAAATATTCAACTTTCGAAATCCCGCCTACGGCAAATTAAATATCTTCGCGCGTATCTGATTATACTTTTCGAAATTCGAATATCGCAAATTTTATGGCTGTAAAATTAGCACTAAATTAAAACACACAATTACGTCAAAAATATTTCAATAACTTCGTGCATATCTGATCATTGTTCTATTCGAATTTCGAATAATATATCTCAAACTGTATGTATAGCTGTTAAATTAACACTACATAAATGAAAACACACACTTACGTCAAAAAAATATAATTCAAGATGTGACCTCCGAATCTACGAATCTCCGAAATAATTGTCAGGTACACAATCTCGTACGCGATCCGAATAATCGCTTTATTTCTTTTCTTTCTACTTATTCCACCACACGATCAACAAAATGTGCAGTTATCTGTACAACTTTTCACAATCACGAACACCGCCAAATGTATAACACACTCGCACAACACAATATCTTCCGTATTTCGTGACTCTTGTAAAAAATGATAATACAACACCAGCCGTGCGAAATAAACAGAACCGTGAAATCGTTAACAATATTATTGCAATTAATAATTTGCCGCGTATTCTTGTATAATGTTAATTAATCTCGCATTAGTACATGTCCGCGCATAAAATCCAAGATGGACGGCGTAATATTCTTACCGCCTTTCGCATTCTTGCGTGGTAAACTGACATTTCTTGCGCTGTCCTCTCGATACCAACGTCTACCTTCGGGAAGTGCTGTTGTAACATCGGTTTGATTCAGTACATAATTGATCCGCCCGTATCAATTGATATCTGACCTTATTTGACCGCCATAATAATTTTAATTGAGTAGTGATTTATTTTTATTATCACTGCACTCACAAAATAGAACAACGAGTGCTGACTGATGCACAAAAAACGAATAGTTCTAAAATTAAAAAATATATATTTACTCAATAGGGAATGTGATAGAATACCTACAATTTTCCGAAGAGAGTTTTTAAGTTTATTAATACTTAAACAAAATCCAAGGCATGTTAACGGCGAATATGTTTACAATCTGTGCGGTATATAAAACACTTAATATTGTTATTTCTATTTAACATGATTTTTAATGGGATGAGTTGAAACTAAGCATTTTTAAAGATTAAATTGCAGCAAACAATGCTACTGAATTGGACTGACATAGTTTCGACAATTTGTCATATCGACACAGAAAGGCAATGTACGTAAATTACAGTATTTTCAATAGTGGCTTCATTTGATAATCATGTTTTAAATCAAAAATATGTAAGCTGAAATAGTAAATGCCGAACAAGTGTCTAAATTTAGCTTTTAAGTTTGAAAAAGAAGGGTCCATGAAAATGACGATCGGAAAAAAAACTTATTAGATTGAATGAATAAAGCAGTAGTTTATTAGTGTTAGTACACGTCAAGGTTATGGATACATATCGACTGTGGAAAGGAAAAAAGACGTAACCCACAGTTTTTTCAAAACAGCTTTTTTTTCGATAATCACAATGTATACAGGTTCTATCAAAAGGATGTAAACTGCAAATGCCGAATTAGTATCTAAATTTAGCTTTTAAGTTTGAAAAAAGATGTGCTTGTGAAAATTAAAACCAAGAAAAAAAGACTGAAAATAAGTTTTAACTAGACAATTTCTTAAATTAATATTAGATTATGTCAATTTAACACCAGCCTAGAAGTCTCCGTGCACTTCAGGGTTGTGTTTATTTCATAATTTGCATTTGGCCGAAAATCGTTTAAACACGTTTTTCGTGCCTCCTGTAAAATTTGTTATGTGTGGTTTACGTCCCTTTTCCTTTCCACAGTCGATATATTTACGTGACATTAGAATTGCACCCATTGCCCTGCTAAAAGATTTTATTTCGTTTTTTAACATATAAAAAAGGTATATTTATTTGGCTTCATTAATTCGTAAAAAAATATGCATACATACACAGATTCAATTTAAGTAATCGATATCAAAACCTATCAATGTGATGTTAGCACTACTGTTGATCTACCTGTGATTTTAGCATTATAAATAAAAAGTACACCTTTCACTTCATTCGTATCAAATACACGAGCAAAAAAGAGATAGACATATCATCTCAGCTAGTACTACTATTTTTTTCACCTGCGCTTATTCAATGGGTTATAGTACGTCGCATGCTCCAACTCACCTGTCCATATACATTCAAAAGAGATAGCGATATCAAACCATGCGTAATTTATGCAAGAATTTATGATTTAGAGAGTGGGAGAGCACGTAGGCTGCTGGAATCGTTCACGAACGAGTGGGTGCGGAAGAAAAACCCTTTTTATTATTGTCAATTTAATTCACAATAGAAAATGTTTCGCCACAATCGTAATTGAAAACAATTCGAAAATTCCATTTTACCATGTGACATTTGCTTTGTTTCACAGATATATTGCAAGATGTTATTTGTTCCATCAATACATTGTGGTTTTTAGGCCAAGCGGGTCAGGTGGAATAGAAAAACGACAAAAATAAATAATCAATAAGTTTGTATTTTTTTTATACAATTTTAATAAAAAAAGGGTTGCACATTCTGTGGTTGAAACCCTTTAAAATGCGTACAAAAATTATGACTACATATTGGTCCCTTTGCAGTGAAGCCTCGAAACTACCGAATGCATAAAAGTCCATTGTACTGTAGTCATGTTACTTTATGTAATTATTTCATCGATATCTATTAAAAGTTCACGTGTTTAGAAAACAACCTAATTATATAATAATTGCACTTAAAAATGTTGTTTTGACAGGTATGGTATGGAATGAAGTGGAAGTGAGAAGAGGGGGGGGGAGGGGACCGGTTTATTTGTGTCAGCCGGTACATTCCTAGACCGCGTACCTATGTCAAATAATTCAAAAAATGAACAGTGGAATGCCGAAAGAAGACGATTGATTGCACACCCAGAACCTTTTTTAAATGACAGGTACAATTAATCCACGCGTAAAATTACTGGATTACGTCATTGTGGATGATAAAGGTTGTGGATTTATGGAGCATTGGTACTAATACCATAAAAAGGTAAGTTTAGTTTGTTTTTTTTTTTTATAGTATAATTCGGGATGGCCAAAACGTTGATTGTGATGGTTTTTTGGTTTCATTTGAGTCACCTGAAGTCAGGGACGTACCGTGGGCATAGACGAGAAGGCAGTCGCCTAGGGGCGGCAAGTTCTAGGGAGCGGCAAGTGATCACAGATTTTTTAAAAAATATTATTAAAACCGATTAGAATAGATTACAAACTATTTATTACACTTCTAATTATTGAACGTACATATGATTTTGTTGAACTATGTTTTGCTTTTTCGAGTTTTCAATCTTTGTCATTATTAAAGTATGAAGTATAAAAAGTTTTCTACAATATGGCATTAATAGTTTATTTTATACAAAACATGGACTGCGAATGATGATTGCTTGTGGTCTTCATGTTGGCAAAAGGAAACGCTTGTCAGTATACTCAGGGCCGGCACCACCATACAGGCAAAATAGGCAACCGCCAAGGGCGCAAACCATCAGAGGGCGCTTAAATGGAGTACTCAAATTATTTTTATACACTTTAATAATAATAAATAAGAGTACATTTTATTTTATTTTGATGTTTGTATTAATTGTCCGTTGCAATTATGTATCGTATTCTATATGATTCGAAAAAGAGAGGTTGAGCGACTGAGTAACGTAGAAAAATAAATTGTGCTTTTTAACAATTTTCTATACCACAGCAGCGGTGTGCTGCCTATACGTTAACAAGGGGCTCGCTTAATCACAAAGCAACTCTCGGTGTTTTGGAGAAGAAGTGAATTTTTTTATCACTGCTATGCAATTATATGCAATACTTAAATTAGCAATGTATTGTTACTTAATACACTTATAATATGTAATAATAGTCAATTAACCGTAAACTTATTAATCTAATATGCTAAAAATGTACTGCTGTGTAGTGGCGCCCGCCAATGTGGCATTTGATCAATGCACCCCTTGTATATGCAGGGGCGGTTATATTTCATGAAATAATATTCAAACATAAAATTTATACCATTCACTCATTTAAATTCTTCGTGTATAATAAATATTTAAAAAAATATATATTTAATTTTATACATTTAAATTTTATTGAATTTAAAATGAAGGAATGGTATAAATGTTATTTTAGAATATTATTTCATGAAATATAGTTGCCCCTGCATATACAAGGGGTGCATTGATCAAATGCCACATTTACCGGCCGCTACTGGCTGTGTATACTGAAGCTGTCGTAGATAATATAAAAGTCAGAAATTTCAGTTATACACTAATTTGATCTGAGAAAATTGTTTTCCCTTAAATTAACAAACCTTAGCAAAAATTAACAAATGGCTCGCGAGAGGCCCTCCGAGCCCACCTCTGTACCAGAGTGAAGTATTTTTTAAAAATAAAACGGTCTTTTAAATTTAGGGATTTTTGGTCTACGAATTCAATCACTTTTTCGGAACGTATCTGGTGTTAAAAAAGAGTTGGGTGTACTGTCACTATTGCATTCGCACCTGCAAGACATCGAGCTGCATCTAAAAACAAGTAGAAGGTGCAGTCTTTTAGAATGCGTCAGTGCACTGCAGCCATTAGGTCAATCCACTTATGCATTACCTGGTTGCTCAATCGCCAATCATAAAACGGCAACTGCATATCGACCCGTAAACGGCAGAACATCGTATGCGACAATTCATTAATTTTACCATGGCTGTGGAGTCGGAGTCGCGGAGTCACGGTATGTATTTTGGCTGGAGTCGGAGTCGTGAAAAATTAACGGCTCGAATTGTTTTTGAAAAATATATTCAATGATGATGTGATTCACCTGTTTTCACCATTTCCACGAAATGGTGAAAAGTGTTGACATTTCATGCTTGGCTGACTAAAGATGATCTGATGGTATACATATATAAATTAAAATGAAATTATTGAAAAAAATCATCGAAGTCGTTAATTATTGAAAATCTGGAGTCGGAGTCGTATTTACGCGACTCCACAGCCCTGAATTTTACAGAAGAATCTTGTTTTTTTTAACTTCCTCTCTTAAAATCGTTAAAAGAAACTTTAATTGACCTAATATTACTAACCACCAGTACTTATATTCCTACGTAACGCAGTGAGACGGCGTTCCGGCACTTTTTCTCTCGATGTTTTTAATGTTTCAAATCAATATTCGCAAAAAATATCTTTTATTTTTTATGCCGAAATACGTTTGAAAATATTTTTTTAAATCATGATCTCGCGAAAAAATCAAAAAAATAATTGTCAGAACTAAGATTATACATACGAAATCGATATCTGCTATAAGGCGTTGAGATTAATTGTGATATCTATCCATATCTTCCAATCCTAAAATTAACAGGGCAAAGCGAGAGCGATTAGTTAACCAATAGTCCTGTACTACTCCCTATCTTTATATCTTTACTCTCTTTAAAAAAATGTAGGTTGAGAAACTGACTAACAAGCAGCACTCGTAAAAAAACTCTATTGAAATACCTCCATTAGGATGCCATATACTCCACATTGAGAACGGACATGAATACGAAAAAAAAGTTTGACAAGAATTGAGTTCCGGCATCTATTTTTTTTTTTTTTTTAAAAAGCACTACTAACCGCATTAGATAAAAACCTCATCATTCCTGTAAAAATATGAACTGTCGCTTACGTTGTTCTGCTGACTACGGGTCTATATCGACTGTGGAAAGGAAAAAGGACGTGACCCACACATATCAAATTTTAGAGGAGGCGCTAAAAACGTGTTTTGATGATTTTGTGACATATGCAAATTATGAATTATACACAACCTTGAAGTGCACGGATACTTCTAAACTGATGTTCAATTGACATAACCTAATATTTATTAAAGAAATTGTCTCGTAAAAACCTTTATTTCAGTGTTTTTTCTTGGTTTAAATTTTTTACAAGGTCATCTTTTTCGAACAGAAAAGCTAAATTTAGATACTTATTCGGCATTTTTATCGAAAAAAGGCGATTTTTTTTAAATTGAGGGTTACGTCCTTTTTCCTCTCCACAGTCGATATAATTATGAATCGCTTTCGTCAGCTGCTGTTAAGAAACAGGTGGACAAAAGAATTTTCCTGTCTTTTTGACCACTCGGTTTCAGAACTGACTAACATTCAAACCATTCTATTTTTTTTCAAAATGATTTAATCAAATAATTAATTTTTGTGTTTTATCATGTATTGCATGTGGGCCACTTGGCAAACACCTGCATCTATAAATTCACTTTCAATCAGGTAGTTATACTGACCAACAATTCAAAAATAAATTTGTAATAGTTCAAGGTAACAACAAGATAAAACGAAAAACCCGTAAAGCGGTCTCGTGAGAAACATATTTTTTTAATATCCATTGGTAAAATATTAGAGATTATTTTATTCAAAACTATTTATGTTTATTTTTTTTATGATCTATGTATGAACCCACCAACTATGATAGCTTTGTTATAAATTTAAATAATACCGAAACGTTAACAACCACATAACTAGGGCATCCAAATACCCACCAAAATGGACACTATTCGGATCTCTGGGATTTGCTGAAGATACATTATTTATTTAAAAATACATTATCTTTCCATGATATTTCTAAGTCATCAATGCACCCAGTGTTTCATATTTCATAGAACATTGAACTTTTGATGAAGTGGATTGAATATGCAGCAAGTAATTTAGAAGCTTTTCTAATTTTGGAAATCGTTTACCTGTAAATTTCAAATTTTAAATATAAAAATATTTGCGTAGTGGCTATGACGTCAAATTTTCATTTTATGTAAAAAACTAGCTGACCCGGCATGCGTTGCAATGCCACTCAAAGAAAGAAAGTGTTTGTGTTTTAATTATGTTTATTGAAGTGCTTTTGGATATATTTTGTTTTTTTGTCTGGTACGTATATGAATAGATCTTAAGGTTTTTCAACGCGTGATCAGGCCAGATACAGCTGTCTATGTGAGAAGCATGGATTTTTTAAATTTAGTCCACACACTTGTAGCGATTGTCCAAATGCTAGTCGCGCTGGAAACTGCAAACATTTATAAATAATTTTCAAAATATTTGCTGCAATTGCAGATGAAGCGATTGCCAACAATATTGTTTCGTGATCCAACGTTTTGGCTTGTGTTTGATTGCATGCATAATTCTGTCTTACGCTATGCGTTGTTCTGGGACCAATTTCGGAAGATTTGTTTGAACGAATGTACCCAATTTGTCGACATCAAATTGTGTTTCTCGTTCCTAATCACGGTCAAAAGGGTTGTTTGCATATCATTGTATCAGACGATCGGGCTTGAGCAGTGAAAACTCGAACGGTTTCCAAACTTGCTCGTCTGTTTCTGAAGCTCGTAATGCCGTTTTCTTTCGTGCTTGAGGTCTAGATCAACTAATAGCAAGTCTTTTAGGTGGCATAATTTTTTGACAGCGAAAGAAATCTTTTGTGACGACTATTAAAAATTCACTTGATAATTGTTTACTATAATACCCTTTGATTGTTTGACGTAACCATGGCACGTATCAAACTTTAAAAGACTTAAGTTGCTGCGCACTTAGCGCCATCTGTCATTCAACAACATAAATAATTTCGCTCTGTTTGAAATACGAACGACGGACGTCAAAAATATTGAAAAAAAATTCGGGATAAGGACATCCTTCACCTAGCGGGATGAAATATACTTTAAAACCTATTCTACTATCTAACAAATATACATTTAAAAAATCGGTCAAGCCTATATAGAGATAGAGATAATTTTTAGAATAATTGAAATGTTTAAGTTTGCTAACAAATTTATTTCGTAGAAAAAGAAAAAGATCTCGGGATATATAACGATAGTCCTTCAGTATTTAAATTGTAAATAATATATTTTTTAGAATATTTGAAATGTTTTAAGTTTGCTAACAAATATATTTCGTAGAAGAAGAAGTAGATCTCGGGACATAATATATTGACAGCCTTGCAGTATTTAAATTGTAAATAATATAATTTTTGGGAATAATGTTTAAGTTTGCTAACAACCATTTTTCGTAGTAGCAGAAATAGACCTCGTGGGATATATTGACAGCCCTGCAGTATTTAAATTGTAAATCATTTAATTTTTGGAATATTCTTTAAGTTTGCTAACAATCATTTTTCGTAGTAGCAGAAATTTCGTAAATTATTGAATTTTTGGAATAATGTTTAGGTTTGCTAACAACTATTTTTCGTAGTAGCAGAAATAAACCTCCTAATTTACTTTAGTTTTGGAATAATGTTTTAGTTTGCTAACAATCATTTTTCGTAGTAGCAGAAATAGACCACGTAAATTATTTAATTTTTGGAATGATGTTTAAGTTTTGCTAACAACCATTTTTCGTAGTAGCAGAAATTTCGTAAATTATTAAATTTTTGGGATAATGTTTAAGTTTGCTAACAATTATTTTTCGTAGTAGAAGATTTAAAAATAAAAGTCGAAATATAGTTCAATAAAATTTCCATACTGTCATTAGAATATTCCTAATGCATGTAAGAAATAAAAAAGATTTTCAAGGCAGGATGCAAAATACAACCATAAATAATCGAATCAATGACACTGATCAAAATTTGTCAAATCAGCTCCAAAAAATCTTGAAATTGTAAATTATTTAATTTTTAAAATAATGTTAAGTTTGCTAACAATCATTTTTCGTAGTAGCAGAAATAGACTTCAGGGCATATATCGACAGCCCTGCAGTATTTAAATTGTAAATTATTTAATTTTTGGAATAATGTTTAAGTTTGCCAACAACATTTTTTTGTAGTATTAGAAATAGACCTCGTGGCGTATATCGACAACCCTGCAATATTTAAATTGTAAATTATTTATTTTTTGGAATAATGTTTAAGTTTGCTAACAATCATTTTTCGTAGTAGCAGAAATAGACCACGTGGTGTATATCGACAGCCCTGCAGTATTTAAATTGTAAATCATTTAATTTTTGGAATAATGTTTAAGTTTGCCAACAACATTTTTTTGTAGTATTAGAAATAGACCTCGTGGCGTATATCGACAACCCTGCAATATTTAAATTGTAAATTATTTATTTTTTGGAATAATGTTTAAGTTTGCTAACAATCATTTTTCGTAGTAGCAGAAATAGACCACGTGGCGTATATCGACAGCCCTGCAGTATTTAAATTGTAAATCATTTAATTTTTGGAATAATGTTTAAGTTTGCTAACAATCATTTTTCGTAGAAGCAGAAATAGACCACGTGGCATATATCGACAGCCCTGCAGTATTTAAATTGTAAATTATTTAATTTTTGGAAAAATGTTTAAGTTTGCTATCAATAATTTTTCGTAGTAGCAGAAATAGACCTCAGGGCATATATCGACAGCCCTGCAGTATTTAAATTGTAAATTATTTAATTTTTGGGAATAATGTTTACGTTTGCTAACAACCATTTTTCGTAGTAGCAGAAATAGACCTCGTGGGATATATTGACAGCCCTGCAGTATTTAAATTGTAAATCATTTAATTTTTGGAATATTCTTTAAGTTTGCTAACAATCATTTTTCGTAGTAGCAGAAATTTCGTAAATTATTGAATTTTTGGAATAATGTTTAGGTTTGCTAACAACTATTTTTCGTAGTAGCAGAAATAAACCTCCTAATTTACTTTAGTTTTGGAATAATGTTTTAGTTTGCTAACAATCATTTTTCGTAGTAGCAGAAATAGACCACGTAAATTATTTAATTTTTGGAATGATGTTTAAGTTTTGCTAACAACCATTTTTCGTAGTAGCAGAAATTTCGTAAATTATTAAATTTTTGGGATAATGTTTAAGTTTGCTAACAATTATTTTTCGTAGTAGAAGATTTAAAAATAAAAGTCGAAATATAGTTCAATAAAATTTCCATACTGTCATTAGAATATTCCTAATGCATGTAAGAAATAAAAAAGATTTTCAAGGCAGGATGCAAAATACAACCATAAATAATCGAATCAATGACACTGATCAAAATTTGTCAAATCAGCTCCAAAAAATCTTGAAATTGTAAATTATTTAATTTTTAAAATAATGTTAAGTTTGCTAACAATCATTTTTCGTAGTAGCAGAAATAGACCTCAGGGCATATATCGACAGCCCTGCAGTATTTAAATTGTAAATTATTTAATTTTTGAAATAAGTTTGCTAACAATCATTTTTCGTAGTAGCAGAAATATACCACCTGGCGTATATCGACAGCCCTGCAGTATTTAAATTGTAAATTATTTAATTTTTGGAATAATGTTTAAGTTTGCTAACAATAATTTTTCGTAGTAGCAGAAATAGACCACGTGGCGTATATCGACAGCACTGCAGTATTTATATTGTAAATTATTTAATTTTTGGAAAAATGTTTAAGTTTGCTAACAATAATTTTTCGTAGTAGCAGAAATAGACCTCACGGCATATATCGACAGCCCTGCAGTATTTAAATTGTAAATTATTTAATTTTTGAATAATGTTTACGTTTGCTAACAATCATTTTTCGTAGTAGCAGAAATTTCGTAAATTATTGAATTTTTGGAATAATGTTTGGAAATTTGAATTTAAAGACGTCCATTTCAATTGTTTTAAATTACATAGCGATTCACGTCAAGTCAACTGTCAAAGTTTTATCAGTCTATGGTATAATGCAATCAACGCCACCTAGTGGACACAACGTGAACCGTAAACAGCATACAACGTATGTTCCGCGTTCGATTTGGAAATTTCAAATAAACAAAATGTATGAAAACATTTATTTTATTCATAATTTCTTTCCCGTGATATTTTTCCGATGTTTTAATGCTTATTCTGCTATTCTAGGCGGATACGAATTTAATAAGACAAAGATCATTAAAATCCGAGCTGCAATTCTCGAGATATACGTGGTGTAACAAACCCCACTTTCTTTTATATATATAGATATATCACGGAAAATAATGCTAGTCCAATTATTTGATTTATTAATAATATTTTTTTTTTACCGAGCATATGGACTCCTAATGGAGTTTATCTCAACATTAGTATTTCTACGAGAACTGCCTGTTACTCAGTTGCTCAACCTCTCTTTTCCATAGAGAGTAGGAATAGAAGGATAGAGCTAGGACAGGACTAGTGGTTTAGCTAATCGATCGTTAAACTGTCCGTACCAGGATTCGAACTCGTGACCTCCGTTGTTGAAGCCAACGTTGTTGACCACTCGACCACACAGATCTGTGTCTGTGACCGTCGCCGTGACTTTTCAATCGGTTTATGAATTTCTGCCCGAAGGCATGGATGTATGTGATGTCTTGAATTTTCCCCTCCCACCCATCCTATCCCATGAACGGGACGTATCGATTAATAATATGAGCGAATAATAAATTCATCAAATATTCGGATACTCCGAATACCTAGAAAGAGTCGAATATGTTCGAATATTCGATTAAAATCCTTAGTGTGTGTATCATTTAACTGTTGAAAATAAACAATGTAATATCAAGAATTATTTATGTTCATTCGTGTTGCCGTGCAGCCATTCGGCTCCTTTTAAAATTATAAAAATAAAAGGCGAATTTCCTGCAATTCGCAATCCGTCGTGACTGGCCGGATCATTTTTTAAATGTCACCACGCCATTGTGTTCAATTGTTTTGTTTCGCCGTGTTTTTGTTTTAAAAATAAACTGGTTTCGATAAAATAGCAACATTATGGCATTTTCGCTTTCAGGTCGTGCTCAATAAATAAATTGCCTTGTCCAATTTTAACAACGGTTTTTGGCAATTGGGTTATATTCATTATATTATTATGATATGTCCAACACTGCAAGATAATAAATAAAATATTATTTAGTAACGTATAACTTTGTATATATATGATGAAAATGGCGGACACCAAAAATGTACTATAACGTCTACACTAAAATCTAAATCTTGCAACAGTCAAATTTTGACAGTTTAAAACTTCTATACAAGGACAATGTTTCAATAATGTAAGGTTATGCTCAGCGGTGGGATGACAATACGTTAACAAGGGGCTCGCTTAATCTCAAAGCAATTCTCGATATTCTGGGGAAGGAGTGAATTTTTCTGTCACTCTTATGCAATTACATGCAATAATTAAATAGTTAATCGATTGTTACTTAATACACTTATAATATGTAACAATATGCAATTTACCGTAAACTTGTCAATCTAAATGGCTGAAAATGTACTACTGTGTATACTGAAGCTGTCGTAGATAATATATAAGTCATTGACTTGATCTGAGAATATGTTTTTCTCTTAAATTAACAAGGAGCTCGCCGGCCTTAGTCATATTTAACAAGGGCCCCTTCGAGCCTCCTCCAGTCCACCCCTGGTTAAGTTTTAAAAAACAGTGCATTAGGTAAGGTTAGGAAGATTTAAAAAAATATTCAAATATTGCGAAATCTTATATTGATAAGTATAAACAAAATATGATAGGTAACTTTATTATTCCACAGGTTGTGTAACAAATTGTGTTTCGTCTTTTTTCGGAGCATCTTCATACAAAATATCGTATGGTTATTTACGAGCGAACTGAATACCTTTACGATAGTTTGTCTGAAGATTCTTTTTAAAGATACGAAAGACGTGTCACGATGTGTTTCAAATCATGTGGAATAACAAAGTTATCAACGTCTGTTTACTGCCAGAATACAGATCGATAGATGTAAACACGCTTTACTGTCTGAAAAAACAAACTGACTCATGTTAAATTTATTTATTTAATTTTTTCAAAAGTAATACAAACTTTCCTTGACAGTTATTACTGGCAAAAAAACAACAAACAATTTAACATATTCTTGTTTCTATCACAGAACTGTATTTCAGTTCGTTTCATGATATTCGAAAAAGTCGATTATCTCAAAACAAGAGTTTTTTGATCGAACGTTTTCTGGCAGTATACTGACGATATTTAATTTTGTATCAAAAATGAACTTCCACAAGTTACAGTCAAATACATCAAAGCTATTAATTAGAATAACTTATTTAACAGAGCTAAACCGTATTGAATATATATTTTACAAGTGGCACTGTCATCTGCTAATTTGTAGTATGCTTACAAATAGGGCTTACACAAAAACTGACTTTTGAAAAAACCGGTTTTCGAATGTCAATATTGTTCAAAAACCGGTTTTCAAAGTTTTAAAAAAAATGGATAATTCAATTAAAATAGCGAGAAAAAGTTCAGTTTTTTATGTTGTTTATTTATCTATATATTAATAGCCGATACGGTCCGTCCGTATGAGTGAAGTATGTCCTCGACCTTCCAGTCTCCACTTTTATATATTAATAGTCGATAAAATAATCACTCGCTTTTCACTTTTCACAAATGTGTGCGTACTGATGTCCTCGAGACTTCTTCTTCTTCTACGAAATGTATTTTGTTTGTGTAAATTTTCAAATTAATAGATAATGAAATGAAATTAAATAAAATAAAATAAATTAAAATAAAATAAAATTAATTAAAATAAAATAAAATTAAATTAAATTAAACTAAATAAAATTAAACACAATGCAACAAAAATCTCACGTTGCTGGGCAACGGGCTTACAGCTAGTAAATAATAATACACAACAAGAAATAATTTGCTACTCTTCAGATAATATGATTTAAGAAAACACAAAGCGTCCACTGATTGTTTTGTAACAAAATTTCTTGATATCGAAAATATCCTTTCGCTCAGTGGTGGGCTGCCAATACGGCAACAAGGGGCTCGCTAAATATTATAGCTATTCGTGATATTCTTAGGAAGGTGTGAATTTATTTATTACTCATATGCAATTATACACAATAATTATTAAAGCTATCGAATGTTGCTTTATTCACTTATATTCTGTAACAGTACGCAGTGCGTCGTAATTTAATCAATATCAATAGCTGAAAGATGTACGTCAGAAATTCCAAATGTACATCACAACTGTTTTAATCTAAATATATTGCATATGTATAGATTATATAACGCTAAGATCGGATAATAATGTTTTTATAAATTTAACAAGGGGCTTGCGCGAGCCCCCTCCAGCCCACCCCTGCTTTCACTGGGTAATGGTGGGACATATAGTCTTAAGCCATCAAATAAAATATCCAAATTTTCTGTCCTTTTGTTTATAGACTCGTTTATGGGAAATTCGGCACAACCGGTTACGAAGTTGAAAAACCGGTTTTCGAATGTCACAAATTTTGAAAAAAAACCGGTTTTTGAAAACCGACAGGCCCTACTTACAACCACTTCACGTTTTAAGGATGGGAAATGATTTTGGGAATACTTGCCAACATTCTCGCCAACACAAATTTTAAAATCTACACATATATGAATGTTAAAGTTAAAGAATTGTAGCTCGTGGCCTCGCAATCGAGTGGACAACAGTTCGACATCGTTGACCACGTCTCGGCTAATTTGATAATGTATAATACATTTAAATTGACATAAGTTCGTAATTTTCCTTTTTTGGTATATCAGATAGTTAGTTACCGGTTTTTATTAAAAATTAACAGTTTAAAACTGTGAACAAGTTATTATAATTTAAATAATATACATTTATATATTGATACGAGATGGGTTAAAATCATATTGCTGTGAGTAACATGACATTTTCCAAACCGAACGCTGACCGTGTTAACATAATGGTACCTAAGTTGCTCTCTTATTGTCAACATTTTATTCGTTAGGTTCCACTTTCCCAGTTGACGTTGGAAAAATAATCCCAATAATAAAAAGTACAGCAAAACCCCCATTTACACTAATGTCCAAGGGTAGGCTAGAGAGGGCTCGCAGGGGCTCGCGCGAGCCCCTTGTTAACTTATGAGAAAACAATATTTTCAGGTCAAACTAGTATATAACTGCAATTTTTGACTTATATATTATCTACTAGAGCTTCAGTATACATAGTAGTACATTTGAAGCTATTTAGATAGATACGTTTACGGTAAATTGCATATTGTTACATATTATAAGTTTATTAAGTAACAACAAATTGCTAATTAACGTATTGCATATAAATTGTATAGGAGTGTTAAACAAATTCACTGCTTCTTCAGAACACCGATAATTGCTTCGAGACTAAGCGAGCCCCTTGTAAACGTATTGCCAGCCCACCGCTGCTAATGTCAGGACCGTGTAATTTGGAGTAGTGTAATTGGGGGAGTAAATCTCAAACGAAATTCGGGATTTTGTTTTTTCCACAAAAAATGAAAAACTTAGATTTAACTTAGTTTTGCAAAAAAAAAATGTGGACGAAATATTTAGTTACTAAATGATAACATGCAAAGCGCGCAAAATCGAGCACACACAGTCACCCGGCACGTGTTGAATACACAGACGCTAGCCAACATTAGACTTTATGCACCGCACAGACGGCCGTCTCATAGTAACGACAATATAATGGATTTGCGGCAAATAATTTAAGCCTACACGTAAATCGGAGTAGTGTAATTGGGGGTTCCACTGTACTCCACTTCATCAAGGCAACGACGAATCTGGTCTGCGTGTTTGAACTGAATGAAAATCCTTGCTGTTTGGAGTTTGGATCTTTGAGTCTTGTGGTAAGAAAATCATATAACAAATAAATAAAATCATCATAGTTATAGCAATCTGTTAAATTTAGAACAGGGGTGGGCTGGAGGGGGCTCGGAGGGGCTCACCCGATCCCCTTGTTAAAATTTGGCGCGGCCGGCGAGTCCCTTGTTAAGTTAAGAAAATAGTTCATCTCAGATCAAATCAGCACCTAACTGCAATTTCTGTTAAATTTTAATACAAAGATGTATTATCTCTAGTGTAAAGGTATTATGACTGAGATTTACCGAGCCCCTTGTTGAAATATTAGCAGCCCACCGCTGATTTAGAACAATGTGGGCTTTCGAAAAAAAACCGAAATTACATTATTTTTGTCCTGAGTATTGTGGTACTATCCAGTGGTGGGCTGGTAATATGTTAACAAGGGGCTCGGTAAATCTCAGTAATAATGTCTTCATACCATGGAAGATGCATATGATGTGGCTCGCTGACTTTTTTGCAGCCCATTGGCTGTCTTCGTTGCTCATTCAATTAATAAAATAAAGGAGCAGCAAAGTCTTCTGTTTCGTATTAAAATTTATAAGAAATTGCAGTTAGGTGCTGATTTGATCTTAAACGAATGACTTTTTTAACTTAACAACTCGCCGGCCACGCCGAATTTTAACAATGGGCTCGGGCGAGCCCCCCGATCCCCCTTCCAGCCCAGCTCTACTTTATTGTAGTGCCATTCTTATCAAATATACCCTATTGCGTTTCTTAACCTGTGGCGGATGTTGAATCGGCACAACAACGCCGCGGACCACAGTTTAAGATGCGGCGTTACAAATGCGCTACGTGTAATATTATTACTGTTCATTTATTGCCCGCGGCGATTAATTCGAGCAAAATAAAATGATTCGGCGCTCACTTTCGCTTTTCTAAATGACCCATAATGACTTCAAACTATTGCCCACAATCTTGGTTCACCCGGTGAGAACATTTTATCAATTCAATAATCGTTTAACAGTGTCGCGTAAAAAAAATCAAAGATGCAGAGCTCGAAATGTACGGTTCGACGAACCGGAGCCGAACTCCGGTCTGTGAAGACAAAATACTGCTGACAATCGTGTGACATTCATTGTGATGGATTAACCGTCACGAGTGAGTGTACACAGTGGCGGATTATGCACTTTGAAGGCCCTGTTTTTCAGATAGCAGAAAAGTCTATAACTAATATTTTTTACCCATGTCCGCTCCCAATGCGACACATGGCCTCCTAAAAAAGATATATCAACATATTTTTTTCTACGAAAACTGCCTGTTTTTTTTTAACTTCTTTTTTTGAAAGTTAGAAGTGTTTCTTTAAGCCGGGGAATAACGGATTTGCCATTATGAAAAAATGTGAAAATTTTTCAAAAGTTACCGATTGCCAGTGAATCCAGCGCAATTTTCTTTTTTACGGAATTTTTCACTTCTCCTCAATCCTGAGATTAGTACTATCACAATCCCGGGATTTCGTATCGGAAAATTGAACGGTATCCCGGGATTGGAGACCCTAGTGGCTAGACCCGCTGCAGTTTCAATAGTGTATTAGTTATTCATGAAAAACACCCGTTAATCATTATGATATTTTTAATAACATTTTTTGTAATGCCGGTCATAATATATTTGTGCTTTATTGCAATCCCTACTTAGAAATAATGACACAAAGGTATTAAATAAAAGCTTTAATAATAATACACAAATCAATCAACCTTCTTAATTTGACGCAGATTGGATACAAGGTATCAGTTGATCGTTTTATAGTCCGATGATTATACTGCAGCGGATGATACAAAGTGATTAAAAATTTCTCTAAAGCAGAAAATAATTAATCAGATCCTCTATTATAAACAAACAGAGCAAATTGACTGCAAGAAAAACAAGGCACATTTTCTACTGGGGTGACCAAAACTTTATATGGTCTTAAAAATAAATGTATTTTTTAACCTAGTAAAAAATGACTTTTCAATATTTATTTTTTAACCATGTCCGCTACCAATACGATTATCTAAACAGAAGCTTTTCTATAATCGCAGTGGCGGATTCAGCACACGAGAGGTCACAAGCGCAATAAAATTTGGAGGCCCCTTTTTTTCGGATAACATAAAAACTACAGAAAATTCCACGTAAAATAATAAAAATATATCAATAAATGAACAAAAAGTACATGGGTTATTTTTGGGGGCTCTAAAATTCGGATGCCCCAAGCGTGCGCTTTATTCATTTAAAGCAGGGGTTACCAGCCTTTCTGGACCCTAGAGCGCATTCTAAAATATTGGTAGTGCGGCGGGCACCACATGTTTTTAAGGTTATTTATAACCCAGGAATTTAACGACTTGCCCAAATTATCAGCGTGACTGGTTTTTTTTAAGCTCTTCCATGAATTTTGAAATCCGATAACCCGGGAATTTATCGATTTGCCCAAATTATCAGCGAGACTCTTTTTTTTTTTTTTAGTTCTTCCAGGAATTTTGAAATCCGAAAACCAGGGAATTTAACGATTTGGCCAAATTAGTTGGCGGGCGCACCAAAATCGGTCGCCGGCACTGGGTTGGTAACCCCTGATATAAAGGGTAGTCCGCGACTGACTACTTGATACTCTGCTGAAAATATTGCCGTTTCATATTAATGAAAAATTTAAGTCCCTTTCTTTAAATTCATTTTTCTTTAAGATTACAGTAAATATCAGCTAGATATTATTTGTACTTAGTGAACGGTAGAAATAAGAAAATTTTTGCAATGTGAATGCACCCCGCTAGTAATTCAAAAGTTAAGGGGCTTAGGATCACAAGGGCCTACTACAAAAATGCGTTAGGCAACCACTAGCCTTATCCTTCCATCGCTAATATTTTCGTTACAAGTTGAGCAAATGTGTAACAAGTAGTTTTCGAGCAAACACTTCTGTTGAGATAAATTTCATCATAAGTCCTTATGGTTCACATTGGCAGCAGAGATAGTTATAAAAAAGACATTTTCAATGCTTGGTCACCTGACAGAAATACACAGGGTTGCCGAGAATGAAGAAAATATTTATACATGGCCAGTCAACAGGAAAAGAAAACGATGCAAAAAGTTGTCCAGCGAGAAGGAAATTATACATGTGAATGTCGATTGGTGTAATATATTGGACGGTAAAGCTGAACATGACTGATTTATTGACCTGGATCCAAGAAGATATTATTCATTTAAATCACATATGGGCAACTACCGGCCCGCCGAGCTATTTTGTCCGGCCCTGATTATCCTTAAGCAATACCAACGCCAAGGCCAATCTTCACACTAAATTTTGTTATCAGTATATAATATTAATATTATGTCGTACATTATATAAATAAAAAATACATAAGAAGTAGCAACGTGCTTTATTTAATTTAATATTCCTTTATTATGTTTAATAATTTGGTCTGGCCCTTGACATGGAGACAGAATGATATTTTGGCCCCAGACCTAGGAAAGGTTGCCCATGCCTGATTTGAACGTTTGATTACAGCAGGGTTGTAGAGTTGTAATAAAACTCTGATTCTTTTTTCTATGGTCATATTTCATTACTTTGATTACAGTGGAACCTCTATATTTGTACCATTTTCGATATATTTTCTGTATTTGTTGTCACTAGTATACTTGCACGGTGCAATAAGGCTTAGTGTACACCAGTGGTTTCCAAACTTATTATGCTCATGGGCCTCTCTCAAAACAAAAATCTGACCACAGACCGCCAAGTGAAATAATGAATTTCATTTTAATGCCCTGAATGGTAAATGGTAATGTTAAAAATGAAAGTTTAAAAAAAAACGATATCAATGTAGTGCAATGTACTGTTTATTAAAATTATAAATTCACATTTTATTTCACTGAGATGGGTGAACTTGTCATTATTTGTTTACTTATATAATTATGTTTTATTGAGGACGTAAAAATCGTTACCATTTTATTTATTTAAGCTTTCATAATAATGAAAAAAGTGTCAGGAATATGTTTATATGTATTCTTTCGCGGACCCCCTGACGTTGTCCACGCACCCCTAAATGATTTTTAATTTCTCACTGACCCCCTCAGCGGTCTCAAGGACCCCTGGTGTACACTGAGGCGCAGGTTAACACAGATTTTGTATTACACGAAGCAGCACAGATCTGCGTATGCTGTAGTGCAGGCATGTGCTACGCAAATATTCGTCTGCCCTGATCTGCGCTCCGCTGCCTCGAATTAATTCTCGAGGCAAGGTTTGGTTGTGACGATGCTTTGGAAGAATGTGGTTTCGCTGGATGGAAAGTTGTCACAAGACCTGCGAGTGTTAGAGGTAAGCGACTGGTGTGGGAGGGCGGAGGATCAAGTGGAGTGGAAGAGATTGACTGTGGCGGCCAAGGTTTGCGCTGGGCTGCATCACCAAAAAGAAGGTAAGGTCAGAATTGTATGTGCTATAAACAGTGTCGAATAATTCACTCACCGGGCACCGTATCTCCATTGAACGTGATCTGTACAGTATGGCTGGCGGGTTGGTGAGGAGTAAAAGCTGCCAGGAATCTCTGCCCGCCAAGAGCTCGAACTGATGATGTCACCCTTCCTCCGTTTACAAGGATTTCCAGATTGCCCGAGCCAGCGCGGGAACCATCGACTAAAGAAAAGCATTGGGTTTTATTAAAATCTGGAATATTAGGTCTATATCATATTGAATTGTTTGTACACTATTACGGTGTTTCATACATTTTAGCAACCAAGATCAGAAATTAACAATCACAACTAGACATGCCACATTTTTACATAAAACGAGTTAGTTATAAGCAAGGCTTTTTTTCCCATGTAATGCGTCAGAACAGCCTTCCGGCACCCTTTTCTCGGTATTTTAATGTTTCAAATCAATATTCGAAAAATTTTATTTTGCTTTGAAAACTTTGGTCTTTATTTTCCTGGAAACCATTGGCTGTTTCTTGACATCTACGGTTCCTTTTGAATGTTATGTGCCGGGTACCGTAAGAATTATAAGTTAATGTCACAATACAAAACAATACCAGGTCCATAGACTTACTCTGTGACTAGAACCAAGGTTCTAATGCTTGATAGATTGTTTTTTAAAAAAATAGATTAATTTCATAAATTGTTTCCTTTTTTCAAGCATAAAAGCTAAATTTAGATACTAATTCAGCATTTTCAACTTACATCCTTTTGATAGAACGTGTATCAAGTTGAACACTGTGATTATCTGTGGGTTACATCCTTTTGCCTTATCTCAGTCAATATCTATATCAATGTTACGTCAGATTAATTTTAAATTCAGTGGTGATGCTTTTATAGAGAAAAAGGTATCGAGTAACTTAAAGATAAACTCACTCTCAAACTCCACTGGTTTTCCGACCACTCCATCGGGAATATCTTGCACATGCACGGAGCTTGCTCCTCCTTTGTCAGAAAATGATGACAGGTTCTGCTGACTTCTGTAAAAAAAGATGTACAACATTGATTAATATACTCAAATATGTTTAGACGGCAACAGTGATCTACATTGAAGAAATACCAAATATTGTAACTGATTATTTAACCCTTTAAATCCCACGGTGCCGTTATATCAGCCTCGCGAATATATGCGAAGAATCCCAGAGGCATGTTTTTCGAACACGTTTAAATGGCTTATATTATCTTAGTTACCATTGAGCGAATTTGTCATCAAATAGAGCTGTATATTTGTCACATCTGGATAAAACCAATTATTTTGTTGTGTGAAAAAAGTGTAGAATTGACCGATTCCAGAATTATTCTGAACTCAGAGACTTAAGTGTTTCAGCCATGATTGGTACTAAAACGATCCCATAATCCCAAATCCTGTAATCCAAATCCCTAATTGTAGCCTCTATTCATTACAATTATTAGTTTTGTAATGTCAATCTTGAATTTATCTTATGAGACAATAAATTGTAAATATTTTGCCCATTGGAATCCCGGGAACTACAAGTTTCTAAGTGTAGACCATAGGTGAATCAAGAGGAACGATGAATACAGTCTAAAAGCATTATGTCAGTGAATCAGTTGCAGTATTTTATGAACGTATTCATGTTTAATTAATGACTTCCTAAATCGATTCAATTTGTAATTATTCTAACCTGAACCTAGGATGTGTCGCATCAGTTTCTTCTACGCGTGAATTGTTATTTAACGCCCCCCCACTCTCTCGGGAGGGCCTACTTGATAAAAAAGACTGTTGGACACTGCTGAACGGGCTGCTGGTTTCGTTGGCTTCACGACGAGTGCTGTATGATGTTGAAGAGTTGACAAAATGGCTCTGGGAGACACTTTTGTAGTCCTTGCCCTACAACAAAATCAAGAATAGTTTGTAGAAGTGTTAAGTTATATTAGTTTTATCGATTTCATTTGATTTCGCAGTGTGAAATATTAGGGACTAAAATGTGGCATATTAAGCGCTCTGCAAGCCTCAGACTCGGTAAAAATTTGGAGGCTTTGCGTTTTAGATAAAAGAAAAATGTATTATTGTAGTTATTTTTGAGGTCCTTAAGATTCGCATATATGGCGCAGCGGTTAGCGTTGTTGGCTTCCATGCCGGACCTCACACGTTCGAGTCCCAGCACGAACAGCATTATTTCGATAAATTTATCAATTTCTGTTCGTAGGCATTGTTATTTGTGATGTCTAAAAATTCCCTCCCACCTTTCCGATCCTTCAATAACTGGGCCTAGCGAGAGCGATTAGTTAATCACCAGTCCTGTTCTAGCCTTGTCCTACTATCCCTACTACTCTCTTTGGAAAGGGGAGGTTGAGCGATAGTTCTCGTTGAAAAACTTTTGTTAAGACACCTCCATTAGGAGGCCATATGCAAAATTGTAAAAAATATTACAATTTTGAAATCATCAAGAGTATGGGTGTATCATAGCTATTACTACTTACGTAATATCCATCTGTATCGACTTCATCTCTCGAAACAATAATACTGGGCTTCACATCAACAGGCTTGTAAGGCCCACCGGCCAATTCGTCAAGTTGCCGATTGAAAGAGTCCTCGGTGAAACTGGAAAACTTGTTAAACTGCGTGTTACGTCTGGTCTCGGAGTCGTGGAGTGTGTTTGCCGGTCGTCCATACGAAAGGTCTGTGTTCAGTTGGGACTCGGCAAGGTTGGCAAGGGATTCGAGGCTGAAAGAATTACATATAGAAGTCAGGAAAAACATATTAATCTATGGAACGAAGCAGAAATCTCTCAACATTTTACGAAGACAGACTTTCATCGCTTTTATTAACTATTCTCAATGTGCAACACATTGCCATCCTGATAAAACAACTTGGTAACTCTGATTTGATCATTATTGGGAACATGAAATATTCAAACTTTATTTGATTAACATACA
This sequence comes from Himalopsyche tibetana, assembly GCA_030503985.1. Taxonomy (NCBI): domain Eukaryota; kingdom Metazoa; phylum Arthropoda; class Insecta; order Trichoptera; family Rhyacophilidae; genus Himalopsyche; species Himalopsyche tibetana. The sequence goes on along the minus strand of JAPJYX010000052.1, from coordinate 150,158 downwards.
TGTAAACCAGGCATGCACAACCTTTTTCTACTTGTGGTTCGCATTCAAAAAAATATGATAGTTTCGAGCCGCAAAAAATAAACTCTTTACAAAGAAGATACATTCTACATTAAACAGCCGTGCAAAAACAACATGTAAAAAAGATTAAGTGAATATGGATAAACGAATGAAAGGTTCCATTAAATTCGAAACAGCACAAATAAAGGATTTAGTGTATTTACTTATAAAAAATATTTTAATTGTGAAATATTTACGTTGACATGTTGTATTTATAACTCAAAAGTCAATTCAATCTTTGTCATTGTAAATTTGAAACTGAGTCATTAGAATTTGACTTAATATTTAAAGTATTAAGCTGCTAAATTGAATCCAAATTTTCATCAGTGAGACTATTTCTATGATCTTTTTATTTCGCTTAATCAACAAAAAGACTTGCACATATTTGTTAAATTCAATGACCTACCTAAAAAAATGTTTACTGAATTTAAATTTTGTGATGAAACATTCGAGGGATACAGATGGGCCATGGGTTGTGCATGCGTGATCTAAGCTTTCACCGTGGCTTTAAATAAAAATGACATACGGTGCTTGTTATAAAAAAGAACGATTATATAATATGAAATTGAATTTTTTCAACGCGCTAACCTGTTGGCGCTCATGAGGTGTTTTGTTTTGGCGATAGCATCCCAAGAATCTCTCCTACCCGCCGATCCCTTGACTGCTGACACCCTTATGTTCGAGCTGTGATCGATACCTCCTTGGTTGTCGAAGCCTGCAAAGATAAATCACTCGTTATCGTAACAATCAAAATAATATCATATAATCTTGGTTATTAAATCAGTGCATATCAACGGATAACCTTACAATAAAAATAATAAAACATTTTTAGTACTTTTTCCACATAAAATTTATTAGATCAGGACCGGTTTCGCTCATGATGAGCATTGTCAACTGATAAGAAAAACAATAAAACAGTGATATTTATACAAAAGTTAAGTGATAAAAACAAGGTATGACAAACAATTGGTATTACAACCTAGCAAAAGAATTGAAGTAAAATACAAGGAAAATAAACTATAAATAAAAAGTTGAAGACCACTTAGCAATGAAACTATTATGACAAAAATCAAAAACTCAATTTGGTTGACAAGACATTAAGATTTATTTATTATATACACTAATTGTTGGTTTTTACTTTGGTAATGATAATTCATACCTAATTGATTTTTGTCATAATAGTTTCATTGCTAAGTGGTCTTCAACTTTTTATTTATAGTTTATTTTCCTTGTATTTTACTTCAATTCTTTTGCTAGGTTGTAATACCAATTGTTTGTCATACCTTGTTTTTATCACTTAACTTTTGTATAAATATCACTGTTTTATTGTTTTTCTTATCAGTTGACAATGCTCATCATGAGCGAAACCGGTCCTGATCTAATAAATTTTATGTGGAAAAAGTACTAAAAATGTTTTATTATTTTTATTATAATGCCATTCCACCAAGTATTGACAGTGAACACCTTAAAAGGGATAACCTTACGCTGTCAATTTGTATTAATCAACAACTGACTTGTGCGCGCCAACCCGGAATAATGAAATACTTAGAGGGAACGTTCCCTCTAAGTATTTCATTATCAGACATCTTTGTGTGAGAAAATATTTGTTTTTTTTATAATCGATCTTGGCTCTAATATAATGAGTTAAAGTCGAGCGTGTAAACACGCCTATTCTTTATGGCCGGCCCTGAGGGCATGGAATCATAGAGCGCTTATGGCATAGATCGGGTTAAGCAAGGGCAATTTTTTATATATATTTTTTTTATCTATTTACGCTTCCAATGTGGAGCTTCTAGCATCCTAATGGAGGTATCTCAACAGATTTTTTCTACGAGAACTGTTTGTTACTCAGTTGGTCAACTTCTCTTTTTCATAGAGAGTCCTAGTCATATCCTTTTATCTTTTAGAACGTTATATAGTTAGTGTTAATAGGGCCCATACATCAAGGCACTATCTACGTAATTTTTCAGGAACTATGTTCCAGAGCATGTTCTTGAACACACGAGGGGTCACAGAAACGTCACCAGTTGAGGTTATGTTGTACAGTGCTGCGTCTGAACGAATGTTGTTTGATTATATTGGGTGCAAACAATGCGAGTAAATTTAATTATCAATGTTTATAAGCTTTCTACAATTAAAATACAATTATTTTTATCATCCACTATGACAGCTTATTATGGTCTATAGTTTATTTTGACGATCTGTCACATAAGCAGAATAGGCATTTCAAAGTCGAAAATACATCTCTCAAATGACGCCCGATGAGTTGATGTCAACGAGTGCTGCCTTCGTATATATTCTCGCAAGTAGGATTCGGTTTTTATGACTATTATTAGATGTATTCCATAATATGTCATAGGTTTGGTATGAAGTCATGACGAAATATACTTTGACAGCTCGTCTACAGCTGCGCGCGCATGCATGTGCACAGGTTCCTTGTTTGTGCTCGGTTTTATACGGTGAACATGGGAACCTATATCGGATCACGTGAGATGTTCCACGATACGACGTGAACACGTGAATTTTATGTTTCAAGACATTGTTCTGGAACCATTTGTTCCTTAACCACTTCCCCGGCGAATTATTTTTGCAAAAATGTTCCAAAAAAAAACTTATTTTTATTTTCTTTTAATTTGAAGCATATAAATATTATTTTTATTATTTTTTTTTAACCCTTTAAAGTCTATTTTTTTTTATTAAAGATTTTCCTCCTGAATTTTTATATAAAATATACGAATTCCACAAAGCTAATTCATATAAATTGAATATCGTGAAATTGTATGAAACACTTTTTTGCGTCAACGCCGAAAATCAAACAACGATTTTAAAATGTTTATATGGGCGCACTTCGGTTATCACCGAATTTGCGTCAGCGCCGAAATTAGAACACTATTTTTTTACACGTATTTGTGTGAACGCCAGGAAGTGGTTAATGTATGGCCGAAATAATATTTAATTATAATTCAAGAAGAAAAAACTCAAGAGGATTGACACAATTTTGTTTGACTATCATGGAGCTGATAATTGAAAATAACATCATTAAAAACACATTTTCGTAGATAAAATTGTTTGAACTTAAGCCCTCTAACTTTAAACTCCTTGATGAATTAATTTTTCTGGAATATTAGATGAATAATTATTCTCTTTGTAGATGACATTTAAACGGTGTTTGATATTGTGATTAGTGGCTGTTAGGAAATGTTATCAATACGATCACCCAACATTGGTTAAGCGATTCAGTAATACAATAAATTCGAAGAGTCTTACTTGGGCTTTCATTCCTAAAAGATCTATTGACGATTGGAGTTCTATCCACGAGGTCTTCCTGGCCACTGGTGTTGAATGAGCTGTGCATGCGGTAATTTGAAGACTTCTCCGTAACTCGTGATGTGGTCAAAGAAGGGCTATCTCTTCCGTAAAGATTCTGGCTATAGCCAGGACTTGAAGTTCTATGAAAAAAACGCAGGAAAAAAGTTTATAGTAATACGTAGTTATAAGTAGTAGTTCTGATGATAGCAGAAGTAGAAATATATATCTAACAATTAATTTCATTCTCATGATTGCTCCTGTTCATTATTCAGGAGATGACAATCCCAGAGGATGTGATATCAGCATTCTGCATTGCATGCCATGTGTCTATTCGACCAAGCTTGAAGAGCTTGGCAGCGAAACTGCCATGTCTTGAAATGAATTGGCTAGTCCAATAGTTGAGGCTAGATCCTTTTGTTACCTCATTTTAGAACAGAGCTAGTGGTTATCTAATCGCTCTTGCTGTGACCCCTATTTTTTTGGGATTTGAAGGGTTGGAGGCAATTTTTAGACAACACAAATAATTATGCCTTTGATCAGAAATCAATAAATTGATTGAAGAACGTGGAGCACTGCACAGCGGACCTGACATATTAGTATACTCTAATGTTATAAGTTTATTTGTTGCAAAAGAAAATCGCTTGATACATTATTATACTGATTACTGTTTTAACAGTTATTGCGATGGGAATTGAAGGAAGCCTTATATATATAAAGGAATGGTGGAAGACTTTAAAAAACTGTATCATAAAGATAACAAACATATTAAACAATGGGATATTTAGATTATGTAAGAGTCAAAAAGAAATAAAATAAAAACTCATATGTATCGCTTAATATTTGAGATGGTCATGAAGAAGCAGAGTTGCTTACTGGATGTTCGGGCGTTAACAGAAAAAGTGTCATGGCAATACCTATTTATTGGACTAGCTGTCCTTCCTACGGGGCTTGCTGTCCTACCAATCGGACTGGCTGTCCTGTAGATTGGACTAGCAGTTCTGTTTATGTCCGGACGAGGATCCAAATACTTTGTGGTGATCGGGCTGGAAGAGATATTCCTCGGGCTGTCCGATCTAAATTTGGTGCTGTTATTGATGTCTTGGGTCTTGGTCACTCTGGTGACGTATCCGGAGTCTGTCATGTCGTATGATGATGATTTTTGAACGTTGTAATCGTCTCCATACGAGGACTTGTAGGCGTTCGAGGTGTCGTATTTCGATTCGTAAGCAGATGATTTGTTTTTGCTGTAGTCGTTGTGAGTTAAGCTGGAACCGTTCAGAGGACTGCTTTCTCGATATCTGCCACCTGGTTGAGATAAAATAATATGTTTTATTATAAACCCTTTGAGTAATGCGTTATTTTTTTATTATTTTTCCTATTTTTGAACACAAAAATATTAATTATGTTTTTGGTTATCGGGCAATCTGGAAAGAATATAACTTCATGTAGTAAACATCTTTTCTGAATTTTAAAACACATGGTTAAAAGTGTAAATGAACAAACTCATTATTAATTTTAAGTAATTTTCTAGAAGTTATTACTTCCAATCCGGGCCGAGATCTTTACTGCATTCATGTAAGAAACTGAGAATTTACTCCAAATCCAAAACACCATTTTTTAATAGACTCTCTAATTCGACTTTGATTTCAACAAACTTTGTTAATGTTGTTAACTTATATAATACTGACAAATTAGAATGATTAATCACTTTGGTTTAAAGACCTAATGTAAGGTGTGTCACAAAAGAAATAAGACATCAATTGATAATTTGATTTATAAAAGTGTTGCTCTTCTGTCTTGTAATGACTAAATAGTTAATATAAACCTCACTTTCTGATTTGATTGGATCAATTTTCGGCAATTCAAAAGTGGTTTTATTGAAAGAATATAACAAACCTGGACTGCCGACTCTGACTGGACTCTCCCTGGTCTTTGTGGAGCTTTTGCTTTTGTGTGATCCGACTCGCATCATAAAGGGTGATCCCTTAACGTCATACCCATTGAAGTAAACATAGATCTAAAAAAGGAACAAAATATTATAATATAACATATCCTTTTCTCCAATGGTTGGTCTATTTATTAACCAACAAAAAAGTTGGTTAATAAAAACACAATATTCCTTTGTACTTTATTTCCACTTTTTTAAAAAGGTCAGAACCCGCGCACACCATAGCGGGAACATTGGTCAGGACCGGTTTTGCTCAAGGCGAGCATTGTCAACTGATCCAGTTTAAATAAAGTGGAAATAAAGTACAAAGGAATATTGTGTTTTTATTAATATAATGCCTTTCCACAAATTGACAGTAAACACTCTAAAAGAAAACAAGTTGGTTGATGACTATCCCACCACCACCACCCGTTATGTGTATGCAGTCGCACTAACCCTCAAACAGTAGTGGATTACCCCATTAGGCAGCGATTTCCAACCTGGGAGGCGTGGACTATCGCAAAGGGAGGCGCGAACAGTCCAAAATATTTATTTGCCCTATAAAACTTTTTTTTATTACTATATGAAATATAGGATGGGGAGGCGCCAAGATATTTTTTTCTTCAAAGGGAGGCGCAGTAACATAAAGGTTGGAAACCACTGCCATAAGCGCTGGAAGCATGTGCTTGGGATATCAAAAAAGCATCAGTTTTTTATATTTTAGTGTTATTCGAACAACAAGGCCTTCAAATTTTATTGTGTCTGGGGCCTTCGAAGTGCGTAATCCACCATCGCCAGCAAACCTGGAAGAGCTTGGCAGTGAAGTGACTATCCTGAATTGATATGTATATTTATCAAGAAATAATGATAATTCAATAAAACACATGAGAACGGCAATAGAAAGATAATATGCAATAGAACACTTCACTGTAATCATCCCGCTAAATCAGTCAAAAGTTAAAGAAATATTTCTTACTCTATGTTTTCCGTTGTCCTTTGGCATAAATGAAACTCTGTAGGTGTGCGCGTCAAGCTTCTCAACGGCGGACATGACACTTCTCTTGTCGTGTACGATGTCAACGTTCAATTCTCCTCTTACCCCTGCGCCGCAGCCACTCGTGTCAACCAAGAAGTAGTGAGCTTTGTGAGCGATGCCTCCTTCCAAGCCGGAAACGTTTACTCCGGCAGGATCAAACACGTCGCAAGTGAATGGGCCGCCCTGCAATTATGTTGGTGATAAGTAAATTTTTAATTGAAGGACTTAACCTTTCCCTCCCTGCAATATGTATTTACTACAATTCGACACAAATAATGTGAATATCGATATGAAATATAATAGACACGGTGCTCAGAATTTATGTATTCCATTGTAATATAATTACGAATTATATAAAAATTTTGTTATGCATAATTATTCATCTGGAGCGAAGGAAATAAATAAATTGTCGACATATCGGGGATAAACTCACCAACACAGAAATGATTGCCGGTGCACTTCGCTGTGTGCGTACTGTATGCACGTGTTTGACTGGTACGAAACGTCGCGGCCGGCACACGATTTAGTAGCATGTAAGCCAGATATTTGCGATGCTTTTTTCTCGTTTTCAGACAATTTTCGGCGCTAACATTGTTACATTTCTACTTGAAATATGATAAATAAAATCAATATTCATTAATACTCTAATTTTTTCGATTTTTAAATCACTTTTTCAAATGTTGTAGTACATACTTATCACCAGAGCGCGCGGGATTTTTAGCACCATAAGGAAAAGGTTAACATCACACCTAACCATTATCGCTAGTTGACTACAAGACTTAAAAGTCACATAAAAGTTGGAGTTAATGTGTCTCATATATGTGAGCAATACAGCATTAAAAAGCAAACGAAAGCTCAAATTCAAGTGCGAGTGGTATAACATGATTATTATGCGCAGAAGTGGTTCACTAACGGCAACACTCAAATTCAAAAATCTCAGCTCTACTATAATGTAACCTTTTACAATGTTTTAATTTGATTTTAAATCTGAAATCTTACTTGAATATTTTTCCCTTGATATGTGATGGCTATCTCCCATGTGCCAGGCTCATCTGGTTTGAAGATAGCGCTGCTGGTGTCATCTACATGCTGCAGGGGACAGTGTAAGGAGCGACCGGATGGACTATATGCCGTCACGAGTATATCTTCACGTTTTGGAGCACCTGTTATGATACATGTTAGCAATTATTTTTATGACCATGAATCACTATGATATTGGAGGATTTTTTTTGAAACAGTGTTCGCTGCATATATACTTCAAATGGAATTCATTAGAATCAAGATCAAAAAAAATATGAACAGAAGGATTGATTAAGGCTAGCTGTCAGCTTATCATTCTCTCTCTACACCATTTTCAGGATCGGATGGGAGGCAGGGAATTCAATTGAAAAATTAATGAAACTGTTCATACTGAGATTCGAACTCGTCAGGAATCGAAGCTAATATTGTTGGCCACTCAACTGCAAACCTGGCTAAGATGAAAAATTAGATAATACTAGCTGTAAGCCCGTTGCCCTCAACGGGGGGGGATTTTTGTTGCATTTTTAAATAGTCAGAAAATTTACTGGCGTGAAAAATAAATTGCAAACCTATTTATTGAATAAGCCAGAAAATCTAAACGTAACTTATTCTCTTACTGGATTTTTTTAGGAATACACCCAATTCTCTAAAAGAACTAAAACACACCGGGGTTGAAAAACAAAATCATCTTTCTGATGTCATCGAAAAGGCGAAATCGCGGACCGACATACCTACCTTCCTACACTCACTCACTCACGCAACATTATCAACTATTAATATATAGATAAACTAGGCTGTCTTGGTTTTAATGGCACTGTTTTGAGATATCTGTAAGTACGAAAGCATGACAATTGTTACCTGTAGCATTGACGAGAACTTCAACAAGACTGCCAAGAGCACACGGTGCCATTCCTGGAGGAGCAACGGTCACAAGTCGAGGTAATACTCGGAAAAAGAAGCGGTTATCCACCCTAAAATAATATAAAGGTGTGTAGTGTTATAAATATGTAAAAAATATATAGTGTTTATCAAGAAGGATTGATTTTCTGCACATATAAGTGTACTGCACTTTTTGTGCCTTACTCTTCCCTGTGTTATGATAAAATCCAGCATCATGGTGAAATCCCTCTCCTGGTTTCTCATTTATATGTCAAACGAGATCAGAGGAATGACACAACCAGCGGAATAACAAAGTTATCACCGAATCCATTGAAAGTAATAAAGACACAATAATAGTCAAGTTGTTACCTGATGTCATCAACGTCGAGTACGATCTCATGCATGCCCATCTTGTCAGGTATGAAGACTCCGTGACCTCTGTTTTGTAATTTGACGGGATGCATTTGTTCGGCTGGTGTTACTACGTATGCACGCACTTGCGAATAGTCCAATTCTTTCGATAGCAGATCCACTCTGAAGTTAACCTATAACGACAGTGATTAAGTTGAATTTATGTGATTTAAAACACAGTTTATAAACAGTTTCTGCAGTATCAGTCACTGGTTTTACGCCTCATGTTGTAGTGTCCGAAAAAAAAATTCAGGACACCTAAAAGCTCCAGTTTATTTTTTTTTGTGTTTTGCATACTTTTTCAGCATTTTCGTTCATCGTTACTGTGCAAAAAAGTTTATGTATTGTTAAAACACGCAGTTAAAAATGTGACAGCAGCCGATCGCAAATTTAAAAAGTGATAAATGTGATCAATTAAAGAAATTCAATAAATGAGGCTATTATTTGCAACCAGACCAAGATATCGTGCTGATCTTATAGTGACATCTTCTTACCGGTTCTCCGACTCTTCCAGAGGTAGATTCTAGGTTGACCTGGATCATGTCACTCATCGGTGGGCGAGGTTTGATCCACTGGAAATGAGCTGCGTATGCCATCACCGCCAAATGTTCCACTTCTCGGTGGGACATGTCTTTAGCTGACAAGACCGGTTGGACACCTGTAAGTTATGAAATCAAAGTTGTTAACTATTGTATTTCATAAATTGATTAACCTTCACAGTCTCAGAGTACCAATCTATTTATTTTAATGCTGGTATCAAATTTTAAACTAAAAAGATCGATAATTAACATCAAATATACAAAAGTCAATTGATTATAACAAAACATACCCAATCTTTTCCCCGCATCAATTGCCTGTTGAAGATTGTGCTCCCAGTAGGCAGGATCTGATTTTAGTTTTTCAGGAGCAGGAGCTGATCCTCCGAGACCTCTGATAACTTCGCAAGCTGCTTTACCATCATTCCAGTCCGTCTGAAATACAATAAATCAATGATTATCTTGCACTTCATAAATGTAAAAGTGAAATATAAATGTATAAGTTTTTTAAAAGAGTCAGAAAATATGCTCTGCAGCAGCATCTGGACCCTATCTATCCTCTGAAAAATCGACAGCTTCAGGCACCTGACTGTGCATATTACACCTAACGGATATCCTAGTACAGAGCTTGCTATTCGGCCAGGGATCGCCAAAGCAACCTTCAGTTCAATACTTTTAAAGTCTAGAATTCACAATTGTTTTTCATCAGAACTAAGTGTTGCATATGTAATGCATGATGTCTGACAGGGCTGCTTTATTCCTGCAGGTCACGGCACCTCATGAAATTGTAGTGATTTGATTTCATGGTTTGGCATGTGTTGCAAATGTCTCAGGCAAGCCTGAGTCCTGCCTATATCTCATCTTCAAATATAATGGATTACGACGCTCTAGATTGGCAGAGCTACTGCATTTTGGGATGATATATAACCATGTCCACTCCTAATGTGTAGCAAATGAACTCGTAATGGAGTTTATCTTAGAAGAAGAAAGATAGATAACGCACAAGACTAAATGGAAGAAGAAGACAACCAGTTACAGAAATCTTTGTTGTCACTTACTGTGAAATTATTCACCGAACGTTCAAGTCTAGAGTTGACCCATCGTAGAGTGGCATGGAATCCTGGCGAATCCGGCTTCATGAAGTAAGAGAGGTATGTCATTCCCGAAAGCTCGTCTAACCAGGGTGATGCTAGGTATTCCGGTTCCAGCACACGAGGAATGTCGAACTCTCTTTGGGCGAGGTTCATGGCGCGGGAGCAATTCTCTATGGAGTCGTTCGGGTCTGGAAAATAAATTTTTGGAGTTATTGTAAGAATTTGAAGATTACATATTATTATTATAATATATAAATATATATGGGAGTTTATGGTTAAGTGCAACCCTTGCTTAGAAGGGTAGGTGTAATAAAATTTAAATTTAATTTTGAAAAATTATATAATATGGATTTAAAAGGTGGGGTATATATTCAAAACAATGTCAAAAAGTGTAAATAATTCTTCAATGCAGAAAAACCACATATCACTCATGATAAAACCAGGGATGTATTGTGTGAAATTATTATATTGATAGGCACTCACTCAAAGATCTCCAGTGCGCGAATAGTCCCGGTCTGCAATAATCGAGGAGGGCACTGAGGAGTACTCCACTGTTCCAGTCCGTCGTCAAATTGGAGACTCTGCATTCTGGTAATACTGCTTGGAGCCATGCAAGCATTAGTTTCCTGAAAAATTACCAGTTCAAATGATATTTATGATGGTGTCATTACATTTGTGGATTTTTTGATAGCTTTTATAGATTACCACATTATTTTAATTCTTTTTTATTCACTGGGTCTGAACCTTGGAAAATTTATAATGTTACTTTCTTCCACTAAGATTGCTAACTGAAACGAAGGCAACTGAGTTCAAATGGCTGCAGAGAGGTATTTAGAATATGAAGTTATTTAAAACGTTTTTTACACGATCACCACAGTTTACATACAGTTTTAAAATGAGTCACCGTTGTTGGCAAACCGTAGAGCTTCCGTCCAAATCAATTTCTTCCATTGAAATACTTTAAATAATGGGCAATTTTATTTGTAATATTAAAACTGATATATATTATAATGATATAATTTAAGATTTCGACTGAAGGTGCTTGGTGGAATTTCAATATTAAATTTGAATCGTTTAAACTATGTACATTCTCACAGATTTTGTCACTAACGACCCGGGTTTCGCCTTTCGGCATCTTCAGGCGTTCAAGTGCACGGATGAACTTGAACTGACGCTTAGTAAATGAATGTTTCGTGTTTATATAAGAAATAAATGTATCATTGAGTTTAATCCAGTTTGCCCTGTCTTTCTATTTCTATTCTCTTCCAAAAGAAGAGGATGAGCAAATAAATAACAAGCATTTCTCGTAAAGAAATTTATGTTGAAGTGAACTTAATTAGAAATCATGTTCTTTTAATATAGATCTACTCTCCAATGATGATTATAAGTATTAGACCCAGAACACTTTACCTGACCTTTATGTTGCACTAACGTAGCTGATGATGTTAAATTTATTCACATTATCAATTTAATATTTTTTCCTTATGTATAAAATGTTTTTCTAGAACTAAAGAAAATTGTATGGTATTGAGTTATTATTTTAATTAAATACAATCTACAAAATGATTAACTAATTTAATAGCCGGAAAATTACAATACATTTACTTATTATATATTTTATATTTACATAAATTTATCTTTAAAAATCCTATTATCAGGTAAATGAATTGCTGTTGACTCAATTTCCTCAATAAAAAACGTCAGAACAGCTGAAGCATCCATTTTGTGCAGATGACAATCACAAAATGGATGTTGCATAACAAAATGGAGCCGTTTTTCAAAAAGAGAGCTCACCTTGGCGGGAATTTGCTTCTTCCAATTTGGTATCTGACAATCAGCGACCATATCAGGCCCAGAATCAGCTTCAGGTTGCCGTTGACAATATCTACGTTTCCTGCAACGAAAAGAGACAAAATCGGCTTAGCACTAGATCAAGTAAATATTATCAGCCTCGAAATAAAAGCCTTCCGCTAGTAATCAGAATGGTCTGGGTTTTTGCCTCCATGCCCCCTGCTAGATCAATAACAAATTGTGTTTTTTTTCAATCTAATCGTTGGTTTACTACAAGAAGTCATTAATTAATAATGTGGTCAAAACTAAGTTACACTAAGTGTTTTTTCTCTTATTTTTCATCATAACATCAACCAAAATTGTCAAATGACAGTACATTTAAAGTTGTTGTATTTTATGCGCATGCCGAAATAAAAGACATCATTTAAAATCTTATGATATTCTTACGAAATACATTTTAATGATTTCTTGCATCAAACCAACGTAATATTTGATATCTTAAAAATCGATGTTTGTGATGTCATTTCTCCTCGAGATCTTAAGTGACTTAAAAACTTCTTACTGAGTTTATTTCGGGAGATTTATTATTTTTTTAAATACTTGGCGCATTGACAATGTAATGCAGAATATTTATTTACAATGGAAACAATGGGTTGAGCATCGAAGCACGCAGTGCCAGCGCGAGATTATTATGTGCCCTTGACAACATTTACCATAAAATCAAGTAGGATTTCTGGATTAAGAATTTTTTGATCGGCGATTTTGAAATCCTGAAAATAACCGGATTTCTTAAAATTAAAAAATGTTTAGTAAGAAAGACTTTTTCAGGAAAAAATTACTCGCTCCCCGATTTCAAAAACTCAAGAATTTACGGAACTTCCAAGTGCATGGTGAATTGGCGTCAGCTGTAATGTCATGTACTGTACTTTTGATTTTAAACAATAAACAATAAAATGAAAAAAAGCACTACTTTTTGTGATGGCAAAGGTTTTTAAAGTTTTTGAGCTACTGCTTGAATCCTCACTGCATCAATATTTAATACATATTATTAATGTTTAAAAAAATATATTTTACTACTCCATTTATGCGCCCTCTTATGGCTATCGCACTAGGCGGTTGCCTATTTCGCCTGTATGGTGGCGCCGGCTCTGGAAGCACGCACGAAATGTTGAATAAAATAAATTATGCCATTTTGGTCGTATTTTTATTTCCATATGAGTTTTTCATCTATAATATATTTTTTTTGATGGTATAATAAATATTACAAGTATTTGGGGAAACGAAAATTCATCGTTTAATAAATCAATCCTCCACGTGTTGCACATCTGAATAATTGCGCAAAACTTGCGTATTAAAAGAATTTTATTTAATAATTGATAAATTAAATTAATTATATTTTTTTTGTGTCATTGTACCCCACGTATTTTATAATTTGATTGATTGATTTTAACTAACTAATATGAAAATAATAATTAGTTAAGCGATAATTAAAAAAAGAACTTGCTTAATATCCCATGAAAAATGACACGCGTACCGAAATTTGACAATCATTAATATACAAACAAATCTCGAGAACAGATGCTTGCGTCAGAAAATAGGGGTGATGTGGTTTGATTTTGTGAGGAATTCGGAGATAAGGCAACGTACAAGTCACGTCGGTGGTTATGGAGAGACGTTGGAACTGGCTAGGTCACGTGCTGCGGATGCCTCCGGAAAGCCTCAATCTTGCCTGCCTCTTCTTTCGACCGGTGGGATTCCGGCGTCACGGCGGTCCGTCGGGTACTATTCATAGGATGTACTCAGCGGAACTGAGGGATGCTGGATTGTCATGGGAGGAAGTAAAGCAATTGGCGGGTGATAGGGAAACATGGAGGTGCCGACATCAACACGTTTTCGTTCACTAAGCGATAAATCTATTGAAACAAAATCAGTATAGGAAAATGAACCAGTGAAATGCGCCACGGAAGTCAACGACGTTGACCACTTCACCACGCACCCAACAGTAAAGTATTTAATATAATAATTTTGCTATCTAGAATTTCTTAAAAGAAAGATAATGCTTACTTACCAGAAAAAAAAATGTTTAGTTTGAAAAAAACTTTTTTACTTCATGGCACATTGGTGAATGGGATTTTTTTCGCGGCACACCATATAGAGGTGTTTTAAAAAAGAAACGTTCATTAAAAAGAATGTGGAAAATGTGTCTCGTCGACCACCAGTTACGAACGTGAAACATATTTATTCGAATATCTACATAGATCAGGGGTAACTTTTTCATTTATAAAAGCCAAATTCATTTATATGATTCAACATAAAAGGCCGCAGCAAAGAAAACTTTGACACCCCCCCCCCCCGTTTTTTCGACTGTCGAGCATATAATGGGTTGATTACGCTCTTTTTCCAAGCGCTTGCGTATAATTTTTTGATCAGTGTGAATATTTTAATCAAGTCAAAAGGCCACTGGTGCCCCTCCACTGATCTAAATGTTGAATTTATTTAAAATTGAAGAAAATTTAAATTAATAGGGAATATTTAAAATTCTTCTTCTTCCGCGGCCCACCTGAGACTACTTGCGGCACACTGCTCTAGATCAGTGCTTCTCAATCTTTTTGGGAGCGTGGAAACTTTTTAGTGTCTTTATTTTTCTGTGGTCCCCGTATTATTGTTTTGTCTTCCCATGAAAATTATAACTTCAAAAACCCAACTTTTTTATAGCTCTTTCGAGATTTTCGAATCTAGAATGCCAGTAATTTATTTTATTAACGGATTTACAAAAAATAGTCCGCGACGTCCGCCATTATGCTCTCCCCTGTATCGTTTTATCAATACCCGTGTCACTCCGAAACACCGCTGAGAAACCCTGCTCTAGATGAATAAAATTGTTTCCATAAAAAAGTCGAGCTATCGTATCAACTATACCTGCTTCAGCATATCATAAAATTATAATAAAAAACATATTTAAAAAAAAAAAAGATGTAACTGTAAGTGCTGTCTCATGGAACGGACCGTGAAGGTTCCTCAAAGCGTAAAAAGACATGCGAGCTTCATATTATTGTGACTGCAGTCACTCAAACAAAACACAACTATGCCCAACATGCATTGCTGCTACACGATATGCTGATATGCAATAATACCAAGACATACTGATAAATTTGAAATCACCGGGAGAAACGGAAAAGAAATGCAAAATGTTTTAGTTCAGTCATCTCAGAGTAGGAAGACAGAGGACCAAATATAATGAAGGAAGCTGATTCACTCTGGAATGTAGTGCCATAAAAAAGAAGAAATGACCATGTTCCACGAATCGATTAGCTAACTAATGGTTGCTTTTTTCCATGGATTCGGTGGTAAATTTGTGAAGATCGTTTTTATTATAACACTAAATTTGACGACCAAGTTATCAAAGTTTACCAACCGGCCAAGCTCTTTCAGTTTGGTCAGTTAGTAAATAGTCCAAAATGTAAAATACGGCAATATGATTCAGGATGCTGATCACATCCTTTGGGAAAGTTCAGACATGAACAAAGAATGGGGAAAATTGCTAAAGAAGACCAGTTGAAACTGTCGGTCAGACTTGGTTACATCTAGGGAAAATTAAAAGAGATTTAAGGAGTTCACCGTGCCATATGGAAAGATCATGGAACTCAATTCATAGAAGCTTTTTATTTTAAAATAATTATTTCATTTAACATTCTTAGCACTGCAGTAGACGCAACCAAGTCTTGAGGAATTTATCCTCAGCACACAGGTTGTGTAACACATCGTGACACATGCTTTACCTCGTTACGAATCATCTTCAGACAAACTTACGATAGTTTGTCTCAAGATGCTTCATAAAGAGCCAGAACACGTGTCACAATTTGTTACACAGCCTGTGGAATAGTTAAGTTATCAAATTTAATTGTATATCATTAAATAGTCACCTTCTTCTTTTATCATATATCCTTCAAGTTCAGAGACGTTTCGTGGGCATAGGCAGATAGGCAGCTGCCTAGGGGTGGCAAGTCTTAGGGAGCGGCAAATAATCACAGAATATATATTTTTGAATGACGAAATTCAGAAAAACACACTTTCAATGACAATAATATAAAGACCGGTGGTCATACAGTACTAAAATATTTTTTTGGTATGTCATTTATAGATGGCGGCATTTAAAGTAAGGGTATGGTTTAAAAAAAATGCAAAAACATACACTGTAAATTATCGTCACTGTGTAAATACTACACAATTGTTCATCGTCACTGATATACAAGTCGTTGTCCGACAAGAGAATACATACTGTTCAAAATGTTAATGCTATTTTCAGTGGCGGATTAAGCACTTTGGAAGCCCCAGGCGCAGTAAATTTTGGAGGCCCTGCTTTTCGAATAACGTAAAAGTGCTGCAAACCTCTCCATAGAATAATAATGAATATTGAAAACTGAAATTAAAATTTAAGGTTTTATATAATAAATGCTATCTTTGAGGCCCCCAAGATTTGGAGGCCCCAAAGCGCGCGCCTCTTGCGCTTATGGGATAATCCGCCTCTGGCTATTTTTATAACCGGCGAATTGCTGAGGAGAGATTACCAATCACAATGCGCTCAAAAAGATTAAATTATGCTGAATTTGAAATAGAGGATGTCTAATATTGCACACTGCTCGATTAAGTTGTTGTTTATTAAGCTTCGTATCAAGTAAATTGGATATTTTTATTAATATACGCAGACAGTTTTTATTATTTATTAACATAAATTAAGTCAACAAGTATTGTGTGAATGGTAGATTCAGCCAGCGTAAAATTCTGTAAAGCCGGATGAAATTATATTTTTATATATTGTGTACGTAAAATCAATCTGCAAAGACAGAAATACCATATAATGTATTTGCATTAAAGCCATCGATAAATGCCTGACTTTCCCCCTGTCAAACTTAAAAAGCATCTCTATGAATCCATCCTTCCGTCAAACGTATTGTGGTTTATGGCTGTCGTCTTTGGCAACACACTGATTGGACAGTACTTTGTTTTTTTCTTGTGTGATATTTTTAAGAGTATTCTAAAACAGTTCTCCGCAACCGGTGTGCCGTGAGCCGGATAAAGGTGTGCCGCGGTCAAATACATAATGAAAAAATATTTTGATTAAGAACTTCGGGTTGCGCTGTCAAATATCGAGCCGAATATAAAACCTTTGTGTTCATTGAAACAAGCGCAGGGCAGGTATCACATTAATTAGTTATTATTAAGATTGCATAAAAGTAAATATATTATATATGGTTTTATGTAAAAAATTCAAATAAAAAACGAAAATTTGTGTATAAGTTTAATACCTATATATTTTTGCTTTTGGTGTGCCGCGGAATTCTAGGAAGAATTTAGGTGTGTCGGAGGTGAGAAAAAGTTGCGGAGCACTGTTCTAAAACACAAAACGACGAATACACCATTACCTTATTAAATAGTCCCAGAAATTGACTAATAACTTCACTAGTGTGTTCATAAATGTCTTAATATTTTCAGTGCTCATTCTTCAGTTTTTATTCTGTATTAATCCTGTAGAAAGATGCACTGAACAATTATCTAGTGCAGGGTTTCCCAAACTTATCATGCAATGGAACACTTCGCAAATCTGGAAATCTTATCGGAACACAGTTTTTTTAGGTTGAACAATTCGTAATTGTTAAAATATTAAAAATATTTATATGTTATTAAATCACTTATTATTTATTAAATATTTATCTTTAAAATATGTTCCATAAAAATATGAGTA
Organism: Himalopsyche tibetana; assembly: GCA_030503985.1. Classification (NCBI taxonomy): domain Eukaryota; kingdom Metazoa; phylum Arthropoda; class Insecta; order Trichoptera; family Rhyacophilidae; genus Himalopsyche; species Himalopsyche tibetana. The sequence continues at coordinate 132,355 of JAPJYX010000052.1, read as the reverse complement.
AACGAAACTTTGAATGATTTAAAATCTCCGCCTGTATCTAAATATTTGGCGTTTTAAACATCAATAAAGATTTACTATCAGTCGATTTTTAGTATAAAATAGAATATATTTAAACGTGTTATTTCCATTCAAAATTTTCGCGGAACACCTAATTATGTCCCACGGAACACCAGTGTTCCACGGAACATAGTTTGGGAAGCTCTGACTAGTGAATCAAATTTTTGCGAGTGAGCAAACAATAACATATAATATTATGTAAAAACGTATTTGATCTGTCAATGACGAAGTAATTTGAAAAAAAAATATATATTATTTGCTTTTATCTTCATAATAAACCAAAGGTCGACGGTTAGAGGACATTGACAATACTGAAAATTACTTATTCAAAATGGAGGAAGAAGGCGGTGTTTTTGAATATGTTTGCACAAAAATCTGTGGGATGAAAATATGAATTTTTACTGCATCATTAGTGATATGAGAATTCAATTTTTGTACATTTAACATTTTTCAATTTTTCAATCACCTAACGTTTTAATGTATAAGCATAAATAATGTGCAGTTATCTTTAACATGATTCATTTATTTCAGGTGCAGGTCGCTGATAGTTGTCGAGTTTCAAAGGTAAAGTTTTCCGGTTCGACTTTTATTGGAAGATACACTTAACAGAGCACAGTGAAAGACCTGCACAACGATTAGCATGTGCCTGTGAACGGCTGTGCTCACAAAAAGGTAGCTTACTTGGACATTTCGCACCCTATGACAGGGATGGCGAACCTTGGGCACGCGCCAATTATTCTCCAACTATTCATTAAATAAATATCTGCCTGTCTTCGAAAAAAAATCAATTCAGGACAATTTCAAGACTAGTAAATTATTTAAATTTGGTAAATTTGACATTAAAAAATAAAACACTTGTTGAGCTCACGATGAGCGAAACCGGTCCTGATCAATAATAGATTAATTAGTGCAAAAAGTGTTTTATTTTTTAAGGTAATACAATGTTTTTCACCGAAAACTGACTGAATTACTTTTTTGAAAAAAAAAACCACATCCGTTTAAAACGTGAAGCATATGGCCAGGGCCGGCTCGTGGCGTGTGAAAAGTGTGCGGCACACACAGGCGCATAGGCGCCGCAGTAAGATTTTAGTACTGCTACCCATTTAGTTCTAGTTTATTGAGGCGCAGGCGCAGAAATCTTTGACCCAGCCCTGCGTATGGCCTCTTTATGGAGGTGTTTCAACTAAAGATTTTCCTACCATAACTGTTTGTCACCCAGTTTCTCAACCTCTCTTCAGTAAATATAGAACAATTTGGCTAGGACAGGACTAGTATCGGTATCGCTATTCGATGCCCTTGCCCCATGCCTTCGGACAGAAACCGAAAGAAATTCTTTAATGTTTGGTAAATAGGTTTTCTTTTTTTGCTCGGCACGTTGAAACGTTGGTGAAGTTCGTCACCACTGTCCTGTGACATCGTAGGCAGCAATACCGGACGGCTTGTACGTCATTAACTGTATTAAAATATATTTTTAGATAAAATGAAGAAATCTCTTCGACGAGTTTGTTGCAACTAGGGTAATCGCAATGCCGGTATTACCGAAACCGGGATCTCGGTATTGAGGATGTTTTGTTCAATACCGGAACACCGGTTTTTAAAATACCGGGTTTTCGTTAGTGAAAATCAACCAAAACCGAATTACTAAAGTATGTCTAAATCACCCGTTTATGATAAATGTATATTTTTTAATGACTGTATTTTTTATGAAATATCGATACACCGATTTTGATTTGCTTGTCCGGTATTGATATCCCAATTCGTCGTATTTTTTAAAAACTTTTTTTGCTATAAATACCCGGTATTGATAAATTTGTCTGGTATTTCAAAACCTAGTTTCAACTTGAAAGAAATACAGCTAGGTGTACCGCCTAACAAAGGTGATGTTTCAATCGGGCAAAATGCAATAATTTATTCTATTCAAAACTCCCCATCATGAGAAAAACACTTTCAACGGAAACAAACGAACAATGTTAAGTATTTTTTGCTGTTGCTTTCATTATCAATTTTCTTAGTAACAGTTACGCACGTCAACGAACCAACTATTCACGATTATACATGATAAATGCAATAATCGACAATAATTATCCACACGCATGCATTTCCCGTTAAATAATCATTTCTTGTTGTCTATGTTTATGCGGAATCAGTTTCAAGTTCACAATGAATAAGTTGTTAGTTATAATTGGAAGAAAAAAACGCAGAAGCACAAAGACGCCAGAAGTTAAAAATCAACGTATTATATAATTTAAGATTTCGACTGAAGGTGCTTGGTGGAATTTCAATATTAAATTTGAATCGTTAAAATTATACACATTGACACAAGTTTTCAACACAAGTTCAAGTGCACGGATGATCCTGAACTGACGTTTAGTAAATAAATGTATAACTAAGTTTAAAGCTATTAATGGCAAAATGGATAAACTTTACTAATGAATTGATTTTAATGACGTTCAATTAGGTTGAGGGAATATTCAATTAAAAAATAGTTTTAGTAGGTTTTTTTTTTTTAAATAAATGTGATTATGTACATATTATAGATTGAAAAGTATTTACGTATGAGGACAAGAATATTTATTTAAGTTTGTATTGAAATTAAAGAACCAAAGACAATATAAAGACGTGTAATATATTCTGGAAAAAAGTCGTTGACTGTGCTATTGGGTACAGTGTAAACTCACTTTATTATGGATTATCACTGATCTTTTGGGTTCTGCATTTACTCAACCGACTTATCGTAGGGCGTGGGTGTCACTCCCATCCTTCCAAACCTTAAATAACATGGAATAGCGACAGGAACTGGTCTACCGCTAGTCCTGTCCATTAGTTATCGCAGAAAAAACTTCTGTTAAAATATATTTATTACGAGGTGATATACTTCTCATTGGAGGCGGACAAAGATAAATAATATACAAAAAAATGTATACACATTCAATAATCTAAAACAATGTATGTACATTTTATAATATGTTCGCTGTGCAATGTGCAATAGGGGCCGACGAAGCCCCACTTTATGATAAGCAGTGGTGGACGGACAAAATATGCCAGGTTGCCCGGTGGCAAGTGGAACCTGCTATATGTTAGCAAATAATACAAGGTATAATGAACGAGTGTAAGGAGGGGCTCCGGAGTCGGAGTTGTAGTATTTTTGATAACGTCGTTAAAAAATAGGCAGCTGTGACTCCATTAATGAAAATACAAAAAGTAAATACATGAACGGTGATATTACGAAAGAGATTAATTTGTCTCATTCTATAGTTACTTTAATAATTTTAAGTTAAACTTGTATTGTATTGTTGTGGCCAGTTATTCCGTTATCAGATGTTGACATATAATAAAATAAAAATACGAATTCATTGTTTATTCCCCGCCAAAGCAGAAACGAGTATAAGCTATACAAAGTAGATTTATTCGAAAGAAGTGGGTGAAGGCCCTTAGCGGCCGCGACAATCAGGGCTAAACAAGCTATGGATGGTGGGCGGAATAAGGTTTTACAACCACACTGTAAAATTCCAACATTGCTTTGCGTTTTGATTTTGATTTCAAAGTAGAAAGATGCGATGGTAACGGTTCCTTGACCAAACTCTACACGAAGGAGCAGAAGAGCCAATATTTATTAATAAAATTGAAACTTATTCAATAAAATTATTAAGAAAGGCAAAAGACGTAATAAAAGTCATGGATGTGTTATATCTAGATCACGTCACTCAGAACAGTAGGAGAAACAATTCACTAACCATAAGTTCTACCATTTACCTATCCTTCTATTTCTAAGCAGTTATTGTAATATAACGACTGTAGTTATCCCGATGATACAATTTATTTATTTAATTAACATTGCATAAGATTGACAATTTGTAAATTTAAGACTTTTACTTAAATTTTAAAAAAATTGGCAAAGAAATCAACCGAGTAAGTTCCGACCAACTCTACTTTAATACATAAAACATAGCATTCGTCGGAACTCACCCACGTCCACGTGGAATATGTCGACATCCGAAGCAATATCGTAAAATAATGATAAAGCTCTCCCAAATGGCATTCAGATTGGAAGGCTGGTTCTACACCTCGGGGAGAACAAACAATTCACGATTTCTCAAAAAATAATAAAGAACATTTCGCTTCACATTCTCATGAATGGTGGGATTCTAGTATTATAGTAACTTGTCTCTAAGAAGATCAATGATTTTACATTAATTTCTAGTTTTAGCATGTATTCGGATATTTTACGATTTTAGCAAAAAAGTAGCGTACATTGTAAATTTTAGCATATATCACAAAACGATAAAAATACGGGTCTCTACGAATAGTGCTGTCCAAATGTGTTATCTCATTTTCTTCAATATCGCTCGTAAAAACATTCAAATTAATAAAGTTTTGTTGTTTATTATTTAAACATTTTCAATCAACAATTGCATTACTACGTGGGTGGCGATACATGGTTTGAAACACCTGTCAATATGAAGTATATCGTACACAAATTGCACAAAAACACGTAGCCGGCGAGTAGATAAGTTATGTATACATTATTGATGTGACAGGTGTTTGGAAACGACGTCAGAAAAAACATTCATTATTATTTTGGTAAAAATTCTGAATCTTTATGACACTATTGGATATTTTAATAAAAAAAAACTAGCGAGTACCCGGCATGCGTTGCAATGCCACTCAATGAAAGAAAGCGATTTTGGATTCACAATTATTGCATATAATTGCATATGAGAGATAAAAAAATACTCACTGCTTCCCCAGAATACCAAGAATTGCTTTGATATAAAGCGAGCCCCATTGTTATAACGTATTGGCATTCCACCGCTGGCTCTACTAATGCAGAAACCTTTGCGGGTGTCCGCACAACGACTCACCATAGTTTTATTGCAATCGGATGAACGGTATAGACACGCATACGGGACAAACAATTTTGATGGCAGTGAGTATTATTGAAAAAAATCAACATTTTTTTTAACAAATACTCACTTAAGTAATTGATAAAATCAAGCTTGCCATTACCGGCGACCTTCGTCGAATTTTTAGTAATATTTTAATTAGTAACAGAAAAATTATTCTTGGGAATCATATCGACTGTGGAAAGAAAAAAGGACGTAACCCACACATATGAAATTTTACAGGAGGCGCAATAAACGTGTTTTGATGATTTTGGGCCATATGCAAATTATGAATTATACACAACCTTGAAGTGCACGGAGACTTCTTAACTGGTGTTTAATTGACATGATCTAATATTAATTAAAGAAATTGTTTAGGAAAAACCTTTATTTCAGACTTTTTTCTTGGCTTAAATTTATTACAATGTCATCTTTTTCAAACTTAAAAGCTCAATTTAGATATTTATTTGGCATCCTTTTGATAGAACGTGTATCAAGATTCAAACATTTTGATTATCGAAAAAAAGCTGTATTGGTTACGTCCTTTTTCCTTTTCACAGTCGATACGTACGGAGATGATTTTACAGATTGCAGACTATTATGGTGTTATTTCACTACTACCCGATGTTGAAAGTTGAAAGCATTGCCGTGGATAGTACTAATATTAATATGTAAATTAGTCGATGAACACTTACTCTTGAGAATCATGAATGATTTTACAGATTGCAAATTTTATAGTGTTATTTTGGAGAAGTGTGCCATCATCCATGTGCATGTACTCACTTCTTGACAAGCTTTTTAGTGACAATTTTTTTTCTAATCCTTTTCCGTTCTCAATGTGGAGCATATGGTTTCTTAATGGAGGTATCTCAACATTATTTTTTTTACGAGGACTGATTGTTAGTCAACTTTTTTAAAAACCATATATCAAGCATTACATACACCCTTGGTTCTGGTCGCAGAGTAAGTCTATGGGCTTGTTATTGTTTTGTATTTCCAGAAAAAAAAAATATTGATTTGAAACATTAAAAATTTCGAGAAAAAAGTGCCGGAACGCTGTTCCATCCTCTGTTGCGTGGGGAAAAAGCCCTGGCGTATAGTTATTAGTCATAAGCGAATTTACAGATTGCAGTTGGAAGTTGAAAATAATATCGTGAACATCAGCTTACTTTAACAGTTGGGCTCATTAAAAGTGAAGTGAGCCAAATGGTATTTTAGAAAAAATAAGTTCGATGCGTTATAATATTCGACACGTCTTAAAGTATCGTAAAAGTGAAGAAACCTCAATAATACACATTGTAATAGTGTTGTCTTCGTAAAATAAAAATATGAATATTTTATAGCGTTGCATCTTTTGTTGGATAAATTGAATATAAATAATTTAAAATTATTGTTTTTTATAGACAAAAAAATGCGGAAGGCACACTCAAGTAAGATTCGGTAGTTAAAAAAGCTAATACTCAGTCATTCGAATCGTCTTCTTCAAGGTCTTACCTTGTACAATATTGTTTAAAAAATTCAATAATATAATGATGTACATATTTTTTTCATCTTGCATTTCGGCTAAATTTTGTTAAATGAATAATAACTATAATAAAACTTGTATTTCATAGAATAAAATACTTTTTGATTGAAAATATTATTAATGTTTGTTTCAAAACAAAAGCAAAAAAAAAGAATCATGCGATGGGTTCACTGTTTAAAAAACCAAGAGCTTTTGAGGGTCACCTGTTAAAAAAGATTTGAAGAAGTTATGGTGACAGATTAACAACAATTTTTGTGCATATTATTTTTAATTAAAAATGTGATAAGCTTCGGGACTCGAGTCGGCAGTGAATATATTTACGATTGTTTACTAATTTTGTTGATCGCCGTAGCTTAGTGGTAGCATTGTATCGAATAATTATTGTTCTTGTACGGTAAAAAAAAACGAGGAAACATATATTTAATTAAGCTAAGTCCATTACATAGTATACATCGACTGTGGAAAGGAAAAAGGAGGTAACCCTCAATTTTCCAAAACAGCTTTTTTTCGATAATCACAATGTATACAACTTGAAACACATTCTGTCAAAAGAATGGAAGCTGAAAATGCCGAATAATTATCTAAATTTAGCTTTTAAGTTTGAAAAAGATGACCTTGTAAAAAAATAAAACCAAGAAAAAACACCGAAATAAATGGGTTTCCGAGACAATTTCTTTAATTAATATTAGGTTATGTCAATTAAACATTACTTTAGAAGTATCCGTGCACTTCAAGGTTGTGTATAATTCATAATTTGCATATGTCACAAAATTATCAAAACACGTTTTTAGCGCCTCCTGTAAAATTTGATATGTGTGAGTTACGTTCTTTTTCCTTTCCACAGCCGATATGCTCCCAAACTTTTTCGGGTGGCGACCCGTTTTTATAAAAGCCATGTGACCCGCGACTTCGATGCAATTGAATCAGGTAATTTTAGTTGATTATTAACAAATCAAGTAATTCTAGACCAGACATATCTGATCATTGCAGTACAGTTGTTAGCATTAGACCAAAGAATCCAGCGATTAAACCAGTTTTTCTCAAAGTCAAGTTCACAGACTAAATGAAATGACTTGATGAAAAAATGTGTCGGTAAATAGTGGAGTGATTAAATTTAAATGCTTTAAATGAGATTTAAAAAAAACTCGACGATGGAGTCGAGTTTCGCAGTTCATCGAGCCCGTTGCCTATTACGTATAGTGAACTACAAATAAACACTCATTTTTGCGTGTAGTCAATTAAGTTGATTCTATGATCAGGTAGGGGGTTATTCGACTTCAATTAATTCATCGAAAATAATACAATTTTGTTGAAATCATTTACTTATGTGCGAGAACTGCTTGAACTCAGCGGTGGGCTTCCGACACGTTAGCAAGAGGCTCGCTTAATCTCAAAGGAATTCTCGGTGTTTTGGGGAAGGAGTAAACTTTTTTATCACACAGAAAACGTATGTTGGGATAACATCCATTGGGAGTTCATATTCTCCACATCGGAATCGCTTAAAACAAACCAGATAGACGTCAATGTGTATTATATTGCTAGAATATGAAATGATAATGAAACCAAATTATCTTGATTATTTTGCATTCATTAAAATTGTATAAATTATACAAGATTTTTACTAATTGTCATTTCGAGTACACTTGAATGCAAGAATTTGCCAAAAAAACAAAACCCGGCTCGTAATTGACAAAACTGAGCTTATGAAAGTGTAGAAAATTTTAGCCCATCAGAGGTGAAATGAGCCAAGTGGTATTTAAGTATCCTACACGTCTTGAAGTATCGAATAGATTGCACTATTGTTATTGTTAAAATAAAAATATGCAATGCACCGAAACACCGAGTAAAAATGTTTACAATTTGCCCTCTTTAGATTAACATAATTTCAATACAAATATATTAGCAAAAGAACTATAAATAATTAGCAGTTTCAAAAATTTCATTAAAAAAAACGGAAATTTAAAAAAAATCGCATGTGCTTTTGGTGGCCGTTCCTGTCCCCGCGGCTGATGACTAACTGAAGTCTGTACCCTTCTTAACCAAATATGAGCGAAAGCAACGATATTCAGGTAGAAAAAGGATTAATAGTGGGATCAATAGACAACGGTGTTAACTGTGACCATATGATCAGGCTCGTCCTTAGAGGGTTAAAAATCCAAGAAAAGGTTTTACCATTTTACTAGTTGACTCACTCCACCTCTCGGAGGCTCATTTAAACCATTTAAATTAAAAATGTGAGCTAAATGAATTTCTGCTGCAGATTCACAGTTAAATATTTACTCACCTATATTAACCAGCTTGACTCCATCATCTTCAATAGCCCTCAAAGCCTTGGTGACGTTCTCCAGACTGTGATGCCTGCTGGCCGGCCTCGCGTGCCACGCAGGTTTCAGAGGTTTTCCTTGCAATTTCTCCACCAAGGCGCAGAGGTGGGTGCCTGATTGGAGATCCTCAGCTAAGTCGACAACTTGCTGAAGGAGAGAATAATAAACGATTAGTGTTTATGCAATATTTGTTGGTAGTACTTAATATTCGAAGTTTTTATTATTGATTTGTATTTTATACTTAAGGTCAGTTTTATGTTGGCATCCAAAACTAACCTAACCTAACTACATTTTTATAATCATAGCTATTGAATGAATTAAAACAATATATGTACTGAACTTTCTATGTTTATACTGAACAAACATAATATTCATACAAACTATTAAAATACTACAATTAACACAACAACGGTAGTCGGAATAATTGATTATTTTGACATTTAAGATGAACCCATTAGAGGTGAAGTGAGCCAAATAGTATTTTAGAAAAATGTAAAGTTAGATGCGTTGTAATATTCTACACGTCTTAAGATTGACAAATAATACATTACAAACTTTTACAATTAAATATTAAAAACAGTAAAAAATTGTCAAGGAAGTGAACTGAGTAAGCTCCGACAAACTCTACTTTATTACATAGAAACTAGCATTAGTCGTAACTCACTCACGTCCACGTAGAATATGTCGAAATCCGAAGAAATATTGTTAAAAACAGTTAAAGCTCTCCCCAGTTGCATCCACATTGGCAGGCTGGTTCTACACCTTGGTAGAACAAACAATTCATGTCCACGATTTTACACAAAATAGCCAGGACCATTTAACTATGCTAAATTTGAATCGTTCAAACTATTTTAACATTTAACGTTTAATTTTTAAATTAAAAAAAATATTTGACATTACAGCTTACGCCAATGCATCAAATATTTTTGAAGTTGAAAGATCATACGAGATATACTCGATGAGAATTCTTGAAAGTCACATGAGATAAGCTCAAGGAGAATTGACCCATGTCTTAGATCTCAAATTGAAATTGAAAAAAATCCAATTTTGACATTGACCTTACCGGGAATCAAACCCAGACCCACCTGATCGGTAAAGCAAGCTCTAACCAACGAGACCACAGCGGGCGACAATTATGTACATTCACCCGGGTTTCGCCTTAACAAAACTAGTGTGAATGTACATAATTTGAACGATTCAAATTTAATATTGAAATTCCACCAAGCACCTTCGGTCGAAATCTTAAAATATTTAACTGTGCATGGGGAACATCTATTCAAGTTCCGCGGAACATAGTTAGGGGAAACCCTGCCGTAAAAAATAAAATGTACATTTTTTACTCACGCAACGTTAATTATGTTTTTTTTAATTAAAGAAGCAACAATATTATTAATAATGTGATGTATTTATTCCAATGGCAAAAGTGACGTAGAGGAATCGTAATAAGCCACTTAACGATAAGCGTGACCCTGAAGAAAAGGCTTAAAAGGCATGGCAAGGAAAATCGTCAGACACGGTTTGGTGGAAAATTTATGTTTCTAGAACAGACACGTATAAGTTCATGTTAATATTAACTACTTAACAGAATAACTAATTAAAAATTAGCGTAACAAAGTCACTGGCGCAATGCAAAATGGTGTACAATTTGAGTTAGTTTATTTGAAATGAGTGTTACAAGGCAAAACAAAATGTAGCGGACCTTTTTTTGAGTTGCTCCACTCCAGGATCTTATACTTACTCAGGCGTTGCTATATAGCTGGGGTTTACAAAGTTTGGTTGGGGTTCACACTGTTTTAAATATTGATAGTTTTATTATTATTGACACTTATTACTTTTTAAATAAAACATGCTCTATAAAGAATAAATGGTCCTGAATGTTGACAGTTATTAAACATGCTCATGAAATGACTTCTTTATTTGGAAGTATGTTCTTATATTTATGAGCTTTTTTTTTCTACAATTAGCTTAACGAATTACATAATTCTTAAGATCAATATGAGTGGCCAACCATATTATATCTGTATTGCGTATTCACACCACTAAATTTGAACCTAGATTGCAGGATTTAGTTTCAAACAAACAATTGTATAAATCCCATGATATTAAGTGTCATTTTTTATTTCTTGTCTATGCTTTCTAAAAACAGGAAATATTAAAAAAAAGAGGGCCTGCCAAATATTTTTGAATTTGAATCGTTCAAACTATGTACATTCTCACAAACTTTGTCATTAACGACCCGGGTTTCGCCTTTCGGCATCTTCAGGCATTCAAGTGCACGGATGAACTTGAACTGACAGTCAGTTCAAGTTCACGTTCAGTTCTGTCAGTTCAAGTTCATCCGTTCAAGTTCATCCTGTCCAGTTCAAGTTCATCCTGTCAGTTCAAGTTCATCCGTGCACTTGAATGCCTGAAGATGCCGAAAGGCGAAACCCGGGTCGTTAATGACAAAATTTGTGAGAATGTACATAGTTTGAACGATTCAAATTTAATATTGAAATTCCACCAAGCACCCTCAGTCGAAATCTTAAATTATATCAAATATTTTTGTTTTCAAAATTGTCCATATGAAGAAAAAGTTTGTGAACCCCTGTCTTATATGATGCTCTACTCTGGGTACAATTGGAAAACAGGAAATGTCACACAACTCATCATTAAGGAAAGATTAAAATCTTAATATTTTGGTAATATAAGCATTTTTGTTAAAATGACAATGAAGAATCATGGAATAGCCTTATATGAGTACTCGAAAGGTGAAGTGAGCCAACTAGTAAAATGATAAATCTTTTTTCTTGGACTATTAAGTACAATCGCGTCTTTATTTGGTGTTTTGGTGAATTGCATATATTTATTTTACGTTGTTGCAATGTGTATTAAGTGAGGTTACTTCACTTTTACGATACTTTAAGACCTGTAGAATATTACAAAGCACCTAACTTTTTTCTAAAATATCACTTGGCTCACTTCACCTATAGTGGGCACATATGTCCTAGATAGGTGTAAACAATTTAATATATTTTTGTCGGTAAAGTATAAATTTAAAAAGAATCAACTGACAAGCTTCCATCATTCTTCCGAAATGGAGTTCATTAATTATACGTTTGTCTCCATAAAAAAATAATAAAATTAGATTTTTTGTAATTAATAAATGACACTAGCACAAAACGTCAGCATTGTCTGTCCGCGTCATTAAGGAATTAAACGAATAGTCTTCAGTAATAAATAAATAATACCACTTTCTATGGTGACTCGTGTTTCGCTAATTTGAGAATCATCTTGAATCCAACGTCCTAACGTGTTAAGCCCCGGAAGAAATTAGAAGAAACTATCTTGCCTAATTTTGAAAATAAACAAACTGTTTCTATTTTATATCTTAAAATGAAAATATTTCATCAAACAATCAAATGAATAATTTAAGATTTCGACTGAAGGTGCTTGGTGGAATTTCAATATTAAATTTGAATCGTTCAAACTATGTACATTCTCAGTTATTGGTACAGTACACACGGTTAGTGACAAAATCTGTGAGAATGTACATAGTTTGAACGATTCAAATTTAATCAAATGAATCTTTTTTTTCATTCTGTTAATTTACTGTCTGCGTCTCTTTCACGGAGAATCAATATTGACGATAAAATAGAAAAATAAGTTAACACTATAACAGTTTTATTTAATGCTGAAAGGTGTTATTTTCCATTATTCAGCGAAAAAATATAGCTTATATGAGTTGTTTCTATATATAAAAAATACAAACGATTTCTCGTGAAATTCTTATAGAAAATACATATTTTTTAAACATGTCTGCTCCCAATGATGATAAAATGGGTTTTAAATGGAGTTTATCTCAAAATAAATGTTTCTACGATAGTTCCTCAACCTCTTTTTTTTAAAAAAAGATTTGGTAAAGAAGAATAGGAATAGTAGTTAACTAATCGCTCTCGCTTTGCCTGCTTTTAGGATACGATGTGTGTAAGGAAATTCAAGACATCACATACATCCATGTCTTTGGATAAATATCCATAAATCAGTTGAAAATCAATTTATAAAAACTGTCTTTACTAGAATTTGAGCCCGTGCCCTCTGTAACCAAAGCCAACGATAGATATAACACGGCTTTGGAGTCGTAACATTATAAAACGACGCCAACTATAGCTTAAAGCACGACTTTAGATTTTTTTTAAAACAAGTTAAGTAGCATACAGTGGCGCCACTTTTGACCATAGCAATTTGAATACGCATTTATTTTAAAAGTATTCGAAGTTATTAGTTTTTTTTCGAGCATGACTACAGTTAAACAATCCAACTTCACAGCACTGGAATATAGTGACCGGGGCTCAACGCACAGTCAACTCGTCGCGTGAATTCACTGGCACGGGATTCAACGTGTTTTCATTCGACCATACGCCATTGAATAGGATTTTCTCTTGTTTATGCACAACATATGCCAACAACATACAAATGAGAATTTTTCAAAATAATGCCTCATCATACGTTTTTTTTACATTACATTGTAGATGGCGTCGTTCTTGTAAAGAAGATGTATTATATTGTAATACTTTTAAACTTTCCAATATATATATTTTTATTAATTTATATGAGCATGTAATTAAGGTGAAAATCATGCAAGAGAGTGATAATTACATTCCACTTAGCTTTTTACTCGAGGTAATTCGTTTAGTTTCGAATTTGAAATGGACACAAAAGTGAAGCTGCAATTTCTCCATACACGGGTAAGTTTTCAGTACCGTTAATAGCTGCGTCTATTTATTTATTACTAATTAACCCAACAGTAAAAACAGAGAATCGTCATTATTATAATGGGCTCAACGACCCGGGTTCCAACTTCTGGCAACAGCACCTTTAACTAATCACTAAAGCTATGCCTAACTGAGACGTAGGCGATGGTTTTGTATTACATGAAAAATCACAGCTTGCGTACGCTGCCATGCATGTACGTGCGACGTTTACTCGTGTTGGCCTCGCGCTGCACTCCGTTGTGAAGCCGGCACAGAATCCTGCTTGACGCATGAAAGTTATCGTGAAACTAATGAATAAGTACGAACTAAACCTTTTTTATGTTGTTATAAAAATGTGCCATGTGTTTTTCAACCAGGGGCCACAGAGAAAAAATGATTTTAAGGGGGCCACATGACAGTATTGGGGGCCACCGGCAAATCCTGGAAAAGCCAAAATAAGGTCTCGCGTCTTTTCATTTTGGGAAATCTGTAAATTAAAGAATTAAAAATTATTTTGGAATCTTTCAGTTCGTCTCGAAAAAAATATATGCTTATATAAAAACAGGGTATAAAGGCCACGGAATGGAAAAAATGAGACTCAAAAGGAGCCACGGGCCCAAAAAAGTTGAGAAACTATGATGTTAACAGTGCTTTACTCAAACAGTGAGTTTTCTTTATGCAGTGGTATGTTTTTTTCTGTAGAAATTTTATTTTAAATATTCGTAAAAAAATTAATCTTGAATATCATTTTGTAAATAAATATACTTTTTCAAATAATGCCATTAAGTGCCATCCATATATGACATTCGCGTGACACAACTGTCACAGAATACGCTGATGGCACATTTCAGCTTTGCCTGCCTGCATTTGCCAAATGATACAAAATATAAATCCATGAATGACATTTATTCGTTTAAAGTTGTCAAAATATATCTGACAATAGTCGGGACTAAAATATGGCGATACAAGTTGTATGTTAACATCGTTATGTTACAAATCAAAACCGGATGTGGTTGGAAAAATCCCAGTAAATACAAAGGAGCGTCGATTGACAAAATTCTGTTCGGGTCGGGACTTGAATCCGTGAGATCCGTCACGAAAACTGACGATTTTGACCACTGCGCTAACATTGTTTTAAAATCATTCCGTTAAGTAACATCTTCATCGCATAATATGGAATTTAGGTTTGTCTCATTTGACCCGCAGTTCAAGAACTTTGAATGGATACTTAACTCAAACCACTGATTCTCAACATTAATATAAAAAAATCTTACTCAAATGACCGCATCTAAATTATCATCATCTTGTAATGATCTATTGCAGAACAGCAACCAAATTTCAGCAAGTCTCTCTTCTCTACAATATGTCGTATAATATCACATTTTGTTGCAATAATTTCGACAACCGAACGTGATCATTATGAACGAAAAAAATGCACATATTTTATAAATGGGGTGAATTGAGCCAATTAGTAAAATAGAAAAAACCTTTTCTTGGACTTTTAATTTTAAGTACAATCACTTCTCTTGTTAGAGTTTTGGTGGATTTCATATAGTTTTTTTTACGGAGATAACACTATTGCAATGTGTATTAACCACTTGAATACCAAGCGGACACCGGTGTCCGAAACATATGCAAGCGAACACGGACGTCTAAGACATTTAAAAAATAAAATACTTGGTATTCGAATAGAATATAAGCAATATTTTGATGAATATGTGAAGTTCTATCTATACTGAGTCAATATTTGGTTTTTTAAAATATCTAATTCGAGTGTATATCAGGCAAAATTATTTTTCTCAAAAACACGCAGTATTTCTGGGACATATTAATGATTTATTTGTGCGGTATTCAAGCGGTTAACTGGGGTGACTTCACTTTTGCGATACTTTAAGACGTGTAGAATATAACAACGCATCTAACTTTTTTCTAAAATACCAATTGGCTCACTCACTTCCATTGGAACATTTAATATAATGCCGTTCTATCAAGAATTGAACGTTTACACCAGTGATTAGAAGTTAATAATATGTTTGAAGTCATGCAACGCTTTTAGTTGTAAACATAACTTATATTACTAAATTTTCTAAATGTTTAAACTAAGTAAATTATTTTACATACTTTTAACAAATTTGAATCGTTCAAGTTATGTACATTCACACAAATTTTGTCACTAGCGACCCGGGTTTCACCATTCGGCATCTTCATGCGTTCAAGTGCACGGATGAACTTAAACTGACTGTAAATTAATGTTTCGTGGGTATTTTTTTTAAACCATGTCCGCTCCCAATGTGGAGCATATGGACTCCTAATGGAGTTTATCTCAACAGAAGTGTTTCTACGAGAACTGCTTGTTACTCAGTTGCTCAACCTCTCTTT
This sequence comes from Himalopsyche tibetana, assembly GCA_030503985.1. Taxonomy (NCBI): domain Eukaryota; kingdom Metazoa; phylum Arthropoda; class Insecta; order Trichoptera; family Rhyacophilidae; genus Himalopsyche; species Himalopsyche tibetana. Next base: position 116,454 of record JAPJYX010000052.1, on the reverse strand, counting down.
TTCCAAAGAGAGTAGGAATATAATGATAGTGCTAGGACATGACTAGTGGTTAGCCAATCGCTCTCGATACGCCTCGTTCATAGAATAGGATGGGTGGGAGGGGGGAATTCAAGACATCACATACATTCATGATACATACATCAATTTATAAAACTGTCCGTACTGGGGTTCGAACCCGTGACCTCCGCAGCCGAAGCCAACGACGTTGACCACTCGACCACGCAGGCGATGTATATAATAAATACATGTATCATTGAGTTTAAAGCCATTGGTGGCGAAAAGGATTAGCCCATGGGAATGCCCGCAGATTTGAATGGTGAGTAGTTTTAAGAATTATATTTATTTTGTTTGTTGGAAAAGGTTTTATGATTATATTTATAAATGATTATAATTTAATAATGAAATTCCACCAAGCACCTTAAGTCGAAATCTTAAATTATACTTTTAACAATTTTGCTGAGTACCGTTTAAGAACCACTGGTTTACGCCATAATAATGATTAATGCTTAGTGTATTAAGCCAGTCAGCGAACTGAGTTTGACCAATTGCACTTATACATATTTATGGAAAATTCCTATTTATAATTTTTTCGTCAATATACAATACTTTGAATTTTGTTTTAGTGTTTTTTTTTTGTCTGTGAAAGCTAAAATCCACCGTGAACGTAATACAAAAAAAACCGTGTAAAATAAATGATAGATTTCATATAAAAAATAAAGGTTGGTTCCGTAATTTAAAAAAAACAGTGTTATTTGAAAAAATAACAACATTGTGGTTTAGAAAATCGAGTAAAAAATACCCAATCAGTAAAATACTTAAAAATATTATCCATGATATGTAAAAAATAATACTTTTCATCGCTACTTGATTATAAACAGACTTTTATGAGGGACTGAACATAAATCGCATTCATCGCTAAGTATACATATCTGACATGTCTAATGTGTTACGATCAAATAAATCCTTTTGTTTGTATTGTTGAATTTCTTGTTATTAGAAAATCTGTCGTCCGTTTCTATGTTTTTTGTGTCTGGAAGATATTTGTAATATTAAGGTTCGAAAATCGTGTAAAAAAGAGTTAAGTGTATTTGCAAATCCACACAAAAGTACATTACAGTGAAACCACCAATTACACTAACCCGAATTACATTGTCGTTGCTACGAGACGGTCGTCTGTGCGGTGCAGTCAAATTTTGGCTAGCGTCTCTGTATTCAACACATGCCAGGCTATAAACGCATAGCCGGGCGACGGTCTATGTGTAATATTTCGTCCATATTTTTTTTTGCAAAACTAAGGGAAGTCTTAGTTTTGCATTTTCGCGAATAAAACTAAATCGCTAATTTTGCATGACATTCAAACCCCCAAATTACACTTTAGTGTAAATGGGGGGTTTACTGTTTGTATTTAGCTACTGGTTTAGCTTGCAAACTTATACAATTGAAGGTGAGATCTTAGTAAAAGATTATTTTTCACAAGCTAGCAGCTACAAAATGCTCTAGATGTGTTTTTTTCTAATCTGTCATGCACTGATTCCTGCCATTTTTTTTCTAGAGTGCAAGTACGCGTCTGTGAGTTAATGACGTGTCAATTATGTATATCAGTTTCATAATTGATAACTTAATTAAAGCCGAGATGATACCGTGATTCTAATTAAAGATTGTGCCACCGGGATTCCGGCATTTTTGGGTTTGAAATGAAAAATACCGGATTTTCGGATGACAATACAATAAGGTTCATATTAAATAATAAATAACACTTTTGTACATATTCCACGTTTATTTATTAAGACCTGTTTCGCTCGGCATAAGCATTCTCAACTGATAAAAAAGTAAAATTTATACAGGATTATATACATATCGACTGTGAAAGGAAAAAGAACGTAACCCACACATATCAAATTTTATAGGAGGCGCAAAAAAGGGTTTTAATTGTTTTTGGGCCATAAGAAAATTATGAATTATACACAACCTTGAAGTGTATGGAGACTTCTAAGCTGGTGTTTAATTGACATAATTTAATATTTACTAAAGAAATTGTCTAGGAAAATTTAGTCTAAGTATTTTGTTACAATGTCATCTTTTTCAAACCTAAAAGCTCAATTAAGATACTAATTCGGCATTTGCAGCTTGCATACTTTTGATAGAACGTGTATCAAGTTTGATGAATTGTGATTATCGAAAAAAACCTGAGGGTTACGTCTTTTTTTCTTTCCACAGTCGATATATACGAAGCCAAGTAAGTCTGTAAGTAAGAGAATTGATAATAGATATATGAAAATCACTCAAAAAATATATTTTTATTATATCCATGTTTGCTCCCAATTTGTAGCAAATGGTTTCCTAATGGAGGAATCTCAGCAGAAGTTTTTTACGACGACTGTTTGTTAGTCAGTTGCTCAACCTCTCTTTAGTAGTAGGGATACATCTAAGACAGGACTAGTGGTTAAGTAATCGCTCTCGCTACGTCTCATTATTTCAATAGAAGGGAGGTTTTAGATATTTAGACTTTCGAACAGAAATCGATAAAACGATTGAAAAGATGCTGTCTGTACTGGGACTAAAACCCACGTGAGGTCACCAAAAACGTTGACCGCATCGCCACGGATCCAAAAAATGACGAAACCAGTTCTATCATCGCTATGCTACAAATTAGTAGTGAATATGATTGAAAAAATGACAGTTAATCAGAAGGGGCGTGAAGTCAAAGCCTACTGGAGTCACTGGCCACGATATATTTTAAGCAAGTCTGGTGACCATTATCCTAATGGATTGGAATATCTGCATTCAACAAGATTTGTTCATCGCGTTAAATACGCATTTTTTTATATATAAATCCATGTGCGCTCCCAATGTGGAGCATATGGCCTCCTAATGGAGGTATCTTAACAGTATTTTTTTCTACGAGGATTATTTGTTACTCAGTCGCTCAACCTCACTTTTTTTGAAAGTGAGTAGTAGGGAAAGAAGGGTACAACTAAAACAGGACTAGTGGTTAACTAACCGCTATTGCTACACCCAGTTATTAAAGGATCAGAAGCATGGGAGGAGAGGAAAACAGTGTGAATTGACATCACAAACACCCAGTCTTCGATCACAACTTTGGATTGAATAATTCTCAAATTCACTGTGATCTTACCGGGAATCGAACCCAAGCCTGCGTGATCGGTAGGGCAAGCTCTAACCAACTGGGCCACAGCAGGCGACAGTACGCGTCGGTACACATTTATCAAGCATTCGTTTAGCGCGATAAAAGAAAACGCTATTTTAGGATTGAATAAATAAAAAATCCGTTACCACAACATACTGTCTTAAAACTTGAAGAATCTTTGCAGGTACGCAATGATTGAATATTGATGATATCATTGGCGAAATCAGTCACTTTGGGTACGATATGAGTTCATCGCATGATTTGGAAAGTATAAACACGGCTAACTGTTTTTTTATATATTAAAAAAAGATTTAAAAAAAACTGAATACTATTTTCAAATATACTCAATTAATTGTGACGTTGGTCAGGTATCGAAATCTATAACTGTAATTCGTCATCGTGCAGGCAGAAGTTGGTAAGTAACAAACTGATGATTCTTAGTTAACAGCAAGTAAAAAAAATGAGCTGTTATGATAAAGCCTCTAACCCCGATATTTTATGTTACATATTGTAGATAATCATAATATCAAAATAATGGTAGATTAATGCTAATATGCACATTAATAGACAGACACAATTATCTGCATTTATGATAGTTATCGATAAAAAACTGGTTCAATAAATGCACCAACTTAGTTATCCCAGACACATAATTGATATATCTTACCAGAGCTGTAGTGTCGTGTATAAAAAGACGACTCCGAATGCAAAGAAATTGTTCAATAATTTCATTTTAACTAATATTTATTTATTGTTAAAAATTAAAGTTACAGTGCATGACATAACAGCTGACGCCAATTCGTCATGTACTTGAAAAATATAATAAGACAAAATATAAAATAAAACTACATAATACATCAATATCAACATACAAAATCAAGAAATAAAGTAGTAAAATTTAACAAACAGTTCACAAATACTATCCCTAAAAATGTCCACTTCTCTAGGCAATGAGTTGATCAATCGAACGGCCCTTGGAGCTGGTGACTCATACCTCCTAAGCGAGGTATAAGTTTTTAGATTATTAACTCGGCCCCGAAGGAGAAGAGTATATTATAATATATATAATATAATATGTTCTTTAAAGACATTTTAAAATACAAAACTGAATTTTCGTACGGTACGCGAAACATTCTTGCGCCGACTGTATATTTATGATATTGATTTTAAAAAATCAATATGTGTCATGTTTGAAAATCTAACTATTGTACATAATTACAACCTGAAGATATCAATTTCAATATAAAACATTCGACTTGTTCTATAATTGAAGTAAAACAGCATTTTCCAAAGAAATTCTATGAGGAATCAACCGGTATTTTTATATAAATACGCTAAAAAGTAATTTCTTCACGTTGAATAATGAAAAAAGCTCCTCTCTGTTAGTAAGTACTTGGTGACATGACATGGTTCAGGCCTAAAAAAAACTGAAAAAAATTGCGCTAAATACAGGATTAATACAAAGTCTATGTCCTGTCAATTTTGACGCCCATACCTGTCATTATTGTCTGGTGTCATTGATAATGATGTTAAAGAATATCAAAATCTTATTGATAATCTTCTCAGTGTGTTTTACTAATGTGGCAGCATTTTTTTTCTGACAGCCGATAATATAGAAACTGTTAATAATAAATTATTGGATTAACCTAGTTACTAAGATACTTTCGGAGTAAATGAGCACATCAAGATTTTTTTAATTAAATGAATTAATTGAATTATCAATGAATGACTGGATTTATTGAATAAACCAATTAATTATCGCTAAAATGGACGGCGACAGATGCTCGTATTCAGTCATGGTTTACTTTTAAAAATATAAATGGCGTACAATTTAATACAATTTATTAGTGACGGATTCAATATTTTGGAGAACCCAGGCCCTGTTTTATACTACAAATGAATTTGAAAATATTATATGTTTCTTAAAATATATGCAATTTTGAGATCCCTTAGATTGGAGGTCCCAAGCACTTGCTTTCTGTGCTTATGGGGTAATCCGCCACTGACATCTATGGTATGAAACAGAATTTACATAGTTTTAACTGTCACAATAATTCGTCAAGAAAATACATGTGTCTGCCTGTCTGTCACATTCTGGCTGCCAGTAATAGGTGAACTGTGCTTTTCTTACCTTTAAATATTTCGGATACTAAGGGTGACAAGAGCAAAACTATTTTTTTTATCGTCCATTTTATCGATGAATTTTTTTTTAAACATTTAAACTTGTAGTTATATGGTCGCGATTTGTGATAAAATAATGTACTAAATTGATAATGTAACAGATAAAATAAAACAATTGAATGAAATTTCTTACCGTCATGTTAGAATTTCTGAGATGCTCGTTGACCCAATTCCTGAACGTGTTAGCCTGGATTTCTACCCACAAGTCTTCTTTTCCTTTGATCTGCATACCCTTAGCCGCCGTCCCCTCGGGACTTCTCGCCACGAGACCGGCCTGCGTGATCCTCCCGGCTGTTCCTTCGTTTGTGTGGGCCTTCAGGCCCTGGTGTGTCATTCTTCCCGTGGGCGAGTCCGCCATTTTGTGTGTTCACTTTCCCGCACTTTTTCAAAGTTTGACAGGTCTAATTGGCTATGCTTTCACACGCCCGTTCACTGGCAATGTGGGATTGTTCATTTTCGTTACTTCTTCGTTTATTGAATGAACAAAACAGCTGCAAATTGAAAAAAATAAATGTTTTTTTTTTATAAATTTATCGAATCTCAGATCCGGAATACAGAGTGCAGTGTAGAAAATAAAAGATAACGACGTATCACTACGAAATAACACACTCATAGGAGTGGTCAGTTCAAGCTTTAATGAGCTCTTAAGGTTCTATTCTATGGCTTTCATTCTATGTATTTGCGTGGTCAAGGTATCAAATTCACTAATGGACATTTTCATATATTTATTCGTCCATGTCATCGGTAGGCAAGCTATGTATCACTTTTTAAAAAAATCCATGTCCGCCCCCAATGTGGAGCATTTGGCCTCATAATGGAGGTATCAACTCATTCGCATCGGGGCATTTTTGCGAAATTTTGCAAAAAATTAGGTACTTTTGAAAAAATAGTATAACTTTAAAACTATTTGACATTCAAAAAAATAATTTGGACACCAGTTGTGCAACACTTTGTTGCATAATACTTTATATATTTTAGCCTGCTTTTATTAGCGATACTCATCTTTTGTATTTTTTAATATAGAAAATCGGGTATTTGACATAGAATTATATATTTCATCGAAAACGTAATAAATAACAAGTCAAATAAACATTTACTCCTGTTTATTTTATTTCAAAACAAAATTAGAAAACATAAAAGCCTATTTTTAGCCTACAATTGCTTATATTTTGGTGGCCTATTTTTTAAAGTTTTATTTTAACTGTCTGCTGATTTTTCATCGCCGAAATCACCGAATAAAAAAAATATTTGTGCATATATTTTAATATTTTATTTTTTAAATAATGCATCAATCATTTGTTACGCCATCTGCATAGAGAATCTAAGACATTTGTCGCATTGGATGTATATATTTCAACGCGTAAGTCAGACCGGCGAAAAGACTCGTATACGAGTCATCCGTAACCAATGTGTTAACGAAACTTTTCTACGAGAACAGCTTGATATTCAGTCGCTCAACCTCTCTTTTTTCAAAGAGAGCAGTAGGGATAGAATGATAAGGCTAGAAAAGAACTAGTGGTTAACTAATACTCCCAGCTATTGAGGCATCGGAAGGGTGGAAAGGGAATATTCAAACATCACAAACACCTGTGCTTTCGATCAGAAATCGATAAATCGATCGAAAAAATGCTGTTCGTACTGGGACTCGAATCCGTAAGCCAATAACTCTAACCGATGCGTCATAGAACCCATGAGATCAATAATAGTAGACTAATGGATTTAAAGATATTTTTTCACAAGAATTGCTTGTTATTTCGTCGCTAACCCTCTTATTTTTGAAGACCGTTATAGAAGATTTGGAGATAGTCGCTCTATTCACCATTTTAAGGATCGAATGGGTAGAGAAGGGAGATACCATCGCATGATCTATAATTGTGGATTCAAACCCGTTCAAACTTGCAACCAAATATTTAAAAAAAAACCTATGCGTAATATAATCGAGATGCAACTAAATTGAAATTTCTGATTTTTTTTTTCTAGTACTTTTTTCTAGTTTTTGTCGAGTCACATGAGTTAAATATTAAACTGTTAGATTTATTATCTTTAACATGGTCTAAAAATTCATTAAGTGTTTATAATTCATTTGTATTTGGTTTTGCCGGCCGTTATTTCCTCTATTATCATCTAATAATTAAAAATAGCTCTAATGAGGTTCTGCACAAAATTATGCGCGAAGATTTTTGAAAATAATTAATGGCAAAACGTATCCGAATTTAATTTTTGATAGTTTGAGATATAAAGTTGGCATTCTATTGTTGTTGGCCACTCGAAAAACAAATATTATTTAAAATATTCACACTTCTTTTACGGATGGCAACATCGAGTAAACGCTTCGTGATTATGACCCTCGCGTATGGTCTGACAGATTTGCATTGAGAATTTTGCAAGATGCCGCCCCACGTTGGGCGCCAAATGACAAATTGAAGAGTACACTTTTAAAAAAAATGTTGAAATAAATAATATATAGTCCTCAATAATTTTAATATAAATAAACGATTTTAAGCTCTACAAATGGTTGTTAATATAAAATAAAAAGTTGTTGAGTTAATATAAAAACCGACTTCTGCGCGTAGGACATGAAGTTTCAATTGCACTATTTGTGGTATTTTGTGGAAGAGCCTCACTCAAGAGGCCAAAGAGCCGCAACTGGCTTGCAAGCTGCAGTTTGCCGACCATTGAACTAGACCCCAGGGAGTGTAAACATGTTCCTACCCAGCATTGATAAGCTGAAGATGACATTCAGCGACATAAAAACTTACTGTTAAAAAAACGATTTCTAAAGTAAAATATGTTTTAATATAATATTGACTACTGTTACGAGCACTAAGCTTCTGAATCCGGCTCTGTGTAATTGTAGCGGCCTCCTCTCCAATTAAATAACTTGTACACTGAAGTAATATACGGTATTCCACATTGCAATTAAGATTTTTTCATTGTTTCTAAAAATAATTTGAACGCCAAATTATGTTTCGAACGAACAAAACATATACAGGTATGACTTTTTACCTGACTGCAAAAATAGTGTATTAAAATATTTGTTTTTTTGTTAATTATTAATTTAGCATTATCGGTAGTACCAAATATTTTAATTAAAATATATACATTTTAAATATAGTTGATAGCTAAAGAAGGTAGCTGAGTTATGTAATGTAAGTTTAGACACAGTGCTGATGAAGGCATAAGCCAAAATAGCTATCAATCATATATTATATTAAATCGGGTTTTATGGTGAAGTGGTTAACGTTCTGGGTTTTGATGCCGGACTTCAGGGGTCCCAGTACGAACAGCATTTTTTCGATCGATTGATCGATTTCTGTTCGAATGCATGGGTGTTTGTGATGTCTATAAATTTCCTCTCACCCTTTCCGATCTTTCAATACCTGGGTATAGCGAAAGCGATTAGTTAGTCCTATCCTAGCCTATCATAGCCTTGTCCATCTTTCCCCACTACTCTCTTTGAAAATAGTAACGAACAATTCTCGTAGAAAAAATCTGTTGAGACACCTCCGTTAGGATGCCATATGCTTTTCACATTGGAAGAGGACATGGATAAAAATGTTATAATCATAAATAGGTGTATTTACATATATATTTTTAACAAATCTCTATTTTGTGTAAATTTTGGTTCTCGTAGAACAATAATTTACCTAACACAATTTTGCTTAAACACATAACCGTGCTATACGAGTTTCGAGTGTAATATGCAAATGCTCCTGTTTTCAGGGGTGGGCTGGAGGTTGCTTTGAGAAGCTCGCGCGAGCCCCTAGTTAAATTTGACAAAAGCCGGCGAGCCCCTTGTTAATTTAAGAGAAAACAATATTCTCAGATCAAATTAGTGTATAGCTGGAATTTCTGACTTATATATGTCATCAACGACAGCTTCAGTATACACAGTGGTACATTTTTAGCCATTTAGATTGTAAGTTTACGGTAAAATGCATATTGTTACATGTTATAAGTGTATTAAGTAACAGTCGATTGCTTATTTAAGTATTGCATATAATTAAAAAGAAGTGATACAAATATTCACTTCTTCCCAGAACATCAAAAATTGCTTTGAGATTAAGCGAGCCCCTTGTTAACGTGTTTTTGATTTCAACCAAGCTCTGTATTTTAAAGACAAGCTGTCAATGTGTCTACGTGTTATGAAATTTCCAAGAATATGCTCCATATATCAGTGTTAATTATCCGAACAGCTCGGATGTGGTTTTAAATACATTAATATTTTCATAACGGAATACTTAAAACGACTCGTTAGTACACAACGAAGTCTGTCCACGAATGCACAGCTTGTCACTCCTTTTATAGAGGTCAGGTAATTCGCCTACGGGTGTGTGACGTCACGCATCTTCACCGTGGATTGTGACGTCATCGGGCGTGGGGGAGCCGATCAACAATGGTGATGATAAATAATAGGAATTCGTAAATGACCCGCATTTATATTGGCGACTAGGGATGCGCTCACAAAAGAAAAGTATTGATGTTTCGATACCGATAGCTATTCGGTACTGCAAGACATAATAGCATACGTTTTTTTTTTTAGATGACTATATATTAAAATTGCGTGTTTGTTAATAATATACAAACATAGCTGTCATTCGTTCGACAGGTCAACTATGTACCTTTACGAAAAATCAAATAGTGTGTTGAATTTTGCCGTCAATTATTGGCGGGAATGCATTATATTAAAAAAAGCACCATTTTGTTTTAATTCAATATTATGGTCTAAGTCAGGCCTTTATTCATTGCGAGCATTATCAACTGACAAAAATAATAACGTCGTGTGATCATTAATTCTAAGTTCTTTTCATAGCCCTGTATCAACGTACATTTGTATACATTGATAATGATCGTGATGAATATAACCGGTTCTAAATTTAATAAATAATGTAGAATTCGTACGAAAAATAGTTATTTTTTTTAGTGCTGTACATAGCAAAATAAATAAATAAAGTGAGGTCTTTTATACGATATTTTTCATTTTTAGGTTTATAAAATAATAAAGATTGTATTTTTGGAAGCAGCTATCTGTTAACAATAATAACTGCAACTTGATAATTAAAACATATTATCACTTGTAGATTATCGGGTGTTGTCTAGCGGTGGGCTGCTAATATCTTAACAAGGCGCTCGGTAAATCTCCTCCATAATGCCTTTAAGCCATGTAATATAGATGATGCATAAACCGTGGCCTGCGAGCCACTTGCGGTCAGCTAGGGTATCTTTTATTATGCAGCTAAAGTCAGTGTTTTTTTTGAAAAAAAAAATACATGGCAACCAAGTCTTGTTTCATAATAAACTTTAATCATCTACAGAAATTGCAGTTTGGTGCTGATTTTATCTGAGACGAATGACTTTCTTATCTTAACAAGGGGCTCGCCAGCCACGCCAAAATTTAGCAAGGGGCTCGCGCGAGCTCCCTCCGGCCCACCACTGATGTTGTCGAAGTATTTTTGTATTTAAGACATATTATATCTCACGGAAAATAAATACAGTATGTATATAGAATCTTTATAATAATGTTGTTTTATAAATAATCAACAAAAAAAATATTTCTTGGAGTTTCGCCCTCGTCACCCTTAGAAATTCTTTGAAAGAAAGTATTGATATCGAAGTAATCAAAATGCAGAGCCATCCCTATTCGTGACACAGTTGCAAATATGAATGGAGTGGTTGGTTGGCACGAAACTGTCTTCGTGTACACTAATGGAACGAGTAAACTGTGACAATATCGACATTGGAAAGACAAAAAGACGTAACACACACATAACAAATTTACAGAAGGGACAAAAACGTTTTTGATGATTTAGGGCCACAGTTAAAATATAAATATACACAACGTTAAAATGCACGAATACTAAAAACTGTTTTTTTATTGACTCATTCAAATATTACTTTAGTAATAAGAAAAACCTTTTTGTAAGCCCTCTGGTTGGAATTTTCAGACCGTTTTTTATTCAAACTTAAAATCTAAATTTATATACTAATTCGGCGTTTCCAGCTTACATCCTTTTTATAGGACGTGCATTAAGTTGTATACATTGTAATTATCGAAAAAATACTGTGGGTTACGTCCTTTTTCCTTTCAATAGTCGAATACTTACTTACGACAACAGCAAATTAATTGTGGCGTATTTCTAGTGATGCAATATTGCATACTTGTTGAATTATATAGTGAAGTAAAACTCGTTTCTCCATAAACTTTTAAAATGACAGAAGCGAGTAGAAATTGAATTAAAAATTGTAAAATATATATATTTTTTAAATGCTATGCTAATGGTAATATTTACTTTGATTTTTGAAGCTCTTTAAACTATATTATTTAGATATCATTTAATACCCATTTTATCTTTTTTTGTAGCAATAAGTTGTTTACCATTTACTTATAGGGTAATCCGCTACTGGTAATAAAATAAATTGATATTTACAATACAGGTATGTGTTGCCATATACGTCCGTTATTGAAATCCTCAGTAGTAAGCCACGATTTGAGTCTTGTCTATGACAATTAACATAAACAATTGGGTAAGGTAGAAATCAATGTAAAAGTCAATTAATACCTCATTAACAGTTAAAAGTGTGATAGAAAAAAATGTCGGTGATTTTTTTCGGAATATGTGATCACCGGAAATGCCAACATAACGCACCGATAAAGTGTAAGGAAGGCACTAATGTATATATATATAATAAACATTTTTCTTTAAATACAATAGTTGCAGTTTTTTACGTTGTACAAGATAAATTATAGACATCTAAATTGGCAGCATTAAAACATCTGCCTCGAGGCGAGACAAGTTTTTTTTTACTTTTAACAAAAACACCTGTGTACACAGAATAATTATAATAATTTTGGCAATTTTTCCTCAAATTAATTAACCAGTCAATGTTTATTAAGAAGATTATAGTAAACATTAAATTTTACTGAATACACGAACCTTTTCTCTATTGAAAAGTCTAAATTCGGCTTGCCTCTTCTTCCCAACGGTGGGATCAAACGTCCTGGACAACTGTCGAGTACTATAAGGGTATTTAATGAAGCAAATGATAACCGGATTTGATTTTTTTTTCAAGTAAAAAACCGGATAAACGGCCTGAGCCGAAATTGATTCCAAGAAATCGAGTTTGTCCCATGGCGAGCCCATTGTTAATTTAAGAGAAAATATTCTCAGATCAAATGAGTAATGTAAAGAATTGCAATTTCTGACTTATTTATTATCTAGGACATCTTCAGTATATACAGTAGTACATTTTTGGCCATTTACATTGATAAGTTTACAGTGAATTGCATATCGACTGGGGAAAGGAAAAAGGACGTAACCCACACATATCAAATTTTACAGGAGGCGATAAAAACGTGTTTTGATGATTTTGTGACATATGCAAATTATGAATTATACACAACCTTTCAAGTGCACGGATACTTCTAAACTGGTGTTTAATTGACATAATCTAATATTAATTAAAGAAATTGTTTCGGAAAAACCTTTATTTCAGTGTTTTTTCTTGGTTTTAATTTTTTACAAGGTCATCTTTTTCAAACTTAAAAGCTAAATTTAGATACTAATTCGGCATTTTCAGCTTCCATCCTTTTGATAAAATGTGTGTCAAGTTGTAAACATTGTGATTATCGAAAAAAAGCTGTTTTGGAAAATGGAGGGTTACGTCCTTTTTCCTTTCCACAGTCGATATTGTTACATATTATGCGTGTATTAAGTAACAATCGATTGCTAATTTAAGTAATGCATATAATTCCATCGGAGTGATAAAAAAAAAATCAATGCTTCCCCAGAACACCGAAAATTGCTTTGATATAAAACGAGCCCCTTGCTAACGTATTGGCAGTTCACCGCTGCTTAGTGGCCGACCCTATCGTAGATACGAGTATGAACAAGCACAAAAAATATTAACACAATGAACCACGAAGTGTTATCTATAAGCCACCTGTCGACAAAAAATACGACAAATATGCAAATCATACCTCGATTTTCTAAACAAATATATCAATAGATCTCAGAACTGTGTGAACGCACGATTTCGAAACAATATAAAAAAAATAGGTCACTTCATACAAATTTAATATTCGACTAAAATTGTCGGCGTAACCATGAATTGGTTGAAAGTTGCGAAAATATCTGTGTGTTTTTTGTTTGTTTGTTAAAAACCATTTTAACAGTAATTCATTCGTCATTGAAGCAAAACCTGGCATGTGAGATTTTTCAGAAAGTAACAATGTATTATTGAAATGATAATGATTTTCATATTATCCTATATTGTTGGTAGTTTTAAAATGTTGTTTTTTTTTAAAAAAACATATGAGTGGTTCATGTACGAGTCATCAATGTCGTCTGCTTAAACCATGGGTGTCCAACCGGTAGATCGCGATCGACCGGTCGATCCCAAAGCAAAATTTGGTCGATCCCGAAAGCTTCCGTGAATTTCGAAAAAATATAAAATTTATAACATAAAATATACAAAAATAATGAAACTGAATTATTTCGTAAGCAAAATACCTATCTAATAAACATTTCTAAGTTTGAAGAAGGGAAAAAACCCTACTAAATATTATTTTTTTATAAGAATCATGTTAGAAGTCGATCGCAAAACTTAAGGTTGAAAAGCCGATCCCGGGGGAAAAAAGGTTGGACACCCTTGGCTTAAGCTGACCAGCGTGGGGGTTCGATTCCCGGTACGGACAGTCGATTTATGGTTATCTTTTTATCCTTAATCTCTTCAAGAAGAGAGAGGTCGAGTATTCAAGTAACAATCAGTTTTTTTAAAAAAATATATTTGTAATCCATCTCTGCTCCTAATATGAAGAATATGGTACCCAAATGGAGGTTTTTCTACGAGAACTGATTGTTAATCAATTTCTCAACTTCTCATTTTTTTTAAAAAAAAGTAGGAATAAAAAAGATAGGGTTAGGACAGGACTAGTGGTTAGCTAATCACTCTCGTTGCGTAACGTTATTTTAGAATTCGAAAGTTGTGAGGGAATTTTTAGATATCACAAATAGTACTTTTAGAAAAACATCACATACTTCATATACACGGTCAATTAATGTTATACATCAGTATTTGATATAAGAGACAAATTAATTGTTTTTATGTAATGATGTAATGCACCGTAACACACTTGGAATCACCCTACGGCACACTAGTGTGCCGCGAAACAACGGTTGCGGAGCGCTGGTCTCTTAAATAATTTATTTAATCGTCTGTCTGAGTGTAATTATCACAATTTTTTTTAAGTAATTAAAATATAAAACTCTAATGAAGATACACTGTAGAATACATAATTATTTAATATTATATTACGAAAGAATACAGTAGAAAAAATACCTATGTTCGATTATGCTACAGACGAAGAAGACATTGTTGTTACATTCGTTTTTTAATAACAAACGGCATCGGCTTTTTTTGGACGATAATTTTTCTGAAATTTGCAGCCTTAACCAGTTTAGTTCGTTTCGCTTTTCTTTCTTGGTCCAGGTTTATTTGCGATGCAACCATTATAAAAACGGTCGCGAAAGCCCCACCGTCCATTTCCGTACAACTTTCCCATACGAAAAAAACAACCAAAATTACGACACTGCGCGTAAATGAACAGTAATCGATATTTTTCACAGCGACAACACCAATCCGAGGTCAATCGACGAACACGCCGGACGTCTCAGACACGTGAACGTTTGAATTTCGAAAACACACGTAGTAAAATGGCCGACTGTAATGTTTGTTTCATCTGTCAAAATAAAACATTACACGGCGCCGTTTGCACATTCTTAACACAATTTTACATAATTAAACACTATGTTTTCACTGCAAAACAACAAAAAACAAATGCGAAATGATTCGCGTATCGCATGAAACTAACTTGTACACAAACAAAACTGTTTTTTTCCGTTCTAGGGTCGAATCGTCAACATTTTTTCCTGTATACTTTTTGATTAGCGTATTAAAAGTTTTTGTATCGCAGTGCGGAAAATAGAAACCGGTCTATAAGCGTACTTTGCTAGCTATGCCATTCAACATCGTATGTAACCATCACGTAATGATATGAGGCGCTCGAATTCTTGGAATATTTACACTAATCCCGATGATGTCTTCGGTTAGCGATGCAATTTTCGTTAGTATTCTAGTCGCTGATTAACAGACCGATAAAAAATTATACATTCGGATTGTACATCCAAAAACACGATGCCAAAATTACAATGATTACGTTTCATATGATATTTGAAGGAATGGCATCACTGATTATAATTATCGGCTCAAACTCTGACGTTATTTTTAAATGAATGTACAATTTTAATTCGCCAGTATATTGATGTTTACTTATATTCATGGCCATCAATAATCCAGCCACTTCTGCCAAACAGTCTAATCATATGAGCTCCGTGTATTGACCAAAGGTAAATGATCAAGTCCTGGAGTGGATACTATCAAAAAATGATCTATTTTATTGAATATCTAGAATCTTTCTTAGATGTGAGTGAGTGCTTATGATGTTTCATTAAAGTTTAACTAGAATAACTTTGTATAAAGTATCTCTGTGATTATCTCAGGTGATTAGGAAGTTAAAAAAGAAAATCTAGCCCAAAAAAATAGCTGTTACGTTATTTTTTAAAACTAAATTCTATAAAAATACAAAAATAAAATTAAGCTCATTTATACATGAATCAACAACTAAGCTTAAATCAGCGACAATCTATTAGTGTATCTCTTTATAGTAAAACCTGATATAGTTTTGAAAGAGTCAACTCTAGGTGAAAATATATCATGGACACTAAAACCGTCATTGTATAGCCTCTCTCTCTGATTATTTCAGGTGATTAGGAAGTTGAAAAAAATTCTAGCGCAAAAATAGCTGCAACGTTATTTTTTAAAAATTAAACTCAATAAAAATTGAAAACTACATAGTAAGCTTATTTTATAAGTATCAACAACCAAGCTTAAATCAGTAACAATCTATTAGTGCAGCGATTTCCAAACTTGAAGGCGCGCGCCTCCTTTGGAAGACGTGGACTATTGTAAAGGGAGGCGCCAACAGTTTTAATTATTTCTTTAACCTTTATAATGTGTCTTTATTATTATATGAAATAAATGATGTAGAGGTGTAGTAACATTATGTTTGGAAACCACTGTATATATTTATAATAAAACGTGAAATAGTTTTAAAGGATTCAACTCTAGGTAAAAATAAATCATATACACCAAGCCCGTCGATTGTAAATATAAATAAAATTCGGTTTAAAAAATCAACAGTGCATTTTCGAACATACCAGGAGTTGCGTCGATGTTTCAGAAGATGACTATGTTCTGCTCCATATATTACGCTATGATTAAGGAACATACAAGAATATTCACGATGGAGCCTGACGAACAAACATGTGTTCGGAATTGCATAATAAATTGATTAAATAAGCTAGTATTGATAACATGCTGATATTTTTAAATCAACTTTCTCTTGGATATAAAAAACACATTCTTTTAAAATATCACGTAACTTCGACAAGACGTCACAAATGAAACAATTTCACCTGCCTTCCTTCCATATGAGCGAAGATAATTTGATAATCTAAGATTAAAAACCACAATTAAATTTAAATATCTTATTAAAAATAGTAAAATTGAACGTGGTTTCTCAGCATGGGAGAAAAAAATTACTTACAATGACTTTGCAAGACCAGCTGCGCACAACAATTCAGCACGCGAATCGAAAAACATCAGAGTGAATTTTAATTAAATATAATTAATTCCTGACACTCATTGAAAACGTTATTGTTTCATATAATGGCTGGAATACTTAATAGGAAACATCAACCACTCACTTAACCTTTAGAGGAGTGAATAGATTTTTACAAACCTTACTTTAATTTACTGCCTTTTATTAACACGACAATTTTGTGACTTTTTCCTAATGAATATATGTAATTCATACTTAGAGCATATATATATGCTTACAGACAGATACTCCTGTGTCGAGTTTAAAGTACTTTAATACTCATTTACAGACAGATGGCGCCGACGTACATGTACGTCCACACTCCTCTAAAGGTTAATAAAGGATCGTCAGTTAATTTCTCATTAGATTTACACTTATATCATTAGTTGTTTACACAACTGTGTTTTCACTCGCGTTTGAGTAAAATGATGCTTTAAATATAGAAGATGTGTGCAGCGGTGGACTGCCAATACGTTAAAAAGGGGCTCGCTTAATATCAAAGTAGTTTATCAGTCATATGCAATACTTTTGAATAAGCAAACGATTGTTACTTAATACACTTAAAATATGCACTTTCCCATAAGCTAATCAATGTAAATGGCTAAAAATGTACTACCGTTTACAATGGAAGCTGTCGAAGATAGTATATGTCAGAAATTGCAGTTATGTGCTAATTTGATCTGAGAATATTGTTTTCTATTAATTTAACAAGGGGCTCGCTGGCCGTGGTAAAATATAACAAGGGGCTCTCTCGAGCCCCTCCGAGCCCACTCCAGCCTACCCCTGGATGTGTGTTATGCGTGTGTAGCTTTTCTCGTCTTAAAGCACATTTTTCTGGTTTTAAAGCATACGCAACCACGTGATCGAACGTGAAAGAGTTTGTGTGTACAGCTTGCTATTGTCAAAGATTGTTACCTCACTGAATTAAATTAAACAACATTTTGGATGTGATTATAAAATTTTCACGGGACACTTAAATATATAATGTGATTTTCATATTTATAAATAATCATATTTTTAGCCGTACCCACTTCTAGGACTGAGCATAATATGGTGCTCAAAGGAGTCTTAACCTTCTCACCACGTATGACATCTATGCATGTCCTAGCGATCATGCCCTCAGCGCGCGTGACACGTATAGATGTCATAACAATTTCAAACCCTATATAAGACCTATCTATTGTGTTAAAATTGTATAACTTGATATAATTAAGTATTTCGACTGAGGGTGCTTGATGGAATTTCAATATCAAATTTGAATTGTTTGAATTTTGTACTTTTCCATGAGTTTTGTCGCTAACGACCCGGGTTTCGCCTTTCGGCATCTTCAGGCATTTCAAGTGCACGGATGTACTTGAACTGAGTCAGTTCAAGTACATCCGACAATCATCAACAATTCAAATTTGTATACGTTGGTTGAAAATATTACTAAATGTATATTTTACCAAATTCAATAGATGGCATTAGTCAAAAAAGATTCAATGTAGGCTAAAATAATTTATTTCTGGAACACGCCGTGAACATACGTCCCCAATGCAAGATTTTGGATAATGTATCTGATATGGATTCGTAGTGCAATGGTCAACTTCTTTGGCTTCCGTTAAGTATCTTACATGTTCGAGTCACAGTACGAACAGCATTTTGAATCGTTTCCTGTTTGAAAGCATGAATTTTTGAGACGCCAAAAAATTTCCTCCCAATCTTCCTATCTTGAAATAACGGGGCGCACCAACCACAAATCCTGTCCTGATCTTTCCATTATATTCCTACTCTCTTCGAAAAAAGAGAGGTTGAACAACTGAGTAACAAGCAGTTCTCGTAGAAAAAAACTTCTGCTGAGATACCTTCACTAGAAAGCTATATACTCCACAGTAGGAGCAGAATTTGGATTTTAAGTTGGCTAATCGCTTTTGTAGAGAATAAGATCAGAGTGAGTGGGAGGGAATGGAAATGTCATCAATTTTTAAGAAACATATTGTTCATTTATTTTTTGTTAAATATCATACCCTCTCATGTTTCGTCACAAATAATCTCATTGTTTTAGACCCTTTCCTCCAATTAGGGTAGGTTTTCTTTAGCTAAGACCCGATTTGTAGTTATAACAATAATGAAAATGATGAAGATCGAAAGTTGTGGAAGTATGTATTGTTTGGATAGTCCAGGCGTAGGGAACCTGCGCCCTTTTGGCTACTCTAGTGCGGCCTTCTGGCCAATTCTGTAAATTTATGCAAATTCGTAAATTCCTGTTTCCTACCAAAGATTCCCTATTCAATGTTTACTGCGTCCTTATGTCGAATCAGAAAAATGAATGCGGCATTTAGACGAGAAAAGGTTCCCTACCCCAGGGATAGTTCATAAAAAAATCTATGTACACTGTCTGTTACGTGAGGTACAGATACGCATGCAATAATATTGTTAGTTTAAAAAATGACACCTAATACGTTATTTTTTCTCGATATTACATTATGTACATTCGTAAAAAATGCGTAAGCAATGAAAAAATGTTTGACTTTCTATTTTTTTAAAAATAATAATTAAGCTACCGTTTTAAAACAAGGTTGTGCACTCATGACAATTATGTCAGTTAAATTAACAATGTTTGACATGTTACTTAAAAGATTCCCATGATTCTGCAAAGAAAATATAATCTTATATTGTTGTCTACATGTAGAATTAATTTTTCAAATAAGTTGTTTTAGTGATTGCGTAAACAACTTGAGAACACACAGTTATTGCATGACTTCCTCACTTTGGTGAATATTCTGCCATAGCAAGAATTTAGACACTAGATTCTAAGTAGAGTTTAGTTTGGTGCAATAATATTTAGACCAAGAATATAAGATTTCTTTGTGAGAAGAGATTGATTATTACATCAATCAATGCAAGTGCATGTTGATGATAACTGTTCTTCTAATTTTGAATAATTCTGTGTGCAAAAGGAAAAGAGCGTTAAATCTTTAAATCGAAAAATTAATAAATAAACCCATAATAGGCAGAAAATCTTAACCGAAAATTTATAAATATAAGAAGACAAAGTTTTTTTTTTAATTACTCTCGTACTATGTTCGCTTAAGGCATTATTTAAATACGGTTAGTAAATAGTTCTATAAAGTCCCGTGAGATCCGCCAAGGAAACCCACAACACTAACCGCTGCGCCATAAGACCTATTGATTTATCGATTTCTGTTCAAAGGCATGGGTGTTTGTGATATATATATATATATCGACTGAGGAAAGGAAAAAGGACGTAGCCCACAGTTTTTTTTGTTGATAATCACAATGTATCAAACTTGATACACGTTCTATCAAAAGGATGCAAGCTGCAAATGCCGAATAAGTATCTAAATTTAGCTTTTAAGTTTGAAAAAGATGACCTAGTAATAAATTAAAACCAAGAAAAAAGACTGAAATAAAGGCTCTTTTCTTAGACAATTTCTTTAATTCATGTTAGATTGTGTCAATTAAACACCAGTTTAGAAGTCACCGTGCACTTCAAGGTTGTGTATAATTCATAATTTGCATATGGCCCAAAATCATCAAAACACGTTTTTTGCGTCTCCATGTGTGGGTTACGTACTTTTTCCTTTCCACAGTCGACATAATACTTTCAAATATCTAGATCAGCGTTTATCTCAATCGGTGTCCACGTGGAGCAAACGATAACAAGTTAATACACTAAAATGCACAGGCCCTAAAAAATATCAGGCGAATGAGTTAACGTTCTAAATTTGTTGTCACTGACGCCCTATGCGTTCTAGGCGATATTGAACAATTGTTGGTATAAAAACTAAACACACGGAGAATTGTGATTGCCGAATAGAACATAGCCAAAGAAGAAAGAATCTACAATTGTACTGTTGTCTGTTTCTACATAAAAAAAATAGATTAATTAACGATATTTGTAACTAGCCAGTTGTGGCCACGCGTCGTGTTTCTCGTACGC
Organism: Himalopsyche tibetana; assembly: GCA_030503985.1. Taxonomy (NCBI): domain Eukaryota; kingdom Metazoa; phylum Arthropoda; class Insecta; order Trichoptera; family Rhyacophilidae; genus Himalopsyche; species Himalopsyche tibetana. The sequence goes on along the minus strand of JAPJYX010000052.1, from coordinate 95,463 downwards.
CATTATTTAAAGGCGTCATCCTTATTTGATAAGATCGTACCAAGTATTATTGTTTTTGGTATTCCGGAAGACTAGAACATTAAAATTTTCATCACGTTTTTTACAACAGCAACGCCGCTTGCATTTTTAATTAATTTCAATGAAATTTATTCGACCCCGGACCAAACTTGGATGAATTAAAAAATACAATATTTATTTTAATAATATACACAAGAATTAGTTCTAATTTATTATTTTAATAGAGTTTCAATCATGGGTGGGCTGGATGAGGCTCGGAAGAGCTCGCGCGAGAGCTTTGCTAAATTGTATTATGACCGGCGAGCCTTTTGTTAATTTAAGAGAAAACAATATTCTCAGATCAAATTAGTATATAACTGCAATTTCTGACTTATCTACGACAACTTCAGTATACACAGTAGTACATTTTTAGTAATTTACATTGATAAGTTTACGGTAAATTGCATATTGTTACATAATATAAGTGTATTAAGTATAAATCAATTGCTTATTTAAGTATTGCATATAATTGCATAGGTGTGATAAAAAAAAATCACTCCTTCCCCAGAACACCGAGAATTGATTTGAGATTAAGCGAGCCCCCTTGCATTGGCAGCCCACCACTGGTTACAATTCACGTTCAAAATATGTAAGTACCTATTGTCGGTGGTATTATATTTGTTGGAAAATGTTTATTTTTATAAGAATAAAACAAAGTATTGATATTGTTGTCCGCCTGTGTGGTCGAGTGGTCAACATTGTTGGCTTCGGCTACGGAGGGCCCGGGTTCAAATCCCGGTACGGACAGTTTAATAAATTGATTTTTCAATCGATTTATGAATTTCTGTTCAAGGGAAGGATGTTTGTGATGTCTTGAATTCCCCCCACTCACCCATCCCATCCTATGGACGGGGCGTATCGAGAGCGATTAGCTTACCACTAATCCTGTCTTATTCTTCTATCCATACTACTCTCTTTGGAAAAAGTGAGGTTGAGCAACTGAGTAACAAGCAGTTCTCGTAGAAACACTTATGTTGAGATAAACTCCATTAGGAGTCCATATGCTCCACATTGGTATCTTTAATTAGGTTATTTGAAACTGTCTGACTAATGAATTCAACGATATAAATATTGTAACCAAAAAACACATAAAATACATTGTATAAGGAAACATTTCAATACTTTATTTAAATAGATCCGTATAAATCGATTACCAAAGAAATATTGAAAAACATTATGTAATTTTGTGTTTTATTTTATTCTGTTTTTGAAAATGTATTTCTTGCGAAAAACAAAATGCTGCGAATTTTTGACACAATTTTATGGCAATTTTTTCTTTCAATAAATATTGACTTCATATTGACTTGATAAAATAAAATTTTACAGTAAAGTTTGGGTTTAACTGTTAACAATGTGTATCTCGTCAAAAACACCGCAAACGAATGGTTACTTGGACTCGGGTGAGCTAAAAAAACAGACATATCAGAAAGAGTGTGTTAATTAATTAATCATCGGCAAATTGCTTTACTAAGAAGTTTCAAGTTTTCAAGATTTTTCAGTAAGCATTTCATTTCATACCATTCTGTTGTTTGACTTAAAGTTTTACGAAATGATATAAACACTACAGATGTGAAGTGAGCCAACTAGTAAAATGGTAAAACTTTTTTCTTGGACTTGTAAGTACAATCACGTCTTTACTTTGTGTTTTGGTGGATTCAGCGGTGGGCTGCCAATACGTTGGTATATGCAATACATAAATAAGCAATCGATTGCTTCTTAAAACACTTATAATATGTAACAATATCGACTGTGTAAAGGAAAAAGGACGTAACCCACACATATCAAATTTTACAGGAGGCGCTAAATACGTGTTTTGATGATTTTGTGACATATGCAAATTATGAATTATACACAACCCTGAAGTGCACGGAGACTTTTAAACTGGTGTTTAATTGACATAATCTAATATTCATTAAAGAAATTGTCTAGGAAAAACCTTTATTTCAGGAAAAAGGACTTAACCCACAGTTTCTTCAAAACAGGTTTTTTTCGATAATCACAATGTATCAAACTTGATACACGTTCTATCAAAAGGATGCAAGCTGCAAATGCCGAATTAGTATCTAAATTTAGCTTTTGAAATAAGATTGAAAAAATGACATTGTAAAAAATTAAAACCAAGAAAAAAGATTGAAATAAAGGTTTTTCCTAGACAATTTCTTTGATTAATATTAGATTATGTTAATTAAACACCAGTTTAGAAGTCTCCGTGCACTTCAGGGTTGTGTATAATTCATAATTTGCATATGTACCAAAATAATCAAAACACGTTTTTAACGCCTCCTGTAAAATTTGATATGTGTGGGTTACGTCCTTTTTTCTTTCCAGAGTCGATATTATTTCATGAAATATAAGCGCTCTGCATAAACAAGGAGTACATTGATCCAATGCCAAATTGACCGACCGCCACTGCTCATGAATTCGGACAGAAATCTAGTCAGAACAACTAGTCCTGTTCTAGTCTTATCTATCTATCCTTACTTTTTTTCTAAAAACAGAGAAGTTTAGCAACCGTTTAACAAGCAATTTTCGTACAAAAACCCTTGTTGAGATAGGTTCCATTACGGGTCCATTTGCTCCACATTAGGAGCGAAAACGATTAAAACAAAAATAACTAACTTTACAGAGTTTTCAAGAAAAGCAAGTCTGTTATCTTGTATCATTAATTGTGGGGTTATAATGCAAAACGTACTATTTCCAAAATGAGCGATAGTGAGTTAGGTATGCAGATTAGGTAATTCAAACCTAAGGAATCGACTGGTCCTATTAGATTTAATATAAAATGTCTATAAGACCGTCGTTTTCAAATTGGAAATCATATCGACTGTGGAAAGGAAAAAGGACGAAGCCCTCAATTTTTTAAAACAGCTTTTTTCGATAATCACAATGTATACAACTTGACACACATTCTATCAAAAGGGTGGAAGCTGAAAATGCCGAATAAGTATTTAAACTTAGACTTTAAGTTTGAAAAAGATGACCTTGTAAAGAATTTAAACCAAGAAAAAAGACTGAAATAGAGGTTTTTTCGAGACAATTTCTTTAATTAATATTAGGTTATGCCAATTAAACACCAGTTTAGAAGTATCCGTGCACTTCAAGGTTGTGTATAATTCATAATTTGCATATGTCACAAATACATCAAAACACGTTTTTAGCGCCTCCTGTAAAATTTGATATGTGTGGGTTACGTCCTTTTTCCTTTCCACAGTCGATATATTTATGCAAATGTTATTTTGTTTGGGATAATCGTTGAAGTATTTGACATTACTGAAAAGTTTGAGTTTTGGAAATAGTACGTTTTGCATTATAACCCCACAATTGTGAAACGGATGTAGGCTATCCAGAAGTGAAGCATATTCTCAATTGGTAAGATTGATAGCAAATATGTGTGAATGATTGGCATTGAAAACATCTGTCTGTTTGTTATCGACGTCTCTAGAAATCTGGTCGCACAGGCAAGCGGTAAACTTGCGTGTCGCAATATACAGTGTCCCGAAAATGGTAATGGTTGGTTAATATTGTTTCATTTTAGTATTGCTAAATAACTCACGATCTTAAAAGATACAATAAACAGGGCGCTCTCGTGAAAAAAAGATGCAAAGTCTTAACGTTTTCCCGTATTTTGTTATGTCTACTAAAATGCGAAATGGGTCCGTGGTGCAGTGTTCAACGTCGCTGACTTGATGGACTTCACGGGTTCAAGTCCCAGTACTGACAGCATTTTTTCAATGGATTAATCGATTTCAGTTTGATGGCATGAATGCTTTGTGATGTCTAAAATTCTCCCATACCCTCCGAGTTCAAAAATAACGGAGCGTAGTGGATGAAATTAGCTAATCACAAGAACTGTCATAGCCCTACCATTGCTATCCCAATTTTCTTATAAAAATAAGAGAGGTTGATAGACTGAGTAACAAGCAGTCGCAGAAAAACTTCCATTAGGAAGCCATATGCTCCACGTTTGGAGCGGACATGGATAAAAATTCAAAGCATTCAAATTGACCCATTTTTTGCACCTCCAACGAATATAGCAGTAACTCACTTTTGGTTATTTTTTTAAGAGAGTAAAATATAGTACAAACGTCAGTTCAAGTTTATCCATGCGCTGAAACGCCTGAAGATGACGAAAGGCAAAACCCAGGCCGTTAGTGACAAAACTTGTGTAAATGTACATAATTTGAACGATTCAAATTTACTATTGAAATTACACCAAGCACCTTCAGTTGAAATCTTAGATTAAGAATAGAATTTAGTTTTTATCGATAGTTCGGAATTCATAGAAAATAATAGAAAACAACATTTTTTTTTCTCTCCTGCAAAATAAGCAAGAGTGAGATACTGTTTTATTCCTTGGAGGTGATATTATTATTATGAAATGAACTGTTTTCTATGAATTTAACAAAAACAATGATAAAGCGAACATTTTATTTTTCCGTGACCATATTAGCTACCAATGTGAAATATATGACGCCTTGACACATTCCCTGTCTCCCGCCGAATGCTTTTCTTTCTCATATAATATGCCTGTATCCATCCTTCAGTTTCTAAGAGTACTTCCCTATGGTTAGTACCCGACGGTCTTCCAGGATGGAAGAATCTCACCGGTCGGAAGAAGAGGTAATCAGATTGATACTCTCCGGAGAAACCCGCTTTTCTCATTCAGAACTATGGTTAGTGATTTTTAGCACACTGTGTAATATTTGAAATAACATATTGGTATAGCTTTATATAATAATGTTTGCTATGCTATCACGCCTAAGATGTTCTGAATAAGGCATGGTCGGGTATTGCCCACTGCTCGACACATCCCACATCATTCAGCGCCATTATGACAATTATTATTATTGTTACGGCATTCCAAAGATAAAAGTTGTAACCCAAATCGCATAATACCAACGTTTATCAAACAGGATGGCCTTTAATCCCTTGATACTGCCCTGTCAGGACCGGTATAAGGCAAATACGCTACAAAATCATAAGCCTTTTTGAATAATCTAGAAGAAAATACAAAACTGTGAAATACTTTTGAAAAATCTGTCAAATTAACCACTTGAATACCAAGCGGACACGGATGTCCAAGACATTTAAAAAACAAATACTTGGTATTCTAATAGAATTTAAGAAATATTTGGTGAATATGTGTAGTTCCATCTATACTGAGTCAATATAGGTTTTTAAAACATCGAATTCGGGTGTATATTAGGCAAAATTATTTTTCTCAAAAACACGCAGTATCTCTGGGACATATTAATGATTTATTTTCGCGGTATTCAAGCGGTTAAGACAGTAAATATACAATATTGTTGTGTCCTCAGTCAAGTGGACAATATTTTTATACTTGGTCATGGGTTTGAATTCCAGTTGGAGCAGTTTAACTCTTCAATCGGTCTACGGATTTATGCTCGAAGGCATGGTTGTCTGTGTGCGATGTTTGACATTCACCCGACACCCATCTGGTCGCTAGAATTTGGAGGCTCCAAGCGAGCGCCTCTTTTGCTTGTATGATAATCCGCCACTGATAACACAAAATTCGTTTCGTCTTTCATGCTGAATAATTTCCACTGCACGTGTAAATTTAAATGCCCAGAGATTTAAGTCAGTAAGAAAATATTGATTTGATAAGCAAAAAAGTCATTTTGTAGACTATAGTATATTTACACAGTTATAAAAAAAACAATTATCAAATCGATACGTAAAAGGCAAAACATAATAACTCTCCATAAAAAATATATGATTTTTTTCAGCCCATTTATGGATATGATATGGATTCAATTCGGCCATATGGGACGTATTCTATTGAACAATCATCGGTCGTTATTAAATTAAATAGATACATACTTTCGAATGAATAGTAAAGCAACTTCCATACTAATGATACTTTATTCATCGACAGGTATGTAAAAGAAAAAGGCGTTAAGTCAATTAACCTTTTATTTAATATTATAGTCATTTCCGATAGTCATGAAATATAGAGATCTCAGTTTGTGCATTACTGATCAATCTAACCACTTCATGCAACTTGATAATGATTTAAGAATCTTGTAAGTAAATAAAATATGCTTTGTTGCTAGAAATTGTATTTAAAAGAAAATGTACCTACTACCTAGCTATATACTAAAAATTAAATGTTATATAAAAAGATATGTTTGATAAAGCTTTCATTATTTGAATGAACACTGTAAATAAAAAGAAAATTATTTTTAAGCTGTTTTTCACGCAAACATACCAAGAGGCACCGTGAAAGTTTTTGTTGAATGAATCCAATACGAATCCAATAATATTCTTGAACGCATGTGTTAATAGAATTGTTCGTCATGTTTGCTCCATATAACTTTTAGTGGAGATTTTTCAACAAAGTTTTTTTATTAAATTTCGGGTAGAGAAATAGTAGAATGTAGTAAAGCATATTTACTCTCTGGAAAATGTTATATTTATTTATTTGATTGTTACCAGTGGCGGATTAAGCACTTGGGTGGTTTCGGGTTCAATATAATTTGAAGGCCCTGTTATTTAGATAGAAAAAAAATCGAAAATTTTATTAGAGATTTTCATTATATGAATAAGGGTTGGGCCCGTGGATCTGTTGTCAACGTCGTCGACTACGTCAGTTACCGTGCACACGGGTTCGAATCACATAACGGACAGTTTTTTTAAACGTTGATTTATGAATTTCTGTTTGAAGGCATTGATGTCTGTTATCAGGAAATAAGCGGGGCCCTTTGGCGCCTAAGGCAATATTAGATTCTGCATTGAAATTTAGTATTTTTAAAAAAACTCCTGGCATCATTTCGGCGCCCACTATACTCCTCCGGTGTCTCGGCGCCCAGGGTGGTTGACCTATTTACCAGCCCCCAAGTACGGCACTTAAAACGGATCCTTAAAACACCTTGTCCTAGGTCTATGCTTTTATTCCCTACTCTCTTCGAAAAGAAGAGGTTGAGCCACTGAGATAAGAAAGCTTCTAATGAGATAAGCTTCATTAGGAGTTCATATTATCGCTCGCTTTGGTCTAGTTGGTAAGAGCTTGCTCTACCGATTAGATGGGTCCGGGTTCGATTCCCGGTAAGGTCAATTTCAAATTTGATTTTTTCAATTTTAATTTGAGATCTAAGACATGGGTGTTTGTGAAGTCGATTCTCCTTGAGTTAATCTCATGTGACTTTCAAAAATTCTCATTGAGTATATCTCGTATGATCTTTCAACTTCAAATTATTTGACGCATCGGCGTAAGCTGTAATGTCAAATATTTTTTTAAAAATAAAAATAAATATTATGCTTCAAATCGGAAGCGAAGGTGGTTTAAAAAATATATACAAATAATAAAAAAATGCATATCTTTTCCAATCATAAATATGTTTTATCAATGTCCGATTTCATGTATAATATATTTATGTAATTGTTGAAAAATAAATTTTAAATATGTGGGTTATTCAAACTTAATTGATTTTTGAAGGCCCTTGAGATTTGCGGCCCCCTAGCTTACGCCTCATGAGCTTAAGGTGTAATCCGCCACTGATTGTAACTACAATCATGTGATATCGTATCCGATGTGGAAAACAAAAATCTTGTGTGTTAATATTTATTTGTGCAAATATAAAAAAATAAAAACTATTGAGTAATCAATGCACGGGAATTTTGCTATTTAATGTCAATTAAAATGTATTTTTTCGCTCGATTTTTACATACGTGTTTAATATAGATTTTCTTTATCAACGAATCTGTTTGTTTTGCCGAATGACAGTTTGAAAATAGTATAACAGAACACCAAACAGTGCCCAGTTCATATTAATTAAAAATAAGTATATTGGGTTAGTCAAATAACCATCTTGTTATTATTTCAAAAGTAATGTTTGTTTAAATTTTGATTGTCCAATAAATAAGACAATAAATGTTTTGTAAGATCTTTGCGACGCCTCTAAATATTTTTGGAAGGATCTGTGTCCACTTGTTTCGTTCCCACTTTTTTCTGACAACTTGTTGTGGCAGTTTTTTAACTCCTGTAGTTTAATTCAAAGTTTTCCTCCAAACATAACGTCGATATATAATGATATATGAATTATTTCAGCGTCACTTTAACATACGAGGGTGATGTAAACTAATTATGACAATCGGTCGTGCTTAAAACGAATACAATCGTATTTGCGTGCTCGGCTATTTACTGTCAAACGCAATGATATTATCGCACAACAGTTTATTAAAAACAACGTGAAAAAACATACCCGACACTTTTTATGACAAACCAAATAATAACTGTTAAGGATCATAATTACCACTCACTTTTGAATAGCAACAACACTGTTTTACAACACTTTTATTGCGGTATATTAATCAAAAATGTGAAATGTCAACTTTGAAAACACTCCCACGTACAAACACACGTCCTCCGAGCGGATCAATTGTTAGCGGTGTGATCGGTGTGATGATCTGATCCATAGATCCCCACTTGCAGTAGAATAATGTATGGTGGCGCCCTTTTCTACACGGCCACGGCTTGGTACTACAGTGAATTCCCCACACCCACTGGGTAATCAATCGTCGCCTTGGGTAAACAAGGTTCCATCTGAAAAAACTAAAACTGTGCAGGAGAAGCAATTTAAGATTTCAGAAGATGTAACTTTTTGTATAAACGATATGTAAGATTAAACGTAAATTATTTAGAAGTATAAATATAATCAGAATTGAATGTATCAAGGCTGTGGAGTCGTGTAAAAAATAGACGACTATGAATCCAGCCTTAAAATAATTAACTCCGACTCCGACGAAATTTTTCAATAAATTTATTTTAACTTATATATACATATCGACTAGGGTATCCAATCCCGGGATCCCGTAAAATTTTCTGATCCCGAAATTTCGGGATTGAGACGGCGGCGATCCCGGGATTTCGGGATTGAGAAATTTTGAGCAAATTCTCGAAATTTATACGAAATTGGCAAATTGAAGATTTCAAATTCCTCGGTGAGCTAAAAAAAAAAAAAAACGAGTTTCTGTGAGATTCTGGGAAAAAGTATACCAAATCGGAGATTTCAAATTCCTCGGTGAGAAAATCTCAGTCCCGGAATCCCGGGATTCAAAATAAATCAATCCCGAAATCCCGGGATTGGAAAAAGGCTTCGGGATTGGATACCCTAATATCGACTATGGAAAGGAAAAAGGACTTAACCCACAGTTTCGTCAAAACAGGTTTTTTTCGATAATCACAATGTATCAAACTTGATACACGTTCTATCAAAAGGATGCAAGCTGCAAATGCCGAATTAGTATCTAAATTTAGCTTTTAAGTTTCAAAAAATGACCTTGTAAAAAATTAAAACCAAGAAAAAGACTGAAATAAAGGTTTTTCCTAAACAATTTTTTAATTAATATTAGATTATGTCAATTAAACACCAGTTTAGAAGTCTCCGTGCACTTCGGGGTTGTGTACAATTCATAATTTGCATATGTCACAAAATCATCAAAACACGTTTTTAGCGCCTCCTGTAACATTTGATATGTGTGGGTTGCGTCCTTTTTCATTTCCACAGTCGATATGTATACCATTAGATCACCTTTAGTCAGCTAACATGGAATGTCAACACTTTTGACTATTTTTTTTCAATACACATCATTAAATATATTTTTCAAAACAAAATTCCAGCCGCTCACTTTTCACGATTTCGACTCCGACTCCACAGCCCTGGAATGTATATGTAACATATTCATTTTATTTCATTTCGTAATTATATTAGCATATTTAGAATTGACGAAACTGCACATAGAACTTTGGTGCTCTCAAATCGTGTTGGCATCGGCCATTTTTTAAATTTTGTAAGCAATCTGTATGAGAATTTTACTAACTCAACACCAGTGGCGTAGCGAAGGGGTGCGGCAGGGGCGGACCGCCCCGGGCGGAATTTTAAAAATTAAATACAATATTTTTCGAGAAATTATATTATATTATAATAGCTGAAAAAATCTGCAGATAGAACCTTGGTGCACTAAATCGTGTTGGCATCGGCCATCTTTTAAATTTTATAAGCAATCTGTATGAGAATTTAACTAACTCAACACCAGTGGCGTAGCGAGGGGGTGCGGTAAGGGCGGACCGCCCCGGGCGGAATTTTAAAAAGTAAATACAATATTTTTCGAGAAATTATATTTGTGCATAAAAAATTAAGCCATCTGTAGTAAAAACTTCTAGTTTATATATAAAAATGATAGAAGTGATTTAAAAACAAAATTAGACGAAATATTAGGGACGGCTAATTCAAAGATCGCTCCGGGCGGCAGGACCTCTTCCTACACCACCGTCCACCACTCAACACTCAACAATATTATGTCTCTCTCTCTCTCTCTCTCTCTCTCTCTCTCTTATGTACGTTACGACATTTGTTTCATCCGCATCTGGGATATTCGTAGGAAACACACGTATGCATCTACGTACGCCAGTGGTTTCCAACCTTTATGTTACTACGCCTCCTTTAGAAAAAAAAATCTTTGCGCATCCCCATTCTATATTTCATATAGCAATACAGACAACTTTTAAAGTGTAAATGCAAATAATTTAGAATTATTTTCATTTTGATTTTGTACACTTCCATAAAACTTTTGGTCGAACACGACCCGGGTTTCGCCTCTCGGCATCTTCCGGTACTAATCAGTGCGCGAATGAGAATCAGTTCGAGTGCGAAATCAAAATGAAAATAATTCTAAATTATTATTAAATTTCCATCAAACACCTTCAGTTGAAATTTTAAATTATAGTAAATACATATTTTGAACTGTTCGCACCTCCCAGGTTGGAAATCGCAGGCGTACGCGAATGAAAGAGTAAACCGTTTCTAAACTGTGATTTTTTCATTATGCATTCAGATGGGTCTTTGGTGCTCTGTAAAACATTTTTCTTTTTTGAATATTGATGGATTTAATGAAAATTTGAAGTTTTTTTTAAATGCAGATAGAACCGTATTTTGAATGCGAATAAAACTGCATTAAAAAGTAATTTGTGAAAAAAATGCAGATGGAACCATGTTTACCCAAAACGACGCAATGCTTAGTTTTTTTAAATACAATATTATAAAGTATCGTATTATCCTGAATATAACGTGATCCATAAATTGAATCGAATGCGGCAAGTTCACTTTTACAGAAAATTATGTTTTAGTGCCGATTCACTAATGAGGCTACCATTGGCGGACTACTCTATAAATAAATAAGGCGCGCGCTTGGGGTCTCCGAATCTTGGGGGCCTCGAAAAGACCTTATATAATATAAATCATATACTTTTTGTTCAGATTTTAGTATATTTTTAGTGATTTTATTAAAAATTTTCTGACGTTACCCGAAAAACAGGGCCTACAAATTTTATTGCGCCTGGGCCTCCCATGTGATTAATCCGCTACTGGATACCAATTTAAGAAATGTGCGGCACAATTTGTCATATTTGATATAAAAAATATAAAAAATATTTCATCAGTATAAATTTCTTGGTCTTATAACATAGTGCTTCCCAAATTGGGGGTCGCAGATTTTCTCCGGGGGCCGCCGCAGAACATGTTTTGTATTGAGGGGGGCCGCAGATTATTTTTTTCCGATTTAGGGGGCCGTGGTATGATTTTTTTTTAGGAAGCACTGTTATAACAGATATGAATTTACTTCTACTTGATTTATCTAACTTCTTAATTTCTGTCAATTAGGGTTAAGCCAATTAAAAAATATATAATTTGAGTAGTTAGCTAGCCCGAAATGGGTGCGCGGGAGCTTTCAAAACTGCTGCGCGGCCGCGCGGGCGCGCAGCTTAGAGGGAACATTGCTGGAGACTACTATCTACATTTTGCAAAAAGCAGAAAGTCCATCAACGCTCTACTTTTCAAAATAAATCTTAAATTTATGCAATAATTGATGTATAGAATAAGAATGCAGTAGATTAACATGCTTATAAAATTTGACAATCATATTGGGTACAATCATATGAAGCGTGTTGGACTTATTGCATTCTGGTACTTAAATTTCACTTATTTTATTTCTCTGTTTAGGCCATAATTTACAATGTATCACAACAGTTTCATCATAATTTAAGAATTTCACTATTGAACTGAAGTATTGATAATATTTAAAGTAAAAAAAATATTTTTTAAAACCTGCCACTTCTATAAATAAATACATTAATACTTTATTCACATTCAAAATTCAATACAAAAAGCTTTGCTGTTTCAAAAGATATTGGTTGAAATGTTTTTAAATAGCTCTCCTGCACAATTTATCAAATGTGACATAGTTATCTAGATTTGTAATTTGAATTTTGGTCCGTTTGAGTTCTTTGTCAAGTGGTCTATACCGTTAACTTCGGTTACTGTGTTCATACGCTAAAATCCCAGTCAAAGAGTTTCATAAAATGATTTCTGTTTTCGATGGCATGGATGCTATGTGATGTCTCAGAATTCCGTTCCACAGATTGAGTGATTTTTTCACTAAGAGTTCTGTTTAAGTTCTATCCTTCTATCCCTACTCTCTTCGAAAAAGAAAGTTTAAGTAACTCAGAAACAAGCAGTTCATGTAGAAAAACTCCATTAGGCTAAGCGTATGCTGAGATACAGGCAACATAGCGTAGGGTAGAACAGAATTGGCAGGTGGAGGCAGGCGAAATAGATATATGCAACTAGCGTATGCTGTGACAGCTGCGTCACCCAAGTGACATACGAATGTCACATAATGACTTACAATAACTCATTTAATTGTAGCCTACATTAGTAGTATCGTTTAAATAAAGTTCATTTTAAACACTAATCAGTTTCTTGGTCATTTTCGCGGCAAAATCAAAAGAAATTGTCCAAACGTGCACGAGTCATGTAGAAATCTGTACCCTCACTACAATGGAGGGCAGAGCAGGGTATACGCATGTCTTCGTCACCTGTATCTGCATTGCAGCTAACACAGGTCTGTGCTTCTTCATTGTCGCCTGCGTCTCGGCATTCACCTAGCCTTAGGATTCCATTGGATGCAGATATGACTCAAAAAAAAACAGTCTTTGGTTGAAAAAAATGAAAACAATGATAAAAAATACTTGTTTTTAATATATTTCATAAAAAAATTTAAGTGTGTTATTACAAAAGAATGTACAATCCCACGTTTAGTTTTTATTATGTTAAACACGTCATATATATATATTATATATTACAATTTTATAGGAATTCAATGATTTAGGAATAAACTAAATACATACATATTATTTACTTTAATGGTACATACTATCTACAATAATTATGGAATTATTAAATTTCCAACTATTCTGGTTGCACGATTTTATATGGTTAGTTGGCACACTGTCTTTCGAAGAAGAACAAGCTCTTGAAGAGTGGCTAATGCCGATTTACTTGACCGAGGATCTCAGACTATAAGTAATACTTTTGGTCCACAAACCACTAATACCAAAATTTAAAGATCATTCATTTTTGAGCGTTATTGTTTTTGTTTATTGGACGGAATAAAAGCACCTTTCGTCAAATGCATATTAAATACTTTTATCGATAAGAATTTTAAAAATATATTCTACAACACACAACCTGCTTTGATATTAAGTACTATTCGCAGTTCAAATTAATTTACATATTTAAAATTAAAATTAAAAATTCAAGTTTACTTAAAATAAATTTTGTATTCCATTGAATGGAAGACAATTTTGGGTATAATATTATATTTTTATGGTTCACCATTGATGCTATTATTTAAATTAAATAGGGACATCTATTCACAAACAAATTAAGCTAACAAAGTGCTTTGCACAAAATTTACAGATGTCCCTGTAAAAATATTTTCAAACATTGTTTTCTTAAATGTACCAAGTAAATTTAAATTTTCTCAAGCAGTTTTATTTTCAACGTTAAGAAGTACTATCATATTATTTTTATAAATTATAAAATCGAAATAACAAACACTTGACTAAAAACAAAGTAGAATTATTAAAATATTGTAATTTAATAAGAGTCAAAAATGACAGTAACTTTAAATCAATAATAATTGTGGAATATTCGCTAATTACGTATTAGAAAAAAAAACAAAAGTAACCACAAATTAATTGAAAAGAATTATGAGTAATTAAAAAAGGTCAAATAATAATTAAAGTATTAATGCAAAGTAAAAGAAATTTCTTAAAGCAGTTTCATAAAATAAGACAAGATTGATAATTATCATTTTTATTTAATTGCAACTGAATAACAAAAATATAAAAAAGCGTTTAATTTAAATTATTGTTTAATTTTCATGCAGAATTATTCTAAAATAATAATTGATAAACATATTATACAGTAAAGAATATGTATAATACTAGATTAATCATAATATTTAGGACCACTGTACATTTCGAATCGTCGATTTAAAAGCCAATATTATTATTGCTTTTGTGAATCACGTAAATCTCTTATATAAAGAAACAAGTTAAGTAAAACATTGTTGGCATATGTAAATCTAAATGCCAAAGTTCACCATTACAACAATAATAAGATTTGGTATATTGTAAACTTGCTAACATTGATTTGAACATGCACAGTCGCCCTAAGTAAACCATTTCTTATCACATAGTAACTAACCGACTTATATAAATAATAATATCTTAACGTATTCAGTATATACTTAACTATTGGCACAAATACATTTTGTGACTAGTAAATAATATATAATTCATGTAATATATGCAAATGTCAAGGATATTGTAGTTCTAATATTATTGTTTTAAAAGGGATAAATATAAGATTTATATTACATTAAAAATAAGCAATAATTAATTGATAAGCTGAAGACATTTTTTTTGTCAAAATTAAAAGTAAAAATATTTCACTCTGAGTTATTGTTTGGTGTCTTTACATCTTATTCTGGGGAGGTGAAGCCATGCTTCAATTTCCCTTTCGTCTATGGTATTGTGATGCTATTATGTCCCGGGTTTGCCAGGCCATAGGCGAGCGCGTGATCTTCAGATTTTAAGTTATATTGGAGTACGGGGAACATATTAGTGGGAGTATCACTCTGAGCTTAATAAAATACTCCCATATACAAATTTCATTGGCTCAATTATGCTTATTTTTTATATGCGTCACTGTTTCTTGAATAATGTACGTTCCCAATGAGAAAGACATGGAATAGATCAATTATTTACGGTAATAATGCTTAGAGGTCAGTTGCTCAGCCTGCCTTTTGCCTCACTCTTAATCTTTGCCCGTTCTGAAAGTCTTGTAAAGTTCTCAAGTCTTGTAAAATACATTCTATTGAGATGATTTATTAGATATCCGAATGTGAATGGACATGGATTAAAAAAAAGAATAAAAGGTTGGGGCTAGAAAACTTCTAACGGTGAAGTGGTCGTTCTCGACGAGGGGCCGTGAAGAATAAAAAAATTATGCAAACAAAACATTTGGTCAAAAATATACATACTTGAGCCCTTGACCATGCAACTGAGTAAGACATCCACCCAGCTAAGACGACATACCATTTCATATGCCTAACTATTTTTGGTGAATAAAATTCGTTATAAATGCTTATTTCAATCATACTTTGATAACAAAACAGCTCATATCGTAGATAGTTATAAATTGACAATCAACGTTAAGGAAAAGTTTTATTTCTCCCTCAGGCTCTGTTGAAATTTTGTGCTTATATGCGTCAAGTTGAGTGATATGTCAATAAAATTACGAATTTTACTTGCAAATCACAGCAAAATATTTTTACTTTGTTTTTTCGAAAATCTGTACAAAAATTAAGATAAAATTATCCATTCTTTTCCAATATTTTTTCAATGAATCAGACATTGGATTTCAATAAACAGAAGTATATCTTTGAATGCAGATAATATTACCGAGGTTATTTACAAACGATAGATTCATTTTGTGATTGCAATCTAGACCAACAGTAGAATAAAAATTAACATCTTGCACAGTTCGGCCAACAAAAATATTTAATAATTTCATTATAAATTATTGTTTTTGATTTTTCTATTATATTGCAACTGTAGAGCATTTTATAAATAACTGGTACTTGTTAATAAGAGAGGCGCCACTGTTACTGTCACACAAATTATCACATCAGTATTTCCGCTATTGTTTCAAACGTATATTACACATACAATTTTGACAGTCATGATATGTTTTCAGTTTATTTGTCATGAGCTTTATTTTTACAAGATTTATTTGTTCATCAAAATAAGACACACTTACTTGTTATTTAAATATAAATATGTGTTGTTATTAATTTCTTTAGTTATCGTTTTCTCAACACAATAGTTACGAATGGTTTGTTCAAGTCTTATTTACAAAGCCATAAATCATAAATCAATTTTTTAAAAATATCATTCTTGAAGTGAAATTGATGCTACTTGAAAGAATTATTTTCTTTACTTTCAATCGATGAAAATTGGGCGGCGCCGCTGTTATTAATAAGTACCAACAAGACATCATACTTACTTCAAAAGTATGATGGTCAGATACCAAATATTACTCTAAAGATTCTTATTTGATTTTAGAATCTACATCCGCGTCATCATCAAAAATATTGACAGAATTCAAATATAAACATCTGTACATGACTATATACAACAATAATTATTTCATTTTCTTTTGATAGAATATGCATAATATGTTTTTACAATAATTTATTTCGTTCACTATCGTAATGTCAATATTGTCGTTAATAAAATATTTGTTATTCACTGTCATTTATATATTACATATTCGTTTGTTTTTATTTTTATAAAATGCCGAAGAAATAATTCATTAAAAAGAGAAACGATTTCACATTGAAATATTAACGCTTTTGACCATAAAGCAACGATCTATTGATGCAAATAAACTATATTAAAAACTTCACAGCGATATATTATATATTATGAGAGACATCATAAGAAACGTTGTCAAAGCATAATAAATAAATTTATTTTGATGTATCAAACAGATACACAAAAGTTTGCTCCTATGAAGGTTTAAGTTTACATCTACGTGTGACAGTAGATCGGTGAAATATGTCTGTTTTTACAGAATTATATATGGCACGTGGCTTAAAATATTCATTGGGGCAGATAAGGTAGTGAAAATTCGTGTTTCGTTAATAATAATATGATAACCATTTCTGAGTTTTTGTAATACTATCAATGTCTGCAAATAAGTGAATCAAATCTGTCTGTAATAAAGGATTTGTTTTATGAAAATATGACCACCAAATTATAAATAAGCTTCAAGAACATTATCTGTTGTGATAGTAATTAATAAAGTTCACTTATTTCAGAACATAATGTAGTAAATCCAACACTAAAACAACATTTATATTTGAATGTTATGGAGTTTCACTACCATTGTTTGTTTTCTGACTTTTGTTGTTTCTGAAATGCTTTTAAAAATAAAATGACAGTGAAATAACTTTGCTAAATTTCAGTAACCGTTACTCATAATTCATAGTTAGTCTTCTGTACAACTAATGTGTTGAGTAATTATTACTGGAATGCGTTTTCCAATAATTTAAGTAGATTAAACAGATTATCTCGTATGATTGAAATGTTTAACTGTGTCCGTATTGGTTATTATCACATTCAAATTTCATCGTAAGTGTTCGAAGGCATTCGCCTTGCTCTGACAGTTCCTTGAAGCCAGTCCTTGAGAGGAGCGTCCGTCAGGGAGGCGAAAATGGCCGGATGGCCGCCTCGACCGCATTCAGAGTGATGACTCAGCAGTCCGTGGAGTTCCCATACGCCGGTAGCATCGCTGAAGCACGCAAGAGGGGATCCTTCATCGTTCTGTAAAAAAAAAAAAATATGAATACAAATCATTCATTTAATTATTGAGGTTATCTCAAGCGTTATTCTACGTCAGTGCCCTATCTCTTCTGTATAGATTTGGTAATATGGTATCGTCACTGTTCTGGCAGAAGTTGGTAAGTAACAAATTGATAGTTCTGAGTAAACAGTAAATGAAAAAAACAGCTTTTAAGAGAAAGCCTATAGCATTGATATTTTATGTTACAGAGATAATTACAATATTAAAATATAGATTCATTAATGCTGATCTGACATGGGCCTAAATGCCAGCGTAACCCGGGTGTTACATGTAAGAAATTTGAACATTTCAAATTTCAGTTTTATACTTTCAGCATGCAGGGTGATTGACCCTGCGCTCACGAGACTTAAGTCACATGGGCTCAAAGAGTCAGCTCAACCTTAGTTTTTTTGTCGGGGACGTCCTTTGAGGTGCCGAATATTTGCCTCGCGACCCCTGCTGTGAGCTACAACTATTGTAGTATTGCGCAATGGACACTACGGGGAGAATAGTTGATGGTACTTGCTGGTGTATGGTATTTTCCACCTTTTTAGTGTAGACACATTTGGCATTGATATGTCCACTTTGGACCATTGACCAACAATTTTATGGGATATTTTTAAGCTTTCCTACCATATCTTATTTAGTGTTGCTCATTGACAGAGAATGATTCGCTGACAATCCTCTTCCATATTATAAGGATTTCATTCACGACAAGCTTTGTGATATAACTAATGTTAAATTATTCAATTCTGCATCCATTATTCCAACTTTAAACCAAAAACAAATAGAAGAAAATTTCATCTATCTACAGGTCACAAAAGAAAAAGGTTATAGGATGCTTGATATGTATTGATTGAAACTTACATAGCATGGTGTCTTTTCAGCTGAAGTGTATCCAGCGCAGATGTGACTATTCTCAATAAGTCCATTATAATGTTTGGTAGAGTTGCATTCATCTGTGTCTATCGTTGGTACTGGTAGATAGTGAAGGTGTTGCTCTGCGTTGGTTACTAAAAACAATCGAATACAATTAAATCTGGAGCCAATCAAAGAAAATCTAAAAAGGTCTACTGTGTCTAAACTGAATTGATTTTCAAATCCATTGAATATAATATTATGAATTACCATTGATTTGTTGCACACCCCATCCTGCAGTAACGCACAACTGTCGAGGTTGAATAGGTCGGCTAGCCAAGCATATTGGTTTGACAGTTGCGCCAAACACAAGAGGCTGCATAAGCTCGATTGCTACCACGTCTCCATTGTACATTACTCGGTTATACTCCACCTGGATGAAGATAAGAAACAACGTCAGACATACAGTGTCGTTCAAAGTCTTTAGATTTCTCTACAATATTCTAAGTTCTAATGGACGCTACAAAATTTACATTTTTCATATAATTTAAGATTTCGACTGAAGGTGTTTGGTGGATCAATATTGTCAATCTCAATTCAATATTGTTCACATTATTTTATTAAAATTTTAAATAATCATCAAAAACATATTTTTTGTATACTCAAGTACTTCAATTTTACACAGTTTTAAAGTAATACATTAAGTCAAAATCATTAAAAGTTTATTGAAGGTTGTGACAACTTACCCCGCTATATGGCACTATCCTCTTCACTCGCCTCCTCACAACATCACTGTCATCGACGTCCCCAACAATAGGACTTCCGGTCAAGACTTCCCAGTCTTCACTGTTGATGGGTCCCAAGTCTCCACTATCGGATCCAACAACGCATCCGTACCCGGCCAGTAACCAGAATGGTGATACGATACTGGCAGCGCAAATGGATCGGTGATGGCGGCCACCGCGAAGCAGTGCTACTCCTGGCCACTGGGCAATGCCGGCTGGTTGAGCGCCGACTATTCTGCCCGATTGAATCGCTGATGGACTCTGGGATCCGCAACCTATGGAATGTAATTAGAATCGAAAATTACAATACAGAATATATGTGGTTAGGTTAGGTCAGGTACAGATAGGCTAAGTTAGATTAGGGTTAGGTTAGGTAAGAATTGAAAATCAAAATAAAGAATATAGGAGGTTATGATTTACGGTAGAAATAATAAATAGAATGGAAATAAAATAAATAAAGGATTTTTTAAGTGCCATTGTCATGATTTGTTAATATTATTAGATTTGAAAAATGTTTCTAATGTCTAAAAAAAGCTGTCATGGAATCAAAGATGAGGATAAGTCTTGTTGATCAATATAAATGAAAAATAATATGTAGCATTACAGTTAATAAAGCCAACAAGAGAATTTTGAAATTACATGATATAAATTTGATGACATCAAATGTAATTCAAAGTGAGAGTGGATTGCAAACATTCATGTCGAAGTTAACTCTCGCGGCTTGGAAACTAGAAAAATACTTCTCATCCGATGGGGATCGTTTAGGGACCCCAGTGGTTTCCTCATTATTGGCCTTATTCTTATGAATTTCAAAAAAAAAATAGTCTAAGAGCTTTAAAATATCTCTTTGCATCATTCCTCATACATTTTTTTATAAAAATCCGTGTTTTTTTAATAAATAATCATATTTTAAGTTGCGCGTAAAAAAGACGTCGTCCCAGGACACATATGAAATTGCAACTGACGAGCTTAGCCCAGCTATCTTACGAACGATCACTTGTCGCGGGCGTTTATCGTGTAATCGCGTAATCGCGTATTTATATAAACTACAAAAGGTCCAAAAAACTATGATATAAGAATACCTTAATTATAAATATTGTATCACCCATATTAAAATAGATATTTAAGAAAATGTGGGTATTGGGGTCGCATTTCTTGAGCTTAGAACCGGAAAAGTTATAGATGTTTAGTTAAAAAAACAATTGATATTGCCCATGCTGGGACTTGAGCCATGACTCATCTGGTTGCTAATGTAAAGCCGTTACCACTATACGAATTTATTATAATTTTTATTGAATAGATTATTTACATAAAAAAAAATATGTTGGTGTATTATTGAAGAATAGATAAGTTATTTTGGCATATTCAACTATAAAGGTGTTAAAAATAATCTTTCATTTCTTTAGAATGTTTCACCAATGAAAAAAGTATATCAGGTATAGTAATAGTCACAAAGATTAACAATTAGCTCACCAAATTCTTGGCAATGAACTGAGACAACCGACTTCTCTTCACATCTGTCAACCGGTCGTACACTCAGTAAGATATTATCCCTGGTGAGTCCATTCAATTTGAGGTATTGTCCGTCAGCAGCTGTGCTGTCAATGTCAATGTTCTCCGTATGCACAGCACTGGAATATCCCATCTGCTGGCAGACCTTATTTGACAACTCCTCTGTCCAATTATCAGAACAAATCGTCATCCATTTTTCTCCATTCTTCTTAATTCGCAAAGCACTGCTTTGTTTGTCAGCGTTCTCCATTGTTGATGACGTGTTAGAGTCTCTTGATGTTAAGGCAAGGCAGTTCCACTCGTCAGAGAGATCGAAGCATTGCTCTTCTCCGTCGCATACTTGGGATTGTTGAATGCATTCACCACCTGTTTTGCATTTGAACTGATCGGCGGCACAGTCTGGAAATAAAAACAAATTAACATTTAGGTACATAAGAAAGGTAGGTAATATAAATCCATAGGAAGGTTGTAAGTATATTTATGATATTGATGTCACACAGGAGAAAGTAATCAAGTGTAGAATAGTAAAATATTCAAGATAACTCTTTGAACAATTGAAATGTAAAATTCTAATTGTATTTCAGATTCAAATTTTAGATATCTGTGGATATCGGTATTTGTAAGAAGCTTGTAAGACTTGTCCATTCTTGCTATAAAATGATATTAGTAATTTTCTCTTTTATGTTTACGATATATGTTTTTCAATACATCGATAAAGTATCTCAACAGTAAGTCAATCTTTTTGATATATCTTTTATATTGTCAATTCCCCAAACTTTGCTTCAAAGAAGGCTAAGAGACGAGCGAATGAGACTTGGAGTGGTTCGGTATAAATAGAACTAAAACATGAAAACACTTAAGAAATCCATGCAATGACACAGAAACCTTAAGGCGTTGCCATCGAACCACAGCAAGTTACGATATTATCGTTAACGATATTTATAGTTCTAATTTAGTTTATTATTTATAGTTTTATTTAGTAGTTAATAAGTACATAACCACTAACGATAAATAAATATGAAAACATTGGACATTGATTATTTAACCTCACTTTTATTTAGATGGTTGACAGAAAAGTTCAGTTTGGTAATTCTTCTCAAAAATTTTCCATACACAAATTCTACGCCCACAATTATTCCTGCTTAAAATTGATACACAAACATTGGTATTGACGAGCCACTTAATGGAATAAAGTAGAAGATAGGTCCTTGGGTTGTGGCTATTCACAATTACTGCTCAAAGAATCCTTGGATAGACACTACTGGCTGTTCGTAAGACAAACACTCCATTTTCAATCAATGGAAAGTAGAACTGTTTCAAAGCATCAGAGACATCCACGACATTGGATCTGATTAATGTAAAACTGAAAAAATCTAAGCTTGTTAAATTTCAAGGATTTGTTGAAACTGTTGAAGAAAAATGAAAATACCCATTACGTTACAGTTGGCTAGGCAAATGAAATTGCAACATACCACACAATTTTTCATCCTCTCCATTGGGACAGTCTAGTTTTCCGTCACACCTTCTGGCGGCTTCTACGCACGCTCCGGACCCTCCGCACTTGAATTGCCCAGCGCTGGGGCACCCTCCAGGGCAAGACATCTCATCGGCACCGCTGGCACACTGCCGACGTCCATCGCAACGCCACGACAGAGGTACGCACCGGGCTCCTATTGTTCCACCGCAGGAAATTTCATCAAAACTGCATTGCCACGAAGCTGAAATGAATATCAAACAACGTTATCAGTCATTCTGGTTTCTTAGGAAAACTAAATCTCATATATATGTCTGCATAAATCTAATATTTCTAGGGAAAATGTTGGTACCGAAATAATTATTGACTGATTTAATCTTTCCTATATTATTCCTGCATAATATATTGTCGTTGTAGATGTCATCGGAGTCAAGCCACAAATTTGACGCATGTAAAATAAGTGTACAAAAATGTTTTAAAATCATCAAAGATGCCGTGGTCAATGGATTTGAGACCTAGCAGACATATTATATTAAAGAAGTCAATGACAACAAGCCACATAAGTCTTGACTTCGGAATAGTTTCATATGAAATATGTCTAAACGCTGTTGACCGAATATCACAAAGTAACTATGTTCAAAGTTTCACCGTTCTATCTATAAAAACAAAAAAGTGCTACCAGAAAATTTATTTGTTTTTTGTTACACAACATCAATGGGCGCCGATTTCTCAGCATAATGATTTTGTGGACTAGCTCACTTCTACGGTGATGATATATCTTTCGTGAACTTATAATCAGGGCTGGGTCGTGGTGTGTGCAAAGTGTGCGGTGTATACAAGCGCCGCACCAAGATATTTCAGTTATAGTTTTGTAGAAACAGATTCAATGAACAAGAGGGAAGATAAATAATATCAATATAACGAGTTGAAGTGAGGTATGTAAGTGTTATAGCATATGCAGTGCTGTATTGTCGGTACTATGATTGTGTTTTTTCTTTAAGGAAAAGCCATTGTGAGCTATTCACAAATTTATAATATATTTACTCACCACAATTCTGTTCATCACTTCCATCATTGCAATCGACGATGCCATTGCAGACGAGATGTCGTTTCAGACACTGTCCGCTTTTGCACTGGAAACTTCCTGGACATCCGTCTTCTTCGCAGCCTTCCTCATCTGAACCGTCACTGCAATCCTTATTAGAATCACACCTATCGGATAGTGCTACACAGTAGCTACCGTCTCGGATAGAAGTGCCATTCTTGCATTGGAATTTACCGGATGCACATTTGGAGTAATGCGTTACGCTGTACGCTCGGATCGGTGTGACTTCAGGAACTGTGGATGTAGATGTAGTAGTTGTTGTTGTTGAGTCTGGTGTAGTTTGAACGATATCAGTTGTCAAAACTATCACCGCTTCAGTTGTATTTGTTGTAAAAGATTTTGACAAATCAGAGGAGTTAAAATCATTCTTAGGTGAGACACTAGTTTCGGTTGAATTTAAAACAATTGTTTGTACTGTCTCATTTGTGATTGGTTCTCGTATCAGTTCATCAAAAGAGTTGGTGGTCGTTTCCGATACGACGGCTGGCCTTATTTCCGTGATGTTCATCATTGAAGTTTGCATCACTCGAGTGACGTTGACTGTCGAGTTTGCCCCCTCTATCGAATCACCGATTTTGTGACTCTGCAGGGGGCCATCCACTAAAAAATGAACCGTAGTAGTTGTGTCTTGTTCATCCGTATTAGACTCGCCTCCTTTTACGTCATCGTTGAATATATCATTAATACCAGAGCTATCTTCTTTCTTTCCTATGATTCTAACCTTTTCAGTTTTATCAAAGTAGTTCAGCGACTCTTTTTCTTTTTTCTTATCAGCTTTCTTTGTCAGTTTACTCAACGGAATCACGCCCAACGAATCACTATTTATAAAAGAGTTTGATTCATTTTCTGTAATATCATTCAAGTCTTTATTTGTCGTTGATATAGAAGATGTTTCATTTATGGAAGACTCGTTCATAGCTTTTTCGATTACAGAAACTACAATTGGAACGGTTGAGTTTATGTTAATCGAATCGGTGATATTTCCCAAGCCCTTATCGACTCCTTCTACGATCATCATTGTCGAATTCTTCATAATATTTATCAATTCCGCCGGTAAACTTGTTTCTTCGGTTGTAGTTGTCATCATCACCATATCGGATTCTTCAATTACACCGATGGTACTTGAAGTTTCTGATTTGACAGTATTGTTTGTTACATTAATATCTTGCGGGCTGACAGTTGTCATGTAAACAATGTCCATCAACTTTGAAGTGGTTACATCAAAAGCAGTCATGTTTTTTGTTTCATTTGACATCATTATTTGAGGTAAAACTGTCATACTTTCAGGAGTATCTGACATTTCAGTGACAACAGACACGGATTCAGTGACAGTTTCAATCATTTCAGCAACGACCGGTGTTGCATTTTTCAATACATCGACTTTCTCTGTAGTGCTACTGCTGGCTGACGTTTCATTTGTAATTGTTACTGAAACTCTAGTACTTATGATTGCCGTGTCGTTATATTTCTCCTCCATCATATTTGGTTTCGTCGTATCTTCAACTGTTTTTTTGTCATCACTTAACGGCATAACGATTTCAGTTGAAGAAGCGATTAAATCATCTTCAAAGTATTGATTTTTACGCTCTCCAAATAGTGTCGTATTCTTTGACATATCTTCAGTGGAATTTTCACTACGATTGTTCATGGATTCAAAACTGTTAGATAAATTAATAACGTTTCCTCCTTGATCAGAAACAACAAATTTATCTCGTAAATCGTACTGTCTTTCTTTGCCTAAATTGATTGGGGTGAAACTTAAGACATCAGTGTTGTTAGCGCCAGTTGTCATTGATACAGTAATATTTTCACTGTGGCCCATAACCATATCGTTTGGATTCATTTTGTTCGCTTCGTCGTTATCCAACCTCGGGTACATCTTTTTCAAAGAGTCTAGTTGAGACTCGTTTGATTTTAAGCTGTCAATCCTTTCGACTACGGTCCCTCCTCCCTGCTCATCTTTCATACCGTGTTCAGCATAACCGTGTCTATTTTCAGCCTCGCTCGTGTTCAAAAGAGTAATATCGTGACCTTCTTGTAAAATATGAACAAGGGTTCCGTTGTTTTCTATTTCTGGGAGAAACGGGCTCATATCTGTTGCAGTTGACATACTTTCAGAAGATACCGTTGCTTCAGTACTACTTCCGGCAAACATTTTAGTCTCAATTGATGAAGTCTCAGTTTTGTTTGAACCTCTCATATCCGGCATCACTGTCATCGATTCTTTGGTTTCATCATTCATCATTTCTTTCACTTCTTCAACTCTCTTGGTTTCCACAGCAGGCTTAGGTGTGGCTGTATCATTAATTGAAGACACCGGGCTTGTGACGACATACACATTGCCGTCATGCTTAATTTCGTTCAAATTATCTACAGAGCTTTGCGACGAATTGTTCATCATTGTTTCCATGATATTTCCTCTATTGACAACAAAGATAGATGACTGGGTAGTGTACATGGGGCTTTCGTTTACAACTTCGCTTACTTCATATGTGCTTAAAAGAGTAGTCATATCTACGTCAGTTTTTTCAGCAACATCGTTGAGTCTGTATCTGATAAAATTTGGACTATCAGTTCTTTCCAAATAATCATCATCAACATTAGGCGACTCAGTTCCGTGCTCCATTGATTCACCGCCAATTCCTTTTCCTGCATTCATCATTATTTTGGTAGTTTGTTCTAACCAATCATCATCTTCATCTTCATTGGAGTCATTTCCAACAGCGATACCCATATGTGATCTAAAATCACTATCATCATTCATATCTTCGTTGGAGCCAACTAAAACTTTTTGCATGTGTCCCATGGCGTCACTGATATTTTTGACTGACATATTCATCATTTCATTAGCCTTTTTCAGCTCTTCTTCGGTCATTGGGGTTTCCGTTTCCGAGCCATCCATCGTGGGCTCTACAGAAAACAGCGTATGGTCAGGTATAGCTAAATAGACTTTTGATGGATCATTGTCTTCATTTCTTGATTCATTATCAGCCTCATTAGAAGCATTGTTCATGTTTGTCATATTGGAATTATTCATTACAGTTGAAAATATCACTCTATTCTCTGGCATTATTTGCGTAGCATTTTCGTTTTTAACATCTGAATCATTCGCTTCCCAAACAGGAGCAGGTCGAGAAATAGCAACGTTAATATTAGATGTGCTATTTTCATTTGAGGATTGCACTACAGACACTACAACACCATTATTTGTGGAACTATTTCCCATATTCATTGACACAACATTTCCCATATCAGTTGACGAATTATTTCCCATATTCATTGACCGAATATTTGTCATATCTGTTGACGAATTATTTTTTATATCCATTGGTGGAATATTTTTCATATCTGTTGATGAGCTATTTTTCACATCCATTGGTGAAATATTTTCCATATCCATTGACGTATTATTTCCCATATTCATTGACCAAATATTTCTCATATCTGTTGATGAGCTATTTTTCACATCCATTGGTGAAATATTTTCCATATCCATTGACGTATTATTTCCCATATTCATTGACCAAATATTTCTCATATTTGTTGACGAGCTATTTTTCACACCCATTGGTGAAATATTTTCCATATCCATTGACGTATTATTTCCCATATTCATTGACCAAATATTTCTCATATCTGTTGACGAGCTATTTTTCACATCCATTGGTGAACTATTTTCCATATCCATTGACGTATTATTTCCCATATTCATTGACCAAATATTTCTCATATCTGTTGACGAGCTATTTTTCACATCCATTGGTGAAATATTTTCCATATCCATTGACGTATTATTTCCCATATTCATTGACCAAATATTTCTCATATCTGTTGACAGGCTATTTTTCATATCCATTGGTGAAATATTTCTCATATCCGTTGA
Source organism: Himalopsyche tibetana (assembly GCA_030503985.1). NCBI lineage: Eukaryota > Metazoa > Arthropoda > Insecta > Trichoptera > Rhyacophilidae > Himalopsyche > Himalopsyche tibetana. The sequence continues at coordinate 68,018 of JAPJYX010000052.1, read as the reverse complement.
CGAACTATTTCCTATATTCATTGACAAAATATGTTCCATATCCGTTGACAAACTATTTTCCATATCTGTTGACGAATTGTTTTTCATATTGGTTGATGAACTGTTTTCCATATCCATTGATGACTTCTTCATGAATTCTGACGAATCTTCCTTTGCAATAACCATGTCTTCATTGTCTTCATTGTCTTCCTCAACTTCAGGGAAAACTCTTTCAGGTTGGATTTCTTCATATGAAGATGGGTTTGTATTTTCAATTGCTTCGTCTTCATTGAAGAATCTTCCTTGGTTATGTAAAACACCATAATCATCAACCAGGCTTACATTTTCGTTTTCAATTGAATGATCCACAATTGGCACAAATTTATGATCATTGTCAGAATGCATTGTATTGGTCGAGTTCATAGACTTTCCAGTAGAATTCATTCCATCACCAGAAACATTTCTCAATGAGGCTCCACTGACTGGTTCAAATTGATTCATTGTAGATATGACATTCACTAAGTCCACAGTTCGTTCAGTTCCATGTTCAGAAGTGGGTTCAGCTGAAGGTTCGGAAGTGGGTTCGGCTGATGGTTCTGAACTCTTTGACATAGTCGAGTTGTTGGTAGAATTTTCATGTGTTCTTATAATCGGATTGATTAAAAATATTGATTTCGACTCAGATTCTTCGGTAGTCTTAACGGATGACGCCGGTTCAGAAGTAGGTTCAGCTGACGGTTCAGATTTTGGCTCTACTGCAGGTTCGGCTGATGGTTCTGAAGTGGGTTCCGTTGACGGTTCTGAAATTGGTTCAGATGTTGGTTCCGCAGAAGGTTCAGAACTGGGTATATTGATGGGTTCAGCTGCCGGTTCTGCTGCTGGTTCTGATTTTGGTTCTGCAGAAGACTCAGTCGCAGGCTCGGAAGATGGTTCATTAGTGAATTTCGCCCAAGGTACATCAGTGGTTCCTGCTAGAACTTCAATAATTTTTATTTTCTGTACACCTTCGGTAGCACTAGGTTCTGATGATGGTTCTGAGGGTGGCATTGTTGTTGGTTCTTCAGCTGGTAAAATAGATGACTTTGGAGATCGTTCTGAAGTAGTTTCTGTTGTTGAAACGGCGGAGGGTTCCGACGACGGTTCGGATGCGGGCTCTGCAGTTGGCTCTGATATAGGCTCTGTGGTTGTTTCTGGTCTAGATTCTACAAAGAAATGCGAATTGGTTGTAGGCTCGGCAGACGGTTCTGATTTAGGTTCAGCTGTAGGTTCAGCGGCAGGTTCTGATTTTGGCTCTGGGATAGGTTTGACAGTGGGTTCTGCGGCAGGTTCAGATTTCGGTTCTGGAGCTGGCACTGCTGTAGGTTCTGCGTCGGGTTCAGGTTCGGATTTCGGTTCGGGGCTCGGTTCGGGCTGTGCGGTGTAAGCTTCATGCTCGTGATCTCCGTGGCTGTGAGACCCGTGGTCGTGGTAACTGTGTTCATGATCGTGTGAGTGATGGTCAGCTTCGATGGGCTGTTCTTCCGGCGCGGAGGTCACGCATTTCTTCTTGAACGTTCTCTCGAGGGTTAAGTACTCTGGGCAGGTGCAGACAAAGTCCATGGTTAATTTATCGAACATGCAGCCGTGTTCGCAATCGTTCTTGTCAAACTGACACATGTCAATGACTCTCGACGTCTTCAAAGAGCCGAGGTCTATTTTGTGGTCTGCCACGTACCCGGAGCGCAATTGAAGATACCTCGTCAGTTTTGTCTTGAGGTTGGCTTCATTGATTGGATCTGGCGGGTTGGCGATGCCGGGTTTCTGGACCCATCCAATTCTGTATTTGACGATGATCGAGCCGGGTCTGTAAATTAAAGAGAAACACGGTTAACGGAAGTCAGTATTCGCATAATTTATTGTTCTTCGACGATTTGTTAATAAAAATTTAACAATTACTTCAGATCTCATTAAAGGTACCTTTCTTACTTAATTGGTTTGTAACTTGACTATTTTTTTGGTTACAAATTAGAAGTGTTTATTTTTAAGAGGTCGTTAACATTTGTGATAATGATAATTAATTTACTTTTTATCATTTATTATTTGTATCATTGTAAATTTATTAGCACGTTTTTTTAACATTCGTTAGCTACACCTTGTTTTTAATTGTAATTAATAAAAAAACGAAATTTGTACAAATGTTGATTTTATTTTTTGAATATAATACTTTTCCGCCAACTATTGACTGTGAGATTGTATCCTGCTGTGGCCCAGTTGGTTAGAGCTAGCTCTACCGATCACGCAGGTCTGGGTTCGATTCCCGGTCAGATCACAGTGAATTTGAGAATTATTCAATTCAAAGTTGTGATCGAAGACTGTGTGATTACGATGTCAATTCACATCATTTCCTCTCTTCCCATCCTTCTGATCCTCTAATAATTGGGTGTAGGAATAGCGACTAGCCAACCACTAGTCCTGTTCTAGAGCCTTACCCTTCTATCCCTACTACTCACTTTGAATAAAGTGAGGTTGAGCGACTGAATAACAAACAGTTCTCGTAGAAAAAAACTTTTATTAAAATACTTCCATTAGGAGGCCATATGCTCCACATTGAGAGCGAACATGGATTAAAAAACAACAGTTAGTTACTTGTTTATTGGAAAGTATTTTTATTTTATGTTCGTTTTGTTACATGTTATAAAGTCCCGGGATCAGTATATCGTCGAATGATCGAGATCCCGGGATTTGAAAGCCCTAATTTTAACCTTTTAGCTGCCGTAGATAATTAAAAGTAATTACCTAGCACGCCGGCTATAATTTGAAACAATTAATTTAATTAGTTATTCACGAGATAACTCGTCTCTGGCGTGTTGAGCGCGGAAAAATTTACGAGATATCTCGTCTGTGGCAGCCATCGAGTTAAGAACACAAATCCATAAATCGATTAAAAACCCATTTCAGTTTATTTATTGATCAAAAAAATTACAAGATACTGGCCAATAATATTACCATTCGATTAGTGACTAAGAATCCATTTATTTTAAATACTTATTGACGCTAAATAGGAAAAGCAAAGAGTGGATTGCGCATTTGAGCAGAGTGCGCAAACAATGTAAAAGTGCCAAATGAAATTTCGTGACTGCCTCTTGATTTCTTCAAACAACAGTGATGCAATTTATTATTCAACAATGTTGTCACAGAGAAATCAAATTTAAGTTTGGAGACTGTCATACAGGCGTGTATTAAGGTGTTTAAAACATTTAATTTTTTTTTTATTATAATCTTATACTCATATCAGAGTTTAGACATTTTTTATGCATTTGCGATCCCGATATGAAGCATATCGACACTAGGGCATCCAATACCGGGATCCCGTTCAATTTTCTGATTGACACGGCTGCGATCCCGGATTTTCGGGATTGAGATATTTTGAGCAAATCCCGAAAATTTACACGAAATTGGCAAATCGAGGATTTCAAATTCCTCGGTGAGCAAAAAAAAAAAAAACGAGGTTTGGAGATAATCTGATGAAAAAGTATAGCGCATTGAGGATTTCAAATTCCTCGGTGAGTTAATCCCAATCCCGGGATTGGATACCCTAATCGACACGTAGTAGGCAAGACATCTTATATACTAATCGCTCTCACTGCGCCCCGTTATTTAAAGATTGGATCAGTGGGAGGTAATAGTTCACTTACACCCATGCCTTCGAACAGAGATTGAAAAAATGCTGTTCGTACTGGGATCTGAGATCAGTCACAGAAGCCAACGACGTTGACCACTGTGCCACGGACCCGAGGAAAACGAAAAAAATTAAATTGAAATGGGAAAAGGACGTAACGCATTCAAAAAAAAATTACAGCTGACACAAATAAAGTTTTTTCATGATTTTGGGCCAAAGAAAAATTATGAAATATACACAACTTTAAAGTGCACGGAGAACTGATAAACTGATTACAATATAACAATTATTATTGTCGTCTGCTGTAGCCCAGTCGGTTAGAGCTTGCTCTACCGATCACGCAGGTCTGGGTTCGATTCCCGGTCAGATCACAGTGAATTTGAGAATTATTCAATTCAAAGTTGTGATCGAAGACTGGGTTTTTGTGATGTTAATTCACATCATTTCCTCTCCTCCTATCTATCTAATCCTTTAATAACTGGGTGTAGCAATAGCGATTAGCCAACCAGTAGTCCTGTTCTAGCCTTATTCTCTTATTTTTTCAAACTTAAAAGCTAAATTAAGATACTTATTCGGTATTTTCAGCTTACATCCTTTTGATGGAACGTGTATCAAGTTGTATACATTGTGGTTATCCTAAAAAAGCATCATTTTTCCTTTCCACAATCGATATTGTATCCAATATTTGACAGATATTTTGTGTGCAGTATTTTAGTAACAACTGATTTGCTCAAAATTTTCATTATAATAAAATACACACCTGTCTAAGAGTCAGATTTAATTTTTTTAAAAGCCTAACGAGATGCTAATTAAATTTTCAATATTTAAATAAACCGAGAGTTGTTGCCGGTGACGTGCATAACACATCATAACGAACTCTTCGAATTCGATAACTAACAATATTACCTCTTCGTGCTTGAATATTATGGAGTCGATTTCTAAATTTTAGAAATACACACAAACCAATAATTGTTGATAGAAACGTTTTCACTTTTATTTTGTCATATCAATACGCCAACATACTTAAATTAATTACCACTAAAAAGGTGAGAGTTTTCGACGTTGTTGGTTTAGATTACGTAGGTCACGGGTTCAAATCCCGGTATGGACAATTTACAAATGGGTTTATGTCCAAAAGAATCATCCATTACTGTGATGCCTTGAATTTCCTCCCATACATTCTATCCTAAAAACGGGCGTAGCAAATGCGATTAGCTAACCACTGACCACTTCCGTAACAGATCTTACGGATTCAAGCCCCGATACGAACAGCATTTTTTCAATCGATTTATCGATTCCTGCTCGAAGACATGGGTGTTTTTAATGTCTGACAATTCTACAAAAAAACAGGACTTGTGAGAGTGAATAGTTAACCATTAGTTATTATATACGTTATTTCGTATATTACTACTCTATTTGAAAAAGAGAGATTCAGAAAACTTAGTAACAAACAGTTCTCGTAAAATTAATACCGTTGAGATATCTCTATAAGGAGACCATATCGACTGTGGAAAGACAAAAGAACGTAACACACAGTTTTTTGAAAACAGGTTTTCTAAGACAGGTGTGTATTTTATTGTAATGATATTTTTGAGCAAATCAGTTGTTACTAAAATACTACACACAAAATAACTTTCAAATATTGGATACAATATCGATTGTGAAAAGGAAAAATGATATTTTTTTTTCGATAACTACAATGTATAAAACTTGATACACGTTCTATCAAAAGGATGTACGCTGCAAATGCCGAATAAGTATCTAAATTAAGCTTTTAAGTTTGAAAAAAGATGGACTTGTAAAAATTAAAACCAAGAAAAAAGACTAAAAAAAAGGTTTTTTCTAGACAATTTTTTAAATTAATATTAGATTATGTCGATTAAACACCAGTTTAGAAGTCTCCGTGCTCTTCAAGGTTGTGTTTATTTCATAATTTGCATATGGCCGAAAGTCTTTAAAACACGTTTTTTATGCCTCCTGTAAAATTGGCTATGTGTGGGTTGCGTCCGTTTTTCTTTCCACAGTCGATACACTGGTAGCGAAAATGGATTTTAAAAAAGGTATATGATATGTGAGATATGTACAGTGAAAACCAAATAAAAGATCTTCTATTCTAAGAAATCAAATTAAATTCTTAAAAATGGCATCGTTACATCCGATACGTCGTAATAAACATACTGTTTTATTGATAATCGTCAGTCGAGCTTAAAAATAAACTCAAAATTGGTTTTAATTCTTCAATTGTTTTGTCTGATGATGCTTTTCAAAGAGGCGAAGAAAACGTGTCATATTTTGTACACAACAAGTGGAATAACAAAGCTGTCAAATTCAATTTCACATCGAAAATTAACTTCTGCAAAGTTACCTCTGAATTCATCAAAGATTACTTGTTTTCGTTTGAAGAAACTTTCTGAAAATCAGAAAACGCACGATGTAAATAGAAAAAAAAAACCTAAATTTCAAACTAGATTAAATTATAATATAACATTTAAAATAATACGATATTTAATCAAATAAATGCTTATTTTATATAATCGATACGAAAACATTTACTTCAAACGATCAACGTTACGCTATTAACGTTTTTTTACCAAACACCGATGAATTTATTATTAAGTGTGCGTTATTAAAATTTGTCGACGAAAACATCGTTTTGATTTTAATCTTACAGGAAGATGATATGATCAAAATTGCGTTAATATTTAAGCCACTATAAGTGTATATTTATTATAATAATTATCTTGAAATAAAAGACCTAAAATAAAATAATAGGGTACATTCCGTGAGTTCGTTAAATACTTTTAATCTTTGAAAATTTCGTATTTTTTTAAGTTCAAGGTAAATTATTTATTATACTTTCAAAAATTGTAATCATAATATATTTAAAATATACAAGTGTTGTTTAAATTAAGTGTTTATCTTTTTTATTGATAGATTTACTATTTTAACAATAAACAAATCATTTAAACCCAGAAATAAAACGTGTAAAATCTAAAATTTACAATAAATGATTAATATTAAAATTGTTGTTTTATCTATTGAACAGAAACATGAATTCCTTATTATATACCAGTTGCCGATCGTAGTCTAGTTTGACATTTCACGATTGTGTTTTTAAATGACTGCATTCCTTATTATCTGATACATGATTAAGTCTTCTGTTAAAAATAAATAGTATTAGAATACGCCAAACACTCACATAAATAAATTGACTGAAGAAAACAGAAAAATCCGTTTATTCGGACCAAATCTCAAGGAACGGAAACCAACCGAAGAAACTGACAATAATTTACATCGTTTAATTGGTAGCGTTGTCGGGTCTACGGTGCAGTGGTCAACGAGTTAAATATCACGAATTCAAATCCCAGCACGAACTGTATTTTTTTCAATTGATTTATTGATATGTCAACCCATTACTGGCAAAATAGCTTAAACGACACAATTCGGTAAATTGCGTTTTAAGCCAATATTTGCTCAATATCGCCTAAGGCTTCAGTGACAATTTTTTTAAAGCGTTATCTCATTCGACTGATCTTTTTTAATGCCTGTGCAATTTTGTGTTTTTACTTGTTATAGTTTGTTCCACGTGGACCCTGGTTGAAATAAGAGAACTGCTTGTTAATCGATTGCTTAACCTCTTTTTTATAGAAGGAAAAAGCTAGAACAGGACTAGTGATTAACTAATCGCTCTCATTTAAAAAAAGCTTTGAAAGTAAATTAAAAATATGATTTTGCTACTTTTGATCTGAAATATAAAAAAATGTCAAGAAAAAAGGTGCTGGAACGCCGTTCCACTGAAAAAAAGCACTGTACATATATTTTAACCACTTGAATACCAAGCGGACACAGGTGTCCGGAACATATGCAAGCGAACACGGTGTCCAAGACATTTAAAAAGTCAAATACTTGATATTCTAATTGAATATAAGCAATATTTTGATGAACGTGTGTAGTGCTATTTATAATGAGTCAATATAGGTTTTTAAAATATCGAATTCGTGATTATATTAGGCAAAAATATTTTTCTCAAAAACACACAGTATCTCTGGGACATATTAATGATTTTTTTGCGTGGTATTCAAACGGTTAAGTGTGATATGTTTTATACTCACTTCCATACTTATGCAGTTAATTTATACACTATCATAAATAGAAGATTCTGTGAATTTAATGAATTATGGCAAGAATAGACAATTTTTTTTTACATCACAAAGGTATACCAACAATAAATAAATGTATACTTACGTTATTATAACGCTAAAATATGATAATTGTCTGAATAGGAAGTAATTAGCCAACTACGTTCTAACAATAGAAAAAAAATACTTAATAGAATTTACGTGTGAAAAAAACATTTGATTGGTTTAAGGTACTTCCTTACTTCATTTACATCTGTTTGCCTTTAAAATGATTAATTATTATTTTATTGTAATGATTTCCCATCACAAAAAATTGAGTTCCTTTTATATTTCATTAATAATTCATTAAGTAATTTGAACGATTAATTTTCACACACGAAAATGTCGATTCATTGATAAATGGTGAAGAATTTAACTGGGTCTAAGTCCGGCTAAAAATAGGGGTTAAATATGATGAATTGTACTCACGAGAACTCCAAGACCTTGAGCGATATCTCGTTGGCACCATAGTTGAGGGTCTGATAGTCGAAGATCGCCTCGCGGAGGTTCCTCTCGAATTCTGACGCCAGTTCCTTGTAAGCGGGGGAGTCTTTATCGGCCAGGTCGTTGGTATATTCACCGTTTTGTATCAGAAGTTGACCTTCGACTGTCTTCGGAACTGAAATCAGCAGAAAAACAATGTATTAGACACCGGATCGTGAATTTGAAACTTACAGTTTGTAGCTTTAACCCTTAAATGCATAAATTATTACGAAAAGTGCAAACTGTTGTTTTAGCTTTTTCGCAAAACAGGAATCGGTTTTACCTTTTATTCTTATACCGGTTTTGCTCATTGCGAGCATTTTCAACTGAATGCATTTATCGACGTGTCTTTGATACCAAAAATCATTTATTAAACATTTTTAATAACTTCCAAATTGTTGTATCGTGTTTAAAAATAATACTTAACTAAAAGGTAATGGTTACAAAATATTGACTTCATTTTTTAAAACAGCTGCTGAGCTGATAAAAGTTAATTGAAGTTAACTAAACAATTTAATCAATTAATTAATAAAAACACAATATTCCTTTTTACTTTATTCCACTTTATTTAATAGGCCAGGACCATGCTCGACAATGCTCGACAATGCTCGCAATGAGCGAAACCGGTCCTGACCTTTCAAATAAAGTGGAATAAATTTCAAAGGAATGTTGTGTTTTTATTAATATAATGCCTTTCCACCAAGTATTGGGCAGTGAACACCCTAAAATTGGGCAGAGATATCTGGTAATCCTGAAATCCCACTCACCCATTTTATCTTCAAAACTATAATGTAAGGTTAAACTAAGCCTGCCCAAACCCAATTCTCATACCCTCACCCTCTTAGAAAACATATATGTATGTTGATAAAATTAGTGACAATTAGATCTCATAGTAAAACTTTGAATTTAAATCGATGTGCACTACATTGAGAGGCAGAGTGTTCAAAAAATGTATTACAGTTGTAAACAGTTACCGAAATTAATTACTAGCGATGGTGTGATATTTGTTGCCTCACTGTAGTGGAAATCTATCAAATGTATAATATATAAAATTGTTCTTTATTTCACAGTTAACCTGAATTTTCAGTATAACCAAAACGATATTAAAGAGATTTCATAAAGCTCATCAAAAGTTAACAGGCAGTACGTTTTTGAAAAATGCTGTAGGTCGAGGTAATAAAACTAAAACGGAAACATGTACACCCAGACTGTGTTAAACTATGCAAACAAAAATTCTAAGCATTTCATAAGCGACCTTATTATGTGACTCGTGGATTTTTTTTTTCATAAAATACTGACCAGATCCAAGATTGAGTCAAAGGTTGTCCCAAAAAGTAATACTATCGAAATAATAAAACACCTGGTGTTCTAGAAAACGTATTTCTTAAGTAGACTTCGCTTGCCCATGATAACACAATTAACCTGCAGCTTTGCTTTTAGTATACTTTATTAAACGAGTCGTCGACTGATACTCTGTGGGTTCTAAAATTTTTAAGAGTTGCGAACCTCTTTTAAAATAGAAAAAAGATTAAGACTTTGTAATCGTGGAAGTATCCAGATGCGGTTTAATCTTTTATGACTATACATAGCCCGTTGCATTTTGTTTCACTTGATATCTGTTATGTGTTTTTATTTCGTGTAGTTTTCTTTTGATATATTCTATTCAAATTAATTAGAAACACTTATTTAACACACAGTATTAATTTGTACTACTTCCACTTGTATGTAACACTTAACAAGGCTGCATTAACCTAACAATAATAAAAGTTATTCCATGTATAGATTTGTATTTCAAAAATAATTTTACGTAAATTGTTTGCATAATTTTTATTTTTGGTTTTAAAACCACTAATCAGATGAAATAAACCGAAATTAGGGTGAGAAGAATATATAACCCAACCTGGTTGAGGGTTTAAAAAGGTCAGAACCGGATTCGCTAATGACGCGCCTTGTCAACTCATAAGAAAATACAATTTCACATTGTTATTTATACAAAATAAAGTAAAACAAATGAATATTGTATTTTTTTAAAAATCCAATATAAACACTGTGATATCGCAACATTTGTTTTTATTAAATAAAAGAGTCTCATCGTATTATTTTTTTTCTATTCAGATTTGCTTCGTTCTAGTCGTTAACTCGTCTTGCAGTAGCTCTATTATCGAAGGGATAATTCGATTGTCATATTCCTTGAAATGATTTTTCAGTTAAAGACGACAATATTGAATTGAACGAAACGCTCGTAAAAATGAGTTGACTCGCTAAAATACTAATACAGTAAAACTCCCATTTATTACCACAGTGTAATTCGGGGTAGTGTAATTGGGGGAGTGAATCTCATACAAATTTAGGGATTTGATTTTATCCACAAAAAATGCAAAACTAAGATTTCCCTTAGTTTTGAGAAAAAAAAATATTGAATAAATATTTAGTTACTCAGTGATAAAATGCAAAGTGCGCCAAAATTCAATACATATACAGTTGCCTGGCTATACGTGTACACAGACGCTAGCCAACATTTGACTATCTCGTAGAAACGACAATGGAAAGCAGACGGTGCAATTGGGGGATTTGCGGCGAATATTTGAAGCCAGCGCGTGATTCGGGGTAGTTTAATTGGGGATTCCACTGTATACAATGAAACGTTTAGTTGGTCAATAGTATAATACTGCTTGGTCGAACTGAATAGTCAGCTAAGGACACTCGGCTGCGTAATCGGTTTGTCTAAAAGAGGCATTACTGTTTAGTATTTAGCCACTTCAACTTAAAACACTCCACGCACCACCGGTTGGGTGCCTGGGTGATACAAAACTGAAACGATAAATAATTACTATTCGGCGATATTTCGCAATTGTTGTTTTTAATGTCGATTGAGAAATTCGATCTGGCAGCAATCCAACAGAAACCAAATGGAAAGTCATATTAAAGTCGAAGAGATACATATTTGGAACATTTAAGAACTGTGCTATGGATGATGTCATGATATTGTGTATGGATTGTTTTTGACAAAATCCGTTTTATAAACAAGGGTGAATTAAGTGCACCAATTTGTTCGCTAAAAAATTGTTTATTATAACTAAATTCATCCGTGCACTTGAATGCCTGAAGATGAAAACTCGAAAGTTGAAAACGATAACAAAACCTATTAAAATATATATTTTTTTAAATAATTTAAATTTAAAAAAAATGTATAGCAACAAGATTATTACAAAATGAGCGCTCGAGAGGTGAAGTGACCCAACTAGTAAAATGGTAAAACTTTTCTTGGACTTTTGTGTACAATCGCGTCTTTATTTTGTATTTTGGTGGTTTGCATATTTTTATTTTACGGAAATAACACTATTGCTATGTGTATTTACAGAGTTTACTTCAATTTTACGATACTTTAAGACGTTGAGAACAGCGGAGGGTAAACTGCGTCCTCTTGGGTGCTCCGATGCGGCCTTTTGACTTGATCAAAATATTCACTATGATCAAAAAGTTATACGCAAGCGTTTGGAAAAAGAGTGAAATCAATCCATTATATGTTCGAGAGTCAAAAAATTGGAGTATCAACGCTTTCCTTACTGTTTACGCCTTATGTTGAATCAGATAAATTGATGTGAAGGTTCCACACCCACGATCTAGAATATTACAACGCATCTAACAATTTTTTTCTCTAAATTATCACTTGGCTCAATTCAATTTTAATGGGCCCAATTATAATATATAATAGTGTTTTAAGTAACGTGCAACTTAAAAACATCAAGGTTCTAAGTTTAGATTTTTGACGAATCAAAAGTTACAATAAAAACCATCAACGTCTTATTTTTACGTTAAAAATGTACTTTTAGAACCTTGCAGTTCTCGGGTCGTAAATGAATGTGACGGGAGTTTGCAGATGATTTGTCGATCATGTAAACGAGCCACAACCAATGTTCCCTCTAAGGCAGCGATTTCCAACCTGGGAGGCGTGGGCTATTGCAAAGGGAGGCGCGAACAGTCCAAAAGATGTATTTACTCTTTAGAATGTGTCTTTATAACTATATGAAATAAAGTATGGGGAGGATATTTTTTCTTCAAAAGGGGGCGCAGTAACATAAAAGTTGGAAACCACTGCCCTAAGGCAAAAGGTTAACTGCGCGGAACAACAGTCTTGTAGTGCGCGCCAACCTGGAATGAGTGCGCGGGAGCTTCCCAACTGCTGCGCCCACAACCAACAAAAAAGGTTGAGAGTCCGTGTATTAAAGATATTTCCATTATAGCACAGAATATACCAATGAAACTTACTGATTTAAATAAAATACTCAAATCATTCCCTCGGCTATTGTTGCTTATGAAATATGACAAAATAATAACAACAATTAATAAGGCAATTGCGAGCAAAGAAGCCTGTTCGTAAATGCATTGTTGTGATGACGATAATAGTGACGTGAAACGTTCATAATTGGTCACACGCTATTCATTCAATCAAGTCAAATTGAAGTCAACGTGTTTTGAAAATAGGGATGGGTTTGCTAGGTCCACTAATGCGTAATTCAAACACCAACAAACGTGTCCGAAAAAGTAAATAAATAATATTGTTACAGATTGTGAAGTATTACTTGTTATCTTAAAACGCATGACTCTCTCTAAATACTAACAAGTATTAGTAGATAAAATATCAAATAATTGCTTTATTATAATGAAGTATACAAATTTTGCAGTAAAATCTTAAATATTCTCTGTTCAAAGACTATGCATGTGACGTTGAGAAAATGCTTTATTTATATCCATGAGCGCAACCAATGTAGAGCATATGGCCTCCTAATGGAGGTTTCTCAACAGATTTTTTTTCAAAGTGAGTAGTAGGGTAAGAGGGATAAGGCTAGAACATGAATAGTGGTTAACTAATCGCTATTGCTACACCCAGTTATTAAAGATTCAGAAGGATGGTAGGAGAGGAAATAATGTGAATTGACATCACAAACACTCAGTTTTCGATCACAACGTTGAATTTAATAATTCTCAAATCCACTGTGATCTTACCGGGAATCGAACCCAGACCTGTGTGATCGGTAGAGCAAGGTCTAACCAACTGGGCCACAGCAGGCGACAAATGCAGTATTAGCTCTTGTGTGATATTTAACATCGTATTAAATATTATTAATAAATATGAAAAAAAAAATATATCAGCTTTGTTTATTTCTAAATATTTACTTAAATATATCTACTGTGAAAAGGAAAATGGACGTAACCCATACATATCAAATTTTACAGGAGGCGCAAAAAACGTGTTTTGATGATTTTGAGCCATATGCGAATTATGAATTATACACAACCTTGAAGTGCACGGAGACTTCTAAAGTTGTGTTTAAATGACATAATCTAATATTTATTAAAGAAATTTTCCAGGAAAAACCTTTATTTCAGTCTTTTTTCTTGGTTTAAATTTTTTACTAGGTCATCTTTTTCAAACTAAAAAGTTAAATTTAGATACTAATTCGGCATTTGCAACTTGCATCCTTTTGATATAACGTGTATCAAGTTATAAACATTGTGATTATCGAAAAAAACCTGTTTTGAAAAAACTCTTGGTTACGTCTTTTTTCCTTTTCACAGTCAATACATATTTTGATTTCGTTTTCTAAAAAAAAACAAGTTAAAGTCACTGATGTTTTTACGACGCTGACTCAGACTGCAAAACCTTAGAGAAAAGCTTTTACTTTTCATCCCGCAACAGATTGTTTGCGCAAGACAAACCACGGACGCGCCTTCTTAGTGAATCCATCATTGATTCATTACCAGAAGAACCTTAAATACAGTACACGTAATGCTAGAGCTTCCCACGGCGTAAAAATGTGATTTCTCACGTAGTTTTCTTCACATTATGAAATGACAGTATTAAATAATAATAAAGATTCACGCAACGCCGAGGTGATTCGGAAATGGTTAGGTTATGATATTTCATTATTGACTTACCAGTTTTAGAGGCAATTTACACATACTACGTAAGTAGGAAAATTTAAGTAAAACATTTCACGGTGTTTTAAACGTTAATTACGTGAAAACAGGAAAAGTACCTAAGTTACTTGAGACGGAGATGTTTTCTAAAATGGTACTAATTCAATTGTGTATTGTCAAAATTGTGCTAAATAATAAAATTAGACTTCTTTTCAAATCTTAAGAAACAGATTTTTTTAGTCTGAGATTGACTTAGTTATTACTTATGAAAATTCAGCGATTAGTAAACAACACCTTTGCAGGCTTCTATCACACGAATAGAGTGGAAAAATGTATTGTAACTGGGAAAGTCTTAAATCTTCCCGTCTCTCATTAGGAATTAAAGCATACTGGGACATCGCTCAGAACTTTAGGGATGCTGTGTTGAGACAACAAGCTTTTTTCCAATCTCTCCAACGCTAGACTTGTAACATACTATTTTTTAAATACAATTTGTATTGGTAGACTTTATTCATTTCATATAAATATAGTTTGAGAATCTTTATATTATTTGGAAGGCAATATAAAAATAACATTCAAAATCTTCCATTTGTATTTCAGATGATACGTTCATGCTGATATGCGGAAAACCGGGGTCCTGATCGTAATTAATAATTATAAAATAAGTAAATAAGAGTGTTTTAATTTTGTAAGAAATTTAAACTGTAATCATTGCAATAATCACCCGCTGTGGTCTAGTTGGTTAGAGCTTGCTCTACCGACCAGGTGGGACTGGATTCGATACCCGGTAAGATCAATGTAAAATTTAGATTTGAGACCTAAGATGTGGGTGTTTGTGATGTCAATTTATCTCAAGTTGATCTCGAGTGACTTACAATAAATTCTCATCGAGCATTAGCAGTATTGTCAGATATTTTTAATGTTACTTTTTAAAAATTAAAATTGTTTAAATAATTCGGAACCAGTGTTCAATTGGATTTTTTGCAAGGAAGTGTGAAACAATATTCAATAGCTATCCTAAAAACATTGAGAATCGAGTAACCTAGTTTTAGTGCTGAGGTGGCAGTATACTGTATAAATTATTTTAAATTACGTACAATCAGGAAAACTTATTCCACTTTATAATATACTCACGAGTTTATAGTTTTTTGGTTCTTACAAGATACCTGACCCCTGTTCTTTATGATAAGCAATTAGGTCCGACTAAAAATGCATTAAGTTCTTCGTGCTATGTAACATGTAAAAAATATCAAAAATGCAATAATGCATTTAGAGTCATTAAAAAAAATGATGATACTTAGTTTTGCAATCGTCCATTATGTCAAATTGAAAGATTATATGATAATGATGGATTGTTTCGCAAATAAATAAATAGTAAATCGAGAAATAATTTCGACTTCAAGAGCACGCTGTGTTTATTTTGATATCTTTTCAAGTGACCGTGAAGGGGCACTTTCGATCTTTTTGTTTGCTGTTTTAATACTTACGTGCTTTTAAAGATTTGTTTGTTTATTTCGTAAATTAAACTCAGCAAAAAAGCTATTGAAAAGAACAATTAACGTACCAAGTCCTTCATTGTTGGATTTAAAGGTTTCCTTTTGAAAAAATCAAAGCAAATACTTAAATTATATAAAACGTTACTTTATTCATTTGATAATCTATTAAAACAAGGAAATTAAATTGCATTTGACTTCCTTTATGCTATAGTCCCTTTTTTTAATGAAAACATCTAAAAATATCGTGTTTTGTCTAATACATTAGTTACTAGTTTTACTGCCCGGTTAACCCAAGATAGATATATGTTATATATTTCGACCGTGGAAAGGAAAAAAGACGTAACCCACATATATGAAATTTTACAGGAGGCGCAAAAAACGTGTTTTGATGATTTTGGGCCATATACAAATTATGAATTATACACACTTCTAAGGTGGTGTTTAATTGACATAATCTAATATTAATTAAAGAAATTGTTTAGGAACAACTCTTTTTTTCAGTATTTTTTCTTGGTTTTAACTTTTTACCAGGTCTTCTTTTTCAAACTTAAAAGCCAAATTTAGATACTAATTCGGCATTTGCAGCTTGCATCATTTTGATAGAACGTGTATCAAGTTTGATACATTGTGATTATCGAAAAATACCTATTTTGAAAAAACTGTGAGTTACGTCCTTAAAGTCGATTTGTATCCGTCGAAAATGCTCGTGATGAGTGGGACTGTTAGGGATTATTAGAGGTGAAGTGAGTCAAGTGGTATTTTAGAAAACAATAAATTAGATGCGTTTTAATATTCTGCTAGTCTTTAAGTATCGTAAAAGTGCAATCCACTAAAACACCAAGTAAAAACGTGATTGTTCTAAGAAAAAAGTATTACCATTTTACAAGTTGCCCCACTTCACCTCTCAAGGGCTCAAATGTATAACTATTGCAAATGAGTGTTTTTTTTTTATTAATATAAATGTTAGCTCACTATTAGTTAGTTCTTTTTTATTCTAATTAAATATCCGTTTCCACTGAATCAATGTATAAATAACAACCATTGCTGGTAAAAAAGCTTGTCTTTTACTGCTTTATTAGCAGAGCTTTCTGTAGACATTTGGTCTTCCAGGAAAGTTTTGTGGTCCTTGGTTAAGGCGCTAGACATTGGGCCGCCTCTCCAGATATACCGCTACAGGCGGTCACCTGTTCCACTTGCTTTCCACGCCGTCACTGTTTATATTAATAAATATTCCTCGACTCAAAAAACTAGTTCAATTATTAATATATTCCATTTAAAGATTACAAAAGAATATCCAAGGCAAAGTTGATTTATGTATTATTAAATTGAAAATCGCATTATTTCAGGAAACAATGCAACAAACAAACGAATTATTTACTTGCAGTTAGAAGGCTGTAGACGAGTTTTATATGAAATACATTGTCAGCGAACAATCACGAGGAATGGTTGGGCGTGCGAGCTAACTGAATCAAAGGTTACTCAGAATAATTCGAGGAATGTGTTAATTGTGAACGACCTTGATACGCGGTGAATTGATTAAATTGTTATCACAAAAAAATGTAACCGGCACTTCAAGCAGTAGTGTTAACAATATTGTTAATGACTTGTCTTAGCACCTTGTTTGAATGTCCTGGTACAATGTGATTGCATTAGAAATTCCTCGAAGCTTAGTAAAGTTGAGCCAATTTAACTCACATATTTTATTAATAATAAACACGAGGCGTCCGGTATTCACCGCTTGAGGGGTTAGCTAATTTTTATTAAATTAAGTTTTTTCTAATATTTTTATTATTTGTAGTATTGCTACACACACAAAAAAAAAACATTTTCGATCAATTTATCGATTTCTGTTCGAAAACTCCACCCCCATCCTTCTAATCCTTCAATAACTGGGTGGCGATAAGTTAACCACTATTCCTCTCCTACCCTTTTCCTTCTATCCCTACTACTCTATTTGGAAAAGGGAAGTTGTGTAACAAAAAGTTCTCGTAGAAAAATTTCACTAGAGGTCCATATGCTCCACATGGGGAGCGGGCATGGATTAAATAAAAATAATTTATTGTTTAATTTTATACTTACGTCGATGCCCGGAAGGGAATCGACCCAGAATGGATTTTTACGCTCAATATCAAACGGCTACCGAATGTTTTTACAAAAAAATCTTTATTTTTGTAACAAATAATAAAAATAACATGATTGCCATCATAGATATATGTGTTTTTTATGAGTATGTGAAGAAATGATGAAAATTAAAAAAATATATAAGAATGGCAATTATTATTAGATTAAGACGATCCCGGGATTACAGGATCGCAAAATTGGTCGAGATTCCCAGATACCGGGACTTGAAGCCCTAGTACAGAGGTGGGGAACCTTTTATTCTCAAAAGGCCGCATTTATTTTTCTGATTCGACATAAGGCCGCAGTAAACATTGAAATCAGAATATGTCAGGAATATACGAATTTACATACATTTATAGAATTACAGAATTGGCCAGAAGGCCGCACAAGAGTAGCCAACAGGCCGCAGGTTCTCCACGCCTACCCTAGTACATACCTTCTGATATTTTGTTACGCATATGACATACAAATATTCTCTCTGCATGTTTGTAAGCCGTTCACATCAAACGTATTAAGCGAATACTGACACATGGCACTGTCATCTAGTAACAATGTGTAACTTGAATATGTGTTGTGAAATATGTTTGAGCTGTCAAGTTATCTTTAGAAACCTTCTGGCATTTTCAGCGCACGAAACAAAATAATGCAAATGCCGTCATGTGGTACTGAAGAGCTTAACAGTTTGACCGTCGCTGGTGAACGGCAAGCTCACGCAGTCACTCACTTATTGATCATTCGGTGGTGTATTGAATCTTGATAATGAACGGTTAAAAAGTCCCTTGTTTATTTAACATCCCCCGGGGATGGCGTTGAAAAAGAATTGACATTTAGGTTGTTAATATTTGACCGAGGTAGATGTTTATCGAGGGATAGGGCTCAAACACAAACCGACTTTTGAAAAAATCGGTTTTCGAATACCAATATTTCTTATTACACGGTTTAACCCAGTTTTCGAAGTTTCACAAGAGAGGATAGTTTCATTAAAAAAGCGAAAAAGACATTAACTCTCGCGGCTCGTAGACTAGAAAAATACTTCTCATCCGATGGGGATCGTTTAGGGACCCCAGTGGTTTCCTCATTATTGGCCTTATTCTTATGAATTTCAAAAAAAAAATAGTCTAAAGGCTTTAAAATATATCTCTCCATCATTCCTCATGCATTTTTTTTTTATAAAATACGTGGTTTTTTAATAAATAATCATATTTTAAGTTGCGCGTAAAAAAGACGTCATCCCAGCACACATATGAAATTGCAACTGACGAGTTTAGCTCAGCTATCTTACGAATGATCGCTTATTGCGTTATCGCGTATTTATATAAACTACAAAAGGTCGAAAAAACTATGATATAAGAAAACCTTAAGTATAAACATTGTATCACCCATATTAAAATAGATATTTAAGAAAATGTGGGTATTGGGGTCGCATTTCTTGAGCTTAGAACGGGAAAAGTTAAACAATTTAAAATCTTTGATTATTTATTATTATATGAGCCCATTAGAGGGAAGTAAGACAAGTGGATTTTAGAAAACAATAATTTAGATGAGTTGTAATATTCTACACGTTTTAAAGTATCGTTAAAGTGAAGTAACCTCAGTAAATACACATCACAACAGTGTTGTCTGCGTAAAATAAAAATATGCAATCGACCAAAACACTAGGTAAAAACGTGATTGTATTAACAAGTTTTACCATCTTACTTGTTGGCTCATTCATATATTCTAATATTTTAATACGGTTTTCCAAGTCGAAAAAAAACCGGCTTTCGAATGTTACAAAGTTTACTAAAAAACCGGTATTAGAAAACCGACAAGCCCTATCGAGGGCTGATGAATAATATATTAAAACACCACTGCGCACTTCATCACTTAAAAAACAATCCATTATTTTACTTGAAAATTTTTATTGTTATGCACTGAAAATCAATACAGAACACAAATAGTAATTTTAGTCAATATTTTGTCGGAGTGTTATCAAGTTGATCGAAGAAAATTTAATGAGTTGCGTGTTTTATCTTTATTTTGTTATTTCCGCTCTCAATTCAAAACATATTGGCTATTTGAATATTAAAACAGTTTATATAGTCTGTAATCGGTATACAGTGGAACCCCCAATTGCACTACCCCGAATCACGCGCTGGCTTGAAATATTCACCGCAATTGCCCCAATTGCACTGTCGCAGTCCATTGTCGTTGCTACGAGACGGTCGCTGTGCGGTGCATACGGTCAAATGTTGGCTAGCGTCTGTGTATTCAACACGTGCCAGGCTATACGCGTATAGCCGGGAGACTGTCTATGTGTTTGATTTTTGCTAACTAAATATTTCGTCCATATTTTTTTTTATTTCAAAACTATCGTAGATCTGCATTTTTGCGGAAAAACCCAAATCCCTAATTTTGTATGAGATTCACTCCTCCAATTACACTACCCCGAATAACACTGTCCTGACTTGAGTGTAAATGAAAGTTTTATTGTACTGGAAAAATGCGATAACTCAAAAAACCTTCTTCTTTGGCCATGTTCGCTCCCTATGTGGAGAATATGGCCGCCACGCGGCACCTCCA
The DNA here is from genome assembly GCA_030503985.1 of Himalopsyche tibetana. Lineage (NCBI taxonomy): Eukaryota > Metazoa > Arthropoda > Insecta > Trichoptera > Rhyacophilidae > Himalopsyche > Himalopsyche tibetana. Next base: position 47,619 of record JAPJYX010000052.1, on the reverse strand, counting down.
TGTTTCCCTGTCTCCCGCCAATAGCTTTGCTTCCTTCCATGATGTGCCAGCATCCCTCAGTTCCGCCGAGTACATCCTATGGATAGTACCCGACGGATATCCGGGACGCCGCAATTTCACCGGTCGAAAGAAGAGAAAAAACCTTACTTCAAGATAATCTTGATTTTAGATAAACATTAAATCTTTATTGATACATTTTATCGTTACAAACACGTTAACTTATTTTAAGTGTTTTGTTGCCAACAAATATTCTGAACAAGATTGACTTGATGTGTATTATGTAAAAATACACACACTATAAGTAAATTTGTTTTTTTCCGAAGATATAGCATGCTGAAATCTATATATCTGGATTCATGACTCAGAACATCCGGTTGTTGACTTATCGTCTTCTGCCAGTATATTATTGTCGTCTTTCGTGCAAAATCAAGTACATATAGTTATGTTTAGAACATGTGTCTTTTTTATTTATAAGCTTAATTTGTTTCCGTTGAAATAGAGTGAAACTGGAGAGCTTGGATACAAAACAATTAATAATTTAAAAATTATAGCTTTCGAATTAAAATAGTGGATGAAGTGGTCGAGTAGTCAATGCAGCTGGCTTCGGTTGACAAATTCATGGGTTCAGATCCCGGTAAGAAAAATACAAATGGCATGTATTTATCTAGCCAGTATATAAATCAATTTTTGAAAGGTATTTCATAAATATATACCTTTTTTTATTCATATCCACTTCCGATGTGGAACATATGTCCTCCTAATGGAGGTTTCTTAACAAAAGTTTTTTTACGAGAACCGTTTGTTACTCAGTCGCTCAACCTTTCTATTCCCAAAGTGAGTTGTAAGGATATAAGCATAAGGCTAGAACAGGACTAGTGGGTAACTAATCGCTCTCGCTACACCCAGTTGTCGAAGGGTCAAAAAGATGGGAGGGAAATTAAGACATCATAAACACCAATGGCTTCGAACAGAAATTGACTGTTCGTACTGGGACTCGAGCCTGTGCGATGCGGCACGGAAGTCCACAACGCTAACCGCTGCGCCATTCTTTGTACGCCACTAGAAACCACCGTATACAATTAACGGACCGTAAAGCAGTGGCGGGTAGAGGAGGTTAGTAGTCTGTACGTTCCATACTGTGAACGGACACGGTAAAAAAATATTAATTACTTAATTAGTGAGATAAAATACAAATTATTGGAAGGTCCTGTAAGTAATTAGCCAAGAAGATACAAAACGTTCATATAACAGAATTGATGATTTTAAATCGTCTACATTCTATTGTTTTAAATTCGACAATTTTTGTACGCGGAAGTAATGAACTCAGTTGGTTGTTTTCGCCAACGGAATAACGTATGCAAATTAATAAAATTCATAAATATTAATAACAGTTTTAATTAAGAAAACATTGAATGGAACATTCAGTTTTATTGACCAATGTATTACGTTTGACAACTTAATATGTTTTAGTAAACTATTGCTTAGAACAGTGATTGTAAAACCCAGGGCTGTGGAGCCGTGAGGAAATAAGACGACTCTGACTCCGACCATAGCTTAAAACACGGCCATACAATGGCGCAACTTTTTACGCTAGCAATTTGACTACACATTTTTTTATAAGGATTTGAAGTTATTAGTTTGACTCCACGACTCCGACTCTACAACCCTGGTAAAAGCGAAGGTTGCGGTCTATCAGACACTCGTAGAGACATCAATACTAGACTGCAAGGTATACATAATAAGTGAAGTGAGCCAAGTAGTAAGATTGAAATACTTTACCGGTTTTTAGTAATCTTTGCAACATTCGAAAGCTGGGTTTTTCTGCTTGGTTACCCGTATTCAAATATTATAATATATGAGCCCTAGAGAGGTGAAGTGCGCCAACTAGTAAAATGGAAAGACTTTTTAAAGTACACTCATGTCTTTATTTTGTGTATTGTGGATTGCATATTTTTATTTTAGGAAGAAAACACTATTGCATTGTGTATGTACTAAGCTCACTTCACTTTTACAATATTTATGTAGAATATTGCAACTTGCAACGCATCTAACTTATTTTTTCTTTAAATACCACTTGGCTCACTTCGTTTCTCATGCGCTCGCATTTGATGTGTCATTTAAATGCTATCATGTCTTTACTGAGTGTTTTTGTGAATTGCATATTTTTAATTTTGTGGAAAAACACTATTGCAGTGTGCTTTACTAAGCTCACTTCACTTTAACAATACTTTAAGACAGCGATACCCAAACTGTGCTAAAAATACTATTCACATTATTCCTTTATAAAATATGACTTGAATTTATTTATTGATTGGGCATTTACTTGGTAGAACTCCATTATAATAGTGTAAAAATATCAACATATTTTAGTTCTACAGTTTTTAATAATTTTTATGCGTCGATAGCTATTTCGGCTTTCGCCATCGTCAGAACTATAGTTCTGTATGTATAGTTCTGACGATTGCGAAAGCCGAAATCAACGCATAAAAATTATTAAAAACTGTAGAACTAAAAATACGTTGATATTTTAACACTAGTATTACTTGAATGTTTTCACTTGGGACGCCGCGAAAAAATTATGACATATCAAGGGCGCCGGAAACTGAAAAAGTTTGTGAGCCGCTGCTTAAATACATGTAAATATTATATTAGATACCAGTTGACACACAGCTTCACTTATCGGGGGTTCAAATTTATTATTTCATTTGAATGTGATTAGTTATTCAAAAATTAATACATATTCGTAGACATTCAGAAAGTACCAATTATGTACATTCTTTTGGAGGGCGTTTCGTTTGAGTGACAGAATGGTTATATCGATTTTTTTACGTTTTCGTTCCGAAAACCGGAAACAATTATCATTTATTTACGTGATACAAAACAGTTTGAATTCATTCAAATTTACAATAATTATTATAACGATGTTTTTGTGCCGTTTCTGAATGTTTCTGAATGAAGTATTGGATTAACTTGCGAAATAGGTTTATATGTTTGAATTGTTAAAATCGATTCTAGACAATAATTTAATCATAAAAATAAATCAGTCGCTAGTCTGTATTTCTAGTATGGGATACGGAATAACGGATAAAGAGATGGGTCTTAGAAAATATTTAATGCTATTTAGATTATCGTATATGATACATTATATGGGCCCATTAGAGGTGAAGTGAGCCAAGTAAGTGGTATTTTAGAAAACAAAAGTTGGACGCGTTGTAATATTCCACACGTCTTGAAGTATCGTACAAGTGAAGTAACCTCAGTTAACACGCATTGCAATAGTGTTAACTATGGAAAATAAAAATATGCAATCCACCAAAACACATAAAAAGTTTTACCTTTTAACCAGTTGGCTCACTTCACCTCTCGAGAGCTCATATAACATAATATATTCATGAACGAAATCGAACATCAAATTCAAAGTGGACTTATCGATCTTTGTTTTTATGCACCTCATTTGTGGATTTTAACTATGAGATCAGGGGTGGATGGAGAGGGCCGAAGGTGCTCTTGTATGCCCCTTGTTAAATTGCAAGAACAATATTCTCAGATCTATGCGTTAAATCATAGGTTCCCAACCTTTTTCGGGTGGCGACCACTTTTTATAAAAGCCGTGACTAGGCGACCCCCCGAGGAATTTGAAATCCTCGATTTGCTATACTTTTTCCCCGGATTGTCCCCGAAACTCCTTTTTTTTTTAGCTCACCGGGGAAAGTTGGCAACCCCCCAAAAAACCCTTGGCGACCCCCAGGTTGGGAACCAGATAATCGAAAAATATGCATCATAATTTTTTTTATCCATGTCCGTTCCCAATGTGGAGGGTATGGCCACCTAATGGAGGTATCTCAACAGATTTTTTCTACGAAAACTGTTTGTTACTTAGTCGCTCAACTTCTCTGATTCAAAGAGAGTGGTAAGAATAGAAAGATAAGGGTAAGACAAGACTAGTGGTTAACTAATCGCTCTCACTACACCCAGTTATAAAAGGATCGGAAAGGGTGGGAGGGAATTTTTAAACATCGTTAATACCCATATCTTCAAGCAGAAATCGATCAAAAAAAATATGTCCGTACTGGGACTCTGTCGGGATCTATGGTGAAGTGGTTAGCGTTGTGGGCTTCCGTGCCAGATCATATTTAAGCGATTTTAATGTAAAATATAGATAAGCCAACAAAAAAGCATAAGCCTTAAATTGATAATGAAATTTTCGGTAAATTACCATAATCGGCATCATTGAAGCTCTCGATTTCTGTATTAATTAGTCAATCAATGGTATTTATTAATTAATTGAATAAGCCTTAATTGACTGGAATTCTAAGTGTGCAATTCAACAAAATATTACTGAGAAACTTTCACCGATTAAGCACTGTAACTATGTATTACTACATAGTGAAATAGAGATGGGGCTTATGGAATTTTGAAACCAAATGAAAGTTTTGTTAGTAATTGGTTGTATGGGATTATTGTTGATAGTTCGGTGGATCGTCATAGTGTGTTCATTTTGAATTCGTTATAAATTTCACTTCAACTAAGTCGTGCTTAATGGCGTATTTAAATGACAACAACGAAAGTGTTTTGTAAAGAAATATATGAGAATATAAGCTTTTGAGAAAGCTTCATTTTACAATATTCGTTGCCGTGTTGATAAAAGTTGGTAAATGACAAAATTGAAGAAAATTAAGTTAGCATACGGTGATATAATTGGATTTTTTTTTTAGACTTTGGTATAATCACAGCGAGTGTCACAAAACACATTTATTTCAGGAGATACTTCGTAACCCTTGCGATGGTTTGATGATGCTTCTCAAAGAAGCGAAAAACGTATCACATTTTGTAACACAACAAATAGGATTTAATAATTTATTAAACTTATTAAAATGAAACCCCGATTATACGGTTTTCAAGGCAAGGGAAATCTTCAAATAATACTTTAAAAAAATGTTAAATTTTCAACACAATTATTTATTTATTTATTTTTTATTATAAAAGAGTTTATAAATATATTTTTTAATTGAATAATACATACTAAGTTGCCTATTTGTAGTTTGACACTTAAATTTTAACACCTTTCAATCTTGAATACTTTTCTAAGTCGACTCTTTTTGCTATGTTGACTCGTTTTTCTGATGGATTTTTTCAACGCTTTAAATTGTTGTTAGTTTCTAGTTATCTTAATTAAGGCATCTTTGTTTTGACTTTTGAGTTTGAAATATTCAGGCAACGAGATGCAATGTTCTAGATGACTATTCAACAAAAACGGTCAATATTTAGAAGATTGAAGAAATCGGTACATCGTAAAACGATTAACGTGCAATTATTTAACATTGTTATTACGCTGGCTTGGTCGAGTAAAAAATAAACGATTCACGCAGGAAAACGTATATAGCGAGAACGGTATATCGGGGTTCTACTGTATATGGCGCTTCGTCGTTAGTCTTTTTTCGACTCTAGCAAAAATAATCAAACTCTGCGGCCTAAATAAATTGTCAGCCTATGTTATTACACATTATTGTTGACCTTGATTTGTTTCAGTTTTCGGTATCATTGGGATCTAAGCGAGGATTAATGGTGGTCAAATCGCCAGTACATCCTGTGATTAATTTGATAATCGTAATAATATTCTTTGTCTATGGTAAAAAACACACAAAACGAGAACAATGCCGCAATCCGACCCAACCAATAATGATAGACAATAATATTTCTGTGTTGAAATATAATAAATTTTCGAGGAAATCCTCTACATCACAAATTAAGCCGGAGATGACGACACACGGCCTTGGAAATATTCGCCCATGACAAAATAATGCGGAAAATTGAATGGACTTAAAATTCAATACTGCCGAATATTTTTTTCAAAACCATCACTTTCAAAGAAATGATTTGTTTTTGTTGTTGGGTTTTTCCATTTGTCATTCACGTATACTATAATTTTAATACAACAAAATAACATAATATAAACAAACAATACTCCTTTTGTACTAATTTATTATTTTTTATTAAAGATCTTGACCCTGGGGGTGAGGTGGTTTGATTTTGTGAGGAATTCAGAGATAAGGGAGCGTATAAGACATCGTCCCGTCACGTCAGTGGTTATGGAGAGACGTTGGAACTGGCTGGGTCACGTACTGCGGATGCTTCCGGAAAGCCTCAATCCTGCCTGCTTCTTCTTTCGACCGGTTGGATTCCGGCGGATTGGTCGGACCCATCCATAGGATGTACTCGGCGGAACTGAGGGATGCTGGTATGTCATGGAAGGAAGCAAAGCAATTGGCAGGAGACAGGGAAACATAGAGGTGCTCCACATAGGGAGCGAACATGACCAAAGAAGAAGAAGAAAGGTCTTGACCGGTTTTAATATATTTGAATCGTTCAAATTTGTATGATTCCGTGTGTGTTGTCAGTCACTAACGAACTGCGTTTCATCTTTCATTTACACCAAGGGTTTCCTTAGTGTTTAGCCTTAGACCCAAACTGACTCCTTCACTGAGTCCCAAGGGCCAAGACTTAGCTAGCTATGACATATACGGGCATGACAGTGAGCTGAACTGTGATGCACGGGTGCCGATTCCTTGCTAAACACGATACCAGCTGTTAACTCAGCGTGAGCTCAAAGTCATCCAAATCTAAGGTGCAAAAAGACGTGACAAAGCGCTTAGGAATGTTAAAAAATGAACGGTTCAAATTTTATTTAAAAAATCCATTAAAAACTTTTGGTATCAATCAAATAAAAACTACGCGTGATTGAGAAAAATATCCTGGAAACGATTTTCGGTGCTGTCTGAGAATATTAAATCTGGTAACGCCGAAAAAACCTCTATGGTGAGCCGGATATTGTCAAAGCTCAACGCCTACGTCGAATTGGATATATATCACGCATGTATGAATGTAAACCTACAAAATGTGTCACATTTACGATCCCTGAGGCAAGACAAAACGTTGCAAGACCGCGGAATCGCTGTACGAATGGGGTGTCACAGGACCTACGAGCTTTTGAAAGCCAGCGACTGGCGTAGAAGGGAAGAGAACTGGAGTAGAGTTGACGAGATTTACTGAGGCGGCCAAGGTTCATCCCAGACTGTAGTGCCAACAAAAAAAGAAGAAGACGTCGAAATCATTCAAAAATAGTAATCTTACAGTTCTACTAATCCGTGTTCAAGTATGATACGTTGACAGATGGCATTTCCGTCTGCTGTTATTTGTAACATATTGTCTTTTAATGGAGGGAATCTTAACTTTTTATGAAAGCTGCTTGCTTCTCAGTTGCTCGAACCCTCTTGTTTTATAAGAGAAAAGATAATGAAAGATTTGGCTAAGACAACACTAGTTAGCGTTATTATATTATTGGAGAGAGAATTAAAAATTGCCTTCGAACAGGAATAGACCAACCGATTGAAATAAAATGCTGTTAGTACATAGATTTGAACCTCTAAGATCCGTCAAGAGTTCAAATTAAATTTACCACTGGACCACATATGTATAATACTTGGCAACTGGTAATTTTTCGTTTTGATTCAGATAATAGAGTAATTCTGAATTAAATATTATTCGATACGACGGCGTACACGTGCAGGTGAATATTTTTAATCCATTTTTTGGACGCAATACCATTTCACCAAAGGTCATATGAATAAAAGTCCTCACTGGAAAAAGAGGTAAGTAAAGGTAAGAAGGCAAGAGGTAAGAAAAAGTCCCGGGACTCGAGGCGTAATAAAATCAATGTCCCGGGACATCCCGGGACTCATGACTTTATTTCCCTTTCAATAAAATTATAATTTTATTAAAATTAGATATTTTCATCTATGAGTGTATTACATACACTCGGCGCCTTTTGAAAGTATGTAATGGATATGTGCAATGCTTACGGCTAATTTTTACTAATCAGGAATGATAATGAAAAATTATCAATGAGTTTAATTCAATAAAAATCAGTCATTTTGAAGGTTTCTTAACCACGTGAATTGATTTTTTCAAAATTTAAATGTACATTTTATTAGTAAATTTTAAATCACAGTCACGTTTTTTTGAAAATGTCCCGGGAAGTCTCGACACAGAATCTCTAGTAATGATTATATGTAGATCAGTTGAAAGCAAATAAAGTATCGATTATGTCAGAATACTGAGTGTAAAAGCAGAGAATGTTTTAAAGATTATCTCGATGGGTGGCAGCAATGGCTGACTGTTGCTTCGTTTCAATTGAAAACATAATCACACACCATTCGACGCATAATGGCGGGCGGAGAGTGTCGAATTCTTTTGTCGTTATAATCACTTTACGTATTTAAAAAGAAGTATTGTTATAACTTATTTGAAGCTCGACGTAATATACCAAAGTGTAATTATTATCGAGAACACGCGGCCAACCTTCGAATGCCGACAAAATTGTTCTGGAGCCATTGTATGCAGATATTGGTATTATTAACCCTTCATTGACTGGTCGGTTCACAGTTATCTGTTTGACGGTGATATTTTTATTTAACAACAAATAAATATGTCGTTATCGATGTTGAACAATTGAATTTCATCCATTTCCGATACTAATGTGAACCATATCAATCTCTTATAGTGTAAAATTTTATATCTTTAAAATAATGGAAAAAGTTGCTAAATAACGAATTAATAGCAGAACTGTAGAGTCGTAGTGTTTTGGCTGGACTTATAGTCTTGAAAAACAAGCGACTCTTTTTTTTTAATATTGTGTATTTAAACCACAATAGTCAATAGTGCTGAAATTGCATGCTTTTTTTTTACCATGTCCGCTCCCCAATGTGGAGCATATAGTCTCCTAATAGAGTGTATCTCAACATAAGTGTTTCTACGATAACTGTTTGTTACTCAGTTGCTCAACCTCTCTTTTTCCAAAGAGAGTTGGAATAGAAGGATAAGGCTAGGACAGGACTAGGGGTTAGCTAATCGTTCTCTATACGCTCCGTTCATAGGATAGGATGGGTGGGATGGGGGAATTTACGACATCACATACATCCATGCTTTCGAACAGAAATTCATAAATCGATTTAAAAATCAATTTATAAAACTGTCCGTACTGGGATTCGAATCCGTGACCTCTGTAACCGAAGCCAACGACGTTGAACACTCGATCACATATGCGGCTAATGTTTCATGCTTGGCCGATTAAAAATGATCTGATGGAATACATATATATATATATATAAGTTAAAATTAAATGGTAGAAAAAAAAATCGTAGTTTTTTATTTTGAAGCTGGATTCGGAATCATAATCGTCTTTTTTACACGAATACACAGCCTTAATCACTTTTAAGGTTTTCATTGTCAATACTTGGCTTAAAGGCATTACATTAAAAAATAAAACACTCCTTTGTAATAATTCCAGATTTATTTAATATGATCAGGATCGGTCATCAGTTGGCAATGCTCGTGATGAAAAATCCTGGTCCTGATAGGGCCTCTAGTTCTGGCATTTTTACAGTACTAATCCCGGGATTTTGGGATTCAGTATAAGTGAAAAATTCTTAAAATCCTGTAAACTTACGCATTGAAAATATGCAGCTAAAAAAGCGTGGATTTTCAGCGAGTGATTTTTTTAAAATCTGCCAACGAGCTAAAAAGGTACATGAATGTAAAGATGCAATGATATGGTTGTGTAAAACGTGAAGCCTGACATTAACAGTGATGTATTTTTTAAAATAATCCCGCTTTCAATAAGCGGCAGGACATTGAAGTGTTAAGATTTTTTTTATTGTTCATGAATTCCGTTCAAGTAAATTTGTGTTATGTAGGCTGCAGCATTTGCAGCGTGCATCGATTACGAAATGCAATCGTCATAAAAATTGCCAAATAAACATTTTTAACTGTCTCTGTTTAAAAAAATAATTTACCTTTACTTGTGGGCGTATCAAAGAAATATTCTCTCTTGCAATTGCAACACATTTATGAAGATGTTAATTGATTTAAATAAAAAAATGTTGAGCTAGAATCTGGGGAGTGATCATGGTCGAATTTTCGGAAAAACTTTTCCAAGGAATTATAATGTATTCGCCCACTGTGGTCTTGTTGGTAAAGAGCTTGGCTCTACCTTTCTATCGGGTGTGGATTCAACTCCCGGCAAGGATACTTTCAAATTTATATTTTTTCAACTGAAAATTTGATATCTTAGACATGTTTGTGAAGACTATTCTTCTTCTTCGAGTTTATCTCGTATGGAGCTTTGGTTTCAGAATATTAAAAGTTAAATAGTGGTAGCCTAGCTTAAATATTGAGTAGGGTCTCCAATTCCGGAATCCCGATCAATGTTGTAATCCCGTAATCTTAGAATAATTGGAATTCACTTTGACACGTTAAAAGTCCATTAAATTCGCTAAAAAATATATTTATCGCATTAACGGATCAACCTGACTTCTTGAGTGTTTGAAATAATGGAGCTAAAAAAAAGCCTTCACATTTTAGTATTTCTGTAAAAAACGTCAATTCTAGCTAAAAAAGATAGTTCTTACATTTATTGGGAATTTTTTTGAAGTTTTGAAGTTTTTAAAATCAGCCAGCGAGCTAAAAAAAAAGTTCGTCTTTTCAACACTATTTTAGAATCTCTCAATTTTTAACTTTTTTCACAGTAATAAATCCCGGAATCCTGAAAGTTCGAATCACGAAATAATTGAGAACCCTAAAATTTTCCAAGAATCTTAAACAAATGTGGCACGATTTTATTGTGAATGATTAATCCCGGGATTCCTGGATAACAAAAAAATCCAGGATTGGATGCTCTAGTATTGAGGAAACGATATTTATAGCATGCAGAATCGAATACATTGACATAATTTAAGATTTCGACTGAAGGTGCTTGGTGGAATTTCAATATTAAATTTGAATCGTTCAAACTATGTACATTCTCACAGATTTTGTCACTAACGACCCGGGTTTCGCCTGTCAGTTCAAGTTCATCCGTGCACTTGAATGCCTGAAGATGCCGAAAGGCGAAACCCGGGTCGCTAGTGACAAAATCTGTGAGAATGTACATAGTTTGAACGATTCAAAATTGAATACATTGACTGTTTAAAAATTCAAAATACTTCAAGTGTTGTCTTGCAAATAGAATACCTCTGAGGCTAAGAGCAGTGTATACACATTAACAGACACACTGACAATCTTTGAATGTGTTAAAAATTGATGATGATAATAATTGAAGTGGAACAATCGAGAACAATGAGGTTGTTGAATGGAGTGTGTTGCAACAAAACGAAATTGAACCCAATAAGCAATTACGCGATATGTGAGCATTTTCACTTTCCTTTGGAGCACGTGTTACGAATTATTCAAATGGACCACAGGGCAACGAATAATGACTTATTCGAAACGAAAAGAAAGGAAATAATGAAGAGAAATCAACGAATAAATTCAATGTAGTTTTTTTTGTATTTACTTGGTAGAACTCCGTTTATAACAGATTAAAAATAACAAAGTATTTAAGTTCTACAGTTTTTAATAATTTTATTCGTTGATAGCTATTTCGGCTTGCGCCATCGTCAGAACTATGTTTAAACTAATATTTTGCTCAGCTATATATACTGGCTCTGAAGAGATACACAATGCATCAAGTTATTCACTCTAACATCCTAATTATAATGACAATGTTGCAGTTGACAATGTTGACAGTGTTAATAATAATTATATCATATCATGATATCACATATCATTAAGTATTTATTTCTATAAAAGAAAACAGCAAATGAAAAAAAAATCAGCTTTTAGGATGAAAACTCTAGCATTTATATTTTATGTTACATATATATTTGTTAAATCACTTTGTCAAAAATTTCCCAATTTTAATTATGTTTGTAATTACTTTCAATCGCCATTCTGAATTTATTAAGCTGGGATGACTTTTTAATTATATGTTAGATGTGTTGAACATTTTAATTTTGTGTTATTTTAGAATCACTTTAATGTAATTGGCAATTTCTTTTCAATGCCAATTGTTGTGTATAACTTTTCAATTTTGTATAAATAGCATTGTTAAATTATATTTCTTATCAGTTGACAATGCTCGCAATGAGCGAAACCGGTCCTGACATATTAAATAAAGTGGAATGAAGTACAAAGGATTATTGTGTTTTTTAAAAATATAATGCCTTTCCACCAAGTATTGACAGTGAACAGCCTAAAAGTGATATATTTGTTATATCAAAATATAGATATCGACTGTGGAAAGGAAAAAGGACGTAACCAACTTACTTGTTGCTTACCAACTTCAGCCAGAACGATGACGATTTATGAATGGCAGCTAAAAATTTAGGCATTTGTTTTCGGAAGCAGCGTTTCTCAACAAACCGCTGAGAAATTAATACATTTCCTGGGAAACATTCAATTATCACTTTTAAAATTGTAAATTAACTTATTTCAATAGGAAATTCTTGATCAACGAGATTGCTGAAACACGCAACGCGTATTAATTACATCAAGATATGATTTCATTAAAACGATGAGACTGTGAGAAGGTTGGATCATGGCTCTTACACAAGATGTGACGCAACGAGAGGATCATCACATTCTAAGTGACGAAAACAACAAGACCAACGGTTATATCGTAGGAATGCTGTATAAAGGTCATAACTCCACGAAATTATTATTTAATGTAATATGTTACAGTTATTTTTTATAACTTAACCATTCGATGTATACATTATCTATTTTGACAGTTTCACGTAAGTGCAAATAAAAACATTTTAGCATAATTGTCCTATTTCACCTAACACTGACTGCTTATCCTTTACAACAGTATCCAGTGGCATAACAAACTTAAAGCGTATACACATTTTTTCTTCGACTGGGAGTGTCTAAGGAGCAACTGCCCAATACTTTGTGGCGTGTACTTAAGTGAGCAGAAAATCAATCCCCCAAGATAAATGGAATTGATTTCTACTCGCTCTCCGTATGGCGACGTAAATTTCTTAAAAGCCTGCTAATTTGCATAATTAGCCAACAACTCGGCGTGTTTGATTGATCTAATGAATGGTTGAAACGACTTGCGCAGCTCTTCCTTCTCCCAATGGGTTATGCAAAGCTTACATATAATATGTACAGGAACTTTAACTAGTGAATGTGTAGTGTACATTAAGTACACGGGCGCTGTTAAAACAATTCATAAACTTCACGGACGCAGTCATAATGCTATCAGCCGCTCTCCACTGCGGTGCGCGTGCAATCGCGCAGTCGTGTTTTACTGCCATCTGACATTTCACATAACCTCAAAATGTTCAACGGCTTGTTGTCATTATCGCTTTCTCTCTGTTAAACATATTTAACCTAAGCTTAACTACAATCAGGGCCGGCGCTACCATACAGGTGAAATAGGCAATTGCCTAGGGCGCAAATCACTATAGGGCGCATAAATTGAGTAATCAAATTATTTTTTATATTCTAATAACAAATAATAGTTTATACTTGTGCCTGTTCGCTATAATTATGTATCGTATTCTGTATACTTAAAATTTAGGTTGAGCGACTGACTAACAAACAGTTCTCGTAAAAAAACTTTTTTTGTGATACCTCCATTAGGAGGTCATACGATTCACATTGAGAGCGGACATGCATATAAAAAATATATTCCACAGTTTGTTAAAAAGGGGGCGCGCCAATAACCGTTGCCTAGGGCGCCAAATAACCTCGCGCCGGTACTGACTACAATACCATGTCTACTTTGACTAGTGCTCGTCAGTATACTAACATTGGCTAAGTCATAATATCACTTTTGCTCTGTCTAGCGCTCTTTGCGGGAAATAAAAACGTAAAACCTTATAAAAAAAAGTACGTTAATGGAACGGCTCTACAGAAATTGCACGCAAATACCGAGAAACCTGAACCCAGGATCGTTAAATCGCGGTTATATATTGTATATAAGTTGATAATACTCACAACGTGCGAAACTGGTTCAAAAACAATGTTTAATAGTTGTCACATTGAATCAACCTTTTGTCAAATATCCAATCGATCAATAATATGACAAGTTGTTTGTTCTGAGTTCAAAATAATTTTTCCAATGTACACATATATCGAATGAACAATTTTTATAAAGTAAAAAAAAAACAATTTACCAAGCTTCTCAAAGTTGAATATAAATAAATGCTGACACATTGTACTATTACGTATTTAATCTACAGTTTCGTTTCACGCAATTATTTTATGCTATTTTGGTGTTTTAATGTGTTTTTCTACTTGCCGAATCGAATCAACAGAGAGGACAACTCAAAGAGTTTGTCAAACTCTATACGGAAATCATGTATTTAATTTACTTGAACTGAAGTTTTTTTGTGTATAGTAAATTTATATTTAACTCAACAATGTTCAACGTTAAACTATGAAAATATTGACAAAATTTGTTACAGATTGCTGTAGCTTAATAATTTAAAACGAATGTTCTTTGAATTTTTTTTAAATAACGATTATTATCTAATTATCATTTGCGTCAATATTACTAGGAACTTTTGTAGCAATGCCAGAACTTTTTTTATCTATGTCCGCTTCAAATGTGAAGTATACATCCTTATAATAGAAGTATCTTAACACACTTGTCACTGAATTGCTCAATCTTTCATTTAAAAAAATATGTATTAATATGATGGGGAGCTAAGAAAAGAGCTAGTAGTTGGTAGTAGTCTAGTTACACATAGGAAAGTAGAAGGAAGTTTAAAGGCTTTACAAATATCCGATTGAAAAGAAGTCTGTTTGTGCTTTAAAATTTTGATTCTATAATAATGAACAGTCGGGATCGTGGCGCAGTGGTCAACATTGATAGCTTCCGAGGCGGATCTGAAGGGTTCGAGTCTCGAACATCATACTTACAATCCTTTTCCACCTTTTTTAATTTACAGTAGAACCTCGATTATCCGGACCTCGATAAACCGGATTTTCGATTATCCGGATTGTTTTCCGGAACAAATTTTTTTACGAATTTGCTAATTTTCTCGTGGCGAATTGATTCCACCGTTGTTTACATATGTGATGGAGTGCACACCATTTTGTTCGTTGTTTTGCGTTGTTTGAAATCGAAGAAATCTTCCGGTTGAACATTAACATCAGAAAAAAACCAGGATAAATGGTGAAATTTTAAAAATCATTCCAAAGGTAAAAAATATTAAAACTGCATAGATACAAGAGGAAAAACATTATTATTACTACATAATGCATAATCTTGCCTATCAATAGAATGCTTAAACCAAATCGATGAAATGTTTACGTTAAAACTTCTGAGTGTTGGAATTTCTTAGATTTGTCGACAGTGAGAAAACCATGGAACAAATTCTTAAAAAGACTATCAGAAAGTTCAAGTAACACACCAGAAATTGTTATAAAAGACATTATAGAAGCAATAGCACAAATTTCAATATGTACTGAATGTGTCGAAGAATATGTTACCAAGTGGTTAAATTTTTATGCGAACTATCTTGGATTTCAAATTTTGAATGATGTGAAAATAATTAAAGATATATTTGTCTCAGCAAGATCAAGAAGACAAAGAAGAAATATGCAAAGAAAGAGATATTGGTCCTGCTCATTCTAATGCTTTTCAGTGCTTAAATGCCGCCATGAAGTGGTTTGAGAGCCAAGAAGAGTGTATCTCAGGATAATTTATATGTCTTAAAAGTATTCGCGATTTGGCAGCTTCAAAAAGAACAGCTAGCTTATTTAAGCAAAAACTAATAAATGAATTTCTAGATAAAATTAATTTAATACTAAAGCTGTATTTTTTTTATAGATGATTTATGTATTTTCGTTCGAAGGCATGAGTTTTTGTGATGCTTAAAAATTCTCTTCCACCCTTCCAATACTAAAATTAATGAGGTGTAGCGAGAGAGATTTGTTAACCATTACTCGCTTCCTAATACTATCGCTGTATCTTTACTCTCTTCCAAAAAAAGAAGATGAGCAAAAAAGTAACAAGTAGTCTCGCAGAATAAAAAAATGTTCAGATACTTCCATTAGAGACCATAAGCCTGGATTGAAAAAAAAAACAAAAAGCGGTCCGTAGATTACCTTGGTATCCTGTGGTCATATACTCTGAGTAGGGTGCGGATAGGATAGAAGATTATAAAATACTACTGTTAAATTTTCATGCCTAGTTTCATAATATAATATTTATTAAGAATTTATATTAATAAATACACGGAATCATAAAAAAATGGGCTCGGCAAAAACATGATATGTTTTGAAAATCACCGACGCGGGAAAGAGTTATGACATATTTAATTACTCTTTTGTCTGTACGATCAAATCGGATACATAATGACTTACTACGAATTCTAATCCGAAGCGAGTTTCGTTGGCTAGAAAAAAAAACATTCCGTGCAAACGTAGAATCAATGAGAAATATTATAGTAATAAAGTGTCTATGGCTGCATACCTGAGCAGCGCGTCATGCCTCTGTGAAACAATTTTACAACTCGAAGAAAGTTTCGCAATATTGATTGCTGTGAGCTTTAAGGCTGTAGAATCGTGACTAATAATTGTAATTTAACAATGACTTTTTTTATTCCGATGGAATAGTAATGTTAATCAGTAAATTTAGAATTGGCTTGCTTAGGTCAGGTGCCAATCGTTTTTATAGGACACCGTGGTTATTTGCTCTTATATAGGGCATCCAATCAACTGGTTTTTTTTTTTTTAAATAAATAAATCGACCTATTATTTTCAAAAAACCAATTATAGCAAGTTCTACTCTGTGATTACAAGTTTACTGTAATTACTTTTAAATTTTATTGCATTTTTAGATTTCTTGTCTATGATTTCATACATATATGATTTTTTTTAAATCATAAAACTTTCCACCACAAATCTGCTCTCAAAAATACACATATCGACTGCGGAAAGGAAAAAAGACATAACCCACAGATTTTTTCTCGATAATCAAAATGTTTCAAACTTGATACACGTTCTATCAAAAGAATGAAAGCTGCAAATGCTTAATTAGTATCTAAATTTAGCTTTTAAGTTTGAAAAAGATGACCTAGTAATAAATTAAAACCAAGAAAAAAGACTTAAATATAAGTTTTTCCTAGACAATTTCGTTAATTAATATTAGATATTGTCAATTAAACACCAGTTTAGAAGTTTTCCTGCACTTCAAGGTTGTGTATAATTCATAATTTACATATGGCCCAAAATCATCAAAACACGTTTTTTGCGACTCCATGTGTGGAATAGGTACTTTTTCCTTTCCACAGTCGATATTATCGTGTTTCTAAAAACAGTAAACGTCCAGTAGTTTCTTATTTATCACTAGATGGCGTTAGTGTGAATTTAATCATTTTTAGTTTCTGATCTGTCAAACTATCTTTGATTCTTTCGATGGATTTTCGAAGTTCATTTTATTATTTTATATTATCTTTGATTCGTTCAATCACCGCTATTTTGTCGATTGAAACAGCAAAGACCTTATTAACCGGAATAAATATAATAAAAATTCGACACATATATAATGCATATAAGACTGTTTTACGATTCCACATTATCAAATTAATAAAAATGTCGTTAATTACAACACCCTTCTCTTCTGAAAAAAGGGTGTTTTTCGTGACATTTTCCGTGCTTATTCCAGTATTTTATTTCTGGTTAGGTGTTCAGCTGCGTTGAAGCTGACGCTGATATCGATGAAACACAGTTTCCATAATTTCACTTTCATTTACCAATAGTGACACAAGTATACTGTTGTTCAAACCAAAAACAATTAATTTATTAATACCACAATCGGTAGGCGGTGTTTAATTCATGAAATTTGTCACCACTATTATCGTAGGCCAGTGACAGTAGGCGGGAAGGCAGGCAACATTTGAATACATGAAATGCGTTGGTGGGTTTGCTGTTAAAGCACACAGTTTAAATTATTAAAAAAAAAAACAAAAAAAATACTCTTGTAATAGGATACTGTTATTCGAGAATAGCAATCTATAGTGGATCACTCATAGACGTGCAATTTTAAATCAGCCATGTATGACCAAACTGTTAATTGTCATGTGATGTCAACGAACGAATGGTTTTCTTTTGTATGTAGCAAATGTAAAACAATTTAAGTTGTCAACGGTCAATTTCGTATAAATACCAAATAATAACATCGAGAGCACATTTGACAGCACGACATCACATGAGATAGCACACGGAGGTCACGAATTCAAATCCCAGTTTTTATGGATTGATTTTTTAATCGATTTATGGGTTTCTGTATGGCATGGATGTATGTGATGTCTTGAATTTTCTTGTCTTGTCGTGGTCTTTGATCTTTCTATCCCTACTCGCTTTAAAGAAATGAGAGGTTGTGCAACTGACTAACAAACAGTTTTTGTAAAAAAAATCTGTTGAGATACTTCCATTCGGCGGCCATATGCTCCACATTGGAAGCGGACATGGATAAAAAAAACATCGAAATATGTAAAAAATTGTTGTCAATAAACCTTATACAAGTTTCAGATATTAAAATATAATGATTGAATTAAGAAAATTCAAAATAATAAAAAATATGACTATAGCTGTTAGCATAATTAAAAAGTGAGTGTCCACGACCAAGCGGTAAGATTTTTTCCCTAACTATCAAATGAGTCTGGTTTTAAATCTCGGCAAGTTTAATATAAAATTTTAATTTAAAATCGTGGTTGTGTTGTATTCAAAAAATAAAATATTCATTTGTACTATTTAATTGAACTTTTATTTTAAATGATCAATACCGATTTCACTAATGACTATCTCAACTTGGTTAATAATGCTTGTCGTGAGTAAAACCGGTCCTGATTATTTAAAAACAATAGTAGAATTAGTATAAATGAGTATTTGGTTGTTGCTGAATATAGTATAATAAATGTAAATTGTTAAATTCAATGTCAATTGTTGTTTACACCTTTTCATTTAAATTTGCTTTTGTATAAATAGCTCTGTTAAATTATATTTCTACCAGCTGACAATGCCCGCCAGAGAAACCGGTCCTGACTTTTTAAAATAATTGTTGACAGTAAATATTTTTTTATATATATAAACCTTTCCACCAAGTATTGTTGACAGTGAACACCCAAACATTGACAGTTTTTCTTAAATTAATCTCGATTGACATATAAAAAAATCTTATCTAGTTAACTTCGTATTGTTTTCAATTTAAAAAATAGTTGGTACGTTGGTTTTACCTTTAATGCCCAATACACTTTAAAGCATATTAAAAAAATAACTCCCTTAAAAGAGGTTCACCTTGAAGTGCATTTGCAAATTTTGATACCTGCCAATTTTTTGTGTGACCACTAGAATAAAAAGAATACACTCGATAACAATTTGAATGAAGCGATACCACAAACACGTCTGGAATCGAATAATAAAAACATAAAAGTTGAACTTGAGGTCTTGGTTTTTGTATGTATCGTGAATAACAAATTAATACGAAAAGTGATGGCCACTAAATTATCGACTGCGTTGTTATTTTATCGTTGAGAAAAACATTCCTTTTTTAGAAATATTCAATAAGCACGACTCAAATTATTACAAATCAAATTAAATAAATAAAAACAGGTAAGTTGAGTCGATGGTCTACCGACATTTTTTTTATTGACAAGAGCATCTCGTATATTAATTTACTAATGACCAGTTTTTTCTCAACATAATATCGGTATTAATATTAATCATATGACTGCAAACGAATAAAACAAACATAGAAACGTCAATTTTTTTTTAAACCATGTCCGCTCCCAATGTGTAGCAATTGGACTCCTAATGGAGTTTATCTCAACAGAAGTATTTCTACGAGAACTGCTTGTTACTCAGTTGCTCAACCTCTCTTTTTCCAAAGAGAGTAGAGATAGAAGGATAGGGCTAAGACAGAATTAGTGGTAAGCTAATCGCTCTCGATACGCTCCGTTCATATGATAGGATGGGTGAGAGGGGGGAGTTCAAGACATCACAAACATCCATGCCTTTGTACAGAAATTCATAAATCAATTGAAAAATCAATTTATAAAACTGTCCGTACCGGGATTTGAACCCGTGCCCTCCGTAGCCGAAGCCAACAACGTTGACCATCGACCACACAGGCGGCATTTTTAATTCACAATACAATTTTAACAAAACGTCAATTTTAATTCACATTAATATCGTTTGTTTAAGTAATAAACTGATTTACTAATTTATTTAAATTTATGAATGTTTTTATCACTAGGAATCAAATACTTGCCAATTTAATGAATATATTAATAAAAACACAATATTACTTTGTACTTTATTCCAGCATTGTCAACTGATTGCTCGACAATACTTGACAATGCTAGAAATGAACGAAACCGGTCGTGACCTTTTAAATAAAGTGGAATAAAGTACAGAAGAATATTGTGTTTTTATTAATATAATGCCTTTCCATCAAGTATTGGACAGTGAACACCCTAAAAGTGATTAATGAATATATAAAATGTTCAATTTGAATCGTTCAAATTATGTACATTCTCACAGATTCTCACAGATGATGCCTGAAGATGCCGAAAGGCGAAACCCGGGTCGTTCGTGACAAAATCTGTGAGAATTTACATAGTTTGAACGATTCAAATTTAATATTGAAATTCCACCAAGCACTTTCAGTCGAAATCTTAAATTATATAAAATGTTCTTTATTTTTCACTTTTAAGGTGTTCACTGTCAATACTTGGTGGAATGGCATTATAATAAAAATAATAAAACATTTTTAGTACTTTTTCCACATAAAATTTATTAGATCAGGACCGGTTTCGCTCATCGCGAGCATTATCAACTGATAAGAAAAATACAAAAACAGTGATATTTATACAAATTTAAATTGAAATAAAAAGGTGTAAGCAACTATTAACAATTTAAAGGATTAGCAAATTACATTATAATTACACAAAATTAAAATGCTTAACACCCATAACAATTAAAAACTCATCATCAAAGAATAATAAATCTAAGTGGCAAACGATATCAATTATAAACACAATTAAAATTTGGGAAATTTTTACACAAAGTGAAACACTACATTACTAAAGTAAATATCCTAATGATGATTTGGTGTTTTTCCCGTTTCCAAGCAATGATGTACTTCAACAAAATCGGCAGTAATGAAGATTCGGAAAGATGAAGAAACGGGAAAAACACCAAATCATCATTAGGATATTTACTTTAGTAATGTAGTGTTTCACTTTGTGTAAAAATTTCCCAAATTTTAATTGTGTTTATAATTGATATCGTTTGCCACTTAGATTTATTATTCTTTGATGATGAGTTTTTAATTGTTATGGGTGTTAAGCATTTTAATTTTGTGTAATTATAATGTAATTTGCTAATCCTTTAAATTGTTAATAGTTGCTTACACCTTTTTATTTCAATTTAAATTTGTATAAATATCACTGTTTTTGTATTTTTCTTATCAGTTGATAATGCTCGCGATGAGCGAAACCGGTCCTGATCTAATAAATTTTATGTGGAAAAAGTACTAAAAATGTTTTATTATTTTTATTGTTCTTTATTTTCTTCGATTGCAACCGAATCAAACAAACAACCAAATGTGTTGACAACTCTAACATTCCACATTGTACAGACAACTTTAATTGAAAAAAATATTTCGTTTAAACACCTAATTATTGAGAAATTTGCTATTTAAAAAAAATATTTTAGTATTATTCTCAATCAACCGACTTATATTCGAGTGTTTCCTGCAGTGGATGTCGGTGTATGACGAGAACTGAAAAATATCAATTGTATCTCAACACTTTATGAAGAAATCTTGTGTTATACGGTAAACAGAATCAGTGAAAGTTTTAAGTCGGCGAACACGTTTTCAGCGATGTTACGTCAATTTCTGACCAGCATGTACTTTTTTAAACACTCATTATTGGCAAGCAAGCATAGAATTTGTATCGATGAATGCCAAAAAAAGGGAAAACCACTTTGTTTACGAGCTGGTATGAATCAGTAGATTTTTGTGACGCAAATGACTAGGAATGACGTTCAGCCATTTTTTTTGTATATTTTATTGAATACATATCGACTGTGGAAAGGAAAAAAGACTTAACCCTCAATTTTCCAAAACAGCTTTTTTTCGATAATCACAATATATACAACTTGACACACATTGTATCAAAAGGATGGAAGCTGAAAATGCCGAATGAGTATCTAAATTTAGCTTTTAAGTTTGAAAAAGATGACCTTGTAAAAAATTAAAGCCAAGAAAAAAACCTGAAATAAAGATTTTTCCGAGAAAATTTCTTTAATTAATATTAGGTTACGTCAATTAAACACCAGTTTAGAAGTATCCGTGCACTTCAAGGTTGTATATAATTCATAATTTGCATATGTCACAAAATCATCAAAACACGTTTTTAGCGCCTCCTGTAAAATTTGATATGTGTGGGTTAAGTCCTTTTTCCTTTCCACAGTCGATATAATTAATTAAGTATTTCGACTGAGGGTGCTTGATGGAATTTCAATATCAAATTTGAATTTTGTACTTTTGTACTTTTCCATGAGTTTTGTCGCTAACGTCCCGGGTTTCGCCTTCATTTTATTAATAATTCAAGCACTTGCTATCATTAAATATTAATTCAAAGGCTTAAAAACAAATCAACTCATTAATAATAGGTCGGATAAAACCCTAGATTTATTTTAAACATTCCTATGTTATTATCTGGTCATAAATATTTTCAAAAAATCCCCATAATTATAACAAACCCACTTAATTCATTGAAAATTGTATACATTCAATTTACATTTTAATAGCTTTTTAACATAGTGATCTACTTATATTTTTGTATATAAACGATACAAACTGTTTACTACGCGTCAGTTCAAGTACATCCGTGCACTGGGAATGCCTGAAGATGCCGAAAGGCGAAACCCGGGTCGTTAGCGACAAAGCTCATGGAAAAGTACAAAATTCAAACAATTCACATATAATTAATATAATATTATATTAATGACAAATGTGTTATCAATAATGATTGAATCAATTAGATTGATTTTTTCTCCTAATTGAATTATTTTTTGTTGTAAGAGTTTGATATTAAAACCATTTTAATAGTTCATATAAATAATGTTTTAATTATTGTTAGTAACAATTTGATAATAATTGTCTTTTTTAAAATTAATTATCAATATTCAATTTTTGGAACGACCCACCCATAGAGCTTAAAAATCTGTTACATTTTATTTTATTTTGAGAATTCCGTGTTGAAATTCACGTTTTTGAGAGTATCAGAGGACTGTTTGTAAGTCAATCGCATGACCTGCTTTAAAATAGTATGCAAGAGAGAATAATTTGATAAATTCAACTAATCACTAGATCGACATAATTATAAGAATTTGAGTTATACATGAAAACTCAGTGTTAGTCAATTCACTCCAAGGCAGTGGCTTGCAAAATTTATGTTTCTACGTCTCCATTTTAAGAAAAGAATATCTTTGCGCCTCCCCATCCTTTATTTCATATAGTAATACAGACACGTTTTAAACGGTAAATAAGTATTTTGGGCTGCCAATAATCCACGCCTCCCAAGTTGGGAATCGTTGCTCTAAAGGCTTATTTGATAGACCAGTTTGACCATAAAACTGTTCTTTATTTTGACAAACATTTTATTCTAAAAAAATGTATGTTGTCGTGTACATTTTCTGTTTTAAAATACTAGTCGTTTTGATATTAACTCCTCCATGCTTATGATGCATTCATAGCTAGTTGAGCCATTAAATCATTCAAGCATTTTAAGCATTTATAAGTAAAATGAGGGTGAAAATTAGACCTAAAATATATTTTCAAACATATATACATTTTTTTATTATACATAATTATTTTTAGCTTCCAACATAGGTTTAAATACTGTCAATAAACAGTGAAACTGAGATGCCATCATGGCAGGGAACGTGATTTTTTAGAATGGCATGTTACGGGTTAATACTGTTATGACGGTTAATTTAAAATAAAAAAGATAAGCACGAAAATAATGGAATTAGAAATACATTCAAATTATAAAGTTGTTTTTTTCTAATATCATTGTTTCCAAGAAATACCAAATACGAAACCTTGATCGTATACCAACAAATCTAAGCGCAACACGGAAAGGCAATAATACATTTAATAATATAACAGCGGTGAAAGTACAACTTTGCTAAACTCGTTTTCAATATCTGCTGTTACGACAGTCTCTCTAAGAGATATGCAATAACTAAACCGCTGAAAATGAAACAGGTAGGTGAAATTCCAGGCACATTCGTCGAGTTATTTTGCTTGCACTGGCTGATTTTCAAAATGACAATAAGTCTGAACACAAATCTTCGTGCCTCATTTTGAGAACGTATTGTCGAATCTTGTAAATTAAAAATGTCGAAAGCATTTTTAAGGAGTCATTTTATGAATACGCCACTGCCTGAAAGTAATAGTGAAATAAATAATAAAATTGATGCTAGTTTTAAGATGATTGAACGTTATGGTTTGTGCTAGGGAATCCAATCCCGGGATCCCGTTCAATTTTCTGAAATCCCAGGATTGACACGGCCGCGATCCCGGGATTTCGGGATTGAGAAATTTTGAGCAAGTCCCGAAAATTGACATGAAATTGGCAGATCGAGAATTTGAAATTCCTCGCTGAGCTAAAAAAAAAAATGAGTCAATGCTGAAATCCTGGGATTGGAAAAAGGCTCCGGGATTGTATACCCTAGTTTGTGCCATAAATAGGATGAAGTCGTGAAATATATTATACAAAGAACAATTATTTTAGCAGCATTTTTTCCATCAATTTACATCGATTTGTTTTTAATTTAAGATTTCGACTACTTGGTGGAATTTCAATATTAAATTTAAATCGTTCACATTATGCACATTCATACACTGTTGTAACGACCCGGGTTTTGCCTTTCGACATCTCCGCATTTCTTACGACAAACAAAAATAAATATAATTCTTTAAATTATCCACCATTCAAATCTGTAGGCATTCCCATGGGTTAATCCTTTTCGCCAGCAATGTCTTTAAACCTAGTGATACATTATTTAAACACGATACACTCATTGACTAAGCGTTCAAGTTCATCCGTGCACTTGAACGCCTGAAGATGCCGAAAGAAAAAAACCCAGGTCGTTAGTGGCAAAACTTGTGAATGTGTTGTGTGTGAATGTATATAATTTGAACGTTTCAAATTTACATCGATTTATGTTTGAACGCATATGCGTTTGTAGTAATGAAACAACGGGGCTTTGCGTAAACGATTTGTTTACCACTATTCCTGTCCTAGTCTATATTATCTTTCCTTAATCTCTTCGTCAAATACAGATTGAGCAACTTAGATTAACGTGAAGTTTTTGCAGAAAATCTACTGTGGAGAGCGGGCATGGATTAAAAAAAAACAATGTGTCCGTCATCAGAACTACGAGGGCGCAATGCTGGAATATCATCAACTATATTTAAATATCGGGTCCTATGGAGCAGCGGTTAGCGTTGTGGACTTCCATGCTGGATCTCACGAGCTCGAGTCCCGGTACGAACCGCATTTTTTAGATTGATTTATCGATATCTGTTGGAAGTCATGGGTCTTTGTGATGTCTAAAAATTACCTCCCATCCTTTCTGATCCTTTAATAACTGAGCGTAGCGATTGTGATTAGTCAACCATTTGTTATGTCCTTCCTTCTATTAATAATACACTCATTGAAAATGAGAGGTTTAGCGACTGAGTAATACAATTTTCTAGAAAACTTTTTTTGAGATACGTCCACTAGGAAGCCATATGCTCTACATTGCGAGCGAATATATACTTTTAAAAATGTAGATTAAACTAAAAGTTATTTCACCAAAAACCACCGCAATTATGTTGAGTTGATATGCCAAATTAAAGGGCTTGGTGTACAGTGCAAGGTTGCAACACTTTGCATTAGAAAAAGGTTTGTTCTCAAATCCATTACCAAGATAATTGCAGTCTTTAAATGTGCCACGTGATATTTGTGTTACTAAAACTATTATAATTCATACGCGACCGGATATCCGCGAGCTGTGAATGCCCTTGGTCAAATTATGAGAAAAATACTCAGATTTTAATTGATTCTGAATACAGCGTTGTTAATTTGGGTGAGATTTTAGACTATTTAAATACATTGTCTTTCAAGGACAACTGCTTTTGATCTTGAGTACCAAATTGTAATCAAATAATCGTACAAATCTGATGTAAACCGACAATTAACTTAACTAAGTGTAGTACAATTAACAGCGATTGTTGACAGGACGCCTCACACAAAAGAAGCATATTAAAGCGTCAGTCATTTTGGTGAGATAAAAAAATGTGGGGCTTCTGAGGGCAGCGTTTGCGGTGCGCCACTTGCAGCGTGCACGCTTCTATTTGTAAAGCACGTGTTTGATACGCACGCTCCACGTGTCGCTCACAAATGCAGCCACTCAGACAGTACAATTAAAAGATAAAATATACATTTTTTTAATCTGTTATGTATACACAACATTATAGGATAGAGTGCTATGTTAAATTATCTATGACAACTTGTAACAATAAACCTTTCAACTAAACCGATATCCTTCTCCTTCCTCGCCAGTTAAAATTGAGAGTTCAAATCGAAAGTACGACAGTCAAGTAGAAACTTCTTGATACTCAGTTCGATATTATTTGGATTGATAAGATTAAGTGATTTATTTATAAAGTGTAAAATATATCCATAGCAAATCCATGTCCATTGGCGTACGAATGGAGGTATCCCAACAGAAGTTCTTCTGCGAGAACTCAGTCGCTCAACCTCTCTTTTTCAAAGTGAGTAGAAGGGATAGTAGGTTAGAGCTAGTGTAGGACTAATGATAACTTATCGCCTTTGTTACGCTCAGCTATTAAAGTATCGGAAACAGTGGGAGGGAAATTGTTTAGACATCACAAACACAATAGGAATCGAAAAATACTGTTTGTACTGAAGTTCGAGCTCGTGAGATCTGGCACAAAAGCTTACAAAGCTAACCGCTGCACAATAGTCTTTCTTTGGCCATGTTCGCTCCCTATGTGGAGCACCTCCATGTTTCCCTGTCACCCGCCAATAGCTTTGCTTCCTCCCATGACGTGCCAGCATTCCTCAGTTCCGCCGAGTACATCCTATAGATAATACCCGACGGACGTCCAGGACGCCGGAATCCCACCGGTTGAAAGAAGAGGCAGGCAGGATTGAGGCTTTCCGGAGGCATCCGCAGCACGTGACCCAGCCAGTTCCAACGTCTCTCCATAACCACTGACGTGACAGGACGCTGTCTTGTACGCTCCCTTATCTCTGAATTCCTCACAAAATCAAACCACCTCACCCCCATTATCCGACGCAAGCATCTGTTCTCGAAGCTCAGTATACGGTTTTTATGAGTCTTCGTCAGGTGCCATGATTCGCACAATAGTACCGCCTCATAATATGTATATTTTTTAACCAATGCAGCTTAAATAATTATCATATTTGCTTACCTATCATTACGTCAATTTTTTTTAGCAATATCCCAATGTGAACCACTAAAACTTATGATCATGAAGTTTGTCTATGAGACCTGCTTATAACACGGTCCTTAATACCTCTATTAAAAAAAATAGTAAGGCAAGAAGAATGAAACTACGATATATGTAGAGGCTATTTTATAACTCTAGTGATGTATAGATAGACGGAAGTTTAAGAAGTCCGTGGTTTGGAAAACTGTCCAACATAAAACGCTGTTTACATAAGCCTTCAAGCCTTTATAGCTAACAATTTTAGTTGTTTAAGTAGACGCTGGTAGGATTATTTTTTAAGCAAAGACTCACCATATAGCATGGTCGTATCAGTAGTAGGTGCAGGTCCAAATGTCGACGATGAGGGTGAAGGCGTAGAAGGATGCGAAGCTGTGCCTCCACTGCCTCCTCCACCGATTCCACCAAGCGCCCTTGCTGCACTTACCGACCACGTGGCGTTGTTTTGGTCGACGGGTGTAGCCTCACTTCCGTTGAATACTCCAGCTAGAAATCATTGAAATAATATTTAAAATACTGTATTTCTCTATCAGCATAAAATGAAGATTTGTTTACTCATCGATGTCATCCATTCACAAGTTAAAATCTGATGAACCAAGATAAAATTCGAGGACACAACTTAACAAACAAAACTGTCCACAAAAGTGTAACTTCACGGAAAAAAGCCAAATAATAAATAATAAACAGTTGCAACTTGCAACTAGGGTATCCAATCCTGGGATTCCGGAATAACGACAGTACTTACTACAAAAGGTAGTATTGATTAAAGAAATTGTTTGGGAATAACCTTTTTTCAGTCTTTTTTCTTGGTTTCAATTTTTACAAGCTCATCTCTTTTCAAACTTAAAAGCTAAATTTATATACTAATTCGGCATTTGCAGCTTACATCCTTTTGACAGAACGTGTATCATGTTTGATACATTGTGATTATCGAAAAAAGCTGTTTTGAAAAAACTGTGGGTTACGTCATTTTTCCTTTCCACAGTCGATATATATAAGTTCAAATGAAATTGAAAAAAAATTGAATGTTGCAGTCGTCTTTTTTCTACCCGATTCCACAGCCCTGGTTGCAAACTTCTAGTTTAAAACGAATGTATTTCTTTTGCGTCTTCAATATCGATTTATAAACATTGTTTTATAATTTGATTTCTCTTATAATGAAAAAAGCTTTTACAATCTTTAAATTATAAACAAAATTAACTTTGTGTTGTTAACGCTAAACTTTACTAACTGCTTAAGAAAAAATTTGAAAATATTGACATAGCGTTGTTTGACTATCATGTAGCCGAGAATGTCAAGTAACGTTTATCAAAGAAAAAACACTTTTTTGTAGATAACGTTGTTTGATGTTAAGCCCTCGAATTATGGAGAACTATGGAAGTAGAAAAAGTGCATATTTTAGTTACAGTAACTAAGGTAAATAAATATAAGAAAAAAAAGTAGCAGGATCTAGGAAAAGCTAAATTACCTGGACTATACGACGACAGTGTTTCAATATCTGGTGAGTCCATAATCTACGTACTTATTCTCAAATTTATTAGGACCTAGACCAGTGGAAGGGAAACCTGCGGCCTCATGGCCACTCTGATGCGGCCTTTTGACTTGATCAAAATGTTCACTTTGATTAAAAAATTATACGCAAGCGTTATCAAACCATTATATGTTTGACAGTCGAATAAAAAAGAGGGTGGTATCGTTTTCTTTACTGCGGCCTTATGTTGAATCACATAAATCAATGTGGCCTTTGTAAATGAAAAGGTTCTCCACTCGTAACTTAAACAAAAGTTAAAAGGGGTCTCTATGACTGACATGTTATGATTTTTTTTTTGAATTATAGTAATTTATTTTAGATACAGTTTATTTAATATTCAAGCTGTCAAACGCAAACTTTTGTTTTCTTTACATTTTTTTTTATATCTGGCTAATAATTTAATTAAACACTTATTTACCAAGCGTTAGTTCAAGTTCATCCGTGCACTTAAATGCCTAAAGATGTCAAAAGGCGTAAACCCGGGTCGTTAGTGACAAAGTTTGGGAGTGTACAAATTTTTAACAATTCAAATTTGAGCGCCTTAGGTTGAAAACCTACTTAACTCTAAAAACCAAAATTATTGGCAAAGTGCAAAAAACTGCTGTGGGCTTTTTGAATTTGAGTACGTTTTCTCTGTATTTAGAGAGGTTTTGACATCGGAAATTTATTGATTGTGAAGATATTAAAATAGAGAACAAGTTGGCATCAAAATTTGAAAAAATATCAAAAATGCTCTTTATGTAGGTTTGGAAATTGAGGTCTTCATTTATGACATTAAATTTTCACAACTGTAAAAAGAGATGTTTTTGTCCCGCAGGAATTCAACCGTTTTCTTCGCAACAAATCGATTTGTTTCGTACATAACATGATCAAATGGCTTAGCTGAGAAAGATTTATAGCATCGTCACCAGTGTAAAAGATTGCAAACGGTACTTGGTAATAATAAAGAAAACGAAGAATTACTTACTTCCAGCTAAAATTGCAATCAACACAGCGACTACGAGCACAAGTCCAACAGTCCACCAAGCGCACGTTTTCCAGTTTCGGTGAGATCTCTTGTCCATAGTGACGATGAGCTTTTCTCCTCTGTAGACAAAGAAAACGTATGTTTTATTATATAACACGATGATTATAACAGATAATAAGATGCTTTGCAAGAAATGCTAAGAAATTTTCAGAGCTTTTGAGATATTTTATATAATCAACAAACATCTGCATTCAATTTTAAGCTAAGGTTAATATAAAAGTAAGACATGAATATTTGTGATGTCTGAAATTTTCTTCTACTCATCTGATCCTTATTCACAACTCATAGAAAGAGCGATTAGTTAATCAATAATCCTGTACTGACTCTATTCTTATATCCCAACTTTCTTGCAATAATAGATGCTTACCAAATAAGTCATAATCAGTTCTTGTAGAAAGAATTCTACTGAAAGCCTATATAAACCACATTGGCAGCGAACATGGTTTGTAAAAAAGTTTTATATTGTATTGTTATGCTGAATAGAGAAAGATTTTTATTGATTCATAGTTAAATACTGATTACATTTCACTCTTATGGGTTAAAAGTGATAAACAAATTATGAAAACCTATTTTTCCTAGATATTTTTCTCAGCGGGCTTTCCGTAATTATGACTAGATTTAGCGCGCTTAGTGCCAAGTTTAATAGGCTTAAAATAAAACCAGACTCAAATTTTCTTGATAGACTGGTTTTTCGGTTATCTCTAGTAAAAGATACATTGTTTATTGATCTATAAAAATGGTTCCAAATGCCATGTTAAACATTCAAATCTTGTAAATAAAGTCGTTGTCATTATTGAAACTAACGCACTACCATTTTGTAAATTTATCTCTTATTGATCACTTAATTGACAGTGAAACACGTAATATTTGAGTGCATTTTGTTTCGGTATTATTTAATTTATAAAACAGTTAATACCCGCTTTCACGTTTTTATTTCTCGGAATTTGCATTGGAAACAGTCAAAATTGGAAAAAGAACGCACAATAAATGTGCTACTTAGTGTTATGTGTGATTATTACTTTGAGAACTCATAATCACCTTCCAAACAATGTACAAATGCAGTGGCAAAAACACGAAATTTATTGTCGAGTGGCAATTTTTTTATAATGAAAACAAATGACGGTTGCATTTTTTAAAGCATTGTTGCGTTTACCTACATATATGGTTAATATTTACAAAACAATGGAAAACGTGCTTGCACACGCGTACATTCATAATATTTCTCAACACCTTCAGTTCAACGAGAGACAAAGGGCTAAATGAACATTTATATCGATGGTCTTACATTGACAACTCATATCGTATTTTTATATTTATTCTCAGCTATAAATATTTATATGTATTGTCCATGCCGCTCTCAATATGGAGAATATGGCCTTCTAAAGGAAAGAGCCGGGTCTGAATTCCAGTACAAACAGTATTTTTTCGATCGACATATCAATTTCTGCTCGAAGGCATGGGTGCTTGAGATATCTAAAAATTGTGGAGCATATTATCTCCTAATGGAGATATTCAACATATGTTTTTCTACAATATTTTTTTGTTACTCAGTCACTCAATCTCTCTTTTTCAAAAAGACAGAACTAGTGGTTAACTAACCGCTTTCTCTACGCCTAGTTATTAAAGGATCGGAGAAAGTGGGAGGGAGTTTTAAGACACCACAAACACCCGTACCTTCGGTTCGTACTGGGACTCAAACCCGTGATATTCGGCACGAAAGCCAACAACATTAACCATTGCGCCTTAGAACCCAACAAAATTTGGTTCGCCATATATTAAAACTAACGTTTTTTTTGTTGTCACACTATCAACGTAAGCTTTATATTTGGAGTGGACATTAATTAATTTTAAAAAAAAACATTATTAAGTCATTTATCAATATATCAGAAAATTTGTCCGTTATTTGAAAGATCGTTAAATAAAAGTTCTACTGTATAGGCTTATCAAAAGAAATGTGAACATTTTTATTTAATACATAATATGGGTTCCCAGTAAATTGCTATAATGGAAATTGCTCGAATAACAAGATAATCAATTTGTTTCCGTTTGTTCTGTCTTAGCCTTAGTCTTCTATGTTTTCTGGAAATATATAGAAACAGTTTGAGTAACTAATTAATAAGCAGTTCTCGTAGAAACACTTCTGTTGAGATAAACTCCATTAAAAGATCATATGTTCCGCATTTGGAGCGAACACGGTTAAAATAAATACTTACGAAAATTATTTTTATATTTCACTCTCTAAACAAGTGTCGCACAAGATAAAAATGAAATTCGTAGAAAAAGTCGTGAAAAATCGTTTAAATAACCAAGCAATTCGAATAATTTGTAATTCGAGCAATTTACCGGCTCCCCATAATATGTACTGGACGTCGAGGTGTACAGCAAATCAAACAATACTGTTTGGTATTACGGAAACGCCAAAATAATTCATTGGTGTACAATGAACTTTGCTAAAGAAAGCCACGACGCTGTATTGTTTCAAATCTTTGCCATTTTTTTATTCAAAATAAAAGAATTATATTTTTTACGTAACGATATGATAGCATATTATTATAAGTTATGTTGGGCACGTTCTCAAAATTTTAAACCGTCAGAGTTGCCATTTTAAAGAATGAAATGAAATAATAAATTCAACGGTCGCTGAAACAAAAGAAGATCATTCAGAATGAAAAGTAAATGAACTTTTAACTGTTCGTCATTGATGCAGGCTAGAGATATTTATGACTTAAAGGCAGGAGTCGGAAAACTACGGCGCGCGGGCCTAATAAGGCTAGGCTTATGGTGACTAGACAACAAAAGAAACAGTGACAATTCAGAACAGAGAGCAAAAGACTTTCACAATTTGAAGCATACGACGTTTTTTATAGGAATTTTTAAGGGAATCTTAACAATAATTTTTTTATGAGTTACTCAGTTGCTTAACATCTCTTTTTTAGAAAAGAGTAGGAATATTAATTACATGCCTAAGACAAGACTAGTAGTTAGCTATTGGGTTTCAATACACCCTGTCATTTTTTTAAGACATGTCCGCTCGCAATGTGGATCATATGGACTCCTAATGGAGTTTGTCTCAACAGAAGTGTATCTGCAAAAACCGCTTGTTACTCAGTTGCTCAACCTCTCTTTTTCCAAAGAGAGTAGGTAAAGAAGGATAGGGCTAGGACAGGACTAGTGGTTAGCTAATCGCTCTCGATACGCCCCGTTCATAGGATAGGATGGGTGGGAGGGGGGAATTCAAAACATCACATACATCCATACCTTCGAACAGAAATTCATAAATCGATTGAAAAATCAATTTATAAAACTGTCCGTACTGGGATTCGAACCCGTGACCTCCGTAGTCGAAGCCAACGTTGTTGACCACTCGACCACACAGGCGGCAAAGAATTTTTAACATTTACGACTTCGAACAGAAGTCGATTGAGAAAAAATGCTGAAACTTATGATGAAACTAAAAGGTGAAATCTTGTTTTCTTTTAAAATTAAATTACACTATTTTGTACATACAAATCTTCTCTTCCTCTCTCTTTCTAAGCATCCACAGGCCATAAAAAAAATACGTATTTATTATTTAAGCATTACAAAAATGTTTGCCAGCCCTGATTTTAACTATAAATAATAAAAATGCGAAAGTTCCCATGGCATTATAAATGATAATGTATCATAAGTTATTCAATAAAAAATAATAATATACCAATCAGTAAGCAATATGTAACCGGCAAACTGGTTTACCGGGAATGCACGCCCTAGTAAAGACGCAATCGTTTATGGATTTATGTTCGAATGCATGGGTGTTTGAGATGTCTAAAACATTCTTTCTACCACACCAGGGTTAAAACAACGGTACAGCGAGAACGATTAGCTAACCAATCATTTCCTAGTCCAATTTATTTATCTTTACTGTCTTACAAAAAAGAAAGATCGAGAAGATTTTGTACAAAAACTTTCATTAGAAAACCACATGCTTTACACTGTTGGGTCTATGGCGCATTGATTAGCGTGTGAGCTTTCGTGCTGGATCTCACGGGTTCGAGTTCCAGTGCGAGCAGAATTTTCTACGACTTCTGTTCCATGATTTGTGATGTCTAAAAATTTCCTCCCACACTTCTAGGCGCTAGGCGCTAGGCGTAGCGAGAGCGATTAGTTAGCCACTAGTCCTGTTTTTGCTTTAGCCTTCTATCCCTACTACTTTCTTTGAAAAAGAGAGGTTGCGCGACTGAGTAACAAACAGTTTTCGGAGGAAGGTCATACACTCATTCTACACTGAAAGCAGACATGGATGACAATAATAAAAGAAACAAAGAATCAATAATTTGTCTATATTTCTTATCCATATTTATTTTTTGATAACACATTAATCGTTTATAAATTGAAAATATTCTTCTAAAATTCCCTTCAAAGAATAACGCGCGTGCTGTACATGGTTGGAAGAATTTATTAAATCACTTTTAGGATGTTCACTGTCAATACTTGGTGGAAAGGCATTATATTAATACAAATACAATATTCCTTTGTAATTTATTCCACTTTATTTAATAGGTCAGGACCAGTTTCGCTCATTGCAAGCATTTTCAAGCATTGTCGAGCATGGTCCTGGCCTATTAAATAAATTGGAATGAAGTAAAAGGGAATATTGTGTTTTTATTAATTAATTGATTAAATTGTTTAATTTATTTCAAATAACTTTTATCAGCTCTTCTTTTGTTTTAAAAAATGAAGTCAATGTTTTGTAACCATTACGTTTTAGTTTACCGGTTTCGCTCGTTGCGAGCATTGTCAAGCATTGTCAAGCATTGTCGAGCATGGTCCTGGCCTATTAAATAAAGTGGAATAAAGTTAAAAAGAATATTGTGTTTTTATTAATTAATTGATTAAATTGTTTAATTTATTTCAAATAACTTGTATCAGCTCTTCGTTTGTTTTAAAATATGAAGTCACTGTTTTGTACCCATTACGTTTTAGTTTACCGTTTTCGCTCGTTGCGAGCATTGTCAAGCATTGTCGAGCATGGTTCTGGCCATAACATAAAGTGGAAAATTGAGTAAAAAGGAATATTGTGTTTTTATTAATTAATTAATTTAATTGTTTAGTTCATTTCAAATTACTTTTATCAGCTCTTCGTTTGTTTTAAAAAATGAAGTCAATATTTTGTAACCATAACGTTTTAGTTGAGTACTGTTTTTAAACACGATACAACTATTTTGGGAGTTATTAAAAATGTTTAATAAATGATTTTTGGTATCAAAGACACGTCGATAAATGCACAATTGCATTGTGTCTGAATTGCATAGCGCAGATGGAAAGTTGGCTAACTTTGCCAGTTGCATCGAGCAATTGTTATTTTATTTATTGCCTACCAACGGAGTCTCGCAAGACCGGAGCTATTTCGCTTTGTTTTCGGACTACAAATCTGATTTTGTACGTGATCCAGTTAGCAAATGCTGCTCTTACCAACGTTATACTAAGTCTTTAATACAGATAGATAGCTATTTCAAAAACGACCTGATGTTAGACAATAAATTATTGTTTTTACATACAGCCTTGTGAAGCGAAAAGAGGTCAAGTGACGAATTTAAGTCATTTGTTAATTCGATGAACTTGCACAATATAATTAAGTATACTGAACGTGTTATGATTAGATGGATGTAGATCATATTAAATTTCGGAATTGTACATATCAACCAGGGCTGTGGAGTCGGAGTTGGGAGTCGTGGAGTCAGGGACGACTCAGACAAATTAAAAAAAATTATATACATTTAATGATGTGTATTCAAACTATAATAGTCCATAGTGTAACCACTGCATGATAAGCTGACTAAAGATAATCTGATGGTATGTATATACATATTAACTTAATAGATATGAATCATAGTCATAGGCTCGAAGTCATATCAATTAGGTTAACAATAATTGTACTGTGTGATTCCCTTTTATGTTTGTATATAAACAATACAAATCGTTTGCTGCACGTCAGTTCAAGTGAATTCGTGCACTTGATAAAACCTGAAGATGTCGAAAGCCAAAGCCCGGGTCGTTATCGACAAAACTTATGGAAGAGAGAAAACTAGTATTTTTTAAGCTGTGCTTTTGTGGTTTACACACATAAGATTTTGTATTCGAACATCATGGGTATTATAACTTAATACATACAATTTTTGACATTTCGTTGTATGGAAATAGACCATCGATATATAATATTAAACACATCGAAATTTGCATTAAATTCGTCACCGATGATGATTTGGTTTCAACACTTTCACAGCGAGTCAATGTTTTTACCCAATTCATAAAAATGCGGAACTCGGTGTAAAACATTGTATGCTGTTTCGCAATTTGTTAACTGTCTTATAATACAACATGAAATAAAATTAGTATTTCACTTTCGTTTACTGTGTCGTGTTAACCGAGGTAGTCATACAGACGTTTTACGTGAGATAATTTTTCGAGTTATGATAATTAATGTATTGCTTCATTTCTTTTTGCAAAATTATATAAAAGAGCAATAACAGATTTCGGAAAAAATATTTTAATAGCCGAGGATAATTTATAAAAACATTACAGAAGTTAAAGACATTCTGGTAAAATGCGTTTGCAAACATAAATAAAAAAAACAAAACATAAATCTCGCAAACGTTAGGTCGTGGTTTAACCGCTTAAATAGCGCGCAAATAAATCATTAATATGTCCCAGAGATACTGCGTGTTCTTGATAAAAATAATTTTGCCTAATATACACTCGAATTCGATATTTTAAAAATCTAAATTGACTCAGTATAGATAGCACTACACATATTCATCAAAATATTACTTATATTCTATTAGAATATCAAGTATTTGATTTTTTAAATGTCTTGGACATCCGTGTTCGCTTGCATATGTTCCGGACACCGGTGTCCGCTTGGTATTCAAGTGGTTAATTGTTTTTTTAAAGTTTTGTTTATTCGTTTAATGTCTGATGATAATACTGTAAAACCCCCATTTACACTAAAGTCGGAACAGTGTAATTCGGGGTAGTGTAATTGGGGGAGTGAATTTCATACCTGCCACCTGTGTGGTCGATTGGTCAACGTCGTTGGCTTCGGTTATGGAGGTCACGGGTTCGAATCCCAGTACGGACAGTTTTATAAATTGATTTTTCAATCAATTTATGAATTTCTGTTCGAAGGCATGAATGTATGTGATGTCATGAATTCCCCCCTCCCGCCCATCCTAACCTATGAACGGCGTGTATCGAGAGTGATTAGCTAACCACTGGTCCTGTCCTAGCCTTATCCTTTTATTCCTACTCTCTTTGGAAAAAAGGGGTTGAGCAACTAAGTAACAAGCAGTTCTCGTAGAAACACTTCTGTTGAGATAAACTCCATTAGGAGTCCATATGCTCCACATTGGGAGCGGACATAGTAAAAAAAGCGCGCCAAAATCCAATACATAGACAGTCGCCCGGCTATACATGTATAGCCTGGCACGTGTTGAATTCACAGACGCCAGCCAACATTTGACTGTATGCGCCGGTCAAACGACCGTCTCGTAGCAACGACAATGGAATGCGACAGTGCAATTGGGGGATTCGCGGCGAATATTTGAAGCCAGCTCGTAAATCGGGGTAGTGTAATTAGGGGTTCCACTGTATTAAGTTTCGTTTGACAAATTAGTACGTTTTTATGTCAAAATAATTATATTTTCAACTCAATTTGAATTTGAATTTAATTTGAAAATTATGTCAATGACTTTAAATGTACAATAACCACAAACATATTGTCTTAAATTCATTAATTATTTAATGATAACTCCGTTTTAAGCTTTATGGCTAAATAATACAAAATTAAAAAAGATTTCACGCACTATCGACGTTAAATATTTACATCAGCAGTAAATATTACTTTATATCTAATAAATAAAATAAACAATAAATCTACATTGAAATTTTAGCACAAGGCGAAATATAAATAAACGTCAGTTGTCTATAAATAATAAATAAATCAGGTCGCAGGTTGCTGATTTTTAATCCATAGTTCAAGAGTGAAGCACAACCATCGAAATAATATGCCGTCAAATAAATGTGAAAGAGTAACATTATTGTAGTTTTTTTCCATGTTCGCTCCCAATGTGGAAGGTATGACATCCTAATCGAGGTATTTCAACAATTTTTTTTTTACGAAAACTGTTTGTTACTCAGTTTTTTTCAAATTGAGTAGAGATTTAGACGGATAGAACTAAGGCAAGATTAGTTGGTTAACTAATCTCTCTTTAAATGCCCGAAATAAGATAGGATGGGTAAAACGGAATTCAAGACATCACATACATCCATGCGCTCGGAAAAAAAACCATAAATCAATTTAAAATAGGAAATAAAATATGCTATATATAATATTTCAATTTGGCTGTCCGTAATACGATGTGTTTTTCTATAATTTTTCTATTTTACTGAAAATAATTCTACTTCTTATTGAATTGACAAGTTTCAAGCGAAAAGTTTCACCACAACTATTTTTAACAACCACACAAAATTTCATCACTTTATTTTATTATTTTGACGCCATTTAAAAAGCAATATAAAGTAACGATTATAAATCAGATTGTTTTATCTGATTATTACATTTATAATTATTATTATTATGTACTTTCAGTGAATTTGGCGGTAGCTTATTGAAGATTATTTTGAATATATATTAAACAATACGATAACATAGAAATTCTATAGGTTGTGTACAAAAATGTATTTCTTGAAGAAACATCTTAAAACTATCGTAAATAATCTAACGTTTGCATGAAGATGATTAATTGATAAACGAAGGACGTGTCGTAATTTGTAACAAAATTTGTGGAATAATATAATTGTCGTATTATTATTAGATAGGCTGTCAAATCTGTGCCATAATGGTCAACGCCTTTGGCTTCCGTGACCAATCTCACGGGTTTGAGTCTTAGTATAAACAGCATTTTCTAATCGATTTATCAATTTCTGTTTGAAAACATGGGTGTTTGTGTTTTTTTTTTAATTCCCTTCTCATTCATCAAATCTCAAAATAAGCGTTACTCATCGAGATCGGTTAGCTAACTAGTAGTTCAAGTAATATCTTTTTTACCTCATTGAAAAAAGTAGATTGAGCAAATGATTTATACTTAGTTATCGTAGAAAAGCTTTTGATAATATAATTTCATCAGAAGACCACATTTCTCACACTGGGCGCGAATTTTTATTTTAAATAAGAAAAGGCACGCTTGGTAAAATACACTACCTTCTAGAATGTTTGAGAAAAAATATAAGTCTTCTGTAGTTTTGAATGACTGAAATAAATATTTTTAAATATATATTTTTTTAAGTTTGTTACGAATTAAAACTTTAAAATCATGAACTGTATGGCACTAAAATAATTCTTACATGGTAAAAGCTTCAATGATTTGATGATTGGTTAATTCAATATTAATAAGCTGACTATGCCATTGATAAATAAAAGAAAAACAATAAAGCTCCCCATTTCCATACATAAATATAATATGTAATACCCGATTCATAAGCGTTATTATGCGTTGTTTTAAATGATTGTTTTAAAAGCGCGATTTATTTTCCCATTACTATAAATTGGCTTACGGCGGTGTTTCAAAGTTAACAAATTCAATACAATCTTTACAGATTGCTGAGAAAGTGCGCCCTCGCCGAGCGGCCAATTTATAGCGACGGTAAAAAATATTTTGATTATTAAAATATTATTATTTTTATTTACCTAGAACGCGTTAGCCATTCTTGGTAAGATAGAAGTCCGGGATTCGGGGCTCGTACAGAGTGACCGTCTAGCGTGACCCCTGACGAAGGGCACGGGAAGAAGTTTCTTTCTCCGAATGACACACTGTACAATACCAAAAAAGACTTTACATCATGAGTCAGAAATATTAATTATATGTGTGAAATTTGCTCTGACACTAATTTTTTTTTTTGGGTATATCAAATGCATAAAAGAAATAACTAGAAACTTAACTTCTGGAAGATTCATTGGACTAGCGTGTTAAAATGAAACATAATAAAATTCAATCGATGTTTTCTTTATTAGTTGTTCTACAAAAAAAATATTTAAGACAAATATTATAACAAGAATATCACCTTTATCAAGTCATAATTAAAAAAAACTCAAGTGTCTACGAAAATAATGATAATATCCATTTGTAAGTAATAATATAAAAATCGTTATTTTATAAGTTTATTAAGTTTTATTAACTTATGAATAAAAACTTGTTCACTTTACCCTTTTTACGCGTTTTTTCGTTGCACGACTATTTTACATGGAACGTACCCTTCGTGTAAAAGGAGAATTTTTGCATATGGATAATTTTGAAACGAAAATTCTTTTTCAAACACATAATGAATAATAATCGATAATCTTCATAATAAAAGCATGTTAATAAAAAGCAATATTTCAAATGTAATAATTAATTTTGATAACCTCTAATCCTTGCTAGACTATAGGAAAATGAATAACTATGCACCTTTATACATAAGAATGGGTGAGGGGGGGGATAATGAAAAACTTAAGTATACTCTAAAAATAAGCACATTAAAATTAAATTACTAAAAGTAAAACCTGAAACCAAGTAAAACCTAAACAAAAAAATATATAAATGATTTTTTAAAATATTTTTCCTCGCCTAAAAAGTAGAAATAATTACTATTTGACGTTTTTACGCAAATTCAGACTGTCTTACTCTCAACATCAGAGAAGAGACGTGTAATTTAAAATAAATATAATACAATAATAATAACATAACTTAAAATAAAGTAAGTGTGTGGTCGAGTGGTCAACGTCATTGGCTTCGGTTAAGGAGGTCGCGGGCTCGAATCCCAGTACGGAAACTTTTATAAATTGATTTTTCAATCGATTTATGAATTTCTGTTCGAGGGCATAGATGTATGTGATGTCTTAAACTTCCCCCTCCCATCCATCTTATCCTATGAACGAGGCGTATCGAGAGCGATTAGCTAACCACTAGTCCTGTCCTAGCCCTATCCATATATTCCTACTCTCTTTGGAAAATGAGAGGTTGAACAACAAGCATTTCTCGTAGAAACACTTCTGTTGAGAAAAACTCCATTAGGAGTCCATATGCTCCACATTGGGAGCGGACATGATAAAAAAAAAGTTGGATGGATTTTTGTTTAAATATTTATATAGGAACTGCATGTAGCCAAAAACGATGTAGAGAAATTGAAAAAAAAAAACTTAATAATAAAAGAGTGGGTTCGTGGTTGAGTGGTTGAGTGGTCAAAGTCATATGCTTCGGTCGCGTTAGTCACTGGTTCAAGTCCCACTACGGACATTTTTGTAATACTGATTTGTAAATTTAGAAAGCTTGGACGTCTATGATGTAGAAAATTCTTTTCCCACCCTTCCACTCGAAACATAATTGTGCAATGAGAGCGATTATATAACTGTCAGTCCTACCCAGGCTAGTATTATTTTATCGAATTGGCAACACAGTAGCAAGCAATTCTCGTACAACAAAAAAAATCGAGGTAAGCTCTTTTCGTTGTTTTTATTTTAAACTATTGGGAGCGGAAATCTTTAGTTAAAAATAAAAAAATATTTTTTTCAACCTCTTGTATCAATTCTTAAAAGTATTAAGATTGACTGAAAAAAACTATCATTACTATGGGATGCTCTATTATAAATCAAAATTGAAAACACGAAAGCGTACTTTTAGGGTGTTTACTGTCAATATTTGGTGGAAAGGTATTATATTAAGAAAACACACAATATTACTTTGTACTAAATTTCCACCTTTCAGGACAAGTTTCGCTCATGAAGAGCATTGTCAACTGATAATTGTCAATGCTCGCCATGAGCGAAACCGGTCTTGATCTTGATAAACAAAATAATTGGAAATTAAGTACAAAGGAATATTGTGTTTTTTATTGATGAAACCGTACTTTAATAAAATAGAATGTAATATTTTTTTTTCTTGAAAACAACCGTTAATAACATACTTGCTTTAACTATTTATCAATCAAAAATTTCACGACAGTAGTTTTGTTTAATTTTTTGAATAAAATACAAAAAAACATAATAAAAAATGTTTGACTGATTGATATTGCTTGTGAAAACAGTCATGCAAAATTTGTGTAACAAACTATTCAACATGTCTGAACTATACTATTATGATTCAAATCACTTTCGTAATTATATATGATGTGCTTAAAATTAAACCATTTTCATAAAATAAGTTTCTATTTTAATCATTAATCACGGTCAAATTAAATGCAATGAGAATTTGAATTGCCAGAGTGTCTCATTTTTTTAAAATCTGATTGTGAGAATATTATAATGAAATAATGATACGTTTCCTATTAATTTAATGACTGCTTAACAATGACGCTCAACATCAACAAATACAATTTTTGTTGTTGTAAGTTGTAAAAAATACTTGAAAATGTATGAAACAATCTGTATTGAGGTTCAATCCCTTCTGACAAGAATTACAAACAAAACCAAAATTACCCTATTCTCCACAATTTTATGTGAATTGAATGCAACTACGTTTTGGTGGATACGTGATAACTTATTAATTGTATTGGAATTCAATTCACACATAACCTGTTTGTAATAATGTTAAAAATTTTACAGGAGGCTTTTTTTTAAATTACTTTCGAAAAAGAAACTCTTTTAAGTGAGGTTAGTAAAAAGCAATAGATGGTCAATGCTTATCCTGATATTATAATACAATTTTAGTGACTATTTTAAGTTCTCTAGATCAGAGTTTCTCAACCGGGGTCTACGTGGAACAAACGATTAAAAGACAAAACACAAAAATACACAGGCCATAAGAAGAGATCAGGTAAATGAGATAACGTCCAAATTTGTTGTCACTGACGCTTAATGTGATATTGAACAATCATTGGCTTCAAACGTTATTTATCGAAATGTGTCGTTTAAGTTGTTTTTCCGATTATGGGTTTATATAGTTGTTAGTTAGTTAGATTTATGTCTTCATCAGAACTATCAGATATTTATTTTGTTAGACTTTACAATCTTGTTAAAAAACGGAGCGTAGAGAGAGTGATAAACTTACTAATAGCCGTATCTAAGCCTTATCCTTCTATCCCTACTCTATTTAAAAAAGAGAGATTGAGCAACTGAATAACAAGCAGTTTTTGTAGAAACACTTTAGTTGAGAGCAACTTTATTAAGAGTCAACAATATACGCCATCTCGGACATGACTCAACCCTCCAGAGACGAGAGCTTTTTTCCGATAAAAAAATATTTTCTAAGCCATATTGAAGTCACGGATAACTTTTATTCCTATCCAAAATTTAAAAAAAAAAAACGCAAAGTCGTTGTATTGAAACCTCGCATGACTATATGGTCATGCTCATCCTTTTATTACCGTGTAATATTGAGTACGGACAGTAGTAAGGACAAAAGTGACCGTATGGGCTCGCAAACATTCGGGGTTGAAGTATAGCTAAACGTGTTTTTTTTTTTAATTTACAATTTGACCTCTTTAGATCAACATAATTTCAATACAAATATATTAGCAAAATAACTGTAAATAATTTGATGTTTTTATAAAAAAATAACTAGCAGTTTCAAAAAGTGAATTAAAAAAAAACGGAAATTCAAAAAATCACATGTGCTTTTGGAGGCCGTTTCTGTCCCCACGGCTGATGACTAACTGTAGTCTGTACTCTTCTTAACCAAATATGAGCAAAAGCAACGATATTCAGGTAGAAAAAGGATGAATAGTGGGATCAATAGAAAACAGTGTTTACTGTGACCATATAGTGACGCCCGTCCTTGGAGGTTTAAAATAGTATATACATCAAATTAAACGGATAATAAAACCATCCTGAATTTTTAACATTTCTGTAATCTAAATAAATTTCATTCTCATTTTTAATAAGCTTACGAGACTGTTAGAGTATTGATTTGCTTTTGTAATTTTTGCGCTAAACCATGTTCAATTAAAATACGTTACATCGAGAATTAATCATTAAAAACGTTTGTTATTGCTGTCTTGCAAGACGTTCATTTTCTGATGACTTACTGATTTCTCTTATGAAAACGAAATGCATTTTTCTTGAAAGCGTAGTTAATAAGGAATAATTATTTATGAATTAACAAACAGAGTTTTCTCTATATTATTGAAATATGTTTTTTTGTTCCGTTTCGTTTTTAATTGTAGATATTATATGTTTTTTCTAACTGCAGCACACGAGCAGTTATAACTAATGCAATATGAGCTGAGAAGAATACAAAATAAAAAAATGCTTCTGTTCAATCCCGTTACTTCTAATGCATCTATATATTAATAGTCGATAAAATAATCACAATTCACAAACCACAAATCACAACCCACAAATGCGTGCGTACTGATGTCCCAAAATTAAAAAATTTACGACATCTGTTCTGCTACTACTGCAAAAATTCGATAATTCACGAAATTTCTGCTACTACGAAAAATGGTTGTTAGCAAACTTGAACATTATTCCAAATATTAAATAATTTACGTAATTTCTGCTCCTACGAAAAATGGTTGTTAGCAAACTTGGACATTATTCCAAATATTAAATAATTTACGAAATTTCTGCTCCTACGAAAAATGGTTGTTAGCAAACTTGAACATTATTCCAAATATTAAATCATTTACGAAATTTCTGCTCCTACGAAAAATGGTTGTTAGCAAACTTGAACATTATTCCAAATATTAAATAATTTACGAAATTTCTGCTCCTACGAAAAATGGTTGTTAGCAAACTTGAATATTATTCCAAAAATTCAATAATTTACGAAATTTCTGATCCTACAAAAAATGGTTGTTAGCAAACTTGAACATTATTCCAAATATTAAATAATTTACGAAAATTCTGCT
Organism: Himalopsyche tibetana; assembly: GCA_030503985.1. Classification (NCBI taxonomy): domain Eukaryota; kingdom Metazoa; phylum Arthropoda; class Insecta; order Trichoptera; family Rhyacophilidae; genus Himalopsyche; species Himalopsyche tibetana. The sequence goes on along the minus strand of JAPJYX010000052.1, from coordinate 2,748 downwards.
ACTACGAAAAATGGTTGTTAGCAAACCTAAACATTATTCTAAAAATTAAATAATTTACGAAATTTCTGCTTCTACGAAAAATAGTTGTTAGCAAACTTTAACATTATTCCAAAAAATAAGTAATTTACGAAATTTCTGCTATTACGAAAAATGGTTGTTAGCAAACATAAACATTATTCCAAAAATTAAATAATTTACGAAATTTCTGCTTCTACGAAAAATGGTTGTTAGCAAACTTGAACATTATTCCAAATATTAAATAATTTACTAAATTTCTGCTCCTACGAAAAATGGTTGTTAGCAAACTTGAACTTTATTCCGAAAATTCAATAATTTACGATATTTCGGCTATTACGAAAAATGGTTGTTAGCAAACTTAAACTTTATTCCAAAAATTCAATAATTTACGATATTTCGGCTACTACGAAAAATGGTTGTTAGCAAACTTAAACATTATTTCAAATATTAAATATTTTACGAAATTTCTGCTACTACGAAAAATGATTGATAGCATACTTGAATATTATTTCAAATATTAAATAATTTACGAAATTTCTGCTCCTACGAAAAATGGTTGTTAGCAAACTTGGACATTATTCCAAATATTAAATAATTTACGAAATTTCTGCTCCTACGAAAAATGGTCGTTAGCAAACTTGGACATTATTCCAAATATTAAATAATTTACGAAATTTTTGCTCCTACGAAAAATGGTTGTTAGCAAACTTGAACATTATTCCAAATATTAAATCATTTACGAAATTTCTGCTCCTACGAAAAATGGTTGTTAGCAAACTTGAACATTATTCCAAATATTAAATAATTTACGAAATTTCTGCTCCTACGAAAAATGGTTGTTAGCAAACTTGAATATTATTCCAAAAATTTCAATAATTTACGAAATTTCTGATCCTACAAAAAATGGTTGTTAGCAAACTTGAACATTATTCCAAATATTAAATAATTTACGAAAATTCTGCTACTACGAAAAATGGTTGTTAGCAAACCTAAACATTATTCTAAAAATTAAATAATTTACGAAATTTCTGCTTCTACGAAAAATAGTTGTTAGCAAACTTTAACATTATTCCAAAAATAAGTAATTTACGAAAAATGGTTGTTAGCAAACATAAACATTATTCCAAAAATTAAATAATTTACGAAATTTCTGCTTCTACGAAAAATGGTTGTTAGCAAACTTGAACATTATTCCAAATATTAAATAATTTACTAAATTTCTGCTCCTACGAAAAATGGTTGTTAGCAAACTTGAACTTTATTCCGAAAATTCAATAATTTACGATATTTCGGCTATTACGAAAAATGGTTGTTAGCAAACTTAAACTTTATTCCAAAAATTCAATAATTTACGATATTTCGGCTACTACGAAAAATGGTTGTTAGCAAACTTAAACATTATTTCAAATATTAAATATTTTACGAAATTTCTGCTACTACGAAAAATGATTGATAGCATACTTGAATATTATTTCAAATATTAAATAATTTACGAAATTTCTGCTCCTACGAAAAATGGTTGTTAGCAAACTTGAACATTATTCAAAATATAATAATTTACGAAATTTCTGCTATTACGAAAAATGGTTGTTAGCAAACTTGAACATTATTCCAAATATTAAATAATTTACGAAATTTCTGCTACTACGAAAAATGGTTGTGAGCAAACTTAAACATTATTCCAAATATTAAATAATTTACGAAATTTCTGCTACTACGAAAAATGGTTGTTAGCAAACTTAAACATTATTCCAAATATTAAATAATATACGAAATTTTCTGCTCCTACGAAAAATGGTTGTTAGCAAACTTGAACATTATTCCAAATATTAAATAATTTACGTAATTTCTGCTCCTACGAAAAATGGTTGTTAGCAAACTTGGACATTATTCCAAATATTAAATAATTTACGAAATTTCTGCTCCTACGAAAAATGGTTGTTAGCAAACTTGAACATTATTCCAAATATTAAATCATTTACGAAATTTCTGCTCCTACGAAAAATGGTTGTTAGCAAACTTGAACATTATTCCAAATATTAAATAATTTACGAAATTTCTGCTCCTACGAAAAATGGTTGTTAGCAAACTTGAACATTATTCCAAAAATTCAATAATTTACGAAATTTCTGATCCTACGAAAAATGGTTGTTAGCAAACTTGAACATTATTCCAATATTAAATAATTTACGAAATTTCTGCTACTACGAAAAATGGTTGTTAGCAAACTTGAACATTATTCCAAATATTAAATAATTTACGTAATTTCTGCTCCTACGAAAAATGGTTGTTAGCAAACTTGGACATTATTCCAAATATTAAATAATTTACGAAATTTCTGCTCCTACGAAAAATGGTTGTTAGCAAACTTGAACATTATTCCAAATATTAAATCATTTACGAAAATTTCTGCTCCTACGAAAAATGGTTGTTAGCAAACTTGAACATTATTCCAAATATTAAATAATTTACGAAATTTCTGCTACTACGAAAAATGGTTGTTAGCAAACTTGAACTTTATTCCAAAAATTCAATAATTTACGATATTTCGGCTACTACGACAAATGGTTGTTAGCAAACTTGAACATTATTCCAAATATTAAATAATATACGAAATTTCTGCTCTTACGAAAAATGGTTGTTAGCAAACTTGAACATTATTCCAAATATTAAATAATTTACTAAATTTCTGCTCCTACGAAAAATGGTTGTTAGCAAACTTAAACTTTA